>OW285236.1:111016212-113678321 GCA_935421215.2 Melolontha melolontha | reverse complement strand
GTAATAATATTAATAATAATAATAATACTGCATTAATTTCCTACAGGATATACTCAAGTACAGGAAACATTGTAATTAATATCTTACAAATTATAACAAAGACGAAAGAAAAAAGTAAAAAGTTAAACCAGAAAAGAAAATGTTAAAAATTATAAACTTAAAACAATATCAAGAATTTTCTTAATGCTATTGTAATGGATTCACACAAATCTGAAATGGAATTGAAATTTTTACACGTAAGAGATACTAGAGATTGGATCATTTATTTTGGTATTACTCTTTTGGGGATAAAATAAATATTGATTTTGTAAATTACATCTGGAAATATTACACTTTATCCTATTCAAAAGGAATGGACAATCTATGTTTTTGTTAGTATCTTATTCAGTCTAAGAAAGGAAGAGATGGCGCTATAATCTGAGTGCAATTTACAAACGATAAATTTTGTAGTTCGAAACCAGTAGAACATGTGTTTCGCTGTAATATATTAAGGTTATGTACATCTCTAATAAAATTATTATTATTTTTTGACTTTTACGTTTGTTTATTAACATATTTATGATCAATAAAGCTTAAATTTTGTTTAAAAGGTCAAACATTGATTGACCTTCATATATTAACATATGAAGTCAAAAAAATAAAAGTGTGTATATATAACAAGTGTTCATTTGAAAAGTCAATCTAGGTTACTTTGAAATTTTGATAGAATGAGACGCAAATATATTAGTATGTGTTTGTTGTTCCGTAAACGTACATCCAAATGACATTTGATAATGTCAATCACAAATATCAGTTAGTTGTTATTTATTTGTATGTATGAAACTGTCAAAATATACGATTTCGTAGGTTAAGTAGTAAATTTTAATTTACGACATACTTCAAAATGTTCTCAGTAAATCACATGCTACTAGATTGACTTTTCAAATGAACACTTGTTATATATATATATATATATATATATATATATATACCGATAGGTCCAAAAATATTAGTTATGCTAGTCTGCTCTCTGCTATTCGTGGAGTGCCTCATTCGGAAGCCTTGTCAGTACCAAGACCTAATTAATATTATTTCATTTACTTTTCAATTTTTTTTTTTCCAAAACCTGACGTGAAATATCTATAAATAGCGTATTTTGATTTTACAACCAAACAAACTATTGCAAAAGATTGTAGAAATCCGCAGAAAATATACGAAAGCATATATCCAAGTTTGGAGAATTGCGAAATACTAGATGTTGGGCTGAAAAACGATTATTTTATTTGATGTTACTCTTTTGTACACTATGTTTTCTGCCAAAACTATAATTTCAATAATTCAGTAAGTACTGGTGAAAAATCTATTCATTTATTACAAGTGAGCATCTCCCAACAGCATGACGCTAATTACAAGGGCATTGGCAAGCCCTGAATTATTATTACGCCCATGAAGCGATTTAAGATGTTTAGCTGTCGGCATTTAGCTTAAACGATAAGGAAAGCGACGAAAACCTTCTTGGACAACACAGCCCCGGATCCGATCACGTAACTCACGGCATAATAAACCAGTGTGTTACCACTAGGCTATCAGCCTAGTGGTATCGAACTAGTGGTATGGAACTCAACAAGTATGGCTTCAATCATTATATAATATGGATATATGAACTTTCTTATCAAGTACCTGGCTAATAACCTGTTAATTTGGAGTGATCAGGTAAAAAGCCATGCTGTCGAAAAGACACAAGAAATTTAGTATGAGCTGAAATGCGGTTATGAAGAACTTGTACAAATATTTTTCAAAATTTTAAAGAATCGCAGTCGGTCGATTTTTATTAAATTCTGAAATGTTGCCCTTTCTAAAAATAAATGTAATTCTACACAGTTTCCAAACAAGGAAATGTAGTAAACCTTATAGGTAAGATGATAATGGTGATTAATGTACATTATTATACTATATTTAATATGAGAAAATTTAATATATTTTTCCCAGTAATTAAGTTCATGCTTTCTAATGCTCAATTGCTTTTTTATGAAAAATAATCATTTATAAGATAACACAATTTTACTAGTTATTTTGTACACATTAAGCACATATAATTGCTATATAAAAAACAGTAAACGAACTTCTTTGACACATTTGCACCTCTATGCAGTAGAAATATAAACTTAAAAAAAAGTTAGTTCCTATATTTATTGATTATAATTAGAGCAGACCAATTTCCGTGCGCGCCATGAGCGCCGCTATGGAAGTGTAATTCGTAATATATTAGAATATGCGATAGAATAGGGACGCAACATGAGCTTGTTACCGATATAAGTATAGAAGTAGAGACATTTATTCTATCAGAAATAATTAAATATACATTTGGTTTTCTGCTATTAAAGTAATATGCATAAACACAGGAAAAATAAGAATAGTACATATTATAGCAGCGTTGTATGTACCTATAAATAAAATGGAAAATGTATGAAATCAGTGATTGTGTGCACGACAGAGGATACTTAACAATGTAAACGGCAGTGTACACACAATCATAGTTACACATAGTTCATGTATAAACTGTTGTCAATTAATTTTGTTATTATTGTGCTTCGAACTGCTTACGTGTTTTTTACAATTGACCAACACATTAGATATGTATTGCACAAAAAGGTTGTGTTTATGTATGACAATACGTTATGCACGTATAAAGCATTTGTTACAATATGAAACAGACATGTAAATAATTTACATATCTGTAACTGTACACATGCACAATACACCTCGTATTTTCAACATTTACTTTTGCTTAATACATATGTTTCTGCCATCTAGGCGTCATCAGTCAAGCTAGTGAAGCAATGTATACAAATTGATACAAATCTGTTAAACAACTGATTTGTATCTGTATTTATATTTTATCGCCCACAATCGCCCACAAAGATAAAGCAAGTTTCGTCCTATAAGGTGACGCTATTTAATAAGTGACATCTTACGGACGAAAGAGACTATGTCGGAAGGCGACCTTTCGTTCGAATACCTATGCTATTACAGGAAACGAAAAAATACGAATGTCGGTGTAGTCCATTAACAACGAGCCAGATGGCGGTAAATATACAAAAAGGTTGTGTTTATGTATGACAATACGTTATGCACGTATAAAGCATTTGTTACAATATGAAAAAGACATGTAAATAATTTACATATCTGTAACTGTACACATTGACAATACACCTCGTGTTTTCAAAATTTACTTCTGCTTAATACATGTTTCTGCCATCTAGGCGTCATCAGTCAAGCTAGTGAATTATTAAATAGTGTCACCTTATAGGACGAAACTTGCTTTATCTTTGTGGGCGATTTCAATAAAATATAAATACAGATACAAATCAGTTGTTTAACAGATTTGTATCAATTTGAATACATTGCTTCACTAGCTTGACTGATGACGCCTAGATGGCAGAGACGTCTCATTAATTCAAAGAGTTTTTTAAGATTGTATATCAATTGTATTAATATTATTAGTTAAGAGTCTTAATTAGTTGAGATAAATGATAAAGAATATTTTTAAAATTTCTACATAAGAAAAAATATATTTTTAAAATTTTATTCGTTTGGAATTCAAAGGAAATTTTTTTGTTACATGTGAGCGAAGATGTAGTAGATTTTTGATCGTGTTTTCAAGTTTGTTTATACTATGTTGTTCTCTGGGGAGAAATTAAAAATAAACTTTGTTATTTTAATCAAATTGATCGGAAGTCATTAGAGGAAGTTTTAATTCACTCAGCGGTCATATTCAGTGAATTGTTTTACCTCAGAAGTTGTATATTGTTAAATAAAATGATAAAAACACATACAATGTTGTATTAGATTTACACTTTATTTAATAATATTTAATAATATATAACAGCTGTTTCACCGTACAACTGTTTCTTCAGATATATTTTACGGTGAAACAGCTGTTATATATTATTAAATATTATTAAATAAAGTGTAAATCTAATACAACATTGTGTGTGTTTTTATCATTTGATATGGATTTACATCAAGTAAAGGCAGAATCGATTCAATTATTGTTAAATACACAATCTTTATACTTTATAAAGATACATTTTTTTCTTTTTTTGATTTTTTTTTGTATTAAATATTCATTTAAATTTTATATTGTGCTCGTTTAATTTAATAAACCTTTTACTGCGCATTTATTATTAAAAGAAGTAAATTATCAAAAAGATAACTATCATATTTGTCAAGTACGTTTGATTGGCGCCTAGTAATATTCCAGTTCGACGTTTCCGATTGGAACCCTGAGAAGAAAGAAGTCTCATTGTTGGATATCAATTGGCTGAGTATCCTAGTTGGGTAGATTAGTTGTGGATGGTGGTGCAGTAAATATATAAACCACAATTCATGGCAATATATTGTTTATTATTATTATTGCAATTGTTTATGGAAAAATGACTTTGTTTTTCAAAATGAATAAAATACAAATTTATTCATAAAAAACACGTAATGGTAATATAGTTCCTTATCACCAATTAATACACTCGGAAAATTTTAGTAATATACAATGTGGTAAATGTAAAAAAATATTTTGTTCCAGATTTTCTCAATAAAGTGTTATGGTTTATAAAATATTTAAAGTGTGGTTTTAAGTTTCCTAAGTTAATTTTAGCAAATTACTTAAGCTGTCAAAGAAAGTAGCAAGTTTATGAAACAGATGATGTATTATCACGAAAACTGTGATAATTAAAGTTATCGCAGTATTGTGGCAATGAGATAGGTAGTGCAACCCAGAAATTCCCGAAATTTGAATGTGGCGCGTGAAGGGATGGTAGTACAGCTCTATATTACTGGTCGGAAAAATGTCAAAAGGATCCTAGGCTAAAGCGATCGCCAAGCAATGAAAATAAAGTTTTTCTAATGTTTTGCACACATTATCTTGCAAGAACAACACTTTTTTAACATTAATTAATCCCGACTATGTTTAGAGTAACGTATCCTTTACATAATAATAGCAATAATAACAATTGTTTATTGTCCAACAGTTTCCCATTTAGACGACAAGAAAAAAAAATACATACATACGAGATGCTACCCAGAAATTCCCGGAATTTAAATATGGCGCGCTAGGGGATAGTAATACAGCTCTATAGCGCTAGATGGTGTGACCTGCGTCCTACGTCTATACTAAGTCAGTCTGTCAAACGGTACTTTGCTAAGTGGTGACAAGCAATTTTTGCGTTTATATTTGTTGAGTTGTATTTGAGTTATTCTACTATACTACAATGTCTGATGTGAAAGAGCAAAGAACTTGCATAAAATGCTGCTTTGAACTTGGTAAAACCACAGCGAAACTCTAAAAGTGCTTAAACACGCGTTTGGTGAGGGTGCTTTAGGCCAGACGCAAAGAGTAGAGCAACGGTTTTAAAAATGTATGTGTGTCAGTTGATGATGATGAAACTCATCGTCGTCCATCGACGAAAAACACGCTACAAAATGCGGCAAAAGTGCGTGATGCTATCCTGTAAGACTGAAGGACATGGCATTTATAATATTGTCGGCTAGTCGTACGACACTAGCGACCTACCATTAGCGCAAGTATTCGTGGATCTTATACCACGACAATGCACCAACCCACACGTTACTTATTGTGCGTCAGTTTTCAGCCTCAACGAAGGCCGTAGTACCACCCTACCACCCCTAGTCATGGACAAGTCGTTGGAATCTGTGTTTTCACTTTAAAGGGATTGTAGTAAATAAGTTGTACAAAGAATTATTGTTTTTTTCACATTACAGGAATTTCTGGAGAGCGCCTCATATTTATGGGGTCATTACCAAGGCCTTCTTACGATTTAATTTAATGTAAAATAAATAACAAAATTGATAAGCAAAATAATTTATTCAATCTATTATATAATTTCCATATTTTTTCAACAATTCGACATCATTCGAATATTTCGATAATAAAAATTGGTGGATTACCACTTACACCACTTACTAATTATATACTCGATATTTTTCCCATGCACCTCTTGGATCGCCTACAGGCCACAGAGGTGATACGATATCTCCTTTACATCTTAATCGTCTAACAATCATTGTAATGACACCGAAAAGAAAAAGCAAGTTATCTTACAATCAGAAAATTTTAAATTATTGGCGATTATTAACGCAAATACCTCTGTCCTCTCTTTTCATGATTCTTTGCATAAATCAGATAACATCGTTTTCCTGAATATTCTCATATTGAATCCATAGTAAATTACCATACAAGCGAGATTTTACAAGAGATGAGTATATTACTTTCGCCTAAATCTGTAGGTTTGATGTTTTTATCTATATATATAAAACTCAAAAACATTTAATTTGTTATTTATAGACTCAAAAACTACATAATCGATTTCGATAAAATTTTGTGTATGTGTTTCTTATGTTGTGCGGAAGGTTGTTATCATATTTTTTTTCCAAATTTTATCGACAAATATGAAAGAATTAATATGTGAAATTATATACTCATAAATAAAAATTAAACCATGATCGTTTGTAAGGGCATCACTTGGAACGGCTGAACCGATTTGGCTATTTTTTTTAATGTTCGTAATAGTCCGAGTAAGGATAGAAAATTTGGAAAAGTTGACGGAAAATTGGAAGATTCGGGAAAAACCGAAAGTGCTTTTTTCTATGGGATTTTTATATGAACTTAGACCATAACTCACGATTCGAACGGTGAATATGAGTAATTCTTTTTTTTGTTCGTTATGGTCCTGGTAAAGTTTTCAGGGAAAAAAAAATCGGGACGATTACAAAGGAAAGTCGGAAAATTCGGACAAACTGCAAAAATCGTAATTTTTGCGTGCACTTTCGATCATAACTGACGATAGGAACGACATATTGGGTTGATTCTTTTTTTGTTTTGTTCATTATGCTCCCAGGATGGAAATAACTCAATTGAATATTTCCAATTGAAAAATAAAATCTGGAAGATCTGAAGAAAAATCTGGCAAAACGCATTCCAACCTAAATTAATATAAAATTACATTTGTTTTTAATTTTGTGTTGTTTCTCGAAGAATTCATCCCGCATATAATATTTCCCATTGGCGTATTTCTGAATGTACTCCTTCTCAAATTGAATATCCATTGCCACAATTGTTAAGAGATTCAATGATAACTCAGAAATACATTCTTTCTCATTTTTTATTTTGTTTACACATTTCCAATTGCTTTACACAAATTCACCAAACGATCAAATTTATTGAAATTTAGACAGTACATCGTCTCAGGTCACCTAGTAATCTTTAAAAGTAAAGCATTTTTGCTATTGTGTTAATATAGACAAAAGAGGAATTTCGGGTGTTAATTAAACATTATTTTTCACTTGAAAAAACCACTAAAGATTCTGAAGAAAAGTTACATAAATATTATGATTAGTCTGCTCTTCTCCATGGATTGATATCTGCAATTTTACCTGAAATGCAAGTACACCTTCTAAATGCAAACTTTTCGAAAATATAAAATATGCGTCCGTTAAAAAACAAAATAAAAACAAAATAAAAACGAAAAATAAAGATATGCTATTGTTGAAAATTATTGCTTAAGAATACATTATTTCCTATAATATCTACTTTTATGTTAGAATACATAATGACTCAATCTCGTAGATTTACGTTCTTCAATATCATGAAACGTGAATCAAAGTGAAAAAATGCATACAAAAATAATAACAATTACCAATTTTCAATGATTTCAAAAATAGGCCATCATCTAATGAAGTGCTTACGCACCTACACAGTTTAATACAAAAATTAATAACCAATACTTACATAAATTATGAAAATTACTGTGATCAAGCAACATCGATTGCTATTTGCAGCGTAGTATTAAATATTATAGATTATCGTGCAGGTAATAATAAGGTTGGAACCTATTAAATTTCATAAGTAAATATACACGGGGGGGAGATCTTGATGCACGACATTGTAAATTACCTTGATTCGGAATAGATCGGGTTCCATTCAAATAATTTTTCAAACATTGCATCCTTTATAAAGTGAACCTTTCTCGATGACATTACAATGAGTAAAATGTGGCAATTTTGATTTTAACGTATGTGATAATATAGTTTCCTAATCAGATGTCCAGTTTAATTAAATGCTGTGTCAGTTTAGATCCAAGATGATGTCAGTTAGTTTACAGGAAATCCTTGATTAAATTTTATTTATTTAAATCAAATTATTACGTTAATAAACAGTAAAAATAATGTATCTATGCATATTAATATATTATGTGATCATAGGTATGTGTATAACACATCCAGTATGTTTTTTATTAAATAAATCCTTTCCAGGCATATACTTTGAATGTTTTTAAAAGTTTAATCATAATGGATGTTTAAAAAGTTCCTAGATGCCGGGCAGACACAAACTGCAAAAAGCATTTCTGCATCTAAATCTAACGAGTGACTATAAATTCAAACAAATATTTATTTTAGTAACCTTGGGAAATTGCCTTGCCTAGCTACTCGCTTTAAACTTACTTCTTTGGGTTAAAATATTTTATATAAATATGGATGGTACGAGGGTTCTCTTTTATATTTTGCATACAGAGCTGGAATAAAACAGTCGATAACTGTTCGAAATATTCTCTACGAAGACTTATGTACTTTTACATACGCTCGAACCAACTCTGAAAGCAGTTATTCCACTCGTTTGTTGGTACAGTCAAAATTGCGTTTTGAAGGCATCGAGGCTAACGAGTGGAACCTTTGACTACGCAGTCCGTTCTTGATTTTCAGGAAAGCTAAAGAAATCGTTGGGATATAGGTCGGGAGTGTACGGAGGATGGTCTAACAATTCGACGTTTTGTTGGGCTAAAAACTCAATTGTCTTGCTGTGTGCGAACGTGCATTGTCTTGGTGGAGGATGATTCGTCATTGTGGGTTGGTTTCTCCGAGCTCAGCGATGACTTGCGGCAACCAAATGGTTGTATACCAATCGGCAGTAACAGTTCTTTGATCTTGTAGAGAAATTGTTGCTACATGACCTGCTTTCGAGACAAATGTCGCGACCATCTTTTTGGAAACACTTCAAGAACAGATAACTTTTGTCAGCTTTTCTTGACGTTGGAACACTCAAACAGACGATTAGCGTTTATTTTCTGGCTCGTATGAGTAAATCCAATTTTCACCACCACTGCTGATGTTATACACAGTTTCCTGCGTTGGAGCGGTATAGAGTTTTTGACACCAATTCACCCTAGCAGTTTGCTGTTCTTAGGTAAGAGCTGCGGTATACAACGAGAAACTAATTTTTTTACACAGAATTCTTCATGCAAAATTTTGTGAATCGAGGTCTACGAAATCCCATATGTCGATCTTTGTTGATAAGTTTTCGCACAGCATCGACGTGTTTCTGGGTGACTGCCGTTTTTTGGTGCACTTGCTCTTGGATCGTCGCTAAGACTAATCCGTCTACGTTTGAATTCTCCATACAAACGAGAAGTTGTTGACTGATGTGGTGCTTAATTACCGAAAACAAGAAAAAACAGAAAAGTATAAAAAATATTGCGCGAAAATTTTCACGGTTTAATTCCATTTTTCGACTAACTTGTCAACTTTGACAGTTCGTTGTAGCTACAACACTACACCTATCGCACTGAAACTTTGGATTTAGACTAACTAAAGATGGAAGTTAATGTTTAGTTCTGACATTTGATTAATGGTGTCCTCTATGACTCAGTATGCAAAACATAAGAGACATCCCTCGTATACTGTTAAAATTACTAGTGAATCAATATTAATTGATCTTAGAAGTTAGATTTATACAAAGTGATAGTTGAAACAAATTTTACGAACCTATACTACAATTACGTACAAAGAAAATACTCAAAATATTCACCTACTGCTCGTAAGCAATACTAAACTTGCCGCGATAAATTGCACATTGGCGTTTGGACGTTAATTGTTTCTTGAAAGGACATTACACATTACATTACACAATAATTTGTTGTCATAACATGATCGCCCAAGCACAATTCTGGATGCAATGGTACTTCAACTAAATTGTGTGGATTATCTGCCGGTCAAGTTCTATAATTCTACGAATTAACATAACCAGGTAGGTGAAACCATGCTGCATCGAAATAGAAATTAATATTTTGCCAGCCAATGTTATTTTGCAGGCGATCATTATAACATTGAAAAAACTAGAGTCGTAAAACATCAGGTGAGTTAATTTGATAGATATTTTTTTTCAAGTTCTTATGAGAAGATTCATAGAAATGTTCTAGAATGGGGGCATAGAAATATGCGAATTTTATACAACAATTTAATTCACATTTTCCAAAATACAGGCTGTAACAGAGACGAAAAGTACATTTACCTCTAACTACATAGAGTAAACTGTAAACTACTAAAAACTGTTCGATTATTCTAACACTGTGTTGTGACAAGTAACACAACAGTCGACTGCTTGAATTATATCCAATTTCCATCTTCATTTTGCATGTCGCTTGCAAAATAGGCCATTACAATTTATTTTAACCGACAGTACAGACAATTTTAGTAAAAAAAAAAGTAAAAACAACAAATTGCTTTATTTATTTGCCTGTTTGACTTTAACTTTGTCAAATTTTTGACAAATGCATGTTTAAAATTCACACATGTGAATATAAACTTGCAGGCTTGCTGCCAGCTTAAGGAAAACATTTATATATACCGGCGGCGCCATTGGTGTGTCGGCAGATTTTGGTGTGAAATCTAACAAAAATAGGAAAGTGACATTCTCTGTACGTATATTATATATCACAACGGATATTGTAAAATTATTTACGAATACACAGGGTGTTACAAATTCCCGCACCCACCTTCAATTTTTCAGTTTAAATGGATTGCTATATTTTTTATAAATTATTTCGATAGCCACCTAAGTTACCTTTGCAGTGATATATGGTTATGTGTACTTCTCACAACTAGTTTTGGTTATATTGGAATTTTTGTCAAAAATTTTACAGGTGCAGCGTCTGAGGTTTCAAGACGTATGTTGAAGATGGGTATCGTGTATCGAATTATTCTTTGGATATCAATTTAGGGCCTAACACTTTACATGTTTCAAGATGGTATAATGTAAAAAACATATACAGGGTGTCAAATAGGTTGTGGCACATTTCTCGAAATTTAAACGCTTTTTTCTCTATTTTTTTTTTTAATGGAACTTATATTTTTCGATATTGTCAACAAATTCTCTGTAAAATTACATTCAAAATGGTACCGATAACATAATAGTACATTATTACAGTACAGTATTTTTAAAGATATTCCACTTTTATGGGAAATACCTTCAATTCTATATATATGGCTAGATGGCTACGATTTTCAAACAACTTGCTACCTTGCGTGCGAAGGTGCAGCGTTAGCGATCTGGAGATCGAAATCGGAGCGAAACCGGTAGTCGTAACCCACGATATTAAGGGAGCCTCTATTTAACATGTATGCCTTTAGTCAGTGGAGGCGGTTGTGGATTGACTAAAAAAGGTGGTAGGTAGTGCCACTCAACCTTGCGTATAGAGGCTCGAGTTTGAAAACTGAGAAAAAGGATGGCGCGATCGTAGGCGCTTGTGCTTACAGACTACTAAAAAAAGGAAATCCAACACAACGAAATAATCTACAGGTTACTTGCAAACTAAAGAGAAAAGAAGAAAAGACTCGAAAATAGTTAACTCGTATATTAATATAAAAAACAAAGTTAATAAAAAAATGCTTAACGGGTGGTTATTTAGCCACAAGGTAACAAGTGTTCATTTGAAAAGTCAGTCTAGGTTACTTTGAAATTTTGATAGAATAAGACGCAAATATATTTGTATTTGTTTGTTGTTCTGTAAATGTAAATCCAAATGACATTTGATAATGTCAATCACAAATATCAGTTAGTGCATAAAATAATCGTGCATCGATTCTGGTTTAAATAAATTGCTTCTCAGTTTTAAAATGGCTTTCACTTAAGAACATAATTTTTTTTTAGTCCAGGCTTATTTTCGAAGTGGTAATAAAATTGATGGTTTATGGGTTTATTCAGTTCAAGATTGCATGGTAGAATTTCAAGTTGAGTTTCCACATTTTGTAATAGATTATATACAATTTAAGAATACTTTGGATAGAACTTTAAAACTTTTTTCTGAAACTGGTAGTCTCTTAAGAAAATCAGGCAGCAGAGCAGTTAAGAAACGTACACTTCAAGTTGTCAATCGTGTTGAAGAAATAATGGAAAATGAACCACAAACATCTGTTCGACATTTGAGTCAACAAATAAACCTTTCTGTTGGTACAACTCACAAGTTATTAAAAAAAGATATACAACTTTATCCATAGCGTGTTACAGCAGTACAAGAATTGTTAGAAATTGATTACCCACGTAGACTACAGTTTTGTAATTGGTTTGTAAATATGAACAATAATGGAGAACTTTCGCAAAGAGTCATCTTTACTGATGAAGCATGGTTTTATAAAACGGGATACCTAAATTCACAAAATACAAGAATTTGGAGTAGTGAAAATCCACATGTAACTAATGAAGAATCGCTACATCCAGAGAAAATTGGTGTTTGGGCAGCGATAAGCCAAAGGCGAATCATTGGACCAATATTTTTTCAAGGAACGTTAACTGCTCAAAGGTACCGTACGGAAATTTTACAACCATTTGTCAATCAGTTGCATGATGATGAACTTCAAAATGCATATTTCCAACAAGACGAAGCACCTTGTCACTGTACTGCAGAATCTTTGGATTATTTAAGAGAATGTTTTGATCAGCGTATAATTAGTCGAAATACTGAAATTGCCTGGCCTGCACGTTCATGCGATTTAACACCTTGCGACTTCTTTTTGTGGCCTTATTTAAAAAATAACATATTTCGAACACCTATATTGAATTTGAATGATATGCTACAGAGAATCGAACAGAAATGCATGGAAATTAATAACAATCCAGTAATGTTGCAGAATATCATCAGAAATTTTGAACGGAGGATTTTAAAGTGCAGAGATCTTGAAGGACAACATTTTCAACATTTGTTATAGTTTTCAATAAATACCTATTATTTGTTATTTATTTGTATGTATGAAACTGTCAAAATATACGACTTCGTAGGTTAAGTAGTAAAGTTTAATTTACGACATACTTCAAAATGTTCTCAGTAAATCACATGCTACTAGATTAACTTTTCAAATGAACACTTGTTATGCAGCGAAATATCCTGACCGTAGAACGGGATAGTAAGAGCCTTGACAATTTGTTGGTAAAGTTATTGAGGTTATACTGAACTCAAGCAAACAACAACTGCGCGTCTCATGAAGAGGAATAGATTATGTACGTGTGTATTAATAGACATGCTACTGGTTATGCTTTTTTTTTACTTTTTAATTTAAATTAAGTTTTATAAATGATTGTTAAATATAAGTCATTGAAAGCAATTTCGAAAGGATTTGGCAACAATTAAATGATATTCTCTACCAATAGTTCTAAATACTTATCTCCTGTCAAGTTGTCATCAATGAAAAAAAGTCCTACAATATTGTTGCTACTAAATCCCCATCATTTAATTTTTGGGGATACTGTATATGAACCTAATCCATCCAGTGCGGATTTGTATCAGCCAAATATCTACAGTTGTGTCTGTTAACATAACCATTTAAACAAATGTTGCTTCATCCGTGAAAATGATATTTGAAACAAAATTTGGATTGGTATTCATTTTTTTCATAATAATTTCGCAAAATTTAATGCTACGATCAAAATTGTCTTCACTTATTCTTGCACTGATTTTGCACTGATCGTCTAGACATGTTATGTTTTAAAGCTAATTGTTGGACAGAAATCTTACCATTGTCTATTACATCAATAAAGACATTCGATGAAGTTTCGTTATTAGTTTTTGATTTTTATCTTCCTAATTTTGGACGATAGTTAACGTTGCCTGTATCCATGTATTATCTTTTCACCGTTTTTGAAACTCTTGATTTATTGATGTTTCTATTTGGATGTATAGCAAACGCCAATTAAGTTGGCGTGAGGAGGGGTAAGTTCGCGCAGAATTAAAAGTAGTGGGGAGATTTGTATTTGGTTTTACATCAAATGTCAGATAATTCTAACCTCTGAGCGTGTATCACTTTATGGTCCCCTAGCAAAAAGATTATGTTCAGTCAATGACAAATGTATTCTGACAATGACTTAAGTAGTGGGGGTGGACGTTTTTAAAAACGGCTTCTGCGCATTATTATAATTCTTTCTCTGTCAGTTACTAAATACATCTTAATTCCGTACGATAATTGAAACAAATCTAAAACTCACAGATGGACTTAACGGTTATCAAGTGTAATTAAATACTTGATTAGTCATCCATATTTTGTATTTACCCCAAAAGAAACTGAAACACTTTTTACCCATTTTTTTAAATATTTTGGAAAAAAAGATACTATAGTTACATCACTGAATTCAGAAAAAAATGATCATTCCAACGATGCCAAATTCATGTATTGTTGCCATTTTAAAAAAAGTCAAGTAAGTTGGATTTCAAATATGCGATAAGAAAAAAAGTGAAAATATATCGGAAAAGATCCAAACATTTCCTTGTATGCGTGTACCGGAATATCCCGCGAAAAAATGATAAATAATTAGTTAATTACACTGTTCTTTACTACTCTTAATACAATTAAAAATTTACATTTTTTCAAATAACAATTATAATTTCGAAACTATTAACATAGATAACGAAAGGCAGTATTGGATTTGCGATGTCTCCTCATCCCAAAATGGCACGTTTACACTTTATAAACTCGACAAACTTCATTTAATTTTGCATTTTCAAAGTACCTGTATTCCCTTGTTTAGCCACTATACCTTTCCAACTTCAAATTGAAAATAATCAACTTAAAATTGAGAATTAATAAATTTGCAGCACGCATTTATATAAAAAAACAATACCAAACGTCAGTGTTACTGAGTATCATTTAGCGTTAATGGTAAGACATTTACTGACATTTACTACGCCTTACATTAAAAAGAGTGAAATCTGACAAAGTTAAGCAGCAAATTTGTGCTGTATGTAACTGTCAAGGTGACTGGAGAGGGCTTGCGATTAGATTGGGTGTTAAAAAATCGACCGTCTACTGATATGTAAAAGTCAAGAAAATGTGGAAAAGCCATGTGGAGGACAAAAATTTGTGAAAATCACGGAGGAGCATCGTCGATTTATCGTCCAACACATTGAAGAAAACACAAAATTGACATTGAAAGAACTTAAACTAAAAATGGAAACGCAACATCAAATAACAGTACCTAAAGAAACACTTCGAAAACATTTGGACAAATTGTTGTTCACATTGAAAGATATAAGAAAAGAACCTGAAAGAGCAAATAGTGGTGAAAATAAGATAAAACGTCGTGAGTATATTCAGAAACTTTTAATTTATCAAGCGGATAAGGTGCCAATCATATACATGGACGAAACAAATTTTAATTTATTCATATCAAGAAGACAAGGACAATCAAGAAAGGGATCCCGCTGCAGAAATATAATGGCTGGTTGACGCGGAGCCAATATACACGTTATAGGGTGTATTGGTAATATGGGAATGATTCACAACCAGGTCAGAAGAGGTGCCTTCAGAATGGAAGACGCAAATCAATTTGTCCGCCAGTGGTTGCGTGCAGCCATTTTCCCAACTCACGAGGTGTTGGTAATTGACAATGGTCCATACCATGCCGGTATAAAAACTTTATTTACTGAAAATGAATTCAGCAACCATAAATTGCTAAGACTTAGTCCTTACAATCTAATGTTAAATCCAATTGAAATTACTTGGTCCTGTTTAAAAGCTGCTGTTAAACGGGATTTAAATCTGCGTTTGTTACATATTTTAGCTGGTGAGGGCAGAGCAAATTTAAACCAGACAGAGTTTCGTCTAAACAATTAGAGGAGATAATACATACTAATGTTAATGCAATAAATCCGGCAAACTATCCAAGATATGTAGCGCATATTCAGCGATTTAAACCGGACGCATTAAATTTAAACGATCTAATCATGTAATTTACAAAATCCATTTATTAATTATGTTACTTTACATGATATAATACAATAAATGAATGTATTTATTCTCAATTTGAAATTGATTATTCTGAATTTGAAATTGTTTGTTCTCATTTTGAACAATTTGAACTTGGTTAATTCCAAATTGAAGTTGAAAGGATATAGTATTGGTCTATACCTTTTCAAACTTCAATTTGCGATTAATCAACTTCAAATTGAGAATAAACACTTTCAAAATGAGAACAAACAATTTCAAATTCAGAATTATCAATTTCAAAATTGAGAATAAACAAATTCAAATTGAGAATAAACACATTCAAAATGAGAACAAACAATTTCAGATTATTCATTCCTTCAGTCTTCAAAAATGAATAAATTCTTTTCTGAATATCTTAATGGATTTCTTTCAAAATAGTAAAAACAATTATAACGCGTTGAAATCGCCCCCTGTTCATTTTTAGTCATTTATTCGATATTTTATGAACCTCGTATATCATCGATTTTAGATTATATTTTGTAAATTTTCGATATTTAAACATTTTTTATTAGATTTTCTTGTTCGGGTAATTATTCTATTGTTAATTTAAATTGGAAGTTTTATTATAGTAATTTTCTAGTAGTATTTAAAATTTAATTAAACTTACGATATATTTTACGTTGAGGTAGTTAACTTTGGTTTCATTTTAGATTTGATTTAATATATTGTTCATATTTTACTCGTGTAGATGGTGTTCGAGTTGTCACTAAATATGTTAGAGTTGATATAGTATAGACAACCATTTTGTTAATTGGGTTAATTTGTACAGGTTTAATGCGAA
Organism: Melolontha melolontha; assembly: GCA_935421215.2. Taxonomy (NCBI): domain Eukaryota; kingdom Metazoa; phylum Arthropoda; class Insecta; order Coleoptera; family Scarabaeidae; genus Melolontha; species Melolontha melolontha. The sequence goes on along the minus strand of OW285236.1, from coordinate 113,661,460 downwards.
TTTTGTTAAAATTGTTAAAATTAGTAGAATATTTTATGGGCCTGTTTGTAGTAAATTCAGTTAGAATTGTGATTAGTATTTTCATTTAAGATCTCTTTGAGTATTGTTACCACAGAGTTATCTCCGAGTGATTCTCCTGAACTACAGTTTTCGATTAATAATTCATTAATTAGTACGTACATAATTGATATTCTTCATTAGTTAGATTCCTAATTTTATTGTTTTAATTTTGATGTAGCGAAATAATTTTCTAAGTATATATTTCATTATTAATTACTTCTATAAAGTGTCTGCCCCTATCAGTTAGTTTCTTTAAGACCTACTTACCTTTCCATATACAAGAGGGAGTTCAGAAATTCTGGCTCTCTCTTTGCTATTGCGTTTAATCGAACATGTTGTACTGACGACGTATAGTGTGATTAGTAAAGACTTCTTTTAAGTAATTTTATTATTCGCTATGCGGCTTTTGAGGCATTATTAATTAATTATAGGTCTAATGGTCATTTGGAATATGGAAAGAAGATTTTATTTCGTTACATTAGCTTCTTTTCTTTTTGGAATTTAACAGGGTTCTAGTAGAGGCTACGGTTTCTAGTAGACTGTTTTTGCAAGTACGTGGTACTTTTGCTAGCACGAGATTACTTCTACAAGCACGTGGTATATTTTTGCAGCCAGCAGGGTTAGTTTCAGGAGTATGGTGATCATTATTCTCAAGACGTTATTGTAATCGAAATCATGAAGGTATTTGTCGTTCTACAACTTACCAGGTATGAACTGTGACAGTTCCAAAAGTGAACATTCTACGACAGAATCTGCTAGTATCTATTGTGTAAGCATATTGTGAATTTAGAGTTATTTATCTTCTATTTTTTTCATATATTCCATTTACTAAAACTTAAATAATCTATATCCTTAATTTTATGTATACCGTGTACTTGAAAGTTAATATGTCATGCTAGAGTCACGCCCGATTTTGATTTGTGAATTATTCGTTGTCTTAAAAACCTTCTAAAGCTTAATAGTTAATTATAACTTGTAAATGATTGAGTAGTGTCAATTTTTCCATCTTAAATGGTTTGTTCGTTTTTTTTGTTTATTACAATTTTTAAATTGTAGAATGATTTGTTTTTTTTTCTGATATTTCATAAACTAATTAGTATACTGAATATACAAGAATCTCGATGTGAGATTTATCAAAAGATCTTTGGATAAATTACTAACAAATTTATTGTCTAAATTAATCATACCACTTACTTAATTATGGATTAATGATTTACATACTGAGTGAGATCCTATTGCTTTTGTTGTATAACTTTTATTTGTCTAATTTCGTTAGTATATTTTTGGATTCAATTTTATTTCAGTATTTAATTGCTTAGCAATGCACATTATATGTGCACGAATTTTTTTGTCGATCATATCCCAATACTATACTGGGTGAGTCACTAACTAAGTATCACTTCATATATTCATTTCAACTTATTTATATAAAATTTGTATTCTTTGAGTAAGTTGGCCATTGATATTTGTTTTAAATTTTAATTCATTATTACTTAAAATTTTCATATTTTATTTTATTGATTAATTTAATACAGCGTTACTTCATTTTCATCTCTTGTTATTGTTATATATTTGGGTATTTTATAATTATGCACGTATATACCTTTGATTTAGAACTTACTATCGGCGGCGTCTGTGTTCATTGTACCGTCTTGAGAGCATAAACATGGTGGCGCCTATTTTATAAGAAGAACCTCCCCTCGCTCCCGTCCTAATTAACTTGGTCTCTCAGCTGAATATCTCCGAGGCCATCGTGTTATTGGGGGTAAGTTATTTAAATTCATTAGGTTTTACGGTGTGTAAGTCGGCGCGTATAACAAATTAGAGTTAGATCTTGTTATTAGCAAATAACACAGTATTAATTTCGTTGTTTTCATTGAAATCGAAATTAATGATTTTTTTAACAAAAAAAATATATGAGCTAATCAAGAATATATTCTCCTCCATTATTCACGATTGCCTACCAACTATCCGAAAAGTTTTCAATTCCACGACCAAAGAAATCGGGTGGTCAGGAAGTTAAGAAATCATCAATCAATTTTGAAACGCGAAGGAGATTACTCGAAAGTTGCCTGATAAAGTGCGAAAGAAATGAGAATCTGGCGTCGCAAAATCAGGAGAATAAGGCGGATGTGTAATATCTTCCCAGTCTAGTTCATATTAACAGTATAAGGACAAGCGTTATCGTGCTGCAAAATGATTTAATAATATCTTTCTGGTCTTTTTCTTCAATTTTGGCCTCAAGTCAACGGAGTTGTGAACTGTAAATCTCAGCAATAACTCGAAAGCAATTCAGAATGAGTTTGAGCTCTTGTCCGGGGAGTCTTTTTATTGGGTAAGCCATTCTTTTCTGTTATTGATGATAACATAAAGCCATCATTTTTCATCTCCAGTAACAACGTGTGATAAAAGCGATCGATGTTATTGAAGAGCTAGCAAAAAGGCACGAATGTTGACACACTGATCCCTGTTGCTTTTGATAGAAACATGCGACAACCAAACATATAGTTTTTGAACTTTACTCATGGCATGCAAATTTTTTATTATGATCGAATGATTACAATCCAATATAATGGTCAACTCGGAAGAATTGATTAGCGTGGATCATCATGCATTAAAGCGATCTTCATCCAACTGCAATGGTCTTTCCAAACGTTGAGAATCGTTTATGTTAAAATAGGCCTCTACGACTTAAGGAAACTATTAAATATTTGTTTTTATTTCTACTTGAGGTTCCATTTTCCTCTATCAATAATTAATACAATCTATGCAGAAATTCACAAATTCATTTTGACATTATATTAATATTTTTTTGTAGTCATTATCATTCTAGAAACCAAAATCGCTAAGATATGATACATCAATCTGATAATGATGCATAGAAGCGGCTTATAGCCCTGTAATAACGCACTGGCTGATAATGCCGGGGCTCTCGGGATTTAATCCGGGCCTTGCCTGCCCAAGAAGGTTTTCGTGGCTTTCTTTCTCGTTTAAGGTGAATGCAGACAGCTAAACATCTTAAGTCGCATCACGGGCGCGGGCATAATAATAGCTCATGGCCTGCCAATGCTCCCTGTTCTTGGCGTCAACCTGTTGGGGGATACTAAGGCGTGAATTTTTATTATTATTATATTATTTTTATTATAATTAATAGTTGGCAAGTGGCTAGCAGTGTATGTAAATAATAGCTCCGTAATTATTTTCGATATATCGATAAATTACGATCTGTTAATAAAATATAGTACTAAAAACTAGTGTGGAAAAGTGCAAGATATAGGATAAACTAAGTAAGAGTAAGAATAAAGTAGCAGTAAAAATATAATAGTACCTAAATAATTGTGTAAGACACAGAAAATGTGTTAATAGAGGCCAAACCTACGACGGGTTGACCGGGGTTTGGTTTCTTGTGCGGCGGCAAAACATATCGGCAAATAAAAACGGCTACAAAGTTTCGCATAAGTTCGAAAAATAAGAAGACAGGACCGGACCGGACCGGAAAATAATTTAAACAGAAAAAGGGACAAAGAAATAAAAGTGTAGAAATGAGACGCTCTGAAGATAGTGATGAATACTCCACCGACGAGAAGAAGAGAAAGTGTTCTAAAGAGGATGAAGAAAATGGAGGACAATATAGAAGCAATGAGGAACATTATGGAAATACTGCAAATGACAATGAAATCCTTAGCGAAGAAATAAAAGAAATGAGAGAGAAACAGAAGGGGTACAAAAAATAAATAGAAGGAATGAGGAAAGAGAATGAAAAATTGATAAGAGAGAATTCCCAATTGAGAAGAGGAATAATAATAATGGATGACAGGTTGGAGCGTCTTGAAAATGAGAAGAGACGAAATAATGTAGTTGTATAAGGACTATCAGTGAATGCAATCAATCAGGAGGAAATAAAAAACAAAATGGAGGAGTTTATAGAGAAATAGTTGCATTTAAAAGTCAAAACAAAGGGAGTGATTAAATTAGCGGAAAAAACTTGCCTAGTACAAATGGAAAATGCCACAGACAAGAAAAAAGTTATACAGAACAAATACAAATTGAAGGAAAGGAGAGGGGAAAAGGTCTTTATCAATGACGATTTATCTAAACAAGACAGAGATATACAAAAGATTAATTAATTTAATTAATTAATTAATTAATTAATTAATTAATTAATTAATTAAAAGATTAGAAATATGGCAAAAGAAGAAAAGGAAAGTGGCAAGAGGGTTAAAATTGCGTTTCGGAAATTATATATTGAAGATGAAGAATGGAAATGGGACAAAAGCAACGAAAAGCTAATACAAATGAAAGACAGGAAAGCTTAAAAGAACTAGGAAACCAATGTATAGATGGAAAGAAGGAGGTTGACACGGCAATGATAATGGACGTTGACAAAATTAAACATACGAAAGAAATAAAGTATACGATAAGGCATGGAAATGATACTTCAAGCAAAAAGAAAGAATGGAAATAAACGACTTGGAACGTTAGAAGTTTAAGCGGAAAGGAAAGTGAATTCATAAGTGAATTTGAAGAAACGCTTTCAACAATACTATGTATTAGCGAAACAAAAAAGAAAGGCCAATGGAAGCAGGTACTATATAATGACCACATATTACTGCATAGCGGAGTAAATTCGTGTAATAGAGCAGCAGCTGGAGTAGGTGTAATAATACATAGAAATTTAAGAAGCAACATAAGTAAATGGGAAGCTATATCTGAGCGCATATTAGTGGTGAAGCTTGAGGACAATAAACAGAAGGTAATGACAATAATAGCAGTGTATGGCCCTAATGACAATGACAAAGTAGAAGAAAAAGATAAATTCTGGGAGGAGCTGACATTAGTAATGGATGAAGCCAAAGGAATATTGTTTATTGCTGGGGACTTCAATGGCAGAATAGGAAAAAAACGACGGTTATAAGCCCGTTATGGGAGAACATGGAGAGAAAATTAGGAATGATAATGGAAAAAGAATTTTAGACTTTTGTTTAAACCATGATCTCGTAATAACTAATTCATTCTATAAACGCAAGGATATTCACAAGTATACGCGTGTGCAACACATTAGAGGCGAAAAATCTATAATTGATTATGTGCTGGTATAAAGGGAAAACAGAAGAACTGTCTTAGATGTTAAAGTTAGAGAGGGGGGAGATACATAGTGATCATTATTTGGTAGTAGCTAGAATCAAAGAACTAGAAAATAAACATGACAATGGAATTAAAATAAAGAAAATAGAATTCACGTCAATAAAGACATATAAATTAAAGGAACAAGAAATAGTCAGAAAATATGAACAATTAGTTAGAAAAATTTTTGAAGAGAAGTCAGAGATAACAAATCTGGACAATTTAGAAGAAAAATGGAATATGTTCAAACATATAGTTGTAGAAGCTTCCCGTGAAATATGCGAAGTATACAAAATATGTAACACAAGGAAGGAGACTGCTTGGTGGACGAACGACATAAAAGAGGAAATCAAAAATAAAAAGAAATTGTGGAGAAAGTACTTAGCAAATAAGAAAACAGAACAATATATAAAGAACCAAAAGCAAAGGAAAAGGGTAAAATAATTAGTGTTAAAAGCAAAAGCAAATAAATGGAAAGAATTTGGTGATATAATGGAGAGAGATAGCACTAGTAATCAGAAACTATTCTATAAAGTTTTGAAATCGTGCAGAAAAACAAAATCAATAGATGATGAAAGCATATATAATAAACAGCAAGAAATAATCACTGACGAAAGAGAGGTAATGAACAGACGGAAGGAATACTTTGAGAAGCTACTCTGCAGAAAAGGCCACAAACATTTGGAGACTGTTATAGAAAGTGGAAATATAACAGATGAGGATACAGAATTTACTCTAGAAAAATTAACTAATGTAATAAAAAAATTGAAAAATGGAAAAGCTCCTGGAAATGACAAAATAGTGGCAGAAATGATTAAGAACATTGGTGAAGTAGGAACAAAGATACTTCTGGAGATCATTAATATGGCGTTGAAATACGAAAATATACCAGAAGATTGGAAAGTGGCACTAATAACACCGATATCCAAAAAGGGAAATTATAGAGATTATAATAACTACAGAGCTATAACGTTACTAAGCACAGTGATCAAAATATATGAGCAGTTAATTAACAATAGGCTAAGACCGTTAATCGAACCATCACTATCGGAATCGCAAAGTGGATTCAGACCCGGAAGGAGCACGCAAGATCATATATTTACACTAAAACAAATAGTTAATAAAAGATTGCAATAAGGGAAAAAGGCATATTTCGCATTTATTGATTTAGAAAAAGCCTTTGATAGAGTACCAAGATATGAAAGATGGAAAGCTCTTGAAAAAGGGAAGTCAACAAAAAAATAATACGGAATATCCAACGGTTATATCAGAACAACGTAAATTATATAATAAGGCGGAACATGAGATCCGAGGGATTTGTATCTCAAGATGGGTTAAGGCGGAGGATTAAGTCCCGTACTGTTCATTGTATTTATGGACGATGCAATAAGATAATGCCCAATGCAGACGAAAGAAATTCAAATTTGGTACAGAAATCTAGAGAGGATACAAGTAGCTGAGGCAGCATTCGCAGATGACATAGTACTAATAGCTGAAAATGGAAATAAGCTGCTAGAAAGTATAGATATACGGAACGAAACACTTAAGAAAAAAGGAATGAGTATAAATAAAAATAAAACAAAAGTAATGACCACAGGTGAAGAACAACTAAATATCTAAATTGAAGGAATAACTATTCAACAAGTAAATGAGTTTCATTATTTAGGTGTCCTGATAGAAAACACTGGGAAAAATTAATGAAAGAATTGAAAAGGCAACCAAATTGTATTACGCAATTAATAAGAACTTCATTATGAAAAAAAAATACCACGAAACACCAAGATAAAAGTATTCAAAGCAGTCTACAGAGCAGTTCTGACATACGAATGTGAATCATGGGTACTTAATAATAGACAAAAAAACAAAATCCAGGCTGCAGAAATGAGATATCTTAGGAGAGTGAGAGGCGTAACTAGAAAGGATAAAAGGAGAAATACACAAATACGAGAGGAACTGGAGATACAATCGATAATGGACTTTATTGAACGGCGGCAACTACATTGTTGGGGGCATTTACAACGAATGGGCGACACTAGACCAGTAAAGCTATTATATGAAGCCAAAGTCCAGTATAAAAGGAAAAGAGGAAGACCGCGACAAGTATGGGAGGATGTCATTGGAAATAGCATCCAGAAGAGGGGAAAGATCTGGAAAGAAGCAAAATCACTGGCCAGTAACCGAACATTATGGAGAAATTTTGTGCATAATTTAGATTAGACTGTACTTACCCGACACCCTTTAGGGTAAAAGGGTTTTTGATATATATATATATATATATATATATATATATATATATATATATAATCAATAGTTCTCCAAAATAAGCCTGTTAGGGCTGTAACATAGCAGACCGCTACTGGTACGCAAACAGCACCTTATTAAGAGGCTCCAGATGCTTATTTTTGTCAGACTGAGGCATGCTGGAGCCGGAAATAAAACACTAGCTATACTGTACCAGAAGGCATCGAATCCAATTTATCGAGTTTATAGTCTAGTAATCTACCCACTAGATTAAATTTCTAAGTTTTAGCTAAAAAATATTCTTTACCTGAAAACTCACCTTTGCACCGGTCTTACAATATATGTAGTTTTTTTCGAGTAAACGTTCGTAGAATATTCTTACCATAACTAATCAATAATGATGTAATATTATTAGTTAATTCGTCTTGAAGCCATATTCATTGTATTTATACGGCTATACCCTTAGTGTTAGAAAGTGACTTACTCAATATAAATGTATGCAAATGATGTCACGAATCTCACAATGTGCATAATTTCAACTAACGTAATTAATTTTATTAGAATTAAAATATACAGCTATATGGAAGTGTATGTAGTAATTGAATAGATATACATATATTTCGTTTACAAAACAAACTTCAAAGCCGTTCATAATATACGAAGACCCTATAATTAACCAACTCATATTACGTCACATTAAAATTTTATTATATTGCCAACAGTTAAATAAATACATCAATAAATTAGATACACCTTTTTTATAATAGCATACTTTGATATGCTTGATAAAGGTAATTTATTTCGATGACTACATTACATATTCACACCTAACGATAAATAATTCTAACAATCTTTATGCAAAGTGCCGATAGATGGAGACGGAGCTATAAGTTAATGATTCACACAAATTTACATATTTATATGACTATTGCTCACATAATAAATCTATTTAAGTAAGCGTATATAATGATAATTACATATAAGATTAGTTTTTAATATACACTCATTGAGTTAGCAGTTCGTAACTTTTTTATTCGACTATATATAAATAAAAAAATCTTAATGTTAATAAGTTTTATAATTGATTTATTAGTGAATATCTTCTTTTATACAAACTCCATCGCATTAATATGTAGTTAATTTAATATTATTGATATTTTTCTTACACACAAGAATACCTATTATGTTATAATAGTTTGATATAAGTTAAAAATGGAAACTTTAACAAAATATTAATTCAAAAGAAGCAAACAGCATAAGTCATAATTATATTACTATTCTAATTTATTTCTACAATAGTGAATTTCGACTGTGAAAAGATGGTTGGTGAAAAAGAATTTCCAAAAATTGGATTCCTTTTCAAAAACAGCTTGTTATTGTTAGATTATGATGAGTGATGAATTTAATTAATTTAAAAGATTTTATCTACATTCATGAAGTCTCTTTGTAGACCAGGATGACATACTCTCAAAAGAGACACATAACATGTGATAGAAGATGAATTCTCCACTTTAACCCGGAAACAGAAAGTGAATCTAAGTAGTGGCGCAAATATCTATCAAAGGAAACTGCAATAAAACCGGTAGCACATTACGCGAAGTACAAGCACAACGAAGATAAGCGAGAGTGACAGAGATATTTGTAATATACGTTTTGCTGTATATTATACTATGCGAAATAAAGGTAAAGTTAATTATTTATTAAAAATTACACAAGAATATAAATCTTTTCTAGACTCTGTTTGCATAAAATTATTTTAGGGCATAAATATAGTCCTTTATACAGTGTGTTTAAAAAAGATGCGGAAATATTAAAGGGGGTGATTGCCCAGGTCATTTTATACAAAATGTTCCTATAAACATAGGTCCGCATACGCTTCGTTACCGATCTACAGCGTGTTGAAGTTTAATTTTAAAAAACAGTAAAAACTTGATTTTTCCAAAGCGGCTTGAGATATCATAATGAAATTTTAGGCGTGTTAATAGCTGTGGGAGACACATACTTTGCAATACAACACGATGTTTCAATCGTACCTGTGGCGCGCGTATTGGCACGTCACAGGCTATTTTTCAAGAAAAAATAGGACGCCTCTGATTTCTCTAAAAATACAATTACGCTTTTATTTATTGTTCAATTATGAAGAAAAAAGCTCTCTTAACTTTTTATCGTACGACTTACCGTTTTTTAGAAAAAAAAAACATTTTAGTGCATGTTCATTTATTACAGAAAAAAAAATAAAAAAAAACAAGGTTTTATTCAAGGGCAAAAACAAATATTTTACCAAACCACAGTCAGGTTTTATTCACTGACATATTGAATGACATATTGAATGAGTCCCGTGATTAATAATTTTGTATGTGTCGAATTTGTTGTAGTTCCTTATCATGAATCTATACGAATGTACGGTTGTTTACTGAAAGATTTCCTGCTCGTATTGTTCCTGATAGAAAAACTTTCGAAAGTATTCATCGGCGTCTTTATGAAACAGGCACATTAAGACGAAATGGAGGAGCAGGAAGGCCAAGGACAGCAAGAACGGTAGACCTGGAAGAGGATGTGCTAGACATGATTGAAGAAGATCGAGGTACTTCTACTCGAAAAATTGCAGACGCTTTGGATGTAAGTAATGGGACTATTTGGCACATTCTGAAGGAAAATTTGTTGTATCCATTCCATATACAACGCGTTCAAGCACTTCTTCCTGCTGATTTTCCTCCTCGCATTGCATTCTGTCAATGGCTTTTGTACAAAATGGTTCAAATCCCTCAACTCCTGATGTTGATTCTGTTCACCGATGAAGCGAATTTTTCAAGAAATGCAATACGGAATTTCCATAATAACCATGTATGGTGTGACGAAAATCCACATGAAATTGTTGAAGATCGTTTTCAACATCAGTTTTCTTTGAACGTTTGGCTTGGGATTGTGGGTGACTGCATAATTGGACCGGTATTTTTACCAAGGAGACTTACCGGAGAGGTGTATCGCAACTTTTTTGAAAACACGCTCCCTGGATTTCTGGAGGACGAACCATTAGCAATTAGAGATGCAATGTGGTATATGCACGATGGCGCACCAGCCCACTTTAGCCAAGTAGCTCGTGATTTCTTAACACAAGCATACGGAAATCGCTGGTTAGGCCGAGGTGGACATCACTCATAGCCTGCACGATCCCCGGACTTAAATCCCCTGGATTTTTTCATGTGGGGCCATTTGAAGTCCTTGGTGTACGCTACTCCATTGGAAAACGTAGAAGACTTAAGAAACCGAATCATTGCTGGGTGCCACTCAATTAAAACCGATCCTGGTGTTTTTCAGAGAGTTCGCCAGTCAATGAGGAGAAGATTGGATTCTTGCATCCGAGCTAGAGGTGGCCACTTTACACAGTTTTTGTAATTTTTGGTTGATAAAATTGTTGGTTTGGTAAAATATTTGTTTTTGCCCTTGAATAAAACCTTGTTCTTTAATATCTTTTCTGTAATAAATGGGCATGCACTAAAATGTTTTTTTTAATCAAAAACAGTACGTCGTACGATAAAAAGTTAAGAGAGCTTTTTTCTTCATAATTAAACAATAAATAAAAGCATATTTGTATTTTTAGAGAAATCAGAGAATCAGAGAATTTAGAGAATCATTGTGTTGTATTGCAAAGTATGTGTCTCCCACAGCTATTAACACGCCTAAAATTTCATTATGATATCTCAAGCCGCTTTGGAAAAATCAAGTTTTTACTGTTTCTTAAAATTAAACTTCAACACGCTGTAGATCGGTAACGAAGCGTATGCGGACCTATGTTTATAGGAACTTTTTGTATAAAATGACCTGGGCAATCACCCCCTTTAATATTGCCGCATCTTTTTTAAACACACTGTATAAGGCGTAGCATCCAATAATTTATATTTGTGGTCAGAGAAATAATACGATAGTTTGTACATATATTATACTCGTATAACATAGAAAGCTATTGTATAAATATTTTGTGAAGGATTCGGTGTAAATTACAAAACCAAATAAATAACTATCATGTGCATAATATTCATGTAATCTTATAAACAATAATCTGACAAATTTCATGAAAATGTGGTATACAAATATTAAAGCTACCAATAATATATAGGATTATTCAAAACTAAGTTACATTTTGAAACTACTGTAATTTCCTTATAAAGTAAAGTATGTATACACAAATTAAAAACAGGTTTTTGTTGGTAAAACAATGGGGTTTATTATAAAGCAAATCACAACAAATTTCGAATATGTTCGCCATCTTGTTCTTCAACAGAAGCTGCCTTTCTTCTATACTGTGGACAACATCGTGGAGTAAATTAACTGGAATAGCTGCCACTTGTTGTGAAATTGATTCTTTGAGCTGCAGGATAGAATGACTTACAAAAACCTTTTCTTTAAGATAGCCCCATAGACAATAACCTGCCGTATTAATTAATATCTGGAGAACGCGTTGGCCAAGGATTGGGAAAGTTTCTGCTTATGATACCATTGACAAAAGTGTTAATTAACAGATTTTTTACTGAAGTGTAAGTATGGGAGGGTGCGTCATTTCTTGATGAAGATGATATTTTCAATATCGTAATTGTGCAATCTTGGGTTAACATAATTTCGCAGCATGGTAAAATACCGTTCTTCACGAACTATAACTGTTTTTAATTGCCAATTCTGATTTTCTTCCAAAAAGTATGGTTCTAAAATGAATCGGGATATGAACCCAATCCACACGGTTACTTTCAAATCATGAATCCCTTGCTGAATTACAGTATGCGGATGATTTTCCAAATCCTACAATTGTGCGTATTAACACTTTCACTCAATTGAAAATGTGCCTCTTCGGACCATAGAACGTTATCCAGCCACTACAGAGTTTGTTGAATTTGTGCTAATACACGAAGAACAAAATCATAACTAACTGGTTTATTTGTTTCTTTAAGTTCATATAAATATTCATATCCGTATTTTATACGGATACATTTTTAGATGTCTTCTGAGAATTCGCCAAACCGTGATGTAACTTATTTGGAGACGTTTTGCAACTTGATTAGCGCTACATATTCCATAGTTCCGGCTATTTCATCAGTCTCGCGTAAAACTTCAGTGGCAGTAACATCATTCGTTACTTTGTTGCAGATTTTGCTTTATCAGAAACGCAACCAGTTTCTTCAAATTCACAGATTAGCTTGCGGTAAGCCTGTAAACTGTACGGCCCATTTCTCAAGTTATTGTTTGTTCTGAATTTTCTTATACCCGCTACTAAACTTCTTGCACATTCATAGTAGCACTGAATAAGACTTAACCGATTTTGCAACGCCAAAACTATTTTCACAGGGTAAATGTCTGTCAAATTCAGTAAGAAAAGCTAACGTTTCTATTTATATCAACAAACTTGTTACCATGGTATCAGAAATAGAAAATTTGAAAGACGAGTAAGCCCCATTATTTCAAGAACACCAATATGTTTTTATTTTGTGTATACTTTACTATTTAACAAAACGACGGCAATTTCAAAATGTAACTTACTTTGTAATAACTCTTTATATTAATTATGCATATATTCTATACAGTAGGATATACGAGGGGTATTTTTAAAGTAAGAACCGTTTTTAAGTGGAGTAACAGCAAATTTATTTATGAACATAAATTGTATCAAAAACTGAAGTATGAACATATTTTTACTTTTCTACATAGTCACCAAGAATATCTAAGCATTTGTTAAGTCGTGGCACTAGCTTTTGGATCCCCTCACCATAGAACTATGTCGCGTGAGCATTTAACCAGTTAGTAACAGTTTCTTTCAACACGTCATCATTTTAAAATCGCTTTCCACCAAGATATTCTTTGAGTTTAGGAAAAACATGAAAGTCTGATGGTGCCAGGTCAGGGCTGTAGGGGGGATGGTCCAGTAATTTCCATCGAAATTTGTCCAGTTGCGTCTTTGTCGTTGCTGCAGTGTGAGGTCGAGCGCTATCGTGTAGCAGCACAACGCCGCTAGACTGAAGTCACCGCCGGCGATTTTGAATAGCGCGCCTAAGCTTAGTTAGTGTATCGCAATATCTCTCAGCATTTATGGTCATTCCTCTTTGCAGAAAGTCAATCAGAAGAACGCCTTTCCGATCCCAAAAGACCGTGGCCATGATTTTGCGTGTCGAAGGTTCTTGTTTGAATTTTCGTGGATTCGTTGGTGAATTTGAGTGATGCCATTCACTGGATTGCCGTTTAGTCTCTGGAGTGTAGTACGCTACCCACGTTTCATCACCGGTAACAATATGATTCAAGAACTCATCACCACTCTTATCGTAGCGCTCCAAAAATGACAAAGAATATGCCAAACGCTTCTTTTTGTGTTCGTCTGTCAACATTTTTGGCACCCATCTCGCACAAATTTTTTGGTAATGAAGTTTGTCGGAAACAATGTGATAAACAAGCGATCTTGAAACTTGTGGAAATTTCCCATGAAGCTCGTCAATCGTAAAGCGCCAGTTTTGGCGAATTTCCTCATCAACTTTTTTTTCCAAGTCTTCATCAATGACAGTTGGTCGGCCAGATCGTTCTTCATCATGAACATTTGTTCTTCCTTCATTGAAAAGCCTACACCATTTACGCACATTACTGTCATTCATTACACCTTCACCATAAACTTCAACAAGCTGCCGGTGAATTTCGGCGGGATGAACTTGTTTTGCGTTTAAAAACCGAATAACCGAGCGCACTTCACAATCGGCGGGATTATTGATTGACATGGCGACAAACAAAGCAGTATTACGATAGAACCAACAGTGGCAGAGACATGAAATCAACTGACTGCGTAGTTGGGGACCGGGCAAGAGTGGCTGACCTAGAGCGGGCGTCACGTGACAGCCTGCGCAGTTGCTATGCGCAAACAGTTCTTACTTTAAAAATGAGCCTCGTATATTATCCCAATATAGAAAAGTTTTTGATACTAAAGAGTTCCACAAATTTAATTAAGCTTCGGTTTTGTTTGCTTGACTTATTGAGGTCTGAAGTTTTGCAAATAATTCATAGATCCAATTATAACAATACATTGAGAACACTAGCGGGATATTATTTCGCCCCCCTAACATGATTGTATGAATTTTTTCATAAATGTTCCAATAATTTAATGAAAATTTGGGCCATATGTAGTTCACTAGTAGTTTTCTAGGATCTCGTATCACCCTCGGTAAACGTTAACCGCTATTTTCATATGCAAAAATAATTCAAAAGAATTTTTAAATATTTAATTTGAAGATTTATTAATGAACGCAAAATTATTAAGCTGGTCACTCAATGAGATATCATATTACCATCGTCGAGCACTGACGACTTCCTACGTAATTATATAATATACAAAAGTGTTTGACTTCACTAAATAAAATTAAAGAGGGAAATTCAAAACAATATAATTCAAAACAATTCAATATATTTATTAGACTCTACCTCGTAGAGCTGTTATTCAATATAATAATTTAAAAGTTTGAATTCAAAAATAAAGTGATATAAATTATGAATAACCCAATATCAGAAACACTAAAAACATAAAACTCAATGTTACCATTTATATTTAAAATATATTATAGCATGGATACCATATAGGTAAGGTAGGTTTATATAAAAAAATGATTGTGTACAAATGTTTATAACATTTTTAAATATAATCAAAAGATGTGTATCAAACAAATAATAAATGTCAAATGTGATAATACATTTAACTATTAAATAATATAGTAACTGCCATTAAACATGTTTGTAGAATGAATTAAGTAAATATTGGTGTTATTTACATTATACTGTTACAAAACATATATATGAAATGCATAAAGAAAACACAAAGGAATAAATTAAACTAACTTCTAAATTAACTAAATTAAATATGGAGCTACTAATGGAAAATAAACACTTAGCGCATGCACTAAATGAAAGACGAAAACTTAGTTTCCATCTATGATGTTCGAAAATGGAAAAAATCACCAGCATTGTTCGTCGTAACTATATATTTTAGTACTAATGTCTTTGATAGTATTTATCCATACTCGTTAATATGCGAACTTAACAGGCATCCTTTTCCTGAATTTAAAGTTGGATATCGCTTTCACGGAATAAGAAAATATATTATAAATGACTGGAATTTTTTCCCTTCCCCATCAGCATAGACATGACTGTAATTCATGCTTATATCTGAAATGGTTGCAGACACAAGCGAAGTATTAAGAAAAATACTCCGTTCTATAATCCATCCAACTATCCATCTTAGGAGAGACTTTAATTTATAGGTAAGTTATTTACACAAAATATATAAATGTATCCTTTATCTGGTTAGTCACCAAATTATTGTTAAGTTAAGTAATGTAGGTATGTTGGGTTTGATTTTACAATAAAAATAAGTGTGCCCATTCTCTTATACATCAATATCTGTATCCACAATGCGTACATCCTCCCAATGGTTCCGCGTCCTAACTATAATCTAAATAAAGTAATTTTTATTATTATTTATTCTTCAATGATATCATGAATGAAAACACAACTTTTTCGGATCAATTTATTATTTACGATGATAAATGAAACGTCTACTACAGTTAAATACGAACGGATTATTAGCAAGTATTAAATGATTTAATATCACATACTAATCCACTTCACCTTCCAAAGATTTTGATTCATATATGGTGAGCTGTAGCTAGTATTGTGTACTACGAGTTCCTTGACGAAAGGCAAACGATTACAGTTTAGATCTGTAAAATGCAAACGGAACATATATAGGATTATCACCTTTATTTAGGGATAAATAAACATATGGGCTACAGGAACTTTCACAATTTTTTTTCTTTCTACAGACAAAACGAGATTTACGAACGTGTATAACATTAATACAGAATAAATTTATTCAAAAGTTATTATATTGTTTCTTTTTGAACAACTGATATTTATTGTAGTGTTAATGTACTACTGCTGATTGAAATATTACGGGTAATATCTTATTGTCATAATTGCTACAAAAAGCCTTTCTATCAGTAAAACTTATTTGATCAAAAACAAGAAATCTTAACCTACAACAACATAAGTCTACAATATTTTGTAACATTAACATGTTCTTTTTATTTTTCATTTAGGTAGTTATTATAAGATCTTTGTTCGTAAAACAAAAACATTTTTAATAATATTAAAGTATTATTACAAATCGGATGCGGAGAACACAATAAAAATTCGTATTTGTGTGGAAGTATCTATCCAGACTCAGACTCGTGTTTCATCATACTACAAAATCATCGGTACATTCCACTAGAGGGATACTTTCACCGTAAATAACACCTTATTACAAAAATTATTAAGACAGAGAGTAGAAGAACATTCATAAAGTGCAAGACTAAGCCAGGGGTTTCTATCTGTCGGATTGAGACGCAACTTTCAGAAATTGTATTAACGTGCCTCCACTCTATCGTACACAAGCGACAGCATATACAGGCTGGTCCTTAATTTCTTCGAGAAATTTTAGGATGCGATTCCTTGGGAAATCTCGAGGGAAGTAGTTCCTATAAACATTTGTTCTAAAGTTTTCCGTTGTAGAGATACAGGCTGATTAATTTTTCACAAAAAAAATTTTTAATTCAAAAATTTAGAAATCGATTTAGGGAACTGTTGTGTTGGTTGTCATGTTTACAGCATTTATTTGTACTTACGTAACTGTCATAAGTGTTGTCAAACAATAATTAATTTGAAAGTTCGTACCTACAAATCTTTTTTTGTAATTATGGTGAATTATACAAATGCTGAAATGGCAGACATGCATTTTGTGTACGGCCAAGCTAATGGAAATAGTTATGAAGCAAGGTGTATTTACCAACAAAAATATCCTCGACGACTTGTACCTTGTGCGGAAACCTTCAGTAATATTCACCGTCGTCTAGCAGAAACTGGTACATTTGAGAGAAACAAAAATACTCCGGGAAGACCTCAAACTAAAAGAACACCCGATTTAGAGGAAGCTGTTCTGCAGATAATCGATGAACATCCAGAAACCAATACAAGAAAGATTGGTGTAACGGTAAACGCAAGCCATCAAACCATCTTAAGGATATTACACGATCAACAATTATATCCTTTCCATATTCAGAGAGTACAGGCTCTTCTTCCACGTGACTTTCCGCAACGCTTAGTCCTTTGTGATTGGTTCCGACAAAAAATTGCCCAAAATGAACAATTTCTAACCTACATTCGATTTACTGACGAGGCGAACTTCTCCAGAAATGGTATTAGGAATTTCCACAACAACCATTTATGGTCAGATGAAAATCCGCATGCCATAAGGGAGATGCACTTTCAAGAGCAATTTTCCTTAAATGTATGGGCGGGGATAATTAATAATTATTTAATTGGTCCCTTTTTCCTTCCTATACAACTTAATGGTGCATTATATCGGCTATTTCTTGAAAACGAGTTGCCTGGCCTTTTAGAAGATATTCCACTTTTGATCCTAAATGAACTTTGGTTTATGCATGACGGCTCTCCAGCACACTTTAGTTTACAAGCTAGGCAATTTTTAAATAGGACATATCAGAATAGATGGATAGGTCGAGGAGTGGAATTTCCGAATCAGCCGTGGCCTCCAGGGTCACCTGATTTGAACCCTCTAGACTTCTTTCTGTGGGGACATTTAAAATCCCTTGTTTATACTTCGCCAATTCAAGATCTCG
Organism: Melolontha melolontha; assembly: GCA_935421215.2. NCBI lineage: Eukaryota > Metazoa > Arthropoda > Insecta > Coleoptera > Scarabaeidae > Melolontha > Melolontha melolontha. The sequence goes on along the minus strand of OW285236.1, from coordinate 113,643,338 downwards.
ATGACCTAAGTAATCGCATAATTGTTGGATGCGAAACAATTCGAAACACTCCCGGAATTCTTCAGTGTGTGAGTATGCAATTGAATAGGAGGATAGAAGCTTGCATATTAGCTGTTGGTGGTCATTTTCAACAGAACCTTTAGGGTTTATTGTAACCGTTTCTTAAATTTTTGAAATAAATTTTTTTTTTTTTTTAATTAAACAGTTTGTATCTCTACAACGGAAAACTTTAGGACAAATGTTTATAGGAATTTCTCTCGAGATAACCCAAGGAATCGCACCCTAAAATTTCTCGACAAACTTAAGGACCAGCCTGTATACAAAGTAATTTGAAACATACTTAGTAGGTAAAACCTTACCAAATTTTGTATAAAACAAAAACAGTTTTAATAATATAAAAATATTATTACCGCAAAAAGATTATGTGCCGTATATCCCTATGACGTGCTGAGAACCTGCTGATCATGTAAGTAATTTCTACTTTTGCGTCACTAAAACCGAAGGGTATTCAAAAAAGCAAATGGACAATATTAAGTATCCAAATTGACCTTCTGCACTCAGGCCAGTTTCACATAGCCGGTGCCGATTGTGCCTTTAAACTTGGATAATGTTATGTTTTCTCGGGATTCTAATTTCTCATCAGGATCTGATCTACAACTTCCCGGAAACCCCAGTACATTTTTACCACCACTGAACCTCATTTAATAACCCAGAATTAATTAAATGATTGGGTACGTGGTCTGGGTTTGTCGAAACAAAAATCTGGACTTCTTGGTTCCAGACTTCAACAGTGGAACCTGTTAGATAAAGTATTTCACTTGACCGAAAATGAAATATTAAATCAAATGGGCTTTTTATAAAATGGAAGGATTGCTATGAGTCTGTTATAATATTGATGATTTAATGAATGAAATTAATATGTACCTTCCGAGTGGCGTATTTTCATAGATTCGTCGAAATATAGCCTAAAAGCAGTCTTGCTTCACAACAGAAACAAAAAGCTATATACTCCTTTACCTCATTCAGTGACAGTGAAGGAAAACTTAGGTACCATACTAAATCAAATTAAATATGAACAGTAAATGAGTATATTGTTGGGACTTCAAGGAAGTTTTACAAAATATTGCAAAGCACAGTCGAGAAATAAAAGAACATTTCATTAAGAAAGGTTGGCCACTTCTTTTGAACCAGATGCATCAAGCATAGAATATGTTTCCCTCTTTAACCCAAAAAAGGTGCTTATCTCGCCTCTCCACATCTTTAACGAACCTCAAATAAGGAAACTTTTAAGTGACTTCCTTCTTAAATATAAATTAAATTACAAGGAATTGGCAACTTGGAACTATTTTGGTAACAAGAAAGATGAGAAGTATAATACCTTCATAGATAAACTCTTAAAAGTCTATGAACCACTAGAATGTCGCATGTACTGAGAGAAATAAGTGAAATATCTTGTCGCTCTATCATATCTTCATGTAACATTTTATATTTTCTATGATCATCCATAGTAAACTCTCTTTGATTTAATATAAGCATGTTCTACATGTTTATATTAAATAAATATTAGATGGAAAAAAACAGACCTCTATATCAAAAAGAAAACTGTACCTACTTAGACTTGGAATCACAATAGTATATTAAAAAACGAGTTTCATAAGGCACGATTTTGCCGCACGAGATCAGTTTAGAAAACGAGCCGCTTGCGGCGAGTTTTCTAAAGAGCGAGTGCGGCAAAAGGCCTTATGAAACGAGTTTTTTATACTATTTTTTCTATTTTGCGTTTTTTACATTAATAAATTGCTTAAATTGGAATTATTTAATTTGAAAGTTCAGAGTTTAATTTTTATATAAAACATTGATACTTGACATTTTCAAATTTAAATCTTGCTATCTGCGAAGTATATTATATTACATATTATTTATTAATTTTCGTTAACATTATTTGATATTTCATTTAAAAATATAAACATGAGTGACATAGAAACATATATATGTTGTTGTCAATTGTATACAACATACGTTGTTTGTGTAAAATGCGAACATATATCATATCTGTCAAATGTACATAAATTCTTAAAATCATATGACAGCAATGATATTTATTTCTGTATTCGAACAACGCCAACATTGAAAAATGAAAAAAAGCGTATCGAAATGAAGCTCATTTCGATACTGTTTTGGGTTTCATAATGAGTTCATTTCGATCGCAAAATAGAAAAAATACTTTATATATATATATTTATTTTCATCAATCTTACTATAAAAATCTTTGAATTTGTTGACCAATGGAATAATATACAATAAAATTAAGCGTTATATGTAGGAGATATTACGCATAAATAATTGATTATTTAGTTGGATATGAACAATTTCATAATATCAAATGCGTACTTAGCAAACTAAAGTTTATTATCTTTGTAAATAATGTTTATAACAATTTATGAAGTGACTACTGTAATACTAATTTCACCAATATGGAAATTAGAATGCGTGGTCTTATTAGTGTTTAAAATTTGTAAATTTCATTAAACGCTGCGTATAAAGGCTTTTGTTTCTGGAAGTATGTAAACAATGTATTCGGTATAGTATTAACAGCTCCTGTTTTAAAACGAAAGGAAAAATTTAATTGAACAGAAGATAAATAAAGGCGCCTTTGTACACATTCAAATTATATTGTGTTAAGTGTTTTGTGGTGTTGTAAGAAATCACATAGGTATTTATTAGAGCGCTTAATCCATTATATAAAAGCTCATAAAACATATATCTGCTATGATTTTATACTTATCTGTACATATGCATATCTTGGGAATTCATTCATGTCAAAGCAGAATCAATAAATCTCACCTTTCCGTTATTCAATATATTCGAATAAAGAAAAGTACTTTTTAGTAATAAAATATTAAATTGAAGAACTTATTTATTTCTCAAATGCGTTAGGATTTTTAGATTTTCAGAGATATTCAAGCAAATTATTAAATAAACTTCAAAATCTAGACTTACCTACTTTTCTTTATCTTTTAGAAACTAACCCTTTTTGGATAAATATCACTTGACCCATTGATTAAAAGCCGAATGCGTCGGCATGTGACTAAGCTAGAAATATTGTAAATTTAACAATAAATTGTGTACTCAAAATTGCAGCTTGACTATATGATCTCCTCAGAGCACGCTGTTAGTATTTTTATGCCACATGTCGACGATGTTCTGGCTCTCTTCAAAGATACAACTAGACAACGCCACAATTTCCTGAACTATATTAATAGTATACAACACAGTATAACCTTTACCGTAAAAACCGAAGAAAACAATCAAACTATAATTTCTTAGATGTATCCCTAAAAAATAAAACTAAATAATTCCATTAGTTTCAATATCTATCAAAAATCAACATTTACAGACATTACTATTGCACAATATGTAATTCTTAAGCCCTATTTCTCATAAGTAGAGCTGAGGATGTTTGCGGTACGGCAGGACCGTATGTACTGCATCCCCACATTTAACTATTTATCTAAATATTCTCTGAAATGATTTGCCGGATCTCATAAATTAATAGAGTGATATTTTAGTATGCACTGGATATTGTTATTATACAAAATCATAATAGCCATTTGTATTTATGGATCATAAATAATAATACGCATGTATTTGTATTTGGTTGTGAATTCAATTTAAACTTAAAACGAATCGTAATATTTTAACGACAAGCTGTCCTTACAATACATGCATTCGAGACAAAGTGTGCAACTCTACGAATAACTTCCATAATTGATCGAAAATGGACATTTTGGAGCTGAAGTAAAGCCCCTATTCTTAGAAAATTTTATTACTGTCGTTAAGAACTATTATTATAAACAACAAAGGCCTTTTATTAGTGTTGAAGTTTTAGTTTCATTGAATTTCCATGTTGTAAGTAGTCAATTGTAAAGTGTTCATTCACAATATTCTAAAACAAGGTCTAAATTTAACTAAAATCCAGAAAAACACATTCTGATAATATATTACTAGATTAGAAGCTGTGTTTATTACTATTTATTATATTATTTTTATAACCAAATGCAATAAAAGCTACGAAAACAAAAGAAACCTCGATTTATTAAAATCTTGTCACACAGCCTTTCAAAGCCTGGCAGCACATATTTTGCATATATTTTATATATACTACCTACTTGAACTAGGTGAATGAAGTTAGAAGTTATAACTTATAACTTCTAACAGTTATAACTTATAACTTCTAACTTCATTCACCTAGTTCAAGTAGGTAGTATATATAAAATATATGCAAAATATGTGCTGCCAGGCTTTGAAAGGCTGTGTGACAAGATTTTAATAAATCGAGGTTTCTTTTGTTTTCGTAGCTTTTATTGCATTTGGTTATAAAAATAATATAATAAATAGTAATAAACACAGCTTCTAATCTAGTAATATATTATCAGAATGTGTTTTTCTGGATTTTAGTTAAATTTACACCTTGTTTTAGAATATTGTGAATGAACACTTTACAATTGACTACTTACAACATGGAAATTCAATGAAACTAAAACTTCAACACTAATAAAAGGCCTTTGTTGTTTATAATAATAGTTCTTAACGACAGTAATAAAATTTTCTAAGAATAGGGGCTTTACTTCAGCTCCAAAATGTCCATTTTCGATCAATTATGGAAGTTATTCGTAGAGTTGCACACTTTGTCTCGAATGCATGTATTGTAAGGACGGCTTGTCGTTAAAATATTACGATTCGTTTTAAGTTTAAATTGAATTCACAACCAAATACAAATACATGTGTATTATTATTTATGATCCATAAATACAAATGGCTATTATGATTTTGTATAATAACAATATCCAGTGCATACTAAAATATCACTCTATTAATTTATGAGATCCGGCAAATCATTTCAGAGAATATTTAGATAAATAGTTAAATGTGGGGATGCACTACATACGGTCCTGCCGTACCGCAAACATCCTCAGCTCTACTCATAAGTTAGCAGCATATAACGCGATAATACATAAATCCCTTTTTATCCCACTTTCGTATGAAAACCTCAATAAAAAATTAAACACTATCAAAACAATCGTAATGATGAACTGTTGCGTGATGAACTCAATAAATCAATACATACAAGGTAAAAAACAAAAAACTACCTACAATAATAGTATTTTTTCTAAGATTACTAATCCTAAATAAAATTATCTCATTTACTTTTCAACACAGACTTTAAAAAATATAAAGAACCCGGAGCTTATAAGTCGACTTGCCTAGAATATATAGTTCAAAGTGGTCGTTCTATTGAAACTACATATAATGAACGTTCATTTAAAAGTAATTAACCAGATTCTACTTTCGTCAACCATATTTCTGAATCAGGACATATTTTTCCTGTTTTGAAAAATACATTAATTCTACACAGTGAGAAAAAAGTTTCGAATTGGATCCATAGAAATTGATAAAACTATTAAAAAACGCTTAATGACCAGATAGACCTATTTAATACTTCAATAATCATTAATCCACAACAATCTTAACGCACTTTTTTAAATACTAAACACACCCCGTAGTTATTACTAGGGATCGGACACGAGAGGCCCATGACTCATCGCCCACGGGCGTACTATTGAAAATTTGTACTTTTAAAGAGTTTTTAATTTTATTTAAATAATTAGAAAACAAACGGGTGGTGATCTATAAAATACGAAATACATTTTCATTTGTTAATTTTGTAGTTCAAGTTGAGTAAAGGAGTATTTATATTCACTAGAAATACTTTCTCAAAGTTCTCTTATGTCAAATTTGTTCTCTTTGAATGAAATACATCTTTGTAGATAGAGAACGTCCTTTCTACATCGCAACTGGTTATAGGTGCATACTGGAAATATTCTTTTATTTCAGCGTATTTAGCAGTTAGATTTTGAGGCATTTTCCCCATACACAATTGCCGCAAGGTTCTTAAATTTGAATTTCTATTAAAAACTGCGTCTAACTCTTGCTGAAGGCCACATTCGAAGTCTCTTGAAATATTTTTCAAATTATTAACAGCCACATCTGATGTGGTTAATCCATCATTTAATTTGGGATTTTTATTTTCAAAATAAGTGATTAGTTTCGGCAAATTTCCAAAGTATTCCTGAAGAAAGTACAACTGATTTTTTAAATTTAGAATTTGTATTAGTTCCTTTGACTCAGAAATACTTCGAGCATCGTCATTCAAACATGTAACGAAATTTTCTAAACTATCGAAATTCTCTGCATAAAAACTAGTAGCTTCCAACCATGTTCACCATCTAGTTACTACTGGAGAGAGAGGCAGAGACAAAAATTGAAGTTTTTCTCTGTAAAGAGCTACTCTCAATGGTGCTTTTCTGAAAACTTTTATAAAAGCGAATACAAGTCTATCAACTTCCAGAAAGGTGTGTCTGATATATTCACAGATTCTGTGGAGAGCATGAGCTACACAAGTAATATGCAGAATATTATGATATGTTTTCGTTAATAGTCTGCCTGTTTTTAACATATATGCAGCACTGTCACTGACAAATAAAAGTATTTTTCTTTTGTACCTGTCGTCCGAATGAAGCATTTGGTGCATATTCTCGTAAATAGTTTTAGCTACTGTTTCCGCATCAACTGTATTTATAACTTTTGTTGCTATTACATATGCGTTATATGGAATAGTTGAATATAGTACACCAGAAGAACGCATTAGAAGCTATCTTTCAAATCAGTATTTATGGATAAGTGCTGACGAAACTGTCGATATATTAGGATGCTGTGTGGTAAATATTTTAACGGGTGTTCAGAAACTTTCGAAGTCAAAGCAGTCCTTGAAAATATGAAGTCATGTCTGAGATAGATTGATTTTTGACAGACAATAGTTGACATTTAATAATTATTACAAATCAGATACTTAAGTAAAGATATACGATTTTTTGTTCAGAGCCCACTTGACTTCGAATGTTTCTGAACACTCGTTAGATTTACCACACAGAATCCTAATATATCGACAGTTTCGTCAGCACTTATCCATAAATACTGATTTGAAATATAGCTTCTAATGCGTTCTTCTGTTTTCGTGCTTCATGTAGCACTTAGAAACATAATATCTGCGTAAGGTGAATTCATCAGGAACATTTCGCCCAGTATATTTTTGGAGAAATGTTTTGAAGATGGAATTGTTAAGTTTATTTCATGGAATATTTGCCGCCATTAAAGTTTCACAGAATTCTTCGTTAAAATTGTCAGGTCTAATTTCTGTGTACGTATTTGCGATGTTAAGTGACGTTATACGTGCGATTTCTTGGAATATTTTAACGATATTTTACAGACTTTGCAATAAATTTCGGAATCACTGGCAATGGACATACACTCAGTATGACCCTTAATCCAACTCGACATTGTTTCACGATGCCATTCTCGACCTTGTTCTATATCATATCTAAAAAAGTAACTTAAACATTGTTCTAGATCTAAATAAATCAAAATTAAAAATGGGTAAGTTATTGAAACTTAACGAAATTCACTGAACACTTGCGTATATTTGTAATTAACTGTTAAAACAATGAAAAAATGAAACTAACTCACAGTACTTTATTTATCTTACGAAATATAAACTAATAAATAAAACAAATTATAAAAACTCCTCCTGCTTCTATCTACCCACAATTCAACGACAAAAAATAGATGTGCGATTAACCCAACGAATAGTGCTATTCAATAACTGCGTGTTGTACTTAGCGATGTTATAGACTATTTATATAGTCCATCGTAATTGCGACATCTCGTGTCCGGTCTCTAGTTATTACCTCTTAATTATATCTTAAGGCTAAGATTAATTTTGGTTGTAGCTTATATATACCTGTATAATTGCCCCTATGTCTGTCATATGTATTGTTAATTTCGTTTGAGAATACATGTTATTGGTAAAGAACAAAGAAATGTTTTTTTTGTGTATTAATATAATTAACTACCACGGCTTCAACAGTTAACTTTTAACCATTTTTCTTCTGCAATTAATGACGCATGCTGGAATTGGCGCTAGAGTCTGTCATAGTGGATCAGGATTTGTTTCTTTATCAAATGTGATTGATTTGGGAATCCAATTTGTTTATAATTTCTTCATAATACTCACCTATGACGGGTGTTCCCCCTTAAAGATAGTTGACGAGTTCTATACCACGTGCATCCCAAAAACACTATCGGCTTCTATTCATTCTATAAATTAATGTTTTGTCTTGGTTGTATAATGATGGATCCAGATCACATCAACAAATTATAAACCGGCCCAAAATTTGAGAGTAATTGTAATTACATTAGAAAAGCTCCAAATACAGCTTTGAAATGTTCTGTCTCGAAGGTTCTTGACTGAGAGCTTTTTCATATGTAAATACTAATGTAAAACGTATTTTCTTGTACATCTGAGTGCACTAGTTCCTGCATCTTTATAGGCGATCAACACAGTACTATGAACTTTTACTGCAATACTATCACTTGTGACCGATTTTGGTTATCCAGAACGAAAGACTGTGATTACCAAAACTCTATTCCATCCCAGTTCTTATTTCAGTTAGTATTAATCACCTACTCATTTTTTTTTAAACTTTAACAAACGCGCAAAAACTGTTTTCTTCAAACTCAGTTGAAAAACTTGTTGAATGTACATACTTATACTACTTATAAAATTAAGGCATGATTAGCTGGCAGAATACATAAGTAAAAATAAGAAAACATTCTAGCTTTTGGCACTAAACCTTATTTAGTGCTCTGAATGTCATTTATGTAGCCAACCGATAATATTTTCCACCACCTTCATAACTATAGATTCAAAACAATGTAAAATGAAAAGTTGAAGTTGAAAATATTTTAGCTTTTTTACCAATAGTGTCTTTCCTGGAAGTCACGAACTCTTTCAATTTAATGTTTAAGTGTATGTAACACTAGTTGAAGTTGTCAACTAACCGGAAAAAAAACGCTACCATACTTTTCCAAGAAACGGAAACCGAAAAAGAAGACAAAAGCAACCGGGCAAATTAACTATTTAGGTAGGGGTAATTACCTGGCGTTCCCAATCATTGTGCAAACTCGACAGATATTTGTTGCCTACATGTAAATTAAATATCGCTTTCGACAAATATTCGACAAAAATTTCGACAATGAGTATCGGCTAAAGCTTGACTACTTATAAAATTAAGCTTTACGAAACCAATATTAGATCATCGACACATGGTTCATGTATTCTTAAGCGACTACTATGCAAAGAAGTCGCTCGAATAATCGTCGATATTCCTTGATTGTTACGAAAGAAATCATATCGTGAAGTTAATTTGGAAGCTTGGGATTGGGAAAACGACTTCAAGAACGTTTGACACAGTAAATAATACAGAAATCCTACTCCTATACAGGAAACCTAAGCTGATTATGTACTGAATTTCGACGTAACCATGTTTCAATAGTTTCGCCAACTACTCCTTATGGTGATAATTAAAAAAAAAGTAGAGAAGAAAATACAAATTAATACAAATTTGTTAAAAAACATATCACATATAGACATACACGACGTATTTAACCAATGATCACATCAACTACTGACACACGTGTTTCGATTTTACGATCTCCTCAATGCAGTTATCAAGTCTTACGTCTTAAGATTCGAAACACATGTGTCTGTAGTTGGAGTGGCCATTGGTTGAATACGGTGTATATGTCCGGGTGTCCAGATACCGATAGCTTTTTAGCACATACGTATTAACAAAATAATTTGAAACATACTCACCAATTTTGTATAAAACAAAAAGTATTTTTTTAATAATATAAAAATTGTGTATGTCCATATGTACAGATACATATATGTTTTTAACGTATCTCTATTAATTTCTATTCACAATACTTGATGATGTTTACACATCAATATGGATATAATGGTTCCAGTAGCTAAAAATGCAGGAGGTCTCCGAAAAGTACAGAAGTGCTGTAGAAACTAAATCCTGGTATTGTGCGTTCTGAGGAAATCCAGAGCCATCAAAATTGTGTTATTATATACAGTGGAAGACTTTATCCTTCTTTCGCAATAGATTATGTTGCTTCCATAAAATTATCTATTAACGCATATACTAATTTTACGAAAACGGCAATTATTTTAATAATAATAATAATAAAAATTCATGTCTTAACATCCCCAAACAACCTAACACCAATTACAAGATGCATTACAGGCCATGAGTTATCATTACGCCCGCATCCGTGAAGCAACTTAAGATGTTTAGGTGTAAACATTCATCTTTATCGAGAAGGAAACCCACGAAATTCTTCTCGAACAACCAACATCCGGATCCAATCCGAAGACTCCTGGTTTGCGAACCCAGTACTTTACTACTAAATTATCGACCATAAATTAATAAATACAATTAAATTGCCATACGAAAGGTAATGTTTGAAAGATATTTATACTAGGACCAAACAATATATTTCATCAGCTTTATTAGAAACACATAAGATTGCAATATTGCCTATATGTGGTTATCTAATTAAAACTTGTCGGAATTTTGCCTCATATTTTATAGACAAAATAATACATAGTTAAAGGATCTTTATCGAATTAATAAATGATACTACATTTGAACCTTAATTAACAGCCAAAGAAAAAGTAATACACCAATCTACAGAACACCTTTTAACCAATTTCTTGAGAAACATAATTACTAATTAATAATTAACGCTAATAGTAAATGTGATGCGTTATACCACTCATCACATAAAGAAGTGTAAAGAAGGGTTACTAAAGTAATTAGAATCTAGTTATGTCAAGACCCTTTTGTTGGACATTGAAGGAGATAGTATGGATGTATTTCAGGAAAAACAGAATATATTTTCATTGAATAAATAAATACCGAAGATAACGTGAAATTCTCTACCAAAACTATCTTATTTTATAGTAATGGCAAAAACTGTAATTTCTTGTGAAATTCCAGTTTTGTATGGACTGTAATCCTCGATAGTTTCAAAGTAGGGTTGTTCTAGAAAAATAGCGCAACAATCTTAGAACATCAGTAAACAATTTTATCTATTACTGCACAATTACGGTACATTCTCTTACATGCCCTGTTTTAAATTCAAGAAAAAATTGTCAAAAAATTACTGGTCTCTTTTCTTGTCAACGTTTCCAGATAAACACACCGGCATTACATTATTTCCTTTCGGTCATAATATTTCTCGGTGAGGTAATTGCGGCAGTATAGAAAAGAGCGGGCTAAGAATCACAGAAGAAGAAGAAGAAGACGAAGAATTTATCCGCGTATCCCTTCGCCTTTTACCAACAGTGTGCACACAGATCGTTCTCTTGGAATACCGCTACGCGCGTATAAAATCGAATCGATAAATCCGGTAATCTAATTACCATATGTGAGTTGTCCAGCAGTCTTCGGTATCAGTAGTATTTTTGCGTTCATATCTGTCCCCCGATAGCGGAACAGCGTTTGCGAAACTTGCTCACGCAAATACAGTGAGACTCAATAATATTGGCCCAAAGAACAAATATGGTAATTTAATCTGCTACCTAATTAATTTACAGCTAATGTAATTTCTTAATCGAAAAGTAAAGACAAATTTAAGAGAGGAAACAATTAGTACTCTGATTTGAATAAATAATGAGAGTTGTTTAAAATAAACTCTTCGAATGGCCTCTCAGCTTTTGCATTACTTTACACTTTATCGGAATGAATCAATCTAAAAACCAATTAAATCCATTGTAGTATTACTTTATTCGGATACGATGAAAGATTGTTCTTATGCGAAAGAGGATAAACCAGTAAATCGGTTAGAACACTGAATAAAATAAGAAAATGGAGTATTATTGGATTTTACAAAGCAAACCATAGAATATGCACAATGAATGCGCAACGAATTATATAAACAAAGTTATATGTGATAAATAGATTAGAAACAGTGTTACCAATTTAAGAATTTTATACCTATTATTGGGAGAGAACTGTAGAACAAATACAACGTGATTCGAAGAAACGGGAAATTTTGAAAGTTGTGTTGGTAGCCGTGAGCGATTGATAGCATTGAATAGCGTACGCTAGCCTATCTATAACGACACCTTGCCATTTAGTTATCGTCGATGCTTGGAGCGGTGTGCAACGCGCATTTGCGATCAAATCTTTTTACAGGAACAATGACAGTGTGGAGGGGGTACGTAGGGAATTTCGCTGTCATTTTAATTTAGGATATGCAATTAAAACATGGATACGTAATTTCTAAGACAATGGAAAGAAACCTCCACGCCGTGTGCGAACTGTTGGTACACAAAACAATATTGTAGCTGTTAGAGAAACTGTCATGAGAAGTCCACGTCGGTGAATCCGTCGTCACTCAGCATCTTTACAGTTGCATAGTTCAAGTGTTCGAAGAAAGGACTTAAAATGTCATCCATACAAGTTGCAGATCGTCAAGGAAATGAAACCGAACGATCATACTATGCAACGATAATTCTGTGAATCAATGGTTCAAAAGATAAACGAGGACGGGGAGTATATTAACAAACTGTGGATGTCAGATGAAGCACATTTCCACCTTAGCGGATTCGTTAATAAACAATATTTTCGATATTGGTCACAAGACAATCCTACGGAGCTACACCAGCGTCCATTGCATAGCAACAAAGTTACCATGTGGTGTGCTACGTCATCATATTGTGTGATAGGCCCTTATTTTTTTGAGGACAAAAATAGTAATGCGACCATAGTAACATCAAATCGTTACGTCGCCGTGCTTGAAACCTTTGTTGCCCAACGACAACAGATATTTCCAGAAATTATTAACCTGGTTTCAACAAGATGGAGCAACGTCACACACTGCAGTTATATCGATGGCAGCTATACGCCAATTGTTTGGGGAACGTGTAATTTCAAGATATGGTGACCTTCAATGGCTGCCCAGATCCCCTGATCTGTGGGCTTGTGATTTATTTTTGTGGGGTTAACCTAACCAAAGTGTTCTTTAGTTGACCTGCTACAATTGAAGAATTTAAAGCTAACATTCGAAGAGAAATTGCCAAAATTCCAGTTGAGATGCTACGTCAAACCATGGACAATGTAACAAAGCTACTGCAGGAATGTTTGCGTAGGGGAGCTCCTACCTGAAAAATGTTATCTTCAAAAAATAAATTGTACAGTATCTATTCTAAAATGGTTAAAATTTTTACTATTAAATGACATAAATATATTTTTTTTAATTTATTTTCATGAAATTATTTAATTTTCAAAATTTCCCGTTTCTTTGAATCACCTAGAACAAAGAGGATTTCAATAAATGTTTCTACATCTGGAGACTTTTCATAAAATACTTTATGAATTGTTAGGAATTTTAGTAAAATTTAGACCAGAGAAATGTTATGCATACTTTAAGCATAAGATGAATTATTATTATGGCGTCGAGTTATATCGCACTTTCTGAGTCTGTAGCCGGAAACATTTTACTTTTATACCAATACGAGGGGATCAAAATATTTGGAGGGGCTAGAGAAGAGAGTTTTTTTTGTTACTGCACCAAGTACCAGCTGTTGACTTAATACAACTGTCAATACCAAGTGTCAGTGTGATCGATTGACCGATGTTGAGATTCGCCAAATAAAGTACTGAATCGCAAATAAAACAAGTACTCTGCAGAAAATTGAGTTTTGTGCCGTGATTCCTCATTAGGTAAGGAAAAGCACCACAGATCATTACGGAAGAGATGTCGTCTATTTATGAGGACTCGTTCCCTAGTCAAACAATGATTTATAAATGGCATAATCTATTCAAACAAGGCAGAGAGTCTAACAAAAACTTGTTCTCGAAGATGCTCATTTGAAGAAAAACCTAATTGTAGGAATAATCGACATATCACCTACCACCGTTTTGGACATTCTCCATCAACATCTTCGCATGTCTAGCGTCAGTGCAAGATGACTGCCAAGAATGCTCACACCGCTTCAGAAGCAACAACGCATCGAATGGTTCACGTGAGTTTTTGAATTTGTGTAGTGGGATGAATTTATGAAGTGGACTATTACTGGGGACGAAACTTGAATTCATCACTATGAGCAAAAAAAGTTTCTAAATAAATTTCGCTTAAGTGTTTTAATTTTTATTTTATAAAATTCCCCCTAAAAAAGTTTCAATGCAAAATACAATAGGGGTGACTGACTTTACCACTTCGTAATAATAGGGCATGATCGACAAATTACTTGTTAGAAGTTATTTCCATAGCTGGTTCTTTTCTCTTATCTTTTCTCTTATTTTGGTGCCCTTATCCAAAATTTCAATTTTTTTCATATAATCCTAAAACACCCTGTTTATAAAAACATGCAAATTTGAAAGACAAAGTTCACCCGAATGAAGAATCCTGGCTATTTTAAATAAGCAGCTGAAAATTTGTGAAGGCAATCTGCATTATGTGCTGCAGATGAATTTGTTTTTATAAATATTTGTTAGAAATTGAGCTATTAACAATTTTCAGAAACACCGCTAGAGAAAATTTCCGCTTTCGGAAAGTTAACCGAAAACAATTTACCGAAAACAATTCACCGAAATAGCAATTCACCGAATGGAAAGTTTACCGAAATAATAATTTGTAAAATTGTGTTTAAAAGTTGGAAAAGATTTCTTTTGTCTTATTTCGTTTTTTTATTGTTTCTGTAATACGTTTTAATATGTTCTGATGATATTAAGATAATAGTCATAATCCCCTAAGACGCCCCATTTCTGTAATATATTTAAATGTATTGTGGTGATTAACAAAGTATTTACACCACGGTTAGCATAGTACATAATTTAAGTTATTAAATGAACATTTCGGCAAATACGTTTTTCGGTAAACTTTCCATTCGGTGAATTGCTATTTCGGTGAATTGGTTTTCGGTGAATTCTTTGCGGTGAATTGTTTTCGGTAAATTGTTTTCGATGAACTTTTCTAGATCCAAAAATTTCAAATTATTGGTTATTTTAGCTTTATTTTGTAGTACTTAGTAGTAGTTTTAGTAATATGTAATTAATTTGGCCAAGTCGTTTATCTCGCAAAGTAACTCACTAAATATTAATTTTCAAGTCGATTGAAATTAATATTTAAAGGCGCTTGAGCTAGTGTTTATTTATTTTTTATATATATATTTCAATCGGATTTTAAACTTCAAGCGACTTGAACACATCGAAATAGACACAATCCATGATAATAGATTGGTAAATTTATTTAGCAAATAGTTTACCAGATAGCGTATATGACAATGACAATTTATTTTATTTATGGTTATGTTTATGGTGTTTAATATCGTTTAGTGCCTACCCAAGTTTGGAAGGTAAAGTTCACCCGAATGAAGCATCTTGGCTATTTTAAATAAATAGATGAAATTTGTGAAAGTAATCTACATTGCGTGCTGTAGATGACACTCTTTCCGTTTTTAAAAACCTATCAGATACTAAAAAAATTTTAAATTATCCGTGATTATCACGTTTGGCTGTGGACTACATGATCGTAGTTCAAGCCCCTTGACCCGCAATTTTTTTTATTTTCATGTTTTATTATGTAAAGGGAGTAAAAGATTTCGAATTTTAACTTTATATTTCTCTATTTTGCTCCAACTAAGTTTTCGCTAGATAAAAATTAATTAATCAGTTGTAATTATCGAATTATTTGAAGCCTCTAAAACCCACGACTATGGGTAAGTACTGTTGAGCTGTTCTTTATAAATTACGACTAAATGTCACCGAATTTTTAAATAATTAATCCACTACAAGCTAATAAACTAAATATAGGTTAAATAAAATTTGTACGTTACCGATATTTACTGAATTTTTACATTAGTTTCTCATAGTATTTTCACCGAAGATGTAAACGTTTCTGCAAGTCTATCCAATTCCATTTTTAATATTTCACTATTTTAAGAAAATAAAAACCCAACATTTTACAGTAACGATGGTTTGTAAAGTCTGCCCCGATGGAACTGAAAAAAAGGTAAATATACTTTATATGTTTGAGTCTTCAAGCAAATAAGCAAGAAGGCGTGGCGTTATTTTGATAAAAGTTGTGGATTTCAGACCCCAAAATAAGTTCCAAATAATCACGTCAAAAAAAGTATATTTCACAGCTGAGCAACAATACAAATTCAGCCATACTCGTATAAATACCTGTAATTCAAATCAGCACAATTTATCAACCTCATGTAATCTTCACTTTCAGCTTTTTGGTCATCTTCATTGATCAAAGCGGAATGCTAAAAAGTGTTAGTGTTAGCTAAGGTATAAGTAGACATACAATACACAAAGGTATATTAGATTGTCTGTATCTAAAAGATTAAAAAATCATGTCTGGAACAGATTAACTAGCGAAGCAGTTAACAATTAGAATCAGTTTGCCGCCGGTACTTTGTTTATTTCATTGCAATAATCAATTAATCCTGTTAAAATAGCCATATCCTGTTAAGTAAGACCGCCTTAAGATTACTACAACAAAGTTTTTTTTTATTTACAGGTAGGTAACCGATACGAAACATGGCTGAATCTAAGAAGAAATGTCGACAGTACAGTGTTGATTATTTAAAATTTGGTTTTCTTCCATCAAAGGCAGACAAGCGATTGCCCATATGCCTTTTATGCAACAAAGTTTTGAGCAATGACTCTATGAAACCATCGAAGCTCGAAGATCATCTGAGAAGGTGTCATCCTGATAAAATAGGTAAAGATTTGAAATATTTTCAAACATTGAAGGAAAAATATGAAAAGAGACCCACCGTGCACAGTATGTTCGCTTCAACGTCGGAAAGTAACGCTGATGGCTTGCGGGCATCTTACAATATCTCATTACTTATAGCGAAATCTGGAAAATCGCACACCATTGGAGAACAGTTAATTTTACCCGCTGTTGAAGAGGTTTTAAAAACTGTTCTGCACAAATCTCCATTTGACATACTCAAAAGAATTCCTTTGAGTAACAACACTGTACAAAGACGTATTGATGAAATGAGTTCTGATATTGAAAGTTTCTTGTGTAATTATCTGCAAACAACTCATTTTTCTATTCAACTGGACGAGTCAACTTTACCTGGTAATGAAGCATTATTATTGGCACATGTTCGATTTGTTATGAACGAAGAAATTCATGAAGAGCTACTATTCACGGAAACTTTGGAGACGGACACTAAAGGTGAATCAATATTTAATGTCCTGAGTGATTTTTTTAAGGAAAAATCGATTCCATTCACAAACGTTATTTCGGTGGCAACAGATGGAGCTCCTGCCATGGCCGGGCGATGTCGTGGGTTTATAAGCCATCTTAAAAGAATTATACCAGAGGTAACTGCAATTCACTGTGTCATCCACCGACAACACCTAGTAGCGAAAAATTTGAGTGCTAAATTGCACCAATCGCTTCAATTTGTGATTAATGCAGTTAACAAAATAAGAAGCAATGCATTGAATACGCGTTTATTTGCACAATTGTGCGATGAAAATGATGAAGACTTCCAACGATTGCTCTTACATACTGAAGTACGCTGGTTGTCGAAAGGTGCATGTTTAACAAGATTTTTCTCACTTTTTGAATCAGTTTTAGAGTTTCTGGAAAGTAAAGATCCAGATTTAAAAGAAAACCTGATCAATTTGAAAGCAGACATCGCGTATTTGCCAAATTTGTTCAAAAAATTTTATGACATTAACTTACAATTACAAGGGGACAGCCTCAATTTAATAAAGACAATAGATGTAATTTCAGCTTTTCTTGGAAAATTGAAATTTATGAAGCAAAATATTAGTCGGCGCGAATTTTCCCAGTTTTCAAACTTGTCACAGGTAGAATGCCTTGATGAGGATATTCACACATACGTTCAACATTTAATTGCCCTGCATGATGATCAGATTTGAAGATATTCTGACGAAGGAAATACCACCATGGATCATAAATCCACTTGATGAAACGGAAGTGGAGAATGTGATATTACAAGAGGAGCTACTCGAGTTTAGCACTAATGAGGAACTGAAGGTGAAATTTAAAAGAGGGTATCAAACATTTTGGCTGCAGGCAGAAATACCCGAAAAATATCCTGGACTGTGGGGAATTGCGAGAAAGCTTTTGATAGCGTTTCCCTCATCATATCTTGTCGAGAAAAGTTTTAGTGTCGTTACAAATCTTTTAACAAAAAAAAGGAGCAGATTGAATATCACAGAACTATTTTGTGATTGTCATTGTAGAAGTTACGTTATGTTATTAATATTTAATTTTAATTATATTACGACTGTTATCATATTACAATGTAATATGATAACAATAATAATTAATAGTGTAATAATTACATATTTGAATAAATACAACACAAGGAAATATACTATTTTTCTTTTTATTTTTACCACTCTAAATAAAATATGTGAGAATTGATTGATTTCTTGTGCTGTGAGTAGATGTGAAAGGAGTAAAGTTGGATGGAATCACTTTTTTGATTGGCTAACTTTACTTTTTTGACATCCACTCACAGCACAATCAATTAATTAATTAATCAATAACTCAGCCGCAATGCAAATTTCCATAGTTAGATCTAATCTTCACATTTTTGGTCGAGTTTTGGGAATATGGTAGAAATGTAGCTGCAGGGGGTCCACCGGAACCAGCAAAACTTTCAATGTGGTCTATGAGAAAAAAAAGTTTGGGAGCCTCTGGTCTAAACAATAAACATGTGTATGTAATGATTCACGTTTGATAATTGGAGCTCATTTGGAAATCAAAGTACACAGCATATTTAAGTATACGAAAAACTACAACTGTTATAATATAGATACGATGTACAAAACATACATATTATACATAATACACTGTTGGAAAAAAGTGACGAGCACACCCTGTATAATTTGAAAAAATTGTTCTAACGCAGTGAAATTTGGTATGGAAGTGGTAGTAACGTAGCATAACTTACCCTCACCTATAAAGCGGCGCAGCCCTGCTGGGAAGGGCTGCATTAATAGCGGTAGTATCCACCGCGAGCGGCGCGTACCATCGCTACACGACGAGGCATGGAGTCAATAAGTCGTTGTATGGTAGCGGGAGGGATGTCCAACCATGCTGCTTCAACTCGCCTCCATAGCTCCTCAACGTTACCCGAGGAAGCCGGATAACGTTGAAGTCTCCGACCGATCATATCCCAGACATGTTCGATCGGATTGAAATCCGGAGAACGTGCCGGACATGGAAGCATCCGTATATGGTTCTCTTCCACAAAGGTCTGGGCAACACGTGCAGTGTGCGGTCGGGCGCTGTCGTGCATGCATAGATGACGTGGGTGCCGACGAACATAGGGAAGCACAACGGGCCGTAGCACCTCATCTACGTAGTGGCGAGCCGTCATCGTATGCTGCATACGCAGCAGACGTGTACGTCCACCATGTGTAATAGCACGCCATACCATAATGCCCTGCTGGCGGTGGATAAGGCGTGGTTGGATGCACTTCTCAAGGTGACGCTCACCACGCCTCCGATGCTCAATTCGAATCTTGATTCGTCGGAAAACAAAATGTGCCTCCATTCGACAACCCACTGATGCACAGCGCGCTCGCATTCCACTTTCTAGCAAACAGCCCCGTACAGTTCGCGTAGTGAGTACGCCTTCCTTTCCTGCTGGCCAAACGGCTCCAAGTTGCCTTGAGGAAGACGTATGCGACGTATGCGATGCTAAAGTGCCGTTCACAAGGGCGCGATCCTGGCATGCTGTGCTGGTGCGGGGCGTCCCGCTCGTGGCTGAAGGCGCATACGCCCTTGTTTCATAAATTCTCGCCATGCCCACTTCACTGCCGATAATGACCGCTCGAGACGGCGCGCGATGTCACGGAAGGATACTCCTGTCATGTGCATCCCCATAACCATTCCTCGCTCAAACTCACTCAGATAACGCGAACGGCCTTCCATCACGCACAAAGTATGACTACAACTACCAGCTTCCACCACGCTAACAATAACCGGTTTCTCCGCATCGGTCTCTATGGAGACAACATATAACTGTCGGAGGCACTCAGTAAAAAATGCAGCCATAGAAAAAGTTAAAACTCGTTGCGCAAACTCGTCTAGAGGAAACCTTATGCTCCGCTAAATCTACGCATTTATCTTGACACGTTCAAATTATACAGGGTGTGCTCGTCACTTTTTTCCATCAGTGTACATATTGCTATGGATTTTTCCCTAAATAATATTTAAAATGTTTAAAATAGATGTACAATTGTTTTGAATCGAAGTGTATATTGTTGTGTTATGTATTTATGTGCGTAAGCAAAAACTAGCTTTATTCGAGGTCGTCTTTATGTGAAAGCGATAGCGGGCGATATTGAGGGAGATCAAGTTTTGCATTCACACGTTGTAGGTCTTTCAAAAAAAATATATATATATATATATATATATATATATATATATATATATTTAATTAAAATTCGGGATGTGTTGATTGTGTTAATTTTGTTGATTGTATTTTTATTCAATTCCCGTATATTGTTAAGAGTTTTATTCTCATAATTTATTGGTTTTTAGATTAAACAACGTGTCTTGTAGTTCTTCAAAAAAACTGTTTTTTTATTTTATGATGCCATAAAATTTTGATTAATATTATAAGATATTTATGTTGTATTCGATATTGTTATTAAGAGATTTATTATTAGTAGAAATAAATAATAAAGAATATTTTTAAAATTTCTATGTAAAAAAATATAACTGAAAATTTATTCGTTTAGAAATCGAGGGTATTTTATGTTACATGTGATCGCGCATGTGTTTAGATTTTGATCGTCTTTTCAAGGTTGGTATACAATTTGGTTCTCTGGGGAAAAATTAAAAATAAACTTTGTTATTTTTATAATAAGTTTGTTCGGGTTCATTGAGGAAGTTTTAATTCACTTAGCTGTCATTTTCAGTGAATTGTTTTACCTCGTTGTAAATTGTAAATTACACAATATTTATACTCTATAAAGATAGTTTTTTTTGCTTTTTTTGATTTTTTTGTATTAAACATTCATTTAAATATCTTTTATTCTTCCTATAACTTTACTAGGTACTGTTTTAAAAAAAGTAAAATAAACATTATACTTGTCAAGTATATTTGACTGGCGCCTAGTATTTTCGTAGAGACAACCACGAATTTCCTTTTTGGAACCCTGAGAAGAAAGAAGTTTTATAATTTTTGGAAACCAACCGGCTGAGAATCCTAGTTGGGAAGTTTAGTTGTGGATGATGGTGCAGTATATAAACCACAATTCATAGCAATATGTTCATTATTAATACATATTATTACAATATATTCATAGGAAAACATTATAATTTCTTAAGTTTTTTTAAAATATGGTTCAATCGCTGTTTGTTTGAAATTTCTTAGCTTCGATTTAAAAACTACAGCTTCACATGTAAGTAAAATTCGAGAAACATCCATAAAAATTTCACCATTGTTATTGCACAATAAGTAATTCTGTATGTCTCTTAATTTTGCACACGTTTCGCTCATACTATATATATAAAGTAGATTTTGGAGTTTCACATTCGTCCACATCATTATTATCAGAGTTATGTTCTTCATCATTATTGCCCAATTCCTCAACAATTTCCGTAATACTTAAGTTAGAGCTCTCTGTAGGCACATGACTATCAACAGAAGCAGATTTATCTAAATCCACAATTTCGATACGAAGAAAAGAGTAATAAAGAGTAAAAGAGAAAAGAGCAAGGGGTATTTCGTCTTCTTCATCAACAATTTTATCTTCTTGGATAGCATCAGAGAATCCGGCCTTGGAAAAACATTTCTTAACTGTTACAGGAGATACCTGTTGCCGCGCAGCTGTAATCTATATAAGTGTATGGGCTAAATTTATGTTTTTTTCAGAATTTTCACAATCACATTCACTGTCAATAAACGTTAGAAGCCTTTTAATCAAAAAATTTCGGTAAATTAATTTCAAAATCTGAATTACTCCTCGATCTAAGGATTGATCATGCGAAGTGGTGTTTGGCAGCAGGAAGACTAGTTTAACATTTTTAATGAAACTTTAGAATGTAACGTGGCATTATCCAAGAACAGAAGCACTTTTCTATTTTTTTAAATTTTATTGTCAAATGTATGCAGCCATTTTGTCATAATTTCTGTTGTAATCTAAGCCTTTTTGTTAAAAACCAATTCTAAGGGTAATTTGTTAACATGATTACCATTAAAACAGCGAGGATTTTTACTTTTTCCAATTATTAATGGATCTACTTTCTCACCTTCCATACTTGTACACAGTAAAATAGTCAAATGTTGTTTTGCTACCTTCTTCCCTGCACAATTTTAATTTTCTTATTCCAAAAATTTCTTATTATTTGGCATGGCGCGGTAATAAAATCGTGTTTTGTTAGCATTATAGACATCTCGAGGAGAACAATTTCTTAAAATAAATTTGGTTTTGCAGTCTTCTATATCGTTCAAATTAACCTCTGCAGTCGCACCAGAAATTGATTTAAAAGTACGCTGGCAGAAACTTTCCAACCATCTATTTGATGCTTCCAAAATTTCCATCTTTAAACTACTTACTGCCTTGCTTGCGTTGCTGCTTTTTGTTTAAGTAGCGGCCCAGATTCTGTAATTGCTTTATTTCTGACTTTGCAAAACCAATTGTAGACGACTTGATCCACTGCTAATTAGGTTTTGCTCGAATTTAACACCTTCCTCAACCATCTTTTTTAATTCACCTTTATTTTTCATAATATCGTTAATTTGTGATTTTCCAACCCCATATGTTTCAGCCAACTTTCGCGAAATTACCGTATACTTTTCACTTTCCGCGATTATATTTATTTTGTCTTTTAGCGACAAGCGTTTTCTTTTAAAAACTTTAAATTAATTAAGTAACCGGAATGACCTTTCGCATACGGAGAGAATTTTAAACTAACCAAGTAACTGAAAGACCACATTATGTGTAAACTTGTAGAAATGAAAGCAATCTCTGTTTGATCAAATATAAACATGCACGTATTGTGCCGGCAAATTGCTTTCAGGACGTGTTCGAGACTGAGATCGCATTCATTTCTACAAATTTAATCTAATTATGTGTCATACTAGGAATACATAATTATGGGCGATTTCACACAAATAGGAAATAATATTGGGTATTTGAATCAATAAAGACACATCATAAATAGTTCGACCGGTACCGGCAGATAAATTTCTATAAGAATAGGCCGTGAAAATTTGGGTTTATTTGGTCGAGGTCGTTTTACAGGTTGGGCGTAAATAACGAGTTTTCATATATGGAAATTTCCTTATAGTCGGTTTAGGGAACTTTGAAACTGTTACCTCAGGTGGCCGCTTTAGACAGACAGCCGTGAACACTGGTTTTACTGTAGTAATAATAATAATTCTAACCCATAAGATAAATATAAAGCGAATGACCAGACAATTCAATTTGTCAGAGTTGCCGAATTAAATATTTGCTTCAATCATTTATAGTCACTCGGTACAACTGTGTAGCAAGTAATAAATTTTAGAGACTTGACGTGATTACTACTTCTATAAAAGTTATTATATTGTCTTCTATTCTATTAAAGTCTAGTTTCTTTTAATTGCTTTATATTTTTTGCCTTCTATTTCCAATTTTGTTTTGTTACATCAGTTATATAACAAGTTTTTAAATATTTATCAATATACGAGGGAAAGTCATTAAATAAGTCACAAACTGCTGTAGGAAAGCTGAAAATAGGAGTGAGTTGTTTCCCTATTTGTCAATAGGTGTCACCACAATCCAGCTTTATAATTCTCAAGTGACAGTTGGTGTGCGCGAACACAGGCAGTGTTAAAATGCTTTTTTTCTGGGCAAAAGGACTTTCTGCAAAAGATATTCATAAGGAAATGTCTCCTGTTTACGGTGAAAAGTGTTTGTCGCGTAAAGCCGTATATAACTGGGTCGAGAAATTCTCTCAAGGACGCTCAAAAGTTGTTGACGATCAGCGAAGTGGCCGCCCCGTTCAGATTTCGACAGATGCAACACTTCGACGGGTGGAAGAGATGATTCGAACTGACAGGCGGGTAACAATAGACAGTATAGCAACTGAAATAGTGTGTTCTCATAGTTTAGCCTACGAACTGATGCACGTTCGCTTGAATTTCCGAAAAGTTTGCGCACTGTGGGTACCTAGAAAACTGACCGAGGAACACAGAAGAATTCGAATAGGCTTGTTCTTGCAACACCTCTCTCGGTACACAGTGGAAGGGGAGAACATGCTTAACAGTATTGTTACTGGTGAGGAGTCATAGGTGCACCACTACCAACCCGAAACAAAGCGTGCTTCAATGCAATGGAAACATCCTTCTTCGCCGTCAACAAAGAAATTTAAGGTTGTGCCCTCGCTGGTAAAGTTATGCTTACCGTGTTCTGGGATTCTCAGGGAGTGCTCCTAGCCCATTTCCAGAACAAAAAAGAGAACGTCACTGCTGAATCATACTGTAGAGTTTTGTTGTTGCTTCGGGATGCAATTCGATAAAAACGTCCAAGCCTACTAACGAGATGAATATTGCTGCATCACGATAATGCCAGGCCCCATTCGGCCCACTTGACCCAGGCGAGAATTGCGCAATTAGGGTGGGAACTTCTTGAACATCCGGCTTACAGTCTCGACCTGGCCCCAAGCGACCATCATCTGTTCGGTCCACTCAAAAAGCATCTTGGCGGCAAACATTTCGAGGGTGACAACGATGTTCAACAAGAGGTACGCACGTGGTTCAGACGTCAGCCCAAACACTTTTATGCATCAGGCATTGTGGCATTGATAAAGCGATGGGATAAGTGTATTAATGTAGATGGAGGCTTTGTTGAAAAATAAAACTTGTTTTTGGCTAACTATTTCTCTAATTATTTTTATAATACCTTTTTGTGACCTAATTACTGACTTTCCCTCGTAGTTTGCCTTATTCGTGCCATGTATTTACACTAAAATTTTTTCTGTATTTTTTATTAGATTAGAAAACATCACATATCTTTTTTCATAAATTATTTTCTAAATATAACTAATTAATTCAATTACATTATGTTTCGACAATGGTAATAAGTATTATTGTTTCCTTTAATTATAATCGTAAAGTTACTATAATTAGTTGGAATGCTTTTGAAACTTATTTTGACCAGGACATCCGCATAAATCTTTCATGTATCTTCCGCAACCTGTCCGAATATTTTCGTGACTCACTGTACGTAAACACACACACTCAAATCACACATACAAATACACATACGTAGTTGCACAGGCGACCCGTACGAACGACGACAGGGACTCGGACTTAGCGGACAGGCGACTTGGTTTATTGAAGCCACCGCACTCGATATATGGCCCTGCCGGCAGAGTATATATGGCCAATGCCACAGATAATAACGCTCTGAACTACGAGTGCTGCGCTCCAGAAGGAGCTGAAGAACTGCCCTACCACTAACAAAGGAATTCTGGATGGCCGAGAGATAAGAACACCGCGACCGCACTTGTCGGTTTAAATCTTTTCGTCTCGCTCGTCTAAAATGGGGACCATCAAGTGGACGAAGGAAAACGACAGCGATGACGATGGTGTATGTTGCTTATGTTGATGTTTTCGAAGACATAAGGCTTACGATTTCACCGATGATGGCGTGAAATTTTTCGCGTAATTACTATCGCGGATTTGCTCTTTTTATGGGCGCTACGCACGAAAGTTGAGTTGACTGATTGACGGGAACCCAGGTCGGACTGCTGTTATGCAGGTTCTTTTACGTGCGGTGATGTTTTAATCGGTTAAAGAAACGAAAGAGAGAGAGAGAGATCTGGATACATGTAAAACGATGTAGGGTGTAGGACCGTATTTATTGCGAAGCAATTTTCAATTAATTACGCAGCCAATCTGCCAAGAAGTGTTGATTTTGTGACTGAATACATTCAAACATGAAATATCTCATCTTATTCGCTTTGTTTATTCTTAGTTTCATGCAAAAATATAATGTTATGGTTATAAATGACTCGATAAATTTGAATTTTTTTTAATAGAATTTTAGTTTAAATTGCTAGCATTCAAGAAAGCAAAAAAAATATATATAAGTAGATTTTCATCTTAATTGGTTGGTACATAGTTATCTTAATTACAATACAATATATTATAATTTTTTTAAATTTATTGGTACAAATATTCTTCGATTTTCAGGTTGTAAAATATTCGTCATATTATGCTTTACCACTTCAAGAAAGGATGGAAAGCAGCGTAGTCATTTCGCGATCTCAATGAACTTTTTGGCGAAGGAGCAATCAACGATGCTGGGAATGGTTTGCCCATTTCAAATCTGATGACACTAGCTTGGAAGATAAGCCAGGAAGAGGTCGACCAACAGACTTCAACGATCAGGCAGTTTTGGCAGCCGTGGAAGAGGACAAAAGATTGACAACTCGAATGCTGGTCGAAAACTTCAATGTGGACCATTCAACCATCATTCATCATCTCAAAAAGGTCGAAAAGGTATAGAAATTGGCTGGATGGCTCCTCCACGAACTCTCCGACAACAATACAGAAGTGTCCAAATTTTTACCGATTTGCTTCAACAAAACGAGCAAGCCCCGTTTCTGAAGAATCTTGTCACTGGGGACCAATCATAACTTTTCTTCAAAAACCTCAAAAGCGAAAAGGTCTGCGTTTCGACAGTAGCTTCACAAAAACGAATAACGAAACACGTGCACTATAAGAAAGCAATGTGGGGGGTGTTTGGGGGGACAGAAGCGGAATCATCTATTGGGAAATCATCTTAAACGGAATTTATTATTGGTGCAATGACGGCGAGAAGCGTAAGCAGTGGCGGATTCCAAACAAAAAAACGATAAGCGTCAATTCAACATCAACAGCGATGTGTACCTAGCTCAACTCGACCGCCTTCAGCTACTGCAATCGAAACGAGAGAACCATGCAAAAAGAACACAATCGTCTTTCATCACAATAATGCGCGTCCGTACGTTGAGCGCCGTGTTGTCGAATGCATCGCAAGTAAGGGCTCGGAAATCCACATCCGCCATATTCTTCCACAGAAGCACCCACATCAATCAATCGCTGAAAAACTGTCAGGCGAATCAAGTTTATGACGATTTCGATAATTTAGTGGCCGATGTCAAGGCATGAATTGCCTCCAAGAACCGTGACTTCTTTGCCCGTGGAATCGAACGTCCTCCAAGGTAATGAGAAACAGATATTGCTCCGGAGTAATCATTTAAAAATGTTATTGTTTAATTTTTGCGTTTTTTTCATAATAAAAATCTTGTTTAAAGACGTCTAACAATTATGCACCAACCCAATATATTACCTAGTACTTGTACGAGGGCTGCTGCCAATATTCTTGGAAACAATATAAAACACATAAAATTTATGAAGCTACTTTATTGTTTTTCAAAGTATTCGCTTTTGACAAACCAACTGAAGATTTTTTTCTGTTTTGAAGCTGACATTTCAGAATCTAGTTTTCATTACGGAAGAAAATAATAATAATAATAATTTCTTTTGCCCAACAGACTAGTCCAAATAGGACATCAAAATTTGAATACAACAGTACATAAATAACTAAATCGATTAATTCCATAAGAAAATAAACACATCACTAAATATTCATTTGCATTTCTTGACGAATGCACCAATGGAGCCCTCCACAATATATTACTCCTTGGCGTAACAAACACAAAATATGAGGATTGTCTGGCTGCAATGCGTGGTACCAGTAAATTCATTCGCGCTAACAATGATCCTGAGGCAACCCCGTTGTTTATGAGATTCGCCACCAGTAATGCGCTCTTCCTTTGTCTTCGCACCGCTAGTATTTCCAATCCATAACTCACAATCAAATACCTTTAGTCTATATTTCGTTCTGAATAGACACTGTCTAGCCTATACCACAGGTACTTCAAAAATTTACGCTGAACGAGTTCAATTTGACGTTTTTCACGTTTAGGTCATAGATTGAGTGCCAAACGGAAGACGCATACTCCAATTTACTAACGACATATGCGAAATAGAGAGATTTAATGATACCAACATTCGTGAAATTTAGAGACATTCTCTTCACAAAATCCAGAGACTTAACAGCAGATCTAGTGATGTTCGAGAGATGATCGTTGAAGGTCAACTTACTGCCGAATGTAACACCAAGATCCTTTGTAGAGTTTCGTTTCTCTATAATAGTATTATCGACGTAATAAAGAAAGTTTAGATAATTTATTTTTCCTATGTAAATCACAACACAGCATTTGGAAATACTTAAATTAAATTTATTCATGCGACATCAACTGTGAACAGTATTCAAGTTCTTTTGCAAAAACTCCACATCAGTTATATTTGTAATAATACCAGATTTAAGAATATATCATTATATGAGTACAATCAAGGTTTTTAATTTCTAAAATGTTTTGAGCATTGCTGGTATATTTTATATCATTAACAAAGATCAATTATATTCAATTTACTAGAAGATGACTTTTAATCAATAATCTTAGAAGATATTATGTAATACGAGAGCGGATTGATATATATAGGGCATCCTTGAAATGTTAAAAAAAAATTAAAAAATGTAAGTAGGTATATAAAATATAAGTCCAAAATATTTTCCCAAAATTCCCTCCCATAAGCGAGAAAAAAATTACAAAGATATTTAAAAAATGTATTTGTCATGCCACTGTGAGGCTAGCAATATAATAAAGAGTATCGGAGACGATATCTTTAAGCTGACTGACAATAAGAAAAAGCGTAGTTTTGTTATATTCTCGGTCTAAATTTTTAAAAGCTGACGTTTCTCGAACCCTTAGCTTACAAAGCTATCTAAACAATTTTATCTTCGAGAGTTTTTAAAAATATAAATATTCACTTTTGTAGAAATCTGAATACGTATTAATATTTTATATTTGTTACTTCTCGTAACAAAAACAAATATTGACGTAATACACATGAAATGAAGAAAGAAGTAATTATATAGAATATGAATCCAAAATATTTTCCTCAAATTTCTTCGCAAACGCGATAAAAGAATGACAAGATATTTAAAAAATATTTGTCACCTTCAGCGTGGAGACATGCTGAAGGCGACCCGTTTCACCTATTTATAAATCGAGTTTATAAATGATTCACAGCTGATATATTCGCAAGTAATCATATCGAGGTTACCGAACCCTAAGTAAACAAAGTTGCTCTATTGTAGAGGTTTTATAACATCGACAGATATAATATATAACGTCGAATAAACAATGTTATCTCTTACGAGTTTTTATAAACATTGCAGCGTATGTTTGCGTGTAAACTCAATCGACTTATTTTTTTATAGACATTCTTGTCCATATGCGGCACATAACTTTATTTTCAGGGGGTTCTTAATTTTGAGGCTTGCGTCGTAATTAACACAATATTTTGGCTTCGTATTCTATACAAGGTGTGTATAAATTGTCGCAAAAGCTACACGTAGCGACATTCTTCGTTCGGTTTTGAATAAAAAACCTTAATGTTAAAATGTCGTATCATGCTTCGTAAATTCGTAAATGTCAAAATTTGACAGTAATGATTTTGATTGAACTCACTTTGAAATACAAACTTATTGTTCTACAACGTTGCCAAATGTATTTTTCGTGGAAGTACGTTAATGAATAAATTTTTAAAACAAGCTTTTTAAATCAAAAAGAAAACGTTTACGAAATAATACTAGTAAAAATTTTTTCCTTAAACTAAATTCCATCTATCTCTATTAACAGATATCGAAGAGCAAAGGTTAGTTACGCACTAAAAGTCTGAACTTCAAGAATCCCGTGAAAACAAACGAAGCATGATACGACATTTTAACATTAAGATTTTTTATTCAGAACCAAACGAAGAACGTCGCTGCGTGTAGCTTTTGCGACAATTTATACACACGTTATATAATTAGATTTTACCATATTTCACACGTTTCTTTTCATGTCAAGCATTCCAACTCTATAAATAACAATAAGAAAAGACAAAATAATGAACCTAGTCTCAAAATCAAGTAAATTTGTATTGTACTACCACGTACGTACCATGTACGTAATTATTTTTCTACATAATCCATTTAGTGTAGCACATTTCTCCAAAGGCTGAGTTTCTTCATTCTGTTCATGAACAAACTTTCTTTTTGCTGAATCCATTTACGAACAGTGGTCCGAATTTCAATGTGTGATGAAAAATGTTAACTTTTCGATACCTCCTTCAACTTTTGAGACAACTAGAAATCTGAAGGTGCCAAATCAGGACTGCGGAAGATACGAAACAATCGTGAATTTCAGAGTCGCCACTCTATTCATCGTTTCGTTGCTGCAATGCTGTCTGACTTTGTCGTGCTACAAGAAAAAATTCGTTCTTTCCGAACTTACTCTACAGATACAATTCTTTAGTAATTATGAAGTTTCGCAGTATCTTATTATCCCATCTTATGTACACATGGAAAATCAGGACAACGATATTCTATTGACTTGTTTTCGAGGTCATATTGACGAACCTAAGGAGTTTCCGTTAGTGATGTTAGGGAAATGAGAAAATCACTTTCTTCACGTCGATATTGGTTAAGAAATTTTTGACAAATCCACCATCTAACACAATTCTTTCAGTGCATTGACTTATCTTTGATTCTTCTCATATATCACTGATACTGGCCGACTTAATCGCTTTTCGTCAAACGCCTTCATTTTGCCTCTAGCAGAGTTCTCCACGTCGAACCTACTGGCCAACATTCTTCACATCCATAAAATCGTTGCCATAAACAGCTTTCAAACGCCTTACAAATTTAGATGGATACGCAACCTTCCGCTACACAGCAAACTGAAACTTTGCATGCTAAGACTCGAATTTACCGGTTGCAGGTTGCAACTTGTATTTATCCCTAGTACACAATAGCGTAGTTGAAGACCTTAAATATCAATCCGGCCTCGTAATTCACCATTATGCAGCACCTATTTTTAATGAACACATAATATAAATATGTAAATATAAATACAATTATATTAATATATGAGTGCAATGAAGGTTTGTCTTAAATTGTTAATATATTTTGAAGCATCTTTATATACGAATAAAGTTGAGAATTATCATCCTTATTCAAGTTTATAAAAGATTGGCAATTTACCTACAACTCGGTAAATCTAATTGACTATTTGTCTGAGCAAAGCTTCTGAATATGTCTTTATCTTCAAATAAACGTTTATTTATTTATTTCGCATGAGAAATGAATAAAAAATTTTGATACTAGTGTATAAATCATTTTTTTCTACAATCACTTGATAAAGAATGCTTTTTGGCTTGTCATTGACAACGAAAAGTTGATGTTTTCTGAGGACCGTCACTTTATCGCTCTAGCGCGGTAAAGTCTGACAATTGCGCGTCTCAATAGCAACCAATAAGTAACATTTAAATTTGCAGATTGAAAAGTACAATAATTAGTATCTCGCAATTTGCGCGTTAACTTAAATATATTTGAAGAAAATTATAGAAAATAGTAACAGTGATATTCTGAGTACACCTCCTGTGATCAGAAGTGCTGCAAAAGCTGTAAGTTTGAATTTGTTGCCAGAAAAAGGTACCTGTAGGCGTGACCAATTTGTAAAAATGACTGTAAAAGATATCGAGGACAAAGAATCTCTTTCAATAGTTACTATTCCTGATTCAAAAACAAGAAGGACTCGAATTTTCACTGTCGCAAATAACGCCCAGGAATATTCAATTAACTATTTATCATTTTATAGAAAATACGTTGCTTTAAGACCTGGAAATCAAGACACGCCGTCACGATTATTCTTAAAATATACCAAAGGAAAGTGTTTTAATCAAGTTGTGGGAATGCATACTATTGCCAAAATACCAAGTGAAATTGCTAAATATTTAAACCTACCTGCACCTTATACACAGGGCACTGCTTCTACCGAACATCGGCTACTTTATTAGTAAGTGATGGAGGTGACATCACACAATGAGAGCGGGGGTGAAAATGTTCCACAGTTGCCGTAGGCTATATAGATGATAATATTAATGAAAATATACAAAGCCCTCAGCAATATATTTGTTCTAGCCGTTGGAAGTAGAAACGCTTCATCCACTCCTGAGTTTGGACGAGGTACTCGAAAATTCACTTCTGCAAGTAAATCAGCTGAGTCGATCTTATAAAGAATTACATTTTTGATAAAATTTGAACTAAGTAGGTGTCGTCTTGCTTCCAGCGATTCAACTCCATGACGATCCAACTTTATAACTTGAATAGTTCAGAAACTTGCGCTGTATGGATTAAACTGCATTAATATAGCAGCCATATATTGGATACCACATTAAAACGGCATATTCAAACTTGTTAACAACTAGCGCATAAAAAAGTTACTTGAGCGAAGCTATGTTGTTGAATTCCTTACAAGTACGGATAATGAAGCCCAATGATCGATCTGCTGACGTAATGACTTGGAAAACATGATCAACGAAGGTCAGCTTTTCATCAAAAATGACTCCAAGATCATTGACATGTGTTTTTCGATTGATTGCGATATTGCAATGTTAGAAAGAATCGGTAACCAGAGTGGATCTAATAGTTAAAAAACGTTTATTGCTACCGTGTAATACATGCATATTCATCTTGTACAGAAAGATAAAAAAGGTTGAAGGCTCCTTCATAGCCATGGTGGAATTTGCCACATGCCACATATGTCACATTCTGAATTGCATTTCGTCCGTGCGATATCTATGATTTCATGTATGAACTACTTCCAAGATTGTTAATATTTACTTAATTTGTGTATTAATAACTTAAGAAATACATTCAGCAATTGAAAATATCTTTATTAGAAATCATTTAATAGAGATCGATATTACGTTACATATTTAGAAATATAATAACGTAAGTTCAAAATGATGTCCTTCATTTTGTAGACAAACATAAACACGTCCTTTTAGAGAAGTGAAGACATTTTGATATACTTCTTCTGTTACACTGATATTAGCATTTTCAATAGAATCTTGTGGTTCTAGTAACGTATTGCGGTTGTTCTTTCTAAACGAAATAAATTGAAAAATATTAAATAGAGCTGAAAACAACAGCGAAAAAATTAAAACGGGTCAATTTTGAATGCACCCTGTATGAACCAAATTTAATGTTTATTTTATGAAGATTTTCTCGTTATTTTCTGTAATAAGTTTTAATATGCAATAATACAGATAGTGTTAAGAAAACACATCTGTGTATATTTAGTAAATTTATATTGAATTTTAAATATTATATGTATTACTGTATCTCTTTACGTCTTAGCTCATAAATATTAATAACCTAAAATTTAAATCATGCTATACCTACCAATTTATATAAAAAGATATTTAAAGTACTATAGTAATAGTAAATTTCATAATCAATATATGAATTTTGCGAATTTCTTAAATACATAAACGTTGTTCATTATGACAGCTACGATGTGCGTGAAATTTCAAACAAAGACATCAATTAAGGTTTTAATATATGAAATATATATTATTATTTGATATACACCAAAAGACAATAACAACCTTGTAATAAACTATACATGATAGAATGTGTATTTTAAAAATTGACATTTTGTAATACTTATCTATAAGAAAAAAACATGCAATTCGTTTTTAAATGTGTATTATTCATCAAATGAAAGATCAACACTAGTGAAAACAACTCAAAAGGTTTTATAGCATACAAAATAGAGTCTAATATGGTATTTGTCAATCCATTAGAGATAAATATATTTGTTTGTATATTGTAAACAATGCAGCTGTCAACTAAGTTCAGAACTATAGGTTAGGTGTGTTTCAAGCTGCGATGTAGGAGAACACGACAAGCGGAAGATAAGAAAGAATAATCTATTAATTAGTAAGAGAAGAAAATACGTGAATGATAAAGAAGACATTACAGAGTTGGACATTAAAGATGGACAGAATAAATAGAAAGAAAACAGATTTCATGAAGTTTAGAAAAAAGAAACATTTAAAAATTAAAATAAGAACTTATTTAAAATATTAGACACTGTTAGAACGAAATATTAAGAAAACGTAAATCAATATAATAACGAAAGTTTTTAAATATGGAATGTCATTTAGAAGAGTATATTATAACTTAGAAAAATATCTTTGAAAAAGGATTAACGTCACAGGTCATATATATGGAAAATTTCTCAAGAAAAGGGTACTTACCGAAAAATCATCTTAAAGCGGTGGTCAGAAATAAAATTTGTATTACAAATTATATTGATATTCCATCATTAGAATTTTATATTTTTAATTTAAAGGGCATTATTTTACTTTGTTTCAAATAATAATTAAAGTAATGTGTTAAAGACATTCAAGACTTTCAAGTTCATTAGAACAAATTTGTAAGATTACTAGTTTACATGGATATTTGATTGTTCGGGAATAATTTTAATTTCTATTTTAAAAACAAAAGATATAACACAGATATATTTTAAATTGTAAATAGAGTAATTACTCACGAACATTTAAGAATATCTGGGTTTTGAACACGTCGTTAAAACTCTCATTAAATATTTGAAATATTAAATAGAACAAAGTGTGTGATATTGAGTATCTCTTGTGGTAGGGTAAAGTCTCGTCACATGAATATGAAATAACACATTTCTCTTTTGAAATATATTATAAAACTACAAAATCCATAAACATCGCAATTCATCAATTTTAAATAAAAACACTGTGTTATACTTTAGTATTTTGCAGAGTATAAGACTCACTGGTCTAAAGTGATAAACAGCTGTATTTGATTTATTCAAATTAAACAAAGGTCTTTGAAGTCATATTTTTAGATATATAGGTATGAGTATATTTTGATTAGATATAAAGATTTACATACCATATTTTATTATGAAAGAAAAATGTAATTCATTTTGAATAATAAATGTATTAAATTGAACATGCTATCGTATTATTTCTCTCCTTATTACATTGGATGCTAGGCGTAGTTGCAAGGAACCCCTTTTTAAAACAAAACCCTGAGAACATTTTAAAGAGTCTAAACTATGAATATGTGTGTATGACGATTCATGTTTAATAATTAAAGCCCATTTTGAAAATCAAAGTACACAGCAGTATGTAGTGGAGTCTTAAACACTGTATTATTTAAGTGCCAAAAAAGGAAGAAATCTAATAGACCTAACCCTAAAATTAAATAAAAATTATAATAATACGTGTATAAACACATAAAAAAAAATTAAGTTACAGTAACAACGAAATGTGACCTTTATTTCCATGAGAAAGATATTTTTAATGTTCAATTAAACGCGCTAAACCAAGGGAAAGACAAACGACAAAAAGTTTATATCACAAATTCAAATAATGCGAATGACGGAATATTGAATTGACAGCCACTTTAGCGAAGTTACAGACCAACTAATATGTTCTTAACGTAAGTAACAACAGTTGATTGTAATTAGCAAATTTAATTGAAAGCGGTATGTATTTTTCATTAATAGTACTGTAACTGCTATTGTCTTTTTAAACATTTTTATATATTATTTGCCACAAATGCAAAAAATTATATTTTTCCACCCATAAGTTCTCTAGCTCTTTCATTTATTTTCACTACTCCAGGAATTTTGTTATAAAATTCCATAAAATAAGAACCATTGCTACTATGTAATAGTATTAATTCATATTTCATAAATTTACATGAGCCCGTGCACGTAAATTAAACAGAAAACGGTATTAAAGCATTTAACCGACAAATGCATAATTCAATAGCATTTTCATTCCGTTCGTATGATTTATAATGTCCACAGCACGAATACGAGAATACCAATATTTAGTAGCCTGACACGGCTAGGTTCGATAAAAGAAGGCAATCTGGCACACTTGTACTCACAGAATGGGATTAAATTATTATTATAATAATCGGGCGTAGAGTTGGAAATTAATCACTCGTTCGATAGAATACCTTGATAAGAGCGAATCAATTATACGACCAGTTTTAATCTAAAGATCACATACGCTTTATATACGTACGTATGCATATATGTATACACAACCAATAAGTCAGAAGAATGAACGGTAATTTTCGTATCTAACATTTGTGTCCATATTAAAATTATTGTGAGCGAAGTTTCTATGGCCTATGAATAGATATTTTGATAGAATATTAAGACACAGGTGTTCACGGTGTTTTCGTTTGTTGCTGCCGAAATATCGTACTTACTAGCTACTGTTTATTTGCTTGAAACACGTATCGTAGCGCATACACAGATGGAGATTTCAAGGAAGTATAGGCGTAAATAGTAAAGTTGATACTGAATATATTTATTATTAGAGTCGGTACATTGATAATAATACTACACACAAGTGTATATAATAAGTCTAAAGAATACAAGAAATAGCACTTAAACAAAGGAAGAGAAATTTTGAATTATAAATTATCAAAAGAAATCAAACAAAATTACTAACTAGCTAATTGCACAAAATTATATACGAGGTGCTACCCAGAAATTCCCAGAATGTGAAAAAAAACACAGTAAATTGTTCTTACAACTTATTCACTACCATCCTTTTCACAGTACTCTCCTTCCGAATGAATACATCGATCCCAGCGATTTGTCCATAACTGGAAGCAATGCTGGAAATTTTGGCGTGTTAACGTGATTAACGCTGCTTGCAATTTGGTCTGAATTTCCTCAATCGTCTCAAAACGGCGCCCTATGTGCAAGACCTGGGGGGAGTAGGCAGGGTGTGGTTGTACTACCGTCTTCGTTGAGGCTAGAAATTGACGCACAACAAGTAACGTGTAGGTCAGTGCATTGTCATGGTGTAACATCAACGAATTGTTACGACACTTGGCAGGCCATTTGCGTCGTATAACAAGCCGACAATGTTACAAATGTCATGGATTGTTTTCCTTCGATCTTGCAGGATACCATCATGCATTTTTTCAGAATTTGTGGCGTGCAGAACGCTCATCATAATCAACCAACACGAATCCATTTCCTAAGCGGTTGTACTACTTATAAGTTTGCGCCTGGCCTAAAGCAACCTCACCAAACGCTTGTTTAAGCATTTTCAGAGTTTTCGCTGCCGTTTAACTAAGTTTGAAGCAGAATTTTATGCACATTCTTTGCTATTTCACATCAGACATTGTAGTGTGGCAGAATAACTAAAACACAACTCAAAAAATTAGAAATAAAAAACTGTTTGTTACCACCTACCAAAGTGCCGTTTGACAGACTGACTTAGTATAGACATAGCTCACACCATCTACCGCTATAGAGCTATACTACTATCCCTTCGCGCGCCGCATTCAAATTCCGAGAATTTCTAAGTAACACCTCGTATATATTTAATATAATGTATAGAATTCACGGTTGGCTCTTGGTGAAACATGATTAATAATTTACTAAATAAAACACTTGGTATATTTTTTCACAAAATGTATTTAAAATATATCTAACATATGTTTCGACTTATACAGTCATTCTCAAAGAGTCATGTAAACTAAGTGAAAATAATACTCCTACCAATATTTATGGTTTATTTTTTAAAAGTTTTATTACAGCATCGATTGTGGGGGTATTTGAAAAATCCAATTGCGTGGTTGTGACCTGTCTGTTGAGATTTATGGCTTTTTTTATTTCTAAAATTTCTAAGAAGTCAAGCCTTTTACCCTTATTACAAGAGTGTAAAAGTTTGAAATTATTAGCATTAAACAGATGAGAATTTTGAATACAGTGTTCGACGAATCCCGTGGTCATATTGCCATGTAGAATAGAACTTCTGTGCTCTTTGATACGTTCTTTTATAGAGCGTCCTGATTGGCCAATGTATACCGCGTCACAATCACTGCAAGTTAATTCATACACCCCTGACTTATCACGCAATTCTGTTTTTCGTTTATTGTTAACTAGAATATTTCCTAAATTGCATTTATTTACTAGGATGACATTTAAACCTAATTTATTTAGTTTATTAGAAACTTTATTGGCCAATAAAGTTTCTAATAAACTAAATAAATTTTGTTTAAATGTCATCCTAGTAAATAAATGCAATTTAGGAAATATTCTAGTTAACAATAAACGAAAAACAGAATTGCGTGATAAGTCAGGGGTGTATGAATTAACTTGCAGTGATTGTGACGCGGTATACATTGGCCAATCAGGACGCTCTATAAAAGAACGTATCAAAGAGCACAGAAGTTCTATTCTACATGGCAATATGACCACGGGATTCGCGGAACACTGTATTCAAAATTCTCATCTGTTTAATGCTAATAATTTCAAACTTTTACACTCTTGTAATAAGGGTAAAAGGCTTGACTTCTTAGAAATTTTAGAAATAAAAAAAGCCATAAATCTCAACAGACAGGTCACAACCACGCAATTGGATTTTTCAAATACCCCCACAATCGATGCTGTAATAAAACTTTTAAAAAATAAACCATAAATATTGGTAGGAGTATTCTTTTCACTTAGTTTACATGACTCTTTGAGAATGACTGTATAAGTCGAAACATATGTCAGATATATTTTAAATACATTTTGTGAAACAAATATACCAAGTGTTTTATTTAGTAAATTAGTATATATTTAGGCAATGTAAAAATACTGAAAACAAAAAATATACTGAAAATATACACATTCAGAAAAAGTTAATAGTTGTCAAGGTACTCAAAGTTAATGTAAATCATGCCGCATTCTGGTGTTATTTGAATGTATGTCAGCGTATGTTTTAAACTTATTAAAGTTTTCGTAGCTGTAGCAGTATACAAGAATGTAAGTACAAGAAAGTGGTGATATACCTAAATGTGTCGATTGGTCGACACAATTCCATATAATGAGCACCAATAATTTCCCTTTTTTGAATCAAGACGATAATTCGAAATCTAGTGATTTTGTTTATGTAACAATATGTTATTCATTTGAATTCATAGGACTCGAAATTGGCAATTCTTTCAAATGAGGTACCTGCCAAGCAGCAGAGGACAGATAAGTAATCTCATTAATGTTTTTACTGGAAAACCCGAAGATTTGTATGCAATAAAAGTAGCAATTCGTGGTCTGGCATATATATTTGTACACGCCAAATCATAGGACCTGCAGATGGCATAGCAACATTCTTACTGTCTAACCAGCGTTGTTAAGTAACAGCTCATCATACGCAGCAAGTATGAGAAGCTCATCACTTGTCCTAATGTATAACTTTTAAGCTAAAATACTGATGATACATTTTATCTACTAAAGGTGTTCTATTTTGGATATACTGAAGGAGAATTCACAAACATAACAGAAGCTGCTGGAATCACTTACGTGCGAGGCATCGTCGATGCAAATACACGTTCACCTATTACACATTTACACATCAGGTTAATGCAAAAGTTCGTGGCGTTTTTTGGTTTCCAGGACGAAAGTGTGTTAAGAAAAATTTGTTATGCATTACGTCAGTTATTTTAATGTCGTATTATTGTTTAATTGAACTGTTTATGAATTAGTGAATATATGCCGGTTGTATTGCTCTTTGCGTCATCGGTGAAGGAAAATGGTGCCTCCGTGTTAGCATCAAGAACAGAAAAGAACGGATTAGCCCTAACAAAAAGGCAAGTGTCCTAGTAAAAGTCGATACTCACCCACTACAGCCAATGCTGTGCATATGCTAGAACAAAAAAGGCGTCGTCTACCCTGAATGGCTTCCGCGGAATGCAACCATCAGTGTGTGTTTTATTGTCAGGAACTCCATCGTGTTGAGGTACAACTCAAGAAAAGAGACCGGGGAGATATTATTTTGCAGGTCGTTAATGTTGATCATTTCACCCGCCTTATTTTCCGATCTCGTTCCATCACGTTTTTATCTCGTTCACCCTCTATCAAACTCTATCGAATTAGCTTAGCAACTTCTTCATTTTCAAACCATTTGATTTTTTTCTGGCGTGGAATAAAAAAATCGACAAACTGTTGGAATGAAATCGTAAGTACGTGGATTGTTTGAAAGCTGCGTGGCCTAACACAGAGATGGCGCGAATTCGCAAGAATCTTCTTTACCATTCTATAGAATCATCTTTTAATAGGTTAAATATGACAGTACAGTACAGTACAGAGCGATCTGACAATTAGACTGTTTTTGACAATACGCCAAAGTGTACATCTCGTGTGATTTTATAATAATGGTAAAAACCGACTTGAGAGAAGTGATAAAATACTTTTATTTGAAAGGCTTAACATCATCCGAAATCAAAGCAGAACTGGATTCAACACTCTTAGAAAGCGCTCCTTCATCTTAAAAACTGAGTTGCCGAATTTAAGAGCGTTCATATGAGCACAAATGATGAACCCCGTAGTAGGCGTCCAAAAACTGTTACTGTTCCGGATAGAATTGAAAAACGACATCGTATCATTTTGGATGACCGTCGAGTAAAAATGCACGAGATAGCAGACATTATAGGTATCTCAAATGACAGAGCGCACAGAATTTTAACTGAAGAATTGGAAATGAAAAAATATGCGGCGCGTTGGGTGCCACGGTTACTCACATCCGAGCACAAACTGAATCGTTCGAGTGTTTCTCGCGACCCTTTGGCACGTTTTCGCCGCAATCAGAAGAACTTTGCGCCGTTTCACTACTGTCGATGAAACCTGGGTCCACCATTGCACTTCCGACACCGAAGAACAATCAAAACAATGGACGAAAACGGTTTTTCGCCCACCAAAGAAGGCAAAAACAGTTTTCTCAGCAGGAAAGGCTATGGCAACTGTTTTTTTGGTATTCTCATGAAATTGACTTGGTCGACTACTTAGTAAAGGGAAAAACAAGAAGTGAGAAGTATTATGCCAATTCGTTGTAACAATTAATAGATGAAATAAAAGAGAAACGGTTTCATTTGGCATAGAAGAAAGTGCTTTTCCATCAGGATAACGCACTTGTCCACAAGTCTGTGATTGCAATAGTAAAAATTCATGAATTGGAATTCTAATTAGTGCCTCATTCACCCTATTCACCAGATTTGGCTCCAAGCGATTATCATCTCTTTCCAAACCTGAAAAAATAGCTCGGCATTAAGAGATTTTTGTCAAAACAACTTACATTTTCTTTGTTAGGCCACGTAGTTTTCGAGCTACCCTCGTAATGTAGTAGAATATATTATTGGCGAGCTTGTGTATTTTGTTTGTTAAAAATTTAATCGATTTTTGAATTTAATAAAAATGCTATAAACTTATATATCAACACAACAATTTGAGTTGAATTCTAGCTTGCTTTTTATACCCTCATACAACACAGAACTATTAATTCTTTAATTCAATGATTGTAGAGCAAACATGTGCGTAAGTGAATGGATATGACGTAGCAGGAATACCCTAGCATATCGAAATATAGGCAATACCATAGTTCAGAATAATTGAAACATACATAAATTGGTAAAACCCCACCAGTTTTGCATAATACAAAGGTATTTTTAATAATATAAAATATTATTAAAAATCTGGTGTGAAGAACACAAATACAGGTTCACTATTAATATTTTTTGTGAACGTGTCCGAACATATCCCTCCCCAGAGACGCAGATACGTATTTCGCCTTTCTACAGGCTCATCGATACGCCCCTGCTGGAAAAAGGATATCTTCAGACACATTCACAAAAAAGAACCACATCGCCATATCACAGAAATTATCCAGACCGAGCGTAGAAGTAAATTCAGCGCTGCCTGTTGTCAGACAGCCAAAGTACCTCGCCCTGTCCACATAATCAATGCGAACCAACGACGCCGTTCCATTACACATGCGGTTAGTCCGTAGTATGAGTGAAGACACAAACAAAATATAGTTTCTAGAGAGACGGCTGTTCCACCTTTGGAAAGGCGTCGTTGGTTCGCATTGATTATGGGGACAGGGCGAGGTACTTCGGCTGTCTGACAACAGGCAGCGCTGAATTTACTTCTACGCTCGGTCTGGATAATTTCTATGATATGGCGATGTGGTTCTTTTTTGTGAATGTGTCTGAAGATATCCTTTCTCCAGCAGGGGCGTACCGATGAGCCTGTAGAAAGGCGAAATACGTAACTGCGTCTCTGGGGAGGGATATGTTCGGACACTTTCACAAAAAATATTAATAGTGAACCTGTATTTGTGTTCTTCACACCAGATTTTTAATAATATTTTATATTATTAAAAATACCTTTGTAGTATAACACCATAGTTCTTGTAATATTTTGCATTTAAATTCCTAAAATAAAACATAACATTAAATATATTCAAATTTATCATATTGATAGGAGAAATAACTTAAAAATAACTCGAAATTCAGACGTAATGAAGAAATTTCGCAAGTAGTTTCAAAATCAGGATGTGAAACCGTATAAAACATACGTATTCATGCATAACAAAAAAAAACATGTAGACGAGTGTTAAAGGTCATACATCTGATTACATAAAATAAATAATACTAACCCCCCCCCCCCCCCCCCTAACTAAGTAATATAAATGTAAAGTTAACATCAACAATGAACTTGTTTAAAGGATACTTGATGTTTAATGCAATGATAATTTAAGGATATTCGCAATGATTATTTTTTAATATTAACTACATAATTTCAAGGTAAAGCGATTTATACAAAGTACAGAGTTCATTGCACGAAAATGTAAAAAGAATATTAAAATAAATGTCGTATTTTCAACAATGAAGTATTCTACGAAATCCTTGCTTTGCCATTGTTATTATTTGCGCTTAACTAAATAACTAGTATTCAGAAAAATTCGAAGGTAAATAGGTTTTGGACAAAAAATCGTATATCCTAACTTAAGTTCATGATTTATATTAAATTTTAAATGTCAAATGTTGTTTGTTAATAATTATCAGAATCGCTCATATTAGGCCTATGTGGCTGGATTTGACACTTCCGCGTAACCACGGATCGTAAATTCGTAATGACTAGCTTTTCTTGAATCGTCGTTGATTCAACTTGTCAATAGAAGGTCTTCTCTTGCTCAGTGGTTTGCAGAATAAAAAACACTATTTGAAGGCACAACACTCTTTAATTACACTAGTTTACACCGAAAATGTACATTTGATGAGAGATATTATGTATTTTCTTCCGCTGAATACGAAAATCAAGGTTAAATTTTTTTTTATGGAACAGTTTTTGAGATATTGTAATTTTTTCATTTTTTCGACCTTTCTTCACTTGACAAATCATATCTCGAGCTAGAAATGTCCGATTGGGTCGTTCTTGGTACCCAAATGCAAGGTATTGAGATGACGAACAAATATGTATAATCGGATCTTTGATTGGTAAAGCGGTTCAAAATATATCGATAAAATTAGGGCACATTTTCAAAAAAATCATATTTTACAGTGATTCTATGCCGACAGAAAAGTACAAATCGTTAAAAAAAACGTCTGGTTTCTGTTCATGTACGTAAAGATGATACTTTTACGTAAGAACTAAGACCAACCAGAAGAAAATCGACCGAAAAATGACAAAGTTATAAGCAATTGGGTGAATAAATCCAAATCCCATATTTTCCGAATATTTTATTTTTTCGACAATTTATTGGGTTTAAACGCTTGCAATACATTCTAGACATTTTTGTGTGTTAGAAATAGTTGTGGCTCTTGCTTTGTCTTCGGTTGCTTTTGGGATCCGTTTCTCTAGTGAGAAACCATACATAGTCTCCCAACATTGCTTCAAAATCCTTGATAGCGCCGCTCAATGGTCTTAATTTGTTGGTGAAATCTCTCGCCGTGTTCGTCACTTACGTCACCAAGATTATCCGGAAAGAAATTCAAATGCGAATGCAAGAAATGGATTTTTAGAGACATATTTACACCTATAAGAAATAAATAAAATGGTAAAAACAATACAATAGAAAACAACCAGGAATAAAATTAAATAATAGTATTCCGTACCCATCTTGTTGTAGTTCTCCAGCAAATCGGTAATAATTCCCTCGTAGTTAGGGCTCTTATTGTTCCCAAGAAAATTGGTAACAACCCGCTGAAATGAATTCCAGGCCTCGTTTTCAAAGGGTGTTAAATATTTTGGAAAATCTGTGCTTTTTACCAATTTCTTTATGTGTGGACCATCGAAGACGCCTTCCTTGATTTTTGCTAAAGAAAGCTGCGGGCAAAGGGTTTTCAAATAGGAAAATACTTGGCCTTCCTTGTCTAAGGCCTTCACAAAAATTTTAATGAGGCCAAATTTAATGTGCAACGCTGGAAGGATTATATTTTCTTTTTTGACAAGAGGCACGTATTTAATATTGTCTTTGCCCACTGTGACGTTCTCCCTTTCTGGCCAGTCTTTTCTTCTATAATGATGTTCACGAGCACGACTATCCCAGAGGCAAAGAAAGCAGCAATATTTTGTATATCCACCCTGCATTCCACACAAC
This sequence comes from Melolontha melolontha, assembly GCA_935421215.2. Taxonomy (NCBI): domain Eukaryota; kingdom Metazoa; phylum Arthropoda; class Insecta; order Coleoptera; family Scarabaeidae; genus Melolontha; species Melolontha melolontha. The sequence continues at coordinate 113,598,970 of OW285236.1, read as the reverse complement.
ATGCCGACGACTTTGAGATCGGAACATATTTTCCAGTTGTGATGCTCATATTGAATGTATTTTAGCAAACTGGCCATTGTGACGTATGATTCTTTAGTGTTGATGGCATGAGCGATGGGGATAGAAAGTTTTCATTTCCAATATGCAGTAGGACTGCTCTCAAACTCTCCTTACTACCGTCAATGAACAAGCGTCACTCATTTGGATCATAATAACTCTCCGAGTTGCTCAAACAATGCAGGAATATCGTTGCAGTAGCATATGTCGTTTTTCCTTCTTAAAATGTTGTGCGTAAGGTTTATCACGGTTTCTGTAAAATGTTCCATTTACTCCCGGAGCCAAACAGTTCCGTTGCTTCAGGCGAGATGCAAGTAACTCCGCTTTTTCCTTTGACACCTCGAGATCTCTCACCAAATCATTTAGTTCAGGCTGCGTAAAATGTTGCAATTGCGACTCCTGTTGAAATTCATTATCACTGCTTGTGTCGTCTGCCTTGAATGTGGAACTGGAAGCGAAACAGATGCTACTGTCGCATAAACCCATTTGGCACTCTTTCCAAAACCAGTGGATTTGCTCAGGCAAAAGTAACAATCAACCGAATGGCAGAGCGGCTCTCTCCATATCATCGGTACACCGAATTTCATGTATCGTCTAATTTGGAATAAAAATTCACTTTATTATTAATTCAATTGTATATATACATAAAAATAACAAATAATAAATTCAATATATTTGCGTGTGAGCAACCGAACTCATAAATTGTCGAAAAAAATAAAATACGTATTCGGAAAATATGGGATTTGGATATATTCACTCAATTGCTTATAACTTTGTCATTTTTCGGTCGATTTTCTTCTGGTTGGTCTTAGTTCTTACTTAAAAGTATCATATTTACGTACATGAACAGAAAACAAGACGTTTTTATAACGATTTGTACTTTTCTGTCGGCACAGGATCACTGTAAAATATGATTTTTTTGAAAATGTGCCCTATTTTCATCGATATATTTTGAACCGCTTTACCAATCAAAGATCCGATTATACATAATTGTTCGTCATCTCAATACCTTGTATTTGGGTACCAAGAACGACCCAATCGGATATTTCTAGCTCGAGATATGATTTGTCAAGTGAAAAAAGGTCGAAAAAATGAAAAAATTACAGTATCTCAAACACTGTTCCATCAAAAAAAAAATTAACCTTGATTTTCGAATTCAGCGGAAGAAAATACATAAGGAAATCTATCTCTCATCAAATGTACATGAAAAAAATTTCATTTTGTAAACTAGTGTTATTAAATACAGAAACCTAATGTTACATAAGCCGCAAACAAAATATATTATTATAAAGCTTGGTTACATTTCTAATTTTTGTAACGCTTAAAGCTGCTTAAAACGGCATGTGTGATCTCGTTGATAGGTCTTAGCAAACTTAAACTTTTAATTATAAAATATTAGGCAAGTAAAGGAAAATGCAGTCATAAGACTCCACCCTATTTCTTACGATTGGTCGAAGCAGAATAGGTACATAAGTGTACATAAACTTGACGTGGTTATATTATATAGAATAAAAAAATAGATGGGTCAGGTACATACGGTTATACCCAGACTCGACCTTGGATAAATCGTGTGTCCGAAATACCATTTTTTAATACAAAAGACCTTTGAAAATGTGACCGTAATGAAAATTTGTAGAAAGTCCGTCTGGCTTAACGGGCAACCGCGTGTTTGTCACAACAGACGGCAAGCTTTTGATTTGAACATTACAAAGCTTAGCTGATGTGCCTAAACATTTTGTGAATATCGCGGCTACACCTTAAGCAAAATCAATACAAAATAGAAAAAAGCCTGAATAAATAACTGTAAACTGGATGATAAATTCGTATTTCAAAATACATTTTCTAAGAAGAATGAACCGAAACATAATTTTGAGCTAAACGGTTTAATGCAGGCTGTGCTTTAAAGAATACTTCTTGGGTGAAGTAAGTAAAAGTACGAAACAAAATTATGTTTGACACTGCCATAAACATTAATAACGGGGAATGCCTGGTCCCTCTGAATAAAGTGTATAAACTTGAAATTATAAAGAAATCTTTCCTAAATAGAATTCAATTAATTAATCGAAAAAACTTATTAATTAACAACTTTGTCCAGGTTTCTGGACATGTTCTTGAAATAATATTCAATAACTTTTCAATATGACTTATTAAATAAAATGGCAAATGCTATGTTACGTTTATACTAACGAACTAAATAAATAATTAAATTGATTGAACTCTCGCTTGGCACTTGGTGAAACATCTTGATAAATTCACGATGAAAAAAGAACACTTGGTTATATGTTTCACTAAATTTTATTTACATAAAATAAGACAATTGTTTCGGACTCTGCAGTCCATTTTCAATTGAAAATGGACTGCAGAGTCCGAAACAATTGTCTTATTTTATGTAAATAAAATTTAGTGAAACATATAACCAAGTGTTCTTTTTTCATCGTGAATTTAAATAAATAATGGTAAAATGGAATATCTAAGTCTAATGTCAGTCTCTACAAATAGTTGCTGACATTAATGTCAATCACGTATGGGCATATGGTCAGAATACATAGGCAAAACACACATTTTCGTAGCACAGCGTTTCACGAAACCACTTATTGTTTAAACGATGACTACCCTGATGACACCATTGCTGCCTGGATGAACCTCTAGGACACGCCCTCATCTCCAGAGACAGGAAAGCAGGTTGTCCTCGCAAATGATGACCAGAGGTTGGTAAGAAGGGATTCGCTGCAGTTTTTCCACCGGCAGCTAACTTGTAGCTCGTTCAGATATTCTTTGCTCCATCTTGACCAATAATGTTGGATTAATTTTTGCAAACGCTGATAAGCCGATAAATGATTGTCAGGTAGTTCAGCATTGCGTGATTTAAGTATTTTCGAATTTTAAAATAGTATTTAATAACATATGCGAGCATTCATGTTTGAATCGTATTTTCGAAATGGTCAAAAGATCGGTTGACAATGAAAGTACTTCAGTCAAGATAGTTTAGAAGAATTTCGAGATGAATTTCCCTTCCTTGTTTTTGATTGTAGTACTTTTCAGAAGACACTCAATAGAATTGTTCCGGTTTTTCGATAAACGGGGAATGTAGTATGACAATGAGGTAGTGGGCGACCAAAAGTCCGAACAGAACAAATGATTAATAAAGTTAGACAAAAAATGACTCATGCCCTATAAACTTCGATACGGACTCTCGCTCAACAAACTGGGTTGTCAGATGGTTCTTGTGATATAGTTTACTTCCATATCGTATAACTTGCACGCAAGAAATTCCCAATGTTGATTATCTGCGACTAGTAGCATTTTGTGAATGTTTTTTCAAATAATTTTAATGAACTCAAGACAAAACTTGTTTTTCAAACGAAACATGTTAGTGAATTCGTTAACTCATAAAATATGAGAATGTGGAGTGACACAAAGCTTAATAATTTTATGGCGAAGCTCCTCTACGTTCTCAGAAAGTTGATGTTTGTTGCGCTAAAAGTAGAAGAAGGATTATTCCTCCAACTTTTTTATTGTAGTTTAAATGTGGAAAGATATTGACAAGAAATGTTCTTCGCTTTCTTTAATTAGCCTCGTGATGATGAACTAACTTTGGGTTACTTTCAACAAGTGTGCTCACACAACAGGTGAAACAAAAGATATGATTCGAAAATATCTGGAAATCGTTTAATTAGTTTTATCAGCAAATATGAATTTTTTCCAAGATCTTATGATTGTACACCGTGTCATTTCTTTTCATTGCCTAAAAAGAAATTATTTATCAAGTACAAGTGCAAGATTATATAGATCTGCAAGAAATAATTATAGAGAAAATTAATGAAATTAGAAATAGTCTCATACTGCAACATATTTTTTGTAGCATTAGGGAAAGGTGAGTAAAATGCTTGAAGAAAGGTAATTTAAAATTTCTATATTTTTTATAATTTATATATATACACGGATTATCTACGGCTGTCGCCACCTCTCCATCCCCAGTTTCCATAGCCTTCTATCGTAACACATGTCTTCCTCTAAATTTCTTACATCCATAGCTTCACTAATGTCACTATGTCATCAATAATATCTCTCTCGATGTTCATCCTCGTTCTTATTTCTACATTTCTTATCTTTTCGAGTCTCGATATTCGCCAGCTTCTTCTTAAAAAATCCATTTCTGTGACCAGCAGCTTCCTTCTATTAGTTTTACTCAATCCCATACTTCTGAACCATATGTCGAAATACTCTTAACAATTAAGTTGTAAATATGAAGTTAATAATAAGGTATTCACATTTACTCAGATTTATATTAAGACCCCCTAGTGCATACTCTTCATTCAGCTTTCTAACTATATAACTCAAATCCTGTTCGTCTTCTGCGATTACTACCTGATCATCTGCGAAAAAGAGAGTGTATAAGATATCATCACCAACTTGGAGTCCCATTTATAATTTATTATGATCATTATTGTTATTAATTTATAGAATTATAAGTTATTATATTTGTTTAAAAGATACGAACAATAATCAATAAAATTATTTTAAGCCATTTTTATTTAATAATTTCTCCGAAGTTAATTTTAAATTAATCCAATAGCTCGAGGCTGCTATCATTGTAACATGAATAAAACTGCTTTTTAAACTGTATCCTTTACTTCTGCATTTTCTCTTTATGCATGAACAAAAAATAAACAGTACCGAATAGAATTATGTAATTTCTTCCACGGTCATTCTTTAGCAAGAATTCTCTGAAATATGAAAATTAATTAATTTTAAATTTGCAAATTATTATTCATGCCTTCTAAGATCATTACATGACTTGTTTCTGCTTATTAATAAGGTATTTTAATGAAATTTCAATCGATGTTACAATTATTTGCTAACGGAAATATCTTTTGACATAAACATACATTTGCGTTTACGAATCTATAAAATTGTGCTAAGTAAATGTATCATTATATCGCATCTTACATGAACGCTGTACACTCTGTATGAGGATTACTTTCATTTCAGATTTTTCTGAACAGCCGGTATAAATTACCAATCACATTATATCCTTGTGATATTGTGAAATATCAGGTTATCTTTTATATTACTATTTCCTAAGTTTCGATAAGAAATTTTAATTATTTTATATTTAAATTATTTGATACTATTAACCGTTACCTAGTCGCTTGATAAGAATTACAAGTATGTAATGCAGATACTTTTAAGTTTTTAATAAACGCCACTTAAAATCTTGCATACATGTATATTCTATATTTTTAATAAATTTCGGTTAACTAATGCTTTATTCTAAGTGTATTGCCTTATAAGATTCTTAGTATATATATATATATATATATATATATATATATATAGTAAATTCAATCAGTCGGCGATTAAAGGTCTGGTTTACTTCAAAGTATATATATTTAAAACAACCCGACATGCTTCGGCAATGATGCCTTTAAATGATAAAGGCATCATTGCCGAAACATGTAGGGTTGTTTTAAATATATATACTTTGAAGTAAACCAGACCTTTAATCGCCGACTGATTGAATTTACCATATCATACCAAGGTCACGAAAATATTATATATATATATATATATATATATATATAAGGTAAACTTAATAAGTCGGCGATTAAAGGTCTGGTTCATTACTTCAAAGTATATATATTTAAAACAACCCTACATGTTTCGGCAATGATGCCTTTGTCAAGGGAATACAAAATATAAATGACAGAATATAAATGGCATCATTGCCGAAACATGTAGGGTTGTTTTAAATATATATACTTTGAAGTAATGAACCAGACCTTTAATCGCCGACTTATTAAGTTTACCTTATCATACCAAGGTCACGAAGATATTATATATATATATATATATATTAATTTCTTACTACACAATTAGGGTGTCCTTTTGTAGAAAAAACTATTTTGGTTTCGTGACGTTTCGGTCTTGTATTTTGACCTTCCTCAGACCTGTTTTTATTTATTAAGAAGAAAAAAAGAAATGTAACAAACTTTCCAATATGTTGTCATTGTACAATATTAATAAACTGTATCACAAGTACTTACATAACCTAAACTATATGGGCTATTGATTGTATTACTCCACACACGAGCCTGTTACAGTGGCCTTTACACTTCAAAATCATCGTTATGTTAATGATAATAAAAAAACACAAAACATTTAATAAACTAGTACATATACAGTAATAAAAATCAATCAAAGACAGGCTTGAAAACTCTTTCTGTTGTGTGCATTTTACATATGCATGTGAGTACTTTTATCGCTAAATATATATCTCAATGTACGTATATAAGTAAAATGTGTGTCATGAAAACTTCAATTCTTTTTACTTGTGTTTTGTGTGTCTTGCCATTTTTATATTTGTAAACATACTCTACTAGAAAAAAACCGGAAAAAAAAAATAAAAAAACACAAAAAAACAGAAAAACAAAACGCCACATGAAAAAGGCAAACCCCACGCACCAACAGGAAACTACATTACGTTTCTTTTTTTCTTCTTAATAAATAAAAACAAGTCTGAGGAAGGTCTAAATACAAGACCGAAACGTCACGAAACCAAAATAGTGTTTTTCTACAAAAGGACATCCTAATTCTACAAAAGTGTAGTAAGAAATTAATGTATAGTGCTATTCACCATCAACATACACGTTGAATTCCACCATACATATATATATATATATATATATATATATATATATATATATATATATATGTGGTAAATTCAATTTCTTGGCGATTTAAGGTCTGGTTTTATTTCAAAATGTATATATTTGAAACAATCCTACATGTTTCGGCAAATGATGCCTTTTTCAAGGAATATAAAATATACTGTCATTTATATTTTATATTTCTTGAAAAAGGCATCATTTGCCGAAACATGTGGGGTTGTTTTAAATATATACATTTTGAAATAAAACCAGACGTTTAATCGCCAACAAATTGAATTTACCATAACATACAAAGGTCACGAAATAATTATCTTTATATAAATATATATATATATATACCGTGTGTCCCAATTTCGATGCTCACCATTGGTATCTCGGTTATTAGAAGATATAGAACAACGGTTAAATGGGGAATGTTTTGCAGAATTCAATACTCGCGGCAAATCTCATTTCAAATTTGATCTAACTTTTTAAATTTTTTAAATATTTTGAAAAATCAAAAATTTGCCGATTTCGATATTCCTCAATAACTCGATAACGCTTAGTCTGACCTCTTTTAAAGTTTTACATTGTTGAGACACTTTTTTAAAACAAATTATTTGATACAAACAGAAACCCCCGATTGTCATTTGTTTTTAAGTTATTACCACTATCTTTTGTTTTTCATATGGCGGCCATATTGGATTTTGGGTTTGTTAGGTAGTCTTCAAAATGTGCTTTTCAACGATGTATAACATGCCTGAAAAATTTTTATTTATAAGGAAAATATTAATAAAAACGTAAATTAATCTTTAATATGAAATTAGTAGGCTGAAAAATTAAACACCAATGTCAAATGAAAGTGAAAAGATATTCTAAGTATAGCAAACGCCAATTAAGTTGGCGCGAGGAGGGGTAAGTTCGCGCAGGATTAAAAGTAGTGGGGAGATTTGTATTTGGTTTTACATCAAATGTCAGATAATTCTAACCTCTGAGCGTGTGTCACTAGAAAAGACATTATGTTCCGTCAAACGTCAATGACAAATGTATTCTGACAATGAAACAAAACGATAACCTGTCAAAGTACAATTAGTGCTGCAGAGATAAGTTAATTAAAACTACTTGTAGTTAGTGATAAGTAATTATTGTCAAGTATTAAGATTTATAAGTATTGATAATGGCACATACATATTCAAACGAAGAAAAAGTTGATATGTTGGACGTGTATTTCAAAGCAAATAAAAACACTAAAAATGCGTGCACGAGTTATGCAGAGCGTTTTCCAGAAAGACAACAGACACACAGGACAATTTTTAGAAGACTAGTTAGCAAATTAAAAAACTTTGGAAGCTTCGAACAAAAACGAGCTAACTATGATGTTAATGATGCTGATACACGTCTAAATAATATTTTGCAGAACGTTAGGAACAATCCCAGCACATCAGTTCGTCGTGTGACACGAGAAACAGGGATTTCAAAATCTACTGTTCACAGAACCTTGACGAAAAACAAGTATCACCCTTACAAACCAACAATTGTACAAGGTTTAAGTGATAATGACAATCTCCGACGATTACAGTTTAGCAGGTGGTACCTTCAAAAATGTGAATATGACGCTAATTTTCCTAGGAAAATACTATGGACAGATGAAACACGATTTACCAATTGTGGAGTGTTCAATAGGAATAACTATCATCATTGGTCTACTGAAAATACACATTTGGTAAATCTAAGAAGATTTCAAGTTCGATTTGGTTTTAATGTCTGGTGCGGTTTAATTGGTATGACATTTTGTTTACATTTTTTTTGTTTTTTAAACTCTTTTTTTCGTTTTAGATAATAAGTTAATAGGTCCTTTCATCTTTGATTACAATTTAACTGGTAACAGATATTTGGAGCTACTAACAAACGAGATAATGCCTGCTTTGAGGCAAATTATTAATCCCGAGAACATGCAAAACATCTGGTTCCAGCAAGATGGTTGCCCGGCCCATAACACTCGTAACGTGCAACATTTTTTGAGAGAAAACCTTAATGAGAGAGTGATTTCAAATAATGGACCCGTGCAATGGCCTGGGAGATCACCCGACCTTACCCCGCTTGACTTTTATTTATGGGGTACCACTAAAAACGAAGTATTTGATTTTGAACCGCCAGAAACTCGGAAAATTTTAGAACAAAGAGTACTAGATGTGCTACGATCAGTAAACTGAAACACGCTACGTAGAGTTTGTAACTCTACTCGAACAAGGTGTCAAAATTGTGTGGAACAGAATGGTCGTCATATTGAACAATTTCTTTAAGTGAATGTGAACTTTAAGTTCTGTATCTTTACTTTTTATTTCTATAATTTTTTTATCGTTTCATTTGTTTACAGTATTACTTAGAATATCTTTTCACTTTCATTTGACATTGGTGTTTAATTTTTCAGCCTACTAATTTCATATTAAAGATTAATTTACGTTTTTATTAATATTTTCCTTATAAATAAAAATTTTTCAGGCATGTTATACATCGTTGAAAAGCACATTTTGAGGACTACCTAACAAACCCAAAATCCAATATGGCCGCCATATGAAAAACAAAAGATAGTGGTAATAACTTAAAAACAAATGACAATCGGGGGTTTCTGTTTGTATCAAATAATTTGTTTTAAAAAAGTGTCTGAACAATGTAAAACTTTAAAAGAGGTCAGACTAAGCGTTATCGAGTTATTGAGGAATAACGAAATCGGCAAATTTTTGATTTTTCAAAATATTTAAAAAATTTAAAAAGTTAGGTCAAATTTGAAATGAGATTTGCCGCGAGTATTGAATTCTGCAAAACATTCCCCATTTAACCGTTGTTCTATATCTTCTAATAACCGAGATACCAATGGTGAGCATCGAAATTGGGACACACGGTATATATATATATATATATATATATATATATATATAAAAATATAATATTTGCGTGACTTTGGTATGATAAGGTAAACTTAATAAGTCGGCGATTAAAGGTCTGGTCCATTACTTCAAAGTATATATATTTAAAACAACCCTATACTTCATTGTAAGTAATAATTTATTTGGCGCTTACTATACTTCATTGTAAGTAATAAATTATTACTTACAATGAAGTATAGTAAGCGCCAAATAAGATGGCGAGAGGAGGGGGTGCGCAGAAGCCGTTTTTACAAACATCAACGTTATATATTTTACTCTAATATATTATTAATTTATTAAGTGATAGATGTGTAGTTTACGCCTCCTATGAATCGATCATCATGGTTTCTTGCAAATTGATGTAAAACTAAATACAAATCTCCCCAATACTTCTAATCCTGCGCGAACTTACCCCTCCGCTCGCCAACTTATCTGGCGCTTGCTTTACGTTTGTAATAACATAGTTGTATATGTTTCAATATACACTAATAATGAAACTACAGTTAATGTATGTATTTTTATGTAATAATATAAATTCTTAGAAGCAAAGCTTCACAAATGTTATCTAATAAAATTCAAAATATATTTTGAACTGAAATTTTATTAATCAAATTATGAAAAACTGGAAAAGAACATGAACATCAGTCATTAGTAAGGATGCATATCTGAGAGCAAACGCATTGTCGTCGTGGAAGGGAATTCGGTTGGACGCGCATTATATACAGGATGTTCCACAAAAATTTTCAAAGGCTATAACGTCTTTATTTATTATCTGATTTTAATGATCTATACATCAAATTAAACGGTTTCGGAAAGACTACATACAGCAATGCGAATTATCTTTTTGTCACATATAATTTACCAGAAACGTGAATCGATTTTTCCCTCTCAAATTGAAGGGTTTTTTTTTTACAAAAGAAAATTTTCTACAGATCCCAGTAACGTAATAACAACAAATACTTGACTAAAGAAAAATGCAAGAAAATCAGAGTTTTTTGCAAATTTTTGTCACTCGGATTGGGCTAAGAGTTGGTGTAGATCGTTGCACGCTGACAACGTCTAGGTATTAATCATTTACTGTTACTGTCAGTTTGTGTGAATCTTATAACATTGTTCAAAAACACTATTAACGGTAATAATAAATAACTAAATACGTGTAAGTTTTCTTTATTTTGCTTATTATTAATTCCTATAAAATATGAATTTTGAATATTTAGCGGACATGTTTCAAGTTTATTTTTAATGTGATAAGAGACTGCGTCACGCTATTAGTATTTATCAAGAACGTTTCCCTGATAGGGAATCACCGCATCATAAGAAATTTGCGCATCTGGAAGCTAATTTTGAGGATATTTGGATCTTTTAAAAAGTCAAGGAAAGGAGTACGGACCGTAGACGAAAATTTAAGTTTAACCGTTTTGTTGAGCGTACAAGGAAATCCCAGGATGTCCGTTAGAGAGATTGCTAGCAACGTTGGATCTTTCAGTACACCCGTACTATCGTGGCATTTAAAAATCGGACACTTAATTTGTTTGATTTGAATATGGCTTTTTAAGAGTAGATAGGTAGGTAGGTATTCTAACTATTTGCTATTTACAGATCTGTCAGTGTCTTATTCAATTTTCTCAAAATAATAAGCTAATATGCCGCATTTGGACATTCAAACTAAAAGTCGAAATAATTACGTTACTAGAAGAAGGATGGTCAGTTAGAAGATTGGCGGATAGATTTCGCGTAGAGACGTGTGCCATTTCAGATATCGAAATTAAATGGTTATTAATAGAAAATAAGGTTCTTGTGGTATACGTGTGTCAACTTCCGAACAGGATGAAAATCTTATTAATTATAAAAAAAACTATCTGTTCGAAACAATAAATGCAGTGAACGCAATACATTTCCCCGGGTGTGTCCGCACAGCAAGAAAACGGTTGAGACAAATATCAGATCGGACGTCTGTGAAAAAAACATTTCTTAATGCGCAGAATAAAGAAGTAAGAATTGGTTTTGCGTTGAAATTTATGTCGCATAATTTTAATTTTTGGGAAAATGTAATTTTTTTTATATTAAAAAGTTTTTCAGCCATCTCATAATGGCTGAATCCGCGTTTATAGACCACCTAATTCACGATTTGACGAAAAATATACTCAAAAATCAGAAACGAGCGTAAGATTCTCGGTAAACATCTGGGCCTCGATTTACGCACATGAGCCAGGTGCTTGTTGGATTATATGGGAAAGATTCAATAGTAACAATTATATTAGAATATTTGAAAATGATTTTCTACCTTCGGCAAAAATGATATATCTGAAAGAAATTTCATCATTCAACACAATTTTTCGGTTTAAGCGGCAAGAGTCGTTTCTAAGTAGTTTAGAGAAAATAATATAGAGTGTTTGCCGTGGTGTTCTAGAAGACCAGATCTGAACCCCATCAAGAACGTGCGGGGATATATTGTTAAGACGATGTGCAGCAGTTCTTTTACGCGAGTAAGTGTCCAAGAATTATCTAACAAGATCGAGGATATTTGGAATGATCTGTCACTAGAATTTATACATAATGTTATAACATCGATTCCTAGATGTTTACAAGAGGTGTTAGACAGAAACGGTGCTACAATTATTAAAAATTAAAACTAAATACATATTTGTATTTTTATAATTAATAAATTCGTCTTTTTCGTTTATTCACTCAGTAACATCATTTATAATAACATAATCTTGCGTGAGAGGTTATAGATAAATGTCACTATTCTGGCATCCATACAATAACTCAATTATACAAAAACCAAATTACAATGTTTAATTATAGTGAAAGTAAATATATAATCGTCCGGATTTCAAATGCTGCGATAGTACATCCTATTTAAAAAAAACAAACTGAGACCGTACATACCTCAAACAATCCATCATTTGCGGAAGACGATTATCCGCGAAGAATGCAATTTTGCAATTTTCATTATATATACATATATATATATATATATATATATATATATATATATATATATTTGATAAAATTCTTGGAGTTTCGGCTTTATATTAAATATTTAAATCAGTTAGTTATTTCGCGAAATAAGGTGAATGCAAATATTGTTATCTACAATTACAACGACATAATATTAACACCTGTTCCTTAAAAAGTAACTTAAGGCGCTCCCCGATAGATTCGAAATCATGATCCTTGAATCTCAGGTGGTAGAGCGGTGGTTCGGCAAACCATGGATGTGGGTTCGAATAAAAATTTCAAATAATTTAGCGTCGTAATTGTAGATAGCAATATTTGCATTCACCTTACTTCGCGAAATAACTTACTAATTTACATATTTAATGTAAATCCGAAACTCCAAGAATTTTATCAAATGATATTAAATTGACGGTTAAAAAATAGATCTTCTCTATATTATATATATATATATATATATATATATATATATAATATTTTCGTGACTTTGGTATAATATGGTAAACTTAATAAGTCGGCGATTAAAGGTCTGGTTTATTACTTCAAAATATATATATTTAAAACAACCCTACATGTTCCGGCAATGATGCCTTTGTCAAGGATATAAAAAATATAAATGTCAAATAATTGAGTTGCTATGGTTTAAATTATTCAAAAATACATTCCAATAATAATAATAAATCATGCCTTAGTATTCCAAAAAATAGATAGCAAGGTGTGAACATATGTGTTGTTCGCTGCCAGCAGCTTGTGTCTCTTTCTGGGTATGAACTTGTGTGTTGGTTGCTGCTGGCAGCTTGCGTCTATCTCTGGGTGTGTGGTTTTGTATTTGTGTGAGCGCGTATGTGTAGGGTTTTGTATGTTGGTGCGCTCGTGTGTGTGTTTAGTGACCGGTCGCGTAAATTTAGAGATATCGGATAACCAGCCGTTGCGTAGGGCCGCCAACCCTTTCCCGGCAACTTCTTTACTTTTCCGTGCATTACTTCGACGGCCCGACCCCCGCCCCAACGAGGCAAGGCGCAGACCAGCGAAGCGCACCCTGCACGGGGTTGCTCATCGCCAACCGAGGGTACACTCTTAGTGGCTACCTCAAGTCGACGACGGTCACACATTGTGCCATCTTAACGATTTCCGCAAAAGCGGGGGCAATGCACACACGTCGAAAGTGTGTGTGCTGTTAACGGCAGCCTAGCCAGGTTGCCGCCCAGGACCGGTCCTAGTGGTGTGTACATTGCCACTAGGACCGGTCCTGGGCGGCAACCTGGCTAGGCTGCCGTTAACAGCACACACACTTTCGACGTGTGTGCATTGCCCCCGCTTTTGCGGAAATCGTTAAGATGGCACAATGTGTGACCGTCGTCGACTGAGGTAGCCACTAAGAGCCAACCGAGGGTACACGGTTGGCGATGAGCAACCCCGTGCAGGGTGCGCTTCGCTGGTCTGCGCATTGCCTCGTTGAGGCGGGGGTCGGGCCGCCGAAGTACTGCACGGAAAAGTAAAGAAGTTGCCGGGAAAGGGTTGGCGGCCCTACGCAACGGCTGATTTTCCGATCTCTCTAAATTTACGCGACCGGTCACTAAACACACACACGAGCGCACCAACATACAAAACCCTACACTTACGCGCTCACACAAATACAAAACCACACTCCCAGAGAGAGACGCAAGCTGCCAGCAGCAACCAACACACAAGTTCATACCCAGAAAGAGACACAAGCTGCTGGCAGCGAACAACACATATGTTCACACCTTGCTATCTATTTTTTGGAATACTAAGGCATGATTTATTATTATTATTGAAATGTATCTTTGAATAATTTAAACCATAGCAACTCATTTATTTGACATTTATATTTTTTATATCCTTGACAAAGGCATCATTGCCGAAACATGTAGGGTTGTTTTAAATATATATACTTTGAAGTAATAAACCAGACCTTTAATCGCCGACTTATTAAGTTTACTATATATATATTTATATATATATATATATATATATATATATATATATATAAAGGGTTTTCCAATAGTAACACTCGATGTTTGGCAGTTAGTCTCTGCATTTTATTATGGAGCGTTACACAACTGAGCAACGCGTCGAAATTGTTAAAAATTGTTATCAAAACCAATGTTCTATTCGGCAAACGTTTCGCGCACTCCGTGCAATTTATGGTGTCAACGATCGTCCTGCAGAATCCACAATTCGCCGTTTAATAAACAAATTCGAAACAACTGGGTCTGTGGCAGAGCAGAAAGTGTCTGTACGTCAGCGAAACGCCAGATCCCTTGAAAATATTGCTGCAGTTCGGGAAGTGTGCATGAGAATTCGCAACAGTCCATTCCGCGTCTTGCTCAAGAATACAGGATACAGGGCTATGATAAGAGATTTCTTTTGGCCTACATTGGATGGGATCGATCTAACAAACGTGTGGTTTCAGCAAGATGATGCTACGTGCGATACATCACGTGATACAGTGACACTATTGCATGAGAAATTTAATGGTTTTGTTACATCGCGAAATGGTGACGTTAATTGGCCGCCCAGATCCTGCGACCTAACGCCACTGGATTTTTTTCTCTGGGGCTTTCTAAAATCCAAAGTCTATGCTGACAAACCGCGGACGGTTGCCGCATTAAAGGCCAACATTAGGCGCGTTATCGCTGAAATTGAGCCACTTTTATGTGATAAAGTCATCACAAATTGGGTATCCAGGATTCAACAAACCAGGCAAAGCCGCGGAGGACATTTACCTGATATAATTTTCAAAACATTATGTTAACACATGTACTTTATAATACACATAAAAATAGATCACTGTCATTCTCACAATTTGTTTTATTGCGATACAAAAAACGAGCGCTTCCAATGGAAAATCCTTTATTTATATATATATATATATATATATATATATATATATATATATATATTAATTTTAGAAATTTAAATTGATTGTAATATTTGAGTGGATATGGAACATGCTCGATCCAACAATAATACTCGTATATAAAAACTTCACAGAATTTCGCTAGTACAGACAATTTTATTGCTTCGGGCACCAAAATAAAATTCATAGAAGAATGTGAAACTTTTAATGAATGAAAGTAATAATATTTAAATAAATATGTATATTATATGTTGCGCTATGAATAAAATATTCAATATTTCATTGTCCTTCACACGATGCACTTAATGGTCTTCTATAGAGTTCAGACATTACATTTTGCGAGATTGTTATTTTCATAATATAATAACTTATATGACCTTATGCATTTGTATTTTGTTTATTATTAGTAACCGGATGAATATTGTCTCTTGATTGGTTATTGAATATGTATGATGTTTTGTTCTTTGTCTGTTTTCCCGCTCGTTTTTTAGAATGAGCTTGATGACTGATGCTACTACTAAATAATAAGCACCTGCGTCTGCGTATGCGCGATTACCTGCAATGCAAATTTGTCCTAAGTTATTGTGTCAATAAACTATGTTTTAATAAATATGCAATTATATACATACATGAACGTTCGTCACACACCTTAAACAGTCGCTTTTAAAATATTAAAAACCATTTAAAGAAAGAAAATAAGTCCTAATACTAACACAATGATTTTTTTGAAGCCGCGCACGAATGTACAATCTTTAAACTGCTATTGTTGAAAATCAAATTATGATTTATTCCACTTATATTTATATCTAGAGTGCGGATTTATAAGTACAAAACACTCAAAATAATCGCTTAAAAATCACAAAATCTTTTCAAAATAAACACATAAAATGGTAACAAAATTAGAATAAGAATAAAAATAAAGACATTAGAAATTCATAATATTTTTTATTAACATAAAGACTTACAAAAAAAAAACTGCAAAAACATATAATGTTATAAAAAGTTTGAATCAAGAAATTAACAGATGCTATTCATTTTTGAATAAACCAATAACTAATTGTGTCTCGACATTTCAACATCCCCTTCTACCACTAAGCACGCATTTTAAGTGAGAAAAACTTCGTTCGATATCTACACTAGTGTTTGGGGCATATTTAAATTTAGGAACAATAGTTGCATCTACAGCAACGTTGATATTTGATTCAAAAGTATGTAGCCTGTATTTGATTCAAAATTTCAGTCAATTTATTAACAATTATTTCTCCTGAAGCGCCACATAGTTTTGAAATATCATTCATAAAGTTCTCAATTATTTCCATAGCTTTTACTAGGGCCAAATCCTTTTTTTCGAGTTTCATACTAGCTTTGCTTACAAAGCTGTAGTTTGTTTTTATAAATGCTAAATTTTGTTTAACTTCTTCATTTTTTACAATCTCTAGACACTACAATTCCTTCAAAGGTGGATCCAATCTAATATAATCTCCTTGAAAGACTCGAAATGATCAACATAATAGCAGGCAGCACGTACCCCACCTTGTAATAACGGGTTCGGGAGGAAGTGGTACATTCAACGTTCTTTCCCGAAACAATTGAACTGTCATTTCATTCCAGTTTTGACTATTTAACTAAAGTATTTACCAAAGGACACTGCGCTCGAATGGTTTCACTCATGCGATTGAGTCCATCTGCTAAATATGGACAATGTATATGGCAGAGGTCTCCAAACTTGTCTCCTAGACCATTTGCCATATTTTATAGTGCTACTCACTTTGAAAGATTTAAATTTCTAATTATAGTGTGAAAAACATAAAAAACACATTTTAAGTTTTATACATTTATTAAAAGAATTTAATCAACCCCTTGGGATCGATTTTGGGAATCTTCGGTATAAGATATTCATGAAAAAATTAAGATTTAAATATGCTCTTAGCATGTATGCAGCTGCACCAGAAAGCATTAGCAAAAGTTTGTCACTTGGAACGCAATTTGGCAAAAAGAATTTTGTTAATTAATTGTGGATAAATTTCGCAATCGTATTGTTATTCATTTTTTCTATCTGCTTACAACTTATTAAAAAAGCATTAATTGGGCAATCTTAGCTCAATATTCCAATGATTAAATGAGCCACGTATCCGCCACATGAATCCGTAGTTTCATCTAGACAAAACCATATATAATTATTCCCAATTTTCTTCTTTATTTCTTCGAATACATTACTGTAAACTAGGTCAACATAGATTTTGCGTAAGATTAATACGACTGGGATATGTCTGCCAGTGTATTCTTGTAAAAAGCTTTGTACGTGGAATATTCCAAGAAACACTTATAATTACATAAATCGAAATAAGCTTTCTTTTGCTCAATTTGTGTGAATGAGCTAACCATTGATTGTAATAAAGTTTGCTGTTTATTTATACCATCTTTTATTTTGCAATTAATCTACAAATTTCAACTTTATCCATTTTCTTAAACACACGCAGGGAATTAAACTTACCGCTTTTATACATTCCGTGGATATTAAATTATTGTTCTCATACTTCAACTAAAAATTGACTAGTATCCACGGTCGACTGTTGGTTTCACTTTAGGCATTGTCTCAAAAATTAAAATAAAACACACACTTTATTATACCTATACTCTGCGGGTTAATATCACACACTAGCATGTGGCATACACAGCACTGGCCAGGAAAATCCCCGAATTTTGTAGGATTGTTTGTGATACGGGACTATCCTTGGCGATTCGCGCCGTAGACTCCGGAAGACGGAATCAGGGTTGTGATTTATTCTAAATTTGGCTTTATTGAACGTGAGAAGTTTCAAATATGTAAAAAAATGTACAAAGTTACATATAGGAGTAAAAGTGTAAAATATGGAGCAAATATGTCACCAATGTTCTAAATATGCATAAATCTGGCACCAAGAGCTGAAAACCCAAAAATAAACAAAGAGGCACCAAAAAAATTAACCGCCTGCGTTCATTTGTTGTAATTCATATATACAGAGTGTAACTCAAATGATGGGACATACTGTGGGAGCAAACTCTTCAGACAAAAACACGAAAAAGTTCATATCAACAAATGACTGCAAATGCACTGTTCATGAGATAGAAAGAAAAACATAGTTACATTTTTTTATTACAAAACATATAATTTCATTGCATATGGAACAATTGAAAAAAGTATTATCTACAGTAAATGTTCGAGGTGCCTCCTTCTTACTTAATGCACGCACGGATACGCCATATCATTGTCTGTCGCACCCTTTCATAGATCCTGTGACGGTTATGAATGGATTCACAAGCAACAAAAGTGCGTTCACGTAGTATTTCTGAGGTATTAATTGAAACCACATACACTAAAGCCTTCAAATGTCTGGTCCTGATCTGCCTATCCATCTATTTGGGCAGGTGCTTTCAAGTACAGCACGAACAGGTCAAGCGAAATGTGCAGGAGCTTCATCGTGCATGTACCACATTCTTACTTCTAAAAGCACATTTTCTAATAGATCTGGAAGAATTTCTCCAAAAAGTGATTGTACACATCGCCCGTAAAACGTTGGGGTAATACATACGAACCAATCAAAACATCACTTACAATGCTAGCCCATACATTGATTTGGAATCATTGCTGATGCCTAACTTGAAGTATAGCATGTGGGTTTTCATCTGCCCACATATACTGATTATGTAAATTCGTGATGTCATCTCTACCGAAAGTTGTCTCATCGGTAAATAACACTGATCCTATGAACGGTGGATAAGCAGATTGCTGTAGAAACCATCCACAGAAAGTTTTTCGCTGAGGGTAATCGGCTGGAGAGAAACCTTGTACTCGTAGTAAATGATAAGGTCCTCCAAGCAGTCATATGATCTACTTTTAACATTCCCGCTAACTCTATACTGCTGACATCTAGAATTTCAGCAACACGATCTAAGGCATCCTCTTCAAAATCAGCTGTACGGCGAATGCGCGGTCCTCCTTTTTCCGCATGCGGATTATACGCCTTAGTGTTCCGGTTTCAGCAAGTCACTCGAACAATACAGCAAACATTTTATGATTTGGTTGGTGCCGGTTTGGGAAAGATTCCTGATAGAGCCTTGCAGCTTCCCGGTGGTCAGTAAACATTTCTTCTACCTATATCTCATGAACAGTGCGTTTGCGGACATATGTTGATACGAACCTTTTTTTCATGTTTTTGTGTGGAGAGTTCTCTCCCTTAGTTTGTTCCCTCATTTAAAATACAGCCTATATATACAATCAAAATAACTGTACCATCAAAAATCGGTTATAACACAATAGCTAGAGATCCCCCCTCTATTTATATCATTACATATTTCCGCTTTTTAAAAAGCAACCGACAACTTCCAACTACAAAAAAGATTATGCTTATGCTTATAAGATCCTGAGGTGCGCTAAATAGCGTACTATTTGTACTATTAAATGATGTTTGAGTGATCAACGTATATAATAGATAATAATTCAAGGAAAATAAAAAAACTCAAACTTCTAGTGGCAAACTTCCGCGTCTTGTTATATGCTGACTGCAAAAATTTCTAAAATCTAATAGTATAAATGGCGCCCAGTCACAATCATATTAGTAGAATTTGACAGTTTTAATTTGAGTGAACCAATTCTGCTAAAACAAAATTTTCGAGAAAGTAGTGTTTTTGAGTTATTATTATGTCTGCGCCCGTGGAGCGACTTAATATCTTCAGCTGTCAGCATTCGCCTAGAACGAGAAGAAGAATCAAGGCTTGCCAATGCTCCCTATAATTGGCGTCAAATTATTGAGGAATGCTAAGGCATGAATTATTATTATTAAATTTGAATGTATTTTTGAATAATGTCATTTTTATCAATAACAAATTCACATATATAAATATGACATTAATATACTGTCATTTATAATTTAAAATTCTTTTAAAAAGGCAGTAATTGCGAAAACATGTAATAGATTATTTTAAATATATACATATTAAAGTAAAACAGACCTTAAATCGCCGACTACCTAAATCTACTATAATATACAAAGGTCAAGAAATAATTATGTTTATATATATATATATATATATATATATATATATATGTATATATATTAATTTGTTTTCAATGATGGGGTAATAAGTTACCCATGTATGTATTTATAGTTATGTTTATATATATGTTCTAAGGTTAAGAGGAGACGTAAATTTCAAAACAAACTATACATACATATTGCTATGGTTTTTCCCTAAATCATATTTTAAATTTAATCATAAATGTATGTACCATTATTTTTGAACTTGATTGTATATTTATGTGTAAGCAAAAAACTGTATTATTGAAGGACGGCTTTTTGTGCAAGCCAGAGCGGGGGACAGACAGACTACGTTAAACCTTTAGCAAGAACGTTCTTTTTGTATTTGAAAAAATATAGAATTATATTTAAGTAATTCGGGTTGTTTTTTGTTGTATTAATTTGTTGTTGGTGGTTTATATTCAATTCCCGTTTATTCTACGAGATTGTGTTCTCGTAATTTTTTATTTATATTTGATTTTACAACGTTTTCTTGTCTACGTGTCTCATATAATTTTTTATGTAAGTAGAAATATATATATTTTTAAAAGATATCTTATTAATTCAAAAGATTGAATATTGTATTTCAATTGTAGGAATATTGTTATTTAGAGATTTAGTCTTAATTAGTTGAGACAAATGACAAAGAATATTTTTAAAATTTCTGCGTAAAAAAAATATAAATGTAAAATTTTATACGTTGAGAAGTTCAAGGTTATTTTTTCATGTGTTTGAGTTTGCACATGCGTTAGATTTTTGATCGTGTTTTCAAGTTTGTTTATTTTATGTTGTTCTCTGGGGAGAAATTAAAAATAAACTTTGTTATTTAATTAAGTTTGTTCGGAAGTCATAGAGGAATTCTAATTCATTTAGCGGTCATATCCAATAAATTCTTTTACCTCTGGTTGTAAATTTGTATTACACAGTCTTTATACTTTATAAAGATCAATTTTTTTTCTTTTTTTGATTTTTTTGTATTAAATATTCATTTAAATTTTATATTGTGCTCATTATTTTTTCCGTGCATTTTTAATAAGTAACTTAAAGAAATATAATTATAACATTTATCAAGAAACTTTGATTGGCGCCTAAATAACATTTTTATTTTCCACGTTTCCGATTGGAACCCTGAGAAGAAAGTAGTCCCATTTTTTGTAAATAAACCGACCGAGTATCCTAGTTGGGTAGATTAGTTGTGGATGGTGGTGCAATAAATATAAAAGCCACAATTCATAACAATATGTATATTAGATCTTCACGTCGATGTCATCGAATTTGAGAAACTTTCGAGGCACGTTAAACTACTCGCAATTATTTCTCATTACATGTGCAACTACAGATAAGATAAGGTAGTACGGAAAACTATCTCAATACCAAAAAAGTGAAATTTAATTGGCGCCCTAACTCATACAATCTCGTACTATATCAGTATAGATAAAATCGCGACTGAATCGTGTGCTTCATTGATACCTTCTTCTTTACTATACGGCAGGGACGTTAAATAATCCTAGAGAAGAGAGGACGAAAAATATTTCAAATACCATGCGACGAACCGATTCTAACTTAAATCACTTCCTCGAAGGCACAAACAAACACGAAGCAAAAGAGAAGTCGGTCTCTTCGTGCGCCACCCCAACTATACCCTAACCGCCACCACACAGACGTCTATAACTCAACCGTTACAAGCAAAAATCCGCGGACAAAAACGCATCGGACGCAACAAAAAAAGATCGAAGGTAGCTCGGCTACAAACGAGGGATATAAACAATTGTCGGAGTAACCATGGTAACGTGCACCGGCGGCTTTGATTCTAGATTTGCATAGCAGTCTCTGATATGGTAATGTTGCACTGTTCTTGGCCTGACTGTACTGAGTGGACACTGCGGTAGCCGGCGCAAGTCGCTTTTCGGCTTACACTAAGTTATGTCAACCGATTTTTGCAATTCTCTAGTCGAGACCACAGTAACAGTTAAACGGAATATTGTAATAGAATCCCATGAAATTGGAAATCATTAATGGATATTTTAAACTCGTAATTTACATTATCACAAATCAACAATTAAGATTTATACTTATTTATTATCATAATCAGTTCAGATATGTCAAATATCATCATGTAAACAAATTTGAATCTTAAATAACTAGAGGACTAGATTTGAATACAAGAAAGCTAAAAGACACAATCAATGCAATATACCTAAAGTACGAAAAAAACACTTGTAATTGCCGTATCAAGTAAAACTGGTAATATACTTTGAACTATATATTTCTTATTCTGTAATTAGATGATTTTGAATCCGACTGAGATTACACTTTTCAGATTCTCAATTCAAAGCAATTTATTTACGACTGTGTCGAACGAGAGAAAATGACGAAAAAAGTCGTCATAGATCTCACTACTGCGTATGACATGGTTAATTACATACTAGTAATACAACTCGACTGAGTACTTTAACATTATTAAAATAATAAGAACATTACTTCAAAATTAAAAGCTTCTTGTTGTTGAAAAAATCAACAAAATGGCCTTTTGCAAAATAGCTTTTTTAGCTGTCCATATTCACAGGGTTAGGAAAATGTATGGATCCATTCGAATATCTTTGATATGGATACTTAAATTTTTATAAGACTTTCCACAATTAATTAAATACAAATCACGGATTCGATGAGTATATTTGCATCCGAATCAGACTTCCGGTTTATCTAGAAATTATGTTCATTTTTTTATTTTAAATAAAACGTCCTACATATTTTTGGAAATTTCAATAGAGCTCTACTCTGGGAGTTCAGTGGCACACTTTTGTTCAACAAGGACAGAGATATTTAATTAAATCTAATAATCTAAATTTTATTGAGAACAAGAGAACAGCATTCAAAAAATATAAACAAAATAAATATCAGTTAAGAAAGTTGACGAAATGTACGTGAACAAATTCTTAAATGATATTTGCCAAAGCCTCCTTACGAATTAATTGCACTTCCTTAAATATTCTCTGCCGTAACTCGTCCAGATTGTGCGGTCGTCTAGTATAAACCATAGATTTTTTAATGAGCCCAAAGGAAAAAATTTAAGGGATTCAAATCTGGAGACCATTCGTACCATTCAGCGAATCCTCTACGACCACTCCACCGATTTGGGAATCTTTCGTTCAAAAAACTACTAACATTACGGACATAGTGAGGGGGTGCTCCATCTTCTTAGAACCAAACACTTACAGGTAATTCGCCATCTTCCTCAATATTACGAACAACCACGTAAAATGTCTAAATATCTCTGTCCAGTTAGTGTACCATAAATGAAAAAGAACCAATAATACGATTCCTAAAAATACTAGCCCAAATGTTTAATTTCCGCGGATGTTGCGTATGCCTTTCTAGCATCCAATGAGGGTTATCTATTGACCAATATCGACAATTATGATAATTAATGGTTCGATTCAAACAGATCGTAGCCTCCCCGGAAAACAACAAATCATATGTAAAATATTGGTCATTTTTGCAAATCACCATCACTCTTTCGCAAAATTCAATTCTACGATCATAATCCCCGTCCAATAATTCTTGCACTAAATGTGGTTTATACGAATGATATTTTTCGTGCTTCAGTATTCTGGCTACTGATCGGCCACTTACATAATAGTGCAAGAGATGTAGTAGAAGCTTGTGGTAATTCTTCTAATGCTATAGCGATATCATGAGTAACAACTTTATTAGTTGCGCCTTTTTATCGCCCGCTTTTTGGTAAATTTCTAACATTTCCGCTCAAGTTATACCTTCTCAAAGTTTTACCAACGACAGTTCGTGATATTGAATGCCGGTCTTGATGCAAATTGTTAAATAAATTGCATATTTCTTAATAACTTCTAACGCGGTCACCAAAACCAATCATTATCAGAATTTGAATACATTCTTTTCAGTTAATTGAACCATTATTAATTTTTAAATGTCTAGAAAGTTAGTTCTAATAGTTTAAGTCAAGTACTAAATTTGAATTCCATGGCTTACTAAACATAAACGTGATTTTAAAATGTCAATTTTAATTAAATATATTTGTTGTTCTTGAACAAAAGAGTGCCAAACCTTATTACTGCTGAACTCCGAGTGCAGAGCTCTATTAAAATTCGTAAAAATATACAGAGTCTTATTTCAAATAAAAAAGTTAACATCGTCTCCGGCTAAACCGGAAGTCTGATTCGGATATAAATATGCTAATCGGATCTTTAATGGAATGTGGAAAGTCTTATTAAAATCTAAGTAACTATATCAAAGATATTTGAATGGATCCATACGTTTTGTCTAATCCTGTATATAAATATATAATCAGGAGGTTCCAACCAACCAAAAATGTTATGTAGCCGGAATTTCGCCAATGAAGCTGAATTTTCTAAAAATATCAACACACAAAAAACAATCAACTCCGAACCGCAATGGAAAAATGGATATCTACTGGATAAATCTCGCCATCAACCAGTGTACAAGCTGAAGTCAAGTCATGAAGAATCTTTTAATAAATTCTACGCAGATATTAACACATTGAATTTTAGTATGCAATGTCTGTATTTATTTAGAGCAACTTACTCCGATTATCAGGAGGAACAAACTGCTGAACATGTAATATGTACGGATATTTTTTGTCCCTCACGACATTAGCGGAAGGTGCTAATTTTGGCGGAATTAAATTGATTAATTGGCTCTGATTCGATAAATAAATAGTATCAATTTCGTCGTCTATTCCACCATGGATGACATGTAGATGAAACTTGAACAAATCCTCAGACCTTGAAAATTTTTCCTCGAATGCACACTTTGCCATGTCTTGCAAATAGTAAACACAGTAATTATTCTTAAGATTAGATTTTTACTTTATTATGTTTTATTTAAATATTTAAGTTTCTTTGTTACACGCAAATTTTTATTAAATTCCATGTTCATCTTTAGCTATGGAGATATTACCATATGATTATCGCCTATAAGTTTCTTTCTGCCAATCGTCATCCATTCCATCAACTCCACAAAAAATGGGAAATATAGAATTTGATCGTGTGCTATTAATTGTCAGTTTATGTCAATTTTGTTCGTGTCAAACGGTTGTCAAACGTTACTATTGGTTTTTGTTTTTTATTTTAAGTATGGCTCATTTAAACGTAGTCCAACGGGCTAGAATAATGGCTCAGCTTGAAAATAGAAAAACAATAATGCAGGTTGCTGGTGAATTTGGAATTCCTAAAAGTACTCTTCGAAGAATTTAAAAAAGTGGGACAGAGAAATAACAACAGTAAGGACGGCGGGTTCTGACAGGCCAAAAGCAAGTACTGAAAAAGATGATGCGGTACTATTAAACTATTTGAGAGAGAATCCATTAAGTACCGCATTCGATGCAATGACAATTTCTAATTTTCTGTGCTTCTTTTTGTGCCGCTCGACGAAGAATAAGAACATCCGAATTAAATAATTATGCTGCCGCACAAAAACCCCTACTAACTGAAGACCACAAGGAATCACGTCTCAAATTTGCTTTAAATTATCAGCTGCTAGATGATATACGGGATTCTGTGATATTTTCCGATAAAAAAACGTTTAAATTATGTTCAGATAGAAAAGTCAGAATCTATAGACCACATAAGACCCGTTACGTAGACCGTTATACCAAAAAGGGACCTGCACCACGATTCGGAGTAAATATATGGGCATAGATGAGTGTCCGAGGAACAGGCGTTTTTCTTATTTTGTAAGAAAGGCTAAACGCTTATGTTTATTGCCAAATTTTAGAGCAAGTGATGGTCCCTTCTGTAAGAGAAATTTTTCACGGCGATAATTATATATTCCAAGATGATAACTGCTCCGTATATACGTCGGCTCTCGTTACTGATTGGATTAGAAAAAATAATATTAATATTCTTCCGTTTCTGGCCAAAAGCCTGGTTCTTAATTTAATTGAAAATTTGTGGGGTGGCATGGAAAAAACAGTGCCTCGTAATTATTTTAGACTTCAGAACAGACAGGAATTGATTAATGGCATACACGAGTGCCGGCAAAATTTAACTGCACAATAGTGTGAGCGCTCTAATTAAATCTATGCCTAGAAGGACTACTTTGGTGATAGAAAGTAATTCAACAAAATACTAAAGTATTATATTCCTGTTAATAACTGCACCTAATAAAAAATACGACCTTTATTTTCTTATCGCATATTATTTTACCAGATCTAATTAAATTATTTCAATTAATCATTCGGATGACAATGTCAGATAATTTTAACCTCTCTTTGAAAAAACCATAATTAAACAGATTAAAAAAACATAAAACAAATTTCTGTGTACGTCAATTTCCCATTTTTTTTTTTGGTGAGAAGTGTACGTATTGTCATCAACTGGGTTAAGAAACGTGAGTTTCTTAAAACTTAGTGTATATGTAGACGTTTTGTAAAGTATTTCGCGATTCTTTGTGTTAATAGTTCCTTACTGTGCCCCATATTCAACATTGTGATTATTAATTTTACATACTGAGGAAAACAACTTAGTTGTCGAAATACGTATTTAGGATACGAGTATTAATTGTGGTAAGAGTTTTATAACTTTTCTAAAGACCGTAATAGTATTAATCGACTCTATTATCACGTTCACGGTTATTCAGTTACTAAGAGCAGCGGAGAAAAATGCATAAAAAGTTGTTCTTTTTATTTGTTGGATGTTAATACATGTAATTCTTATATAATTTCTTAAAAAAATAAAGAAACCAAGAGCCGCCTTAAATTTAAATTAATTATGACTGGGTGAAAAACTAATACTAACACTGGCCCAAAACCAGCATTCACGAGATTGGTGGAAATGCACTTTCCAGAATTTGTTCTACCAACAGAAAAGAAAGAAGCACCTTGCAGAAAATGCGCTACTTGTTGTACATAAACAGATGTGAAAGGCAAAAGAAAGAAGAAAGAAGCGATATACTTTTTGCGCGAAATGGACTTTGTGCAAAGCTTGTGTCAAACAATTTAAATTTTGGTGGTTATCTTCTAACATAAATAACGCGTTACATATTGAAATGTGCTTTGTGTTTGGTATACTCTTATTATTATTTTCAAAATAGTCTTTTATTCATTATGCTTTGATAAACTAGCATATACCTACCTAGATTCTATCCTAAAATTCCTGATGTATCTCAGGGGTTAACTTCGTTCTCTTCTCTTAAACCTAACATACAAATAGTAAATACTTCAAGATAAATGATACAAGTTCGAATGCCTCCATAACGAAGTTGGCGGCGACAGGAGAAAGTGGAGTATCCATGGCTGCACCTAACAATGGTTTGTAATAGCAATCACGGAATTAGAAACAGGTAGAAGGTAGACAAGTTTCCTTCAAGCCAGCTACGTCGCCAGACTGGTTAACAGAGAATAAGATTTCTCGGAAGATGTCTATCGTGTCAGATATGGAAACTCTGGTGAACAGGGATTATACATCAAAACATACAAGCAGATCTTATGGATTCATAGAAATTTCTTTCAGTTTTTGTACAAAGTGTTTTTTGGACAAAGGATTCTATTACCAAATTTATGGAAAGAGAAAACTGCCAAACTATTTATGTAGTTTGTAAATGAGACTATTTAATGTGCTAAGGAGGGAGAAAATTGGCAAAGTATTTGGATAATTTGTAAATAAGACTACTTAATGTGCTATGGAGGAAGAAAATAATCGAATTATTTGGATAGTTTATAAATGAGACTATTTAATGTGCTAAGGTTCTACTAAAAACAATGAACCGGAAGAAATAGACAGAATTCTAGAAAAAGGACGCGGAAGAAATATCACACTCATCAAGACTAGAAGGACTTTAGGATTAGGATGGGAAATTTAACAACCATATGCTAAATAAGCATAACTGAAAACATCATTTAACATCACTTCATACTGTACAGAACGTTTTAATGCAATAATATAAATAGGTCAAGTTTTGACAGTAATTTTTTTCTCTAAGAGGTTAGTACAAGAGGTTATTCACATTATCCCTGTATTTTAATTTTTTCTGGTCAATACAAACTACAAGTTAATATTATATATACATCATCTTTCTAAGCAACAACCTTCCTTTAAAATATACCTGCCTACCTAGGTATCTTCTGTATTTTCTTCGAAAAAAATTGTTTTTGTTGACGAGGTAGCCAATTTTTCACTTCCTCATTAGAGGAAAGCCAATCGCTAGCCTTTAAAGAACTTTTTGAGTGACCCAAAGAGATAATAGTTAGCCAGAGCCAAGTCTGGACTATATAGGGGTTGAGGCAGTATTTTTCAAAACAATTTAGACAATGTATTGTTCATTAGATGTGTATGTGATATGTATGAGGTATGTGGGCGAGCGTTATCGTGCAGAAGAATAACGGCCTTTCTTAAGAGACCGCTTCTTTTGGTTCGTATAACTAGCTTAAGCTTTCCAAGAAGCGTCATCGTTTCTGCTATTTCTGGCTATCACCTAGCGCTAACTTTATTAAATTTAAGCTTATCATAAACCCTTCCAATACTAGTGTTTACAATCCTAGCAATTTCCTTTACAGATTATTCACCTATTGCTCCGGATCCGCTGGTAAACTTTTTTAATGTTTCCAAGATTCACAGCCGACGCTAGTTGGACAGCATGCAAATTCGATACGTGTACACGACCATCCTGGAAGGATATATACCACTCAAAGACTGTTCTATGTGACAAAGACTCTTCCCCACACTGTTTATGAAAACTCTGAAACAGACAGACACAAGAAAAAACCCTAGCCACAATATACATCAATAATTCTAAATACGTATTTCGGCAACTAAGTTGCCATCTTCAGTGTTATCCCACTGGCGATTTGATGAAGAGCATATCTTCGAAGGTTTTACCTTAAGCCAAGTTTAGCACTATTTTTCGTTTTAAATTTGTTCTACTGAAAATGGCAACTTAGTTGCCGAAATACGTATTTAGAGTTATTGATATATATTATGGTTAAGGCTTTTTCTTGTTTCTGTTTGTTTCAGACTTCAAGCCACAGTCTCCACCAATTTCGTATGAAATTTCTGATGAATATCAGCCGCTTTCACACCTTCATCGAAAATAAATTTAATAATTATACGTTGCGCAACAGAATTTGACATTGTTAATACAACTGACAGTATTGACACAATCAAGTTGCAGTTGTTAATGGCGTTAACTAACATACTTCGATGAATATAAAACCATTTTGTTTATTTAATTTAATTTTTCAACTGTATTCAGAAAAAAAATACAGGTCAATTTGAATTGCCTTTGTAATAGTTAAAAAATCGAAAACAAGAGTAAAAATGTATTAATTTCTGCTTTGTAAAGCTTAGTGGTTTCGCTTAAAAATATCTAAAATTTATTTATGATTTATTCGTCTGGGAATATAAATATTTTCCGTATTTTGGTATTTATCTTTATTTGAAGAAATGAATAAAATATTTGTTGTTTACTTATATCGTTATTTATGTAAACTGTATTGTAAATGTCAAAAGTCATTAATAAATTTGAATAAATCTTGCATAAGGCAAACAAAGGAAAATTTCAATAGTTATTTTTATGATCGATGACATTACTTGGGTTTGTAAAATTTGCAGAAGTGATATGCATCCTTAATTCAAAGATATTTAGTTCAAAGGAAAACCGCATTGGTGACGTGCCTAGACTGTTTTTGGTAATGGTACGTTGTGGCCCACATGACAAAGAATACCGAAAAATAAAATGACAACTCATCACTCCTCGGTGACCGTCAATTGTTCACTTATTCCGTTTCCGCACTCGTCGACCCGATTTTTCAGCCGGATTACATACATACACACAGTCTGCTATGCCGGCGAAGCCCAATTGAGACG
The DNA here is from genome assembly GCA_935421215.2 of Melolontha melolontha. Lineage (NCBI taxonomy): Eukaryota > Metazoa > Arthropoda > Insecta > Coleoptera > Scarabaeidae > Melolontha > Melolontha melolontha. Next base: position 113,568,577 of record OW285236.1, on the reverse strand, counting down.
CAAGAACCGCAACATCATCAACAACAACAAACACCCCATTGTTACGTGCACCGAAGAAAACCATCCTCGAATGGCACGTACGTCAACACACACCTGACGATCAACAATCGACATCGATCTACATAACATACGCATGACGTAACGACGTGTGTCTAAAATCGATCACCAATCAAGAAAATCCCAACCCCGAACAATGACTCATTAAAGAACAATAAACATAAACCGCGCGGTCCAGCGGCGCAACCTAAGGAATAAAATTTCGTGGATGCGTGTCATCGATATTATTTCCTCGTTGCTTCTATTTGTTCGTTTAAAAATAGATTATCTGCAAACATCTCTCAAATAGACTATAATAAATATCTGGCATAATTCTTATGGTTTCCTAAAAAACTAATTAATCGTTTCTTTTAAATAAATACGAGGGCGATTCGTAAAGTAAGTTCCGTTGGGTTATTAAAAAAAAGACCAATAGATGAAGAGGTTTATAGAGGTTATTATACTCGTACATATACAATTTAAAGCTACCACTTTCAGCTATTTTTCTACATAGTTGCCATTAAGATTGAGACATTTGTCATAGCGTTGAACCAGCTTTTTGCTGGTTCAACCCCCCCTCTTTATAGAACCTGCCCTCTTCATAGAACTTCATAGAACTGCCGCCTGTGCTGTAACACTGTTTTACAGTAGATTTCAGTGTTTATTGTGGTCCCCGTTCCATAAAGACTACAAAAAGGACGCCTTTCTTGCCCAAAGTGACCATGACCTTTCTTCCTGAAAAAGTTCCTTAGCACTTCCTCATAGGCGAGTTAGAGCGACCCCACTACATTGACTGTCTTTTCGTCTTAACGTTAACATAGGTGATCCAAGTCTCTTCACCCATTACAATATGCCTGAGGAAATCTTCACCTTCAACATCGTAACATGTCAGAAAAGTTAGTGACGATCCCATTCTCTTTGTTTTATGGTCTTCGATAAGAAGTTTTGGCACCCATACCTAAATGTTCAGTAACGACTTCGTGCGAAAATTGAGGGGAAAGAGCACTCAGTTCTGTGATTGTGAATCGCCGATTTTCACAAATTTTTCTTCTTCTTCTTCGACATTACCCTCAAGTTCGTTCGTCACAAAAGTTAGTCTTCCACTCCGTTCTTCATCATGGATATTAGTTCATCCTTCTCGATAGATACAGCAGCATCTTCTAACCATACTGTCACTCATAATATTTTCACCATAAACAGAACAAAGTTCACGATGAATCTCAGCAGCCGTCATGTTCTTTGCACACAGAAATCGGATAACAGCACACAATTCACGGTCGGCAAAATTTTTAATTGCAGCAGCCAACGACCGAAATAGAACGACAGAATGTTCGAACGATTCTCTCACTAGCACTGCCAGACTTACACTGAACCAGACTACACCAAATCCCCACTCCTCTGCCCACTAGGTGAAAACGGAACTTACTTTACGAATAGCCCTCGTACATACAGTACATTTTGTATAAGATGTTTACAATAACGTTAATTTCAATAAATTTCAATGAACTCATAATTTGAAGAAATTTGTTTATTTTCTACTTATAATTATTTAAAATATTGCAAATACTAGATACTTCAAATCAGTCAATGCTGCAAGCTCTTCACAGATTATTTCAGATATTTATTGTTTTTCATCGAAACCTTTCAGAAGCTCTCCAAAAACTTATTTCGCCATTTTAATAGTTTGCAATTATTTCTTGATAACAATACTCGCTCTTTTTGATTTATACTTTTTCATTATCTTGCTGGATTGTTTTTCAAAGGCACATTTTATTCCAAGTTTGCAGAGATTATTTATTAATGCCCCGCCTAGGTATATAAATAGTAGAAATACAAAGACGACGTATACAGTGTATTCCATGAATTTCCTGCGATAGTCTAAACACGTATTTTTAAATATTTTTCAATGATTCTTTAGTTTAAAATGTTTCCTTTATTAAAAAAATAAATCACATTTAAATTGACTTACAAAACATATACGAAAATGATTATTAGTTTCGATACGGGAAAAAGTATTCAATGTATCCCCTTCACCTCTAGGCACTTTCCATTCTTTATCTTAATTCCAATTTTTGTTTCGCTGATTACCATTCGTATTTTTTCATTTAAAGTTTCGAAATTTCAGTCAAAATTATTCTTTTCAGATACTTTTTGCTTTAAATACCCGCAAAAGTAAAGAGGTTTTAAATCTGGTGAGCGAAATGCCTAATGTATTGTCCAAAACGGCCGATCCACCTTCCGCGAAAATAATAAAAAAGCCAATCTTTAATAAAATTTATAGAAACTGCAGACCATACATCCTATTAGAAATAAATGTTCTCTAAATTCATACAATAATAATAATAATAATAATGTAAAGAATTTGTTTTTTTGGGTTTATTTAAATAAAACTAACGGTAATTGAAAACACACTAAATAACACTTAATAACTAAGAACAATAATAACGGTATTTATTTCACATTTATGTCTATTATTAACACGACGGCGATTACTCATTGAATGTCCTTATCCCTCCATTTAGAGCTTATATAGACCTATGTACATTCGAGAATATTCCGGATCTCCACTTCTAGAATCTTCCGGGTTACTGCTGGCATGTTCGGCGGATGACATCATCGCCAGACTGTCGCCTGACGTAGTTGCGGATGACTCATATCACAATAATAATAGGGTTTGACATAAGTAAATGCAAAATACTACACACCGAAAAAGAGAAATAGAAACAGCATGTTACAGAAGAAACAGTATATAAGGTTGAAATAGACTTTACAGAAGAGCAAGACGACATAATCCCCACACATATAAAGACAGAATTAAAACAACAGTAAACCCGTAGACTAACTGCCAGATTGAAATCATATCTAAATTCTAAAAATCTAACAAGAGCACAATAAATTCTTTTGCAATATCCACTTTAACATAGTCATTTGGAATATTTAGATGGATACAGACAAACCTTAATAATAATTCTTATATATATATATATATAATCATTAACCCCTTTTTTACCTTGCGGTGTAGGGGAAGTTGTTACTATACTCTATTTTATATTTACAAAGTCTTTCCACTGTTTTCTGTTCTTCGCCATATTCCTCGCATTGGCTACCGTCTGTCCTCTTCTTTGTATCGCTTTCGCTACTATATTTTCGTATGTTTCTCTCGGTCTTCCAGGTCTTCGTTTAATTATAACTCTGGCTTCCAATATCTTCCTTGCTGGTCTATTTTCTTCCATCCGGTGTAAATGGCCCCACCATCTTAACTGTTTTCTTTCGATGTACTCTGAAATGGATTCTACTTGCAATTCTGCTCTTACATCAACATTTCGTATCCTGTCCCTGCGTGTTATTCCTTTAACCCCTCTTAGATATTTCATTTCACTAGCCTGCACTTTACTTCTTAGCCTGTTTGTGAGTGCCCAAGTTTCACTTCCGTAAACTAGAATAGGTCTGTATATTGTCTTGAATACAGTCATCTTAGTTTTGGTAGATATTTCTTTCTTATTTATCAATGTCTGTCTCATGGCATGGTATAGTTTAGCCGCCTTTCCTATTCGTTCATTGATGTCAATTTCTTGATTTCCATTTCGTTCAATCGTTACTCCTAGATATTTGTATTGTGACACTTGTTTTATTCTTTCATCTTCAATATATATCTTTATTTGTTCTTCTACTCCTGACGATATCATCATTACATTTGTCTTCTTCGTATTGACTTTCATGTTGTATTTTTTCAATGTTTGGTTCCATTCATTTATATTCTTTTGTAAATTTCGATCACTGTTAGCCATCACTACTAAATCGTCAGCAAATATACATTCAGTTATTTCAATCGGCTTTAAATGTTTGTATCCTATAATCATATTCATTAGCTTCGGTTTACATTCTTTTAGTATTTTGTCAATAATAATTCTTAATAACTTAAACTCTTGCGACGAAAGAATGACACTAATTAGAAAATTCGAAGGAAGAAGAATATCTGATGTGCATGCATTCCATGCACAACCTTCGACAATACTTTCACGACAAACACGATAACCTAAAGATCGTAATAACAAATATGCATTTTGCATATAATCCGAGCATTATTTATTACTGTGATTAATAACTTTCTTCTTAATAACTTTCTGTGTCTCTTCTCTTCATTGTAGTCTATGAACTTTCTTTCGCATTCAAAAATTTCCAAAACTCTTCTTCAAATCCCCACGGGGAACAAGCCCCAATAATATGTACGCAGTCACATCCCAGGTCAGCAAACCCCATCTACAGGCTGCTCGGGCACCTTCCACTGTTTGAACCTGATTCTGTTTAAGATTAACCATACCATATTTTGCGTTAGTAACTCCGCTCCTGGTGAGGTTGCACTGTAATTTTGTTGACGATGTGCTTATAGCCAGGAGATTCAGGCGATTCTAGATTATCTGGCTGCCTTTTATGCTAGTTCATTAAAAAAAATTCTCACTCGGAATCATCCATCTAACAATAATCTTATATAGCATTTTCATCATCACACTATCCATATGGGTTACGTAAATAATACATCAATTATTATATTTATTACTTACTTATTAACTTCTTGGCGCTAAAGTCTATAAACTAGTTTTTTTTGACATGGTCGCTTCTTCTGAAAATACACGAGGAATGATGAAGCCTCTACAGTGTCTTTTCCTTCTATGCCAAACACTATTTGTTATTACGTTTCAGAATTTGTGTATTTTCCACACATTTCAATTTTTTGTCTCCCTCTACCTCTTCTCTGCAATAGAATCTAACTCTCCTCCCACTTTATGTAGGTATCGTAACTTTAACCCATCTTTATCATTACTTCTGATCCCCGCTGATATATTATATTTCCAGGTTTATTAATATTTTCCAGATTTCTTTTATATTTCTTTGATAGTATATTTTCCTTAATATCTTCCATTCCCACGGATTTAGCATTCTTCTTTCATTTTCGTTATACACCACAATCCGAATACGTCTGTTTTGAAAGTTACCACTAGTTTAATAATATTATTTTCCGACGACCACAATGTAAAAAGAACAAATTCGCATGATTTACTAGCACTGAAAATTGCAAATTGCATGGTATCCCCAAAACTGTGTTGAAAAGTTATCTTGTAACTAAAACTGTGCTGAAAAGTTCAAGAGGGCCAATTAGGATCGTCGCAGAACCGTGTGCAAAGTAACAGACGTGCCAACCTACTAATCATAAAATAACAAATAGGAAACTGTCAAATGAATGACTCTCAAATGTCAAATTGTTGTTGATACGCGGTGTTGGTAAATTGGCTAGTGTTTTCGTTTTGTCTAAATTAGATTATTCAATTAGTTATTGTTAATTGGTAAGTTTACATAAAAATAAGTGTATCAAATGACGCGATTTTAGGTGTTGTCGAGTTTTGGGATGAAATCCAGCTCGGACAGCGAGGAAATAACCTCAACTCCTCCCAATGTAAAACAGTTAGCAACTGCAACCACGGAAAATTTATTACCTGCAATATCTAAAGCAAGGTACGATGTCGCTTACAAAATCTTCATGGATTGGAAAGGCTAAAATAATGCGAACTCATTTTCTGAAAATGTTGTGGTGGCATACTTTGGAGAATTATCAAAGAAATACAAATCGAGCACTTTATGGTCTATATACTCAATGTTGAGAGCGTCGCTTGTAGCAAAACACAACATAAACATTGCGACCTTCTCGAAATTGAGAGCTGTATTGAAGCGCCAATCTGATGGATATAAGGCTAAAAAGTCACAGACCTTCAATCCCAACGAAATCAAACAGTTCATTGACACAGCTCCGGATGAATTATACCTGCTGACAAAGGTGACGCAATTCTAAACTTTTATTTTTAATATATTTATTACAATTTTTAATAGGTGGCTCTAGTATTCGGAGTAAGTGGAGCGTTAAGAAGGGCTGAATTGTGCAACATAAAAGTCAGTAATTTAACTGATTTAAATTCAGCTTTATTAGTTAAAATATCGGTCATAAAAAATAAAACTCCCCGAAGTTTTACAATAACTGGACAGTTTTATCATCTCTACAAGAAATATGCAAGTCTGAGACCACAGCATTTAAGCAATGGAGATCGCTTTTTGTAAATTACCAACGAGGAAAGTGCACCTCACAATTTGTTGGTATTAATAAATTCGGTAACATGTCAAAAGAAATTGCAAAATTTTTAAACCTGCCACAACCAGACTTATATACAGGTCATACAGAGGTCATCGGCGACGATTCTAGTAGATGCTGGTGGGGACCTCTTGACATTAAAGCGTCATGGCGGCTGGAAGTCCAGCACTGTCGCCGAAGGATATATAAATAATTCCATTAACAAAAAAATGGAAATATCTGAAAACATTATTCACTCAGTAAACATGTCAGCGACATCCCCTTCAAACTGCTCTGGAGAGGGGGCTTCACAACAGCGTCAACAACTACGAGAAATCCAAAATATTTCGAATAAAAAAAATGGCAAGGACAATTCTCCTATTATTGTTCAAATTTCACTATTAATTATTATAGAAAAGATTAAGTTGTATGGTTTAAATGTAAAATTTATGAAATACATCATATATCATTATTTTGTGAATCATTCTTTTATTTTCATTGAAGTTAATTCTTGTCACTAAGCGGTCGTCGGAAAAGTATAGTGTACAACACGTGCTGAAAATATTTCACACTCGCATAATTAAACCACTCGCCTACGGCTCGTGACTCAAACTTCACGCTCGTGTGAAATATCCTATTTTCAGCACTAGTTGTACAATATACTATTTATGCTCTAGGGTGATCATTTTTGACATTAATATGTATCTCAATTTTTCTTATTAATCATGGAACAATTAAAATATATTTTGTTTCATAATTCAATTAGTCTTCTTGAGACGTTAATTTTGGTCATTCCCAGAAAAATCGTCCACCGATGCCATATATTTGATTTTCAAATCATTGCTTATGTAATTCTAAACCAAAATTAAATAGAACGGTCGATATTAGATCTTTCTGCTTGAGCCTTCTTATGACCATAAAGTCCTTCAATGATTGCCGTGCATACACGCAATTTATTGCTGTCCTCATTTTCACGCTCAGTTCCAAAGTACTTCATTAAATCTTTTGACATATTCCAAATTTCCAGTTTTAAATTCACAAAATACCGCTAATAGATTTTCCTAAAATACCGAATACGACAATTATATTTCTCCAATTTATTAATTGCATTATATTTTGACATACAAATGCAAAAATATATTAAGTTAAGCTTTTAGAAGAGGGTTACATTGAAAATTTCGGGAACCAGCATTATAGTTGGTACCTGATCTATGATTTATACAAATTCGGCTAACTTCACATTTATGTGAGTGAAAACAAGGGACAGAACCAGGAAATGTCAAATAGTTTTTTTACGGTGACAATTAGAAGTTATACAGAAGCGATACAGTAACAAAATGAATTTAACAAGAGGAGACTATTGTGCGATGATTTATGATTTTCGAAGTGGTTTAAGTTAACAAGAATGTGTCAAGCGAATGAATTCTGCATTTGGCAGTGAAGCACTATATAAAGCTACAATATATCGCTGGGTTCAAAATTTCAAACTAGGACGTGATAGTTTCAGCGATGAATTGCGTGAAAGTCGACCACCGACAGCTGTTGTTGCGCAAAATGTCGATGCCGTCCGTCAAATTATTAAGTTTAATCGACATGTGACGTATGCTGAAATTCGTATATCGTTAGGCATTAGCATGACTGCAACACATACAATTTTACACGATCATTTAAATGTATGAAAACTGTATGCGCGGTGAATCCCACATAATCTGTTAGTAGACAAAAAGGAAGTTCGTGTGAAATGGTGTAAAGAAACACTGAAACCCTTCCACTCAGGTTCATCAAAACTTGTGTATAGCGTCGTCAGTAGCGATGAAACATGGATCTACCCATATGAAAGAAAAAACCAAACTGCTTAGGTGTTTCAAAGTGAAGGAAAACCAACGAAAGTTGTTCGAGCGTACAGTGTTTCTCAACAAATGATTGCTTGTTTTGTATCTAAGACTGCTCACTTGGTCATGATTCCTTTAGAGAATCGTAGAACTGTAAATTCAGAATGGTATGCCACCATTTTCTTACCGCAAGTTATTGCAGAGTTGAGAAAAAGCCATCACAACCGTCGCATTCTACTTCACCATGACAATGAAAGTTCTCACACCACAAAACTAACAATCGACTATTTGACCGCCAACAACGTTGAATCACTCAGCCATTGTCTCTACAGCCTCGACCTATCCCCCAATGACTTCTTTACGTTCCTCAAAATTAAAAGTAAAATGTGTGGACAAAGATTTTTATCACCTGAAGAGGCAGTTGGGGCGTACGAAACACACATTTCAAACATACCATCTTTTGAGTGGGATAAATGCTTTACTAACTGGTGATTTTTTTCTAAAAACAATAAAGTATTTCAATCTGTTAACATTTTATTTTATTTATGATTTTCCCGAAATTTTCAGTGTACTCCTCGTACTGTATTTGTATCAAATTAATGTTGAAAAATGTTTCATCAAGAAACATGAATAGCATGTTTCCTTGAAGCAACTTCTACAGAAAAAATACATTTTCCATAATTAAAGTAAATATGTTAATAATAAAGTTCAAAATATTTTTTGTATTATTTATTATGCAATCTGTCTTGATACGAACAATGATCATATATAATTTAAGACATAAATGGTGTGAGAGAGACCAATTTCATTGAATTCCGGTCTGTATAACTCTATAACTGTAATATCACACTTTCATTTAAAAATAGTAAAAATCCAGTGGCTTTCTGAGTTTCAGTCTTCTTATATCTTCGCTGTTATCTAGGAAGCCCAGAGCTAGTGGATTGGAATCTCTTTCGAGTCATTGCAGATAGCGCCTATTGCATTCTCTAATTGTCTCCTCTACTGTATGAACTTTCAAATCATTCTGTATGTCTCTATTTGTCACAAAGTCATCAATTATTGCACGCAGTGATTTTGATTGGAGTCTTTCTATGATCAAGGTTTTTGCCTGTGACAATATCCACTAATGTTTTTTCAATAGTTTATCCATAATTTTAGACATTTTCTTTGCTTGTGAATAAGTATTATTTTGGCCATTTTCCATTGTGCTGTAAAGTATTTTAGTCGAAAATAGTATTGAATAGGTAGGTTAACATAAGAATCTCTTTTCGTGGAAGCTCCTTATTATACTTCCTGTAACTAGGTCATACCCAGGTGCTTTTTTCGGATTTAGGTAATCTTTTATTATCCTTTTAACTTCTATTGGTATTATATGCTTATTTTACTCAGTGGTACTCGTTACGGCTTGGAGAAACGCAGTTATTTTATCATCAATATTTCCTTGTGATAGTAATGGTTCCATACATTTTTAGAATAGGTGGTATCTACTCTCCTGTCTATTTTAGTCTTTTTGTTGCTTTCCAAAGGGCGTAGGGCAAATTTTCAGTAATTGTTAGATTTTGAATATTCGAAGGATAATTTGTTGTTTTCTATTTTTGAGATATTGTTGGTGTTGCCTCCGAAGCAGTATCTTGAATTATAGTAGTGAAATTATTGATTTCATTTATAAATTCTTCCTTTGTTTTAGTGACACTAAAAAATATCTCCAAAAGCACCTCAATCAGTTTTGTAATTGTGAAATTTACACTTCCTTTTCTTGTACACCTGTATGGACCGGTGCAATAATAGCGAACATCAAACAATAGTTTGATTCTATGGTAAGGTATCCAGTTATACTTTAGGTACGAAGAAAACTAGGCAGTCCAGAATCTTACAAGGATTCGAAGGCCAATATGTTGATTTATGGGTTGACAGATGACCTAATCTTAGTTCTTACATAATTTGAGGCAGAGCTCTTCCTCTGTCCAGGTGATCCAATTCTTGAGCACCAACTGGTGTGTTTCGCTTTGAAGTCCCCTCCCGCTAAAAGTCTGTTTACTAAACCCTTAAAGTAGCTCTCAAAATATGGTTTTAGTCTTATAAATTAACCTGCTTATTAAATAAATAATCATCTATAGTATGACACAGTAATAATTTCTAGTATCGACGGCTTTTGACTTTTATGACAGTACAAATAGACATCAAACAGTCAAATCTTTAGACAATCATTTGTTACTTGTCTTCTATAAAGGTATTCGCCAATATTTTCAATTCATTCCATTAATTACATTAATACTACTATTATATTTCGTATTTATATTGCACACTTCGATTATCTTTTATAATTAGTCTAGTATTTTATGTATAGATAAGATACGCCACTGAAAATTCTACGAAGATTTTTGTATATTTACATACTACAGCGTCTACACATTCAATTGCAAAAACCGCTTCTTTGTAGTTGTGAACAGAACGAACTGGCCAAGATAGTGGTGCTCGCACGTGACAGGCATAAGTTAGACGGGAGGCCGCGGCATTCCGCAGCGCTGCCTGTCACCGTCCGCTTTGTGAAGCCGCGCTCCGCTGCTAGACGACGACGGCTAAGACACTGCCGGCCTATCAGTGAAACCCGAACCCAATGCTAACGAGAACCCCGTTACCAATAATATTGATACCGATACACAAACACACACTCACGCAAACATATACGCCGGACGTATGTATATGCAACGATGCTCTTGCTAGCCGTGTTGTTGCTGTTCATGCCGCTGCTGCTCCGATCTGTTCTGTTAATTAATTGTTGTTGATTGGATTGCACTATTGCTCCTTAAGTATCTGGTTAAACAGCACTCAATGCATGTACTGCCGGTCCTTATGGTATGCTTTATGTGCCGGCTCACTGTACTGAAATTTCTTTTGTTGACAATTGTCCAGCGTAATTTTATACAAATTCGCTACATCATAACGGTAAATGCATATAACGAAGTAATACTTATATATATATATATATATATATATATATATATATATATATATATATATATATATATATGTATATATATGTTTATATATTAAAATAATACACTATTTCTTGGTTTAGCGACCTTTAATGAATTTCAGTTTTTTACTACGACGTTTCGACTTTTTTTATAATTAAGTCTTTTTCAAGTGATTAGAACTAAAAAATTAATACAACGAAAGGTAAAAAATATATTTACATTTGTATGAATGAATTCAAATTAAAATAATAATTAATTAAAGTAAGGAAAATTAATTATTATTTTAATTTTATTTCATTCATACAAATGTAAATATATTTCTTACCTTTCGTTGTATTAATTTTTTAGTTCTAATCACTTGAAAAAGACTTAATTATAAAAAAAGTCGAAACGTCGTAGTAAAAAACTGAAATTCATTAAAGGTCGCTAAACCAAGAAAAAGTCTATTATTTTAATATTATGACACGGCCAATAAAATAAATAAGAAATAAATTTTAATTCTTATTAACACTAAATATATATATATATATATATATATATATATATATATATATATATATATATTAAAAATAATAGATTTTTATTGGTTTTAGCGACCTTTTATTGAATTTAGATGTTTGTTTGCGACGTTTCGACCTTTATCAATTCAGTCTTTTTCAAGCATCTGGAAACAAGAATCATTACAATGAACATGAGAACTGTGTTTGTTTTGTGTGATATAACAATTGAATTGACCATTTTAAATTTAACATTATATTAAGAAATGAATTACGGATTAGGTTAGTGTTTTACGTTGAAAACTAAACAACATTAATTTAAAATAGCTTAGAATGGTAGGGGGACATTCATTTGAATAATATCTGTACGAATTAATTGGAGACTTAACAATATTAACAATTTTTAAGTTTAAAATTAGATTAAATATGATTACAAATCGAGCCAACATCCAACATTGAAACTTACGTAAAATAAAAATAAGAATGGCTAAAATGAACAGGAAAGTTGAATTACAATACAATACGTAAAGAGAAAAATAAAAGTCAAACCAAACTCACATTTGTTGTTTTTTCTACACGGATACGCCACATGTGTTTCGACACCCGGGTTTCTTAGAACGAACATGCTTGTGCGGATTTTGTAAGTGAACTAATGCCCTAGTTTGCGGGGGTCTAATTTCTGTTTTTTGGAATGAGCATGGTAGTCAGGACCGTATTTAGGGGTATAAGTTAACATTGTTATTTCTAATGGGAGATATTTTTTTCCGTTTTTGTCTTGTGCGTGCTGGGGGGGGGGGGGGGTTTGTTTTTAATTTTTCTATTGTTTTATGAGAGGGTAATAAAGTTTTGAAAGCCCATCGATTTCGTTCCGGTCGTTGATTGTTTTTCTATTTTTGAAAATGTGTATCATTTCTAAGACCTCTCTAGCTTTTGTGTTCTTTTTTTGTGTTATTACTTTGGTGTTTTCAAAATCAAAATTATGTTTTAGTGTCAATTGGTGTTTTTTTAAAGCAGTTTGATTTTTTGCGTATTTGTGACCTTTCAATCTTTCTTGTAGTAACTGTTTTGTTTGGCCTATGTATATTTTGTCACAGTCTTTGCAGGGTATGTTGTATATTGTGTGTGATTGTTTTAGTGTAGGTGTTGAGTCTTTAAGTTTGGTGTGTAGGAATTTTAGGTTTTTACCGCTTTGGTGTGCTATTTTGAAATTAAATGGTTTGAATATGTTGTCTAATTTTTCGGATAATCCAGTTATATAGGGTGTGGGGATATATGTGAATTCATTGGTTTTTTTGTTATTGTTTTGGTTGCTTGTTTTGTTATAAATTTTATTGAGTCTAAGTTTTATAATTTTTTGTATGAATTGTGGTGGATAGTTGTTTTCTGACAAAATTGTTTTAACTTTATTTAGTACTGTTGGTCTGAAAATTGGGTTTGTGAGATTTAAGGCTCTGTCTACTAACTAATAAAAAAGAAAAAACAAATTTCTTTAAACATTAAATATATATATATATATATATATATATATATATATATATATATTAAAAATAATAGACTTTTTATTGGTTTAGCGACCTTTTATTGAATTATGATGTTTTATTCTACGACGTTTCGACTTTTATTATTTTCAGTCTTTTTCAAGTATCTAGAAACAAGAATTAATACAATGAGAATATGAGAATTGTGTTTGCTTTTGTGAGATTGAATTAACAATTAAATTAACAATTAAAATTAAAATTAGATTAAAGACTGAATTACCAATTAGATTAACAATTAGAGTTAAAATTTAAAATTAGATTAATAATGAGTAAGGACAATTAAAGTGATTACATCTCTATAAATGAATAGAAAAATTTGAATTAAACTACAATACAGTAAGGTAAATAGAAACAAGAATTACTACACTGAAAACGTGAGAGTTGTGTTTGCTTTTGTGAGACTGAATTAACAATTACATTGACAATTAGAATTAAAATTAGATTAAAGACTGAATTACCGATTAAATTAACAATTAAAGTTAAAATTTAAAATTAGGTTAATAATGAGTAAGGATAAATTACAGTGGTTAAATCTGTATAAATGAATGAGATGTTAAACTTTTGATGTTAAACTACATTACATGAACAATTAATGACAAAACTCACCGTTTCTTTTGGTTTTCAAAATCACGCATTCTGTGTAACATGTGTGTCGGGTACCCGAGACCTTTTTTTGTAACGAACCGATCGCACTGGTTGGAGTATTGTAAGTGTTTGTGGCTTTGTTAAGAGAGGTTAATTTTTGTTCTGTTTTTGGAATTTAGCAAATTGATCAGGACCGTGTTTAGGGGTATGTAGTAAAAGTATTTACAAATGGGAACTGATAAAAAGTTTTTTTTTTTTTTTTTTTTGGTTTGTGTTTGTGTGTGCGGGGGGGGGGTTGATTTTATCTATTGTTTAATCAGTGGGTAATAGAGTTTAGACAGTCCATCAATTTCGTTCCTGTCGTTTATTGTTCTGCTGTTTTTGAAAATGTGGATCATTTCTAAGACCTCCCTACATACATAGGCCAAACAAAACAGTTACTACAAGAAAGATTGAAAGGTCACAAATACGCAAAAAATCAAACTGCTTTAAAAAAACACCAATTGACACTAAAACATAATTTTGATTTTGATAACACCAAAGTAATAACACAGAAAAAGAATACAAAAGCTAGGGAGGTCTTAGAAATGATCCACATTTTCAAAAACAGCAGAACAATAAACGACAGGAACGAAATTGATGGACTGTCTAAACTCTATTACCCACTGATTAAACAATAGATAAAATCAACCCCCCCCCCCCGCACACACAAACACAAACCAAAAAAAAAAAAACTTTTTATCAGTTCCCATTTGTAAATACTTTTACTACATACCCCTAAACACGGTCCTGATCAATTTGCTAAATTCCAAAAACAGAACAAAAATTAACCTCTCTTAACAAAGCCACAAACACTTACAATACTCCAACCAGTGCGATCGGTTCGTTACAAAAAAAGGTCTCGGGTACCCGACACACATGTTACACAGAATGCGTGATTTTGAAAACCAAAAGAAACGGTGAGTTTTGTCATTAATTGTTCATGTAATGTAGTTTAACATCAAAAGTTTAACATCTCATTCATTTATACAGATTTAACCACTGTAATTTATCCTTACTCATTATTAACCTAATTTTAAATTTTAACTTTAATTGTTAATTTAATCGGTAATTCAGTCTTTAATCTAATTTTAATTCTAATTGTCAATGTAATTGTTAATTCAGTCTCACAAAAGCAAACACAACTCTCACGTTTTCAGTGTAGTAATTCTTGTTTCTATTTACCTTACTGTATTGTAGTTTAATTCAAATTTTTCTATTCATTTATAGAGATGTAATCACTTTAATTGTCCTTACTCATTATTAATCTAATTTTAAATTTTAACTCTAATTGTTAATCTAATTGGTAATTCAGTCTTTAATCTAATTTTAATTTTAATTGTTAATTTAATTGTTAATTCAATCTCACAAAAGCAAACACAATTCTCATATTCTCATTGTATTAATTCTTGTTTCTAGATACTTGAAAAAGACTGAAAATAATAAAAGTCGAAACGTCGTAGAATAAAACATCATAATTCAATAAAAGGTCGCTAAACCAATAAAAAGTCTATTATTTTTAATATTAAGACACGGCCAATAAAATAAATAAGAAAAATAAAATTCTTATAAACACTAAATATATATATATATATATATATGTATATATGTATATATATGTATATATATGTATATATATATATATTTTGTTATATATATATATATAAATTACCATATACCATAAATATAAATTAATAGAACACGTGTTTTGATGCACTTTTTTTCCCTAAAGGACGTAAGTAAATTACTTACGCCCCATTGTCATAACAATCACAGTCATTTCAGTAACACCAACTTACGTCTATAGAAACAATGTACCTATTAATGGTATGCTTACTATAAGGGGAGTGGGAAAAAGGAATATGATGAGACTAGGTCACTTTAATTTTAAGGCGTTATTTGAGGTGCTATAACTTACTTATAGCAAAGACACTGATAAATATGTACTAGAATTATATGGATGAACTTTCCAATATAACCTCATTTATAACCAAATACTGCGGGCTCACTAAATAAAGAACTAAAAACTTATTTTCCGATAAAAATAACTCGATTCATTCCAAGAAGTTTTTGTTATTGTTTACTTTGCATAAGTCACCATGGATATGTAAAATAATTTTAATGAAGGTCATAGCATATTAAATAAGACATATTAGCATGAAGTTTAAAGAAAGTTTGAAATGTTAGATCAAAATTATATTATTACAAGTGAAAGACATGTCAAAAAGAAAGAGAATTAATATAAGGTAATAATTACAATTGGAGAAAGATAATATATTTAGACTTAAAATAACTTAAACTTTATGCAGCGAAATAAGCGAAATATTAAACCAAATTTTGAGATAGCTATTCTTAAAAGAATAGAATGAAGGTAAATGTATTGTGCAACGTATTTATAAGTAAACATTAATTTTAAAATTAATCGAAAATTTTTTGCAAGTAATTGTGTCACAATTCAAATATTAAAATATTAATAATTAATGTAAATAATGTATATTAAATTGCTATAAAAACAAAATATTTATTTCCTGAATTATAAAGACATTAGAAAGTTTATTTAAAGATTAATTTATATTCAAAAGTTTTGTATTTTTATAGGTGCGAAAATTGTCCATAAGTAGAGGTAAGTGTATAGTTCGAATAAATGCCAGTGTATCTTGAATTAATATATATAACAAGTGTTCATTTGAAAAGTCAATCTAGTAGCATGTGATTTACTGAGAACATTGTGAAGTATGTCGTAAATTAAAATTTACTACTTAACCTACGAAGTCGTATATTTTGACAGTTTCATACATACAAATAAATAACAAATAATAGGTATTTATTGAAAGCTATAACAAATGTTGAAAATGTTGTCCTTCAAGATCAATGCACTTTAAAATCCTCCGTTCAAAATTTCTGATGATATTCTGCAACATTACTGGATTGTTATTAATTTCCATGCATTTCCGTTCGATTCTCTGTAGCATATCATTCAAATTCAATATAGGTGTTCGAAATATGTTATTTTTTAGATAAGGTCACAAAAAGAAGTCGCAAGGTGTTAAATTGCCAGACAATTTCAGTATTTCGACTAATTATACGCTCATCAAAAAATTCTCTAAAAAATCCAAAGATTCTGCAGTACAGTGACAAGGTGCTCCGTCTTGTTGGAAATATACATTTTGAAGTTTATCATCATGCAACTGATTGACAAATGGTTGTAAAATTTCCGTACGGTACCTTTGAGCAGTTAACGTTCCCTAAAAAAATATTGGTCCAATAATTCGCCTTTGGCTTATCGCTGCCCAAACACCAATTTTCTCTGGATGTAGCGATTCTTCATTAATTACTTGTGGATTTTCACTACTCCAAATTCTTGTATTTTGTGAATTTAGGTATCCCGTTTTATAAAACCATGATTTATCAGTAAAGATGACTCTTTGCGAAAGTTCTCCATTATTGTTCATATTTACAAACCAATTACAAAACTGTAGTCTACGTGGGTAATCAATTTCTAACAATTTTTGTACTGCTGTGACACGGTATGGATAAAGTTGCATATCTCTTTTTAGTAACTTGTGAGTTGTACCAACAGAAAGGTTTATTTGTTGACTCAAATGTCGAACAGATATTTGTGGTTCCTTTTCCATTATATCTTCAACACGATTGACAACTTGAGGTATATGTTTCTTAATTGCTCCGCTGCCTGATTTTCTTAAGGGACTACCAGTTTCAGAAAAAAGTTTTAAAGTTCTATCCAAAGTATTCTTAAATTGTATATAATCTATTACAAAATGTGGAAACTCAACTTGAAATTCTACCATGCAATCTTGAACTGAATAAACCCATAAACCATCAATTTTATTACCACTTCGAAAATAAGCCTGGACTAAAAAAAATTTATGTTCTAAAGTGATAGCCATTTTAAAACTGAGAGGCAATTTTCTTAAAGCAGAATGGACGCACGATTATTTTATGCACTAACTGATATTTGTGATTGACATTATCAAATGTCATTTGGATTTAGGTTTACGGAAGAATAAACACGTACTAATATATTTGCGTCTTATTCTATCAAAATTTCAAAGTAACCTAGATTGACTTTTCAAATGAACACTTGTTATATATACACACAAATGAAAAATATATGAAAGTCACATCCATTCGCAACGTGTACTGATGATTTGTAACAACAATAAAATACCGGTATCTGCATGTTCCGAATGGAGGTGACTTTCACCACATTTTTCATTTGTGTGGAAAACCTGGACGGTTGGCGTCACGACATGTTGTGTCTGCATTCTTACACAAATATGATTTTGTCAGCTGTAGAAATTAATACAACAAATTATAGCGACAATTACATATAATGTAAGAATTTAATATTTATTTAATTTTATTTATTCATGACAGGAAAATTATAACCTAGCAATTAGCCTTGCAATTTTCTTACCTTACAATGTTCTAAAGCCGTCTGTCATTTAGATGTAACTGTCATTTAAGAAATTTGTATTAGTAAAGTTACGACATGCTTTTTCATGTTACTTAGAAATCATGGCTCACTAGAGGCAGTTTTTTTTGAACGCACGATATAAGTAGATTGAAAGTGATGAATTATAAATCTCCTAAATCTTCTAATAGAAAAATCAAAAAGGGAAAAGCATCCAGAAACCTCAGGTAAGAGAAAATTGATTTATAATAACACAGAAATTTTTAAAAGAAAAAAATTATAAAGATTGGAAAAAGTGATATCCACCAATATTGCGAAGGTGAAATATGTGAATATAATTATAAACAGATTTGTTGCATTAAATTAGAAATAATTCAAGAATTTAATGTGTAAAAAAGAGATTTATATGAAACAAGCTGAGAATATGTGTTATAGCTTGTTTCAACCTTAGAAAAAAGTACGGGCCATATGAGAAATATTCATATGTAAATAATTTCATCTTTGTTGTCGCCTTAATAAATTGATGTCAATAAATAGATAACCAAATAACCTTGTTTTAATTTTTGGCAAACTTGCCTTTCATCAAATATTTACAATAAAAGGCTAATAATATGGTAAATAAGATTAATATTATATATACAATTATATTTTATCAAAAGGAAGAATATTTTGAACTATTTTTGCATTTTTTTAGGTTCCTAGCTTTTCTTCAGCTTATTGAAAAATTACTTTAGTGTTTAATTTAATGGATATAAGTAAAATTTTCATTTAATGGGTATAAATAAAATTATAACTACATTTATTGTGTATAGAATAAACAATATTTTTATTATTAGAATTAAGTAGAAGAAACAAATTGTTTATTGCATACATTTATGTTATAACGACAGATTGAAAAAACTTTAGGCTATTTCAAATAAATTTTATACATTACCACAAAGATTAAAAAGTTTATGTAGGTTGCACAAAGCATTATATTATTAAATATAGAAAGTATAAAGTTTTATTAATCGGAGAAAGAAGTTTATGAAAAAAATTCTGAAGAACTTGAGTCAGTTAATGATATTATAAACTCTTGGATATCATCTTCTATTTCATCTACTCTCCACATATCTAGTTCAACTGTAAAAGAATAACGATCATGAAAAAAAAATAAAATTTATGATTGTATACCTTTTTTAATATGTTCAACATAATTACGCAGATTTTACTCTGAAATATTATTAAATGCTTCATCTATTAATGGTGTCATGTCACGTATTTTAAATGTAGCCTTATTGCTTCTAATAAAATGTTTCAATTGAGCCCATATCATTTCAATTGGGTTAAGTGTACAATGGTTAGGTGGCAACCTTAATATATAATGCCCTCTTTTTTCTGCTTCATTATCAAGGTGATAATCATTATATCTATGTTTAATTTGTGCAACAATATGTAGGAGATCTCGTTTTAGCATTTCTTCTGCAGTGTGAACCCCTTTACATATTAACCATTCTAAAATATCATTTTTTTTCCAGTTTGAATTCTCTCTAGTTTTCTGCTGCGATAAGAGGTATTATCTGAGACGATAATTGTATGAGGTGGCAAATTAGGTAGCAATTGATTTAAAAACCATTCCTCAAAGTTTTCTGCCATATTTAATCATATACATCCGCAGTATTTCTTTTACACAGTAATGTAACTTTTGCACCAGGTACAAAATGACAAAGTACAAAATATGAAAGTGACATACACAATATGTCTATGTACGTCACCTTCATTTCTTAACTCTACATTCTTATCTCCTGAAGAAGCAACAAACTCGTTGTGAAATATAGAGATAAAAAAATAAATGAGTCTTAATTGACAGACCGCTTGCCTGTTTTTAGTTTATTATTAACCGATATAGTACGGTCGATAATTCTTTTAAGTTACATATTGTAATGACTCATCCGATGACACGAGGCGCGTCATCCCTCTGGACGTTTTCTCGACAGATTTGGAACATTCTAGAAAAGACGTTCCTATTCATATATAAGACGTCGAGGAAGGGATGTGTACATTCATTGAATCCTAGAGTCTCGCGCAGTACACATAAATATATACATAAATATAAATACATAAATGTGCTTATTGTTAATAGTTAGTTTTATATTGTTATACGTTTTAATATTAATATAGTGTGTGTCTAAAGTTATTGTTAGTTTTATTTAAGAACCCGAAAAGACAAACTTTACAATATATATATATATATATATATATATATATATATATATATAAGTGTTTAGATAATTTCTTAGCCGTTCATTAAATATAACATTTGATAAATTATTGGAGTTTTTCGGCTTTTTATATGAAATATTTACAAATATTAAATTAGAATGTATATAATTGCAGAGTAAGTGAGGATGTAAACATTGCTGTCTACAAATTACAAAGCAAATCATACGAAATTTTTTATTTGAAAAATATGGTCTACGTTGTAATGACTCATCCGTATTATGTTTACATCCCCACTTACTCTGCAATTACATACATTCTAATTTAATATTTGTAGATATTTCATATAAAAAGCCGAAAAACTCCAATAATTTATCAAATGTTATATATATATATATATATATATATATATATATATATATATATATATATTAGGTGTCCCAACAGGAACTTGGTGATTTAAATTTCACATTATTTTCAAATAAGGTAACTTAGCAACCTAATATTTGGTATATGTCATCTATAAACTTGTAAAAGTTATCATGCAACGTTTCACGACTGAAGAACGTATCCAAATTGTTCAAATTTATTATGAAAATGGTCGTTCCATTACGAACACAATTCGTCGACTACGCGTTGTTTTTCATCAGAATCATATTCCCAGCAATACGGCAATTAGAAATTTAATGGCAAAATTTGAGCGAACTGGATCTGTCTTGATGTAAAGACACCACTACGTCCTCGTAACGTTCGGTCAGTTGAAAATGTCGCTATGGTGAATGAAAGTGTTACCGAAAGTCCAAAAACTTCAATTCGTCATCGGTCACAGCAATTGGCAATCTCAAGATCATCTCTGCAACGAATTTTAACAAAAGACCTTCAGCTACACGCATACAAGATCCAGTTAACACAAGAATTGAAGCCCAGGGACCATCACCACCGCCGTATCTTTGCCAATTGGATTTTGGAGCAAACTGATTTTGATGACTAATTCTGTAAGCGAATCATATTCAGTGACGAAGCCCATTTTCACATAGGGGTTACGTAAATAAACAAAACTGCCGCATTTGGGGGCGTGAAAATCCTCGAGAGATTATTGAAAAACCCATGCACCCACTACGTGTCACTGTATGGTGCGGTTTCTCGGCCAATGGTGTTCTTGAACCTTACTTTTTTGAAAATGAGAATGGAGAAGCAGAAACTGTAAATGGGGAGCGGTATCGACAGCTGTTGAAGAACTTTCTATGGCCTCGTTTGGAAGATATGGACCTCAACAATCTTTACTTTCAACAAGATGGGCCACTTGTCACACTGCCAGGGAAACTCTAAATTTACTGCAGGAGAAATTCCCTCGCCGTGTGATTTCTCGTAATGGTGACGTGGATTAGCCTGCAAGATCCTGCGACATAACACCGCTGGACTTTTTCCTTTGGGGTTTCCTTAAAGATCAAGTCTACACAAATAATCCACAGACAATTGATGAATTAAAAAATAACATTCGTGCGGCTATTGGCGAGATTAATTTGCATATGTGTGATAAAGTTATTGAAAATTTCAAAAAAAGAATCGCTGTGTGCAATAGAAGTCACGGTGGACATTTATCCGATATCTTGTTCCACATATAATTTTAGGGTTTCTATTTTATGTTTACGTTAATAAATCGTTGAATTTCTAAATACTA
Organism: Melolontha melolontha; assembly: GCA_935421215.2. NCBI lineage: Eukaryota > Metazoa > Arthropoda > Insecta > Coleoptera > Scarabaeidae > Melolontha > Melolontha melolontha. Next base: position 113,546,639 of record OW285236.1, on the reverse strand, counting down.
CGCATGTTATTTAGAATTTAAATCGCCAAGTTCCTGTTGGGACACCTTATATATATATATATATATATGAAAAATTTTGTGAAAAACTTATCTGCGCGGAATGTGCATATATCGATATTTCACTGTTTTTTACAGATCATCAGTGCACCTTACCGAAGACAGACATGATATTCACTTCTATACTACGTGTATATATACGAACTGTAATGAACTTCATGTGTATGAGAATTAATAATTATTAAATCTCATTTTACATGCGATTGTCGCTATAATTTGTTGCATTTAATTCTACAATTCGGCAAATCACTTTTGCCCTAGATTGTAGACGCAACAAGCCGCGACATCAACTGTACAAGTTGTCAGTACAAATGAAAAATTTTGTGAAAAACTTATCTGCGCGGAATGTGCATATATCGATATTTCACTGTTTTTTACAGATCATCAGTGCACCTTACCGAAGACAGACATGATATTCACTTCTATACTACGTGTATATATACGAACTGTAATGAACTTCATGTGTATGAGAATTAATAATTATTAAATCTCATTTTACATGCGATTGTCGCTATAATTTGTTGCATTTAATTCTACAATTTAATAATTATTAATTCTCATACACATGAAGTTCATTACAGTTCGTATATATACACGTAGTATAGAAGTGAATATCATGTCTGTCTTCGGTAAGGTGCACTGATGATCTGTAAAAAACAGTGAAATATCGATATATGCACATTCCGCGCAGATAAGTTTTTCACAAAATTTTTCATTTGTACTGACAACTTGTACAGTTGATGTCGCGGCTTGTTGCGTCTACAATCTAGGGCAAAAGTGATTTGCCGAATTGTAGAATTAAATGCAACAAATTATAGCGACAATCGCATGTAAAATGAGATTTAATAATTATTAATTCTCATACACATGAAGTTCAATATATATATATATATATATATATATATATATATATATATATATATATATATATATAGGTATATTTAGTGTTAATAAGAATTAAAATTTATTTCTTATTTATTTTATTGGCCGTCATAATATTAAAATAATAGACTTATTTCTTGGTTTAGCGACCTTTAATGAATTTCAGTTTTTTACTACGACGTTTCGACTTTTTTTATAATTAAGTCTTTTTCAAGTAATTAGAACAATTTATTTCGTGTTAAAACACATATTTTGTGTAATATGGTCAGACATGTCGAACCTTTATAGGGTCGAACTGCCTTTCTCGGAATATTTAGTGTAATATTAAAGGTCGCTAAACCAAGAAATAAGTCTATTATTTTAATATATAGGTATATATATATATATATATATATATATATATATATACATAATATTTTCGTGACCTTGGTATGATATGGTAAATTCAATGAGTTGGCGATTAAAGGTCTGGCTTTACTTCAAAGTATATATATTTAAAAGAACCCTACACGTTTCGGCAATGATGCCTTTATCAAGGATACAAAATGTAAATGATAGTATACAAATTTATACAAATTTGTATACTGTCATTTATATTTTGTATCCTTGATAAAGGCATCATTGCCGAAACATGTAGGGTTCTTTTAAATATATATACTTTGAAGTAAAGCCAGACCTTTAATCGCCAACTGATTGAATTTACTATATATATATGGATATATATATATAGATAGATATATACCAAGCAGTTACAATATATTGGTGATATTTCTTTAATATTCATGATTTAAAGTTAAAAAAATAGTGGATGGTAAGTCCAGATATGAAAAGATTTTCTCCTAATCTACTCTTGTGTTGTAAGTTGAAATTTATTTTCTATTAAAACTAAATGCAAGCAGTACGCCGTTACGATACGATATTCGTATTTCATGAGACCTATAATCCATTCGAAGCAGGTCGTGGGTCGGTATTTTTATATCCGATGACGCTAACTGATAACATAAATCTCAGACCTCCCTAATTCAATTAATTGCTAACTAAATTGTCTACAAATCGTATGCTTTTATTTTACTTATTTTTTTCTTTTAAAGTTGCTATCGTCATTTGCAATCTTCAACATACGCTAACTCTTCATCAAACTCATCAAAAACTTTTTTATAACTTTTTATATTTTTCGTTATTTATTTTATAATCACCGTAATTAATTTATGAAGTTCCTATCCAAGGTTTCTCTCCGCCTTTGCAGACATTTTCTTATAACCTGTAACACAAACATAAATATTCTCTAGTATATTATGCCCTGCCAATTGTTATCACAATTTTAGAAATCGGAATATTTAAATATTATCTATTTATATAGAGCTCCGGGTACTATAATACATGGATTGAAACATGCTTTTCGAAAAAGTAGAGTCATAATATTATTTATTAGTTCACTTGTACTAAAAATAATAAAGTAATGATCACTCAAGTACACGCGAATGTTAATCAGTTTACCAAATATTGTGAAAAGTTTTGTTAAAATATATGAGGTTAATGTATAAATTCGTAGCGTTTTTTGGTATTTACGATGAGAATGCCTTTAAAGACAACTGTTAAGCGTATAACCCAACATGATGGTTTACCCAGTTTTTTTGTAAAAGATTGTGCGGGAGTGCTATGTGAGCCCTTAACAATTATTTTTAACAGGTATTTTTCATTTACTAATTCAGTCATCCTCGTTTCCTGACGTGTGGAAGATTAACAAAATCATTCAATTTTTCAAGAACTTGTCAGGTCGAATCTTTTAAATTATGTACATGTTTACATTATTAGCAATCTTGCGAAGATTTTTTAAAGTATTTTGTATCAACAAATTATTTTCAAGTATAAATCGGCCTTGGCTTTACAACAAAACACGGTTTCATTACAGTTAGATCGACTATTACGAATTTGTCTGAAATAAAACAACACATTAGTGAAGCTTTAGATGCTCGGGTACAATTAGATGTAATTTATATTGACTTTGGTAAAAGTACTTGATTATGTTAGCCATACTTTATCGTTAACCAAATTAGATGCTCTTGGTTTCTCGTATGGTTTACTTCAATTAATATCTTCTTATTTGCGTCACAGATCTAGTTACGTCTACTACAATGGTTTTCAAACCAGACAGTATACTCCATCGTCAGGCGTTCCAAAAGGATCTACTCTAGCACCCTTATAATTTAATATTTTTATTAATGATCTCATTATGCTATTAGATTGTAAAGTGCTAGCTTACACGGATGATTCCAAAATCTTTTGCAGAGTTTCGTTATTGAACGATTGTAGGGAACTGTTCGTAATCTTCATTTGGTTAATCAGTGGTGTAGACATAATAGAATAGCTTTGAATACTGAAAAATGTGCGATTATCTCGTATGTCCATGTTGCGAGTCCAATTATGTTCTTGTATGCTTTGGACCATATTCCTATTGCCAGAATCGATGAAGTTAGGGATCTGGATGTTTTATTTGATTCTGCATTACGATTCAATAATCATATACACGATATGTGGACCGCAGCTATTAAATCTTTGGGATTCATGATAAGATCTTGTAGACAGTTTCGTAATCCATTAATATTAAAATCTCTGTATTATACCTATGTAAGAAGTAGATTTGGATACGGCTCTCCTATGTGGTATCCACACTACTTGCATTTGCGTCTGGCTGTGGAGAGTGTTCACAGATGATTTTTGAAGTATCTGTCTTTCAAAGGTGATGGTTCATATCCGGAAAGAGGCACTGAATATACATATCTTCTGGAACGCCAATTCTTTGAATTCCTTTAGTGACAGAAGAGAACATTTTAGTGCCAAATTTCTCGTTAATTTATTAAAAGGAAATATTGATTGTCCGTCTCTTCTGTCGCAATTGAATTTTTTGGTTCCAGGACATTTAACTCAATCGTCGGACACTATCACCGTTCCCATCGCCAGATCCAATGTGTTGCTTAAAGCCTATTTGCTACATATAGTATACAACCTTCACAAAAACTACCCTGATCCCTTCTATCTTTGAAGTTCATTTTAACTACTCTACACATGTTTATGAGTTGTCATTTGTTTTATATTTGAATTGTATTTTCTATTATTATTATTTACTATTATTTTTTAACAGTACATTGTATGTAATTATATTATGATACACTGTATCTATTTATTTATGGTTTGCCCTGTAATTGGAATTTTTCTGTTGGACATTAAAGAATATTATTATTATTATTATTGTTATTATTATATGTCAAAGCTACGACGGTGGTTCGAAAACTACGTGGCCTAACAAAGAAAACAAGTTTTTTTGACAAAAAAACATTTTATTTTTCAATATAGTCCCCTACTTTCTCAACACACTTATTTCAACGATATTCCAAATTAGTAATTCCTTCATTGTAGGTCGATGAATCCAAGTCCTAGAAATAACTATTTACAGCAACGATTATCTCGGAATTAGACCCAAACGCCGAGCCATTTTTTCAGGCTTCGAAAGAGATGATAATCGCTGGGAGCCAAATCTGGGGAATAGGGTCAATGAAGCACTAATTCAAATCACAATTCATGCCATTCATTGCAATCGCAGACTTGCGGACATGTGCATTATCCTGATGGAAAAGCACTTTCTTCTTTGCCAAATGAGATCGTTTCTCTTCGATTTCCATGAGAATCACAAAAAACAGTTGCCATAACCTTTCTGCTGATAAAGCCGTTTTCGCTTTATTTGATAGTGGAGAACCTTTTTTTGTCCATTGTTCGAATTGTTCTTTGGTTTTGGGAGTATAACGATAGACCAAGGTTTCATCGAGAGTAATGAAACGGCATAGAAACCGCGGCACCCAACGCGCCGAATATTTTTTCATTAAAAATTCTTCAGTTAAAATTATGTGCACACTGTCATTTGAGATACCTACAACATCTGCTATCTAGCGCACTTTTACTCGACGGTCATCCAAGACGATACAGTGGACTTTTCAATCATATCCGGAACAGTAACAGTTTTTGGACGTCCACTACGGTGTTCATCATTTGTGCTCATACCACCACGCTTAAATACCACCACGCTAAAATTCGGCAACTCAGTTTTTAACCAATGAAAACGAAGGAGCGGATTCCAATAGTCTTGAATCCAACTCTGCTTTGATTTCGGTTGGGGATAAGCCTCCCAAATGAAAATACTTTATCACTACTCTCAGCTCAGTATTTTCCATTATTACAAAATCACACGAGACGTTCAGTTTGGCGTACTGTCAAAATAAGATTACTTGACAGATCGCTTTGTACTGTCTTATTTAACTTATTAAAGGATGATTCTACAGAATGGTGAAGAAGATTCCTGCGAATTTGCGCCATCTCTGTGTTAGGCCACGTAGTTTCCGAACAATCCTCGTATTTTAAAGTCGTATTAATGAATTTAATTGAATAGTTTTTGAATTTTGTAAATTTGTGTAAAAATTTAACAAAAGAAAATGGAACGTCGAGTAGAAAAAAGAATTTCGACGTATCCTTTCGTTCGAGTTCAACAGAGCAGTTAATGCACTGTAAACCTCTAAATCCATTTGTGCCGTTTACGAAGAAAACGTTATTGACGAGACTATAGCATGTATAGCAAACGCCAAGTAAGTTGGCGCGAGAAGGGGTAAGTTCGCGAAGGATTAAAAGTAGTGGGGAAATTTGTATTTGGTCTTACATCAAATGTCAGATAATTCTAACCTCTGAGCGCGTATCACTTTATGATCCCTTAGCAAAGACATTATGTTCCGTCAAACGTCAATGACAAATGTATTCTGATAATTACTTGAGTAGTGGGGGTGGACGTTTTTAAAAACGGCTTCAGCGCACCCCCTCCTCGCGCCAACTTAATTGGCGCTTGCTATACATGGCTTTCTCTATTTAAAGAAGGCCATTTTAACATAAACGGCTCGCAACATTCAGGAAGAGTGTCGGACTTTGATTATTAACGTATCAATGCTTAAATTCATAATGATAGCCAATCAACTCCGAAATTGGACATTATAATAGAGCTTGTAGCCAATCGACCATAGTACGACAATTGCATTCCATGAATAGAGTACAAAAACTGATTGACAATTTTTGTCTTATATTACTACTGCTGACAAAAAATGCCTACCTTCATGTTAATACCAAGGACGGAGAAGAATGACTTAGCCCTAACAGAAAGGCAACTCGTCAAACAAAAACTGATACTCACCTGCGTAAACTCATGTGTAGTTCGTAGGACAAAGAAGGCGTCATTTATTATGAATTGTTTTCGAGGAATGTAGCTATCGCTGTTGAGATTTATTGTCAACAACTACCCAGACGGGAGGTAACAATTCAAGAAAAAAGACCGGGAAGACATCATCACAAATTACTTTCTAGCACGATAACGCTCGCCCTCATACTGCTAACATTACAAAAACGCCTATTCAAGTACTCGGATAGGAGGTCATTTCATTTTGCTTCATTAGATTTCCACTTCTTCCGCTCTCTATCAAAGAACCTTAAAGGAATCTCCTTTAATAACGACACCGTGCTTCAAAATTGGCTTGACAACTTCCAAATACCTTCCATACCACCAAATTTTTTAACAAAAATTAAATATATTAAGTTAAAAAAAAAACGCTAAGAACTTATGCGTTAATCCAATAAAAAGCACTCGTTTTCAATGAAAAGATAAATGGACACATTTGAGGTTAAATGCTATTTTACAATTAATAATTACGCTTTAAATGCTGTAAATGTTGCGGTAAATAAGCTATATTAACAATTAAACACAATAAGCAAAACTCAATCGTCATTAACATAAACTAAATAAGTATAGCATGGAAAATAGGAATATCTTCTGAATACTACAGATATTTTGTACAAGTCACAGACTTTTGTCAAACTATAAAAGTTGCATGGAAAAGGAGCAAAGGACTAGTTCTTGGGATGAAAAACAACCACTATTATGAATACTTTGGCTATCTGCAAGCTAGAGGAATAGAACACAAAACCAAAACGCAAAAGAATCAGCGAAAGATCAATATTTCTCTAGGCTGCGATCGTTATTGAAACGCAGATTGTCGGCAAGAAATATGTCCAAGGCAATCAACAGCTTTGCAACATCCATACTCGCTTAAGGGTTTGGAATAATTAGCTAGATTGATACTGAACTTGAAGCAATAGACATCAAGACAAGAGTAGAAGCAGAAAATTTAGAATTCATCGCCTACATAGTGCAATCGAAAGGTTCCACCTACCAAAAAGAGGAGGAGGTAGAGGAATACCGAGTATTTACGTGGAAAACATAAAATGTCTTTTCTCAAAATCAATATGCAAATTACTGCATTGCTGCATTGCTTTATTTCTTACGTCCACAGGATTAGCCTCCGAAACCACCGCACTCATATCGCCGCCATGTATAAATAAGTAGTCATTTATAAAAAAAGCAGCACTGGGCTTAGAACTGTTCCCTGGAAGACACCCAATTTCAAAGGCAAGACTGACGAATAAAAGTATCTAAAGCCTATGGAACTTTGGTCATAGTTAAGATCATATTTGTCGGACCGTGTTCAGATTGTGTGCGTTCTGGACAATCGCGGGCGATATAAGTTACTTTAGATATTCCGCAGGGTAATCATTTGGGACCAAAATTGTCTCTACTTTTCGTTAATGATCTAAGGCATCGTAATTTTCCCAACTTTCTCCTCTTCGCTGATGATTTAAAACTGTACAATGCAATTTTTCCATCGAAATGTCATTTCGTAAATCGATTTTTAAAAATTTACTCGTCATTTACACAGCATATTGCCCAAGCAAAAGTCAAATTAACCATTATCAGCTATTGCAAAAGATAGCTAATATTTTATGTTTGTAAGCTACAAATTTCAGAAGGACAGAAATTATGTATTAACTCGCCAAAAGAATAGCTGTTCTTTAAATTTATATCTTAGCTGTCTTGAATATTTTGTTTGAAACAATAGTTATTTACGATACAAGTGTTAAAAGTGCGATTTTATTTCACGAGTAAAAGTTTGCGAGTGAAATAAAATAGCATTTTTAACATGTTTATCGTACAATATTTTTTCTACAAACACCGTTAAAAGTTGACATTTTGGCACGGCTAACTTCAATTAAAAATCCGATTTTATAGCGTAGCGTGTTAAAAGTAGTACTTTTAACACTAGTGTTAAAAGTAAATTGACATGACAGTTTGTCAAAAATGACAACATATATTAAAATGATTGAAAATTACATATTTCTTGGATAATTAATATTAAATGTATTAAATGTATTTTATAATAAAAAATGTGTTTGTAGAAAAAATATTGTACGATACACATGTTAAAAATGCTATTTTATTTCACTCGTGAAATCAAATCGCACTTTTAACACTTGTATCGTAAATAACTATTTTCTACAAACACATTTTTTATTATAAAATATAAAGAAATTCCACTGACCAAATTTGACAGCTCATGAATACGTTTTGACACAACTGGACGCAGCCGTTAAATTACATCAAATTAAGTCACAATTCATACAAAAGATGAGTTCGTATTTTAATAAAGAAAATGAAGTAATAGCGAGAATAATAATTCTGAAAGTACTGCAACACAGGAAATAAATAACTCGAATTACACAAACTGTACATTTGATATTAATTATCCAAGAAATATGTAATTTTCAATCATTTTAATATATGTTGTCATTTTTGACAAACTGTCATGTCAATTTACTTTTAACACTAGTGTTAAAAGTACTACTTTTAACACGCTACGCTATAAAATCGCATTTTTAATTGAAGTTAGCCGTGTCAAAATGTCAACTTTTAACGGTGCTTGTAGAAAAAAACATTTTTAATAATATTTTAAAATCGGGTGTGGAGAACACAATGCAAATTCATTCATTCGACACTACAAAAGTCATCAAGACAACACATAGAAGAACATTGAGCGCCGCTCATTAAATTATTTTGTCTTGAATATTATTTATTGATTATTATTTTAATTTATAAATGAACACGAATCGGTACCAAAATTTATTAAATTATGTGAAATTACTTTAAATATTAAAAAGTTTTTAATTGGTATAGTAAAAGCACTTACAAGACCTATCCAAGGGTGATAGTGTTTTGGCATTTCGCTCTGCTCTAAACCGTTAGCATTCAATAAAAATGTTTGTCTTCGTTAACCTATTGTTCTGTCACTTGAAGATTTATAAATAGCTACATGCAAATGATATACTAATTTCTTGGCATGTAACTAATAACGATTTCTGTAATTACTTTCCAAATTATAAAAATAGTTGTGTGAAATTACTTTCAAAATTATAAAAATAGTTGTGTTGCAGTCATTATGTTATTATAATTACATTCAATCGCTTTCTGTACTAAATCTAGTGTTAAAAATTTGTTGGGACAATTTCCATTCCCTTCATATTTAAAATCGCTCTATTTTCTGAGAAAGATTATTGGTATTACTATTCATTAGCAAGGATTACATAAAAATGCCTATCTGTAAATAATCATATAACTACGCTTATGCATTTTATTACTACATAGGAAATTTAATAATTAAATTTGGCTAATATCAAATATTTAACTTTTAAAGTTAAAAAAAATAGATTGGTTATAATGACAAGAAATTCAAAAAATCCCCGTTATTAGTGCTGAAATTATAAGCGCCATGTTATTAAGGAAGGTTAGCATTTATTATTCAAACAAATGCAATAGTTAAATGTAGGTGTCGTTTCCGCGGTCGATCTCTAGATGTAGATCTCGGTTTCCGGGTTGGAACCGCGTCGAGTTATTCGTAATTGCCAACGTTTCGTCCACTGTTTTAAGAGACATCTTCAGGGCTGTACGTAGATGTTCGTCGTTTCAAGCTACTGCGAAACGACGAACATCTACGTACAGCCCTGAAGATGCCCTTGAATATGTATAGGAGTGTGATTTTTCAAAATTAATTGTGAACGCTGCTTGTGATAAATTCGGAATTCTAATCCTCTTCTTCAATGTCTTCACCTTTATATACACTTGGTAACGCCAACGACTTTTTCACATGTAGAAAATCTTCTCAATTTTACATTTTGCATCTCGAAAACCATGTTTTTTGCCAATTTCAAATGTTTTGTTGCATCTAATGACCAATCAGATTCATTCTATAGCGAAAATATCGTAATACGTATATTTTCATCGGTTCTTAAACCCCATAAAATTTAAATAAAAATATCGTATTTTCATACGTCCTTTTCATTCTCTAAAAACTACTAGGTCGCATGTGAAACTAGGTCAAATTACCGCTCTCTTTCTAATGCACTGTCCCTTCCTTATTTCCACTTGAGAGCATGTATTCAAGTGATACATAACCTAAGAGTGCAGAATTTGGTGTTTGTTTTGTTTACATTGTTTTGAAATGAATATGCATCTTCTTCATAGATAGCAAATACCATATAAAGCTTTATTTAAACATTGTAAAGTCTTTCCAATAGTTTGTCAATATTGTCGATTCCTTATTAATGGTTTACACCTGTTTTTGTTTAATGGATATAAGATATATCGTTTGGTATTTGTAGACTTAAGAACGACATGTTATTCAAACTTATTTCACATCATGTTCACGTCCGTTACAAACTTCTATTGCCTTTCAGGTTATTCTGGTTCGTTATATACCTTAGATTATCGGAATATAAGTTTGCTTTCATTCAATTTCATTAAACGTATGTCTAATACACAATATGAACAATGGATACTTTATAAAGAGAACTTACTAGTTATACATATTAATCATGAAATTATACTATCGGAAATGGTCTTCTGTATCCTTTTTAAATTAATTCTGGTACGTAATGCATGTTTTTATCCTAAATTTAAGTATCTGTAAAACTAAATCGTAATGTAAACGATAATCTATTGGTTTTGAATATTAAAAACAAAATCTGCCATGTAGCATAGCTGGATTTTTAAACACGATCTGTTTAGTTACATCGTATATCTATGACGAATGTATAATTAAAAATTTCTTTATGAAAAAATATTAAATTTGTTCTATCGATAGTTAGATACAGGGTGCATTTAAAATACAGCCCGTTTCAAATATGTTTCATAGCTATTAGCTCTATTTAATTTAGCATGCTTTGGAAAGATACACAGCAATATGTAGGTTATATCACATTTATAAATTATCTAATTTATACACTTCATGTTATTATCGATATTTGCACCTAATATTTTGATATGCACAAGTGTGCTAATGTTTTATAGACCTACTAATAAAGACACTAATATTTATTTATATATATATATATATATATATATATAATATATATATATATATATATATATATTCTTTTATTTACTTTGCTTATTCATTACAAATATAAGCTACAATTTTTCAAAAAACAGATTATTTATGTTTTGAACTTAAATAAACTTATGTTAAAACGAATTTACAATTTAATCGCACCCTGAGAAGATTACTTTAGATAAATTATACTGATACGAAAATCATTTGAATACACCTATACTCAAAATATAACATTGCATTAAGTAATAAGCATCACTTATCAAAATACATTCACAATCGAGCTTTTCATACAACCTGTATCAATATATATATATATATATATATATATATATATATATATATATATATATATATATAATTATTATTTACAATGATAAAATAATGAAACAATTATGCTAATTTTATTCGTATTTATATAATAATTATATCCAATTTAAAAAGATGTAAGCAAATATATTCAAAACAATAATTTTTCCTGCGACCCGAATACAATTTATTAGTAGCTACTACATCGATAATATTCCATAAACAATCACTATGTCATGCTACTATGAGTTACAAGATACTTCTTTTCGTTTTCGGTGAATGTTCTGTTTTTATTTGCTTGTGCTTTTTTAGGAGCCGTCTACTCTATCTGTGGCCGATATCAAATCTCGAAGAGCGGTAACATTAAAATTCTGAGCGGGTCTAAAATTCAGTTGGTCACCAAACTGCTGCAAGGCTCCCGAGAAGACTGATTGATGTGTGATTCGCCGTTTGAGACGTCACCCGAACCACTTTTTACCAGGTTAAAGCCCATTAGCCCTCAGCGCATCATGCCACGTAATAGGGACTCCTTTTTCTACAAATGCTTGTAAATTTTTAATGGATTATCTACGCGGTCTGGTTAGAAGAAGATACCGGCAATGTTTTTAAATATTTGATCTTTTTCGAACATTTTTTTTCTTCGTTAAGAAAAATCTACTTTGTAAAATAATCCACGAAATTCGTTTGATTGGATTAATATAAATCTTAATTTAAACAGATTAACACGTACTACGCACTGAACAAATTCAAAGATACAAAAAATTTTGAAAAACACAATAAAATTAATTAAATACGCAATTTAATTAATTTTATTTAAAGAAGATTCTCTATCAATAATTAATAATTAATATTTAATTAACAACTTTAATTATTAGTGTAGAGTTTAACTTTGTGTTTCTTAAAGTGAATAATAGTTTGCTTGCGAACATTTGAATTACACGAGATATTAATTATCCAGAAGGAAGCATATATGTTGTTTATACGAGAGCGATTCGTAAAGCAAGTTCCGTTTCCGCCTAGTGAGCAAAGGGGTAGGGATATCAGTGCGATCGCACCGCTGCGGTGTAGTCTGGTTCAGTGTGAGTCTGGCAGTGCTAGTGAGAGAATCGTTCGGACATTCTTTCGCGCTATTTTGGTCGATTAAAATGGGTGCTGCAATTGAAAATCCCACCGACCGTGAATTTTGTGCTATTATTCGATTTCTCTATGCAAAGAACATGAAGGCTGCTGATATTCATCGTAAACTTTGTTCTGTTTATGGTGAAAATGTCATGAGTGATAGTATGGTTAGTAGGTGGTTCCGTATCTTTTGAGAAGGACGAAGATGAAGAAGGAAAGGAAGACCAATTGATGTAACAAACTTTAAATTACCACAAATTTTATTTGCGATGGATGCCAAAACCTCTTACCGAAGACCATAAAACAAAGAGAATGGTATCGGCACTAACTTTTCTGATACGTCACGATGTTTAGGGTGAAAGTTTCTCCAGACATATCGTAACAAAGGTGTTGAGACAGGATCGCCTATGTCAACGTTGAGACCAAAAGACTATCAATGCAATGGGGTCGCTCTAACTCGCCTACAAGGAAACCTCGAAAGTGCCGTCAAACTTTTTCTGCGAGAAAGTCATGGTCACTGTCTTTTGAGACAAGAAAAGCGTCCTTTCTGCACCCTTCCTGACTTTCTTTTCTTTTATTTTTCCTTTTATCCCTTTGCTAACTAGAAAGTAGCCTATTAACCATTTTTCATTTTAAGCTACCACTTCTATTGTATAAGTATGTATATTTTTATGTTCTAGATCGGTGTTTATCACTATCTCTGTCTAAGTCGTTTCTCAGAAATCGCTTTCCTAAATTTATCTAGTATAGTCGCATAATACGGTTCGTTAATCGTCCGACCCTGTGCAAGAGTTTCAAATATCTCTTCAATAACCTCTATTCTAAATTTTCGAAAAATAATAAATGCATTTAATAGAGACTGATCCTAGAGATGCCGAAACACTTTTTTGTAATACTTCTTTTGTTGTTTTCGAGTGGTCCTGTAATAAGAAAGTTTTTGATCAGCCCTTTCAACGCTGCCCATCGTGATATTATATTCACATGTCAATTGAGGTTTTATAACTTCGTTACCTTTTCATACTCACGAAGTTGTAAAAACGTGTAAAAACTGTCGGTAGTTACGCAATAACCTTTGTCCAATAAAGGATTTATTAGTTGTAACACATTATTTGTAGACATCGATTACTTATCATACTTATCAATGGATAACTTACTTTTGCCAATATACAATGAAAAATTCCATATGTAGCCTGATAAAACAAATTATTTTATGCCAAAGCAGGATCTTTTTATGGGAATGTATTGCTTCCAGCCCAGTCTTCATTTGAATAAGACCAAGTTTTCGTTCACAATAGCGATATTTTCTGCAACTAATGTAGAGCTAATTTTTTTGCGTAAGTATTCAATAACTATATAATTTGCGCAAATATATATAATTATAATTTTGGATACGGATGTAAATCTTGATTGAATGTAGAGGTGTACAGGAAATGTGCCAATATTTCATAGTCTGTCTAAACCTATCTCGTGGCACGATCTTTGAAAAAACTGGAGCAGGGATTGACTCGCGTTTCGACCAGTGCCAATCTTGTCCAGGTAAATTTATTACATTTTATAGAGCAAAATATTTATAAAAATGTTCATTCCTTCCTCGCTCACATCTGTCGCTTTCTTTCACTTTCACAAAATATTTCAAAATACAAGAGTGATGTTGCATTCTTATCTACATCTATATTTATTTCCGGCGTTATTTTAGTTAAAGGGAAAACTAGTGAAGCACAAATAATATATTATTTATATCAATTTCATTCCATACACAACAACTTGCTCATCATCATGATCATCTAATTCTTCAAAGCTCTGACTACAATTTTCCTCAGAACTGCTGTTATCACTTCCTATTTACTGTATTCTATAGAAGTGTTTTTACTATTGCGGGTTTGCAATAAAAGTTCGTCGTCGGTCTCGTTATCGGAAAAAATTGCATTTTTCGACATCTTCAAAATTGAGGGTAACAATTTACAAAGCTAAATATAATGTAAACGGCTTAATCACTGTTGTACAACTAAATATAAATCGTACAGTACATCATTGCATGGTGTATTAGAACTCGTCCTAACTTGTTTTTAGTACTTGCAGACGTAATAAAATATGAGAACTAGTGGTGTGTATACCGTGGAAACTAGGGAGCACAGATTCCCCTACATGAACTAAGTAAAATACAGTGTATAAATAAAAAAGTTTGATATTAAACTTTAACATTATATATTCAATTATTACCTAATATTACTAATCAAAGCGCGCCCACGTCGATTTCAAATGCTGACATTAGCGAAGGACGACGAATCATGCAACGTGTCCACCCGAATAAATAACCTATTACGCTAGATATCTGCAACATACAGCTTCATAGGCGGTTTCTTAAGCATTGCGTTTGAATGGGCGTGTCTACGAATATTAGTAAATAAAATAAATGCCCTTTTATAAGTTTTATTGTGAAATTATGTACATGAAATTATTTAGTTATTAATTTATAATATTTATAGACAATACAAATACTGTGTTAGCGCAAAAATCTTTCGTTTCTATGAATTATTTCGTATGAAAATCGAATTAAAATAGTCCATTGTGGAATCTGTTTTCGGTTTAGGTATCATAATCATGGAGATGGGACGTTTGGAAGTTTCGGCACCAAATTCGTGCAGAAATGTGTCTGATTGTGAATGTGTTGTATGCAATATGGAGACAAAAGGATTTTCACGTTATAATTTCGAAGAAAAAAACAAATTATTGCCAAAGGCAGACCAAAGGCAAGCCAACTACAACTTTGACTAATTTAACAAAACAAACTAAATTGTTGGTAAGATATTTTCAAAACGAGAATTACAAAAAGTATGAATGGTTAACTGGTTGTGATCATAAATCTCTTTTGTTTTGCTAGCCACGTATTTTATTTTCAAGCGAAAAAACTTTCAGGCGATGATTAAAGAAAAAACTTTTGGGAAAATCAGAATTCAACACACATTAAACAGTTAAGAATTGATACAGAAAAACATAGTCAAGAAGTACGAAAAAACCGTGAAATACTTAAGAGGTTGATAGATGTGGTTTGTTTCCTGGGAGAACATGAATTTGCATTTCGCAGTCATAGTGAAATTGAACAATCTTCAGGCAAATTAAACTACGTAGATTTAGTAAATTTATTGGCAAAACATGACAAAATTTTACAATCTCATTTGGATAAAAGAAACGTATCCAACCGCACTTTTTGTACATTGTATGGCATATCGCCTAAATTTGGTTTTACAACAGTCCCTTAATATAATAAAGGAATGCAAGACTTTTTTCATAGTTTAAGCTGTTTGGCAACATTTTTTTCCAAATCTTTAGAAAGAACCAGTGCTTTAGATCTACAGGTTCATTAAAGATTACCAAAAGTAGCTCCCACTGGAATTACAACGGTAGGTCAATACAAACTGTATTTGAATATCGCCGACCACTTATTATTTTTTTTCAAAATATTGTGGATAACCAGGAAGAATTGGACATTGAGACTAGAGTTTGCTCTAGAGGATATTTTAATATGTTAGAAACCGAAACTAATGTTAAACTTTTGTTACTTATTTTTTCCGAAATATTTTCATTTTGTGACAACTTATTTGCTGTTTGACAAAGTAAATGCAGCGACTTTAATTTTTGTATCAAAAAAAATCAGAAATTCAAATCCAAAAACAGAACAATTTGATCATTTGTAGAATAAATTTTAGCGTTTAAATATTCAACCACAAGGAAACAGAATACGCACCAATATTGTCAAAGAACACAGAACAGATGAAAAATCGCGATTCCGTTAGTTCTTCTTTGAAATAATTGACAATATTTCTGCTCACATAGACAACAGATTTAAGAACCTGTTAATTTTTGCGATAAACCCACAGTTTCTGAAGGGGCTTTTGCATCGCTTAAATAAAATTATTCACAATAATATTTTGACTTTCCTGCTTACGTTCTCACAGTGATTTACAATACCTCAGTAGGCTTAAATAAAACGACTACTAGTGACTTATGGAAATTTGTTGAAGACTGCGGACTAGATGGTGCTTGCCATGAAATTCTTAAACTATACACTATCCCCGCCACAATTTTGTCCGCGGTACGTTCCTTTTCTGCGCTTAAGCGAACAAAAATTTTTGTTAGGAATTCTACAGGACAAGAAAGTCTCCGCTTTGGGATTAATATCAATTGAAAAGGAATTAGTGCAAGAATATTCTCGTCAAAAATTTTTTTTTATGATGACGTCATAGATGAGTTTACAAAAGAAAATATACGTATGGCACTTTTTTACGTATGACATTTTTAGTAAGATAGGATTCTATTGTAATTTGTAACAAATTTGATCTTTTTTGCGCCTAAGCAAAGAAATGTTTGCTCAAGCGTTATTTTACTCTATAGCTTCCCCTGTCGTGAGGTTCTGAACACGCCACTGATGAGAACAGAAAAATAATGTTTACCGATGGTTAAATACCTTAAAAATTATATGTAACGCGATAATAGCGTACTCGGTGAAATTGGATAAAGTGAGAACTGATTTCTACGTTATCTGTGGCTGTAGGATTAATTGCATTGAAATTAAAATGCGTGGCTTATTTAAGAATTCTTATTAATTAATCAATTACTATAGTTTGGAGAAAATATAATAATTCATTGCTAACGATGAACTGGTTATTTTGGATTTTTCAGTTATATCTATATGCTCAAACTCTCATCCATCACTTGATCATTATTAAAAAATTCAGTTATTAAGTTTCGATTTATTTTTTAGCAAATGTGAGAATTGTTATTGTTCTTAAGTTTGCCATGTTTACACCGGAATAGATTTACCAATGCAGCACCGTTGAATGCAAAAACTTTATAAAATATTTTATATACAAGCAAAAAACACTTTCTGTACAGGCAGGCCATTTGCATGGGAAAATTATATGCAAAAAGAGAAATATGTAAAAATGAGAAAAATATGTCACAATTCAACAAACCAGAAACGGCATCACTGCCGAAACAAATGACCCCAACCTGTATACTGTATTAGATTCGTTAGCAAGTTCTTTTTGTAGACAAAAAACAAATGAGAAATCTTAATGTTCGCTTTTCAACGTAATAAATATCAAGCCACAAATCTTTAAAATTAATCAAAGAAAATATCTAAAAAAACAGCCACATTGAATATTTATGAAATTATTTTATTCTATGCGGCATCTGTTTGTGATATTTAGAAGTAGGCGTTTTTTTTTAAAAGAAATTGTATTGTGTAGATATCTTTGCCGTGAAGTTGTATAGTCTACTTAATAATAGATGACACCAGCTATAAAATAAAATTAAAAAAAGAATAATTATATAGTAAAATATAATCTACAACAATAATCACTTAAATAATTTAATAACACGTGTTGAATAAATTTGTATAAACAATTTCAACAAAAAGTTAAGAAGAAGTAAATAGGAAATCTTCCATTTGCAGCGCCATCAATTAACGATTTCATTATATTTCTAGAATTTGTTTTAAACGAGTTATATATATTCCTATTGATTTTTACCACTATTATTTATGAATTAGACTTTTTTGGTCTTTACCAAGGAAGGGGGAGAGGGGAAACTTAACGTTAAAAAGTGGTACCCTGTTTACTTATAGTTCCTGCTAAAACTGTAGTTAGAGCCACAGTCGATTGAAAAAGAAAAAGCGCGGTTTTTAAATTTAGTAATATATTAATTATAGTATTTTAAAAGCTTGTTCGTACCTCTACAGTCTACACTATTCTACACGTTGTAATATGTATAGCATAAGTTTGACTGTACACATACTACACCGGTGTGGAATAATGTAGAAGCTGTAGACGCCTCGAACAAACCTTTAAACAAGTTTTTATCACTATTAATTCATGTATTCCTTAAAAAAAGAACAAAAAATCAAAGCTCGGAAATAGAGACACATACAGCCGAAATTTATTTTTATACTTTATATGATAATTTAGAAAATAAGTTTAATGGAAAGTATATAGCACTTTTGTCTTTCATTGAATTCCTTAAAATACAATTAAATATGTTTATAGATTATTGATATTTTCATAAATACATGGATTAAACTTTGATTCGCAAAATTCAGACATTTGAAGAGATTTTAGTACAGATAGGTATTAAAAAATACTCATATATAATGAACTAAAAGTTTTTATAATGATAAAATCATTGTAAATAAAATAAACAATAATCTTTCTTTAAATTAAAATCAAAAATTTAAAAATTCAGGCATTGTCACAAAATATATATCACAAATAAAAATAATTTTCATAAGTAATTGTTTGTACAATATGAGTTTTAATTTTATTAACAGATTGCTTAAGCTAACAAGAACTGAGAAAAGCCTACATTACTGTTGTAAATGAATTTTTCAAGGGCTTAGCAGCCCTTAACAAATTTAAAAACTAATCGAATCAACCATCTGAATACATAAATACATGGATTGAAAGCAGGTAGTTTTCAATTGAATAGTACAAATATTTATTACATTAAGGACCGATTTTATAAGAAATTTTCAAACATGTATGTGAAATTACTTTTTTTTTTGATTATAAATATTTATTCTTACACTTTTGAAAAAATATAAAAAATGGGAAGCTCTCCCTTCAAATAATTGAAAATAATTAATTTAATAAACTCTTTTCTTATAGAGGCACAAAGTTGCTCCTTGTGGCTAGCGCACTTTATTAAGTATTCAAAACGAATTTCATTTGAAATTGTTGCATACAATATTTTGTAAACGTCTTTTTTAAAACAAATTTCTGGCAATAATATCATACACAAATTGTACATTAATACTGCATTAATCCATACTGCAAAAAAACTCATAATTGGAATACTGTAGCTTTCCTTGTTTTGAAAATTCTAATAATTCTGTAAAACTGTGGCGTTCTTCAAATTGTCCGATAACAATGCTTTAAGCTAAATGCACTTTTCCTATAAATATACATATAAAACGTGTGTATAAATTGTCGCAAAAGCTACACGCAGCGACGTTCTTCGTTTGGTTCTGAATAAAAAATCTTAATGTTAAAATGTCGTATCATGCTTCGTTTGTTTTCACGGGGTTCTTGAAGTTCAGACTTTTAGTGCGTAAGTAACCTTTGCTCTTCGATATCTGTTAATAGAGATAGATGCAATTTAGTTTAAAGAAAAATTTTTTACTAGTATTATTTCGTAAACGTTTTCTTTTTGATTTAAAAGCTTGTTTTAAACATTTATTCATTAACGTACTTTCACGAAAAACACATTTGGCAACGTTGTAGAACAATAAGTTTGTATTTCAAAGTGAGTTCAATCAAAATCATTACTGTCAAATTTTGACATTTACGAATTTACGAAGCATGATACGACATTTTAACATTAAGATTTTTTATTCAGAACCGAACGAAGAATGTCGTTACGTGTAGCTTTTGCGACAATTTATACACACCTTGTATAAACAAAAGTCTGCTAAATAAAATACTCTAAATATAAAACACACGATATACCGCCTCATTCCGAGCAAACGCAAAGATCCGAATGTATGAATATTTCTCCCGCTCCGAATACAAATCCCCTGAATGCTGTAGGCGCGTCAACATCGATGTCATATGTCACACATACTTACATATTATGGAGTGTCATAAGAAAAATTATCTGATTACCAAATTACTATTAAAGGACTATAAATTGTTTAGTCCTGTGTTATGATAATGAGTAAATTGCAATAAGTTATACTGACGATGGTCACACAAAGCGTAATGAAATTATTAATAAGCGGTTAAGAAAATTGCAAATAAGGCATCAAGAGATTTAATAAATTAAATTTTAATAACAAAGGTCACAAAAACTATTCATAGTAAACTAAATAAACTTCAGAAATAAATAAAAACTAAATTAAATTCTAGTAATGTAAAGAAAAATTTACTCTTACAAATAATAAAATAAATTGTTCATAATGAGAAATTATAATTAATTTCTCATTATTAACAATTAATTTTACAACCATTTAATTTTAGTATGTAGTTAACGAAAGAGCTGCTGCTCTTTCGTTAACTGCATACTAAAATTATGCCTAAATCGTTGGAAATATCCCTAAGTGTCAAATTTGAATTTAGTTCTATTGCAGCGCATACTAAAATGGACGTATCATTAGGAACTCTGCGATTTGGGAATAATGGTTTTAAATTTTGTACAGAACCAGTAATGTCTATTTTCTTTTTAAGTCTACAAATTGTAGCTTTGTTCGGAATGGGCCTGTCGGGATACCTTCCGGGAAATAACTCACATACTCTTTGATAAGAATTATCAGCGTGGTACCATCATCATTTGCTCTTCTAGTGTATAACGCGGCATGATCACTATTCAAACGCTTAAGAGACTCCGCATAGGGTGACAGTGGTGACACTAATTTGTGACATTAATTGTCAAATTGTTTAGCAACAGACTGTTTTGTGATTGGCTTAACGCGTTCAGGGGATTTGTATTTGGAGCGGGAGAAATATTCATACATTCGGATCGTTGCGTTTGCTCAGAATGAGGCGGTATATATAAAAATTATATGTTTTTCGCACAAAATGCTATATCTGGCACATTATAACATTTATAACACACAAAAACAATTGCAGTACAAGGTACAGGACAGGTTAATAACGCTACCAACAAAATTTGGAATTAAGGCACGTAACATACATTTCTGAATTTCTAAAGTCACTAGATATATATCGATACGAGCGCCACATATGTTTATATCAGGAACTACAAAATTTTAGGTACCATAATTCCTATCCAAGCGCGCAGCTTGATTCTTTACGTCTTTCAGTCTTTCAATTTAAGGACTTATCTATAGCACAGTTTAAAGATATATCTATATCTTTAAACTGTGTCTATACGTCTTTCTCTCCGCAGTTGCCAAAGATTAGATGAATCTCTTTATTGGATTGACTATGCAATAACTATCTTCAAATTTTCTCGAAATTAAAAATACAATGAAATGTATTTTTAGTTCAAGAATAACATCTAAGCATCTTATTTATTTATATTTATTTTAGACTTGCATACAAGTGCAAATTCAAATACTTAATATGATAATTCTTTTCGAAATAATTTGATCTAGTTGTTTTACAATAAATGCGAAAAATGGTCTTTTTAATGGAAGTATATGGTGCTTTTGCATATATTTTAGCCTAATATTGTTACTTGTTTCTTGTTAAAATTTATGTATTTGTTATCAAATAAAATATAATCTTATTATAAAGAAAGACAAACTGGAATGTTAGTTTTTTTATTACTTAATTTGTAAAATTGTGTTAAAGCTTAGTTATATTATAGTGTATAAAATTTGCAATAAAATCTATAAATTACATCTAACAATACTGCCTCATAAATATATCAACTGAAACAGTCATATTTAAGCACATTACATAGTAGATAGAGTAATTATTTCTTTAAGCTAATTAAATATCCTTTTGTTGTTAAGACTCCTCTACATTTTATATGAACAAGGAACCTCAATGCCCAATTTAATTTAAGTTTTTGTTCAAATATTTGTTCTATTGTTTCTTCTGGTAAAATTTCTAAAATCACACTCATAACTCACAAGAATTATGAATAGCATATGATTTGGTTACCTGTAGGATCACTATGAGTTAATAATTGCACTTCATTCTCTTTACAAAAAGCTTGTAATGTTGGTGGCACTACAGAACAAGTAGCTAAATTAATTTGTATAATACTAGGCTTCACGTTGGACCAATCATAAATGGTACAAAACATATTTTCTGCCAGATCA
Organism: Melolontha melolontha; assembly: GCA_935421215.2. Classification (NCBI taxonomy): domain Eukaryota; kingdom Metazoa; phylum Arthropoda; class Insecta; order Coleoptera; family Scarabaeidae; genus Melolontha; species Melolontha melolontha. The sequence goes on along the minus strand of OW285236.1, from coordinate 113,524,184 downwards.
GATAATCCAATTTGAAATATTTTTTTATTTTCTGCATATGTCTCAAGTATCCGCCAAATATTTTGAAGTTTTCCAATATGATCATTTTGTGGGATTTTATGATTATAAGATATAATCACATTGTGTACTGAGTTCACATTTAATACTGAAAATGCTGTAAAATACTTATGCATTTAAATGTTTATAAACTGTTTGGAACACTAACTAAGCAGTTGCCAAAGATTAGATGATTCTCTTTATTGGATTGACTATGCAATAACTATCTTCAAATTTTCTCGAAATTAAAAATACAATGAAATGTATTTTTAGTTCAAGAATAACATCTAAGCATCTTATTTATTTATATTTATTTTAGACTTGCATACAAGTGCAAATTCAAATACTTAATATGATAAATAATTCTTTTCGAAATAATTTGATCTAGTTGTTTTACAATAAATGCGAAAAATGGTCTTTTTAATGGAAGTATATGGTGCTTTTGCATATATTTTAACCTAATATTGTTACTTGTTTCTTGTTAAAATTTATGTATTTGTTATCAAATAAAATATAATCTTATTATAAAGAAAGACAAACTGGAATGTTAGTTTTTTTATTACTTAATTTGTAAAATTGTGTTAAAGCTTAGTTATATTATAGTGTATAAAATTTGCAATAAAATCTATAAATTACATCTAACAATACTGCCTCATAAATATATCAACTGAAACAGTCATATTTAAGCACATTACATAGTAGATAGAGTAATTATTTCTTTAAGCTAATTAAATATCCTTTTGTTGTTAAGACTCCTCTACATTTTATATGAACAAGGAACCTCAATGCCCAATTTAATTTGAGTTTTTGTTCAAATATTTGTTCTATTGTTTCTTCTGGTAAAATTTCTAAAATCACACTCATAACTCACAAGAATTATGAATAGCATATGATTTGGTTACCTGTAGGATCACTATGAGTTAATAATTGCACTTCATTCTCTTTACAAAAAGCTTGTAATGTTGGTGGCACTACACAACAAGTAGCTAAATTAATTTGTATAATACTAGGCTTCACGTTGGACCAATCATAAATGGTACGAAACATATTTTCTTCCAGATCAGATAATCCAATTTGAAATATTTTTTTATTTTCTGCATATGTCTCAAGTATCCGCCAAATATTTTGAAGTTTTCCAATATGATCATTTTGTGGGATTTTATGATTATAAGATATAATCACATTGTGTACTGAGTTCACATTTAATACTGAAAATGCTGTAAAATACTTATGCATTTAAATGTTTATAAACTGTTTGGAACACTAACCTTTATCTAAGGCTTCCTTCAAGTGGACTTCATCATCACTGTTAATAAAAATTTTTAAACCAATTTTAAGATCTGACAATTCCTGTTCAGATATTTTATTAATTAAATCATCATGTTTTCTGCTCACTATTAATGTTTCATCAGGTTCTGCATCAATTCTTTCTGAGCTTTCAAAGTCTTTCAACGTAATATTTATAGCTTCCTTTAACTGTTATAAATCACTTATTTAGCTTTTCTATATATGTGTATATATAATACATACCTCTTCACTAGGATTTTTGCCTGGGTTTTTTGTTAAATCATTTAAAGACAATATGTTACCAGTATTTATAATTATTGTTTTACTTTTAATCAATGCACTTTCCATATCAATGTCTTTACGATGTCAACTGAATTTAAATGCAAATAAATGTAACTGAACTGCTTATATTAGATTATGTAACTAAATAATAACACAGCAAAGTATGTTGTCAAATACACGTATGTCACTAAATGTGTACAGTATAAACAATCATTTATACATTGAATAGATTATGCTTGTCATCTTTTATCAATATACAAGTACAAAAATTACTGTGAATTTCTATTTTATATTGCAAAATATTACGCAAGAAAAACTTTTCTAGTTATCTGAATGACCTTCCAGTTCGTTAGCTTGCATTTTTGAACTTTTTCTAGAATGTCAAAACAAAATTTAGAAACATAAAATTTTAAAATATGTCAAAATTTTTTTTTTCTGTTTTTGTATTCTATATACGGAAAATATAATATAAAATTGAAGAGTAATCCAGTTTTTAAGTTCTGTTTTGAGTGTCCATACGTCTTTCAACGTTTATTGTATGTAAAGTAGAAGAAGGTAAGTTACATTTAAATTTTATATTAGACGTTACGCGCATCTCATTATTTTTTGACGCTTGTTATCTTTGAACGTAACATACATTTGAAGTATTTTAAGATTCGGTATTAGTATTAGTAGTTGATTAGTGTGTGCGGCAAATTGTTTCGGGTGTAATAATAAGTACAAAAATGCCAGTAGATATTCCTGGATTTGCATATGCTGCTGTAGTTGCAGCTGGTGGTATTTTTGGTTACTATAAAGCTGGTAATTTATATTTAACTTAGACGTTCAAAATTCTTTATTTAATATTGTATCTGTATAGGTTCAATACCATCTTTGGGTGCTGGTATTTTATTTGGTAGTGCTTTAGCTTATGGGGCATTGGAAGTAAGCCGAGATCCAAGTAATTATTCTATACAATTAGCCACCAGCTCCATTTTAGCAGGGGTTATGGGATACCGATTTTATAATTCTGGTAAAGTCATGCCTGCTGGTTTAGTATGTGCTCTCTCAGTTGCTATGATTCTTCGTACTGCTATAAAAGCAGCTACCTATACTGATAGACCAGTATGAAAGTAATAGTCCAGCTTATCATGCTGAATACCTATATAGCTTTAATTTTGTATTCTACTGTTTACTTTGTTAGTCTTCCGTGTGTAAAACATCTATCGTGATTGATAGATATTATACCAAATATTTGAATTCCAATTGAGTACCTACACTTTACCTGATACTAATAATTGTATAATTATACATTTTACCTGATACAGTAAGTAATAAATATTTAGTAAACAAATTAGCTTTTTATTTAATTCAATACCATTTATTTTAGATAATAGAAAATGTTTTCGGAAAAAGTAAATCAAATATTATAATACATATACATACTTTATATGTATATATTTAAATTTGATTTTATCCACTTGAAATAAAGTTAAAAAAAAAGTATGATATATGCAATCACATATTAATGAAGTACTATATTACAAATTAATGCTTATATATTAATTTTTTATTACGCCGATTTTTTTGTATTAAGATGCTTTAATATTATTCCTTTAGATTTGTTTAAAAATTCAGAAGATATAATCCGCCATAATCATACTAATGTAAATAAAAAGATTCATAAAACATATTAAATAAATAACTTAAATTCAAATTTATCTTATAATTTTAATATTTTTTGTATCTTCGATTTTATTAATATCGGCGAATTATAAACATCATTTACATAAATATAGAATTGTAGAATTAATAATTTGAATTTTTTTTATGTATTTATATACTTTGTTCGTAAAAAGTAAAATGCAAATTAATTAGGTATTTAATCATTGAATAGAGAACAAAAATGCAAGGTTTATAAGGGAATATATTCTACAGATTTAATAAAAATATAGTTATTTTAATATTCAATTTAAATCACGTACTAAATAAATCAAGTACATATATAATTCCAAGGAACATATATTTAATCAAATATTTTTAATCGCAATTATCAATCCGTTACATGATAATATTTTTTTAGAGATTCCATGATTCATATAGTTTTTCTTTGCACATTTAAGGCGTGGACTTCAAATATTTTCTAGACCCTTTGAAAGTAACAATAATATAATATATATTTGCTGATGTTACGATTTAAAAACTGACTAAATTATGCATTGTACTAATCATTTAGGTATATGGTTAATAAACTCGTTTATGTATGTTAATAGCTGCTATAAATAAGCATAGTTTACTTTAGGAATGGCAACATTTTTATTACGTGTATACTAAATTGTATAATTACTTCTCATAAAACAAATGATTTTAAAAGATTCCATAAAATAATACTGTAATAAATCAAATAAATTTTATTACTTTTCAAACTTAATATGCTTATTTCATAGGTGTATATTGTGTTGCATAACTCATGGATGTGTGCTAATGCAATTTATTACATAAGATTAATAATTAATTTGAGTCGTAATAGCGCATATTAAAAAGGCGATTGTCATGTCATAAAACAGTTCATCTTATAACACAATTTCTTTGTCATTTCTTTCAATTTGCCTCTTTTACATAAACAATCGTAACTGGGAATTTTTATGATTGTTAACAATAAGCGTTTTAAGTCACTTTAATTCGAAATCAATGAGAATTTTTCATGTATGTACCTCACCTAAAATTAGAGAAATTGCTGAAAATTGTAAATAATGTACTTCTAATTATCTCGTATCAATTTGTAAAAAGCAGTTTATGAAATTTGAAGAATGATGCAAAGAAAATAAACTTCAGGTTGTATCAGCAAATCTTTTAATTGTATATTTTCAATTACATGCTATACTAAACCTTCTTCTTTTTGGACGATTTATTTTTGATTATTTAATGTTTAATCAAGTTTACATTTGACAATTCGAGTTCACATTTTTTTATGTTTAATTTTGATATGAAACTTCAATTGATCACTTGAAAAACAAAATTGCGTCATTCGCGAAAACTATGATGTAGATTATAAACTGATTATTTTCCATATTTTAATAGCTTTGTTATAGCAGCAAATTAGAAACTGTTATTTTTATTATAATCCGGGCTAATCATTACAATATAAACATAACAGTTAAAACAAATGATAAATTCGATTTAAATATGTTATCTAGTCTATAAGAATACAGTAGATGACGTTCCAAGCTTCATCCGTTTTATACTATAGGAAAATTAATTTAACATTAATTTTCAATATTTTGATAAATTGATCTCGTTTAGGAAGTTACAATATCTTTTAATAATATACTGAATAATAATAATTTTAATAATGCTTTAATGATGTGCTCTTGACCAAACTTAAAAATATTACCTTTGCTTTGCAAAACTGTATTCTTTTAGTTAATAGATCATAGTATTTAACTGTACCTTAAGTATTTTATAAAACATGAATAAACTAGGGAAACATACAAATATTAATACAAAATATGTTACGATTGAATCTAAATCGACAACAAATTATTCTTAAATATATAATACCTAAATTATAAATTTAATTAAATACAATTATAATTCATAGTCTCGTGATTTATTTTTTAATGGGTCAAAAAATTTAAATAAATCGTTTATTTGTGCAATTAATTTTGATATTTTTTCATGAATTTGCAGTTTGATGAATCATCGAATAGAATTATTTTTTTTTGTAGTTTTGTCTTACGCAGATAAAAATGTAGAGTTGAAAAAAATAATAATAATTATTTTTTTCAACTCTACTATTTTTATCTCCGGAAGAAGCAACAAAGTTGTTGCAAAATATAGGGATAACTAATAAATGAGTTTTTTAATTGACAGACCGCTTGCCCGCTTTTAATTTATTTTATTCTATATATATATATATATATATATATACCGCCTCATTCTGAGCAAACGCAACGATCCGCATGTATGAATATAAAAAATATAAAATAAATTTTATATTTTTTATATCCTTGACAAAGGCATCATTGCCGAAACATGTAGGGTTATTTTTGAATATTTATACTTTGAAGTAATAAACCAGACCTTTAATCGCCGACTGATTAAGTTTACTATACAGTGTGGTCATAAAGTTTGGAACCAAGCTTATAACCGCATTATTTTACATTTTTAGGAAAAACGCTCGGACAGGTAAATTTTCTTTTTTAAAACGCCATCTTTTGACATACAATTTTTTTCTATGACGTCATTTGTTTTCGAGTGATGACGTTATCAACACTTTCTTTAAATGGCAACCATATAATTTTTTTCTCGTTTTTGGTAGATCCTTATATCCACCAAATAGTGATATAAAACAATTGGTATGTTGCAACACAATTTTTTTGAAAAAATGATATAAATTTAGAAAAAAATACGAAAATTTTATTTTTGTACAAAATTAAAATTAAATTGAAAAAAAAAACATCTGAACTTCAATTTATTGTACCAGTTAACGTAAATTTTCAAAATGAACCCCACCAACCAACTGACACTGTCCCAGCCGAGTGTAAACACTTCGTATACTCGCCTCAATTATGTCTGGGGATATTTGTGTAAGTTCTACGCGAATTCGTTCTTTTAAATCTTCTAAATTGTTCGGTTTGTTAAAATACACTTTCGATTTCAAATAACCCCACAAAAAGAAGTCTGACGGAGTCAGGTCAGGAGAACGAGGTGGCCATTCTATGGCGCCTCTCCGTCCAATCCATTTATTGGGAAATATTTCCTCAAGATAGTGGCGAACCTCTACACCATAATGGGGAGGCGCCCCATCTTGTTGAAACCAAATATTTGGATGGGGTACATCACCATCCTCGTGATTTGGGAAAATAACAGCAAGCGCTGGAACCAGTTCAAATCTTAAAAATTCTAAATATTGCACAGCAGTCAAATTTCCTTCAAAAAAATATGGTCCTAAAATGCGTCGTCCAATCATTCCAACCCATACGTTAACTTTTCCTCTGCGCTGAGTATGACACGTTTGAGTCCAATGCGGATTGTTCTGCGACCAATATCTGCAATTATGGCGGTGAACAGATCCATTTAGGCAGAACGTAGCTTCATCTGAGAAGACGATGTTTTCCAAGAAATTTGGATTTTGGTCACAACGTAACATTACGTCTTCACAGAACTGCAGTCGACGATCTTCGTCATCCTCATGTAATTCCTGGACAAGCTGAACTTTGTGAGGACGATAGTGTTCTTTTTTAAATAAGTTGACTACAAATGAGTAAGCCACCTGATTGGCTAACGCAAGATGTCTGGTGGAAACATGATGCTTTTCTTCTGCTTCTAGAAGCACATTTAATTTCACATCTTCTCCTACTTGAGGTCTACCTTGCCGCGGTCGATCTTTTACGGATCCAGTTTCGGTAAACTTTCCCACTAGTTTTGTCACCGTAGACCTGGTACTTGGAGGTCTATCAGGGTGTTCATGGTTAAACAATTCGCATGCTTCTGCATGCGTTCTTTGTCTGTCCCCATACCCAACCATAATTAAAATTACGATTCTTTCTCGCTCAGATAAATGTGCCATTTTTTATATTAGCGAAAATGAACAATTTTTACGCAATATCTCAAAAATTTAACGTCAAAAATAGAAGTAAATAATTCAACAATGTTGTCGCCATAGAAACAATTTCAAACTAAAATTTTTGTACATAAATTGTATAAAAAGAAGCAAGAATGTCATCAAGACATATCTTGCAAAAAAGTGCGTGTTTTGTTTTTGTAAATTTTTTGCATAGTAACATGAGTACATGTGCTTTTGACGATCCGGTTTGTTCAAGAAGAATATTTAAGTCCTCACACAAGACAGAAGTGTGAAAAAAACTTACTTACATATTTCAGTAAATTTTGTCAATTTTTTAAATAAATTAAACTTCTTTGGCCCTTTTTTGTGAAACTATTTAATGTTAAATAAGATTTTTTAATAAGTAATTGGCCGATTGGGAAGACGAATTTCTTTTGACCTGGAGCGAATAACGCAGATTACTATTGATCGCAAAGCATTTACACTCGGCTGGGACAGTGTCAGTTGGTAGGTGGGGTCCATTTTGAAAATTTACTGTTACAATAAATTTAAGTTCAGATGTATTTTTTTAATTTAATTTTAATTTTGTACAAAAATAAAATTTTCGTATTTTTTTCTAAATTTATATCATTTTTTCAAAAGAATTGTGATGCAACTACCAATTGTTTTATATCACTATTTGGTGGATATAAAGATCTACCAAAAACAAGAAAAAAATAATATGGTTGCCATTTAAAGAAAGTAGATGATAACGTCATCTCTCGAAAACCAATGACGTCATAGAAAAAAATTGTATGTCAAAAGATGGCGTTTTAAAAAAGAAAATTTACCTGTCCGAGAGTTTTTCCTAAAAATGTAAAATAATGCGGTTATAAGCTTGGTTCCAAACTTTATGACCACACTGTATATATACATGTATACACCAGGGTAGGAAAATGCATTTCTGGACATTATAAAAATTATGGCGAGAATAAGGCGGAGAATCGTACTATTCTATTTCACACAGATATATAGATCAAATAAGAGTATCTAGCTCTAATATATTGCGCTAACAAATAAGTAATTAAACTTCTAGTTTCAAAAATTCTTTTATTGTAAATACACTACAATATTGTTTCGTCATACAATGGCTTCATCAGGTGGATGAATACTGAATGACAATAAAAGAATTTTTAATACTAGAAGCTTAATTACTTATTTCTTAGCGGTATAATGAAGTTTCAACAAGTGTCTCCTTCGTCAATTAACTATCTAATATATTGCATAATTTCAATGGCCAGACTTGTGTATATATTTAATATAACCTCTTACATGTTTCGGTAAGTATTACCTTTATCAGAAGAATTATAAATGACAGTATAATTATAGAATTATAAATGACAGTATATTAATATACTGTCCCCTAAAACAGAACTTAAATCGCCGAAAATCTAAATCATTTATAATATAGAAAGGTCAAGATATAATTATCTGTATGTTATAGTATTTTCAATTCAATTACTCGGCGATTTAAAGTCTTTGTCACTTTAATATGTATATATTTAAAATAATCTTACATGTTCCGACAAATAATGTCTTTTTCAAAGAATTTAAAAATATAAGTATACGTACTTAACTTCTTTTAAAAAGACATTATTTGTCGAAATATGTAAGATTACTTTAAATACATACATATTAAGGTAACATAGACCTTAAATCGCCGACTAATTAAATCTACTATACATATATATATATATATATATATATATATATATATATATATATAGTAGATTTAATGTATATATATACAGGGTGTTCACGCAAAAACGCCCCAGCTGCTAGCGCACTTATTTGGAGTCGGATTGTAAGAAACTATAGGTCAAATTAAAAGGGTTAAAAAGTACTACAAACTGAAGCTTAAATCTAATTTTTACCTGTTTAATCCTTTCCAAGGTCAAATGCCAATTTTTTGTTTTGATAATTTGATAGAGATTTTTTTCTGAATTCAGTGATGTATCACAATCGATATTTCTGATTTACTTTAGAGTAATAAAAAAAAAAAATAACTAAGATTGACACAGCCGTGGTTTTTGGAAACAATGTTTCAGTACAAAAACAACAATCTTTTCAATAACTAAATCTAAACAACAGATAACGTTTAATAACTGAACAACTAAAAGACATGACAAATTAACCAAAATGTTCAAATTGGGCACCGTTTCTTTCAAGACATTCTCAACATCTAGATACCACACTTTGTGTAGCATGAATTAGAATTTGTGCTGGCGTTCTGACTATTGACTATTGACTATTCTGTCTCTCAAAATTCCGGCCGGTTGTTGGCGAGTAACATAAACAGTGTCTTGAATGTATCCCCCCCAAAAAAATCCGAGGGTGTTATGTCACAAGACCGGGCGGGCCATGGTACAGGTCCGTAAGTTCCTATCCATGTATCTTCAAATTCTGTATTTAAATAATCTCTAATCATAAGAGCGTTATGTGGTGTAGCTCCATCTTGTTGAAAGAATAGTTTATTACTTTCAATTAATGGCAAGTTATCTAATATTTCTTGTAAATCTTCAGTCAAAATTTGGAGATATTTTTCTTGATTGAGATTTCCGTCAATGAAAATTGGTCCTATTATCCTGCCGCCGAGTATCCCACACCAAACGTTTACAGAAAACCTTATTTGAGAATTTTGTTCAATGGCGATATGTGGGTTTTTTACACTCCAATACCGGTGATTAAAACGATTAAAATGTCTTTCGCTTGTAAATTTACATTCGTCAGTCCACAAGATTTTTGTGTAAAACAACGAATCTCGCCTTAATTCATTTATAAAGAAATTACAAAAATTTATCCGACGCTTGTGGATCATTTTCTTGGATTGTGTGAATTTTTCGCGATACGAATGTCTTGCATTTATTCTTCTTTAAAAATGGCATGGACGCTTCCGATTGAGATATTCAAATTCTCGGAAATTTGTCTCAATGACGTCCAACGATTTTCGAGTGGGCAGGACAACCGTCGTGTTGAAAATATGAAGAAAATCTTGCTTCATATGGCAGTTCGTCTATAAACCAATTCAAAATATTTAAATATGTGTGCTGATTAAGTCTTCCTTCAATAAAATATGGTCCAATAACACCACAATGATAACAAATTGCACACCAAACGTTAACTTTTTTAAAACATTGCCGTTTACAATGTACAAATCTGTGAAGAAGGCACACCATTAGTGGTAAAAGTCGATTCATCTGAGAAGATAATATTGTTATGAAAATGTCGATGCTCCAGAATTTTCTCTCCCAAAGTAAGACAAAATTCCAGCCTTCGGGCTTCATCCCCTTCTTCTAATGTGTGAAGAAATCTAACTTTATATGGTTTAACTTTTTTGCTTTAAAAACGCGTTGCAAATGTGATTTGCTAATAAGAATCTGCTCTGACCGCTTTCTTAATGACAGTTTGGGCTGTTCGCGTACTGAATCCATTGCTAACACAGTACTAATGTCATCTTCATTAAAGTTTTTTCTTTTTTTCGGTATATTATGTACACTGCCGGTAGCTAGAAATTTTTGAATCAGTCTGGATGCTGTAGATTGGACTAATACTTTGTTTGGAAACTTCTCATTAAATAATCTAATAACTGCTGGAATAGATAATTGCCCAATACCATAACATTGAATTAGGTAGATCCGTTCTGGTAGAGTAAGCATAACTTTTGTGATATTTCACAGTGGTATTTACGAAATTTAATGTGAATTTTAGAGTACAGAAAACACACGTCTACTTAAATTAAATATTTTTGACAAGTGTCAAAACGTTATTTTATATTTATTTTCATAGCACACTTAAAAAATAAAACAACACAAACATTTCCTTGGCATACTCCTTGGCACAACTTATTAATCTGAACAACTTTTCTCAACAACATTTCATCGTATCTCGTGCAGAAAAAGCACTTTATTAGTGGAAAGAATAATTTGTTTGTAAATTTTCAAAGTATGTTCGATCTTGTTAAAATTTTGCATACTTGCATAGTTTATTATTCTGAATAACTTTTCTTAATAACATTTTGTCGTATCTCCTACAAAAAAGGTACTTTATTAGTGATAAGAACTACCTTTTTGTAAATTTCCAAGGCATCCTTGATTTTTGAAAATTAAAAGTATGGCAACAATTACTTTCTACCCAAGCAGGGCCGAACCCGAGAAGATGAAATTTGAACTAAAACATTTACAGACTCTTATACCTATTCATGCGTCGATCCGGGGACACACAGTATATATATATATATATATATATATATATATATATATATATATAACACTAAGTATGTATTTAAAATACAAAAGCTCAGAAAAATCAATAAAATTTTGTGGGTGCCGGTTCCAGTACAAATATTGGACAACAAAATAAATAAATAACGAGTATTTCAATTAAAAAAATGTAAATTTATTTATAAAAAAAAAACTGCATTAGTAAAGTTGGCCATCACAATATACTAAAATCTCACATAATTTATAAACCTACAGCCGACAAAATAATTATATAAAGGAAAAAGTCCACATGTGACTTTGACACTGACAGTCTCAAATAATAATAATAAACGTCTACAAATAATATGACAATTTACACATGTAATCGCTATTTATGTAACCAGTTATGAAATGGGTTATTTTGTGTAACGAAATGGAATGTTTGCAGGACGCGAGCGTAGCGAGCGAGATCCTGCAAAATGACATGAGTTACACAAAATAACATTTCATAACGTGTTTCATACAAGATTTTATCTAATTTTGACCAAAACATAGATTTATAATTTTCCAGTTGATCTGACATTAAACGTCATAAGTCGTATTAAATAATTAGTGACAGTTTTCATGCTATTGATAATAATTCATTTGACTTGACAGGTGTTTGTTAATTTAAGTATAAGTATTTACTTTTATTAGCTAAATATTTCGGTGCATTGTACGAGTAAAAATGTCGGATTCAGATTCAGGTGGGCTACCAAGCGATATAGAAGAGGCTGCACAAAGTGCATTATCGACTGTGATTCCACAAAAGTCGAAAGCCCAGTACGATTTGGCTTATGAAAAATTTGGGAAGTGGCTTAAAGACAAAAGAATTAAATGTGTTAATGAGAAGGTTTTATTAGCCTATTTCGAGGGAAGAAAGAATCAAAAAGCTTCAACACTCTGGACTCTTTATTCCATGTTACGAAGTGAATTGTCTTTGAAGAAGAATATTGATATTGCAAAATATGCCAGTTTACATGCATTTCTAAAGAGGCAGTCAGAGGGATACCATGCAAAAAAGTCTAATATTTTGTCAAAGGAAAACGTCTCCCGGTTTATGACAGAAGCTGAGGATAAAACATATTTAATGACAAAGGTCGCATTGATCGTTGGAATAGCTGGTGCTTGTCGAAAAAGTGAGCTAACTTTTCTACGTGTGGGGGATATTTTAGACGAGTTTTCTCATTTTGTAATAAAAATCCCCAATACAAAGACAAAAGAAACGCGCGAGTTTGTGATTACAGAAGGAAATATTGAAGGGCAAAATTTTCTTGATCTTATTAGAAAATATATTTCTTTGCGTCCACAAAACGTTAATCACGATAGGTTTTTCGTCAAATATAATAATGGTAAATGCGGGGCACAGCCAGTTGGCATTAATACAATCGGTAATCTACCGAAAAGAATTGCTCAGTTTTTGAAACTACCAAATCCCTTCTTATTTACCGGACACTGCTTCAGAAGGCCATCGGCTACCTTTTTGGCAGATTCTGGTGCGGATATTTTTAAGGTTAAACGACATGGAGGCTGGAAGTCAAATACTGTAGCTGAGGGCTATGTAGAGAATTCTGTAGAAAATAAGAAAAGGATTGCCAATGATATTCTTGGTGAATCAAGCTCAAATGCACATTCCGTTTTGCATCATAACATCAGAGTACCTGCCATGAATTCCACGTGTGCAGGAATTAACCTCACCAATTGTTCACATTGTGTCATAAATGTTTATAATGCATAAAATAAAAATTTAACCAGTTTGTGTCATTTAACGTTCCCCTTTATTAACTTGAGATGAAATGATTTTTTCAAAATATTTCGTAACTAGTGATGAAAAGAACTTTTCAACACTAGTTACGAAATATTTTACTTTTCGTAACTAGTTACGAAAAGTAAACCGTTTCCTAACGTCATACAGTTTTGAAAAGTGTCACTTTATGTGTCAAAATTAGATAAAATTAATTTAACGTTTCACTTAGTAATTTGAAAGAGAATATTTACTTGTTGGTATAATAATATTAATAAATACTTGTGTAAGCTGAAGGAAGTCAACGCCTATTCACACAAGTCACTAGAACCAATCCTCTGAGGGTTCAGGTGAACTTTACTGAATTATAAATAATTAGCCAAAAGATCAGGTGAGATAATTAGGGCTCTATAACTTGATACACAGCTTCGACCACAGTTATTTTCAATAGGTTATTCACCTAATATGTTATAACATTTCGATTTATGTTATTTCAATGCGTAGATTTTCTATTTTTAATTGTCGACATCCAATTTTAATGATGACATTATTATTATTTTTAAAAAACGTTTATGTTCTTCTCATCTTCATGTCAATAGTTATTTTTATTTTTCATAGCCTCACTTTAGTATTCTTACATTAATATATTATACCAATTCTATTTTAATTAAAATAATCAATTTTATAAAATCTCACTTTTTCTAAACATTTTAAAATATGTATACTTAAAATTAATTTACAAAAAGTGTAGAAAGATAATAAAATTCTTAATATACACACAAATTAAAATTCTTAATATAAATAAAATCGATGTGCATTTCTTGTTCCTTTACAAGTTCCTGAGGCTCGTATCACTACAATATATATTATTTCTTGACCTTTGTATGTTATAGTAGTAGATTTAGATAGTCGGATTAAGATCTGTTTTAGTTTAATATGTATATATTTAAAATATTTTCTTACATGTTTCGGTAACAATTAAATCGCCAACTATCTAAATCTACCATATATATCGCAAAAAAAGTTTTTATATACAACGTGTTTCAAAAAGAACTGTTCATCTCAGCAGGCACTGGTAGTGAGTAATTAGTAGTTCCAAATTATTATAATCCACTTGCCTTTTATTTATAACTAACTATTTATCTAATGTCATTTTGACATTTGTCATTTTGTGACTAGGAATATATTAGTATTTACAAAATAACAGACGTCCATCTATTGTACAATCATTATAATCCTTCACAAATTGACTTAAAATTGTACTTACACACTTATTTCTTTTGGCATTTTGATGGATGTTACTAACTAGTACGTAACGAATACAGATTGTTGGAATGTAAAAAGGACCTTGCTAAATTAATTCCCGCTATATTTATTTCTCGTTGTTCGATTAGCCGGATAATCCCCGGTCATCCTCTTCACATTTACAAAGTATTGCGGTTTCAAAACACTAACTATTGTGTTGGCTGTAAATCCAGCTTTGACTTGCTATGTACTTCACATATCTATTCAATTGTTTAGAAGACTATTTAATTGTCTGCTATAAAGTATCTGTTTGCGTTTAGTATTTAGTTAATAGGTATTATTTTCCAAGTATGCGAAATGTCTTAGTGCTAAAAAGTTTTAAGAAATATTAACCGGTAGACATACAAACAACACAAATTGCAAGTGTAATTATATTAACAATAACATTAAATATTTATGTGAAGTCATAGACTGTTAAGACTTTGGATGCTTATAGCGTAGCGAGAGATCGGCGTTCAACCACCTTAGTATCAAGCGCACGTTCCTATTTAAGGCCCATTTTACTGTATAAACGATTATACGTTTTTGTTACGAAATGGGAATTGTAAATGCAACAAAGTAAAAAGATGTTAACTCATCCAAACATAAATTTTTGCGATAAAGATTTACACACTTTTTATGGCAGTACCGATGGTTTATCTAATGGAAAATACTATTATTATAGTTAACTTCTACTTGAAATTAACTTGAATGCATGGATATACGATAAATACTTATAATTTAATTTAAATAAAAGACAGATTCATTTTGGCAATATTATATTTTTTTTATTTTTCGAAATAAAATTCACAGTATATTTTTTAGATACAAAATTAATTTTGTATTAATATTATTAATGGGCAGGAACTTAACTAAACTTAAAGAAACTGGAAGAGATGCGTGTTTAAATATACAACAATAACAGTTTATTTAAGTAGCAAAAAGGAGAAGAAACGCATTTCATCACATATTGATGGAATGTACAATAAAAGTGATGTAAATAAATCACTCTAGTTTCATGATTGCACTAAATTATAATGTTTACTTACACTGGAATATCATGTGCATACAATCTTTGTCAAAACAATCGATATCACAGATACATTTAAATACAATGATTTTAAGATTTTGGTAAATGACGAATTCACTTGATCGATTTGATTTTCATACATGTAATCTAAGATATGTTGTTACTTATTCTTTGAAAGTCCTAATATTATTAAACAAATTATTTAAAGGTATTATAGAATGTAAACAACTTAAAGGCAAAAACTAAATTCAAAAGCAAAAAGTAACAAAATTGTAAAATATTGTATCGTATAGTTCAGAATTTATGTATATATTAAGCATACAAGAAATTCCTTTTCAAGATTGAGTAATTATTTTTAAATGTTTTCGTATTCATAATGACTTCGTAAAATGCGTATTATTCGACTCCAGTGATTTCAGAAGAATTACAGAAATAAACAGAATGTGATTTTCCAAATCTTATCTATAATAGTTCAAGAATTCGATTTGAATGGAGCTATGAACCAACCGGATACATTTAATAGATATAGCTACCTATTTTATAGGTTATTGGCAATAACCTATAAAATAGATAGCTATATCTATTAAATCTATCCGGTTGGTTAACGTGGGCAATAACTTATTGCCCACGTTTACCTCGATGCTTTCAAGCTGCTTAAAACTTAGAACCCGATTAAAATTTTTACAAGATAAACACTGATTCAATCGGCTTGAAAACTACGATTGACTGAGTCAAGTCAACGGTTTTCCAAAGCGTTTATCTTTACTAACTTCACTATGCATAAAATTAGCACCAAATCGTTTTACGGATACTGGCTAATTAGACATAACCTATATAAATAAAGCGGAAAATATCAAAAGTATGATGGTAAGTTTACCAACCACAAATATTACGAAAATAGTAATAAATACTTAATTTTTCAATCGGCTTGAAATCAATTTCAATTCGCATTTTTCAAGCTCATGAGAGAAACATTTCGCGTAATTTTAAGCGGCTTGAGTGAATCCACATTAAATTTTCGAAATAAACGTAGTAATTATGTTTTATGTTGTCAAAGTATCAACGTCTTAAGTCCATTGAATAACTAAATTTCTTTTGGTAGCGTTACGGGTCGCGCCGATTTGAGTTTTAAAGATGACCGACAATAACAAATTGGCTGTTATAAAAGAAATAAATATGATTTTTCTGAAAAAAGTGTAGTTATGACTAAAGTGGTGATATTTAGATAGCATACATGAGCGGTGAACGAAGTTAAACAACAATAATAACAAAAAATATATTGCTTGTCTTCGACGCAGTGCCCTGATATACTTCGGTCACGGCGAAGACTGGCGGAGACATCGGTATCTCGCCCATGGAAGCTGTTTAAATATACCTGTTTTAGTTATGATACAAGTTGTGCTTCACGTTAATGCAAGATAGTTTCCTTGAATGCAAAGTGTTTTAAATTTTTTGTGCTCTACAAAATGTTCTGTAGTGTGGCTTTGATACAGAGTACACGGAATAGCGTTAAGTAAGAAATTTCACGTCAATCTCTACAAAGAATTATTCATAGAGGTGTGTGCTTATTGCAAGACGTTATTGCTGTGCAATCCTACGACTATAAGTAAGAACCAGAAATGGGTAGTCTATTTTTGCTTAAATGACATTGTAAATTTTAGTCTGGAAACATCCTCGAAAGAATCTGGCAAAGAAAAAATAATTATGTGACCTGCAATATCAAGCCACAAAATTACTATAATCCTTTTCTTTTAATGCTCCTATGACTGAGGGCAACACTTTAGATTCTACTACACTACAATTTACTCCATTTTTGGGCAGTAAGCTTACCAGTGGTTTTTGCAAAATGAAGCTCGTCTTTGCATTATCAAAGCTTTTATCATATTCTGTACAGATCGGTTGGTTATCATAATGCTATGAGTATTCCAAAAGACGGCGCTCCATGGTCAACGCAATTATTCATATGACTTCTTTCTATGAGTTTCTTCAGAGAAAAGGCGTATGAAAGCAAACTTAAAAAATATGATACAACCTACAACACCGACTTATCGTTGAATTAAGTCATATGATATCTGAAGATCTGAAGATACGTGTAGAAAGGTCGGCATTAACATAAGTGTGCATGTTCTAGAACACGTAAGATGAAGCGAAAAATACTAAAGATATAATTTATTAGAGGCACTTTTCTAAACATTTTGATTAGTTTATCCAAATTTGGACAAATATTGTGAGAAACAATTTTTTTTCTTATTAAAAAATCTAAAGCAATGTATAAAACTGCTTACAACATAGATATTAGTATCCTAAATACGTATGTCGACAACTAGTTGTCATCCTACTGAAGATGACAACATAGTTGCGGAAATATGTATTTAGGACATTTTTAGGATACAAATACTAATGTTGTAAAGGGTTTTATATCTTTCTTGAAGCTTTTACCTAGCCACAGCCTCCAATGAGTCTGTTTTACTCATCGAAATAGTTTGACACTTCGTGCACTGCTCTGTATCTAAAATTAATCTGTTGTACAAAGGATCATTACAAGTATCATGCAGCCGACTCGCATTTCTAAAATTCTTGTATCATTAATTTTACGAGAGTTTATTTAATTCAAATAACTAGCGCAGTAACATTCAAAATAGAATTTCTTTGTTTCAGTATGAATTTTAAGTGTAAATCTTGCAGAAATAAAATTTGCAAGCAAAATTCATAAGCACATTAAACATAATCATACATAGTTTATGATTACTTATTATTACTACTTAATATTCCTTAGAATTAAATATTTTGTTTTTTATGCACGATGTACAGTTTGTGGAATAAGTAATTCCTCTTGTGACATACGTTCTAATGCCGGTCTGTACATCTCACTTTTATATATGTACTAACCTGAAGGGAAGCGCCTTTGTGTAGTACAAAAAAATTTAAATGGAAGTTATTTTACCATAGAAAGTTCGTTGAAGTGATGAGGGGGAGATTTTTTTGACAAACTGTTGGTGTGCCCGATTTGTTTTCACTGTTGGGCATTTATTATTATTAAAATTTATAGCAATTCTAATATATCAATCTTCTTTATAATTTTAATATATGTTGCATGAGTAATTTTTTTAATTGAAAACAGCTTTGTTTTAAACAGGGTGTTACAAAATTCACGGACATGGACTACGGGATCGTGTTAATCATCAAAAACTGAAACGAATATTCCTTTACCATTTTTTAATCTGAATTATATTTTCTGAATTTTAGCAACTTTACAAATAAAAAAATTAAACATGTAAACTTTTTTAATACTGCGCAATTAAAAATTTCGAAACACTTTATAACATTTGGCGAATTGTCTTCCGACAACGAATAAATATAAGCAAAGAAAGCTTTGCAACTAATACCTAAAATAAATGAGATGTATAAATAATTAGTTGACATTTCTACAATTGTCATCAAAAAGATACGCTGTTCCTATTATTAATTTTAGTTATGAAATCATAGCTCAAAACTACTCAAATCATGAGTATTATATGTTGATGGCTCTTGGTGCTTCAAATAATAACACAGGTCAAGCAGCGCGATTGTATGCGATGCAGTTTCCTGGGCGTCCTTTGCTAAATGCTAATGTCTTTAGAAGACTAGAAGATAAAAATGAATTTCACTGGATGCATTACAATACAACCACGCAGAAATGCTGGCCAACCTCGTTTACGTGATGATACAATCTTTGATTTGATAACAAACAATCCTTCAAGAAGTACTAGGTGCGTTGCGAGGGAACTGAGAACAATTCAAGTTCGCGTATGGTATGCGCTATTACGCGACTAAGACCATCCATATCATTTCACAAGAGTCCAGCATTTAGAAGATAATGATGGTCCACTTCGGCAAGCAGTCTGTGAATGATATTTAAATATCGATCTGCGCATTCAAAATTCCATTCTGTGAACAGATAATATTTTATCTGCCCAAAATGGTATTTTCAATATTCACAATCAGCATCACTGGAGTTATGAGAATCCACATTTAATTGTCTAGAACTCGGAAACTTCGTTTTGGTTTAAATATTTAGAGTGGTTTATTATGTGAACGACTGGCAAGATTACGTCAAAACTAATTTTTTTTATTTATATATTTCTTTTTCAATATTTTTAGTTTATTCATATTTCGCCGTACCGCATAAATGAAGAAAATGATTTAGATTTTCTACAACAGCTTCCAAAATTTTTGGAGCATTTTGGCAATAGCAAGACGCGCTGAAGCATGTATAGCTGATGCCGGAAAACAAATCGAACAAATGTTATAAAGTGTTTCCTGTTGTACGTTTTTAATTATGTAATATTAAAAAACTTAATATGTTTAATTTTTCATTTTTAAATATGCTAAAATTCAGAAAATACCAATCGGATTAAAAAATTGCAAAAGATCATTCGTTTTGTTTTTCTTTTTGTGCTTTCTTAAAGGTATGCTGAATTGTATTCATTCCTTGCTATTTTTATGGTGTTAAGTATGCTTTATTTAATTCTGAAGTCATTATAAACGTCAACGAATTCGATAATTAGTGAAGTATTGTAAATAATTACAAAGATTTATTACTACTTAAATTATAATCTATAAAGGTTTATCTCTACTGAATCTTTTAAACCATTCTAAAAACTTCTTTTTTTTTGAGATATTAGAGAATGTGTAAATTATAATATAACCGATGTACAAATATAATTTAACTTAATACTTTAGAATAGACTGATACAAGGGGGCAATAAAGAACAATTTAATGTTTGAAATGCACTGATTTATACATACATACGTAAATAATTAATTTTTTTCTAATTTTATAAATAATATGTACGATTAATTTTATATAATCTACAAGAGAAAAAGAAAAACTAAAATCTATTCAGTTTTTATTTTTTTTGGATTCGTTTTGACAAAGATCGTACCACAAAATATTTTGTGTACTAATTAGCACTACAAATAAACGTAATACATACACTTAATACACTATTAATAGAAATTGCTACTTAAGCGCTAATAAATATTCTATTGAAAAAGTAGATCACAATTTTTCATTTTGAATGACTATCTAAGAAAAATGGTACAAAAATATACAATTGTGTATACAAAAAATATTGGCAGTAACGGTATGAGTGGGCATCATCTTATCTTTTCATTATACTGTCTGTAAGACATAAAAAAATAGATCTGTCTATAATATTATTAAATACTTTTAATTATTGCAGGATATACATATTCAGTTGTGAACATTATCACATATTCGTGCTTCTTTTATTCCGTATTCCACTGCACATATACATACATATTTACAACACACTACACATTTCTGACACAGTCTGGATTGTGAACGGCACTTATTAGAAGTTCGTGCATCGTTGTATTTCATTACTTACATAATTTCTTGATACTTGGTATCTATTATCCCATATGTTAAATTAACATATTTGTTTTTGTCACTTTAAACAGTCATATCTCCTTAATGACGGGGGCTGGAAAAATAGTTTTGTTTTAATTAATTATGTGGACTTAGTAGAAGGACAAGTGATAAAAATCAACACTTTTAATAATCAGTGTTTGTCTATATTGACAGGAAAATAAATGCGAAAAACATTTAATTTAGTTTCTGTTGTTTTAAAATATTGAGTGTTTCATTAAATATGACGAGAACTCCATAATATTAAAACGAATATATAATTTGTTATATAATTTTTACTTTTAATCGGATCTAAACTTTATTTAAGAAAAGGTATTCGTTGGCAAAAAAAATAAGTTGAAGAGAATTTCGGAAAGCAATAAATTCATCGTTGTTAAGATATGGAGAATGCTTTTAGATCATACTTTTGATAGTTATTAGTAAACATCGTAAGGAAACGTCTTCAAAGTAAGATTCATTTTTAGGCAAGATGCTAGTTACCTATAACAGCGTGTGGGGGAAGCAATATTAAAATCAGAAATAATAATAATACTTTTTTGCAGTTCGCAGGTTAAAAATAGTACCATGTGATTCATTTAGAGGTACTTTTTCCAGTAAGGATTTTATGACAGATCAAACTGTCATGGTATTTTTGTTGAGTATTGTTTGACATTTCATCATGGAAAGACTTAGTCCAACACAACGTCTATAAATTATTCAGCTGTACGAAAATCAACGTTCTACGAGGAATGTGTTTCGTGCGCTTAGAGCAACTTATGGTCCATATAATCTGCCTACCGAACACACAATTCGCTATACCAGCGAAAATTTTGAAACCCAATTTTCATTATTGGATAATTCGCGACCAAATAAACCACATCGAGCACGTAGTGAAGAAAATATAGCAGCGGTAGCGATGACTGATGAATCAATTCGGCGCTGTTCTCAACAGCTTGGCTTGTCGTATGCAACAACTTGGCACATTGTTCTGGTAATGTTAAGTATACGAGAAGTGAAAGTTATCGGATAAAAGTAGTCGAATTTGTAAAGGACTTAAAAATGAACAACTTTCAGGATAAACTTAAAGGGGGAAATGTAGCTTGAAGAAGATGCACTGTTTTCGACCAAAATTTTGTTCAGCGACGAGGGTTAATACCTACGTCAGTAAGCAAACCTGCCGTATTTGGGCTGAAGAGGTTCAAAAGGTGCCATTACAACCAGACAAAATAACGGTTTAGTGTGGTTTATGGGCTGGTGTAATCATAGATCCATATTTGATCAATAAAAATAAGGCCGACCGGAACGTAACTGAATGATCCCCGTTATCGCGCCATGATATCGGACTATTTGCTGGCTGAAATTGAAGCCCGTGATCTCGACAATATTTGGTTCCAACAAGACAGCACTACTTGCCACAAGCCCGTGAAATCATGGCATTATTGTAAGAACAATTCGGTGACCAGTTAATTTCACGCTTGGGCCCGTTGAATTGGTCGTCTAGATCATGTGATATCACACCTCTAGACTTTTTTCCTGTGGGGCTACGTAAAGTCCAAAGTCTACATGGATAAGTCGGCTACCATTGGAAATTGGAAGAAATTGGAAACCAACGTTACTCGCGTCATTCGCCAAATACCACTCGAAATGCTTGAACACGGCACCGAAAATTGGAACTTCAGAATGGACCATGCAGTTACTACAGTTACGACCAACATTTGAAAGAAATAATCTTTAAAAAATAAGTGTAAGGAATGTTTCTTTTGTATGATAATATAGATTACCCGATAAAATTAATTTTTTTTATTTTTTAAGAAGTACTTCTAAATATATCACCCGGTATTATTCTCTTATTTAAGAAACTGAAGTACCACTTTTAATGTCTAGGGATTGAATTTAATCTCCTCAGTATCATTCAAATGAAAAATTATCATAAAACATGTCGGCATTATTGAAAATTAATTATATTATCTACTTTTGATTAACATTTACGGATATTGAAACTTTTACTATTTTTAACTTTTAGTCTATGAGATACAAAAAATAGTGTGGTATATACCATGGGAGCTGAAGTGATTAAATAAATCCCTTGAATAGTTGTTTCTCGAGGGTTTTAGCTAGCGCGATCTAATGGGTCATTTCAGTTTCTTGTCATGCAATATACACTATTATTGTTAAATTGACTGGATTTAAACAATTGGGTAAACAGTTTGTATAACATACTTAATAATTCCGTTAAATTATGTTTATGAATAGAATGTTTCATCAAGAACTACCTGCTACTTCCATCATTAAACCAAAAACGGTACTAACTGCTTTATTGACCTAAATTCGTCTTTATTTTTTTATTATACGCGAACTTCGGTGTAATTCCTTAACTCTCATATGCATTTAAAATAATGCGGTCACTCGAGGATACTAGCCGAGTCGACTAACACCGTATACATATAGATAGAATTGACTACGTGCAGGAGGCCATCAAAATTGTATTTGTTGGTATTTACTATTTTTCATTGAAAGTAATTAACCGTAACAAATTTGTCTGATTGTCATACTTCATATTATTTCAGAAATGATTGGGAGATCATTGAGCAAATGAACCAATTGGGTAGCCGTCACTGATTACTATTCGAATCACTGAAATATTCACTTCCAACTTCTTTAAAATTAGTTTCATTTATATCACTTGTCCTTATATGAAGTACATAGTATCATAATGGCAATACATTTACATTATTAATTCAACATTCATTGTTAATAATAGCATAACACAAAGCATTCACGCATATACAGCATTAAGTATTAGGAATTTTGGAAAAATTATAAATAACAGGTTGCTTAGAAATTGTATTAATATTTTATGTGATTTTTATCGGTTTACATGGATTGTCAGAGGATGAAAAAGGCTATTATGTTTGGAACGCTGAAAAAAGAATAACAAATACAAAAATAGCAGAATGAATGGATTTTATTATTTGGATTATTAGGGAAAATATATCTCGGAATCACTATATATAATTGAAGTAGAGGTATTAGTCTTTTGAAGGTAGTACTGAAAATATGAAAACAATTTATATGTCTGGGGTTTAATTATCATTTGCAGCAAAATATTTGAAAGTATTTATGATGTAGGATCTTACTTGCTTAAAATATATCATTGTATTGGAAACAGTTTAATGAAGAAAATGTTCTGCCAAACATTAACTAGGAAACTGTCAAAATATTTTATTCAGGAGTAATATAATTTAATTTATATGTTAAGATTTGTTACTTATGCAAAATGATGAAAATATGAAAGTCACAGTAAACGAATTTAAGTAACGCATAATGAAAATTGTTTATAAAAAGCTAGAAGTAAAACGTTTTTTTCAGAATAAACATTATAATGAAGACATTCAATTTATCATGCAGCTTCTTGTTATTAAACAATATGTTGCAGGCGTTTGTTATATAAATTGCATTCCAGAACATGTATATAGGCACATTGATTTTATGTTTTAAATTAAAGCAATTTTGCTAAGACAACATGTATTTTCCGTTTCTGATTAGTGATTACTGATTACGAATGCCTCCATCCAATAGTCAAATGTTTAATCTTCCTCTAAAGATATTTTACCATTCATTTTCTCAACTATATACAAAATAATATTTAGGACAATTTAAAAATACGTAGTTCTTAGCCAATTAAGTATTTTTTTTAGAATTATAAAGTACAACCAAAAAGTTGTTGACATTAAAGTCTTATACATGATTAAGTTAAAAAATAATCAACAAAATCACAAAACAACAATTTTGCCATACATTATCGTCAAGTTGTTTAAAGGCCAGTATCCTTAATATTCTTAAACTTTTTTTGAATATCTACAGATTTTCTTTTTATTTAATGAATGATAAGATAATGATTAGGAGAAATTACTGAACAATTGAAATTGGAAGAAAGTGTCAATTTCGCAATCACAAAATGCTTAAATTTTTAAATATTTTTGATCAAACCAAAAGTTGTATATAGAGGCCTAGTATTTATATTAAATCAAGAATGTACAAATCATTTATAGTTTTAGAGATACATAGCTTCAAATTTATCCTCAAGCTGAGTTTTACCTGAAAATTGTAATTTTATTCGCAGATAAACCAAGCATACCTTAATAGTGTTTAATATTAATACCAAAGAATCAGTAAAGAACTATCGTATGATCAAAAAGTCTTTGGATCGCTATTGCCGTGGAATTTACGAGATATCTATGAAATTATTTATTTCAATTAGTTTTTACATTTACTTGACAACTTTCAAGTCAGCTGGTTATAAAATATACATAAATTGCAACTAATTACCATAACCTAAAATTTATTTTATTTGTGACTTATGTGTACTTCAAAGTACAGAAGTAAATAATTCTAGAGATGGTTTTTACACTTCATGGCTATCGCGATTCAAAGACTTTTTGATCATATGTTACTTACGTCAGATACATTTTTATACTTCCATTGGTTACTTCTAAGACACTTGCATATGTAAAATTATTGAAGTCCGCAAATATCGATTAATAATAATTAATTTAATTTAACTCATAAATCATATATGCCTACATAAGAGAAGATACAATCAAATGCAATCGATAATGAACGATACACGATAGAAGAATGATTTTTCAGCATTCCTTTACTTCATTTTTTTATCTTACCCTATATCTTCCCTTCTATTTTCTGACATATTACTCTCCATATAGAAAGTATCAGATTCATAGGAACGTTTCAGATAATTTTTGTCAAGATTATCATAGCTTTCATCGTTGGTACTTTTGAAGTTTTTTCCGAAATCGGCGAAGTTATATGGATTTTTTGTAGTCCTCTGTATAAGCTGATAATAATTACCTACATAAGGATTTACAGTGGATGATGTAATGAAACTAGGCTTAATAGATGGTGTGTACTGTAGGTTACTAGAAACAGTTTGTCTGTGAGTAAAACGTTGAAAATCATAAGGAGACTTCGTGGTTGATATAGAAAATACGGGAAAAGGTTTAAAAGTGGAGGTTTGTTGTGTCGTGCGTAAAATTGACTGTGTAGGATTTTGGTATTGGTTGTGATAATATGGCACTTGCGAAGTACTTTTGATAAGTGAAATATCTTCTTGAGTGTTTTTATTATTATAATTATTGTTGTTATTGTTATAATTTCCTTCTCCATTGAAAGACCTGTTACAATTTACGAAAATTTATTTAAAGGAATTCTCCACTTTTAAAACAGTGGCTTTATGATACTTACAACGACCGTCCTGGACTTGGTGACCCATCTTGTCTTACATAAGCGGGTGTATTTTGTGAATAATCTGGTATTATATTTTCATGTTCCGCTACACACCTACCATTTAAACAATACTGAAACGAATTTTTAATTATTAATTTTATATGTTAGCACGAAAAGTTTATGTATTCACCTGTCCATCACCACACGAAGAACCTTCAGCTGCCGGTCTATATGCTACGCAATAGCCACTACCCGCGTCGAAGCAAAATAATTGGGCACAAACACGGTCATCTTTCTATTAAAAAGAAGTAAAACATTTTAATTGCATATATTTTTTAGGCATTGTGCAGTTGTCTTACAAAGCACGCGCTTGTACCGCGATCTCTTCTACATTGAGCGTCTAACGTCAATAGTTTGCCAGGCAGTACCCTAGGTAAACTGTCGTCTTCGTGTGGAGGATTATATAAGCAACTTGCGGTATCGCCGCTATATTAAGAAAATATTAGCAAAATTATATTGTTGAGCAAGTGCTATGCTTACTTCAAGAAATGATGAAAACTAGCTACGCTGCAGGAACTCCATCTAAATCCGCGTTCCGTGTGTCTTAAATCTGACATAATATAACCGTCTTCCCATTGGCATTTTTGGGCTCCTGGACCTCCTAAGTACGATGGTGGGGGACTTCCGTCATGTACAGCCCCTAACCTGGAAGTTTTTTTCGGATTTTAGGATCAACTTTATATACTTTAACGTACATAAAAAAAGATAAATAAACAATATTGAACAACTAGAGTCTCTAAAATAATGCACTAAAACTTAATTATAAATAAGACCTTGTTTTTATATAAAGTATTTAGCCTTCATAACTTGTAATGTAGCACGATGTAAAATTACGAAAGATGTTTCCAAAGTTATTAAAATTGTGTTAAGTTTATTTTATTTTCTTTATAATATTAATTTTGACCTAAATTATATTGTAATTTTCCATAACTTCCATTTAATTGCATGTACTTGTCACAGCGCGAAACTATTTTTAATGCCATCTTAAACAATTTTTTGGGAGTCATTTAAGTCCTGAAATCGGAGCCCATGTAGAGGTTTTTTAATTCTGGGTACCAGATCAAACGAAAAAGTTGGGTGATGGAGTATTCTCAGCGCAGTTCATCTAATTTTTCATGGTTCTATTAGCAGCATGTAGCTAGCCGTACGTTAAAGCGTTACAGTAATGGTTACCAATATTCCAGGACGGCTTTTCATGAACTCTTGCCATAGTACCCTTGATAAAGGGATTAAAGAATATTCTGCGGTGATTGTGGTTGCCTTTGGTAGGTAATCTAACAAAATTATGCCATCGCAGTCCTGATACACAGTAATTATTACCTTACCAACTTACCAACACATGGGACTGAACATGTTTTAAGCTTCTTCTAATTTGTGGTATTCCTTAGATTGATTTTTGTTTTCAGATTAAAGTAAGGATGTATATTTTATTAGTTATTTTTATTCGCTGCCAAAATACATCACTCTAATGATTTAACAACTCTTGAAATTGACAAGAGTTAGATGTCCTCTGGTCTCTACAGACGAGATAGCCAATGAGTTGAAACTACTCTCTTCCAAATGATCTTGCAGAATGTCAGAAACTTGTAGTGAATAAATACTTGTATTAACCACACGAATAGTTATTTGTCTATTGTTCTTCAATAGATTTTCAACGGGAATGATGTTAATGTCGTTAACTGCTGTGTTTGGCGATTTGCTACGAGGATAATTTTCTAGGAAGGTTCTATTAGGTTTAAAGCAATCGATCTAACGACAAACAGTATTTGTCGATTCAGCAGATTAATTAAATACTCCACCTAATCGTTGAGCGATTCTGTATACCCTCTTTCGATAGGAGGAAAATAACAGTTCTTTGAGAATTTATAGTGTTTTTCATTCCGACTAAATTAACGCCATTGTGTCTCCTTCAGAACTCCTCTTGAGTGGCCACAACCTTCTTCCACCGATCCTCCCACTTTCGGAAACAGTCCTTTATTTCAACTTTTGGAATAGCTAACGTTTGATTCGTCGTATTCCTCTTTGTCTCCTCCACGTCATCGAATCTTCTTCCTTTAATAAGATATTTTAATTTGTGGAACGGCTAGAAGTCGCAAGGAGGTAAGTCAGGACTATAAGATGGTTGCGTAGCTGAACAATGAATGAGCAGGTGCGTTGTCGTGATGAAACACCCAGTCGCTACTTTTCCACAAATCGGGCCATATCCTTTTTACTATCACGTAATTGTTTCAATACTTCTTGGTAATACTCCTTGTTCAGCGTTTGACCCTTTGATGCGTATTGATGATAAACCTTCCTGGTCGAAGAAAACAGTAAGCATCACCTTGATGTTGCTCCGACTCTGGCATGCTTTTAAATCGCCTGCGCCACTCCACTCTTCACACTACTATTTAATTTGTACCACTCTTTAATTTACACCACTCTTTAATTTGTGTATCATAGATTCATTGCCATATACTTGACGTATTCTACTAATGGTTTCCGATCACTAATGGCCAAATTTTTAACAAAATTTAAATAATTATAAAAGAACTAACATCTATAACATTTGCAACATGAGGTAAGTTAGGTGAGACATAATAATAGATAATTTGACGTGTTAATTACAATCAGTAACGGAATAAATTTTGTAAAGACAAAGTTGGCAGGTACATTATCGCTAGATGGCAGCGGATCAAATGCAATCGAATGTCCGGTCTGCAAAATATATTTTAATTTTATTTTGGAAAAATATGTAAATTAATGTCGAATCACATTTTTAGGCTGAAATAATTATACTTACAAATGGCCAACTTCGTGAGCTGCAACAATAATGCCACTGAAACCACCGGTATCTTCAATAATAGCTACAGAGTTGACTTTTTCCAAGCGCTTATTGATGACACAAGCTCCACCGACGTAGGCAAATCCTATTTTAACCAACCAACACATTAATATATTAAATAATGTTTTAGAACAGCAAAATATGCACAATTTTGAGATATTTTGATGTTTTCAGAACAAAAAATATACTAACTACATTTAGACTATGTCTTAAAATTGTAGCACCAAAAACTTTAACACCTTTACACTTTAACCACATAGGTAATTACAAAATAAAACACGTATTACTTTGTTATATCACTGTATTAACATAAAATGTGTCATCGCAGTTTTGACCAATTTGATCATTTATGAACACTGAGTTACAAATGAAACTAAATAAACTAACTTCTGCTACTTCATGATACTTAAAATTTAATATAAATAAATATAATCTTTTCCACCTACAGAATGCTTAACACTAATGCTTACCAAAACAATCATGTCATCATTAACCAAGATATTTTAGATTTAATGGAGGTAGTAATAAAACAAAATTATTTTAAATTTATTTATTTAATTGATTTAATTAAAAATTGATAAACAAAAAGCAGGATTGGTAATGCTCACTTGATTAAACGGGACTACTAGACATACATCCTAACATAAAATTTACGGAGAAAATCGAAAAAAAACCCACTTTTACAGACTCTTGTATGTCAAATGATTTGCAACACAAGCCACAAATTCGCCGCATTTCACTTTATGATTAATATGGCATTAATGATACTGCCTTTATCTAAACAAAATTTCGACCACGAAATTGACATAATTATACGAATTGCGTACAAGAAATGGCTATTTTAGGAAACATTTTAAATAAAAAGCATTAAAAAACATTAGCATTAAAACTAGTCTAATTTAGTAATAAATTAGAACCAGATCAATATGTATCATTGACTTATTTTGGCAGTGTTACTGGCTAAGTAGCTACTAAAGTAGCTTTTAAAGCACATAAAAAAATATCATTTTTTTTCTTTAACGCTAAAAACAAAACAACACTCGCTAAACAAATCAGGTGTATATAGACTGGAATTTTCGGATTATAAAGGTATATATCGATCAGACTGGTAGAAGTTTTAATATTCGTGCCATAGAAGATGATTGGAAAGTTTTAAGCTAGGACCCGCCATTGTTCAACACGAGGGATGGGTTTTCCTGCGCATGTAAAAAGAAAGCTTGTTTTGTCCTTAAAATATTCTAAAAATATTACCATGTTATGTTTGTTCAGTAGAGAGTGACAGTCTGGTAAGTAAATACGTGTTTTCGGTTCTCGCCGGATTTCTCGATTTCGAAAATGGATAAAAAAGAAATTGCATTTTCGCGAAGTAATGTGAATGAAAATAAATGCTTTCTACATATACAACGCTAATTATTCGAATTTTTTACTGAAAAAGAAAATTCGCGCTTATGCAGGATACGAACCTACGTCCATCGGTTTGCCGGACCACGCTTAAATTGACGGATGTCTTAAATTTGCAAAAATTTGCCAACTACGGGCACAATATTAATAACTGTTTCTTAATGCAGTTTAAGACTTCCCAACGATTCGAACTTCAGTCTCTTAATAGCTTAATGATAAAAGCATGGTCCGGCAAACCAATGGACGTAGGTTCGAATCCTGCATAAGGGCGATTTTTTTTCAGTAAAAAATTCTAATAATTAGCGTTGTACATGTAGAAACCATTTATTTTCATTCGGATAAAAAAACGTTTGTACAAAATTTTGTTTAAAAACCGTGAAACAGCCTTCCGGGATATATATTTCAGCCGATCAAATGTTTTTATCTGGTTCAAGAGATTTAAAAATGGCCGTGAATCAGTTGATAATGACTCCCGGTCAGATCTTCTACTTCAAAAACCAACGAAAACGTCGCAAAAACTCGCGGTTTAGTGCTCCCTGGCCGTCGACTTGCAATTAACGAAATGGCGATTAACTTGATTTAAATTTTTACGCGGCTCAGTCAATTTTAACTGAAGAACTTAAGTTTTAACTTCTTAGTGAATGCTAATTTGATATATACATACAAGGACTGATCGCTTTATTCCGCCCCTGACCCATTCATAAACCAAAACAATTATTTATCTTCACGTCGCATTGTAGCCTGCTACGTACGGACTAGCGCTAGAAACTTGCAAGTCTGAACCTGTTAAAGCGTGCCTACAGTAGACGTCCGAGTTCGAGAGAGTCACTTATCAGTATCGAAATGGATCGTGTCGAGCAACGAACGACGATTAAATACTTACGTTTACAAGAAATGACCCCAACTCAAATTCATCAAGATTGGTGTATACATTGGGGAATCTACGTATCATATTACATAGTTAAAATGTGATGTCGTTAGTTTAAATGTGGTGTACAAAAGTACATGCAGGTGGAGTGCCCACAACCGTCACTATCCAAGACACTATTGAAAAGGTCAACGATTTCGTACTGCAAGATCGACGTGTGACAAATACTGATCTCCCATGCCATGTGGTATATAATATAATTACAGCCGAATTGAACTTGATAAAATTGTCTGCAAGATGGGTACCAAGAATGTTAACAAATGAAGACAAGCAAACTCGAAAAGTGATTTGCAGTCATCTTTTAACGCGGCATAGATAGGACAAAAAAAATTTCTTGGATGAGTCCTGGATCCACCATTATGATGTAGAGACCAAAATACAGAGTAAGAAGTGGATACATTGAAGTTCACCACCGCCGAAAAAATTCAAGTTGCAACCTTCAGTAGCGAAGGTCATGCTATTCGTATTTTGGGATGCTGAAGGCGTAATTTTAGTAGATTTCCGGCGGAAGTAGGCCACAATTACAGGTGCTTATTATGCCAATTTAATTCCTAAATTACTCGTCTTGATAAAAGAAAAACGTCGGGGAAGTTGCGCAAAGGTGTTCTCTTGGATCAAGATAGCGCAACCAATCACAGGTCCGCCATTGCAACAGCCGCAATAGCTCAAGCAGGCTTCAAATTATTTGAGCATCCGCCATATTTGCCAAATTTAGCCCCCAGCAATTACCAACTGTTTCCAAAATTTAAAGAACACTTGCGTGGTAAACGATTTCCGTCAGAAAAATGATGTGATGTGTGGTAAATCAGTTGCTTGCAGAGGTTGAAGAGTCTTTTTTTCGAGAAGCATTAGAAATGCTAGAACATCGATGGGAAAAATATGTTCACCTTAATGGAGACTATGTTGAAAAATAAAAGTAAGATATCTGCTAAAAAAGGAATTCCCCCTCGTACATACTTCTTGTTGTATCTGTAACTTAAATGTACCTATTTTCTGTGTTTTGGGTTTTCACATTCATAACCTGTTTCCTCATATGTAGCCTCTGCATGCCATATTTAAAAATTTGTATAAATAGCACACTTTATGTTTCATTTGCGTTCGTTAAAGACTGTTCGTTAATGACAAAGTTGATCGAAACTGCATACATTTAATGTCAATATAGTGATATAACAAAGCAATACGTGTTAAATTTTATTTTTATCATTGAATATCACAAAGTTATAGATTACAATATTCCACAGATAATTATCACACTGAATACGTACTTCGACAACCACATTTTCTGCTGAGGATTATGTTGCTGTTGAAATAAATTCGGTGCGATGTGAAGTACAAAGATGTTAAAGTGTACTTCAACTACAATTTAGTAGTATTAGTAATACAAGTAAATTAGTAAAAATTCACGTTTTTTATATATCTTGATAAATAAATTAAAATTATTAAAATAAATGATGTAAACGTGAATTTCTCCTACTACGTAAGTGTATTGTCTTCATGGTAAATTAGTATGCTTAAGTAGATAGAGTTAGTGGCATTACATTCATGCAAAAAAAAACGGTCTGCGTTTTTAATAAGTTTTCGAAAAGATAGGTACGTAAGCGTCGTTATTAGTGAAATAGTAGAATACGAGTTTTTGTAAAGTGTACGTGCGATCAGTCAAAGTCTGGAGATGACAGCAGTATGCAGCAGATACGATTATTAGAAGTAAACTCACAGTATGTTCGATCAAATCATAGAAAACACTGTGTGTCTGCGTGCGTGCGGGACTGAACAATTTTTTTTTAAACTTCTTAATATCAATGCATGGAAGACGTGCTGGAAATATATATTACAGAAAGAAAAATGTGGTGGTGGACTCGTACGAATGTGCAATGAATAAGAGATTTGCTACTATCACATTGGTATTTACGAACAGTTACATTAATTATTTTTACATTTTTTACACATGTGACACTATATAGATTATTTCAAAGAAATTAGTCATTGGAACTAAGTGCGTCTGTATTTTCTATAAGCATTTCGATCTCGCATTAACTTATATACGAGATAGCTTCTCTAGAAAGTAAATAAAAATTATATCGCGAGTATTCCAGACATCAAGGACCGTCAACTTTTTAGTTGGTGGATCGATTTTTTGCCTTCTTTGAAGAGGATTCTCTTGCGAAAACCCATTGTTTTGACTATTTCTTAGTTTCCAGTTAGAAATAATGTATTACAATTTCTACTACTATTGTAAAATAGCGCAGTATAAATAGCGATTATGTGAATTATATGGAAATTGCTCCAAACTGTTCTATCTCGTTTTACAATCGTTCAATTGTTAGTACATTTTACTGGCAGTTTTTGCACATGCAAATACTTGTGTAAAATATTGTGGATCCGGTCATTTCAAATCCCTACTGCCTTAGCAATCTCACGCACTTTCAGTCTTCTAGCTACCATCATCGTACTATTCATTTACTCAATATTTTCTATAGTGGCCACTTCTAGGGGTCGTCCAGAACGCTCAGCGTCGTTTCTGCTTATAAATAGTTCTTATTGATAGGACAAAGTCACCATAATGTTTATCTAGTTTGATTTTAGTTTCCTGGGTCGTTTTACCTTTCAAAAAATACGAGAGCGACGCTGAAATTAGATATAGAGAAATAAAAGAAGATAAAGGTTCAACACTTTATTGATCTTCAAAGTACTCTCTTTCATTATCTACACACTTTTGTAGATGAGTTTTCCAAAGTTCGGAAGCATCACGCCAAGTGTTATTTGAAATTAACTGGAAAAATTTGTGGATGGCGAAGTCAATCTCCTGTTCTGATGAAAATGGACGACCACGTAAATCCTTCTTAAGATTAAAAAATAGCTAGAAATTGCGCTGTGCTAGATCCGGCGGATAAGGGGGTGTTCAATTACTTGAATGTTGTTTTCTCTCAAAAGAGAACAGTAACACTAGCCTTATGCGCCGAAGCATTGTCATGGTGTAGCCTTAAGTCTTTGTTTTTGAGTTCTTGGAGAACCTCGGGCAAGCAATAGGGTATACCAGGCGGTCGTGACAATCTTTTGCCTTTCTTGAAAAACTTGACAGCTTTCACAAGCCCAGTACTTCTGAAGAAAACGGCGTACATAACTTTTTTTATCGCACGCTGTTTTTTCAGTCGTCGGCGTTGGCTCTTCGTACACCCATACCCTACTCTCTTGTCGCGTAGGAATATCGCAAAATGAAATGTAGGACTCATCAGCCGTGACAATTTTAGAAATAAACCGATGCCCATCTTTTTTTAACATATCCAGCGTTCACGGCTAATTCTCATACTCTCTGCCTTCTGTGTTTTTGTTAAGCTATATGGCACCCATCGTGACACAAGTTTTCTCACATGTAATTCTTCATGCAGGATTTGCCTTACTGTTACGGATCTAATACTAAGAGTGGTCTCATGATCGCGTAGGTGCACCTTCTATCTACTTGCAACATTTTACGAACAGGGGACATATTTTCAGAGGCGACTGCTGACCTGAGCCTACCTGCATATTCCTCGTGATGCAAATAACTGCGACCACTGCGATATTCTGTACACCATCTAAAAACCGTAGCCCGAGATGGTTCTTCATCTCAAAAAGCCGTATACAAGCGTTGCAAGCATTCTTCATTAAGACTCAATTTAAAGTCATACAGTATCATAGCCCTGAAATGCTCTCGACTTGACTCCATGACTTCATGTATTTAAACATCCACTACTAACATTGTAATAGTAACGTTAGCATACAAGTTGATTCATGTTTGAAGTTTAACTAACTAGACCCACTAAATGTCATTCTAATCGAGTGATGTTATATCTCACTAATTTCAGCACCACCCTCATAATATTTAATCATATGAAAATCTCTTTCATCTATTTTCCATAAACCAAAATGGGCATCACTGAAACTTGGTGTACGTTCTGTAACCAATAATCAAATATTGTCCTGTTATTTGGCAATATCTCCTAAGTCTAACTTGAGGTCACTTCAGGTCAATCGATTAATTAAATACTTTGGAGCTAAATTAGTCATATTCCAAAACCAAAAGTAAGCACATTTGAAGAAACAACGAAAGTTAAAATTCAATATAACTGGATATTTGTGAGTAGGATTTCAATTACAAAGAAAATAAACAGTAAAGATCTTCAAATAAAAAGGAATTTATACGTAATTTAGAATATAATAGAATAAAATAGAAACCATTATTAATAGCATAATGCATAAGGTCAAGACTGCTATCGTATTCCATCAAAATATGATTAAAACTAATTTACAAATAGTATAAATCTAGATTGAATTAATTTGGTTTAAAATTATTTTCAATTTTGCTTTTTATTGGAAAAAATTACCTAAATCAACTGTTATTGTATCTCTTATTCACTGCTTCGCAAATGATACCCACCGGAGAAATATGAAAATTAAAAACATTTATATGAATTGATTAAGAAAAGATAAATACACAACTACAACATTGTGCACACGAAATGCAATAGAGCTGAGAACTTAAAAAAATAAGATACAAAAACAATAAAAAAAAGATATGAAATCTAAATAGAAACGTGCGTAGTGCAAAGTATTTTTGGTATTCAGACTTTGTAGATGAACTGCGTACCTGCTGTGCCACGATTACACACATCAGAAGGATACGATCGTCTGCACATGTCTAGTCTGCAAATAAATACACCCGGTCAATCGGGATTTGACACCCATGGCTTTCGCACCACCACTCGTTTGTGCATAAATATGTTCTCGTCCTCTGGTTAAGTCAATGTAATGGTACGCTAGTGTTTTCGTTAAAGTTGGCCAAATGGTTATTTTGAATTATTGCCTGTATTTTGGTTTTCAAAAATAGATTTGGATAATATATGCAAACTGTGAGGATGATAACTCTATAACTATTGATTAAAAATTAAAGTACTGGGGTTAAAATGTAAATCGAAAATTACATTATATTCATACGTCATCAAACTATTACACATTATGCATTTTCAAGAAAACAATCTTAGCTATATGTTGAACAAAATAATGTTTCAACTAGAAAGACTACTATGTCTGTTGAAACAAATTTGGCGAAGTTTTTAGTAAATATTGAAAAATTGCGAAATATAAATAATTACTAAATTTAATAAACATTCACATCCAAGATATAATACTCTTTACTGAGGAAAATCATGTTGTCAAATGTTGTCTTTAGTTATACGAGGGAAAGTCATTAAATAAGTCACAAACTGCTGTAGGAAAACTGAAAATAGGAGTGAGTTGTTTTCCTATTTGTCAATAGGTGTCACCACAATCCAGCTTTATAATTCTCAAGTGACAGTTGGTGTGCGGGAACACAGGCAGTGTTAAAATGGCGTGCGTACTCGAAGATTGTACTGTGGAAGAGCAACGTGCTATTGTGCGTTTTTTTCTCGGCAAAAGGACTTTCTGCAAAAGATATTCATAAGGAAATGTCTCCTGTTTACGGTGAAAAGTGTTTGTCGCGTAAAGCCGTATATAACTGGGTCGAGAAATTCTCTCAAGGATGCTTAAAAGTTGTTGACGATCAGCGAAGTGGCCGCCCCGTTCAGATTTCGACAGATGCAACACTTCGACGGGTGGAAGAGATGATTCGAACTGACATGCGGGTAACAATAGACAGTATAGCAACTGCAATAGGGTGTTCTCATAGTTTAGCCTACGAACTGATGCACGATCGTTTGAGTTTCCGAAAAGTTTGCGCACTGTGGGTACCTAGACAACTGACCCTTGCAACACCTCTCTCGATACACAGTGGAAGGGGAGAACATGCTTAACAGGATTGTTACTGGTGATGAGTCATGGGTGCACCACTACCAACCCGAAACAAAGCGTGCTTCAATGCAATGGAAACATCCTTCTTCGCCGTCAACAAATAAATTTAAGGTTGTGCCCTCAGCTGGTAAGGTTATGCTTACCGTGTTCTTGAATTCTCAGGGAGTGCTCCTAGCCCATTTCCGGAACAAAAAAGAGAACGTGACTGCTGAATCATACTGTAGAGTCTTGTTGTTGCTTCGGGAAGCAATTCGACGAAAACGTCCAGACCTACTGACGAGAAGAATATTGCTGCATCACGATAATGCCAGGCTCCATTCGGCCCACTTGACCCAGGCGATAATTGCGCAATTAGGGTGGGAACTTCTTGAACATCCGGCTTACAGTCCCGACCTGGCCCCAAGCGACTATCATCTGTTCGGTCCACTCAAAAAGCATCTTGGCGGCAAACATTTCGAGGGTGACAACGATGTTCAACAAGAGCACGTGGTTCAGACGCTAGCCCAAACACTTTTATGCAGCAGGCATTGGGGCATTGATAAAGCGATGGGATAAGTGTATTAATGTATGGAGACTTTGTTGAAAAATAAAACTTGTTTTTGGCTAACTATTTCTCTAATTATTTTTATACCTTTTTGTGACCTAATTACTGACTTTCCCTCGTAGTAGGGCGTTTTAACACTTATGTAAACATTTACTGTTTTCTTCCCTATTTTAAGAAGAGTTACATTATCATAAAGATTAATGTTTATGTAATTTTAAAGTGTTAGTACCTTTTCTTCATTAGACTGAAACATGATCATGGACTAAAATTTCGAAAAACGCATGTTAACTAAAATTGATAAATTGTATTTACAATATCATCATTCTGTATTTCATTAAAGTTAGTCGTTGATACGTTTCATAATTACAAACGTGCAAAATTAAGTTTCATGGAAAGAAGCAAATTTTTCGTTGAACCTGAAAAGAGAGACCATTAAAAATATAAATTGAGTTCTCGTGACGATGAAACTTTGCACGAGCGTATTTATCACATTACGCTCGCAGTTGGTTATGGACAGAATGTTAGCGAAATGAATCATGAATTGTTTAAAAGTTGATTCAAAGTGTGCGAAAGCGTTGGACTAGCAATTTCTTTAAAGAAAATGTAGACTTGAAACGTATTGTTACTATAGAGAAAACTTAGTTAAATGTCGACAAATATAAACATGTAA
The DNA here is from genome assembly GCA_935421215.2 of Melolontha melolontha. Lineage (NCBI taxonomy): Eukaryota > Metazoa > Arthropoda > Insecta > Coleoptera > Scarabaeidae > Melolontha > Melolontha melolontha. Next base: position 113,485,807 of record OW285236.1, on the reverse strand, counting down.
CTAATGAAATATGGACAGTCTGATTTTCCAAGATCCGTAGTATGGTATTGAAAAATTGGCTGCTTCAGTATTTTAGTGTAACATGGTCTAGGTTGGTGATTGGGTAAAATAATAACATATTTTGCATTACTCATAGCTGACTTGAGAAATAGTAAGTAAAAGATGCCCTGTTCGCAGAATAATACACAAACATAAATCACATATTACTTTAAATATAATCCCTGATCTACCGTTGGGAATTATTAAATATTTCTTATTCACAAAATCTTTAAACTTGTTACCAATCATTTCTTATCTTGATTGAAAAAGAAATATTTTTATTCTAACAGAAGTAAAAGAAGCTATAGAAAACTTTTTAGAAACATTCCAAATTCATTAATAAATGTTTTAAATTTTAATATGGCAAGAGTAGAGGGTGTAGTACTTAAGAGATGGATAAAGGCTGTTTTAGATATATTTTTTCACACTTTATATTATCAATATATTAAATTGCACCCATTTTCCCATATATGAGGAAATAGAGAAACCATATTACATTAGTGAATACGTGGTAACTTTTTCCGCCATTGTTGACAAGTAGGTGACAGTAACATCGCTCAGAAGTCATACCTGCCTGACTTCTGGTTATATGCTCGCAAAAATGTCGTAATTTGAGCAGAGGTGCGACCTTAAATTCATGTGTTGGTTAAGCAAAGCAGCAACAAAAACGTTTCCGACTCAAGAAATTCGTTGTGTACGAGTACTTTAAGCAGTTTAAACAATGGACAGGAGTCGGTTCAAGACGGTCTCGACAAGAGACCGACAACACACGTGACCACGGACATGATTGTTAAGGTACGTACATAACATTATATGTCGACCGCAGGATTACCCTCCATCAGCTTGCTAACGAAGGGTATCTCGTACGGTTCGGTGCAGAGTATCGTAATAGAGGAAATGGGAATGTAACGCATATGTGCGCAGTGGATGTGTGCCACACCCACTGACACAGAAACAAATGGGCGTTCAAAACACTTTCAAATTTATTGAGCATTCCATATCTGATTCTAGTTTCTTAGATACGATGCTACTTGTGATCAAAGATGATCGGAAACAAAGTAACAGTAGGTAATCCGAATGGTACATACCCACATTTCCACCACCGAAGAAGCTCCGGACTGTCAAGTGAAACATGAATATCATGCTAATCACATCCTCCGTCAATGCTAAAACGACTAAGACCAAATAAATGGCAACTTGGTAGGAAATTACATAATGACAATGTCCCCAGCCATAAAAAGTGAGTTGTTCGGGAGTTTCCGGCAGCGAAACAAATCTCGGTGATGCTGCAATCGCCTTACTGTGCTATCTTTAGCTTTACTAACAAAATTGAGCTTCTTGGTAGACGTTTTGAAGTGGATAACATGCGACAATGCGACCATTGCTTTACTTACGCTGCATACCAAGAGAGAAAGTTGCAGTGGTACTTCTAGTAATGGCAAGGCTGTTAAAGCAAATATGTGTTACAATACGAGCATGTAAGTTGCAATGGACACACATAATTTGTAAATGAACTTTTTGATACAACCACGTGAGTAGTATTTAAAATATTTCTTAAACAAAATAGTTTTTCAAGAAGTGTTTTAAATATTCACTTTAGTGAGATGGCGTCTTGTATTTTTCATTAATAGACTAATGCTGTATACATATTTCTTATATTCTTTTCTTTGGCTGTTTATTTTTCGCGAACTTTCTCTTCTGATTTATTCATATTTCCAATATTTATAAGACGCTGCAATTTCGCTCGTTTAAAAAAAAGAAATTTTATATTTAGCGATTGGAAAGAACTTATGAAAAACAAAATCTATTCATATAGCTGTATTGCTATTGATGTATTCGACGAAAGTGAATGATTGTTATTGCCTAGCGTTATGAAGCATAATTCAGAACCTCGCTAAATCGTAATCCAAATAGCCTTCATTTTATGATATTGTTGGCATTTAAACAACCTACACAATTAAGAAGATTTAAGATACAATTTATATTTTAACGTACCACTTTTTTTTAAATTTTTTTATTTATTTAAACGTAACTTCAACGCCAAATTTATTTAAACAGTGACAGAAAATAATTGATTTCTTCGTTTAAGTTTAGTAATAAATTCAGTTCACACATAATGCAAGCCTTAATTTGAATTAACTAGGGTGTATTTCAAACATTTCCGAAAACACTAGCGTATGCGGTACACTATTATTAGTACATGTATATTTTGGTCTTTTAAAGATATAATCAGCAGTGACTCAACTAGAGCCATGTACGGTCTTTGTTTGTTAGTGCTGGTTTTGAAAAAATGTAATATGTACACTCTAAATAGTACATGAATCCACATTTACCGGCTGTTCCTTTGGTGCAACGACCTCCTTTTCTTCGGCGGCACATATCATACCTGAATAAGACCATTTCGTAATAAATCGATATTATAATAAATAAATACTGCTCTTGTAGTAAATATTTACATATTGCACAAAATTGCAATTCATTTATCTTATTTAAAAATTACTAGCAAGAGGAGTATTTATAAAAACAAATACATATATAGATTACAAAATTATACCAGAATTTGTTTGTATTTCTTCCAAATAATTGGCAAAATATAATTATTATCACATTATATTACAAAATTAATAATTGACGACTGCAGAATAAGAATTTTATTTTGCTATATTACACCCTACAGCTATACCGAGTGACTATACATGATTGAACAAAATAATTTGAAACATACTTGAGCGGATAAAAATTCATCATTTTTTATATATCAAAAACATCTTTAGTAATATAAAAAATATTATTAAAAATCGCGCCTGCAGAACCAGCGAATTGAAATGAAAAAATCGACCAAAAGAAACTCTAGTAAGCAATGCTATTGGCGATCAATAAAGAAGTGAAAACAATATTGATTGGAAAGGCTAGGTTTGCTATAAGTCGGAAATTTCTACAATATTCCAAACCAACCTAATTTATATGTAACAGGATAATACCAAGGCTGATGTATCCATTACTGATGAAAACATACATACATCCACTCCAAATAGCCCAGACTTAAATATATTTAACTAACACCTGTTGCATAAGTTTTGGGAAATTTTTTTAACTTTTATTATTTAAACTCAAAAAAACTTCAACAAAGGATAATATTATAACACCAATTAATGAACCTTAACACTTAAATATTATATTGCCGCTAGGGGCCCTCTAATCTTCAATTATACGAAGTTTACCTTAAATCTCGCATTAATGTTTGGACGGTTTCTAAATCCAATTCTCTAAGCTTTTGGAATATCATCTGTCGTAATTATTGCTCATTTCGAGCTTCCCAACCATTGTCACATACCTTTTTAGCTAATAAGGCCCAAAAAGTTTCAATTGGCCTTGCCTGCGGGACATTTAGTGGATTGTCGATTCTAGGAACATATGGTATTCCTTGAGCTTCTAACCAGTTTAGGGTTTTTCTAGCATAATGGGCTTATGCAAGGCTAGGCCAAAACATGTAATTATCATTAATGTGATGTACATTAATGAAATTTATTAATTTTATCAAACTGTCGTGACTTCTTACACGGACTACATAAGGTCCAGATATTACTAATTCAGATATGGCACACCAGACCAAAACTTTATCAGAAAATTTTGCCTTTTCTTTAAATTTTATATTATCAGGTATTTTCAATATTGTCTGTATAGAAACCTGTATTTCCAGAAAGGTTCGCATGACTAAATGTAAAATATTTCTCGTCGTCCATGATTATTGTTCGATTATTAGCAAAATGTATACGTCGTAAAGCTCGGCATCATCGGGGAATTATGTGCTAATTCGTGCTAAATTTCGAGAAATTGTATCGTTTGAAACGTTAAAACGGTAAGAAAGTTTACGGGTAGACACCCCAACGGTATTTTTGACACGTTCGTATAATCTATTGACTTGAACAGTTAACTTGTGTGGACGGCCTATTTTTGGAAGGTTGATGGTATTCCTTGTTCACATTTTTAAATTGTACGATATATAGCGCCTTTTGGTATGTTTTGTTCACTAAAAATGTTAATTGTATCTCGTTTGGGCAGTTGTCTAACCAGGTTGTAAATGGGCACGATATTTTGTTAGTACGACATTAGAGAACTGACAGACACTAATCTGAAATGTCAAATAAATTAACAAGACACCAACCAACAAATTTCTTCATGACTGACTAGGTCTATTACTTTTATTATACTACAGAGAGCATTAATATTTACCCCAAAACTTATGTAACAGGTGTTTTAGGTTCCTTAAATTCCATCCAAAGTTTAGAGCAGCAATTTTCTATTCGGAATATTAATAAACTTATAATTGTAGTTGACCACTTTTAGACACAAAAATTCGGTGAAATTACCATAATTTTCACAAAGAAAATTTATTAATCGAAATGTTCATTTCGTATGCAGTACAATCAATAAAAGTACCAGATATAGTCACTGCTGATGACTTTGAAAATATGATTTGTGACTGTGCAAGAGGATCTAAAATCCGTGTCAGATATTGGAAAAGAACTGCAATGGATAGAATGTAATGAAGACAAGCGCTAAAAAATATCTACAAAATCAGTGATTTTGTTTTATTTAGCTTTTTCTGTACTACGCCATTATTTTTACTATTTTGTCCATATCGATATTTTCTTTTTATTTAAGAATATAAATGAAATAAAGAAAATAATTAATGTGTTTAGCGTAGTTTAGATTTGAAAATTTCTAGCATCATATACTTCCAGATATTTATTATAATTGAGAATATACAATATATTTACAATACTCGATAGAATTTACTAAGAAAAGCATAAAGGTGTATGACGAATATTCAGAAAAATTGAATTATATCAATTTTAATAATAAATTGAATCATTTTAAAATAAAAAGAGAAAGAACTTATCACGTAGAAAGGATTGTTGAACTGAAGCAAATATTCCAAGGTTTGTTTATGTTAGATTTCTGAAATCGCTATATTTCTCACAAAAACAAGCCGCTATTATTTTTTCTATATGTTAGCATTTTAATGTACTGAGTTATTCTAAAGGAATGAACCGGTTTCATGATGCAATATTTGGGTTCTCAAGCATTGTCATAAAACGAGTCGCTGACCATTATTTGAAGGAGGTGGTTTCTAAGTTTTGAATGGCTGTTCCACAGGTGCCATAGTTGCATTGCACTTGAAATAGCAAATCGACAGTAAAAGGCTTTCTACATTGTCGAATTCGCGAAAACAAATTCGGTTATCAGGTTTCAACTACTTTTCGAAGGTGATTTGACATTAGAAGAACATACGACGTTGACAACAATTTACAGCGAGTGAGTGTCTGTGTAAAAGAAGAAGTCCAAACCAACCGCGAGACGGAAAGAATCCGTACTACTTTTCAGCGAAATCGGAAACAGTCCACAAATCGAGCCAGCAGTGAATTTAAGATCCCTCAACCCATTATCTGCCGAATGCATATGACGTTTACATATGAAACCATATATGCTGCTCTTTCAAGAACTTCACTTATCAATGACGATCAATAACATCCTTACGAGAGAGTTGAACACGAAAAAGATTTTCCTAAGGTGAACGACTTCTGAGCTGTATCTATAAACATGGTTTATAGCTTATTTTTCTTCGAAGAACGGAGCGAAATAGAACAGTCCTATCTTAAAATGCGCCAATATTGGCTTTTCCCTCTACTATAAGCAGATTATAACCAATTAATTTTTCGACAAGATGGAGTTTCATTGGCATCGGATGGTTCGTGAATGACGAAGCGGCCCAGCGTTGAGTTGGTCGGAAAAGAAACCCATTATCTTGTTTTTTATGCTTAGCCTGCGAGGTCACCAGACCTTATCGTATCTGATTTTTTCTTTTAGGGATATGTAAAAGATCGGGTTTATTTTCCCTATTTGCCCAATAACATAGGTGACCTCAAACATCGAAAAACAACAGCTGTTAACTCAGTTGATCGTGATATACGTGACTGTTGATGTTGTCCGTGCCGCTGATGGTGGCTACCTTGAAAACTTGAAAGATATGAAATAAAAGTTTATTATAAACAGAACCCATGATTTTCTTGGAATTTTGTATTTTCCTTAATAAAATATTGTGTTATGAAATCGGATCATTCTTTGGGAATAACTCTGTATTATAATTTAACAATGGTCATATTTTTATAATTGACAATATTTTAGAAGGATTATTCATAGTATCTCTGATATATTGACAAGAATTTACACACATTAACAGAACATAATATTTATGTATTCCTGCAATAAGAAGTTGCGCAATACATGATAAATTTATATTTCATTAAAGAGTACCTAAAATTAAACTATATATGTATATACTTCAAATAAATAATACTGACTTTGTTATGGCTACCGCAATGTCATAAACTGGCAGTCTCCTCTCTCTAAATAAATATTTTCCCATGTCTGTAAGAGCTGCCGCAGAATCAATAGCATCTCTTCCTACTCTGTTCCTTTCCAAGTAGGGTGTCGCATCCCGGCCCTGTAAAAATTTTCATATTAGAAAACATTACTATTCAAGTTGCCTGGCTAATTGGGAATCCGTAATAATTGCACAATATTTTCAAATTATATACATGCATTTAACAACGGCAAGCCTCATACTACGCTTTTGAAAAAATTTTGTGAAATTGTAAATACGTTAAAAATTATCCGTACCTTTTTATATCATTATCTTATTGCTAAGATGCAAAAAGCACCCTCGAAAATGAGCAGTTTTGTATATTTTTTTATATAACAGAATGCTATTTTAAAATCAAATATGTACTTAATTAATTAATTTTTTTTAACAAGCTATAATCTAATTATAGAAACTTGAAATTGCATGAGCGACAAGCGAAATTTAACAACAATAATAACATAAAATATATTGCTTATACTGTATTGCGGTATTTATTGTAAATATTTCGTAAGTCTCGCGATACATGCGGTTTTGACATCACATCGGATCCATCTACGATATACGTTGATGATGGCGTAGACATCCGTATCCTGATCATGTAACCAACCGTAATATCGCCGCTTTACTTATCTTTATATAAAATAAATCCGTGCGAAGTTGATAAGCTTCTTTCGCATTTCTTTGTTAGTCTTCCCTACTGTATTATCGTCTTTAAAAAACGTTACACTGGAATATAAACTACATATTGAAATTAATCCCAAAAATCCCCCAGTTGTGATCTTATTATCGTTAAGATTCTCATTGAATTGTCCTCAAAAGATATAAAATTATTGATATCACTATTTAAGAACAGGTAAGTCTTGTTGTCACGTTTGTTGAAACAATTTCGAAAGTCTACTTAGAAGGAAATTTAAATTAATAATGGTAAACAAAAAAATATATACCAGATCACTAATTTGGCTTTAGAAGAGAACAGGCAACGATAGAGCAAATACATCGTGTCACAAACAGGTTTCCTCAAGAGTTGGAAGACAAAGGTACTGTACAAAAGGACAATGATCCAAGTGAGTGCCCACATTGCATAATTGCGTTGGAGAAATTAACAGACTGGGTGGAATAAATCGCAACGTGGCCATCTTCTCCGACAGCCAACCAATATTTAAGGCACTGGATTCACTACAAGTTAAATCTGAACTTGTATGGGATTGTGTGCGTGCTCTAAACAAGGTTAATGACCACAAGAAACTGACGTTCTCAACGTTCAGCAAGACCATAGACTTTTGCGAAGATAACATTAACCGTTTTTGTCCCACATTATCACTGGTGGCGTAAAATAGTGCTTTTATGAAGAATGCAAACAACCACTAACAAAAACTCAACTCGCCGAGCAAAAGTTAATTAATACTCATCCACATAAGCTGATGTCTATCTGGTGGAACAACTCCATCGGGTTAAGCCCATAATTCAAGAAAAAAGACCGACAAGACATCATCAATTCATTTTACAGCACCCGCGTACTCGTACGATAAGATTACAGAAGCGGCTATTCAAGAACTTGGTTGGGAGGACATACCACATCCGCCTTATTCAACTGGTCTCACTCCGTTCGTTTTTCATCTCCTTCATCCTCTATCAATCAACCTTCGAGGAAACTCCTTTAATAAATAACGATGTCGCGCTTCCAAACCATCGGATTTCTTCGGGCGTGGAATCGGAGGCAATCGTAAATAATGAAGTAGAAGATATTTTTGATTAGTTTATCTGTTTTGTTTATTAAAAATTAATAAGTTTTAAGTAAAAACGCTGCGAACTTATGCATCCTCATCGCGTTATATAGGGTGTTGTTAAAATAAAGAGACAACGTATGAAAAATGGAAAGATGCAATTTATAGAATGTAAACCTAAAATATTGTGAGTCAATTACGACGCGAACCCCAAAATTAAAACTCCCGTGAAAATAAACTTATGTGGCGCATATGGATCAGTTTGCCTATCAAAAATTACCTCAATGAACATACCTGCAATATTTATGTTTATAAAAACTCTAAAAGATAACATTGTTTGGACGGCTGTCGATGTACAAAATTACAATGGAGCAAGTTTTCTTTACTTAGGGTTCAGTAACCTCACTACGATTACGTATGCATATCAGCTGCGAATCATTTATAAACTCGATTTGTATTCAGCGTGGAGAGACGTTGAAGGCGGATAACAGGCATAACAAATATTTTCTAAATATCTTTATCACTTGTCATATCAGCGAAGGAATTTGTCGAAAATATTTTGGATTTATATCCTATGTAATTACATCTGTCTTCATTTCATGTGTATTACGTGAATGTTTTTTTGTTTGTTACGAGAAGTAACAAATATAAAATATTAATATGGATTCAGATTGTATAAAAAATACGGCTATTGAAAACATACGCTGCAATGTTTATATTTATAAAAAGTCTTAAAGATAACATTATTTAGACAGCTAAGGGTTGGAGAAAAGTCAGCTGTTAAAAATTTAAAACGAGACTGACAAAAACAAAACTACTCTTTTTGTTATTGTCGGTCGTCTCCGAAACTATTGATGATGTAGTCGGTCGCCCAGTGGCGTGACAATTATTTTATAAATATTCTTGTCATTTTTCTTCTCGCTTATGAGAGGGAATTTTGGGAAAATATATGGGATTTATATTCTATATAACTACATCTTTCCATTTTTCATACGTTGTCTCTTTATTTCAAGGACAGCCTGCATATCTCATTTTCTTCCTAATTATATATACATATATGCAATATATATAGAATATATGTTTCTCAAACACTATTATATACATATAATTGATATTAATATGTTTATGTTTCATTTCAGATCAAAATGGCTACCGAAGATGTCTTAAAATTTATGCAAATTCAAAACAGGCCGTTTTCGGTTAATGATATACTGCAGAGCGTGGGAAAGGAATATGGAAAATCAGCTATACAAAAAGCTCTGGACAAACTTATAAGCCAAGAAAAGGTTTTTGAGAAAATCTGTGATAAACAAAAGGTATACTGTATTATCCAAGAAGAAATAGATCTTGAAAATCTGCAAGAAGGCTTTGAAGAAATTGGATAGGGAAATAAATGAACTGAACGTTAATTTCAAAGAAGTAAACGATGAATTAGAAAAAAACATGGGCGAATTGAGTTCTCTTCGAAAGAAGATGACTACTGCAGAAGCTGAAAAGAGTGAAGTTGATCTTAAGGAAGAAATACGAGTTTTAAAAGAGAAATTAGATGATTTCGCCGAAAATATTTCTAATCCGATATCAGATGAGGAAAAATTAAAAATTAGTAAGGAATATGAATACTTTGCAAAAGAATACAAAAAACGGAAACGATTATGCAATGAAATGATTGATACAATACTTGAAGGTTACCCTAAATCAAAAAAACAACTTATCGAAGAACTTGGTATTGAAACGGACAGTGACTGCGGATTTACTTTTGAAGAAATACAACTTAAAACTCAACACTAATAACTATTGCACATATTATACTCATATTAGTTCATACTATAAATATATATTTTGTACTTCCCAAAATAAAATATTTTTATTACTTACTCGGCTTACTATTATTCCTGCGATGGATATCCGAATTTTTGGCCCTTTTAACAATTTGTAACGCAAATCCACACCATTCCAGAAAGATACAAAATACCTCTTTATCTGCAAATTATCACCACCATGCAATCTATAGCCATCATAGTCGACTATAACTAAAATTTCAGGATATATCGTGTATGGTGCTTCTCTTTTACTTCTTGATTTACTAGACGTTCTTTGACTACTTCTTTTGTACCTTTTGGCCAAGTGATCTGGTTCCATAAATGCTAAAATGAAGATATATAATTGAATAAAAGATGATTAAATATACCCTCTGTTTTAAAAATATCTTGAATATCTAGGACGTATCTATACATGCAACTATGTCTCGATCGGTTTACGAACATTCTTTGTGAGCCACATAATAATGCTTTTGAACGATATTGGTCAAGAAATAATAAACTATTAATACAGCTGCCTGAATGTATCTCCACCTTCTTTCAAGATATTTTAAATCAAACAGTATATATGTACATATAATAAAAAATATTTCAATTATGTGATGTTAATAAGCGCCACCTATAATATTTACTTATAGTTTTTTCCTGTCGCCGATCATGTAAATCAATGATACAACCCTAGCAACATAGAATCTAAGTCGACTATAACATTCGTTTGTAGTTTGGTCTTGACAATTGAACTTAATATAACGAAAACTCCTAAGATAATAATGAACCAAGGTTAGTAAATGTATAAGGTTGCCTCGTAACTCTCCACCAATAATATTCTTACATGGGAAAATGTCACTCAGCATGCCCATTCAAATTAAAATGATTTTGACTTTAATTTTATCATTAGTTAAATAGGTATAAATCGAGTGAAGTAAATCACTGTTTTTATATACAAAACGATTGGTTTATATACAGTTGCTTTAACTGTTTTTGAATTATTTTTGCATGAAGCAACACAACAAATACTTCCACCGGGCATCTAAACAGAAACATTATGTTAATAGCTGCATTTGACAACTAGTTAACTACACAGGAAACGCATGGGCACGCCCGATGGCGCGCAATTTGGCGATCGCCATTAATTACGAGGCAACCTTATACATTTACTAACCTTGATAATTTATAATTAACAACATAATGTTCATAAGTTTATTTGAAGTAAAAATTAGTAATATCAAAACTGAACGTTTTTATTATGAAATATATACAAAATTACGATTTTTTACGGCTTTTTCTATTTCATCAATCTCCACTTCGAATTGATTTCCAGCGTTGCATGCAATTTTCAACGATCTTCTCGGTTTGCTTATAATTTCAAATATTTGTATGACATGATAACACAGGTAACACGATTCACGAAAGGGGTTTCAAATCAAAATTAATTCTGACAGGTGACAAACCAAAAACCAGATTTCTTCAAAAATATAGATTAATTTCCGACGGCAGCAGGAAAATGAAATATACAAATCGTAGATATCCGCCGTGGTTTGACAATAGGATCATAAAATACTTAAAATTAATAGTTATTTATTGTATGTGTTTTAGATAGCATTTTATCCACGCAAGAATGTTTTCTTAAGTGGATAAAATGCATCTAAAATATCATGCAATACAACGTTTTATCCACAATCACCACATTAATGGAATGGAATTATTCTAAATTTAATTAAAAAATATTCGTGTTCATAAAATGAAATGTGTCAGGCTGTGTCATACTTACTAGTTACTATGATACGTTCTATATTTTTTCATTATTTCACTGGTTGATAATAGTGTGGATAAAACTTTTGTTATAATGTGATTGTGGATAAATTTTATTATAATGTGGATAAAAGAATATAACAATACAAAATGAAAAAATACGGAGTGCTCTTTTTATTATAACAATTTCAAACGCAATTTCCAGCCCAGAATCTTAGACTCTGTTCACAACGATCGCGGAAGTACAAAAATCCTAACAGAATAAAGACAATCGTACAAACCAGGTATATGCTCGGCGCGTAAGCCGATAGTTGAGCGACTGTAACATCTAAAGCACTTCTACATATTCCAAGCACACGCTACTAACAGAACGTTCACAGGGCCAACTCCAATTAGTATTATTATTATCAGTAACTTTAGTTACTGATAATTAGAGCTGAGGATGTTTGCGGTATAACCATGGTTATACCGCAAACATCCTCAGCTCTACTGATAATTAAAAAATTTAATAGCGAGTGTATGGATCCGGCTCAATTTTCTTACTAAGTACAGTTACAAAACTTTGGAAAATTTTGAAAAATTATTTGTCATTGAAAGAAATTGATAAATTTGCATATGTTTCATTAAGTTCAAGATAAAAAAAACATTTTCTTCTTAGTACTTGAACTAAATGACCCGACCGAAATATAGAAAAGAGAATTAGAGAAAACTGATTTCCGCGTTTCTCTTACATTTTGCTTTCCACTGTATTAACCAAATTAGCATTCATACTTGTTAAATCAGGTGATTCGATAAAATAGTTTTGTAGGATTTGAACGTAAACGCCATCTAAGTGTCTACTATATTTGCTTTTACGAAACGTCAAATATAAAACCTAATATAAACTTATTTTTATTAATTCAATTGATTCGGCTTTTATTTAATGAAGATTCATAATTTAAAATATAAATAAAACTAATACATAGTTAAAATCTTTACTTTATTAATATTTCGTAAAACGACAATTGTTTCGCCAGCGTAGTGACATCATCAGGTACTTACAAATGAGAATGAAAAAGATTAATATTATTTTACATTATTCTTTAAAATGTGAGAATTTACACAAAATTGTATGGCCTATCTAATCAGCCCTTACTGTTATATCATACCTATATACTGTTAAAGTATATATAACTATATATAGTTATATATTCTCACATTTTAAACACATTGTAAAATAATGTCAACCTTTTTCATTTTCTTTTTTTATGTATACTAATGTTAGTTTGTAACTGGTCTAGCAAGTACCTATTTAGTAATTATATTTACGTATTATAAATTTATCAAGTTTTTTTACATATGAAATTCTGTATATAACATCATTTAACCTAAACCTTAATTAAGGTTTATTTGAGAACCTACTTAAAGTGCAAAAGTTTAAAACGCTTTTAAAAAAAAAACATAATACTTCTATTGTTATGTGTCTTCGAATATTCTTAATTAATTTTGATATACATATTTGCATACTGCCAAACAAAGTATATTGAAATAAATTATACTTACTCCGTTAACATCAAACATATAATTAACGTTATTTGTGTCTCTGTTAATGTGGACCATTTCTAAAAAGGTTCTTTTTTATGGTTACTTTCGACGTCTAATATCTTAACGTCGACAAAATTAAATACATATATATATATATATATATATATATATATATATATATATTATAATCGATATATGTATTTAAGTATTAAAAAAAAATGTAATTAAGACATGTCAATGATAATGGTGTTATTTATATACAATAAAGTAGCGTCACCAGAAACATCAAATCCGCATATTTAATGAATGAACCAGTCCTTGACTTTCGCGCAGACCACACGCTGGTTTTGTAGTTGTGACTTACAAGGGTATCCCGCATGATAATCTAGATAAGAACATGACGCAGGGTTTTACGACTTCGTTCGATGCTGAGATGATGACATTTACAAACAGTTCGTTAAAACATTATTACCAGCAAACTCATGACCTGTTCAACAACATGACTTTTAAAAGTAATTAATATAATTACATACAACTAATGAAAGGTTCATTTTATATACGTGCTATGAGCTCAATATAATATTATTTTTGGACTAAATAAAAGAAGGAGACGTCCTTGACTTCTCTACAGTTAATATGTTTTATGCTTTGCATTAAACGAGCATATTTACTATATTTAGTAACATCTTTTTTATGTTACTAAATATTTAGTAACATAAAAAAGAACAATAAATAAGTGTAAAAAATGTAATATATTCCAATTTTTTACACTATAAACGATACCGGATATATTTTTTGTTTGTTTAGTTTTAGGAAAAAACTTAATTCGCAAGACGTCAGACTAACATTTGTCGTATATAAAGTAACTAGCATGATCCGAATAATAAGAAGAACAAATGGTTCTATCTGATAGTATCAAAGAATGCAATAAAAGAAAAATTTATAAAATTCTGTCTCTTGTAAAAAAGAACAAAAACCCTAAATGTCATTTGCTACAAGAAGGCAATTTGGACAATGTTGTACGTGATACTGATACTGTTATAAGTGCAACCAGCGCTGTCTTTTTAGGTAACAATGTTACACTTCGCATATATCAAGAACTCTTAAAAATCCCGTTTCAAATTGTATTATTCACAAATAAATCAAGTTTAGAAATGTTAAAAAATTTGTGAAACACTTTCTGTGGCATTTTATTCATATTTTCAAGAGAAAGCCTTTCTTTTATATCAAACTGATCATAAACGAAACCCTTCCGAGAATCTACCTACCGAACAGTCAGGTCAAGCATTTAATATAATTCTGGAATTGTCCTCTCGAATTTATATTGTACATTTCAACTTACTTATTAATTACGTACATTTCTATTCTAATTACATCTTAATTAGTAATTTTACTTGGTATTAAACAATATGTTCTACATGTTAAAATTATATCGGCCGTTTATTAATTTACATTATTTTATAGTCTCGTTTTAATTCACTATTGTAAAGGTTATAATAATTCCGTGTGACACATCGTTTGTAGGTATTTTTTGCAAGGAATACTTTAATGCTATTAATTACAATCCTTTCCCTCACGCTTTTAATTTAGTAGCTTCACTTATCTTTTTGAGAAGTCACTCTCTCCAAGTCCAAACATCACCGGATAAACATCTCAACCACAGGTGCTCGTTCGAGTACACACATTGAACCACACTGTCCAGCATTTCTTTGTGCGTTATTTATCCGGGACGGATAAAAAAACAGGTAAATTAAGTATCGTCCGACACACATATTATTTCAATTCCGCATACTAAGGCGTTAATTTCTTTCAGTCAGTAAATAGTTATTCGTTCATACCTATGGACATATATCTTTCTTTTATTAAATTTACTTCTCAAAACTTTAAGCTCTTCCATTTACTTGTTAAATAAAAACTTTAAGGGCAACGTTGTTGTGCTTTATTTGCTACAACTAGCGCGGTACAAAATCAACCTCATAGGGTTCTTTAGTAATTCCTTTAACAGATATTCGGTATGAATGACTCCTTTTGCACCTAGCAAATGGCGAATATGACTTTCTGCGCTGATGGAACTCTTTTAAAGTTTCGTACACGTAGAGAATCATGACGACGATACTCCATTGACTGCCGCCTGTTTTTTTGGGGTCATAATGATGAATCCAAGATTCGTTCCCGGTGGTGATGTTCATGAGTAAATCATCTCCATCATGTCGATACTGAAGAAGTTCCTGGCCGATGTTTTCTCTTTATTGTTTGATGACATCCTCTAACGAAAATTTTTCTGTAATTTAGCGTCCGAATAATGTATTAGACTCTTTCTTGACTAATGCCTAATTGCCGAGCAATTAGTTTCTGCGTAATCCGACGATTTTCCTGAATCTGTGCATTCACTTACCTTTGAATCTTCTCATGCACCACTGATACTAGTCCACCTCACCTTTGGTTAAGCACCTTCATTTAGCCTCTATGACTTTTGCACCACACTGATGTGTTGTAACTGGATTCCGGGTTTTCTTCCGCGTTTCGACTGTTCGGTCTTCGTAAAGACCGGTGCTGGTTCTTGGACGACGTTTCGGCAAAATCACATTTGCCATCTTCGGGTCTACGATAACTGTCTGCTTCTGATTACTCATAAACTGACGTAGTCGAGTTTAGGATGGTGGTTATATACCCGATTAGCGTTCTGGTTGGTTACACTTGGTTGAGTGTGTGCGCGGCTTCGTGTTTTTGGGCCTGTAGCTGGAGTGTACTGGCTGGGTTGTGGGAGGTGCTTACAGAAGAAAACATCGAGTTCGTTAGGCAGACGACGTTGCAAGATAGGCTTTTTAGGGTCAAAAAATTATCAACAATGTATAGGCTTTCTGATACAACCATACGACGAATCCTTCATGAACACCTTAATATGAATAAGGTCAGTGCGAAGTGGATGCCAGGATTATTATTAGCAATTCAGAAACAGCAACGCGTGACATGTGAGCAGTTTTTAAAGCTCTGTCGCGATAACCAGAAACTATTTCTTTAATCCATTGTTACGGGAGATGAAACTATGGTTCTATGCTACCGACACCTTATTGAAAAGGTAATCAATGGAATGTCGAAGGCCAGACGAAAAACCGCCAAGAAAGGCAAGGGTGGCTCAATCAAGAAAGAAGATTATGACAATAATCTTTTGGAATTCTAACGGAATCCTACTTATTGATTTCAAAGAAAGGAACAAAGTTGTTAACGCACAATACTACGTTAATTTATTGCATAAATTGCTAGACGTTGTTACGGGCTGTTTTTATTTACCTGGATTTTTTGTCCGCTCAGTATCTTATTTTTGAATGACCCTATATATTGTTAGAACTTCCGTAAATTGATTATTGTTTTTTTTTTCTAAATCTTATTTACATCCATTTTGGATTTCCTGAGTATCTTTATTGTGACTCAATTGGCATTTAATGTGTGTTTGGATATAGGTATTTATTGTTCTTTCTGTAAAGAGAACTATATCGACGAGGGTATTGTTTTCTGCAATGATATTTTTACTTTCCATACTTTCTGTTATATTTTTGTATTACATCATCAAATAAAACGATTCCTTTTGTTAAATCGTACAGATTTTTGTTATATTTGAATCACTTCAGTTAAGGGCGAAAACATTGTTTTTGTAAAAGATATCTTCTCATTCTGTCTATTTACAACGCTTTTAATCACCTTAAATGTTATATTAATTACTTGAAGGTTTTACCATTGTAGTTATTACCTCATGGTCATGGTTACCTCATATGGTCGTACAAGGCTTTTTCAGCTATTTATAAATTATCTGCATTACATTGTCATCGTACTAGGTCAAGCTATGCCATTTTTGTTTATGTCAACTGACATCTACATATACATACGTACTTATATGTGTGTGTTTTCTTAGATTTAGTTTGTATTTGATTTGTAATTTAGATCTTTTCTTTCAGTGCCTCCTTTTAATTAACTTCCAATTAGCTTAAATTTTCGGTTATTCTTTTAATTTTTCCCTTTCTCGTAATTACATTTTACATTTGAATACCATAATTGGACCTATATTCAGACTGGTTGTATTTGTTTGGAAATCGTAAAGTGATATGTAATTAATTATTTTTTTCCATTTATTATATTTCTTATTTAATCATATATATTGTCGTATAGCAAATTATATTTCTGTGTGTGCATTTCGTCTTTTGTTCGTCAACTCTATCTGACGGATGTTTTGAGAATTACGAATCTAGGGGTTTTAATGGTTCAATGGTCGACGTTCGTGGACATGGAGCAAGAACGTATCCCCTATGATTGGTAAGTTTTTTCCTTTGGTGTCATCTTAATTAGCATTGCATATTTAGTTAGAATTGTTACAATATTGTTTTTTTTTCTTCGTTCTATTGAAGGGGTCTTCGTAAGAGGTTAAATCTTCCACCGAATGTTTTTTTTTTGGTAAGGAGTGAAGCTTTCACTTCTGTATATATATACCCTACTGGTTTCTATTTGGAGGAAACCCAATGTTAAAAATCTAAATTGGAAGATAGATATTTCTACTGTGTGGAGTCGTAAACTGGACTTGCTGAAGGAAGCATCTGACCTGAAATTGCGTGTTGGAGACAGGTTTCGTTTATTTTATTATGTGATCTACAACCAGGTAGGATTGTAGCATTTTCGTTCTATTGAGAATTAAAGACAATCTAATTAAACTCTCTACGTGAATGTTTAAGTGAACAAAATTTTATATCATAATTAAAGTTAGTGTCAAATATCAAATTTTCCTAATTATAATCTAAAGTCTATCGATAACCCCTGATTTTGCTATACACAGGGTGATTGAATTTCATATATGGACTAGGGTCATGTCCAATTTTTTTTTATTAATTACCAGCGTTCTAAAATTTCATATATCTACCGTATGTACAATTCGGACCAATGATTGCAATAATTTTAATTTTATATTTTACAATCTTCACTATTTTTGTAATTTCTCTTGACTTTTTTTAAATAGTCTATTAGTATTTTACTGAATGTGTAAAACTATATGTAAAATTCTCTACAGATTTTGGATGAATTACATTTTTTTACATCTAGATTAAGGAATTCAAACTCATTTAATTCTGGAATTTTAAATTAATTCACTTTAAACTCAAGTAAACATATTTTCTTTTCTTGTATTTTGTGCACTTATTAAATGATTTACCATCATTTACCGGGTGATTCATAACCCAGTATAAATTTTCCTCTATATTATTTTCAACTTAATTTATTAACTATGTATTCTTTTAAGCAAGTTGGTCACTTGTAAATTTATTTTGAGTGTTCATTGCGGCTTGTGAGCCATTGTTTAAATACTGAATTGCTATATTTTTTTTGTGTTCTTTCAAAATACCTACGCATTCATTTAATTTTTTTTATTGCACGATTACTATATATTTAGATATATTTGACAAGATATAATAAATCACATTTGTTATTGTTATCAAACCTTGAGTTTTATTTCTGTTGTTATTATCTGCTTGATGCCTGTGGATTTATTTAGCTTAACGTCGGCAGCTTTTGTGTTAGCTGTACGGGTTGAGATCACAAACAAGGTGGCGCCTATTTTAAAAAGAACCTCTCCCTAGCTCGCCTTTAACTGGCTAGCATCTCAAACCTAAAATCTCCGGGGCATTCGTGTTTGTTAAGCTGGAAAGGCGTGCGTAACAACGTAATCAAAGAAAAGAGGCGTGGCATATTGCGCCGAACTGTTCACCTTCTATACGACAATGCCCCTGTTCATAAGGTCACAATTGCGTAGGCTGCTGTGCAGGACTGTGGTTTTGTAGAACTTTCGCACCCACCTTACAGTCCAGATCCCGCCCCCAGCGATTATTATTTGTTCCCAAAACTGAAGAAACATTTTCAAGGAATAAAATTTGAGAGTGATGAAGGCATGCTAGAAGCGGTTTAAGACCATCTTGCAGGTAAAACTGCAGAGTTCTTTTCTGAGGGTATTAAAGTGTTAATTTCAAGATCCGAAAAATGCATTGAAATACACGGAGATTATATTGAGAAATAATAATATTGCTTTATTTCTATCCCCTTCTAAATATACCAGACCGGAAACTTTTGGCGCTTACCTCGTATGTACATTGGCGGAACAAAAAAGATTCGGCCAGCACTCGTGTTGGTGAACACGAACTTTGTATTAAGACGCTGCGTGTAACAGGGTCTATACTTGCAGAACAAAGATCGGAAAATGGACCAAATTCAATTTTATTCTACCCAGATTTCAGTTTCAGTTCAGTAACGTAGTAGTGGCAAGCCTGAAAATTTTTCATGCGAGAGTGGAAATATCGGCAAAGGAAAAAATACTTTGGAAAAATTCAAACCTATTTGCTTTTATGCAGGTATATATCACCAAACACAAATAAATATTGATTCAAGTCAAATGACATTGTTGATTTATTATGTGATTAACCAGAGGGTAAGTTTCAAAATAAACTGTATGGAAACTTACTTTAGACTCTAATTCCAATACATTTCGTAGAAATGTATTGGATTACGTATTATTATTGAATTATGATCCAAAATTAAGTAAATGTACTTTTGTTTATATTTATTCGTCGCTGTTATGCCAACAATTATGTAAAGCGAGATGATAATAAGAAATATAAATATTCAAATATGCACTTCATAGTGTTATTCACGTAAAAAAAATTAAAAAAATCTCCTAAATCATCACCATTATTTTTTTTATATATTCTGACACCACCTACCGTAATCACTGTAAGCATCTTCTTGAACGTCTTGCTTTCTTTTGTAAATAATATGTTTCTGAGTGGGCACTTTCGTATATTTAATGGGAAAACCAGTATCAATGGCAACTTCATCACTGAGATTCTCAGCATCCAAAAACATTTCATCATCGATCAATGGCAGTGTATTGTTTTTATTGAGTATTTTTTTTTTATCCACACTTTCGTCCTTAACTTTGGATACGTGAGATATCAGTCTTTGTGGCAGTGGTCGTATAATCAGATTAGATCCTATACTACCTTCCTGAAAACAAAAGATATTATTAATAAAGATTCTAATTTAATTCAAAGACAATATGTTTGAACTATAGTAACATAATTTATTATCAAATTGATATACACACACATCAAAATAATCTAGGGGACAAGCCTTTATTTGCTAGTATTTTGCGAGCCATATATAACAAATGATTTGTAATGGCATTTAAACGGCTATAGAGTTTGCTGTTGGTGTTTCGACAGTTTAAGTGACAATACGGTCTTATTAACTGAAAAATCAGTGGAAATTAAAAAAAATGTAAGATTTGTTGATTTGTCATCCTGAAATTTTTGTATATATTTTTGGACCAATATTCTTTTTCAGTTTCCTTAGCATTAATTGAGGACAGGGAGACATCATTTAGAGCGTGATACGCGATTAAAAACTATTAGAATGCTGGAAAGTGTTTTAACTCAAAGGGCCGTTGCAGAAGCTCTCAACACGTCAAAAAGTGTCATCGATTGTTTGTGGTTGAGATATCAGCAAACCAATGATGTGCGTGAACATCATACAGGACGCGCAAGAGCTACTCGGCCAATTTATGACAGATACGTGAGACTTTGTACATTAAGAAACCGCAACATTACGGCAACCGAATTAGTAATTCGAATTTACGACACTTATGATGTGTTAATAAGCGATCAAACAGTGAGGAATAGACTCCATGCAGATGGTCTTACTGCCCGTCGTCCTCTGAGAGTTCCTGCTTTGTCGAGAGGAAATCGCGGAAGAAAACTAGAATGGGAGCAGCAACATTGTTTTCTGACGAATCCCGATTTGATTTGCGGACAGATACAAGAAAAACGAGAGTGTGGAGACGTTTCGGGAATGCAGAACGATTAACTACATCGCAAGCTGTTCGCAGCTCCCAAGCAAGTAGTGTAATGGTATGGGGTGGAAATCTCTTGGTGGAAGAACTGACCTCGTTCTCTTGGATCGGTATTTAAACGCCATTGACTATCGGGATATTATCGTTGAAAACGTTGTGCTACCATATGCTTCAAGAATTTGTGAAAATTTTCAACTCATGCACGACAATGCGCATCCGCATACTGCAGGTATCATCCGTGCTTTCTTCAAAACCACGAAATTAATGTTTTGCCATGGCCAGCGCAATCACCTGATTTAAATACCATAGAAAACGTATGGGATTTGCTATAGAGAAGCATACTGTGTCAAAATCTAATCTTTGAAGCAAAACAACAATTGTATCAGTATCTTGTAGAACAGTGGAATGCTATCTATCAACAGGTGCTAGACCACTTGATTATGAGTATGCCAAACAGTTGCAGAAAGGTAGTCAACACTCGTAGAGGTCACACAGGGTACTGAAATTGCACTCATTGTCACATGTTGTTGATTGTTATTGTGTTTTTTTAATAAGTTTTGTAAAAATTTATTAATTTTGAAAATTATTTCTAAATAAACAGACATTTCTCATTAAGTGTTCGTAACTGTTTCTCAAAGTAAACAACTAATGATGGTCGACTTATACATTCACATCTAACAAACAATTATTCACCTATGTGGGGCAGAAATGCATTTCCTTGCTTGTCCCCTAGATTATTTTCATGTGTTTATTTATAGATTCAAATGGGAATAACAAAAAAATCACAAAACGAATTCAAAAGTTTCAGTTTATAATAACACTATAATTTATATTAATGATTGTATTAATCGCAAATAAAAAATAAATAAATGCATAGAAAACATACAGCATATGTAAACGATTGCTATAAAAGATACTTTTCATAAAAACCAGGCAAGATACACTAATTTTAACATTAAGTATTTGTATAATATTAATTATAGTAATAAAAAAAACAAATTTATGACTAATTAAGTAATGTAATTCAGGTGATAAAATAGTTAAAACTTGTAAAAGTGTAAATAAAACAAATTTAAAATATGAATAATATATTAGGTTGATACATATGCATTCGATATACAAAATGTAAAACTATTAGATGTAATAATAAATAATTTCCGTTTTTGGAAACGACTACTGACTTTGAAATCGTACGATCATGTACGATCCCGTTAGCAGTAAATGAGTATTTGTCAGTTTTATTACGGCAAAGGTAACGTACACATTGAAATTAAATAAAATATTTTTTTTAGCTTTGAAATGGAGGAATCTAAAGTGCATATTCAAGGACGTATAAACGATGAGCAGTGTTTATGATGAAGGAGTCATAACTGATCGACAAGTGCGTAATTGGCTTAACAAATTTCATTCTCGTCTAAGCCATGACGCTCATCAGACTTTGATGATGAAGCTTGACATTATTATATTGTTATTGATCTTGGAATTACTCCAATAGCCATTATGACGCTTTCAAATCATCGGTATAATACAATTCATAACAAAATACATCACAGTATATACCGCTATTTAGAAAAAACAGCGAAAGTCGGCAACTTGGATGTTTGGAGCCCAGATATTCTTAATGAAAAACAGCATGGCTATAGACAAGGGTAATTAAATCCATGATTAGCCATGGAACAGTCGCAAGGTAGCCAAAACTAAACAAAAAGTAGTTAGTAAACGGTTAAGTGTTACACAAAGACTAACATGTGTCGCGCGTAGGCGCATGAAAATAGCTCCTACCACTGCGATGTAGATGAGACTATATTTACCACCTCTAGATATACATGTACAAGGGGAAGCAAATCCACGGAACTGATCATGATAAGTTGATAGAAGAACACAAGACAGATCCCATTACAATGAAACCGACATGAAATATAAAATAGTCATACCAGATAAGGAGGAGTGGAAAAACACAGAAAAATGCAATGAAGATTAGACTCAAAAAGAAAACAATGATCCGAGTGAGTCTAATTGTAAGTTAAGATAGTATTGTATTTCAAGCGGAAGTAACCGCATTGATCACTTGCGCATCATTACGTCGGAGAAATTAATAGGCAGGGTGGAACGAATCGCACCGTGGCCATTTTATACTAAAACGAAGGAATGTTAAAAGCACTGGATTCATTGTAAGTTAAATCTAAACTTGTATGGGATTGTGTATGTGCGTGCCTTAAACGAGCTCAGTAGTTACAAGAAAGTGACATTAGCCTAGATGCGAATTGGCTGAACGGGTCTCGTCTATAGCCTCCATAGGATCGGAGCCTTCCTTTGGTATTACGAAAACAAATATCAAAACAACCATGAAAAAGTGGGCCGAAAATAGATCTAGGAAAGGTGGAGGAACTCCCCAAGTCAAAGTCAGGTAAAACAGTGATTGAGGGAACATTTGCACAAATTTGCAATGGACCTACTGAACAGAGACAGAAAGTCTATTAAAATGATAGTAGGTCAATTAACCGGGCATTTAATCTCAAAAAGCATATAAGGCATATGGGCTTGATAGAAGAAACAATATGTAGATTGTGCCAAGAGCACGAGGAATTCATGTGCTATGCCAATATAAAGGTTTTAGCAAGAACGCGGTTCTTACATATTAAAGATCAATATCTTAGAGCGGAACTATATTTAAAAGAACCGATCTCGAACCTTCTACGCCTGATTGAAAGAGCAGCGCTAAAGAAAATTCGTTAATGAGACATGGGGCCACAATAGACCTAGAAAGGTCGCAGTGGACTAAACTTTATGGCCACCTCAAATAATATTCAATGTTCAACGCAAAAGACAGCAGATTGACGAGGATAGATCTCCATAACCAATCCAAAAAGCTAAGCTTTACAGACTAAAATTTTTCGTGTGTAGAAGGATAATCGTGGAATTATTTATTTCCAGTATTCAAACCGCAATGCCACACTTATAGATTTATACGTTCATCAATTGTACCAAGTTCATAATATTTAAATATAGTTCCCCTCCATGACAGCACAAGATCGCCGCAACAAAAGTAATGCAGGAAAAATTTTTAGTGCTTATCTGATCTCTACGGCAACTGTCATACTTTGTACAAGGAAAGTACTGACAAGTGAGTTCTACACCAAAGGCATCAATAAGCTAGCTAATAAATGACAAAAACTAATCATCAATAATGAGGAATATATCATAGATTAGGATGTCATTGTTGTTTGTTTTATTGACAAACAAAGTAGTTTTATGAAACTGAAATTATTTATAACTCGAAATTGAAACAATTAACGTTCGATTAAGAACGAGCACAGAAGAAGCCAGAAGTGATTCCGTCTGCCAGAAACATTATATATACGGAGTTTTTGAATTAAAAGAACGGTCACAGGACCATATTATGCTAATTTATTGGATATTTCAATGCTGAATTAAACAAAAAACGATCACATTCGGCGAAGAATAAAGTTTTGTTTTGTAAATATAATGCATAAGCTAATTCGTGTGTAATTCTAACAGCTAAATTGAGCAAATGACGTTTAGAATTGGTATTTTGTTTTCCATATTCGCCTGATCCTGGGTCCCTATGATTTTTATTAAATTCGCAATCCTGAAGAAATGGTTCAGCGGGAAGAGATTCGCGTTGAACGAGGAAGACGTTGATAGACCTATTTTGCAGAGTTTCAAATATTCTACTTTTGAAAGTCATACAAAAGTTGTAAAAGGTGTAAGTGTATAAAGTAGAAAGTGGAAAAAGAAAACCAACAATAGCTTTTCATTTAAAAGGCATATCCGTCAAGTACCCCTCATATATGTCAAAATACATACAGAATACATAAGAATATTGTTTCTCGGATTCCTGATCGCTAATGAGTTCTTGACGTTTCTATGAGTCGTAATTGTTATTCGCTGGAATTTATCTGTCGTTGGGATGGGCTGGTGTTAAAGCTCTGGCTCTCATATATATATATATATATATATATATATATATATATATATATATATATATATATATATATATATATATATATGTATATATATATATATATATATATATATATATATATATATATGTATATATATATATATATATATATATATATATATATATGGATTTTTCCCCATAAAAATATTAAAATATAATTATAAATGTATTTATCTTTGTACAATTATTTTGAACTTAAGTATATATTTTTGATATTATTTTTTGTGAAAAAAACTGGTTTTACATTGTAGGCCTGCGCGCTTGCTTTGACCTTTAGACAGACACAAGTTTACTGTGAGATAAGAAAGACGTGTTTATAAAAAATTTATCTTTATCTTTTTTAAGTAACTTCGGGTTATTTTTGATTTAATTTGTGGTTGGTGTTGTTTAATTCATTACCGATATTTTTTTACGACTATGTAATCTCGTTATTTTTGATATTTTATAACTTTCTTATCCACGTGTCTAATATATATATATATATATATATATATATATATATATATATTTACGTAAGTAAAATATTTTTTAAAAGATATCTTATTATATTTAAAAGAGTTAAATACTGTATTTTCTATTGTATTCATATTATGGTACTGAGATTTAGTCTTAGATATTTGATATAGATAACAAAGAAGGTTTTTAACATTTCTAGTAAAAAAATCTGTAAATGTAAAGTTTAGTACGTTGGGACTTCAAGGGCATTTTTTCTGAGACATGTAAGTGCGCATGTTATTTTAGTGTTTGCTTCGAGCTGTCAAGATCGTTTGTTTATTTTGTCCTCTTGGGAGAAATTAGAAATTTTCTTTGTAATTTATTATTTTTAATTTTGTTCGGCTGTCATAAGGTTTTTTTGAACGCATGCTGCGGTCATTTCCATGCGTTATTTTTACCTTTATAATATTGTTAAATGGTGCAATATTAATCTTTATACTTTATAAAGATTTTTTTTTTTTATTTTTTTTTTATTTTTATATTAAAGTTTCATTTAAATTTTATTGTGATTATTATTTAACCTTGCTTCAAGAAAACAAGTAACTTAAAGATATTATTATAACTTTTCTCAAACGAATTTTGAGTGGCGTCCAACTAAAACTAACTTAATTTTTTCCACATTTCCGATTGGAACCCTGAGAGAAAAGCAGTCCCATTTTGGATATAAGCCGATTGAATGTCCTAGCTGGATAGATTTGTCGTGAATGGTGGTATAGCTAATTTCCAAACCACAGTTCATAGCAATATGTATATACAATCGGGTCATATTTTTAGCGCGCATAGGCCTTTAAATACATTCCCACCTCTACTTTCCAACTTAATAGTAGCTTAATAGCAATAGAAAATAAAACGCATTTGTACAAAAATAATCAATTTATTACAATTCTTAAACACTTACAGCTAATCTTAGAACATGTAAAAACATCGAAAAGCCAAACAAACATTTGAATGTTAATCAATGTTAATTTAATAAATTAAGGGGTCAAATAATCCACTTCCTTGTGCTAAACAGTAACCAAATCTGTCATACAGGTTTCTCCTCATACTTCTTAGTTGCTCTTGGGTAATGCTTGTACAAAAGTTAATTATTTTTACCCTCAACTCAGCTATATTGTTAGCCTTTTCAAAATTATGCCTATAAATTTCTTCTTTCATAAAAGCCCAAAGAAAGAAGTCATTAGGCGATAAATCACAGGATCTCGCTGGCCATTTAATTGTACCCTGTGTGCCAATGAGCCGATCAGAAAACGTTTGTTTCAGGAAATTGTTAGCCACTCTGGAGTTGTGAGATGAACATCCATCCTGTTGAAACCAAATCCCTTGAAAATTAATGGGAATTCGTCAAATTGCCGTAATTATCTCATTTAGCAAAAATTATAAATATTTCGGACCGTTCAAGTAACCATCAATGAATAATGAGCCTATAATGTGGTCACCTAACATCCCTATCCAAACATTTAGCTTTTGTGGACGCTGAGTACGCACTCTGCAACACTAGATGCTTATTTTTTTAGAATAATATCTAGTAACAGATGGATTATATTTTTTATGTAATGAAAATGAAGACTCATCAGAAAATACAATATTTTCTATAAAATGTTCATTTTCATTTTGTTTATTTTGCATAATTTCACAAAATTCCATTCGCCAAAAATGATTCTCGGGAAACAGTTCTTGCGTCGTTTGTACTTTAAAACAGTGAAACCCATTCCTTTTAGAATACGCCTGACAGTTCTAGCATTCACGTTAATTTCCGCAGAAATACTTGTACTGGAACAAAGTTCACTAGCTTCAACAAATGCACAAATATCAATATCACGATTTTGATGTTCCTCAGCGGCTGGTTCCACCCGTAGTTCTTCAGGCCGGGGATGGCACTTTTTGCAGGAGTTAAAACATCCACAAGTTTGGAACTTTTTAACAACGACCCTAACGCTTGGTGGTGGTCTATTTTCATAGGCAATAATAAATAAATTTATTGTTTTGTTTATGGAATTACCCTGAAAGTACCACTTTACAAGTTGTATTTTCTCTGCTATATGAGGCATTTTATTTGATTTTATTATTGCTCACCTTATGTAATTTTTAAATGCTAAAGGCTTGGCATAAACATGACAGATGTTTTAGGCATAATGAATTATGTTATTAGAGGTGGGAACGGAACGGTGCAAAGAAGCCAATGTATTTAAAAACCTATGCACGCTAAAAATGATCCGATCTGTATATAAAAACTTCTACCATATCAATAGGCAAATCAGGATAAATGTAAAATTAATCCGATAAAATAAACAGAAGCTTTATAAATCTAAAATTTATTTCCCAACGATTAATTTGAAGGCCGATATTTTACGAATGATATATCAAAAAGAAAGTATAGTGATATTTACTAATTCTCCTTCTAAAATTGTTTGGTTAGAAGAAACCACAATGAAGATTAATGGGTTTTGGAAAATAAATATTCTTGATTTTCTGTTAATGAAGAAGTCAAGATTTCAACACAAATTTGTTTTTAATTTGTTGTGTTGTGATACGTTTTTTCCCCATTTAAAGTAAATCTGTTCAAATATACAAAAAAGGGATATTTATCAATACGTTTTGCACGTATTACGCGGTTGTTATATAATGAAACAGATATGCAAAATACATATCCGTAACTGTAAACATGGACAAACACCTCGTATTTTTAGCATTTACTTCTGTTCAATACATATGTTTCAGCCATCTAGGCCTCATCGGTTGAACTAGTGAAGCAATGTATATACAAATTAATACAGATCTGTTAAACAACGGATCTAAACAACGAATTTAGCGTAAATGTAGATACAGATACAGATCCGTTGTTTAACAGATCTGTATTAATTTGTATATACATTGCTTCACTAGTTCAACCGATGAGGCCTAGATGGCTGAAACATATGTATTGAACAGAAGTAAATGCTAAAAATACGAGGTGTTTGTCCATGTTTACAGTTACGGATATGTATTTTGCATATCTGTTTCATTATATAAATCTGTTCAATATATAAGCTTTACATTCATTATTACCTTGGATATGTATGTTAAACACTCTTATATTTTTAAAAACACAAATTGAAAAAATTCTTTAAGTCTGTAATGTCACCCAGCAAGTTTTAAATGTATCCTTTTTTTTTGATAATCTGTGTTGAAACTGGGTGTGTTTCCTATCTTCAAATATTTATTTTGCCACTTATGCTTCGCCATCAACCAAGAGATCGTTATGTAATATTTGACTACACAATTTTTACAGCAAATATACTTTTTTCCGTGCAGTCTGAATTTAATGTTTCGCTTTCCCAAAAACTTGTTCAATTAGAAATTAATACGTGTCAGTCAATAAAGTAATTTAATTGCGTGATTGTAACAAGTATGTTTGTACCTATAACTACAAATCACGCAAAATCATTTATAAACGGTAAAATTGGAATGTCTAATGTTACTAGAGAAAACTGGCTTTTATAATTGTCCGTTACAGAATGTAGAACATAAATGCAAGTTCCGGACACGCCCACACTGTGATATATACATTTGTAGCAGTTATTTTATTCAACTTGTTGCCGGATGTTGTTGTTAATAATGTTATAATATTATATTATGATTTAATTAATTACATTATTAATGATGCGCATGTTACTTTAAACATACAGGGCCGCTATTATGTATGTATCTCGAGAACGGTTCGAGATATCTAAATAAAATTTTGTATACGGATATAAAAAAATGTTTGAATCTCTTTGGCTATATGTTCATTTTTATTTCTGATCGCATATCCAAGGCTTACTTGATTTTTTTTAAACGCAGCAGTGCTTGAATTTGGCATCGTTGAAAAGATATTTTTTTCCAAATTCAGCGATGTAAATAAGTATGTCTATTTTCCAAAATAGTTTAAAAGAAAACGGATAAAAAGTGTTTTGTTATCTAAAAAACATTTTTTAAATAAGATACATTAATATCTATTAACTTCCTGGCAGTGATGGATACGTCGAATGAAGCCTCGAATTGCGTCTTCCCGCCAAATCAAAGGTATATAGTAAATTTCTTGCCGAATTCGTAATTTGAGATATTCGAGATTTTCTGGCCTATTAACTTAAATCCGACCTTTTAAATACCCCCACAAAAAAATCAGGTGGTGACCTTGCCGGCCATTCGGAAGTTCCTCGTCGGCCGATTCATCGGTTTGGGAAAGTAGCGTTAAGAAAATTTCTAACGTTAATGGCATAGTGTGTTAGTGCACCACCTTGCTGAAACCATATTTCCTGGTTTTGATTAGGTTGAGGGATGATATTTTCTTTCAGTTGCTGTACATACTTATCTGCAGTCAAGTTGCCATTAATAGAACTTCGTCGTAATCATGCAAGTATGAAATTTTTATATGACCTGGTTAACCATCGGTTGGACTCGCCAAAACTTTTAGAACAACTTAACTTTATTGTGCCTCGTCTGGGCTCCAGATCAACGACGATGTTTTACTGCAAGAAACCGAATACTAATATGATGATTAAATCATCTCTTTACAGAAACTGTACCTGTACCTGTACTGTAATGCATAATACTTTATCGAATACTTGATATTCATTTTGATTAATTGACGATGCTACTGAGAGAATGTACCATCAACCTTCACTACGTATAATGAATGTATAGTTTTTGTTATTATATTTTATAATATGTATTTTGTAATGTATCGTTAGTTTTAAGTATAATTTATATTAGGAACACGTAATTTGCGATGTCCTATAATTGGATTGTATAATCTGTTGGGTAATATATTATTATTATTATTATTAATGAGAAAAGGTCCTATAATATTGTTGCTACTAAATCCCCTTCAAACATTTAATTTTTGGGGATACTGTGTACGAACCAGATCCATCCAATGCGGATTTGTATCGGCCCAGTATCTAGAGTTGTATCTGTTAACATGACCATTTAAACAAAATGTTGCTTCATCCGCGAAAATTATATTTGAAACAAAATTTGGCTTGTAATTCATTTTTTTCCATTATAGTTTAGCAGAATTCAATCCTATGATCAAAATCATCTTCACTTAATTCCTGCAGTAATTGTATTTTGTAAGGATAAAAAATCTGTTTTTATTATTTTTTGAACTGAGCGCTTACACATGTTATGGTTTAAAGTTAATTGTTGGACAGAAACTTTACCATTGTCTATTATATCAATAAAGACATTCAATAAATTTTCGTCATTAGTTTTTGTTTTTTGTGTTCCTAATTCTGGGCGATTATTAATGCTGCATGTATCCATGTATTTTTTCACCATTTTTGAAACTGTTGATTTATTGATGTTTCTACTTGGATGTATTTCATTAAATAATCGACAAACTTCAACATAAGTACGTTTTCTGTCGTCGTACCCAACCATTGCTATTATTAGAATTATTTCTCTTTCAGTTAAATACATCTTACTTCCGTATGATAATTGAAACAAATCTAAAACTTACAGATGAACGTTAACTGTTGTCAAGTGTAATTAAATACTTGATCCGTCATCCATAGTTTTATAACCAACTAAACGAAAAATGCATTTACCCAAAAAGAAACCCAAACACTCTTTATCCATTTTTTAAATTTTTAAGGAAAAAGACACTGTATTTACATCACTGAATTTAGAACAAAATGCTAAGCTTTGGATTTCAAATATGGATAAGAAAAAAAATTAAAACAACCAAAAAGATCCAAACATTTCCTTATATCCGTATACTAAATTTAATTTCGACATCTCGAACGGTTCTCGATATATTTGACCGTTTCTCCATACATAATAGCTGAATAACGCATGCCTATGTGTCCAAACACATATATTTCCTACTATAATATTATTACACTATTAAATAACCCCATCCACTATTGCAACAACTTAATTTATTAATTTACTTTAATTATGACATGTGCACTAGATAAATAGATTATATTAACCTTTACTACGGATGTGGAATTTTAATAGTAAGTTAGTGTTCGCGTGCAATTTTCAATCAATATGGCATGTAAGAGAAACCGGGTCGTTACAACTACTGCAATTTTCGTCCTATTCCCGGAGGACGCGAAGAGTGATCTCATTCCATACAATGATTTCAATACATACTTTCAAAGAACATTCAATTCAAATTGACCAATCTGTAATGCACAATCTTTACTTGAACGTAAATTAAATTACTAGAATACATTAACCGAAATGGTAGGTAATATTTTTTTCCAAAACACGATATGATATTTTAGTTTTTTTTGAAATTGTTGCATAATAATGTTACACTTCTGACATACTCGCGGGCGATGCAAACTTGAAAGAATAAAAAAATAAGTCGCTACTAAAGTAAATTTTATGTATGCTAAGCTGAATGATTAACAGAAACAATTTGAAACATACTTGAGAAGGTAAAAACTTACCATTTTTTTTTGTATAAAACAAAAACATTTTTAATAATATCGAAATATTACTAAAAATCGGGTGTGGAGAACACTCTACAAGTTAATATTATTGTGAAAATTACTATCCAGACATGCAAACACGTGTTTCATCTTGCTATAGACTCGTCAGTGAGCATAATGCTGAGATAGACAAAATTCACAAAAATTACTACTTTACTACATACAATAAAATCACAAAAAACAATATACAAGACCATTCAGCGCCCATTAACTAATGTCAACATCACGAACACCAAAAACAACCATCGTCGTTCTCACAACAAGACTTGCTTTCTATCAGACGATCACAGCCGCAACCAACGGAAACTGTATTAACGCATCTCCAGTATTTGTTAATATTTGTGAAAAAAATGCTATCCGAACATGCAGACACGTGTTTCATTTTGCTTAGGTTCATCAGTGCATGATGCTAGGAAAGATAAAATTCACAACAAAACCTTCCTTGCTATATACAAAAACGTCATAATGGTTGCATGGAAAAACACTTAGCACCACTCATTGCCCAATTTCAATATAACGAACGCCAAATCAACATTTGCCGCTCACATAACCAGAGTAGGACAAACCAAGTGGTTTCCACAACTGTAGCCGACGGAAACTGTATTAACATGTCTCCACAATTAAACGAACTACATCGAGAGCCTATATAAAATCTCACCATTTTTTATATAAAACAAGATTTTGTATAACAGAAATATTATTAAAAATTGAGTGTGGAAAACACAATACAATTTATACTTGTGGGACAATTTAATGCATACACTAAAAATCCGATAAGCTGCGGTTTTTTTGTCACTATGACAGCTGTAAAAGTTTGCCCTAAGTTTTCCAGTGACAAAGCCTAACTTTTAAAACGGTATAATTCTAGTAGTTTTAGTAGAGTACCGATGACGGTGCGGTCCTTAGTTACGTCGACATAACAATCAAATCGTAAACAACATTTTCGCAAAAATTGTCAGGAACCCATTCAATGCGTAAAAATCTCCCGATTTGGAATCTTCAAGTACGGAAATTGAAACAGAAATCCACCAAAATGTGCCGCGGGATACTGTGAATTCAACTATATCAATCTGGCGGCAATTTACGCTGCTTTGTATAGACAGAAAATACGAAATCGTGAAAGAACGTCGAATGAAGGGTTAGCTTATATTTTATGTGACTGGGCATTTAACACGAAGAAGAAGAATGGTGAAGATTACAAAGAGAGTCCAGTTAAGACAATTTGAAACACTACAGCAAAAATATTACAAGAAAAGTACTTTAACGATTATAAACCGGTTTTGAATCCGTTTAGATAATTTAAGAAAGCAAGAAACTCCCGTGACACAAAACGCAAAATTTCACAAGCAATTTCAGAAAAAGGAAAGGTGAGTTCTAAAACTCTCACAAAACAAGAAATTTTTAAATGGAATGAAGATAAGCCTTCGGGGCTCCAAAGAAAATTTTACCATTTTGCTGCCTATGAATTAGCCTGGAGAGGCAGAGAAGCAGCAAACTGTAAGATATTCCATTGTCCATTGCTGTGTTATTTTGTCCACAACAGAGGACAAAATAACGGAAAGATTTAATATGAACCAGTATTTTCGAAAACAGCGCAAGGGGGAAATCAAAGATTAGCCGACGATAATTGGCTGGCTGCAAACACCAAAGAAGAAAATATATGTCTAGGAAGATTGTTCAAACAAAATATGAAAAAAAACGTGTAAACCATATTACATGTGAAAAGTTTTTTTAACGCCAAATCCTTTCTGGAAAAAAAAACGAATTTGAAAGGATGATATCCTAATGGAACAAATCTTCTGCGAAAATTATTGGACTTGGTGTCAAGCTAGTAAAAATTACGAACCATTCCAATCGAGCTGTTGCCGTAACTGAATTGTCCAGGAGTGATATTGGTGAACAAAAAGTAGTAAAAGTCACAAACAGCAATCCGTCATTATTAAAGCCGTACCTTCAGTTAGACCAAGAACACTATACTAAAATCATAAATTCCATTCGTACTACCACACAACCACTTCTGAAAATACAAGCATGCAGTAAACTATAAGCGACAAAGAAAGAGATTCTGAAAATCAATGTGTATATAACAATTGTGTTTTTAACAACTGCACTTTAAATTACCTAATATTTAAATTAAATATGTATTCAGTACTGTTGTACCGAATTACACTTAAACTTTTTTTAATCGAAATAAACCTGACAATTATAATTCGAGTTTTCTTGCCTTGGTAAGTCGCAATGGTTACAGTAATATTCAGAAGGGGAAGTAACAGAGACAGAGATATACATATGACGACGTGTTGCCTAGTCAATTGCTGCAGCAAAAGCATAAAGGCCTTTCCTGTAATAACTTTTATTAGAAACTTTATGTAGAAATGGAAAGACGGGCCTTTAAAGTATAATTAGAATTGATAAGTAAGAAATGTAAATATTTCAATCAATAATTAAATAGAAAAAAAATAGAATGAATCCATACAGAGTTTAGTAAATGAATTTTTATGTAAATTCGGATGATTTAAAATTGCATCCCGAGAAAGGTATTGTTAGCTGAACCGAAGAAGGTCACAACGAAATTGCATCCTTACTAGATAAGGCTCAGCTGTGTTCGATGGACAGTTATGAACATATAACAGGCGCGGCTCGTGATGACGTATTTGGAGGTTCACGTACAATGATACGAGTGCCTCGTGTGTTTTCGGTGTATACTAAGAACGCTACAGTTAGTACACGAGAATACACGAAGCACTCGCATCATTGTATATGCACCACCAAATACGTCATCACGAGCCGCGCCTGACATATAATAAACAAGTTTCTTGACCAATTTGTTTTAGTAAAATAGTCACAAATCATAACGATGTTTATTAAAACCTATTCGACTACAAAAATTATATACAATATACTATACAAGTATAAGTGTGTTTCAAGTTATAGGAATATGACTTTGAACGGCTCTAATGCTTTTATTGCGCCACCTTCTGTGATGATAATTATTATACCTGGTCTCCTTATTGAACGGGTACGGTTTACCATACCTTATTGAATTATTGAATTATTATTATTACCATCCTTACTGAACGGGTACGGTAAACCGTACCTGTTCAATAAGGAGACCAGGTGTAATAATTATCATCACAGAAGGTGATGCAATTAAAACATTAGAGCTGTTCAAAGTCATATTCCTATAACTCGAAACACACTATACTTACATTCTAGCTCTAAATCTATATGAAACCACTTTACTAATTCAAATTTTTTTATTTTATGGTTTTTTAAATCATCCAATTTTTCGTTACGAAATCTCGTTTTTATGAAATTTCGAGAATCAATCGCCTTGGGGGTTGAAAAAACACTATTAATCTTTATACTTGTATCAATTTGAAATTGTAACAAAACATTAATATTTAAGTGATTTATATTTGGACGTGCGGAATAAAACGAAGAATTATATTTTGAATGAAAAGATCAACAAGCGTTCGTTGTTCTTTGTAAGGACGACGAATGTTCGGGCCAAACATGAGGTGAAAAATGAGAATTTTCACTAATGTAATTGTGAACAAGATAGTCACAAAATTCCGTGAGTTTTTCATTTTCCGGATTCATTTCTGCTAAATCTATAACACACATTTCACCTACATATTTAGGATGAAGAAATGGTAATCCAAATATGTAAGTTGGGATCTTAGTAATTTCCGTTCCATTTTAGTTTTTTCTTTGGTACTGTGCAGCTAACCCTAATTGCTGAATTTTTAGATACCATGACTGCCCTAAGTGAAACCTACAACCTCGAACAAGAGCTTCTGGAAGCTTTGTAAATACTTTTATGAATGGCGGTTTCAAAATCGGCAATGAACGACGTGACTGGATGATTAAGTGCTTCTCAAAATATTTGAAGGCATGGTAGTATCTAAGGGAAGTTTTATTAGGAAAAAGATAAAGTACTAGAGGCATATAATGGTCGTTTTTAACACCGAAAATAGTACACAATTGAGAAAAAATCGAGGACGGTATTCCAAAGTTCCATCAACATACCAACAAGAAATAAAGAGAGAAATTTTAAATTTGACAAATACGAAAAAATAACTTTATTTTCTTTGTAATTTTTAAGCAGGAAACATTCATTTTTATGCGCCATAATTTAATTTCATGCGATTCAACTGCAACATGGAATTCGGAAATATTCTTAGGAAGTTTAATCAATGCGGAAGCTCTAGCATTGTATATATTTTGTCTCAGTCTCACAATGTCCATTGTAGTCAACGCCTCTGTTGTTAATTTCGCTTCGAATGAGTTTGAGAGGCTTTTCACAAATATCACCTACTGCTTAGCGTTTAATGGAGTTACTTACGAGTTACTGACAAAAACGATTCCACTTTATATCTTCTGTACTTTGAGCTTTTACAAAGGCCTTACACATACATTTGCTACACTGCCACACCGTTTCACTGTATCTTTGGCTGAACGTTTTTTGAAAGCTAAAAGTGTAGCCGTCAATCATTAACAAGTATTTTCCTTTTTCACTGGTTCAAAATGTTACTTCCATTTTGATGCGTCTTTTATACTTTTAAATATTTACTGAAATAACGCATCGTGAAATAGCAAATTCGACAAGAGAACAACTAATAACTGATTGCTTAATTTTACACTTTTATTCTATTCTGATTTCTTATAGCGATAATAACCCCCCGCCCCCTATACCTAGATGGGCATTGTATTTTACCTAAGTTAAACTATACCAACTCGATAATGAGGGTCGGGCATCAGCTTTCACCGAGACAATAGTTCTGACATAGGATCTCCTGAAAAGTTATTGTTTGTGGATTTTCCAAATTTATTGTAAATCCTCAAAGTTCGGCAACACTGTTTAAATAACTTCAATTTATTATATAATAATCTTACAAATCAAATTTAGCTCAGGGATGCAATTTCATTGCACTGGGGATATAATTTATGTGTCAAATTCGTGCCTATTCTGGGATACAATTTCAACTGAGCGGTAAATTCATTTACTAAACCCTGTATTGATTAATTCCATTTGTTTCCTCAATTTATAACTTAATATAAATTATTTGCTATAACAAAAACATACACAACACTGTACATCGTCCGACATTATTTTTAATATTGTTAACTTAAATAATTCTAATACTATATTTCACACTATATATATATATATATATATATATATATATATATATATATATATATATATATATATATATAGATATACAATAGCGAAGTACCGAAAATAACAACTGAAAAGAAAACAAATATTTACACAAATAAGCAAAAGCCGCACATAATTACGTAACATTAGAACCAACCTTTTCACGAAACGGATTTAGGCTTACCGTAAATACAGACAGAGAGATCTGCACGCTAGAAAGGTGATTATATAATTGTAGCTGTTACGTAATAGAAATCTTAATGTATTTAACGATTTTATATATAGTCATTGTCACATATGACATTTGGGAATTCAATAGTGTATTGAATAATTTTTGTTTTATTTATTACATTTAACTAAACAAAACTATATAAAAAACTAAATTAATTAAATTATGTGTATCAACAAACAATATTGATACGTATGTGGAATGCACAGAAAATATCTATTACATATCTATTACACGTAAATTAACATATTAAACAGGTGATATAAGATAAACACTAGATAAAATCTTTTTATAATCAAATTTTGTATTGGGCGTGTTCGGTCAAATAAAACCTTCTAGTCCACTTAAGAGTAATTTATGATAAAACATGAAGGTTAGAAAGTATTCGTTCATTTTTATTAAGTATTATCAAAATTGTATCTTATTTTAGATAAAATTACGTACGAATCCGTTAATGTTAAATTAAATGGGTGATTGTTAGATATTACCTTGATCGTATATGATAAAAATTGCAGATAAAATTAAATAAATAATTTATAAAAAGTACTACATTATATTTAGTGTACTTTTAAATATGCGACTATATTCTTGACAATGATATAAATGGTGGCGGCGCCGAAAAAAGTAGCTTTAGTTTTTATACTCGTATAGATTCCATAGTCTTATAGTTTTATACGCGTATATACACATCCACACATACACACACATATACCGGGTTTTTCTTTTGTCATTACAAATAGGTATAATGCATTGTCTTTTTTTCGTTTAGCCTTACACATAGGCATAAATGTATGGTGGTGGCATAGTAGGCGAACAGTTATACACCAGTATCATTTTTCAAATTGTCAAATACATATTTCTGTTTTTCATTCATGCTTAAATCTTAAATTAAATACATTATATTGAAAAATAGATAATTTATTGAAAACAGGTAAATTATCCCAACAGGAATAAACCTTGTGCGTAGACAATTTTAAATATTTTTAACAAATTCAAAGAAGATGCATAATATTTTTTAAGGTTGAAATATATCTAAGATAGTAGAATTAATGTATCAAAAAAGTTAGAAAATATAACAAAAAAGTACAAATAGATTTTACCGTTATATGAATTGTAGAACGTCCTCACATTACTTCTAATGAATTACCGAACGTAACTCACGTATTTGGGGCATTTCAGTAACACGATAAAAACAAATAACACTTCGTGGTATCTTACGAATAAGTGGTTTTATAAAATGGAGAAATTTATCTTAAGAAGCAGTAGGGGGAAATTCTTGTAGATAATAAATATATTTTTTAATAATCCCAGTAACTTTTCGACTGTACAATTATCTGACAGCATCACTACTGGAATTAAAAATTGAGGAAGGGAAGACACTATGCAACAAATTTTTGTAATCTGTTAAAGTTCATCAGTTGCTAGAGTAGCAACTCTTTGAGACCCTCGATTTAAAAGAGAAGGTTTTCGTAGTACTGAAAATGTTACTGGTGCTACTTCTTTTCTAGAACAAGACATAAATAATATTACGAAGAAAATAGATCCTGAAAATAAAGAACAAATACCTTTAATTGAAACAGATATCAGTCAACATCAAAAGTCACTTTCATTATTTGGATTTTTGCAAGAAGAACAAAAGAAAGTAAAATCAATTACAGCCGATGTAATAATAACTAAAAGGCAATTCAAAGGCCAAATTCAAATCAGGACGTAGATCCTCTTTTATTTTGGAAGGTAAGTTTTAAGAAAAAATGGTAATTGCATTTTGATTTTCTTTTAGTCAACAGGAATGGAGCTGAAACCTTTAAAATAATATGCTAGAAAATACTGTATTCCAGCGAGTTCAGCAGAAAGTGAAAGAGTGTTTAGTACGCCTCGTTTAATAATACGAGGTGCATTCAAGTTCTAAGGCCTCCGATTTTTTTTTCTCCAGACTGGAAAGAGATAGAAGCATGTGCATTGTTTTAAAATGAGCGTGCGTTCGTTGTCAATACGTCACAGAGATGGCAGCACTGCACGGCAGATGGAATTGTAGCGGCAGCGTCGAGAATGAGAACTGTTTTAGATACTTAAAATGGCTACGTTTTCCTTACTTGACCAGCGTGCAATCATTCGTTTTCTGAATTTGCGTGGTGTGACACCAATTGAAATTCATCGACTGTTGAAGGAGACATGTGGTGATGGAGTTATGGATGTGTCGAAAGTGCGTTTGTGGGTGCGACAGTTTAATGAAGGCAGAACATCGTGTGACAACAAAACGAAACAACCTCGGGCTCGCACAAGCCGGTCTGACGACATGATCGAGAAAGTGGAGAGACTTGTTTTGGGGGATCGTCGAACGACAGTTGAACAGATCGCCTCCAGTGTTAGCATTTCCGTGGGTTCTGTGCACACAATCCTGCATGACGACCTGAAAAGGCGAAAAGTGTCTTCCAGGTGGGTGCCATGAATGCTGACGGACGACCACAAGGCTGCTCGTGTGGCATGTTGCCAAGCAATGTTGACGCGCAACGAAGGCATGAATGGGACATTCTTTTCGTCGATTGTGACAATGGATGAGACGTGGATGCCATTTTTCAATCCAGAAACCAAGCGCCCAGTCAGCTCATTGGAAGCACACAGATTCACCGCCACCAAAAAAATTTTGGGTAACCGCCAGTGCTGAAAAAATGATGGTGTTCATGTTCTGGGACAGTGAGGGCGTAATCCTTACTCATTGTATTCCAAAGGGCACTACGGTGACAGGTGCATCCTACGAAAATGTTTTGAAGAACAAGTTCCTTCCTGCACTGCAACAAAAACGTCCGCGAAAGGCTGCGCGTGTGCTGTTTCACCAAGACAACGCACCCGCACATCGGGCTAAAGTTACGCAACAGTTTCTTCGTGAAAACAATTTTGAAGTGATTTCTCATGCTCCCTACTCACCTGACCTGGCTCCTAGTAACTTTTGGCTGTTTCCAACAATGAAAGACACAGTCCGTGGCCGCACATTCACCAGCCGTGCTGCTATTGCTTCAGCGATTTTCCAGTGGTCGAAACAGACTCCTAAAGAAGCCTTCGCCGCGGCCATGGAATCATGGCGTCGACGTTGTGAAAAATGTGTACGTCTGCAGGGAGATTACGTCGAGAAGTAACACCAGTTTCATAGTTTTCGGGTGAGTAGTTAGTTAGAAAAAAAATCGGAGGCCTTAGAACTTGAATGCACCTCGTAAAACAAAGGCGTACAAGACTAAAACCGAAAAATGTTAATATGATAATGTTCCTAAATAAAAGTTATTAATAAGTAACCTAAGTATTTATTTTATTAAAATTACATCCAACCTTTTCCTATTAGCTAAAGAAATAACACAATGAGTTTCATCTTACTATGTTTTCTAACTATTAAAGAAATGCATGTTTAAACATTCAAAGAGAAATTATTTAGATTGCCTACAGAATGTACATGAAACCCTTTAAATCTATTATGGAACTGTTCGCTTTATCAGTCAAAATTATTTTATCTAGAGTTTCATTTTAATTTAACAAATTAAACATTATATCACAAAAATCAGTTCGTTTTACTTTATCTTCCTCGAAAAGCTCCTGATGGTGTTTGATATCTTGTATGGCTTATATTTGAATTCTTTCAGCGTTTAGAACACTGAACTGTACGATACTCCAAAATGGCCTGGCTACATCTACAAGCGATCCTACAGATCGTTCTTCTACATAACACAGGATATTCAGCTTCATG
Organism: Melolontha melolontha; assembly: GCA_935421215.2. Classification (NCBI taxonomy): domain Eukaryota; kingdom Metazoa; phylum Arthropoda; class Insecta; order Coleoptera; family Scarabaeidae; genus Melolontha; species Melolontha melolontha. The sequence continues at coordinate 113,444,572 of OW285236.1, read as the reverse complement.
TGTTCTGTTAACACGTGATTAGTTTTAATTTATTTTTTTGCTGGAATTTAGAAAACAACCATCTTCTTTGAATTTGTTAAAAATATTTAAAGTTGTCTTCGCACAAGGTATACGCCTGTTGGGATAATTAACTGTTTCAAATAAATTTTTCAATAAAATGTACTTAATTTAAGATTTAAGTATGAATGAAAAACAGAAATATTTGACAATTTGAAAAATGTTACTGGTGTATAACTGGTTGCCTACTGTGCCAGCACAATGCATTTTTGCCTATGTGTAAGGGTAAATGAAAAAAAAGTCAATGCATTATACCTACGTAATGACAAAAGAAAAACACACACACATGGGACTAATAAAGATATATTAATTTAGTTGAACTGAAAAACACAACTAACCCTTTTTTATAATATCAAGCATGGTATATAATTATTTTAAATTGTTTGTAGCTCAGTCGTAATTATGTTTATAATATTTTGTTTGCCACGGCTAGACAGTGAATATTTACTTAATAAGCAGTGATACTTTTAAACTCGGAAGTCGGTTCCAGTGTAAACAGATCTCCGTCTTTATTACTATAAAAACTTAACTGAGGCACAACGTAAACAAAACTTATGAATACTCAAGTTAAATAATGGAAATAAAAGTGCAATATAGGTATATAAATAAACAATTTAATGGTGCATATTTAAAATCTTAAATTTTATAAGGAAAACAGTAATTGAAAGGTACTAATGCTGTGATCACGTGACCTAATACATATTGTTATGGATTTTTCCCTAATTAATATTTAAAATTTAATTATATATGAATGTACTTAATTCATGGATATCTGTGTATATCCGATGTGTTTTATATCTCACATGTGAGATAAAAAACTTGTGTTTTTTGGTTTTCGATCTCATGTTTGAGGGGCCTAGAGTAAAATTCAAGGGAGATACACATCTGAATTTATCCGGGAACGTTGTAGTGATTGTTATATTTAAAATTTAATTAGTACGGGTTGTTTTTTGAGTGTGACCATAGTGATGGTAGTTCATATTTATTCCCGATAATTATAAGAGCTTGGTTTTCTCGTAATTTTGTTTTTGTAATTGATTAAACAACGTTGTCGAGTAAATGTGTCTCCAATAAGTTTTTTTATGTAAGTAAATTTACATGCTTAAGACGTCTTAATTCAGAAAGCTTTTAAAATTGTATTTCAATTGTAATAATATAATTAGTTAAGAGTCTTAATTAGTAGAAATAAATAATAAAGAATATTTTTAAAATTTCTAAGTAATAAAAAAAATTATAATTGTAAAATTTTGCTCATTGGAGTCAAGGGCATTTTTTTCATGTGTTTGATGTATCGCGCATGTGTTAGATTTTGATCGTGTTTTAAATATTATACAGTGTGGTTCTCTGGGGAGAAATTAAGAATACACTTTATTATTTTTTTAGATAAGTTGATCGGAAGTAATTTAGAGGAAGTTTTAATTCACTTAGCTGTCATATTCAGTGAATTGTTTTACCTCAGTGTGTCATTGAAAGATACAATATCTTTATACTTAATAAAGATAGTTTTTTTTCTTTCTTGATTTTTTTTGTATTAAATGTTCATTTAAATTTTATCTTGTGCTTATTTTTATCCCATATACCTTTACTGTTGTTTAATTATTAAAATAAGTAACTTATAAAGTATATAACTATTACATTTGTCAAATACGATTGACTGGCGCCTAAGTAATATTGCAGTTCCACGTTTTTCCGATTGGAACCCTGAGAAGAGAGAAGTCTCATTGTTGGATATTAACTGGCTGAGTATCCTAGTTGGGTAGATTAGTTGTGGATGGTGGTGCAGTAAATATATAAACCACAATGCATAGCAATATGTTTTACAAAAGTGAATCTCATAGACATAATCATCGAATTATAAACGCAAATATATGGACTCATAATGCTAAATTGATATTAAAAGAAAACCGCATATTATCAGGTAGGTTTATTTTAAGAAATATGTATTAATGAATTTTAAATTTTAAAATGTATCCAAACGGTCTGATAGATTAATGTTAATTTTGAATGTTTATTTTTAGGAGAAGTTGTTTAAAATACTTATAGATATGACAGAAACGATTCTTAGTATAGGCAGGAACTGTTATTAGGTCGGTATACAGGATCTGCGCCTTTTCAAAGGGTTTCGAAAGGATAGAAGTTGGCTGGTTTGGTTTTCGAAGATTTATAATCTCTTAAACTCGCTTGAGGTACTATTTCTGTGTTAAATGGTGTAGCATTATTTATTCTGCTTTTCATGTTATAAATTACAGGTGCGTATTACGTTAATACTTGTTTTTTTTTCAAATTGGAGATATAGAAAAGACGCGTTACTTCCACCAATTCAAGGAAAAGGACGACAACTTTCAACTTTTTCTCCCAGGCCTCTAATTCGTCCAATATTTTGTAACAATAAATTTACAGGTTAATTTCAATATACGTTAATTGCATATGCGCATATTTACATTTCACTAGCTTCCCACGATTTTGACATTTAAACGGTACAGCTGAATCAAGGGTTTGTTATATAAAATTAAAATATCAAATAAATTAAAATATCTTCGGGAATACAAAATTATTAATGAATATTATTACAGAAATGAGAAGTAAGAATTTTTATAAAAATAATGAAACAATTTACAGAAAAAAGAATTGCGAAATTAACTTATTTGATACTTGACACTTATAATGTACGGTTTGGTTCTTACTAACTTAAATTTATAACACTGCAGACACCAATAACAATTTGAGCAACAAATCACGTTCCATATGTTCCGCAACTATCAGAAAAAATCAAATATGATATAGCTACAACATATAAATTTAGCAATACAAATAAATATCTATTCTCAAAGCTAAAAGCTAAAAGAGAAAAAATCTAGAAACGCATATAATTTCTGAAATACCATGGCGCGACTGCGATAGTTACTACATAGGTCAGACTAAACAATATTTATACAAAAAGATACAAGCCCACAAATACTCCAAAATAGACAAAACTACTTTATTTACACACAAACTGCAGCACGATCATTTCGATTTTTAAAACACCGATAATTGATATAAAACACAATGAAAAGAGAAATTAAGGACACGATTAATATTAAGCAAGAAAAAAATTCAATTAACAACAGGAGTACATAAATCTAAGCAGTATATATTATAATTTAATAATGTAGAGTAGCGATCTGCAATTTACCTTCAAGAATATGTATAGCAAACGCCAATTAAGTTGGCGCGAGGAGGGGTAAGTTCGCTCAGGATTAGAAGTAGTGGGGAGATTTGTATTTGGTTTTACATCAAATGTCAGATAATTCTAACCTCTGAGCGTGTATCACGTTATGATTCCCTAGCAAAGACATTATGTTCCGTCAACCGTCAATGACAAATGTATTCTGATAATTACTTGAGTAGTGGGGGTGGACGTTTTTAAAAACGGCTTCTGCGCACCTCCTCCTCGCGCCAACTTAATTGGCGGTTGTTGTACGTATGTATATAAAGATCTAGACTGAATGTATAAATCCATTCTCACTGCGAACTCTGTTACAGCAGCATCGCAGTTGAGAGCACAGACGACGATACATCGTCAAGCGACGCCGGAAGCAATGGCCGAACAAACGAGAACAATAACCAACGTGATGATAAAACCCGAATACTTGGACAAATGTTCACCCAAGATACTTGAAGATTTTAAAAATCTAATCGACATACTCAACGAAGAAGAAGATATCCAGAATCTATTACAAAAATCAGGGGATATATTAATGGTTAACCCAGAAGAACCGAAGATTCAAATTGAGTTAACAAGCAACCCCACAGAAAAACAAGAAAAAGAAAAGCCTCCCGTAAAATCGAAGAAGAGCCAACCGGAACCGAAAATCGAAAACGACGCATTCAGACACCCGAAAAAAACAACAAAAAGACAGAAAACCGACCACACAACGCCACCAATCGAAACAAAAAATTCCTACGACGTCCTCGAAACCAAAACCGAGGAAAAAATGGAAGAAGAAGAAGAAGAAGCAACCGAATTCACCCCACAACCGTCAACATCAAACAGCACACCCAGGGTAAGTGACAAAACAAACACCACACAAAACACAAACACCGAAACACGCAAAACACACAAAATCGCACCAATCATAATAACAGACAAAAACAAATGGGCATATATACGACAAATACTTAAAACACATAACATTAACACAGTACAAAACAAACTTGTGAAACCTGGCATTCACATCGAACCGAAAACTGACGAAGACTACCGCACACTTAAACACATACTCAACACAGAACACATCCAATTTTACACGTTTCAATTACGAAGTGAAAAAACACTTAAGGTAGTTATGCGAGGCATTCCTACCTTCATCACAGACACAGAAATTACAAACGACTTGACTGACCAAGGCTACCCGACACTAAAAATCAAAAGAATGAACGGCAAACACGGCATACCTGCACCACTTGTACTAATAGAACTGACGAGACAATACAAATCAATTTACAACATACACGACTGCTGCGGACTCACAATTAAAATCGAACCACTAAACAAACGGACAGACATAATACAATGCCACAAATGTCAGCCATTTGGACACCACCAAAAAAACTGTAACATACACTACAAATGTATAAAATGCGGAGAAGAACACTCAACACACCTATGTACAAAACCCAAAACAACCCCACCAAAGTGTGCAAACTGCGGTGGTCCTCACTTATCCACTTTCCTTAAATGTCCTAACAATCCAAACAACCCTGTAAACAAAACCACACCCAAACCCGAATACATACCAGCACCACCCCCAACAACGAAGCCATGGACACAAAAACAAAGAAACACAACACCTAACACAACTGACGAACTAGCACTTGCCTTAGGCAATATGCTAATAACATTACACTCCACAAACGCAACAACAGAACAGATACAATACTTCGTAACGGAAACACAGAAAATAATCGCACTCTACCACAACAAACATTAAACACACACATGACTGAAACGCAAAAAACCGATGACCAGTGACGCAAAAAGCGACAAACACACAGACTACACATACCCAACACAGGACCGCACAAAAACACACAACACACGATTATTTATTAATCAGACACAAACACGTCACAACCCTGGGAAATACGAAACAATGGAGTGGAAATGGAGGCAACTCCGACCACAACAAAATTCAAGTCTCATATAAATGTATAAATTTAATAGTGTAATTTTAACTTATCGGTCGAAAGCCATAATCGCATATATGTACAAATATGACAGTAATATACAGTCACTTTTTACAATTTTATAATTGCATGTTCACATTTTTAAGAAGCTTTTTGAAAAAGGCAATAATTGCCGAAACATGTAAGAGTTGAATTAGTTTAAATAAATAAATATTTAATTAAAACATAACTTAAATCCCCGTATAAAGAAAATCTCCTATAATATAGAAAGGTCAAGAAAAGAAATATATATATATATATATATATATATATATATATATATACCGTGTGTCCCAATTTCGATGCTCACCATTGGTATCTCGGTTATTAGAAGATACAGAACAACGGTTAAATGGGGAATGTTTTGCAGAATTCAATACTCGCGGCAAATCTCATTTCAAATTTGACCTAACTTTTTAAATTTTTAAAATATTTTGAAAAATCAAAAATTTGCCGATTTCGTTATTCCTCAATAACTCGATAACGCTTAGTCTGACCTCTTTTAAAGTTTTACATCGTTCAGACACTTTTTTAAAACAAATTATTTGATACAAACAGAAACCTCCGATTGTCATTTGTTTTTAAGTTATTACCACTATCTTTTGTTTACCATATGGCGGCCATATTGGATTTTGGGTTTGTTAGGTAGTCCTTAAAATGTGCTTTTCAACGATGTATAACATGCCTGACAAATTTTTATTTATAAGGAAAATATTAATAAAAACGTAAATTAATCTTTAATATGAAATTAGTAGGCTGAAAAATTAAACACCAATGTCAAATGAAAGTGAAAAGATATTCTAAGTATAGCAAACGCCAATTAAGTTGGCGCGAGGAGGGGTAAGTTCGCGCAGGATTAAAAGTAGTGGGTAGATTTGTATTTGGTTTTACATCAAATGTCAGATAATTCTAACCCCTGAGCGTGTATCACTAGTAAAGACATTATGTTCCGTCAAACGTCAATGACAAATGTATTCTGACAATGAAACAAAACGATAACCTGTCAAAGTACAATTAGTGCTGCAGAGATAAGTTAATTAAAACTACTTGTAGTTAGTGATAAGTAATTATTGTCAAGTATTAAGATTTATAAGTATTGATAATGGCACATACATATTCAAACGAAGAAAAAGTTGATATGTTGGAAGTGTATTTCAAAGCAAATAGAAACACTAAAAATGCGTGCACGAGTTATGCAGAGCGTTTTCCAGAAAGACAACAGCCACACAGGACAATTGTTAGAAGACTAGTTAGCAAATTAAAAAAACTTTGGAAGCTTCGAACAAAAACGAGCTAACTATGAAGTTAATGATGCTGATACACGTCTAAATAATATTTTGCAGAACGTTAGGAACAATCCCAGCACAACAGTTCGTCGTGTGACACGAGAAACAGGGATTTCAAAATCGACTGTTCACAGAACCTTGACGAAAAACAAGTATCACCCTTACAAACCAACAATTGTACAAGGTTTAAGTGATAATGACAATCTCCGACGATTACAGTTTAGCAGGTGGTACCTTCAAAAATGTGAATATGACGCTAATTTTCCTAGGAAAATACTATGGACAGATGAAACACGATTTACCAATTGTGGAGTGTTCAATAGGAATAACTATCATCATTGGTCTACTGAAAATCCACATTTGGTAAATCAAAGAAGATTTCAAGTTCGATTTTGTTTTAATGTCTGGTGCGGTTTAATTGGTATGACATTTTGTTTACATTTTTTTTTGTTTTTTAAACTCTTTTTTTCGTTTTAGATAATCAGTTAATAGGTCCTTTCATTTTTTATTACAATTTAACTGGTAACAGATATTTGGAGCTACTAACAAACGAGATAATGCCTGCTTTGAGGCAAATTATTAATCCCGAGAACATGCAAAACATCTGGTTCCAGTAAGATGGTTGCCCGGCCCATAACACTCGTAACGTGCAACATTTTTTAAGAGAAAACTTTAATGAGAGAGTGATTTCAAATAATGGACCCATGCAATGGCCTGCGAGATCACCCGGCCTTACCCCGCTTGACTTTTATTTATGGGGTACCACTAAAAACGAAGTATTTGATTTTGAACCGCCAAAAACTCGGGAAATTTTAGAACAAAGAGTACTAGATGTGTTACGATCAGTAAACGGAAATACGCTACGTAGAGTTTGTAACTCTACTCGAACAAGGTGTCAAAATTGTGTGGAACAGAATGGTCGTCATATTGAACAATTTCTTTAAGTGAATGTGAACTTAAGTTCTGTATCTTTACTTTTTATTTCTATAATTTTTTTATCGTTTCGTTTGTTTACAGTATTACTTAGAATATCTTTTCACTTTCATTTGACATTGGTGTTTAATTTTTCAGCCTACTAATTTCATATTAAAGATTAATTTACGTTTTTATTAATATTTTCCTTATAAATAAAAATTTTTCAGGCATGTTATACATCGTTGAAAAGCACATTTTGAGGACTACCTAACAAACCCAAAATCCAATATGGCCGCCATATGGAAAACAAAAGATAGTGGTAATAACTTAAAAACAAATGACAATCGGGGGTTTCTGTTTGTATCAAATAATTTGCTTTAAAAAAGTGTCTGAACAAAGTAAAACTTTAAAAGAGGTCAGACTAAGCGTTATCGAGTTATTGAGGAATAACGAAATCGGCAAATTTTTGATTTTTCAAAATATTTTAAAAATTTAAAAAGTTAGGTCAAATTTGAAATGAGATTTGCCGCGAGTATTGAATTCTGCAAAACATTCCCCATTTAACCGTTGTTCTATATCTTCTAATAACCGAGATACCAATGGTGAGCATCGAAATTGGGACACACGGTATATATAAGTAAAAAGAATTTCCTGGGAGTAGCGGCCTGGTGATTAAAATGAAACAATCTCCATAATTAACGCAAAAAGGCACTTTGCAGAATCAAGCATAGCATACATCAACATTACCGCAATCCTCTCTTTTGCTAATATTACATTGAGTTTAGAATTTTTTTGTTATATTGTTGACAATAAATCACACCAGTGATTATTACATTCCTCAGAATGATACATTCCAATTTATAATAGACGACGCACGCCTTCTTTGACCCACCGGATGCACAACAGTAGGCGAATGAGTATCACGCTAAGAAATAAATAATTAAACATCTAGTTTCAAAAATTCTTTTATTGTAAATACCACTACAATATTGTTTCGCCATACAATGGCTTCATCAGGTGGATGAAATACTGAGTATCAGTTTTTGTTCGGGAACTTGCCTTTTTACTAAGGCTAAATCATTCTCTTCCCTTCTTGATATTAACATGAAGGCACTATTTTTCGTCGCCAATAGCAATGTGGGACAAAAATGGTCGATGTTAATGACGTGCAAAACTATGACGAACTAGCAAAAAGGCACAAATCTTGACACACTGATTCTTATCGTTTTCGTTCAAAACATGCTGCAACCAAACACCTAGTTTTTTAACTTCGCTCATGAAATGTGAAGCTTATCATGAATTAAGGCGTTCAGACGATCTTCTTCAAATTCCGATGATCTTTCTGAACGTTTAGAATCATTTCAAAATCATTTCCTCGGTGCACTCTCCCCACTTACGTATTCTCTGTAAACAGCACAAACGATTCTAGTGGCCTCTGGTGCATTAACTCCTCTGTTGAACTTGAGCAAAAGCATATGTTAGACATGCTCCTTTTATTCTAATTGATGTTCCATTTTCTTTTGTCAGTAATAATCTTTCGATAAATTCAAAAACTATTAAATTAAACAATAATAGGGCATCAAAATAACTTTGACATATGCCTAACACTTTTTTTCAAAGCACTCTCGTCCTAGAAATAAAAAAACGTTGCGAACTTATTCATCAACCTGATGCAAAGGGCAATGCACCGTATATGCTGTATAACGAATGGTAAGTTCGATACAGTAAAATTATTATTGGTATACATACGTTGGTTGCTTTAGATTTCTATCTAGAATTATTATCACTATTTTAGTATTACGTCACAAACATATATACATGTAAACTTTATGAAAACAAAATATATTTCTAAGTTAAGGTTAGTAAAATAATATTCAAGAGAAAGGAGCTATATGCACACGACTAGATAAGGTAACTTTTACATTTTATCATGATTTTATCTTTTGCTTTATTATAGGCCTAGTAAAATTAGTTCGGATAACGTACCACTATCGCCTACCAGTTCTATGGTCATATATTTTAAATAATATACATACTTTTGTGCGCATATATCTACACAATAACAATGACGGCAAGGTCGTTATAACGGCAAAAGAAAAAGCTGGCGGTTAACTATAATAATACGCGTTTTGTTACATAACCAAGTCGTTTTGTAATTATTTCCCATATGTATCATGCGCTGAATATTTTTATTGCTGCGTTCTTTATATTTTTTATATGCCGGCATGTACGTAAACGGTCGATTCAAGGTATAATTACTCCTTTCACATCAATTAAACTCTTGTGAAGATTCATTCGGTTGCGTACTTCTTGTACGGGTTATAGGGCACGTCTGTAAATGTCTGTTACTGACATTATGGTAGTTTCATTAATATTAAATCTTTTCAATGAATAATTAGTAGAGAAACATTTTACACTTAACAATATTGAAAATAGATACTGAAATTATTTAATAATAATAATAATATACACCAGGAACTTGCACACAAACAATTACTCTTAAACATTAAAACAGCATATTTATTACAAATACTTTCCACAAAGCATATTTGGAAAAAACGATTGTAAGAGGTACTAGGAGAAAACAATACATACAGATAGAGCAATTACAAACAATAGGTTAAATACAGAGATACAATGGCTTTCCCCTTTAAGATCTGAGTAGCGTTCCTGATCATTTCTAATGCGCTGATTACGAGAAAAATAGTAAAAAAATCTATCACGTCAGAATATTTTTTTATTTAACATTTTAAATTTTGCTTAAAATTGCCAGGAGGCTTCAATTCGAAAATGGACAAAAGTTTTTTAAACGGGTTTTTCAACTAATTGTTAATGCATTTAATGACTATTAGAATAATAGATTAAATTCCGATTCATAATTTGTTAAATGCTACATAACAGTATAAGTATTTTTTTTATTACAATAAAAGTGGGTTGTTTTAGCTTCATTAAGTAATGAGCCTATTAATATATGGGTTGTTAAAATTTTTTAATGAAACGTCAATATATCGAGATTTTCGAGTTCACCAGATAGAAAATAGCGGTATAAGAAATTCGGCGAATTTATAATATAATAATTCTTTGTGGAAGTAATAGGCACTTGAAATTTGAGATCCTGTGTACGAGGGGGTATTAATATATTCTTAGCCTACTATTGAAACAATTTAAAATTGGGACTGTTGGGAGGGGGAGAATATTTTATTATTCAACAAAGTGTTCTCTTAAATTAATACACTTAATAGCGATCCTGCAACGCTTTTATCCCTTCGTTACCCAAAAATTTACGTCCTTTTAAAGTTTTTTCAATGAAGGGAACACATTATAGTGTGAGGGGGCTAATTTTGGTAAATAAGGCGGTTGTTCCAGTAATTCGAACCCTAGATCCCGAATTGTATTCATGGTAATGAACGATTTGTGTGCAGGGGCATTGTCCTACAAAAACCAACACACTTTTCGCTAACATGCCACGTTTTGTTTTCCTAATTTTCTCTCTCGGGGTGGCTAAATAATTTAGAATAAGAATCTCCAGTGTTGGTCTGACCCTCTTTTATGTAATTGACCACAATTATTCCACGGATACCCAAAAAAACTGAAGCAAGAACTTTTTCAGTTGATTTTTTAAGTCGAAACTTCTTAGGTCTGGAAGTACCATAATGTTTCCACTCCATTAATCGGTGTTTCATTTCTGGATCGTAAAAATGGACCCATGTTTCATCCATTCTTACAAGATGGTTCAAAAACTCTTGATCTCTTTCAAAACGGGCACAAATTGACCGTGATTCTTTCACTTTTGCTCGTTTGTATTCGGCGTTCAAGCATTTAGGAATCCATTTTGCAGAAATTTTTTTCATGTCTAAATCGATGTGAACTATATGATGGACGCGTTCATATGAAATCTTTAGTGCCTCAGTTATATGTTTCAGCCTAATTCGACGGTCTGAAAATATCATGTTAATATTTTCGAGGGGACACTGAAATTGGTCATTCCTACTCGCTGCATACAATTTTCCCATCATTGTCGGACGCTAAACTGAAAGAAGGAATTTTTGTTGGGCCTGATATAAAAAAAAATAATATAGGATAAAAAATTCCATGAAAACCTCAGCCAAATTGAGTTAGAAGCATTGAAATGGAGGTGGTAAAAAGTTTCTTAGGGAACAATAAAAGCCCAGATTATAAAAAAATAGGGGCGAATATGGTTGAAAATTTTAGCTTAATAGACTGTTAGATGAGCATTAAACTTCATTTCCTGAATTCGCACATTTACTACTTTCCGGAAATTTAGGAGCCGTTAACGAATAGTAAGGTGAAAGATTTCACAAATATTTGAAAGATATGAAAAAGAGGTATCAGAGAAGATGAAATATAAACATGTTGGGGGACTACTGTTGTCTGCTGAAGCGAGCTGAGCCAAATCGAAAATTTAAGAGAAAATATCAAAATAGAAGCTAGAATAGAAGAAAAAAGGACAAAGTTTCACAAAAATGAGTGAAATGTTTATACAACAAGCAAATAATCGTTTATCAAATTTCAATAGTTTTTAAGTTCTAAAATGAAGTGCTTTTTTTAATACATTTTTTTCCTAAGAAGTTCTTTTTTTCAATTTTCTTCCTATGTCTATTCTGAAAAATTTGGACGTGATGATACTTGTGTGTATTAAAGGGTTTGAAGATGATTCAGAAAGTGTTTTATTGTAATACTTACATACATCACTAGAGCAGAACAATTTCCATGCGCGCCATGTGTGCCGATGTGCTATTCTTATTTTTCGTGTGTTTATGCATATTACTTTAATAGCGGAAAACCAAATGTATATTTAATTATTTCTGATAGAATAAATGTCTCTACTTCTATATTTATATCGGTAACAAGCTCATGTTGCGTCCCTATCCTATCGCATATTCTAATATATTACGAATTACACTCCAATACCGGCGCTCATGGCGCGCACGGAAATTGGTCTGCTCTATACATCACCATTGGTTGTGCTGTTACTATTTTTTTAATTTTTTTTATTTCTCTATTAGGGACACAAACTGACATAAATCCAGGTAATTGCCATTTTCCAGGTACAAGTTACACTGAACTATAATTTAAAAAAAAATGAAATGAACACCTACGTAAATTACCTACTTATTTATATTACAATTATAACCTACATATTATATTGAATAGTCTTTCGTGTAAATTTAAAAAAAGCGGATATAAAAAAGAAAAGAAATCATTAATTAAGAATAACATTCGCGTTTAATTGATTTCACGTTTTATTTCTATCAAGAATACGGATACGCAAAGTAGTTAATATTATTTTTTTCAATTGCAATACAAATTCTAATAATCGGAGAATTAGTAGTAGCATTAGTATGGCAAAATAGTATATGCAGGGCACAGTTGGTTGAGGTACATGGAATTGTGTTTAGTAAATGTGGAGAATCCACTATGTTGTTTAAAATCTGGATATGAAACAGAATATCATTTGCTTAGCTGTTTCTCATAAAGCGCATACGTATTAAAAGTATAACACATATTCCGAAACTCTTTTAATTTGATTGCAAGTTTTTTTTATTTTTCAACGTTTTTGTTCTTTGAAAGCGTTATATTTATTATGCGGATTCTCTTTTTTTACTTCTTGTATCACGGGCCTGCAAATCTGAAGTGATGACATCCTCTTTTCAATTCGATAACTGATTCAGAAGTATTTTGATGAGCTGATTATTCAGTTATTATACACTTTCATACACACAAGTATCCAAAAGGCAGTTATACTAAAAACAATAACACAGTTAGAAAATTTTTCAATATAAAGTAGAGACGTGTTCTATGAGGAAATACAATAATATATTTACAAGACTTGTAGTAGATACCGTTGTATTATGCGCAAATTTGGCCGCGTCAGCCAAGCTCATATTCACAGATACATGTTTGGGTTGAGTGAAATGTTTCCTTGCGATAGGCTGATAGAGTGCGAGAAAAATCGGATAAAACATTATTCTTTATTTCCCAACAGACCCTGGTTCAATCATAGAAGAATTTGTCTTGTTCACACACATTTTAACTTTGAAAACCTCTTCACCTTTTAAATGGTGACAGATACTCATAACTTTTAATGCACTTAATTGAGCATGTATGAATTTGATAAATAGAATTTCTGAAATAGGAAATAAACATGTATACAGACTGAAAAATTGAATATGTCTCATAAAAGTTGTTACTTAATAAAACGGATTTAATTAATATGCTTTACACAATTAATTAATATTAAATACTAGTGATTGAATCAAGAGTTTATGCAGGAATTGTAACTGTACTTTTTAATACTAATGATATGTGACTGTGACATAATCACGAACTGTAAACTAGTATTACTTCAAGGAAGAGTTGTATATGTAATGATATCACGTTTATGGAAATTAATTTATTTAAAAAATTGTATATTCATTCTTGGATAAACATTATTATTTAAAAATTATGTCCCGATTTAATACATCTTCGATATACTTTCTAATTTGTATTTAAATCAAATAAAAAATATATTAAAAAAATTATTTAAAATATTTAATGTTTGTTGGAAGGTGCCATTTAATTTATGTGTATTTATCAATTGATACAAGTAATACAAAATAATAAATCTTAGGTTTACTTTAACGAGGTTGGAAGTTAACCTTTGTAATGAAAATAAGTAAATTGTATAATGTAACATTGAACTCAATTTAAAGCTATTCTTGACACTATTCTAGTCTTTCTGTTATTCTAGAGAAACAGTAAAATATTAGCCTCTAAAAATAGATATTAAAATAATACAATAGAACACATCCTTCGTAATGATTCCTAAGCAATAAGTAAACATATATTTATGTTTCTAACGTAATTGTTAGGATTGCCTTCGTAGATGATTTAGATGCGATTGTGTAGTTGTAATCATTTTTGTTAATAAGTAAAAATTTAGATAAATGAAACTATTTCCTTCAAGCAATATTGCAAAATTTGGATTTATAAATATCATGTAATAATTATAATGTACGTAAAAATCCACTAAGTAAATACATATTAAATAATATAGTGTATATACCTATACAGATCGAAAATTAACCTTACACAATATACGACATATATCGCAGCTATTATATGTCGAATATTAATAAAAAGTAAACTTTAGAAAATTTATGATCAGAGAGTGGACTCGAGTGATTGACGATTCATAGCCTATAGGCATCTGCCTTGTATTCGCTGTAAGTGATCCGTGAATTTCGAACAATTTGATACGTGTGGGTACCTTCATAAGTGGCACATACCTACATATGCAGTTAATATGTATCTGTCAATGCACAATAGAGCGAATGTAATAAACGGTTTGGTAACCGGCAGCAACTACTGCTGAACCAAAAGTAATGCTGACAATTGCGTATCGAATTTTGAATAAAAATAATTTACAAAGAACGAAACTCAAAGTATGTATTTTCTGTGAAACATTTAAATTGTAAAACATTACTACGAACAACTAAAAGTTGTTCAAGGTGTTCAATTAGTTCTTTTAGATGTTAAAACGTCTTTCAAAATAGAAAATGTCCGTTCCCCATCACAACTGGTGATGGGTGCGTGATTAAAATATTGCAAAAGTGCACCATACTTCGAATTTATAGATTTTTCAATCGGCTCTGTGTAGAATTATTATATTCAAATCTGGATTTCTGCTAAATATGGCATCAACTTTTTGTCTCAGCTTTTTAAATGATAAAACTAACTTATCAACATTTGGAAAATGACCCCTGATGTATTCACATACTCTGTGTAGTGCATGTGCTGCACAGGTAACGTGTAGCATATTGGGATAAGATTGCTTTAATAACTTCCCTGTTTTTAACATATAAGCTGCCGCATCCGTCAAAAATTATAGCATCTTGTCTTTATGGTTGTTATCCGATGAGAGAATATTATGAATACATTGATCAATTACTTCTGTAACTTTTTCACCATTTACGACTGGCAATATTTTAGTTGCAATTATATATGGGTGGTATGAAGTTGTCGGGTGAAGAATACCAACAACTACATTTAACACATATCGTCCAATTACATCCGTTGTTTCGTCTGCACTTACCTAAAAATAATGACCAGATAGGTTGGTTCGTATTTTTTCAATGGTTCTCAAATATTTACGTAATGTAGATTCATCTGGTATATGACGAACAATATATTTTGTAAGAATCCTCTTGAGGACTGAATTGTTAAGCTCTTGGTTAAAAGTGTCAGGTGCAGATGGACATATGTTATCTAGATGAGTTTTCGAAGAAACACGTCTCTGCACATTACACTTTTGTGGACGCCTAATGAACAGGCACTGCAATATATTTCGGTATAATTACGAATATGCAACCAATCTGTATGGCCTCTAATTCATCCTACCATGGTTGCCCTACGAGAATTCTCCATAGTTAATGAAAATAAAGAGAAATACTAAGAACAGAAAGAAATGGACTAAAAAGAAGAAACGAAAACTACTCCAAAAATAAAGTAGTAAATTAAACTTAATAGTTATAAAAAAAATATAGGATAAATATACAATATAACAATGTAAAACGGATTTTTTTAAATACTAAACGTTGTAACCAAATAACACTGAAAGAAACAAAACCAGAAACAATTCCTTATAGAATAGAATAGAAAATATACTATCTCAAGAACAATAAATACATATATGTATATGCATATGCAAGTATAACAGCATGTAAACACGCGAATACACTTTGGAAATTAGTGAATATAATTTTTGAAGCGATTATTTTAACGAAGTCTAACGAAATAATATATATTCTCGGCTGTTGTTGCAGATATTTCTTGGTGAAACATTTTAACTTCATACAGTAAATATTTACTGTATGAAAATAATATATAATTCCGTCTTACACGCCACTGTCGAATTGAATTTATAAGGGAATGCACAAAATGTGCTATTCATAACGACGTAAATAACATCTGCTCGATGAATGCAATCGAGCAAGCAAATAGTGGGGCTATTATCACATGCATACTATACCTGATACCGCCACAACGTTTTATAGGGGCAATTAGTCATTCAATTGCTTCAGTCCGCTCTCTGTTTATGATGTACGGGGGAATATAATAAATTAAGACAAAACACGAGTGCTAATTTATGTACAGTAGTAAACGTTGAATAAATAAATCGCTTAAAGTTATGTACAAGTGTGGATAAAATATGAACCGACCTTTGTTAATAACTTTTCATTAAATTATAATTACAATAAATGGACAATACCTTATTGTTCTATATACATTCCTTCCTTCTGAATACATCTCGATCTGACGAACTGTTCCACTTGATCATCGCCGTCAAAACGTGTTTCTCCCTGTTGCTCTTTTAGTGGACCAAAGATATGGTAATACATGGAGAAAGGTCTGCGCTGTATGGAGGGGTCTTCAACGATAGTCCAATGCATTTCCCCTAGTTTTTCTTGCGCTCGAGCACCTGTATGCGGTCGGGCGTTGCATGCAACAGCACTACCTATCGTATCGGACATGCCCGTCTTTTGGATCGATAGGCAGCTCGAACACGCTCCAAAAAATTGCAGTAATAATCTGCATTAAAGGTTTTGTGAAGAAAATCCAACAAAATACTTCTATAATCTCAAAACATTGTCGCCAAAACTTTGCAGACAAACGAGTTTTTGCCTTTACCAGCCAAGCTTCACCTTTTTGTCTCCACTTGCTCGTTTGGACTCCGGTGTATCGTGGTGTACCCAAGTCTTACAGGTAACAGGTACGATGTAAAAATTCTTCACCTTCCGCTTCGTAACGTGTCAGCAGCCTTTGAGAAATTTCAAAACGAACGGCTTATTTTATTGAAATTTCTCTAAACTGAAGTTTTGGCCCAATTATGGCTTTGGCACTACCACAGCTTATTTCCACAGTTTGTGGAATTTCTGCTATTGTCAGTTGACGATCTGTCGCAATAAGGTTACGAATGGCATCAATGTTTTCACGAGTGGTGCTTAGTTTTGGACGGCGTTTGTAAGGTTTGTTTTGCGCGGCATCTCGTCCTCCACAAAATTGTTTACGCCAAATTTTCACTTGCGTCTAGTACAATGTTGATTCCCCATATTGATTATGCAATCAAATTTTAGATGGACCTACGTTTTCTGTCGTAGGAAATTTGATGACGATGCATTGCGCAATTGAACATGGTACTGCACTCTAGCTCGTCGTAAGAACAATTGAGTGTACAAGGCTGCATGACAGGCGGCGATGTGGCGTAACACATCAAACTATCTCCTCGCAACATATAACTACTTACGTTTCTCACGAGTATATGTTACTCACAGGACGGAAAGGTCCGTTCATATTTGATCCACCCTCGTATAATCCGTATGTTATAAATTTTTCTTTTGTACTTATTTAGAATTTTTCTATATTTTGAACTATCGCATAAAGTTTTAACAGAGTAATTTTGAGAAACGAGACAGAAACCCAAATTTTCAAATCAAACTTTTATGAACACGCTTCTGTTTAGGGTTGTATAAATCTGCGTTGTGTTTCAAAGCGGTCTAAAAACTCAAAATATACAAGTATAACACCGGAATGATTTCACGATACACGGTTGTGAATATTTGTTCTCGTTAATCCACTACCTTTTGTATTACAGATTATCGTATGCGTGCTAGATTTAAGATACAGGTCCTTTCTCTGAAGAAGGACTTGTCGCTATGGATAAACTAACGATCAGCTATATTCCCTCGTGAAGAGTATATGGAACACATGATGACTATAGTAGTAGTCATGTATTTATCTTCCTTAATAACTTCAAAGCTTCACCATCGAAGTCTGGTGAACACGCTCGCCTCTCTTCTTTAAACAACATATCCCCAGAACGATATTTAGCAAATCAATTACCCACTCAACAGTCAGTTTTCCTCACAGCAAACACTACATTTTTTAGATGTGCTAGTAGCAATTGTCTCTCCTTATATTTCAGTAACATTATCTATCGAATATCCACTTTAGATTCCTCCATTTAAAAGCTGAGAAATTTATTCTTTAATCCCGATGTGTAAATTGCCATTGCTGTACCCTTTATACTATAAGGGATATTTACTTACTGGTATCGAATTCAGACCTGCCAATTTGTTCAGTCACTGGGATGATAAACGAATCATAGAATTTGTTTCCAAAAAGAAAAATTATTTCTATCATGAAATAACTTGATCTAATATTCTTAGTTTTAGTATTTATTATAGGTAGATATATTTACAAAAGGGAATTATTCATTCAAGCGTTTCCTTTATCGTCGTATTGTTATAGTTACGTATTGCGATATTATGAGCAGTACATTTTCATTAACGATAAATCCTTTGTTATGCATTGTAGGTCGGTGGTTGTAGTATAACATACACATATTGCATCTACGTACATACTTTCATATTACAACCACAGAACAACGCCGACATTGTGCACATACTAACCAATATAAGTAATTCTGTCCTCCCACTTTATAGACATTTTATTATAATTGACCAACATCATTATCGCCAACACCGAGATACCGCCTTATTTACTATACATACATACATATCTGTAAATTCATTATCATGGCAGCAATTCGTCAACTCAGTATAAACCGACGTTTTTATTTCTTCTTCTAGCGATAAAATCATGACATACGCAGAACATCTAGAAAGATAAAATAAAAATTCTCCGTACCGCGTCACTGCAAAACGATTACACTGCACAACAGCATTTCTGAGATTGGATTATGTTGCATGATATTAGTCCAATTTTTGATGACGATTTCAATTCCGTGATTGAAATTTCTGTATCAGCTCTAGTTAAAAAAATATGACACGGGTGTTTTTTTATAATAAAATACTATAAATTTAGAGATAATTCTAATTTATTTAATTCTTATAATGAAAAAAGCTTTCTCTTATATGTTTTTCTTACTAAAGGTGAAGACAGGAGCTATTCTGAATGCTCCAACAATAGTTAGCCATCATGTGTGCGTTCCAGTAGCCCTGATAGCGTTCCTCCATTGTACGGAGGTCCTGGTGGAATCGCTCGCCCTGTTCTTCACTTAGGTCCCCAAGATTGTCGGGAAAATAGTCCAGGTGGTTGTGAAGAAAGTGTAACTTTATGCTCATGTTACATCCAAGCCTTTGAAAGTGACTCATCAGTTGTTCGACGTGTTGAGAAAATTCAGAACATCTCTTATTTCCCAAAAAATTTTGAACAAGCCAAACAAACTCATTCCACGCCGTTTTCCCAATCTCTGTCATAGTGTCCGTAAAATTTGAGTCTTTTATTAATGATCTTATTTGTGCCCCATCAAAAATTCCCGCTTTTATCTTTTCTGCACTCAGTTTTGGAAACTTTTTTGATAGGAAAAGGAAACAATTTCCATTTTTGTCAAGACCTTTCACAAATTGTTTTACAAGTCCTAGTTTTATATGTAACGGAGGCAAAATTATACGATCCCTTGATACTAAAGGTGGGTTTATCACGTTCTGTTGTCCTGCAACTAGCGCTTCCCGAGGCGGCCAATCGTTTTTAATCCAATGTTGAATTTAGCTCTACTGTCCGATAAGCAAAGAAAACATGGATATTTTGTATAACCACCTTGTTGGCCTAAAAGAAAGTTGACCATTTTTAAATCAACACATATGAGCCAATTGTGTTCCACATATTTAATTTTGTCTAAAACCAGAGCAATAGTTGTATATTCTTCTTTTACTTTTGTGGAATGTGCAATAGGTAACGACCCTAATTTATTCCCATTGTGTAAGAGAACACATTTTAGACTACGTTTTGATGAGTCTATAAATAGACGCCACTCACTAGAAACGTAATTTTGAAGTCCCATTGCAGCCATTAAACCAGGTATAGCAAACGCCAATTAAGTTGGCGCGAGGAGGGGTAAGTTCGCGCAGGATTCGAAGTAGTGGGGAGATTTGTATTTGGTTTTACATCAAATGTCAGATAATTCTAACCTCTGAGCGTATATCACTTTATGATCCCCTAGCAAATACATTATGTTCCGTCAAATGTCAATGACAAATGTATTCTAACAATTACTTGAGTAGTGGGGGTAGACGTTTTTAAAAACGTTTTCTGCGCACCCCCTCCTCGCGCCAACTTAACTGGCGTTTGCTATACATCTTTACAAAATACGAAATCATTTTCTTCAGCAAAATATTTGACGAGATTTTGTTCTCTCGTGCGGTAATAAGAAATTTTCGTTTCTTTTGTTACTAAGTTTCTTTCTTTTAGCCTAGAAGCCAAAATTTCTGAAGCAGCCTTTGACAGTCCCAGATCTCTGACAAGGTCGTTTAAATCATCTTGATTGAATAGTTTTGGCGCTTTCGGGTCACATTCAAAGTCACTATCACTACTGTCAGTTTTCGCTTCAATATGCATAGGCTCCTCCTGTGAAGCATCAGCTTGAGGTTCAAGTGATATTTTAGGACTTAAAACACGTCTATGTGCCGACCGTATGGAAGGATATTCCCATTTGGCTCGATTTTTTCGGTTAATGCCAGTTATGTTCACCAAACAAAAATAACAGTCGTCGTGGTGGTTCAAGGGTTCAGTCCAGATCATAGCGGTTTCGTACCTAAAGCTATTCCTTTTCTTATTTGTCCACAAACGTAGAAACTCAACGCACGTTTTGCATACCTTTTGCGGAATCCAAGGCTTGTTTTTCATTTCCAGTGTGTGACCAAAGTAATTTTTGTAAGCCTCAATCACGAACGCTGTCACACATTCAAACGGTATTCTTTAAATATATACACTCTCCGCAAATGAAACAAAAATGATTTGGATCATTGACACAAACTCTTCTTGACGATGCCATATCAAATTATATTAAGAAAACTTAATATTTTCTTAATTACAAGCAAATTAGCACACTAACACAGCGATTTTTTCGTGAAAGCTGTATCTCGTAAACAAGAGCTCTTAAAAAAAAACTGAGGGTATATTTGAAATCAGCGACGTCAAATTAATAAACATAAGATAACTATAAAGAAGTTGGAACGTATTTCTGGTCGTTTGGTGATCAATATATTTTGAAGTATTACCAACAGTAATAATTGTAATAATTAAATTTGTTCTGTCATATTGTGTTATTGCCAGAGAATTGACTGAAGCGATTGAATGACCAATTGCCCGAATAAAACATTGTGGCGGTATCAGGTATAGTATGCATATTATAACAGCCCCACTATTTGCTTGCTCGATTGCATTCGTCGAGCAGATGTTGTTATTTTCCTAGTTGTGAATAGCACATTGTGTGTATTCCCTTATAAATTCAATTCAACAGTGGCGTGTAAGATGGAATATACATTTATATATTATTTCGTTAGACTTCGTTGATATAATCGCTTAAAAATTATATCCGCTAATTTCCAAAGTGTATTCTCATGTTTACATGCTGTTATACATGCATATACGTATATGTATTTATTGTTCTTGAAGTAGTATATTATCTATTCTCTTCTATAAGGGATTGTTTTTGATTTCGTTTCTTTCAGTGTTATTTGGTTACAACGCTTAGTATTTTAAAAAATCCGTTTTATATTACTATATTGCATATTTATCCTATAATTTTTTATAAATAATAAGTTTGATTTACTACCTTATTTTTGAAGTAGTTCTCGTTTCTTCTTTTTAGTCCATTTCTTTCTGTTCTTAGTATTTCTCTTTATTTTCATTAACTATGGAGAATTCTCGTAGGGCAACAATGGTGGGAAGGATTAGAGGCCATACAAATTTGTTGCACGATACCGAGATATATTGCAGTGCCTGTTCATTAAATTTAAGGCGTCCACAGAAGTGTAATATGCAGAGACATGTTTCTTCGAAAACTCATCTAGATAACATATGACCATATGCGCCTGACACTTTTAACGAAGAACTGTGTGAAGCCTTTATGGCGGCCGAAGTAACAAATATGATATAGCCTGCTAAAATACATCAAACACACGCCAATACTATTAATATATAAACTGAAAGTAAAGATATTTATATTTGATTGAAACTTAACTGGTCAGACATCTATTGTTAGGAAAGGGAATTAAAAATGCAGGAAAGAACGTTCCTATTTAACAGTATTATTTATAGCAGCGATTCTCCTCAACCTTCTGAGCTCCGAAACCCCCAAAATAGTAAATGTAAATAAAATTAAATTTCGCGATTCCCCACCGAAAGGAATAATAACAGTAAGCCTTATTATTACAAATTTAATTTTGACTGTAATTATAAATGTATAGAAATTTTTTAATATTATATAATCGCACTTCACTAATTTACATTAAGAAAATACCGACAGTAAATGTAATACGACTATACCTATTTTTTATGTCGCTGAATTTATGAACATGCATGTATGACGTGCACCTACATGAGCAATTTACAAGTTCCAACTTGATGTGTACATGCTCTTTGTAATTTAGTATCTTTCTATAATACCCGCTGTGAGAGTATGATTGAACATGCATATGGATGCGTTTGAACAACTCGTGCTGTCACCAGTATAAAAGAAGCGTTTGCGATTGCACAACTTCAGTTAAGTTTGAAATACGAAGTGTGCTTTTATTTTAGTGTGCGGTCAACCGCGAAACGTAATTGTTTTTTCTAATTTCTTATGCGAAATGGATAAATTTTGAATCGGTTGGTAAAAAACAAGGTTGTACGATGACAGTTATATAAATTAGGGTTTTACCTCATTGGATGGAAAGCTACAGTGTGTTGTTTGCTTTCAAGTTCTCTCCGTTGAAAACATTACGCCATCAAAATTAGTTCGACACTTGGAAACTAAACATCCGGCGCATAAAAACAAACCTCTACTTGTAAGTCAACCCATATTGATAAAAGTGTACTTGAAGCATCTTATCTCGTAGCATTAAGAGTAGCTAAGATGTCCAAACCCCGTTCAATTGCCGAAAACCTTATATTGCCTGCTGCAATTGATATCGTCAGTGTTTTAATAGGCGTGAAAGAAGCAAAAAAAAATCAGATTTCTAAGGACACAATATCAAGCTGAATCGATGTCATGGTTGTCGATGTTCGCGATCAGATAATTCAGCAAGTGAGTTCATGTGAATTTTTTAGTATTCAATTTGATGAACCAGCAGATGCAGCAAACATATCTCAATTCTTACGTTTTGTGAGGTATGAATGTGATAGGGAGACATCGATCAAAGAAAATATGTTGTTTTGCAAACAGTACCGGGTCATGTAACCGAACAATGTCATTATAATGTTTTTTATGAAGCTACTAGAAACCATACTAACATAGATTGGACAAAATGTATTGCAGTACTTGCCGCAAAAACATGCCGAAAAATCTCAATCAAATTCTTTGAAGCTGTAAATATGGTTAATTTTAATAAAAGCCGACCGTTGTCCAAATCCCGGGCAAATGTTAACCCGGGTACTGAAATTGCGAGATGAATCAATATTTTTCAGGAAAAAAAAACGCCATTCTTATTATTTTTACAGAATGATCAGTGTATGTCGTTGTTGGTTTACTTAGCTGATGTACATGGACGTGATAAAAACATTTTATTAATGACAGACAAAGTTCATGCTTTTGCAATTGACGGACTATCTCTCGGAATATAAAAATGATTTCTCGAAGAAATGGGTACTGAATCTGTTTAGTGATTACTAGTTGAGATTCACGACCAGCTTATCGAAATGTCTGCCGACAAAATGCTACAACTGCAATTTACATCTGAAGATTTAAATAAGTTTTGGCTTGCTTGTTAAAATGAATATGGGAATTTAGTCACAGAAGCATTAAAAATATTAATCCCTTTGGCCACATTTTATCTCTATGAAAAGGATTTTTCGTCAATTGAGTTATATAAAATTCGTTCTTAAAAAGGGAATAATGATTGCGATTATCATCATAATGTTATAATAATGTGAACCTAATAATAATGTTTTTTAGGAAGC
Organism: Melolontha melolontha; assembly: GCA_935421215.2. NCBI lineage: Eukaryota > Metazoa > Arthropoda > Insecta > Coleoptera > Scarabaeidae > Melolontha > Melolontha melolontha. The sequence goes on along the minus strand of OW285236.1, from coordinate 113,420,141 downwards.
TATTGGACCATTTTTATTCTACAAACGTAAGTATATACACCGAAAAATATTTCCATTTCTCCGTTACATAATTATGAGGGAAAAATATTCTAATGTGCAAGATGTGATAAAAACCAAATGTAAAAGTACCGCACAACAAAACTTCTTATTTTTTAGTATTTCAATAACCATTTTAACATGTCATCTTTAATTTCGTTATTAATATATTTGCCTATTTACACAGACTGCCTTTCCAATTTCATTTAAGGTTTAGTGATTACTCTTACTTTCAATTACTTGTTGTTGCAGTGCCGTTCCAATCCAGCGATTCAGAAATCCAACCGGTAAGTAGGTGTGTGGTAATCACCGTTATTAATTTTTACCCCAGATTTGATTATTGGAAAATATATGTTGCAAACTACTTGCAAACTATTAAAGTCATGTGGATAAAATGTCAGTACAAACGGTTATGTATTTAATATTTCCAGGATTTTTAATGAAAGCCTTAAATAATACAACAGATAAAATGTAACTATCGTTACTCTCATACTCATGCAAGTTGACACTTCCATAAATTGCTAATATTGTTATTTACAATCTACTTTCTCCTTTATATTGTTAATTTTTTTGTTCGAATAAATAAAAATAATTCTTTTATTATTGTTTTAAATTTCTTAGTATTTTAAGAAACACAGTGTGTTTTAGTTATAAACCATAGGTTGTTCACAAAGGATAATTATTAGATTAATATACGAAAGGCATCTAAATTTGACCAGAATTTTATTTAGACAAAAGTTATTACAATGTAATGTGATAAATCTTCAGTTCGAGTTCTATTAATAAAGCACACGATAATTAAGAATATTAATTAATTATTGAACCTTCCTTCTGAGTATAATTATTTTTTCATTATAATATTCATTTATAACAAAATAATTTGAAACATATGTTTCAAATTATTTTGTTATATACGCATTCGGTTCGCCCGACAAGTAGTGAAGACACGATAATACAGTTTTTTATAGATATGGTTGTTACCGTCTATAGAAACACGTTGCTTAGTTCGGCCGTTATTATGTAGACAGCGCTGAATATTCTTTCACGCTCTGTCTTAATAATTTCTGGTTGATAGCAAGGTAGTTATGTTTGGTTGAATGTATCTCTTCTCCAGCAGGGGCGTACCGACGATCCTGTAGAAAGGTGAAATACGTATCTGCGTCTCTGGAGAGGAGATACATTCACAAATATATAACTTGTATTGTGTTCTTCACACCCCATTTTTAATAATATTTTATATTATTAAAAATACTTTTGTAATATTCATTTATTATCAACATCCTTTTTTAGGTATAGTTTGTAATACAACTCCATCCACGGAAGACACTGTGTGTCGAAACAATTGTAATGGGATTTTACTTCAATAAAGTAGAAATTAGGTAATATTGCTTTTTCATTTTTATTTCTTTAATTATGAATTTCCACGAAGTAAAGGCTACTTCGATTCAAAAAATAAGAATAACTATATTATAACTGTATTAATAAATAAGTTGTTGCTGGAGCTTTGCTTTCTCATCGGATCTGTCTTCATCTCTTTCCCTCAGTTCATGGTTCAGGTCAGCTACTTTTAAATCGGAGAGTTTTACATTAGTAGCCAACTCGATATTTATAGCAAACTAGTTAAACCCGGCCACGCTTCACTGTGGTTCAGTCTGATGTGAAATGAATGGGAAAGCTATTGGATTGATTACATTTTTTGTTTGTCCGTTTTCTGCGTAAACATAAAGATCAGACGGTTTACCTACTCTGGAGCATGCGACGTATAATTTCCCATGAGAGAAGCAATCGTTTTCTAAATTCAAACCGCACACTTACAAAGATTGCCCTTGCGTTTTATTGATAGTCATAGCGAACGCTAGGCGTATTGAAAATTAAAGTAGTTTGAAATCGAACGCCATGTCGGTCGGAATGGGTAGTATTCCTGGAAGTAGTACGTCTTCATATTTATGAGGTCCAATCAGAATTGCTGCTTCAATTAGATTCTTCATCAATTTTTTTAACTACTAATCGTGTACTATTGCATCACTTTAGCTGATTTATGTTTCCGAGGAATATAATTGGCACTCCAATTTTCAAATTTATAATGTGTGACAGTAATCCGGAAACATCTAGAGAATTAAGAAATTCCATTGGAAAATTCACTACTTCACTTTGGTTCATCACGGACTCAATGGATTTGTATGTCACTGTTTCATCTGCGATTTTGTTTAGAATGATGTAGTTCATATCGTGTACGTTGACATTTTTAGCTGCTAGCTCTTCCACTCAACCATGCGTTATTTCGATAATTTGTTGCGATTCTTTGGAAAACCTTGTCTACTAATCCTTCTATTGAATTCACGATGCTTCAGAATTAGATGGCAAGGTGTTTTTTTCGGTTTCTGAATTTGTAGATGCAGTACCGTTACCAACCTTAAGTAATTGTCTTGAAAATGGCTTTTGTCGCACCGTGTAAAAAAATTTCATTTCATTATAAAAACCTCCGCGAATTCGAATGCATAGTTGCGTCAAAATTTCAAGTCAGTCGACCGACTACTTTTCGAGTTTTGTGACCTACACATTGTAAAGTTTAAAAAAATAATAAAAGTGACGTACAAGGGCGATAAAATTGATAGATTTAAAACATTCAAGTAACTATAGATATAAGCCTTTAAAAAACATGTATATGTAAAGGTTAAAACATGAAAAATAAAAAATATAAAACGAAACATATAGCAAAAAACTAAAGTCACAAGAATATCATAAAATAATGCATTATAAATTTAACAATATAAGGACCAAATAACAATACAATTTTTAGATGGTCAACTAACCGTCAAACCGAGTATATTAAAATAATTATACTTAGTCCGTTAGTATCAGATCTATAATTCACGTTATTTGTGTCTCTGTTAATGTGGACCATTTCTAAAAAGGTTCTTTTTTTAAGATTAGTTTCAACGTCTAAGATCTTAACGTCGACAAAATTGAATGTATGGTCACGATCAAGTGCATGGTCCACCAATGCACAAAATCTCTTTCCAATACGGACATCACTTTTATGCTGTGTGACGCGCTGTTTTAGCCATTGTAATGTCTGACCTATATAAACGTCACAACAATCCGAACAATCGTGACCATACATTCAATTTTGATGATAATGTCAGAAAAGGAAAAGAAGCACAAAATATGTTTATTTGAGGGAAGACAATTAGAACAAGCCAAAAGCTTCAAATATTTAGGCACAGTAATAGAAGAAAATTGAAGGGTAGATAAATCAATAGCAGAGAGAATAGGAAAGAAAAATTGAAGGAATTACAAGGAAGGACAGAATTAGGAATGAGGTAATAACACAAAGAAGGAACCTGAAACCGCTTAAGAGAGTTATCGAAGAGAGACAGCTGGATTGATTAGGTCACTTGCACCGAATGCACGAAAATAGACCATCAAAGCAGTTATATGAAACCAGAGTACAGGGAAAGAACAGAATAGGAAGACCTAGAATATAATTGAAAGGACAAGTACGGCAAGCAAGAACGTGGTATACCGTGGTGTGAAACAAGGTACTTGGCACGGAACAGAAACTTATGGAAGGGTAGAACAAATGCACTACTAACTTGAAATGTATTATTAAAATCCGACACCTAACGCTATAAGGATGTATAGATTAAATTAAAAAAAAATTTTTAAATTTACTTCTATTCTAATTATTATTCTATTCTATTCTTCTATTCTAATTATATCCTAATTAGTAATTTTATTTATTATTGGGCTATTTTTTCAACATGTCGAAATTATATCGACCCCGTATTAATGTTGACATAATTTTAATAGGTACATTTAAATCACTATTGTGAACTTTATCTAAACCATATCATGTAAGGTATCATTTTACAGTATTTTTCGCAAGTATATTTTAATTATATTAATTTCATTGACATCGCAACCCTTTAACTCGAGTTTTTAATTCAGTCGTAATTTTTAGACCTAGCTATTTAAAGCGACATAAAACGACCTTTTTCAACTATGGGTTTACTCTTACACAAAACTCTCTCTTAGTCTCTAACCTTTCAAGAGCTAAACATATCTCACTACAAGTGCTTCTTCAGGCATACACAGTGAAGCGCTGTGCGGCGTTTCTTTTGCTTTCTACCACCTATCCGATCGCGACATCAAGGTAAACTCTGTATTATTTAAAATAGATATTATTTTAATTACATTCGCCAAACTAATAATATATGAAATAACTTACATTTCAGTGTGTAGATACTTATTCATCGTCACCTATATATATATAGTTTTTATTTAATTATTTAATATTTGAAATCGTAATTTCCTTCATGTAAATATTAAATAAAACTTTAAGGACAAGGTTGGATGTGCTTTCTTTTATTTAATAAGTTGTATTTAATAAACATTTATTTCAGCATACTACACACGTCCAAGACCTTTGATGCTCATTATCACATCACTTTATCATACTTTAAATCATTTTTATTATTATTAGGACGTTACAGCATAAGCGTGGATCTTTTAACAATTTAGCACTCCCGCATAGTAAAATACACAACCCAACTAGCATATAAAAATGGAACAATTGAATGGTGAAAAATTTGAAAACTTACATTATTTATAAACCGTTTACTGTTTATAAAAAAATTAGAAATAAAAATCGATACTTAAAACTGATGTTTCGATATTTAGGAAACTGACTTCTTTAGGATCTGCTATTAGATCATCCTGACGACAACACGATAAAGCTTGGAAGATTATATTATTATTAATTTCTATAGTATTGTCAAAGTAGAATAATCTTAACCGCAATTCGATAAGAAAGGAATATTCTCATGATTTCCTTTATTTTTTTAGAGTTATTCCGAATAACTTTTTATTACCATAGTTTGTAATTATTCCTTGTATTCATTGTGTCGTATTGTATTCATTAGTCATTTATTTGAAATTTATTGTAATTTTATGAATCTGTCTAGACAATTAAGAGAGAGAGAGAGAAAGAGAATCAAACGTAATAGCTAAATTACAGATATTCTATGAGAAGAAAACACATATTTCCAACACTTATTTTGTAATTGTAAAACTAAATACATATATGCTAATCCTGCGGTTTCATATTTTGTGGAAACTAAATTTATTCGTGTGAATCTAAATAGTGAGACAAAAAAAAAGTTTTCAGAGTATGCCATGGGTTAAATCAGATATTCTTAGATTGATTAAGTGACTTAACCTACATGTCGTACTACTAGTAGTAGGTTAAATCGTTAAATAAGAGTTGCCAAGTGACGTTCATTAACCTAACTTAATATTTAAGTCTACGGAAAAATTTAATTTTAGGGAAAAGGCAGTTATTTGAAAATTTTGGTTTTTGAAATGTGTAAATTACAATGATTTATTATAAAAAATCTAAAATAAAAAAAAAATTTGGAGTGCTGTCTATTTTAATATGAAGAAAATACCGAGAAATAAAATTTCCAAACTAACATCAAAAACCAAATCAAATTAAGCAACATTATGTATACAAAATCTGACAATATTCAGAATAAAGATGAATTAATAATTAAAGTAAGCACAGTAATTTATGAATGCAGTATACAAAACAAGCAAGTATGACATTGAAGTAATCATTAATTTTTTCTTTTAACACAAATGTGTTCTGAAAAGAAATGTTTTTATTGGATAAATTAATCTTCGTCATCTGTGGGGTTTTGATGACCCGTTTACTCTATTGTTTAAATCAAAAGAAGAACAAAACACAATCTATTACGTAACACTATTCATTATATAAGGTGCGTAATATGGTCACCGCCTTCATCTCTACAGCGTAAACTTCTTTGCTTAACAGAGTTAATAACATTTTCTAGGATCCAAGGTTAATTACTAATTTCTACGATCTTATTAGTGATCCTTTGTTGCAGGTCATTAGGAGCAAGAATAGGTGTTACAAAATTAGAATTTTTTAACTACGGCCATAAAAAGAAATCGCACGGTGTTAAATCGCAGAAACGGGGTGACCAAATTATGTTTGTATTTAAACTAATAATTCGATCTCCAAAAAATTCTCTCAGAAAAACAATGTTTTCATTGGTAGTATGTACGCGAGCTCCATCTTATTGGAAGTAGCCTTCCTGTAATTCATCATCATATAACATATTTACAAATGGAATCAAGATTTTCAGTCTGTAACGCGCAGCGTTTAATATTCCTAAAAGGTGTAAGCATTTTTTGACTATTGTTCAAAATTTGGTATTTTTAATCGACATACCTTCAAAAAATATAGATACAATACGCCTTTTCTGACAAACAGCAGCCCAAACTCCAATTTTCTGTGAATGCAGTAGTGCTTCCACAACAAAGTACGGATTATTTGCGCTCCACATCCTCGTGTTTTGAGAATTTACGTAGCCAGAGAGATAAAACCAGGATTCATCAATAAACATAACCTTTTCAATGCCTCCATCATTAACAATAAAATGGTCAATAAATCTTTGAAAAAATTCCTGTCGTTTCGGTCCGTCCACAGGAATAATTTCATGAGTCGCTTGCAAGCGGTAGGGATATAAATTTAGATCATGCTTAAAGATACGTCTGCAAGTGCTATAAGATTTAATTCTTGGTGTAAATGTCGCACAGAAAGCTTAGGACATTCTTCTACCAATTGCCTTACCGCTTCAACATTTTCCTCATTTCTAACTGTTGGCCCACCACTGCCCTTTTTGCGATCCACGTTTCCTGTTTTCCTGAATAATTACACAAGACGGCGAATATATGTGGAAAACTGATCACATAGAATAGCAATATCTGGAAATTCTTCAAAAAAATCCTGATATGCATCCCTGATAGAATAAACTCATTCACCATTAATTTTACTACCATTTCTAAAATAAATTTCAACCATGCGCCGGCCGGTTTTGTTGTCCGTTAAATACAAAAGTCATTATTAAACAGCTAATAAAAAGTTATTTCTAATGACTTTTTATTACCATAGTTTGTAATTATTCGTTGTATTCATTGTGTCGTAGTTGTGTTCATTAGTTATTTATTTGAAATTTATTGTAATTTTATGAATATGTCTAGACAAGAGAGAAAGAATCAGACGTAAAAGTTAAATTGCAGACATTCTACAAAGAAGAACACACTTGCATATTTCCAACACGTATTTTGTAATTAACAAAATAAATACATATATGCTAATCCTGCGGTTTCGTATAAACTAAATTTATTCAATTCTAGTTATCGCTATTATATATAAATTTTTAATTATTTATTAAAAATGTAATTATTAAGGCCAAAATGCCCGCAGAAATACAAAAGTAGAACAGCATGTAGATCTTGGTTTCCGGGTTGGAACCGCGTCGAGTTAGGCGTAATTGTCAACGTTTTGTCCACTGTTGCAAGGGACATCTACAGGGCGGTACGTAAATGCTGCTATTGGCTGGAGACAATGAGCCAATCGGATGCGTCGTATGAGCGTGATATTTCGTAGTAATATTATTCGTAGTAGTATTAGAATTCAATAGAGTTTGCCACGTTGTATGTAACGTATAGCCATCGTCATATTTAGATTGCGGGGATGTTTGTGAATTTCAATAGATTCACGAATTTTCCCAGGGAAGTAATGCGATTCGCAGGACAGAAGCTTTACATCTTTGAATCGAATTTGATGACCGGAGTTGAGTTTGTGTTCTGCCAGCGCTGAACCGGTTATATTTGACAATCTAGTACAATGTTTATGTTCAGACACACGCACGCCGACTGGTCGCTAAGTTTCCCCAATATACACACTACCACATGAACACGGAATGCGATACACTCCTTGTGCTTGGAGTGGAGATATTTTGTCGTTAACCGAGGGTAAGAGCAATTACGCCTAACTCGACGCAGTTCCAACCTGCAAACCAAGATCTACATCTAGAGAACGACCGCGGAAACCTACACCTACGTAGAATAGCAATTTGTCAGTCAAACGGTGAAAAAGGAAAACAACTACAGCTACAAGTTATGACATGCACTAGAAGTAGAGGCGAGAAAATACTAATTTCTAATCAACGGAAATGCATATGTCTGTTCAAGCAAGAGAACACAACGAAACATGAAGATGGGAGCAAAGAGCGAAGAAATATCTATACTTCATATTATAGTTGCGAAAGTCCCTGTACAAGTCGATTGTTTTTTTATTTTTTAAATAAACTGAATATGCATTTTTTTTGCTTGTTGACATCGTCTCGGAGTTTAATATTTTATTTAATGTGCTATGTATGTAATTCAGGTTCTTCAACGGAATAAGATTTTATTATTACTATTTCACTCAATTGATTTTTCAACAAATAGCATCACGTTAATGTTCTTCAAGAATAACAGCCTGTTTTCAAACGACAAATAGTATATTATTCACCGATGATGGCTATTATTCACCAGGGTGAAGTTTGCGTCACGAGCGAAGCGAGTGGGTGAATAATAGCCATTATATGTGCGTATATTTTACGACTGTTAGGTATTTATAAAAATATTTAATAATATAGTATTCAAAATTTGATGTTTCAACTTGAGTAATATTTAACTTTAACTTTAAATGGCTTACTAATAAAATGGGTAAAACTACTAGTCCGAAGAATTTCCATCATAGTTATCACATTGAAGTTTGACAGACCAGTGAATTATGATCTCATTATTCAATAATGGATATCATGGATAACACATGCATTATGGATATTTTATACAATAGTCATGGACAAACACAATTTCGTAATTTTTTCCTGCCATTCTGACTAATCGACTGCCGTAATTTTGTTACTGTGTTAGTTTTAATAAATGAAACAATTTTGACGTTTTAATATTATTATGACAGCAACTGTTATTTATTTTGTCAATCTATTTTATTCGTCTTTCAAGCAAATTTTGATTGTTAGAAATGAATCAATTCGGTCAATAATCTATCGAATACAAAGGTATTTTTAATAATATAAAATATTATTAAAAATCTGGTGTGAAGAACACAAATACAGGTTCAATATTAATATTTTTTCTGAACGTGTCTATCGAAGATTTACAAAAGGCAATCTCAAACATAACACTCCATAATATTCTTAAGACTCAGTCGTCTGTATGGGCTCAACTCCACGAGTTTTGTCAAGAAAGAAAATATGAATTATTGGTTGATACATCAATAGAACAGATTGCTAACATTCTTCAGGATTGAGGATGTAACATGAAAAGGAAGAATGGGAAAGATTATATGGAATCATGTGTAAAGACAATATACAACTCCACAGCCAAAAAGATACAGAAAAAATATCTCAACGAATACGACCGCAGAATTGATACATTTCCTGATACCGTCTTTAAAAATGCCAGAAAATCGAGAGATGCTAAACGAAGAAATCTGTAACAATGTGCCCGACAAGAGAAAGGTAAGTTCTCAAGCTCTCTTTTTGAAATATATTCACTGATGGCAAATGCTTGGAATGAAGCAAACCCAGAAGGTCTTCAAAAAAAATTGTTTCATATATGTGCGTTAGAGCTAGCATGGAGGGGTAGTGCAGTTTTAAATTGTAAAACCTATTACTTCAAAAATGAAATAGGTATTGATGGAAAGTGGACTGGAAGAATTAAATACAATCCCGATTTCTCCAAAACGGCCCAAGGAGGTTCAAAATCGCTTACAAATAGCAAGTGGTTAATTAAAAACCGAAAATGTAAGTCTTTGCCCTACTCGATTGTTTAATCTGTTGATGGAAAAACGTGATCTGGGGCTCCGCAAGGGCACTTTCCGTATGTCTGACCATTAAGTCATATAGATTGTTTTTGTTTTTCCTATTTTGTTTCCTATTAAAATCATGTCGATATTGAGCAAACAGTTATAATGCAACATTTTAAGGGGAAAATAACAGATTATTTTCTCAAGGGTATAGAATTAATTAATCGTAGCAAAAGTATTGAAATTATTACAACTTATTCGCTACCATCCCCTTCAAAATCCTCTCCTTTCGCATGAATACACTGATCCCAACGACTTGTCCATAACTGGAAGCAGTGCTGAAGGCCTTCGCGTGTTAACGTGTTCAACACAGCTTGCGATTCGGTCTGGATCTCCTCCATCGTCACAAAAGGGCGCCGCTTGAGCTTCAGTTTCAACTTCGGAAAAAGAAAGAAGTCACAAGGAGCAAGATCTGGGGAGTAGGAAGGGTGGGGTAGTACTTCCACCTTCGTTGAGGCTAGAAACTGAAGCACAACAAGTGACGTGTGGGTTGGTGCATTGTCGTGGTGTAGCATCCACGAATTGTGCGTCGAATACTTTCTCTTAACCATCGGAAACATCGCAGTAATTGTTAATTAACTGTTTCACCTAGTGGGAGAAATGTTTGTGCACGATGCCATCAGCGTCAAAGAAACAAATCAATATTGACTTGATGTTGTTTCGAATTTGCCGTGCTTTCTTCGGTCTTGGTGACGATGGCGTCTTCCATTGCGATTACTGCTGGTTTGTTTCGGAATCATACCAGTACACCCATGATACGTCGCCAGTAATGATTCTGGTACTGAAGTTCGCATCCCTTTTGGCAGTTTCTTTCAGCTCTGTGCACACATGAACACGCTGCTGTTTTTGTTCGATCCTGAGTAACCCTGGCACGAACTTCGCAGAAATACGCCGCATGTTGAGTTCGCCAGGCAGAATACGCTGACAAACGCCGTAGGACAAGCCGACAATGTTATAAATGTCACGTATTGTTCTCCTTCAATCTTGCAGGATAGCATCACACTTTTGCATATTTTGTGCTGCCTTTTACGTCGATGGACGTCCAGAACGCCCATCATCATCAACCGACACACGTCCATTTTTAAAACGGTTGTACCACACATAAGCTTGCGTCTGACCTAAAGCATCCTCAGCAAACGCTAGTTTGAGCATTTTCAGAGTTTCGGCTCCCGTTTTACCAAGTTTGAAGCAGAATTTGATGTACATTCATCGCATCACACATTGTAGTGTCGCAGAATAACTCAAGCACCACTCAACAAATATAAATAAAAAAATTGTTTGCACCACCCAACAAAGTAGCGTTTGACAGACTGACTTAGTATAGACGTAGCTTATACCATCTAACGTTATAAAGGTGTACTATCATCCCTTCGCGTGCCACATTCAAATTTCGGGAATTTCTGGGTAGCACCTCACGATGCTTACCAAGTATAACAATATAAGTTTATGACTTTATAATTCTTAATTAATTACTCCTTATATTATAAAACTAGTGAAATAATTACTGTGAATCACGTCTATAGTAACATATGCATTTATTTTGCTCCATAATGAAAACTTTATTATTATGCAATTTTACACCTGCATGAAAATCCAGATATAATGATGTAATGTGTTACAGGATATCGAAATTTTACTGGATATGTTATTGTATGGTGCGTGGTTCCTTTTTCAAACATAAAGTTGTATTCTATTTGTTATTAATTATTATAAAAGAATATTTAAGCAAGACAATAATTCAGAAAAACAGCAATTTCAAAACAAACACGAACAAACCAATTATCACACATATATACGTTACTCTTACTTTGAAATGTTAATTACAGTTTAAATGTCCCAACATGGCGACTTGTGCATTAATTAGTATCACATTACGTATTCTGTGACCATTCTTTTCCAATTCCTATTTGCCTTGAACAATAAAAAAATGACAAATGTTAAAAATAAGAACGCATACCTTATTGTTTTCTAGAATTGTGTAACACTACAGGACATGACCGATACACATTACATAAGCAATAGGTACGCCGATCATATTTTTGCTTACTTCTTACATATTAATATTTCAAAAAGGAACAAAAAAAACGAATTTATATTCGACAAATTCATTGTTCCTATTTGTTCGAATAAATTACCTAAGTACTTTGAACTCCATGCAACTAATAGTTAAATCGTTAACATTACCAGTCATTAAATTTAAAATTAGAATAGTCGTTTTTTTTCAATTTTTTTTTTACTTATACTCGTACGAACGATGAAAATTTAAAAGATCGAGATAACTGATTAATAATAAGCAAGAACACATAAAAAGTTTGTAGATTTTATTATTTGATTATCTTACGTCACTGTAACATAATGTTCCTGCTATAAATGTCAAGTGTGATACAAAATGGCATGGCATGTATTACGAGGGCTGTTCTTTTTCTGCTGAGCCTGACGAGCAGGCAGTGGTATTTTAATACAAATTTTGTTTGACATTTTAACCTATTTACAAAGTTAATGACTGATAGTTGAAAAATATACTTAATCGTCTGTTACACTACAAAGGTTTAAGTAATCATTTGCATATAAATCGTGAAATTGAATAAAGATCATTAGGGAGCTATGATTTTTAGAATTTTAAACGCGGCCTAAGCAGTAAATTAGGAATGTTTTAAGGAAATCAATCGGATATTTATGATGAGTCATGCTTCACAGCTACTATAAAGCAATGATACCGAAATTGCGACGTGATCTCTCTAAAAGACATATTTCTAGTTCTTGAACCAAAAACGGCTGTTACCGAAAAGAATATTGGTTTTACTCGGGACATGATTAAGACGAACCAGCATATTACAGTAAAGAGTATTTAAGTGGCCCTAAAGATTAGTATGAAGATAATTAACACCATATTACACACCATTTGAAGGTATGTAAGCTTTGTTCCTTTGGATTTCCCACAATTTGACTCCAATTAAAAAATGTCGTGGATGGTGCAGATGTACATTAGATAGCTTGTCAATTTATCGTCTAATATAGTATACAATATAGTTACAGGATACGAAGCTCGAATATACTGCTATAATTCAGAAAAAAACAACAATTGCAAGTCTGGACTTTTGAAAATGAGGCAGCTCCAATAAAAGTTGTTCGAGAAAGCCGAAACGAAAATATAGACACCACATTTTTTTGGGATTAACACATTTCCATTGTAGTGCTAGAAGACCGTCGTACTATTAAGATAATTGGAAAACTACAACTTATTTACCTCAAGTTTTTAAAAGCATCCGCAAAATCGTCCTAGGGGAATTATCATCTTGCATCACCATAACGCTGGGACTCTGCTGGTTGAACAATTTAATATTTGAATGTCTAAAAGGTTGACATAATGGATCATTCGTCATATAAGTAAGACCTAGATTAAAATGCTTTCTTTTTTATTTATTTATTGATTCCAGGTGTAAAGGGTAAGTTGTGGCGTTTAAAAGATAATGAAAATAATATTAAACTTTATTTAAATAGGCATATAAATAATATGCAAATGCTACTTACTTTAACATAAATTTAGCTCTTGCTTATCCTTAGTTAAGTAACTTTTCAGGAAAATTTCGTTTCTGAAAGGTGCAATAAATATCAAAACATCCCTTCTTTTCAGTACTCTAAACACAAACAACGTAAATGATCGCGTTCAAAAGGGATCTGAAATGCTCTATTTAATGTGTGACGGTAAATGTGATAAGTAAAACAAAATAGCAAAATTTAGAAAGAAACAAATTAATTCAAAATAAATGGAGATTGCGATAGGTTGATTAAGATATATTTAATGACGTAAAAATATGAACAACAAGCATTTCTTGAGAGTATCGGCGTTATAATCAAAACAAAATTAAATACATTTCGGCAGTATACATAACTGCCTGTTGCAAAAATTAAATATTGTTCTATTAAAGTAAAAGTTACATTGTATCCTTCATAGTGTTATCCTACTGGCGATTTGGTGAAGAGCATATCTTCTAAGGTTTACCTTAGCCAAAAACGCTACGTTTAACACTCTTTTTTCAGTTTTTAAGGTTATTCTACTGAAGATGGCAATTTAGTTGCCGAAATACTTATATAGTACTTATTGTTATATATTGTGGTTAGGGTGTTTTTCTTATTTCTGCTTCATATTAAAAACAAAATAAAATCTGAGTTTGAGTTTATGTTATCAGTCTGTAGTAGGCACAATTGCATAAAGCTTATTTAATTTTTGCCAAATACAGTATGGATACCGTCTATCTTTATCATTATCCAAACGTAACTATGTATTAAATTTTATTTTAATTAGCGGGCTGCTACTCCCAAGAAACACTTTTGAAAGTCCTAAATTTTAAGAAGAGAATTAAGTTTATTTCAATTTAAATGAACTGCTTTTGATGTAAAATATAATTAATGTGTATATACCAAACGCATCTGCCAGAAAGAGAAAAATTATGACATAAGATTGTCAGTGTATTAAGAATGTAAAAAGTACTATTATAATGAGATTTATATAAAAAAATAGTACCTGGGACAAAGAAAAAATAATTTATTTTTTATTATAGACAGCAATGTAAAAAAATTGATAGAAAATATATAAAATTAAGCAAAAAGGATTACTAATTCATTACTTATATAGATTTAAAGTATAAAATGAGGAAAAGAGTAAAATTACCTTATATTGATGTTAAATACGTTATAATATATTCTTAAGGAAAAATTAATAAATTGCGAACAAAAAGTCTTGGTAAAAGGATATAAATTTAAGTGAATTATTAAAGGAAATGTACAAGAATCAAAAACGAAAATTGTAGAGAAAGGAAATAAGTATAAAGCTTTCTAAAGTTTTTAACATGGATCAAGTTTAAGAAAATGGAGAAAACATCATTAAAGAAAATACAGTATTACTATAAAAATATAATCAAAGGACTAGAAAATTGGATTAAATTTTAAAGTGAAAGAAGAGAAAATTACTGAATAGGCGACGTACAAAATTAGAACAGGAAAGTGACAGGAACTTGATTAATACAAACAGGTTCTTTTTTAAAGAATTTATGTTATGTGTAACTAATTATTTAATATAAAAACAGTTCATTTCAAAGATTTATAAATAATTAAAATTGGTATATTTAAAAGAAGTTTAGATTCATTTTTCAGTTAAGAAATTCAATTTACGTGAGTAAAACAACAAACCTGAGGCAATTAAATTTTTAAACCAATTATTTGTTATATTTTATAGGGGAGCTTTCAGGGTGGTTCAACCGCGATTGTAAATTTTTCACACCGTAACGTGGTGCAACTTTATAATTGTAATATTTTTTACATCATCAGCGTGAGGTTTTTCTTTCATATACATATTTATATATATATATATATATATATATATATATATATATATATATATATATATATAACATATATAATTATTTCTTGATCTTTGTACTTTGTATGTTATAGTAGATTCAATTTAAAATATAGAATATATTTTATATTTCTTCGAAAAAGACATTATGTGCCCAAACATGTAAGATCATTTTAAACATATACATATTAAAGTAAAACAGATCTTAAATCGCCGACTAATTGAATTTACTATATATATATATATATATATATATATATATATATATATATATATATATATATATATATATATATATATATATATATATATATATATAGAGTACTCGCTTGCTTTGGGGAGAGATAGGCGTGTTTGATCGGCTTCATAATTAAACCTAATATTAGGTCATTATAAGTAGAAAAAGCACGACTAGTTAGAAATATAGTATAAAGTTGATGTGTAATAGTCTGTGTGCAGGTGTTGGGTGTTTGTGTAGTTTGTTATTGTTTGTGAAAAGAAAAAAAAAAAAAAGAAAAAGGGAAAAAAGGGAACAGAAAAAGGCAGAAAAGAAAAAACAGTGAGTGAGCCGATAAGAGATATCGTTTTCGAGCTGTGGAAGCGGGCGACCTCTTTACGCGGCGAGGTGAGACGTTGGTAAATACTAACAAAGTTGCATATACGGGGGGAGACGGAATAGTAGGAAATGGATAGTGACGATTATAGTACAGATGAGTCAAGGAGAAAACGAAGTAGGGAATACGAAGAAAGAAGTTCTATTGAGAAAAGAAGTAAGAAAACCATTCGAACTCCCCAAAAAGTAGAACAAAAAGAAGAGGATAAGCTAGATAAAGTGATACAGATGATCCAAAATGTAACCATGGAAATAAGGGAGGTAAAGGCAGAATTGCAGGAAGTGAGAAGGGAACAAAGTGAAGCAATGCAGGAAATAATGAAGTTGCAAAAAGAGAATGATAACATAAAAAAGGATAATGTAAAATTAAAAAAGGAAAATGAAGAAATTAGAAATGATATGGAAAAGGTCAGTCTAAGGGTAAGGAGATTAGAGAAGGAAAAAAAGAGTAATAATATTGTAGTAACTGGGTTAAAAGTAGATGTAAGCGAGGAAAACACATTAAGTGAAACCATGAGAAATTTTTTAGAAGATGAAGTAAAGGTGAAAGTTGATGTTAAGTCAGCCCACAAATTAGGTCCGAAAACCTGCCTGGTGGAGCTGGGAAATTATCGAAATAAAAAAGAGGTTATGCAAAATAAGAAAAATCTAAAAGAAAAAAGGGACGGAAGAGTATATATTAATAATGATTTGACACTGGAAGAGAGAATTGCAGCTAAGGCCTTAAGAGAGGTAGCCAAAGAAGAAAGAAAAAATGGAAAGAAAGTAAAAATAGGTTATGAGAAGATAAGTATAGACGACAGGTGGTTTAAGTGGAACAATAGTGCAGGAGTATTGGAGGAGCTATCTAGAACATTTAGCCAGAGATCTCCTGAAGACGTGAGAGAAGACAAAGAAAGGGAAAAAATCCGGGTAATCGCAAAGACCCGGACACAAAAAAACTACTAAATGAAGAGGAACAAGCTGAAGATATAACGACTCATGCTACGGAAATGGTAAACGAGACGGAAGAACGGGATGGGAAAATTGTGACAAAACATAAACAGAAAAATTTGGTAAGCAACAACAAAAGAGAAAACAAGCCAAAACGTACAACATATAAAAAATACAAAATTGGCCAATGGAACGTATTAACGCTTTATCAAGAAGGCAAATTCGAGAAGGTGATAAGAGAAGAGCAGCGATACAAACTGGATCTTCTCGGAATTAGCGAGGTGAGATGGACGGGAAACAATAAAATTACCACATCCGACAAGCACACGTTTATATACTCAGGGATGAAAGAAGGCGAACCACACCAATATGGAGTAGGAATATTATTAAGCCCCCATCTCCAACAAAAACTAATAGAATGGAATCCCATAAATGAACGAATAATTACTGCAAGAATAATCCTAAATGGACATCATGTCACCATAGTTCAATGTTATGCGCCAACAGAAACAACAGAACAAGAAGAAAAAGAACGTTTTTATGACACATTAAATAATACGTTAACAAAAATCAATAAAAAGGACATACTCTTATTAATGGGTGATTTCAACGCTAAAGTGGGAAACCACACAGAAAACTTTGAAGAAACCATCGGAGTACATGGGATAGGGAAAATAAATGGAAATGGTGAACTACTACTAGAATTATGCGGCAACTTCGAGCTACATATAGGTGGTACAATGTTCGAACATAAAACATGCCATAAAATAACGTGGGTATCGCCGGATAGAAAAACTGAGAATCAGATCGACCACATCTGTATAAAGCAAGAATGGAGTAAAGCGCTGCTAGATGTCAGAAACCGAAGAGGGGCAGATATAGGGTCAGACCATCACTTAGTCGTAGCCAGAATCAAACTGGATGTTGGTAATTATAAAAACAAGGGGAAAAGAATTAGCAAATATACAAAAAGACAAAGACTATTGGACCCACATAAGTTAGACGAAGGTGCAAAAAAGGAAATAATACAGAAAATAGAAAATTTATCTCAAAACATAGACCACACTCTAGAGATAGAAGATATGTGGCAAAAAATTAAAACGTTGTATACTGTGAGCTGTAAACAAACGTCAAAAACCACAAGAGACAGCAAGGAATGGATGAGCAATGAATCATGGACTAGAATTGAGGAAAGAAGGAGAATTAAAGAGAAAATGTTAAGAATCAGAGATGAAACAAAAAAAAGCAAAATACAAGAAGAGTATACAAGATGTAGCAAAACGATAAGAAGAAGTATAAGAAATGATAGAAAGAGACACATAGAACAACTGGCAAATGAAGCACAGACTGCAGCGGACAAAATGGACAGTAGAGAACTATACAAAAGGATAAATCAGCTAGCAGGAAACAGGAAAAAGACTAGGGAATTACCTTTAAAAGATAAGGACGGAGACAACTTATACAACAAGCAACAACAACTAAAAAGATGGCAAGAATACTTCGAAGAGATAATGAATATCAATGGGACCAAATTACAGCTATTGCAGGAAGAAATCGTGCAGGAACTGCCCATCAACACCGATGTTCCTTCAAGAGAGGAAGTGATAAATGCATTGCAAAAAATGAAAAATGGAAAATCGGCAGGAAATGATATGATAACAGCTGACATCTTGAAGATCGATGTAAATGCAACTACAAAAATATTGCTACCCCTTATCCAGAAAATTTGGAATGAAGAAAAATTCCCTAAAGACTGGAAAGAAGGATTGATTATAAAAGTACCCAATAAAAACGACCTGCGACATTGCGAAAGTTGGAGAGGTATCAGCATGTTGAATGTCACATTTAAAGTCTTCTGCCGCATACTGTTAAATAGAATCAACGACTCTCTTGACTATACCATCAGAAAAGAACAAAACGGATTCCGACGTGGACGCTCCTGTGGAAACAACATTAACACAATTAGAATGATAATAGAAGAATCACTCGAATACGAATCACCACTCCAGTTGTTATTTATAGACTACGAACGAGCATTTGACTCGGTAAATCGGGAAAATATATGGATAGCACTCAAGAATAAAGGTCTTCCTCAAAAAATAATCCAACTGATTAGGGAAGGATACACAGGATATCAATGTCGAGTACTCCATGAGGGAGAGCTGTAACAACCTTTCGTCGCTAGTACGGGTGTTAAACAGGGCTGCATACTCTCACCGCTGCTTTTTTTGATAATGTTGGACACGGTACTCTACGCAACAACAAATAACAAGAAGAGAGGAATACGATGGGGGCTGACGGAAGTTTTGGAGGACATCGAATACGCAGATGATGTATGCCTTTTTTCATCGAACATTAGGAACATGCAGAGTAAAACTAATGACCTTGTTGCGGAATCAAAAAAGAATGGCCTTAGCATAAATAAAAATAAAACTAAAATGTTGAAAATTAACACCAAAGATACAACAAACATAGAAGTCGAAGGCACACAGATAGAAGTAGTGGAGGAATTCACTTACCTTGGCAGTGTTGTCTCGAGCAATGGAGGAACATTATCTGATATACAGCGAAGAATAGACAAGGCACGGAAAGTTTTTGCAAGTATGAGAAAAATATGGCGCTCTAAAAGTTTGTGCTTATCATCAAAAATCAAAGTGTACAACTCAACAGTGAAACCAGTTCTCCTCTATGGCTCAGAGACCTGGATGGTTACCTCAACAATCAAGAGAAAACTCCAGTCTTTTATAAACAGATGCCTTAGAAATATACTAGGAATATGGTGGCCGGAAAGAATATCAAATGCTGAACTATGGCATAGAACAGAACAAAACGACATAAATGAAGACATTAAGAGAAGGAAATATAAATGGCTTGGTCATACATTAAGAAAGCCAGTTGATACACCAGCTCACACAGTCCTACTTTGGAAGCCACAAGGAAAGAGAGCGAGAGGCAGACCACGCACCACCTGGAGGAGAACAGTTATGGAAGAGACTAACAAGTCCATCCCACAACTGAGGAGCATTGCCCAGGACCGAATAAAATGGAAAAAATACATAGAGACATTATAAGTGCACATACTTGCTATACGAGTATGTAATGTATAATTACCCTACGTCCCGAAAGGGAATAATGGGTTTAATAATAATAATATATATATATATATATATATATATATATATATATATATATATATATCAAAAATTAATTAAAATTCGGGTAAGCGGTCAATTAAAAAACTCCTTTATTAAATTACCCTATATTTCGCGACAGACTTTTTCGCTTCTTCTGGGGTAACTACAAGATTAATGAGAAAAATAACAAAAAATAAATAAGAGTATAAAACAGTAGTAAAAATACTTACAAAATGTAGAGTTAAAAAATAATAAAATTGACGTACAAAATATAAAAATGATTAGATATAAAAAATAAAGTAACTATAGAAACAAGCCTTAAGAACTTTTAAAAAACATATATATGAAAAGTTAAAACATGAAAAATAAAAAATATAATGCAATATAAATTAAAACAACATATGGAACAAATAACAAAACGATTTAAGATCGTCAACTAACAGTCAAACCCAGTATATTAAAATAAATTATACTAAGACCATTAGTATCAGATCTATAATTTATGTTATTTGTGTCTCTGTTGATGTGGACCATTTCTAAAAAAGTTCTTTTTTTATGGTTATTTTCAACGTCTAAGATTTTAACGTCAACAAAATTGAAAGTATGGTCACGATCAAGTGCATGGTCCACCAATGCACAAGATCTCTTACCAATACGGACATCACTTTTATGTTGAGTAATGCGCTGAACTTTTTTAGAAATGGTCCACATCAACAGAGACACATAAATTATAGATCTGATACTAATGGTCTTAGTATAATTTATTTTAATATACTGGGTTTGACTGTTAGTTGACGATCTTAAATCGTTTTGTTATTTGTTCCATATGTTGTTTTAATTTATATTGCATTATATTTTTTATTTTTCATGTTTTAACTTTTCATATATATGTTTTTTAAAAGTTCTTAAGGCTTGTTTCTATAGTTACTTTATTTTTTATATCTAATCATTTTTATATTTTGTACGTCAATTTTATTATTTTTTAACTCTACATTTTGTAAGTATTTTTACTACTGTTTTATACTCTTATTTATTTTTTGTTATTTTTCTCATTAATCTTGTAGTTGCCCCAGAAGAAGCGACAAAGTCTGTCGCGAAATATAGGGTCATTTAATAAAGGAGTTTTTTAATTGACCGCTTACCCGAATTTTAATTAATTTTTGATAATATATCACGGTCGATAATTTCTTTTCAATTATATATATATATATATATACATATATATATATAATTATTTCTTGACCTTTGTATAATATAGTATATTTAGATATTCGGCGATTTAAGGTCTATTTTACTTTAATATGTATATATTCAAAATAATCTCTTACATATTTCGGTAAATATTACCTTTATCAAAGAATTATAAGTGGCAGTATATTCATGTCAAAGTTATATAAGTGATGTAGTCATGGTGAGAAATACATATTAAAAAATACATTCAACATTTACTTAAAATAATAATAAGTCATGACCTAACACAGTTTGAAGCTAATTATAAAGGAATTGTTAAGTCATGAGTTATTGTTACACTTGCGCCCGTAGAGCGACTTAAGACTTAAGCTGTCGACATTCGCCTAGACTAGGTTTATTTTTTTTCTCGTTCTAGGAAAAATGCTCTTCGAGCATTTTTCATAATCTAAAATAACACCAACAATAATTTTATTCCATAAATGGTATTCACACTACGTATGAAACTTTTGCATATCTCAAGTAACAATGACACTTGATTTATACTATCAAAGACAACGTATTTAAAAATTTTTGAGTGTAGAGCGTAGAAAAAAATTAATGTAATATAAAAATAAATTACAATTAAATATCAGAAAATACAAAATTTTGCTGTAAATATATAATAAACTTTAAATTTAATATAAAAGGTTAAGAAAATTGATTCCATTCAAGGGCACCGCTAGCTAGTAAAAGTAGTTATTTATTATTGAAACCGTATGAATTATGGTACAAAATTTTATTTCATTACATAAGGAAAAAACAATTTACTATAGGTCACACAATTTATGCACTTGACTAGCATATTCAAACAAAACATAAATATTTAAATTTTTATTTAGTTCCGCACCATGCAATATCCTAATAAATACTAACTGCAATTATTACATTAATGTCTTTAATATTTTTATTGCTTAACATTGAGTTAATTGTGTATACTACAAGCACTTATGAGTATAAGTTGTTTTTAGTGTATAACATATCGATCTATAAAGTAAAAGTCATGGTTAATTTATACGTAAATATAGAGAGTATGTGTCCGTGAAAACATAAAAAATTAGAAAAAAATTATCACGTATCTAAATAATGAAGTAATTTATTCGATAACATTATGTACATCTTGTTAGTTATGAAGTAAGTCAGCGTCAGTTTTATTTTCATTTTAGTGCAATAACAGTAAAGATGTAAATTTAGATGAGTGTTCTCTAACTCGAGCTTGGAAACATAACGTTTCTTAAAACGCGCAGCGTTTTCCAAAACGTTATATGACCGGCAGAACAAAAAGCGTAGCAGCATGCCACATAATAGCGTAATCAGTGTAATTACACACCAGTCTTGTATGAGAGATTATACGAGGGTTTTGTGGTGGATACAAACTACGAATTAATATTATGTATACATCATTAATTGTCGTTCTCTACATATAAGAACGTTTATTTCTCTCAGCAAAATGAAAAAACGGTTGAAGCATACCTGATACTACAAATATTAAACCGATCTTATCCACTTTGTACATCTGCATACTGAAAACGCTGCTTAAAGGGGTACCGTAATTTCGAGTCACTTGGGACAACTTTCAGATTTGACATGCGATAACACACCTATAAATTATTTTAAATTGGTCAAAATGATTCTAATCGATATTACCTACTCCAATATTTTTTCTGGTTCGAGTTATCAAAATAAATATTTCTTCACTCTCTCTTCTGATGATGGTAGAAAACAAGTATGGTTGGACTCTATTTTAAAACTTGTATTCTAAATAATTTAGTGCGTTCTCATTCCATCGGGTTCAATTGTGAGGAGGATAGTGGGCATATCTTAACTAATCTGCAATCATTTATTGCTTCTATTGGGCCTAAAAGTGCTAAGATTAGTACACTGGATGCGAATGAATTAGAAGATTCTTCTCTAAATGTTCCGATTAAGGGTGAGAATGATATTAATTATCAAGCTGTCACCTATGTTTGTGGATTCTTCCTCAAAAAGCTTAATTTTCCCGAATGTGAGGTTTGTAAATCTTCTTTATTTTCTAACGTAGAACATCATCACACATTTACGATGTTCAAGGAATTTAGTGCATCAAATAATCTTCTTTATCCTACTGTTAGTTTGGTATTATATGTTAATAACATTTAAGATAACATGTTGTTAAAATCATTTGGCCATGTAAATTCTATTCACAAGAAAATGTTTGTGGTAACTTTGCAGAAGGTTAGTTTTTCATGGTATACTGTGTTAAATCCGATCTTCAAACTTTAGTTCAAGAGCAGCTGTTAAATATATCTATGAGTTTAATTATTAGGAAATTTCATGACGACATTTCTTGGTTTTCTAATGATAGATCTCTGAATCGAAACTCGAGAAAAAATAGGCAAGTGATGCATTTGTAGAAGATAAATTAGGTTCTTGGTACGTTGGCAAGTTTAGGGTTTTCTAATCTTTTGTGCATATGAAGAATTGTCCTTATTTTATGTTGCTGCTTATTAGAATTTATGTTTATTTATTGTTATAAATATATAGTTTATTTTGGTTTAAATTTATATTTAAATATTGTCTACTTTTTGATTTAGTGGTTCAACCGTTTACAATCTTAGGTTGTTCAAATGTGCTGAATTCGTATATTTTGTTATACCAACCTTCCTGAATATCACATTTAGTTAAATGCTGCTTAAATCCATTTCAAAATACAGAATCTCTAATTTAAGAGATACTTAATTTAACCCATTTATTCCCATAGATGCGTTAAAGAAGCACCAAAAAAAATTTTTTTTCGTACTAAAAAGTAATAATTTTGGATGTACTGTCAGTAGCATTGCGTTAATAAATATTTAAACAACCTAATAAACATTTTGGGAACGGGTAATCGCATTTTCAATTTTGAATAAAAATAAAATAAAACTATGGAATTTTCAAGAAAAAAACGTGTGTATCTAAGTTTAAATTAAATAACATACAGCTTATACTTTTTCATTTATTATTAAGAGGTTTCATATAAAAGATACTTCACGTAACATTATTTTGGAAAAAAAATCAATCTCCTTTTTTCCGGAAATATTTCTCAAACGGATTTGAAACATAGCGTTGCGAAAACACAACATCGGGACAAATGGTGTAAAACTTTACTGGTCATCTGATGAAGATAAAGGTGTTCAATTTGTGAAAAATGCGATGTCTCGAAACAGATTTCTCGACATAAAGCAGAACATTCATCTTGTAGATAACAATCAATTAGACAAGGCAGACAAATTTGTTTTTGAAAAAAATGTTTTTGAAAGGGAAGCCGGTACGTCTCGGGTTGAAAATGTGGTGTCTGGCATCTAGCGATGGGTATTTTTATCAATTTATACCGTATGCTGGAAAAACTGGTGAAATGCCAAAAGAGAATTTGGTTTAGGTGAAACAGTGGTCATCAATCTTTTGAACGTATTAGAAAATAAGTCGACTCATAAGGTATACATACTTTGATCACTTTTTTATGAGCTACAAGCTATTAGTTCATCTGATACGTCAAGGATACTTTGCTACTGGAACTGTACGTGAGAACAGAATGCTGAAATGCCCGTTAGAGAGTTGTAAGTCTATAGGAAAAAAACCTCGTGGTACGATTGATTCTCGTTACGATCACGTAAATGAAATAAGCGTGGTCCGTTGAAATGACAATTCTGTGGTTACAGTAGCAGTAGCAATTGTGTCTGTACTGCCTAATGTGTTTGTGAAGCGGTACAATCGTAGAGAAAAAAAAGAC
This sequence comes from Melolontha melolontha, assembly GCA_935421215.2. NCBI lineage: Eukaryota > Metazoa > Arthropoda > Insecta > Coleoptera > Scarabaeidae > Melolontha > Melolontha melolontha. The sequence goes on along the minus strand of OW285236.1, from coordinate 113,395,343 downwards.
ATCTCTATACCACAACCAAATATGATTGCCAAATATAACAAATATATGGGAGGCGTTGATCTACGCCACAACGCAGTTGCAAATTATCGTGGAAAAAAATGGTGGCGGCCGTTATTTATAAATTAGATTCTACTGTGGTGAATGCTTGGAAACTGCACAGACATGTATACACAGAGAAACCCATTTCGCAGCTGGATTTCAGGTCTGAACTTGTACGAAACCTCATTAGTGCTAACAAATGTAAAACACAATCTGTTCAAGGACGTGGTTCCAGTGCGTCTTTATCTTCCAGTGCACGTTTAGATAATGTGGGTCACCTAATTGAAAGAAATCGTGAAAATTGGAGGAGACGTTGTAGAGTATGCAAAAGTACAACCGTATTTATGTGTAATAAATGTGGAGATCCATTACATTCACACTGCTTCAAAGACTACCATAATTAATAATTGTAATATTTTTTGTGCATATAGTCCCATTGTTGCGTTAACGTAACGCAAAAAAAATAAAAGAATCAATAGTTTGTTTTTTTTTTTTACTTTAAAGGATGTTTATAAATACCTAAATAAAAGGAAAACGCAAATTCTTCAAGGAAGAAATTTGCGTTTTCCTTGATTTGTCTAATAGTGGTCTTAAATGGGTTAAATGTCTTCTAACCAAAACTACTTTTAATATCAGTTGATAATACCGGTCGAAGTTACAGATTAAAGTTATAAAAGAGACGACATTTCTAATCTCCAAAATTATACATTATTGAGAGCTCCCTTTATTGTTGCAAAATAACGTCAAAGAACTATTATGTCAATGCAACCTTGAATAAATTCATGCTTCGGAAATAGTAATTTCGAATTAGGATTATGACATGAAACGAAGCTCTAGACGGAAAAAGGAAATCTAATTATCTCACTATATTTGACCTTTTCTAGTTTAATTTTAGTATTGCAACAACTAGAATAATATCAACAGAAATGACATCAATCTGTTATGCTTACTTGATCTTGTATTATGAAATAATTTTGTAAGATTTCACGCTAACATTGATATTTTAAAAATAATATAAATTGTACATTCCTTTGAATATTAGTAGTGCAATAGTAAAAATAAACAAACAAGTATTAGTTTAAAAAATGAATTTCTTTTATGAATAAATAATTTGTTGAAATGTTCATGCTGAAACTAAATCGATTAAGTTTTTTTTATGTTATTTTCCTAGTTTACGCTAACCAAATTAGTAAGGTAATCAGGTCATAAATGTTGACGTTTTTGCAATTATACTTGCCGAACGAAACCTGCATTAGTAATGTTTGAAATTATATATTTACACTTGTTTCTCAATTAAACGTGTCCAAGTGTTGTATTTCACACCATTCGCAATAATTAGGTACACAAAACCGATAAAGTAGTGGTGGAACGCAATGTCTTTTAATACATTCGAACCATATGTGTATGTAAGGTCGAAGGCTGCAATACGCACACTACGTTTAGTGAGAAGACTCTTCTTACATATTAAGTGGTGTGTTTTGTGCATATTCATAATATGTCGGTCAAGGTGTAGAATTACTTACATACAGGAATTACATACTGTGTGTAATAAGTGTGACAGATTATTATTATTATTTGGTGACACGTATGAATTACACAAGTTTGTACGCACGCAAATGCTAATTGGATAATTTAATTCATACCAATGTTGTATATTCTTAAGCAGACATGACGAACTTGGGCAATATAGCCTGTTAGATACAAGCACATTTCTGTTTTATTTTGACAACGACAAAAAGTGTTCGAAAAAAATTGAGAATATTATACAGGCTGTTCCTAAATTAGTTATCCAGAAATAACATTTAATTGTGAAGAAAGCAATAAAGCAAACAGTTCAGCAAAACTTGAAGTTTCACTTACAAATGTTCAATATGGCTTCTCCTTGTAATATGGCATACAGTGTAGACGCGTGAGTTGGCACAAATTCATATAAAAATTCATAGGTTTGTTTATTGGAAAAACGCTCGGATATGTCGATCTTTCTGATGGTAAATTTATGTACACAGGCTGACCCAAAAATAAGTTACGACTATCAACATCATTTTTTCAAATAGAAACACCTTTTTTATTTCATTTTTTATTCTGCATCGAATTCTAGGTACGTTTCATGTACCATGTTTTATACCAAAATTCAACAGTTATCAAGAAATTTACGATTGAACATATCAATAACTGAGACCATATCTTACAAAATTTCTTTCACTCTGTATCTCTGATCAGGAAAGATTTATTCAAAAAACAAATCTACAACAAATCGAATGTTCAAACTGTTGAACATTAACTTCCTGATAGTAGGCAAGTCGAAATTCAATTTCTCCCACTTCAGTTAACGTTTGTATATGGATTTGTTGTATTACGGCTATAATTCTATTCTTTAATTCATAAATATTTTGTGGTTTATTTAAGTAGATTTTCGATTTCAGATAACTCAATCTAATGGGGTTAGATCTGGAGACCTAGCTGGCCATTCGATAAAGCCTCTCCTTCCGATCCATTTATTTGGGAAAATATAATGAAGGTATTCTCGTTCTATTCTTGAACAATGTGTGTGCGCTCCATCCAGTTGGAACCATATCGAATCTGCCGGTATATCTGGGTTCTCATCATTTGGGTAAAGTGCACTTACACTGGGTATTATGTAATTTTGTAGTAGGTCTAAATTATTTTCAGAATTTAGTCAATAAAAAAAGGACCCACAATTCTGGCCTGAGCATTTTCTTTCTGGGGGAATTGACCCATAATTTTTCTTATGAAGAACCAATTCTTTACTATTTATTTTTAAAGTCCCTTCTTTCAAAACTAACTGGCAGCCGTAGGTGTTCATAATATCCAATCCCAAGATTATTTCTTCTTCTATGTCGACCACCAGAACGCGATGTTGGATTGATGTTGGTCCAATAATAAAGTGGACATCCACTTCACCTGCCACAGAAGTTGCTTCTCCAGTTGCTGTCTTACGTCTCTATTTGCTAGAAAATAATTTTTTACTTCTGGAAATTAAATCGGGTCGCACGATGGTTTTAGTTGATCCAGTATCTACCAAGCAAGTATAGGTACTTCCTTCCATAATAGCGTCCGCATACAGACCGTTTGTTTGGCGTTGCAATGATGCAATTTGGACAGTCCTTGAGGCTTCCGAACGCTCAGCCGATTCATTCTTGGTCACATTACCACATTTTCTCTGAAGGTTACCGTTTCTTCTAAAATTCCAGCATGGCAGTGCACTTTTATCCAGTTGATCTTATTTAGAATTCGACTTACCATTTGCTCCACCAATTCTCCGTTTTCTCTGCCTGTTGACAATACAGACTCGAGCATGGTTCCGCCAGGCCTGTTTAGCAGTCTTGAACTCAAATGTATACGCCAAAGCATCGATCAAGGTCTTTGGTCTGGCCACCCTTAATACTTGCTGCGTATCACTATACCGGAGACCATCTATGAACGTCTGGACAGCCAGGTGTTCCATAAAATTATCTGGCGCCATTGGATATGCCAGTCGAACCAGATGGGCAATATCTTCAAATTCCTGAAGATTCTCGCCTTCTTCTGGGACCGATTCTTTAGTTGGGTATGATATACCTGCTGAGGATGCGCATGGCCACATCTTATCTCCAACCGTTTAATAAATTGGGGATAATCTTTCCGTTCTTCAGGAGGTAATGCAGAATGGCACTAGTATCACCCCTCAACGCTATGATTAAAGCAGTAGCCTTCTCGAAAAATTACCATGCGTTCGCTTCTGCGGCTGCTTCAAATTGCGTCAGATAAGTAGGACATGTTTTTCCATCAAAGGTTGGTGGTTTGAAGCTGGACTTGGAAATAGCTACGGCTTCTTATTTTATTTCGATGGACTGCGGCACAGCGTCTTCGTTGACCTGCTTGAAATCAGAATGACTCATGGTCACCGGTAATTTCATCTGAGCCATTAATTCTTCTAAGAGTCTAGAATGTTCTTCTAAAGGTTTAGACTTATCTTTTAAAAGTTTAGAATTTTCTCAAATTTTCTCCTCTACAGCTATGAACACCTCTTCCTTTAACACTTCTGAGTTTTCCATTAAGGTCAGGTCAGGTCAGGCGAATTAGGTGGACGGTCTAACACTGGGATGTTATACTAGGCTAGAAACGTCTTGACTGACAATGCAGTGTGCGCCGGTGTGTTCAGATGAATAGCCCATGACTTTCTTTTCCACAATTCGACTCCTTCTTTTCTGATTTTCTCACGAAGTTGACAAAGAACATCAAGATAGTAATGCTGATTAACAAAGTTTAATCTTCAGAAACCCAGTTAAGGTAATCAATCCATGGATATCGAAAAGAACAGTCATTAAGCTTTGAATTTTGATTGCTCATTCACGGTTTTTTTAGCTCTCGATGAAGTAGGCCTCTTGCAATGCATTGATTGACGCTTAGTTTCAGGATCATAGGTGGAAATTCATCATATGTTGTCACCCTTTGTAAGAAGTTTGGGTCATTTTCAATGGTACTTTTAAAGTGCCGGTACAAATATTTTCACGAGCTTCTTTTTGTTTGATTGAGAGAATTCTCGGCACCACTTTCGCATACACTTTTTTTTTAATTTTAAATTTGTCTTACCCTTTTTTTATCAATTTCTACAGTTTCAGCTACCGCACGAATAGTTAACCGACGGTTAGATCGGTTCAGATAACCGATTCTTTCGATATTTTCATCCGCTCATTTTTTCTTTCCACAGTTGAAAAGCTCCCAACCAATCTTTTTTCGGAATACTTTCAAAATAAGTGTGAACTGCGGTACTAATTTCTTCTTCAGACGAAAATCTTCTACCCCGCAAATTGCGTTTAAGCCCCCCAAAAATAGCCAAATGTCACGTATTGATAAATCAAGTGAGTACGGCGAATGTTCTATTACTTTAAAATTTTCCAGACAAAAATTGGATAGTTAAAATTGTCGTACGGGACGATACATTACCATGGTGGAGCATAATGCCCTTGTCTGGAACTCTACTGAACACTTCAGGCAAACATTTTTCATTGTACCTACTACTTAGCTACCTTAATAGCATTTACTAAGCCCGTACTTCTGAAGAATACCGCATACATAACCTTTTTCATAGTTCGCTGTTTCTTAGTCATTCTAGGAGTTTCCTCATCTTCGCGAATCCATACACGACTCTCTTGGCAGGTAGGAAGGTCGCAAAATGGAATATAAGTTTCGTCACCTGTCACTATTTTGGAAACAATTTGATGCCCGCCGTTATTTAAGAAATTGAAACTTTCATGGCAAATTCGTACACCCTCTGCTTTTTGGAAGTCAAAAAGGTAATGCGGCACAAAACGATTTGCCACTTTTTTTAAATGCAGGCGATCGTGTATGATTAAGTTGATGCTCTATTACCGCATAAGTGGCTTTATTGTCCTCTTCAATTATTTTTTTAACAATAAACTGAACCTAAACTCTCTTTGCATAAACCTCTCTTAAAATCATAATAAATTATTATTCGAAAGTGCTCTCTGGTTAATTTCATTTTCTTTTACATTCGAAAAATAAGTAGCTGAGTTATAACGAACGTAATTTAAACAACAAAACGTTAAATGACAGATAAATAATCGCTCTAAACATACACTGTATAATTGTTTTTCAGTCTACTAGATTTTCTTATTCTCAATAAATTCAGCTTATCCTTCGTATTAATAATAACAATAGGATAATTGGAAGGGAAAGGTTCACACTACACTACCATTGGTCAAACGACTTTGGCGCATGCGCAAATCGTCTCGTTATTTTATAGCCACGCCTCGTATTTAGGGCAGTACATATATAAAAATGCATATCGACTTTAGTGAAGAAATTAGAATCATTAATCATTCATATTTTTCTGTAAAGTAATAAATCTGACGGTCATATGAACACTCAGATGAAGTGTTTATAAAATTTACTTTCATAATTCATATCACCTCAAACCATAATTCCAATTGACAAATTTCTTTTTTAAGTGCATCTTTCAGTAATCATTCTAATCTTTATTTTAAATTGAAATAATTATATTAAATCACAACTGTTTACCGATATTTCGACAATATTATGTATTCACTGGAATTACAGTTTTATGCATAGCTGATGCATGATCATGGCACTAAGAGTCTACACGATTTTTAAGTTATGGATAACGAACAGAACTTTCTTGATGCTAAGAATATACAATGCTAGTTGTGTTAGAGCCAAGGAAAAAAAGGGTGAAAGCTATATGCGAGTAATGCCTTCATACAAAAAATCGCGGTCCAATGTTCACATAGTAATGAGAAAATGATACAGGCTTCCACCTCTAATTCATCAGTTATTTACACTTTTTCCAGAAAGTAAATATAATGTGGTGACCATACGAGTGAAGCATATTCCAGTTTGCTGGCAACAAAGCCAACGTATAACGCTTTTAGCAAAGACACGCTTTGAAAGGATTTGCAGATTTGTAATACAAAACCCATAGATTTGGATGTAGCCATACAGATGTTGTTAATATGTGAAACAAAGCTTAGGCTAGAATAAAACCCCGGGATCATTTACACTATGAACTCTCTTATAATCATTAATGTAATATACCGCGTCAATAGAGTTAACTTTTTCGTATTAGAAACAAAACAGCACTTCTTATTGTCTAATCCCAATTTGTATTTAGAATACCATTGAGTAATTATATAAATATTATATTGCAAGTGAAATCAACCCATGTCCTGATGAGACATAGATTTTTAGGTCATCCGCGTAGGCGAGTACAGGACACGACAAAGACGTCAATAAGTCATTAAAAAAGAGAATGAGATCCTTGCGGGACACCCGATGAAGGAAAATATTCAAAAGATTTATAGCTATTGTAATAGACATAATTAAGTCTGTGAGTTAAGTATGGCAGGAGAAGCAAAAGTAATGAAGAACTCAACCCAAACGCTGAAAGTTTAGCAAGTAAAATTCCATGATCTATTTTATCAAAGTCATTACTAAAGTCAATATAAACGACATCCACTTAGCTACGTGCATCTAGGTGTTCACTAATAAATTGACATATGGTCACAAGGTTACAATAGATCATTTACGGACAAACCCGTTCTGGCACGATGAAATTTTGAATTCAGGTGTAGAATAGAATAAACGATACTTTCGAAAATCTTAGCAAAATTAGATAGAATCGATATAGGTCTATAATTATTATATGCTAGACGGAAGAAACATAAAAAAGTCAATAATTTATTTGTTTCTTACAGAATAACGCTCGATTGTAATTCGAAAATTGAAAGACACAAGCCGTTTGAAAATGGACACGTCTATAGCCTTTTTTCTCGAGGAATACGGAAGCTTCCTGAGTGATGGCGGTTTATTCAAAAAGAGGGAGACCATATCGAAAAATGATGCCATAATAATTTCTGCATAATTATTGAATTATAAATTAAATTTATGAGCTTCTCATATATATCGAAAAATTAGTCATCAAATAAAAAATTTGCGAAGTTGCGAATTCACGGAACATGCTACCCATTAGACAAATTTTTCCAAATAATAAGTTCGATATAAATGTGTACGAAACTTGAAAAAATATAAATATATTATACCTAAATAATATAGTAACGTTTGACCCTCAATTTTCTTTTTCAGAGTACACTATGAACAAGAAAGACATAGCAGTCAAGCCTGAGTTAAACTTATGCTTGCAGAGCAGTTGACAGAATGATTTCTATCATTTATAAATAAAATTTGTATTTGTATAAATTTATAATGGCTTTCGTATTTAATATACAACAAAAACTATATATGATTGAAATTTATTTAATAAATGCCAGAAAATCAAAGGTAAATGGGTGGTATATTCTATAAGAGATGTATATGAAGATTATAAGAATTTGCTGATGAAGCTATCCCATATGATCATTTCCGTACATATATTAACATATCGTACATCGGTTAAAAATTTAAAGAGGTGGGGCATGTAATTGAGGAAAGCTAAGATTTCTACGACACTTAAAGTAAAAACTAGAATTTTTTATCACATCCTTTAAAATGACTTACACTTACATTCTTTTCGATTACAAGCGACCTATGAAATACTTGACGGAGATATTCCCAAAAGACAAGAATTTTGTCACCGATTTATTGATTATTTCAATAATAATTTCGAGACCATGGAAAAACTATATTTAGCTTTAACAATCTTTTTGTAATATATATATAGAATAATTTTTTGGGACCTTATATTTCAATAATACGGTCTGCGCCAAAATAAACAACACTGAAATTACTGAAGTATATTATTTATTACTTATACATTATTATGTCTATAGAATACATGTTCAAAATGTGCGCCATGGCGTTGTAGGCACTGCTCATAACGGTTACGCAGATTGTCAAACATATTCGAGAACACAGGTTGCTGCATATTCCTGAAAAAGGAGACGATCTTCTCACGTAAATGATTAACAGTTCTGGGTGGGTCTGTACCGCTGAAGACTTGCTCCTTTAACATACCCCATACGTAGGCATCCGGTGGTGTAAGATCGGGGGAATGTGATGGGTAGTTGAAATTAGAATTGCGGGAAATGATGCGTCCTTCAAAAGTTTCCTGCAGCAATGCTATCGATTGTCGAGCAGTGTGACTGGTCGCCCCGTCCTGTTGAAACCACTGCTCTTCCATCCGAAGGTCCCTGGCACGACAAAACCCTCTGAGATCTTGGACAAATGGCGTTACCACAATGTTTCTATAACGTTCCTGGGTAACAGTAAGAGGTGTGCCATCATCATCCTCAATGAAATACCGACCAATCACACCGTGTGCTGACACTGCACACCATATCGTCACACGTGCACTATGTAGCGGTTTTTGGATAATCACGTCTGGCTTACCGAAACCAAGGAAGCGAGTTGTTTGTTTATTGATGTAACCCTCCAAGTGAATATGACTTTCGTCTGAGAACCACACATTATTCAAGAAATCTGGATCCTCGTACAACATAGCCAAAAATTGTCCACAATACGCAACCCTGGCATTCATATCTTGGTTTGACAATCGTTGTCCAACTTGAATTCGGTACGGAAATCCACCTACATCAACAAACGCCGAATCGACGTACTGCTGATATTCAACTTAAATGCCGTTCGCCGAAGACTTCGGTTCGGTGATTGCAAAACCTGATTGAGGACACGTCCATGGTTCCCATTCGTTCTCGCAGTTACTGGCCTACCAGACCTTCCCTTCCGTTGGCACAACACACTGCCAGAACGACGAAATTTCTCAACAATAGAAAGCATAACTTTGTTGGTAGGTGCCTCTTTATGAAATTGATCGCGATATGTTTCCGTCACTAACTTCAAACTCGGTCCACCTTGTTTGCCTTTTCCGTACGATCGAAAATAATGCTCGACGATAAACACTTTTTCCTCAGTCGTGAGACCCATTCTCAACTATAATATCACATAACAACGTTCTTTGCACTACTAAAAACACATAACGCTGCTAGTATCATACGTCAAAAATCAGACATGCGCATAACAATGGCACGCATTTCAGTGTTGTTTATTTTGGCGCATACCGTACTTCTGTAGGTTTGTTTTTTGGCGCTTTATAGGTCTAATAAAACAATTGATGTTTCAAAATTAAAGGTGTGTTTATTTATCTTTACCAAACATGTCTCGGAAATCTTTTTCCCTTTTCAATGGTACAATTCTACTAAAACAGAATTACTTTTTTACATAATAATAATCTGAAACTTTAAAATTATCATTATGTAAAAAAGTAATTCTGTTTTAGTAGAATTGTGCCACTGAAAAAGCAAAAAGATTTCCGCAATATGTTTGATAAAGATAAATAAACACACCTGTAATTTTGAAACAACAATTGTCTTATTAGACCTATAAAGCGCCAAAAAACAAACCTACGGAAGTATTATATATATATATATATATATATATATATATATATATATATATATACATATATCAAGTGTTCATTTGAAAAGTCAACCTAGGTTACTTTGAGATTTTGATAGAATAAGACGCAAATATACTAATAGGTGTTTGTTGTTCCGTAAACGTAAATCCAAATGACATTTGATAATGTCAATCACAAATATCAGTTAGTGCATAAAATAATCGTGCGTCGATTCTGGCTTAAATAAATTGCTTCTCAGTTTTAAAATGGCTTTCAATTTAGAACATAAATTTTTTTTAATCCAGGCTTATTTTCGAAGTGGTAATAAAATTGATGGTTTATGGGTTTATTCAGTTCAAGATTGCATGGTAGAATTTCAAGTTGAGTTTCCATATTTGATAATAGATTATATACAATTTTAGAATACTTTGGATAGAACTTAACACTTTTTTCTGAATCTGGTAGTCTCTTAAGAAAATCAGGAAGCGGAGCAGTTAAGAAACGTACACCTCAAGTTGTCAATCGTGTTGAAGAAATAATGGAAAATGAACCACAAACATCTGTTCGACATTTGAGTCAACAAATAAACCTTTCTGTTGGTACAACTCACAAGTTATTGAAAAAAGATATGCAACTTTATCTATACCGTGTCACAGCAGTACAAGAATTGCTAGAAATTTATTACCCACGTAGACTACAATTTTGTAATTGGTTTGTAAATATGAATAATAATGGAGAACTTTGGCAAAGACTCATCTTTACTGATGAAGCATTGTTTTATAAAACGGGATACCTAAATTCACAAAATACAAGAATTTGGAGTAGTGAAAATCCACATGTAATTAATGAAGAATCGCTACATCCAGAGAAAATTGGTGTTTGGGCAGCGATAAGCCAAAGGCGAATCATTGGACCAATATTTTTTCAGGGAACGTTAACTGCTTAAAGGTACCGTATGGAAATTTTACAACCATTTGTCAATCAGTTGCATGATGATGAACTTCAAAATGCATATTTCCAACAAGACCTTGACCACCTTGTCACTGTACTGCAGAATATTTGGATTATTTAAGATAATTTTTTGATGAGCGTATTATTAGTCGAAATACTGAAATTGCCTGGCCTGCACGTTCATGCGATTTAACACCTTGCGACTTCTTTTTGTGGCCTTATCTAAAAAATAACATGTTTCGAACACCTATATTGAATTTGAATGATATGCTACAGAGAATCGAACAGAAATGCATGGAAATTAATAACAATCCAGTAATGTTGCAGAATATCATCAGAAATTTTGAACGGAGGATTTTAAAGTGCATTGATGTTGAAGGACAACATTTTCAACATTTGTTATAGTTTTCAATAAATACCTATTATTTGTTATTTATTTGTATGTATGAAACTGTCAAAATATACGACTTCGTAGGTTAAGTAGTAAATTTTAATTTACGACATACTTCAAAATGTTCTCAGTAAATCACATGCTACTAGATTGACTTTTCAAATGAACACTTGTTATATACAATAAAATTAATGAAAATAGCCAAAATAAGTAATTATTAAGGGACGAATCATATGCAGTTTGCATAAATTTGCATAATATATGCATTTTGTATATTAGTTGCATTTTGTAGTAATTCAGCATTTTTGCATATTTTAAGTATCCGAGTTTTATTTATTTACTAAATCAAATTTATTATAGGCATTACTAAAAATATGTCGTGGATGTAACAAACAAACAAAAATTAAACAGCCCTCTTTAAATTAAAAATAGCATTTTATTGAGCCTCTTCCCGGTTTTTCCGATAAGCGTCTCCAAGAATTTATTAATGCTCTTCCCATACATCCAGGCCGAGACAAAATTATAGGAAAAGCTAATGCCATAAAACTTCTAAATAAATGCAAAAATACATTTTACCAGAAAATTAGGAGTATATGTGTTTCTTTGCTATTCGGAAAAATTTATTCCCGTATTCGAAAGTAATTTTATTTTAAACGTCATTTTACGTTGGGTTTTCGAAGTGTAAACTTGTGAGTTGTGACATATAATAGCAAAAATGCCGAAAATAGCGACTGTGCCTAGATGGATTGCACCTTATTTAGAATTGCGTATGGATGGAGAAAAATGTTTTACGTAGCATGCTGCAAGATTGTGAGTAAAATTTTAAGTTTATTTCATCTTATTAATTAATTAATTAAGTTTTTAATTATTTTTTTATCTTTTACTAACATTTATTTTATAAGAAAACAACCGATGATGTGATATTTTTTTGCAGATTACAAGTGAGAGAAAGTTCCAAGTCGACCAACATATGGAAACTCCATCTCATGCTACAAAACTAACAAAGATGAAATTGGCGAAGAAGAGTCAGCAAACATTTCCGCAATGTTTGCCATCAACTTCCAAAAAATCGGAACAAGAACGATTTAATGAAGACTTGTGTCGGCAGATATTCCACTACATAGATTAAACAATTTAAATGTCAAGTTATTTTTGCAAAAGTACATCAGCAAATATATCATTCCCGACGAGAGCACGTTAAGAAAAAAATATATTCGCTGTATCTATGCAGAAACATTGAATAGCATTAAGAAGGTGGTTGCAAAAAATTATCTTTATGCGTAGATGAAACTACTGATAGTGTGGGCCGATACATAGTTCATTTAATGATTGGTATCCTTAACGTATCAGTTCTAGCAAAATCTTATTTAATTTTATCCAAACAGTTGGAAAAGGCAAATAATTTGACAATAACAAGGTTTATACAGGAAGAACTGGCATCTTTCTTCTTACCGGAATCTGTTCCAATAGAGAAAATTCCATAGTTTTTGACGGATGCTGCACCATACATGATAAAGGCAGCTTTCAACTTGAAAATCTTTTACCCAAATTTAATTCACACAACTTGGTTGGTGCACGGACTAAATCGTGATGCAGAAGAAGTAAGAAACCATTTTCCCTTACTAAATACTTTAATTAGTAGTTAAGAAAGTATTTTTAAAGGCCCCTTTACGAGTTCAGTTTTACAAACAACATCTACACGGTGTTCCGCTTCCTCCTCAACCAGTAGTCACACGATGGGGAACGTGGTTGGAGGCTGCTATTTTTCATGCAAATCATTATGAAGGAATAAAGACAATTATTATGGATCTTGATAGGGATACACAATCTGTGATAGACGCCCAAAAGATGTATTCGAGTAAAAAAATACCTCAACAGTTGGCGTTTATTAAAGCCAATTACAGTTTTATTTCCACTACTAACTAAATACTAACCGGTAGACATACAAACAACAGAAATCGTAAAAGTATAATTATGCTAACGAGAACATTAAATATTTATGTGAAGTCGCAGACTATTTTAAAATAATACTTTACTGAAAAAAAAGGTCAAATATGCATTTATAATGAAAAAGGTTAAAAATATGCACTTATGCATAACAACTAAAATATGCATTTGCATATGCACTTATGCAAATGCATTATCTGAAGCCTACTAATTATTAATAATTCAATAAAACGTTATCTTTTATTAACAGAATTGCTATTTATTTTTTATTTCCTATCGAAATAACATTTTCCATATTTATTAATATAAATAAATGTACTTTTATTACAGACTATTGTTACAATCTTACTTATTCTTTACTAATACCATCTTATTCCAAATGTTCTTGTGTAATTTTCATTTTTTGATGTAACAGCACTTTATATTTAGTTCTCTACTGAATTAATTAACACGACGTGTTTACACATTTACTAGCAAAAGCAATTATTTATATTCAAGATTTGCTGTCTTGTTAGATTAAACATGAAATTCTAAAAAATGCATACGCATGAAGCAACAATACTGAATGCATAACCAAGATTGCAACATTATATTTCATTTTGTTGTGTAGGTGACAGAAATAGGCGATTAGAATTAGTTACACCTTTGTCACAATAACGCGTTTTACTCTAAGATACTTACATAAATACTTCACCATACAGTGATAGTGCTACTACATCAATAAAAGAGATCTTTAACAATGAAATTTTCTACTAAAATTATAGATGGTCATTTACCTTAAGCCGTATGAAAATAACGTTTTATTAACAGTCAATAAAGTAACTAACATATAAATTTCAGGTTTAGCGCAAAATTAACGAAATGTACATACCCATAAGTTGCTTAATTCAAGAACTTGTTTATTCCACTATTTTCTCTTCTTTTTCGCTAATAATGTAGCATAAATAACATTCGAAAAGATTATTGATTTTATACTGATATATAGTTTTTAGTAAAATAAAAAGAGCTGTACCAGTTTACTTCAAAAACATAAAAGGAAATTCGATAGTTAACGAACAGGTAGGTATGCTCAACAAATGGTGAAAGTATTTTTGATGGCATAATGGAGGTTGAAGAAACGGCCGATAGAAAACATTGCATCCTACCACCAACTAAAAGGTATATTGTTATACATAAAATAAGAAATAAGAGAATCGAAAATAAAAGAGAGAGACAAAAGGACAAATACAATTTGGTCAAAGAAATATGTGTTGGATATTAAAAATTCTCAATAGCTTATTCGGATTCAAACCTCACACAATATATTATTAGGAAGACACATACATCCAGATGAATTATAAATTATCAATGGAACACAGTCCATCTCAAAACAACTCTGAAGACAACAATAAACAAACTGGCGAAACGTCGGAACACCAAGAAATTCACAGACGATGAAAACAGCCCAAATAACAATTCGAACGAAAAAGGGAATTTATTAAATATTATAACCAAATTTAAGAAAAAGAACCTAATCGACTGTCAAAACTGCAGTAATGGGGAGCTACTAAATGTAGCACTAAAAACTGTATGAGCACTATTTTAATATAAGAATAAACTATTACGCAGAGAAAATGCTAAAATACCTACAATGAACTCATCAACAAAAAATAAAATTTTTATACTTAAACAAATATTCACAACTTGCTAAGAAATATGAGGTTTTATAATTTTAGAATTCAAAGGAGTACATTACATATTTAGAACTAAACTTTATCAAGATTTAAAAGAACTTTCCTGTAAACTAGTCAGCAAGATGATGTTACCTAAACAAGCTTAGTTCAAGTAAAAAGAAACAGACAGAAACAGAAAAAAATGAAGAAGAAAAAGAAAATAAAAATAGAAATGATCCTTTCGCCAGAAAGGATGTAGTACCAAGAACACCTCCAAGGCCGAGAGTGTCTTCCTTATCTGAGCTGGATAGACACATAAAAACAGACTATATTGGCGAGGCTACTGAACAAAGTAGTAAACGGAAAAGAACTGAAGAAACAACAGAAGATAGCGCAAAAAATCCAATGGCGGAGCAGCTAAAGAACGCTTTGGGAAAAATACAAAACCAAACGCGTCTGCTGGAAAAAGTTCTCTCAGAAATGCACAAGCCGAAGCAAGAACTGAAAGATATAGCAAATAGGCTTACTCTTCACACGGAGCAACTTCAATCCCTGAAATTTAAAAATTGGATTGATCAGGTGGCACAGGAAAACCAAACCCTAAGAAAAGCGAATGAAGAGTTCACGAAACAAGCTAGCAAACTGGGATCAGACTCTGAATCTGAGGGAGATAAACAAAACTGTTCGGCATTATGTAGGGAATGCAGGAAAATCCAAAGTATGGAACTAAGAAAGGCAAAGCTTTACAAAGAGGAGAGCTACGAGGCATTTCAGAGTATTACAGAGGAGGAGTGGATGGAAGACATAATTCCTAAAATAGGAGAAACAATTGGTAATATATGGGATGCCCCAACGGAATGCCAGATCGCACTACCCTGTACTACAGGCTTAGAACATAAAAACAAAGCGGTTGGTAGAGCGATACACAAGTTCGGCGGGAAAGATGGACTGCTGAAGCAAAACAAAACCAAGGGGGAGATCGCAATGATGACCCATACCTTGGGCTTTCCAAAAAAAGATGGAAGTTTTTCACAAACCACAAGGTGTATCTATTACCCCATCATCACCGATGAAGAGGAGAGGACCGATGAAGAGGACCAGGCAGAAGATGAAGACATTTACAAAGCGCTAGAAAGGATCAAACATCACATGATCCAAAACAACAAAACCAACCTGGCTATGCCCGAATGCAAAGGAATTGTTGGAGCCGTCATAAACCGGATGCTCAGATTTTTATTTAGTAACACAAACATACGAGTGAATCTCTATAAAGGGGAAGTTGACCAGAAGAGAACAGCCAAGCTACCGGTCGATGGAAGACCTAGAGGAAACCCACACGGAGATGGGGAAAAAAAGGCGAGACAGACTAAAGGAGATACTGTATTAGTTAAAATGCAGGGCCAATCCTATGCTAATCTGCTGAGAACGATTAAGCAAAAAATTAACCCTAGCGAAATCGGAGTTGATCTTATATCCGACAAACAAGAAAAGGAGAACTGCTTCTTACTGTACAAAACGGAGCCGATAAAGCTGAGACTTTAAAAAGAGAAATAAACGACAAACTTCCGGCAGCCACAACAACTAACCTAGTAGAAAAAAAGGTCCTTCACATCAAAGGCCTCGATGATGTAACGACTGCGGAGGAAATTGCAAATGCGATCGAAAAGACAATATCAGCCAATACTGACACCTTTGAAGTGAGAGCTCTAAGACCTGCCTTCGGTACCAAGCAAAATGCCACCGTAATCATATTTGCGGTGAACGCTAAAAAACTAATAGACATGGAAAAGATTAAGATTGGCTGGATGAAATGCAGAATAGTTCAAAGACAGAAGGAGATCAAATGCTACAAATGCTGGGAGTATGGACACATCAAAGCCAACTGCGGGGGTCCGGACAGAGAAAAGTTATGCCTGAAGTGTGGCAAAGAAGGGCACAAGGTAATTGAATGCCAAAATAAGCCGCATTGTGTACACTGCGGGACCGATGACCATCAGTCCGGTAGTACAAAGTGCACCATCAGGAGCAAGAGCAGAAGAACCGACTTGCTGTCTGAGAGAAGAAACTAAGCAGCATGACCAAAGATAGGAGACTAAAGATGAATATATAGACAACGCCAGCACCGAAGTAATGCGCAAGCGGGTTCCGGTGCGAGGTGTGCAAGATGACTGGAGGAGGGGTTTTTAGTCGGTATAACCCGACACTACCCACGATCAACATGTGTGGGTGTCTTGATTTAAGATTTTCCACTCCTCGGTAAAATTAAAAAAAAAAAAAAGACAGAAACAGTCTATTCTATTCTTTTTCAGATTCTTCTTCTGAAGATGGCAACTTAGTTGGCGAAATACGTATTTAGAAGTATATTAATTTATTGTGGTTAAGAATTTTTCTTGTTTCTGTCTGTTTCAGATTTCAGACCACAGTCTCTGCCAATTCGGAACAAGTAATTAGAATAAAACTTAGTCAAGAAAGGATCATACTCACTGTCGATGGTTTATTTAATATTTCTCTCTAAGAACTAAGTAGAAGTGGCAAATTAAGAAAAGAGACACTTCTGAGAGAAACAAAAATAATGTTATTGCGGTGTTGTTTGTCAGAGGTAAAAAGAAGTTGAATGAGGAAACTGATAAAATCGGTAAAAACTACGTCATCAATGGACTTAATCACTAAGCACAAAATAATAAAAAAAAATAATATTCTAATTTTAATATAAAAATTAAGGAAAGGGTAGCTTGTACTTCAAGAGGTTGATTATACCGTAATTGACAAATTTTAATTTCTGGTACGAAAGTAGAAGAGGAAAAGAGGGCGACGGAGAAAAGTAAAGAAAGACATATTGCGAGGTTGCCAATGAATATATGCAAGTAGATGAAGTTGGGTACGATAAGGTTCAGTCAGATTATAGTGTAGCTAGTCAAGCCTATTGCTTCAAAGGGATATAGAACGCATCTTAGAAATACATGTAAAATTTGCCACGAATATTTACAGAAAAATACTTATTTCATGGTGTATTACTTTTATGAAGACGTACGACAAAGCTTATATCTTCCGCGTATAAATAAAATGAAATGAAATATTAATTCTAAATTATGTAAAGAAAATAAATGTAACTCTTATGAAAAGAAAATAAATTAACTCTTCTCTTAACTCAACTCTTCTCCGATAATAATAAAAAATAAAGTAAAAAAGTAAAGGTTCAAATAATCCACTACATTGTTCTTGGCAGTATGCCAACCTATAATAAAATTCTTGGCGGACATTACTGAGAATGTCATTTATAAAATGTGGGGATTACTGTAAACTTTTTGTTTGTTTGTTTGATATGTCCCATTAGGAAGAACCGACAATTGAATTATTTAAAATACCAGCCCATACATTTAATTTTTGTGGATATCGGGGAATGAACAGGTACATTTAGGTGTCTACCGGCATAATACCATTTTATGATTTGTGTCTTTTCTTGAGTTGTAAAAACATGCATGTTGAAATCGACTATTAATAAACGCACGTAGAGAAATAAGTGCTATACACCCGGCAAGTTGTTTGTTAGGGAATAGGGCATGTTAAATGTATATGTCTGTCCACCAATCTGCTTCTCCCTCCACTGTTTGAAAGCAGGCATCGTTGGATATAACAAGGTCATCAACAAGCATACGCTATATACGCAAACAGAATGTATGTATTTGGGGACGTAAGTAAAGTATAAATGCAAAAGCAAAATCTGAAATATTTTTGTTATTGGCAAAAAGTAAAATAGAACAACTGATTCAAAACATACCTCGGGACAATAGAAAATAGGGCTACACAAATTTGCATTGGGACCAACGGCAAAATCTAAATAATGATAAAATACAAAATCTTATCGAAGCCGGGAAAGGGAAAAATGTTGCGTAGAATACTGAAGGTAAAGAAAACAGAAAAGAATTGAAGAAGAACGAATTATGAGGTTTATGAAATATTAGAGAAAAAATAAGTTTAGATAAACTAGAAGAACAAAGACTAAAATAGCTGTGGCATATAAAACCAATGTCTTCTGAAAGAGCAGTTAAATCCTTGCATTAGTAATACGAAGTACAAGGTGAAAGAAAGATAACCGAGAAAAAAGTAAACTGACTCAATTTTGTAGAATTTAGAAGGAAAAGAAGTTATAAACGGAAATAAAAGGGAACGGATAGGGCACTAAAAAGTCTGTAAATCCTTGCATTAGTATACGAAGTACAAGATGAAAGAAAGATAACCGAGAAAAAAGTAAACTGACTCAATTTTATAGAATTTAGAAGGAAAAGAAGTTATAAACGGAAATAAAAGGGAACGGATAGGGAACTAAAAAGTCTGTAAATCCTTGCATTAGTATACGAAGTACAAGATGAAAGAAAGATAACCCAGAAGAGAGTAGAATGACTCAATTTTGCAGAATTTTGAAGGAAAAGAAGTTATAAACGGAAACAAAAGGGGAGGGATAGGGAACTAAAGTCTTTAAATTTGTGAACCAAAGTGTCCGACTAATAGCTTGCTGACAGTTCTACTAGACTACTTAGATTATTATAAAATAGGTGGAACTGACCAACAGCAATAAAAACTTCTTTATTCAAAATCTTTTAAAAAATTTTTAAAACTATCTCCAATTTGAAGCTGGATTTCTTGGTATCATTTCAGTTTTTGATTTTCAATGAGAAGACGAAACTTTCTGAAACCAGAGGTCGTCAGTAATGATCGTCTGAGCACTGCCAAAGCTGATTATCACCTTAGACCAATTTCAGCTACTAATCGTCGGACGTCCTCTAGAAGTCGACGAACAGTACGAATCTTCTCCTCTGTCACGCTGATTCTTAGTCGACTTTGGTGATCTTCATTTTCGACTGCTTCTCGCCCTTCTAAGAATTGTTTGTGCGATGAATACACTTCTTTCCTTTTAAGTATATTATCCCCGAGCTGTACCTGACGTTTTCTCATAATTTCTTATGGTTTTAGGCCTAATTTCGTAAGAAATTTAACTGTAATACATTGCGCAACGGACGACTATTCTTCTCACTCAAACATCGCGATAGTTATTGAACAGGTGGTAGTGTGGGGTTCTATAGCGGTGCAAAGTTCTCTAGGCATCTCCGCCAGTGAATCTCAGGCGCCACGTCCGTTCACCTCACTATCGATACGATTAAAATTCCGGTTTATATTTGATTCACTCTCGTACATTAAGTAATAAATAGAATCGATATCCCGAAAAAATAAAAAAAACATATTTGTCTCTTGGAATCGATGGTTAAGGTGAACATAAATTTAACATTGACCTATATAGATAAATATCACAAAGGTTATGCTTAAATGTTTTGAATTTTATCTGTTCGTGAGATTAGGTTTTAAATGAGGAAAAAAGTGAACCTTCACATTCAAGATATGTTTCATACGTCATACGTATAATTCCTATAATTATTATATTCACGTAACTACCTACTCACTTGCTTAATAAGCTTCCACTTCTTATGGGAAGAATAATTATGACAATGCTTTTTATCAGAAAACCTAATAACACTAAGAGAAGTATAAGTTTGTACTTTATTATATATATTCGCACTTATTAAAGCTATCAATATAATTATCACAATCATATTGCAACAACATTTCTATATTGTGTGTCCTATATTAGCACTCTCTTACAAAATGTCTAAAGAAATACGCTGTCACATCACGTTCTGAAGTTTATTATATAGAAAATTATAAAATATATTTCGCATTAATATCACGTCCATAAAAGATATTATAAAGAACCTGTTAGCAATACAAATTGGCTGAAATAATGCTGAAATACATGTATATCTACATACATGTTCATTACTGATTGTTTGAGAATATAATTAATATTATGAAATTGAGAAGAATTGAGAAATTACAATCGTTTTTCTTTTAATATTCATGAATGACAAAAAATTGTAATAAATATGTAACTTTGTTTTTCTATTCAGATCATTTTATATCAAGCAGAACATATATAATACATTTAATTGAATCGGCCGATACTTGCTGGAAATCCATTATATGTAAATGGGATTTAAGTAAAACACTTATATTAATTTCCAGTATATATTACACTTTATTATATATTAATAAATAGATAACATGTTTCGCTACGATGTAGCTTCTTCGGATCTTATATTACTACTGAATATAGTAATATAAGATCCGAAGAAACTACATCGTAGCGAAACATGTTATCTATTTATTAATATATAATAAAGTGTAATATATACTGGAAATTAATATAAGTGTTTTACTTAAATCCCATTTACATATATAATACAAAGTTGACCATCGATTTACGTAATAGTAACATTTGTCTCTTGAAAATATGCAACGGAATAGAAAAAAAGTAATGTCGGCTTGCAATGTGTGGTATACTATACAAGATTATTTTGTCTCTATATTCAACAAAACCTTAACAGGAGGCCATTAATGGCCTTCTGTTAAGAAAAAAGAATTAATCAATACTGTTTAGTTTTAAAACGAAAGTTGTTCACTTGTATATATATTGAATATAAGATTTATAATTTTATATTATTATTGATTTTACTTACAAGTTGAAACCAGTATATAACCAAAATTCACGTTCTCTAGACATCCCTCAATGAATTCCATTAAAAAAAATATTACCATTCTAAACGTTATACTTAGGTTTACTAATACTTAATTGGCATAGTTTAAAATTAGATTCTTAAACCCTTGCAACGTTTATTATTGCAATAGGCACAATTTGCCTGAATTCGGTAACTTTGGGAAATTTCCCGAGTTATCTCAGCATCAAGTGACATCAATCTTATTTTAGATACAAAAATGAAATAGTATTAACATTACCATCGAAGTGTCAGAAACAAGACACTTACTATCACTCTAGCATCAGAACAGAGGGTGTTTTAGTGAAAATTTCTACTGGATTACGCTTTAGAAAAGATGAGGGAAAGCTCATCAAAATATCGTGACATTAACGGTTCGGTTGAGACAGGGAAGAAGATTTTACACGCATATACATACATACGTGCATACATACATACATACATACATACACACACACACACACACACACACACACACACACACACACACACACACACACACACACACACACACACACACACACACACACACACACACACACACACACACATACACACACACACACACACATATATATATATATATAAAAAGCGTTCAAATAAATTTTACCTCTAGTTGTCCATGACAATAAAAATGTTTGTCGTAACTTGTACTATTTACATTTGCATCAGTTGTCAATTTGACAGACTATTTATTCTGATGTATACTTAGTTGGAGCTTTTTGAAATTGCTTTGTAATTTAAAATTGATTTAAAATGGTTTTCACTGTTCAACACAAATCATTCATGGTTGAATCTTATTTTTGGAACGGACGTAATATTAACGGACAATGGCACTATTTTCTTGAAGAATGCTTAGAGGAATTTAGAAATATGTTTCCAAACTTCGTCTTTGATTTTGATAGTTTTCGGTACACAGTTAAATATTGCACTAAGGTTTTCAGAGAAACAGAGAGTGTTATACGGAAAGAAGACAGTGGCCGTCCGAAAAAATGTACGGAAGAGCTAGTTGACGATGTAACGCAAATTATGAATGATACACCAGGAACATCCATACGAGTATTCTCTCCACGAGTGGGTGTTTCAATTGGCACTTGTCATACAATTTTGAAAAAAGACTTACATTTATTTCCATATCGCATGGCCTATTATCAAGAAATCAAAGAAATTGACTATCCTAGAAGAACAACATTTTGTCAGTAGTTCTTAAATAATTTTGATAATGACATTCTTGACAAAATTTTTCTCAGATGAATCATGGTTTTATCTGAATGGATATGTTAACTCACAAAATATAAGGATGTGGAATACTAAGAAACCGCATGACTGTTATGTTGTTCATCCACAGAAAATTGGTGTATGGTGTGCGATTAGTCGAAGGAAAATCATTGGCCGTATTTTCTTTAAAGGAGAAAGGTATCGACAAGAAATTATTATGACATTTATTGAACAGCTTAATGAAGAAGAAATAAATCAGGGTTACTTTCAACAATACGGAGCTAGAGTGCACACAGCTTGTGAAACAATTAATATGATACGGAAATTTATCAAAATCGGTTGATAAGTTTAAACATCGAACATGAATTTCCACCAAGATCTTGTGATGTTAACCCCTGTGATTTTTTTCTGTGGCCTTTTTAAAGAACTCAATTTTTTGGGTATAGATACCTGATCTTGCAGACCTTCAGATCAGAATTGCTGAAATAATTAACGAAATCGACGATATGCTACTACAAAACGCTTTCTCCTTCATTAGAAGAAGATGTTAGAAATGTCTCGAACAAGGTGGTGGCCACTTTCAACAATTTTTATAAAATGTTACTTGTTTGTTGCAAATAAACGTATCTCATTTAGTTAAATATTTTAATTTTATTATTTTGACATTTATTATGTCATTCAAATAGTTCATAACCAACAAAATTCATATTAAGAACTTAAGTAAAAAGCTAAGATATACGTATAATTTCCATGGGCAACTTCGAGGTAAAATTTAGTTGAACGCTCGTTATATATATATATATATATATATATATATATATATATATATATATATATATATATATATATATAGTATATTTAATTAGTTGGCGATTTAACGTCTGGTTTTACTCAAAAATGCATATATTTAAAACAATCTTACATGTTTCGGAATATGATTCTTTTTCAAAGAATTTAAAATATAAATGACAGTATATTAATGTCATATTTAACATCTGTAGTTGCCATGGAAAAAATTATTCAAGGATACATTCCAGTTTAATAATAATAAATCATGCCTTAGCATTCTAATAATAACTCATGGCTTGCCATTCCCCGTTTTTGTTGTCTATCTATTTTTAGAATGCTAAGGCATGATTTATTATTATTAAACTGATTAAAAGATTGTTTTAAATATATACATTTTGAAGTAAAACCAGACCTTAAATCGACAACTAATTGAATCTACCATAACATACAAAGGTCACGAAATAATTATATATATATATATATATATATATATATATATATATAATAAAATACAAAAATATATTTTAAATTCTTTGAGAAAGGCATCATTTGCCGAAACATGCTAGATTGTTTTAAATATATACATTTTTAAGTAAAACCAGACATTAAATCGCCAACTAATTGAATCTACCATCTACCAGTTTGTGAAATGTTATCTGTCACTCATTGATTAAATTAACAATCTGCGAATATCTTGGATTATTCTTACAATTAAAAATTAATCAACGGCAGAAAAGGAGATATATGCTTGAGATTTATTTAAGAAATGGCAGAAAATCCATGGTGAATGGACTTATTCTCTGAGAGATGCATACGAAGATTTTTTAAATGAATTTTTAAATGACGCTTTCCCATATGACCATTTCTGTGTTTCCATTCGTCGTTTTGTAAATTTATTCAGAGAAACAGGAAGTAATGTAACGTAAAATGAGAAGTGGTAGTCCAATGGTCAAAAATGGAATTACTATCGAAGCGGTGAGGTAAGTTGTCGAAGAACGTCCACAAACGTCTGTACGATATTTACGGCAAGAATTAAATCTTTCTTACGGTACCTGTCGACGTATCCTTAAAAAATATCTACATACGAATCCTTACTGTATACAAGTAACACATGAGATACTTCCTGTTGATAGGCCACGAAGACAAAAATTTTTCCAACGATTTATTGAACAATACGCTAACAACGATGTAGCATTGTTGAAAGTGATGTTTACAGACGAATCGTGGTTCCACCTTTCTAGGTATGTCAACCCTCAAAATATGAAAATCTGGAGTACAGATAATCCACACTTTTTTATAAAGACTATTCGCAAAAAATAGAGTTTGGGCAGCTGTTAGCCAGAAAGGGATTATTGAGCCTACATTTTTTGAAGGTATGTTAAAAATAGTTTTTCAAAACGCCGGATTAGATTTCTAGAACAGTATGCTGGCACAATAATATCGCTTATTTAACTTTTTAGAAACAATAAATGCTGAACGGTACCAGTTGTACCAGTACACGATAATGCGCTACCATGCTATTTTCAACAAGATGGTGCTTGTGCACGTACTACCAATACAAACATTGCTTTTATACAGGATCGCATCATTAGCCTGAGTACAGATACTACCTGGCCACCACGATCTTGTGACTTAACACCATGTAATTTCTTTTTATATGCAGATTTAAGAAATTCGGTTTTTGAAACACACGTTGTTGATCTTGACAATTTAAAACAAAGGATCGCTTATAAGTTTGAAGAAATCAATAATACATCAGAAATTCTTCAGAACGTTCGGATTTTGCTTTAAAAAAAGAATTACTCTTTGCAGAGATGTGGTGGAATTCCATATAACACATCCTATTTAATACCATTTTTTCTTTTATTTTGTCATTCTATTTTTTTTTTTGTTCAACATAATAATAATTTAATAATAAATCATATTTAGCTTTAAAAATGTTTGTTATTTATTTTGTTATTAGAAATATTACATCTGCTGATATATTTATATTGAAAAATATATTTTTAAAATAGATTATTTAGTTTTAACTACCATTAAATTAAACAAAGTGACAGATTGTCGAGCCAAACTAAGACACAAGTGATTTTATTCATGGCATACTCTAAAAAACCTTTTTTTGGCTTACACATTATATATATATTAAGTAATAATTATTTAAGCTTGACAGAATATATGTATCCTATAGTAGTCTATTGATTACAAATAGTTGGAAGATAAAAACTCCTCAACAAAATCAGCACAGTGTCATATTGTGATTGTATAAATCAATTGTGAAATGATAACCGTATCACGCTTTAAAAACTGTAATAATCATCAGTTGTATAATAATAGCTATATTTATAGGAATTTACTAACTACATTATTATTTCTTTTGCAATAGTATTTATTGACATCTAGAACAAGGAAAAAAGACCAACAATTTATAATAATTATCATGCCGCAGTTGACCTGAATCAATTACTTTTGCGAATTAATTTATAAGAGTGTATTATTTCAACACGGAAATTGTATCTAGAGCTCATGTCGAAATAACCTTTCAGCACTAAAACACTAATTTTGTTGCTTTTCGATCGGTTTATATGGATAAAATAGACACTTTTCTTTACAATATATATATATATATATATATATATACATATATATATATATATATATATATATATATATATATAATTTAATTTAAAAGAAATTATCGACCGTACTATATTGGATAAAATAAATTAAAAGCCGGCAGGCGGTCGGTCAATTAAAAACTCATTTATTATCTCTATATTTCGCAACGAGTTTATTGCTTTTCCCGAAGAAGCAACAAACTCGTTGCGAAATATAGAGATAATTAATAAATGAGTTTTTAATTGAAAGACCGCTTGCCCGTTTTTAATTTATTTTAACCTATATATATATATATATATATATATATATATATACATATATATATATAGATAGATATATATATATATATATATATATATATATATATATATGTATATATAGATAGATAATAATAATTATTATTATATATATATAATTTTATTTAATTTGATATATATGATATTATACTGGCACACTTAGGTACCATCTCCAAAAGTAACTAAAGAAGAAATTAAATGCATATAATGAAGCAGAATCGAGATATGCACAACATGAGTATTTTTGTTTGAGAATAACACTAATTATTGTATTTATTAATTTAACCTTTTCATTATTCCTATTTCATATTGATATTTATTTAAGAAATACAAGTACAAGTTTGCAATCTTTTGTAATTATTATTTATTTATGTAGAAAAATGTCACACTGTATAGTAAAAATTGTAGTCTGAAATTAGCCATAACGATGTTGTATGATATACGTAAAAATTTTCAACATGAATACGTAATTTCGAGTAAAACATAACAAGCGTTCATTTGAAAAGTCAATCTAGTAGCATGTGATTTACTGAGAACATTTTGAAGTATGCCGTAAATTAAAATTTACTACTTAACCTACGAAGTCGTATATTTTGACAGTTTCATACATACAAATAAATAACAAATAATAGGTATTTATTGAAAGCTATAACAAATGTTGAAAATGTTGTCCTTCAAGATCAATGCACTTTAAAATCCTCCGTTCAAAATTTCTGATGATATTCTGCAACATTACTGGATTGTTATTAATTTCCATGCATTTCTGTTCGATTCTCTGTAGCATATCATTCAAATTCAATATAGGTGTTGGAAATATGTTACTTTTTAGATAATGCCACAAAAAGAAGTAGCAAGGTGTTAAATAGCATGAACGTGCAGGCCAGGCAATTTCAGTATTTCGACTAATTATACGCTCATCAAAAAATTCTTTTAAATAATCCAAAGATTCTGCAGTACAGTGACAAGGTGCTCCGTCTTGTTGGAAATATGCACTTTGAACTTCATCATCATGCAACTGATTGACAAATGGTTGTAAAATTCCCATACGGTACCTTTGAGTAGTTAACGTTCTCTGAAAAAATATTGGTCCAATGATTCGCCTTTGGCTTATCGCTGCCCAAACACCAATTTTCTCTGGATGTAGCGATTCTTCATTAATTACATGTGGATTTTCACTACTGCAAATTATTGTATTTTGTGAATTTAGGTATCCCGTTTTTTAAAACCATGCTTCATCAGTAAACATGACTCTTTGCGAAAGCTCTCCATTATTGTTCATATTTACAAACCAATTACAAAACTGTAGTCTACGTGGGTAATCAATTTCTAACAATTCTTGTCCTGCTGTGACACGGTATGGATAAAGTTGCATATCTTTTTTTTTAATAACTTGTGAGTTGTACCAACAGAAAGGTTTATTTGTTGACTCAAATGTCGAACAGATGTTTGTGGTTCATTTTCCATTATTTCTTCAACACGATTGACAACTTGAGGTGTACGTTTCTTAACTACTCCGCTGCCTGATTTTCTTAAGAGACTACCAGTTTCAGAAAAAAGTTTTAAAGTTCTATCCAAAGTATTCTTAAATTGTATATAATCTATTAAAAAATGTGGAAACTCAACTTGAAATTCTACCATGCAATCTTGAACTGAATAAACCCATAAACCGTCAATTTTATTACCACTTCGAAAATAAGCCTGGACTAAAAAAATGTTATGTTCTAAAGTGAAAGCCATTTTAAAACTGAGAAGCAATTTATTTAAACCAGAATCGACGCACGATTATTTTACGCACTAACTGATATTTGTGATTGACATTATCAAATGTCATTTGGATTTACGTTTACGGAACAACAAATACATATTAATATATTTGCGTCTTATTCTATCAAAATTTCAAAGTAACCTAGATTGACTTTTCAAATGAACACTTGTTATTATTTTCTATTTAAAACATTTTCTCTAATATAATTAATTTCTATATTATCTTTCTATATTTTAATTATCATTTTTATTAAAAACTATTTCAAATATTTATAATCATTCTCAACTATGTTCATGGCGTTCACGTAAATTCCTATGAAAATAAGACGATCGCGATGAAAATCCTTGCATCAGAGGTTACACGAAAATCGCCAGGGCAAGAAGATGCGTTCGTTGAACCTACGAGAAGTAAAATTAAAATTGTGCGGAAATATTCGTTGTGCGATTATCAAATTTGTGTAGAATGATAAATAAGAAAGACATAAAGCTATAGTATTTCTGCGCATTTTAAATGTTACTGTGCAGCTGTATCTCCTATTGAAGCAGAGATATTTCAATTTAAATCAAATCTACTACCGACCCCAGACAAAATATCAAGGAAAAAAAAAACATATTACTGCATAAAATCTACGAAATCGGAGAAAAGGTGTCGATATATCAAAGAAATATTGTTTCGAGATTAAATAAATAATAAATAATATATGAATAAATGATTTGCGAAAACAATTGTTTATTTTGAAGACCTGGAATATCGCATTATATGGATGGAATTAAAAAATTACAGTATCCGTTGACAAATTGTGTAGATTTAGGAGAAATACTCTTAACTTTTAGACGGACTTTAACTTTATCCTACGTCATAATTAGGATCAAATATTGTAATGTTATTTTAATTGTCCAGATCTATTAAGAATTCTGTTCTTCTAGCGAAGACGTAAACAATGTATAAATATTTCGAATTTTATGTTGAAATTAGAATAATCTCGTATTATTACTTTCCTCAGAGGGTTCTTGGTGAAACATTGGGAATATTTAATGAAATAATCACTTGACTTTTGCTGTTTCAAAAAATTTACTATATGTTTTGGTAAGACAGCTTACCATTCTAAAATAGACAAGATTTCGATCAAGATGTTGTGTGTATATGTACTTAATTAATGAAGGAGTATATCTGTAAATTGCAGTAATTAAGCTCGTTGTTTTGTATACTACTAGTATCTGTTTGAATTAAGATCAAAATAGGCTTTTATAAACTTTATTTAACGCTTTTGTTCTATTAATAGTATGCAAGATGTGGCTCTTTCCAAATAAAAAAAAAACATTGGGAAAGATAGGGCTTAAAATAAAGACTTTTGATTGGTTAAAAGAGAGGGAGTTACATTTTCTTTCACTGTCAGCAACTATCAGTATGCATCAGTACTACCGATTTGCGTAATCTGTTAGTTGCTTATTGTGCTATTTATTATTAATATTCCTAAAATAATTCATTATAGAGCTCATAAAATGAAATACTTTTTAAAGATGTTTTAGGCAATACCTCGAGTTTCGAGAATTTTCAAGTGTCGAGTTGTATACAGACAGATAGACTATATCATGATAATAAAAAGAAAAAAAGTTGTGCGAAACGAGCCATGATGACAACTATTAAATCTGACAATTCAGTAATGTCAAATTTTTTAAAGCTATATCATAGTAATCTAATATTAGTTTTGGCAGCGAATATACAAGAGTTCGTATACCGTCTAATTCTGAGCAAACGCAACGATGCGAATGTATGAATATTTCTCCCGCTCCAAATAAAATTCCCCTGAATGCTGTAGGCGTGTCAACATCGATGTCATATGTCATACATACTTACATATTATGGAGCCGCGTAAGAAAAATTATCTGATTACCAAATTACTATTATAGGACTATAAATTGTTTAGTCCTGTGTTATTGTAATGATTTTATAATAAATAAATTGCAATACGTTATACTGACGATGGTCACACAAAACGTAATAAAATTATTAATAAGCGGTTAAGAAAATTGCAAATAAGGCATCAAGAGATTTAATAAATTAAATTTTAATAATAAAGGTATCAAAAGCTATTCATAGTATACTAAATAAACTTCAGAAATAAATAAAAACTAAATTAAATTCTAGTAATGTAAAGAAAAATTTACTCTTACAGATAATAAAATAAATTGTTCATAATGAGAAATTAATTATATAATAACGGAAATTCATCCGTTTAAACTCATCACCGTAAAATAATTGATGATGTTTGGAATATTTATAATTACGAAAACCATTTAATTTTAGTATGCGGTTAACGGAAGAGCAGCATATGCCTAAATCGTTGGAAATATCGCTATGTGTTAAATTTGAATTTAGTTCTATTGCAGCGCAAACTAAAATGAACGTATCATTAGGAACTCCGGCATATAAGTCACATATTCTTTGATAAGAATTATCAGCGTGGTACCATTTCATCATTTCGGCTTTCTCTTCTAGTGTATAACGCGGCATTATCACTATTCAAACGCTTAAGAGACTCCGTATAGGGTGACAGTGGTGACACTAATTTGTGACATTAATTGTCAAATCGTTGCGCGACAGACTGTTTTGTGATTGGCTAAACGCGTTCAGGGATTTGTATTCGAAGCGGGAGAAATATTCATACATTCGCATCGTTGCGTTTGCTCAGAATTAGGCGGTATTCCGAATATACAAAGGTTCGTATATTCGTTTTGCGTCATAAACCGTGAATAACCGCTGTAATACATGAGAACCACACGAAAATCTTGCATTTTCATTGGTTCATAATTTTAGAGTAATATAGTCTTTATATAGATATGTAAAGAGCCTACCAATAGGAATATGAGATCTTTCAAAGTAGATTGCCTTCATTTTGTAAATGTGATTGACATGTGTCAGTGTACATTTTAGGTAGTAAAGTTAATCTATTAATCGTG
This sequence comes from Melolontha melolontha, assembly GCA_935421215.2. Lineage (NCBI taxonomy): Eukaryota > Metazoa > Arthropoda > Insecta > Coleoptera > Scarabaeidae > Melolontha > Melolontha melolontha. Next base: position 113,364,225 of record OW285236.1, on the reverse strand, counting down.
ACGCAGTATACCCCACAACAACTTGTGGAAATTGTAAAAATTTATTACAAAAATTCGGAATCAATTCGAGGTACGTATAGAGCATTACGCCTTATTTTTGGTCGTCATGATCAACCTAGTGAACAAGCGATTATCAATCGTTTCGAAAAAACTTTACTTTGCTCGACAAAAGCCACGCGTTCGTGTAAGAATCGCCTGTAACAATGAAAATGTCGCTGCTGTGGAAGCCAGTGTAGCCGACAACTCCAATTTATCGGTGTTGCGTCGTTGTCGGGCATTGGGGCTTTCTGCAATGACAACGTGGCGTATTTCACGGAAGAATTTAAGAATACACCCTTACAAAATTGTTCTCACACAAGAAAGAATTGAAGCCGGCTGACCATCACATACGTCGTGTGTTCTCAGACTTAATATTAGAGCAGTTGGAAAATTTCGGGAAGAAAATCATGTTTAGTGACGAGTCTCATTTTTTGATGGTTAGATTCGTTAATAAGCAAAACATGCGTTATTGGGCAGCCGAAAACCCACTAGTGATTAAAGATAAATATCTTCATCCACAGATAGTGACTGTTTGGTGCAGCTTGTGGCCTCGATGCATTATTGGACCATAGTTTTTTCAAAATGAGGAAGGGAATACTGTCATAGTGAATGGAGAGAGATATCGAGCAATGATAAGAAACTTTGTCGCCGGAATTGGAACAACTGGATGTGGAGGTGTTGTGGTTTCAACAGGATGGAACCCAATCCCACACTGCAAATGAAACAATCGATTTATTGGAAGAAAAGTTCAGTAGTTCAATGGTCTCACGAAATGAACCTTTGTTTGAAATTGTAAATTCTAGCCTGTGTAAATAACAGTCACATTGCAGCGCCATCTGGTCTGTTCCTATTTGGAACAAGGCATAGTTATTTTACAAGATATTATGGTTGTGTTTTAATACCAACATAAGTGCTGCAATAAGATATATATTTTTCCAATAATTCCTTTGTTGCTAAGGAAAATAATACATCCTTTGAGTGTCATCGTATATCATTCATCGAAAGCATGTACAATCCTAAAACTATAACATACAAGGAAGTTCTAGAGGAAATATATCACAGAACAATGACGTGAGAAATCACGTTCAATACATATACATCAATAAGTTCTATGCATAATGCACTCTTAATTCGTAATTACATTCCGAATCTCTACTAATATTATGTAAAAATAAAAAATGAATGCGAATGATGCAAGAGACCTTCTTCTAAGCGATCCTCAATACCGGTTACAAATATAAACTTTCAAATAATTATCACGATATCGTGATTAAAATTTAGAATTGTTCGATTGATATTACGTGTAATTCGGGATTTTATTGTGCGAAAGACAAATTTATTGTAAAATATTACGACGCAGAAGACTGATTAACCTCTCTTTATTTACGTAAGTTCGGTAATGTCAGATGTCTTTAAAAATTTTGACCCGTTTTTCAAGGTTGATGATATTAATATAAAATTAATACACCATATATAAACAAACACGACCGAAATGAAAATAAAACACCGCCAGAAATGATTTAATATACCCAAGCATTTTGAAGGTTACTAGTAATTTATAATATTAAGGCTTTCAATATGTGACGAAGAGATTGACGTGGAAATATTGAACGATCATTTTGAATAATATGCGCGTTATAAAAAAAACATTATCTTAACTTTGACCCCAATAAACAATCTAAAATCCCTTACTAATAATTATAACCGTTTATACAATGTCAACTATGAATACAATTACCTATAGGTAAAGCGTTTTATATTGATTGCTCATACATTTGCACGTTCATTAGTTGTAAATAAGAATGTCCTTGTAACGTGACCTTCGTTATGTGGCTAGTAGCATACTTAAAGTTGGAATTGATTTTTTTATTCTAGTCGACAATCATTTAGCGATAGATATAACTGTATTGTTGATAGGTATAAATAATCATTTAAATATTGCGACACATATCGAGATTAATATTACGTTGATAATAATCTAGCTTATTTGATGCACTAGCAACTTTTGTTTTGTAATGTGCAAGGAGGTAATTATTGAACAAATTAATAAACCTGCTTATACAAGATGTTACTCAACAACTTTTAAAAATCTTAAGGGCATGTACTGCGATCAAAAATAAGGTTAAAAGTTAAAAGTCTTAATACACATTGGTCCGCAAAGCAACTATTTACGAGATAATAATGATTTTATTAGCGTTGCAGAATAAATTTTATTTCTTGGTTTTTAGGGCACTTTTGTATTTTACAATAAAATCAATTACATCAAAATAATATGTTCAAAATGCCGTCCTTCCATATCAGGATCTACATTTTCGTTCAAAGAAAACCAGCAATCTTTCAAAAAAACCTCGTTTTTCTCGAATTATCTGCCAACTCTATTCTTTATTGCAAATCTTGAAGATTGTTTACCGGTGTTGCGTACACTAACCTTTTAATCGGGAGATCTTGGACGTATGCAATGAGACTCTCCCCGTGCGATCCATCTCCCAGGAAATTCATTATGCAGATGTTCCCTAACAGCAAATGAAACAGAAAAATGCGGTGGAGTTCCATCTTGAATAAACCATAAATTGCGTCTCTGACTTAAAGTGTGGTAAAATAACCGGTATTAACAGCTGGTCACCTAACACGTCTAACTAGATGTTTAAACTGAAACGCTGCTGATGTATGTATCAACTATAGTTTAAGAATTTTCGTCAGACCAAACGTAATTATTGTGAAAATTAAATATTCCATTTTTGGTAAAACTGGCTTCATCTGTAAAAGGATGCTTGCACCGAAGTCTTGCCATTCAGCAGCTTTGCGTAATAATTACTCACAAAATGTCCTTCTCTTAATAATCCGGAGCAGTAAGGGCTGGTACCAGTTGAATATGGTAGGAGTATAGCAGCTGTCCATAAAGAGTTCTCAACAAGATAGCTACCTCTACTTGAGCCGATATTCTTCTAACATTTGTTTCGGAATTTTCTCAAATTATCAAAGTTTATTTCTCTAGATGCTGTTGTCTGCCGTCCAGTATCATGGGACCTATTCTGAATCGAACCAGTTTTCCTTAGACGTTGAAACACCATCTTAAATGTCACATGCGAACGAAGTTGATGATCAGAAAACTTTTCCGCATAGAATCGACGTGCTTTTAAAGAATTCCCATTGGCACGACCGTATATAAACACCATGTCGGTCATTTCTGCATTGGAATGTAATCGGAACAAATTGCACAAAACTTTCAATTAGGCTGACATAAAATATTTTTTCTACGCCCATGTCTGTAAACGTCAAAAATCGCACTGTCAACATTCCTTGTAAATGACATTTAACAATAACATGCACGTAATGAGATCTCATAACTAGAGCTGAGGATGTTTGCGGTATAACCATGGTTATATCATGTAACCATAGTAATTTACTATGGTTACATGATGTAACCATGGTTATACCGCAAACATAGTCATAACATACACGTGCGTTTTGAGAAGAAAACTTAAACTTCTTGGTTTAATCAAATTGCAATCAAATTTTTATCTACGTAAAACTTTATTTGGTCTATTTACACAAATTTAGTCAATTGAAAAACATAAAAACTTTTAGCATTAGCAAGATATATTTTGGATTAAAAGAGTGATGCTCCTAAATGTAGGCAGCACATTTTGTAATTTCTTTAAAAATAGGACACGTTTTCTTAAGTAACATGCTATGGAAATAAATGTCATGTCATTTATATTGTCAATTTCTTTAACAAAATATTATTGTATCCGAACATTTTCTCAACTTTATCTACGAATATGTCTGATAGTAGTGAAAGTTATGAAATTATGAGCACTCCACCGAAGATTTTAGAAAAAGCTCAAGCTGCCACACATAATTTGTTACCGCTAAAATCCAAAGAAAGGTACGAAATTACCTATAAAAAATTTATGGATTAGCGACACAAGCATAACGTTAAATCCTTTTCGGAGAATGTTTTACTTGCGTATTTTTAAGAATTATCAAAAACTATGATGCCATCTTCTCTATGGGCCATTTATTCGATGCTAAGAACTACACTAAACATTAATAGTAACATTAACATAGCAGATTATACAAAACTAATCGCCCTACTGAAGCGGAAATCGGATGGATTTAGAAGTAAAAAATCGAAAATTCTTTCAACAGAACAAATTAATAAGTTTCTGAAAGATGCTCCAGACGATAAACATTTGTTGTCAAAGGTAAAGAATTAAAATGTTGTATAGTTATCTTCACATAAAAATGAGTTTTTGTTTTCAGGTTATCCTCATTATTGGATTAAGCGGGGCTTGCCGTAAACAAGAACTTAGAAATATAAAAATGGAACACATTCAGGACACGGGAAAATCCTTGATAATTGATATTCCAGATTCTAAAACTAAAACGAGACGTTCATTTGTAGTATCAGAAACGTTTTATATCATATGTCAAAAATACATGAATTTGCGTCCTGCTGAAATGGAACTTCCTTTATTTCTTAATTACAGAAATGGAAAATGCATGAAACAGGTGGGGATAAACACAATCGGTAGTACACCACGTAAAATTCCTGAATATCTAGAACTGCCGGAACCAAAGCAATATACTGGCCATTGTTTTAGGAGATCATCAGCCACTATGTTAGTTGATGCAGGAGGTGATATGCTATCATTAAAGCGACTTAGTGGCTGGCAATCTTCTACAGTAGCGGAAGGCTATGTGAATCAATCTCTTAAAGATAAAAATGACAACGCATTACGAATATCGGAGGCGATTACCAATTATCAATCTTCGTCTTCTGATGTACCGTGCAGTACTACAATTATAAATAACCGTTCATCACCATTGAGTAATAAGGCACAATCGATTTACAATAATTGTTCAATTGTTATTAACAACTATTATAATAAAGTTTAAATAATTGCGATGTCTTTTATTTAATAGAAGAAAATGAGTGGGCGTAGTAAAGTATAGTACGTTACACGAGTTGTAAGCCCATTACGCACTCGTGAAATTTACGCACTCGCCGCTGCGCGGCTTCGTGCCTAAACTTTTTCATTTCGTGCGTAATGGGTTACTTACAACTCTTGTTACGTAATATACTATTATAACAGCTTGTGTGTAAAATATTTTATGTGTCGTTAAGACTATTCTGATCAGTAAACAAAACCCTTAATCACATGTTTAGATACTGGCATATTATTATCGTTGAGTATTTAATGTATCTACTTTTTTTTAAATACAGTAGCACCTTAAAAACTAAGAAAGAGAATTTTGTTCTGTAATTCTAATAAAATCACTATTATCTCGTAAACAGTTGATTTGCGAACCATAGCCCTTAACATTTTTAAACGTTGTTCAATAACACGCTGTATATATTCGAGAATTTATTGGCTAGTCAAAGAACAAGATCTAAATACATATATCATTTATGAAGTAGAGATTAAATTTGTTAATTAAGTTTTATCTTTTGGAACCCATTTTTTTAAATTTATTAAATTTGTTAATGGCGCAATATTTTCTTTACATATAAAAGTAAAATAAATATATAATTATAACATATTTTTTATTTCTTAAAATGAGTGAAGAGGCAAACTCAGTTGAAATACGAAAAAAAAGGAGAAACGAAAAATTAAACATACCCAGTTATACATACCAGTTATCAGTAATTGTGTATTTTTCACACTAAGAAAAATATTTTCGGTAGCAATCTTTTATTTTTCTCATACATATACGTATCTACACAGATAATGCATATCACAGCATACGTATAGTCCATTATTCTCATTTAGGTGACTTTTTACGCAGATATTCTTTAATAGGTAATACTAAAGAAGAAAATAATATGATGAACATTGAACATAAAATTGAAATGCAATTACCGAGGAAGATAGGATAATGGAATGATGGGGGCACTACTTGACACAAGCAGAAATAAATGTGATAGAAGCATAACAAGAAAACAAGCAAAAAGAAATGAGACACATGAAATACTAAAAATTGAAGACGAAGTAATAGAAGCTAAAAAAGCTGAAAAATTAGGAAATACACCAGGAAAGGACAATGCAACAAGAATGCCGAAAGACTGGAATGGAAAATAGGAGCAAAAGAATGATAGGGGAATAACATTATTTAATGTTTCGGGAAAGATTTTCGCCAGAATATTATTCACAGAAAATAGATAAATACATTAAGTCGACAACACAATACTAAGCACCCAATCGGGATTTAGAAGTGGGAGCAGTACACAGGATCTACTATTTATGAGCCAAGCGAAAAATTTATAAACAAAAACAAAGATATCGAAATATGTTTTTCGAAATCTGTTATTAAAAGTTGACATTTTCGTTAACTTTTCAGTCAACAAAGTGAGTCTTTTTTTTGTCACGTAGCTGCTTTTATATTCTAGAATGCCAAAGTCTTTTTCGTTCTAGAACATAAAACAAATGTCAAAATAATTTGTCATTTATTCGAAACTTATTTATGGTTTTATTAATTAAATAACATACATTTTAAGTAATATAACATTTCAATACCAAACAGTAACTATTATGAACAGGCCGATTTTTAATTAAACACAGAATATGAATTACAATATATAATTCTGAAATTAGTTTTTCAAAAACTAATACTTATTGTTTATTAGGTTGCTATCGTTATGATAGTCACCACGCCTAAACCGTCTTAATTCAAACACGGTTCAAACGATAGAAGTGCATAGAAGAACTTCGTAAGAACAAACTATGAAAAATTGAAAAAATTCACAATGAATATCTCAGTAACGGAAGGATATGTTCTGAACCCACTATTGATTGCAGTAGTATTAGTGAAGCTATAAAAATGCGAAGCTAAAAATGAAATGGCACAATTTCAACTAATTGAAGTTTATAGTCAATATAGCTGTAGTAGTGGATTCACAGAAGACTTGAAGATGCTGAATTAAGAACTAGAAAAAATAAATATGCAAATTAATATAGGTAAGACAATGGCCATGATCTTCTCCAGGGAAGACAAATGCCATAACATGACAGTATAGGAAAAAGCAAAAGGAACATAATGTTCAAATACGAGGGTGGTTCAATAATTCCTTAGAAAAGATCAAAAAACAAATTATTTTGGAATTTTTTAACATAGTCTCCTTTCGGCTGTACTTTTTCCAATGTTTCTACAACTTTTTTAATCCGTCCAAAAAGTAGGATTTCTGAAGATCCTAAAAATAGGCATCTGTTTGGGCGATAACTTCCTCGTTCGACGTGAATCGTTTTCCAGCGAACCAAGTTTGGGAATAAAAAAAGTCACTGAAGGCCAAATTTGGCGAATACCGTGGATGTTGAAATAATTTGAATTTTAATTCGATGATTTTCGAAACTGCGCAAGTGAGCACCCGTGCATTGTCTTGGTGGAAGAGAATTCTTCTTTGCCAAATGAGGATGTTTCTCCTTGATTTCTTTCCTCAACCGGTGCAATAACGTTGCATAATACTCTCCATTTATCGTTTGTCCATTTTCCAAGCAATCGATGTAGATGATTCAAAACACACTGGCCATCACCCTGTTGGCTGATTTCACCGGCTTTGCCTTCTTCGGAGCCGGAAGCCTTTGTTGCTTTATTTCTAGAGTTAGTAGTGTATCCATGTTCCGTCCATAGTTATGTAGCGACGTATAAACTCGTCAGGATTGCGACGAAAAAGTGCCAAATCGGCCCCCGATTCGATCACACGATTGCGTTTATTCTCCACTGAGAGCAAACGCGGTACCCATCTTGCCGAGGTTTTTTCCAAACCTAATTTTTCGAATAAAATTGAAAACACTGTACCTTGTGATATGTTTGTGGCCTCAACTATTTCGCGCACTTTGATTTGTCGATCACTCAAAACCATTAAAGGACTTTTGTCAATCATTTCGAAGGAAGTCATTTCCACTGGACGTCTCGGGCGTCATCTTTTGTGGATGTATGGACACGTTTAAACTCACTTACCCAATTGTAAACAGCTCCAAACACAGGAGCAGATGTTCCATGAACTTCATCCAACTCGGCTTTGATCTCTTTCGCTGTTAAACCTTTTAAATAAAAGTGTTTAATCACCGCACGAAACTTTTCATTTTTCTAAATGGACTAAAGTTTGTTGCCTCAATCAAGTATAAAAATGAACCCATGCAATGGATTTAGCTGGAACTTTGACAGCAGTCTAATGACAAATGACGCTTACTAAATGCAAATTTTTGTCATATTACTAGCGTCATCTCTTGAATTTTCTAAGGAGTTATTAAACGACCCTCGTCTTTAGGAGGCTCGATAAATGAAAACAATTGAAAAGTAGATAAAGAATTAAATGACAAGTTAGGATCTATAGGAAAAATACTAACATGATGAAGGCTATATTTTTAGGAAGGAGAAAAAATACAAAAAAAAAGATAAAAACAAAAGTCGTTAAGAAAGTAGTTAGGTCATCGTTAATGTACAGTTTACAGAAACATGTAGAAACGAAAAAGTAATAGAGTAACAGCAAAAATGGTTTGTTTGGTTATGTATGTCTTGTCATGGTAATAGATTTAAAAAAGTTACCAAAAAGAAAAAAAAACAATAAAAACGCGAAACGATAGGATTAGGTTAGAAGCCGAAAAAAAGTTTTGTATGAGAATAAATTAAAGCAATTGACATAAGAAAAAGTAGAATGGAGGGAAAGATAGCAGGACAATAAACTCAAGTTCACCCACCCGCCTTATACCTAACAGTACAAAAAACTTGAAATTAAGTAGGTTGTATAATTTTAAGATTATACATCATGGTAGAATCTACAAACGATTAATTCTACATATCACTTTGATTTTAATAGGCGCGCATCAGTTGTACTTGCAGCCAGTTACAAAATATTATAATGAAGAACATTCGAATGTTTATTTCTCCATCTCAACATAGATTCATGACTGGGCATTCTACTACAACAAATCTTGCTATTATTAAGATTAAGATAGTTGGAGCGGTCAACTTGATGTAATATATACTGATTTTACGGGAAGTTTCGATACCATTGATCATATATCATATGACATCACTGCAAAAATTAAATGCTTTTGGTCTTTTGGCTTTAGGTCAAAGCCTTACACTTCCACATTAAATGTGCCGCAAGGCTCGAATTTAGAACCCCTGCTTTTCATTATGTTCCTCAATGACCTGCTAACTTCCATACCTTGTGCAGTTTCGGCCTATTCAGATGATAAGATTTATTGTATCACCTTAAACAAACTAGACATTACTAGTCTGCAGAACGCATTGAGCGTTATAATTGAATGGTGTATGAAAACCTACCTTGATCTTAATATTAGCAAATGCAGTGCTGTATTTTACACAAAGAAACATAATGCCTTAACAGCTACTTATTTCATCCACGGTGAGCCTGTTGTGCGTTCCAATACTGTTTTGGATTTGAGTATTACATTTGATAATCAATTACGCAACATCTGATCAACATTTCCTCCAGCTGTCAAGTCACTTGGCTTTATTATGCGTGTTACCAGGGATTTTGAAGACCCCAGAACATTAGTAACATATGCAATCCAGCCGCAGATGGACGAGAAACTCGGAGGCGATTTTTAAAGTTTTTGTCTCTTAAATTGGGTGAAGCATTTCCCGAACGCAATACCGACTAAAATCTTCTCGTGTGCCGACATAATATGGAATTCTTGAGTGCGCGTAGAGTGCAAATTAGTGTATTATTATAAAATTATGAGCATTGAAATTGTTTCGCCGTGTTTGGTTTCTTGAGTTAGTTTTAATGTGCCACATCTTTCGTCTAGAACGTTCCCATATTCTTTGTACCTAGTGCTAGAACTAATATTATGATGAAAGCGCCCCTTACGCATACTTTAGTGAATGCCAATGAACTCTATGATGACATAATCTTTCTTCTGGTTAATTTGTGAAATACTCGCTTATTTTATAAATATTATTTTTAGGTGTTTTTTGGTGTCTATTTATTAGCAAACTTAATGTACCTTTTCATATTCTGCAATATGTATCACTTTTTAATTGTAGTTATCTTGTAAACGGATTATTCTGTTGAATACAAATACACGAGGGACAAGCTGAAATTATTGAGAATAAAAGACACGGTTAATATTTACTAGGATTTTATTTTAAATATGCTCGAAGTAATTCCCTTCACCAATGATACACTTGACCATACTTTCTTTCTATTGTTTAAAAGCTACCAACCAATTATCTTTCGGAACACCTTCAAAATTAGCGTGAACTGCGGTATCAATATCTTCTTCAGACGAAATCCTTGGACCCCGCAAATTTCGTTTAAGCCCAAAGAATAGCCAAAAGTCACAAATTGCTAAATCAAGTGAGTATAGCGGATGTTCCATTACTTTTATATTTTTCCAGACAAAAACTGGAGAGTTAAAACTGTCGTATAAAACGATGCATTACCATTATGGAGCATAATTCCCTTGTCGTGTTTTAGTGTACCACTTAGCTATAACTGTCTTTTGTCCATCTAGCTTAATTGCATTTACTAAGCTCGTACTTCTCAAGAATACCGTACATATAACCTTTTTCATAGCTCGCTGCTTCCTAGTCATTGTAGGAGTTTTCTCATCTTCGTGAATCCATACACAAGAAGGTCGAAAGTTTCGTCACCTGTCACTATTTTGGAAAAAATTTGATGCTCACTATTATTTAAAAAAATTTAAAGTTTCATGGAAAATTCATACTTGTTCTACTTTTTTGAAGTCAGAAAAGTGCTGCGGCACAAAACGACTCATCACTTTTTTTAAGTGCAGGTGATCGTGTATGCTTGTTTGAACAGCTGAAGATCCAATCTGGAGTTAATGCTCTATTACCGCATAAGTGGCTTTATTGTCCTCTCTAGGAGGACGCCCTGCTCCTTTTTGGTGCTTAACAGAACTCCTTTCGCGCTAATTCCTTACACCATCGTTAAATATTAGTCAAGGAAGGTTCTTGTTCACTAAGAACTGAATATAAACTGTCTTTGCACTCATAAGCGCTTAAATCTCTTTTAAAATCATAATAAATTATGATTCGAAAGAGCTCTCTTGTTAATTCCAATTTCTTTTACTTTTAACAAGTAAGTAGCTGAGTTATAACGAACATAACTTCAACAACAAAACATCAAATGAGAGATAAATAATTGCTCTAAATAAACACTGGATGATTGCTTTTCACAGTCTATTAGATTTTCTTATTCTCAATAAATTCAGATTATCCCTCCAATTATTATGTTTATTACAAAATCTAGTCCTGCTTTGTATTCAAGAACATACATACTTGTAAGTTCTATTACACTTGTCGTCTTGTTTATTTTTTTTAATGATATATGACTAAATTTAATAATAAGGCCTAATATTCATGATTAAACTTCATTTCATGTGAATATCACATAAAATTTCAAATTTAGGGTTAGTTGTGTATTAAATTTTATTTTAATAATTCATTAAAATTAGATTATTAAATTACTATTAAAGACTTTCTGTCCTTATAAAATACCAACATGTACGTTTTGTGAAACAAAACTTACATCGTTACTTTTCAATATGTGGTAAATTAAAAACAAAATAATAATATAGTAGAGACAATATTGACAAAATATAGAACATTTACGCGACACGTAACTTAGACCTTGAAATCTACCTATATTCTTAAAAAGAAAAATTTAAAAAACGTCAAGCATAACGTTAAAAGGTAATCACGCTATTGACACGGTATTGTGTTTAATTGATACATTAACCAGATCAAAAAAGGTATCGGTTTCACAACAATCAAAATATTTGGGTTAGTTTTGATGGGCGGCGAATGACATTTGCTTTTAACATAATACAAAACAGTAATTAAACCCTTCGTGAAGGTCGAAAAAATGAGAATTCAAAGTGTAAATATATACGTATATATAAATAATCAACCTTGTATCAGATACCTAAATATTAGATATAATAAATTAAATAGATGACGTTTTTAAATTAATCGATGATGTTTTGTCTTGTTTAATTTACTATTATAATAATTTAAAAGTTCTTTACAATTAAACGCACCCATTTTGTATGAAACCATTGTCTTATAGTTTACACTATTCAATAATTATGTTTGCAGTTTATCATTTCTAAGCATCGTTCTTTTTGTTGTTGTATTTCTGGTAAATAAAGGTGATTTTGCATTTCTTGTATTTATGTTCAAAAATATTAACAAAAACATTTTAGTTTCATTAGTTTGTAGGGTTGCGCGGATATTATCCATGATAGCTTCTAGGATTCCAGGTCTTTTTTGCAGCAACAGTAGTAGCAGCCCTAAAAATATCCCTTGCAACAGTGGACGAAACGTCAGTTAAGAAGGAAGCAGTTCCAAGGGCACTATTCCAGTCCAATATCTCAGAATCAATCATATTTTTGTTTCTTTTGGAAATCTGTGTACACGCCCACTACCCAAAAATAACAAGAATTACTCAGTTAATAACAAAAATAGTTTTGAAATCTCGACAAAAATAATATTGATTATTCGAAATATTCTCCTTCAGCACAAATACTACACTTTCAAAGAAATGCATCAAATGACATTTTTATGACGCTGATTGCAGTGATGTTGAGAATGCTCGACGTTGGCCATTAAATGTATTCACTCGATATAATAGACTTTGTTGGGGCAACTAGTGGGTTTTGTCGTCGCTCCTATGTTGACTCACCGCGCACGGGTGGTAAGGCCGTATACGCACTAATTTTTTATTCTTCGGTGACAGTTATTAATGAAATGCGGCACATCCAATTTAACACCTTTATTTACATATTTACATTACTTCATACATAAAATTTGTTGTATAATGAAAGACGGTTGTCTTTTGATAAAATATGAGACTGGTGTCTCTTGATATTAAAAGTCGATTGCTGTCTTGAACATTGTTCTTACGATTGTTTGTCTAGAACGTTATTATGTTAAGACTTGCGACTGTTAGTAATTTATGTAGACTGTTGTCTTGAACATTGTTCTTACGAGTATTGTAAGAACGTTGTTCTGTGGCGAATTGCTACTGGTGACTTGTCTTAGTGACTTGCGTTCGCGACTTGCTTCTGTTGTAATCGCGCGCTGAACTATTTAAGAACTTTTTAAACATTGTAAGCAAAATTTACCCTTCCCTTCAATTAACAAAATAGGCCACATGCGGCTAAATGACGAACAAAAGGTCGGCAAGTTACAAAGAACTGCGTTGCTTGTGTAAATTCTTCTTACTAAACCAGCAAACGTTGCAAATAGTTTTGAATCTAACTGTATACATGTGGAGGCACGTTAACTAATAAAATATAATTTGAAACGTATCTAGAAAATGCAGCAATAAATAAGTGCGGGTATAATAACATTGATGACAAATATGTATGCGACAATAAATAAGTGCCGGCATGCACATCTGATAAGTCATCAGTGATGACAAATATGTAATACGCGGTATCATAAATTTTATAGGAGTGGCTGGAAGGTGAATGACATCAAAGCGGCACTAGCTTCCTAGAGCTTCTCTAGCTTCTAGGTAGCGAAATACCACAATCTGATTCTCAAGAAAGGGTATGACACACACACACGTTATTTTATGACTTTTGACGACACCCTTTGTGATTACCTGGGGCTCGTGTCAAAACGGCTCTAGCTCTGTCTGTTTTAGAGAAACCGCTGACACTCGGGGATGAATCACCGCCGTACAAGCTTAGCTAAAGCAACTGTGGAAACATCTAATCATTGAAATATTTAATAAATGTTATCCTGTTTGTGACTTCATAGAAGACTTTTAAAATGGTAACTATTAGAGCAGGCTTTATATTATAACTTACTTCTTACTATTTATTTGATGTGTCGACTTTTAAGCACCCGCCTCTGCCACGTGGTGCGATTTCCTTGCTCTAGTTATCATATACAGGGTGTCATTTTCGACATACTTTAATATTTAATAGCTGTAATAATATTAAGTATAAAATGCTAATGCACCAAAACTCCATCTCGAACGAGATCGAAGACAAAAAATTTTAATGCGCGTAGCTCGACCCGACCCTTTGCAACTGCAACGCTGCCCCTACAGAAGCGTAATGGTGGGACTAGTAGATGCGATGAAGCATACTGTAAGTCAGAAGTCAGTCTGTTATCAACTAGCGTGAAGTATGACTTATTCAAATCACAAATTAACAGATATCGCTTTGCTATACGGTGAAACAAGTGGAAATTACCAGACCTATTTATGAACGGCTTTTTGCGAACCGAAGATGTCCATCAAATGATTTAATTTTACAAACCGTGTACGGATTGAGAGATCGCGATATATTTCATCCAAGTTATGAAGCCGTGGCCGTGAAAGGCGATATTCGGCAACGTATTTTTCAAGCTACGGTCCACATCCGCGAAGACCGAGCCTTGTTAAATCGTGTACATGGAAAGTTTACCGATCGGTTAGAAGCTTGTATTTATGTAAATAGCAAGCACATTGAACATCTGCTTTACGCTTTCCACCTGTTTCTTACAAATCTGCTCTCTTTAGAGCAAAGAAATTGTCATTAAAAAAGAGGCAAATAGAGCACAGAAAAAAAATATGAACATTCAATTATAAATTACAAATGTAATTTATTATTTCTCCGCGTGAATTGAATATTACAACATTTAAAGAAACTCCATATTACATTTTTTGCGACATATTACAATAGTCAAGCTATTGACCTACTTATAAATAACAACAGAACAGCTGATGCAGAAAATTTACATCTAGAAAATGAATGAATACATGTTTTTCTTTGGAATACTAAGGCATGATTTATTATTATTCAATTGGAATGTATCTTTGCATAATTTTATCCATAGCAACTCAATTATATGACATTTGTATACTGTCATTTATATTTTATATCCTTCATAAAGGCATCATTGCCGAAACATGTAGGGTTGTTTTAAATTTATATACTTTAAAGTAAAGCCAGGCCTTAAATCGCCAACTGATTGAATTTACCATATCATACCAAGGTCACGAAATAATTATATATATATATATATATATATATATACATATATATATATATATATATAAAATAATATAGTCTTTTTATGTTCTATTAATAACACAAGTATACACGGTTTTCGATCTAAGCAACCAAAAGCTGTTTCTATGGTTATTTGGGGCGCTGAATCCGAATCTGCACTCCGTTTTTTTATTTTGGTTCTAGTTTTCGAGATATTAAATAAACACAATTTTTACAATTTTTGACAATTAATCTCCATTTTATTCATTAAAAAGTGTTAAATTAGAAATGAAGAGCAGTCGAACTGAGTCGCTTGTACTGTTTGGGATCTGTTTCACGCATTAAAGTCCAACAGTAGTCGCTCATCATCCCTCGTCTCAAAATCCTTGGTATCGTTTTTCGATTTTCGCCAAATCTTGGTGTAGTCGCTCTCCTTGCTCGTCGCTTGTATCACCCAAGTTTTCAGGAAAAAATTCGAGATGGGAATGCAGAAAATGTATTTTGAGAGACATTCGAGCTCCAATCTTGCAATAATTTTGCAACAAACTGTCGATTATCTGCTTGAAATCCGGGGATTTGGGGTTACCGAGAAAGTTGTGAACAACATCTTGAAATGATACCCATGCTGCTGCTTCGTTGGGCGTTAAACATTTTGTAAAGTTTCTGTCGGCCATTAATTTTCAAATATCAGGTCCGACAAATATTCCCTCTTTGATTTTGGCGTACGACAACTTGGGAAATAACTTGGTCAAGTACTCAAAAGCCGGTCCTTCATGGTCGAGCGCTTTGACAAAGTTTTTGATAAGGCCGAGCTTTATGTGGAGAGGTGGCAAGAAAATGTTGTGGGTTCACAAGTCGTATAGAAGAGACGTTTTGTTTTCCTGGTTCATAATTAGTGGCTTGGCCAATCTTTTTTCACATAATGTTGGTCAGTTGCACGGCTATCCCACAGACACAAAAAACAGCAAAATTTGGTAAAACCAGATTGCATCCCCATCAAGAGACCAATAACCTGTAGGAATAGTATATAAATCATTTATTCTTTAATATTGAATTGAAATTTATTTTCAAACTTTCAAATCGCCACAAATTTTCCATTGATGCTGTTTATATTTTATCTTGGTAAAAATTTTACATATTGTATCGTAGCATTCCTTCGTTTGTACTGCATGAGCAATCGGAATTGATGGTTTTATATTTCCATTGTGTATCAGAGCAGCTTTCAGGCTGTATTTTGAACCATCTATGAACAAACGCCATTCATTTACATCGTATGGTGTATTCATCGCATCAAACAAACCGTTGATGTCATAGCAGAAGCATATATTCTCCTCTTTTTTGAAAAACGGTAAAGGCGCCTCATTTCTGGTTCTATATACAGTGACTTTTGTTTGAGTGTCAAGATATTTCCACTCCTGCATCCGTGATGCGAGCAATTCTGATTTTTGTTTCGATAAATTCAAATCACGAACCAAATCATTGAGTTCACTTTGCGAAACTAAATGTTTTTCCTCCATGTTAAAATCGCTTCCACTGTTCGTCGGTGATGAACTACAAGTTTCCATGTAATTTGCACTCGTACCTGAACAAATTGGCAAAGGATCATTGCTCGCACGGGGAACTGGCTTAGACACTGATGATACTTCAGGATATTTATATTTTGATAGTTTTTTTGCATTTACACCGACGACATTCATCAAGCAAAAGTAACAATCATCTACATGATTTTTCGGCTCTCTCCATAACATTGGCAATGAAAATGAAAAACATACTTTTTTACCGCGTGACCACTTGTATAATATTGTGTTACACGCGTTACAAAACAATTTCGGTACCCACGGCTTGTGAGTGTTTGATACAGAGAAACCAAAATAATAAAAATATGCATTTCTGATCACATTAGTAATAACTTTGCCACTTTTTCTGATCATATAACATCCGCAAACATAACAAAAACACTTTGAATCAACTTTACAATTCTGTCTTTGCATTTTCACACGTTTTGGATTCAAAAAAAAACTTTAAAAATACAAATTAAATATTGTTTCTAGCGACGCCAATAGCTGAGTGTCATTATGATAGCGCAGTGCTGCCAACATGCGCGAACTCACAAAGTAGAATCAATTTTGAAAAACGAAACCCGGATTTGAATTCAGCACCTCAAATAACGTCAAGATTTGTTCTCATCTGCTCTGATCCAAAAGTTGACCGGAATTTGTAAACTTGTGTAATTATTGAAGATTTGGATATAATATATAATTATTTGAAAAGCATAACAAGAAAGAATATCGAGCAAATAGATTAAGTTTAGATTAAGTATTATAATAAGTATTGTAATTATTAAATGTGAAAACGATTGTAAAATATAAAGCACTTCTACTATTTAAAGAAAGAAGATATTTAAATGAATGATAGTTGTTAAATTTAAATGAATTAAATTTATCTTTTTAAATTCAAAATTATATACTCACAAATATTTGTATAATTTTTGAAAATATGTTGGTATTATGAATAATTAAACAAGTAGTTGCCTTGTAATGGAAAATTTGAACAGAGAGACGCGTCCCAACTTCGATAGGGAACGGACGTGCAAGTTGGTGTAATTTTCTAGGCGCCATATTGGAAATTATATAAGCGTTCCTGGAAAAACAGGAAAAAAGCATTTTAAAGGCGAATTTAAGCGTTTATAAAAAAATAATAAAGGAAGAAAATAAGTAATATTTATATTGGAGCAGCAATTAGTATCAAGATTTATGAAAATATACAATTTATGAGAAAATTTGTGGAACTAAGAAGGTGTTTGGTTATTAAGAAGATGGGAAGGTCTTCTATATTAAAAAGGGAACAATCAATTTTAAGGAGATTACACTTTAAAGAAAATACATTAATTAATTTTACCTTTATTATTCTTTTCGAGAAGCTTCGAAGGAGAAAGAAGAAATTTCAAGCGGGTAGCAGCCATAAGTTCCTGTTTAAGCTAAAGAACAGTATCCAGATCGATAGCACATCAGCAGGACTAGGGAATAATATCAACTAAGAGTAATCGGAAACACTATTCAGATCATCGGAGCCACTGCTCGAGAAACCAGTCACAAAGTATACGTGCTAGCCGGATTCCAAGTCTCAGTTCAAGACAAGGCAAACCCAGGTTTTATTATTAACTATCTTTAAAAATAAATACTCATTAAATGAAAAATATATCATTTAGAAAGTTATTATCCTTCGATATATTCATATCAACGTAAGATCCATCCGAAACCAATTTAAATATTAAACCATTCGTATTTGTATATGTATATTAAGTTGTCCATTTACCTAAAATCTAAATTTATTAGAATTAAAACAATTAAAAAACATAAGAAGTGCTATATATTCTTTCTTGTTACCTGTGCATTAGAATAATCATTTGAAAGTAATATACCAGAAAGTTTTCATTCACATATTCAAACTATATTATATAATCCTCGTAATTTGTATTTGAGTGTGTTTAATAAACTGATTGATTTATTTAAAATCTATCTTTGATTGTAAACAGAAAATCAATTTGATACTATAAGCTTAACCTCTAAAGTAAACAAGAAAATCTAGAATTTCATAAATTTCTACTTGAACGTTAGCAGGCATCAAATTAAAATAAAATAGATAACTGTATTCTGAAAACTATTATTTAAATATCTCACAGATATATGTCCTCAAATAATAGGACATACAAAGTTAGTATTTATATATTTTACTTTATTTAAAAAATTAATCAACCATATTAACATAAACGACTGAGCTGCTGAGGCGTTATTTCTTAATTTAAATAAAGGTTTGTAAAAACATAAAGATAATATATGTACTTACACTCTAAAACTCACTTGTAAGTGGATATATATATATATATATATATATATATATATATATATATATATATACCGTATGAACGCCGGGGAGTGATTGATCTACCACAATGTAGTAAGACGAAGACGAATAGCGAGTTTATGTGGTTAGGGTTGAGAGAGTATATTCAATCTGTTCTACTGTCTAACTGTACGGGCGTTCCATACGCGACATTTCTTTATCCAACACATTCTACATACGATCTAAGTACGAATCAAATAATCTCTCTCTAACACATTGAATATTCCTATCAGTCAATCATAGTGTTCAAGCAAGGTGAATATATTGAATCGGAAAACAAGCTTGCGACTGGTGACTCAGTTGCTCCTTGTCATCCGTAGGTAGAGTACGTATAGAAATGCTAACAAATGTCCGTCGTAATTTTTATAACCGATTGGTTTACTGCTCGGCTCAAGAGGGTGGTTTATTTGAGCATTTACTAAATAATTAGTTTTTCTTTTTAGAATGTTCTTTTATTTAATAATTAATATTTATTACCAATAAAGGTATTTTAGTTAATTATTAGTATTTATTTATACTGGTAAACACTTTATTTATATTCTTGCAAGAATCGTTCTTGTTTTGAAATTCTATGCTATTACAGAATACTTTTTATTTTAATTTTTTTCAATAAGAGTTACGGTTATGTTTCATAATTTTATATTATTTATGTGTTTTCATTTGAATAAGAATTTTTTAAGTTCAAGCCACGAAGCTATGATGAAACTTATCATTGAATATTTAGCGATGAAAATATCTGATGATTCGCCGGTAAGAATTATTATTATGCAGTAAACAAAAACTCTGCACTTTACGGAGGATTGTATTTTATGATACTTTCAACTATATTATATCATTTTATTTAAATTTAAATGTTAAATTTAAAGTATTATGGCCGAAGAGACATAAACAAAAGTATCCGTTATTGTAGGGACGTTGACAGCCGGCATATGACTAATAGTGCGAAAAGCAACGGTGTAGTCGGATAAAATATCCAAATTCGTACATTAACGATAAATAATATACTACAAATATTTTTGTAGTTTGTTAAACAATTAGTTATTAATTTGGAATATTTATTTTGATACATCATTTATTAAAAAACAATCATAACGCTTTCTTAGTTCACCACAATTAAATACGCCCTGTAGGAGTTTAACGTATGTAGCCCCTCCCACTTGCAGTTGGCCAGTCATTACTTATATATCCATTGATCGCTCGACGTTGTGCACACGGTATATATATGGTAAACTCAATCAGTCGGCGATTAAAGGTCTGGTTTATTACTTCAAAGTATATATATTTAAAATAACCCTACATGTTTCGGCAATGTTGCCTTTATCAAGGTATCCTTACTTCAAAGTATATATATTTAAAATAACCCTACATGTTTCGGCAATGATGCCTTTATCAAGGTATCCATCCTTGATAAAGGCATCATTGCCGAAACATGTAGGGTTATTTTAAATATATATACTTTGAAGTAATAAACCAGACCTTTAATCGCCGACTGATTGAGTTTACCATATCATACCAAGGTCACGAAAATATTATATTTATATATATATATATACCGATAGGACCAGCTCTCAACGGGCCATACCCAGCAATAAGTGGCAACAGCGAATCCCCTCTACGCGCAGTAGCTTACATTACCATACATTGCAGAGTTATGAATTTAGTAAGACTTAAACCGCGCAAGGATATAGTCGTTTGCATATTCGTTCTGTATACGTAATTTGCCCATTTGTTTCAGATATAATAAGGTCGTTATTCTCCAAGTTATTATTATTGTATTCTTAGCTGCTACGGAAAAGTAATTTTAAGTAATAAAAAACAATAACGTTTTCTAAAAGATAAAAGTAAAAAAATCAATAATTCTGCAAAATAAATTTTAATTCTAAGAAAGTCACTAAATATAGGATTCGAAAATACCGTCCTCTCTCCCCAAACAATAGCCGAGCCTATTGTAAAACTCCCGCCTCACTCCCTCGAGATTTCTAGGGGTTATTGTCTCGAAAATTCTAAACAGTTGAACTTGCAACTGTTGCAACCTTTACGTTTGCACAGCTAGATACGAATGACGGGCAATCTATTGCTCTCGATCATCGGACTTATGTATGCGCACGCGGAGTGGCATCGTACATACGTTGCCACATCGCATTACGTTCCATACGTATATTGTTGCGTATGGCCCGTAGCGGATTGGACCTATCGGTATATATATCAACATGCGAACTAATTTGTTGGCCTACTCATACAAATTTCTGCGTCATAAAAGGAAGTTTAGATCTATCGTCTTATCAGTGATCACACCCCTACTATTAAGACGAGTGTGACGATTCATTAACAATGAAAAGCAACTTTGGTTATACTAAAAAAAGTACAAATTGTAAACAGTTAAAGAGACATTAGATGATTCAATAACTAGATAAATCGCTAAGAAGAGAAAATGAAATTAATGAAGCAATGAAAGAATTGACAAAAATATTCAATCAGCAGTCTGACTAGTAATTCCAAATATAAGAACCACACAAGTAATGTAAGACGGTCCATATAATCTGAAAGAGAAGATTGAAAATAAAATAAAGTTGAGAGAAATATAGAGAAATATATCATCCAAAGCAACAGAGAACAAACTAAAACTAAACAAAGCATGAAAAGAACTTAATAAAAAACTCTTTCCGAAATTAAAAATCGTAATGTCGCGCGCTATCTGAATTCTCTGACTTTGGTAGAAGCCACAGATTATGCGTTATGGAAAGCGACCAAGAAATTAAAAAGGCCGCTACAATCTAATCTACTAATTAGTTGGAAACAGCAAGAAATTACAAAGAGAAAGCCGCTTTATTTGCTGTCAGGGTGCAGTTTTTCAACCGTTCAATACTGGTGCCAATAGCAAAAACAACATATAATAATTGTAACGCTAAGAAATAAGTAATTAAACTGATGAAGCCATTGTATGGCGAAACAATATTGAAGTGTATTTACAATAAAAGAATTTTTGAAACTAGAAGTTTAATTACTTATTTCTTAGCGTTATAATGAAGTTTCAACAAGTATCTCCTTCGTCAATTAACTATTTGTAATAATTGTGTCTCTATTAGAAGTATTACTTAGTATATCTGCACTAGCGCATAGGCCTAGTTCGTATAAAATAATGCTTTAAATTATAATTGACTGAAAACACTTACCACTATAAGAGCACCATTAGTAGCGTCATTTCGTAACAAAATAGCAGCTTGATTATCCTCGTCTTGATAAATATCACCAATGTGTTCGTTTGTCTGGAATTTAAAAAAATGTATAAGCCACAGCAATTGTCATAATATTATACAGTGAAGTTTTAATTTATAGGAATAAATAGTGCTTCAATTTAAATACACTTATTGTAAACAGTTTCTCGATCTTTTTTTTTATTACGAATTCTACAACACTTTTTCGTATTTCAATAAAAATGGTCAAAATAGTACACTATATTGATGTTAAAATACACGATAATTTATATTTAAACTATTCTAAGAAAGAACATGTTATAGTAAATTAAAGGCAGTATAAAATAGATCTACAATCAAATAAAGCTTTTATTCAGTTATGGTTAGATTAACGAATCTGGGCTTTTCTGAAGATACTGACAAGTAGTTATGGAACATTTAAGTTGATGGGCTTCTATGTCATTAAGTATGCTTTTTAGTTAAAAATATTTTTTTAGTTTTATATGTCCAACCTGAAATACCATAATTTACATTTTTTTTTAAATCGTTGGAGCCAAATCTCTTTCTGCCGACCCATTTCTTCCATGTTTGGAGACGCACGTGCGCACCCTTGCATTATCTTGATTGAAGAACACTTTCTTCTTTGCCAAACGCGGTTGTTTACTCTTCAAATCGCGTTGAACCGGTCCAATACGTTGGCGTAATATTCGACGTTGATTTTTTTCCCTTTTGAAGGTAATCTATGTGGATTATGCTAAAAGAAAATGCACTCATGATCTCGTTGGCCGATAGACCCACCTTGGCCTTTTTTTTATGCCGATTCATCCGAAAAAAAACACTGTTTCGACTGCTGCTTGGTGTCTTGCGGTGGATTCTGTTTCTCCACGGTTATAGAAGGGCGCAAAAACTCGTCTGGATTGGGGTTCAACAACGCCAAACACTCCTTTGAAGTTGTCACGATCGGGTTTGTGATCAAAACACGACACCCATCTTGCGGATAGCTTTATTATACGAAAGTGATCAATCAAATATCGAAACCGCTCAGCCTGTCAAACTATAACCAAATGACGCAGCTTTCTCAAACTTTTACCCTAGTCTAACTACAGATGGTAGTTTTTCAATTTACAACGCGGGAAATTCGAAAAGTAATGAAAATAATGATCCATCCTCGCATGTAGGTATATTTCACTACGGTAATATAATTTAAAAAAATATCATAAGATGAACTCAAAACTGCATTGCACACCCATATATTACTTGTTTGATTATTGATCTGAAAACAGTTTACAGACGCATCTAAATTAATTAATGCTTCAGACAATTGTACAGAAAAGTTACCAAGTCAGGTGATTTCAGGTATTTCAAGGCCACATATATTTTTTTTTTATTCTGCAAGTATTTTAATTTCAATAACCTTGAAGAGAAAGTATAGGAGAAATTATTAAAATTTAGAAACGTTTAATATATATATATATATATATATACATATATATATATATATATATATATATATATATATATATATATATATATATATTGTATTTTTTTGGGCCAAAAAAAAATTTAAAAAAATCACCTTGATATTTAGAACTGCATATAAAAATAAAATATTGATAGAGATAAAAAATTATGTCACCTAAACCATCAATTCTATAAGGTTATTTATAAAAAATAATTTATTCTCGCATAACCATCATAACGGTGAATTCAAGTTTTTTATTCCTTTTTTTAGGTATACGTTCCCAAATTAATTTTTAAATGCGTAGTTTTTATTATGTTTTTTTTTTGTGGATTAAATAAGATTCTTTCAAATCACCATCATGGGCGTGTATAATAACATACGAGTATCTACATATGGAGTGCGAGTAGAAATTAAAATTCCATTGCTCATACATGTGAAACTATGCAATTATTTCGCGGCGTCGATATTACTAAGCATTTTTAATTCACCTGTAAAGATTTAGAATGTAAGGAAAACAAAACAAAATCTATAAATTAATTTTCTCAAAATAGGTATGGTCGATACTAGCACAATATGAAGCGGTTTTCTCATAATGCGCAATGCAATGGAATTTCACGTTATGAGGAGTGTCCTGTTTGTGATTATATAAATGTTTTAATGTTTCAAACTATATCACGTGTAGGATAAATACGTAATTCATATAAATATTTAAAATTTAATGTTGAATATATTTGGTGTCAGGTTTTTGGTGTACATCTAAATATAAAAAAATACCAAACAGGAGTACATGTTTCACAAGACTAACTACATATATTTAATAACTAAAACTAAAGTAAAACTGTAAAGTATTCCACAAATTTTCCTCAACTTATTGAAACTCGCAAATTATTAATAATAATAATTAAAGTTCGGATTTTTATGCACAAAAAATGCTTTAAATATGCGCTTAAATATGTCACGTTCTTCCCAAAAATACGTCAAATATATGCTTGATTTTTACCATTTAAGCATTTTTATGCACTTCATTTTTTATGTATTTCGCTTACTGCAAATCAAGGAAAGAGTAGTAAAACAAGAAAAAGTAATCTAAATTTCATTTATACATAAGAAATTATTATTATTACATAATATATGATGAGAAGATTGCATAATAATATGGTAAAAGATTACAATTAATAGCTATATACATAATATTCATAAATTTTAGGAATCTGCGATGAATACGGTCCGAAGTAAGAGAATTGCAAACATACAAAGGATACCATATTAAAGCAGCATACTTCAGACTAGTTATGACGTAAGGAAAATATAGAAACTTTAGGAGCATAATATTTTTATTTAGACCCTCTTTTGGATAAGTATTTAGACTCTCATGATTAAAACTCGGATTATATGCAAAATGCATATTTGTTGTTAAAAGGTGTATCAACAAAATTATGTGTTTTCTGAGTTTATTCAACGTTTTTTGAATAAAATAAGGCAATTAAAAACAACATATTTTGCACATTTTTACTACTTGACGCATATTTCATAGAAATACTGCATATTTTTGCATATTTTCTCCAAATTGCAAATTTCCATCTAAAAATTCCAGTAGGCGGCAAGTTTAAAAATAAAAATAAAAAAATAACTGGCCATGGGAAGTACCAGATTCCCAAATATTCTGTAAAAGTTGATTAAAACACTTTGCAACACTTTGTGACTTATAAAATTAAAATAAATAAATAACAATATTTCTATAATACGAAGGTATTTTTAATAATATAAAATATTATTACAAATCTGGTGTGAAGAACACAAATACAGGTTCACTATTAATATTTTTTGTGAACGTGTCCGAACATATCCCTCCCCAGAGACGAAGATACGTATTTCGCCTTTCTACAGGCTCATCGGTACGCCCCTATTGGAGAAAGGATATCTTCAGACACATTCACAAAAAAGAACCACATCGCCATATCACAGAAATTATCCAGACCGAGCGCTGCCTGTTGTCAGACAGCCGAAGTACCTCGCCCCGTTCACGTAACCAATGCGAACCAACGACGCCCTTCTAAAGTTGAGTGAAGACACAGACAAAATGCAGTTTCTAGAGACACGGCTGCGCCATCTTTAGAAGGGCGTCGTTGGTTCGCATTGGTTATGTGGACGGGGCGAGGTACTTCGGCTGTCTGACAACAGGCAGCGCTGAATTTACTTCTACGCTCGGTCTGGATAATTTCTGTGATGTGGCGATGTGGTTCTTTTTTGTGAATGTGTCTGAAGATATCATTTCTCCAGCAGGGGCGTACCGATGAGCCTGTAGAAAGGCGAAATACGTATCTGCGTCTCTGGGGAGAGATATGTTCGGACACGTTCACAAAAAATATTAATAGTGAACCTGTATTTGTGTTCTTCACTCCAGATTTTTAATAATATTTTATACTATTAAAAATACCTTTGTATTATACAAAACTGGTGGAGTTTTACCCACTCATGTATGGTTCAATTATTCTGATACAATATTTCTAGATAAAATACAATGTTTCACAATACTTATATAACATATCAGTACGGTTGTGTCCAGAACACATTCAAATTACTTTGTCACGGTTTCCTACAATATATTACTTTTTTTAATATTTTTTTTCGGCGACTCAACATTATTCTATGTCTAAATAATCTTGGATTACACACTTTTCTTTCAAAATCATAGTTTAGATACAAAATAATCTTCTAGAAATCTCTTTATAAATTGCACGCAGATGGTGACAGACGGTTAGAGTGTACTGTAAAAGAAAGCACTCAACAAATATCCATACATTTGTTGTTCTTTAACTCCCATGACATGACGGAAAACCAAATAGATGTTATTGCAATCCAAGCGATAGTTACTATAGTGACATCTATCGAGGCGTAATAAAAAATACATTATTGCGGTTTTTTAAAGTGGTCGCTTGCACAATGCAGTTGTACTATATGGCGTAGGAATTCTTAGCGCTGATGCACAAAGATAGTAGTACTTACAATAAATCTTTTTTTATTCTGTTGTCATTCTTTTACTGTTCGTTGTCGATGGACCGAACGTGCCAAGCATCTGCCCAAGATAATGTCTGTTTGACTATCTCAATTGCATTACTGTTGCCTTGACTAGTCCATGTCACCCTAGCTTCTAAGTATTGCTTTTATGGAGACTGCACTATAGTTGCCAAATTTCTAACATTAGAGTTATTTACTTAATATGTTGGCTATACGTAAGATGGATTTTTCAATTTAACATTTAAAATTGACGTTGTTTGCCTTTTAGGTTAGAAAACTCTATCGTAATTCTGTACAAGATGTATAATTTCGTAGAAATATTAATGCAAAAAGAGGTAAATATACATAAATAAAACAAACAACAAACTCGTTTGGACAATTTTTGTTTAAATCAATAACCTTATTTTACAACACATGACAGACCGAAATTTTCGAGTGACTAAAAAAAGTACAACGCAAAATATCAATATTCACTAGATACACAGCGCGCCAAATGACTTGGTAACATAACTAGTGCCAAAAAAGGATAGTTATATATGAATCGCTGGAAGATAATGAAAGAGGGTTATACTCTATAAGACCCAATACTTCGAAGTTGGGTTGACATAGACTATACATACATATATCGCATTTATTGATTTACTTCTTTTATTGCATCATCGTATTAGGTAATTATAACGAACAATACTAATTGTTTCGATTTTAATAATCCACTTCGGCAAGGATCGAATGCATACTGTTTTCATACAAGTAATGGTTATGTTAATTTTATGATAGTCAAATTTGATATTCACATTTCGCTATCTGACTACTAATTGTGTTATGTTATATGTATTACCATAACATGTTAACTTCGAAAGTATCGGTTCGTTTACATATAAAACGTTTGCAAAAATTACCGCAGGACCAAACTACAAAAAAATAGTTTGTAGTACTTTTACTCTACTTGGATTTAATACTCGTTTTTGTTTACTAAACTACAGTGCCAGTATATAACAATACATTTAATACATTAACTACAAATATTTTGTTCTGCGTAACTACATTTTTCCCAGTATAGTTTCGATTTGTTAAAGTATTTTTAATTTAAATTCTTGGTTGATACACATGTTATAACGAAACATTTACTAATCTAGCATTTAACCACTAATATACCGTGCAGGAGGTAAGAAGCTTCGTATTCCAAACTAGATGCTCGACGGAAGAACTACTCATTTACAATAAATACATACATTAAGTAGCACAAGAAAGCTATATTTAAGCTTACCGCTTCACAGGACAGAAATTTTGTTATTAAAACACATAAACCACATTATATATTTTGTACAATATATTTTAATGTAACGAACATGATAAGGGCATGTACGAGGGGTCGTTTTTATATTACCGGACTAGGCATGAAAAAAAAGTTTCGAACAGCAATAAAAAATTATTTTTAAATATAGCCCCCTTGATTTTATATACAAGTATTACATCGTTTTAATAACATCTCTCATCCATTGTAAAAAAATTCTTTTTGTTTGTCTGCAAAATACATTTCAATGGCCGCTATAAGTTCGTCATGGTCCATAAATTTTGAGAGATAATATGCCACTTCTTCTTGTTTTGACTCAGGATCAAAATGATGGACCCAGGTCTCATCTGCGGTAACAAGTCGATTGATAATTAAACCTGGTTCGTCTCCACAAAGCGCCAAAAATTGTTCACACGTCTCCATCCGCACACGCATTTGGAATGGCGAAAGCATTCGCGGAACCCATCTGGCACTAACTTTTGTCATTCCAAGGTAGTCGTGTAGAATTCTGAAAGCCGTGCTTTCTTAAACTCCTAAAGCTGCTAATTGTCGCTTCTTTAATCTTGCATCCTCCAGTACCAAACACTTGGCTTTTTCAATAACATCGGAGGTGATCACGTCAATAGGCTGACCTGGACGGGATCATTATCCAGTGATTTTCGGCCATGTTTAAACAATTTTGACCATTCGCAAATAGTCGACTTTGAAGGACAGCCATCCCCGTATACAGCTAACATTTCTTCACGAATAATTTTTGGAGATTTTCCTTGTTTTGTCAAGAATTTTATAACTGCTCGATATTCAAGTTTGGGCATTTAGAAACGTGACAACACAAACTGACAGATATTAGAACTAATACTGCTGCAATTGTTTTGTAAATTGTCAAAGTCGTTACCAAGGCTTGTATGATAATAAAACACTATAATGAAAATATTAAAATTGAAAGATGTCTAGTCTAGAATATAAAAACGAACCCTCGTAGCATGGTCAGCCCAACGCACTATTGCCTCTTCATAATTATTGAATAGTCCTCCAAAGTAAACTATTTAGAAACTAATCGGCGATGCCAATTTATAAAAGATCCATCTGAAGTGAAGTGTGGTGGTGCCCTAAAATACCCTAGGTTAGAGCTTTTTTGCGTTTGTCAAATAGCGATCATGGCTATTTACAGTTTTTTTGACAGTACTGTCATTTGTATATACCGCATGTGTCAAATATCATTAGGCATAGGGAATACGTATGAGTACATACGATGCATAAGTATATGGAAAAGCCGATCCAATGCCGGCGAAGACCGCGACGGCCGGCAACAATTGTCTCCCATTGTTTCGCAAATACAAGTTAGCAGTAATCATTTGACCATCGACATAGGTACTTGTAATGCGTTCTAAAATAACATTTACGAATTGCAAGGGATTTGCTTTTCTTATTTCTTTCAGTAGATGCAGGAAATTTTTAAGCTGCGGTGCGTCGCATAAACAAAAGTGTAATTCTAATAAAATTAAAGAATAATCCTAATAAAATAAATAAAAAAGGATTCTATAAATAATAAATAAATTATACAAGAGGTTCAAAAATTCCTCCTTGCACAGCAAGACATTGTCCTAGGCGGTCGTAGAAATTAGCTCTTACATTTGCTAACATGTCGGCAGTTAATGAATTCGCAGCCTCAGTTATTTTTTCTCTCAAGGCAACTAGATTTTCTGCTCTACCAGCTTCATGAGTATAAACTATATTTTTTAGTTATCCCCACAAAAAGAAAACATTTGGAGATAGATCAGGAGATCGCGGGGGCCATTTAATGTTTCCTGTTCCAGTAATAAGACGGTCAGGGAAAGTATTTCCTAGAAATTCTTTTACCCTCACTGCATTATGTGCCGGACAGCCATCATGTTGAAACCAAACGATTTCCTGATTTATTCCAATGTTTTGAATGGCGGGAAGTACTTGATTTTTCAGTAATTCGAGATACTTTTCGGCATTTAATATACCATCAATAAAATAAGGGCCTATAGAATGGTCATCTAAAATACCTGCCCAAACGTTTAGTTTTTAAGGATTCTGAGTGCGATTTGCAAAATGCCGGTGTTGATTTTCCGAAGCCCAATATCGAAGAACAGAGGGATTGTGCTTTCCGTGTAATGGAAAGATTGATTCATCGGTGAAGAGAATATTTTTAACGAAATTTTCATCTCGATGTATCTTTTCCAAAACGTCTTGACAAAACTCCATTCTCCGGAAATTGTCCTCAGGAAATATTTCTTGAGTTTTCGAATATTTAAAACATTTTAAACCATTACGTTTCCAAATACGTGAAATAGTTGTGTTACTTGTACCCAATTCCTCGGCAGCACTTCTAGTAGATCTCGTTATCAATTTCCACAATACTACAAATTAATACATCCCGCCGTTCTCTTTCCTCAATTTTTTGTGGTGATACCTCTCTTGGTTTACATTTCGTACAGTTATTGAGACAGAAACAAGTTTTAAATTTATTTATAATATTATAAATTGTTTGTCTGCAAGGTACAGAGCGGTCTGCAAAAGTCAGCGCAAACAAATTCATGCACTCCGTTGCAGACTTGCCAGCATAAAACCATTTTACTATCTGAAGCTTTTCAGTGGCTGTATAAAGAGCCACTATACATTAATTTTATTGTACGCTTTCAAACTGTAACGGCCGCAGCTAGACTGAATGCAAAATTTCCAGACAATCAGTATCTGAGACAATCGTCAGTCGTCGCGGTCGTCGCTGGCATTGGACTGTGTTTCTCAAGTACGTATATATTGTATGTACTCATACGTTGATTCTCTATGCCAAATGATACTTAACACATACGGTATGTTGGTTGTCGTTGCGACATAACCTTTAAACATACATTCAAATTATGTCAACATGCCTGATTTTTAAATTGAAAACTTGACAAAGTAATTGTCATACAAGTAATTCTAAATATGTTATCCATATTTATACAAAGTATTCTAACCAAAAAAAAGGTAAATGTTAAGCGAATGATCAAACAAACCAATTTCTCAGAGTTCCCAAATAAAATATTTGCTTAATCACTCGGTACATACTCATATATATTAAATCTTGTGATTGTAGGTGTATGCAAGGACTGTTCTGAAAATTTTAAGTTATAAAAAACTTCGAGATTTTTAAACAAAATAGTTTTGTTATTTTTCAAAATAGGCCTCTTTAGCTAAAATATATTTGTTCATCCTTTGAATCACTTTTCGAACCGAGCATAAAATTATTTTTTTGGCAAGTCAACAAAATGTCGCTGAAATTCAACAATAGTCGCATTAGCGTTACCACACACCAAGTTTTTAATCAACAAAAACATACGGGCATTGTTGTCGACAAGATCTGAACTGTATGGTGGATGAGTAACTTGTTGAACCCCGGATAAAATTATTGCTTTTACAGTTGTATGCGGAGTTGATTTGTCATGGTATAACAAACTCGTAGGTGTTTGTGTAAAATGATATCTACTACAGGTGACTATTGTCACCCCAAGTTGCTACTAAATTTTAATGACTGGCTATATGATAAAACTCGTTTAAAATCGTAAGAAATTATAATCCGAAAAGCCTTCCAGGAAATTTTCATATTGTAACAATAAAAATGTGCATCTTTATATGCTTTAGCATTAATCTTGCAATGTTACAACTGAGGCAAATATTTCTGCTTTTGTCCGGATCCATGACTTACTACCGAAAATGTTAAGAGCAAGTTCAAATGATTTCACAGGTTAACACAGTTCTTTTCTTAAACATTAATACGTGTACCTTAAGCATTTTTGCATGCTAATTCTGAAATTTGTTTCAAGATTTCTCCATCACGTCGGGATTTTGATATATTTGTTCGTAAGAATATGTTAAATTTTAATATATTTAAAGTTATACTTTATTTTAGCAAGCTATATTGTACTGCTTAACATGTTTCGATAAGTTTGAATATATCTCGACATATTTGCTACGTCATATCCATTAAACCATAGCTTTATATCCTCTATAACGAATTAAATTCAGGAATTCATATTTCTGTGCTATGTGTGTATGTAAGAAGTTACCTACGGATTATTTAGATCAAATTATATCGATTTGTGATAGTCGAACGTGTGTCGAACAAGGTCATGTAATAATTCCAATAGTTTTTATTTTGTGTTCATCAGTATAAGTGAAATACTACACATTTAATACATCAATCGTATTGACGCTATTTTGGTTTAAAAATTAGAGAAACCAAAACAAGTCGGTGGCTCCTGGCTCCTCATACACATTACAGTAAGTAACATACCGTGTGCACAACGTCGTGCGATCGATGGATATATAAGTAATGACTGGCCAACTGCAAGTATATTCGCCTTGCTTGAACACAATGAGCGACTGATAGGACTATTCAATGTGTTAGAGAGAGATTATTTGATTCGTACTTAGATCGTATGTAGAATGTGTTGGATAAAGAAATGGAACGCCTGTACAGTTAGACAGTAGAACAGATTGAATATACTCTCTCAACCCTAACCACATAAACTCGCTATTCGTCTTCGTCTTACTACATTGTGGTAGATCAATCACTCCCCGGCGTTCATACGGTATAGTTGTGGTACATATTTAAATCATTGATATTTATTATTCGTAATTTTTCCTAAACTTCACGAAGATTTAGATTTAGAGTTATTATTACACCTATAAAACAAAATAAAATTGTACATACTCAACACAGAAAGGATTTGTTATCTAGTGTTATTTATTATTTTAAAATATTATAATTTAACTGATTGTTGGAATGTACTTATGTTTTATCTCTAGTGTATAACAATAGAAACAATATGTACTATGTACCTTAAACAAATATTTCCTATTTATTAGTTTTCAATACAATCTCCAACCAAAACGTTTCTTTCGACATTGTAATAAGTTCTTTGCAATTTCATTGTCTATAATTAATGTCTATTGTTTAGTGTGACCCGCAACATTCACGGTCACTGATTATAGTACCCTAATACAGGAAACAAGCAAACGATATTTTAATTACGCGAACACCGTTAGTTTCATCAAGAAAGTTCCGAATCTATCCTTCTTTAACTCCTAACGGTCACTTATATCGACTGTGCGATCAAGAAAGTGAAAGTTGATCTTCTGACCCAGTTCACGGCGATTCACCATCAATTTTTAGTGCTCCGCAGTCAGTTATATTGCTTTAACAGGCATGGGTGAACATATCTGCGATCAGATATATAATATTTACTTACGTACGCATCCTTTTAATGTCGAGAAAGTGAGAGGATGTTGGATTATCCAATGGCGCTCACTTAATTCAGAAACGTTACTTCACATGAATAATCAACGAAAGTTTCTACTATATGAACACTACAGGCAAAGATAATTTTATATTTTGTTTTAGTGTTACTTCCTCTAACATAATACCATAGTATTGTATGATTAGATTAAGTATGTATATACATATACAAAATTATTGTATTTGTAGTGATGTAATACAAGTTAAATTTTAGTAAAACAAACAAACAAATATGTATGGAGAACGTGTTTAACGAAAATTTTAGGCTGCCTACTCTTCTTCTCATAACTAAAGCTGGGTTTATATGAAATGCAAATTTTTTATTTATGATATGTTTACCAAAATTCTCGCAGATCTCTACGGATCGCGTAAAAAGAAAGCATTTGCGACTACTTTTGTTTTGCATATCTTGCATATAAATACGGCTTTAAGCATATTTCATATAAAATTGCAAATTTGTTCATATTTTATAATTTATTTTTAAAGTGCACCGTAAAACATATGTAAATCCATATATTCATATAACATATCAAAATTACACTAACAGTCCGCATGAATGAGCATTTCCGTACAGCAGGAATTCCCAAATTTGTGTTTATCAAACAGGGGAAGTTCCAGTGAATCTACGAGGAATGAGGTTGATCTATAGGTCACTCATATCGCCAGTTGTGTTTAGTTAGTTCTCGAAAGTATATGTACACGTAATTTTACCTTGTTATTTTTGATATGTCGAAATCATATTCACATGTGTCGATCTGGAAAATAGATTATCCTGAATTTTGTGTAGATATGGCAGTGTTTTGTAAATATTGTAGTAAAATTGTAAGTTTATATTTGTAGATCTCGGTTTCCGGGTTGGAACCGCGTCGAGTTAGGCGTAATTGCCAACGTTTCGTCCACTGTTTCAAGGGACACTTCTGGGCTGTACGTAGATGTCCCTTGAAACAGCTGACGAAACGTTGGCAATTACGCCTAACTCGACGCGGTTCCAACCCGGAAACCGAGATCTACATCTAGAGAACGACCGCGGAAACCTACACCTACACCTACATTGTAAGTTTATATTTGTTTACGGTTACTTTCAATTTTAATACCTGAAATTACTTATTGTAGATTCGATGCGACAAAAAAATTAACACAGCATGTAGGAACTGATTTGCATAAAAGAAATATCACCAGGTTTTTTAAAATGCACCACAAGCTACTCTGAATCTATCGTTTACTTGAACAAGTAAAAATATAGAACAAAATAGTTTCCATTATAACTTGTGTAACTTGTGTAGTCGTTCAACTACAAGAAAAAAGTATATGAATCTATTGTTTGGGGAAACTATGATGAAAATTAAGGAAACAATAGGTGGAAATTATTATTATTTCGTAGTCGATGAGACAACAGACAATTTTGTATTCCCAACTTATTGATGAGCATTTTAAATGAAAATTGCGCCGACCAATCCTTTTTAGTTGGCACAGAAGAATTGGAGAAAACAAGTAACTTAACTATAACAAGATTTATAAACGATAATTTAAAGAGGATTTATTTGCCGAATGCTGTTCCAAGTCACAAGGTATTTCTGACGTTATCGGATGCTGCGATATATATGGTGAAGTCAGCACAGAATTTTAAGATTTTTTACCCGAATTTAATGCACGTAACATGTTTGGCCCATGCTGTTAACAGAGTAGCAGAAGAAATACGTTAGACATTTCCAGATATTAATTGATCAATTTGACAAAAAAAAAGTATATTTATTAAAGCACGACTGAGGGTTAAAGCATACAAAGATAAGTTACCTGGTCAGGCATTGCACCACAACCTATAATAACAAGATGGGGCACGTACGTGGCTTGATGCCGCTGTATTTTATGCAGATACCTTCGAACAGATAAAAGAATTCATTCTCTCTTTTTCAAACGACTCGATAGCAATTGCATATTGCAAAGATATACTAAATAAACCACAAATGCGCCAAGAGTTACCTTTTATCAAAGCAAACTATGGTTTTATTAGTGAAACACTACGAAAACTTGAAACTGAAGGTGTTGAACTCAGTGAATGAATAGAATTGATTCAGAGTTTCAAGAATAAAGTTTATAATGTGAAAGGTACCATAGGAAAGTGGTTCAAAATTAAATTAACACAAGTTCTAGAGAAAAACGAGGGCTTTAATCAGCTTAGCAGAATTTCCAGTGTGCTGCAAGAAAACTAAGAAACCAAGAAACCAAGAAAATGAAACTATTGAGACGAGTCCATCAATTATCTGCAAATATAAGTATGCGCCAATTGACGTTGAGCGAAGCTTTTCAGCATACAAGTTATTATTGACCGATCGCAGACGATCATTTTTAGTTGAGAATTTAGAAAAGCATTGAATTATAAATGTTTACAATACTATACAAAGGCAAATATAAATACAAAGAGAAATAAACAACTTTAGCTTACTTATTCTTATTATATATGTAATTTCTAAAATTTTGAATAAAATATTGATATAGTACATATTTGTGGTATCTCAAATTTATATCGACATTATTTAATATTTTGACAATAATTTAGTTTTGTAACTATCACTTAATACGCATATAATTGTTCCTGTCTTAAAAGCTGGTGATACGTCGGACATTGCCAACTACCGTCCTATTGCCATGATTTCGAACTTCGCGAAAGTTTTTGAAATTGTATTATACCAAAAGGTATACCCTTTTATTAAGACTGCAATATCATATCACCGAATCAACATGGCTTCATGAAAAAGCGATCTACCGTCTCTAACCTTGCGGTATTCTCTCAATACATTGCTGAAGCGTTGGATTGTGGGTCACAGGTTGATGTCGTATATACTGACTTTGCCAAGGCATTTGATCGAGTGGATCACGCTATCTTGCCAGCTAAATTGGCGAGTTTTGGAACTTGGAGTTTAGTAAACCGCTGGTTAACCTTTTAACTTCATATCTACATAATAGGCTTCAACGTGTAGTTTACAACGGATATTTATCGACACTTTACATTGCCACTTCGGGAGTTCCGCAAGGCTCTAACTTGGGTCCTCTACTTTTCATTATTTTCATTAACGATCTCTCAGACCAGCTCCAGTCTAATAACCTTTTCTTTGCCGATGACTTGAAGTTGTTCTCTCGAGTCTCCGACTCGAGGGACTGCCTTCGACTTCAGACGGATCTGGTGAATATACAAACTTGGTGCAAGGATAACAATTTGCCTTTGAACCCCGTTAAGTGCAAGGTTTTATCTTTCACCAAAAGACGTAATGTTATGCACTTTGATTACCAACTTGGGGATATAAGTATATCCCGTGTTGAATCAGTTAAAGACCTGGGCGTTATCTTCGATATGAAACTGACTTTCAATGAACATATCAGCAATGTGTCTAAGCAGGCCACACAAACTCTTGGTTTTATTATCAGCAACAGTGGCGAATTTTCTAACGTGAGCGTATTGACATCCTTATTTAACTCATTAGTGAGATCACGTTTGGAATATGCCAGCTTGATATGATATCCGTTTTATCAATCACAAAAACGTCTACCTGAGCAAGTTCAGCGGCGATTTTTGAAATACATGTGGCTCAAGGTGGACGGCGTCTATCCCGACTGGGGCTTTGATCACACTCAACTCCATTCTCGTTTCAATGTACCTTCTCTCTCCTTTAGACGTTTTGTAGCCAGTCTCAATTTTCTTCATAGACTTCTTCACAATGAAGTTGACTGCACAACACTATTATCCTACCTTAATTTTCTTATCCCACTATTCTTCACACGTCCTTCCTGTACTTTCTATATTCCTTTTCCTCGAACCAATGTGTTGGTCAGGTCTCCTGTCTACGTTATGAGCAGTAATTACAATCAGGTTTCTTCTGAAATGGATATACATTTTCATGGTTTGTTGAGCTTCAGACAGCGTCTCTATAACATCTGTGATGTGTATTCGTTGTAATGTGTAATTAATTACTGGATGTTCCCATTTCTTTTTTTGTTTTTATTGGTTTTGATCACTTGTCCAGACTATTGTATATATATTATTTGCTTGATTGTTGTATATTATTTTAGGCTTCTCTATATTTTTTATATTTAGGAAATTATGTCTTTATAATACTTTTTTTTTCTATTAGTACTTATTGTTATGTGTGTGATTTACAATTTTCACAACTTTTAAAATTTTGAATGTCCTGGCATCATCTTTTCTACAGAATGAATATTACAATTTTGAGCATCAGATTGTCATTAGGTATGTATACCTAATTTGTAAAAATTATATATTTTTGTTCAAGCGTATAATAATTTCGATATTATACTATTCACAACCTTATACTGAAAGAGTTAAATTTTTGTCTGATGGCAATTTGCCGTTATTATTGAAGGCCGCAGCTGAAAAATTCATTTAAATAATATGAGAAAAGTTTCTCTCTGTATGTATCCTCCCTGGCATGTATCATAAATTCAGTCTGACGGCTACTTGCGCAACTAACCTAAAACATCAAGCGCCAACGTTTTCAGTAATAAAGAGAATTAAATGTGTAATCTAACCTAAAAATGATTTGCAAAATCTCAAAGAAATATTCTAATTAAATGCTTGAAAAAAATTGTATATAATACACGGCAGCGAAAGCATATTAATTGCCTCGCACACATTCTACTGTCTGGGCTAGCGCCTCGGCAGTGAAATGTATGCTCGGCTATAATAATAGCTTCCTCTGCCAGGTCTATAATATACTATTGTCTAACAATATTTAGTAGGCATATAGTGTAAAATTACAAAATAACGGGTGACTAATGATTGAAAATTTTTTTCTTTAACCTGCAACTTTATCAGGGTGAGCATGTTGGTGCGTATCTTGATATACTTGGCCTAACGAAAAGTTTGTATCATCCTGGATCTCAGCAAGCAATAAAAATTTTTTTATGCCCCCTTGTGAATAATAACGGATAATAGAAAATATGTTTCAAAACAGTGCAGAAATGGGCTTTTGCTCCCCGAGTTTTTTTCAAAGAAATGGATATTGCTCGACGAAGGTATGATTTTCAGAAGCTCTATGGTCGACAGCATTAAATATATTTTTTTCGTATTTAAAACGGTTCTGTGTGAAAAGATATATGCCAATATATGCAAATTTGGAAGCGAATGAAGAATCCTGGCTATTAACAATTTTCAAAAACTACCGCTAGAAAAATTTTCAGATTGTGCGCATCATATTGACTGTGGACTACATGATTCGAGTTCAAGCTGATTGAGCAGTAATTTGTTTAAAATTTTTTGTTTCCATGTTTTATTATATAACGTGAGATTTTGAATTTTAGCCTTATTTTGCTCTCCAACTAAGTTTTCGTTAGATAAAAATTAATTAAACTTGTTCATATAAACGAGTTGCTCACTGAATAGAGTATTCACTCCACCGAGCGGCTACTGCAGTTTTAATGCTGGCATGATTTTCGCAACTGAGTTGTTATCATCAGCATTAATTGCCGAAATTCGTATTAGGTGTATTATTTATTAACTCTTATAGAATCATCTAGTCTACGATTTAATAAAATATCTATATTTATGAATGAAATTATAAATTTACAGGTAAGAAATTGAATTTACAAAAAAATAAATGATATTGATCACATTGTGAATTCCATAGATAAT
Organism: Melolontha melolontha; assembly: GCA_935421215.2. Classification (NCBI taxonomy): domain Eukaryota; kingdom Metazoa; phylum Arthropoda; class Insecta; order Coleoptera; family Scarabaeidae; genus Melolontha; species Melolontha melolontha. Next base: position 113,325,376 of record OW285236.1, on the reverse strand, counting down.
TTATAACATATAATGAGTATATTAATAGTACATGAATAAGGTTTATTTATAAATAAAGCGAACTGACAGATTTAAATTTGTTATAAACTCTAGGTGGGTATCCATAATAATCTTAAAAAAAAATTTGTTCCAATATTTAAAATTATGTATAAAGTTTCAACAGTCTATGAAAAGGAAAACCATAAAAGAGAAATGCTACTATAAAAGTCAAATAACAGTCATTTAAATTGACACGTAAATTATAAAAGAATTTTACACTTATGGTGACATTTAAACTATTAAAATATATGTTTACTAAATGCTCATTCAAAAATCTAGATGAACAGTCTGATTGATTATATGAAATACAATTCCTGTCACTACAGAAATGCGATAAAATACATGAAAAAGTATCTAGCTTTTATTTATCAATCAAATCAAAATTTCAACATGTTAAATAGTAATTCAAGGAATCAATTAAGTTTGTAGCAGCTGAAACGTTTATAGGGAAATTCCTATTCTATTTGCATTTCAGAGAGTAGTACTTGTTTTTTGTCACAAACTTGATCCCATTAAAAACAATGAATAATAATTATCCACGTCGTTGTCTTTTTCTGTCCGAACAGAATATACCTTTTCGTAGAGTGTGTATATGTTGTAATGCAGTTATACCTAATAGGATTTCATTGCATTACAAACGAAATTTTACGTAACTAGTAGTTTTACAACTGTTCGACCTATGTTCAATTATCAACTTGCAAGACATTGTCTATGGGACTATCTAACTATAAAGATTACTAAATCACTTAATATAATACTTATATATGTATATATATATATATATATATATATATATATATATATATATATATATAATATATTATATAGATATATACAAATTTACCCTAGACATTTGGTGATTATTAGAGTCCGGCATTTGTCTCTTTCTACGTATTTTGACTCACAATAACAAAAAGAATGGTCTTGCTATTGTCCGTCTCGATTTACGTTTCGTTCAGTTGTCGATCGTTACGTACGTTCATTACAATTTTTCAATTAAAGGTAGACTGACAAAAAATAGGACCTTAAATGCCCGTAAAGCAGACATCTTTCGAAGTGTGCATCAGCACATCTTCCAAAACATCATATCCGCGCATTTCTTCTAATTCTAGACCATTTTGACCTCTCGTGCATTTCGTTGCGTGAAAGCGCGACTGACTTCTCTCTTATTACGAGAAAGATTTTCAAGGTACGATTGGCGATGTTGACGAAGTGTGCAACAGCACATCTTCGATAACATCATATCCGTGCTTTTCATGTAATTCTAAATCATTTTGACACATCGTGCGTTGCGTGAAAGCGCGACTGACTTCTCTCTTATCACGAGAACGATTTTCAAGGTACGATTGGGGTTATTGACAAAGTGTGCAACAGCACATCTTGGAAAGCATCATATCCGTGCTATTCATGTAATTTCATGTAACACATACATGTTCTTTTGATACATCATCTTTAAATTTGAGTTTCGTACCAAGTTATTGAACTCTTACCATAACACAATGTTATCGCATTTATAAACATAAAACATAAACATTGCCACCTTTAAATTCAATAGCGCCATTCTATTTCTTATTTCTCCTTAAAAAAAGCACTGGTAATACATATGAAATGATGTCAATTCTAAAAGTCCACAAATTATTATTGATATCATTTTGAAAATGGGTTTGTAAATTAATGTAAGACACATCTTAATTTTTAGTAATTCAATTCACAATTCAATAACATCGACAGCTGTTACGTATGTAAACATACGGCATGTGTGTAGTTTCAATAGAGGCACATATTTATTATTTATGAATTTTGAATATTTTGAATTTATAGGCGAAACATGATATAATTTTCAGGGGGTTTTTAATTTTGGGATTTGCGTAGTATTTGACTCAATATTTTGAATTCATGTTCTATATAATTACATCTTTTCATTGTTCATATATTGTCTTTTTATTTCAAGGACAGCCTGTATATTTGTCAATTTTAAAAAGACGACGATTGACTGTGGTAAACTCCTAAATTTTTGTGCCGTACTTTCCTGGTTTGGAAGGTATGTACTGTTTGAATGGATATCTACCACAAAAAGTTAGCAATTGTTAAATACATATTAAATAATTCTTACATAAATATATGCAAGTAATATTAGCAATAACTGGAGTAACGGCAGACGCCACTAGCATTACATCTAACATACTAACTTTTTTTAGAAATCGTACATGTTTAGAAAATGTACTTCGTGAAAACATTCAAGACGCTGTCTGAAGAAACGTATTTTTTTTAATTTTGGTAACAGCATTTCAAAGAAATACAAGTGCAAAGAATTCATGATATTGTGAAGGTTGATATGCTTGTCAAGTCTTTTGTGAAGGAGTTGACAAAAGAAAAAAGATAATAGTATAAATATAAAATAATGTGAGCCATAAATTTTTTTCTGAATTAGCTACGCGCCAGAAAGTTAATAAAAAATTTCCCTACTATGGCACGGGGATGGCTCTGGTTGAGTTGGTGTTTGTGATGTTGATATCGGTTAATGAGTAGCGTTGACCATTCTTCCATGCCGTCTTTAATGCCTTGACTGTGAATTTTGTCTGCGTGATCATTAGAGACCGGATGCATCAGCCCAAAATTATGATAGACAATATAAATAGTCTATAACATCGCTAAGTACAACACGCAGTTATTGAATAGCACTGTTTATTCGGTTAACCGCACATCTGTTTTTTGTCGTTGAATTGTGACACAATTACTTCAATATTATAGTTAAATTCATTTCTTCATGGGCGTAGATAGAAGGGTGAGGAGTTTTAATAATTTATTTTATTTATTAGTTTATATTTCGTAAGATAAATAAAGTACAGTGAGTTAGTTTCTTTTTTTCATTGTTTTAACTGTTAATTGGAAAACAAACTGGTGGTAATCTATAAAATACGAAATATATTTTTATTTGTTCATTTTTTAGTTCAAGTTGAGTAAATGAGTACTATTTTTGTAAAATTTGTTCTCTTTGAATGAAATACATCCTTGTAGATAGAAAGTGTTCTTTCTACATCGCAACTGGTTATATGTGCATCCTGGAAATATTCTTTTATTTCAGCGTATTTAGCAGTTAGATTTGTCACCATACACAATTGCCGCAATGTTATTAAATCTGGATTTCTATTAAAAACTGCGTCTAGCTTTTGCCGAAGGTCACATCCAAAGTCACTTGGAATATTTTTCAAATTATTAATAGCCACATTATGGTTAATCCATCATTTAATTTGAGATTTTGATTTTCAAAATAAGTGATTCCCTGTAAAGAGCTACTCTCAATGGGGTTTTTCTGAAAACTTTTTTAAAAGCGGATACAAGTCCATCAACTTCCGGAAATGTATCTCTGAGGAAAGATATCCTAATATGTTGCATATTACTTGTGTAGGACATGCTCTCCACCGAATCTGTGAATATATCAGAGACACCTTTCCGCAAGTTGATAGACTTGTATCCGCCTTTAAAAAAGTTTTCAGAAAAGCACCATTGATCGAGAGTAGCTCTTTACAGGGAAAAACTTCAATCTTTGTCACTGCCTCCCTCTCCCATAATAACTAGATGGGGAACATGGTTGGAAGCTACTAGCTTTTATGCAGAGAATTTCAATAGTTTACAAAATTTCGTTACATGTTTAAATGACGATGCTCGAAGTATTTCTGAGTGCAAGGAACTAATGCAAATTCCAAATTTGAAAAATCAATTGTACTTTCTTCAGGAACACTTTGGAAATTGCCAAAACTATTCACTTATTTTGAAAATAAAAATCTCAAATTAAATGATAGATTAACCACACTAGATGTGGATATTAATAATTTGAAAAGTATTCCAAGTGATTTTGAATGTGACCTTCGGGAAGAGTTAGATGCAGTTTTTAATAGAAATCCAGATTAACCTTGCGGCAATTGTGTATGGTGACAATGCCTCAAAATCTAACTGCTAAATACGCTGAAATAAAAGAATATTTCCAGTCTGCACCTATAACCAGTTGCGTTGCAGAAAGGACGTTTTCTATCTACAAGAATGTATTTCATTCAAAGAGAACAAATTTTACAGAAGAGAACCTGGAGAAAGTATTGCTACTTAATATTAATACTCCTTTACTCAACTTGAACTACAAAATGAACAAATAAAATGTATTTCGTGTTTTATAGATCATAACCCGTTTGTTTTCCAATTCTATAAATAAAATTAAAAGCTCTTTAAAAATACAAATTTTCAATAGTACGCCCATGGGTGATGAGTCATCGGCCTCTCATGTCCGGTCCCTAGTGCTCATGCACTGACGAGTCCAATAATTGGATCAAACAAGTGTCTTAAGTGAATTTTCACCTAAATATGTATTTGAATTGTGTCCTACACTCCTAATTTTTTAATAAAATTTTGGAATTATTTTCTATAAAATATATCGTAACAAATATAAAAAACAAAGAACACAGATTGAAATAATTAAAAACATATTTCTAAATGTTTTTTTTTCTTAATTATAATTCAATTCACTCCCGAATCTATTGCCTTACATTTAAAAACCAGAATGACCTTTTTTTCGTAAGTTCCACTTTATGGTTATATGAACTTAATATACTAAATTACCTATTTCAAAACAATTCTAATGGTAACCTGTCAAACACCTTCGAATATTTTCTTTTTATGAATTATAGATAGAAATACGTACGAGCATTATAATTGTATAATTTAAATTTGTACAAGATAGTCCGACAATAAATAGAGCATATTAGTAAATATATGTTAGATACAAGTTATACGTTTGTATAGTATAGTTATTAAAGCATTATTTCTAGTTTTGCTTATAGTATAGTTAAGAAGTTCATATGCAGTAATTATTAGATTCACGAAAAATACCAATCAAAAGTAAAAGTATCATGATTGACGATGCGAAACTAAATTCCATTAGAAGGTGAAGTTTCGTAACTGCAAAATAATATGCAGTTAAATGTTAATTTTGTATAGAGTTTTTCGTTGCATAAGAGATTATATTAAGTGTTTAAGAACCAGAAACAATTGGCAATATAGCATATGCATGTAAGTATGTTCATTAATACGCATATGAAAATTGTAGAAGTACTTAATTAAAATTATCGATTCACTTTCTTCTTCTGTAACCTTCAAATCTTACACAATGCATAAGATTTGAGTTATATTTGTGAATGTATTGAACTCGTCGTATAAACTAATAATAAAAGTAACCACACTTTTTAGAAGCTATAGTAGGGAATGGTGAGAATCGGTACATACGATTTATTATTACTTCAGAATGTCAAATAATATGAAATTTCCTTATCATTTCATTTTTCATATTATATTCGTCCATAATAGATAGATAGCATAATTTATGTTTTAGATATTTCATTCCATAATGGTCCGTTTACTCATAACTAACTCCGGCTATGTTATAATAATTAAAATTTAATATAGTTTATATATAGAATATATATATATATATATATATATATATATATGGTAAACCTAATCAGTAGGCGATTAAAGGTCTGTATATTACTTCAAAATATATGTATTTAAAAAACTCTACATGTTTCGGCTGTATACGCCTTTTTCAAGAGAATACAAAATATGAATCGCCTACTGATTAGGTTTACCATATCATACCAAGGTCACGAAGTTATTATATATATATATATATATATATATATATATATATATATATATATAAGTGATTAGATAATTTCTTAGCCGTTCATTAAATATAACATTTGATAAATTATTGGAGGTTTTCGGCTTTTATATGAAATATTTACAAATATCAAGTTAGTATGTATGTAATTGCAAAGTAAGGGGGGATGTAAACATTGCTGTCTACAAATTACAAAGTAAATCATACGAAATTTTTAATAGACATTTTTTCAATTAAAAATTTCGTATGATTTGCTTTGTAATTTGTAGACAGCAATGTTTACATCCCCCTTACTTTGCAATTACATACATACTAACTTGATATTTGTAAATATTTCATATAAAAGCCGAAAACCTCCAATAATTTATCAAATGTTATATACAGGGTTATGATAAAGTAACGCACAAAATTCATAAAACGTACAATGTTCATTTTTGAAAAAAATGCAAGTACAAGTCAAACAGTTTATTTTATTCCGCGTCTTTTAACATAAGTTAAAAGAATAAAACGTCAAATTTGTCAAAGTTATGACGTCATCTATACTTTTTTTAAATATGAAGCTTGTTTTTTTTTTACTTTATTTGATAAAGCTTGTTTTTCTGCATTATAAAGAATTATTTGAAGTAGGGGTCACATAAGAAAAAACTGAGAGAATTAATAAAAAACAAAATAAACTTTATTATAGTAATGTAAAGGCTTTAATGAAAGTGTTAAATAACAGGTAAGTGGTCGATATTATAAAATTAGTCTAAATCAAAATGAATCATGTCACGTGATAACATCAACATAAAATAAATTTAAGGTTAAACATATAGAATAAATGAAAGTGACTTTAAATAAGCTAAATACATAAATGTTACCATTAAAATTGAATAATTACAAACAGGGAACTGTATTCTTCAAGCTTTAAATTAAATACCACAAATACTAATTGTACCTATAAGGTATATCTATTCAAAAAATCTTAATAGAGGTTATATTTTGTGAAATGAATTAATTCAACATTTTCAAAATTTGTAGGAGATTGGAATAATACTTATGTAAAAATAGACGGGAATGGATGAGTCTGGAGTCTTCCGTGTATTCGAAAAGGCAGGATACAGGTTTATGCGGTTTCTCGGACGGCGTCACCCATTAGCTTCTACCTAGCGGCATGCTATTCCCGGTGATATGGAATTTTTGGTTTTTGCGGTACTGGCTGAGGCCTGGACACGCAAAATGCGTCAAACAGGAGCTGGATAAACAGGTAATGTTTTATTAGGTTCGTTGTATAGGTTTTCTAATTTAATTTTAGATTTTTCTGTTTATTTCCAGAGGGGCACTTAAATACGTCGAGGTGTTTTATGGAATTTTTTACCTAGTGACGCTAACTCTCGTTTGTTCCGAATGCTAGCTTCTTATTCGTCTAATTTGTATGTATTAATATAATCTCGCTGCTTAATTTAATGAAAATGATAATTTAATCACTCAAATTACATTTATGTTTAATAAAAATTACATATTTTATTTTAGTAAATAAATAATTATCATGTGAATGTTAATAATTTTATATTATGCTAATTTATGGTTGGGATATTTCCCGCTGTAGTTATTTCAAATAAGTACAGTTTTTTCTAAAATAATTCTTGTCATTTATTAATAATCAATTAAGTTGAAATATCTTCGGAAATACAAAATATAGAAATGAAATGACTAAGGCAAATGAAAAGATAAAAATAAATAAATATGAGAATTAATTTTGAACAATAAAAAACGCGAAATCAACTTTATTGATATGACAGATGAAGAATTCAGTTCCAAAATTTTCTTATTTTCTACCATTTACATATAAACGTTAACTAACTGTATTTTATAAACTAAGGCTCTCTTATGTGTAGGCTTGACCTACCTCAATATATATATATATATATATATATATATATATATATATATATATATTAAAATAATAAGCTTTTTTTTGGTTTAGCGACCTTTATTGAATTTCAATTTATTTAAATAACGACGTTTCGACTTATTGTGTGTAATTGAGTCTTTTTCAAGTGATTTAGAACTATACTACCTATACCTTTTTCAATTCCCTGAAAAAGGCATCATTTGCCGAAACATTGTTTTAAATATTATATTTTGAAGTAAAACCAGACCTTAAATCGCCAACATATTGAATTTATTACTTCAAAGTATATATATATTTAAAACAACCCTACATGTTTCGGCAATGATGCCTTTGTCAAGGATATAAAAAAAATATATAATGACAGAATATAAATGTCAAATAATTGAGTTGCTATGGTTTAAATTATTCAAAGATACATTCCAATAATAATAATAAGTCATGCCTTAGTATTCCAAAAAATAGATAGCAAGGTGTGAACATATGTGTTGTTCGCTGCTTGCAGCTTTTGTCTCTTTCTGGGTATGAATTTGTGTGTTGGTTGCTGCTGGCAGCTTGCATCTCTCTCTGGGTGTGTGGTTTTGTATTTGTGTGGGCGCGTAAGTGTAGGGTTTTGTATGTTGGTGCGCTTGTGCGTGTGTTTAGTGACCGGTCGCGTAAATTTAGAGAGATCGGATAACCAGCCGTTGCGTAGGGCCGCCATGGCGGTCCTACGCAACGGCAAAAATTTTTATAACCAGTTAGTTTTAATATTACCTGATTTTAATAAACAGTTTATATCAAGAGTAGATGCAAGTGATGTCGCTATCAGTGGAGTTTTAATCCAAATTAATAATGAAGATATAGAAGAGCCGATATGTTTTATATCTCGAATCTTGAAAAGCTACGAAGTTAAATATGCTATTAGTGAAAAAGAAATGTTAGCTGTAGTACACGCGGTTCAAAAGCTTAGATTTCATTTATTGGGCAAGAACTTCATAGTAGAAACAGATCATGCTGCGTTGACATCACTTTTGAGTACAAGGTTTAAAATAATAGAGTGTATCGTTGGTCTTTGTTATTGTCAGAGTATAATTTTGAAATTAGGCATATAAAGGGAGTACTAAATGTTACTGCCGATGCGTTATCTAAAATGTATAACAATAAAAGTAAATTTAATTATGTTGAATTAAATGAATATAATAGAGAATATGCTGAAGGGGCTTTTGAGTATGAGGTGATCCTTCTGGTCCAACAGGATGAAAGTTTTAAATAATTTTAAAGAAGTTGTATGAAATTAAGATAATTAAATAAAAGTTTTATTGTGCGAGAAGAATTAATTAATGGAAAATTATTAGCAATTAAAGTTATATTATGGTTATTGATGTTTATGCTTGACGAGCATTGTTACAAATGTTTTTGTTTTCTCTTCCATATGAAATCCATGTGAGTGACAAATGTCCAGGAGGTTGAAGATATCAACTATTCGCTGACTACTGTTTACTCTGGAGTGTTCTTCGTCTGCGATGTATGGGACAAGGCCTATTATTATGTCAACAATCAAAATGACATAAGATCTACTAATATGTCAAAACACTAAATGACATAAGCAGAATTAATTTGAAATTGGAAATTCCGTTATTATAAGAAGATTTAATAAGATTACATGAGTGCTCTGCAACCGTTCGCTTCACAGGTGCACGTCGAGGAGGATGATCCAGTATGAAACTGTGCATCGACTGAGTGCGGGGATCGGTTGTGATGGTGTGCGTAACTGTTTATTGTCTACGAGTGCGGAAAACTATATGATGAAAAAGATTTTGACTTGAACAGGCTTTTCCATTAGATAGTTTTGGGGAAATGCTATGGTTTTTTCCCCAATAAATATTAAAAATGTATTTATTTATCTATGTACTATTATTTTGGACTCCTATGTATATTTCATGTCATGCGCCTTGTGGTGTAATGCCTCTACGCTTGATGTTGACGATTTTGATATACCTTTAGACACAGTTTGATAGTTGACAAGAACGTACACTTTATTTAAAAAGATTTATAATTATAAATTTTAAAGTAACTTCGGGTTTGATTTTGAGTTTAATTAGTTGATGGTGTTGTAATTTCATTTACCGTATTTTCTACGAGTTTTATTCTCGTAATTTTTGATTTATTAACGTTTTCTTGTCCATGTGTCTCCTTAAAAACTGTAAGTTTTTTTTTTTGAATTTATGATATAAAATTATTTTATTTAAAAGATTTGAATATTGTATTTTCGATTGTATTTATATTGTAATATTGAGTTTTAGTCTTAATTAATTGAGATAGATGACAAAGAGGATTTTTAACATTTCTAAGTAAAAAACAGTAACTGTAAAATTTTGCACGTATGGATTTCAAGGGCATTTTTTCTTGGACATGTGAGTGCGCATGTTTTAGAGTGTTAATCGAGCTGTCAAGTTTGTTTATTTATATTGTTCTCTGGGGAGAAATTAAAAATATTCTTTGTGATTTAGTTTATTTTTAAAGTTGTTCGGTAGTCATTGAGGATGTTTTTTAATGCACGTAGCTGTCATTTTCTGTGCGTTATTTTTACCTTTTAAAATATTGTTTAATGATGCAATATTAATCTTTATACTCTATAAAGATTGATTCTTTTTTTCTTTTTTTTGGATTTTGTATTAAATTTTCATTTAAATTTTATTGTGATCTTCATTTAATTAACCTTTCATCTTGAATTTAATGAGTAACTCAGTAAATATATAAACGTACTTAAAGTGAATTCTTTTACTGGCGCCTTAAAAATGTTGTAGAAGAGACAACCACGTTTCCGATTGGAACCCTGAGAAGAAAGCAGTCCTATTTTGGAAATAAACCGACTGAGTATCCTAGTTGGGTAGATCTGTCGTGAATGGTGGTACAGTAAATATAAAAAATCACAGTTCATGGCAATATGTACATATAAAATATAATATATGCGCGTGTAACCAAATCCTCTTCCACTGCGTTTGCTCCCAAATGGGCATCTTTACTTAAGAGTAATTAATCGAAAATCGGGTATTGCATGCGAGTATAACAGTTTCAGTTGAGGTATAAATTGTTTACCTATTAATATCAAGCGAGCCACAAAATTTGTATCCTAGGTAGGCCGTGAACGACTAAGATAGACATATTGTTATGAATTTTTCCCCGAAGAGAAAATTTAAAGAAACTATAAAATACTATATATTTATGTGTATTTTATTCCAGAAAAATATTTGAAAATATTTAATATTTTATTTAAATTTCATTATAATATGTATTTTAGTCCACGCTTGTAGGTTATTCGAGCGTAGTCTTGATGTACGCAGTACCGGTCAGAGGAAGTACATTATTGTAGCCGGACTTTTGATTTTGTTTTAGGGTAGGGTGATATCTTCGTTTCCGAGAAGAAGGCAGAGATTTTCCAGCTATTGAAGAGATAGGTCTAATTAATTTTCTGCTGAATAAAGACTTCTTTTTTATTCAGGTTATTATAGTAATTTCGGTTTATGTTTTAGTTTAGTGTATCTGATGTGTTAAAATTAATTCTCGATTTATTACGAGTCTTTTATACTTGTAATTTTTTTTGATTTATGTGACCTATCTGATATCTCTCTTTTGTAATTTTTGTGAAGTGTGATGACTTAATTAATGTAAGTGTATATTAGCAAGTATGATTATATTTTTATAAATTAGTCTAGTTATGTTATTTGAATATTGAATGAGCTCGTAAATTCAGCAAATTGTTAGTTTTAAAAATATATTTAGAGTCAGATAAATATTAGGGAAAATTTTCATACTTTTTTTTTGAAGTATATTTTTTTATCTGTAATATATTCTAGAAGGTCAGGAATTGGTGGGAAAGTTGCCTTTGTACCATGTTGAATGTGCGCATGGGTTAATTTTTGGTGCGCGCGCCTACAGTTATTTTTCTGTTTGACGTTTAGTTGGGAATAACGTAATTAATTGGAGTTTGATAGTTTTCCTGAATATTTAATTAGTTTAAGTTTGTTCGCGGTCATTTGGTGAGGTTTTTTATCTTTTATTGTCATTTGTATAAAAGTTTTCCTCACACTGTTACACAATTGATGTTTCAATACGGCTTTATACTTGATAAATTCGATTTTTTTGGGGTTTTTTTATTAAAATTTCGTGCGGTGAATCTTTGTTTGCTTTTCTAATACCTTTTGTTTTATTTACTTTACTACATATCCTGTGAGGGTAGCCCTGAAGATCCTAGAGTTCCTGGAAGGCAGACCCGACTTGAGATAGACCGAGCAAGCTGTTGTGTATTGTGGACTAATTTAAATAAGCAATCAACACCGCAGTACATAGCAATATGTCACGTCTAAGTTTAGAGAATTGACGAAGTGCCACTTGTAAATAATCATAAATCAAATTGACAAGTTACGATTTAACCTATTACTAATAGTACGAAATGTAGGTGAGATCACTTAATCAATCTAAGACATAACTGATTTAATCCATGGTATACTCTGGAAATTCTTTTTGTGGCTCATTCCTTACAATTACAGCATGTTACTTGTGTATGTTTTCTTTAAATAAACAAGTTTATCCTAACAGCAATATAATATGTATAATGGGCTAATCTAAATAAAATGTAAATTTTTTTAGGACAAGAAACTAATTTTGTCTTATGTAATAATATTTGCAGAATTTTCCTTAAACATGTGTGGAAATTTTTCGCGCCAACATTTGTTTCATATGTTTGTAAAAACGCTCTATATTAGGATGATCTCAGCCTCATAAAAGATATAACAACTTTCTGGAATTATATGACAATAAATGCGCATGAGTTACGCCAGCTCAGTAAAATAAGGGAAGTGCAATTATAAAAATAATCAAATTATTGCAATTACACTATAATCACTGTTACTTTGCGAAGCGTAAGTTAACAAGAATTAACTCATTTGTATGTTATTACTAGCGATGATACTTTGTCCTCTTCTAAAAATGTACGTACATTAATCAATTCATTTTAAAGCAGACGATATCACTTACTTATTTATGTTGGATCACGATTTTCTTTATTAATTACTTCATTTGAATAGAGGTTAAATGTTTCTCACAGATGCTCTATAACATTACATTATTTATTAATAGTTTTATGAACGTATAACTGACCTTGAAAAAAATATATACGCATACATCTAATATTTTAATTATATCATATTTTCTTATGAAAAGGAAACTGGTATTTTTACATTAATTCAGGAACTAATGTAGCGGTTATTTCATGAAACGATAGATACTTGGAATATATATGTAAATAGGAGGGATGTTCTCTTTCCGCTGAGGCGATGATATAGACTGTAGTACACAGATGGCAAGAGGTAATCTGTTGTCTTCGGATAGGACAAAACTTACTACATGACCGCAAGTGTACTACAGTCTTTTGCTTCGTAAATCTATCATTGACAAAGTGGTTACACAGAAACGCATGCGTCTGGTAGTTGAAGCAAAAGCTGGTAAATACGTACTGTGTGTCCATGCATATACAGATACAAATTTGTTTTTATACAGATTTGTATTATTTTGTATCAAAGCTTGATGTGAATTATCGCATCGACATGCAATCTATTTTTTGCAAGTAAAAAAATATTTATAAGAAAAATTATATTGCTTGTCACAAAATAACCAATGTCAAAATGAAATTAGATAAATAGTTAGTTATAAATACACGGCAAGTGGCTTATAATAATTTGCAAGTACTAGTTACTCAGTGCTTACTGAGATGATGTTCTTTTTGAAACAGGTGTACATGTCTGCGCTATCAAAATAACGCGTTTGACTATAATGCTCACATGACGCAACAGTAACTTTATGAATTTTATTTTCAATCAGCCTAGCTTAAAATAATTATTAATATTAGTTTTTATAACTATGACAAGCTTCCCAGATCACATTGGGTGTTATACATACATCACAAAAAAAACAAGGGTCTTGTAAATATATCTAGATTTTATAAATTTATTATTACATTATTAATTATTTATTACTATGTATAATAAGTTTAGGATACAGAGTAAAATAATAATGTATATTTACTTGACAAAATAGAAAATCAAATCACTAATTTAAATATTCTTAATATAATGTAAATCTTACTGTTTATACCTATTTTCATCTAAGGCTAAGAATGGCATTATTATAGTTCTTCTCTGGAGGGTGAACACTATACAGCGAATGAGGATCTTCTAGGTGATATTATAAACTATTATGAAGACACTTGGATTGGACGGCTGGACAAGAGAGAAACAAGGCGGCAGCTGAAAATTCACATATGGAATTGCTACAACTCAGTAAAAGATGGGACTCAAAGAACCAACAATGCAGTTGAAGGCTGGAACAATAGTTTTAGTTCTACCGTGCCTATTCCACATTTCAATATTTGGAAGCTGATAAAGCACATCAAAAGGAAGAAAGCCCTATTCAACTGAAAATAGAACAACTTGTTGCTGGTAATGAGAAAGAAGTACATAAAGATTCAACCAAACGAACGGATAGCAACGCTTCAAGTAACTTAGGCGATTATCTGCAAGGAATTGCTCACAATTTTAGGTTACAAATCTAATAATTATCACTTATTATTATTACTTAATCACTATAATTTATTCACGTCTTAGCATTTACTTTGCATTAATATAAAATTTAATGAAACCTTGAGTTAAAGGGTTAAAGCTTTTAAAGGGCATAAATAACCCCCGCGATCTAGACGCCTACGAAACCATATCGTTAAAATCAAACAACATTCCATGAACGGTAATATAGCACCGATTCCCTTCACTTGTCTCTTTTCATTCTTAGAACCATAAAAGGGTCGTCGACGTTTTAAATTGAAGTATTAACACATGTTGAGTGCCGTTTCCTTAAGAGAGGTAATTTTTGTCGATCTTTCGTTCGATATATTTCAAATTGGAGTTTAAACATATGTGAATGCCGTTTCCCTAAGAGAGGTAAATTTGTCGATCATTTTCGTTAGATATATTTGCATGTTTAAATTAGTCTATACGTGGACGCCGTGTAAAGTAGTTGTTGCGTAAGCGGTGTTCTAGCTTTACTGTGCCCCATGTGCGACACCTTGATTAGTGGTTTTTACCTGCTGATGATGACAACTTAGTTGTCGAAATACGTATTTAGGATACGATTAATAATTGTGGTAAGGGGTTATATACCTTGTTTTAAGAAACCTTGAGTTATTTATATTATATCTATGGAGTATGGAAAATAATTTTAGTCGCGATAAATTGTCCGGCGATGTAATATCGTACGTTGAATTGACAGTAATTCTAAATATTAACACTAAAAGTATTGTTTCAAACCTTCACAAAGACACATTCAAAATCACTAAATTTTGTTTGTTGAAGTTTTTTATTACGAAATCGCAAAAACGACATATTATCTTTAATAATAATCGTCCAGTATGTAAAGCTTTCGGGCATATTACATTCAAGTAATTTGAAAAGTACTAGGCTGTCCGTTCTGTTAACGAATTATTGTAAGTAAATATTAACTAATATCATTAAACTCAATCGTTCTTGAAATTAATGTTGTTCGTTCAGTGGTATTGATTTTGTTGCGTAAATTTTAAACGTTTGAACGCTTTCGGTTATCTACCCACAATATACTTTCACACTGATTGGATATAGGAAATGTCGTTTACGGCTTGTTGCACCTCTAGCGAAAAAATCTGATACAAATGTATCGAATTACGGAAGCGATATTATCGATCATTTTTGATATAAAACAGACGGTTAACAGTCTGTTTTATATCAAAAATGATCGATTTATGCTAACCATACTTACGAAATACATAGATCACATTAGATAACAAAGGTACAATCATTAGATAACTATTGTTGAACAATTTATTAAAAATGTAGTTTTACTTATGTTTTTACTATTCGGAATAATGGAGAAGGTTTGGAATTTAATAAACATCTTCCATTAGATGGAATCCGGATGTATTCAATGTATTATTAGTATCATTATAATATAAGAAACTTGTTGAACTAACTTTATGATGAAAAATTCCTGAAAAATCACATCTATCCCGGAATGTGTGGATGCATTTCGTTCTGCATTTTGTCCTTAAAAGTTTTTAATAAATATTTATATAGGAAATTGAGCGTTGATATATTTTAAAGTAATTAAATAAAAGCAATATATACAAGGAACGCTAAATAAGTAACTAAAAATTAACACACAAATAATACTCTGAAAATGAATTTAAATTATGTCGTAAATTAAACGGGAATTAAATCTGATTAACATAAAATAACCTCTGTATCAAACAGAGTATAAACAGAGTTACCTGCGGAAGTGCTTATTGGTCGACCACAAGGTTCGCACAACGTACTTGGACAAGTATGAAGAGCGATGTTTGGCAAGAGAACGAATAAATTAATTGGTTAAATTAATGTGAATGCAACTAAAATAAAATAATCTCTGCATCGAATAATACAGAGTTGCCTTAGAAAAGAAGAAAAAACGCCGTTTTTTTTGTATTTGTGTAGAAGATAACACTGGTTTGGAAACGAGTCGTGTTTACTACGCACTTTGGAGAGGGGGATGAAGCTAACGATGCTTTGAATTAAGAACTAATCAATAGCGCAAGCTAAGAGTTGCGATATTGATGAAGCTAAGTGTTGCGATAATGATGAAGCAAATATCATTAAAATATCCCTTATGAGGAAGGCTTTAACTAGTTAATCTAATGCAATTATTAAATGAACAAAATTATATGATAGTCGGTTACTTAGCGGTAGAGCAAGATCTCTTTCTCAAAATCTTTTTCAAAATCAAACCTTATTTCGCATCAATAATCAAACTCGTGCATTTACACTGATAATATGTTTAAAATGCAATATTACAAGCATACGAAATTAAGTTAGATAAACGATAAATAAAAATGTTGCATGAAGCTTGTGAAAAATCAAGTTTAATAGCTATTTTTAAGAAATCGTGTTTAAATTAATTACATATCTCAATCAGCTGATGTTGTGTGTAAATCACGTGACATAATAGGGTTACAAATGGTAAACGTATTTATAATAGACATATGGTGTAATAAATGTGAATAATATTATTTAAAATAGTGATCTTAGCTGATTTTAAACTTTATGAAAATATAATTTGAAAGAGACCATTCAGTTTCAGGTAAATTTAGTCTAATTAATGTTTCTATCGTTAAATTCTACCATTATAATACAAATAATAAGGTTATGTTGTTATGATATGCAAATATGGATATAAAATAAAGATTTTTATTTGTAATTACGTGTAGTCCGACGTCTATTATAAGGATTTTCTTGGTGATATAGGATTCAATTGGACACAGACGGAAATATGATGCAAGTATGTTTGAGGCAACCAGGTACTGGGATGACGCCAACAGCTTTTCGGAGGATTGTTCCGTATATTTCAGAAATGCTGTTCTATTTTATTGTTCGGACGATGTATGTACACTGTCTTCGTATATTGTGAACGTTTTGGGGGTAGTATGTTTTAATATCTTAAATGATATTTTATAAGTATGAAGAGCGATGTTTGGCAAGAGAACGAATAAATTAATTGGTTAAATTAATGTGAATGCAACTAAAATAAAATAATCTCTGCATCGAATAATACAGAGTTGCCTTAGAAAAGAAGAAAAAACGCCGTTTTTTTTGTATTTGTGTAGAAGATAACACTGGTTTGGAAACGAGTCGTGTTTACTACGCAGTTTGGAGAGGGGGATGAAGCTAACGATGCTTTGAATTAAGAACTAATCAATAGCGCAAGCTAAGAGTTGCGATATTGATGAAGCTAAGTGTTGCGATAATGATGAAGCAAATATCATTAAAATATCCCTTATGAGGAAGGCTTTAACTAGTTAATCTAATGCAATTATTAAATGAACAAAATTATATGATAGTCGGTTACTTAGCGGTAGAGCAAGATCTCTTTCTCAAAATCTTTTTCAAAATCAAACCTTATTTCGCATCAATAATCAAACTCGTGCATTTACACTGATAATATGTTTAAAATGCAATATTACAAGCATACGAAATTAAGTTAGATAAACGATAAATAAAAATGTTGCATGAAGCTTGTGAAAAATCAAGTTTAATAGCTATTTTTAAGAAATCGTGTTTAAATTAATTACATATCTCAATCAGCTGATGTTGTGTGTAAATCACGTGACATAATAGGGTTACAAATGGTAAACGTATTTATAATAGACATATGGTGTAATAAATGTGAATAATATTATTTAAAATAGTGATCTTAGCTGATTTTAAACTTTATGAAAATATAATTTGAAAGAGACCATTCAGTTTCAGGTAAATTTAGTCTAATTAATGTTTCTATCGTTAAATTCTACCATTATAATACAAATAATAAGGTTATGTTGTTATGATATGCAAATATGGATATAAAATAAAGATTTTTATTTGTAATTACGTGTAGTCCGACGTCTATTATAAGGATTTTCTTGGTGATATAGGATTCAATTGGACACAGACGGAAATATGATGCAAGTATGTTTGAGGCAACCAGGTACTGGGATGACGCCAACAGCTTTTCGGAGGATTGTTCCGTATATTTCAGAAATGCTGTTCTATTTTATTGTTCGGACGATGTATGTACACTGTCTTCGTATATTGTGAACGTTTTGGGGGTAGTATGTTTTAATATCTTAAATGATATTTTAAGTTCTACAATACTTTTTAACGTAGTTTTTTCTTACAACGACCCAAGCGACACTTTTTTCTATTGCTTTTTTTCTTGGCCTGCATATGATTTATTTTTGCTTAATACATGTATTTAATATTGTATTTATTCTAATCGACTTATTTTATATCTCCTATTAATTGACATTGCCGTTATAATAAAAAATAATAATTACATTATTTTAAATGTCTATTAATCTCATATGTATGTAAGTTAAAATCGATAAATCTCGCGATGAATTAGTTCAAATCAAAAAATATTACTGTCGATAAAATAGATTTCCATATGATATTAATATTATTAATCAAGTTAATAATTTTCGGATTAACAAATAAATTAATGCATTTTGATAATGAAAAGTGATCTACAAAAATAATAAAAATTATACACTGTGAGTGCATGGTCTTCTTTCATAATACTTAATCCAACGCTGACTTATAACATGTATGTTAATTTTCTTCCAGTTTCTGGTAACAAGAAGAACTATAACATTATATATATATATATATATATATATATATATATATATATATATATATATATATATATATATAGTTCGTAAAGTATAAATTTTCAGTTCAAGGCCAAATTCAAAGCATATGATTCAAATCAGTACTGCAGAGTCAAATAAAGTCAATATTCAATCGCGGAAATAACCGTTTGCCATCATAAAATATAAACGTCATGTTTTGCAATATTGTCAAAATTTTAAATACATAACCTACATGTCAAAATAATAATCATGAGTAAAGTACGTATTTACCAGCTTTTGCTTCAACTAACTAGTTGAAGCAAAAGCTGGTAAATACGTACTGTGTGTCCATGCATATACAGTTACAAATTTGTTTTTATACAGATTTGTATTATTTTGTATCAAAGCTTGATGTGAATTATCGCATCGACATGCAATCTATTTTTTGCTATACTACGCCACCTGGCGACGAGTTAATGGACTCACAGTAATATGCGTATTTTTCTTCTTTATCAGTAATAGCTTCGCTATTCGAGAAGAACACTTTGCACCGGCGTGGTCGGTTTTGTCCGTCAGATGGCAAGAGGTTATCTGTTGTCTTCGGATAGGACAAAACTTACTACTTGACCGCAAGTGTACTACAGTCTTTTGCTTCGTAAATCTATCATTGACAAAGTGGTTACACAGAAACGCATGCGTCTGGTAGTTGAAGCAAAAGCTGGTAAATACGTACTGTGTGTCCAGATGGCAAGAGGTTATCTGTTGTCTTCGGATAGGACAAAACTTACTACTTGACCGCAAGTGTACTACAGTCTTTTGCTTCGTAAATCTATCATTGACAAATTGGTTACACAGAAACGCATGCGGCTGGTAGTTGAAGCAAAAGCTGGTAAATACGTACTGTGTGTCCATGCATATCCAGATACAAATTTGTTTTTATACAGATTTGTATTATTTTGTATGATTTAACAGTTGTTACAATTAATTGTGGTTTTAAATAATATGTAATTGCTGAAGTTTACAAGCATACTAATTTTAAATTATTCAACACCTAAAATAAGTTACAGTTCATGATTTAAATTAAAATAATCACCCAAATAATTATTATAAATTTAATCATTTAAATAGCACCAAACCAAATTTATAGTTGAATAATTATTGACGTATGTACTTTTAGTCAATCGTTTTAATTAATGGTAATCTGTCAATTAAAAGAGTAAATTTCATAATCATAAACTAGGCGTATATTTTTTTATTGCCAGGAACGAGTCGAAAAAATATTGCAAAAGAAAAATTTATTTTATTCAGAATCAAAGCATAAATCTTAGAAATAATATTGCAATACTGTTTAAGTCAGGAAACTGTTGCAACATTCCAACGGTGTTGATTTTGTTATACATTAAATTATTGGTATTAAAACTAGTCTTATAGAACAAGAACAGAAGAAATCAAGTTATTGAAGCAACGCTTTTGCAATAAGCAAATAAAAATTTCAGTGATTTTAATTGGTGTTCTTGAAGAGCTATTGAAACATTTATTACTTTTACTTTCATGTAAATTTTATTTATAATAAAATAGAGGAATAAGAACGTACTATTTTTGATAAGTAGGCTAATTCACATTACTTTTTCGAACACTTTCAGTTATACTGATGATATTATATTATATTGTTTGCAATTATTTAATGTTGGTTTGAATAAACTGTTCCCCCAAAGAAAACAAGTTACTCTTTTATTTTTAATGTCAAAATTTTAGAAGAAGCCATAAAAAATGATATATTTTATGTTAAAGAAGGAAATATAATTTATTTAAAAAATCAAAAGGCATGGAATAGTAATTAATACATTCACCATTCTCACAGCATTTATAATTTATACCATACTATTGATTAAACTTTGACCACATTGTTATTATTATGATTCCTATATTTCATAAAAGTATAATTCGAATTAAAACTGACTAGCATGTTTCTTAATATTTTTACCTCTTACTTCTGACTAAATCGAACACTATGACAGTCTCTTCAAAAGTTATTGAAAATTTCCTTTACCTCAATGTAGCTTTAATCCTGAATATGTATTTCGACAACTAAGTTGACATCTTCAATACCAAAAAACCCAAATACTGCAAATATGTACGTACAAGACATATCTGTATCTGTACACATGGACGTACACCACATATTTAACCAGTGGTCACTTCAACCGCAGGCACATACGTGTCGATGTTAATTTATCTCATCAGTGCAGATTCCCGAAGTGAATCAATCTTCAATCACAAACTCATCTTATTAGGTGACAAGAGATATCTCGTGATATCTGACGGACAAGAGACATTACCCGGTATAAGTGTTTCACTCTGTTAGTCTTGTGTTCTCGATAAAAGCCAATAGCCTCCTCAGGGGCCAGTTTGAGTACCCTTATAGGATCCATTAAATCTCTTTTGAAATGTTTTTGTCTGAGTCCTTTCAGTTACTCGAAAGTGTATATTAAATGAAGGCTAATTTGCTCCTGTTTTTCATATCTCCTACACCAGGGCTCGCTAACCAAGTCCATGCTGTACAGATGCTTCCTTAAAGGATAATGTCCGGTTATTAGGTCGGTAATTATTTTAATTTCTTTCTTATTACTGCGAATTAGGTCGGCCGAAAATCTAGCGTCCTAGCACTGTGCTCAAGTGCCTGAATATGCTGGCGCCCAGCCCCCAAAAAAATTAGAAGTAGAAGAACCTAGCGTCCAGCTCCCTTAGTAATTTTTTAGCATGAAGCATCTTCCCTTAGCCTCCATTTATTTTTATGTTCTCTTTCTTGCCATAACCAGATCTCTCTTCTAGCGGAATCCCTTGGGATTCCACATACAAGTTCCAGTCCTATGAAGTTTCCTTTAGTACCTTCCTTGGCCAGTTCGTCGACTGTCTCATTGCCTTTAATTTTCTCATATCCTGGCATCCATATCAGTGACACAGTATTATCTCATGCCAGTTCACTGAGGCGATATAAGCGTTTTCTCTCGAATGGCTTCACCATTACAAGGAAGAAAAAACACATACATGTATAATAGTGTAGTCTACTAACTCGTAGCCAAAGGCTCAATATGAAAAAAATATTCCATGTGTACATATAGCTAGAGTTTCCAAGTTATACTTATTTGTATTACTTGAAAACGCGTAATGTGTGAACATCTGCTTTACTTGACAGCATAACGCAGGGCATTAGAAAATATAACTCCAAGTTTCCAAAATTCGATTTTGAAATAGAAATTAAAATGCTAAAGAGCAAGAAGAAAATTCTTTTCTCACAAAAATACTATGAGTTACCTATACAATCTTGAAATTAATTTTTCAGGATATATACGAAAAATGAGCAATTAGTATATTAAAACACAAGTTTCATAAGGCACCATTTTGCCACACGAGTTTTCTAAAGAATGAGTGGGAAGAAAAGCCTTATGAAACGAGTTTTTTGTACTATTTTTTTTATATTTTGCATTTTTTACATTAATAAATTGCAATTATTTAATTTGAAAGTTCAGAGTTTTATTTTAATAAAAAGTATGCAGTCGGTCACATTGATACTTATAATTTTCAAATTTAAATATTGCTATCAGCAAAATATCAGCACTTATAAGAATAATAAAAGGCTCAGATCATAGTGTTTGGGAATCCCAAAGGTAGATATAGAAAAATTTGTAATGTATCAGAATAATTGAAACATACATGAGTAGGTAAACCCCACCAGTTTTGTATAAGTTTTGTGTGCTAACCTTTGGAAGGGCGTCGTTACTTCACATTAATTATGTGGACGGTATGCGAGGTACTTCGGCTGTCTGACAACAGGTAGCGTCGAATTTACTTCTGCGCTCGGTCTGGATAATTACGGTGATAGGGCGAGGTGGTTCTTTTCTGTGAATGTGTCTGGAAATATCCTTTCTCCAGCAGGGGCGTACCGATGAGCTTGTAGAAAAGCGAAATACGTATCTACGTCTCTGGGGATAGGATATATTCGGACACGTTCACAGAAAATATTAATAGTGAACCTGCATTTGTGTTGTTCACACCAGATTTTTAATAATATTTTATATTATTAAAAGTACCTAATCGTTATAGAAAACATAATCATTCTTATTGCTTGGATACGACTTCAAGCAGAAGCGATGGTCGATAATATCAAATGTGCGGAAGTAGTCAAAATATATGCAATCAACCTGACCTTGACAATCATTAGTATCACTGACATATTGTATTAAAGGAATAAATCGCATCATGTTTACATCACATTTTGTGGTCAGGTTGACCTCGTGAGATTTTGTAAGAACTTTATGATTTGTGTTATAATTCAAATTTTAATTACAAGTATTTTGTAATTAGATTTTTGATATTTTGCAATATGTTTGTATATCAAAAACAGAAAAGATATTTTCCAAAATTCGATTTTGAAATCGAAATTAAAATGCTAAAGAGCTAGAATAAAATTCTTTTCACACAAAAATACTATGAGTTTCCTATACAATCTTGAAATTAATTTTTCAGGATATATACGAAGAATGAGCAATTAGTATATTAAAACACAAGTTTCATAAGGCACCATTTTGCCACACGAGTTTTCTAAAGAATGAGTGGGAAAAAAGCCTTATGAAACGAGTTTTTTGTACTATTTTTTTTCAATTTTTCATTTTTTACATTAATAAATTGCAACTATTTAATTTGAAAGTTCAGAGTTTTATTTTAATATAAAGTATGCAGTCGGTCACATTGATAATTATAATTTTCAAATTTAAATATTGCTATCAGCAAAATATCAGCACTCTTTTACTACCGCAATATGAGCAAAAGTGGAAAACAATTTTCCCGGTTCCATAAGAACCAGTTGAAGAAGAATAAAAGAGAGTAAACTATGAAATAGAAGTGCGGCCAATAAGATATTTTTGTCAGAAACAAATAAAGAGGAAAGACTGCGTTTCGCCTTTCCACATATAAACAACAATGTCAACTTTTGGGAAACCGTAGTATTTTCAGATGAAAAAAGCTTTTCAATCATGCAGTAATGACGTGATTATGTTTATAGACCAGTTTATGAACGAGTTTAGTAACAATATGTTCATAAAATTACGCGCAGTGGACGTTTTTCTGTGAATGTATGGGAGTTCCCGTGGAACGGGAATATGTGGTATAGCGGAAGAGCGATTGACAGCTTTAGTTTATAGAGATATTCCGGAGCAAGCACTGTTATCTTCAGTTCTATCCGTTTTTTTTTAAATAATTTTGTAATACAACAGGATAATTGCCCAATTGATACATCTAATAAGAGATTTTTGCAAGCTAATGAAGTAACCACATTAGACTGGCCAGCGAGAAGCCTAGACCTCAACCCCATGGAAAATATTTGGGGTATCATGGCCAAAGAAATTAACAATATCTTGCTCAAAACCGTCAAGAATTGATTCAAAGTATCTCGGATATACGGGGGCAAATATCTATGTACTGTGTACAACGCACAGTTCTGTCAATGCCTAGAAGACTCTAAATGATCGTAAATGCTAACAGTGATACAATAAAATATTAACTTTATTGTATTTTAATTTTTCCATTTTTCAAATTTTTTATTTTATACGACATTGATTTTCTTTCAGTCAGGTGACATTTTATAAACTTCAATTTTATGACCATGTTACAAATTCATTTATTATTTGTCATACTGTCTGAGTTTGTAAGTGCCGCAGCTGTGCATCATTTCTGTCAAATATACTTAAATTCTTAAAATCAAATGACAGCAATAACATATTTACATCTGTGTTCGAACAACGCCAACATTGAAAAATGAAAAAAAGCGTATCGAAATGAAGCTTATTTCGATACTGTCTTGAGTGCCATAATGAGTTCATTACGAATGCAAAATATGAAAAAATGTTTTATAGCACTAGTTTTACTCACGTAATAAATTCGTAATTTAATTATACATATGAACCTACATGCGTATGGTAATATACTTTTATAGCTGCATTACTATTTCACAATTGAACTTCTTACACAACTTTCTTCTATTAATTATTATAACATTGTCCAGACACTGACAGCATTTACACGTGTGTCTCGGCATATATTTGAATGCTAGTATTATATTCAAAACAATAGTTATGTAAGACACGAAAAATACCTAACCCGTTGAAGACAAAGTATGTGCATTTGTATTCATTGTGTAATACTACTTTTTATATAACGAAAATTGAAATTAGCAGCTCATTGACATGTCGTCAAAAGTTGGTAGGTATGTATAAATAGTTTTTGCATAGATGCATTTGCTAGCTATATCTATGAAATCCATGATCTTTTGTATAGTATGTCGTATGAATTTTAAGTACTAATATGTCTGTACATGTACATAACTCATTTAGAAAATTTGTATTATGTAACCTATCCGATTTAATTTAGTCAAATTAAGAAACATTTAACAAGCTTCGAAATATTTTAAATACTAATTGTTGTTAGGATAATAAAAAATTGTATTTTAACTAACACAAAGAAGTAAAAAAAAATAGAAATGATTTCTCTACACATATTCAGTAAATTGTTTTTGCCATTGCTAAACGCATTGTCTCTTCATATACTAAATACTGAATTAAACCAATATACTAGAAAGTTTCTAAATAGCAAGAATACTCATATACAGTGAGTTTCACTTTTCATGGGGACACCTAAATAACTTTTTTTTTATTTTGAAAGCAATCCATATAAAATTTTTATCAGTTGTGTAGGCCACGACAATGCACCTTTTCGTATGAATTTTTTTATAAAGTCAATATCTAGCCAACTATATTTAAAATAAAAAGTGTTTCAAATAATGTTATACTAGCGATTAAGATAGAGCAAAAACGTATTAGGGAAAGTTTTTACAAATCACTCAAGAAGCCCAAATGCAAAATTTCGCTGCAAATTTTTTATTTTTAAATTCTTCTACATTTTTATGCTATGAGTAGATAATAATTTGTTATTACAATAATAAGAGTACCATGTAGCAAGAAAACAATTCACAAATTTTATTCAACATTAGAGAACAAACAAAACAAAAGCAACAATTTAACGAACAATATTTTAAATAGGATCTTTATCAACTAAATCGCCTTGAAGGCAGTAATTTCTGGAGAAATTTTTCGATAGGCTTGTCGACACAGTTCCTGTAGGTTTTGAGGTCTAGATGCATACACAACATTTTTAATAGTCCCCCACGGAAAAAGTCGAGTGGTGTAATGTCAGGTGATCTCGGAGCTATTACGGCCTATTCATCTTAACGGAAAGTTTTCGTCTAATCATCTCGCACTGTTCTTGCGTCATGAACTAGGGATCCATCAAACTGGAAGTTCAAATCTCGCCTCACATCCAGTGGTAAATCATCAAACATGTCAATTAATTCAGTATTTAAAAACATTTCTGCATTTAGAGCATCTAAAAAGAAAACTGGGCCCATGATTCGTGTATTTAAAATTCCGCACCACATATTAACTTTCTGCGAATATTTCCTTTTTCAATTAAAGTTTTTTTTTTACAAAAACAGTCTTAGTCCAATTTCATATTTAACCGTTTTTGCTGAAAATACCATTGCACTATGGTCGTTTTTGCAGAAACCCCTATATATCACATTGCTTTATCTCCGGGCTATTGCTAAACCTCAAAACTGGCATTTTGGGACAAAGGCTGTTTTTGTAAAAAAACCCTTCAATTGATAACCCATTTTGGGTTTTCTGTTGCCCAGTATCGAAAGTTCTGGGACGAAACAACACCATTAGTAGTGAAGGTAGCTTCATCACTGAACATTATTTTTTTTTAATTCTCTGTCATTTAGAAAATTGCCTTGAGCCCATAGACAATATTCCATTCTAACGCTAAGAAATAAGTAATTAAACTTCTAGTTTCAAAAATTCTTTTATTTTAAATACCACTACAATATTATATTTCAGTATTTCATCCACCTGATGAAGCCATTGTATGGCGAAACAATATTGTAGTGGTATTTACAATAAAAGCATTTTTGAAACTAGAAGTTTAATTACTTATTTCTTAGCGTTATAATGAAGTTTCAACAAGTATCTCCTTCGTCAATTAACTATATTCCATTCTTCTATTGAGATCTTCTTCAAGAGCAAGAGTGTGTAAATATTTTGGCTTATACTGTTTCAATTTGTGACGACGGAGACGTCTCCAAATTTTAGAGTAAGAGATATTTAAATTTCTAGCCATATCTCGTAAACTCGTGTGAGGATTATTACGATAAGCTAATAATATTAGGTATTGCATCGAAATGGTGTTCTCGATTGTTCAATTCTCGTAGGCGTGTTTTAGCAACATTTCCAGTAGTATTGAAAATGTTATTCAAGTATGCAACAGTGATGACGGATGAGTGGACGACGTTCAGGATGTCTCGCGTTAAACTTTCTAACAGCTTCTCGGGTAGAACGTGCATTATCACAAGCAATTCGAATAATGTTCCCTTTTTGAGCAATACTTAACTGTCTATCGGCCATTCCTCAGCAAAGTTCAATAGTTGCAACTGAAGTAAACTGTTTATTGAACTGACAAATTATTTTCTTACTTCGTGGAACTCTTATTATTGCAATATCTATTATCTACAGATAGCATAAAAATGTAGAAGAATTTAAAAATGAAAAATTTTCAGCGAAATTTGGTATTAAGGGTTCTTGAGTGATTTGTAAAAACTTTTCCTAATACTTTTCGCTCTTAATCGCTAGTACGACATTACTTGAAACACTAATTTTTCTTTTAATTATAGTTGACTAGATATTGACTTTATAAAAACTCTAGTCATACGAAAAGGTGCATTGTCGTAGCCTACACAACAGATAAACATTTTATATTGATTGCTTTCAAAATAAAAAAAAAGTTATTTAGGTGTCCCGACGAAAAGTGAAACACACTTTAAAGCCATTCGCAATACGTATTTATTTATTTTGTCAAATAAGCTTTATAATTTTGCAACCTTAATAAAATATTTTTAAATTTCATTTGAATTCTAAATTTTCATGCTCTGAAATGATAGTAATTGTAATTAATGAACTATTATACCAATCTAATTTAAAATATCTTGAAAAAAAGATGGAGAACAGTAGGAAGAATTCTTAAAAAAGAAAAATACTATCCATATAAAATTCGCCTCGTTCAAGAACTCTCTGATGATGATTTCGACAGAAGGCAAGAGTTTTGTGAAGCAATGATTATTATTATACAATATTTGTAATCATGATAACAATTTTGTAAATAATATAGTATTTTGCAGAGGAGGTAACGGTACTATTCATAGACATATGTCGGTATTGGGCACAGAGTAATCATCAATTGTTATAAGAGGTGCATACGCAATACCCTAGCAAGCTTAACGTTTGTGCTGGTATTTGTAAAAACAGAATAATAGGGTCCTTTTTATAGTAGAAACTCTAAATGGTCAAAGATATTTAGAAATTTAAAATGACTATATAATTCCAGCATTACAGACAAATTGGCTTACTGTCAAGAAGTAGGTGGCTCTCATTTTGAAAATGAATAAATAAAAGAAAATATATGAAATACGGCCTAATAGAAATTTGTACAATATTAATAAGTACAAAGGTGAGTTAATAAGGTTCCATAGTGGAAAGGTAAAAAGGATCAGGTAAAACTTTGTTGACATTTTAACTATATGCGTAATAAGTGCTTTAGCAAAGACGTTTGTACTAGCTCTAGCTTCGGCGAATGTTTGACATGATCTTGTTCCACATTTTGGACTCATTTGGAGCGTCGATGCCATTCTTGGCAAGCTTAATCATAAAATTGGCGACCTCTCTGCCATCAAAAGGTGAGATAGCGTTGTTCCCGGAGCAATACTAGATAGTCACCTCTGACAGGATACCAGATGATTTGTAAGTTAAATATTGCAAAAATATTTTCTGCACACTCTGGATCAGTAAATTCTGGTAGACATAATGAGGATACCAAATAATTGCCGCTAGTTCGAGTTTTGGACGATGTAAAATAGAGTGCCTTTAGCGTATCTAGATTTTCAAATTTTTGGCAGTATCACGTCATTTGGATCCACTGCATTATTTAAAAAAAAAACCTTTTTTCATTACTTGATGACATTCAATGGTCAAGGACGACGAATCTCAACAGCATTGTAATCAGCGACATGTAAAAGTCATTTGTTGCTCTCCTGCTATTGGGGGAGAATAATTGATGATTTATTAAGCTTTTCTTTTTTTTTGGGGGGGGGGGGAGTTATTTTTGAAAGAGACGGTATATAACACTTATGTAAATGGAAACTTAATAACTAAGTAGAGATTTATGAATAATAACAATAATCTTTATTGCTTAACAGATGCAGTGCGTGTAAATACAATTCAACAAGATATACATAATGTAATGATAAAAGAAGTTAAATGTTGTTGATGGTTGATAAGTAAATAATAGAGTTGATGAAATGCTCAGTGGAAATAATATTAAGAAGTTGAAGGTAAGTAAAAACTGGTAGTCCATAATTTATTCGCGTTTTTTGGCATGTGAGTAGTTCTGGCGACGAAGAAAACATCATGCGATCGAATACCGTATTTAAGGACTATTTACAGATGAGAGCAGATTTAGCGTATCAATTTTGTTATTCACTAAATTCACAATAAAATTAAGACTAACAGACTTTCTGCGTGCAGTTAGAGAGAGAAACTCGAAGTGCGAAAGCAATTCTCCGTAGTTGATACCCCTTGAAGGGTATATTCCAGATATTCTAAATGTTAGATATTTTAAGAATCTCCTCCAAACTTTCTCTATTAGCAATGTCCGATGAACGTAGCAGGGGTACCAGGTTACCGACCCATATTTAAGTTTAGGACGTACTAATGTGTGAAAGAGTGTCTTCAATATTTCCATATTTGAAAACTTACGACATAATCTTATAAGGTAGCTAAGCGTACATAAGATGGAATTGTAGATTTAATGGATGTGCTCAGAAAACAACAAACGTTGATCAAACAAAATGCCAAAGTCTTTCATTAGTGTTTGCCTGGGAATAAGGGTATAATCCAAAGTACATATATGAAAATATTAACGTCACATCAGTTAAATTGTCATAAGTGGTATAACTAACAACAACACATTTGTCAATATTATTTTGTTATTTTCTTCTTGGGACACCAGTCGTTGACTGAATTTGAATCTCTCTCAAGTTCTTCAAGTCAGATATAAAAAAAAATTTCGCAAATACTTTTAAAGCACCAGCAACCGAGAAGACATCGTTAATGTAAATTTTGAACAGTATGCTATAAGTTTTTGGTGAGTGGCGTATACCCGTAGCGGCTGCACTAATTCATCGGACATGCGTGACCTGCGTCGCAGAGATAGTACGACTTGGCGTGGGTTTCGAGCACTACCGTTGAAAACCTCGGCGAGACTTGTTGTATTTTGCTTGTTGCCACTGTGTAGTTATTGCTATTGAGTAAATTGACACCGAAGTAGGTGATTTATCAAGCGGCATACAGAGTTTGTTGAAACCTCAATTTATATGATAGGATTAGCGTTGCTGTCTTGCCGCAGGTTAAATTGTGGCCACGGACATCTGTAGGTGAGTGCTTTTCCCCCTAATTTTCTTTGTGACATTTTTGTGCCTCAATCTACGTGTTTCGCTAGTTCTAATGCATACCATATCTTCTGTAGGGCTTTTAGTATCGGTTCCTAATCTTGGTTTTATAACTATTTGATGTGGAGATTGGCCGTTCAAGTGTGAAAATCATCGGAACTGAAGAATTTGTTGTAGAAGTGAATCAATTCACGTGGACCGGAAGTTTCCTCGACAACCACGTGTGAAGCAAAAAAGACTCCATTGCTGTGGTTTATCTCCAAACTATATCTACAACTCGTAAGGTCGTGCTCTACTAATTACGCCATTTCGACTGATTAGATATTTCTCAAAAACTTGCATTTGTGCTATAAATAATACCATATTTATCGTCATATACCGAGAAAATGCAGAATCATTAATTTAACCACTTTTCTTTGTCTTGAACGTTAAATAATTTCTTTTTGGTAAAATACATTAAGATAGTTCACAATAATCTTTCATTCTTCCTATTTGTCTTGGTCATTTTTGCAGTTCTTTGTTCATTTAAAAGTTTAGTATTGCTAACACCATTTTGTAATTATTTTTGTGTATTTAACATTTGCGTTGATGCAGAAAATTTGTCATTTCACTGTAATTGAGAATAACGTGCATAAATTTGGTATTTCTTTTTTTATAATTAGCGTCTTAAGATATGTAGTAATAAGTTTTCGTGTAAAA
Source organism: Melolontha melolontha (assembly GCA_935421215.2). Classification (NCBI taxonomy): domain Eukaryota; kingdom Metazoa; phylum Arthropoda; class Insecta; order Coleoptera; family Scarabaeidae; genus Melolontha; species Melolontha melolontha. The sequence goes on along the minus strand of OW285236.1, from coordinate 113,294,262 downwards.
GGCTTAATTTCATTTGTGAATGCGTACACCAGAGATCTCTCGTAAATGTATACCGCTTTTCTTTTTTTTGTACACGTAATATATACAGTCTGGTGATATATAGGCTCGTACAAGAGTTTTGGTACTTTTGAGATTAATATGTGGAGATTGTAGATGTTTATCAATTATATACTTATTTGAATCATGTTTAAATTATTATATACTTTAATTTAATTATATACAGAGCTTCACCCATTGATATATTTTTGAAACATAATACCTTTATCTTGTAAATTTTCTTATCTACGGAAACGTTTATAATAATCTGGGTTCTTTTTCTTTAATGTAGGACGTTTTCTTTTAGTTCAATCATCTCTTGCATTCGGACTTATTATTAATAGTGGATGGGTGAGCGCAAGTACGTTCTCCGCGTGGCGTATAACCCCTACGCAAGCACCTCTTAAATCGTGGTGGCGCCCTTTTTAATTGATGGTCAGTTTATCAACGTTTCGACAAGAATCTCACGACCATCTTCACTGAGATCTACGCCGTTGGCACTAGCTGGCTACCTCAGATCACCCCCCCCCCCCCCCCCACGCAAGGTAAGTCTGAAGAGGGTGATTTATTGCGCAAAATTTAATAAAGCCAGTTTTCGTCAACTTTTTATTGTTGCACGTTACGTGTAGCAAGTAACGCACCTAGCTTTGAACAATAAACTTCTGTTTCTCTTACGAACGTTTGTTTGAATTTAAAACTCCAATAATGTGACCAAAATAAATAGACTTCAATGTACTTTAAAAAAATACAATCACTTAATACAGAAGCTGCTATTTCTGGATGGCTTATTATGTTCTTATTTCAGAGACGTTTATTACTATTTTTTTTTTGAAAACGTTATTCTTCCAAACAATAATGCTTACAAAATTGTTCTGGAACACGAAAAGTAAAAACAAGAAAAGATACTGCTCTTCGGTAACTTTTCTTATTTCATTTTTCAAAACTACTTTCTAAAGTTTGTGCAACATCTGAACATAATTTTCTCAACTCCATAAATGACAACTTTTTTCTTAATATTTTTGTCTACAACAGAATTTACGATGTTTTCTTAACTGACATGTTTATGTTGCTGAACTGAAGAAACTCGAAAATTACATAACACTAGTTACACGAAGCAGTAGGTATTTATATTAACATCAGCCTTGACCGTGGACTGTCAGCAAAATTTAGGTCAAACTTATTGGGCGCCGCCTATAACACAGCATTATGTTCGAATATACATTTATATATAAACGGAAAAAGTGTTAAGCGAAAGATTGTCGCATATACAAGAACTTGCGTAACAGCTCCGCATTCATTAGCCAATTGCAAAATAATTATATCTATGTATACATTTTACCACTGCCAATCATTTATTTGTGATATAGTATACGGTTACAAACACACGTATGTATGTATATATGTAGTAAATAGTTATTACGGCTAGATGTGGGTAGAACGGCAAAAAGTAGGTTTCATTCGATTAAATGCTAATAGAAAATACAAAGTCAAATCTATTGTTTCAATTTAATTTCATGATAATCGGATTTCTTTATACACACGTATTAAAACAGATTATATCAAGTATTTAATTGATCATAAAAAATTACAAACATTGTTCCATATATATACATACTAATAGGACAATGACATCAAATTTTGCTACAGCAATCATGAAGAGCGAATTAAATATTTTTAAATATCTTTAGCTCCATCCATTCCTTTAAAGTAATATATTTTAATGTAAGAAATTATAAGCCAATAGGACGTTGAAGAGAATTATTTGGTTATCCGCTTACTAATACCACACATGCAAAGAGCTGAATGTGCAAACAGTTAAATCAATGATTTTCAGTTTGTGTAAAAGTGCTGAAAATTGTCCATGATTGAATTTTAATCGAACGATTGTAGTGCGATATATCCTTAATAACCTATGTTTGTTATGCCATTGTCGAGTAGTTATATTTGGGTGTATTTTTGCGTAGTGTGTCATTTTATGTTTCCAGTATGCTTTCTAATCATCTTTCAATAGTTTGGTTTAACATGAACAATAAAATCATCAGATGGTACTTTCCCCGTTGTTGAGCGTACATTTAATATCCTATAATATTTTAATTTCCGACATTTTTTATTGTTAAATATAAGTAGATTTAGAACATAGAGTTCAAACATAAACATTTCCAATTTTATAAATATTTAACTTCTATTTTCGATTGTTGGCCACTGTACCTATAATATATTTCTATTAGCATATACAAGTTGTAAAGCTTTCTTTAAATTCTAAGAAAGCAATATCCTGTTCACCTGCAAATATATTTATTACCTACGATTATTAATAATCTACATCTTTTGCAAACTTTTGTTTATTGACAAGCGTCATTAGTGAACGAATTCAAGACAATTTCAATTAATGTAGAAATATTTAAAATGGGGCTATTCTCGCGATTACATATATGTCAAATTCAATGACATGAGGCACAGTGAAAAATGGAAGTAACTAAAATGAGATTCCTAGGACAAATACATGACAAGGCTATAATGGAGAAGATAAGGAACGAAATATACTTATAGACAAAAACTGAGAAGAAAACCCATAGAACGTATAATAAAAGAGAATCAGCTGAGATGGTTTTGGCACGTTAAAAGAATGAAGAAAGAAAAGATAACGCGAAAAGTATATAAAGCAAGGCCAACAAGAAAGAGAAGCAAAGGTCGTCCAAGAAATATACGACAGCGTAAGCGCTAGAAGGACATGGTGTAAGACTATAAGAACTTACGCAACCTACTCAAGGCAGAGGAAGATGAAGATGCAGACATATGGAACAGAAAGCACCTCGACTTTCAAACCGCTTTACACTCGCAAGGACACACCAAGCTTAAGAATTAAGTAAGTATAAAATTTAATTAACTGTTACGCATTCGTTGTAATTTGCCCATTCCATAAATGAAGTATTAAAGCAACAGTAAGTAGCGACAAAAACAACAAATAAATTTTGAAATAGTCTATGAATATACTTCATTATTAAAAAAACTTTCTATTTCTGTTGAACAAAATTATATTAATTGTAATCATTTAAATTCCAATGATAAAAACACACAATGTTGTATTAGATTTACACTTTATTTAATAATAATAATGACTATATAACAGCTGTTTCACCGTACAACGGTTTCTTCGGATATAACAAGTGGTACTATAAAACATTTTACTTAAACGTAAATATTTTTTTATTTTATTACTTAATGGTATTCTCAGAAATTGGAAACCGAAATATTTTTACCCGCCTCTTTTAGTAGGGATACATATAGATACTAAAAGAGGCGGGTAAAAATATTTCGGTTTCCAATTTCTGAGAATACCATTAAGTAATAAAATAAAAAAATATTTACGTTTAAGTAAAATGTTTTATAGTACCACTTGTTATATCCGAAGAAACCGTTGTACGGTGAAACAGCTGTTATATAGTCATTATTATTATTAAATAAAGTGTAAATCTAATACAACATTGTGTGTTTTTATCATTTGATATGGATTTACATCAAGTAAAGGCAGAATCGATTCAATTTAAATTCCACACTTTTTTTAGGAAACCAAGATAATTACTTAAGAAAATATGTAATTTTCCCAGGTAAAAATGTATGATCGATAATCACTTAATTTCGAAATAAAATTATTATAATTTATAAATGCACAAAATACAACATTTTCTCAATCACACTTCAACTTCCTATATCACCAAAAGCAAAAGTAAATTTTGAATCCATTTATGAAGAACAAGAGTATGATTTCATCCCATTCTCCTTCATTCATTAGCAATAGAATTGTATCTTTTAATTAATTTAGACTAAGAAAAACAGAGACAAGGATCACATATTGATGTATTTTACGACGGCGAATTGATATATGTTTCCAACGCCATTGTGTGCGTAGTGGGAATAGAAATGACAGAATTTTTAACGCTAGAAGGTTGCGCGCCCATCTAAATTTACAGGCATTTCAAAGTTGTTAATGGTAATAATTGTATGAATGTGAAGAATGTTTGCCAGAGGATTCAACGTGCCAAACTCTGTCAGAGAGGTGTTAGACGACAAGCAATTGGGTCGACCAGTATCAGTGACGCATAAGAAGTGTGTTCGTGCTTGAAGTAACAATGTTATGGTTGACTCCGGTTTCTGGCGGTGATGCTTCAATTCCAGTTACCGGTGCATATTTAAGTTTAGGGCGTACTAATGTGCGAAAGAGTGTTTTCAATATTTCCATATTCGGAAACTTACGACATGATCTTCTAAGGTAGCTAAACGTACATAAGATGGAATTGTAGATTTAATGGATATGATCAGAAAACAACAAACGTTGATCAAACAAAATGCCAAAGTCTTTCTTTAGTGTTTGCCTGGGAATAAGAGTAAAGTACATACATGAAAATATTAACGTCACATCAATTAAATTGTCACAAGTGGTATAAGTGACAACGGCACATTTGTCAATATTATTTTATTATTTTGTTCTTGGGACACCAGTCGTTGACTGAATTTAAATCACTCTCAAGTTTGCCAGAGGATTCAACGTGCCAAACTCTGTCAGAGAGGTGTTAGACGACAAGCAATTGGGTCGACCAGTATCAGTGACGCATGAGAAGTGTGTTCGTGCTTGAAGTAGCAATGTTATGGTTGACTTCGGTTTCTGGCGGTGATGCTTCAATTCCAATTACTAGAATCACGACCCCGTTGTTGCTTCACCGTGCACAGGTTTTAAGGCTGTACTTACTTTTTAAATCTTCGGTGACTGTTTGTTAAACGAATAAATGTACCTTCATCTAAATATATTTATTTACACTATATACTTTTACTTTGGATCTACGACTTATACTAACATAAACTGCTGTTGATGCTGGTGTCTCTTGTTAGGAAATGATTATGTTGATGTTTAAAGTAAGACTGTGTGTCTTGTACTGATGTTGATGTGAGACTGTTGAGTCTCTTGTTGCAGGATTTTACAAGTAGGTAAACATATACCACTACCCCTAACTATTACATATTAAATCGTATTGGTTGAAAAATGCATTGTTTGATGTCATAACTCGAAATTTTGTGTTATTTAATTCCGGGAAATTATATCTACAAGCTATAATCAACTTGTTAAAAAATGACTATTATGTTGAATTTTAAAGTAAGACAGTGTGTTTTATGCTGTTGTTGAGCTGTGACTTATGAGTCTTTTGTTTCTGGTATGAGACTCTGATTAATACTGTAAGACTGTGTGTCTTATACTAAAGTTGAGTTTGTACTTTTGAGTCTCTTGTTGCTGGTATGAGACTTTGAATGATACTGATATATTCTGTTCTGTTTTACAAGTAGGTAAAAATACCACTACCCATAACTATTACAGATTAAAAGCGTAATGATTGAAAAATTGTTGGACGTCATAACGGGAAATTTTGTGTTATTTAATTCCTGCAAATTATATCTACAAGCGATAATACCCAGGTTTAGGATAACGTCTTAAAGATCTAATCTTAACTAATAAATAATAAAATATCATTACTAATTAAGTATTAGTAGGTGCATAAGTTTGCAGTTCTGGTTAATTCCTTTGTACAGTAATGGAATTTTGTGGTACATACATATTTAGAAATAGTAGGCCTATTATATACATATATACTTAGCAACTGGAGGTATATTAAGGGTCTATTAAAATCGGTCACTTATAACTCTGGGCAATAAATGAATTTGGAAAAAGATTATTAGTAATCCCAGGTAATAAATAGATTTTCAAATGTAAAGAATATCGCTTTCTTAGAATCAGCATGAAATTCACGGTTCTTTCGCATCCTCCGTACAGTCCTAATTCGGGACCTTCAGATTTCTGCTTGTTCCCAAAGGTGAAGGAAGTATTAAAAGGTCAACATTTGACATCAGCCACTGAAGTTCGGGCTGGTGTTCGCAATTGGATCAACAGTAAACAAGAAAGTCTTTTATGGACGGAATGAAGAAATGGATTTAGCGTTTGGAGAAATGTGTTGCATTAAATGGTGATTATATGGAAAAATAATTATGTACACTGGTAGTACAATAATTTTACTTAATTATTTTGTCTTTTCTTATTCTTATTTTATAGAGTTGGAGACCTTATATATCACTTCGGCCTCGTATTTGTTTATATGTCTTGTATTTGAAGAAACATTGATAGCATATTGACCGTAAAACTTTTACTCTAATCTAAATATTTTTTAAGGTTACCTATACCAATATAATTTAAAAAGTAAAAGATAATTTCATTCGTTAATACAGAGCTATATTGATCCAGAATTAATTAATCATGTTTCACAAAAATCAGTTATTTAATCCTCTCGTTTTACAGCTATGCACGTATACCGTGTGTCCCAATTTCGATGCTCACCATTGGTATCTCGGTTATTAGAAGATATAGAACAACGGTTAAATGGGGAATGTTTTGCAGAATTCAATACTCGCGGCAAATCTCATTTCAAATTTGACCTAACTTTTTAAATTTTTAAAATATTTTGAAAAATCAAAAATTTGCCGATTTCGTTATTCCTCAATAACTCGATAACGCTTAGTCTGACCTCTTTTAAAGTTTTACATTGTTCAGACACTTTTTTAAAACAAATTATTTGATACAAACAGAAACCCCCGATTGTCATTTGTTTTTAAGTTATTACCACTATCTTTTGTATTTCATATGGCGGCCATATTGGATTTTGGGTTTGTTAGGTAGTCCTCAAAATGTGCTTTTCAACGATGTATAATATGCCTGAAAAATTTTTATTTATAAGGAAAACATTAATAAGAACGTAAATTAATCTTTAATATGAAATTAGTAGGCTGAAAAATTAAACACCAATGTCAAATGAAAGTGAAAAGATATTCTAAGTATAGAAAACGCCAATTAAGTTGGCGTGAGGAGGGGTAAGTTCGCGCAGGATTAAAAGTAGTGGGGAGATTTGTATTTGGTTTTACATCAAATGTCAGATAATTCTAACCTCTGAGCGTGTATCACTAGCAAAGACATTATGTTCCGTCAAACGTCAATGACAAATGTATTCTGACAATGAAACAAAACGATAACCTGTCAAAGTACAATTAGTGCTGCAGAGATAAGTTAATTAAAACTACTTGTAGTTAGTGATAAGTAATTATTGTCAAGTATTAAGATTTATAAGTATTGATAATGGCACATACATATTCAAACGAAGAAAAAGTTGATATGTTGGAAGTGTATTTCAAAGCAAATAGAAACACTAAAAATGCGTGCACGAGTTATGCAGAGCGTTTTCCAGAAAGACAACAGCCACACAGGACAATTTTTAGAAGACTAGTTAGCAAATTAAAAAACTTTGGAAGCTTCGAACAAAAAACGAGCTAACTAGGAAGTTAATGATGCTGATATACGTCTAAATAATATTTTGCAGAACGTTAGGAACAATCCCAGCACATCAGTTCGTCGTGTGACACGAGAAACAGGGATTTCAAAATCTACTGTTCACAGAACCTTGACGAAAAACAAGTATCACCCTTACAAACCAACAATTGTACAAGGTTTAAGTGATAATGACAATCTCCGACGATTACAGTTTAGCAGGTGGTACCTTCAAAAATGTGAATATGACGCTAATTTTCCTAGGAAAATACTATGGACAGATGAAACACGATTTACCAATTGTGGAGTGTTCGATAGGAATAACTATAATCATTGGTCTACTGAAAATCGACATTTGGTAAATCAAAGAAGATTTTAAGTTCGATTTGGTTTTAATGTCTGGTGCGGTTTAATTGGTATGACATTTTGTTTACATTTTTTTTTGTTTTTTAAACTCTTTTTTTCGTTTTAGATAATCAGTTAATAGGTTTTCATCTTTGATTACAATTTAATTGGTAACAGATATTTGGAGCTACTAACAAACGAGATAATGCCTGCTTTGAGGCAAATTATTAATCCCGAGAACATGCAAAACATCTGGTTCCAGCAAGATGGTTGCCCGGCCCATAACATTATTGAGGAATAACGAAATCGGCAAATTTTTGATTTTTCAAAATATTTAAAAAATTAAAAAGTTAGGTCAAATTTGAAATGAGATTTGCCGCGTAGTATTGAATTCTGCAAAACATTCCCCATTTAACCGTTGTTCTATATCTTCTAATAACCGAGATACCAATGGTGAGCATCGAAATTGGGACACACGGTATACACCGCTAGGTGTATCACCCAGTCGTTTCATATACATTACGTCATCGTCTATAGTAAAATTAACCTGGTTATAATGACATCGTTCGAAAGTGCAATTATCATTTATCATATATTAGAATTTTAAATTAAAATTTAGCAAAAGTGCTGCTTACCTCTGGATGTTCAATGTATTCGACACCATGTTGAGATGTAGCGTTAGGTTCAACGGTCCATATTTTTAATCCACCTTTCTTAAACAGTCCCTGATTTGGCACTAAATTTAAATGAAGCTGTTTACCGAATGCACTAAGTTTTAAACTAGTCCTATCGTCCGGTGATGTATCACTGCCCGAGTCTGAATCCGGATTATCTTTATTGGTTTTCGCGTGATCAACAGTTTCTTTGCTTGTAACGGAATTTTCCTGAGTTGAGTCTATGCTGCGCTTATTTCTTTTCACCTCGTGAATATGTACCAAGTCGTATTCGGGAACTAAAACAAAAAAAAAACACCTTTGAAATAATTACAATTAATAAATAACATATGAGAAAGTACACGAATGTATACATATACACTTCTGTACATATCTTGACATAATCAAATTTAAATTTATACACAGGTCATTGCACATACTAATTCAAACAATTTATTGCATAATCGTTCATTAGCACAAATTATTTAACATTTACATATATCTTACAAAAACAAACTGTATAACGGTAAGTAAAATTACGCACACACAATACGTGGGACCTAATATACAGGGTCCTTGAAATGAAACGACAGCATATGGAAAATGAATGGAAAATGGAAAGATGTAATTATATAGAAATATTTTTCCAAAATTCCCTCTCATAAGCGAGGAAAAAAATTAGAAAGATATTTAAAATAGATTTGTCAGGCTACTGTGCGACCAACTATATCATAAATACTATCGGAGACGGTATCTTAAAGCTGACGGAGAATAACAAAAAAGTTGTATTGTTACAGTTATTGTAATATGAATCCAAAGTATTTTCCGCAAATTCCTTCGCAAACGCGATAAAAAAAATGACAAAGGTAATCTAAAAAATATTTGTCACCTTCAGCGTGTCTCCGCGCTGAAGGCGGACACTTAGAACAATTCATCGAACCCTTCCACTTGTTTCATCTATTTAAAAATCGAGTTTATAAATGATTCGCAGCTAATATATTCGTTCGTAATCGTATTGAGATTACTGAACCCTAAGTAAACAAGGCTGCTCAAGCGACAGCCATCGAAACAGTGGTATGTCTTTGAGTTTTTATAAACATAAACATGGAAGCGTATGTTTGTGTAGAGTTCTTTTTTATAGACATTCTTATCCATAGGCGACACATAATTTTATTTTCAGGGGGTTTTTGATTTTGTGGTTAGCGTCGTAATTGACTGAATATTTTGGATTTATATACTATATACTATACTATAATTCCAAAAAAAAACAAAAAGCAAAGAAAAAGAAATGGTGGAACGAAGATTGTAAGAGTGAAACAGAAATAAGTATTAAACTAAGAATTAAAGCAATACACAGAAAAGAGAAGATAAAGAGGCATACAAAGGACAAAGGCTAAAAACAAAAAAGCTATACAGACAAAGGAAAAGGGCAGAAAATGAACAAAGAGCAGACGAAATGGAAAATTATTTTCAAAAAAAAAGAAATGAGAAACTTCTATCGTGAGACCAAGAGGGGAAGATAAAGGCCCCGGCAGATAGTGTATATAAATGATAAAGAAGATAATTTAGTAGGAAAGGAAGAGGAAATAAGAGCAAGGTGGAAAGAATATTTCGCACAAGTGCATTTAAGTGAGAAGAAGAAGAAAGCACAAGAATTATTAGAAACAGAATGGACGGAGAATACAAATCCAATATCGGAACCCACCAGACAAGAGATAAATAAAATAATGGAGCAGCTCAAAAACAATAAATGCCCAGGAAGAAATGAAGTAACAAATGAGAACATAAAGTATGCCGAAGAAGATCTAAATAAAAAAAATTTATGAGTTAATAATATTTATTTGGAGAAACGAAAAAGTGCCAGAAAAATGGAACCATTCCATAATCATACCTATTCTAAAAAAGGGTGATGTACCTAACTGTAATAATTATAGCGGAATATCTCTATTGGATACAGTATACAAAATCCTGGCGATAGTAATAAAAAAAAGGTTGGAACCCATTGCCCATGGGACAATTGCCCATGGGACAATATCTAGCCAGATTTAGGAAAGGAATAGGAACAACTAACCGGATTTTCACAATGAAGGTAGTGTTAACCTCATGCTTTGTATACAATATCCCAGCAAGTGTAATTTTCTTGGACTTCCTAAAAGCCTAAGACTCAAAGATGGTGCAATTAGTAAAAACGACGCTAGAAAAACCCTCAAGCAGTGTCCATATCGGAGAAGGGACATCAGAAGGCTTTCATATTGCGACTGGACTCAGACAAGGAGATCCTTTATCGACGCTGCTGTTCAATCTGGCATTAGAAAAGATTATAGGAGGTAGCAACCTTAATAGAGAGGGACACTTGATGGAACAAAAGTCATCAAGTCATTTGCTATGCAGATGGCATGGCGATAATAGCAAGAAAGGAATATGAATTGATAGAAATAACAAAAAGGCTGACAGCAGCGGTGTGCAAGATGGGCTTAGAGATAAATCAGGAAAAAAGTAAAATAATAAGAATTGGAAAGCAACATAATGATGGAATCTGTAAAGTAATGGCTGAAAAAGGAAATTTGGAATTTGAGAGAGTGGAAGAATTTAATTGCCTGGGGGCGCTAATAACAGCCAGATGCGAAGAAAAAAAAGAAATCAACATGAGAATAATAAAAGCCAATAAGGGGACAGGAATGGTAAACCACCTAATCAGGTCGAAGCAGCTATCAAGGAAAACTAAATTCAGAATATATAAAACTATTTTTAAGACCCACATTACTATATAGTTGTGAGACATGGGTGAAAATCAGAAACAAAGGGTAATGAGATGGGAGAGAAGAATTCTGAGAAAAATCCTTGGAGGAAAAGAACAGAAGAAGGTTATATAAGAAGAACAAACGAAGAAGTATATAGCATATATCGAAGACCAAAAATAGACGAAGTAATAATAGCTGGGAGATTGAGATGGCTGAGACATTTGGAAAGGATGACGGCAGACAGGATACCAAAACAAATAGCGTGGAAAGAGCCGGTTGGTAAGAAGAAAAGAGGAAGACCAAGAAAAAGATGGAGGGAAGCATTGCTAGAAAACCTGAGAGAGAAAAATGTGCTAAACTGGAAGACAAAAACGAAAGATCGAAGGATATGGAAAAAATATTACACATCTCTGGGCCTGAATTGCCTGTTAAGCTACACTATATATATATATATATATATATATATATATATATATATATATAAATCAAAAAGGTCCCACGTTGGTTCGTTAAATGATATAAAGCTGACAGGGTAAGTACAATTAAAATAGAACCAAACGACAAAATACAGTGATGCTGTAATGTAAAACCAAGCTAAATAATAAAATATAGTGAATTGTGCCTAATAATGTACTTATAATTGCCCCTAAGTTGGGCTGACAAATGATATACACCTAAAGGTCGTATAATAAATTAATATCCAATAATAAAATATAGTGAAGCTGGTAAGGTAATTTTTAAAAATAAAATAAAAATATCTATTGATATAATTTCAAATATTGCATACAGATGGAGTTGTTTAAAATATTGTATCTGTTACATGCGTATAATTCAAATAATAAATACTCGTACATAAAACGAAGTATACTTAACCTCAACAGCTTTTTATTTGTATACCTTTTTATTGCTTAATTTCTTGTGGGCTATAATTTATGTTAAATGTCCGGCTTATAGAACAATGAGACTCTTAGATTTGTGCTTATAAATACACTTACGATGTAGATTCGGTACTCGACAGAAATACGTGTCAAATAATGGTGAACAAGATAATAAATGATGGTATATTTAAAATGCAATATCTACAAAATGAAACGAGAGAATCAAAGAATAATGTAAATGGTTTTATTGATGTATTGATTAGCAGGTAAGTGATTAATATAAGAATAGGAATAATATTTATTTGAAACAAGTCATGTGATAATATGAATACCATACATTCTTAGGTTAAGTTACGATTAATTATGATAATGAATTAAATTGTATTTATCTACTTAAACTATTATTTTTATAAAAAGAATTATAAACAGAGGAACTGTATTCTTCGACTTTTTATCAACGAATTCTTATTCTAAATGTACCTATAAGGCATATCTTTCTTAATATCTGTAATAGTAGTTTTTCTTTATGAATTTAACTTATTCAACATTTCAAAATTTTTAGGAGATATAAATCATACTTAAAATTGGAAATAGACGAGATTCGGGCAGTCAGGAGTATTCTTGTAATTCCAACGTTCAAGATACAGGTTTTTTTTGTAGCGGGTAATCTTACGGCGTCACCGCTTAGCTTCGGTTTGTTGTCCCCGGTGAAATGCAAGTTTCGGTTAATAAGGAACTGGATGATGTATGGATACGCAAACTACGTCAAAAAGGTGCTGGATAAACAGGTGATATTTTTATATGTTCGTAGTATAGTTTTTCTAATTTATTTAATGATTTTTCTTCTTATTTCCAGAGCAGCACTTAAGAATACGTTGGCGTCTTTTTGGGAATTTTTACAACCTGACGCTAACTATCGTTTGTTTAGAATGCTAACTTCTTATTCGTCTAATTTGTATGTTTTAATATAATCTCGCTAATAATTTTAGTAAAAATGATAATTTAATTACTCCAACCATATAGATTAGATATCTTACAAAAATTATATATTTTATTATAGTAAATGAATAATTGTCATGTGAATGTTAGTAATTTTATATTATGCTAATTTTTGATTGGGATATTTCCCGCTGTATTTAGTTTGAAAAAGTACAGTTTTCTCTAAAGATTATGTGTCATTTATTATTGATCAATTAAGTTAAAATGTTTTCGGTTGTACATAATATTGAAATAAAATGACTAAAGCAAATGAAAAGATATAAATAAATAAATATGAGAATTAATTTTAAACAATTAAAAACGCGAAATTAACTTTATTGATATAACAGATGAAGAATTCAGTTCCAAAATTATCTTAATTTCTAATATTTACATACTAACTAAGATGATCTGTATCTCACAAAACTAGGGCATTCTTATGCATAAGCTTGCCCTACTACAATATATATATATATATATATATATATATATATATATATATATATATATATACCGTGTGTCCCAATTTCGATGCTCACCATTGGTATCTCGGTTATTAGAAGATATAGAACAACGGTTAAATGGGGAATGTTTTGCAGAATTCAATACTCGCGGGAAATCTCATTTCAAATTTGATCTAACTTTTTAAATTTTTAAAATATTTTGAAAAATCAAAAATTTGCCGATTTCGTTATTCCTCAATAACTCGATAACGCTTAGTCTGACCTCTTTTAAAGTTTTACATTGTTCAGACACTTTTTTAAAACAAATTATTTGATACAAACAGAAACCCCCGATTGTCATTTGTTTTTAAGTTATTACCACTATCTTTTGTTTTTCATATGGCGGCCATATTTGATTTTGGGCTTGTTAGGTAGTCCTCAAAATGTGCATTTCAACGATGTATAACATGCCTGAAAAATTTTTATTTATAAGGAAAATATTAATAAAAACGTAAATTAATCTTTAATATGAAATTAGTAGGCTGAAAAATTAAACACCAATGTCAAATGAAAGTGAAAAGATATTCTAAGTATAGCAAACGCCAATTAAGTTGGCGCGAGGAGGGGTAAGTTCGCACAGGATTAAAAGTAGTGGGGAGATTTGTATTTGGTTTTACATCAAATGTCAGATAATTCTAACCTCTGAGCGTGTATCACTAGCAAAGACATTATGTTCCGTCAAACGTCAATGACAAATGTATTCTGACAATGAAACAAAACGATAACCTGTCAAAGTACAATTAGTGCTGCAGAGATAAGTTAATTAAAACTACTTGTAGTTAGTGATAAGTAATTATTGTCAAGTATTAAGATTTATAAGTATTGATAATGGCACATACATATTCAAACGAAGAAAAAGTTGATATGTTGGAAGTGTATTTCAAAGCAAATAGAAACACTAAAAATGCGTGCACGAGTTATGCAGAGCGTTTTCCAGAAAGACAACAGCCACACAGGACAATTTTTAGAAGACTAGTTAGCAAATTAAAAAACTTTGGAAGCTTCGAACAAAAACGAGCTAACTATGAAGTTAATGATGCTGATACACGTCGAAATAATATTTTGCAGAACGTTAGGAACAATCCCAGCACATCAGTTCGTCGTGTGACACGAGAAACAGGGATTTCAAAATCGACTTGACGAAAAACAAGTATCACCCTTACAAACCAACAATTGTACAAGGTTTAAGTGATAATGACAATCTCCGACGATTACAGTTTAGCAGGTGGTACCTTCAAAAATGTGAATATAACGCTAATTTTCCTAGGAAAATACAATGGACAGATGAAACACGATTTACCAATTGTGGAGTGTTCAATAGGAATAACTGTCATCATTGGTCTACTGAAAATCCACATTTGGTAAGTCAAAGAAGATTTCAAGTTCGATTTGGTTTTAATGTCTGGTGCGGTTATGACATTTTGTTTACTTCTTTTTTGTTTTTTAAGCTCTTTTCTTCGTTTTAGATAATCAGTTAATAGGTCCTTTCATCATTGATTACAATTTAACTGGTAACAGATATTTGGAGCTACTAACAAACGAGATAATGCCTGCTTTGAGGCAAATTATTAATCCCGAGAACATGCAAAACATCTGGTTCCAGCAAGATGGTTGCCCGGCCCATAACACTCGTAACGTGCAATATTTTTTGAGAGAAAACTTTAATGAGAGAGTGATTTCAAATAATGGACCCGTGCAATGGCCTGCGAGATCACCCGACCTTACCCCGCTTGACTTTTATTTATGGGGTACCACTAAAAACGAAGTATTTGATTGATGTGCTACGATCAGTAAACGGAAACACTCTACGTAGAGTTTGTAACTCTACTCGAACAAGGTGTCAAAATTGTGTGGAACAGAATGGTCGTCATATTGAACAATTTCTTTAAGTGAATGTGAACTTTAAGTTCTGTATCTTTACTTTTTATTTCTATAATTTTTTTATCATTTCGTTTGTTTACAGTATTACTTAGAATATCTTTTCACTTTCATTTGATATTGGTGTTTCATTTTTCAGCCTACTAATTTCATATTAAAGAATAATTTGCGTTTTTATTAATATTTTCCTTATAAATAAAAATTTTTCAGGCATGTTATACATCGTTGAAAAGCACATTTTGAGGACTACCTAACAAACCCAAAATCCAATATGGCCGCCATATGAAAAACAAAAGATAGTGATAATAACTTAAAAACAAATGACAATCGGGGGTTTCTGTTTGTATCAAATAATTTGTTTTAAAAAAGTGTCTCAACAATGTAAAACTTTAAAAGAGTTCAGACTAAGCGTTATCGAGTTATTGAGGAATAACCAAATCGGCAAATTTTTGATTTTTCAAAATATTTTAAAAATTTAAAAAGTTAGGTCAAATTTGAAATGAGATTTGCCGCGAGTA
Source organism: Melolontha melolontha (assembly GCA_935421215.2). Classification (NCBI taxonomy): domain Eukaryota; kingdom Metazoa; phylum Arthropoda; class Insecta; order Coleoptera; family Scarabaeidae; genus Melolontha; species Melolontha melolontha. Next base: position 113,278,372 of record OW285236.1, on the reverse strand, counting down.
TTGAATTTTGCAAAACATTCCCCATTTAACCGTTGTTCTATATCTTCTAATAACCGAGATACCAATGGTGAGCATCGAAATTGGGACACACGGTATATATATATTTATTGTTAAGATACTGTGAAGCGCTGGTATGTTAAAAAAAGCCCCACGTTGGTTCGTCAAATGAAGTATTACGCTGAATAGCTGAAGATCTATAATATAAATATAAATGAAATGACAAAAGTAATGAAAGTTAAAGTAAATAAATTTGAATTTTTAATTGGGCGCCTTTTAATATGATAAATATATTTAGATCAACGCTATCTAGGTTCTTTATGTGCCAACTAGCCGTCGTGAGCATGTACAATATTAGAATATGACTCTCCAGGATCTTCGCCGGTAGACTGTGACTGTTTACTCCTTAATATGGTGCTTAAATTAGATAGATCTTATGTGAAATAACTCTTACAACTTAATACTAACAAATAAAAGAGTAACTTAGTTAATAAAAATAAAATAATTTATTGAAATAAATAGAAAACTGTAAATTGAACAAATAACTGTATCTAGCGACAAATATAATTAACTACTTAAAAAAATATATGCACGTGTGTTTTATACTTAAAAGGTTATGTGTAATAATAAAATGTGATCTTATTTTAAGTTTCCACAGTTTACATAATAGATCAGATACTATATATTTTATATTTAAAGGGATAACTATTTAAAGGGATATTATTCAAAGGGATAATTATAATATGAAAGGTTTAGATATGTGTAAAAGTAAAATTCTGGTTTTTATTTTATTCATAGATAAGTTTTAATCAAAAAATATTAACGATTACGACTTTGTTGTAGAGAATTGTTGGTAGTGAACCTGTATTACTAGGATCCCTGCAGTTGATGTCCAGGAAAGGTGCAAGATTAACGGGAAATACGAGTGCGGGTCTTCCGAATATGATGTCGGCGTATGTAGCGTACACGGCTTCAGTTCTACCTCTTCGTCGGAACTCCAATTTTAGCGATGCTCGTCTTGTATTTTGTAAATTACCAAGTGTTGAGTTTCAGGTTTGTTTTCCAATGTTAAACCAATTATTAGTCTCTCGATTCAGCATAGATTTATTAAGGAATCACTGGTATTTTAACTTTTATATGAATTTTCTTCGGAGTTCTTCAAAAATACGGTCATACGTTTTAAAGCGTTTTTGGAAAAGACGCCGATAGCGTTTCTTTATTTTCAAAGCCTAGTTAATTATATGAAATAGCATCGAAGTTTTACTTTTACTTAATCTACTGACAAGAATAATATAAACAATTTAATAATTTAGACATAATCATAAAATTTAAAGAATATTTTTCAAGTTTACTAGATATGTTTTCTAATGCTAGGTTATGTTGTATCTGCGTATGAAAGTAACATTTTCGCGGGTTGTTTGCATTTTAAATAAGTGGGCGTGTTTAACTAGTATCGATACAAAATATTAATGTAGGTAAATTGATATCTGTAATTTCGCGCTTGGATTTGAATTATGAAGTTTAAAATAAAAATATAAAAGTACGTTTAAAAATAGAAATAAGTTAATTTAAAGTACACAAAGTTATCGTCATATTAATTTATATACATTTCGATACTAATTTAACATATAAAAACCGTTTATTCAACCCGTTTTCTATGAATTATATAATCGTTTATGATGTTTTTCCTATTGTAGATGCTGGAATTAGGGTGCTATTACTTGACATCTATATCCTGTCATTCATATTTTGTATTCTCTTGAAAAAGGCGTATACAGCCGAAACATGTAGAGTTTTTTAAATACATATATTTTGAAGTAATATACAGACCTTTAATCGCCTACTGATTAGGTTTACCATATCATACCAAGGTCACGAAGTTATTATATATATATATATATATATATATATATACTATATAATTGCATCTTTACAATATTCGGACTTTGCCTCTTTATTTCAAGGACACCTGGACATTAAGACATTGAAATTTCTTTATTGATTGGATTATAGATTTACCATGAAGTACAGAAACTTTAAAAGAATCGCAACTAAAACAGTTCTTATGAGAATATTAACACTCCTACAACTTGCTTATTCGCATCCACTTTCGTTTCAGTATTAGTTTTATGATGCCGTCGTAAATTCTATTCGTCTTTCATAAATGAAAAATTTTAAATTTAACTGAATAGCTGCAATAACTCAAAATATCAAATTCTACACAATGTGAATCAAATTGGAGTTAATTTCAGTGCATGACCTGAAGCCCATATAGTGATCAAAGTATATAAGTAAGGCTAGGGAATCTAATTAAAAACAATAAAGAAAAGTAAATAAGGCCAACAAATCTGGAGTCCATAAGCTTTCTAGTAGTGATTGCTCTAAGATATAACGGGTGTTCAGAAACATTCGAAGTCAAAGTAGTCCTTGAAAATATGAAGTCATGTCTGAGATAGATTGATTTTTGACAGACAACAGTTGACATTTAATAATTATTACAAATCAGATACTTAAGTAAAGATATACGATTTTTTGTTCAGAGCCCACTTGACTTCGAATGTTTCTGAACACCCGTTATATTGAGCAAACTGGACGATCTATGGAAACAAGAAGCGACTTCATCTGTGCTGTACATATAAATACTTGTAAACAATCTTTTAAATCAGATTTCACTATTTTTTATTAAGAAAAGCAAGGGGGAATTTTTGAACCCTTCATTAAATGAATTTGTTTTTCTTTTTTTTATTTTGATTTATGTTTACTAATCTTAGCTTTCGCGACTAATTAGAAACCTATATTCAATAAAAATATTAAATTGCAACAAAGTATGTTCGCTAAAAACCTGTAGAGAAAATATGCGATATATCCCTAACATAAGTCAAATAGGTACTGTACTAATAGTGTACCGTCCAGTTACAAGAAGATGTTAATCTTAACCCCTCTTATAAATCACACCAATAGTATATGGATTAATTCAATAAAGTCAATTTACGATTCTAGACAAAGCACGTCATTCTTGTCCTCCTCTTATTTATCATATATATTAATGACCTTCCAATTAATATATCATCGGGACAAGTGTGACTGTGTGCTGATGACCCATCAATGTTAGTAATGAACGGTAAGAAAGAAGGAAGAGACCGCAAATCTCATGTAGTCGAACAACAAGCAACTGAATTCCACAAAAACACAAAAGCTCGCATTTACAACTAAAACAAGTGAAGGTATAGAGGCTATAAAGTTTCTAGGATTACATTTAAACAACAAGTTGGGATGGTCCAAACACATAAATGAACTTGGAAAATTGACTACAGCGCTGTACATAATTAGGAGAATTGGGACTCTAGTGAATTACCATGCTGCACGTAGGACGTACTTCGCAAATTTCCACAGTGTGGCTACATATGGCATTCAGTTTTGGGGCATGTGAATAGAGGCAGGACGCGTGTTTCTACTTCAGAAGCGCGGAATTCGTATATTGTGCAATCTTAAATCGGACGAAACGTGTAGACAGTCCTGAGAGAATACTTACCATACCGTCGGTGTACATCTTACGTGTGACAGGATACATTCACAAAAATATGCAGGAGTAAAATGTAAGGAGCACGATTACCAGACTTGAAACAAAGACTTTTAAAAACACCTTACCATCGCTTAAGGACAACCCAAAGATATGCGGACTACAGGGGTCCCAAAATAAAGTGTGTTTTTTATAGAGGTATAGAACTTTGAAATGGAATAAAACAAAGATGAATTTTTTAAATTGACATGAAATTTACTTTATTCGAAAGATAATCTACTGGCATTATAATTTAAATATGACTTCTGGCATATGACCGCCACGGCTGGCTCGGACGTAGTCTAATCTGGAGTTCCAATTTTCGATGACTTTTTCCAACATTTGTAGCCGTATATCGGCAATAACGCGGCGAATGTTGTCCTCCAAGTGGTCAATCGTTTCGGGCTTATCGGCGTAGACTAGTGACTTCACATATCCCCACAGAAAATAGTCTAGCGGCGTTAAATCGCACGATCTTGGAGGCCAATTCACGGGTCCGAAACGTGAAACTATGCGGTTACCAAACGTTTCCTTCAATAAATCAATTGCGGCACGAGCTGTGTGACATGTTGCGCCGTCTTGTTGAAACCACAGCTCCTGCACATCATGGTTGTTCAATTGATGAACGAAAAAGTCAGTAATCATGGCTCTATAGCGGTCGCCATTGACTGTAACGTTCTGACGGGTCTTCCACTACGCTACGCTCTACAGCAGCAATGACTTCTTCTGTACGCACTGTACGACGTCTCTGTGGATGCCTATTATCATTTAGAGTAAACGTGGTGCGAAAACGTTCCATAGTTAATCTAATTAATTGCTCTGATGGACGATTATGTTGACCGTAAAATGGACGTAGTGCGCGATACGTATTTCGAACAGAACCATGATTTTCAAAATAAATTTGCACAATTTGGAAGCGTTGTTCAGGCGTCAGTCTATTCATGTTGAAATGCCAAACCAAACTAAACATAAATCACTTGACAGCTGACAAAATGGCCGCCAGTTAAAAAAGTGTTGCCGACTTAAAGTTTTATACCTCTATAAAAAACACCGTTATATAACAAACTATGTGCATGTGTTGTTAATTTAAAAACTATGTATACCAGAAAATTTATACGTATTGTTAAACATTTTCTTATAACAAAGGACTTTTATTCGATTGACGAATTTTTAAATGAGTGACTTCTGCACAATAAGTGTGCAAAGTTTGTCTTACATGTTTTACAGTGAGTGTCCTTTGTAATATACTATATTTTAGCAACATTTATGTATGTATTTTGAATATTGAATATTTGTTTTTGTTATGTTAATAACTTTTATTTTAATTGTGGTTACAGTAAATCACTATCACTATAAATACATATATGCTATGAAAATATGTGTATGTCGTGATTATAAATCTCAACACCTTGGAAAGCCAATTACAAATTGATTCAATATGGTCGTTAAAAGACCAGTAATTGGCAAGGAAAGAATGCTATACTGAAAACAATAAATGCAGGTAAGATAGAAAGAAAGAAATGGAAACAACACTTATATTTAATATCTGAAACAAATATAAAGAGAAGTAATCATAAAAAAGTAATAACACAGGTCAACACAACTTTTGCTGAATGAAAATTGTTGATATTTTCTGATTCCTTGCCTGACAAAAGCTTGCAAACCAGCCCTAGTTTTGTTTCATCAGGCTACATTTTTTCAGAAATCGCTGTTATAGAAGTTTTAATAATACGAGCTTAAAAGAAAATTTTCGTGCTTTTCTTTTATTTTCCACCTGAATATATATCTATATTTATTATTAAATAGCTAAGGATAAAATATTTAGCAAAATTTAACCGACGACAGAATATGATTATGTGCTCCTTAAAAGTCACTTAAGGCATACTAAATAACTCGAATTCATGTCCTATTGTAACGCAGTGGAAGAGCGTTAGTCTAGAAAACAAAAGGTCGTGGGTTCGAGTCCCGCCTTAGGACGAAATTTTTAAATAGAAAATTTCCTCAAATTAGCGTTGTAATTGTAGATAGCAATATTTAAATTTCACATTACTTCGCGAAATAACATCTTATTTAAAATAGTTAATACAGCCGAATTCCAAGATTTGAAATTATATTATATATATATGTTTGTCAGTTTCCCTCTATCGGACTAGCTTTTCATACAAAATCACATCAAATGTAATAATGTACTGAAATAGTAAACTGTTTCAAATTTCTACAAAGTTCTCACAGAAAACTGAAGTTAAAATAACAGCAGGTATTTTTTTTTTCGAGGGGCCCCAGATTTGTGAACTTATGCAGGATGAGACCTTTCCTCATTCGATGTCCGAGTTAGAGAAGTCAGTATGGTTGGCATAAAAACAAGTGACAGAAAACTTTCTTGGCAACAAGAATTCTGAGAACTATAAGGACATTGTGGAGGAAATGTTATAATATTTTAGAAATCTAGGGTGTAGAATGAGTGTTAAAGTGCATTTTCTCAATAGTCATATTGATTACCTTCCTGAAAATCTTGGTACAACGAGGGAAGAACAAGGTGAGCGGTTTCAGATATTAAAACAATGTAACGCGTTATTTAAGACTAGGGGACCAGGGGTTCTCAATTATGGTTGACTACTGTTGGTGTTTGAAAATAAATACTAGTGAAGGACATTCAAGGAGCTTCGAGAAAATTAAGTTTTCTTTACTCCAACAATGAAAAAAATATATTCATTAATATTTCAGTTAATTAAACCTACAGAAATAGTTTTGCATTAGCTTTATGTGTTAATATTTGTAATATTTCATTGAAGGCATAAGCACATTATTATATTTCATTTGATTTTGTATGAAAACCTAGCCTAATAGAGGAAAACTGAAAACAGATTTGAATTAAGAGTATTCATATTATATATATCCAGGTAGAAAATTTAAAAAAGCAAGGAAATTTTTTTTTGTAGACCGCTGTAATCATTTTATTGCAAATTTCATTGCAAAATGTTTAACATGCAATAAGCATATGATTATAATAACAACAGTAATATAAACATAATTACCTAAGTCATGTCTGTCCACATGAAACGTGCTCCTTAATTCTTCTATTGTCATGAGTTTATGCACCTGAAAAAGAAGAAAACATTTGTAAAATATTATGAAATTTCTGAATGAAAATATACGTATATGTACAAAGATATTCACACAAGTGCGCCCACAGTTGTATTTAAATAAGATGTCAGTTACAATAAAATCGTCTTTGCACTTCTAGAATAGCAGGAAACCATTAACTTAAATTAAAAGTGAAACCTACTCTTACCCGGTTTAAAAAGGCGTGGTATTCATTAGCCATTCAAATGTAAGAAACACAAATTTTGTCCGCTCTAGAAAATTACTTTAAGTTATTTTCAATATTAAATTACATTGGACAAACATATTTTTAGAATTTTCATAATAAGCTTTTATAATATTTACTTTTAAAATATATAAACTATGTTAATTGTGTATAAACACTATAGCATAATGCAGAACACATATTGTAGTGAAAAAAGTGAAAACCATTTATATAATTGCTGCATTTTTTAGTAAAATTATGTAGTTTAAATTAAAATATTTTTGAGTTTATCACGTTTTCGTAATTATGAATTCTTTATCTGCGCACATTTACCTCCAAGTATTTTTCTGCGTATGTAAATATTTTAAGAAACTAAAAATGTTTTTCGTTTGCTTAAAAATGTAAAGAAACAACGAAGAATGTGTAATTAGGATTACATCTTTTTATTTTGCAATATAATGATTTTCACATTTATACATTCATTGCGATATTTAATTGAGAATGCTATACCCGTACAAAAATAATTAAGAGCTTTATCTTCAAAGTAGGTTATACAACCACATGTACTTCATCGTTGTCCCGTTAATGTTTTCTTCGAAGAACGAAGTCACTAAAAATCAAATCTAGGCTACAAAAGGGATGATAGAATTATATCTTGACCCTGAAGAGAAGTTTTGGTAGATGTCTCGCGCAATATGTACATACGCATATGAGAATCTGTACAACATGGACTTGCTCAGAAAGCCCTAGTGTAGGAGATGTTAAAGAGGATAAAAAAGAGGAGGAAACGAGCCTTCATGTAATATGTAATTGTGAGGAGCTGAAGGGACTCAAACAGAAACATTTCGGAAGAGATCTAATGGATCCTAAGAGGCTACGCAAATGTACCCTGAGGAGAGTAATGGCTTTTATCGAGGATACAAGACTGTGCTCAAGTGCTTGGAATTACTGGCGTTCAAGCCAAAGAACTAGAAGAAGAACATCATCTATTGATAATTATATTTCTTTCATTAAAACCGAACATAAAAATTCCACAGCAATCCCAAACGACGAACACTACATTTTTTTTGAGAAGAAACCACTCTTCTTTCTTTGACTATATTCACTAGATATCTACTTCTTTTGATAATGGATTATGAAAAACGATCACAGTTTCATAACCTGTTATAACGTTCTTTTAAACTGCATTTTTATCTATCAGGTTGATGTGTAAATCCTTAACGTTTTTGGTTTCTAGGATGAAAGTGTCTTCGTAAAAAAAAATTTACGCATATGTTAATTTATGGTTGTATTATTGTTTAATTATATAGCTTTTAAATGTATGCAAGAATTGTATTTATTATTGACAAAAGAAAATGTATTGACAAATAAAAAAAGCGAGCATTTCCGATATGTTCTTGTGTTTGAGTTCAACAGAGATGGTAATGGATCGGAAGCCACTAGAAGCCGTTGATGACGTAAACGTAATTGAGGAAGGTATAGCGCGAAAGTAGTATTCTCGATTTAAATAGGGCTATTTCGACATAAACGATCGTCAACTCACGAAGACCATTGGACTTTGATGAAAATAAATTTAAACGCTTTAATTCGTGATAATTCACGCCAATTAACTTGGAAATTTGCTATTATAATGCATTTAATGGGACAAAGTTCAAAAACAGGGTGTTTGATTGCCGCGAAAACAACAAGAATCAGCGTGCCAACATTTATGTCTCTTTGCTAGATCGTCACCATTTAGTTCGTCAACAATAGGAATCTTTTTTGTTGTTCCACATTATTGCTGTTGACGAAAAATGGTATGTTGTATATTAAAACTTAGAACAGAAGCTTTAACAATAAGGCAAGTCCTCGAGCAAAAGCTAAAATACTCATCCGCTTAAGCTGTTGTTGTGCATCTGATAACAACTTACAAAGAAGGCGTAATCTACTATGGATTGCTTCCGAGGAACGTAACTGATCAGAACTGTCAATAACTCCGTCGGCTTGAGGTCTAAATTCAAGAAACAAGACCAAGAAGACATCAACCGCCTTATTCATAGTCGCGAAGTTAATAGGGTGTTAGTACGCTATTAGTTAGTAGCTACTAAGAGCGTACTAAGATGCTTTTATCTTTTCGTATTCATAGTTGCGTATTTCATCGTACTTGGTGGCTACTAACTAATAGGATCTTAGTAGAAAAAAATATATGGAAACCGTGAAAACGAAGTTCACAGGCATGCGCATTTTGCATGAAGTAGACATTTAAAATAGTTTACCTATTGGAATTGTTGGTTATTTTAAATACGTTTTGAATAATCTTATTTGTTTTAATAATTTTTTTATTTTTTGCTTTTAAATTTGATATAAGAAAAATGTAAGTAAAATATATAATCTTACTTAAAATTTGTATTACTGAAATTATATAATTTTGAAAGTATTGAACATTTAGTTGATGTACAACCGGAGTTGGAAGCACAGGTAGATATCATACGAAATCCAAAAGTATATCTGGAACGATTGAATCCATTTGAAGTATATGATAATGGTGAATTTCATACAAAATATCGCATGAGAAAAGAAGTAGCTCAAAGAATTCTCAATTTAATACAACAGCAACTTTTAACAAACAATAACCGTGGATTACCAGTAACTCCTCAGATACAATTTCTTGCAACATTCAGATATTTAGCGAAAGGAGCTTATGGTGATGATATAGGTATATACATATTTAACTGGCTTTGTAAGAAATTTATTACTGAATTTATTTTAGCGGAACAACATGGATTTACATGGCAATATCCACAGCAATTTATTCCGTCAACAATTATATATGAAGATATTTTAATTAGTAGACTTTAACAATGATAATACATAATTTATTATTTATTGAAATACTTTATGGATATTTTGATATAATTCTATTAGTATTAAATATAATATATCTATACATTTATAAGTATCCACATATAACAAATATTCATACCTACTTTATACATGATGCAGTATTTACACGTAACTTAGATATAATTATACCTACTTTATTCTATATTTTAAATTACATCATCCTATTGCCATACTTATCTAATATCATATAATAAACATATTCAATTATCATTTTCACTCAATAACTTCAGTTCCAGTTTCAAGTAAACTTTTTTCAATACTGACTGATATTTTTCTTTGCTTGCATTTTCATCTGTTGCCAATGTTCTCGAAGGCGCTTGCATCTCAATCTCTGATTAGTAGTAGTAGTAGGCTACTAAATCCTTAATAGCGTTTGAGACCGTGTTTAAAGTGTCTATTAAAGCTAACCTACAAAAAGAAAAAGCGCAAACTGCCAAAACATAACGAAATGATACAAAATTGAGAGTAAAAATCTTCATTAACTATAAGTATACGGATAATCGGTATTCAGCAATTTTAATAATAATGGAAGTGCATGGTGTCTCATTAAAATTTCATTATCAACAAAATTTTAATCGTTTTTATTATTATTTTTTGAATGACCATGAGATGCAATGAAGCAAACTGATGAGAAAAAGTCTGTTGAAAATGTATTTATGGTATGATGTGGGTTTTATTTGCAAATATTACTTCTGTAGCAGGTGGATGGTGTGCTATAAATGGTAGATATATATATATATATATATATATATATATATATATATATATATATATATAATATTTTCGTGACCTTGGTATGATATGGTAAATTCAATCAGTCGGCGATTAAAGGTCTGGTTTACTCCAAAGTATAAGTATTTTATATTTTATATCCTTGATAAAGGCATCATTGCCGAAACATGTAGGGTTGTTTTAAATATATATACTTTGGAGTAAACCAGACCTTTAATCGCCGACTGATTGAATTTACTATATATATATATATATATATATATATATATATATATATATATATATATATGGTAAATTCAATCAGTTGGCGATTAAAGGTCTGGTTTACTCCAAAGTATATATATATATATATATATATATATATATATATATATATATATATATATATATATAGTCTCTATTTCGTCCAACTGCCGCTTTGCTGGTTATAAATGAATCATTTAACTTAAGTAATATGATATATTTATTACAGGATTTGTTAGAGATGCAAAGCGCCTTCGGGAACATTGGCAACAGATAAAGATGCAAGCAAAGAAAAATATCAGTCAGTATTGAAAAAAGTTTACTTGAAACTGGAGCTGAAGTTATTGAGTGAAACTGATAATTGAATATGTTTATTATATGATATTAGATAAGTATGACAATAGGATGATATAATTTAAAATATAGGATAAAGTAGGTATAATTATATCTAAGTTACGTGTAAATACTGCATCATGTATAAAGTAGGTATGAATATTTGTTATATGTGGATACTTATACATAAATATATATATTATATTTAATGCTAATAGAATTATATCAAAATATCCATAGAGTATTTCAATAAATAATAAATTATGTATTAACATTGTTAAAGTCTACTAATTAAAATATCGTCATATATAATTGTTGACGGAATAAATTGCTGTGGATATTGCCATGTAAATCCATGTTGTTCCGCTAAAATAAATTCAGTAATAAATATCTTACAAAGCCAGTTAAATATGTATATAGGTACCTATATCATCACCATAAGCTCCTTTCGCTAAATATCTGAATATTGCAAGAAATTATATCTGAGGAGTTACTGGTAATCCACGGTTATTGTTTGTTAAAAGTTGCTGTTGTATTAAATTGAGAATTCTTTGAGCTACTTCTTTTCTCATGCGATATTTTGTATGAAATTGAGCATTATCATATACTTCAAATGGATTCAATCGTTCCAGATATACTTTTGGATTTCGTATGATATCTACCTGTGCTTCCTCAACTTCTTGCAACTCCGCTTGTACATCAACTAAATCTTCCATACTTTCAAAATTATATAATTTCAGTAATACAAATTTTAAGTAAGATTATATATTATACTTACATTTTTCTTATATCAAATTTAAAAGCAAAAAATCAAAAAAATTATTAAAACAAATAAGATGATTCAAAACGTATTTAAAATAACCAACAATTACAATAGGTTAACTATTTTAAATGTCTCCTTCATGCAAAATGCGCATGCCTGCGAACTTCGTTTTCACGATTGCCATATATTTTTTTCTACTAAGATCCTATTAGTTAGTAGCCACTAAGTATGATGAAATACGCGACTATGAATACGAAAAGATAAAAGCATCTTAGTACGCTCTTAGTAGCTACTAACTAATAGCGTACCTACTAACACCCTATTAACTTCACGACTATGCATAAGGCGGATCTTGTTTTATTTTGTGTATGTATACTTAAACTAATTTTATTCAAGGTGTTGTCTGTAAGCATGTTGTTATAAATATCGAAATGTCAATTAATTCTCTTAACGACTCCTATCATATGCACGAGTAACGAAGGATTAATAATAATAATAATAAAAATAATTTGATTGTTCAACGGATGAACCAATTATAGTACAAAACAAAGAATGCACATACACAATACATTGGTGTGACATTTTACAATATCTATTATCAATTATATATTTAATAAAAGAAAATTTGCATGAATGAGAGTAAAAGTTTAAACCTATGTACCAGATACGAGTATAAAAAGAAATATCAAAATTGTTTTAGTATAAAAATTAGTATTTTGTAATTTAACTTGCAGATAGATATACTGTAAAATTAGTTCATAAGTCATTTTACTTCCATAATTTTTAATCAAGTCATAAATATCCTAGAAATAAAAACAAATGTAAGGTATTTCATTCAAATATCGTTATTTTTGTATCTAGAACGCGAAATGGTACTTTTGCGTTCAAGAATGGGAGTTATTTTGTCGATCTTCAGCGAGGCAAAATATCCATTTGAGAACGCAAAACCATTTCGCGTTCGAGATGCAAACAATATTTTTTCGAAAACTGCAATAAAATAAGATAATTGTGTTATGCACAACAAATTAATTTATATTTGAAATCGTTTGAACCGTGTTTGAACCAAAACGGCTTAGGCGCGGTGACATAACGGGATCATAACGATAGCAACCTAATAAACAATAAATATTAGTTTCTTAAAAAAGTAGTTTGAGAATTATATATTGTAATTCATATATTCTAAGAGTGCTTATTTCAAAATGAGCTTAGAAAGTGAAGACGAGCATTTACCAGGGGAAGTATTGGAAGCGGCACAAAGTGCTGTTTCACAATTAATCCCCAAAAAATCATAAATAAGTTTCGGAAAAATGACAAATTATTTTGACATTTGTTTTATGTTCTAGAACGAAAAAGACTTTTTCGTTCTAGAACGTAAACGTATTTCGCAGCTAGGTGACAAAAAAGACTCACTTTGCCAACTAAAAATTTAACGAAAATGTCAACTTTGAATAACAGTTTTCGAAAAATAAATATTTTTTGCTATATATAGCAATATCTTACAGCTCAACGTCTTAGAAGAAACAACACGTTGGATAGACAAAATATATTATTTCAATAGGCAAAAAAAATCAATCCATCTGCATTTGGAAATATGTAGTCCTAAGCAAATAAAGGTAGTTATTGAAATTATTTGCATCAACCAACGAATCCAGAGGACAAAACAAGATAAAGCGAATTAAGTTACATAATGGCAAAACGATGAGAATTAGAATAAATGATATAAACAATATATGGAGAAAGAATAGTAATTATTGGTAGAAAATCAAAACAAGCGCACCATAACAATGCATATACAAATCAAAAGTGAAAATGCACCAATCGCAATGCATGAATTAGATTCAAATGCAAAATGAAAATAAACCAATCACAATGCGTGAATGAATTTCAAATGTAAAATGAAAATACACAAGTCAAGGAAGAAAATCCGATTTTTCCGAATTTTGTAGACAAAATTTTTCAATTTGCAAAGCAAAATTACGACAAAATAAGGAAGAATTTGCAAGTTATAATTCAAGAAAAACGATAAGAGAGTGTTATTATAGTTAATAAAACAAGAAAAAGGAAGTTGAAAATATGATTAAATGCGGAAAATGTGAAGAGGAAGCGTGTTTCAGGCCCATCAAATACCGAATCGAACTGAAGAAGACAGTATAAAAGGCCCGAGAACAGAAGATTCGAGGAGATTTCGACAAAATCAAAACAGTTTAGACGTACAAACCTCAGTTATAACAATATTTATTACACGTTGCATATACGGTACATGTGAAACTTTTCAAAATTGTTTTACTTTAAAAAACAATTTAGTATAATATTTTCAACATAATTTGGAACATACTTGAGTGGGTAAAACCTCACTAAATTTGTATAATACAAAAGTATTTTTAATAATATAAAAAATATTATTAAAAATGGGGTGTGAAGAACACAATACACAATATAAGAAACACGTCTACTTCGGCTGTTATTATGTAGACAGCGCTGAATATTCCTTCACGCTCTGTCTGAATAATTTCGGCTAGATAGTAACGTAGTTATGTTTGTTTTGAATGTGTCTCTTCTCCAACAGGGGCGTACCGACGAACATGTAGAAATGTGAAATACGTATCTACGTCTTTGGAGAAGATACATTAAAAAATACATAAATGAACTTGTATTGTATTCTTTACACCCAATTTTTAATAATATTTTTTATATTATTAAAAATACTTTTGTATTATAATATTTTCATTTTATATTCGTACTTTTAAATTAATACAGACATTGACTTAACGGGATAAGAAGTTCATTGTTATTTTAATTTCACTTAGTTTAGATTTGATTATTTAAATAATAACAAATTTGCTTTATTATTACATTTTCGGAAACATTTTTATATAAGTTGCATAAAATAGAATTCGAGAACATGTATGACCAGTAAGTGACAAGAAGAACAGAGGTCAGTTTAGGTTACGAACTTATATAATACAATTTGAAGTTTATAAAATCAATTTAAAAATTTTTGAAATAATCGTAGGGATGATTAGTTTTTGAATTTATTAAAGATAAATTCAACATTTTTAAACAAACATTGATGAATGTTATCTGGTGTTACCGCGTAGGGTTGAGAATCAACAAAAGTAATCCAGAACATTGTCATAATTGCAATTGATTTTCAAAACTTAAAAATTAGGAAGTAGATAAATGCATTATTATACAGTGCGAAAATAACCGCGTAGGGTTGTGGATCCACAAGCGTATGCGATTATGACGTTAATTACAATTAAGTTTTATATTAATAGTTCAGATATTTAAGAGTAAATGCGTTGTAAACATATATTTAATTGACAACATAATTTGAAACATACTTGAGTGGGTAAAACCTCACTAAATTTGTATAATACAAAAGTATTTTTAATAATATAAAAAATATTATTAAAAATGGGGTGTGAAGAACACAATACAAGTTCATATATGTATAAATGTATAAATAAATGTATGAACTTGTATTGTGTTCTTCACACCCCATTTTTAATCATATTTTTTATATTATTAAAAATACTTTTGTATTATATATCTAATTAATAAACTAATTTTTAATTGTTATTAATTTACTCAATCGGCACTAGGCCTAGTAAACAAGAATCTAAATAAAAAACTCTGAAACAAGTAAATAAGTAAAAAAGAGTCTAGGTATATGCTTATGTAGAAACTCATACATTCATATTTATGAACTACGTAAATAGCAGAGCAATATGTATAGAACAACATCAAATAAGAGGATACTATAAAATACATATAAAATAATACATATTATACTATTCTTATAGTAATTTTTTGATATATCTATTAATATTATAAAGAATTATTATTATTGTACTAATTTTAAATCGTCGAGATTGAAATCAGTTTTAGGCAGAGAAATTTATATGAATTTAATGTAATAAATACCTATATGTCTAGTACTAAAACTTTTAAAACTTATAAGTAATTCAAAATTGATTCATGGATCTAAACGTGAACGTTACTCGTACTTTCAAATCAACGACGATACAACATACCTCCAAACCGCTCTTATAAAAACAACCCAGTTAAAAGTGAATCGTGACAAGCGTAATTAATTGTACTGTTGTTTATTCTAATATTACCATAACACGTGTTTTCTCCAAATACGTAAACACACGTAAACACTACAACTTTTAAATGTTTGTATTTACATGCTAAATAAAAACACTGGCGCCTTGTGTTTCTCTTTACATTGCAATTAATTTTACAAGTAAAAAATTTGATGAAAAAATTTGGAACAGGTTATACTCGTATATTTCAAGAATGTCATCAGAAATAATTATCTGTCAATATATTCCCAACCAGAACTTGCATTTTGTACTTGAAAATATTTGTATTGTTGCACTTCGCATATATTAAAAACTTTTTAATCCAATTTTTAAATTATTTGCAAATATAACAAATTGAAAATGTTAAAATAATTAAAATTGAACATCTTGTGGAATTTTACTCCAATTTTCAAGAGAAAGTTCTTTTGCATCGCACTGGTGATAAACAACATCCCTATTCTGAGAATATATCTACCGAACGGTCAGGTCTAACAGTTCTCGAATGCCTCGATATATTTTTCAATTAAAAAATTTCGTATGATTTGCTTTGTGATTTGTAGACAGCAATGTTTACATCCCCCCTTACTTTGCAATTACATACATACTAACTTGATATTTGTAAATATTTCATATAAAAGCCGAAAAACTCCAACAATTTATCAATTGTTATATATAATAAACGGCTAAGAAATTATCTAAACACTTATATATATATATATATATATATATATATATATATATATATATATATATATATATATATAGGTAAACTTAATAAGTCGGCGATTAAAGGTCTAGTTCATTACTTCAAAGTATATATATTTAAAATAACTCTTAGAGTTATTTTAAATATATATACTTTGTATATAATTGTGCCATTTTGTATAAATAGTACCCTGTCTATCATAGCTTAAAGAAATACCAAGAAAATTAATACTGTTACTAAGTTCTTCTTCAATTGTGAATTTTAATTTGTTGTGAAAGTTCTTGAATTTATTTAAAAGGCAGTCTATTTTGTTTGTCGGTATGCATGTTATGATGTCGTCTACATATCTTTTAAAGAAAATGGGCTTGAAGTCTAATGAATTGATAATATTTTGTTCCATATGTTCCATTACCAGATTTGCAATAGGAGTAGCTAAAGGAGAGCCCATGGCAATACCAAATGTTTGACTGTAGAAAGAATTTTTGTATTGAAAATATGTATTGCCGAGACAAAAATATATACCTCTAATAAATTAGTTTTTATTTAGTGATGTGTGTGGACTAATTTCATACCATTTGGATTCCATTATATTTATAGCTAGATTTGTAGGAATGTTAGTGTACTAATATTGTGTTATGTACTAATATAATTTTGTGATCTGTAGGTACTTTTTGTTCCTTGACGAAGTTTTGAAATTGCCATGAGTCTTTGGTATGATATTCTATTTTTATCTTAGCCGTATCTTAGATACGGTATTACCTAGGAATTTTGCTATACTATAAGTAGGGGCTTGTATGTTTGATACTATTGGTCTTAAGAGGATATAATTTTTGTGGATTTTTGGTAATCCATATACTGATGGAGGTTGGGAATTAAAAATTCGAAGTTTGTATTTAGTGTTGAAATCTATTAGATTTTGTCTATGCCATTTATTTATTAAGTTATTATTTTTTTTAGAATTCTCTTTGTTGGATTATTTCTTTGTTTTTTGTAGGTGAATTTATCGTCTAATAGTTTTTCTATTTTTTGTTCATACTCCTCTTTAAGAATTATTACTGTTTTATTTGATTTATCTGTTGTTGTTATCATAACTGATTAATATTAAACAAGAAAAAAATTCAATTAACAACGTAAGTGATATAAAAAATCTAAGCAGTATATATTATAACCTAATAATGTAACGATCTGAAATTTACCATCTTAATATATGTTGCTGTTATATAATTATATATCATATGTTATTTCATATATCTGTACATTTGATTATTATGCTGACAGTTCCGTGTTTAGTAGTAGGTTTCCGTGGTTTTCCTTCTCGTCCTAGGCGAATGCCGACAGCTTTATATCTTAAGTCGCTCCACGGGCGCAAGTGTAATAATAACTAGAGCTGAGGATGTTTGCGGTATAACCATGGTTATATCATGTAACCATAGTAATTTACTATGGTTACATGATATAACCATGGTTATACCGCAAACATCCTCAGCTCTAATAATAACTCATGACTTACCATTCTCTTTTTGATTAATATCAAACTTTTGTTATGTCATGAATTTTTATTAATTGAATTTGAATGTATTTATGAATTTGTATCTCTCACCATGACTACATCACTTATATAACTTTGACATTAATATCTCTCATTTATAATTCTTTGATAAAAGTAATACTTACCGAAACATGAAAGAGCATATTTTAAATATATACATATTAATGTAAAACAGATCTTCAATCGCCGAATATCTAAATCAACTATATTGTACAAAGGTCAAGAAATAATTATCTATCTATATATATATATATATATATATATATATATATATATATATATATATATATATAGTAATCAAATTTAATATGTTTTTATAATTTGTTATAATACGTAGGTAATTATATTAATTATTTAAAGTGAACGAATACATACTATTTACAGTTCCCTCCCTTATTTTACTCTATCATTAAACAATCTGCAAATTCATTCACAATGTTGTCTTAAGAGTCTCACTACATAATAAATTTGAGAATTATATTCTTGGAAATATTTTATTAACGTTTTAACCTAAATACCTATTGCATGTTGCGCATCACAGATTAAGTGTGCTCTTGTGCAAGATCATGCGAGATATATGTAAGCACCAAATCAAGAAATATCTAAAAAAATACCAAAAGAAAACTGCTGCAGTACATATACAGTGCAAATACCAATACGGAGTAAGAAATCAATTAAAATGAGAAAAGTAAATGTTTAATTATAATTGTGATTTTGCAATGGAACAAAAGTGATCGTAGCCATCCGTGCATTTAAGAACATTCTCCTTCGTTAAATATTCGCGAAGTTTTATACGTACGACCCAAAAAGTACAACTCGAAAAGATTTAATTCACGATTCTTACATTATATTAATGCTGATTTAAATGGATGCGAGTGTGAGAAAATAGAGAAGCTGTTATAACCTTCTGCAGACGTATAAATACATACAGGTATATAAATAAGTGATAAATTAGCGATACTTTCACTGATATCTGGCCAACGTATTTAGTGTCTATGTCTATAATACGTATGGAAATGAAAGGTGATTCACGAGTAATGTCAGCTGTATAATTGGTTAGATAATATGCAAACATATATCTATGTGCTCATTAATTAAGAAATGTTTTGGTAATAAAACTCAGGTCAACATGAAAATTCAAACATAATCAATAATTAGTAACGAAAAAATGAAAGGTCTAAATAAATACTTGAAGTACTGGCATTTTATAATAGTTAAAATATGTTAATTCTTTACGATAAACATAATAACGTCTGTTCAAATTAATATATTAAGTACCATGAAAGTTGTCTTTTTGTTGTACATCAAATACTGTATCATATTGTAAAGAATATATTTTCACCTAATCTTTTACGGAAAAGTAGTGAAAGTTGATTTTACATATAATTAATTTTAGACAATACAATGATCAATAAATGGCCATTAGCAATCTGCTCGTGAGAAAACTTAACGGTTTATAATTCGGAAAGATCGAACATCAATACAAGGTAACTGTAAATATAAATAATGATTAAATTAGCTATAAGGGGAGTATTTTATATCATCTACGAAGCTATGAAAACAATATGCTATGGGTATCAATTTTCTTATGTGAAGTTTCAAGCAGTTTCAGTTTAAGCAGTTCAAATGCGGCAGAGAATCCATTAATGATGACCCAAAATGTGGAAGACCTCTGAAATCTCGAACTGAAGAAATCATCAATAAAGTTGAAGATTTGATGTTGACTGACCGCCGAGTAAAAGTTTCGGTTATTGCTGGAGAAGAGAAATATCAGAAGTGAGAGTTAAAATTCTACACAATAATTTGGGAATGATCAAAGTGTCGGGATGATGGATTCCCAGGCTGCCCAATCCCGAACAAAAACTGTGTGGATGACAAATTTATGACGGGAATTTGACTGTTTTGTCTCAAGGTTAAGTCTTCTTAAATAAAATTGTAGCTGGGAATGAAACTTGGGTACACCACTGAACTCTTCAACGAAACAAGAGTCCATGCAACGGCTTCGTAACTCCAACGCCAAAGAAGACAAAAACACAATTTTCTACGGGAAAAGTGATGACCACGGTTTTCTGGGACGCAGAGGGGATTTTCTTAATTGAGTACATGCATGCCAAAAGAGACTACAATAACGGGAAATGTCTACAAAGGCACAATTAAGAACTTGAACACGGCTATACGTAAAAAAGGCCCACAGTTTTACTCAGAAAGTTCTGCTTCTGCACGATAACGGCAGGGTGCATAGGGCACGAATTGTTCAAGCAGTAACCAATGAATACGGCTTTCAGTAATTACAACATCCACCCTACAGTCCCGACTTCGCTCCCTGTGACTATTATCTCTTCCCAAAACTCAGCTTCTATCCTCCGTTGCATTTATTGCTGTGTGCGTTCAAGAATACCGGGGGTATTCCGAATTGTCTCAATTGCTCCAACAATACGATACATTTATTATAGTATAACTAACATGATTTAACATTGCGCCCGTCTCTGCAAAAACATTCACTTTGAAGGGAAAATATTTATTTGTCATTTCAATATTATTGTGTCAAAGTATTGTCAAAGTTTTCTAAAATACATTACACAAATTCTGAGTTGAGCGATATACATTTTGTTTACGATCTTACCAATGGTAATTCACGTGCAGCTAGGCATATTTATGGAGAGCGATACCCGAACCGTGCCATCCCGCATAATTCGATTTTGCCTGTCTTCACTAACGTCTTAGTGAAATGGAAAGTTTTAAAAAACATGCGGCTCATAGCGAGCACCTACGTACAGTTAGAATTCTACGAGTGGAAGAAATTAAATTGAGGAACATCCTACTACAAGCACCAGAATAATAGCCTCAGTCTTAAACATTAGTCAGCACACAGTTTAGAAGATATTGAAGAATCAACTGTTGTATCCATACCACATACAACGGGCACAGTCACTTTTGCCAGCAGATTTCCCGCAAAGATTGGCTTTTTGTCAATGAATACAACAGAGAATCGCATTAAATCCTCAGTTTTTGACTCAAGTATTGTCCACCGACAAGGCTAATTTCTCCAGACATGCTATTATTAATTTTCATAATAATCACATATGGGCCGAAGAAAACCTACACGAAACATTGGAAACCCGTCATCAACATCAATTCTTTGTTAAAGGTTCGACCGGAATTGTTGGAGATCACTTGATAGGTCCATATTTTTTGCCGATGAGGTTATTAGGAGAAGTATACTGCCGCTTTCTTGAAGAGGAGCTAGCACTACTGTTGGAAGAAGTCCCGCTGCAATGAAGATTACAAATGTATTTTATGCACGATGGTACTCCAGCACATTTCAGTTTAGTTGCTCGTTAGTTTTTAGACGTTGTGTATCCAAATCGGTGGATAGGGCGAGGAGGTCTACAACCGCGGCCTACACGATCTCCAGACTTAAATTTTCTAGATTTTTTCTCTAGGGTCATCTTAAACCACTAGTTTATACAACTCTTATTGAAAATGTTGATGAACTGAACAATCGTATTGTTGCAGCATTTGAGAGAATTCGAAACACCCCTGGTATTCTTGAAAGCACTCACCAATCGATGCAACGAAAGATAGAAGTTGCATTGTAGTTGAAGGCGGTCATTTTCAACAATTTTTATAAGTTAATTTTGTTGTATTAGTACGTTTTATTGTATGAACTTTTAATTTACTATTAAACATCTCGTAACTTTAAAACTAAGCCGTTTAAGACTCACATTCATATGCATTTTTAAGATCATAATAGCCCTAGGAATCAGCCCATAAAATTTGTTGCATATATTTAGAATCACCTTGTAACCTTAACTTGTCTACGCTAATACAGCGAAAAACCGACACTTTCGATATCTCAATATACCCTTTCTGCCGCTTATATTAAATAAAATGACTGCAAAAACCGCATAGGCGTAGCAACAGGTGCTTTATTCAGCCACTAAAATTTTATTCTAAATAAATTACCTCCTCGGAAATTCTCCGAGTTCTCAATTGACGACTAAATTGCAAGAGAGCAAGATTTCGTTTTATACGATGAGATACAGATACTTAAAACAACCCATAGATGGAGCTGCTCTAGAAAAGAACTTAAATAAGAATTACGTACTTAGAAAAATATTTTGATAGACTCTAAATTAATGCAATAAAACATAAACAACTAGAAAGGAAATTCAATTAATTACGTTCGAAATAACGAAATTCATTAAAAGCAATTGTCCAGAAAATAGACACAAAATGTCTCTGAATCTTTAATACAACAAAATAGATATTAAAAAGAAAATATCATATGACAACTATAATTAAATTCACAAAAGACAAAGCTATAAGTCAATCTAAATAATGTAAACTAAAATTCACTCAAGAACTGTTTAAATTTACTCAAATTAAATGGTTGACAATACAAACTCTACCATCTTTATCGAAAATCCAAACGCCATCTACAGCAAAACATATGAAAGATAATAAATCAAAACTTTGATGTACACAAGCTTACATACATATCCTTATTAATATATCTCAATTTAATTAAATTTAAATAATACGTCAAAATTACTACAACGAAATTTCCTGTTTCAACTAACGATAGAATAAATATCTGCAAAAGAAAAACATTATACAAATCCTACAATAGCGAAATTACAATTTACGAGTAGGTATAAGCAAAATTCTACGATATACCGATCAGTTTACCATTTATTGACCAAACGACCAAAAATTGCAAAGGGGCGAAATCTGCCCGTTACAATGGTCAAGAATTTGGAGTGAAGTTTGACAACATTTTTTCCAAGATTAGATGCGAAAATATTGAATATTGATTGAAAAAGTCTTTTTTATAAATAATTTTTACATTAACACTATTTGATTGACAATTATAATATGGAGTTCTTTTACAAATTTTTATATGGCTCGCTAAATCATTTAAAGGAAGTTTTACATTGTAACATATTTACATCTACACCCTAATTAAATATTGAGCTATTTAATTATGTAATTGCTAGATTATTTAAATATAATAACCATGACCCTATTTCTATTTTATTATATTAATCAAGTACTGCTAATTGTATTTCCTCACAAATAAATTATATTAAATACTAATCTGCAATATTCTATTGAATAGAATCTTTATTATAACTACAAAATTCCCTGTTGAGTTTACATAATTTGAGGCTTAAGTACTGCTATCCTTGATTTGGAATTGCTACATAGCAAACAAATATTAAAATAAGTAAATAACAAATAAATAGCAATAAATGTATAATAAAACCTTGTGCAAAAAATACTTAATTTCCGACTCGATAACAATATGTGTATACCCGTTCACTTTTAAAATGTGTTTTGTAATTTTTGCACGATAATTTCCTGCTTATACACACAATGCGTGGTTGAAGTGCTTTCGACATCTAAACGGACCATTGAATGGGAAAACCACAAAATTTCACAGTCAAAAGCATATCTGTTTATAAAGTAAGAGTGGAGTTAATTTTGCGAGAGATTTTAGCGTTTTAAAATTGTGGCGCAAGGTTATCTACATTAATGCAAGCAGCAGCAAACGTTGATATAATAAACAGTAAAATGAAATGATCCAATGAGATAAAGGAAATATTAATAACAAACGATATTTAGAGGCGTCATAATTAGGCATTTTAATGTGGTACAAGGTTTATAGTTATAGGATTTTGTTAATTTTCCTAATACAGTGATACTTGTATATAATGATATTAATGACCCTCTATATTGTGACTACCTGTCTATAGTAACTATTTTAGGTGGAACAAAACTATCCCTATGCTTTTTAATGAACTTTGTTTTCTATATAATGAGCACATTATAAGGAAACCCCTCTGTTTAAAGACATTTCCCAAATGCAGGTAACCCTAGCTTATGAAAATATTACGTTCCACGAAGTGTCCGTAAGTTGATTTCATGGTGTCTAATTATTATCACTGTTGTTGCATATATGGTCACGAACGTTTTGTACCACCTGTCATACCATTTCCGTGTTATGTTCCCCATTTTTTTGATTGATAAAAACAATTGAATCATGAAGACATGTAAACGTTTCAGTTACAATGGAGAATTACCAAATACGTGTTCGTTCGTTAAGTAAAAAGCGGTATATCAAATGTTCTTATAAAAGCGGCGTTAGCCCTTTATTCATTTTATTTTTTGGGATTTTCTTAGATTTCCGTGATTAACCTGTCGCTGAACTTCCTACTACCGAAAAAAAAATACAAATCACATAATAAAAGAAAATAACCAAGAATCGAGAGAAGGTAGTGATGATAATCATGAGATTATTGTTAATCATCCAAAATCTGACATTTCTGATGCTATAAAATTAATTGATGCAATCAATAAATAAGATCACTTTTTTCCACCAATATTCCATAAATACCGCAAAGCAATAGAAAGTAACGGAATTTTGCTATAAACGTAATTAGTAAAGACTCCGCCTGCAGCACCCTGGGGTGGATTGAGTAGCTCCACGGGTGCTGTTGCCGGTCCTAAGCCCGGATAAAGGAGGAGGTTTGATGGGCAAGGTTAGCAGCCTACCCACCGCAAAAAACACCTACCGCTCAAAGAACTACTGGCGCAGCATCGGACAAAGCCGGACCGATTTTACGGAACACCGACACGGCGAGATAACGGAAAAAACGACTATGGAA
This sequence comes from Melolontha melolontha, assembly GCA_935421215.2. Lineage (NCBI taxonomy): Eukaryota > Metazoa > Arthropoda > Insecta > Coleoptera > Scarabaeidae > Melolontha > Melolontha melolontha. The sequence goes on along the minus strand of OW285236.1, from coordinate 113,253,538 downwards.
ATCGCAGAGACTACGAATTGGGAGCTGGAATATAACATCATGGCACACCAGGGACCAAGAAGTTATAATGGAACTGGGAAAACACAATATCGATATATGCGCACTATCGAAATTAAAAAGCAAAGGCAAAGGAAATAGAAGATACCAGAACTACATACTATTCTATAGTGGGAAAGAAAAGGATCGGAGAGCACAAGCTGGAGTAGGAGTTCTGATACACGAAAGATTTGAGAACTACATCGATGAGGTGAAATACATAAACAGTAATATCATGTACATTTCTCTTAAAACAGAAACAACAAAAACGTACTTCATAAGCATATATACACCAGATATAAACAAGCCTAGAGAGGAACGAGCCGCTTTTTTCGAGGAACTTCAGCAAATTCTGAACGAACTACCAGAAAAATCCAGGATCTTCATAATGGGAGAATTCAACTCCAGGATCGGCAATACACCCCTACCGGGTGTAATGCAAAGATTTAATGAAAACGTCATCAATAACAATGGAGAAATGCTAATAACACTATGCGCGCAAAACGAACTGCAAATTAATAATACATTCTATGCACACAAAAACCAACAAAAATATACCTTCGGCAACACAAGAGACCAAAACTCAATGATCGATTACATTATCACCAGCAGGGCAATACACCCGGGTCAAATACTAGACGTAAGGACACTCACGTCGGCAAATGTCGGGACAGAGCACGGTTTAGTCCTATGTAAATACCGCCTCAAAACTAACCTCGAAAAGAAAAAATCACCACTGTACATCCAGAAATTCAACGTGGAATCACTAAACAACACCTCAACGAAAACATTGTATCATAGTAGACTGAAAATTACTACGAACCAAATGACCGAGGACGAGGATGTCGAACAAATGTGGTATAAGATAAAAGCCAATATAACGGGAGGTGCCGTAGAGGCACTCGGCGTAAGGAAGGTAAACATAAATGGTAGAGAAAATAGAAAGCAATGGTTTACAGACGAAGTGAAAACGCTGGCAGAGCAAAAGAAAGAAGCCTACGTAAGATATAGGAGCAGAAGAACGGCAGAGGAATACCAAAGATACAAAACGATCAGAAACAGAGTGAATGATGCCATAAAGGAAATAAAGAAGACATACTGGGAAAAGTTTCTACCGACATGGAACATGACCTATACGGAGGACAAAGAAGGAGCTGGAACACACTGAGGAACAGGAAAAGAGCGGTAAACGAAGAAGTACAAATAAACATCATTACCCTAGGAGAATGGGAAAGGTATGTAAAAGGCTTGTATGAAACGCGGACAGACGACAATGGAGAGAATGAAGACAACACCTACACAGAACAGCTCATTGAAGAGGACAACATAACACGGGAAGATGTACATGAGGCACTAATAAAAGCGAAAAACTGGAAGGCCCCCGGCCCAGACCAAATCGTAAATGAAATGCTCAAGTACGGGGGGCCTGAATTGGAAACAGCAATCACATTATTATTCCAAAAAATAATCTCGACCAAAAAAGTGCCTAATGATTGGAAAAACAACATCACAATACCGATCTACAAAAAGGGAAATAAGAACGACCCGGAAAATTACAGAATGATATCTCTCCTACCTAGCATAAGCAAGCTCTTTACAAAAATCATTGCAACAAAGATAATGAAGAGAATAGCAATAAATGAAGAACAACAAGGCTTCAGACAAAATAGATCGACAATTGACGCAATCTTCATCCTTAGACAAATGATCGAAAAATCCCTAGAATACAACAAGTCGCTGTTTCTCTGCTTTGTGGATCTCAAAAAGCGTTTGATAGAGTACAAATAGCCGACATCATAGATATACTCCAGCAAAACAAGACACCCGTTTCGTACATTAGCATAATAAAAGACCTCAGTAAAGGTAATACAACCAAGATCAAAACACCAAAGGGACTCACAGAACAAGTACCAGTACTGACGGGCGTACGCCAGGGGGATAGCCTGAGCCCAGTACTATTCAACCTCATCATGGATCAAATAATAAACGGCGTAAAAGAAGTGGATGGAGGATATAGAATGGGACAGGAATCGATGCGGATACTGTGCTACGCTGACGACGCAATCCTGATGGCGGATAACGAGGACGACCTTCAGCGACTGCTATATCGGTTCCAAACAAAAGCAAAGAACCTTAACATGCAGATATCAGTGGAGAAGACAGAATCAATGGTCATAGCAAAAGAACCCACTAGATGTAAACTGGCTGTAGATGACAAACTCATCCGACAATGTATGCGATGCACGTACCTGGGAGTCGAGATAACAAGCTCCAAAAACCTACAACAGGAAGTCAGAACACAAATGAATAAAGCCTCAAGAATTTCGAACAGACCTTAAAATTCAAGACGTGGTGCAATTTACGAGAAAAAGACGAAGATACTGGCGAGACCACGTCGACCGAATGACGGGGGACCGATGGGCAAAATAGGCAACGAACGAAAAACCGAACTCAAGGAGACCTCCAGGCAGACCTCCCAAGAGATGGTGCGAGAGCTGGACATCTGGTTCCCAAGAGGCTGAACAAAATTGAAATAGTAGAAGAAGCAAGACTAAGTCTTAAGGAAAGAGAAAGAAGAAGAAGAAGAAGTAATTAGTAAAGTTAATTAAAATACAATTGTTGACGTTATATATGTTTGTAATTACTGCAGTAAATTTGCACATTATTTTCACAATTTTTTCATGTTTAATTTCAATATAGGTTTAACCTATAAACCTTTAAAAAGGTTTCTTCATTTCAGGTTAAATATATAGTTACACCTTGTATATTTGTATATAATGACTAATGACTCTCTTTCTGTAGCGACTATAGAAGCAAACATAAAATAATGGGTATATTTATAAAGCAAGAAATGTTCTAAACGACTGTTCTTTTACTGCTACAAATATTACCTCTTCAAAAAATTCTAATAAAAAAATTATTAAATTAAAGCTAATTCACTAACAAAAACAATTTGAAACATACTTGAGCGGGTAAAACCATTTGTATAAACATAAATAATTTTTTCTACTCCTATACTTTAATTGTATTATTAGATATTCGGGACCTGTACTTTAATGATACAAATTTTTCATTAAGATACAAGTTTACAGCCAATAGGAATGCGACATTCCAATATTCGACCAATAATGCCATGAACATTTGACGAATCTAAATTTTGACAATTCAGTCATCTACTTACTCTATTGCCTCTCTCGTTGTCCTACTGTTCATTTAATAGTTCGAATATAAATAATGTAATCATAAATGAAAAATAATAGTTCTTTTTTTTTATAACATTGATTTTCCGACATTTATGTGTCTTGTTTATATGCAATAGTTTGTGTGACAGTTCGTTAGATATAATCATATGAACACAATTTTGAATATAAAATGAAAATTTTTTTCATTATTACAGCTGGTCGTAAAAGATAGTGTATGCAATTTGCATTTAATGGCTATTAAGACACTCTTATTCTTTACGACACTCGCTTTCAGCTCGTGTCGTAACCCTCATATTCGTGTCTTAATAGCCATCATTGAATGCTCATTGCATAATATACTATTAATAATATCAAAAATATTAAAAATCATAGCTGTTCGATTTATAATGGAGACACGTTAATTCAGTTTCCGTTGGTTACGGTTGTAATCATCCGATGGAAACCACTTACCAAGTCCTGTGGACGGCAATGGCGTTCGTAATATTGACATTAGTCAATGAGCGGGGCTGAAAGTTCTTCAATCAAATTTTTCGTTCCCAACATCACTAGATGTAATAAAGAGACTAAAGCAAGACGAAACACATATCTGCATGTCTGGAAAGCTATTTTCACACAAATACTAACTTGTATATGTTCTCTATATTCGATTTTTAATAATATTTCGATATTAAAAATGTTTTTGTTTTATACAAAAAATGGTGAGGTTTTACCCACTCAAGTATGTTTTAAATTGTTTTTCTATTTTGCGTTCGAAATGAACTCATTATGAAACCCAAAACAGTATCGAAATGAGCCTCATTTCGATACGCTTTTTTTCATTTTTCAATGTTGGCGTTGTTCGAATACAGAAATAAATATCATTGCTGTCATATGATTTTAAGAATTTATGTACATTTGACATATATGATATATGTCCGTATTTTACACAAACAACGTATGTTGTATACAATTGACAACAATATATATATGTTTCTATGTCACTCATGTTTATATTTTTGAATGAAGTATCAAGTAATGTTAACGAAAAGTAGTAAATAATATGTAATATAATATACTTCGCGGATAGCAAGATTTAAATTTGAAAATGTCAAGTATCAATGTGACCAACTGCATGCGTTATATAAAAATTAAACTCTGAACTTTCAAATGAAATAATTCCAATTTAAGCAATTTATTAATGTAAAAAACGCAAAATAGAAAAAATAGTATAAAAAACTCGTTTCATAAGGCCTTTTGCCGCACTCCCTCTTTAGAAAACTCGCCGCAAGCGGCTCGTTTTCTAAACTGATCTCGTGCGGCAAAATGGTGCCTTATGAAACTCGTTTTTTAATATACTATTTTGTTATGTACGCTGTCGGTGAAGTTCGGCTGATAGTGGAGACAAGTCAATACAATTTAACGTTGTTACGTGGTTACGGTTGATATCGAGTTGCGGTAACGGTCAGGATAAATGTTAATTCCTTCTCCGAGTTGCGGTACGACAGGTTCAGGTAGTTGCTTGTTATAATTTCCCTCTTCAATTGCGATAAATTTTTGTGGATTAAAACTCGTAAATGTAAACCAATAATACATAGCCTTTACTGTGAAAATTAGACGATTCAGAAAAAAATACAAAATATTAAATTACAATTATTTATTTTGCAGCGCGTTGTACTTATATGAGACACATTTAACAAAGTTTTGTCTATCTATTTCATAATTATTATATTTCCTCATTTTTTTCTGAAATAAAATATTTAGGTTCTCTAACAATGCGAAAATTTATTTCTAACATCTTTAATACTTGTAAAATATAAACGTCTCTTACAAGTATTCTGATGGACATGCTGTATTGAATCGCAAGTGGAAAGAAAGACTCGCACCCATTCGTTGTTCTCCATGGCGAGGTGCTACCCAAATATGCGGCGGAAAACTACAGCTTTCTTGTAAGTAGTAATCTCAACTAATGTTAAATCGAAAACATAATGCAGCCATTTTCCACTAGATGAACTTTTATATACAGGCTGAGTTTTTTTGAATGTTTAGCATTGGGATCTCAGAAACTACTGGAGATAGAAAAACGCTTAAATGGGGAAAGATGCGAAGTTTTACGAGTTTGATTTAAAACTGCTTTTGTTTCTCCGATAACTTTCATGGCTTATTAGATATTCAAAGAAAACTAAATTTTACGATTTTCTTTAAACATGCTTAGCATCGTTAATAATAATTTTAGAGAAAAAGTGTTCAGACAAAAGTTTTAGATAATTTTACGCCAAATAAAACTATGTAGCTAATATTTTTTTTTCGTTCACCATTATCGAGTTATGACACAAACTTGTGTTTTTTTAAATGGAAACCATAGTTGTTTTTGACATAATTAAAAAGCTTATTTTTTGCTGCCAACTGATTGAATTTACCATATCATACCAAGGTCACGAAATAATTATATATATATATATATATATATATATATATATATATATATATATATATATATATATATATATTGATATAAAACTGAGCCTCTCGTTGGGCTGGCAAACAATGAATAGCTGAGGAGGTGATAATAAATATAATGAAAGAGTTCAAAAATATTAATTTTAAAATTAAAAAGATGGGCGCCTTTATATAACTCCTCAAACTGCTCTATCTGTGTTCTAAATTGCCAACTAGTCGGATCGCATGAAACTAAATTAAAAAGCTTAATTAAATGTGAAATCTCAGGCTCTTCGTTAGTAATAAGTAGTTGCTTCCATAAAAGTAAACTATTAATGTTAAGGCTTAAAGAGATAACTCCTACAAGTAAATATAGACAAATAAAAGATTGATATGATAATAAAAATATTATGTTTATTGCTATAAAAGAAAACTGTAATAAAATAACATGTATTGCAAAGGGTGAAATTAACGAAACTACATATAAGAAAGACAACAAGATGTTACTTAAGAAAATAAGGTGGTTATGTGTGTTTCACTTATAAAAATGTGGATAACAATATAAATAATCTTTTAACGATAATGGTGAGTACCTTTTAATTACTATTTCTACGTTTAAATTGGTTGTTTATTAAATTTTAATACAAGTATAGGACGTTTAGGTTAGGTAATCAAAATCGAGAATTTTATAGGTTTATAAGTTTAAAGAATTAAAAATTTTGAAAAATAAATACGTTTTATCTGTGACCTGTGATTATAATAATCCTGATGTTTATTTTGTAGAACGTACACATCAAATGGGATGATTCTCGGCGATCGAAAAAAGTCCGATTGCTGTTCGAATTGTTGGCGGCGTGGGTGGCTGTTTCTAATGACGCTTTCGAAGATTTTCTTCGGTCTTGGTCTCTGATGCCTAATTTCTCCCTGCGTTCTTATCTAGCTGTTGGATTACAGGTATCGATGTAGATGAACGATAATCAATTCCGTAGATGTTCTGTGACTGTTTCTTGACAATATTTCTTTTTGATTTCTTGCGATTATGGTGAAATTACATCTATGACGCCTGGTTGTACGTAAATACGTTAAAAATCGAAATTTCTTGAAGAATTTCTCTCGTCGATCGGGTTTATTTAAAGGCAGGATACTTTTAATTACTTTTTTACTAAATTAGCGATTTTAATTAATGATATATAAAAATTTCTAAGGATCGGTCAAAAAAATGCGTCTACTATTTTATATATTTCAAAAGATGATGCCGATAGCGCTTGTCTGTTTTACCAAACTTAGCTATCTAATGATGCCAAAAAGTCTCGATGTTTTACCTTATCAACATATTTAAATAGATGGAATTTGACTAATTTTACTATTCTTACAGATTTTAAAAATTATTTGATAAATTAACAAGTTAGGTTAATGTAAAACTTAATGTTACAAATTGAGTACTGCGCACGATAAATATTTACATTTGCGAGATGTCAATTTGTAGGCGTGGCTTACTAGCGTCGATATAAATTAAAGATGCATATGAATTTGAATATGTGTTTTTCGCGCTAATATTTGAAATTTGAATTAGAAATAAGAAGTAAGAAATTAATGAAAGAAATATAAATATAGAAATTTAAGAAAATAATGTTATCGTTATTAAAATTCGTATGCACTTCGACACTACTAATACTTAATAATATCACTTACATAACCTTTTATTACCCTTTTCTTACTTTGTATATCTTATTTTTCCCATTTCAGATGCAGCTCAATGTGTATGCCTTGCATCATTACAATATATATATATATATATATATATATATATATATATATATAATATTTTCGTGACCTTGGTATGATAAGGTAAACTTAATAAGTCGGCGATTAAAGGTCTGGTTCATTACTTCAAAGTATATATATATATATTTAAAACAACCCTACATGTTTCGGCAATGATGCCTTTGTCAAGGGAATTTTATATTTTTTATTCCCTTGACAAAGGCATCATTGCCGAAACATGTAGGGTTGTTTTAAATATATATACTTTGAAGTAAAGCCGGACCTTTAATCGCCAACTGATTGAATTTACTATATATATATATATATATATATATATATATATATATATATACAAAACAATTGATAAATTATTGGAGTTTTTCGGCTTTTATATGAATTATTTACAAATATCAAGTTAGTATGTATGTAATTGCAGAGTAAGGGGGGATGTAAACATTGCTGTATACAAATTACAAAGCAAATCATACGAAATTTTTAATTGAAAAAATTGTCTATGTTGGGACTCGAACCCAAGTCTACAGTTTGCCGGACTGTCGGTTTAACCACTCACCCACAATAGACCTAGGTTCAAGCTATTTAGAAATGCATAATAAAGTATAGCAAACCTCAATTAAGTTGGCGCGAGGAGGGGTAAGTTCGCGCAGGATTAGAAGTAGTGGGGAGATTTGTATTTGGTTTTACATCAAATGTCAGATAATTCTAACCTCTGAGCGTGTATCACTTTATGATCCCTTAGCAAATACATTATGTTGCGTCAAACGTCAATGACAAATGTATTCTGACAATTACTTGAATAGTGGGGATGGACGTTTTTAAAAACGGCTTCTGCGCACCCCCTCCTCGCGCCAACTTAATTGGCGTTTGCTATAACAGTGTTAATGAATTAGATGTCAGTTATTGAATGTAGATGTCAAGTTGAAAGCAGAAGTCAGTTTTGAAAGCTGATGTCAGTTAGTGAAAGCAAATGTCAGTAATTGAAAGCAGATGTCAGTTTTGAAAGCAGGTGTCAGTTATGAAAGCAAATGTCAGATTCGAAAGCAGATGCCTATTTTGCCTATATATATATATATATATATATATATATATATATATATGTATATATATTTATACAGTAAAACGTACAACGCTTGGCTCAAATGAAATATGCGACCTATTAGATTTTCTAAAGGTAGTATTTCCATTACTAGAGAATTAACCACCTTCTCAAAATCAAGTATAGTATATTCTTGGGTTGAAAGGGATATCCCAGTTTCAAACATTCGGATCTTAAAACTAAATAGATTCTTATATGTCTCTTCTTTTTTGTCTTTTAGTAAGCAATATGCGAGTGGTATGTACATGTTATTTACCAGTGAACATCTGAAAGAAGTGCTTTGTACAATAATCAAAAGCTACACCTACCAAAATAATTTCTTGTTTACAAAGTAGTTTAGTATTACTTTCACACAAGAATATAACAATGTTATTCGACATATTATTATAAAAAAAAAATCTTCGTCACGAATCGTTTGTATTTGTATTGAATTTTGTTTCGTCATAAAACGAAATTTGTTATATTCTATATATTATATATGTTATAAACCACTGTCTACATAACTTTATTACCATATTCAAATAATAAAACTTTCTTTAGGTTCTAAGAATTTATATTTGCAATTTTTTTTATTACTTTATACATTAGACCATTTGTTTATTGCCTAGGGTTATTAATGAACGAATTCAATAGACGATGTTTAATCTGAACCTCTTTTGTTAAGCTCTCGTTTCCTAAATATGCACAATAGGTTCCATTACTGAACAATGGGCTTTATCCGAAACTTCATGTTCAGATTTAGGATACCAACTAATACTTAATTAGTAATGATATTTTATTATCTATTTAATTTTAAGACTCATAAACCTGGGTATTGTTGCCGATAGATACCATTTCTAGGAATTAATCGCACAGATATTCCCCGTTATGACGTCAAATAATACAATGCACAATAAATACGCGCATTTAATTATGTAATAGTTAGTATGGATAGTGGTATATTTTTACCTACTTGTAACACAGTACAGAACATTCTCTTAATAATATTCATGTATCGTATTAACAAGAAGTTGTCAATTTGTCATTTGTGTCACATTATATTTACTATTTGATTTCAAAAACTATTAGCTCACATAATTTGATGCCTGCGTCAAAGTTGTCAAGTTCATTTTATTGTCAGTTCTAACAAAACCTTTTAGAAATAAGTAATTTTCAAACTATAGAAGAATATAAAAATCTGACATTTTTATTCAATGACATTTCCGTTTTTTTTTTTGCAACTAACTGTACGTTTCACGATATATTCTAACATACTGTAATTTGAACGAACAATTAAATATGTAAGATAGTATATGACAAAAACAAAAAGAGTATTTAAAGTATAAAACTTCTTTTTTTCACGATTATTAGAAAAAAGTATAAATTATTCGCCACACTATACTATTTGTCTTCTAATATTTTCTTCAATCAATGCTATCGACCGCTAGTCTGCATCTTTTTCTTTAAAGAGATTTATTTTACGTAAATATAAAAGAGCAGTAAAGATTATAATAAAATCCAAATACAGATATCTATCTACACATAGTTTGAAGTCACAATGATGTAACTGTCCAGTAGGTTGGCCCAACATTTTTTTAAAAATTTGCGTTTGATAAAACACAAATACGTAATTTTATTCATATAAAACCATAAAAGACAAAGATTATAGGTTCTCTTTTTTCTTTAATTGCAAGAATAGTAGTTGCCGGTTTAATTTTCAGGTTAACGTTCTTTTTGTTGCTAAAAACTAGCATTTACAACAAAAGTATAATGAACCGGATCAACCACAAAATTTTGCTTTATTTCAATAAAAGAAATATCCTGAATGCTTTATGTACTTCCTGTATTGGGCTACTGTACAGTTACTTTTTCTTATAAATGGCATTGACACGAGTATGTTTTTTGCAAAATTTTTAAACAGTGGATGTATGTAGTTATACGTACATACATAATGTTTGTATAAATCTGTCGTATAACGATTTTATTTCAAATCCTCATACGTAAACAACAAGTTTGCCCTGATTTAATTTTGATTGTGCATATAATTAATTAAAATCTTATTAGATAAGATACAAATTTGACAGCAATCGATACACCTAATGATTGTTTTTAATTAAAAATTGATAACTATTACATAAAATAAAACGCCGATACTTTTTATAAGAAACACGATTAATGTTTATGGATAATACATTTTAGTGGAGCTAATTAATTTACATAAATTAAAGTTTTTATTTTATGCTACTAGACTTGTCTGTACCTTTCAAATTCAATCTGGTACGCTATAATAAAATCAATGATTATGCTAGTAAAAGGTATCTTTAGTAATTTAAAATGTATATTACTTCATCAAAAACACAAACTTGATGATATCAATAATTTAAGGTAATATTTATAGTTACTTAATTGTTTTTCGAAACGGTTACTTATAGAGGATACCTAAAGGTATAGTATGCAAAAAAGAGAAACTATCAAAGTGAACGTAAAAAACAAATTTTCACTGTTTCTTCTTGTGTATGTTATTTTTTCTTAAATCTGATAGTGTACTACTAAAAGCACTTCATACTTAACCTTCATATTTTCATTTTTAGTTAGGCTTTGACTTAGTCTCTGAAAAAATTCTACAAGAATTGTCTAAAAATAAAATAAAACTTATCACGTTTACCTTAAGTGCTATACTTCGAATAAACTAGTTTCCCTAGTTTTCCCATATGTAAACTTGCCAAAGTCATCATGATCCTCAAGGCTAGGGAAAACTTCCTACAGGCCTATAACTTTGCTGCCAATGCTGTTCAAAGTTTTTAAGAAGTTGTACGTAAAAAGTTTCAAATAAATAATGGACAATAAGAAAATAATACCAGAACAATCGGTTTGGCTTCCGTACTAATCACGGAACAATAGAACAAGTTTATAGGCTAATTAACCAAATAAATGAGTGTCGAAAGATATTCTTAAGTTTTCGATAAAGGGTAGCATAGCGAATTTTTCAAGTCATACTAAGGAAATCATTTTCTTATCCCAACTTTCAATTAATAAAATCTTATTTAATAGGCAGACATGCGTTAGTTAAGCAAAGAAACGAATTTTCTACTTTCTGGCCTTATTTTCTACAACCAAGTGTTAGGTTAATTAAAAATTACTGAAAAGCTACCTCCATCAACGGGAACGTACAGACGCGTTTCGCTCTAATTGAAGCTTATCAATGTACGGTATCTCGAAGACAGGTATAGCTTTTCAATTCTCTACTTTGTGTGTATATATTGTTAACATTCTGAACTTACTGCAAATGAGAATTAACGAATATTAAATCTCATCTTTACATGTCAATGTCGCCTTATGTGATGCATTAATAATTACAATCCGTCAAACCAAGTTTGTACTAGCATGTATAACACACCTCGTCGCGACTACGATCTTACTGGTTGCTAGGTTAATTAAAAATTACTGAAAAGCTACCTCCATCAACGGGAACGTACAGACGCGTTTCGCTCTAATTGAAGCTTATCAATGTACGGTATCTCGAAGACAGGTATAGCTTTTCAATTCTCTACTTTGGGTATATATAGTTAACATTCTGAACTTACTGCAAATGAGAATTAATTCTCATTTGCAGTAAGTTCAGAATGTTAACCAAGTGTTAAACAAGGAAGTGTATCTAGACCGATTCTCTACCTCGTCTACACAGCAAATTTGCCAACAACCCGACGTACGTAGCGACATTTGCTAATGGCCCAGCAGTCTTGGTACTTCATACCGACCCTACGTCAGCGTCGAAAACCTGAAGACCAATTTAAAAATTCGAAAACTGGTTGAGGAAATGGCGCATTAAAGCCAATAAAGTCTTTCCATTTACTTACTTCCTTTACTTTGCGCAGAAAAAGTAAACTTTTGCAGGTCAAAAATGTAGCATATCATGGAAAAAACCTATTTTCGCCATCCGTAACCAATTGGAACTTTAACTAAATTCAAATGTACAAATTCATCTTTTACAATAAATTTTTGGGTTGCTTGAATACTTCTTACATGTTTAGCTTCTTCAGTCATGTCTAGAATAAGACGAAATATTCTTTTCGATAACAGCCGTTTTTTGGATTACGAACTCGTCATTTAAAGAAAGTCGTTCACGTTCAAATTCACTGTACCGCTGCTTTACAGTTACTAAGAAACTTATCACCAAATATCCGATTAATTTCCGCAAACCATACCTTACGGTTTAGCCTACATTTGACATTGTAAAAAATCACAATTCGATAATAGTGTTAGGTCAATTCCATATTTTTTTGTGAATGAATACTGAAGTATACTTTTCAATTGCCACTGTAATTAAGCTTCTAAATAACTATACTAAAATGTCAAACAGAATTTGTAGTAAAATATCATGGCCTACTAGAAGGAGTTCGAAAAGACAACATTAATGCCATTCATGATCTGCTGTAGTGTCAATAAGATTATTTCTATTGAAGTATAAAATATAAAATTAGGTATGTGTTACAATTAATATTTAATAAGAATCATAGGTTACTCGTTCAGATATGTTTACGTACTTAAATCGCATTACAAGCCTCTACAACACGTTTAACCATCTAATATCTATATACAATAAATAAACAATTGATGTTTCTTTTTAGTAAATATTAATTCAATTTAAAAAACATATTCCTTTCACGTCGGTGCTAATTTCTAAAGGTTATAATGTAATCACTACTAACATATTGTATAATATACGCAACATGAAAGTTTTAACCTAAATTATGGATTTGTTAATATTTTATTACCAATAAACATATGCACATAATTATAGGTAGTCGAAGCTTTTTTTTTGTTAACGTTAGCCATGTATTTGAGATTAATAGCAATAAGATTATTGCGAAATATTATTTTTAAATGAATAATTGTTTGTACTTATTACTCAGACATTGAATGTTGACTCTAGTTAAAAGACATGTAGTTCTTTCCCAGATATAACGACCTGTATTAAAACTGTAAAGTCTATTATAGCAAAACGCACCAAACAATCCACTATCATCATCAACCAAACACAATGACAGATGTATTGCTAGTCTCAGAACAACGAAAATAGTTGTCTTATATATTAGCCCTATTAAATTTATAATTTTTTCTATGTAAATAGCGAAAATCGCACTGACAAACTCACTAGTAAATGCTTCATTACGCATGTGTGCCGTAAATTAACTCTGCCCACAAACACATTTAACTGTCAACTGTCAATTTTAAAAAATTAATAAAAGTAGTGAAACGGCCTTTTTTCGTATGGTTAACGTTCAATCATGAAATTTAAATGCAATTTATTTTTTAAAATTTGTAATTTTTTTAACTGATTTTCTTAGTTCTCAGAAGATTTGTTGATGCATTTTTGGTTTCTTAAAGATCTTATGTTGATGACAAGGATTTTAGATATTTGACATTTGAAATTTGTATCTTCACAACCTTGTATTCAACAAAAGGTAATGTTTTGTTGTTTAATATTACTTCTTTTACTCGTTTTAATTTTAGTTACAAAATGTCAAGCGACAGTGAGATTCATTCTACCCCACCCGAAATTACAGCTCAAGCTAAATCCGCTTCAGCTAACCTATTACCTGCAAAATCTCGCGAGAGATATGAAGCAATTTATAAAAAGTTTATGGACTGGCGTCTTAAAAACAAATTTTCTGAAAATGTAGTAATAGCCTATTTTGAGAAACTGTTATAACAATATTAACATCGCAGATTATTAAAGCCTTGCTGAAAAGAAAGTCAGATGGTTTTCGGAGCAAAACATCAAAAATATTACGTGCAAATGAGATAAAACTTTTCTTACAAAATGCGCCAGATATTAAATATTTATTTAACAGGGTATACTATGAATATATGTAGTAACACCAAAAATTCTTTTTTTTTTAATGTAAAGTTGTTCTTATAATCGGCATTATTTGCGCTTGCAGAAAGCAAGAACTAAGATCTCTGAAATTAGAGCTTATTAAAGACACTGGAAAATCATTGATTATTCGTGATACAAAAAATAAGAACACGTTCATTTGTTGTGGCTGAATCATTTTATGGAATCTGTAAACAATATATAAACTTACGTCCATTAGGTGACGGCATAGAACTTTTACCATTTTTTGTAAATTATCAGAAGGGAAAATGCACAAGACAGTGTGTAGGAGAATTAACAAATTTGAAATCTGTACCATTAAAAATTGCAGAATATCTTGGTTTGAGTAATCCGAAGGAATACACAGGACACTGTTTGAGACGATCGTCAGTCACCATTCTTGTAGATGCTGGAGGTGATCTTTTATCATTAAAAAGGCATGGTGGCTGGCGATCGTCGACTGTGGCTGAAGGATATTTTAATAATTCCTTATGTAGCAAAACTGACAATGCAACAAAAATCACATCTGCGATTGAAAACATGGAAATTGAAAACAATACCATTATACCAACAACCAGAGTCGTTCCAACAAAACAACTCTACTACAAGTTACACTGATTGATAAATAAAACACCTCAAAATGTAAATTCTTCTCACAATAATTACTCACCTATATTTAATAAATGTATGGTAACAATTAATAATTATTACGGAAAAGATAATAATTTATGTTAATATTAATGAATAAAAACTACAATTTTTATTTAAAAACTTTATCAGGATCATGGCAGTCGTAGAAAAGTATGGTATAAAAAACTCGAGTTGTAAAGCAATTATGCCCTCGTGGAAATACACATACAACTCTAGTTACGGAAAATACTATTATTAATCTGGAATATTATATGTATATAATAGTAATTATAGGATTATTTTTATCAATAATATTAATTAAAAATTATAATTTTGGCGTAATTTTAACTAATTTTATTAAGGGATATTGACATAAGATGTTGGCGATCATGAAAAATCGTTATGACGTTATGAATTTTAATGACGAACTGAATTGCTTGGTGCTTTTCGCTATACCAGCAAGTACCTGAGCACAGCGGCAGATATGTTTTGGAAGGTCGAAATGCAAAATGTGCAAATAGACCGTTGTTTTGCATGAAACTGATAGCACTGACTATGACGATTTTGATAACTTGCGAAGATTTTTAGTATATTCATTTGATTTGCAAATGAATTGCGTTTTCGCGAAGTAATATAATTGTAAATATTCTTTCTACACTTTACGACGCTATTTAATTCGAATTTTTCATAGAAAAAATTTGCCCTGAAGTAGGAATCGAACCCACGACCTCTGGCTTGCCGGACCATTGCTCGACCACTGAGCTGTTGAGGCGTGAATTATAAACTTTTATGGGGATGCTTTGAGTTACATCAAAGGAAACAGATGAATATATCTTGCCCGTAGTACGGCAGTTGTGCAAATTAATTGCGTTTTCGCGAAGTAATGTAATTGTAAATATTCTTTCTAAAATAGCGTCGTAAAGTGTAGAAAGGATATTTATAATTACATTAATTCGCGAAAACGGAATTAATTTGCACAACTGCCGTACTACAGGCAAGATATATTCATCTGTTTCCTTTGATGTAGCTCAAAGCATTCCTCATAAAAGTTTCTAATTCACGCCTCAACAGCTAAGTGGTCGAGCAATGGTCCGGCAAGCCAGAGGTCGTGGGTTCGATTCCTACTTGAGGGCGAGTTATTTCTATGAAAAATTCGAATCAAATAGCGTCGTAAAGTGTAGAAAGAATATTTGTAGAAAGAATATTTGATTTGTTTATACACATTTAGTATTATATTTTTACCTTAAATAATTTTATATAAATATATAATACATGTGCATTGTGTAATTTTGTTTTAATACTGTCCTGGTTGGATATTGATACGTTCTAATATTTCTAATCGCTCGTTTCTATAAACATGCCTACCGCTGTGCTCAGGTGCTTGCCGGTAATAGACTTTACAGTTTTAATCCTCTAGTCTGATCGTTATATCGGGAAATGACTATACATACAAGGCACAACTGTACCGTGTAATGAAAACAATTGCCAAACTAAAAATAATGAAAGCATCATCGGGTAGCTAAAAAAAAGTTTTTGTATAAATAAGTACGTGTGCTCTTACGTGGAAAAAGAAATAAATACCAGCAGGCTGAGAAATAGCAAATGGCAATATAATATCATAGCAGCGGCGGCTCGTGCATCAAAAATGTGGGGGTTGCAAATTTAGTGAATACTAATACTTTTTACAGTAGGTAAACAAGGTAGGTCACTAAGTATGTTTTATTAAAAGTAATTTTGCTAAGGTACATATAAAGAAGAAAAAAGGCTTTTAAAACTCACTGATTCTGATCCTGATTTTATTGAAGCAAAAAATCCATGCGACGATCTTTCGCAGTCGCAAATTTATCTTTCTTGAGAAAGCAAGTTCAAAAGCTCCACAAATACTTTCACAATTAATTATAATGTTCACTACATATCGATTGTACTTAACTTTCTCGTTGTGCAATGCTATATTTCTTCGATATGCACTATCCATCTGAGCAGCAATATCCACATTCCCAAAAAGCGATAATTGGACTACATTTTTCATATGCCTTTGTGATATACTGTGTTTTTTAATTCGATCGCTTGAATGATTTAAATCAGTTAAACCCATTTTCGTCCATAATTCTTCACCTTCAAATAGTAAGCAAGGAAAGCAGAATAATGCATTTTTTATACTACAACCGCAAATCCACAAATGTTTATTATAAATATCCTTATTAAATAGTCTATTAAAAGTTCGCGTCTTACTGGAAATCGTTTGTTTCAGATTTAAATTCGGAACAGGTCTGCCCAACCGCTTTATTTCAATTTTTTCGGCGTACGTTCTTTTATAGAACGGATCCACTATTAAACTCTGCACTTAATTCATTATTATTTAAAAATAAAGAGCATAAACACTTTTAAACACACAAATACAACTTTTTTATTCGCTTTTATACCGTTGCACCGTAAGCAAGAAATATGTCTAATGTTTTGGTTGCACTGCTGCTGCAACACTATTGTCATTTATGGAGATATACCCGAAAGACGTTCGACAAAGTTCGTCAGCCGTATAGGGATATATACGTTCGTGGATTGCAATGAGTCTGCAAACCAAGTGTGTTATTCTCTCATTTATTTAACGTATTCATATCCAATTAGATATACCTATTATAAGTAATTTATAATAGTTCATTTATTCTGTGAGGTAGTACAAATTTTTAATTTAAAAAATGTAGAATTACGCTTTTTTTCATTAAATTAAATCTATTAGTTTTGGTGGTTGCGCAAACTTGCAAACCATAGCAGAAACCGCCACTGTATCATAGTATAAAAAAGGGAATTCAAGAATAATTGATATGGTAGCGAAAATATATGAGAACAATTTTAAAATTAAAAGATTTGATCTAAATACAGGTGTATAACATTAAAAGGAGGAATTTACTGTAAAAAAAGGGACTGTAAAAATGTTATCCAATTTCTACAATTCTCTTTGTAATTTCACACAGTAAACAGTTTTAAGAGAAAGTGCTGTAATTACTAATGGCTTGATTGATTGGTAGTAGATATTAGTGTTTGGTTTGTGTTAATAATACAGTACTTATGGCTAGATCCAAGTAAAACAAATATTTATATTATTGGGAGAGAAAGCTGGCGAATGTGGCTTAAAATTTAAGGAGAAGAAAGAAATATATGAATATGTTAATGAAAGATAATGATATGGAAGCGACCGTTAATTTAGATATAAACTGTGCAGGATATAGGAAGTATTCCATAGAAATAGTGGAAAAAATTGATTATATGTGATTAACAATAATAGCCAAATCCTATGAAGAGGAGGA
The DNA here is from genome assembly GCA_935421215.2 of Melolontha melolontha. Taxonomy (NCBI): domain Eukaryota; kingdom Metazoa; phylum Arthropoda; class Insecta; order Coleoptera; family Scarabaeidae; genus Melolontha; species Melolontha melolontha. The sequence goes on along the minus strand of OW285236.1, from coordinate 113,235,214 downwards.
AATAGAAGAAAAAGTTAGTTAATGAAAATAAAACTGGAGGAATATTACCAAATATTATAAGGACAAAAAATGTATTGTACCAAATAATACTAGGGCCCACCGTTACTTACGTTTGTAAAACATAAAAAATATTAAAAAGTACTAAAGTAGACGGAGAATTAAACCTATAAGTCTATAGTGCTGCCATACAAATTAGCCGCATCTATAACTGTAGATATTAAAATGGGAATTAAAATATCCATAATAACCCAGAATACCGTATCCACAATAAAACAATTAACGAAATAATCAATCAAAAATTGGAAAGAACTTTTCTTTTTTCGTATATATGAATATCTAAAACATTCAAAAGTAAAAGGAGATATTATCAGTCACAAAAATACATTACACAGAAAAAGATTTCCTAGAGGCTATTAATCATTCAGTACTCAATCAGAATTTGTTACAACTGCAGAAATAAGATGCACTGAGAAAAATATATAGTATAGGTTACCACAATTGTAATATCCCATACTACAAACGATAGTTACTATAGTGACTGCTATCGATGTATAATAAAAAACACAACATTATTGTGGATTCTTAGAGTGATTGCTTGTTCAATGCTGTTGCGGTAAAATAGTATAATACATTGTGTTATAATTAGACTGCGGAGCCGGCGCTATCCCGTATCGGGTGTGATTCATCGGTGCCAACAATGTACAGTTGATCAACTTAACATGTATATATGAATGATATAGCGCGATGTTATTGATAAAAGATGTCTGTTTGTACGTCTTTCAAAGCAAACAGACGGAGTTGTGAAATATATTTCGCCAGAGTCGTAATAAAGCGAATGAAATGTATATACGGAAATTTATTTTCACGAAAATAAATAAAACACTGACGTTAAATGAATTTAAATGAACTTGAATTGAAATTAATTTAATATATACATATATATACATATATATATATATAAGGTAAACTTAATAAGTCGGCGATTAAAGGTCTGGTTCATTACTTCAAAGTATATATATTTAAAACAACCCTACAACCCCGGCAATGATGCCTTTGTCAAGGGAATAAAAAATATAAATGACAGAATATAAATGTCAAATAATTGAGTTGCTATGGTTTAAATTATTCAAAGATACATTCCAATAATAATAATAAGTCATGCCTTAGTATTCCAAAAAATAGATAGCAAGGTGTGAACACATGTGTTGTTCGTTGCCAGCAGCTTGTGTCTCTTTCTGGGTATGAACTTGTGTGTTGGTTGCTGCTGGCAGCTTTCGTCTCTCTCTGGGTGTGTGATTTTGTATTTGTGTGACCGCGTAAGTGTAGGGTTTTGTATGTTAGTGCGCTCGTGCGTGTGTTTAGTGACCGGTCGCGTAAATTTAGAGAGATCGGATAACCAGCTGTTGCGTAGGGCCGCCAACCCTTTCCCGGCAACTTCTTTACTTTTCCGAGCAGTACTTCGACGGCCCGACCCCCGCCCCAACGAGGCAAGGCGCAGACCAGCGAAGCGCACCCTGCACGGGGTTGCTCATCGCCAACCGAGGGAACACTCTTAGTGGCTACCTCAGTCGACGACGGTCACACTTTGTGCCATCTTAACGATTTCCGCAAAAGCGGGGGCAATGCACACACGTCGAACGTGTGTGTGCTGTTAACAGCAGCCTAGCCAGGTTTCCGCCCAGGACCGGTCCTAGTGGTGTGTGCATTGCGCGGCGCCTTGATTTGCGCCGCGTAGCTTGGTTCCTCACTCCTGCTGGAAAGGCGGAATGGCACCTGACTGCCTATTGGGCAGACCCACCTAGAATTTGGTAGCGCATATGCTAGGGTACAACCCAGTAGAGGACCAGATCAGCACAAAACAGAAAACAGGGAAAAGCAAGACATGAGTTATTATTACGTATGCGCCCGTGGAGCGACTTAAGATGCAAAGTTGTCGGAATTCGCTCAAAACGAGAAGGAAAACCACGAAAACCTGCTCGGACAACTAGACAGGAATCAAAATACGGAACAGTCAGCATGATAAGCAAAAGTATATGATATTTAAATGTAATTGATATTTAAATAACATAAGGTATATAACAAAAAAATATATTATGATGGTAAATTTTATGTATATTATATATATATACAATTTATATATATATATATATATATACAAGGTGTGTATAAATTGTCGCAAAAGCTACACGTAGCGACATTCTTCGTTCGGTTCTGAATAAAAAATCTTAATGTTAAAATGTCGTATCATGCTTCGTAAATTCGTAAATGTCAAAATTTGACAGTAATGATTTTGATTGAACTCACTTTGAAATACAAACTTATTGTTCTACAACGTTGCCAAATGTGTTTTTCGTGGAAGTACGTTAATGAATAAATGTTAAAAACAAGCTTTTAATTCAAAAAGAAAACGTTTACGAAATAATACTAGTAAACATTTTTTCTTTAAACTAAATTGCATCTATCTCTATTAACAGATATCGAAGAGCAAAGGTTAGTTACGCACTAAAAGTCTGAACTTCAAGAACCCAGTGAAAACAAACGAAGCATGATACGACATTTTAACATTAAGATTTTTTATTCAGAACCGAACGAAGAATGTCGCTGCGTGTAGCTTTTGCGACAATTTATACACACGTTATATATGTACGTAAATGTTTTAGATAATTTCTTAGCCGTTCATTAAATATATCAATTGATAAATTCTTGGAGTTTTTCGGCTTTTATATGAAATATTTACAAATATCAAATTAGTATGTAATTGCAAAGCAAGTGAGGATGTGAACATTGCTGTCTACAAATTACAAAACAAATCATACGAAATTTTTAAATGAAAAATATTGTCTACGTTGGGACTTGAACCCAAGCCCACGGTTTTCCGGACCGTTGCTTTACCACTTAAGACACGATAGACCTTGGTTCAAGTTATTTAGAAATGCATGTATAAAGTAACAGTGTTAACGATTCCAGATGTCAGATATTGAATGTAGATGTCAAGTTTGAAAGCAGAAGTCAGTTTTGAAAGCAGATGTCAGTTTTGATAGCAGATATCAGTTATGGAAAGCAAATGTCAGTTATTGAAAGCAGATGTCTGTTTTGAAATCAGATGTCTGTTATGAAAGCAAATGTCAGTTTTGAAAGTAGATGTCTGTTTTGAAAGCAATGTCAGTTATTGAAAGCAGATGTCAGTTTTGAAGGTTTGAAATTGCTAATTATTACTTCATAGCTATATGAATGTTTTAGATCATTCCTTAGCCGTTCATTAAATATATCAATTGATAAATTCTTGGAGTTTTTCGGCTTTTATATGAAATATCTACAAATATTAAATTAGTATGTAATTCCAAAGTAAGTGAGGATGTAAACATTGCTGTCTACAAATTACAAAGCAAATCATAAGAAATTGTTAAATGAAAAATATTGTCAACGTTGGGATTTGAACCCAAGTCTACGGTTTGCCGGACCGTTGCTTCTGCTTTCAAACTTGACATCTATATTCAATATCTGACATCTGGAATCGTTAAAGCAACGGTCCGGCAAACAGTATATCTTTAAATATAGAAAATATTCGCTCAACATCAGAGCTAGTGAGTGGCGCATAGAAATAATAATCTTTAAATTTAATATATCTACCGATTTCCGTATTTTGAACATTACTACAACAGCCTTTCAGGACATTAAAATCAGGGCTAGAAGCGAATATTGCTATTATTATTATTAAAGCGAACCCGACTGTCTCTACTCCTGCGTAACTCATTCGAGGATAGCGTCTGTTCCGCAGTCTAGTTATAATATACGGAGTAGGAATTCTTAGAGTTGGTGTACAAAAATAGTACTACGTATAAACAATCTCTTTTTTATTCTGTTATCTCTCTTTTACCTTTCGGTATCGATGGACTGACCGAACCGAGCTGTAGTTATAATTCTTTCTTACTGGTCATCCATCTAGCAACTGACCACGGCAATGTCTCTTTGATTACGTCGTTTGCAATATTGTTATATTGAGTACATAGCTACATTGCCTCCTAATTGTTCCAATATAACTTATGTCTGCTATACTTTTGTATAATATTATTACATATACATCACCCCTAACTTACCCATCCTTGTCAAAATCATGAGAGTACAAAATAGTACTATGTATAATAATTAAAAATGAATAATTTTATTACAGCATCGTATTAGGTAAGTACTTATAACAAACAAAACCAATTGGTTCGATTTTAATAATCTCCTTCTACAATAGATTCACTACAAATACTTTATTCTCTTTATAAGTATATTTTTCTCAGTGTGGAATTAATACTCACATATAAGACAGTAATAATTTGTAATAAATACAATCATGAAAAACATAAGTAATCAACTTACTCCATGATAATAAACTTATGCACACGCAAATATCAAAAACAAGTTGTTGAAGGAAATTATGTAATTATTTAAATATTTAAAACAATAAAAAATAATATAATCATAGTAACTAATAAATTGCCATAATATGCCTGAATAAGAAAAGTATTGGCAAAAAACATTTGTAGAATTATGTTTGTATAGTGAAAACATTTAGAGAATACCACATACGTCATCACAAACCTGTACGAACAAAAAAAGCCAGGGTCGTAGATAATTTAGAGGGCAGAGGTGTTAGGGATTATTTTTTAAAAACTTCATAATTGTGAAAATTATGTTAAACTACAATATTTTAAATGAATTCAATTGATATTAGGGAAGAAAATTATTATTTACAGAAGTATTAATGTGAATCTTTAAATCTACCTCGTTATGAATATTGCTGCTAGAAAATTATGTCAACAAATTTTTCGCTTCATAAACTTTTTTATTTAAGAGATTTTTTTCGAACTCAGCGACGCTGTTAAAGTTTATTTTACATTTATCAAATCAGAATAATTATTATAATTTGAAACAGGTATTGCCTTATTCCAAGCTATAATAAAGATACATATAAATATTTCATGTTATCTATATTTAATACAAGTTAACATCTGTAAGATATGGAAGATGAAATTATTTAGAAAATGTTATTTTTGCCAAGTAGATAAAATTGCAATACATACCGATCGTTTTGACAAATTGGATAAATAAAGCCGTGAAGAGGTAAGGGGTATGAAAATTCGCAAAGAAGTGGGGACGCGTACCTATGAGTCTAGATACCACGGTCTAGTAGCGCAAGTAGGCGACACAATACGCAGTTAGTTGCAGTCAGTAGTTCACAGCAATCGGATCGAAGTGTGTATAACAAGGACAGGCCGCTACGTCCATAATGGATTTATTTTTAGTAAATGAGAAAATTGAAATTATAAGTTGGAATTTTCAAGGGAACACGTATGAAGAGATTAGAAACTTATTCCCTTTGTCCTTTCCTAACAGACCTGTGCCATCGATATCAACTATATCCCGCGTTATTAACAAATTTAAAACCTACGGATGTGTCGTTAACTGCTATCGATGCAGACGTAATAACCCGCCACGTGATGAGGATACGGAGGTAGCAATTTGTGCTTCTGTGGAAGAAAATAAAAATAAATCTCTTCGTGATATTGCCGAAGAATTAGATATTAGTAAATCAACTGCGTACGCGGTTTTGAAAAAAAATAAATATCGGTCATATAAATATCAAAACCACCAAGAGATTTTTGAGGATGATTATTTTCGTAGAATGGAGTTCTGTCAAACTATAATCGATAAAAATATTGAGATAAATAATTTTATTGAAAACATATGTTTTACGGACGAGTCCTCGTTTACTATTCATGGCGCACAAAATCCAAGTATTTGCCAATATTGGTCTCGAGACAATGAGCACAGAGTACTTCAAACTCGTACGCAATATCCACAGAAATTAAACATCTGGGTGGGTATTTACAATAATGACATTATAGGACCATTTTTTATTAACGGCAATTTGAATGGACAACGGTATTTGAATCTGCTACAAGAACATGTTATACCAGGTCTTGAAGAAGTCTCAGACAATATCAATAATGTATGGTTCCAACATGACGGGTGTCCTGCACATGAGCATAGGGATGTTCGGCAATATCTCCAAAATGTATTCCCAAATAAATTAATTTCGAAAGTGGGCACCATTCGATGGCCTGCAAGATCCCCTGATTTGGCTCCTCTTGACTTTTTCCTTTGGGGTTATATTAAAAATAAAATTTATAGTCATAACCGAGCTACAACTTTGCCAGAATTACGACAAAAAATTATTGAGGTTTGCCAAAATATTACTCCCGGTTTGTTGTCTAACGTTCGAAGAGAATTTTACGATAGAATGGGTTACTGTTTAATGCAAGAAGGGAAAGCATTCGAACACTTAATTTAATAAATTATAATTTATAAAATTAATTATTATTATAGTTTTAATTTGTTTAGATATTTTCAGAATGAGTTTAATTTATATTTTAAAGAGTACGCCCTGTTATTTAATTTTTAGAAGTCTTATTTAAGTTTTTCGTATAATAATATTCAGCTCGAAATAAATTTTATGTTTTAAATGGTACGTAGTTTTATTTCATTTTAATTTAGAGAAGCTTTTCCACTTAATTTGATGTTTTAAAAAATAAGTTGCCTTATGTTAATCTACTGTTAAAATTAAACGTTTTTACATTGCATATTATCATAGTTTGTGAAATGTCTTCAAGCACAACACGACGCACGATGATATGCACACAGCATTCGTCGTTATCTGAATAAGCGGTGTGCTCTACAATATTGGTGGGGACGTACTTCCCTTGACCTCCTCCCCGCTTTTAATATCTTACAACTCAAAACGATCGGTATAATTTCTAATTATTTATATGTACAATAGAATAAAATAGATACTTTTGAAACTTACCGAGCGAATAATATAGAAATATTGATAAAGACAATTGTTTAAAGAAGAATAATTTACTAAATTCAAAGAAGCAACAACAACACATAAACACCAATATAACTTAATCGTAAGCGGCACGCAACTGTTATTTATACAAACACCCCTAAACTGGATCAGATGGGATATAATGAACTCGCCCAAATCTAATATAGCAAAACGCATGAAGCAATCAACTTTCGTCATTAAAATCCATGACGTAATAATTGTAGTACTTTTATGTGAGTCTTGTGTCGACATAAAATTTACGGTGAAATTTATAGGTTATATTTATATCTAAATTGACCAAATTTCCTAAAAGTAATTTGCCTTTAAAATCATCACCAATAATTGTTCCATATGCTCATGTGTTAATAATTGTCTGTCACCGTAAATCCATTTATACATAGAAAAGACCGTTCAACATCTACCGATGAAATAGCGGCATATTTAAAGTTCATAAGTTATTAAGTGACGCCACATTTATCCCCGGACGGAAAAATCTACTTCTTTACCATCAAATAATTTCAATAATTCAGCGTACAGTACGAAATCCTGGATAGTTATTTAGAACTGCTTCAAATTTTCTTTTTACATTATCAGCAGCAGCTCCATATATATTTGGCAAAGGAATTGACGAAGATCATGTACAATATTCATGGCATTAATTCTAGAATATTATGCGCTGGTCGGAGTAACCTCGAGATGTTACAGTATCCCGAGCACGTTACAACAGGTTCTGGTGGTAGTAAAAAAAAACTGCACATGTAGCAGTTTTCCACGAAATAAAGTCTTGTGTGCAGACGCAAAAACTTTCTTGACAGAAGATATCAATTTATCTGCATCCGAGTAGCATTTCTGACTTCCTCTGATACTCGATGAAGAGCTTATGTGAAGTATGTGATATGCGTCATACTACTGCATGTTTGTTGTAAGAACCGACTAGTCGCTTTTATACATGCGGCTTCATCTGTTACAAATAATAACACTTTTTTTTTAATTTATATCGTGCTTTTCACCCCATAGCGATTTCAAACACGAAGTTACGAAGTGATATAGATTCATTCATTGTTTCGATTGTCTTAGATGCTAGTAGATGTGTAGATATTGCCGTGTCGCTGTCCATCACATATTTACGCAATAAAGCTCAAGTAACTAAAAACTAAACAATAGACAGGCCCGCTACAAATTCATTTCATTTTCATTTGCGTACCCTCCTGGAATGTATCCTTGACTGCTGGTCCCTAATAATTAATATTCGTGATAAATTCAAATAGTAAAAAAATTATAATATGTTTTTATTAGATTTAGAAGCTGTATCTATGGTTTTGTGAATATCAAGCTTACTTAAAAACTTAAAAAATTCAAGGTTCGTGAAAAAATGTATTTAAATTAATTGATAATACTATCGAATTTTAACTGTCAATATAAATTAGTCAAATAATTTAGGCTCTTTAAAAACATTACATATATTTCGTAAATTTGGGTCAATATTTTGTAAAATTATTTCATTACATATACTATTTTATTTACATTTATTTTGTATAAGATATATCTTAGTATTGCATCACTGTCTTGAAACCCTAAAATAAACGTTATTATCATAAAATTCAATTACAAAATTATTTATTAATGCGCAGAATATATCATTTATTAATTAATGTAATTTATTATTATTACACATTATTTTATGACGAATACATAAATGTTAATGTTCTACCAATAAATGCCTTCCCACAGAAGTTATATAACGCTAAAAGTCAAAACGATTTTTTATATGCCTAAATAAACGATTTCTCGTAATGCTTGCTTAAATGTTAGTACTATACATTAGTTAATAGACACACATACACACATACATGTTACGCGTACAAGTATGCATTACACAGTACATTTAAAAAGTTCCAAGATTAATTTCTTTATGAACAAAAATAAGCGAAGTATCACTTCTAGTGAGTTCTACAATCTGCCCAACGGGCAATAAGCTTTTATTGTGACAAGGTAATTAATAACATGTAGGATATCACTCCAGTTCTTTAAAATTTATCTAAATCTAAATCCAGTTTTATTTATTGGATTTGTATCCGTTGTAATAAACAGAGTTCGATCGATTGAATAGATAGCTTTCAAAACAAGATACAGTACTCGGTAAAGCACCTATAAATTGTAACTTCGACAATTGTAGAACGTGGTCAATTATATCGAACGCTTTACTAAAATCAGTGTAGGTAGCATCCACTTGTTGTCGAACATACCCTGCGTAAGTGTGATCAAGAGAGTGGCAATAGATCTGCCTCTAGCAAAACCATGTTGAATAACTGAGAGATAAGTTAAATAATAAGTTATCATATAGTTTCTCATAGAGTATATACTGAAACAGATTTATGCAGACCAGTACGCTATTGGACGAATAAAAAGGCAGCTTTATTTTAAAGCAGTTTCAAAAATTAGAAATTCGAAAAATTAAATATAAGGGGCGAGATGAAATACTAATTTTGGGTTTAAAACAACAGTTACAAAGAAATGGTGGATTATGGACAAATTCTGATGAGATATTCGGATTGAGCAGGTAAAATTACAAAAAAGAATCAGAGAGAACTGTTTGTGTGCGATGTGGCTATAAAATAACGAGACAAATGCTACTACAGACGAACTACGCATGCGCCAAAGTCGTATGACTGACGGCTGTATAACGTGAATCCTTCTCTTTCCGTTGCCGCCCCTTCCGTCTCTATAGACACAATAGTCTCACCACGGCCTTCGTTTGAATAAGATCTATTTTTTTGTTTTGCCGGAAAAATGATAAGTGTTTTAGTAGAGCAACGAATCGTCATGAAATTTCATATGGAACTTGGAAAAACTGCTACTAAGACTTATCTTTTATTAAAAGAAGTAAATGGCAATTAATATTTATGTATTTGAGTGACGTTGAAGATACCGCACACCTGGGATGCCCTTCCGCGTCAAAAACAGATGAAAATATTTAAAAAATCGGTAATTTGATCGGATCGAACCGTCGGTTAACTATTCGTACGATTACTGAAATTGTAGTAATTGATAAAAAACGCGTAAGGCAAATTTTACATAAGAACATGCAAAGAATGTATGCGAAAGTGGTGCTGAAAATTCTCACAGTCGAACAATAAGAAGCTCGTAAAAATGTTTGTACTGGCACTTTAAGTGCCATTGAAAATGACCCAAACTTCTTAGAAAGAGTGATAACACATGATGAATCTTGGTTTGCCACTTAGCATCCAGAAACTAAGCATAAATCAATGCACTGGAAGGGCTCAACTTCACTAAAAGCTAAAAAAACCGCAAATGAGCAAATCAAAATTCAAAGCTATGATTTTTTTCGATACTATGGGATTGTGTACCTTAACTGCGTTCTTGAAGGTCTACCTGTTAATCAGCATTGCTACCATGAGTATATTGTTCAACTTCTTTAAAAAATTAGAGAAAATGACCAGAATTATGAAAGGAAGGGTCATGGGTTCTTCATCGGGACAACTCACCGATGCACACTGCATTGGCTGTCAAGACGTTTCTAGCCAAGCATAACATTTTAGTGTTAGAAAATCCACCTTATTCGCACCTGACTGGCACCATGTGAGTTTTATCTGTTCCCTCAAAGTAAAATATGTGCTAAAACGAACAATAATTCAGACCGTTGAAGTTGTGAAAGAAAAGGAAGAACGCGTCATGAACGAGCTCACAGAATAAGACTTCCATCACTGTTTTGCACAATGGAAAATTCGAATGGGGCGATGTTGGTATAGAGGAGAGATGCATATTGAAGGGGATAATAATTAAATATTTATAGTAAAAGTTTTACAGGATCAATCTCGTTATTTCATAGTCACACCTCGTAACAAAATCCTTATATAATATGCCCCAAGAACATACCGACAAACTTAAAGGGGTGATAGGGGTGAAGAGAACATAAAAACAAAAATTTTTTGTTTAATAGACATATGTCTGCAAATTAACCGTTTGTGCTCTAGAGTAATAAATTATTTTAAATCATATCCAAATAACTTAAGTAATTCTTGATTTAGTTGGAGGCTACTGTCTTTCGTTAAACATTTTTTGTTGCAACTACGGTTTTTGTTTATCGCACTAAACATTCCACAGATGCCGATTTTGAGATCGTAGTAGTTATTTGCGACATTTAGTTGTCATTATAACACTAACTTTGTTGATTGTTAATTTAAAATTTAATTGAAAATGAATGATAATTTCTCATTTGACGAACTTACCGATATGCACCTTCCCTTATGCAGCACAGTGTAATGGAAGAGACGCAGCACGTTTATATGAACAGGGATATCCGCAACGTCGGCAACCTCATCATACAACTTTACTTCCATCCATCGTCGTCTTCGCCACCTCGTACGGTTCAATTTGAAGAAGAAGTTAAAAAGTTCTACACCGTGTGGAAGAAAACCAATCTACAAGTGTTCGCGTAATTGCACACCATGTTGGGTTCTTCTAAGTCGACGGTACACCGTGTCATTCATGAACAACTTCTCTACCCTTACCACTTACAACGCGTAGAAGCTTTAAATACTGAAAATTATCCGCATCGATTGGGTTTTTGCCAATGGTTTTTGGATCACGGCGAACCTGATTTCGGGAGACTAGTATTATTTTCTGATGAGGCATGTTTCACGCGCGATAGTTTTTCTAATAGTAGAAACAATCACATTTGCCATGATGAAAAGTATCACGCTGTGGTCTCTAGAAGACACCCGCAACAATTTAGTCTTAACATGTGAGCTGGTATTGTTGGAGAGAATCTAATAGTTCACTTGATACCTGCTCGTTTGAACGCAGATATTTATCTGAATTTTCTGCAAAATGTTTTGCCTCTATTATTGGAAAATGTTCCTTTAAACATTAGAAATAACAAGTTGTTTCAACATGATGGGACACCTCCACATTTGGAGTTATCTAAAATCTTTAGTTTACAAAACGCCTATTCGTAATGAGAAAGATCGCTTAACAAGAATAATTAATGGCGAGTTGTACACATGTAAAAGCTATTCCCGGAATATTTCATAGACTCCGCGAGTCAATGAACATTTTCAACGATTTTCGTAAACCATCATTTATTTGTCAATAAAACAAAGTCTAACATGAACAAAAGCTGATTTATTATGTCCTCCTAAACATTTTTTGTAAAATAATACCAAAACAATTTTTCCTGTTTTTTGTACTAAAACGACACATTTGCGAACATGATGCTATGGACTTTTCCCCGCAACATTTTGAAGAAAAACATTATTTTATATTGAACTATTATTTTCGACGCCAGTGTATATTTTTGGAATTTATTGTTTATGATTGCAGATTTTGTTTTGACCTGATCTATTTTGATTTGTGTGATGGCACGCCGGATTTGATATCCGCTTTAGACACACTGTTATCTGAAGTGACAAGACGTATTTTTATAAGATATAAATCTTTATATTTTATCTTAGTTTATTAGCTTCGTCATTTTAATTAAATAGTTGATGTACTCGAATGCATTATCGTTATTTTAATACGAGTTTGCTGATCTCGTAGTTTAATTTTATACGTTCTTTTTGCTTAAAGTGTCTCGTGAAAAAATATTTTTTCATATAAGTAAGTTAAAATATTATTACTAATTTATTTTGTATTATTATAATTTGTATGCATTTAATATTGTATTTTCAATTGTGAATTTTGATATATATATTTTCATAGTAGTTAATATAGATGACAAAGAAAGTTTTTTAAAGTTTCTTGTAAAAAAATTTCTATAACTTAAATTTTGCACGTTGGAGTTCAAGGGCAGTGTTTTTTATTACATGCGATTGCGCATGGTTAGAGATTTGTTTCGGGTCTGTCAGTTCTGGTTGTTTACCTTTTTGAAGTTGTTTATTAGGGGTGAAATTTAAAAACATCTTTGGAATTTATTTAGATTTAATTTAGTTCGGAAGTAATCAGAGGACGTTTGGATTTGTTTTGCGGTAACTTTCAACAAATTCTTTTACCTCTAAGTGTAAGTTTGTATTACACAAATTCTTTATATTTTATAAAGAATATTTTTTCTTTTTTCTTTTTTTAAAATATATGATTCATTTGAGTAAAGTTGTGCATATCATTTTTATTACCTTACTATTTGTGTGATTAACAATAACTTCAGTAAAACTAACAATATTGGCAAATAAATTTTGTGTGGCGCCTGATAGTGGTATTAATACATTTATTTTTCCACGTTTTCCATTGGAAACCCGGAGAGGAAAGCAGTCCCATTTTAAAGAAAGTAACCGACTGCGTATCTAAACTGGACAGAGTTGGTGTGAATAGTGGTACATCCAACTACGAACCCACTATTCATATCAATGTTTATGGTATGTTTTTCGGACACCTGTAGATTTCATTATGAAACAGATATGTAAATAAATTTACATATCTGTAACTGTATACTTGGACAATACCTCGTATTTCGGCATTTACTTCTGCTTAAGACATATGTTTCTGCCATTTTATAGGCGTCGTCAGCTAAGCTACTGAAGCAAATGTATACAAATGATACAAATCTTAATAAATAAAATCTGTATCTGTATATGACATTAAGCCGAACCGCTCATTAGATATAGCAAGTTTCATTCTATAAGGTGGCACTTACTTACGAGTGACATCTTACGGACGAAAGAGACTATACCAAAGAAAGCGATCTTTCGATTGACAAGCTATGCTCATACGAACCGAAAGGAATACGGGTAGTCCTAAAACGCGCCAGGTGGCGGTAGATATACAAAAATGTTTTAAATATGTCTATACGTTATATGCACGTATAAAGCTTTTGTTTCATTATGAAACAGACATGTAAATAAATTTACATATCTGTAACTGTATACTTGGACAATACCTCGTATTTCGGCATTTACTTCTGCTTAAGACATATGTTTCTGCCATTTTATAGGCGTCGTCAGATGTCACTCGTAAATAAGTGCCACCTGATAGGATGAGATTTGCTTCATCTAATAGGCGGTTCGGCTTAATGTCATATACAGATACAGATTTTTATTTATTAAGATTTTTATCATTTGCATACATTTGCTTCAGTAGCTTAGCTGACGACGCCTATAAAATGGCAGAAACATATGTCTTAAGCAGAAGTAAATGCCGAAATACGAGGTATTGCCCAAGTATACAGTTACAGATATGTAAATTTATTTACATGTCTGTTTCATAATGAAACAAAAGCTTTATACGTGCATATAACGTATAGACATATTTAAAACATTTTTGTACACCTGTAGAGTTGCTAAAAAGCTTCACTTTTTATTTTTGATATTAATATACTAGAAAACAGAAAAAAAACAATGTTTTACATAAAAAAAGTTATACCAAGGAATGATATTAAAACTTGATTGTGGGTAATACGATGACAGCTCCAATATTTACTTTAGTTTCTTACTTTTTTTTACAACTGAGTACATTATTATTTCTCTCAGTTTAATTTTGTACGTGCATATATAATTCTCTAAAAATTAAATATGATAATATCTGATACTATCATTATTAAAAGTTTGAACACATTACTTTTTTTATATAAGTGTCAATCGTAAAAGTAATTGCTTACATAAGTAAATTAAACACAGTCGTGTTTTTGCATTTTTATGTTGAATTAAAGATATTATATAAAATCAAGGTTAAGATATTTTTATAATAATGAATGCGTGTGTTTGTTAATTGTTATAAAACTTATAAAACATAATACATTTTTTTTTCTTTTATATATATACACATAGTCATGAAAACAAAAAGAGAAATAGTAAACAATATGGTTCAGAAAATAAGAAAATTCTATATACTTTCTATTTCATCTACATACATTGTGAACAAAAAAATAGCATACACCAATATTATCTTTGAAAACATTTTTTAATATTATTCTATAGTAATATTATTAATTTATTAAGTATAAAAATTATACTTCAGTGAATGTAATAAATTCTGTTATTTAAATTATTATTGATATCGAATCGTGTACAAAGTGATCTTCTTTATCTAATTGTTCAAGTTATTTTAATTTGTCATTATGGCTATTTTACAATTCAATTTATATCATTATTAATACATTACACCATTGTTTCTCAACGTGAGGGTTGCGGTCACATGAAATGGGGATCGCGATATTGCCTAAACAATAATGAAAAAACATTTTATCAGAAAAAATCATTTATTATAAACATTTTACTTACTGTAATTACTAGAGAACGGACGCAATTTCCATAAAACGCAATCGGCAATTGGAATTGTGTATAACGTCGCTCAGTACATCCCGGCGTAATTCAATGAAGTATTTGTTTGACCTACTCGGACACCTGGTCTCGCCGCGATAACAATAGACAAGCCACTATTGTATTCCGAGAATATAGTGCTTTTTAAAGTGTTTTCATGAGCGTAGATAGAAGCGGGGTTTTTATAATGTATTTTATTTATTAGTTTATATTTCGTAAGATAAATAAAGTGCTGTGAGTAAGTTTCTTGTTTTCATAGTTTTAACTGTTAATTACATCGTAATTTTTGTGATAGATCCTGTTTAATATCGTTTGATTGAATCTATTTCTACCAATTATTTCGACGTAAGAGTGTGCATTGAATTTCGTTCAGTTTCAATAACTTACGCACACATTTTTAGTTTTCATTTATTTAGATCTAGAGCATTGTTTAAGTTACTTTTTCAGACATGATATGGAAGAATGTCGAGAACGGCATTGTAAAACAATGGCGAGTTGGATTGACGGTCATACTGATTGTATGTCCATTGTCAGTGATTCCGAAATTTATTACAAAATCCGTAAAATATCGTCAAAAATTCGTCACTTAGGATCGCAAACACATCTGAACTCTGTAAAACTTTTATGGCGGCTAATATTCCATTAAATAAACTTAGCAATCCCACTTTAAAAATATTTCTTCAAAAATATACTGGTCGAAATGTTCCTGATGAATAAACTTTACGCAAATATTATGTAGAACAGTAGAACGCATTAGAAGCCATCTTTTAAATCAATACATATGGATAAGCGCCGACGAAACGGTGGATATGTTAGGACGCTGTGTGGTAAATGTTGTAGCTGGTGTACTACATCCAACTATTCCCTATAACTCATATGTAATAG
This sequence comes from Melolontha melolontha, assembly GCA_935421215.2. NCBI lineage: Eukaryota > Metazoa > Arthropoda > Insecta > Coleoptera > Scarabaeidae > Melolontha > Melolontha melolontha. Next base: position 113,219,179 of record OW285236.1, on the reverse strand, counting down.
CAACAAGTGTTATAATAAGAGTTGATGCGGAAACAGTTGCTGAAACCATTAAGGAGAATATGCAAAAAATGCTTCATTCGGACGCCACGTATATGTTAAAAACAGGCAGACTATTGAAGAAAACATATCCTAATATGCTGCATATTACTTGTGTAGCACATGCTCTCCACAGAATCTGTGAATATATCAGAGACACTTTTCCGGAAGTTGATAGACTTGTATCAGCTTTTAAAAAAGTTTTCAGAAAAGCACCATTGAGAGTAGCTCTTTTCAGGGAAAAATTTCATCTCTGTCACTGCCTCCCACTCCAGTAATAACTAGATGGGGAACATGGCTGGAAGCTACTAGTTATTATGCTGAGAATTTCGATAGTCTAAAACATTTCGTAACACTGCTAAAAAGGAGGATGCTAGAAGTATTGGTGAGTGCAAGGAGCTCACACAAATCCCAAATTAAAAAAATCAGTTGTACTTTCTTCACGAACACTTTGGAAAATTGCCAAAACTAATCACTTATTTTGAAAATCGAAATCTCAAATTAAATGACGGATTAACCACATTAGATGTGGCTGTTAATAATTTGAAAAGTATTCCAAGTGACTTCGGATGTGGCCTTCGGCAAAAGTTTGAAGCAATTCTTAATAGAAATCCAGATTTAATTACATTGTAGCAATTATGTATGGAGACAATTCCACACAACCTAACGGCTAAATATGAAGAAATAAAAGAATATTTCCAGTATGCACCTATAACCAGTTGCGATGTAGAAAGGACGTTTTCTATTTATAAGGATGTACTTAATTCAAAGAGAACAAAATTGACAGAAGAAAACCTTGAGAAACTATTGCTAGTCAATATTAATACTCCTTTACTCAACTTGAACGACAAAATGAACAAATAAAAATGTTCCAATTATAGAAATAAAATTAAAGACTTTAAAAATACAACTTTTCAACAAATACATATGTATTTCGTAATTTTATAGATCACCACCCGTTTATTTTCCAATTATATAAATAAAATTAATTAATAAATATGTATTTCTTAATTTTAGATAGATAGATCACCACCCGTATGTTCTCCAATTATATAAATAAAATTAAAAACTTTATAAATACAAATTTTCAACAAATAAATATGCCTATTAAAACACTGATCATATCAATTGCAGTAGGGAATATGAAGTTTTCGCGATTGTATAGGGTTTGCTACTCTTAATGCTACGAGATAAGATGCTTCAAGTACACTTTTATCAGTATGGCTTGACTTACAAATAGAAGATTGTTAATTTCTCAAGGTATGTAATTTGTTACGAAAAATTCCAAGGGTTTGTTTTTATGAGCCGGATATTTAGTTTCCAAGTGTCGCACTAATTTTGATGGCTTCATGCTTTCATCAGAGAAAACTTGAAAACAAACAACGCACTGTGGCTTTCCATCCAATGAGGTAAAACCATAATTTAAATAACCGTCATCGTACAACCTTGTCTTTTTACAAACCGATTCATTGGGTGTAGATGGTTCACTTCGTTTTTTCACAAATTTATCCTTCGCATAAGAAATTAAAAAGAAAACAATTCAGTTTCACGGTTAACCGCACACTAAAATAAAAGCACCAGGCGCACGCTTCGCATTCGAAACTTAACTGAAGTTGTGCAATCGCAAGCGCCTCTTTTATACTGGTGACAGCACGACTTGTTCAAACGCATCCACATACATGTTCAAACATGCTCTCACAGCGAGTATTTATAGAAGGAGATCAAATTACAAAGAGCACGTTCACATCAAGTTGGAACTTGTAATTGCACGTCATACATACGTTTTCATACCCTTCGCATTACATCATAATCTAGAGTTTTATGTAACTACCTAACTGTGACTGAGATAGATCTTGATAAGAGTTTTACCGACACTACATAAAAAGATGCTTTGATACAAAACTCGTATTTGTTTATTCAGATAACCTTAGATTATTCGGTAAAGTAGTGCTACATAATGGTAAAATCATCCTGAAACACGCAGCAGAAAAAGAAGGAAACTAGCTCTAGAAATACGTTGTGATGTATGCTGAAGTTACTCTTTTTTGAACTCCTACTCAAATTGAATATGATTTAATGTTACAAACAAACACAAAAAGTATTGAAGTAGATTGTTTGCAAAGAGCCCTCGAAAATTTTCTCTGTTGGAAGCCAATATTTGAAAACAAGCCAAAGAATACGAATTGCTACGCGAAGAAATGACGGAATATTTTAGAATTCAATGTATCAAAGTTCTTTTGTTCGACTCTAATATACGTTGACAGTACATAAAGTCACCCATCAGAATAAACTTACAACATGGTAGTGACATGAAGTCACTTTCCAAACCAAATCCAGAAATAAAGAAGGATTATAAATCCCTGTTAAAACATTTTTGTATGCGATATCTGTAAAACGCTATCAGGACTTAAGATGAGTTCTGAAAATATCAGAATATAGCCAGGTTGCAATAAAATTGGCAGTTCTCCGTCCCAAAAATATGAAATTTTTGAAAAGTTTCCTTTGGGGCTACGATTGCTAATGTTTAATTGTTTCAGCAGTAACCATAATAATCAAACTCAGAAAATTATTTATAATTCTAAAATATTTCCGTTATCTTAAGTAAGAAAACACAATTTCAAAAAAAGGTAATTAATTAAATACAAATAATATTTTAAAATGAAGAAACAATATCGAACTAAAATGTCTATTTTATCCTAACTCGTTTAATTTTTAATTATATTATTATTATATATGTAAATTATCTATTTATTCAGTTTATGGTATATTATGCATATATGGATGTAGTATATACTTACATGTGTATTCTGGATACAGCAAATTCGTTGAAATTAACATTTTCTTGAAAAATTCCTGAACGTATTTGTAATAAACCTGCATTATTTTAATGAATAAATGTATTCTTTAAATTTATATATCTACTAAGATGTTTCAATTTCAATGCGACCTGGTCAGAATACTAAAAATTGACACAACTTGGCGTTTAAAAATCATTGTCATTTGTCATTGTTTTCACGGCTAAGTAGATTACATAAAATTTTTCCTTCGTATTATGAATTTCTTTACGCTATATATATTTTTACAGATACACTTTCTGACAGCTCTTAATTCAATTTTATTTCATTTGTTGCAAATTATTTTTTTTCAATTAAAAATTTGAATAATTAGCGTCGTAAAATGTAGAAAGCAATATTTACATACACATTTCTTCGCGCAAAAGCAATTAATTTGCAACAACATGCCGACTACAGGTGAAATATTAACATATGCTTTCCTACAGTGATTAGGGCTTCTCAAATGTATTAAGATGCGCAGTCCTTGATAGCTCAAGTGGTAGTGCGGTGGTCCGGCAAACCATGCACGGGGGTTCGAATCTTGCTTAAGGGCTAATTTTTCTTCAATTAAAAATTCGAATAATTAGCGTCGGAAACTGTAAAAAAACAATGTTTACATTCACATTACGTCGCGAAAAAGCAATTAATTTGCAATATATATATATATATATATATATATATATATATATATATTGTAACATTTCTAAATTGGTTAATATTTAAGAATGTTTATTATCGTTATAAAGGCCCCAAAAGTTGGGCTGACAAATGTAATGTGTCAAAGTCGTTAATATGTATATAAAAATGAATGTATATAAACGAATGAATGTTATATAACTGTGAATTGTTGTATAAGAAAATGTTATAAAAAGTGATATACAATTCAAATCGGGCTCGTTCAATACTTATCTGTTTTTTTTTATTCTCGTCGTCGGCTAGCTTCTTTAATTTCTTCAGGGTTAAGGTAGGTTCACCTCTCTCCACTTTGACTTTATGTACGTAGTTTATTTAATTGGGATCGGGACAATATCTCAAGTATATTACAAAGAAAACCAAAGTAAAATATTGACAATTAACTTTATTAATAAAAAATTATCTCGCAAAGTGTTAGAATTTATATTAACAATTTTCGTGACACACAAATAACAATACGGGAGACACACTCAACGGTTGGTATTCTTATAGTCTAACAATATGGTGTACGACAAGTGCAATTAGGTGTTGTTTTATTAAAAGAGTTTATAAAAGTAACATAGAATCAAGTTTTTAAAATTACAAACAGTGGATTCTAATATTTAAATAAGTTGAATAAAAATTACAGTGATATTATATCGGTGAAAACAAAGTAAATAGTTAGTTATGGAATAAACAAAGAAAATTCTAGAAAAGTATATGAGCAAGTAAAAATGGCGCGTAGAATATTGTTAAAGTTAGCAAAAACCTGAGTCTTCGGATATAGCTTCCGTTGCTTCCTGCTCCTGTGTTCTGCTGGTTTTCACAACGGGAAACTGGATAATATTTCTGCGATGGTCCCTCGGGATGACTTGAGGTTTTTTGAAATCTCCAAGTCCGACGGCGGCTTGCTCGGATGACCGGTTTCGAGCGTACCAAGATGCTGGTCGTTGCACGGTGAAACTTATGGCGGGTAATTAAAGTATTGAAACTTTAAAAATTCGTAGTTCTTGAACTAATTGGTCGGCGGATGTTAAACTTTGTCTACAGGTAGATCGTAGGTGTGAGTAACGTATTGTAGACTCAAAAATCTCCAGAACTTAATAATTTCACCAATTTGTTTTAATTAATTCGGAGCACAAAAAGCGTGACCTCTCACTGTGACGACTAATTACCGACGCTTACTTTTTCACTTGTTTTTAATTGCATAACTTTCCGCAAAATCGCCCCCTTCTTTACTTGCATTGTCTTTTCGAATATTATTATTTTAGACATTTTTACAGAGTAAAACAGTAAAAAAAATTACAATTTGATTTATAAAATAACTTTGGTTGAATAACATATGTTTATGTGTTTACAAACACTCTGGCAATATCGGTTTATTTTCGGGTTATTGCACCGTTAGAATTGTGGGCGGGGCTTAATTGTTCAAATACATTTGAAAATAAATACGTTACATTTGTTTGAATAAACACGCGTTGAATATTAATTTGAATAAAAAAATTGAAAGTAAACATTATAAAAAAATAGAAAAATAAGTTAATTATTTCAAAGCAAGTTTGTCGTCAAAATAACGTATTTATACTTTGAATCAATCTTTCCCCTTCTTGGTATTGAGGTACATATTAGATATAAATATTATGGTTACAAGTATTCTTTGTTTCTTTCAGAGAAAAGAAACCCTTCTTGCAATGCCTCAATTTCCCCCTTGATTAAAAGTTAGAAACTTGTTGAGAGCTTTTAATCAACCGTATCTAGGAGTAAAACAGAAATATATAAGTGCAGTCTAGTGATCTGATGAAAATTTAATAAAATGTGTGTGTTCACGTTAAAAATATTTCAAATTCTATAAGTGGTTATTTGTATTATTCTAGCTAATAATTCCCTATTTAATAATTGTCATTCAATGGTTAAAGTTAATTGTTTTATTTTGTTGTTCGGGTTCTTTTGTTTGAAAACCCCTTTTAATATTAAGTGATTATTTTCTTCTTCCTTTTTTTTTTCTTTCTCTTATTTAATAATAATATGATTAATTTAATTAGCCTAGTCTAAATGTAAACTTATGATTAGTATAGATAATAAAATATAGTAATATAGTATTTATTATTGGCTTACGGACTATAACATGCTTGGCTGGTTTTGTTCTGAAAGTTGTTTCGGCTTGTTATGTACATATATATAAAAAAATACTTTATTTTTAAGTGTGGTAGTCTTGCAACATAGTTATGTGATATCTACCTTTAATGTAATTTGTTTCGGGTTCAAAAAGTTCGTAGGTGTTATTACCAATGATTCTCTTAATCGTATAGGGACCTTGGTAGGCTTTCAGTAGCTTTCCCATTATTTTGTGTTTTAAATCTGTTACTCTTAATCTCTTAACTATAACTTGGTCTCCTACATTGTAAGTTTTGTACTTCTTATTTGCCGTATTTCTCTTTTCCTCCCATCTTCGCTTTCTTAGTGCTAATCTTTCTCTGACTTCTTGTAAACGATTATGTAAATTTATATGCTCAGAATCTGTCCATGGTCGTTGTGGTGGTTGTCCAGTGAATAAAGTTATTGGGCAGTGATTATGTACTGTGCTAGGTGTATTGTTTATAGTAAATTCTATCTGTGGTAACAGTCTGGCCCATTTTCTGTGATTTTCGTCCAGTAATATGCGTAAATATTTTATCGTTTCGCGTATATATCGCTCGGTAGGATTTCCCTGTGGGTAGCGGATTGATGTAAAGACGGTGTTGATGTCGTGTGAATGTAAGAACTCCTTGTAGCGATCGTTAGTGAAATAAGTAGCGTTGTCTGATAGTATCGTTTGTGGTTTACCATAATGTGCGAAGTAGTCCACTAAAGCTTGTAAAACGGTGTTTGTATCGCATTTCTGCGTAGGTATGAGTTTGATGAACTTAGAAAATATATCACATATTACCAAAATGTGGCGATAACCTTTAGTGCTAGGAATAAGGTGTGATAGAAAATCAATTGATATTAACTCTAGTCTATCATATGCAATTATATTATGGCTTATGTTGGTGTTAGTGAAAGTTTTATCTTTGGTTATTTCGCAGAGTCGACATTGTTTTACCACGCTATTTATTATTCGTTCGTCATTTATACAGTAGAAAGCTTCTCTGTAGAGCATCCAGCACTTTCTTGCACCTATGTGGGAGTATATTCGGTGTAAGTATTCTGTTATTTCTCTGGTGTGTTGTTCGTTTGTGACGTATACAGTAGTTCTTCCTATTTGTTTTACTATGAATTGTTCTCTGATTGACATACCTTTATATTCACCTACAGTTCTTAAATGTTGTCTTATTTTATCGAAGTCTGGGCTTGATTGTATCTGTAAGATTTTTGTTTTTGAGAAAATGCCTCTCCTTTGTAGATTTATTAAGTTGATGCAAATATTCTGTCTCTTTACGTCCCCCTCCTGTCTCGTGAGTGCATCGGCAGTTACCATTTCTTTTCCAGGTTTATATTTTATTATGAACTCGTACTGTTGTATTAACAAAGTCCAACGATAAATGCGACTGTTATTAAGTTTGCAGCTCATGATGTTGACTAAGGCTTTGTGGTCCGTTTCTAATACGAATGACTTTCCTATCAGATAATATCTGAGTTTCGTTAACGCAAATACGATAGCAAGCATTTCCTTCTCGGAAATCGTGTATCGAATCTCGCATGTTTTCAAAGTGCGTGATATAAAATAAATAGGAATTTCTTGATCGTCTTTCATTTGTACTAGCTCTGCTGCAATTGTCTTGTGTGAAGCATCTGTTCGCACAACAAATGGTAGAGTAAAATCTGGATGATGTAAACGGAGATTTTCTACAAAGTTTTCTTTTAAAGTTGTGAAGCATAATTCGCATTCAGCCGTCCAGTTCCATTTCTTCCCCTTCTTGATTAGTTCCAACAAGGGTAACGTTTTCTCGCTATAGTTTGAGACAAATTTCCTATAATAATTTAACACTCCTAAAAAACTTCTTAACGTTTTTAAATTCTTCGGTCTCGCATACTCCTGAATGATATCTAACCGTGTCGGGTCTAATAAAATGTTATTCTGATTAATCACATATCCTAGATAGTTAATCTCATGTCTAAAGAATTGACATTTCGCTAAGTTAAGTTTCATACCATGAGTTTTTAAAGTGTTAAGGATAATGTTAATATGTTGTAGGTGTTGTTCCACAGTTTCGGAAAATATAATAATGTCGTCTAGGTAATGCAAAGCGAATTCATCATATCGGTCTAGTATATGATGTAGAAAACGTATCAGAGCGGCTGGTGATGTCTTTAAACCAAATGGACATACTCTAAACTGATATACTATTCCATTCACTAAGAAACCACAGTATTTCCTGGATTCCGGTTCTAAGTTTATTAACCAAAAAGCATTCTTTAAGTCTAATTTACTATAAATTTGTTTACTTCCGCATTTCGTTAATAAGATGTCTATGTTTTGCGGCATCTCGAATTCTGGCTTAATTCGTTTGTTCAGAGCTCTAGCGTCTAAGCATATTCTTAACGATAGGTCCTTCTTTTGAACTATTACAATGGGATTAATAAAATATGTGTTCGATCTCTCAATAATTCCGGATTGTTCTAATCTCTCTAATTCTAAACTAACTTTTTGTTGGTAGTAGTACGGAATCGGGTAATTCTTACTTATTAATGGGCAGTCATTGTCAATATTAATTGGATGTTCATATCCTTTTGCAAAAACAATATCGTTATTTATTAAAGTGATGTTTTCGTTTAAAATGTTAATTAATTGCGGTACGACGTTTGTATAAGGTATTTCTTGTTTATCAATTATATTCGTTATATCATTCTTATCATTTATAATGTCAGTTGTCTGTAAATCCTCCTTAATCTTGACCTCTTCTTCGCCCTCGTAACTATCTAACGTTCCTAACAAATCTGGCCTATTATTCACTCCTATATATTCATTATTTATAATATTATCATTTCCAACTCTATCAATAAACCTTTCTTCTGCTCTCCTATAGTACGGTACATTATATTCTAATAAATTATTTATTACAACTGCTAAAACTTCTTTCTTATAAGTATTGTATTCGTGCACTTCCTCTACGGACAAATGTTTATTAAATGTTAAATTGTTCTTTCCAATTGATAAAATACCTTTTTCAAAATTCAATATCATTTTCAACCTGTTGATATTGTCTATACCCAATATACAGTCATATTGTAACTTCTCTATTATGTAACGGTGAATTAAATAACCGATTTCGTTTATTCTTATTTCGGTATTGAGTTGCTTGGTGACAGTGCCCATCTTTCTTCCATTTGCGGTAACTATGTCGGTACCCTTAGTTTTAACAACGTGTTGTTCATATCCCTTTATTTGTTTTGCCAGATCTTCTCTAACTAATGTAATCTCGGCTCCGGTGTCGATTAAACAATTTAATTTTATGTTGCTGAATTGTAAAATAATAATGGGTAGAGAATATACTTCATTTACGGCGTCCCCTGCGTCTTCTATGTTTATGAATTCCTCCGGTGATTGGTAAAATTTTATATTTTGTAACTTCCAGAACATGTTATAGCCGTTATTCTTATTTGTCTTGTTTATTATACATCCGTTATCTTTGTTTGGTAATGTGTTCTCTTTTCTTTATTAAATTGTGTTTATCATATCTGTGTTTATGTTTAATAATTGTGCATTTAGTTTAGTTTATGTATAATTATCAGTCATTAATAAATCGTATCCCCATCTTAGCTTAGGTCGTCTTCGTATTTATAGAACACCGAGCTTCTATTATCCTATATTAAACTGTTAATTTTTCGTCGACGTACCTTTGGTATTACCATGCCATCACCGTGGTATAAAAATATCATGTGGCTTCGGCCTCGTGTTATATGAATGTTTTTTATGATGAGTATCATATTTAGGATATTGTAGGTATTAAAATATTTGTAAGTGATTATATGGGTTACATTGCCTTCTATATTCAGTACATTATTAATGTCTGTATATGTGAGATGCAAATTTTCTATTATAGATATGTTAAGCTTATTTCTTTCCGTCGTTAGTATTTTAAAAGTGTTATACTCCTGAGTATTGTTTGTTAGAAAATTGTGATAGGCTTTATCTTTTATTAGACAGTGATTGTGTAAATTCGTTTTATGTTGGTGTTTGAGCGGTTCGTTAAACTTTTGGTTGTGTATGATTTTAGTTGCATTTTTGTCATGTGTATTGTTAATTCTTATGTTAACTTGTTGGTCTAATTCTGGTTTATTGGCCTCGTATTTTTGATTTATATTGGTTATTAATTTTTCATTAAACGCATCTAATTTTTGTTTCATCCTCTCTTCCATGGCTTTTTGCGTTGCGGTTATTTTTGCAATTTGTACGTCGATATCCCCCTTGAATGTATTAAGTTTCATTTCTATGTTAGCGTTGTTTAATTCTATTTTTTCATTTATATTAATTAGGTTAACTTCTAATCTCGTCGTAAGTTCGTTATTTAGGTTATTTCAATCTTGTTTTAGCTCGCGATTATTAGTATCCAGTTTGTTATTAAGGTCTTTATTTGCAGTATTCATGTCTTGATTATTAATATCTAATTTGGTTTAAATCTTTATTTGAATTGTTTATATCTTGTTTTAATTCTTGGTTGTTGGTGTCTAATTTGTCATTTATATCTTGTTTTAATTCTTGGTTATTAGTATCTAATTTGTTATTTAATTCTTGCATTTGTGCCATTAACATATTAAACATGTCCATGAATTTACTATCAGGCGAAACACTGGCTTCCCCTGAAACGGACGGTTGCGGTACTGTAGTGTCCCCCTGTTCACTCCGGTCTTCTTCTACTGCGTCTTTCGGGGTCTTAGCTCTGTGTCTTGTATCCATTTTAGAATATTTTTAGTTAGTTTGTAAATTATATTAGTATTTGTACAGGTAGTTGTAATTATATTATTAATATTTTGGTTGTAAAATATTATTGTTTATAGTGTTATTAGATTTAATGTACACACGTAAATGCAATGACAAATAACAAAAATATATGTATATAAAAGAAATATGAGTCTGCACTTTAATATTTCCCTGTAACAACCTTTTGAATATCTTACCGATGGTCTCGAAAACAGCAATCCCCTGAAATGCAAAACTGTGTTCTCTCTCTGAAGTTCCACAAAGACAAAATAACAAATACATAAACAAATAGTACAGTATGGTAAATGCGAATACAACGGTTCTCCTTGGGTTTTTTTATTAATTCTTTGTGCCACGAAACTTTGTTACTTGAGAAAGTGTTCCTTCTTAATATATTTGACAATAGAGTGACTTTTTATTGAAATGTGGAGTAGAAGTACGCCCCAAAACGTTAGGGTGCCAAATGTAACATTTCTAAATTGGTTAATATTTAAGAATGTTTATTATCGTTATAAAGGCCCCAAAAGTTGGGCTGACAAATGTAATGTGTCAAAGTCGTTAATATGTATATAAAAATGAATGTATATAAACGAATGAATGTTATATAACTGTGAATTGTTGTATAAGAAAATGTTATAAAAAGTGATATACAATTCAAATCGGGCTCGTTCAATACTTATCTGTTTTTTTTATTCTCGTCGTCGGCTAGCTTCTTTAATTTCTTCAGGGTTAAGGTAGGTTCACCTCTCTCCACTTTGACTTTATGTACGTAGTTTATTTAATTGGGATCGGGACAATATCTCAAGTATATTACAAAGAAAACCAAAGTAAAATATTGACAATTAACTTTATTAATAAAAAATTATCTCGCAAAGTGTTAGAATTTATATTAACAATTTTCGTGACACACAAATAACAATACGGGAGACACACTCAACGGTTGGTATTCTTATAGGTGTACGACAAGTGCAATTAGGTGTTGTTTTATTAAAAGAGTTTATAAAAGTAACATAGAATCAAGTTTTTAAAATTACAAACAGTGGATTCTAATATTTAAATAAGTTGAATAAAAATTACAGTGATATTATATCGGTGAAAACAAAGTAAATAGTTAGTTATGGAATAAACAAAGAAAATTCTAGAAAAGTATATGAGCAAGTAAAAATGGCGCGTAGAATATTGTTAAAGTTAGCAAAAACCTGAGTCTTCGGATATAGCTTCCGTTGCTTCCTGCTCCTGTGTTCTGCTGGTTTTCACAACGGGAAACTGGATAATATTTCTGCGATGGTCCCTCGGGATGACTTGAGGTTTTTTGAAATCTCCAAGTCCGACGGCGGCTTGCTCGGATGACCGGTTTCGAGCGTACCAAGATGCTGGTCGTTGCACGGTGAAACTTATGGCGGGTAATTAACGTATTGAAACTTTAAAAATTCGTAGTTCTTGAACTAATTGGTCGGCGGATGTTAAACTTTGTCTACAGGTAGATCGTAGGTGTGAGTAACGTATTGTAGACTCAAAAATCTCCAGAACTTAATAATTTCACCAATTTGTTTTAATTAATTCGGAGCACAAAAAGCGTGACCTCTCACTGTGACGACTAATTACCGACGCTTACTTTTTCACTTGTTTTTAATTGCATAACTTTCCGCAAAATCGCCCCCTTCTTTACTTGCATTGTCTTTTCGAATATTATTATTTTAGACATTTTTACAGAGTAAAACAGTAAAAAAAATTACAATTTGATTTATAAAATAACTTTGGTTGAATAACATATGTTTATGTGTTTACAAACACTCTGGCAATATCGGTTTATTTTCGGGTTATTGCACCGTTAGAATTGTGGGCGGGGCTTAATTGTTCAAATACATTTGAAAATAAATACGTTACATTTGTTTGAATAAACACGCGTTGAATATTAATTTGAATAAAAAAATTGAAAGTAAACATTATAAAAAAATAGAAAAATAAGTTAATTATTTCAAAGCAAGTTTGTCGTCAAAATAACGTATTTATACTTTGAATCAATCTTTCCCCTTCTTGGTATTGAGGTACATATTAGATATAAATATTATGGTTACAAGTATTCTTTGTTTCTTTCAGAGAAAAGAAACCCTTCTTGCAATGCCTCAATATATATATATATATATATATATATATTTATATATATATATATGGTTGATTTAGATATTCGGCGATTGAGGGTCTGTTTTACATTAATATGTATATATTTAAAATAAACTCTTACATGTTTACTTACGTATTACTTTTATCAAATAATATTAATCAAATTATAAATGACAGATATTAATCTCAAAGTTATATAAGTGATGTAGTCATGGTGAGAGATCCAAATTCATAAATATATTCAATTCAATTAATAATAATTCATGACATAACAAAAGTTTGATATCAATTATAAAGAGAATAGTAAGTCACAAGCTATTATTACACTTGCGCCCGTGGAGCGACTTAAGATATAAAGCTGTCGGCATTCGCCTAGGACGAGAAGGAAAACCACGAAAACCTACTCGGGCAGCCAGTCAGGGATCTAAACAACGGAACTGTCAGCATGATAAGCAAATGCACAGATATGTAAATAACATATGATATATAATGATATAACAGGAACATATATTATGATGGTAAATTTCAGATCGTTATATTATTAGCTTATAATATATACTGCTTAGATTTTTTATATCACAATATTATAGTGGATTTACAATAAAATTTTTGAAACTGGAAGTTTAGTACTTATTTGTTATCGTTATAATGAAGTTTCAACAAATATCTCCTTCGTCGATGAACGATTTAAATAGGAAATATCTTGAATGTGGATAGGTAGGATTATCTTGATATACGAGGAACTTTTTAATATATCAATACGTAAACTTTCTATTTGGATACTTTCCTAAATAAATATTTATTAACCTTCTTACAATTTTGAAATTATACCTGTATAATAATATTATGCAATTTTTACCATTTCCAAATCAGAGCCAACCTACCTTTGTTGCTTCTAATTACCTAGATACTTGTGATTTTTGTTTACGATGTTTAACACTATATTAAATATAACAAAACTAGACACTAGTAGACACCACTAAAGTTAAATATTTTATGTATAAAAATTAGTTTATCGATTCTATATTCTAATTTATAATTACAAAATTTTATACTTTAAATGAAAAAATCAATAATTAATTTGTCTAGTTAATTCAATTTAAATATTACCTTTTTACAATATGACATTTCAGTAATATTTTAGTTTAATTAAAAACAAAATATAAATAAATTTAATGGCACTTTGTTAGTGAATATCAATAGTACATTGCGCGACATATAAAAGCCATACAACTCTTATGATCATAAAATCAAGTTTTTTAGTTGCATAAACTGGACAAATATCGTATGATCAAAAAGTCTTTGGATCGCTATTGCCGTGGAATTTACGAGATATCTATGAAATTATTTATTTCAATTAGTTTTGACATTTACTTGACAACTTTCAAGTAAGCTGGTTATAATTCAAAATATTTCAATTAGAACATGAAATTTTTATTATCAAATCATACTACAGTAATGGAAATATAGGTGAAAATGGTAATTGGGTTTATTCACCTCGTTTATGTTTGAATGACTTCCGTGAGAGATTTCCCAACTTCGCAATAATCGAACGAGATTTTTTTCGGCAACTTCAACGAACTGTGGACAAATTTGAAGGAACTGGTAATATCAGCGATAGTGTTCGATCTGGAAGAAGACGGGCTAGAAATGATGATGTTATTGATCTGGTTAGGCAACGCATGCAGGAAGAACCTACCTTATCCTTGGGTAGATTGAAACAAGAAATCAATTTAAGTTATGGGACGTGTCAAACCATTGTTAAACATGACTTGAACATGTTTCCTTATAAACTGCAGATGCGTCAGAAGTTACTGCCACCAGATTATCAGAAGAGAGTATCGTACTGTACCTGGTTTAATGACCATATGAATAACGATATCTTTGATTTAACATTTTTTACAGACGAATCTTATTTTTACCTATCTGGATACGTTAATAAACAAACAAGTTATGAGTATGTGGAGCGAAAATAATCCTAATTTTCATAGTGAGGCTCCTTTACATAGTCCTAAGATTGGTGTTTGGGTTGCAATGTCCCGTAGACGGGTAATAGGGCCAATATTTTTTCAAGATACCATAAACGCTGAAAGATATATAAATCAAGTACTTGATCCTTTAATCAATCAATTGCACGTAACCATGGAATATTTACGTCATTTTTATGATGAAAGGTTAATATCAGACGGACGTTACCCACCTAGGTCTTGTGATTTGAGCCCTTTAGACTACTTCTTATTCCCATTGCTTAAGAATAACATTTTTAAAACTGCAGTTCACACTTTAGATGAATTACAAGAACGTATTGTTGAAAACTGTCTCACAGTATCACCTGAACTTTTAATTAAAGTTTTTAATAACATGGGCCGACGTGTTAACCGGTGTATTCCAGAACAGAGAAGACATTTTCAACATCTTTTATAATTTTTTATTGTAAAAGTGTATCTACCTGAATGTTATTGTTTCATTGTGGGAGTTCTTTTCTTAACTGTAATGAGGCTTATTTTTTTTTTGTTAGTTATTGAAACTTCGCTTATTTATAAATGCATTCTGTAATCTCTATAAATGTTATTAAATATAACATACATAAAATGTAAATAAATACCATTACCTAAAATCTATTTTATTTGTGACTTATGCGTACTTCAAGGTAATGTTACGTTTCATGGCTATCACGATCCAAAGACTTTTTGATCATACGTTATTTTCATACTGTTACTTATACACTTTATAGGTTATACATAGATTCCTATTGGGTATTTACATTAAGTGACAGCCCACCATGCGGCAAATTTTGGAACTAGCGTTGGAGGTATACTTGTATTGTTTAGTGAGTTCTATCGTGTGTAAAACTCTATTGTGTTTTCATCTTTTCCTTGGTATTTTATATTTTCGCTACTGTTTTACGACTCATGATGTGTTGGAGATCATTAAATAATATGCAACAGAAATTTATTGTATACAAAATTATTGACAATAGCATGAAATAGTATATAATTTTATTTAGCGTTTTGTGCTAAAGAATTCTTCAAATTCAAAACAATTGGATTTCGCATTTACATCGTGTTATTTAACAGCTCGACTTAAATAATTGGTTGTCAAAAAGCTTTATCAGCTTTATTCTTACATGATTGAGTACGCAGATGAAGTAGAGCTTTAAAAGAAGATGTTTCTTGATGAAGAAATTAAAATCAAAATAAAATAAAACCCCGAACCAACTTCGAAAACACTTGTTAACATGATACCCTATATACAAAACTATAAAGGTATACCTCCATTCGACGCCATCTTGGCAACGATCGTGGCATCACCATCGGTAATGTTAATTCCTAATAATACCTATAACTTAATTTAAACTTGATAAGTCAAATAATACATGTCAAATTTAATAAGCCTGACTTACATCGATAATATGTTAGTGTACGGGTTTTATATGTTAGGCAGGTACTAATTAAAATATAAATTTAGAAAATAATTGTAAAGATAATAGTAAACAATTAAATAATTTAATATTTATACATAGTACACACAACTTAAAAGATGCAAAATATTCCTTCATTACGACATTAATTTTCTGTTTGTGTCATAAATAATGTTTTTTTTTAAATTAATTTTTTATTATTTTAATAATTGAAGCTATTATAACATAATATATTATAACTAACATTTATCTTTCAGGAATTGTAAATAATTTCTAAAAATTCAGAAGCATAACAATATATATACATACAGGTCAATTCAGCAAAGATAATCCCTGCCTCACTAATATATAGTTCTATTTTTGGAACGTAAAGCTCAAGGAGAACCTATCATTCTCAAGTATCTACGGGGAATACCAAAAATTATTGAGCCAAAAAACGCATAACTACCCATCAGATAAGCAATAATGCAAATTCACTTCACTTATATTACCAGAACACGAGAGGCTTACGCTCTAAAACTCGCGAATTTTTTAATAATATATGTTCTACAAATTTTGATGTTGTTGTGTTAACTGAGTCTTGGCTTACTGACGGTATAAAGAATTCTGAGTTATTTCCAGATAATTTCAATGTGTTCAGGAAAGATAGAAGCTATTCAAGGGGAGGAGGTGTTGTTATTGCGGTATCGGATAAGTTTTATTCTTCAGGTATGAATATTGTGTCGCCTCTTGAAGAAATTGATGTTGTAGCAGTTAGCGTTAAGTCTGGATCAGTGTCTCTTGTGTTTGTTGCGATTTATGTTCCACCAGGTATTGGCTTAGCGAAATTCAATACTTTGTTCGACTTTCTTGACATAACTATGATTACCATGGGTACGGTTCTTGTGATTGGCGATTTCAATGTGCCTGGATATTATGATTTCTCATTGACTGGCATTGGCGATAATATTTCTGTGCAACTGGCTGGTTTTGCTGCTGTACATAATTTAAAACAATGTAATAATGTTTTGAATCACAATAATAGACTTCTGGATCTTATTTTGGTTGGGACTGATTACATTTGCGAGGTTGAGCGAAGTCTGGGGGTTCTTGTTGAGGAGGATATACATCATCCGCCTTTAGAGTGTTTACTCCAAATTGGGAACGTTGCTGAGTATGGTTTTAATAGTCGAGTCATATGGCGGTATGATTTCAGGAAAGCCGATCTTAATGGCCTATACACTTGTATTGCTGATGTTAATTGGGAGGCGTTCGAGATGTATGCTACGAATTCTGATGTCAATGGTATGTGTGACGTTTTCTATAGGATACTGTATGCAGCCATTGATAAATATGTGCCCAGGCGTAAAGTGGTTAGGAACAAACATTTTCCGCCGTGGTTTAATAGAGCTATTATTAAGGATATAAAGCGTAAAAATCATTATCACAGGATGTATAAAAGATACAGAGCGAATTATTATAAGCATCGATTTTGTGTTCTCCGCTCATCCATTAAAAACAGCATTAGACTTAGTTACTCCAGCTATATACATAGTACTGAGAATGGAATCAAATCTGATCCACGAAAATTCTGGTCATTCATTAATTTAAAAAAAGGACAGTCACGTATACCAGGCCACATGATCAGCAATGACCAAGTGATATCGAAGCCTTTGGATATTGTGCAGGAATTTGCCACCTTCTTTAGTTCAGTTTACGAAGCAAGTGGTCCTCAGGATTCGAGTTTGCTACAGTTGCAGACTACCATTACCAACATTGATACATTGCCTTTGTCGAATGTCTCTGATCTTGATGTTCGCAATGCCATTGGGAAGCTGAAGGGTACAATGACTACAGGTCCAGATGCTATTCCTTCATTTTTCGTGAAGGATTGTGCTGAGTGTTTGTTAAAGCCGTTGACACTCATTTACAATTCAATCATTTGTCAGAGGGTATTCCCGGATGAGTGGAAAAGAGCGAGAGTGACACCTGTGCTTAAGTCTGGATCGCGTGCGGATATAAGAAATTATCGGCCCATTTCTTTGATCTCCAACTTTGCTAAGATTTTTGAGATGATACTGTACACTGAAATCTATAACCATGTAAAGCCATATATCTGTAATAATCAGCATGGATTTTTGAAGGGCCGATCAACTGCGACCAATTTAAGCAACTTTACCCAGCTAGTATCTGAGGCCCTTGATGAGCGAAAACAGGTTGATGTCATTTTTACAGACTTTAGTAAAGCTTTTGATCGTGTGCAACATCATATACTTCTGCGGAAGTTGGAACAGTTTGGACTCCATACCGACTTCCTGCTTTTACTCAGAAGTTATTTAACTGGGAGGCAGCAATACGTTGAATATGAGGGAATTAGGTCACGAACTTATCTTGCCCGAGGTGGAGTTGCACAGGGTTCGAATCTAGGTCCACTGTTGTTCATACTATTTATAAATGATGTATGTAATAAATTTGATTCTACCTGTTTACTTTATGCTGATGATTTAAAAATTTATCGGATAATAAATACTTCCGCTGAGTGTAATATCCTGCAGGGTGATTTGGATCAATTGTATGCTTGGTGTCAAAGAAATTGTATTAATCTTAATGTTGGAAAATGTAAAGTAATGACATTTTCTCGAAAAGCTGTCAATGTTGAATACAACTACGAAATTAACGGTGTTAATCTTCAGAGATGTACGGAGGTTAAAGATTTGGGAGTAGTATTTGATAGTAGATTAACCTTTAATAAACATATCTTTTATATTTATTCTCACTGCTGCAAATTGCTGGGTTTTATAATGCGATCTTGCAAGGATTTTGTAGATATTGACACCATTACTATTTTGTATAACTCCTTGGTTCGTAGCAGGCTTGAGTATTGTTGTGTTGTTTGGTCACCAGCGTACTTGAAATATGTTAATCTGCTTGAGTCACTACAGAAGAGATTTTTAAAGTATTTGTATTTCAGAAGGCATGGTGTATATTCTGCCTTAGCATATGATAATTTGCTGGAACAATTTGGTTTTAATAGTTTGTCTAATAATAGAAAAATTATTGCGTTACTACATTTGTATAAGTTGGTGCATAATATTATAGATGATCCGGTGTTTTTGTCATGGCTTCGGTTTTATATTCCTCGTTTCAACGCTAGAAACTCAGTTACTTTTTTAAATAGACAGGCTGCAACTAATTCATATACAAACTCCCCACTTTATAGAATGTGCCATTTATATAATTCATGTAATTATTGTTTGGATGTATTTGGCGATAATTACTGCAAGTATTTGGTTTCTGTGAAGGAATGTATTTGTTTTACTCCTTAGATTTAATTTAGTTTAGGATAATTTTTCCATTGATACGCACGTTATGTTTAATACTTATATACATGTACTTATATTTATAACCCCATAATTGGATGTATAATCTGTTGGGTTAATAAACGGTTTATTATTATTATTATTATTATTATTATTATTATTATCAAAGAATTATGTCTACATCCAAATAAAAAATAGTATCTACTTGTAAAACAAGGATAACATAAGCGAATGCATGTGTTTCTTCTAGTGAGCTGCTAACAACGACGTACGATTCACAGAATTTACTTGACCAAGAAAAAGACGGAATTAATATTGCATACGCTGTATTATTTTATACATTTCCGTTTAACTTTTTGATACCGTTTGTCTGGTATTACGCTTTGACGTTTGTATTTTATTGAAAATTGCATTTGTGTCATAAACTACAATGTCTGAACGTGGTAGAACATCAGGTTCACAGTTTGAAGAACTAGTTTTAAATTTATTGTAATATTTCCATCAAGAGAAAGATAATGGTGATCCTCTAATACCCATTACATCTGTATAATAGGTAAAGAATGAGTGATTTGACATCTTACAAATTCCAATTAATCTTTTTTAGCGAGTAGCAGATGCATTGAAAATAGGAATAACTACAGTAAAACGGATTAAAGCCCGGTCAATAAATAGTGCTATTCTATCTAAACGATATTGTTTAGCTGATCTCTCTGCAGTTTTACAAATACATAAACTCCGATCAATTTCTATCGCATGTTATTTGATGTAAATAAATTGTATGTTTTGTTTCTTTTGTAGCCACGTTAGTTCTCAATAAGGTTCCATTATCATTTCTATTTTGATATATGTTAAATATAGTACATTAAAAGACTAATTAATTTATATTACATATTTTTGAAGAATAATGATAAAGTTGATTATCTAATTATACATAACCTAAAACGAGATTCTTGATTATCAATCTAACCGGAAAAAGTAAATTGTCATTTTAACTTTCTTTTTGCATTTTACATGACGGGGAAATATTGGTTTGAATCATACAATTTTAAATGATAAGTATGATAACACATGGATCATCTATGCTGAATTAGAGTGTATGTATGTATGTATGTATGTGTGTGTGTGTGTGTGTATATATATATATATATATATATATATATATATATATATATATATATATATATATATATAATATAATATTTTCGTGACCTTGGTATGATAAGGTAAACTTAACAAGTCGGCGATTAAAGGTCTGGTTCATTACTTCAAAGTATATATATTTAAAAAACCCTTCATGTTTCGGCAATGATGCCTTTGTCAAGGGAATTCCCTTGACAAAGGCATCATTGCCGAAACATGTAGGGTTGCTTTAAATATACGTATATACTTTGAAGTAATGAACCAGACCTTTAATCGCCGACTTATTAAGTTTACCTTATATATATATATATATATATATATATATATATATATATAACAATTGATAAATTATTGGAGTTTTTCGGCTTTTATATGAAATATTTACAAATATCAAGTTAGTATGTATGTAATTGCAAAGTAAGGGGGGATGTAAACATTGCTGTCTACAAATTACAAAGCAAATCATACAGAATAAACGGCTAAGAAATTATCTAATCACTTATATATATATATATATAACAATTGATAAATTATTGGAGTTTTTCGGCTTTTATATGAAATATTTACAAATATCAAGTTAGAATGTATGTAATTGCAGAGTAAGTGGGGATGTAAACATTGCTATCTACAAATTACAAAGCAAATCATACGAAATTTTTAATTGAAAAATATTGTCTATGTTTGGACTCGAACCCAAATTTACAGTTTGCCGGACTGTCGGTTTACCACTTAGCCACAATAGACCTAGGTTCAAGCTATTTAGAAATGCATTATAAAGTAACAGTGTTAATGAATCAGATGTCAGTTATTGAATATAGATGTCAAGTTGAAAGCAAAAGTCAGTTTTGAAAGCTGATGTCAGTTTTGATTGCAGATGTCAGTTAGTGAAAGCAAATGTCAGTTATTGAAAGCAGATGTCTGTTTTGAAAGCAGGTGTCAGTTATGAAAGCAAACGTCGGATATGAAAGCAGATGCCTATTTTGAAAGTAGATGTCAGTTATTGAATGCAGATGTCAGTATTTTGAGAGCAGATGTCAGATTTGAATGTTTGAAAATACTAATTATTACTCCATAGCTATATGAGTGTTTAGATAATTTCTTAGCCGTTTATTAAATATAACAATTGATAAATTATTGGAGTCTTTCGGCTTTTTTATGAAATATTTACAAATATCAAATTAGAATGTATATAATTGCAGAGTAAGTGGGGATGTAAGCATTGCTGTCTACAAATTACATAGCAAATCATACGAAATTTTTAATTGAAAAATATTGTCTATGTTGGGACTCGAACCCAAGTCTACAGTTTGTCGGACTGTCGCTTTTACCACTTAGCCACAATAGACCTAGGTTCAAGCTATTTATAAATACATTATGGAGTAACAGTGTTAATGAATCAGATGTCAGTTATTGAATGTAGATGTCAAGTTGAAAGCTGATGTCAGTTTTTATTGCAATGTTTTGAAAGCAGGTGTCAGTTATAAAAGCAAACGTCAGATATGAAAGCAGATGCCTGTTTTGAAAGTAGATGTCAGTTATTGAAAGCAAATGTCAGTATTTTGAGAGCAGATATCTGATTTGAATGTTTGAAAATGCTAATTATTACTCCATAGCTATATGAGTGTTTAGATAATTTCTTAGCCGTTTATTACTTACTCTGTAATTACATACATTATAATTTGATATTTGTAAATATTTCAAATAAAAGCCGAAAAACTCCAATAATTTAACACAGGCCTGCGATGGTAAAATTGTCTGAATTTTATACAGTGATTTCAATAGATTTTTTGGTACTGAAAATGGGAAAATTATTTAAAAAATTCCATCACGTAAGGTTTTTTTACAATCTGGGGTTTTATGACCTATCTGCATGTATTAGTCTTTTTGAAAAGGACAATTTTGTTAAACCGTTGTTTAAATAAACTATTATGTATGTATAATCTGCATCCATTTACCATACATTGGTGTAATAAACTATTATAATTTTTTTAATTATGATGATTTGATGATGTAAGAAGTTGATATTCTGAATAAACATACACTAGATTTATGATAAAGAAGTTACAAACAGAAATAATTGAGCATGTCGCAAGACATGACTCATCATCTTCCTGTTACTGCATGTCTACCTCCCCACCTCCACTACAAACATATTGCTATTCTAGACAAAACAGTTAGTTCATTCAATATCTTCTTTACAACTGTGGTGTGAATTAATTGACATTCGTGATTAGTTGCTGAGTTAATTTAATTTTTATTTTACGAGTTTTTTTAAATTAAATTCCAATGGCATCAAGAGGCTGTGTCAATGTACCCAACTCCTTCTGCTATATTTGTGGAAAGTTTACAGTAAAAAAACAACAAAGAAACATTACAGATTTTGTAAAAAAAGTATATTTTGCATATTTTGGTGTGAAATTAGGAGACCAAGACAAACCTTGGGCTCCTCATAAGGTTTGTTCAGTGTGTGTTGAAGAGCTTCGCCAGTGGTCAGAAGGAAAAAAACAGTCTTTTCGCTTTGGAGTGCCTATGGTTTGGACAAAACCGATCAATCATAGCGATGATTGTTATTTTTGTTCGTGTATAGTACACGGATTTAATTTAAAAAACAAAAAGGACATCGTTTAGCCAAACCTTCGATCCGCAACACGTCCTATACCTCATAGACCAGAAGTACTTTTTCCTTCACTACCAGATACATTAGATGATGTATCTGATGACGAAATGGTTTCACGTACATGCGCAAGTGAACTGGATGAGGGAAGTGATTACTATGATACTGGAAGTGATGAGCCAAAACTGTTTGACCAATCTGAATTAAATGATTGGTGAGGGACTTAAACCTTCCTAAGGACTCAGCTGAGCTTTTAGGCTCAAGGTTGTAAGAAAAAAATTTGTTAGCACCTAGCACAATATTTTACTGGTTTGGGAACAGAGAAAAAGAGTTTGCTCGATATTATTCCGAAGAAGATGCACTAGTTTTCTGTAATAACGTACCCGGGCTTATGGAACAATTCCACGTAGAATATAATGTTTCTGAATGGAGACTCTTTATTGACTCTTCAAAAAGGAGCCTTAAGGCCGTTTTTCTACACAATAGAAGTAAATATGCTTCTGCACCAGTTCATTTAAAAGAGTGTTATGAAAATCTTGAGCTACTTTTAATTAAAATTCGTTACAAGGATCAAGGCTGGACAATTTGTGGTGATTTGAAAGTTCTTTCATTGTTACTTGGACAACAAAGCAGTTATAATAAATATCCTTGTTTTTTGTGTGAGTGGGATAGTCGTGATAGAAAGCAGCACTATTGTAAAAAGATGTGGCCACCAAGACAAACCTTACAACCTGGAATGAAAAATATTGAAAGAAAAAGTTTAGTAGATCAGAGCAAAGTTTTGCTTCCTCCATTACATATAAAACTAGCGTTAATGAAACAATTTGTGAAGACATTAAAAAAAGATGGAGAGTGCTTCAAGTATCTTTGCAGCCAGTTTCCTCGCTTGTCAGAAGCAAAGATAAAGGAGGGTGTTTTTGTTGGGCCGGATATAAGAAAGCTTATGAAAGATGAAAATTTTGAATCTAAAATGGAGGAAGCAGAAAAACAAGCATGGATAGCCTTCAAAAATGTGGTTACAAATTTTCTTGGCAACAAAAAATATGAAGATTATAATAGGTTCCACCAAGACCTAAAAGAGATGGGGAGAAGATACCAAGGAAGATGGAATATAAGCATGATAGCTGATTATTGTTGGATGTTAAAAAGGGATGGTCGACTACGAGATTACAGAAGAAAAAGCACAAAAAGGAGTATGGAAAGACAAAGAAAAAGATATTATAAGGACTTGTAAAGACATAAATAGTATTTTACTGTTTCTTTTCATTAGATTTAATGATATTTGTAAGTAATTTTGTTTTTTATATCCTTTGTAAATAAATTCAAAATGTAACTAAAAATTATTTTTAATTTTAAAAAAATTTAATTTGAAGCCTTTTTGTGAAAAATCCTTACGTGATGGAGAAAAATAGAGTTCATATTTGGATTCAGCGCCCAAAAACACATAAGAATCAGCTATCAAATTTAAAACAATTTTTAGAAAGTTAAAAAACGCAGGCCTGTGTAATTTATCAATTGTTATATTTAATAAACGGCTAAGAAATTATCTAAACACTTATATGTATATAAGTAAAATGTAAATATGTGAAGGTATACCATGGAATAAATTATTTATTTAAAAAATCTTGAAAGTAACAAGACAGCCACTTGAAACTTTGAGTACGGTAATGTCAATAAAAGACAATTCTATAGAAGCCTTCTTTACATTTACTGATCGAAAGCTATTATTATCTACTTTAATTTTAATTTAGGTAAATACTTCAATTCTATAAACAACCATTTATCTGGAATTAATGTGGAAAATTTATTTTTATCATTGAGTATCATGTCAAGAAACGAAGCAACCTGTTTCTTTTATTGCAATTGTTTTCAGTACTCCCGCCGCACTTGGATAGATCGATTTCCATTTTATTCCAAAATATTTATTTTAAGAAACAGGTAAATGGATATTAAGAAAATTTTATTCTACACTAAAACTACAGCAAAAGTATAAGATGGAAAGCCACGGTAAAATATTATTGTATTTATCTCATTGTCAAGTTACCAAAATTAGATGAGTAATACTTCAGTGAAGTGAATCTTACATTATCTTTCCAACCGAGGAAAACGCTAACATAATTATATAAATGCAATTTAAATAACAAAACTACATACTTCCTAATAACCAAGTAAGTTTTCTCTTAAGAGAAACCGATGTAACAATGGTAAAACAATCTTACTGTTATACACATAATGATAATTTAACGTTAGATGATTCAATAACTTTTTTCTACATTCTCATGTCACTTATTTGTATTCACGCCAAACGTTTGTATAATTATTCAAAGCATGACGATTATGCCATATTTATTATGTATGTGCATATTTCATACCTTAGCAATTATCGCGCGATTACATTTCCGAGTTTTTAATAGGTTAAGGAAAATAAGGTTTTTTTCGTTACGTGAGAAAACGGGAAAAAAGAACAAGTTGAATAAATACTTGCATGGCCTTCATACTTCAATATTTGAAGGTTTATTACGGGCTTTGTTTTACTTTTAAGCACGTATAAGCACTTTAACACAACTTCCTCCGTCGAATAACACGTCGTGCGCAGGATGTTGTTTCTTTATAGTACATGTTTTCGATGTTTCTGTCAATAGAAATGCTATTTCGATGTGTTCATACGAATTATGCAATTCATATTATTAATTTAAGGAAAAAAATTCTTTGAGTATATCATATAAGTGTATTCCTAAGACTTGTCACTTCTTGTGAACCCATTCGCCTAAATAATCAGTTGCATCTGTTTTCAATATTGACAAACCGTACGGGATGCAATTGCTGCTCCCGTATTTATAATGTATGCAACTCCAAGACATGCACGGTAAAGAATTGCTACAGTCACTGGGATTGACGTATGTTAATAATGTCCATTTTATGTTATATACTTATTATACAAGGTATGCTTTAGTATCGCAAACTATGAAATTAAACGAAAGCAACTGCGATACGATATTTTATGAATTTGCTGTTACGAGGATGGTCTGAAATGTTTCCAACCTACCGTCTTTCTCTGCAAAATAATTGGTTACGAAGGTGATGGCCTCCTCATTTGACAAAAATCTCTGTCCTCGGAGCACAATTTTGGGATTAGGGAACAAAAAGAAGTCGCTTGGGGCTAGATCTGGTGAGTAAGTAGGGTCACTGAGGTGTGAGACGACGCATAGTCTTGGTGAAACAAAATTTATTTTTTTCTGCAAAAGTGGCCGCTTTTCTGAAATTTCTGCCTTCAGCTTGTCAAGTAATGTTGCGTAGAATGCTCCTGTAATCGTTTTTCCTATTTGAAGATAATCGATTAAGATAACTCCATTACTATCCCAAAAAACAGTCGCCATCACTTTCCCAGACGAAGAAACTGTTTTTTCTTTTCTTGGAGCCGATTTCCCCTTCGCAGTCCACTGCTTTGACTGTATTCTTGTTTCGGGCGTATAATGGTATATCCAAGTTTTATTATTCCGCCTAAACTGCGCCAACAGAGCGTTGGAAATCTTCATTCGAACAAGTTTTTGGTCTAACGTTGGCAAGCGCGGCACCCAGCGCGCTGACAGCTTTCTAATGCCTAAACCTTGATTAAATATGTGGCAAACAAGTTCTTTGGACATATTCATAACCTCTGCTATCTGTTTCACTTTAATTCAGCGGTCTTCTAGCACCATTTGATGAACTTTAGCGATGTTATCGCTAGTGGTTACAGTTTTTGTACGTCCCGAATGCTCATCGTCTTCCAAGCTGGTACGGACACGTTTAAACTCTGTTCCCTAAAATTTCACCATGGTAAATGATGGTGCAGAGTCCCCGTATACAGCGTCCAACTCATCTTTAATTTGCGTAGGCGTATTGCCTTTTAAAAACAAATATTTAATGACGGCTCGATACTCGATTTTTTCCATTTTCACAAAAGCACTCACATCGACTCACTCAAACGATTGTCAAGAAACAACTGCACGTCCAAAATGACTGAAATTTTGATGAGTACCTTTCAATAGATGCGCAACCGTATTCCCCAGGTTTTTGTTGACGATTGCTGCCATCTTCACGTTAAAGTCGGAAATATATCAGACAGTTCTCGTAATTCATAAAATCATACGACCATGGTTACGCTTGATTTTTGGAGATGGCGCACTGTGGCTATTTTCTCAGACAGCCAAGCAATATTCAAAGCACTGAATTTATTGCAAATTCAATATAAACTTGTATAAATTTGTGTATGTGCCCTAAATGAAGTCAGTGATCTTAGCAAAGTGTCTATTTTCAGCCCACCTTTTCATGGCTGTTTTAATAATTGTATTTACAATGCCAAAGGAAGTTTTCGCTCCTATGAAAGCTGTAGACGAGGCCAGTCCAGTCAATTCGCCCGCCTTCTCATTATGCATACGGCCTTCGTGTTCTGGAGTCGAAAGAACTCCACTGGTCAGACAGGCAAAATAGTTCATTAGGGAACATTCGCCTAAGTTTATAACGAATCTACTGAATAGAGACAGAAAGTCTGTGAATATGACAGTAGACATATTAATAGGGCATTGTAAGCTCAACAAACATATGAATAATATAGGCTTGACAAAAGAAACGGTACGTAGATTCTGACAAGAGGAAATCGCAATTCCTGTACTATGCCAATGTGAAGGTTTGACAAGAACGCGATTCCTACTAATGGAAGATTAATATCCTATATTTAAAGGAACCGCTATCGAAGCTGCTAAGCTTAATTAAATGAGCAGTGCTAGAGAAAGTACTTTAAAGAGGCATGAGGACCACAATAGATCTCGAAAGGTCACAGCGAAATGACCTTTAGTGCTACCTCGAGTAATCTAATCTAATCTGAAGATGAGGTACCAATGTGGACAACTATCTATAAATGGTTTAGGGAATTTCGCAGAAGCCGTATTCCCTATATGATATACCAGACAGCTACGGCAACAACACCAAAAAATGTGTCCGCAATATGATACCAATAATCACAGGAATACATAAAATCCTTCACGAAGTGTTTAAAAATAATTGTCTTGTATAATACAAAACAATTATTACGAATTATCTTGTTAATTGTTTTGTACTGGGTTTCGTAATAAGGAATAAAACGTTAGGCACATGAACATCAGTTTTACAAGTACTCAATTATACCGGTAGCCGTATGGTTTCTAAAATCATAGCATGGATATTTTTTATAAAATATAAATACAAACCTATATTTGTTTTTATGATGTGCAGAAATGCAGAAAAAAATAAATCAGCACATATTTACCAGCGTTCATTTCAACCAGTGGCACGCGTTTCTGTCTCAATGCGGGTTTATAAAGTAACGATTGAAAAGGTAAAGTAGTGAATTTTATCCTATCAAATAACACCAAATAATCTCGTGACATCAGATGAATAAAAGAGACTGCGTATATGGCGCCATCTAGCGACGAGTCAACGGACGTATTTTTCTTCTTTTGTAATAGCTTTGCTAATCAAGAAGAAATCACTTTCATCGGCGTTATGCTGCAGTAACTTTAACTGTTTCAAGAAAAAATAAAATAAAAATTGTCAAACACTCACCATATTCTGTAATGTGTAGCTTCTAATTTTTCGGTATTAACATCGACCTTGAAGAGATTACTTGAACAGCTTAAAAAATTCCTTACGTCTGACTTTATATATATTGCGATATATCAAATTACGAATTACCGCAATAAAACTAAAATAGGGCCATAATCTTATTGGATGCAAAAAAAAATTATTTTTGTCTTCGGCAGAGCACGTTCTTCAGAACAAATTGTTTTGACTGTGTTTGAAGTAATGATGTATCCAGATTTCAGCTACGGTGACATATTGATGAAAAGTTTTCGTGGATTTCGTTCGAACTTTGGTATACAATCGTTTAAAATTTCGCATTTACTCAACAGTAACTAAGACACACAACTTGCGGTTCGCTCTTTCATATTTAGATCTTCATGGAAAATATTGGGTGCCCATTGTGTTGAAATGTTTACAACATTAGCTATCTCACAGACTATTATTCAGCGATTAGTCTTCACAATTTTATGGACTCATCATTTCTGGAATTACTGTAAATGAAGGCCCCGAACATTATCCATATTTATATGACCACTTTTGAAAGCAGTGAACCATTTACAAATCATTCCGTGGAAGGGTGTAGATTCATCACAATATTTATGTCATTCTTCTTTAGATTCCTTAATATTTTTTTCGACATAAAAAATAAAGTTTATTTAACATACAAAATTATTTTTCTGAAATCGGTCAAGATGGCCTACTTTCTCGTCGTAATTTCAGATCCTAAAATGAGCTGTTCTAGTATTTTAGTCTGTTGCTAAGCAAGCATCAGAAAACAGTCCGGGAAGGTTTTTTCGTCATAAGCCGAGAAAGTCGGTAGCTTTCCCGTACCGGTTCTTTAGATACATTTTAGACAGTAAATAAATGCACCCAGACAACATCTTCAGCAGCTTTTACTAACTCCGGTGGTGTCCAGTATACCAGGACATCATCATCACTGTACATTTAATTTTTTTTTAGCGTTAAGTAGGTATTAAAGCGAAATAATAAGTAATGAATCTCTGACCTTTTTCACAACAACAAACAAACAGTGATTGCCATGGAAACTATTTCATAGGCAATTAGATGGTAATGAAAAATTGTTATGCAAAAATTCTTTAATTTATAATAATGTTGATTCCGATTTCCGATTCCGAGGAAAAAAAGTATGTGTACCCTTAGTAAAAGCACATTCCCGGACTTCAATGCTTATTGGCCTCGGCTTAACGCCTCAGCCAACAATTTACATTGTCGTCCGGGAATGTATCACTTTTACTACTAGATGCACAATGCACTATTTTTCTTCATATTAACACAAAAGGAAACAATAATTTACTTCAAACGATCGTAAAAATGTATCTACTAAACGAATTTCGGCGACATTTTTCAGTAAGCTTCTAAAACATGGCTGAAGTCAGCAAAATATTGATCATGGCAAAAATGTTGCCAACTTTTAAAAAGTCACTATCCCGTCAAATAACTTAAGTTTTCATATAAGACAATTCATTCAAGATTAAATTAAAGCTATGTTCCTTTTTATCAATAATATTTCATAACAATATATTAGCATAAATAGAGTATATGATTAGCAAACGTCAACTTGTAACAAAAAAGTACTACCAAATCAAGTACTTATGTCTACTTATACCACCGGTGTGGGAAGACTTTTGTCACTTTTATTGCATCTGCAAGTTTTTATATTTCTCCAAGCACCCTGGAGTAGAGAATAGAACCACCAAAAGAAGCTTTTCACTTATTTGTGACTGAAGATGTTATGCAGGAAATTGTGCACTATACTAAGATATATTTACAATTGGAAATCAAGATCGTGGACTGATGTAACTGTGAATGAACTTTATCCATTTTGTGGATTATTTATTTATGCTGAAGTTGACAGAAACTGGCACTTTTTTCTGATGAATTTGCCAATCCCATATATCTAGGTACAATGTTCATATTCTATTTTAAAAAATACTAAGATTTATTAGATTTAACGTTAGAAGAACTCGAGAAACACGTTTAGAAAATCAATGAATTAGCACAAGTATCTGGCATCTGGGATCTGTTTATTCAACAATGCAAAACGTGCATCAGACCAGATACCAATGTAGCGATCGATGAACAACTGTTGGCTTCAGAGGTAAATGCCGATTCGTTCAGTATATGCCAAGTAAGCTGGCAAAATATGACTTTAAAATTTTTTTAATGTGCGAATCTAAATCTGGCTTTGTTCTTAATTTAGCTTATGTTAGTCGCCAAACTGGGGAATCTACACATAAGTATCCGGGGTTTTAAATAGGGCAAACTTGAATACGTAGTATTAATAATTCTGGTCTAAATCTAAGAATTGACAATTTTTTACGAGTACTCCACTGCATTATAGTAAATAGGCTGTTGCTTTAAATTCTCCAGTTATAGGAACACTTACTTATTATTATTATTTAGCGTATGACTTACATGGATTGAAATCTACACAGAACAGAGTTAATTTTAAAATCAAGGCCATTGGTCCAGTCCAACACGGAGTCAGTGGCTCTAAGAAGTCACTCATCCCACATCCATATGCTTTATGAAGGCACTCAGTTGTAATATGGTGAACAGTCTGGCGAGGCTCTCCGCATTCGCAATTCGGTAACTCTGCCAGTCCCCATTTATAGAATGAGTCACGACAGATCCCATGGGACGTTCTTATTCTAGTGAGTGCCTTCCATTCATGGTGAAGCAACTCCATTCGTGGTAAGGGTACGGTAGGATCGGTATTTATTGTGATATCTAATATACATTGAGTGTAAATGTTTGATTTTTTCAATACAATTGTCAAAATACGTTATTGCATTGCAACAAAATGAAGGACGAATATGAGTAGTCATTATGGTTCTAAACACTAATACTATAAGATACGTAAAGAATTTCAGGTTTTATTCACGTGTAGACTTGCTTATTACCAGTAAAACAAACATACTTCTTCGATAATAATATATGTAAATATATTAGGGAAGTACATTAACAATTCAAGAACAATAGTTCCAAGAAAATGCTAGTAACATATTCAAAACAATGTAAGTTTATACCAATTAATAAATAATTATAGCAACAATTACAGTTATGAAGTTTATATATAAAAATCAAAAGTATGTAACACAAATTATTATAATTAACATTACAAGTATAAGTCATATTATATGGTGAAGAATACTAGTAATAAAATTTAAATATTATATTTTCCTTCAATGTTAACCTTATGTTAAATAACCAAACACCTTGAAGATAAAACGATATTAAACATGAGATTATTTAAGGAATATAAATCATTTTCGCTTATCCATTATACTACAGAAAGTCATATTTTAACTGTCACTCTTAATTACCAAAATCCCTTTTACTTCTTGGTATAATTTGACATTTACGTAGTAGATTAATATAACTGGATAATAGGATCCAGTTACATTAATCCACTACGTACGTAAACGAATATTTTAATATTATTATATAAAAATAGATACTACAATTATATTTGACATTCAATTGTTTCAAATTTATTTAAACCTGTTCAAGGTTCACATATTAAATAAAATGAAGACTATTTTGATAAGTGAAGGTCATACAGATATTCTCATAAAATAATAGATATACCTTCATGAATTTTTCAAAAGACGTACAAGAGGCATACGTGTGTATATTATATATTAATGACTGAAATTCGTACTAATCGTAAATCAAATATGCAGCTGGAAACATTCTTTTTTTTATACTTTGAATAGATAAGGTGAATAAATTTTAACATGTTATTTGGACGTATATTTTCATGTGACAAGTGTTTATGAATAAATAAGAAATTAAAATCGAAAAAATATACCTACTCAATGTCACCAGGAGTTATAATTACTTTTACAAACGATCAATTATGCCTATACTCTTCTATCTCTATATATACAGGGTGGGGAAAAACTACTGTATATCGCATCCAACTTTTGAATGAGCAATTTAATTAAAAAATTACTAATACAAAAGATGATTCATGTAATATTTGGCATCACTTAAAAGATGATATGCAATTTAAAGGGGATTGTATAAGAAAATTTTCAAGAAAGTGATCATAACCCTTCATTATTGTCAAATTATGAAACTTTAATGAAATTAACAAAAAAAACCATTGATAAAATGTAGTGTTATTGTAATGTACAAACAAAAACGGTTAGTTAATTTAAAAACTGGAAAAAAAGGAACTTGAGAAAATTAATTGTTTAAGTGGTCACCATTTACTGCCAAACGATGACCTAGTCGATCTCTAAGCCCCTGCAAAACAATTTGGAGTGCAATTAGTGAAAGCCTATTGACTTCAGTCTGCATTCTAAGCTGTAAATCCCCGAGATTATTGGGTCGAGTTCGGTAGACTTCAGTCTTTAAATGCCCCACATAAAAAATCCAAAGGATTTAAATCTGGAGACCTAGCAGGCTATTCGATAGGACCCCTTCTACAAATCCACCTGCCAAGAAACACCTCATTTAAGTACTCTCTTACTACTGCTCCAAAATTAGGTGGAGCACATATCATTATTTGAAACCAGAGTTGGGGTTGAAATTTTGGGATTCTCCGCAACATCTAATAATACGTTCAGAGCTTTATCTCCGTCATGGTCAGCCGGTTTTTGGAGCGTGTTTAACGGTACACGTCTCATTAAACCGTCTGGCAATACGACTTACAGTTGTTTAGTTAATCAAAATCCGTTCAGGATACTTATTATTAAATAAATTACGTACATCAGCTTCCATACGTTTCCTACTACCGCAACAACCATAATCAAAACTCCAGTTCGTTCTTTTTGTGATAATTTTTTACATAAATTTACGTTTTACAACCGAATAAGTATCAAAATTTTATCGAATGACGCGTGATTGTCAAGTTTTTCATATAATGTCATGTTGACATTTAAAAACACAATAATTTATTAAATCAAGACAACTGAGCTGTCGCTAGGAATCATAAAGGTTTTTGACCATTTTCTTGAAAATTTTCTTATACAACCCCCTATAAATTGCATACCATTATATTCACGATAAAAATGTCTTTTAAATACATATGTAAAAAAAATACATTATGCCATTTAAGAAAAAAAAATTAGTTGGCCTTGCATTAAAATAGTGAACCCAAAGAAAACTAATGCTACCAATTGTTGCCAAATCTAATATGAACCATCTTTTGTATAAGAAATTTTTTAATTAAATTACAAGCGATATACAGTACTTTTTCCCTACTCTGTATATAAAAATTTAGCCTGCGTATCTTGGCGTTCGCAAAACTCGAAAAGTGGCCGGTGAAATTTTGACACAACGTTGCATTCGAATACGCGAGTCTTTTTATAGTAAAATGATTTTAAACGGCGCGACAAAAATATTCCAGCACCGCTTCGACATAAGTAGCGTAAATTTTCTCAAACACTTGATTTGGTAAGTACTCTTTCATTATAAGATTACATTTGCTAAACATATACTCTATTTACACTAACATAAACTCATAAAGGGAAATAACTTTGATTTAATCTTGAATGAATTGTCATATATAAAAACTTAAAACAATGTGTATAGGTTAGATGTTAATGTCATGAAAATGTTATTTTTTAAAAAACTATGACAGACAATTATCAAATTTGAAAGGCGAAAATATTAATGATACTGATATTTGAAAAACAGTTTAACAATTAGCTGGGTTTTTGAAAAAAAAAAAGAGAAATTACTATTTATTGTCGACGTACACTATATGAACAAAATCATTCTAAACATAATTACAGGTGAAACAATGACATACAAATCCACTGACTCTATAATGAACCAAAGTGAAGTAATGAATTTTCCAACGGAATTCTCTCGATGTTTCCGGATTACCGTTACACATTCTGAATTTGAAAATTGGAGTGCCAATTCAGCCAAAGTTATGCAATGGCATGTGATTAGTAGTTAAAAAATTGATGAACAATCTAAGTAAGGCAATGATTTTGATCCGACCTCATAAAGGTGAAGACATACTATTTCCATGAATACCACTCATTTCGACCGACATGGTGTTCGGTTTCAAACGACTTCAATTTCCAATACGTTCGCTATGACTATTAATAAAGCACAATGCCAATCTTTGCAAATGTGTGGTTTGAATTTAGAAATCGATTGCTTGTCTCGTGGGTAAAGCTGGGATTATATGAAATGCATATATTTTATTTATGATATGTTTACCAAAATTCTTCAAGTAAAAAGAAAGCATTTGCAACTACTTTTGTTTTGCATATCTTGCATATAAATACTGTTTTGAGCATATTTCATATAAAATTTCATATTTGTTAATTTTTATTATTTATTTCTAAAGTGCACCGTAAAAAATATATTAAACCATTTATTAATAATATATCAAAATTACGCTATGATTATTAATTTTAATTACTTAAAATTAATTAAAATTACACTAGTACGGGCATTTCCGTACCGCGGGAATTTCCAAATTTGTGTTTATCAAGTCTGGGAAGCTCCAGTGAATTTACGAGCAATGTGGTTGACCTATAGGTCAGTCTTATCGCCAGTTGTATTTAGTTAGTTCTCTAAAGTATATGTACACGTAATTTTACCTTGTTATTTTTGATATGTCGAAATTATATTCACATGTGTCGATCTGTATAAAATAGTATCCTGAATTTAGTGTAGATAATGGCAGAGTGTTTTGTAAGTATTGCAGTAAAATTGTAAATTTATATTTGTTTACGTTTAATTCTATATTTAGCAGCTTTATTTTGTTTCAGAAGCTATAATCTTTAGAATTTTATACGAGTCCCCTGGAATGACAAAAGTTAGTACAAAATGAATTCCACAAATGCTTTTGCCTTTGGAAATGCCTGTCCTGGTATAGACGTGTGAACAATTCTTAGTGCTTTGTAGGAACGAACCAGATTTAATTAGCGACCGACTTGTCACTAGAGATGAAACTAGGCCCCACCATTATGATTCAGAATCGAAACAAGAATCAACAGTAGCATGCTAAGGGCTTTAACCACCTCAAGAAATTTGAAGTCACTTCTTCGGCAGGAAAAATAAAGACAACTGTTTTTTGGGACTCTTAAGGAATTTTGCTGATTGATTATTTGAATCAAGGTTGTACGCTAAATGAAGAATACTATGCAAGGTTGATGCATAGTTTCACAGATTCTATAAGTAAAGACACTCGCAAGGTGTCTTGTTGCTTCACGACAATGCACCGCACCGGTGAATTTTTGGACTTGTGCACCACAAGTCCAAACTTTCAAAACCTGCTCTTGTTGATCGTGGCTTTGAAGAAATTCAACACCCTCCATATAGTCTAGATTTAGCACCCAGTGACTACTTTTTGTTTCTGAACAAAAATACTTAGGTGAATAAAATTACACTGGAAGGTAAATCTACAGATCTTTTAGTAATCCGAGAAAGTCGAAGTACAGAGTGATACATTAGATATAGATCACATCTATTAGAACCTTTTATTATTAATCCAGATGGTGAAAAAAACTGCATGCGATTACTTCCAAAAATGTGGTACTACACCACATACAGGATACTCTAAATTATTTAAGAGAATTTTTTAACGAAAGATTAATTAGCATATGATTTTTGCCAGCAAATTATCCAGATCTGACCCCGCTAGATTTCTTTTTATTAAGATACTTGAAAAACAGAATCTTTATCAGCATACTGCATTCTTTGAAGGAATTGGAGTAGTCAATAACAGAATATAAGTATGGACGTATTACAAAATGTTTTTACCAATACGATGAGGCAAGTGGGTTTATGTTTACAAGCCGATAGTGGTCATTTCGAACACTTGAAATATAGTGCTATTCACTGTTTATTTCAAATAGTGTTGAGGATACATTTAATATTCTTTTGTAATATTTTAAATTCATACAAGTAAATCTGGGATATATAATTTAAACATAACATTTCTTATTTCCAATATAAATATTTAACGTTCATACTTGAGTTTAAACTACTGTATAACATAATTTTATTATGTTTTTCAAAACTTTCTTTAAGTTCTAAGAATTCTTTACATTTGCAAATTTATTTATTACCTACTTTATAATTTAAACCACTCGTTTTATTACCTAGGATTATGAATAATAGGCATTTTTTACAAATTCATTTATTCCCTTATACATTAGACCGCTGTTTTATTACCTAGGATCATAGTGAACAAAGTGTTTAATCTGGATATCCATTCTTAAGATTACGTTTCCCAAATAGGTATAATAAATTTTATTACTTAAACCAGGGACGATTCGGAACTACATAGATTTATAACACCATAACTTAATTAATAATGACATTTTATCATTTATTAGTCAAGATTAGAATTTTAAGACTCTATCGTAAACCTTGGGTATGGCTGCCAGTAAGTATTTCCACGAATTAATAAAACAGAAAAATTCCCCGTTATGACGTCAAAAATATAATGTTCAATGAATACGCGTTTTTAATGATAGAATAGTTTATAGGGGTAGTGGTATATTCTTACCTACTTGTAACACAGTCTTAACACAAGCGCCTCATTCGTAACACCTCAACAAGCAACAACATGTTCAAACACAGTATCAACACCAACAACAAGACAGTCTTACTTCAAACATCAACATAACAATCATATTTTAACAAGAGACATCAGTCTCAACAGCAGTTTTATGTTAGCATAAGTCATTGTAAAACTAAAAATAAATGTGTATAGTGTAAATAAATATAATAGGTGACTCACAATGAAATTAGATTTTGTTTAATGTATCAAGGGGAAACTGACAGTGTCAGATTATTTTTACTGCCATCATTCGAATTATTGTCTTGTGGAATTTTTTTCCCAATGGAACACTTTAGTGGTGAACAACGTACTTTTTGTAAAAGATTTCTACGAAATGCTCATTCTTACGTGCAAGTCCATTGAGCGTTTCGAAATTACTACAATTTGTAGTATTCTGGTCAAGGTCCATCTGTTAATTTAATTAAGCCATGAATACGCAAATTTCAAGTAAGTGAGTCTACAGTTTCTTCTAAGCCCGTGGTCGCGGAAGATTTGTTAGAAATGAAATAAACATGGAAGCTGTAAGTGCTGTTGTACGCCGAAATCCACATCGTTCAATAAGAAAACATGCGTTTGCTTTACATTTAACCCGTCTAGTATTCAAAGAATTTACGTTACCATCCTTATAAGATCCAGTTTGTTTAAGCTTTGAAGAATGATGATCACCGTAGCCGTCTTAATTTTGCTACTTTGATGCAGGAGTTCAATGATTTTGATAATATTCTTTTTAGTGGCGAAGCACATTTTCATTTAGACGGGTACGTTAATAAACAGAATTGGCGGTACTGGTTTGCGGCAAACCCAAGAGAAAAACATGCGGTCGCTTTGCACACTCCAAAAGTAACTGTATCGGCAGGAATGTCTTCGTGAGGCATTATTGGTCCATATTTTTTTGAGAGTAGTCAAGGAGAATCAACCACAGTAAATGCCTAACGATATTCTTCGATGAATACTTGAAAGGTTTGATAATCGCACATGGTTCTAGCAGGATGGCGCCACAAACCATACTATGAATGAAATTTTAGAGCCAGTAAGAATATTTTCCCCAGAAAAATTAATTTCGCTTAGAAACGACATTGAATTGGCCTGCACAAAGCTGTGATTTGACACCACTAGATTTCTTCTTGTGGGGCTATCTTAAAAGTAAGGTGTATGAAAATCCTACGGCGAATGTAAATGAATTTAAAGGCCGAATACGGGAACAAATTACCGCCATCCCTATGGCACTGTGTCAACGCAATATTCTAAATCAAGGGCAACATTTAGACGCCATTCCTTTTAAGATTTAATTTCCAGATGTTAGTAATTATATTTCAATTATGTATATTAAATCAATGAGCTATTTTATTTTTAGAATCGGATTTCATTCTGAGTCACCTTTATTTAGATAAAAGTACATTTTTTACTCATTTAACAAACAGTCACCGAACCTGTGCACGGTGAAGCAACGTCGGGGTTGTGATTCTAGTAACTGGGGTTGAACCATTACCGCCACAAACCAGAGTCATCGCAAACAATTTGGTTCCAAGATACTACATCACCAACAAATAGAATTTATAAATTGTTTTTAAATAAAGTTTATGATAATTTTGTGCTACAATAAGTATTACAAAAGTATGAAATCTTTTTTTCTCTCTTAAATACAACATTTAGTTACTAATTTATGAGAGCTGCAAATCCATACCAACTAGTGTTGTCAATTTATTTTTTTCTGCCTATGGACACTTGAAATTACTCACTCAGTAATATAGTTGATGTTACATTAATATCAATCTAAGTATTCTATTACCAACTGCGAACACTTAACATTACCCACCCGGTACATATAACAGGCAGTAAATGCTTAAATAAACATAAATATTAACACTAACTAGAAAGCAATATCATAATATTGTACGTTAACGAACGCAATTAAACAACACAACAAATTTGAAAGAATAAAAACGC
Source organism: Melolontha melolontha (assembly GCA_935421215.2). Classification (NCBI taxonomy): domain Eukaryota; kingdom Metazoa; phylum Arthropoda; class Insecta; order Coleoptera; family Scarabaeidae; genus Melolontha; species Melolontha melolontha. The sequence goes on along the minus strand of OW285236.1, from coordinate 113,180,030 downwards.
TAAACATTGACTATTTCATTACCTTAAACAACTAAATTGAAAAGTCCCTAGATTCCTTTAAATGAGTCATATAATTATGACACTCTAGTACAATGATGTCAATGACATCGTGACAAAGTATTACGCTTATTTACAGGAACAATTCACTAAAGAAAACTTGAAGGATCTACAAACAATATGCAACACACTGAATTACAAAAGAATTATTATTTTAATGCTTTCGTATTCAAAAGTCATTATGATAAATACATAAACTTATTTCTTGAACCATAATCACGAATTTTTTTGAAAATCCAAAAATAAAAACTCTACAGTACAATGAATATTTTAGTTTACATTGTGGTATTGTAATTGAAGTTCATGGTGTATTCATTACTAGATTATAACGAATACGTTAATTATAGTTTTTTAATAAAATTTACTTTTAAGTAGTGCTTCAAACATTACATAATCAATGAATATTACGAAAATGAAAATATTTATTCATAACACCACTAATTAATTCATAGCACCAATTAGCAAAATTTCGTAGTAACTTTCAAATTCAACCAAATAAAGAAAAAAAATGTTAACTAACTAATGAAGTCAAGTAATTTACTTATTTATATCCGGATTTCGACATAATTCAAGCCCACTTATATTGATAGGTTTCACTATTTAATAACCAAATTTATTTTCCCTTTCTACAACTCTTAAAGAAAGTAAACATTATCAAGCTGTAAATAACATTGTTTCATTTAAATTTTAGACGTCATACGTTACCTAATTACTAATGCAAATACTAATACAAAACTTCATAAACCGCATAAAATGTCACGTAACAAATAAACTTTTCTGAAAGCATTAACTTTTTAATAATCAAAAATGAGTGCCATATAATAAAATAGCTTTTTTTTTATATAATCTCAATAATAACAATATACGCAGGTGATTGACGAAAGCGTACTTTTCAGTGGAATACAGTGGAAACTTTTTTTTAATTTTTCAATATAATTCCCAACTAATTTGCTACAAATATGCATAAGCATATCTGTATCTGTACACATGGACATACACCTCGTATTTAACGAGGGTTAACTTCAACTAAAGACACGTGTTTCTGTATTACGACTAGAAAATACAATTCCGAGCATGTTTTTCAATCCCAGGATTACGGTATGTTTTAAGCGTAATCCCGGGATCCCCGGATTAGACCATGTGGTTTCTAATTGAGCTCAAATGAAAAAAAAACTTAAGTAATTTCTTAAAAATTATTTATTAATATTGTTGCACAACACAATACACAGTATACTAAAATAAGGAACAAAAAAGACAATACCAAAAAACTATTTAGAATTTCGAAAATACAATCGCAGAAATATCAAAGCATCCAGTGTTTGACTTCCAACATAAGCAGCAGCTGAAAACGCTTGCTCAGGTTCTACACTGGTTGGAGGAATAGACAATGGATATTTATATGCTAAGTGATATCCACGAACTCCTCCATTTTCGAACAGGCTCATTTCGCGTCTAATACTATTTACCAACCCCGATTCATTTTGTACTTCAGGATCTGGGATTCCATACTCTTATTAATTTCCAGCTGTAACGTTTCCTTTAGTGTCAATTGGGGTTGGGAGGTTTGTTGCCTTGTCTCATCATCTGTTTGTGATCCTGACCTTTCTTCCTCTTCCGCGTCATCTCGACTATTTAGTCTTTTAACAATACTCTTTATTTGCGCCCTCACTAAAGCCTGTGCAGGAACTGGAAATAAGTCAAGCCAATCCAAATTCGATAATAATTGATTTTCATCATCTTTCCATGGATTTTGTAAATAATTCAACACACCAGTTAAATTTCATTTCGTCGTTGCTTTATACGTTCCACTAAGGATGTTTTCATTTTATTGGCGAGTGCTGAGTTTTTGCTAGACAATTGTTTTATAAGAAATTTCAAAGTGGCATCAGCTGTGCATAAATTAGTATCTCGTCAATAGATTGCTTCTACTGTTAATTTAATTGGGGTCAGCACATCAACAATTTTATTTTATATTTTTATAAGTCAAAATCAGCATCTTCTAAACGGATTGGATGATTGAGATCTATAAGAGCTTTTTGAATGCAGGTTTTCAAAAGAGAAAATCGTTCCAGCATTATTAAAAGGCTGGTTTTACAGTCCAAAAGAAGTGACAGCTCTTTTTCATGTTCAATCCTCACATATTTTTGACGTACTGTTTCATTTTTCAATGGTGATCTTTTGAAATACACTAAAACTTTGCGGATTTTCTTTATCAGCTCATTAATGTTTTCATCTTTCGTTAACTCTGGTTTGTGTTCTCGCGCAAGTTTATTTTGTGACATTAAGATTAAACCTGATTCTGGACAGTCTAAGTCTTCTAAATTGTGAAGAATCTTGACTTGTTGAAGCTGTTAAACGATTAACGTCAGCTAAAATCTTAATGTTATGTTTTGATGATAAATGTGTATGTAATCCCTTAGTTGATCCACCCAAAGTCTTGACAATGGCAGGGCATCGCTTACATTTAGCACTATTCCCATCTTTCGCAACTAAAACTAACGCCACGCTGACGACGTATCACTGATTTTTTTATGTTGAACAAAGTCTCCCGCCACTTAAAATAACTTTTCAGGATAATTGACTTTTAAACTTAAATGACGTAATCTGCGTAACCTTGTCGCTGGTAGTATAATAAATTAAAAAAGTAAATCCTAATAAGCGTATTTATACTTTCGTAAAGGTAATCCCCAACGGGATCTTGAGATAAAACAGTTAAATTCTCTTCACAAATTTGTCGTCTACGCAATTTTTGTTCAGGACTGGGCACCCTGATAATCCATAGTGCCGACACTTTGGTCATTCCCAAATATTCGTGTAGAATTTTAAATAGGTGCACTCGTTTCTGATATTCCGATTTCTCTAGCAATAACTGAAAGTTTTAGGTGGCGGTCAGTCAACACCAAATCTTCAACTTTGTTGATGATTCCTTCTGTTCATGCTTCCAGATGTCTTCCACACTTTGAGTCATCATGAATGGATTCTTTGTCCTATTTGAATTGTTTACACCAAAATTTGGTTTTGAAATAGGACGAGCTATTTTCTCCATACACTGCCACAATTCTCTCATGAATATTCTTCGAGTTATTGCCTTTTTCTAATAAAAATTTCATGATGCTTCTGTTTTCAAGTTTCAAATCACGCATTGTCTCTCCTTTAAATGAATGTGAAAGTAACAAATGATAAGCGATTCGAACAAAACTTGGGGATGACACTATAAAATGTCACGGAAACTTGACGTAAGAAAATTGTCACGATAGCTTATTGTTTTCACAGCTAGTAGATAACATAAAAAACCTTCCTGGTAATTATGTAATCAAAGTTTTTAATTTTTATTTATGAATTTATAAAGGGTGCTGCAGAAAGAATGCATGGATATCGAACAGCTGTTGCTCTTACGTTGGTGGGGATAAAAAGTATACTAGGGCTTTGTAAATACGCTAACCCAAAAGGTTTCAGTATGCTAGCATGCCTTGGTTAGGCGAACAGCGTGCTTTCGTTGTTGAAACTTATTTAAAAAATGGCGGTTCTGTCATTTCAACACAACGAGCGTTCAGGCTACGTTTCAATATCCCCCCATTGGATTCAATGCCAGATCGTAATACGATTATTCGTTGGGTAGTTACCTTCCGCGCAACAGGTTCAACACTAAAACAAAACCTCCTGGCAGACCAAGAAATGTTTGAACACCGCAAAATGTTGAAAGATTGAGGCAGTCCGTTGAGCTATCGCCGCGTCCTTCCGCATTGAATCAAACAGCTATTTTGTAGTTGTCCCACCGAAGCGTGAGGTGAATGTTTACATCTAGACCTTAAGTTCCATACTTACAAGATGGCTCTTGTTCAGGCGATACACGAAAGTGACTTTCAAAAGCGTGTGCATGTGTGCCAGGCCATTCTTCAAAACGTGCCGACAAATGCAATTTTCTTGACCAGTGATGAATCTCATTTCCACTTATCCGGTTTTGTAAATAACCAAAATTACCGGTATTGGGCGGCAGAAAACTCTCATGAACTTCATGAAAAACTCCTGTACAGCCAGCGAGTGACAGTGTGGACGATGGTGTTCGCATTTGAAGTGTGGGAGCCTTACTTTTTTAAAGAGAATGGAGCGGCTGTTACAGTAACATCCACTCGTTATGTCCACATATTACAAACCTTTATGCAACCAAAATTAGAGCAGCTCAATGGTGAGATATTGTTTCAACAAGATGGAGCCACTCCGCACACATCACATGCGTCTATGCAAGTTTTAAATCAAATGTTCCCAGGCCGCATTATTTCACATCGCGGCGACTTAGCATGGCCACCGCCCTCTCCCGATCTCGCGCCATGTGATTTTTTTCTTTAGGGCTACCTGAAAGTAAAAGTGTACACCAACCCTCCTCAAACCATCAATGCCTTGAAAGCAGCAATCCGGGCGGAAATGGCAAGGATACCGCCTGCTACGACAACACGCGTTATGCAAAACCTCAGAAATTGCCTACCTCGCTGCATCACAAATGAGGGACGCCATTTGGAAGACATTGTTTTTCATAAATAGACTTTAATATAGTAAAAACATAATGCAAAATAAAAAATTTTGATTTATTATTACCATTGATCTTTTATTCTTCTTGGAAATACATGCATTTATTCTACCGGACCTTTATAATAAATCAATATTAATCCATTTACAGAAACACAGATTGTCGTCTATTTATAAAATTAATAATAATAGCTCATTTTATTTCTTAATTTAATGTATTCTTTCAACAGATAATTCACATAAAGTAATGCAAAAAAAATAAATGTTTAGCAACTATTATAGTGTGTGAGCGAGTTTCCGTTATATTTCTACAATAGTTCTATATAAGATATAAGTAAACTGTATTCGTAATAGAGTTTATAATTTTATTTATCACTAAACTGTTTTGGTTACTTTATTAGTAAGTTTTTATTTCATTCCACTTGAATAAATAATTATTGTATAGCTTTGTCTTATACTCTTTTCTATTATTTAAATAAAACAGATTTTTGTCTAGAATAGAAAATACCACTAAAAATGTATTTTTATATTCACGCTTAGCACATTTTAAATCTAAAACTGGATCGATGAAAGACGAAGCCTATTAATTAGCATTTCATGTACTTCAGCTATAAATTATCATATTCCAACAAATTGAATATAATTATGGAGCGCGTTATTAATCTAGCAGTAGAATAAATTTTATCTATTACTTCAACTTCCAGTCGCAGCCGTAATTATTTGTTATGACTCTATGCAGGATCTTAAATAAAATTTAAATATTTTATATTTCTGAAGGTATTAAGCAATATTATCTAACTAAAAATATTTGTTTTCTCTGTGAAAACTTATTTTATGTTTAAATATTGTAAGGGTTAATCATCATTAGAGACTGGATTTTATGCAAAATGCATATTTGTTGTTTTTTGGTATATTCCTTCTATACTTATTACTTATACTTGTATACTTATACTTGTGTACTTATCCATTTTCCACCCTCAGAATACGTTTTTTACCATTTTTTTAGTGCATATAATGCATATTTGGACACTTTACCATAACTGCATATGCACGTACATATTTCATAATTATTTTGCATATTTATGCATATATTCGCCATTTTCATAAGAACCATAATAAAATCTGATATTTAAAGATATTTAATTTGTTTGTGTAAACGTGAAGGGATTAGCATTCCTTCAACTTTGCATTAATGACTCATTATAAGTCCATCTCATTAATAATGAGATGGACTTTCCCAAAAATAGGATTTAACTGTACTGATAATCGGTGTACAGGGCAATTAGAACTTACGTAAGAAATCCTTTTCAGAAATGCAGGTATTAATGCAGGTATATTATACCGTACGACTAACATCAATATAAGAAAAAGAAATAATTTCCTTCATAGTTTGTTCATTCGTAAACGTGTTAAGGTCTGTGCTATTTGGAGAAACAAAAGTGAATTAAAAATTTTTGAAAATGCCGAAGATAGCTAAAGCGAAGTCATCTCTAACAAAAAATTGGATACGTGATTGCAGTGCACTAAAAATTATTGACGAAGAAAGTGTTTTGTGCACACTCTGCGACAAAAGGGTAAGTTAAATTTTGAAATATTTTATCAATAACAAGTTCTACAATTATGAGAATTTTTTTTGTGTTCATAAATATAATGAAACAATTTCATAATAAATTATTATTAGATATGTTTAATTTTATGTTCTTTAAAGCTAATATATCTTTGAAATATTTCTTTATCATAAACACCAAACTAACCAAAATCAATCAAATTTAAACAACTGGAGAACTTTACAAAACCAGACAATTTATTTTAAAAATATATATTTGTTACACAGATTACCTGCCAGAAGAAATTTCAAGTAGTACAACATTTGAACACAACATTTCATCAGAACAGGGTTTCTAAAAATTTGAATAAACCGCGGCAGCAACTTTTGGAGGAAAGTTTTCTCAATAATTCCACAAGAAGCATTTTCCAAAGATTTGTGTAATCTTTTTGTGGGTTGTAATATTCCTTTACATAAATTGGACAATCCGATATTTCAAGAATTCCTGAAAACTTATTGCAAAGTCGATGATAAACCCATTTATGTACCCAGTTCCTCAACTCTACGCAAGAAATACATCAATGAAATTTATGAAGATGTTACCGATGGTATTAGAAAGGAGTTGAAAAACCAAAATCTTTGGGTCTCTGTTGATGAAACTACCGACACGAAGGGCCGTCAGGTTGCTAATTTGATTATTGGAACCTTAAATGGTTCAACACAATCTAAAAGACATTTAATTAATGTAGGTAATTTAGACAAAACAAATCATGTTACCATAGCTAGGTTTATTAATGAGTCCTTAGCGAATTTCTTTTTACCCGACAAGGTACCTGTTGAAAAATTTCTGTTAATGGTAACTGACGCCGCTTCGTATATGTTAAAATCAGCTCAAAGTCTGAAAATTTTTTTTCCCAATTTAATCCATTGTACTTGTTTGGCTCATGGTTTAAATAGGGTTGCTGAAAAAGTTAGATTAGAATTTCCAGATGTAAATAATTTAATTAGTAATATCAAAAAAGTATTTTTAAAAGCGCCCTTACGAGTGCAATTATATAGCGAAATGCTTTCCGGCATTCCATTGCCACCAGAACCTATCTTAACAAGATGGGGAACATGGCTTAAATGCGCTGTGTTTCTTGCCGATAATTACGAGGGCATCAAAAATGTTGTAACTCAATTTGATTCCGCAACCAGTCTTGCCATAGAAAAGCGTAACGTAATTTTCAATAATTTGACAATACAAAATCTGCATCATATATTAAATCTAATTTTGCGATAATTGAGCAGGCAATTACTAGATTATAAGATAGAAATTTATCTTTAAATGATGGTGTTGGCATTGTAAATGATATTGAAGAAAAAATTGGAAAAGTCAACGGATTGACTGGAAAAAGAATTAAAGAAAAATTAGCCGCAATTCTAAGCAAAAATGGAGGTTTTGTTACATTAAAATCTATAAATAATGTAATTAATGGAAATTTTAATGAAGACATTAATATAAGCCCCTCATTAATACCTAGTTTTGAGAATGCACCGATCACATCTTGCAATGTTGAAAGAACATTTTCCCAATATAAACATAAACTTACAGATCGTAGACATAATTTAACTATGGAAAATTTAAAGAAATATATGGTTATTTATTGTAATAAATAAATATATAATTTGCAAATACGACAATTTATTGTAATAAATAAATATACAATGACAAATGAATTTTAATTTCCTAAAACATAATAAATAAATGCACATCATAAGTGCATATTGCATATTGTAAGTGCATATTTAGGGATTTTTTAAGTGCATATTGCATGCATATTTGGCAAACTTTTTAGTGCATATTTTCCAGTCTCTAATCATCATACATCAACCAGTTTCAAGTAATCTGTGGGTAAGTAATACATGGATAATGTTCTGTGAATAATGTTAATAATCGTTTGCGTGCAGTTGTCAGAATGAATATGTATTATAATGCAGCGAAATTTCTATGAGAATTAATATTACCTAACCGAACGTATTTGAATTCCATTGGATGCAATTTCAGTCTAAGCATATACAAGGAGTGTTGAAATTTATATTATAGTTCAATACTTATTCACAAATTGACGATGGAAAATACAATTACGAAACATGGTTTTTCAATGTGCTCTCCCTCCTTTTGAATATAATGTCGACATCGCTCGGGAAGCCTTCTTATTCGTACAGAAAAATATCTGGTTGCTATACGATAGAGACAGCTACTCTCGAACAGATAAAACGTTTCCCTCTAAAAATTAAATAAAGATCCAAATCTTGGATTTTTGAGCGAGAAATTATATTATAACACGTATGAAGAAGAACAGTCCACATAAGGCTTTGAATTGTAGATATCGTATGAAAAGTGATATGAAGGCGAACGTTATCTCGTAGAAAGCGATCAGACTTCGGTCTTTCTTATGCTTGTTCCGTTCACTAGGCCTTCAGCAAATCTTAATATAATCCTGCATTTATCGTCCGTCGTTCTGTCTATAGTACTCTAGGAAGTCATCCGTATCTTCATCCTGTCATCCTAGTAGTGAAGGTGATATTCAAACGAGTCTGATATTGAATGTAGAAGCAATATCCCTCACTGTAATTATACGACCTGATGTTTTCGGACGCTCCTGATAATGCAATTTGTCTTTCACACGTTGTCGGTCACTTTATATGCTTTGCACCATTAGACGGCTATATTTGACAATATTTTCTCGCCAAACTTTTAAGTCTTTCACAAATTTCTAATAAATTCATGCATGCATTTATAAGAAACAAGTTTTTCGACGCCTGAATGTACTTTGGTTTCACTCATAGATGTCAAATAAATCGAAACGTATACAGACGACATTTCTGGAAACGAAAGAATCAATACATTTCACTCGGAAGTAAATACTTCGTAAACCAGTGTTCGAAATCTTTCAGCAGCTACTTCAAGCGATGAAATTTGCTCACCACGCATTTTATTTTTGTTGTTTGGAAACAAAAAGAAATCACAAAGTGATAAATCAGTCTGTACTTGGCCCACTTCTTTTTGTGATCTTCGTAAATGAACTGCCGAATAAAGCATCAAACGGTTCAATCACCATGTTCGCTAATGACAATACTTATTTGTGTGGATCGGGTCACGTGAACGAGACAAGAACTCTGACACAGCGGATGCTGGATATTTTTAGAAACTGGTTCCAGGAACATTATTTGATTCTTAATAGGGACAAAACAGTGTTCATAAACTTATCGGCAAAGCCCTCGGCTAGTGATACATCTTTACTGCTAAGAGTTGAAAATAAATCTATACAAGTGCAGTTTCTAAGTTTCTTGGCATGTACGTGGATAGTGGCTTGACGTGGTATCGATATACGAATGAATTGTGTAAGAAATTGGCAAGTATATGTTATATTTTATTCAGACTGCGTTTTTTTTGTGCAAAAAGAAATATTATTAACGTACTATTATTCCGGCTTCGAATCAAGACTACGTTATGGATTAGTCTTTTGAGGTTCTTCACCTAGTATGCAAAGAGTTTTTAAAATGTAAAAACGAGCTATACGTAACATAATAGGGTAGAAGTTATCTGAATCCTGTAGACAGTGGTTTCGGACTCTAGGAATATTACCTTTACCATGTCTGTATATAGTTGAAGTGTTATTAATTGTACATCGGAATTTGCAAACTTTACCAAAAAAATAGTCACTTTCATGGTTACTTCACTTGTCGCAAAGATGATCATAGATACCTATGCACAACTTAGTTCTGACTGAACATAATCGTTTATTAATAGGAATTAAGTTTTACAACAAATTACCACAAAATATTAAGAAGGTTGCACACATAGGTCTTTTCAAGAGAATATTAAAAATGACATGTTGACACATTGTTTTTATACTACAAAGGAGTACCTTGACAAATGTAGACTTTTTTGTTTTTGTTTTGATTTGTTTCGTTAATTGTCATATTACCATATATGTATTTTTTTGACTTATCCTATATCCTTTTTCTTTTGTACTTCTTTTTGTACGGTTATATAGGATTTTTGGATTCAATAACTATTATTATTATTATTATTATTATTATTTGATTAGAAATCTATTGCACCAATGAGCTTTCACGGTTCTTCTATTCTCTAATAATAATCTTTATTTGTTCAAAATTATACAAGTGTATAGAACTCATCAAGTACATGTAAATATATAAAATATATGAAAAAAATAAAGTCTGACACAGACAACACATTAAAATTTTTTGTTCAAATAAAATTCATCTAAAGAATAAAAATATTGTATATATAACAAATTTTCTAATGCTTTTTTTTGAAGCACTTGTCCCTGTTCAAGTCCTTAATGTACTTTGGGATATGATTATAAATATTTAAGACCTGACTAGTTTCGTTTTTTTGTAGCCTGGTCAGAGTTGTTTGTGGCACAGCAAAATAGACACTTTCCGTCCCGCGAATACTATACTTTTGATTCAACATATACCTGCCAAAGGCACTTGCTCATACCCTTTCCCACACACAAAGCACACTCTAGAATGTAGAGACCGGTAAGCGTATATATTTTTCTTGTCCTAAATATATGGTTATCGTATATTCAGTAAAAACGAACATTTGCTTAGCAGCTCCACGTGAACGAACAACTTGCGTAGGTTTCAAAGACCCAAATGGTGGCTTGTGCGAATAAATCCAAGATCAGTCACAAGTAATTATGTTTTTTTTTATACATTTAAGGGCTTTTCGGGATCTTTACCCATAAGCCCACCAAGCAAAATTCGAATCCCACTTTTCTATAAAACAACCAAAAACGTTAAAACTTTGACATTAGGGAAGGCACAGGAAGACACACTTTATGTTATGGCTTGTTTTGCCAACGTATCTGCAATCTCATTAGGCGTTATCCCAACGAAATGATGTTAATGTTAATGATGTTATAGACTAAATTTTAAATCACATAACAAAATTTGCATACGTTTAAATGTTCAAGCTAAATTGTGCGTATTTGCCTGATCAAGCTTCAATGTTACAGTAGACGGCGAGCCAACCTCGTTTTATCATCCCACGCACAGCATAAACATTAGTGACAACAACAAACGTCTATAGACGACCTTCGAGGAAATCGTCTCTAAGAGTGAGGGGTACGTCCACGGTTAAATTTGACAAACCAACTGTAAACACTACCTTTGAATGTTGCTTCATTTTCAAAAACCTCATGAAGTCAATCGAAGCATTGTTTGGGCGTTAAACAACATTTGAAATAATAAAAAATCCATTTTTACACAAAACTACTTTCTTTTAAATGCCGTGTAAACTGCTGTGTAAAACTAATTCACTTAAGCACGAACTGTCCAGTGAATTATTGGTTAGAAGTGTCAATCTTTTTTATATGACAGTTGAAAAACACGGGCACCATTTAAACTACTAGATTCCAGAAATTTTCCCAGCAGCTCTCGCACAGTTCACATTTTATACAAAATTTGAATTATAAATTAAATTCCAACGCTCCTGGTATAAATAGCATATTAAGATTTACTTAAAAATAAAAATGATTGACTTAATTTACACCTGTTATTTATTTATTATTTCAACACCTGTTTATACAAAATATATATGCCTAATAATTGTAAATTTGTATATGTAAGTACATAACTAATCACTTAACAAACAAAGAAAAATTAAAATATAATATACAACAGATATTTTAGGAATTTATATATTTTAAAAATGATTTCAGAGTGATCAGTTTTAATCTCATTGGTATAAGGAAATCTAATCGATTGATTTAAAAGTATATTAAGTCTTACATTTGCAACTGTAATCTAAATATCAACTTAAATTATTATATAAAACTGGAATAACGAGAATTTCTACCTGTATTTAACAGTTATAAGTTATATCTAAATACCGTGACATAATTCTTCATAACTGTGTTTTGTGTGATTTTCAATATACCTATGCTTTAATTGCATACTTCGAAGGTCTACTCTATCTATATACCTATATGTACCTATCCGTTTACGTACTATTTTGTTAGCACTACCTCAAGGTCGTCAACTTAAGATACAATAAATACTACTGCATTTATAAGGTGTGTCTACACTTAATTTTGCATATAATATTTCTAGAACTGTGCAGACTTCTTCAAAAACTTTTTTATAAGCACCCTTAACTTTCTGTTATACAAACAGTAATAACTACACGAATAATGTAATAAAAATGGTAATCAAAACTTCTTTAAATACATATATTGAATGATTTTTAGTCTAATATTATCATTTAAATATACATACATGAGGATAGCTATTTATGTATCCGGAACTGGCAACATTGTGTTGCTAAGCACCATCTGACACATCCATCGTAAAGTTTAAAGTAAACGGTATACGTACTCAAAACGTTTTGTCATATGGACGTTTTTTTGTGTTGTTTACAGTGGACTCGAAAATTTCATCTCACCAAAAAAAATGGAATGCGATGAAGGACCTTCATAATCTACGTATATCACTGGTTTAGTGGATTCAATCGTAGCGGTCGTTCCCTAGCGGACGAATATAAAGAAAGTCGCACGAAGTCGGTTATTGTGTCAGAAAACACTGATACTGTTAGCGAACTATGTTGCGTTATCTCGTCGAACCATTTTATTCGAATGTATTTCTGTATATATTGAGTTTATCCACCCTGGTTGAGTGTCTATAATTGACCAATAAGGACGCCGATAGGCAACGCGGGAGTCCATATACATGCATATTAAGATCTTACTATAACGTAGATTAGCACTTTGACGTTTGTTCGAGATATCATCGATTCCGTGTGTAATGGTTTAAGATAGTTTATAAGGGGAGGTCCAGAAGTTCGTGGAATGGAGGGGATGGAGTGGGGATAGGGGCGCTCGGAAGGTGTCATTCTGATTGGCGACTCATCATTAGTAAATAAATTAAGTTGCAGCTCTATAGCGTCAGTCGTTTACGAATAGTTCCTGCTAAACAAGTCAATCCGAAAGATAACTGAAACTATGGAGAAAATTGAACACCGTGCTGTGATAAAGTTCCTTACAAAGCAAGGAAAGAACGCTCAAACCATATTGAATGAAATGGAAACCATTTATGGGGAACAGTGCCCTAGTAAATCAATGATTTATAAGTGGCATGCTCTTTTTAAACATGGCCAGGAGTCGATTGAAGACGACCCCCGCTCAGGACGGCCAGTTGAGGCCACCACATCAAACATCGTCGAAAAAGTGGAAAAAATTGTACTGGAAGATGCCCGTTTGAAGAAAAAACAATTATCTGCATTAGTTGGAGTATCAGATACCACCATTTTGCGTATCCTACATGACCACCTGGGTATGACAAAAGTCAGTGCACGATGGGTACCGAGAATGCTCACGCCGTTGCAGAAACAGCAGCGCGTCGATGCGTCCAAACAATTTTTGGAGCTGTGTGGAGACGAACCTGCACAGATTTTGGAGCGAATTGTTACCGGAGATTCCCCAATTTAAAAAAAGACTTACGTGGAAGAAAGTTTTCCGACGACAATGAGGTAAAGGAGGCAATTTTGGTCCATTTTGAGGCGAAAGATAAAAAATATTTTTATGATGGTTTAGAAAAATTAATTCATAGATCTAATAAATGTATTGTGCTTAAGAGTGATTATATTGAAAAGGAAAAATAGATTTATTGTTTCATTTTATTTACAACCCTTTCATTCCACGAACTCGTATGTTGTGTAATATCGCCACATTTTCGTATAAAAGAACACCCTTCGCACCTATCGCAGCCGATGTTGAAAAATCTAACTTGAACTTGAATTATGTCTTTTTTTGAAACTTTTAACATTTGAGAAAATATAGTATGGATCTATTACAGACATGCCTTTTCAGCTCATATCCGTCCGGGACGTAAAAACTTTTTGACCGCATATTATATAAATTAAGAAGCGAAAACTGGGAGACTTAAATAGAGTCAAATGTATTTAACACATGACAGAGTAATCAAAAACCTATGCCTAAATCATTTGTACGGAAAAATATAAGCTGCTGAATAAAAAAAAGTCCTAATGCTAACAAGAAGCGCATGCTGGGGAAATTATTCGAGATATTTCTTTCAATCGTTATATTGTTTTTACTTGTTACTTTACGTTTTGATTAAATAAATCGAAACCAATATTTTTGATATTACATATGTATATCAAAAATTGTTCAGGAGTCAACAATCACAATCACAACACTTGGGCAATAAAGGCACTACATTCGATTACATAATTAAGTTCTATAGATCTAGAAAGCCCATGTTATAAACGACAATGCGATTCCAATAATTTCTATCTCTTGCTCTTACGTTACATCATCACATATTTCATTAACGACCGGTTTCATAATATTTCCTTAAATGGGATTATCTAAAAATCCATTGCCTAAAAGCTCCTTTAAATGCCATATTAAAAGACAACCGTCTCCATAATCATATTGCAACTTCTTCCTAACTAAAAGCACTTTTACCTTAAATTAGAAACGTTAGTCATACTAAAAATTCTTATTAATTGAAATGCGCGATCCAGAGCATAACATAATATTTTGTAATATCTTATAAAGTTTAGTGCTTTTCACCATTTCGTCTAAATAATATTTTATTAATTATTACAGATATGTACGTACTAAATCTTTAGCAAGAAAAATCGATGAAATAAAATTATTTCGTAGTTGAATTTCTTTCAATTTTAGCATAAACCATAATGAATAATTCAACGCCTAGCAAAAGAATCCGTTGCTAGAATTTTTCTAAAGAAAATTAACTTCTTTTAATTGAGGAAATCAGTAAAATTTAAAAAAATAAAGTAAATAAAGCAACCTGTAAAATTGTATGTAATGAAAAGGAAAATTTATATTAGTATTGTGTTTTTTAAATATAAATTTGTGGTACAATTAAATCTACAAGACGTCCCAAAAGTCAACGTTATTCCTTGGGGGGCTGATTGGCCAGCTCATAACTAGCCAGAATAATATGATCTCGGTAAAAGTGTGTTAGTTTTCGAGATTATGGCCCTTTTATGAATTTCGAAAAAATCGACTGCTCACATGCGATTTTCAAGTGCCACAGCTACAAAATTCGATATTCTAAAATTCAAATTTTCAAATGCAACTCTCAATAACTCTGCTGTTGATGACGATCTAAAATAATACTAATAGTTCTTATACGTATGAAAAAAAAGACATTTATCCCCGATTTATGAGATATTATTATTTTATTGGCTAATTTCGACTCTTTAATACTGTAAAAACATGTAATAACATGACAAGTTATTTGAAAACATTGTTCATTTACTGTAGTTTTGAAAATAGTATAATAGTTTCCATGTGTTACTTTAGAGAAAAGGATATTGGTTTTCTACTGCGAAAGGAGCGCATTGTGAAAGTATTATAATAAAAAGGAATTTGTATAAAAACAGTTTTTAATAGTACGGGTATTTATTAAAAACTAAATAAAACAAATAATAATTATAGAATGTGTTCAAATTATGTGCTAGTAAGTCGAATACAAGCCCGGCATCTTTTTATAAAAAATCTTTTTATTCGTCTTGCACTCCTGGCGACATTTATTTGTTTTGCGCATTTATTAATACATTGTCAAATCATTTATTGGTTTAGCATAAACCTTTCCCTTTTATGCAACCCCAGTAACAAAAAAAAACTAGTGGATTTAAATCCGCAAACTTGAAAAACTCATGTGAGCGATCGATTTTGTCGAAATTCCTAAAAGGGCCATTATCTGGAAAACTAACACACTTTCACCGAGATCATATTTAGTTATTCTGGCTAGTTATGAGCTGGCCTATCAGCGCCCCAAGGGATAACGTTGACTTTTGGAACATCCTGTATATTTGAAAATAATTTATAAATAGAAAATATATTTATTTACATTTGCGTTAGGATTTTACATTTACAACCTGTTGGAGTACTCTGTAATTTATAACTGCTTTTCTGATTCATTATCAAAATGATGCACATCTGCATTATTCCATTATATAACTGCCATTAGTGTATTTACATTTAAAAGAATACGAGCTTGACGAGAAAGTATTAAATTCATTTATATTTACTGACATTTGCGGTTTCAAATTACCACGATTGCAACCCGTGTTATTTCTAGTTTAAATGGTTATTTATAAGGTAAATGCTATGTTTTCTTCCTTTAACTAAAAGCCGATTTAAAATCAGCTTTTAAGCTAAATGGTAGTTATGAGATGAAATATTTCACTAAAATCCCTTTTGAAAAATAAAAGGCTGTATAAATATATTATAAAACCGGCCATAAGCCAGCCTCCACTTTTTTCAACGCTCTCTTGGCCTTCCTCGTTTATTTTCACCACCTATCACCTTCAATAAAACTATAACAAAATAATAATCTTGTAAATTAGTTTTAAACAATTATCTCAAACAAAATTATAATTAGATACTAAACTTTCATCATATTGTTATTGACTTAAACCGATAACATGAAATATTTATTATATTCCTTACTTTTATCATTTAATAACTTATTAATAGCATTTAGTAATTAACGGAAACAATACATCAAGTAGTTAATTATTAAGTAATTTCAAACACTTCATACCACGTGTATTTATCACAATGTTTAAAACCTGTTCGGTTGCCTAGTAATTTGTAGAAGTATAAATCATAATTAATATTGAATACGACGGTCAATTTAATATTTTTTTTATACGACAAGATGTCATTAACTTTTTCCTTTGACAATTGAAATTCTCTAGAGGTAATTCCCAGGCATAAGTATTTTGTTTATCTACGCGTTTCCATTGAGTAGAATGAATGAACGTTTTCACTTTAATTATAGTCGAATATACCGAATTATGAGTTTACTTTTCTTTGATATGCGCAAATTATACTTTATTAAGTTAAATAAAAACCTTAAAAGAAAAATATTTATATTATGAAAACGATAATCGAAAATTGCTTGTAGTATACAAAGATCACCAAAAGTAAAAATATTGAAATATGTTTCTGTGAACTAAGTGTAACAATGGCAACATGGGCTATAAACGACTGAATTGACGAAGTGTCATTTGTAAATAATCATAAGTCAAATTGACAAGTTGGAAGAAATCTTTGCAATTTATTAGCTATTTAATAATGGCTTTTGTATTTAACGGACAACAGAAACGGCACATAGTTGAAATTTATTTTAGAAATGGTAGTAAAATTAGTGGAGAATGGGTTTATTCTATCAGGGATGCATATCAGGATTTTTTAGAAGACACATTTCTAGATATTGCTATCCCATATGATCAGTATTCAACATGCATACGTCGTTTTGTGCAAATATTCAGGGAAACAGGAATCATGGATCGCAAAAAGGGCAGTGGTAGACCAAATTCTTTTACACCTTACGTAAATCGCGTAAGAAACAATTCAACGGAGTTCCCAAATACATATACGAATTAAGCTAAGATTAAATGCCGTTTTGATTAGCATTAAAATTCGGAATCGTAATTTTAGCAAATAAAATATCGGCGAGAATTTGCAAGTTCACTGCATTAAAAAAAGGTCTTGAGCAATATACCTCAACGGCTGTAAGACGACACAGGTGATCTTGCAAGATCGAGGTGGTCTTGACACGTTGAATACTTGCTTATCTGTTGTTTCTCCTCGAATGCGAAATATTATAAATTCTCAGCAAATAGACGGACAAAAGAAGAACTCTAAGCGAACATACGTCTATTTGCCTCAAAACAAAAGACGACCAATTACTCGATACAGTAATGAGCTTTCTTTTCAAATTTTTTCAATTCGCCCTAGTCGAATCCGCAAACTGCCATCATTTCCAAAATACTTAAGCCGGGCGTGAAACATATTTCGACACCCGCGCAAGAGCGGTCTTGTCGAAGGTCAACACAAACCATACCGAGGGCGCAGCCGATATCAAAGAATATAACGTACTAAATTTTAATGTAAAATTTAAATATACGGCGATATTTTTAAAACAAAGGTAAATAAATTGTAACTGTTGTAAATTTATTTTTCTTATGGTACTTTTTAGTTTTTAAAATCAACAATGTATATGCAATATTTTCATTGTAGTAATCTTGTATTGTATTAGTCGTGTGTAAATGTTTTAGTTACCAAGATGTTTCCAATATAATTATTAAGATTACTTATCTTCAAGTACTAGACCTCAAAATTCTACACCTAATTGTTTTTTGTGCTGATTTTAATCAAGAGATTACGAGATACTATTATATGTACAATATGCACTCCAATAAACGTCATCAAATAAGTAAATATTCACGCGTATTATAATGTAAGAAAATTAATTAATTAATCGAGCTTCAATTCTAACACGCTCTAAAAGAAGAAGAAAAAAGTGCAGAGCTCATGGAAACGTGGCGTAGCTCAATTCCTCTAAGAACTAACTCGCTATGTTCAAATTTTAGGAGTGTAAAGTAGACTTCATTTCAAGTAACAAAAACCCAAAACTTGCATATCCATTTTTATTTGTTTCAAAGTTAAACATCTATGAATGTGATTGTCAGATCATGAAACAATATTTAATCTTAAAGGCAATACAAACTTATTTTATTTAAACAAAGTTATACGATTCAATAACATTGTTGTGATTGTTAACGTCGCATAATAAAATGTTATCCTAAAATAAATAAACACGTGTCCGTAGTGCATACAGTAATTTCTTGGAGATCTATAAAAGAAGAGTACTGGAAATTGATTTATGAAAAAGAAGGTTCTTACTTATTTCGTAAGTGCTGAACCTTGAATATCATACAATAAACAAATGTTCAGATGACTGTTAACGTTGCATTTTTTAATAAAGGATTACATTACATTTCAGTTCATACAACAGCTTATTAGTGAGTGGACACGTTTTCTTTATTTAAAATGCCTTACCGATTTTCTTCTCAAGAGTAAGCGGACATGAATTTTGTGTATGGCTACTGTAACGGCAGTGCACGTCAAGCAGTTAGTGAATACCGACATCGGTTTCCCGATTGTTTACAGAACGTTTCTGGAAGTACACAAATAAATAATAAATAATCTTCCATTATTGCGGGAAGCCAGGAGGCATGCCAAAATAATTAAGATTTTTGAGTAAGATGCCATAATCTATTGTATCGAAGGCACTAGAAAAGTAGGTATAAATGACATCATCTTGTTCTCGAGAATCAAGATATTGTAGCTATATTAATTTTTATTTTGTTTCTGCTTAATTTATGTAGTAATAATAAGTTGCTCAATGTAATCAATTGTTTGATGTTCAGCTCTTGAATTTCTTGATATACAGTTTTTGTTGGCGTTCTATTTTGGCAGTCTATTTTGCAAAGGATCTTTATAATTTTGTTTTGTTGCCGTTGTATTTTTGTCAGGTTGTTCTTTGACGTATTTCCCCAAATATTTATTAAGTACATATTATGTACCTTGGACCTCCCTGGCATAAACCTGTGCTTGATTGCGGAGAGATGAGATTTTATATTAAAAAATATGCCCGAATAAATTACATCCCAGAAAACGTTTGAAAAATTATGTGTCCGTAGCTAAAGATTATTTATTATTATTGTTTTCAAATAAATTATAATCTTTTCGTTTCAGATACTGGCGAAAATGCAAAATTTGATTAATAGGGTTCACAAACATATTGTATTTTATTTGACAATAATGTCAAAACGGAATATCTTAAATAAAACCACTTTGCCATTGTTCTAGTGATCAATTTTAAAGGCTGACATCTATCCAACTGTCGAACATGATAAACTTAATACGTATGTAAAGAAATACATTTCACAATACATAAACTGTTGCTTATAATAAAGACCTACGATCAAAACATATAAACTGGATCGTTACTGTTAATGATACTCGAAATATATTGTTTGCTAATGGAAATAATTAGTTAAAAAAACATACAATATAATAACACAAAATTAAAATAGACACGTTTAATAAATGATCGGTGAAATATCTTTTGTTCCAGTAATTGTGCGTTTTTTACAGCCTATAAAAAAACAGTTAATTTTACACACAATTATCTATACCGGAACCGTCATTATTAATAGCTTAAGCGTACAAACATACTTAACAATAAGCGGTCTACAAACACGGATATGTGCGTTAAACCTTTCTACCGTGATTTATATACAAAAAATTGACTATGACGTCAACGGATTAACGGTGCATTATATGGAAATTCTCTTGTTCCTTGTGCCCCAATACAATTCTTCAATCAAGCGCACATAATTTAAGACAACAACTATTCATTGTAATAAATTCGGGTTGTCATCAGGATATATCGATTGCCAGGACCGGGTTGACGTACCTCGAATGAAAAAAATACAAGAAGTTTATACATGTTTTAGATATAACCTGATGATAAGGTAACATGATTGACTATTGTTACATAATATTTATAAACAAATCTATTCTAAAATTAGATTAGTGAATACAATATATATGCGGCGTAGTCTATGAATAGTTAAAATTTTAGGGTATTGTTCTTGAGTATATTTAACATAAATCGATCGACTGCTTATATCAGCTGAAGGACGCTATTCTCACATACTTTTATATGGGTGATTCATTTAGAGATACTTTTTCCAAAAGCAAAGAACAAATGAAAAAGGCCAATTTATTTAAGAAACTTGATTATCATACAAAAGAACCATTCTTTACAATTATTTTTTAAAGATTATTTCTCTCAAATGTTGGCCGCGACTGCTGTTAACGTAGTCTATTCTGCTGTTCCAATTTTCAATGACGCGTTCTAGCATTTCGAGTGGTATTTGTCCAATGACCCGAGTAATATTGGCCTCCAATACCTCAATTGTAGCCGGTTTATCCATGTAGACTTTAGACTTCACGTAGCCCCACAGAAAAAAGTCTAATGGTGTGATGTCACAAGATCTAGGCGGCCAATTTACTGGTCCGAAGCGTGAAATTAAATGTTCACCGAATCTTTCTCGCAGTAAAGCCATAGTTTCACGAGCTGTATGGCTAGTGGCGCCATCTTGTTGGAAGTAAATGTCTTGTAGACCACGGGTGTCAAGTTCAGGCAGCAAATAGTCCCTTATCAAGGCGCGATAACGGTCGCCATTCACAGTCACATTCCGGCCGGCTTCTGTTTTGAAGAAATATGGACCAATTATTCCACCGGCCCATAATCCGTACCAAACAGTTGTTTTGTCTGGATGTAATGGTATCACTTCAATCTCTTCAGGTTGCTCATCACCTCAAATACGGGCATTTTGCTTATTCACGTACCCATTAAGCCAGAAATGGACCGCATCGGAGAACAAAATTTTTGTCGAAAACAGTGGATCTTCTGCTAGTTTATCAAGAGTCCAACGGCTGAAACGGAAACGATTCGGAAGGTCGGTCGCCTTTAGTTCTTGCACTAGTTGAATTTTGTATGCTTTTAAACCAAGATCCTTTCGTAAAATACGCCAAGTTGTTGCATACGACAAACCAAGCTGTTGAGAACGGCGACGAATTGATTCTTCCCGGTCTTCGCGTACACTCGCTGCTACCGCCGCTATATTTCCTTCACTACGTGCTGAATGAGGTCTATGTGGTCGCGTATTATCCATTATTGTAAATTGAGTTTCAAACTTATTGATGGTATAGCGAATTGTGCGTTCGGTAGGCCGATTATGTGGCCCATATGTTGCTCTAAGCGCACGATACACATTCCTTGTAGAACACCCATTTTCGTAATAAAGCTGTACTATTTGTAGACGCTGTGCCGGGCTAAGTCTTTCCATTACGTAATGTCAAATAGTACTGAACCAGAATGCGCAGTCCGCTGACGCGTCGCATGCGCGCTCAGCCATTAAATCCCCACCTAAAAAAGTACCTCCAAATGAATCACCCATTATATATATGTATAAAGATAATTATTTCTAGACCTTTGTATATTATAGTAGATTTAATTAGTCGGCGATTTAAGGTCTGTTTTAATTTAATATGTATGTATTTAAAATAATCTTACGTTACGAAAATTACTGCCTTTTTCAAAGAATGTTAAACTATAAATGACAGTATATTCATTTAAAAAGGCAGTAATTGCCGAAACATGTGTAGGATTATTTTAAATATATACATATTAAAGTAAAATAGACCTCAAATCGCCGACTAATTAAATCTACTATATATGTATATATACATATACGAAAATTGTGTGAAAGTCACGCCTATCCCGAAACGTGCAGATACCGATACTTCATTGTTGTTACAAATCATCGGTACACGATATCCGGAAATAGGTATGACTTTCATTTTCCGGATATCGTGCACTAATGATTTGTAACAACAATGAAATACCGGTATCTGCACGTTTCGGAATAAATGTAACTTTCACACATTTTTCATTTGTCCGGACAACCTAGACGGTTGATATGATCACGTGTTGCGTCTGTATTCTTAGGCAAATGTGATTTTGTCAGTTGTAGAAACTAATGCAACAAATTATAGCCACAATTGCATGTAAGGTGAGAATTTAATAATTTTTAACTCTTGTGCGCATGATTATTAACGACAACTGGGGTGGACATAAAATAAAAATAATAAAAATAAATTGAAGTGTATAGTTGTAATGTTTAAATTCTATACAGCGCTATAAATGATAATTGAACATGATACACTTCTAAGGTTCTTTAAATAAAATTATGATGGGTTCGTGTTTCTTGCCTTGTTATGTCAAATACAGTATTAATCTTAGGTTTTACTTAATCAGATTTTTTTCGTTTTCGTTTTTTTGTCATTTCAGGTGCAATGAACAATGTATTTATTTTATTTAGTTTGTTTCAAACAGAATGCCGTTTAGGAAATCAAACAAAACGCAGGTAAACATTAAATTATGCTTTAATAAAAGTAATTGTCACTGTCAATATCATCAATAAGTAAATGCACACATATATGAGTCTTATGATATTATATGATATTAAATGAACAGAAATAAAATGAAATATATTCACAAGTAATATGTAAATAACTACCGTCAAATGTAATGAATTACTATACAATATTGTTCTAGATATTATTTGTTGGACAAATGCATTAACATGAACACATATAAATAATGTCATAAAAATTAGTGTGAGGTTATGTAGAAATCGTCGACATGCGGACGTTTGAGGTTAAGAAATGGTAAGTAAGCAATCTTTGTATAAAAATTTGATAATTAAAAGATGATAGATTTAGTATCATCAATTTAGAATAAATTAAAGGATATTTTATTTAGAAGTGACTTTAAAAATACTTTAAGAGAAGATTTAATTTCAATTTTCTATTTCTTTATCAAATACCTAACCATGAATTCGCTGTGTTCTGATTGACGTTTTTCTGTTCAAGCTGAAATCCTATTGGTCTTGACAGAAGCTTACTTGGTTGGTTCTAGCGAAACAAACGGCAATACAGCCCTAAATTGTCGGGAATTTGTTGATGCTAAACGGCCAAATTTTCTACAAGAATCGCCTGGAATAAGTCTCCTTGGACGTATTTTGTCCCTGAACAATACTTCTTCGATATATGGGCACCTTTTCACCGATTTTGGCGACTTTATGAAGTAATAGGGTTTTTAATCGGTATGTCTGCTCGGCGTCGGTAGTAGATTATATTAAAAATAAAATATCTTGGCTCCAATATGAGATACAGCCGCACTATAACTTTTAAAACGTGTAGAGAGATTAGGACTATCTTTCTACACTATTTTTTGAATCGCACAAAGAATATTTTAGCACTATTTTGAAAATGCTTTTGTAGGGATTTATGGGGTCAACTCCTGTAACCCCCGAGTGCAAGGATTCTCTTCGCTATCGTCTTTTGTTCTTTTTAATTTTCCTATACACCATGAACATTGTTGTGAATGATTTTTATAATATTTGAAGTAGTTTTAATAAAAATGATAATTAAAATATAGAAAACCTAATATAGAAATTAATTATTTTAGAGAAAAGTTGAAATAGAAAACAATATATGTTACTCGTAAATAAATATTCATGTTGATGCATTTTTACATATATCATATAATATCATTATTGCTAATTTCAGATTACAATTTTAATATACAGTGTGAGATTTTTGTACATAAGTAAATAAATAATTACGAAAGATTGCAAACATGTTCTTGTTTTTCTTAATTAAATATCAATACCAAATATGAATAAGAAAATGGTTAAACTAATAAATACAATGTTAATGCTATTCTTAAACAAAAATAACCATGTCGTACATTTCTCGAATTCTACATCATTCTATGTGCATTTAAATTGATTTCTTGTTACATTTGGTGATTGTACCTAAGTGTACCAGTGTGATATATATGTCAAACAGAACGTAAACATGAAATAGACAGTCTAACGCGGAAAGATTGGAGAAAATACATTGAAGACTGATGTAGACAGATGCAAAAATGTATTGACTGTATTGTGATGTGAGTCATCCTATGATACATCAGACGAGCGATGATCTGGAGGCGGTATCACGTGCCGAATACGTCATCAAATCTCTCGGACCTCCTAGAAAGAGCTGGAATAATACGAGCTTTGGAAGACTCTCAAATGAGCTATGGACTATAAAATAAGCCGTCAAAGAACAGGAAAAGAATATTCAACGAGTAATCGACGTAGTGTTGATATTTTTTATAAAAATATTGTGAAATAAATACTGTTAGTTTTAGTTATTAAATGTTTTTAGTGTATTTGTTTTATTATTAATAGAGTGTTTTAAATTATCGAACCCAGAAAGACAAGTATTTTACAGTATAAATTGTGTATTATTTTACTAGGCTCAAGTGAAAAAGAACAGTCCTCGTATAACAAATTTAGTACACGTATCGCAATACATTTTACCAGCAAAATCAGTGATAAGAGAAAAAGAGAAAAAAAAAAGAGTGTTAATAGAAACATAAGATTATAAATAAATGTAAAACACTTTTCTTTTTTATCTTTAAATTTAGCGCCTTTAGATAATTCATCCACAAGTGTGAAGAATTGCATAATCTTAAACAAACAAAAAATTGGAATAGATTCTCTCTTGAATTGCAGTAAAAAACAACTAAAAGTAGTAATAATACATACAATTCACATAAATAAATAAGCATATGTGACAGCTAAAACTATAGAATGCCCAAAATAAGAAAACAGACGAAAAGCAATGAATTTTTTGACAAAATAGAAAATGTCGAGGTATCGCTCATTTATTTTTATCCAGGTTTCAGGTTCCAGAAACTAACAAAAATGGTAGCGATAAGGGCGCTTCGTGCACCAACACTATTACTATTTATCACATGACATCAGTACATACATATGATATATTTATAAATATGATGGTATCCAGGTTTCGTCAATCATTGTTATTCGGACCCAAACGTCCTTCGGATCATGTTTTAAATTCGCTAAATTGACGGCTAAAATACGTTCTCGTTCACGCCTGTGATCCACTCATTCATATTCAATTCACTGTACAAAATCGGAACCACTGATCCAAATGAAATGTGTGGAGCTTCTATTTTGGATACGTTTATTCGATAGTCATCTAAGACTACGCCATGTCTTTAATAATATCTGGAGTACACAGTTTTGCTTATGAGTTTTTTTTTGTGGGTTTATTGCGTTGTTCGCCAAATACACCGGTCGGGTCACACTTTAACATAGCTCTCCATCGCTTTATGGTTGCAATAGTCTCCCTAAACAAACTCCAAATTAGCTTTAATTTGATAGTTTGTTTTGTTTCTCAAAAATAAGAACTAATTATGTAGTTTTAAAAAATTATTATATGCAGCATTGTACTTAAGTCGAAAACCTCCAACGAATAATATATTTGGAATTAGTAGTCCGATATAAAAATAAGGATAATCTCAATAACAATGCAAGAGAATTTATATAAAACTTAAGGGAAAAGTGGGCTCAGATAAGAAGTAAATTTCTCTTATTTGTGTAAAGTTTAACTTTATAAAGGGGAGACGCAATGAGAATAACGAAAGACAGATATGCAGGCACTTCCAAGAGAAATATTTAGAGCGAAGGATATTTTGAGAAATATTTAAATACAAATTTAGAAATCAAAACTTCAATTAACAGTTACATATGAACATCAAGCCTGGATTTTAAAGAACAAAAAAAAGCTAGGTATTTAAGGAAGAAAACAAAGGATTTTTACAAAAAATTTATACTTTATAATATATAAAACGAACACATTTTTAATAACATCGAAATGTGATTAAAAATCTGATGTGAAGAACACAATACAAGTTAATATATTGCTATGAATAGTGGGTTGAAGATTTGTTACACCACCATCCACAACTAGTTTTCCCAACTAGGTTTCTCAGCCGGTGAATTTTCAAATCTGAGACCTCTAACTTCTCGGGTTCCACTTAGGAAATACGTGTCTAAAATATATATTTGAGCGCCAGTGAAAAGTTCACAAAAATTTATTTACTTATTTTATATAAAATTAATATTTAACAAAATTGGAGTGAGTATGTAAAACAAACGCAGTTTAAAAGGTGAAATAAAAAATTTAAAACAAAAATTAAAAAAATGAAAAAAATATATCTTTACAAAGTATAAAGATGCTGTATCATACGAAAATACTGGAGGTAAAAACATTCATTGAAAATTGACAGCTAAATGAATGGAAAACATCCTCTTTAATGACTCCAAACAAAACTTATCTAAAAATAATGAAGTTTAATATTAAATTCTTCCCAAAGAACCACACTGTATACTCAGATACTGAACCACGAAACAAAAACTACGCATGTGTATTAACATGCACAAAAACCCTGAATCCAATCGAACAAACTTTTCAATTATAATATTAACAAAGACTCTTAATACTAAACTGTATTATTTGTATGCTTAATAATTAAATGTCTTATCTACTTGTTTCAATACAATAGAAATATAATTGAAGTATTTATGACGTCATAAAAATTTTATATACTTACAAAAACTATTTAATGGGGACTCTTACGAAGAAGGTGCTTAATCAATTTAAACATCAAATACATACGAGAATTTAACTCTTTAAATCTCGAGAATTTAAATCTCTAATACATCTATAAAACACTTTCAATCAATTAAACAACCGAATTAATTTAAATATATCTCTCGAAGCAAGCACCTCTTCATTTAACAGCTAGAATACGTCTCCCCGCAACTCCAACCTTCACATGAGAGCGACACCGGATAACCAGTTTTTCTCACTCGTTAAATTTATATAAATTTTCAATATACAGTTCTCGTCAAAAATAAAGGTACATTTTTAAATATTTAAATATGTCACGTAATTTTCCGTATTTTCTCTAATGAAAAATCCCTAGCAATATGTATGAAAATTGCTTCCAGACATACAGATACGTGTTTCATCTTACTATAGACTCGTTACGTTAACTTGTATTGTGTTCTCCACACCTGATTTTTAATAATATTTCGATATTATTAAAAATATTTTTGTTTTATACGAAAAATAGTAAGGTTTTACCCACTCATTTAAATGTTTGACAGAAAATGAAAGAAAATAAGGAAATTCGCTGATGCAAGTTGAACACAATTGATATGAAAATAATATACAAGTAACCCCCGTATAACATGGGACTTAGGTTCCAAAAAATTGCCATGTTATGCGGATTCGTATTATACAAAACAAAGAACTAGTACGAAAAAGTGCGTTAGGTTCCAGAAATTAAAGAATATGCTATTATATTTCCATAATTAAGCTAAGTATCTTTATTAAAGCAATTTTCTTAAAAACTAATACAAATTAATATGAATTAAACTATTTTCTCGTCGTTTTCTTCATCACTAATCACCATTAAGCGAGCGCGTTTTCTTTTTGGCAAGATATCCTCCTCCTCTGAGCATTTTTCTATCGATTCATGTTCTACCTTTTGCAAGAAATCTGCTATTTTAGTTTGCTTGCTTTTAGTTAAAAAGTCTTTATAAATTTCCTTATATGGTGCTAAGCATTTCTGAAATTTTCTTGTAACCTTTATGCTCCTTTTATACTTCGTCTTAACATATGCTATCGTCTTCTGAGTTATAGTGATATCATTTTACTAAACCTGCTCCATCAACTTCTTCTTCCACCAGTAATTCTTTGACATCTTGAACAGTCATACCATCGAAGCCCTCCTCTCCTTAACAACTTCTACTACTGCATCCATTCTATTTTCTGCTGGCTCGATCAGATTTTCACTTTCAATTGACACCGGCCATATTTTTTCCAACAACCATTTAATGTCGTCAGTTTTATTTCTATGATAGAGGAGTTTATTAACGCAGTCAAAAAATGTAAATAGTTTCCCCGCCTCCCTGACGTCATCGAATTTATTCAAAACCCATTGTAATGATCTTGTTGGGGCAACTGCACTGTTACGTGGACTCGATGCTCCTCTGTATTGTTTCACCGCGCACGGGTTGTAAGGCCGTATACGCACTAATTATTTACTCGTCGGTGACAGTTTTTAATGCAACGCGGCACTCTAATATAACACCTTTATTTACAAAATTTACACTATTTGATACATAAGAATTGTTGATTTGATGATAAAGCAAGACTGTTGTCTTGTTGATAAAATGAGACTGGTGTCTCTTAATATTAAATGTAGACTGTTGTCTTGAGAATTGTTCTTATGGCTGTTGTCTAGAACGCTGTTATGTTGAGAGTCTTGTCTTGAACACTGTTGTGTTGACACTTGCGACTGTTGTCGCGCACGCTGATCTATTGAGACTGTTTAAGAATTGTAAACAAAATTTACCCCTAAGTTCAGTAAGCTCTGGAACAACTAACAAAATAGGCCGCATCAAAATGCGGCCAGATGACGGCAAAATTCCCAGAACCGCCTTGTTTGTAAACTGTGCCAACTAACATAGCAAACATTGCAGATGGTTTTTAATTCTATATTCTCTATTTCTATGTAACTATAACTAAAATTCCCAGTTTATGATGCTTGCGTTCTTCATTCTGATGTTTTATGGTACAAAATTTAGTAAACATGCGTTTGATAAAGCATTTGAAAGTTACAAACTGTGTACATGGCTCGTTTACTCATAAAATATGGTAAATTGAAAAGTGTCTAAAGAGACTAGCAATAAAATAAGTACCGAATTGAATAAAGGTTGATAAATATGAACGATGCCGCAACTTAAATTCAGGGAAACGTTGGCATTTTAATACGATAATAAAATATAGTTATACAAAGGTTTCAATTTTGTACCTGACCATTAGGTTCAAATACTATATTCTACGATTCCTTATATTTAATATATACAAAATGAATAATACTTATATTTAATATATAATACAAATTAATTTCGTTTATAAGACGAAACAGATCTACTTATGTAATTAGTTTTAAATGTAGCTGTAATCCTCTGATCTAACGGTTGAAGCAGTTGTATTTAGAGGTAATAAAATTATTTTGACATTTGAGTTATTTAAATCTTGCGAATGGGTGGATACATTATCCAATTTTCTGTTTTAAGTAGTTTTCCCTACTTTCAAATTAGATAACGTTCGCTTTTAAAGGTTTTTACTACATTTCGTGTTGTACGAGGGTTTTACCCAATTTTAGAATCGTGTTAGAGTGAAACCGTGCAATAAAAGTACCGTGTAGACGAGATGTTCCCAAATTCTCGAGCCGTGTTAGAGTGAATCCGTACTGTAAAAGTGCCGTGTTATACGGGGGCTACCTGTACATACATAATCTTAATGTCATGAATAGAGCAGACCTATTTCCGTGCGCGCCATGTGCGCTGATGTGAGGATGACTGTATTGCGTTGCTCATTTGTATTTTTTACACACAATGCACTTTTACACACGTGCACACAATCACTGATTTCATACATTTTCCATTTTATTTATAGGTACATACAACGCTGCTATAATATGTACTATTCTTATTTTTCGTGTGTTTATGCATATTACTTTAATAGCAGAAAACCGAATGTATATTTAATTATTTCTGATAGAATAAATGTCTCTACTTCTATACTTATATCGGTAACAAGCTCATGTTGCGTCTCTATTCTATCGCATATTCTAATATATTACAAATTACACTCCCATACCGCGCTCATGGCGCGCACAGAAATTGGTCTGCTCTAGTCATGAATCATATGCGTACTATTACACCATTAAGTTTGTATAAGCAAGTAATAATAGATTTACTGGAGTAAACAAACAGCACTTTCGTTGTAGAATCACACTATAGAAACAATGCTAAACATGAATTTTAGCGTAAGAGTACTTGTTTAATTCGACAATCGAACATTTTTTTAAGTAATAAGTAAATGTTGAGTTATATCTACATATACTTGGAAAAAAGATTACCACCTATACAAAGGCGTACTTCGGATGGATACAAAAACTAAATGAACTGTGAATAATGTTGTTTGCGATAGTTATCTTTGATCATTACAATCTGCACATGGAGATAAATTTTCAAGATATGTTTGTCACTTATTAATTATTAATAACAATTAAATAATACGAGTACATTATTATATTTACATATCTATGTAGGTTGATAATAAAAAATGCATATTAAAATATTTTATGCGATCAAACACAATCGATACTTAGCTTTAAGTATTCGATGCAGTAACGAAACTTATAATAGTAGATTGTTAAATACTGTTAAATATAATATTTATCTATTAATTCTCTTCTTAGAACTTCTAGTCATGGAAGCAAGTTATTAAACATAAGTACAGAGCGTTGGCCGTTGATTGAATAACAATCATAAAACCCGAAGATATCTAAATATAAATTTAACAGACTCTATTGAATTTCATTATTTATCTAATTGACCTTCTAACAAGCAAACTCAAGGGATTGCTAAAACTTTTATGTCATTATACTTAACGCAATTTAATTACACCATTATTATTCAACAATCAATAACTGATTGTTGATATTATTCTATAGATTTCGCCAGTTACAATAAATTAACAAAAACAACAAATATTTGAACTAAAAACTCTCCGAAATTAAAATAAATACTAGAATTAGGACTTTAGAAATTAGATTAAATCTATAAGTAACGGATGAAACATTTTTTTCTTAAGCTGACAACAATTCTCCAACTTTATATTAACATGCTTAATTTTTAAATTTAAATTTGTCAAAAATTTTACAAAATAAAAGACAAACATGCAAATAAATGAAACGATTTATTGTTTTTTCTTTCAAAAAGGCCTTTATTAAGTAAAATGCATTTTTTGTAAGCAGTTGACTATAATTAGAGTTGCGATTCTTGTCCGTACAACAGCGTCAAACGCGCCAACCGCTAGGTGAATATGCATATAACTTGTTTTACGGCATTTGTTTAAATATGTTTTCATTCTCCCGTCTTTACTATATAATATAATCTCTATTTATAAAGTATATAGCTGTTGCATATTTTTTATATCGCATGTTTGATTAGTACGAAGCCGTAAACGAGACGCCTAGTACGGAGGAAATATCGCAACTCTAGTTATAGTAAATTTATTGAAATGTATCCAAAAGAACAAATTGAATTGAATATCGTTACTTTCCGCGACACACTGTTAGAATACTCATCAATGGTTTCAATGAAGCCCTCGTGCTTAATTCGAAACATTCTTCGATCGTTGGTCAACTTGGGAATGTTTTCCTCGAAAATCACTGACAAGTTGACCAACGATTATCGAAACGCATTCGATGATAAAAAATTTTCCAACTGTTCGTCCCTCTTGACACTATAACTCTGCAAAACAGTAATGAAGCCAGTCGAAAATATAGAACAGCTGAATTTCTTTTAAGGTAAAGGGTATAATAGAAAAATGTTCTATATTTTATTAGGATGCTAGTTAATTCTAATTACGCTATAGTATTATTTAAATTTCTCGATATATTGCCAAGTTTTTGACTTTTTAAAAAAATTAAGGGTTTAATTATTTTAAAATTTTGTTGTATTAGTTTTGTATTTTCCTTGTTATATCTGATTTGTTTTCCAAGTTGATAATCTTTAAAGTGTAACTCTCAATATTTTATTTAGATCATATTTTATTAGATTATATTTAGCTCTTATTCGAGTAGAAATAAAACTGCTTTTAACTTGTTTTGAAACTTGGAAAAAGTGAAATATCAGTTTTCACTTTTAAAGAACAAAACAAGCTATCAAATGAATGCGTAATTGAAAATCCATATTTCTTTGGAAATCAATAGACTTGTGTGATTGGTGTTAACATATCTGTCCTCTTATCTATGAAATACTTTGATATACAATATTAGTTGTGTATAGTGACCAAGAAAAAAAGGGGTGAAAGATATAAATATGCTTTCTACATATTACGACGCTAATTTATTCGAATTTTTTATAGAAAAAAAAAAATTCGGACCCACTACCTTTAATAGCTTAGTGGTCTAGAGCGATGGTCCGGCAAGCCATTCACGTGGGTTTGAATCCCACTTCAGGGCGACTTTTTGTTTCTATAAAAAATTCGAATAAATTAGTTTCGTAATATGTAGAAAGCATATTTGCATTTAGATTACTTAGCGAAAAATGCAACAAAAAGGGTGAAAGATATATATGAGTAATGCCTTCATACAAAAAATCGCTATCCAATGTTCACGTAGTTCCGAGAAAATGATTTTTCTTTGGTCTACTCCGCCCCTGTCGCAGGTAAATATAAGGGCGGCAATGCGGGCTTCCGGCGTGCGCCAATTGAGCGCCACGGTCTCGATGTAATAAATATAGACCGGCGAACAGGACACCAGGCAGATCAGATACCTTTTTGAAACGACCCTTTGAGACAGGCGAATTCAGCATTTTCTAGTCTTGGACGACTCCTACTGTTAACCTCTTTGTTTCAATTTAAAATGATTATTAGCAATCATTTAAGTATCCTTAGTTAAGCTACGCTTTAGAATGTAATGGTGCGAACGGGCTTAAGGATATCATAAGGACATAATTATTACTGATAATTTTTTTTAATAAAAAATTGCCTACTATGATTTTTTGATTTTTATTTGGTCGAGAAAGATAACTGTTTGCATTAATTCAGCACCTCATAACTTGTTAGTTTGTTCACTAACTAGTAATACAGTGCGCAATTATTTAATCTAAAGTCCTCAATTGGTCAGTCTCCGTTTGGTCCTTGGTGCTCAATTGGTGTATCCAGCAACGGTATACATTTTTACCTGGGTGTAATAAAGTGCTCAATTGGTGCCCGTTCCGGGCTTCCATTAGTAATTCTTTTTATCGATAAATTATATTGTTTCATCGGTATTTGTCAGTACCACCACAAATTTAAAGACAAAAAATATGTAAATAATTCCATACAAATAATTAAAAACCAGGTATCTATCTCATTGAATACGCTACATGGCTTTTTGTTCAATGACGATTTTTGTTTTATTATAAACATAATAATTTTACTTTTAAAAGAAGTCTAACGTTCAAACTATTTAGTTTTAATTAAATTTTAATTAATACTGCATTGACTTATTATTGATATCTACAAAAAAAGCATCGCCATATGTGCGGCTGAGAATGTTTTAGTAAAAAACAACATTCCCTATCTATGAATAGAACTTTTTGTTAAAATTATTGTCCGGAATGTTATCGACTTTTTTTGCAGGTCAATGAACTTGCATTGCAGCTATATTTCGACAAATATAGAATAAATAAATATATGGGCCGACTTGTACTACATTTTGGCCCTAAAAATTTGGAAATTTTTGATGAATTACAAAGTAACTTCTTTTTTGATTTTCAGTTAAACATTTATACAGCAGACCGATTTTCATGTGGCCGGTTAGAAGTACCGCCCTCGAGATGCGCACGAAATTCATAGGTAGGGGAACCTCTGTGTACATCGTTTTAAGCGATAAACACAGTAGTGCAGTGCCGTATTAAGGTAGTGAGTAATGGAGTTTAAAAGTAAATTAAATAAATGTGTTTTACACAGTCAAACTCGTGAAGTGATCTCAAATGTATTTAAATATATGCAAGAAGAAAAAACTTCGGGGTACTCAAAATTCCACTGGATCAGTTATATGAACGCGTTATAGCCGCAACGGGTGTTTCTGAGAGAAGTATTAGACGGATTGTTAAAGAAAAAAGTGAAATAAACGCAGGTGCCGGTTCATCTTTTACATCGCCAAAGAAAAATAAAAAAAAAACAAAGCCCAAAACCGACTTAGACCATGCAGATAAAGGTGTGCTGCGTAGAACAATTTTAAATACCTTTACTGTTGACAAAATTGTGCTTACAATGCCAAACATTCTAAGAAAATTTAAAGAAACAGGATACACTGGAGGAATAGATTCTCTTCGGTAAGTAGTAAAAGATATGGGCTTTCGTTGGAGAAAAACAAAAACCAACAGAAAGTTGTTAATGGAAAAGCACGACATTCGTCAGTTAAGAGTGTCTTATTTGCGTACCATTCAAAGCTACAGAAATGAAAAAAGACCGATTATATATATGGATGAAACTTACATCCACAGTTCTCATACCGTAGCTACTTGTTGAAGTGACAATTCCAATGAAGGATTAGCAAGGCCTATATCAAAAGGTCTAAGACTAATTATTATTGTTCATGCTGGCTGCGAGACAGGATTCATTCCAAATGCTAAATTGATTTTTAAGTCTAATACCACAACGGGAGATTATCATCACGAGATGAATTATGAAAATTACAAAAAATGGTTGTTAGAAAAATTATTATATTAAATAATGTTATTACAACACTCGCCTACGCTCGTTGAAGAATATACTGTTCTTTTGTACATATAAAAAGTTTACAATGTGATTATAATGAGAAAGAGATTAGCATAAACATTATTTGCCAATAATTCAGTTAATTATCCAAATTAGTTTTACTTAATCCTAAGCCTTTCTACCTTTAAGTGTAGCTAACAATCTTGTTCAGTCATCCCCTTAATGTGATGTTAGTACGCTATTAGCTAGTAGGTAAGGTAAGACATTTTAATTAAACATGTTACATGAAACTATGCGTTTTATTTTACTTCTATTTGCCTTAATTTAGTGAAATACAAACCATTATAAACATGTTCAACAATGTGATTTTCTGAATTTATCCCTTACTACGTCCCAATGCACGACTCGCACAAAGAGTTTGCATTTCATTTTCCTGAATACTGTCTCTATCTAACACTGACCCTTACTTGACGCACGTACAAATTCTCCCACCGGCCACATGAAAATCGGTCTGCTGTACGTATTCTTCAGATTCGCATAGCTTGAGTGATATTCAGCGGTAACCTGTATCTATGTAGTGGGTATGTAGTGTACCTCCAGGCTGGTATACCCCAGGCAATGTTCTGCTCAAACAGAACGGCTAAAAGTCTTCGCGAGGAGCGACCGCACTAGATATTGCATCTTTTACAATACAAATCTACAGAGGCAACAATTGAAAAGTAGTAGTTCTATAAGAACCCCCAGACTAAAGATGTCGGGCATCAGGTTCGTGTTTTGCAATTAAACATAGAAGACTTAAGTATAGATAAATCCTAGCATCATAGTAGACTTGCAATGGACATTAAAATAGATATTATAGCATTACAGGAGGCACACGTACAGATTAAAGCTCGAGGAAGAATTCCTGGGTATAGAATTGTGGCCAGCATTACATCTGATGTATATCGTTAAATTTTATCACCTTTGTAGACGCCATACGATAAATAAATAACTATGAAATCAAAACTGATCTGTAGTCTATTTACGGGGACCAATGTTCATCAATTGCAATCAGAAAATGATAGACAGCTGAGGTTAAAGTGAATTTGATGACTACGCGGTGTGTATTTCAGATATAATTGAAAAAGTACATGATATGGTGCTAGATAACCGTTGAATGAAAGTGCTCCAAATAGTAAAAGCTCTACACAGCTTATCTGGATCAATGATTTCGATTTTACATAATAAATTAAGTATAAAAAAATTACGTACAAGATGGGTGCCGTATTTGTTGCTGTAGAGGCGAACAAGAACGTATTTCAATTCTCCATTTAGCCAAGTTAAAATATGATCCCAAGCACTTTTAGCGTTGAATAATAATCGTTGATGAAACCTAAATACTATTATCGGGTTAAAATAAAACAAATTTTAATGAATTTCATTACTTTTTACTTCGCAAAGTAACGATCGTTTCGCTCACACAGGAGCTTCGTCAGACATAACTAACTTATGAAAATAACATTTCTTTACATAAATATACCGTAACAAACACATGTTAGAAGGGATAGGTAGTCTTTATTTTAAACCTAAATACACCATTATGCACCCGAAATGAAGCAACAATCGAAACAATGGCCTGAGTACAAGTGCTTCGAAAAAGACCATACACTCGGCCGGAAGGGTTACGACTACCACCTGCTGAAACTACAATGCGATATTTCTTATCGATTATCTTCAAAAAAGTAAAACTATAACAAGCATCCCTTTCAGATTAACTTGATGATAAAAAAACGCAAAAGGCTTTTTCTTCAGGATAATGCACATGTTCACACCTCGACTGTTCCAATTATAAAAATTATAGAACTACATTACGAACTGCTTTCTCGTCTAGCTTATTTACCAAATTTAGTGAATAAGCGAATCTTGGTTTGTTGGGAAGAGCTTTGAGTCGAATGAAGAGAAAATCACTGAAACTAACACATATTTCGAAAAGTTTGACAAATCGTACTTTTCTGAAGAAATGAAAAGACTGGAATATCGATTGACTAATGGCCGGTATTATCAACTGATATTAAACGTAGTTTTAGTTTTATTATGAAATGAATTTATGCAGCATTTACCTAAATGTGGTATTTAGGAAGGTTGGTATTACTTTTAGAACAACTGAATGATTTTAGCACATTTAAACAGTTTGAGGTTATAATTGATTTTGTTTGTGTTGCTGCTTTTAATACCAACACGCGTCAGTCTCCAGATTCTTCTAGATTATTTTTGTGAAACGTTATTTAGTGTAAACATGAATAATAAAAAAGTTCGTGGAAAAAATTTTAGTGAACAATTTACAGACTCGTACATGGAAAAACATTACTGAGGAGTTCAACATTTCCCATCCGTTAACAACACAGCTGAGTGTAAAATATGAAAATTTAAAACATCGTGGCAGAAAGTATGCTACACAAAATAAACAGGCGCTCTATTGTACAGGTAGTAGCCTTCGCAGATGGTCACCGACGTAGTTCTAGATACCATATTAATACCGTATCGATGAAAAGCTTGGAAAGGAAACTCACAGAAAATCTGATAACGGTACATGTAGCAGAAAAAATTTAACATGAACCATATGAACTAGTTTCTGTTACGATGAAAACAAGTGATGCAGATACAATGGTCCAAGCAAGTGGATCAAATTATACACAAATACCAAAAATAGCACAGGCACCAACACCAAGTCAAATGTAAAAAAAAAACATAAGAGAAAGCACGATTCTGAAGATATCGAAAAAATATTAGAGGCAAAAGCCAAACTTTGCAACTAAATGCAACTAAAACAAAATTGTTGGTAGTAGAATATAATTTAAAATTATAAGTGAAAAAAAAAAGTTCTCCAAAATCAAGTTCTGAAGCAAGAACTATCGGAAAAGCAGGAAACACGGTCGGCGAGATTTGCTCTCCTGAAAAGGAATTGGAAGGAAAGAGGTTGCATAATATGAAATTAAGAGCAGATCTCTAATATTATGTATTTCTTTAAAATTAAATTTTAGTTGTAAAATGAATAGTTTTTTTGTCTACTATTCTGTAATATATAAAAAGATATATTAATAAAACTTTTGATACTAGTTTTCTGTATTTGTTTGTGCATCACGTTATAGACTTGTTGGCAAATAAATAAAAAAGTGGAAAAAAATATGGAATGGTTACATCAATTTATTATTAGAAATATTTGGAAGTAAAAAATCATACGACAAATTCTCTTTAATTACAATAAATTTTGAGAATAATTTTGTATTAGAATCTGCCTAGTATTGTTATTAGCTTCATAATTTGCTTCATTAAAAACACTTTCTCCGCTTCAAAACCAAATGTTTCCTGAACTGGTAGCGGCTTATTTCTATTAATTGCAATGTTATGCAATACTGCAGTAGCAACGATTATAGTTTTTGCGGTTTCATTATTCAGCCTCATCCCCAGCGACAAAATTGGAAATCTTCTATTCCATACACCATACTGGTGTTCAACAGTATTTGTGGTCACAATGTGGCATGAATTATAATTTTCTTCAGCTGCTGTATGTGGTTGCAATAATGGTGTAAATAGGTAATTATTATTCTTATACACTCTATCGCCAAGAAGAAAACAATCGTTATACATCCCAGTATCAAATTTTGTTTTTAGCATGCTGTTATTAAATACAGTCTGATCGTGGCTGGAACCAGGCCACCTTGCAACTATGTTTGTGATTTTTAAATTATAGTAGCATGTTGTTTGTACATTGTACGAAAAATAAACTTTTCGGTTACGATATATTTTTCCATCATGACCAGCTGTAATATCAAACATAATCAAAAATACTTTTATAGATTTATGCTATAAATTTTATCTGAAGATTCTATTTTGATGTGAGTACAATCAATTGCACCAATTACTTTTGGGAATCTTGCTATTGCATAAAATCCAGCCTGAATGTTTCTTATTTGGTCAGGTGTCTCGGGCATTTTAATAAATGCTGTTCGGAGCTGGTCAATTGCAGTTCAAACTGTAGCTTTTGTCACACCAATAAAATCTCCCACAGAAATTAGCATACAACCAGACGCATAGAATCTTAAAGTTAGCAATTAGCAATAATTGGTTCATTGGCGATACACTGGTTACACTGGTTTCTTTGCAGTATGAAATTTAATATAATTTTCAATATAGCCTAGAATTTCAGTAACACATTCTTTCGTAAATCGAAATCTTTCGAAAAATTCTTCATCAGATAACTCGTCGAATGGCTGTCTTCTCTGTTTAAATACTTTTAGCTGTCTTCTCCGACGTACTATTTCTAGTAACTCTTCATCTGACGACGATGTGAAATCACTCGAAGAAGGGTACATTTTGATGTATTGGTAGAGAAATTCAAATTAATATTAAATAGAAAATAGTATAGCCTATATGGATGTACGAGAAGTATACAGAATTTCCGAAGTTATGTAAGTACCACAAACATAGAAGTGTACGCAAGTCCCAAGTATACATGAACACGCATGCGTTAATTCTCCTTTCGTCGAATTTGGACATTTAAGTATAAGTGCGTGTACTTTTAAATGCCATTTAATATAATTATCCTTTTAAATACGTTGATAATACCGGCCGTAAATGTA
The DNA here is from genome assembly GCA_935421215.2 of Melolontha melolontha. Classification (NCBI taxonomy): domain Eukaryota; kingdom Metazoa; phylum Arthropoda; class Insecta; order Coleoptera; family Scarabaeidae; genus Melolontha; species Melolontha melolontha. The sequence goes on along the minus strand of OW285236.1, from coordinate 113,140,563 downwards.
TTGTTACAGGAGAAAAATTAAATTAGATTTTGTATTTTCTTGTCTAAGCGCACTTTCACATTTGTTTGTTTTTCTCTACAAGAATATCGCCAGTTTCCTAATAAATTTTACATTTTAGCTTTAATCAATAATTAAGAACAGAGAAAATTAATGTATTGCTATAAATAAAATACTAATAAATTTTAAAATATAACAAGTTTCTGGTTGAATACTAGACAAATTAGAATTTTAATACGAGGCAACTTGAAAGGAAGCAGAATATTATTATAAAATATAACTGGAGATTTAAATAATGTTCCTAATTAAATTTTAAGCAATTTAAAACTTTTTAAAATAAATTATTCAAACTATTCTGAACCCCATTGTAGACGAATCGTGTTTCGATATATTTGCGAAATTGCCAGGCACAAAATAAAGTCTATTTATTTATTAAACTTATTATGGCTGCCAACCGCAGTTTCCTAGTTGTAATATTCAAATTATAAAAATAAATAGAACAAATACCAAACAAAGGTTTCACTCTTTCTCTTAATCTTGCAACATCCATATATTTCGGCAATTACAGTATATATGCGTTTTTAATTATAAATAAAACTAGATAATTACTTCGTTTCTGTTTCAGTTACGGAAGTTGTTGAAATGTCATTATCGAAATCATAGTTTGGTAATTCCACTTTCGTACGTACGTAAATAACCTTTACCGTGTACGAAACTATGCAAATATAAATAAGAATATATCAAATTAAGAACAAAGAACGATATGAATTGAAACATACATACCTTATAATGAACTTACAATTAGCTTAAATGATATAGATCTGAACAGGATTTCATCGATAGCAATCTAATTGAACCTGATCTTTTAACTGAGAAAGTAATTTGGATAATTAATTTCGATCGACTTTATATATTATTAGTACTACCGATAATAAATAAATTCGACCGAACTTTATTATATTTTTTTATTTTATTTATTATTTGAAAAGGTCATATTCCTATTGAAAATTGTTTTAATACGAAAAATAAACATTTCTAAACGGAAGCGATATATATTTGCATTATAATAATATTAAGAAAAACATTGTAGTAGCAGAAAAAAAGAAACACGGAAGATGTATTTGATAGAATAATAGACGAAACGTTAGCGACTAAAGAGAGTACATCGAGATTCTTCTTAAAGACCAAAAGGCTTTTCTTCCCCGACAGATGTCACAAAATATCTCTTGTCAGCTAGCGGTATAAGATTGTGCTTAAAAGATGTCACATCATAACAGCACCGAGGAGATCGTTAGATCGAAACACATGTGTCTGTACGTTAAAGCGACTATTGGTTAAATACGTTGCGTATACTTTATTTTTGTATAATGGTGGTTTAAATAGTGTCCATGCAACACATAAATTTCAAATATATTTCTGCATGATGTCACTTGAAACTAAAATGAAATATATCAAGATTTATATGTACCTGAAATATGCCAGAATTATTTCTTTTAGTATATTTCTGAGATATTATACATTTATGCAACAAACCTGAAATATTACAAACAAATATTTAAGCACGTATGAAAGAATCTGTTTTCTTAAATCATTCTTAAGCAGTATCTATGCTTAATAAGGATGAAATACAATATGTGGGTAAAGACATACAAAAAGCGACACGATGAAATTAGTGTTCTCATAAAATTTAAAGATTAAATAGTGAAGTGTATGCATGTAAATCAATACGAGGATGAATAGAAGTAAGATGAAACTCCCTTATCAGTGTTAAATTTTCACTATCGTCTGACGTTTGGTTCAATAGCTACAGTTGCTTAAACAAGAAGTGTTTGATGAAAGTTGTAAAATAATTGGTATTCGTGTGCAATTTAGTCCTAGTGTTTTAAGAAGACGAACACAACCGAAGGCCACGATTTATCGCTATGTTGCTCGTTTTAGCGTAGTGACATGAGTCTCGAAGATAAAAGACCTTGACCACCAAAACGTGATACCACTCCAGAAATGGTAAAAAAAGTTTATGATGTGCTTCGTGACCGAAGAAACAATGGAGATTGCAAAGACTGTGCACATGTTTAATGAACGAGTACACCACATTTTTCATATCGACCTAGACATGTCTAAGCTGTCAGTCAGATGGATGCCGCGTTTACTGAATGTATATTAAAACCATGAAAGGACGCGAATTTCCAACGACAATTTGAAACTTGTTAACATTAACCCAGTTGTTTTTTTTACGTCGCTCTGTTATGTCGATGAAACTTGGCTCCATTATTGGAATCAAATCGACAATCTCAGCAGTGGAGACATCGTAGCAGTCCTCCACCAAAGAAGACCAAGCAAGACATTTTATTCAGCTAGAAAGGTAATGATCACGATATTTTAGTCAGTTTATCAATGTTTCGACAAGAATCCTAGACCAGTTCACTCCAACAAAACTACGCTCGAACCCACAACGGAATCAGAAGAGCATAACCTAACTCAAAAGAATGTCGAACCCGTCGTGAACCACGATCAGGTGCTAATACCACCAAGCCACAGCTACAAATCACAACACAACAATCTGTACCATGGGAAAAACTTTACCAAAACTCCCAAGGGGTCTTCGGCAAATCGGCCGGCAGAAAAAAAAATAAACAAATGAGAAATAAAACAGCATCAATGCTAAAGATGTAAATTTACACATACCATCCAAATTGGTACCAACATATAGAATGCTAACGGCAACTTAAAACTAAAACTTAAAACATTTAAGACGAAACCAAAATGCAAAACGAAAATCTTGGCCAACAAAAAAAAGGAAGTTTAACGTTAGATCAAAAAGCAAAAATGAGAGGTTTAAAGTCGCGGACGGCCTGAACTGACTAAAAGACTAGACAAAAGTGATCGAGGTCAACCACACTGAAATTCTATTGCTTCCGCTGAGACAGGCTCATAGTACAGCGATACCGCTACGGATATATATACCGGTATGCAGCCTCCGCCAATATATTGTAACAACACCAGTCGCATTTTTCGGAAAAAAATGGTTAAATTACGATTCCAGGTTGTGCCCTAACCCGGAGCACAACCTTTTCAAAACTCATTCTAAAATAAATTATTTCTAGATACGAGAACACTAAACCACGAAAGACCATTTCAAATTCGACATCTATTGAAACAAACAGCACAATTTCACAACCACAATAATATAAGTAGATTTATTATAATATCATCTCTTTTTTAACATTTAAATAAATTTTACAGATTTTGAAAAAGATACTATATATAGTATCAAAACGTCAAATTAAATATTGTTTTAATTACCCGGCCGCTGCGCCCAAAAAATTTTACTTTTATCTCATATATATATATATATATATATATATATATAATATTTTCGTGACCTTGGTATTATATGGTAAACTTAAACAGTCGGCGATTAAAGGTCTGGTTTATTACTTCAAAGTATATATATCCAAAAAAACCCTACATGTTTCGGCATTTATGCCTTTATCAAGGATATAATATAAAGGATATAATATAAAATTGATATTTTACATCCTTGATAAAGGCATCATTGCCGAAACATGTAGGGTTGTTTTAAATATATATACTTTGAAGTAAACCAGACCTTAAATCGCCGACTGATTGAATTTACCATATATACCAAGGTCACGAAAATATTATATATATAATATATATATATATATATATATATATATATATATATGGTAAACCTAATCAGTAGGCGATTAAAGGTCTGTATATTACTTCAAAATATATGTATTTAAAAAACTCTACATGTTTCGGCTGTTTCGGATGTTTCGGCTATATATATATATATATATATATATATATATATATATATATATATATATTATATATATTATATATATATATATATATATATATATATATAAGGTAAACTTAATTAGTCGGCGATTAAAGGTCTGGTTATTACTTCAAAGTGTATATATTTAAAATAATCCTACATGTTTCGGCAATGATGCCTTTGTCAAGGATATAAAAAATATAAACTTATATTTATATTTTTTATATCATTGACAAAGGCATCATTGCCGAAACATGTAGGATTATTTTAAATATATACACTTTGAAGTAATAACCAGACCTTTAATCGCCGACTAATTAAGTTTACCTTATCATACCAAGGTCACGAATATACTATATATATATATATATATATAACAATTGTTCATTTGAAAAGTCAATCTAGTAGCATGTGATTTACTGAGAACATTTTGAAGTATGTCGTAAATTAAAATTTACTACTTAACCTACGAACTCTACGAAGTCGTATATTTTGACAGTTTTAATAACAAATAATAGGTATTTATTGAAAACTATAACAAATGTTGAAAATGTTGTCCTTCAAGATCAATGCACTTTAAAATCCTCGGTTCAAAATTTCTGATGATATTCTGCAACATTACTGGATTGTTATTAATTTCAGCATTTCGACTAATTATACGCTCATCAAAAAAATCTCTTAAATAATCCAAAGATTCTGCAGTACAGTGACAAGGTGCTCCGTCTTGTTGGAAATATGCATTTTGTAGTTTATCATCATGCAACTGATTGACAAATGGTTGTAAAATTTCCGTACGGTACCTTTGAGCAGTTAACGTTCCCTGAAAAAATATTGGTAGAATGATTCGCCTTCGGCTTATCGCTGCCCAAACACCAATTTTCTCTGGATGTAGCGATTCTTCATTAATTACATGTGGATTTTCACTACTCCAAATTCTTGTATTTTGTGAAGTAAGGTATCACGTTTTATAAAACCATGCTTCATCAGTAAAGATGACTCTTTGCGAAAGTTCTCCATTATTGTTCATATTTACAAACCAATTACAAAACTGTAGTCTACGTGGGTAATCAATTTCTAACATTTCTTGTACTGCTGTGACACGGTATGGATAAAGTTGCATATCTTTTTTTAATAACTTGTGAGTTGTACCAACAGAAAGGTTTATTTGTTGACTCAAATATCGAACAGATATTTGTGGTTCATTTTCCATTATTTCTTCAACACGATTGACAACTTGAGGTGTACGTTTCTTAACTGCTCCGCTGCCTGATTTTCTTAAGAAACTACCAGTTTCAGAAAAAAGTTTTAAAATAATATCCAAAGTATTCTTAAATTGTATATAATCTATTACAAAATGTGGAAAGTCAACTTGAAATTCTACCATGCAATCTTGAACTGAATAAACCATCAATTTTGTTACCACTTCGAAAATAAGCCTGGACTAAAAAAATTTTATGTTCTAAAGTGAAAGCCATTTTAAAACTGAGAAGCAATTTATTTAAACCAGAATCGACGCACGATTATTTGATGCACTAACTGATATTTGTGATTGATATTATCAAATTTCATTTGGATTTACGTTTACGGAACAACAAACACATACTAACATATTTGCGTCTTATTCTATCAAAATTTCAAAGTAACCTAGATTGACTTTTCAAATGAACACGTGTTATATATATATACAGTGTGGTCATAAAGTTTGGAACCAAGCTTATAACCGCATTATTTTACATTTTTAGGAAAAACGCTCGGATAGGTAAATTTTCTTTTTTAAAACGCCATCTCTTGACATATAATTTTTTTCTATGACGTCATTGGTTTTCGAGTGATGACGTTATCAACACTTTCTTTAAATGGCAACCATATTATTTTTTTCTCGTTTTTGGTAGATCTTTATATCTACCAAATAGTGATTTAAAACAATTGGTATGTTGAATCACAATTTTTTTGAAAAAATAATATAAATTTAGAAAAAAATACGAAAATTTTATTTTTGTACAAAATTAAAATTAAATTAAAAAAAATACATCTGAACTTAAATTTATTGTAACAGTTAACGTAAATTTTCAAAATAGACCCCACCAACCAACTGACACTGTCCCAGTCGAGTGTAAATGCTTTGCGATCAATAGTAATCTACGTTATTCGCTCCAGGTCAAAAGAAATTCGTCTTCCCAATCGGCCAATTACTTATTAAAAAATCTTATTTAACATTAAATAGTTTCACAAAAAAGGGCCAAAGAAGTATAATTTATTTAAAAAATTGACATGATGTGGCAGACCATTTCTTAATTAAAATTATCGCCCAAAAATTGAAGATTTCAAAAACTAATTAAGCTTACAAAATTTATTGAAATATGTAAGTAAGTTTTTTTCACACTTCTGTCTTGTGTGAGGACTTAAATATTCTTCTTGAACAAACCGGATCGTCAAAAGCACATGTACTCATGTTACTATGCAAAAAATTTACAAAAACAAAAACACGCACTTTTTTGCAAGATATTTCTTTATGACATTCTTGCTTCTTTTTATACAATTTATGTACAAAAATTTTAGTTTGAAATTGTTTCTATGGCGACAACATTGTTGAATTATTTACTTCTATTTTTGACGTTAAATTTTTGAGATATTGCGTAAAAATTGTTCATTTTCGCTAATATAAGGCACATATATTTGAGCGAGAAAGAATCGAAATTTTAATTATGGTTGGGTATGGGGACAGACAAAGAACGCATGCAGAAGCATGCGAATTGTTTAACCATGAACACCCTGGTAGACCTCCAATTACCAGGTCTACGGTGACAAAACTAGTTGGAAAGTTTACCGAAACTGGATCCGTAAAAGATCGACCACGGCAAGGTAGACCTCAAGTAGGAGAAGATGTGAAATTAAATGTGCTTCTAGAAGCAGAAGAAAGGCATCATGTTTCCACCAGACAACTTGCGTTAGCCAATCAGGTGGATCACTCATTTGTCGTTAACTTATTTAAAAAAGAACACTATCGTCCTTACAAAGTTCAACTTGTACAGGAATTACATGAGGATGACGAAGATCGTCGACTGCAGTTCTGTGAAGACGTAATGTTACGTTGTGACCAAAATCCAAATTTCTTGGAAAACATCGTCTTCTCAGATGAAGCTACGTTCTGCCTAAATGGATCTGTTCACCGCCATAATTGCAGATATTGGTCGCAGAACAATCCGCATTGGACTCAAGCGTGTCATACTCAGCGCAGAGGATAAGTTAACGTATGGGTTAGAATGATTGGACGACGCATTTTAGGATGATATTTTTTTGAAGGAAATTTGACTGCTGTGCAATATTTAGAATTTTTAAGATTTGAACTGGTTCCAGCGCTCGCTGTTATTTTCCCAAATCACGAGGATGGTGATGTACCCCATCCAAATATTTGGTTTCAACAAGATGGGGCGCCTCCCCATTATGGTGTAGAGGTTCGCCACTATCTTGACGAAATATTTCCCAATAAATGGATAGGACGGAGAGGCGCCATAGAATGGCCACCTCGTTCTCCTGACCTGACTCCGTTAGACTTTTTTTTGTGGGGTTATTTGAAATCGAAAGTGTATTTTAAGAAACCGAACAATTTAGAAGATTTAAAAGAACGAATTCGCGTAGAACTTACACAAATATCCCCAGACATAATTGAGGCGAGTATACGAAGTGTTTACACTCGGCTGGAACAGTGTTAGTTGGTTGGTGGGGTCCATTTTGAAAATTTACGTTAACTGCTACAATAAATTTAAGTTCAGATGTATTTTTTTTAATTTAATTTTAATTTTGTACAAAAATTAAATTTTCGTATTTTTTTCTAAATTTATATCATTTTTTCAATAAAAATGGGATGCAACATACCAATTGTTTTATATCACTATTTGGTGGATATAAAGATATACCAAAAACGAGAAAAAAATAATATGGTTGCCATTTAAAGAAAGTGTTGATAACGTCATCACTCGAAAACCAATGACGTCATAGAAAAAAATTGTATGTCAAAAGATGGCATTTTAAAAAAGAAAATTTACTTGCCCGAGCGTTTTTCCTAAAAATGTAAAATAATGTGGTTATAAGCTTGGTTCCAAACTTTATGACCACACTGTATATATGCACCGTGGCAGCAAGGTAACTAAACGCCGGTACGGCGCAGGTACAGTTCCCTATCATTGTATATACTCCTATAACGTCTTTATGAACAGTGGGCGTACTAGATACCGTAAATGCATTAAGAAACAACCAGGCATAAAGTTACGAAACGATGAAAGCAGATATGTAATAAAAGAAAAGGAGCATTTTAATTTCAATCATTGAAATGCCAGAATTACAAGGAATAACAAAAATCAAAATTAAGGATTAAATAAATAGACATAAACATTTTTCTTATGTGTAACGGTAGAAACAGGAGTCTAACTAATAATATATTATAGCTAAATTTATTTGAGTAAATACAGTAATCCCTCAACATTCGTGGTTTTTACAACCGCGAGTTTTCATCATTCGCGATAATTAAAATGCGGACGAATTCCACATTCGCGACCTTTAATTCAATTATTGCGCCAAAATTGTTAGGCAATTGCGAAATAAATCTCTTGAAGAGACAGAAAATGCTTTAAGCTCTTGGTTGGAGAAAATATCTCAGAAGCATGTTCCGATCAGTTCTGCTCTGATAAGAGCTAAGGCTAAAAAAATATTTGATCGTATAAACAAAGATTCTGATTCATTGTTTGACTTTCAGGCCAGCAACGGTTTGAAAATTCCAAGAAAAGGCATAATTTGCATAATATAAAATCGACCGGCGAATCAGCGTCTGCTGACCATGAGGCAGCAGAAAATTTCCCGGAGAACTTAAAAGAATAATTCAAGAAGGAAAATATCTACCACAACAGGTGTTTAATGTGGATGAGATAGAACTGTTTTGGAAGAGAATGCTGAATAGGACTTTCCTTTCCAAAACAGAAGGGTTAGCTCCAGGCTTCAAGGTGGCAAAAGATCGACTTTCTCTTCTCTTGTGTGCAAATGCTTCAGGTGATATTCAGATAAAGCCGATGATGATATAGAGGTTCCTAAATCAGCGAGCATTGAAGGGAAAAAATAAAAATCAGTTACCCGTTTTTTGGCGAGCTAATAAAAAGTCATTGGTCACCAGTGCTTTATTCCAGGAGTAGTTTAGAGGTAAATAACTATCTTGCGCCTCAAAACCTTGACTTCAAAGTCCTTTTACTAATCGATAACGCACCTGGGCATCCCTGTACTCTGGTAGAAGCTCATCCCAATGTTAATGTGATATTTTTGCCCCAAATACGGCGTCTTTAAGTCAACCCCTGGATCAGGGAATAATTTCAGCTTTTAAAGCCTGTTACACAAGACCATGTTTCAAACGAATTTTGGATTAGATTTAGCTTAATTCAGAAGAAACAGTGATTTCCAGTTGGCAAAAATTTAACATAGCGGATTGCATCGCAGATATCGACGCCTTACTGAGAGTGTTAATGACAAGCTCTATCAATGCATTTTGAAAGTATATTTGACCGGAAGTGGTTGTTAAAGACAACTACCTTCCGCCTATAACAAATTAAGAAGAAGAGATTATGGTACTTGCCTATCAAATCGGGGGTGATAGAGATGGATTTGAGGATATCGGGCAAGTTGAAATTCATGATCTAATAGAATCTCACGGAAACAAGCTAACCGAAGAAGAGCTATTGGAGATGATGGAAAACAAACAACAAGACTTCGAAGAATGTGAAGACGAAAAGGAGGAGGATAAAATTTCAGGCAAACGTTACTGAATTTCATTTCTATATTTTTTTAACATGCTTTTATCCCAGGCAAGAAGTTCTAGTCGAAACACCTAAGAGAAATTTTAATCTTACAACAACAACTTGTTGAAAAAGCTCTTGAATTTGATCCGTTCCTTGTTCGAAGTTTGAAGTTTAAGAGAGAAATCGAGGCTGCGATGGCCCCTTACAGCGAACTTGAAAAGTTACAGAATTACCAGATTACTCGTTATTTTCTGCCCTCAACAAGCAACAATTTACTAAACTTTAATTACACACATGTAGATTAAAATATAAGTTTGAAAACGTTGTGTAATGAAAAAAAACAATTATACATACATTATATTATTATGAAATCGTAAAACAAATCACATATGATTTATACCTTTATTTACCATTATGGAACATAACCTCCACATTTACACAGAAAGATGGACTCAACATTCGCGAATTCGACATTCGCGAAGTTTTTCTGGAATGTAACCTTCGCGAATGTTAAGGGATTACTGTATAATAAAATAACTGGAAACGATAGAAAGCTAGATGAAAAAATAAACGTTCATTCAAAAGTAAATAAAATATTCTTCATTAAATTATTCGTAAAAATAAACGAAAAATTCCTCCTTTTTAAGAAATAAAAACGAAAAATTAAATATTCTCCTAAAGCGACAAACTAATACATAGTAACTAAGAGAGGAATCTAGAATAAACAGTATTGATTAATTAAATGGTTTGCATATTCCACCTTCTTTAGCCAAACAAAACTCGGAACGACCATATAAAAATGATTTTGTACGTTAACTGAAATTTCAGCAGTAATGCTATTCGAAGAAGTAGTGCAATTCATTAAAGTAGATAGTCTTACGTGACTAATAAAAGAAAATCCAACGGGGACTAATCATGTGAGCGGAGTGGCCAAAAAATTGGATTAGAGTGGGCACCCACCAACCGATTAGAAAACAGTTCGTTTAGATAATTTTGTATAATCAGTGTATTGTGAGCAGAACATCACCTTGTTGAAACTAATATTGCCTGCATTTCAGTATTTTAGTAAATCCATTAATATAAGCTCTGCAGTTCAAGAAGCAAATAAAGGTTTAGTAAAGGCGTAACACAATAAAATATTTTATATATAGTTTTTTTTTGTTCCGCAGACGACTTAAAATACCCGCGAAATTAAAAAAATGTCTCATTTGGAAGTAATTTAAATATTTCATGATAGGTTAAAATATATAACTGATGTGCAATTTAATAAATAGGACAATAATATTTCGTTAATCCATTGTATTTTTTGTTACTTAAACAATATGTACACACAGTCGCTCTTTCAGATACTTCACTTTCGATTATTTTTTTTTAAATTACACTACTAGCACACAAATCTAATTGTCATTTATTTTCGAACATTAATCATTTAAGTTAGCATCGCAAATGTACTACATTTTCCTAAATAGAAACTAGCGATAATCATTTGTAATTGAAAAGGTATGCTGAAAGTCTAGCAATGTAAACACGACTACCAAAATACTGTTCGGTTTAATTGTCATAATTCGTATTATTGCACACGTTAACTTCCATTGATTTCTTTTAGCCTTCTTTTTCATTTTCACCATTAAAGTGCAAAACGAAATGAAAGTTTTAACACCTCTGTGGCCACGAAAAGAATTATGCACCGCGACCGCCTCTGTTGTATAATGTGATTTGATTCGTAGCGAAATTAATTTATTATACTTTCTGTTTTAATAAGAAAAATAACGGTTTTACGTAACCGTTTTGCAACTTTGGTATAATGCCTTTTAGTTTTTCAAATTTCAAACAGTTATCAACTCGATTTTGTTATATTTATAAAATGCAATGCACTTAAGAGAAAATATAATATATTTTCCTTCGACAAATACTAGTAATACAAAAACTAAATAAATGCAGAATACCACAACTATTTATTTCTTTTCATATTATTCCTTAGTGTTTATACAAGGGAGGGTTGATTAATTTGCGAGATCGTACAGAAACAAAGGAATAATTTAAATAAACAAATTAGTGATTCCAATATATTTCCATTCGAAACAAAATAATCAAAATTTAAACTTTATTAAAAATATTAATTAGATAAGCTTCTACAATTGCTTAAAGTAAACTATTTGTTATTTTTTGCGTTATCACCAAGAAAAAGAATTCCATGTGTTAATTATAATTAAACTTTTTAATTTTTTTACGTAGCAAAACCATTAAAGAAATTAAAGAAAATTTACATAAATATTATGATGAATCTGCACCTTCCTATGAAATGATTTGTAAAGTGGTCATATGATCATAGAAGATGATGAAACTCCGGGGACTTCATTTACCGTAACTTCTCCAAAAATTATTAATAAAGTCCAAACCACTGGAACGAGCGCCCGCTGAATAAAAATGTGTGAAACAGCTAATATCGTAAACATCTCAACCGATCAGGTACGCAATATTTTGTATCAACATTTAAATATGAAGAAGCTAACCGCAAGATGGGTTCTGCGTTTGCTAACTAGTATTAGCATTTAAAAGAACTATACGCATAAGTTCAAAAAAAATCCAAGAGAATTTTTTCGTAGATGCCACCCCGTAGATAACGTAGATACATCATTGTACTCAAGAGACAAACACACAGACAAAACAATGGGTTTCCTCTGATGAATGTGCTCCGACAAGGACAAAAAATGTCTTTTCGGCCAATGCGATTATAGCTACAAGTTCTTGAGACTTCGAGGGCGTAATCTTCATTGACAATTTACAGAGGAAAATTATAATAACTGCCCAATATTATGCTGATAAACTGAAAGGTTTCGATGTCGAACTGAAGAAATTGCGTTTTGTTCCATCAACAAAACATGCTCTCTCACTCATTCGTTTTGGCAACCGACACATTTCTCGAATTAGGGTACAAGTTGCTGCCTTTTCAACCAAATTCGCCAGATCTGGCTCTTAGTGAATTTTTCTTGTTCCCAAACTTGAAAAAATGTCTTCGTGGAAAAAAATTCGATACAAACGAGGAAATAGCAGCAACGAACCGGCCAGGGAGCAGGCAAAGAGTTACTCGAGCGATTGGGGTGCCGGAATCTGGTACACCGATGGAACACAATCCAATCGAGGCAGAGGTGCAGGTATGTGGGATGTGCCTAGAAGGAAGATATCCTTCAGTTTGGGTATAAATTGTCGGTTTTGCAGGCTTGTTTGCTATCGCAGCCTGTGCCGAGGAAATTCATGAAGCCGGCAAACAAACAAATCAACATAATGACTGATAGTCAGGCAGCTATTAAAGCCATTATGAATCTATCTACCAGATCCTAAACTGGTGAAATATTGTAAACAGGTTTTTAATAGACTGGCGCAAGACAATACTGTGTCACTGATATGTATGCCAAGACATTAGGAGATTAAAGGCAATGAGAGGCCGACGAACTAGCCAAGGGTTCTAAGAAGAACTTCATAGGACCAATACCTGTATGTGTGGAATCGCCAAGGATTCTGCTAGAAGGGAGATCTGGTTATGGCTAGAAAGAGAACATAAAAATAAATGGAGGCTAACGGAATGTCAACGTCATACTATGACTCTACTTGGGCCAACTTAATTCGTAGTAATAAAAAAGAAATTAAAATAATTACCGGCTTAATAACCGAACATTGTCCTCTAAGAAAGCGTCTGAACAGCATGGACTTGGTTAGCGAGCCCTGGTGTAGGATATGTGAAAAACAAGAGGAAATTAGCCTTCGTGTAGGAACTTGTGAGGAACTAAAGTGACTCAGGCAGAAACACTTCGGAAGAAATCTATTGAATTCTAAGAGAGTGTACTCAAATTTCCCTTATCGAGGACATAAGACTAACAGAGTAAAACTGAAAGATCTATTGGTGTTGTATAAAGAGCACTGTGCGCAAGTGCCTTGACTTACTGACGCCCAACCCAAAGAAGAGAAGAAGAAGCCGCAACGAACACCTATTTTGACGGGCCTCTGAAAGATTACTTTTTACACAGCTTAAAAGAAAGAAAAAGCGCTGGGCTAAATGTAGATAGAAATTGTGTCGAAAAATATGTTTTTTTCCCTAAAATTAAGTATTGTATATAAAGTATTTCATTGAAAAGTTACTCTCCCATCAAACCACCCTCTCGCGCATTATGCTCATTACTGTTATTCAAATATAGGTTTTTCAGCTAATACTTTCTTTGAAAAAGAACGTTATTTCATGAGTTTAGATCTCGTCTAAGAGAGGTTATTAATCACCCTCGTATATTGACGTGCTTGAAAAACTGCATCATTAACTAGCCTCATTATCCTTTCAATCCGAACATATAGACTGTGCATAATTATTACATAGTAATATGCAAAAATTAATATATTATGGCATTAAATAAGATTGCATAAAAATTATACAAATTAATTTTATCAGCATGAAATTGTATCACAATGACAAACGAATTTTACCCGAATTCAATTTAAGCAAACCATACTAGTTACTTAAGTAGTTTGAATCTAAATGAAAAAGTACTTTCTAACTGTATATGTGTAATATACGACAGCAGTTAATATAACAATGACGAAACTTGCATTCGTGATTTGACCAATCTCCTTCCAGTAGTTCCGCATAATCGTACAATATTGCTAATCTTTCTCTTTTTTGTCAGTGCACTTTCAAAATAAAATCATTATTATTTTAATAAATAACAGTGTATCCCTTTATACATTGTTATAACGCTGTCTAATATAGGAAATTTCCTGTATATTAAGTAAACTAAGTACTTTTTAATTGCAGTATTACAAACTAGTAAAATATTAAATCATTTTAAATGTAAAAACGAAACTATAAGTAACACGTGGGATGAAAATATTAGAAAGGTGTTTTGCATTTTAACAATATTCCGTAAGTGTTCTATGAGATGTAAAATGGTTCTAACGGAGACTATAAATGATCGAATTTTTCTTCTCAAGCTAAGCTGGTAACAATTTTGGAACTTCACGGCTGACAAGCCTGATTTTTTAATTTCAATTTTTCAAAAATTTGACAAAACAAAAGTCATACAAACAAATAAATAATACTATTTGTAGGTTCTACTTTCAAAATGGTCTTTACCGTCAAGTAATAACTATTTAAATCACAAGGAACGTAAGGACAAGGACGTATTAATATTCGAGGTAGGCAAATACAAGCTGAGACGAGCCGAAGCTTGTTGCCTGTTAAGAATGTTAATAGTCGATATATTTCGTGTGACTTAGTATAGTTTTCCTGCTGCCATCAGAAACTAATCTATATATTTTAAGAAACCTTTCGTGAATTCTGTTACCTGTGTTACCATGTCATACAAATAGTTGACATTATAAACAAACCGAGAAAATTATTGAAAATTGCATGAATCGCTGGAAATTAAGTCGAAATGGAGATTGATAAAATAGAAAAAGCCGTAAAAAATCGTAAATTTCTATATATTTCATAATATAAATGATGAGATTTGATATTCCTAATTTTTATTCCAAATAAACTTTTGAACCAGAATCATGTGTTGTTCATTATTATCCTAGGAATTTTCATAATAGTATTAAGTTCCGTTGTCAAGACGAAACTACAAACGAATGTTGTAGTCGACTTACACGCTATGTGACTAGGGTTGTATCACTGATTTACATGATCGGCAGCAGGAAATATATATTTTCCTACTGCCGATTACGTAAACTCAAATAGCTCTTCACCTGCTGTAATTTATTTAAAATTATGAAACCTGTAAATTTTCATATCACGGAGGACAACTTTTAATGTCGAGCCTGACGATTTAAAGTAATTCCTGGGGGCGCAGCAGCCTCTACCATAAAAATTTAAATAAGAAAGATCACTCATTCAAAAGGTATTTTAATTTTCTTTACGGCAACATGTATCGAAAAGTAATTTTTTTATCAGTAAGCAGAAAGTGCATTATTTTCCTCTAGTAGTACAATAGTACAATCTTGCTTCAAATGCTCTTGTGATATTTCGCAATTTTTTTGTGGTAACCCGGGTAACTCATACTTGTTGTTGTCACATTGACTTATCATTTCTAATGTCACTTATCCCCTAATTTTTTGCTCCTATTTTCAGCTTTAGAAATTTATTTTATACGATATTAATTTCGTTTGCATTGTTTAGTGGAATGTTCTTTGGATAGAATAGACCATTATTTATTAATTGTGAAGTCACGATTACACTAAAAGACACCACTAAAGAACGATGAAGCTCATTTTTGGCTAATGGCTTTGTCAATAAGCAAAATAAGGATTATTAGACAGCAACAAACCCACATGTGCTTCAAGAGAAGACTCCATTGCGTCCACAAAAAGCGACCGTGTCGTGTGAATTTCATTCCGGAGGTGTGATTGGACCATATTTTTTCGTCGATGAAAATAATCGCCATCTTACGATTAATGTAGTTCACTATCGTGCCATACTGGTGTGATAACGTAATGCAGCTGTGTGTATGCAATCAATCTCAACCAGGTCACAGCCTCGTCCCAGTAACGCAAGTGTAACGCGTGTTACAAATACGTCCTCGCTGACGCAAGTTGTTTCCAAACACAAGCCAAACACAGCTACATGTCAGGGTCTGTATTACATTCCCTAAGTAGTCCGAGGACCTTCTCTTATGTATATATACTGTAGTGTAAGAAGCATCAGGATCATTCTATTCTCATTCTCATTCAGAGTCAGAGATTCAGTCTCCATACTAGTTAGTAAGAATGTATATAGTTGTTATGCAGTTTTAAGTGTTGTTATGTATTAAATATATGTTACCCGAACTATGTGTATCATTTAACGGGACAACGATATCTGCATGACGGCTCAACGATGTAGCCCTCAGGACCAGGCTAACATCACGTGGCGTCCTGCCACGAACGTGCCCAAACGGCACTAATACCTCATGCCGATCCTCCAGGCACTTAAGGCCCCACTGTTAGCACATGGCGATACAGCATAAGGGCTTATGTCCCCACTAGTATTACATGGCGATCCTACCTGTCCACACCACTAGATGGCTCTGCCAGCCATCTAAGGCCGAAAAAGACCAAGTGGAAATTCGGAACGGACCAGGAGAAAAAAAAAAAAACCTACAGTTTAGCAGGCCAAAACCAAGAGGATGGCAACAAGGAACGGAGGAAACAGAAGCTCCACAAGAAAGAAGAAATTCAGGTATTCTTTAAAATAAAATTTAACAAAGACAAATATTACGGTGTATAAAAATAAAGTGCAAGACGTTCATATCTATAAACTACGCGAGTGAAAATGTTTATTTGTATTACAAGAGACAATAATATTGATTTAATGCATACCATGTTATTTATATTTATATTCTACTTACGCAAGAATGCAAAAGTTGCAAAGCGCGTACCATACGTTTCTTTATGTAAAGGTCAAGTTTATTTAAGAATTAATATGTACTACGTAACTTAGAGAGATTTCGGCCGTACACTTCGCAATTTTGTTAGTAATGCAAAAGTTTAAATATATTTTTTGTTTAGAAGGCGCACATATATATATGTATACAATTATGTTATATTTCTTTTAACAAGTTTAATTACGTGCATAAAAAATGCATGCGTTGTACTTTTTAATAAGCGCCATATATTGCATAGTTTACAAACAAAATTAAAAACAATAACTTGTATATTCAAACGAATCACCAGTAAATAAACATCGAATTCAAATTGAAAATATGTATGTATCGACAAGATAGTTTAGTAATACACGAAGTCAAGGTCACTGATAAAATGCAACACAATGTTTATTTTGTAAACGATCGGATAAGTGACATTGAAGGAAATATTGTTGACATATTCAAAAAAAATTTCTCGCTAACAAAAGAAAATAATTTTAAATTAAGAAACCAATATACGAGGAGTAGTGTATTAATTTTATTGGTAAAGATTCCGAAATTTTTGTAACAAATGCCTTAGAAGTTGATTCCAATGCCATAATGGTTAGTAACGGCACGATACGATAGCATCCTAATCACGTCTGGAGCTCTATAAGACAACAGAGACCTATCGATTGTACCTTTACGACACCAACAACAGTGCAACCTACAGGACAGATCATCCTAGAGTTGTGAACTTGGCGAAAACGTTAACCAACCGAATCAGACGAACTTCAAAGTAGGGAAAAGGCAAAAAGACTCCAATTCGCCCCTAGGTCGTGACGAAGCAAGCATGCGCTTCCAGGAAGTGGTCCTGCACGACAAAAAACGCTCTCAGAATTTTTTTTTTTAGAGACAGTTATAACAAAAGTGTGTTTTGTTAACTGGTCTCAAGTTTTTCTAGATTGAAGAAAAGGCTTACAGCATAAGGGAATTACCGCTGCACGAGCCCCCTTACTGTAGTCAGAATAAGCTTCAAAGATAGTTCTGCGCAGGAACATGACAGACACGAAATATGTGCTGTCCAGGGAAATACACGAAAGAGTGATTTCCAGTATAATTTTTTCCATGGAGGAAAATAGATAGAAAAACGGAGAGTCGATTTATTTTAAAGTATGGTTGGAAAGGGAGCATAAGAATTGGGAGCAAACAATCATGCACAAAATTGAAGACAAACAATCAAGTATAAGGAATCGAAAACAAACAATCAAAGCAAAGAGTTAAGACAAACAAGCGAACATGAAGAATTCAAGACAGAGAATCGAATGCGAAAAATTAGAAATTAGAAGCAAGAATTGCAAATACGAAGTAAGTCAACTATTAGATATATACGAACTCATAATATAGGAATAAAATATAAAAAGCGAACAGACTAACAAGATTGAGACAGTGTACAAATTACAAAGGCCAAATTAACGATTATTATCAATTACTGATTATTATCAATTAACGATTATTATCAATTAATGTTTATTATCAATTAATTATTATTATCAATTAACGATTATTAATAATTA
Source organism: Melolontha melolontha (assembly GCA_935421215.2). Taxonomy (NCBI): domain Eukaryota; kingdom Metazoa; phylum Arthropoda; class Insecta; order Coleoptera; family Scarabaeidae; genus Melolontha; species Melolontha melolontha. The sequence goes on along the minus strand of OW285236.1, from coordinate 113,122,034 downwards.
TTATTTTTGCAACAATGTAAAAATGTACTATGAAAATTTATTTAAAGTTTTACAATCTATGTTATATATTTATCATTACAGTTTATTCGTTTATATATTTATTCGTTAAATATCTATTATTATAAATTGTATTATTGTATTATATTATTGTATTATACTGTATTATTGTATTGTATTGTATTATCGTATTGTATTGTATTATTGTATTGTATTGTATTGTTGTATTGTATTGTATTTTTGTATTGTATTATAATATTGTAGAATAGGAATAAGGAGGGTAACCGGAGAGAAAGGTCTAACGTAAGAAAAACAAACGCCTCGGCGTTATTTTTCTTAACCCCAGGGAGGATGGTGTGATAACGTAATGCAGCTGTGTGTATGCAATCAATCTCAACCAGGTCACAGCCTCGTCCCAGTAACGCAAGTGTAACGCGTGTTACAAATACGTCCTCGCTGACGCAAGTTGTTTCCAAACACAAGCCAAACACAGCTACATGTCAGGGTCTGTATTACATTCCCTAAGTAGTCCGAGGACCTTCTCTTATGTATATATACTGTAGTGTAAGAAGCATCAGGATCATTCTATTCTCATTCTCATTCAGAGTCAGAGATTCAGTCTCCATACTAGTTAGTAAGAATGTATATAGTTGTTATGCAGTTTTAAGTGTTGTTATGTATTAAATATATGTTACCCGAACTATGTGTATCATTTAACGGGACAACGATATCTGCATGACGGCTCAACGATGTAGCCCTCAGGACCAGGCTAACATCACGTGGCGTCCTGCCACGAACGTGCACAAACGGCACTAATATCACATGGCGATTCTGCCTCAGGGCTTAAGGCCCCACTAGTATTACACTGGAAGACTATTTTTGGCCAGAATTGAATGGACTTGACATCGATGATACGTGATTCCAACAAGGTCGTGCTACATGCCACACAGCTGGTCAAACAATTGATCTATTGAAGGGGAAGTTCAGTAATCGTGTAATCTCGACAATGGTCTGGTCGAATGACCACCTCGCTCATGCGATTTAACGCCGTTGGATTTCATTTTATGGGGTCACGTTAAATCGTTTGTTTATGCCAACAAGCCTACAACGTTAGAGGAACGCAGGAACAATATCCAACGCGAAATTGCCAATGTTCCGGCCGACATGTGTGGAAGAGTGATAGAAAATTGGCTCGAAAGATTCGATCGCTGGAAACGTGCTCGCCGTGCTCATTTGAGCGATATTGAATTCCATACTTAAATTTAACATGTGTACTACACCTGGAATAAATTTCAGCCTGATATCTTAATTATTCTGTTTTTTATTTAAATACAAAATTCTTATGTCCCTATTGAAAACCCCCTTATTATAAAATTCAATTCATTAATATAACCTTATTTAAGACCTTAATTTTCCTGGTTATATTAATTTGAAATATCTTGTAATTGTTCAAAATCATTTTAGATCAAAATCAGTTTTTAAATGCCTAGTAGCCTCAAAAATTTGGTAGAAATCATATTTAGAATTGCGTTTAAAAAATGAAATATATTTTATGGATAAATCTTTAATCAACGCTATTAACTCAATTTTTAAGAAAAACAATATACTTAAACAACAAAAAGCAAAATATAATAAGAAATTATTCAGTTTATTGATTACCAAAACCACTCAAACTCAATAAGTATATTCAAAATGAAATTCCAATTCAAATCGAGAATGATTCAATAGTCCTCCTTCTATTTACATACTTTTTATTATACAAAGTATGATCACGTTGGCATTTCAAGGTTAATTTACTAATATGATTACTTCCTATACAGTTTTTTCATTCTTATAGATACAAATTCTGTTAATCTGAAAACTGCTTAAGCTGAAAAAGACGAGCTTTAATATTTCCATGCACTGCGTGAATGTAAATAGCATGGATTATAAAATAGTAAACTAAATATGTAATTTTCTTTCAATGACAACCTATAATTATATGTGAACGTGAATAAAACTACTGCTACAGATAAACTAAATTATTTCGTTTTCTATAATAGATTTATTAATTATAGTGTTCTCAACTTACATATTTATATTTGTAAAAGAAAACAGACAGTGGCAATTTAGAAAATAATAGTAAATCAAAATATAATGATACCATATGAACATGATATTATTTTTTAATCTATCTTCATTATCTCTGACAATATATACTCCTAAATTTATATAGGCACATAATATACTGAATCACAGCAAGTTCAAAAGTATAACCGCGAGCTTGTTGCAATTATCGAGAAATGAAAATAGATTAAGTTGGAGAGGATTTCTTTTATTAAAACTTCCGGAGTTCATGAAACAAGAAAAATAAGAATTACCTTGTATTTAAATTAATTAGGTAATTACGTTTTGAGCAAGTGCTTACCACATACTGCATAATATAACATACGTATAAGGAAAAATAAATAAATTTTTGAGCAAGTGCTTACCACATACTGCATAATATAACATAGTGCTATAGACTTTTCCCCGCAAATATTTTGAAAAGTTTTATTATTTATAAATGCACATTTATTTTGAACTTATACAATAAATTTCGCTTAAGATGCAATATACAAACATGTATAGGTTTTTTATTTCCATAGAAACTAGGTAATACATTCAGAATAATTGAAACATACATGAGTAGGTAAACCCCACCAGTTTTGTATAATACAAAGGTATTTTTAATAATATAAAATATTATTAAAAATCTGGTGTGAAGAACACAAATGCAGGTTCACTATTAATATTTTTTGTGAACGTGTCCGAATATATCCTATCCCCAGAGACGTAGATACGTATTTCACCTTTCTACAGGCTCATCGGTACGCCCCTGGAAGGGCGTCGTTACTTCACATTAATTATGTGGACGGTATGCGGGTTACTTCGGCTGTCTGACAACAGGCAGCGCCGAATTTACTTCTGCGCCCGGTCTGGATAATTACGGTGATAGGGCGATGTGGTTCTTTTTTGTGAATGTGTCTGGGAATATCCTTTCTCCAGCAGGGGCGTACCGATGAGCCTGTAAAAAGGTGAAATACGTATCTACGTCTCTGGGGATAGGATATATTCGGACACGTTCACAAAAAATATTAATAGTGAACCTGCATTTGTGTTCTTCACACCAGATTTTTAATAATATTTTATATTATTAAAAATACCTTTGTATTAGGTAATACATTCTTACATTGTCCCACGTAAAATGCAACATATCAATATAATTTGACATTGAATTAAATAGGCTTTACTGTCAATAATTTGACAAAACAACCATGAAAGATATCATATCGATCATAACTATTACATATTGCATTTTATGTGGGACAGTGCAAGTGCATAGTATAACTATTACATATTGCATTTTATGTGGGACAGTGCAAGTGCATAGTATTGTTACTACATTCATATATTGCAAGTTACATGAAATTCTCTGTATATATTTTTGACTAGTATAGTTGAAGCACGCCGTTTTGCATTGCTGTGGACAATTTTTATAACTGTATTTTTTATACGGAGCCGATGGCTTTGCTTTCCGGACGAGACGCTTATGTACTCTGAGTTTAGAAAGACGTGTGTATAATAAGATGTGTGTGTATAATAAGATAAATAAATAAAGTTTGAATTCATTACCGTTATTTATTTACGAGTTTGTTGATCTCGTAATTGTTTAATTTAGTACGCTTTCTAGCTCATTGTCTCTCGAGAAAATATATATATTTTTTTATTTTACGTAAGTAAATTATATTATTCTTATTATCATTATTATTATTATTTTGAATGTATTGATTTGTGTATTTTTCCATTGTGTTAATTTTGATATATATATATATATATTGTATTCTTAGTTATTTGAATTAAATGACAATGAACGCTTTTTAAAATTTCTGATATAAAAAAAAAAATTTTCTATAACTTTAAAATTTAGTTCGCTTGGGATATCAAGGGCATATTTTTTCATGTGGTTTGCACATGCGTTAAAGTTTGGTTCGGGCTGTCATTTCAGTTTTGTTTCTTGTGGGAGAAATTAAAAAGCATCTTTGTCATTTATTAGTTTTAATTTTGATCGGTTGTCATTAAGGAAGTTTTTTATCGTGCGCTGCGGTCATTTCCGCACGATATTTTTACCTTTATAATATTGTTTAATGACGCAATATTTATCTTTATACTTCATAAAGATTTTTTTTTATTTGTGTATTAAAGTTTCATTTAAATTTTATATTGTGACTATTTTTTAACCTTACTTCAAGAAGATTACAAGTAACTTAAAGAAATATAATTATAACATTTGTCAATACTCCTTTACTGGCGCATTATAAATTTGTAGAAGAGAAAAACTACGTTTTCCCGATTGGAACCTTGAGGGAAAAGCAGTCTCATCTTGAAAATTAACCGACTGAATATCCAAGCTGGACAGATTGGTTGTGAATAGTGGTATTATCAAGTTCAAAACCACTATTCATAGCAACACGTATAAGGAAAAATAAATATGTATTAAGTAAAAAGGAAAATATCTGCACACCAAAAATATGTCTAGAAAGACAATAATGTCGTGACATCAAAACATTGTTGAAGAAAGAACGTATTGGTCGGAGAGTTCATAATGATCCGAGAAAATCACCAATCAAAGTCAGCAACGTCGATATAAACAAATTACAGCCTAGATATTCGACTATACTAAAAGTTAACTCTCTAATTAAATATACTAACGCTTGGCGAAACAAATAGGAGGGAAACTCACTACAAAGAGGTATAACAAATACCTTGTATTGACACCAAACCACCGGGGATCGGAGTTGCAGGTCAATCTTAAACAGAATCAAGTCAAACAGTTAAAGGTGCGCATATATGGGGTAAGGTGTCTGGCTCGGGATGTGTGAGTCAAACACAGGGGATGTCCCATTAAATACGAAATTTCGAGCAAGATCTGCGCGCTATCTCGGTTTCATTTGGCGTACTAAATATGGTATTGTTGCCAAGCCTTTGTAGTCTCTTTATCTAAAAGGTATATAATCAAACATCAAACAAGGTTTTGGTATGAAGAATTAGATAGTTTTTAGCGTTTTTTCATCAAAAAGTCTTCGTTGCTCATATTCTTAAGAAACGTATGAATAAATATGGTTAACTATAAAAGTATGCGACATGGCAATAGTACACGGTATCGAGGATACAATAAAAATGCAAGTCATAATAGCGTAGTGTTTACAAATTATTTTTGAAAAGGAAAAAGTTTTTGGGTAAGTTTGATTATTATTAATTGTTGTTTTGTTATTATTCATTGTTGTAGTAATAATTAATTTTAATATTTTGCATAAAAATTTACTTTTATAATGACTTTTCCAAATACGCACAAATATAAATGTAAAATTCCAAGTTGCGAAAATCGATATTATTCCAATATTTTTCCTAATTCGAGTTATGAAAATAAACATTTCTTCACTCTCCTTTCTGATGATGGTAGAAAACAGGTATGGTTGAACTCTATTAAAAGTTTTTCAGGTATTAATGTTTCTTCAAATTCAAAACAAATATATGTTTGCGAGGATAATTTTGAACAACATTAAAATAATTTAGTGTCTTCTCATTCCATCGGGTTATTGTGAGGAGGATAGTGGGCATATCTAACTAATCTGCAATCGTTTATGTCTTCTATTGAGTCTAAAAATGCTTTAATTAGTACATTGGATACGAAGGAATTAGAAGATTCTTCTCTAAATATTTCGATTAATGATGAGAACGATGAACCTCATCACACGTTTACAATGTTTAACGAATTTAGTGAATCAAATAATCTTCTTTATCCCACTCTTACTTTGGTATTACATATATGTTAATACCATTTCCGATAATATGGTTGTGTCGTTAAATTCTTTTGGATATGTAAATTCTTTCACAAGAAAATGTTTGCAGAAGGTTACTTGTATTAAATCCGATCATCAAACTTTAGTTCAAGGCAGTGGCGGTTTCTGCTATGGTTTGCAAGTTTGTGCAACCACCAAAACTAATAGATTTAATTTAATGAAAAAAAGCGAAATTCTACATTTTTTAAATTATAAATTAAAAATTTGTACTACCTCACAGAATAAATGAACTATTATAAATTACTTATAATAGGTATATCTAATTGGATATGAATACATTAAATAAATGAGAGAATAACACACTTGGTTTGCAGACTCATTGCAATCCACGAACGTATATATCCCTATACGGCTGACGAACTATGTCGAACGTCTTTCGGGTATATCTCCATAAACGACAATAGTGTTGCAGCCGTAGTGCAACCAAAACGTTAGACGTATTTCTTGCTTACGGTGCAACGGTATAAAAGCGAATAAAAAAGTTGTATTTGTGTGTTTAAAAGTGTTTATGCTCTTTATTTTTAAATAATAATGAATTCAGTGCAGAGTTTAATAGTGGATCCGTTCTATAAAAGAACGTATGCCGAAAAAATTGAAATAAAGCGGTTGGGCAGACCTGTTCCGAATTTAAATCTGAAACAAACGATTTCCAGTAAGACGCGAACTTTCAATAGACTATTTAATAAGGATATTTATAATACAAAAGTATTTTTAATAATATAAAAAATATTATTAAAAATGGGGTGTGAAGAACACAATACAAGTTCATTTATGTATTTTTGAATGTATCTTCTCCAAAGACGTAGATACGTATTTCACATTTCTGCATGTTCGTCGGTACGCCCCTGTTGGAGAAGAGACACATTCAAAACAAACATAACTACGTTACTATCTAGCCGAAATTATTCAGACAGAGCGTGAAAGAATATTCAGCGCTGTCTACATAATAACAGCCGAAGTAGACGTGTTTTTTATAGTCGGTAACCACCGTATCTATAAAAAACTGTATTCTCGTGTCTTCACTACTTGTCGGCGTGAGCCGAATGTGTATACAACAACATAATTTGAAACATACTTGAGTGGGTAAAACCTCACTAAATTTGTATAATACAAAAGTATATTTAATAATATAAAAAATATTATTAAAAATGGGGTTCAAAACAAACATATGTTTATGTGTATGTTTGTTTTGAATGTGTCTCTTCTCGAACAGGGGCGTACCGACGAACATCTAGAAATGTGAAATACGTATCTACGTCTTTGGAGAAGATACATTCAAAAATACATAAATGAACTTGTATTGTGTTCTTCACACCCCATTTTTAATAATATTTTTTATATTATTAAAAATACTTTTGTATTATACAAATTTAGTGAGGTTTTACCCACTCAAGTATGTTTCAAATTAAGGATATTTATAATAAACATGTGTGTATTTGCGGTTGTAGTATAAAAAATGCATTATTCTGCTTTCCTTGCTTACTATTTGAAGGTGAAGAATTATGGACGAAAATGGGTTTAACTGATTTAAATCATTCAAGCGATCGAATTAAAAAACACAGTATATCACAAAGGCATATGAAAAATGTAGTCCAATTATCGCTTTTTGGGAATGTGGATATTGCTGCTCAGATGGATAGTGCATATTGAAGAAATATAGCATTGCACAACGAGAAAGTTAAGTACAATCGATATGTACTGAACATTATAATTAATTGTGTACTTTTTTGTGGAGCTTTTGAACTTGCGCTGAGAGGACACGATGAATCAATTTCGTCCTCTAACGCGGGTGTTTTTTGTGGTTTAATAAATTTTAGTGCTGAATTGGACGTTGCTTTAAAAGACCATTTAGAAAAAGCTACTGTTTTCAAGTATACTTCTAAAACTATCCAAAATGAAGTTTTACAAACAATGTTCAGTGTGTGTCAAGAAGAAATCTCTAAAGAAATAAAAGAAGCGGATTATTTATCTATAATAGTTGACGAAACTACAGACGTATCAAATAAATATCAAATGGCCGTGGTATTTAGGTATATAGTTAAAGGTAAGCCTGTTGAACGATTTTGGAATTCTTTAGCGCCGTCAGATCATGACGCGAAAACGTTATCTACAATCATTCTTGCAGAACTAGAAACACACATTAAAGATAACGAACGTTTATAATGTTTATAATGTTCTTGAACATACAGAAGAAGTTAGAGAAATTACTAATCAAAAATTAGCAGAAGCATTTTCGTTGATAGATAAAGCTATGGATATTTTTATTGACCATGATAACGATGAAAACCGAAGCAAAATGTTATGAATGCTCTTGCTAAAGGTATTCAGTACTATAAAGATCTTTACACAATGCGTAAAAAGAATGCAAGGCAGCAAACTTTAGATGATTTTTTGAAAACTAAAACGTAAAACTTCGACTAGCGTATTTTATTGCTAGCATTTACAAGTTCACTTTCGCTATTAGAATGTTTGTATTACTTTGTGACTGTAATTTCCTATTTTTTCAATATATAGTACTACTCCTAAAAATATTTTCTTGCTGAATAGTTTATTAAAATACTTCCCAACATTGGTCCTACAAATATTTTGATATAAGAACTATGTATGTATAATACATTATTAGCATTTCACGACGTAATTACGATGTCCGGAACGAATCTTCTAAATTTCTATGGTGTCTTATGGAAAAATGTAATTCGATTTGCGTTGTTTCGTTATGCGTCGGATTTTCTAGGAACGTAACCCCGACGCAAATCGAGACCCTAGTGTAGTTACCTATTTTGCAACTGCAGGGCATATTTGCATTAATTTTTTTAAATCGTCTGCATATACCAGGACGCCATATTCCAATAACTTCAGAAGATCATCCATAAATATACTAAAAAGTAGGGGAAGCCTGACTAGATATCTGAAGTCGAGGATAAATGTGCCGATTGAAATTCACATATAACTGAAGCGGTGAATGAGGTACAATGGGATAGATAAGATTGAGTGGGTCTGGAGAAAACTCAAGATTATCCAGTTCGTGTAAAATTAAAGAATGATGGATGTGGCCAGAAGCCTTAATAAAATCCGTAAAAGTAACGTCAACTTGATGACGATTATTCAAAGCTTTGGACACATATTTAGTTATCCCTATCAACTTAATGCTAATCGATCGAACTGTTATAAAGCCCTTTTGATGTATTGAAAGCTCAGTTTTGGTTTCTGATATATAATGCATTTAAATAAATTGACAATATTAATAAATAGCAAATGGTATATAATAAATATTAAATCTGGTTACAAATTTTTAGTACATTTCAAAATATTCTTTGATTTAACATTTATAATTGTAATAAATGGGAACTGAATTTCTTTAACTCTTCCCCGAACAACGGGAGGTAAATCCGTGAAAATATGTAGTTTGGCACTTAAACTCGTTGTTTAGTTTGCCTAGATGCCCTCTTTTGAATTGCAGACTACGAGGATATATATCGTTGTTAAATAGCGGTACTATTTGATTGATGTGTTGTTGTAGGACACTAATTCAGAACTATTGCCTACAAACTATATCAAAAGTAGATAATTTACATTGTAGGTAATCAAAGGCCCTTCTCTAAACATTGAACAAGAACATGTGTAAGAATAGCAAGGCAATAATATTGTTTGTACTTTTCAACATTTCCAAATGCCTATGATTCATAAAAGTGTGACAATAAGACGGAAGAATAAGGTTGGGTTGCATAACATAGCATCGTAAACATGCTAAGTGTAATAATATAACTATTTCAATAAAATTATTTTTAACTGACATCATAAAATATGTCTGTTTATATACGAGCCGAAGACGTGTGTATAATCAGAATGAATTATAGCCTCAAATACGATATTTTATCTACGACTATAAACATAAATAATCAAACTTTGAAGATCAATTTTTATTTTGTATTGAAATAAATATTGCAATTGGAATAAACAATACTTGGTGTAGCATTTAAAACAACATTAGACACATTATTACCATTATTACAAACAAAAATATTATTAGAACTCGATGGCTGGTCAAACACCTGCACTTGCTAGAATATTTTTTCTGGCGGCCTCTATTTTATTAGCTACGGATCTTTCAATGTAGCTTTTCGCTCCGAAGCTGACTTCCAACATAAATTAAGCTTTAAATCTATTGTATTTACCCCTGCATCTGTTAATATTGTCGCTGACGACCTTCTCAGGCAATGTCTATACTTTTCAGTATTAGGTAACTTCAAGTAAATTGCAACCTGTTTCCCAAATGATCAGAATTTGTTGATTACAATTACTTGCACAGTACACTTCTTCTTTTGAAAATTTAGGAAAAGGCCATTACTTGTTGCAATGGGTGGACGTAGTTTTCTATATTTCTCAACTATTTCATAAAATGACAAGAAAAGCACTATTATAATCGTGCACGTGTTCGTTCCACTTTCATCTGGTACAACTCTATAACTCAAGAGCAGGCCATAATTTCCATAATCCGGGCAACTTTTGTTGCAAGAGATTGGCCGTCAGAGGCTTCTTCAATAGATTGGACCTGATAGATTTGACCTGGAGTCAAAACTGCAGCTTTTTAGCTTTATAACCATCAGATTGCCTTTTTTAAAAACGAACGAAGCTTCGGATAATTTGCGATATTGATGTTGTGATAAACATTAATCATAGTTCTTAACATTGAATAAAATGTCCACAAAGTCGATCATTTGTCTTTTTGCGACAGCTCAACAAAGTACGCTAATAGATTGTTTTCTGACAAATATGTGGTATTTTTCTTTGTCCTCCGTTCCAAAATATCTTATAAGCTATTCCGTATGATGTTTTAGATTTTTCGGAAATCAAACTGGATGCAGCCGTTTTAGCAGCTTCTCTTATTTCAGGCGAGGTACAGTTCACGTTACTTTCACTATTGTTACCAATATCCATTATAAATTACTCCTATTTATTAGTTTTACACAAACTTTGTCAAAAAAAATGATTCAAACAACGCGTGACAGGACGCGATATTATTTATATAAATTATTGTATCCGAGTAGACATGGTTACCCACAAACGTCAACTCAGATGTATTCAAAAATGGTTATATATATATTGCAATTTTGGGTTTACATAATGCATTTATGATCAACACATTGTTTAGTTATGAGATTGTTTATAAGAACTATAACTGAATCGGTTATTAATGCATACAAAATTAACCAAAAAATATATAAATAATTTACGTTTTTATATAATGAAACGGATATGCAAAATACATATCCGTAACTGTAAACATGGACAAACACCTCGTATTTTTAGCATTTACTTCTGTTCAATACATATGTTTCAGCCATCTAGGCCTCATCGGTTGAACTAGTGAAGCAATGTATATACAAATTAATACAGATCTGCTAAACAACGGATCTGTATCTACATTTACGCTAAAATCGTCTCCAAGCCATAACCAGTTTCGTTCTATCAGGCGACACCAATTTAATCAGTGACATCTGACGGAAGAAAGCGACTAGGCCAGAAAAGGCGACCTTCCGCTCGAATAGCAAGGCTATTACAAAAAAAGCGGAAAAATACGTATATTGGTGCTGTCCATTAACACGCGCCAGATGGCGGTAAATATACAAAAAAGGGATATTTATCAATACGTTTTGCACGTATTACGCCGTTGTTATATAATGAAACGAATATGCAAAATACATATCCGTAACTGTAAACATGGACAAACACCTCGTATTTTTAGCATTTACTTCTGTTCAATACATATGTTTCAGCCATCTAGGCCTCATCGGTTGAACTACTGAAGAAATGTAATACAGATCTGTTAAACAACGGATCTGTATCTACATTTACGCTAAAATCGTCTCCAAGCCATAACCAGTTTCCTTCTATCAGGCGACACCAATTTAATCAGTGACATCTGACGGAAGAAAGCGACTAGGCCAGAAAAGGCGACCTTCCGCTCGAATAGCAAGGCTATTACAAAAAAGCGGAAAAATACGTATATTGGTGCTGTCCATTAACACGCGCCAGATGGCGGTAAATATACAAAAAAGGGATATTTATCAATACGTTTTGCACGTATTACGCCGTTGTTATATAATGAAACGGATATGCAAAATACATATCCGTAACTGTAAACATGGACAAACACCTCGTATTTTTAGCATTTGTATTGTATATATATAAGTATTGTATTATTGTATATTTACCGCCATCTGGCGCGTGTTAATGGACAGCACCAATATACGTATTTTTCCGCTTTTTTGTAATAGCCTTGCTATTCGAGCGGAAGGTCGCCTTTTCTGGCCTAGTCGCTTTCTTCCGTCAGATGTCACTGATTAAATTGGTGTCGCCTGATAGAACGAAACTGGTTATGGCTTGGAGACGATTTTAGCGTAAATGTAGATACAGATCCGTTGTTAAACAGATCTGTATTAATTTGTATATACATTGCTTCACTAGTTCAACCGATGAGGCCTAGATGGCTGAAACATATGTATTGAACAGAAGTAAATGCTAAAAATACGAGGTGTTTGTCCATGTTTACAGTTACGGATATGTATTTTGCATATCCGTTTCATTATATAACAACGGCGTAGTACGTGCAAAACGTATTGATAAATATCCCTTTTTTGTATATTTACCGCCATCTGGCGCGTGTTAATGGACAGCACCAATATACGTATTTTTCCGCTTTTTTGTAATAGCCTTGCTATTCGAGCGGAAGGTCGCCTTTTCTGGCCTAGTCGCTTTCTTCCGTCAGATGTCACTGATTAAATTGGTGTCGCCTGATAGAACGAAACTGGTTATGGCTTGGAGACGATTTTAGCGTAAATGTAGATACAGATCCGTTGTTTAACAGATCTGTATTAATTTGTATATACATTGCTTCACTAGTTCAACCGATGAGGCCTAGATGGCTGAAACATATGTATTGAACAGAAGTAAATGCTAAAAATACGAGGTGTTTGTCCATGTTTACAGTTACGGATATGTATTTTGCATATCCGTTTCATTATATAACAACGGCGTAATACGTGCAAAACGTATAAATATCCCTTTTTTGTAAATTTACGTTTTATTTAATAGTCCTAGATAAATATTATTTAAGTTATTGTTTCTGAATATAGATATCTTAAGCTATTCTTAACAAGGTTAACATGAATATATATCCAAAATTTGTATATAATATCGACTGCTCACTCGAACTGCGCTAATTACTCCATCAGTATTTAAGTAGCTCCAAAATTCCCCAAAAGCCGTTAAACCGTTATTATTTTTATAATGTTAATTACCCATACACGAGAAAAAAAAAACTTCTTGACAAAACCTTGTATTTGAGGCTATAGTTCTCGTTTTAGTAGTGTGATTGAATAAAATCTATGGAATAATAAACACAAAAAGAAGATGTTAATATACATGCATGTATTCATTAAGTAACAATAGTTTCTTTCTGTTTAAAAGTAATAAAACCGGAAGATAATTGTGTTTTACATACATACTTGATATACTAGTATGTAATTTAGAAACTTATTCAAAACCATAAAATAATTTTTTTTTATACAATTCTGAGAATTATGTTTTAAAAAATAATGCAAATATTAAAATAACTACGACTGAAATTGTTAAATTTTAAATTTAAGCAAGAGTATAGTAATAATATATTAAAATACAAGTTACATAAGACATGACGTCACATGACGTCACATGACGTCAAGACACGAGTTCAAGATACTCGTTCTCTGAAAAAGTGCACATAATACATTTTGTGCACTTAAAAAAATGCACAAAATGTATTACCAAACATGTATTTTATACTATTTTCTCCATTTTGCATTTTTTTACCTTACTAAAGTTGTTGGTCACATTGACACTTGACAATTTAAAATTCAATACCGTTATCCAAGAATTATTATTAGTTTTCATTAACATTACTTATATTTTGGCTTGTAAACTTCCACGGTCGTTGTCCATAACCTCTTCTCGAAGTACGGGCTGGAACCGCAACCTTGGTACTGTTTCTTTATTGGCTAACGTTTTGTCCACTCCTGCAAGGAGCATCCTCAGGATTACAGTGAATCTGCAGTTTTAACGCAGGAACATTGGTAGTAGTAGCAACCCTGAGAATGTCCCTTGCAACAGTAAATGAAACGTTGGCAAAGGAAGAATGCATGCCAAGAACGCTGTCTTAGCTAGAAATCTGAGAAGAAATTATCATATATAATATATTTTCTTTTAAAATACGAAAATAAGTAATATATAACAAATATATGCTGCACTACACCTAAGTTATGTGAAATAGCCCATAAAATTATTAAAAATTTGATACCCAATAAACTTCAAGTGAAGAATATATACGTTTGTTTGTGTAGTATTTCTGTAAAATATGGTTAAATATACTAAAGGGCAGCTAATAAGATATATACTCCGTTGTTCAATGATGTGACTATTGAAAAATAAAAAAACGTATCGAAATAATAGTGTTTGTGTTCATTATCAATGCAAAATGGAGAATTATATTTTAGTCTTATATTTGTGTTTATTTAATATTTATAACGTTGCTTAAATGTCATTAGATCAACAACTATAACCGAATCGGTTAATAATGCATACATAATTAACCAAAAAAATATACAAATAATTGGCGCTTTATTTAATAGTCGTAGATAAATATTATTTAAATTATTGTTTCTGAATATAGATACCTTAACCTATTCTTAACAAGGCTAACATGAATATATATCCAAATTTTTTATATAATATCGATTGCTCACTATTCTTATTAATTAATCCATCAGTAGCACCAAAATTCCCCAAAAGCACTTAACACGTTATTATTGATATAATGTTAATTAACCATACACGGGAAAAAACTTCTTGGCAAAACCTTGTCTTTGTGGCTGTAGTTCTCGTTTTAGTAGTGTGATTGAATAAGATCTATGGAATAATAAATATAAAACCAAGATGTTAATATACATGCATGTATTCATTAAGTAGGTAACAATAGTTTCTTTCTGTTTAGGAGTAATAAAACTGGAAGATAATTGTGTTTACATACATACTTGATATACTAGTATGTAATTTAGCAACTTATTCGAAACCACAAAAACATATTTTAAAAACAATTCTCAGAATTATGTTTTAAAGAATAATACAAATATTAAAAATAACTACTACTGAAATTGTTAAATTTAATATTTATAACATTGACATAATGTCAAAATTAAATATCGAAGTTATATTAGATGATCACTAAGAATTAGGAGGAAATGTTATGACTTCTGCCTGAGGCATGTAGAAAACAAAAGGCCAATGCGCAATTGTAGCTCCAGTATTAACTTCATGTTATAATGCGATTATTTTCAGATGAAAATGAATGCAGCATTTAAATCTCCGATAGTAACAGCCAAGCTCTATAAATCAGAAATATATTACAATAACATTTGATTTTTCATTTTAACATGCTTCAAAAAGTATATTCGATGTTATACTATGTAATACGTATATATATATATATATATATATATATATATATATATATATATATATATATATATATAGTAAACCTAATCAGTAGGCGATTAAAGGTCTGTATATTACTTCAAAATATATGTATTTAAAAAACTCTACATGTTTCGGCTGTATACGCCTTTTTCAAGAGAATACAAAATATGAAAACTTTTCATATTTTGTATTCTCTTGAAAAAGGCGTATACAGCCGAAACATGTAGAGTTTTTTAAATACATATATTTTGAAGTAATATACAGACCTTTAATCGCCTACTGATTAGGTTTACCATATCATACCAAGGTCACGAAGTTATTATATATATATATATATATATATATATATATATATATATATATATATATATATATATATAATTTAAACGAAATTATCGACCGTAATATATTGAATAAAATAAATTAAAAGCGTGCAAGCGGTTTGTCAATTAAAAAACTCATTTATTAAGTATCCCTATATTTCGCAATCAATTTTATTGTACTTGTACGTCAATTTTTTATTATTTTTTCAACTCTACATTTTTATCTCCGGAAGAAGCAACAAAGTTGTTGCGAAATATAGGGATACTTAATAAATGTGTTTTTTAATTGACAGACCGCTTGCCCGCTTTTAATTTATTTGATTCATATATAATATATATATATATATATATATATATATATATATATATATATTAAAAAAAGTGTATATAGCTTCCCTACTTACAATGTTTAAAATGGTTATTAATAGAACCTTTATTTACTTTCGGTAAGCATATATCTGTTTACTTAATAAGTTAAATTTTTGATAACAAACCAAATAATATAGACTTAGCTCAATATTTTAACTTCACTATTTTCAGTCTATGTCTATAGACCGTCTAATCTCTGAAATCAATTCTTGCTTCTTCTAACGTACGGCTGGTATATTATTCAAACAGGAACAATGGTCACGATCCTAGCAGATCTTGTAGATGTATGGTCCCCAGAATACTCAAGGTAAACAATCTCTTTCTAAATTCATAATTCTTCTTTTCTAATTTTATATGTTTTCAAAATTATATTCTCAAAATGCCACTTAATTTCTTATCGTGCCAAAAATTCTTCTTTTCTAATTTTATATGTTTTCAAAATTATATTCTCAAAAATGCAACTTAATTTCTTATCGTGCTAAAAATTCAACTCCCCAATTGTTTCAATAAGTCTCCATAGCGACCCAACAGTTTTTTCCTCTTTTGAAGATCATTGGTCGCTTTAGTTATACAGGTTTTCCAAAATATTTGACATGTTAAGTATAATTTTGATCTTTGATTAATTTTTATAAACTTGTTGTTTTACAAATAAATTTTCCCGTCACACATAACATTTGACATTATCAAACATTAACAATTGTATATAAAATTAACTAAATTTCCATTGCTCTATAATTTTGGGAAATGTAAGAAAGTCATATACTTTTAAAATTTAATTAGACTTGACACTGTTAAAAAATGTTAAAAAAAATACGATATAAATATGATACAGTCTTCCACCTTCTAAGAAATCTCGTAAATCTCTCAATAAGTTAATTGACATTTCATTATAATATATATATAGTAAATTCAATTTGTTGGCGAGAGCTCATGTTCATTATTTCTTCTAATTATATTAAACATCAGCAATTTTTTTCATAAGACAAAATACTATGTTGGTTGTTCAGGTTATGATCGTTAACTTCGAACGTTTACAAGCTATAATAGATCCTGCGCAGAAATATATGTACTAATGCGTGGGTAAAATTCGAATTTAAATTCATTTTACTTCCTTTAAGTTTAATATTTTGTCTTAAAAACTCTGTTTAGTAGACGTTTGTCTAGAATAATATTGTAATATATATACATATATGATAAATTCAATCAGTTGGCGATTAAAGGTCTGGTTTACTTCAAAGTATATATATATTTAAAACAACCCTACATGTTTCGGCAATGATGCCTTTATCAAGGATATAAAATATAAATAAATATTGATAAAGGCATCATTGCCGAAACATGTAGGGTTGTTTTAAATATATATACTTTGAAGTAAACCAGACCTTTAACCGCCAACTGATTGAATTTACCATATCATACCAAGGTCACGAAAATATTATATATATATAGGCTCAATAAATCGTCTTCTTGAAACTGCGGCTAAACTGCTAGCCAGACGCCTATTTTTTGTGGAGGTAGCATAGATTGCTGACCAAATTCTCATATTTTGCTTTTAAATATTCTGAAAGATGGAACCAAGCCTCATCTTTTGTCGAGAATGTCATTATTATCTATGTTATTCAAAAACAATAGACAACCCTGTATTCTCGTAACAAAATCCACCTGTTTGAGTTCCGAAACTCTTTGAATTTTATATGGAAACAACTTTAAGTCCTTTTTAAAATAGTATGACTTGTTCCCACTGACAAATGAACTTGATAGTGATAGTTTTGCGATTTTTTTTTTGGGTGAGTTGTCCATCTTCTATGCAATTTGCTGTTCGTTTTCTAGGTGCTCTACCCCCAGGTTTACAAGTTATTGCCCGTTTCACCAAATAATAACGCAAGCTTGAATATGTTTTTGCAGTTGTGCGTAAGCAACTGGCAGAAGGATACTGTTGCTGGAAATCCTGTAAGCATTGATTAGTGAAATACACCCAATCTGCATTTTATAATTTTTGGACATTTCTATAGTAATTTTGAATTATTTTATGTTGTAATTCTAATATTATAATAAAATAATTTAAAAAATATAAACGTTTATAATTTGAATTTATGTATGACAACCGTCAATATTTGAAGTTTTCTAAAGCTTTGCATGTGCACCAATCTTTGATTACTTAATTACTTAAAATAAAAAACAGCCTACTATAATGAGGAGGTTTTTGAAGGCACGTTACTTATTTTGTAGTCCCTGAGTAATAAGCAAAAATGCATCACCGCAAATGAAATCTGAAACATTGTAACGCAATATTTACCAATAAACTACCTTTCGTTAGTTTACCATGGAAGATTCTTATTAATATATCCTGTATTCTGTACATGTACATACATAGGTACTAGAGCTAGTTGTTTTGAAATGAATCGTTTAAAAATATATCCTCAATCAAGGACATGTAGACTTCGAATGTTGAACTGAACACGGTTCTATTTCCAGAGACTGTTCCTATTAGAATCTTCTTCACAGTGGAAGCCAAATTCCTTTTCGCGCAATTCAAACAGTGTTTAATTTTATTTGTTATTTAGCGTTCCTTTGTCAGAAACTTAATAGCCGCATGATATTCTGCTCATAATTTGGATATTTATGATGTTGCTGGACTAATTTGAGTGTTTATCAAATATTAATAATGCTACAAGTTAAAACTTTACTTCACTCTATTAGTACATACGTAAAATGGTGCAATATTACAGTTTTTACAATTATATTATCCCCAGAATTCATAAGGATTGCAATGTAATTTACTCTAGAATTGTCGGAAATTGTCTATCAAAGAGTTGCCAAAGCGCCATATTCAGTGTAAAGAGTGTCTTTGTTGTCTTAACAAAACCAGAGAACATGTTTACTATACATATTTACTTAATGCATTACGAAAATACGCTATTATAGTTTTCTAATTTCTGTACTAATTCTGTAGTATCACTCTGTTGTATCACTAAGTTCATTTTAGACAAGGAAAATGAGAAAATCCAGATTCATAATTTGCATTATCGATTTACACTATCGATCTAAAAAATATTTTCCCAAAACACCCACCTGCAAAATCAGAGACATTAATTAAATTCTTATTTACTTTTAGTATAATTGTAGCTCTCAAGTCTTCAGATGTTTTATTGGCCACTAAGTCTGCATATTCAGACAGTGATATACTAATTTAAACAAAAAAACACGTTATGTAAGTAACCAGTAATGATTATGTTTTCGAATATGTAGTATTATATTATTAGCACTAGTAGTCAAATAAACTCAAACAGATGTTCTTACAAAAAAAAAACCAAAGATATAAAAAACGCAAGCGTCTTTTCGGAAATCGCACCTGCAATGTATTTATGTGACTGCTTAAGCAATATGATTAGAATTGCTAATGATATGTAAATTCTGACAAAAAAAGAGTGAAATTTGATCTTTTGACATTCTATATACTCCGTATTTGTGAAAATGAGCTTATATGTAAATTAATCTCATAAACCAATACAATATTATGCTTATATTCTTATATTATAAAAAGCTATTTATTAATCAAAAGTTATACCAATAAAACAAAAATTTAAGTTAATTTATACTTAAATAATCAGAAAAAAGTTATATATTCGTTCATTTAATTCTATAATAAATATACTTAATAGTAATTAATAATTATGCTTGTATATATATATATATAGATATATATATATATATAACATTTGATAAATTATTGGAGTTTTTCGGCTTTTTTATATGAAATATTTACAAATATTAAATTAGAATGTATGTAATTGCAGAGTAAGTGGGGATGTAAAAATTGCTGTCTACAAATTACAAAGCAAATCATACGAAATTTTTTTTTATTTGAAAAATATGGTCTACGTTGGGACTCGAACCCAAGTCTACAGCTATCCGGGCTGTCGCCTTTACCACTAGGCAACAATAGACCCAGGTTCAAGCCATATAGAAATGCATTATAAAGTAACAGTGTTAATGAATCAGTTATTGAATGTAGACGTCAAGCTGAAAGCAGAAGTCAGTTTTGAAAGCTAATGTCAGTTTTGATAGCAGATGTCAGTTAGTGAAAGCAAATGTCAGTTATTGAAAGCAGATGTCTATTTTGAAAGCAGGTGTCAGTTATGAAGGCAAACGTCAGATTAGAATGCAGATGCCTATTTTTGAAATTAGATGTGAGTTACTGAAAGTAGATGTCAGTATTTTGAGAGCAGATGTCAGATAACTGACATCTGATTCATTAACACTGTTACTTTATAATGCATTTCTATATGGCTTGAACCTGGGTCTATTGTGGCCTAGTGGTAAAGGCGACAGCCCGGATAGCTGTAGACTTGGGTTCGAGTCCCAACGTAGACCATATTTTTCAAATAAAAAAAAATTGCGTATGATTTGCTTTGTAATTTGTAGACAGCAATGTTTACATCCCCACTTACTCTGCAATTACATACATTCTAATTTAATATTTGTAAATATTTCATATAAAAAAGCCGAAAAACTCCAATAATTTATCAAATGTTATATTTAATCAACGGCTAAGAAATTATCTAAACACTTATATATATATATATATATATATATATATATATATATATATAGTATTTTCGTGACCTTGGTATGATAAGGTAAACTTAATTAGTCGGCGATTAAAGGTCTGGTTAAGGATTAAAGTCAAGGTTTATATCCTTGACAAAGGCATCATTGCCGAAACATGTAGGATTATTTTAAATATATACACTTTGATGTAATAACCAGACCTTTAATCGCCGACTAATTAAGTTTACCTTATATATATATATATATATATATATATATATATATATATATATACGAGGGCGATTCGACGGTAGAGTACGTTTTCAATGAAATACTGATTTTTTAGGTAAAAAATATATATTATTCTTCAACATAATTTTCATTTTTTTAAGCCATCTAAAAAGTAATCTTTCGGCAACTCTTCGGCAAGTCCGTCTTTAAGTTTTGTATCTGAAATTTTGGGAAATTTTTGTTTAAGGTATTGGGTTCAACAGTCATCTTTATCCATTGCTTTCACGAAATTTTTCATAAAACCTAATTTTATGTGTAATGGCGGTAGAAGTATTTTATCAGGTTCAACTTGTGCAGTATATTCTTTGGTCCAGGAATATACTAAGCCCTGACTGACCGTCTTTAACAATGTAATGGAAATTTCTTAATCGACTGTCACTCACAAAGAAAGCAGCTCAATTCTTTGTAACTCTAGTTGTAAACCGAATAGAATTCCTACAACTTTCAGGTCTGCGCTGATATACCATTTTTACATTTTGTTATTAATTCTGTCTAGAAAAAAAGCTATATTTTCATATGTTTCTTTTAAGTGGATTGCGTGGGCAACTGGTATGGATGGATAAACGTTTCCTACTTTCAAACTCAATTTCAAAGCATCGATAAAAAGACGCTATTCTTTGGGATGGTGTTGGTTACCTAATGCCTACATCGAATCGTCGATATTATTGTAGTATGAAAGACCTTCGTCGGTTGAAACAATTTGACGATTACGATCCACGGAAATGTGTGCCTGAAGCTAACAGTTTCCATCCTTGAAGTATAGATCCTAGTATGTCTGCTTTAGTTTTTGACAAATTCAGGTCAAGAATATGATCATTTAATTTATTAGGCGTGGTCCGTTCTTTTCCATTGACAAATATTCATTATCGCTGGTCAATAACTTGACACTTGCTTCTTCTGGTTCTGTAACATCATATTCTTCACTCGAAACACCATGGGTCTTAAATCTGACAAGGCTTGCAAATGAGGTGATGGACGAGTAACAGAGGGCAGACTAGCATAACTTATATTTTTCTTATTTTTGTTGGAAAACCGAAAGTTTTCGTGCAGCAAACGCAGAAATTAGTGGAATGGTTCGTTTGTTCACGCCAAATCATAGGTCTAGCAAATGGCATAGCGCTTTTCTTATCGTTTGAACAGCCTCTTAGAGTAACATCACAGCGCGCAGTAAATGTCAGGAGCTCATTGTCACAGCTTGTCTTGGTGTTCAATAGTTAAGCCAAAATAGTGAAAATCAAACTTTTCTATTAAAGGCGCAATATTCCGCTTATGCCGGTGGATAGTGAATTCTCCACATATATAACAGAAACTGTTTGGATTATTTATACACGTACGCGACATTATGAGGTAAAAAAGACGTTCAGTTATCATAAATCGACTTACGTTGAATTGAAAGAGCCGAGCTCTTTATATACCTATATAGCCAGATATCTATCAATTCTTAATTTGATTGGCTTCAGAGCACAAATGGACGTGGTTTAAGTGCTCCGACGTAGGAAACATGCAAGCACATGTTCGGACGTGTCCACTCAATGTTCGACAGAACAATATTTTTAGTAGTATCTTTCTTATATAAAAATAACTTCGAAATTGTCGCAGGGGTACGCCGAATGACATTGTCATAGTGTCCCAGGGGAAATTCCCGCGGACAGTGGCGACCATCATGCGAAATGCTCTGCGAATTGTGGAAAGATGGTGCTTTGA
Organism: Melolontha melolontha; assembly: GCA_935421215.2. Classification (NCBI taxonomy): domain Eukaryota; kingdom Metazoa; phylum Arthropoda; class Insecta; order Coleoptera; family Scarabaeidae; genus Melolontha; species Melolontha melolontha. The sequence continues at coordinate 113,099,407 of OW285236.1, read as the reverse complement.
GGAGGGATTAACTGTCAATCCTCAAAAAACCAAGTTGGTAGCCTTTACCAATATGAGAGAACTAAATGATCTGGGTAGCGTAAGGCTGTTTGGACAAGAGTTAGAACTAACCAACGAAGTGAAGTATCTAGGCATAACACTTGATGCGAAACTGAATTGGAGCAGACACCTAGTCAAAGGGGCAGACAGGGCAGCGCAGCTCTTCTGGAGATGCAGAAGAGCTGTTGGCAAGACCTGGGGACTAAAACCAAATGTGGTACACTGGTTGTACACAGTAGTAATAAGACTAACGATTACCTATGGAGCAGTTGTCTGGTGGAGCAGGACGGAGCGGACATCGTCGGTGGGGCTCCTCACGACTCTCCAGCGACAGGTTCTGTTGGGAATCACGGGAGCTATGAACAGCACGGGAACCGCTTCCATGGAGGCCATCGTGGGTCTCCCTTCGCTGGAACTATTTGTAGAGGCGGAGGAAATGGCTGCGATACTGAGGCTGAAGGCCAATGACGTATGGTATCCTAATAAGGTTGTAGGGAGCCATACAGATTTCACAGGAACTATACTGGAAGAGCCGATATTTCAAATGCCGGCGGACAGTATGGCACCTGAAATTATGTTAATAGCTAAGCTGAACTTATTTATACCGATCAGAGAACAGGCAAAATGTCGCTCGATCAGTTGTGGTGCCGGCACCTGGTACAATGATGGATCACGATCCAGTCAGGGGGCAGGTGCAGGCATATGCGGAATGTGCCCTAGAAGGAAGACATCGATATGTCTGGGGAAACATACTACGGTTTTCCAGGCCGAATTGTTTGCAGTCGCAGCCTGCACCGAGGAAATTCGGGAAGCCGGCTGCGCAAACAAAAACTCAACATAATGACTGATAGTCAGGCAGCTATTATAGCCATTATGATCCCATCTACCAGGTCTAAGCTGGTAAAATATTGTAAACAGGTCCTCAATAAACTGGCACAAGACAATACTGTGTCGCTGATATGGGTGCCAGTACATGAGGGCAATTCAAGGCAAGAAGTTACTAATAGGAACTTCATAGGACCAGAAGCAGTATGTAGAATCGCTAAGAATTCCGCTAAAAGGGAGATCTGGTTATGGCTAGAAAAAGAACATAAAAATAAATGGAGGTTAACGGAAGGTCAACTCCATACCAAAACACTACTAAGGGAGCTGGACGGAAAGTTTTCAGCCAACTTAATTCGTAGTAACAAAAAAGAAATTTAAATAATTACCGGGTTAAGAACCAAACATTGTCCTTTAAGGAAGCTTCTGTACAGCATGGGCTTGATTAGCGAGGCCTGGTGTAGGAGATGTGAAAAACAGGAGGAAACTAGCCTTCATGTAATATGCACGTGTGAGGAACTGAAGGAACTCAGACAGAAATATTTCGGGAGAGATCTATTGGATCCTTCGAGTGTACTCAAACTTCTCCTGAGGAGGATAGTGGCTTTTATCGAGGACACAAGACTAACAGAGTGGGACTGAGAGATCTATTGGGGATAGTACAAAGAGCAGTGTGCTCAAGTGCCTGGACGTGCTGGCGTCCAACCCAAAACATAAGAAGAAGAAGAAGAGAACCTCAAAATTTTGTAACATTTAATGTGTTTTTTTGAATAAACCTTTGAGAAAATATCTCAAAATCCTAACGTGATGGAGCAAATTTTAAATCAGATTCAAAATGAGTGATAAAAGACATAAACTACACGTTTTAGTGTATAAGAAAACCAAACTATGTTGACCAGTGTAATTAAACGCTTAGAATAAAATATGTCTATAATAAAAAATATATTTATAGTAAGAAGTCAAAATCAATACAGTAATTTAGAATGCCCAAATATTAAAATATTTGTATATTGCACTTTAGAATTATAACATGAAAGACCAATTATTGTAACTAAACCAGACAAGAAATGTTGTAGTAATTGCAACACAACGCGCTTGGGTCTAAATAATCTGTTAAACTCAATTTTTCATTACTTTTTCATATAAATTTCATATAATGTTAATGGTTTGTAGGCGTAAACTAACTATTTAATATAATCTCACAGTCTATAACTATCAGATCGCATGAACGAGGAAAATAATTGACTGGTCCATTTCGTCGAAATAATTGATTCGCTAAACTTATCTATCAATAATAATAATAATGAATTATATGATTGGTAGTGTTGTAAGTAGCACCGCCATTTTGTACAAATCAAGAGCATCTAATTTGCAACAAAAGAGTTCCATTCATAGTAACAGAGTTAGCCAGCATCGTTGAGAAAAAGGTAAGGTCCAACGACTCCCTCAGAATTAAATACACACCAGAAAGTTAGTCGAAGTGAATGCAATGCATTTTCATACATTACTTCTGGCTAATTTCCAAGACCAAATCCGGTAGTTTTGCTTATTCACAAAACAATTAAGCCAGAAGTGAGCTTCCTCCTTGAAGATGATTGCCCTATGATATTCTGAATTATTTTCGAGTTTCTCTAAAGCTCAGCACTGAATTCTTGAGATAAAGCAGTCAAGCACGTAGATCTTTACGCAGAATACGATACAAATTGGTTTTGGAAATGCACAGTGCCTGAGATTGACTAGCAATTGACAAATTTCGATCTTCACAAACACTCTGACGTACAGCAATATTCTCTTCACTCTTTTCAGTTCTATTTCACACTGGCACGAGAACATTATGAAGCGAATATGTTGATCCGATTTTTTCAACAAAATATTCAATTATACTTCGACTTGGGCGATTGTAACGACTCTAAATTGATGTTAATGCACGTAAAGGAGCCGCGACTGAAGGTGAACATCTGAATAATTTGTAAACGGTGTTGAAGCATATATTGCTCTACGATGAAATGGTAAGCACAAAGTAGCATTAACGTCAAAAAGCAAACTCAACTGGGCTGTCACCTGAAAGAAATCTCCACTTACAAATGTTTCGTTCCTCATTGAAAACCTATCACTTGATTTATGTTCAATTTACGTGATGTATGACTTAATATCAAAAATTTAGCAATTTTGCTCTCGAAAACAAAACATTATCAATCACTAATCAATGATACCAAAAAGTAAATTTTACTAACATTCATTCAATCTAATTAAGATGATAAAATACGATTCGTATAATGGTGTAATTTAATACAGATCTAAATTGATTTTATTGCGTAAACTACAATTTTATGTCCACTGGATGACCTGAAAATCTGGATCATTATTTGCAATTAACTTGTTTATGTGAATCAATTAAAGCACCTTCTTGTTTTTATATAGAATACCGTACGCGCGTATGTTAAACAAAGATGTCAATCTAAAGAAAGTTCTTTACTTACATCATAAGCGTATACACTCAGCAGCCATGTGGTAAATAAAAGTAAAACGTGCTTCGCCATCTTGATCTGAAAAAAAGAGGAGAATCATCAGCTGGTTGTTGTCGATGATGAAAAGTGAAAGTAATATGATTAATGCTGAATCTCGTATATAATTTAAATCAACATAGTTCTTACAAGCACACATAATGTGTTATTATTCGGTAACATATGTAAAATAACAGTTGCATTTACAAGGTACTTATTTTTATTTAATAAAACGTAAAAAAATATATAAAAATATGTTGAAAGTACACAAATAAATTTATTAAATTTATGAATAATATAAACTCGTGTTCAAAATTAACGCACCAGTCAAATAATATATGTATATATATATATATATATATATATATATATATATATATATATATATATATATATATATAGATAAAATAAATTAAAATCGGGGAAGCGGTCGGTCAATTAAAAACATCCTTTATTAAATAACCCTATATTTCGCAACAAATTTGTTGCTTCTTCTGGGGATACTACAAGATTAATGAGAAAAATAACATAAAATAAATAAGAGTATAAAGCAGTAGTAAAAATACTTACAAAATGTAGAGTTGAAAAATAATAAACTTGACGTACAATAAAAAGTAAAAATGATTAGATTTAAAACTTAAAGTAACTATAGAAACAAGCCTTTAAAACCTTAAAAAAACATGTATATGTAAAAGTTAAAACATGAAAAATAAAAAATATAATGCAATATAAATTTAACAATATATGGACCAAATAACAAACCAATTTTAAGATGGTCAACTAACCGTCAAACCGAGTATATTAAAATAAATTATACTTAGTCCATTAGTATCAGATCTATAATTTATGTTATTTGTGTCTCTGCTAATGTGGACCATTTCTAAAAAGGTTCTTTTTTTAGGGTTATTTTCAACATCTAAGATCTTAACGTCAACAAAATTGAAAGTATGGTCACGATCAAGTGCAAACTTCCACCACCGAAAAATATAAATGACAGAATATAAATGTCAAATAATTGGGTTGCTATGGTTTAAATTATTCAAAGATACATTCCAATAATAATATTTTTTGTTCCCTTGACGAAGGCATCATTGCCGAAACATGTAGGGTTGTTTTGAGTATATATACTTAGAAGTAATGAACCAGACCTTTAGTCGCCGACTTATTAAGTTTACCTTATCATACCAAGGTCACGAAAATATTATATATATATATATATATATATATATTATAGTAGTACACCCACTGAGATGTAGTTAATGATTATAATTATAAAATTTAATGTTTAAATTAGTATAAGTTTAAGTTTTTAAATGTGAATGATAAATCTCTATATTTGTAGGTTATCAAAAGTTACATATAGATGGGGTTGTACAACATATAACATGTTATATGCATATACATCCACGATGTAATCGTTTTAATAATAAAGTGTACATGACCTAAACAGCTGTTCTTGTGTATAATCAGTTACTTAGTTTTGTGTGGGCAATATTCTGTTAAGTGTCAGGCTAATCTAGAACAATGAGACTCTTGATTGTCGTGCTTTATAGAAAAAACACTCATAAGGCAGATTCGGTACGTCAATAGAACACATGCACACCAATAGTAAACAAAATCGAAGATAATGGTGTTTTCAAGCAAAATCTACTAAATAAAACAAGAGGATCTAAGGATTATGTAAATAGTTTAATGAGAGAATTAAATTTAAATAAACAGGTAAGTTATAGATATGTATTATAAATTTAAATTGGCATCTAGTCACGTGATAAAATTGAACACAATAAATTATAGGTTACGTGACGATATTCAATGATAACTTTCTTAATATCTTATTTTATTACATAAACTAACTTTATAGACTAACCAGAGAACTGACTTCTTCGTATTTTTATCAAAAATAACCTAATTTTAACTTAACTTGGTAAACATATCTTGAAAAATATCTATGATTGTGAGTTTTCTATTATGAATTGAACTAATTTAATGTATTCAAAATTTTAGGAGATGTTAATGATACTTAGATTGGAATTTGATGGTGTTCAGGAAGGCAGGATCTATCTTGAATTCAAAACGTTCGGGATACAGGTTTTCGGTAGCGGGCTATCGGCTGGGTCCCTGCTGGCTTCGAGTTTCTGTCGATGTTGTCCTCGGTGAAATGCAAAGTTCGTTTTATAAGGCACTGGATGATGTATCAATGCACAAAATACGTTAAAAAGGTGCTGGATATACGGGTAATATTTTTGTAGGTTCGTAGTATAATTTTTCAATATAATTTCCTAAATTTCTTCTTATTTTTGATGGAGCACTTTATAAAACGTCGGCGTGGTTTTTGAAATTTTTACATCATGACGCTAACTCTCGTTTGTTTTCCATTTAGGCTTCTGATTCGTTTATCTAATATGTATTCATTTAATCTCGTAAATAATTCTAATGAAATTGACAATTTAATTATTTTTGCCACATAAATATCTTCCAAAAATTATATATTTTATTTTAATATATAAATACTTATCATATGAACATAAAAATCTCATTTTTGTGCTAAATTGTAATTGGGCTTTTTCCCGCTGTATTTAATTTGAATAAGTACAGTTTACTCTAATGAATGTGTATAGATTATTATTGATCAATTAAGTTGAAAGTTCTCGGAAATACATGATATATAATTAAAATGACTAAGGCAAAAGAAAAGTTAAATAAATAAGAAAAGCAAATTAATTTCCAACAATTAAAACGCGAAATCAACTTTATTGATTTGACAGATGAAGAATTCAGTTCAAAAAAATTATCTTAATTTCTAATATTCACATTTTACCTAATGATCTGTATCTTATCTTCACTAGGGATTCTTGTGTGTAGACTTGTCCTACCTCAATTCCCCAATAAGTTGGACGAGGCGTATTTGTCTAGACAAGCAGACTTGTCCAATTATTTACAAATCCCTATGAAATATAAATTCTGAAATCTTACATAATACCACTGTATTGAATTAACTTGTCCAAAAGTTAGTCACATTGATTTATCCTATTTTGTTTTCTTTAATTTGTTGTACATATTACTTGTTGTTATTATTGCTCTAGTAGAAACTCTTCATAATATGAATCTTTAATTCATTTCTTGTTTTTAAAATGGGCTCATATATATTTGATTTTTGTATCAATATCTTTGTCTAATTGCAATATTGTAAATTATGTAATCCTAATTATTTTTAATTGTTTTTGTATGTTTAGTCTTTTATTAATCTTATTGTTTTGTGTTTTTCGAACTGTTAACTATTGTTTATATATCTATAGTTGTTGTCTGTGTTAAAAGCTTGTTTTTATATTCTGGCATTAGGTATTCTGTTTATGGTAAAGTTGTTTTGTTTGTGTTTTTATATTTATATTTTATGTTGATAGTACATGCTTAATATTCTATATATTTTCCTTGTTATTCTTAATCTTTGTTTATAATTTATATATTAGTAAAAGTTCTAGTTTGCATAATAAATAATTCTTTCCTTTTAAATACTTATCAATCCAATTCAATTCCGACTCTTATCTTGCTAAAATACCATTCCTTATAATATTTAAATTCCCTATATTAAGACACTTGTCTATATTTAAATATATTCATAATAATAATAATTCATTTATTTATTTATATACTTTATATCCCCATATCATATATTGTCTCCTTTTACCTTTATATCTACCTTTTCTTTTCAAATAACTTACCATCATACCTTTATTTATACTTGTCATACTGTATTTTTATAATATACTCCATTTAAGACTTTCATTATAATAAGCTTTAGCATGTTTATTAGTGTTTTATTTCCCCATAAATTAGTTTTATATTTGTAACCTATAAATGTATAATAATTGTTCTTTTGAAGTTTATCTTTACCATATATATATCATATTGCTTTTGTTTCAGAATATTTTTCTTTCAGTGATTGTTCATTAGTCCTTAAGCTTACAAGCTCTAATTATGTTAAATTTTCCTTTTTATTATAAATAAAGTTCGCCTGTTTTTGTGTGTAGATATATTTGTATATGAATTTTCTGTTAGTCTTATATTGTTTTGGTTTTTCGCACTGTAAACTACCCCTTTTTGTCTCTCAAGTGTAACTGTATATTACATTATAACTATTTTGAAATTATTAATATTGTTTTGTTAGTATTTAATTTATATGTGTTTAGTTTTTATTTACATTAGTTTTTATACTGTATAATCTTGTAGCATTGATATGTGATATCTCCCCTTTATATAATCGGTGTTTGGCTCGATTAGTTCATATGTATTATAGCCTAATTTCTGATTGATTATGAAAGGTCCTTGATAGGCCTTCAATAGCTTACCCATGATTTTCAGTTTTGCATTAGACACTCTTAAGCTTTTAACTATCGGGTGTTTTTTTAGCTGCATGAGAACTATCGATATCGATAACTATGATTTGACTGCTGAGAATTTCAAACTGTGTTGACATTTCTGTTCAGTAAGGTTTGGCAAGTCATCATGAATCGTTTAACGCCAGAACAAAGCTTCCAAATTGTGGAAATTTATTTTGAAAAAAATAAATCTGTTCGCGAAGTTCATAGAGCACTTCGTCCATTTTACGGTCAACATAATCGGCCTAGTGAGCAAGCAATTCGTGCAGTTATTGATCGTTTTCTCTATTCAGAACCATCAACAAGACAAAGAAATGTGCGTACTGAAGAGAATATTGCTGCTGTAGCGCAAAGTATTGAAGAAGACGCCGAAATGTCGATTCGTCGTCGTTCTCAACTTGTTGGCCTTTGTCCTTCGACTAAGTGGAAAATTTTACGTAAGGATCTTGGCTTACGTGCCTATAAAATACAGCTCGTGCAAGAATTGAAGCCAAACGACCATCGTTTGCGTCGCATTTTTGCTGATTGGGCTCATTTGAAACTGGCCGAAGATGAGCATTTTTATCAAAGAATTGTGTTTAATGATGAAGCTCATTTCTGGTTAAATGGCTACGTCAATAAGCAAAATTGCCATATTTGGAGCTAAGACAATCCTCAAGCCGTTAACGAATCACCATTACATCCATTAAAATTGACTGTTTGATGCGGTTTAGACGCTGGCGGCATCATCGGTCCTTATTTTTTTCGAAATGAGCAAGGAGCTGCCGTTACGGTGAATGGCGAGCGCTATCGAGCCACGCTCACTGAATTTTTGTTTCCAAAAATTGATCAGCTAAACATCAACGACATTTGGTTTCAACAAGACCTCGCAACTTGCCATACAGCGCGCTTAACAATCGACTTATTGCAAAATCAATTTGGTGACAACTTTCTTTCCAGAAGTGGTCCTGTTCACTGGCCCCCTCGTTCGTGCGATTTAACGCCTCTGGATTACTTTCTATGTGGCTATGTTAAGTCATTGGTTTATGCCGACAAACCAGCAACTCTTGCAGCATTGGAAGCCAATATTCAAGCCACCATTGACGCCATACGGCCAGATTTATTGGAAAAAGTAGTCAAAAATTGGACTGATCGAATGGACCATGTAACTCGTAGCCGCGGCGGACATATGCCGGAAATCATATTTAAAAAATAAATGCCGTGAAATTATCTACCAGATTATAATAAAAGAAATTTCATCCCAACAATATTTCTGTCTTGTATTATCATTTTAAGTTCTCAAGCTCTTAAAAAAACACACCGTATAACTCGATCACCTAATTCATATGTTTTGTATTTCTTGCTATTGTCATTCTGTTTCTTTTCCCATTTACTTTTTCGTTTTATCAATTTTTGTCTGAAAAATTGACATTTACTTAAATTTAATTTTAAACCTTCAGTACATAAAGTGGTTAATATTATTTTTAAATGTTCTAGATGTTGATCTAAAGTTTCCGAAAATATTATTATGTCATCCAAATAATGAAGTGCGAAATTATCGTATTTATCTAAAATGCGATGTAAAAATCTAATCAGAGCTGCGGGTGAAGTTTTTAATCCAAACGGACAGACTCTAAATTGGTAAACTATTCCATTTATTAAAAATCCACAGTATTTCCTAGAATTGGGTTCCAAATTTATCAGCCAAAATGCGTTTTTTAGATCTAATTTGCTGTAATAGTTTTTGTTACCACATTTCGTTAGTAGTATATCTATATTTTGAGGCATTTCGTATTCAGGTTTGATACGTTTGTTAAGTGATCTCGCATCTAAACATATTCTTAACGTTAAATCTTTTTTTTGTACAATAACTATGGGATTGATGAAATATGTATTAGATTTTTCGATAATACCAGATTCTTCTAATCTGTTAAGCTCTATATTAACTTTTTCCTGATAATGGTATGGTATGGGGTAATTCCTGCTCGATAATGGGTTGTCATTGTCTATTCTTATTACATGTTGATAGTTACGGGCGAATACTACTACATCATTTATTAATGTTAAGTTGTCAAATAAAATTTTTATTAATTTTGGTGGGATCAAATGATATGGTATATTTTGTTGTTTAATTATTTCCTCTATATCTTCTAACTTATTTACTGTTCTGAGGGTATTTAAATCCTTTCTAACATCCATTTCTTCTACATTCTGCATTCCTATTCCATCTTCTTTTTCTTCCAATCCGTATATATTATCATCATTATTCCATTTAATATTTATTCCTTCTTCTTTATTCCTCCATTCATTGTCATTACTACTTATATCCAATCTTTCTTGTAAAATATTATTAATCTTCTTTTGTAAATGTTTATCTTTAAAGTTATTATATTCATATACTTCTTCCTCAGATAACTGTTTCTCCATCATTATTTCTATTTCATCTATCTTTATTATTTTTCTTTTGAAATCCAATATCATTTTCAAATCTTTAATGTTATCTATCCCGATTATGCAATCGTATTGCAGTTTTCCTATTATGTAGCATTGTATGACAAATTCCTTGTCTTTCACCGTTATTTCCGTACATATTCTTTTTTGAATCTTCCCCATTCTCTTCCCATTAGCGGCTATTAAATCAGTTCCCTTAGTCCGTATAATTTTCTTCTCATAGTCATCGATTAAGATTGCCTTTTTCTCTTCTAATAACGTTATTTCGGCTCCCGTATCTATTAAACAGCTTAGTACTATGTTCGTGAATTTAATTTTAATTATAGGTAGAGAGTGCGTGTCTATATCATGGGTTCCAGTTTCTTCTATGTGTATGAACTCTTCAAGGGGTTGGTAAAAAGTTATATTATTTAATTTTGAGGGGTAGTTACAGTTTCGTTTAATTAATGTTTTTGAGTCGAGGTGCTTGGTGTCGGGTTCGAATATAGATCTATTTCCGAAATTGACGTTTTTTTTTTGTACACCCTCCGATTCTTCTCTAGAGGGCGATGGTGACAATGGTCTCCTGCAGTAGTTATTAACACGTCCTCTATTTCGGTATCTGTAATTATTCATTCCTCTTCTTACCGGCTGGTTATTATACTGGTTGTAATTATTTGTGCGGTTAGCATCATATGCTCGCGTATTATTGTTATAATTATTACTAGGGTGTGGATTAATCGAAACATTAGGTCTATTATTATAATTATTGAAAGGATTTGTAGAGTGGTTACTATAATTTTGATGATTGTTATAATTTGGAGGAGGGCTTGCTTGGTTGTTATTATAATTCGTGTTGTTATGATTTGTTGCTTGATTCGCCTGAGGATAATTGTTATTTGACCTGTTGTTATTATACGAAATTGTTTCTTGTAAGTGATTCGGTCGATTATTTTGAGAATAATATTGTCTAGATGATTGATTATGTGTATTGTTATAATTGTTATTACTCGGTCGATTATAAGATGTATTATATGGATTGTTGTTTGCATTCCGTTGCGCTGGCAAGAATGAACCACGATTACCCTCTGCGAAGTCATCTAATCTTCGTAAAATTTCTATTAACGAGTCCATATCATTGACACGTTGACAAATAATGGCTTGAGTATCTGAATAAATGAAGTGATTAAGTAACTGTCGTGCTATGGTTGATTCCTCCATATCGGCTATATGTTTACAAAGATTGTAAATTCTCGAAGCATATATTTCCCTAGTTATTGAGCCCATTCGATATTTACCGGTCAAAAGTCTAATTTTTGCACGATTTTGTTGCGCTTCATCCCAGTAATTCCTTTTAAATAGCGACACGAATTTCTCTACGTCCTCGCAGTGATCTTCTATGCGTAAGAACCACTCCTGAGCACTATCTTTAAGTGTAACTCTTATTATATCCATCTTTTGTTTATTGTCCGGAATGTCGATTAGGTAACGCAGGAGTCCATTCAAATAAAGCATGGGATGTACATGTGTAATATCCCCGTCGAAATGAGTAAGGTTTTCTATTTTAATGGTTGGACCTCCTGTGTTTATACAATTAACAGACGCAGTATATCTTTTAATCTTCGTTTCTATTATTCTCAATTCGGATTCGTAGGAATTTTTATTAATATCTTGGTTCGTTCTGATAGTGTCAAGATTATCTTTCACTTGGTTAATCTCCTGTTCGTAATATGTCCTGTGTTCCCCCATCTGAGTGTTAAAACTATCTGTTAAATGTTGTTTCAAATTAACTTAAATTAAAATCTGTTAATTTATTGTTAAATTTCGTGTGTGCTTCGTTACAGGACTTTGTCAATTCAGTTTTTGTTTCCGTGTTTGCGGTTATTATTTTATTATTTGTGATTTCGTAGATTTCCCGTGAAGTATTCTCCAATTGTTTGGCCCAATGTTGGTTATGCACATTTAGAGTTTCGTCCATTTTCAGCAAGCATTTTATCTCGCTTTCTTCAAGAGTTTGATGAATTATTTCTTCGATCTTCTTTTGGCTTTCTTTCAAACCTTTTATGTCTTCTTTTATTTCTTTTTTATCCTGTTTGAGCTGTTCTAATTTGCTATTAATGTTAGCTTCTATTACACTGATATTTGTTTCTAATCTTGTGTTATTGTCGGTAATAAATTGTTTAAAATTTTCATTATTTATTTCTAATTTTTGATTTAAATTAGTTTCTAACTGACTTATATTTTTATTATTAGCATCTAGTTTTTCATTATTTTCTGCTACAAATTGTTTAAAATTTTCATTATTTTCTGCTACAAATTGATTGAACTTAGCTTCTTGTTTAACGTTGTTGTCCGTCATGGTTTGTTGCATATTCATCATTAATGCAGCTAAAGAATTAAGATTTATACTCGTTTCTTCTTTCGGTGTGTCGGGTTGTTCAGTAATTGTGGAAGCGTCGCCCTGATCAGCTTGGTCCTCTTTATCTGCAAGGTTTTCCCTTGACTTGCTTCTTGTTCTTTTGTCCATTTTATTGTTAGGATTGTAAATATGTATATTCTAGTGCTTTTGTTATGTGTTAAATTAGTTTTATGTATATTAATTGCTTCTTGTCAAATTATCTTTGTCTTGTCCCCTTTTTATTTAATTATTCCAGTGTTTATATTTTAATATTAGTATTTTAAGTGTAAATTAATTGTAGGTAGATAAATTGTTATCCCGTAAAAATTGTCTTTGTTTTAAACTTTTTTTTGACTTTGTATGTAAGTGTTAATTATAAGAACAATTATCCCTTTTAGAAATAAACTTACAAATCCTGTTCCTGAGTATAAATAGGTGTCCTAGTACACAAGAAATACCACAGAAAAGTAAAATACAGACTCACAATTATGAACAAAGTTATGTATCTTAAATAAACAAATTTTGAAAACAGTTCTCCTTTTTTTTTATAATTCTTATCCTCTCTCGTTTTATTCTATATTTGTGTTTTCTTGAGCACGTTTTCCAATGGCCACACGTTGTGGCGCCAAATATAGTAGTACTTCCACTGAGATGTAGTTAATGATTATAATTATAAAATTTAATGTTTAAATTAGTATAAGTTTAAGTTTTTAAATGTGAATGATAAATCTCTATATTTGTAGGTTATCAAAAGTTACATATAGATGGGGTTGTACAACATATAACATGTTATATGCATATACATCCACGATGTAATCGTTTTAATAATAAAATGTACATGACCTAAACAGCTGTTCTTGTGTATAATCAGTTACTTAGTTTTGTGTGGACAATATTCTGTTAAGTGTCAGGCTAATCTAGAACAATGAGACTCTTGATTGTCGTGCTTTATAGAAAAAACACTCATAAGGCAGATTCGGTACGTCAATAGAACACATGCACACGAATAGTAAACAAAATCGAAGATAATGGTGTTTTCAAGCAAAATCTACTAAATAAAACAAGAGGATCTAAGGATTATGTAAATAGTTTAATGAGAGAATTAAATTTAAATAAACAGGTAAGTTATAGATATGTATTATAAATTTAAATTGGCATCTAGTCACGTGATAAAATTGAACACAATAAATTATAGGTTACGTGACGATATTCAATCATAACTTTCTTAATATCTTATTTTATTACATAAACTAACTTTATAGACTAACCAGAGAACTGACTTCTTCGTATTTTTATCAAAAATAACCTAATTTTAACTTAACTTGGTAAACATATCTTGAAAAATATCTATGATTGTGAGTTTTCTATTATGAATTGAACTAATTTAATGTATTCAAAATTTTAGGAGATGTTAATGATACTTAGATTGGAATTTGATGGTGTTCAGGAAGGCAGGATCTATCTTGAATTCAAAACGTTCGGGATACAGGTTTTCGGTAGCGGGCTATCGGCTGGGTCCCTGCTGGCTTCGAGTTTCTGTCGATGTTGTCCTCGGTGAAATGCAAAGTTCGTTTTATAAGGCACTGGATGATGTATCAATGCACAAAATACGTTAAAAAGGTGCTGGATATACGGGTAATATTTTTGTAGGTTCGTAGTATAATTTTTCAATATAATTTCCTAAATTTCTTCTTATTTTTGATGGAGCACTTTATAAAACGTCGGCGTGGTTTTTGAAATTTTTACATCATGACGCTAACTCTCGTTTGTTTTCCATTTAGGCTTCTGATTCGTTTATCTAATATGTATTCATTTAATCTCGTAAATAATTCTAATGAAATTGACAATTTAATTATTTTTGCCACATAAATATCTTCCAAAAATTATATATTTTATTTTAATATATAAATACTTATCATATGAACATAAAAATCTCATTTTTGTGCTAAATTGTAATTGGGCTTTTTCCCGCTGTATTTAATTTGAATAAGTACAGTTTACTCTAATGAATGTGTATAGATTATTATTGATCAATTAAGTTGAAAGTTCTCGGAAATACATGATATATAATTAAAATGACTAAGGCAAAAGAAAAGTTAAATAAATAAGAAAAGCAAATTAATTTCCAACAATTAAAACGCGAAATCAACTTTATTGATTTGACAGATGAAGAATTCAGTTCAAAAAAATTATCTTAATTTCTAATATTCACATTTTACCTAATGATCTGTATCTTATCTTCACTAGGGATTCTTGTGTGTAGACTTGTCCTACCTCAATATATATATATATATATATATATATATATATATATATATATATATATATATATATACATATATGGTAAATTCGGGCAGTTGGCGATTGGGGGTCTGTTTTGCTTCAAAGTATATATATTTGGAGAGGCCCTACATGTTTCGGCAATGATGCCTTTGTCAAGTGTGTGAAGTATAAATGACAGAATACAAATCTGTATTCTGTCATTTATATTTTATATCCTTGATAAAGGCATCATTGCCGAAACATGTAGGGTTGTTTTAAATATATATACTTTGAAGTAATGAACCAGACCTTTAATCGCAGACTTATTAAGTTTACCTTATTATACCAAGGTCACGAAAATATTATATTTATATATATATACAGTGAAATCTCCCTTGAACGGACACCTACCGGACTATTCCAATCTGTCCGCTCAAGAGAGGTGTCCTGTTAAGGGAATAGTTGGTGAATTTTTTGGGAATATTAAAATCCATAATGAACCAACGTGATTTTATTAAATATATAAAACATAAATGTCACCTCTGTAAACCAGCACAAAATTTAAAGTAATTGCATTGTACATAATTCCTTCTTACTTATATCTAATGCAACATTGTAAAATAATTCAACAGTTGCCTGGCGAGTAGTTTTCTTAATGTTTTGGTCGTGATAGTGTAATTCTAGTGTGATGAGTAACTCTAGTACGGCTGCATCTCCTCGATCTTGACTAAATTTTTTTAATTGTTTTACCACATCTATGGCTTGTTGATAAGTCGTTAGTTTCATGTTGCTCACTTCTTCCACATCTTCATCCGATCCATCCAGTTCCACAATATCCGACGACTGATTTGTGACAGAGGGCATGTCATTCGTATCTTCTGTTACTAGATTTTCGTCGAAGCTCAAAAAGGCCTCTACGTTGCATTCTTCAATCCCTAATGCTGGTGGTACTTTCCACAATTCAGCTAATAGTGATAGAGGAACATTATCATCTGCCGTAAATTCATATTCTGTGGACATGGTTTTTTGATTTCCAACAATAAGCCCAGCCTTTTGAAAACAGTTTTGAATCGTTTGTTTTGATACTTTGTCCCAAGCGTTCTATATAAAGTAAATAGCATCTAAAATGTTAATTGATTTGCAACGTTCATGAGCTGAATTTGAACACTCAATTTTTGCTAAAATAGTCTTAACGACAATGGTCCTATAGTGCATTTTAAAATTTTTTATTATACCCTGGTCAAGGGGTTGACATACAGATGTGCAATTAGGTGGAAAAAAACACCAATTTAATGTTATGCAGTTCTATGTCCCTTGGATGCGAACAGGCATTAACAACAAATAGCAAAATGTGTCTCTTTTGTCTTTGCATTTTGCTGTCTAGTTCCTTCAACCATTCCGTCATTATAGTACCAGTCATCCATGCCTTGCTGTTGGCCTTCCAAGTAACAGGCAATTCAGTTACTTTTATATTTTTGTAAGCTCTAGGTTTAGCCGCATGACCTATAACCAACAACTTTTCTTTGTCACCAAGCATGTTAACACGATGGTGACATGATGGTGACTCTTTCTTTTGAACATTTACCTCCAACGCATTTTTCCTGTTTTAAATGTAAAGTCTTGTCAGGAAGAGCACGAAAAAACAGCCCGGTTTCGTAGGCATTGAATACATCCCTCGGCGAATAATTTTTCAAAATTGACGGTAATTTATTTAAAAATGTTGCTACATCTTCCACCTTAACACTAGCTGCCTCACCAGAAATAGCTTTGAAGCTTATATTATGGCGCTTTCGAAACTTATCTAACCATCTATAAGATGCGTTAAATCCAGTATAGTCTATACCCTCAGCAATTTCTTTCGTTTTACTCTGCACTATGGGCCCTTTAAATTTGAGAACATTAAAATAAAACTTACCTTAGTATCCCAAATTTTTACCTGACAGAGGAATTCCTTTACTTCTTGCTTTGATAAACCACTCGTAGCACATTCTGTCTACATCTGCACCTCCTTTGTTAATAAAGCATCGTTTCTTATTAACATTAACATTGGAGTGCCACACTTTCAATAGATCGTCTCTATTTTGTATGATATTAGCCGTCTGTGTTTTACCAATACCAAAACGTTTAGCTAACTCACGAACACTAAGTTTCTAACTTTTGTATACTTCCACTATTTCAATCTTTTCCTTGAGTGTTAAATAATTTCGTTTAGATGCCATTTTTATTGCTACGTATATGCAGAAACACACGACTGTATGAATTCGGAGTCTCGGGGAAATCCCTATCTACTAACTAGCGTGCGTGCGAATGCCGTTGCGCATACCGATTTAGCAGCCCGTTTCATATATGTACTTAGATGTGCGCTGTCCGCACAAGAGAGATTTTTTAAAGGAAACGGACTGAATTCTTCTGTCCGTGTCCGTCCAAGAGAGTGTCCGTTCAAAGGAATGTGATTTACTTGTAAATTCCATAAGACAAATTCGGGGCTATCACAATGTGTCCGTATAAAGGAGATGTCCGCTTAAGGGACGCAGCTAGCACGCAGGCTTATGCGAAGCCTGTGTGCTAGCTGTATACGGCAGATACAAGTGTACTCTGAGATAAGAAAGTTGTGTTTATAAAAAGATTAATCTTTATCTTTTTATAGTAACTTCAGGTTATTTTTGATTTAATATTGATTTTTGGTTGGTACTTGTTTTAATTCATTACCGATATTTATACGAGTTTATTAATCTCGTAATTGTTATATTTTTACACTTTCTTACTCACGTGTCTCATATATATATATATATATATATATATATATATATATATTTTTACGTAAGTCAAAAATATATTAAAAGATATTTTTTATATTGAATGAATTGAATATTGTATTTTCTATTGTATCATTATTATCGTATTGAGATTTAGTCTTAGATATTTGATATAAATAACAAAGGATTTTTAAAATTTCTAGTTAAAAAATTCTATAACTGTAAAATTTTATACGTTTGGTACCTCACGGGCATTTTTTTTGTCACATGTGGCTGCACATGCATTA
Source organism: Melolontha melolontha (assembly GCA_935421215.2). NCBI lineage: Eukaryota > Metazoa > Arthropoda > Insecta > Coleoptera > Scarabaeidae > Melolontha > Melolontha melolontha. The sequence continues at coordinate 113,081,554 of OW285236.1, read as the reverse complement.
GAGTTTGCTTCGGGCTGTCAAGTTAGTTTGTTTATTTTGATTTTGTTCTCTTGGGAGAAATTAAAAAGTATATATATTTGGAGAGGCCCTACATGTTTCGGCAATGATGCCTTTGTCAAGTGTGTGAAGTATAAATGACAGAATACAAATCTGTATTCTGTCATTTATATTTTATATCCTTGATAAAGGCATCATTGCCGAAACATGTAGGGTTGTTTTAAATATATATACTTTGAAGTAATGAACCAGACCTTTAATCGCAGACTTATTAAGTTTACCTTATTATACCAAGGTCACGAAAATATTATATTTATATATATATACATATATATATATATATATATATATATATATATATAAAAATCAAAAACATTTCATTTGTTCTCTATATACTCACAAACTATATAATCGATTTTGTGTGGAAGGATGTTTTCATATTTTTTGTTCCAAATTTTATCGGCAATATTAAAGAATCAGCAATATGTGAAACCATTAATTCCTATAGAATTTCTATATCGTAATGTGATTTTAAATCATTATATAAAAACCATGACAACGTCACATATAAAATATGCCAGTATATAATATAATACGAGTATACTGTCACTTTTTATAATTATATGTAATTGAATGTTTATATTTACAAAAAAACTCTTTGAGAAATACGTAAGTGCCAAAACATGTAAGAGATAAATATCTTAAATAAATAATTAATTAAAACAGACCTTAAATTGCCAAGTAAAGAAAATCTCCTATGCATATATGTATGGTTGCGGCCTTCGAAAACTCAGACACTCGATTTTGACGTCGATGTCAAAAATTTAAAGTTTATACTGTGTGTAAATCAAATTTTCATTTTGATGACAATGTCACATTTGACAAACACATAGTCATTTTATTTTTTAAAATGCCGCAATTGTCAGAATTACAAAAGTCTATTATCAAAACTAGATTGAGAGATGGAATAAGCATAAGAACCATATCAGAAGAAATAAATGTAGACAAAAACATTGTATTATTAGCAAAACGTAAGTTCGAGGAAACTCGGTTCATCCAAAGAAAACAAGGCATCGGAAGACGAAAAATATCAAATCATAATGAAAATATGCAATTGATGAATTTTCTAAGAGAAAATCCTTTAACGACTTAATTGCAAGCAAAAATTGCCCCAAATTTTCCGTTTAAAAAAGTTTGCACCTCTTAAAATATTTTCGTATTTAAATATCTGTGTTTTCAAGAGCCGCAACTGCACATATGTATACTGTTTTCAAGTTATCTCTTAGCAATTGTCTCGACAGAATGGCAACTACCATTGACATTAACGGTGAACAATGCATTTTTGTCTGCGACGACAGTTACCGAATTGCTATGCGTGATTACAGCACATGGAAATTATCAATCCTCATGTACATATTGCTATGGACTTTTCCCCATAAATATTATAAAAATGTATGTATTTTTAGTTGTACTATTATTTTGAACGCAAATGTATATTTGACTTGCGCAGTTGGAGCAAGCCGTTTGCATTGATGTGGACAATTTTGAATACTGTATTTTTTTTATGCGAAGCCTGCGTGCTAGCTGTATACGGCAGATACAAGTGTACTCTGAGATAAGAAAGTTGTGTTTATAAAAAGATTAATCTTTATCTTTTTATAGTAACTTCAGGTTATTTTTGATTTAATATTGATTTTTGGTTGGTACTTGTTTTAATTCATTACCGATATTTATACGAGTTTATTAATCTCGTAATTGTTATATTTTTACACTTTCTTACTCACGTGTCTCATATATATATATATATATATATATATATATATATATATATATATATTTTTACGTAAGTCAAAAATATATTAAAAGATATTTTTTATATTGAATGAATTGAATATTGTATTTTCTATTGTATCATTATTATCGTATTGAGATTTAGTCTTAGATATTTGATATAAATAACAAAGGATTTTTAAAATTTCTAGTTAAAAAATTCTATAACTGTAAAATTTTATACGTTTGGTACCTCACGGGCATTTTTTTTGTCACATGTGGCTGCACATGCATTAGAGTTTGCTTCGGGCTGTCAAGTTAGTTTGTTTATTTTGATTTTGTTCTCTTGGGAGAAATTAAAAAGTTTCTTTGTAATTTATTATTTTTAATTTTGATCGGCTGTCATTAAGGTTTTTAAGACGTATGCTGCGGTCATTTCCATGCGTTATTTTTTACCTTTATAATATTGTTAAATGAGGCAATATTAATCTTTATACTTTATAAAGATTTTTTTATTTTATTTTTTATTTTTGTATTCAATTTTCATTTAAATTTTATATTGTGTTCTTTAATTTAATAATCCTTTCTACACATTTTAACAAGTAACTTAAAGATATTTTCGTTACTTTTCTCAAACAAATTTTGAGTGGCGCCTAACTATTTTACTAATTAAATAATTTTCCACTTTTCCGATTGTAACCCTGAGACGTATTTCACCTTTCTACAGGATTATCGGTACACCCTGCTCTGGAAAAGATACATTCACAAATATATGAACTGAATGTATTGTGTTCTTCACACCCGATTTTTAATAATATTTTATATTATTAAAAATACTTTTGTATTATACAAAATTGGTGATGTTTTACCTACTCAAGTCTGTTTCAAATTATTTTGTTCTATACGCATGCGGTTCGGCGGTTAAAGAGTGAAGACACGGTAATACAGTTTCTACAGATATAATTGTTACTGTCTGATGGAAACACTTCCTAATTTTGCAGTTGTTATGTAGACAGCGCTGAATATTCTTCTATGCTGTCTTAATAATTTCTGTTACATAGTTGTTGTTTTTTGTGAATGCGTCTCTTCTCCAGCAGCGGCATACCGATGAGCCTGTAAAAAGATTAAATACGTATCCACGTCTCTGGAGAGGATACATTCGCAAATACATGAACTTGCATTGTGTTCTACACACCCGATTTTTAATAATATTTTATATTATTAAAAATATTTTTGTATTATAGAAGATATATCAAATAAATTCAGTGACATGATAATGTTGAACAGCAGTTTACATAAAAAGAATATAAAGTCGACAAGAAACACTTTTTAGTCTACGTAAAGTTAGTTTATTAAAAACAACAAGATTAATTGCGTTAATCTTATTGTCCTATACTGTTTTGAAGTTTAATATAAAAAATTATGAGCAATATTCAAAACAAGAGATTTAGAAACAAACCCAAATTAAACTACTCAAAAAAATTAAAGGATCAACATTTCACTTTTAGCAGCGGGTTATCGTGCATAAATAAACAGTCTACACCAGCAGCATGGATTGAGGTTGTACATGCTCTTCAAGAATTTCGTCGCTATGTCGCCGTGCAGTTAAGGAACCTCTTATAACAGCAAGTGGATGGAGTACGCCCATTCAGTGAAATTTCTGCCCAGACCATTACGGACCGCCACCAAAAGGTAAACCTTTTTGGACACATGAGGGTAAAAATCGCTCATTAGGTCTTCTCGATACTCGAATTCTTCCATCGATCATCCATAATTTGGACCTCGACACATCTGAAAAAATCACTCGTTCCCAGTAACGCAACTACCAGCGTTGATGTACCTATGCATACAACAACCTGGCTTGCCGATGATTTCTATTCAACTTTGGTTTTCTTACTGACCGCCTAGATCATAAATTAAGAATGTTTAGTCACTTATTTGAACACGTCGGGCTCTCAAAAGATCGTTTTGAAGAGTACTATCGGTTCTTGTATGATTTAGAAGCTTGAAGTCTCAGAAATCGGTTGTGGATTGGAGTTGTTGCGCGATGGCGACCTTGTCCTGATGTTTTCGTGAAGATGCCATTTTGTTGGTATCTTTTCCAGAGTCTCCAAACCACAGACTGACTAACAAGGAGCTGCCGGGCAACATATCGCTAGAACCTCTCTTCTTGTAACAGCGTTTCTACTCTTGACACTACCGAATTTAGATGCCTCCTCATGTCTTGCTTGACAATGCAAGTGCAGTATTTTGTATTTTAAAACTAAAAGCAAAATTCTAACGATAAATAAAAAGAAAAATTTTCTGTAGCAACACTTTGACTTTTACCCAAAGTCAAATTACTTCTTCGTTCTTTATAGAAACCGCAGACAAATGATACAAAACTAGGATATTGTAAACAGTTACATTGATAGAATCTATGAAGCGTTTAGCGGACGAGAAAACAATCTTGCCATGGCTTTCTCGTTCGCCAAACTTGTCGCCACGTGTACGTGGGGGCTATACTGGGACAGAAGCTCAATAACCTAGAACCACCTCCAAAAATGTAGATGTTCTTCAAAAAAGGATTTTAAAAGATTGCGTTAGCATACTACAGGCTACCATTTATTCGGTAATTTCAAGTATGCGAAATAAACTAGGTGAATGCGTAAGAAACAGATGAGGATCAACGCACAATTACTGTTTAAATGATTTTCTACGATCATATCTTTCTGAAATTTTCATTACTTCTAAATAAGTCTATATTTCTTGAAAATTCCATTTAAATACACGAATGTTTACTGGGTATTCATGTTAAATGGCGGTCAGTACATTTAGAAATGTTTAGAAAACTATTGGTTACTTCGAAAACTTGCTGATCGGAAAGAATACTCTAATTTTAAAATATTCCGAGAACGATATGTAGTGAAAACAATTTTCAACATCTGTTTAATATTAGTTTCTTAAATTAAAATAATTTTATTATCTATATTAACAGTAAAATTTTGTAATTAGATAGAAAGTATAATTTCTTTATACTTTAGATAACTCATTTAACTCCTAACTGAAAAATTTCCTTATAATACTGAGTATCACAACCGTTCAAAACACCGCCTTAAAATGTTTTGTCATTTAAAGTGATATTTATTACTTTGTCATTATTACATATTACAAGGTAAATGCGCGATAAGTACGTACTAATAAAACACAATAAATACGTACAAACTGAAGGGGGCACGCACATATATATGAAAGGAATTTATAGATTTATTTACTCAAGCTAATGTTCGTTACCGATATTCTGCTAATAACTTAAACATATTTGCTTAAATATGTAATGTGGTGCCTTTAAATAGAATTAATTTACCTGTATGAAAAGTGTGCGAAAAACTTAGTCCAGGAAACATCTTGAAACTATGTAACTGAAGGCACAGAAAAAAAGTTTTGATCTCAAAGTCTAACTATGAATTAATTTATAAACGCACTGCGTCAATGTCAAAACTAGTTTTACATTAATAGCTCGTTAATACCCATGTCATACGTTCGCGGCATTTAAAATCCGGACGATTAGATATTTATTTTCAATAGTAATATCACAAGAGAGTGAGAATATATTGAAAATAATTCGACAGATTTTCGAAAACTTGTTGCTAGGGAATAGACACGAGAACCCGTAGGGCTCGAGTGGCTATTCCCGAATGGCAACAAGTTTGAGAAAGACTGGAGAATTATTTTCTAATTATTTCTCACTCTCGAGTGGTATTCGAAAGATTATTTTTTAATGTTTAAATAAAAAATACAGCATAAAAATACAACTTTTTAATATTATTTCTGTACATTTACAAAATTAATTAGTGTTAAAAGTTTGTATGTGAAATACACAATTATTGTAAATGTTTTGTCCGTTAGTGGTGGATTTTGCAACATTCTTCTGTTCTGTTGTGTTAAAAGTTATAACTTCTCCCTTGTCTCTTAGGTTATTAATCAAACTTGAATGATGTTCATTATTCAACTGCAGGTACGGTTTCAATGAACTAGATGAGCTGTGCCTCTTAATTTTTATTATTTCCTGCTCGTTAACACCTGCTTTCGCTAGATGAGACACTGCACTTGACCTTGAAGAATGGTTCGTAATTTTTATTTTTTTAGTGTCCAGCCCAATCATGTCCGCCGATTCTTTCATCCACTTCGACATTATGTTCACCCCCAACGGCATATTTTTGTACCATCCTGAAGAAGACGGTTTATCCCAAGCAATGTTTACTGTTAAAAAAAGTCTGTCAGTTTTTATATGTTCGTTCCTCTTGCTTAGCAATTTCTTGAGCAATCGGACAGGACACGCATCAGGCTTTTCAGTATTTGGTATTAACCATTAACCATCAGTCAACTTTTGTGCTCCACCTTGCGCTGTTTTAGAGAAAACCGGATTATACTCTACTCTTCCAGTGGCCAAACCCAGCATTGTCTGTTTCTTCTTGAAAATCATGCACTAAACATTGACAACCTTCTCTCCCACACCATGCTAGCTCATATGAAGCAATGTGATAAAAGCATTTTTGCAAACCGAAGGGTGTCTCCTCATCGTAGCGTTTTATTATTTCCATGATTTGTTCATTAGTTGTAATATCTTACGTTTTGTATTTCTGGCTTCTCTCGCAGATTCTTCGCAGATTTAAATTCGATATCTTTAAAGGGGTCTAATTTTCTACTAAATTCGTTGTAGTACAACTCTTGCATTAATTTGGCGGTTTTATTCCACATTGTTTTAATAACGGCTTCTTTGTAATCTTCTCCATTGCACCTTTTCATATTAAATCCCCAGTCTTTGAAAATGTTTGCCAGTTTTGTGACTGGTGTATTTCCTTCTAATTTGTAAACCCGTTCGTCGCAAAATGATTGGAATTGTTTCCATATTGAATTATTACTAACCATAGTATTTTTGCACGAATTTTCTTTAATCTGTGCGTTTATATCTTCCACTGATGATGAACTAAAACGCTTATGGTTCATTGCTTCCAATTTGCAATAATACTGGTGACAGGTGTCAAAACTAGAAAATACGTTGTCAACAAACAGAAACAAAATACTAGAAAATATTCTCGGGAGAATAATGTACTAAGATTATTCTCACTATAATAATATTGTGATTGCACAGAATTAAACACGTGCCCGCAAATACTGCTAAACGATTGGTTAATAAAATTATTAAAAAATAATCACTATAATTAAGCATTTTAATTCGGTTTTTGTATAATTAAGTTGTTGCGTAGATAACAGCAAACTGACATTTATCAAAATTATGTTATACATTTTGTTATAAAATTATGTTACTGAGTGAATAAATAAAATAAATAAAAAAGACAAGTATTTATTAATCTGAAAACTACAATTATTTGGTTTTAATTTTTAATACTCAATTTCAGCACCATTTCTGTCTAACACCTCTTGTAAATGTCTAGGAATAGATGTTATGACATTATGTATAAATTTTGGTGACAAATTATTCCAAATATCCTCAATCTTGTTAGATAATTCTTGGACATTTACTGGCCTAAAATTATTCCTTCTCATCGTCTTAACAATGTAACCCCGCACGTTATCGATGGGGTTCATATCTGAACTTCTAGAACACCACGGCAAACACTATATTATTTTCTCTAAATCACTGAGAAACGACTCTTGAGTGGACTGGACAATTGTCGTTTTTAAAGATGAAATTTCTTTCAGGACACTTATATCATTTCTGCTGAAGGTAGAAACACAGTTTCTAATATTCTAATATAATTGTTACTATTAAATCTTTCTGCCTATAATCCAACAAACACCTGGCTCATGTGCGCAAATCCAAACCCAGACGTTTACTGAGAATCCTCCGCTCATTTGTGATTTTTGAGTATACTTTTCGTCAAATCGTGAATTAGGTGGTGGTCTCTCCTTTGTATATTATAGTTGATTTATATATTCGGCGATTTAAGGTCTGTTTTACTTTATTTTTTTATTAAAGTAAAACAGACCTTAAATCGCCGAATATCTAAATCAACTATATATATATATATATATATATATATATATATATATATATATATATATATATATATATATATATTATGTATGTATAGTCAAATCTAGCAATAGCAAAGCATTTCCGGTTTCAGCTAGTATATTATAATTACTAATTTCAGGCTTGAGATCAATTCTTTACCATCTGCAAAATAATCTATGACGCGTTCATTAAAATTAGGTATTTTAAGTATAAACGACTTTCCTATATTTAACATTGTTAATGCAGAAAATTTTCGTTGACCTATAGTATTTCGTAAAAAAAGTATTTTTCTTTTTAATATTCGCTCTCTATAATTGTCATCCCCAATATGCATAACATAGTTATTAATTTTACAGCTTCCGAAAAGGTTTCATTAGATTACATTTAATTACTTGAGGTACCCACAGAGCTATTCCACTGCGGCTGTTCTAGATCTATTGTGCTACTCACTGAGTAGTTTCACCAGCTCTGCTAATTAAATTAAGGGTATATATATATATATATATATATATATATATATATATATGTACATAGATCATTATTTCGGGACCTTTGTATGTTATGGTAAATTCAATTTGTTGGCGATTTAAGGTCTGGTTTTACTTCAAAATGTATAAAAAGTAAAACCAGACCTTAAACCGCCAACAAATTGAATTTACTATATATATATATATATATATATATATATATATATATAGATATATAGATCATTATTTCTTGACCTTTGTATATTATAGTTGATTTATATATATATTATGTATGTATAGTCAAATCTAGCGATAGCAAAGCATTCCCAGGTTCAGCTAGTATATTATAATTACTAATTTCAAACTTGAGGTCAATTCTTTTCACTGCGGCTTTTCTAGATCTTTTGTGCTACTCACTAAGTAGTTTCACCAGCCCTGCTAATTAAATTAAGCTAAGCAGCTTCGACTGCGGTACTTCTAATTATAGTTCCGCTTTAGAATATTGATCTCCTACTTGCCATTGGCATAGTACATGAACCGCGATTTAATTTTCATCTTGACAGAATCTACATATAGTTTCTTCTGTCAATCCCATATTATTCATGTTTGCTTAAAATATCCCGTTAATAGACCCACTGTCGTATCAACAAATTTACACTGAGCTCAGTGCCTTTAACATGTCTGTATGGGAAAATGGCAACAATGCATTCCACGCTGTCTATTAATTTTTCCAACGCAATAGTGTAATGCAGCAACTTCCTCTTGAAGTATCATAGTATCTCTACTTAGACGCACTTGAATCATAGTTCTGTTCCCTCAAACCGATCATTGAAAAATAGCAAACACAACAACCAAAAATTCTAACGATAGCAAAGCATTCCCGGGTTCAGCTAGTATATTATAATTACTAATTTCAAACTAGAGATCAATTCTTTCCACTGCGGCTTTTCTAGATCTTTTGTGCTACTCACTAAGTAGTTTCATCAGTCCTGCTAATTAAATTAAGCGTAGCAGCTTCGACTGCGGTACTTCTAATTATAGTTCCGCTTTAGAATATTGATCTCCTACTTTCCATTGGCATAGTACATGAACCGCGATTTAATTTTCCTCTTAACAGAATCTACATATAGTTTCTTCTGTCAATCCCATATTATTCATGTTTGCTTAAAATACCCCGTTAATAGACTCACTGTCGTCTCAACAAATTTACACTGAGCCCAGTGCGTTTAACATGGCTGTTGGAGAAAATGGCCACAATGCATTCCACGCTGTCTATTAATTTTTCCAACGCAATAGTGTAATGCAGCAACTTCCTCTTGAAGTATCATAGTATCTCTACATAGACGCACTTGAATCATAGTTCTGTTCCCTCAAACCGATCATTGAAAAATAGCAAACACAACAATCAAAACTTGTTCACCAACAAAGAACATTTCCATTCATAATGACGCCGCTTGTCATACTGACTCAGAAAGGGTGTAGGAAACTACTCGTAGCGGCGCTTGATTGTAACTACGACCATTTACGCGTGTGATTCAAATTTCCAGAATTCACCACCTCGTATATAAAATAAACGACTTGTAAAGGATACTTGTGGGATTAATAAATCTAAATTAGTAATAACAATGAATTGTTAATTATAAAAATATTTCAGTGTGTATCGACTCTTATTTCAGTATACAATAGTTTACTCATATTAATAATATGAGTAAAGTAATTAATTTGTTGTAGTAATCGCTAAAAGTTTTTCCATCATTTCTTCAAACAAGTGAATTGTTTCCACCTGTAATACTTACAAATGAACAGAAACCTGTAATACTTCTTTGAGTATTAGAGGAGTGGAATTTAATTAACAAATAAACTTTTCGTCATTTAATTTATGAATAGTTTATGTTTGTGCGTGTATTAAATGCCTCAGATGATTGAAAATGCCGCCGACTATGAAATACGAGCTGTCATTCATTTCTTAAACGCAAGAGGCTGAAAGCGACCGAAATGTATCGGCAGATCAGTCAAATGTATGGAAAAAACTCTATGAGCGATGGAATGGTAACAAAACTGGTTACAGCAATGGGTTACCGTCATTAATGATGACCTGGTGCAGAAATTTGATGAAACAGTTCTAGGAAACAGACGCAGACGCTTTATAATTTCATTATTACTAATAAGATTCCTCAAGTTTCAAGAAGTTTTGAAAAATCATGTTCACTATGTCTTGTGATAGGCGGGGCAACTTGATCGCCCTCTGTATTCCCTAATAATGCCCAGTGAGTCTCATTTGTTCCTGCACTTAAATATACACCTGGAGAGCGTTTGTCAAAATGACGCTGCAGTGATTAGCAAATCAGGCGGTATATTTCTATGAGGATATGATACAAAAGTTGGTCATACGATACGATAGGTAAAAATTATGTTGAAAAGTAAATTATAACCCAAGCTTTCATTTAAAAGTAAAATTGCTAAGAAAATCGCCTTGTGTTTCTTACTATCAAAACGATTCTTACTTAAAAAATACGCCTCATAGTTTTCAAAATATTTAATATTCTCTGGCAAATAGGTTTCAATATATTGAAACCTGTTTTAACGATTGGATTTCCGAGATTTTGGCATTAAATTTGGCATATGTTTAAGACATCTAGATATTTAGAATAAAACAACGCACCTGTATCCATATTTTCCATGGCATAGTGGCTATAGCTGGAGAAAAACGTAGGCATACGACGGTGTTTTTTGCGAAAATTGTTTTTAAAACTGACTATGAATAAGTTTGTAATTTTAGCTTGAATAAACTTACAGATATATATTACATCCAACATTTGAATAATTCTACATTTTTTAATATGTAAGTTGACACCCTTGTTGCTAGCAAAGCTTCTTTAATTTCAGAGCTTAAAACGAAATTTCTAACACTTTCACTAGTGACTTTAGTAATAACATGTGCGTCTATGCTATTACTAACTCAGTATCTATTAAGTATAGACACTGTAAGTCGGCTGTTCATGTCAACGAAGTCTATAGATTATCTGGTCTACTATAATTATTTGAAATAGTTGCTTTAATAACAACACTACTCGCTAATGGGGGTTATAACAATTCCTATTATTGATGGTAATATATTGTCTTTTTATTATAAATAACACGGATTTAGTTTCCGAAATATAATATACTGTTTAAATAAATGTTAAAAACGAAGAAGTAAAAAGAAATAGAAAATTAAACCTAAATATGTTTTACCATCAAACAATGTTAAGAAATCTTCTAAATTTTCTGAATACATTTATGTCTATTTATAGATTAACCAAACACGTTTAACTTACCGACTATACGTATACTTTTACATCAGCAGGTTAATAATTTGTTTTACAACCTTGAATTTGTTTAAATTTCAACTACAAATAAATTGAAAATTATCACTTACCATATGCCAATTAATATTTATGAAGTATGGTTTAAAATATTAATAAATTTGAATTAAAGAACGTTTAATTTAATTTTCAAAAATAACAAGCCTTAATTGGAATCTTTTGAATGTCCTTTTTTTTTAAATGAGAAAGAGCGATACGGTGGATTATTACTTAAATCTTAATTATAGGCCAAGCGCCACCTAAATACTATCGCATATGGAATATAAGTAGTTCCAAGGATACCATTATCACTTTAACCTCATCTACAAAGAAATTAATTTAGTATTTCAATAGCTAAAGACTACATTTCATACATTAACGCCTACTATAATAATGACGGTTGAAAATTATCTCATCCAAGGGAATTTTAAGTGCTTGTATCTCTTCAAATCGCGTAACAAATATAGGTTATTATTCATAGTTATATTAGCAGCAGTGTTTGTAACATAAATCTGTTTGTCTTATCTTTTGAAACATTACGAAATAATACTGTTCTTTATTATAGTTAAGTACTGAATGTATATATGTGCCATATATGTATATGATGTAACTGGATTCCGGGTTTTCTTCCGCGTTTCCATTGTTTGGTCTTTGTAAAGACCGGTGCTGGTTTCTGGACTACGTTTCGGAAAAATCACATTTGCCATCTTAAGGTCTGCGATAACTGTCTGCTTCTGCTTCTGGTTACTCGTAAACTGACGTAGCCGAGTTTAGGATGGTGGTTATATACCCGCTTACCGTTCTGGTTGGTTACACTTGGTTGAGTGTGTGCGCGACTCCGTGTCGTTGGGCCTGTAGCTGGAGTGTGCTGGCTGGGTTCCGGTGTAGGCGTTTTTGTTTGTTATTTCTTGTTGACAACTTTTTTGCTTGATACTGGTTTCCATGCTGTTGGTAGCCTCTGGGTATCATCTCGCGAATTCAAATTGTCCGGACGTTTCTCAATTTCGATAGCTTCCCTGATAATTCTGGTTTTCATATGTTCTATGTTCACCAATAATTTGGTATTGCTGAAGTCTATCGTATGGGACGTTTCCTTTACATGCTGAGCCAAAGATAAAGTTTTCTCGTCTTTTCTTACGGAGCTTTGGTGTTCGTCTCTTCTTACGTTTACCCCTCTGTTTGTTTTGCCGATGTACGTCTTCTCGCAATTAAGGCATGGAATTTCATATACTCCCTGGTTTTCTATTCTTGTTTTGGGATTCCGAAGGACTGTGTTGATTTTTCTGTCTGCCTTGAATGTGGTTTCAATGTCGTGTCTTCGTAGGACTCTGGATATTCTGTCGGTGGTACCTTTGACATAGGGTAAGTAGGTTTTGGCTATTGATTCCTCTTTTTCCTCTTGTGGTGTGGCTCGTTTGGTTTTAATGCTTTGTTGATTGTCCGTTTGCTAAAGCTATTCTGCTGGAGTGCATTGTGGAGTTTATTCATTTCTTCAATGACGCTATCTTCATCTGCTAATCTCTGTGATCTTGTTACTAGGCTCTTCACTACTGCTTGCAACTGAGCTGGGTGGTGGTGAGACTGTGCGTTGAGGTGCCGGTCTGTGTGGGTTTCCGGTACACTGTATGGCTTAATTCTCCATTTTCTTTCTTCTTAACCAAAACGTCGAGGAATTGTAGTTGGTTGTTTGATTCTACTTCCATTGTGAATTTTATTTTTGGATGGATATTATTCAGATGTTCCAGGAAGCTCTTAAGGTGATCTTCTCCATGTGTCCAAATCACGAACGTGTCGCCAACATATCATAGCCAAAGTTTGGGTTTATGGGTGGCCGTCCTTAGTGCTGTCCAAGTCTTCCATGAAGAGGTTCGCTATTACTGGTTACAGTGGACAGCCCATCGGTGCACCTTCTATTTCTTTGTAACGTTGATCGCCATAGATAAAGTAGGTGTTTGCCAGGCAGTTTTTCACCAGGTTCATTATGTGTGGTGAAGATTGGTATTTTCTTTCGATGGTCCCAAGAGCTTCGGTTACTGGTATATTGGTAAACAGTGACACAATGTCGAAGCTTACTAATAGCCAATCTGTTTGCACTTTCTCTTTCTTCAATATCTCGATGAAGTGGCTTGCGTTCTTGGCGTAAGACTCGGCTTCTTCGGCATGTGGTTGTAGTTGTTGGGCTAGGTATCTTGCCAACTGTTGAAGAGGTGACCCAATGGAGCTGACTATGGGTCTTAATGGTGCGCCTTCCTTGTGGACTTTTGGTAAGCCGTAGAATTTTGGGCATCTCGATGACTTCTCTCTTGGAATGAGTTGTTTTTGGATTTCCTTGTCGATGGAACTCTCCTTGATTTTAGTTTTAGTTGTTTTCTCCAGGTATGTTGTTGGATCCGTAGTGATTGGTTGGTATACCGGATCGTCTAAGAGAGTTTTTATCTTGGTGTCGTAGTCGGTTGTGTTCATTACCACCGTAGCATTTCCTTTGTCCGTTGGCAGTATAATAATATCTTCGTTGTTCCTTAATTGTTTAAGCTTCAGTAATTCTTCGTGCGATAAGTTCTTCGTTGGTGGTTTGGCTGTCCGTAGTATTTGCGATACATCTTGTCGGATTGCTTCGGCCGTATTCTTATCAATCCCAGATATAGTTGCCTCTACCCCACAAATGATCTCTTCTACTGGTATACGGAGCGGAGCTATTGCGTAGTTAAACCCCTTCCCCAATACCTTTTGTAATACTGCATCCAATGCACCCACACATTGGATGCAGTATATATATATATATATATATATATATATAATAACTTCGTGACCTTGGTGTGATATGGTAAACCTAATCAGTAGGCGATTAAAGGTCTGTATATTACTTCAAAATATATGTATTTAAAAAACTCTACATGTTTCGGCTGTGTACGCCTTTATCAAGAGAATACAAAATATGAATGACAGGATATAAATGTCAATTACTTGACATTTATATCCTGTCATTCATATTTTGTATTCTCTTGATAAAGGCGTACACAGCCGAAACATGTAGAGTTTTTAAATACATATATTTTGAAGTAATATACAGACCTTTAATCGCCTACTGATTAGGTTTACTATATATATATATATATATATATATATATATACATATATATATATATAATAACTTCGTGACCTTGGTATGATATGGTAAACCTAATCAGTAGGCGATTAAAGGTCTGTATATTACTTCAAAATATATGTATTTAAAAAAACTCTACATGTTTCGGCTGTATACGCCTTTTTCAAGAGAATACAAAATATGAATTCATATTTTGTATTCTCTTGAAAAAGGCGTATACAGCCGAAACATGTAGAGTTTTTTAAATACATATATTTTGAAGTAATATACAGACCTTTAATCGCCTACTGATTAGGTTTACCATATATATATATATATATATATATACATACATATATATATATATATATATATATATATATATATATATTAAATCTTAAAAATTCCTGGAAATTCGGCTTATTGATGAATTAAATGTAATAAAACACTTTTTAACATTTCGACAACTATATATATATATATATATATATATATATATATACCGGGTGGGGCACATAAAGTGTTACAGAGCAATAGCACTCAAACGATTAATCATATCGAAAAATGTTTCAGACAAAAGTTTCAGTGTTCGGGAAGGCGGTCATACTGGGCCACCCAGTTTTTTGATCGGTGTAAGCGTAGAAGCTACGTCAATGTCAACTCCAATTATTTAAATGGAACCATGTATTTTCTTTTCAATAACATTCTAGTATTCTAAGCCATTTTTTTAATCTAAAATGCAAATTCGATTTTAATTGCTTCCTCCTAACACTACTTTAAAAACTAATGATTTGGCAACGTTCCATCAACTCATAATAATATAGTAATGAATAGCTCAATTCAATGACAATACAGGCATAGCAACATAAACGTAATTTAAATGTCAACAGTTGTCAGTTTACTTTGTTAATATTGCTGATTATTGTTTTATTGTAACGCTACTGTATTGTATACAAACTGAAAACTAACTAAATTACAATAAATGTTGAAAGTGAAAACTATCTGCTGCTAAGCATTGTGCAAATCGGATAGGATTAGCATCCTGTACCTTTTGTAGCAAATCTTCCGTGATTAACATTACCGCGACATCTATTGTGTTTCTCAAATCGTTGGCGTCTGCAGGTTGCGTGACATAAGCATGATGCTTAATGAAATCCCATACAAAAAAGTCAATAGGATTAAGATCTGGTGATTTTGCTGGCCACGGCAGCAGTTGGCTATTACGACCAATCAATCTTTCTAGCAAGTTAATATTAAGGCATTCCCTTACAATGCGTGCGTTGGGAACTGAAACCCCGTCCAACATAAATATTACGTCCCGAAAGACAGCTAATAGAAAATCATCAAACAAATTTTCAAAGAATTGCAGAAAATTTTCCACATTTAATCGGTTTGGAGAATAGAATGGTCCAATCACTCTCCGGTTAATAATCCCCATCCTAATATTCTGTGAAAATCTACTTTGATGACAAACAAATTTGTATAGAAGAATTTCAAGATGAATTCCTAACCTTGTTTTTGATTATAATCCTTCTTGGAAGACGCTCCATAGAATTATTCCAGTTTTTCGACAAACGGGGAATGTAGAACGACAAGAAGGTAGGCGACCAATAGTCCGGACAGAAGAGTTGATTTATAATGTTAGATAAATAATGACTAATGCTAGGTTGTCAGTTGGTTCTTGTCATACAGTGATTGTCATATCGTATAACTTGCTTGCAAGAAATCCTCAATATTGATGTACTCGGTATATAATTTTAAAGATAAAACTACAAGGCGAAGCTTTCTTTTCGAGCGAAGCATGGTTTCATGTTAATTGATTCGTTGACTAACAAAACAGAACAGTGTGTACGAAGTCCAATAAATTTTATGTTGAAGCTCCTTTACATCCTCTGAAAGTTGGTGTTTGATGCGCTATGAATAGAAAAAAGATTATCGATCCAATTTTTTTACTGATTTTAAATGCGGAAAGATATCGACAAGAAATACCCTTAGTTTTGTTTAATCGCCTTTACGATGATGAACTAGTTTTAAGTTACTTTCAACAAGATGGTGCTAGAGCTCGTACAGTGGGTGAAACAACATATTTAGTACGAGAAATGTTTGGAACTGTTTGAACAACGAATATGAATTTCCTCAAAGATCTTGTGATCTTACAGCGTGTGATTTCTTTCTACCCTTTTCAAAAAGTTCAATCAATCAATTATTAGTGCAAATATATCTTCATATACATGATATATTTATACAGAAAATTAAATATAGTCCCATACTGCAAAATATATTTGACAGCTGTAGGCGGAGGTGCGCAAAATGCTTGGAGGAAGGTGGTGGATAATTTCAACATATTCTATAATTTATTATATATATAATTAAGTGTTATAACTAGCACTTGATACTAATTCTTCATGAACTTTTTCCACTCTTTTTCCATTCTTTTTTTTAGAATTGTTTTGTCCAACGTTTCCCTGGGCCTACCTCTATTTCTCTTGAACGGTGTCCTACATTCCCAAACTCACTCAACTCTCTCTCACTCACTTCACACTATAATTTATTATACTTAATTTTAATTTGGTGAATTAATTAATCACACAATCCAAGATCATTACTTTACTAATTTATTTATTAACGAATATGAAATTTCAAGCGATATTAGAATTATTTGCAAACGGAAATATCATTTGATATAAACTGACATTTAGGTATACGATAATCTACAAAATTGTGTGAAGTAAATGCAAGTAAATATAACGTGTGTATAAATTGTCGCAAAAGCTACACGCAGCGACGTTCTTCATTTGGTTCATTTGGTTCTGAATAAAAAATCTTAATGTTAAAATGTCGTATCATGCTTCGTTTGTTTTCACGGGGTTCTTGAAGTTCAGACTTTTAGTGCGTAACTAACCTTTGCTCTTCGATATCTGTTAATAGAGATAGATGCAATTTAGTTTAAAGAAAAAATTTTTACTAGTATTATTTCGTAAACGTTTTCTTTTTGATTTAAAAGCTTGTTTTAAACATTTATTCATTAACGTACTTCCACGAAAAATACAATTGGCAACGTTGTAGAACAATAAGTTTATATTTCAAAGTGAGTTCAATCAAAATCATTACTGTCAAATTTTGACATTTACGAATTTACGAAGCATGATACGACATTTTAACATTAAGATTTTTTATTCAAAACCGAACGAAGAATGTCGCTACGTGTAGCTTTTGCGACAATTTATACACACCTTGTATATGGTTCTATCGTGCTCTTCATATCAGACGTTACTTCAAATTTCCATGGATTACTTTGACGCTGAATTTTTGTGAACACCCGATAGATATGTTAGATTTCCTTTATATATAATATTTTCCAAACATGTGATATCAAGTTTCTGATATTTTCGTTAAAAAGTACAAAGGTTTTTTAAGATCCCCCATAAAATATTAAATCTGGCTGCAAATTTTTTTAATTATTAATAAGAACAGTGCCAATAATAGTAATAACCAACACACTAACGACCATGTATTAGTAAGTTTAAATGATGTTGATCATGAGAGGACATACCGGAAATTTCGGAAATAATGTAAATAAATTCTCAATAATATGTAGTAATATCTGTATCATATAAACTCACTACATAATAGCTTTAAAACTCTCCTAAATTAAAAGTTCAAGGTTTGCATTTGCACGTAGCAATTACAAAAAAGCAACCAGTGCGTCAATTCTCCTTTTTTAGAATTTACTATATATTTTATTTTTTTACATATTATTACAACCGTTTAATTAAATTAAGGTCAAATAACTAGTACAGGCAATAAAACTTAAAACTATACTTACACAAATAGGATTGTTTCAGCCTTTACTTGATGAAATTCCATTATAACTATTATCGGGATAAAATAAAACAAATGATTAATTGATTAATGAATTTCACTATTTTTAACTTCACAAAGTAACAATCGTTTCACTCACACAGGAACTTGGTCAGACATATAACTAACTTATGAACTTTACATAAATATACCGAACAAACAAGTTTTGGATAGTTAGAAGGGTTGGTTGGTCTTTATTACTTAATGTCTACGAACGAAAACTTTCTACCCAAGATTAACCATCCCTGCTAACTATCCAAAACAGGTGTTTGTTACGATATATTTATGTAAAGAAATCTTATGTTCGTAAGTTAGTTATATGTCTGACGAAGCTCATGTGTGACTGAAACGATTGTTACTTTGTGAAACTCAAAATATTGAAATTCATGAAAATTTGTTTTATTTTATTCCGATAATAGTTATACTTACAAATTTTGAAAAAATATACATTCCACAATATATACATAAATATATACAAATATATACAAGCCTGTTTGATGGTGCTGTAGGTCCTCGATAGAGGGCGCGCTAAGATCATTAAGATTAATACGAAGACGATTCGTAAAATAAGTTCCGTTAGGTTATTAAAAAAAGCACCAATACATGAAGAGGTTTTTATTGTATACAACTTAAAACTACTACTTTCAGCTATTTTTACAAATAGTTTTCATTAAGATTGAGACATTTGTCATAGCGCTGAAGCAGCATTTTAATGCCCTCTTCATATAACTCTGCCGCTTGTGAATTAAGCCATGCTGTAACACTGTGTTCAGTGTTTATTATAGTCCCTCGTTGCATAAAGTCTACAATAAGAATGCCTTTCTTGTCCCAAAAGACAGTGACCATGACTTTTATCGCTGAAAATGATTGACGGCACTTTCCTCATAGGCGAGTTACAGCGATCCCACTGTATTGACTGCCTTTTCGTCTCAAAGTTAACATAGGCGCCCCAAGTCCCATCACCTGTTCGATATGCCTGAGGAAGTTTTCAGCTACAACATCGTTACATGTCAGGAAACTTAGTGCCGATCCCATTCTTTTTGTTTTATGGTCTTTAGTAAGAAACTTTGACACCCATTGTGAACAAAATTTGTGGCAACCTAAATGTTCAGTAACAACCTCGTACAAAACTGTACGTGAAATTCGAAGGAAAAAGTTCTATGATTGTGAATTGCCGATTTTCACGATTTTTATCTTTGACATTAACGACAAGTTCGTTCATCACGGCAGGTGGTCATCCACTCCGTTCTTCATCATAGACATTAGTTTGCCCTTCTCGAGAGATTCACGATTAATCTCAGCAGCCTTCATGTTCTTTGCCCACAAAAATCGGATAACAGCACACAATTCAGAGGCGGTGAGATTTTCAATTGCAGCAGCCATTTTAAATAATAGCACGAAAGAATGTCCGAACTCTTACTAGCACTGCCAGACTCACACTGCACCAGACTACACCGCAGCGCTGCGATCGAATTTTTATATTTGATCACTCTCGATTGGTTGATAAACGAATAAATTTGTCTTTATTGTATTGTGTGGTGATCACACACTACCTTTTGGGAACATGCGATCAACAGGAATAACCTTTGATCGAATCCCATTGTTTGTATGATCAGTCACCCTAACTGCTCTACTCCTACTCCTATCCCTACCAGTTTTAGAAAGAGCAATTATTATACTTTTAACTGATCGAATTACTAATACCTCCTTTTTTGATCCAGCAGGGGGATAAGAACAATTAAAAAATTCGTATTACGTTGATTCTGTCCTTTCTAGAATGGAGTAGAGAATGGAGTGGAGTAGAATGGTTCAAAAGTTGGGCGTCCAAAAGACGCCCAAGTCTTTTCTTTACAGTGACTACCGAGGAAATAATTTAAAAAGTCTTATAAATATGATGGTGAACGATCACCAATTGTAGATCCGTGAAATAGCTTAGCTTCTAGGCATATTTGCTGACAATGTATGCAATATCTTGCACGAATATTTTGGTATGAAAAAGTTATCGGCAAGATGGGTGCTGACCAAAAACGAAATCGCGTGACAATGTTTGAATAATATGTACAAACGTAATCCAAGTGGGTTTTGCGACGTTATGTAACTGTTGATGAAACATGCATGCGAACAAGGAAATTATAGCCAAAACAATGTACTTTCGTTGGCAAATGAGCACCAAGGAAGACAAAAGTGGTTCCATCTGCTGGAAAGGTTATGATTACAGTGTTTTGTGATTCGCAAGGCATAATCTATATCGATTATTTGAAAAATGGAAGAAATATATACTAGATTATTGGACCATTTTAATGACGAATTGAAGAAAAAGCGCCCACATTTGGCAAAGAAATAAAAGTTGTATCACCTTCGTCTGCAATTGTAACCGCAAAATTGGTCTAATTAAATTTCGAATCTACCCCATCCCCCATATTTTGCCGTATCTGTGATTTTTTTAATATTCCGAACGAGGAGGTCATCTCTGAGGCAAAAGCCTATTTTTCAGAGTTTCAAAGGCCCTATTTCTTGGAAGTCATATATAAAATTTAGAATATCACTAAGAAGTATATAGAAATGGATGGAAAACAATTTAGATTTAGACACAATTATATATGCATTAACAGAAATATTTTTACGTTGAATATCAACTTAATTTTATTGAAAAATGCAATAGCAATATATAACCAAATTTGAAATAAGGCTACTTAAATTCGTTCTAAAAGTATGAGATAGCAAATGAATAGACACTTTTAAACAAGTTTATAGAAAACCATACATCCGTCTCGGGAGTACGGGAAGTATCGCATTAGTGTGCATAGAATCCGGATAAGTTTATTGGTATGGTATACAACTATATTTGTTAATTGGAATTTTTTAATAGGTTTTGCATAACCGTGAGGTTATATTATAGTTCAAAACTTTAAATATTTTTAAACATACCACAATAATCTCTAAAATAAGAGAGCCGATTAATATACTTTTTATTTCCAATTTATTAATTTTTCCGTAACAATATATTGACAAACCTATTTTACATCAATACAGGATGTCCTTAAAAGAAAGAGACAACGTATGAAAAATGTAAATATGCAATTATATAGAATATAAATCCAAAAAAAAATGTGAGTTAATTGCGAAGCGAACCCCCTAAAATTGTATTATGTGCCGCCCATGGATTTGGAATATCTCTAAAAAAATACCGCTATTGAATTTACACGCAAACACATGTTGCAATGTTTATGTTTATAAAAACTCTAGAAGATAACAGCTTTTTATGCCAAGAGTTCGAAAAGTCAGCTGTTAAAAATTTATACTTTTATGTGAATTTTTAAAAGAAGATGTAAGATGTGCGCTCTACGGGCCATTTCACGTCTAATTTGGTAACAATCTACCTTTAATCAACGACGTAAATATAAATCATATCGAACATACACATGCATACACGTAACGATCGAGAACTGATTGAATCGAAGACACAATTATTTCAATACATAAAGCTAACCGACAATAGAAAAAAGAGTTCTTTGTGATATAGTCGGTCGCGCAGTGGCGTGACAAAAGTTTTATAAATATCTTTATCATTTTTTTCGCATATGAGGGAATTTTGAGAAAATATTTTGAATTTATATTGTATCTATATAATTATATCTTTCTATTTTTCATACGTTTCCTACGTTCATACGTTCTTTCATTCAATGACACCCTGTAAAAGGTTTCTACTAACGCCATTGTGTGAATAGTGAAAATAGAAATAAGTTCTAACCTACAAGTGGTAATTTCGAGTATCTCGTCTTAACATGGACATCACTTTCCTATGTACTACCGTTGAGTAACAGTGTCATTTATCATGAGTTCTATTTCTGAGATGCGTACCAAGCAACGATTTGTAACAGAATTTTCAACGCTGGAAGGTTGTGCTTCTATATAAATTTACAAGCGTTTGAAAGTTGTAAGCAACGATTGTAGAAAACTATGTATTTCAGTTTTGTTCTTAGCAAATTAGAGTGTTTCTCCTATTTGGTCACCTTATTATATTTACCTTCAGTTGTCCATTGAAAAGATACAAGTGTTTATCATTCGAATTTGATGGCGCCTATCCTGAGCGTAATATTGACTACAATTTGCTATGGTATACAATTTTTAAGCCATCGTCGGAATAACCTGGTACGAGATTTGTGTGGAGGATTGTTCGTGGTATCATTGAGTGTCCCCACTTACTTTCCTCTATCAACTTTCATGTTCCCCGTATATCCTGTAGTTCTTCTTCGTGCTACCTCTGAATTACATGATATCATATTGAATTGAATGTATAATGTCAATAGATTATAGGTTATGTTACGAATTAACAATATTTATAGCCTAATTAAGTAAAAACATGCTTACGTAACAAAAATTTAATAAGAGAACTATTAAAAGTCATTTATAAGTATTTCAAATTCAATATTTTATATTTTATATGAAATTGGAAGATTTTTCTTTAAAATGTCCATTATTTACAATATAGTTCTGATAATATACAATCGATTCACAAAGGGTTGATTCTTATATGAAAATAAGTTCATATAATTAAAGATCTAATGTGAAACAGCGTTCATGGTGTAATCTAAAAGTAATAAACACAAATATAAACGATGTTTGAGAAATGTTCTAAAAGCAATAAAATAAATAATACTCTCCACGGAATAAAAACTTAAGAAAGCAGGCTCAGAAATTATCGAAGATGAATCGTTAATAAACTTCCAAAGTATATTACAATGTTCAATAACCCATTAAAAATTACATATCTATGAAGAAGAGATGTCTACATAATAACGAGCCATCGAAATAATTTATAATTGGAGTAGACTGTGAAATTGGGTTGGTAATTTAACCACTTCCACATAATGACATTTATTATTTGACATTGAAACTATAAGTTTGTGTCAAATTTTTCAAAACTCTTATTAAGAAAATTGTTTGTGTTTAGATGTAAATGGACAACATTTTAAACAACTTCTGTAGCTATATGTAAATTTTGATTATGATTTCGATATTAAATAAATTATTTGTTTTCTTTTTTGTTGTAGTATCATTTCAATGCCATAACCTTTTTTTACAATGAAACCAAATGAAACTGTAAAGCATCAAGTAATGTGTCATTATGTGGAAGTGGTTAAAGTATCAACCCAATTTCACAGTCTACTCCAATTATGAATTTTTTCGATGGCTCGTTATAAACAAACCAAGTGACAAGCTGATACATTTGTATTTAGAGGTTAGATATATTCATCTTATTAACGTCCATTCCAAATAAGAATAAACCGTTGGGAAAGATAGGGCTTAAAATAAGAGCTTGTAATTGGCTAAAATAGAGGCCGCTTTTATCCAGGCAAAATTATGTTTATTTAGTTCTGTCAAATTAGCGTTTTGCTGTCAATACTGACCGGTATTTCTGTCTGTGCTAGTCAATTACATGTTTTACTAGTTGTTTATTGTGCTATTTAAAGATAGTTCTTTATAGAGATTATAAAGTGAAAACATCATTTTCTAAAAATATTTTATCACTCATTAATTTATTTCATTTATTTAATCGCAATCGTTTTAGAGCATGGATGACGCAGCTTTACCAGGTCCATCAAAAAATCGTAAAGGAAAATATGTAAAAAGTGGACAGAGGCAGATGGCTTACAATGTGTATTTTAAGAACAAAGCTAATATGTCCAAAACAGCTGCTGTTCGTAAAACTTCAAGGGAAGTAGGGCTTGGTAGAAATACTATGTTTGACATTATTAAGGAAACTGAAATGTCTGGAGTTACACAGTCTCCATTAAGAAAACGAAGTTGCCGAGATGGTTACAATAAATTAGATGAAGTATCAAAAAGTACGATTAGAAGGCACGTGCATTCATTTTACTTTAAAAATGAGTTACCAACTTGTACAAAAATATGTGAAGTTACCAGTTTACCTCCTTTAAAAACGAACATCACTTTGGAGAATCCTAAAGAAACTCAAGTGAGAAAAACGCACACGAAATAACATATTAATTGAACGAAATGATATTATATTATCTTATGGAGACGTCGTTATTTGACAAGTATAAGAAAGTTTCGTGCAGAAGGGAGAAAAATCTATTATTTAGATGAAACATGGGTGAATGCAGGTTACACAAAAGCAAAAATATGGAAAGATACAACGGTACTTAATCCAAGGCAAGCATTTGTTGAAGGTCTTTCTACTGGTTTAAAAGATCCATCTAGAAAAGGAAAGCGACTAATTGTGCTTCACATTCGCAGCGAAACTGGTTTTATGAATGGGGGTTTGTTATTATTTGAATCCAAGAAAACTGCAGATTACCATGAAGATATGAATAGTGAGGTGTTCATCGCATGGATGCAAAATATATTACCTTCTCTTGAGCCCAATAGTGTTATAGTAATGGATAATGCGCCTTATCATTCTACTAAAACAGAAAAATCACCTACTTTGTCATGGAAAAAGGAGGCACTCATTGAATGGCTTTTAACCAAAGGAATTTTAGCTGATAATTCTATGCTAAAGATTGAATTGTTTGAGCTTGTAAAAAATTACACATCCTGTCATCCATTTCATACGTGGTCGATGAAATAGCTAGAGAAAGTGGCCGTACAGTTTTACGTTTACCTCCATATCACTGTAATCTTAACCCCATTAAACTTATATGGGCTCAAGTCAAGCATCATGTTGCGGCCAATAATAAGACATTTAAATTGGACGAAGTAAGAAATTTATTATTAGATGGATTAGACATGGTTGATGCTGACGCATGGAAAAATAGCATTCATCACGTTATAACAGAAGAAAACAAAATGTATGATTTAGATAATATTGTTGAAAATGTATTAGAAAATTTGACTTTTACTGTAAATACTGGGTCATGCTCAGAATTTTCATTAGATTCAGGTTCTGATCTAGAAGATGAGTAGTATTCAATATATATATTCATGAACAATATGCAACATAATGAACTGTGGTGTGTTAAATTTAGTTATGTGTGTATGATGTTCTTGATTTAGATTCGTGTGTGTATGCGATGTGTTAGATATATTTTTTTTATACTTATAAATTGTATAGTTTGGTAAATATAGTGAATAAAATGTAAACCAAATATAATTATATAATAATGTTTACCATATACATTCATGAGATTGTAAGTTGTTTCAGGTCCTCAGAAATTGTTCGACGTCCTGGGTCTCAAGTAACTACCAGATATTGTGATAATAGCGGAATATTAATGAAATTTCTAAGTAGAAATTATTATATAATTTTTTTAAAGTAATTATGTAAGAGTAGGTAAAAGATTTAATGTATATTATGCTAATAAAAGAGGGTTTTACACTCATTGTGTTCAGACATTTATGAAAAAAATTGTTTCTACTGAACACACGGAGGTTCCCATCAAAGCAATTTCTCTTTTTATTTATTATTTTTTTTTTTCAATTACATTGAAATCTGAAACTGTAATCAAACCATATTTCTGCTAAAAGCAAAAAAAATCATTGTACGATAGTAACAATTTATCCCATACATAAACAAAAAAGTAAGTATTAATCAGCCATAACTTGAAATAAAGGAACGAACACATATACAAAAAAGGTTTAAGTATATCAATACGTTAAGCACGTATTACGCATTTGTTACAAATGAAACAGACATGCAATATACACATCTGCAACTGTACACATGGACAATACACCTCGTATTTTCCAGCATTTACTTCTGCTTAAGACACGTGTTTCTGCCATTTACTATTAGGCGTCATCAGTTAAGCTAGTGAAGTAATTAAAGCTTAAATCGCCTATAAGGTATAGCAAATTTTGTCCTATCAGGTAGTACCATATAATATAGTGACATCTGACGGACGAAAGAGACTATGCCGAAAATGGCAACCCTTTCCTTGACCGGCTATGCCGGTACAGAAGGGAAGAAAATACGTATATAGGTGTAAATCCATTAATACGATGCCAGATGGCAGTAAATATACAAAAAAGGTTTAAGTATATCAATACGTTAAGCACGTATTACGCATTTGTTACAAATGAAACAGACATGCAATATACACATCTGTAACTGTACACATGGACAATACACCTCGTATTTTCCAGCATTTACTTCTGCTTAAGACACATGTTTCTGCTATTTACTAGTAGGCGTCATCAGTTAAGCTAGTGAAGTAATTAAAGCTTAAATCGCCTATAAGGTATAGTAAATTTTGTCCTATCAGGTAGCGCCATAGGTGTTAATGGACTTACACTTATATACGCATTTTCTTCCCTTCTGTACCGGCATAGCCGGTCAAAGGAAGAGTTGCCATTTTCGGCATAGTCTTTTTCGTCCGTCAGATGTCACTATATTATATGGTGCTACCTGATAGGACAACATTTGCTATACCTTATAGGCGATTTAAGCTTTAATTACTTCACTAGCATAACTGATGACGCCTAATAGTAAATGGCAGAAACACGTGTCTTAAGCAGAAGTAAATTCTGGAAAATACGAGGTGTATTGTCCATGTGTACAGTTACAGATGTGTATATTGCATGTCTGTTTCATTTGTAACAAATGCGTAATACGTGCTTAACGTATTGATATACTTAAACTTTTTTGTATATTTACTGCCATCTGGCATCGTGTTAATGGACTTACACCTATATACGTATTTTCTTCCCTTCTGTACCGGCATAGCCAGTCAAGGGAAGGGTTGCCATTTTCGGCATAGTCTCTTTCGTCCGTCAGATGTCACTATATTATATGGTGCTACCTGATAGGACAAAATTTGCTATACCTTATAGGCGATTTAAGCTTTAATTACTTCACTAGCTTAAATGATGACGCCTAATAGTAAATGGCAGAAACACGTGTCTTAAACAGAAGTAAATGCTGGAAAATACGAGGTGTATTGTCCATGTGTACAGTTACAGATGTGTATATTGCATGTCTGTTTCATTTGGAACGAACACATGTTTAACCAAATACTGAAACTGGAAAAATGCTTACGTTTTACCTATCCTTTGGTGCAAGACTGCTGTTTTATCCTTTTTTGTATGTACTTACTTATTATAGTAAAATGAAAATATTTTTAAATACCATTTTTAGATGTATAAAAATTTTTATCGAAATGATGTGAAATGATGTGCAGGTAAATGAATTTCCTTATTGCTCTCTCATTATGGATACTATTAAAATAACTGTATTTTGTAAAATGCTGTATTTTTTAAGCTAAACGATACACAAATATTATGATAATTATAATACACATTTTTCACATTTCCACAAAAGTTTTGTTCTCTAATAAAATCAAAGAAAGATGTAAATATTTCTCCTGTAGTAATTTTAACACATTCTCACAGTATTTACGCACAAATTTATTGTTGATGCAATACCTTCAAACAATAAATAACAAATTATAAGATATTGTTTGAAATATTTTATATAAGTCTAATACCTTGCATTGGTATTAGACACAGGTATTAAACACAAACATCTGTTCGACATTTGAGTCAACAAATAAACCTTTCTGTTGGTACAACTCACAAGTTATTAATAAAAGATATGCAACGTTATCCATAGCGTGTCACAGAGTACAAGAATTGTTAGAAATTGATTACCCACGTAGACTACATACAGTTTTGTAATTGGTTTGTAAATATGAACAATAATGGAGAACTTTCGCAAAGAGTCATCTTTACTGATGAAGAATGGTTTTATAAAACGGGATACCTAAATTCACAAAATACAAGAATTTGGAGTAGTGAAAATCCACATGTAATTAATGAAGAATCGCTACATCCAGAGAAAATTGGTGTTTGGGCAGCGATAAGCCAAAGGCGAGTCATTGGACCAATATTTTTTCAGGGAACGTTAACTGCTCAAAGGTACCGTACGGAAATTTTACAATCATTTGTCAATCAGTTGCATGATGATGAACTTCAAAATGCATATTTCCAACAAGACGGAGTACCTTGTCACTGTACTGCAGAATCTTTGGATTATTTAAGAGAATTTTTTGATGAGCGTATAATTAGTCGAAATACTGAAACTGCCTGGCCTGCACGTTCATGCGATTTAACACCTTGCGACTTCTTTTTGTGGCCTTATCTAAAAAATAACATATTTCGAACACCTATATTGAATTTGAATGATATGCTACAGAGAATCGAACAGAAATGCATGGAAATTAATAACAATCCAGTAATGTTGCAGAATATCATCAGAAATTTTGAACGGAGGATTTTAAAGTGCATTGATCTTGAAAGACAACATTTTCAACATTTGTTATAGTTTTCATAGATACCTATTATTTGTTATTTATTTGTATGTATGAAACAGTCAAAATATACGACTTCGTAAGTTAAGTAGTAAATTTTAATTTACGACATACTTATACAAAATGTTCTCAGTAAATCACATGCTACTAGATTGACTTTTCAAATGAACACTTGTTATATAAGACAAAGAACGAAGAAAGACAATAAAAACACCAATATTTTTATTAAACGTACGATAATTGACAATCAATCAAGGATTTTTATAATAAATATCTCGTTGCTATCCAAATTTAATTGGTTGTAAGGTGATATAAAATAAAAGATCGACATAAAACACAATATTTGAAAAGCAGGTGTACATAAGAAAAACAGGATTATAGAAAATTTTTCTGTTTGAAAAACTATAAGCTTCTCCGCGGTTATAAAAGAGGATAAGGCGGCAAAAAGAGGATTCTAATGCGAACAACGTTATTGAATGATCATTAAATTTATTTTCACATTTAAGCGGTACAATTTGTATATAATTATTAGTTTTGAAGTACCTTTAAGTTTTGATCGTTTTGTTTAGCATATATTATATGTTCTGTTAACTTAACGTTTTCATTTCGATCTGAGATTACAATTTTTAATTTAATAAAATTAAAAATTACAAGGTCAGTGTAAGCAACACTACGGATAATAATTTAAAGTCTGTAACAATTCAAACTAAACATTTCAAGGATATATGGATCATTAGTTTTTAAAAGCTTAATTAACTATTAATTCAGCATTGTAACTGAATATTTATGCAAAATATCAAGGTAAATGCGTAGATACAGATTACTATAAACGACCCTAAGATATTAAAATTTAATAATCAAAGATTCACAAGTTAGGGATCAGATTAAAGTTTATACAAATGTGTGGAGATGTGTGATAGACGTTTTGTTCTGTAGTAACTTTACTTCCGCTCAACAAGCGTCCAATAACACACTCTCTTTGAAACAAATACATATATCGGTAAAATCAAAATATCCATAGAAGCTTTCATTTTCAAAGTGTCAAATCAAACAACTTGTGTCATAACAAACACCTTGTGTCATTACTTAGCGTTTCGATGATCTAGATCCCCTAGGCTAAGTGAAATATACAAGTGTGCTGATTTAAATATTTATTAAAAATCTGTGAAAGACTTCAAGCTATATGTGTATTCCTGATTATCCTCATAAAATTGTATAATTGTATAAAGGTTAATCAATGAGATTTATAATATTTTCGAATACATGATTTGTAAATATATTTAAAGATTAAATAATAAATGAGTTTTTATTAACATCTCGTATTATTTCTTTCAGTTTACATTGGATACTAGGCCTAGTTACGTAGAACACGAACACAAAACCCTGAGACTTACACACAATTTCAATTTCAAAGAGATGTATGCGTGAGCGACAACTTACATTTAAAATTTTATACAACTACATAATTGCATTAAACTTCACGGATATATGTATGTACATTCTTTAATTTGTCCTATTATGGTTTTTTCCGTTGGGCAATATTTTTTTTTAAATAATAATAATAATTATTATTATTAAACTAAACATTCTTCAAGCGAAAATGCAATACTTTTAAATGTTTTAATAATAATTTTTTCAAATAGCGTAAATTTTTAAATTAATTTCGTAAGTAATTTGTATAAAATTGTATAAAATACAAATTTTACTAAACGCTGTAGATCAAATAAAAAATAAACAGATACCGGTCCTTAAAATTTGAACAATCGTTTGTTGAACAATTTTTATTACGAAATTAAAGTAGATTCATAAATTAAAGGTGCCGTTAATAAAGTTTAAAATCACAATAATGTCATAAGGAACAAATATGAACATTAATCGATCAACAACCTTACGTGAAACATCTTAATGTTTTCTAATCTGGTTCGATGTTAACAAAGAACCGTGATTCATAATAAAGTTTTGTTGCTTAAACTAACTAATTTACGCTTATTAAACTATGAAATACGGATAAAGTGATATACGTGGTTGAGTTGGCTGTAATTGCTTTCCATCTCAATGCGCTCCTTCATAACTAATCGAAAAGGTCAATTTCCTGTCCGAAAGAGAGAGTTTCCTGACTTGTTATTGACAAGTTTTAAATTCTTTACTCGAACGACTTTTTTTCTTATTTTATTCATTTCCTACATACAGTTAAATTCCACTGCGATACGTATTTCCGTAAAAATTTATTATTATTTAATTATAAATAAAAATGGATTAGAAATTGAGATTTAAATTTAGAACTAGTATTCTTTATTCACGATGGGAAGTATTACAAAATTGTCTAAGATTTCATCTTACAACAAATTCACATAGTCTATGATATTGTTATATGTACAGTATGGTTCTTATCATGTGTCCAAGTAAAAAGTTCATCTAGTTCTCTTTGACGTACTCTCAACATTTTGAGGTGTGTTTTAAATTAAACTTAATTACGAAAACAAAAACATTTTTAATTCCAGGGTGGTTTAATAACTCCTTAAAAAATCCAAGAGATGGCGCTAGTAATATGACAAAAATTTACATTTAATAAGCGTCATTTGTTATTAGACTGCTGTCAAAGTATCAGTTAAATCTATCGCGTGGATTCATTTTTATACTCGATTTAAGCAACAAGATTTGTTGCTTACTCATGGAAACTCATGGAAAAACATGAGTTGGGTGTGGTGATTAAACACTTGTATTTAAAAGGTTTAACACCGAAAGAGATCAAAGCCGAGTTTCATGAAGTTCATGGCACATCTGCTCTTGTGTTTGCGACTGTTTACAATTGGGTAAATCAAACCAGGCTGGGTTTGAAAATATCTCGGCAAGATGGGTGCCTCATTTGCTCTCAGTGGATAATAAACGCAATTGTGCGATCGAATCGGAGGCTGGTTTGGCACTTTTCTGCCGCTGACGTGTTGCTACTGCACTACATAACTGTAGGCGAAACATGGATACACTACTATACTCCAGAAACAAAGCTACAGTCGAAACAGTGGGTTTGTAAGGACGATCCGGCTCCGAAGAAGACAAAGACAGTGGAGACACGGTAATAGAGTTTCCGTCGGATACAGCTATGACTGTCCTATAGAAATCACTTGCTTTGCCCTACTCTGGTAATATGAACGGCGATGTTTGATTTAGCATTCGTGATATTGACATTAGTCAATGATCGAAGCCGAGTGTTCTTCCAAGCTGCCTTTGTGACTTCTTTGTAAGCAGCAGGTACCGTAGTAGATGTTTTCGTTGTGAAATTTGTCTTTCCCAGCATCATACACTGACGAATCTATAGCAAAATGAAATACGTGTCTGCATGTCTGGAAAGTAATTTTCGCACAAATATTAACTTAACTGTTGTACTCTCCATACTCGATTGTGAATAATATTTTGATATTGAAAATATTTTTGTTTTATACAAGACATTGTGAAGTTTTACCTACTCAAGCATCTTTCATATTGTTTTTATTAATTACTTAAGCTTAAAAGTCATTTAGGTTTTCGAATTTTCATCGATCAAATACAAATAGTAGATAACTTAAATTTGTTTTATTGGCAAAATTTCAATAAACATTGAAAATGTTGTCGTTCTTGTTCAATACATCTTAAAATCCTCCGTTTAACATTCATAACTATAACTAACACTAGCCTCCCGTTACTTGAATTTATGCATCTGCAAAATAAAACGCATTCCTTTTTAACAAACTACCAAAGTAATCTAGATGAACTTTTCGATGGCGTTAATATCCGCAAATATACTCTAAAAAGGAAAACAATGACAGGTTTGCAACTAAGGTAATGAACGTCTTGTTATGTCTGTTTGTAAATTATTTCAGCCATCAAATGAACTAATTTAGGAATATATTCTCTTAATCGGCATATTAGAAACTTTTAAACGCATAACAGTAATTCTTGCTTGAAAATTTGTAATAAATATTTTCATAATTATTGCGTATACAACGGACATAGACAGAACAAAACGAACACTTTTTCGCAATTAATTCTTTTAAGTAGATAATATTTGTACATTATTACATCGCCATTTACACATGACTGTATAATTGGACAAAGAGATTATGGGCAAAGAATTCATAAAATTTCCCTAAAACTATTGAACACAACATTGCAACTAGTTTTACTATGAAGCTTTGACAAAAGCAAAAAATTGCCACAAAAACATAGCTACGTGGATGAGTCTCCATAGAAATCTTGCTCCTTAAACTTCACGACGATATTGCAATGACTACATAATGTCTTCTCAGCAGCGAATTATAGTCGATGTTACGTTCAGGATAGACATGATCAACTTTGTAACTCATGTACTTCAAAAAACATCGCTGCAGTTTTTCAATAAACAATTGCAAATAAATATAATGTGGTGACCATATGGGTGAACCATATTCCAGTTTGCTGACAACAAAAAGCAAAGTGTAATGTTTTTTAGCAAAGACAAGTTTTGAAAGAATTTCCAGGTCCGCAAAACAAACTCCAAAGTTTTAGATGCAACAATACAGGTGTTATTAATACGTGAAGCGAAGCTTAGATTAGAATCAAATAAAACCCCAAGATCCTTTACACTATGAGCCTTCTCAAGATTATAGTCATTAATGTAATATACTAGTGAGTCAATAGAATGAACCTTTTTCGTATAAAAAACTAAACAGCACTCCCTATCGTTTAATCCTAATTTGTATTTAGAACACCATTGAGTAATTATATAGATATAATATTGCAAGTGACATCATCCCATGTCCTGATGGAGACATAGATTTTCAAGTCATCCGCGTAAGCGAGTGAAGGAGATACGACAAAGACGTCAATAAGTCATTGAAAAAGAAAACAAACAACAATGATCCCAAATGCGATTCTTGTGGGACACCGGATGAAGCAAAATATCCAAAAGATTTATAACCATTATAATGAACGTAATTAAGTTAGTTAAGTATGACAGGTAAAGCAGAAAAATTAAGAACTCAACCCAAACGCTGAAAGTTTAGCAAGTATTCCATGATATATTTTATCAAAGGCACTACTAAAATCAGTATATACGGCATCCACTTGTCCACATGCATCAAGGTGTTCGCTAATAAATTGACATATGGTCACAAGATTTGTGACAAAAGATCGTCCACGGACAAATCCGTGCTGACCAGATGAGATATAGAAATGTAGGATTTGGTATTAAATGTAGACAAGAATAAATGATGCTTTCTATAATTATTAACAAATACCTTTTATGAAAACAGGACTTATTCTAGTACGCTTCCAAGTCGTCTGAAAAGTAGAAGTCTGAATTGCCATATTGATAATTAATGTCAAGGGTTTCACCACAGCAAATATGAGAAAACACGGAATTAAAATATCACCCATGGCAGAGTAAGGCGTAAGAAATCTTTACTTACAAAGAAGAATCTCAAGCAAGGATTTGAATGGATCCAAAGTATGAAAGTGTGTACGTTCGAGTTTTAGCAAACACCAAGTTTTTCATAAACCAATCTCAATTTCATCAACTTTAGTATAAAGCACGTCTATGACTTTAACCAACCTAAGGACACTGACAAAGTGAAATATTTGTATCCTACAATAAAATAAAGTTGGTTTCGTGTAATGATATGAAAAACCATTTGGTATGGTATGTGCACTTGTGTTGCTAGAACGCTTACATGGCAGATATTATATACAATGATTAGAATAGCACCTATTTCCTCTGCTACATCAGAAAATGGTAAAAATAATAAAAAAGACAGCTGTCGATCTTATAAAAACCTTTCAATGGACAATTCAGCTTTGTTTACTTAGGGTTCAGTAACTTTAATATGATTACGTACGATTACGAATATATCTGTTTGTGAATCATTTGTGGACGAAAACTTTTTAGAACTGACCTAATTCACCTTCCTTTTCTTGTGTATTACGTGAATTTTTTTTTGTTATGATAAGTAACAAAATAAAATAATATGAATACAAAAAATACCGCTTTTATAAACACACACTGCAATGTTTATCATTATAAAACACTAGAAAATAACATTGTGTATAAGTTTTGTTATGGTAAGGATTCGATAACTTGTACAAAAGTCAGCTGTTATTTTTTTCATGAATTTATAAAGATGATGTATTAAAAGAACATGTAAGATATGTACTCTACGGGTATTTAACATCCTTTTGGTAACAAACTATCTTTTATCGAAGAGGTAAATGTAAATTGTATCAAACGTAAGTAACGATCAACAACTGAACGAAATTATAACAAAATTATTCTTCTTGTTATTGTCAGTCAACTTTAACAAATCGACTTTTATAATATAGTCCAATATGCAAAGTAATGACAAAAATTTGTTTAATATTTTTGTCATTTCTTTCTCGCTTATGAAAGGGAATTTTGGACAAATATTTTGGGTATATATTTTATACAATTATATCTTTCCATTTTTCCCGGTATAAATTGGAGAAAACTGAAACATCTATACATCAAGTTAGAATAATGTCACAATTAATCATAACAATTGTTATAAAAAAAATCTACACACATTATTGTATTGTATTTAGTACTTACAGAATCTTAATTTACAATACCATTGTTTCCATATTTCCAAAATGTAAATATCTTAAATGAAATCGTAAACATCGAACTGTATATTACAAAATATTGTGCAATTGGTTATCAGTTTCTTTAAGTAATACGATAATTACTATTTGACGTAAGAAAAATAGCTGACCACTGACCTATTTTTTATATTATTTCTTTTTACTTTTAAACGTATTAACCAAATTTTAAATCGTTAGAATTAAAAACCATAAAATCAAATTGTAACCTCAATGCTTATCTGAGCAATTCATCTTCATTATGAATGAACTCGTAAACACATATCTACGTATATTTTCACTTTTGCTGTTGGAGTAATCTTGAAACAACAGAAATTGAATTTTATGCTTTTATAATTATGATAAGTCGATTTAATTTGAAATCACAAGAAACTTTGTTCCTAGTACGAAAATAATTTTCTTTGTCTCTCCCAACATTTTAGTAGTTCACTGTATTTATGCTATATTGAACTTATTGCATGTGAAAATTGACAATTATTCAAATCTCATTTCACATGCAATTAACGCTTAATTTGTTGGGATGGTTCTACAAACTGGGAGAATTGTAGAACCAATTTATATTTATATTATATTTATATTTATTTACTATAGTATATGTCAATATGGGAACTAGAGACAGAGTAGCATTTGTGTTGAGAGTTACATTAAAAAAAAAACATGAAAAAATATTTCTCTATACGTTATTACTATAACCTACTATAAACAATAACAGTCAAAACAATGGAAAGCGTTTTTTTTTTTTGCGAAACAGGATTATGAAAATGATTTTTGAATTCCAAAGGCGTAATCTTTATTGATTATTTACAGAAGCGAACCACCGAGTGTCCTTAAACGAAAAAGACAACGTATAAAAAATGGAAAGATACAATTATATAGAGTATGAATCCAAAAAGTTGTGAGCCAATTACGACGCGAATGCCAAAATTTAAAATTCGTTGAAATTTGTATTATGTGTCGCCTATGAATTCAGAATAATACCTCTATTGAAATTACACACACCCATGCGCTGTAGTAACAGCTGCCGATGTTATAAAAACTCTACAAGATAACATTACTTAAACAGCTTTGCACGCTAAAGGTTCAATAGCCTGAATATATTGCTTGTCATATCCACCATTTTACCAAATCGTCAACGAATGTTTATTTTGACGAGCTACTTCAAGGTTACTTTTTAGACGGCTTAGAAAATTTGGAATGTTCCTGGGTTAGGTATATGGAGGTGGATGGAACTTATTTTATGAAAAATAAAGTATTTTTTGCCCTAAAATAGATATTTCATTGAAAAGTTTCCTGTCAAACTACCCTCGTATATGAATTTTCAATACTTTAAGTCATCTATTTTATTCCATCGTATTTTCTTAATCTTATTTATATCTTCTTCAATCGTGTTTTTCAATATCTTCATACGTTTTTTGCGTTTCCTTGACAATTCCCATTTTTTTAATACACGATATAAAAAATTTATATATAAAATATTTTTACTTTTTTTGTAAAATTGTGTAATGTTGTCATAAAAGAAATAATTCGAGAAACCTGCTATTTCGATTATTGTGTAAAAATAAAATTGTTATATTCTCAACTTCTGTATACACTTTCAAAATTTACAATTTTATCAATATATTTTATAAAACTTTATTCTTTAATAAATTAACTTTTCGAATAAAAAATTAAATTAATGAACATCTTTACAAATTTATTCCTATTGATTTACTTTATAAGAGATCAACACAGCAAATACATAATAAAATATTAAATTTCATTTATTATTCATGTAAAAGACTTAAGATTATGCACAAATTCAATGGTTCCGCATCGACAATTTTTAACATAACTGTCAACGATGAAGCATGTTGTCGACTAATTGGTGGCAGCGTTTATAGATGGAGTAGACCGTCAACTCGATTTGATAATTGCTCATATTTTAGGCTTAGCATAAAATACAGTATGACCAGAAATATACAGTACTGAATTAACAAATATTTATTGCTTACTTAATTTAACAAAATTGATGAAGTTAATATTTATTATAATGGCGAATGATATGCTGTATATGTAGATCTCGGTTTCCGGGTTGGAACCGCGTCGAGTTAGGCGTAATTGCCAACGTTTCGTCCACTGATTCAAGGTATATCTTCAGGGCTATACGTAGATGTTCGTCGTTTCGCAGTAACTTGAAGCTACTGCCAGTGATTCCGAAATTTATTGCAAGAAATCCCACGTAAAACGTCACATAGCATCGCAAACACATACACAGAAATTAGACCCGTTGGAATCTGACATTTTTAACGAAGAACTCTGTGGAAGTTTAATGGCGGCAAATAATCCATTAAATAAACTTAACAATCCCACCTTCAAAACATTTCTCCAAAAATATACTGGTCGAAATGTTCCTGATGAATCCACCTTACGCAAATATTATGTTCCTAAGTGCTACACGAAAGCAGTAGAACGCATTAGAAGCCATCTTTTAAATCAGTACCTACGAATAAGTGCCGACGAAACTGTCGATATATTAGGACGCTGTGTGGTAAATGTTGTAGCTGGTGTACTACATCCAACTATTCCATGTTAAAAACAGGCAGACTATTAAAGGAAGCATTAGGATATGTTTCCTTTAATAGTCTGCATATTACTTATGTAGCAAATGCTCTCCACAGAATCTGTTAATATATCAGACCTTTCCGGAAGTTGATAGACTTGTATCCGCTTTTAAAAAAGTTTTCAGAAAAGCACCATTGAGAGTATCTCTTTACAGGGAAAAACTTCCATCTTTGTCACTGCCTCCATCTCCAGTAATAACTAGATGGGGAACATGGTTAGAAGCTACTAGCTTTTATGCAGAGAATTTCGATAGTTTACAAAATTTCGTTACATGTTTAAATGACGATGCTCATATTTCTGAGCGTAAGGAACTAACACAAATTCCAAATTTAAAAAATCAGTTGTATTTTCTTCAGGAACATTTTGGAAATATGCCAAAACTAATCACTTATTTTGATAATCAAAATCTCAAATTAAAAAAATGTATTAACCACATTAGATTGTCTATTAATAATTTGAAGAATATTCCAAGTAAGTTCGGATGTGGCCTTCGGCAAAAGTTAGATGCAGTTTTTAATAGAAATCCAGACTTAATAACATTGCGGCAATTGTGTATAGGGACAATGCCTCAAAATCTAACTGCTAAATACGCTGAAATAAAAGAATATTTCCAGTATGCACCTATCACCATTTGCGATGTAGAAAGGACGTTTTCTATCTACAAGGATGTATTTCATTCAAAGAGAACAAATTTTACAGAAGAGAACCTTGAGAAAGTATTGCTAGTTAATATTAATACTCCTTTACTCAACTTGAACTACAAAATGAACAAATAAAAATATATTTCGTATTTCATAGATCACCACCCGTTGTTTTCCAATTATATAAATAAAATTAAAAACTCTTTAAAAATACAAATTTTAAAAGAGTTTTTGTTAGTACGCCCGTGGGCGATGAGTCATCGGCCTCTCATATCCGGTTCCTAGTGATAATAGAAAAGGTGATTGTTATGTTAGGTAACTAGATTTATACAAATAATTAACACCTTCAAATAAACATAATTTAGCCAGTTATGAAGTATTTAATAAAGAATTACTGTACTAAAACTAAATAACAATTTTAGAACTTTAATTTTTTTGTTAGCACTATTCATTTTAAAAGCAAAATATAAATAAATTTTAGAGAGGTTATAAATTCGACTTTTAAACACAAAATTTAAGAAATCAGAAACATGATAATCATACTAATACATATTCAGTGATTACTGTCTTATACAGGATCGTTGAAATAAAAAGACAACGTATGAAAAAGATTAAATTGTATATAATGTGTTACCCAAAATATTTTCCCAAAATTCCCTCTCACAAGCGAGAAAAAAATGACAAAGATATTTCAAAAAAATATGATACGCTACTGAATATATCATAAATACAATCATAGACTAAACTTAAAGATGACCCAAAATAACAAAATAGTCTTGTTATTCTATATCTCACTTCAAGTTCGTTCTGTTGTCGATTGTTACAATTTTTAGATTAAATATAATAGATTATAACTTAAATGCACGTAAAGAACACATCTTGTTCTTTCAAGAATTCAAGTATAAATTTACATATATAAACAGCCGACTCAGGTTATCATACCCTTGCATAAGAAAACATCGCTTTGATAAATATAAACATTGCCGCCTTTGGATTCTAAATCCGACATTCGTATTTAAATTTGTGGTGAAACAGGTAGAAATGCTCGTCAAACTTGCTGTATGTATAGGGAGCGCTTTCCAAATCGTCGATCACCATTTTATACATGTGTAATGGATGTCGCGTTTCGATTATGAGAAACGGGTAGTTTGTTACCAAATTGCGAAATCCGCGGGCTATAAGACCCCGTAGAGTCTTACGCGCTGAAAAAGAGGTATTGGATATCGTTGAGAAAAATCCAGGTGTAAGTACACGAGATGCAGCAAGAAAGGTAGGGGTTTCTCGTAATATGGTACACAGCAATTTGAGAAATGATTTATTGCACCCGTACCATATTCAGCGTGTACAAGAATTGAGTGAAAACGATCGTCCCCTGCGTATTACGTTCTGCACCTGGTTTCATCTACGTGCAGCAGAAGATGTAAACTTCTGTGCTAAAGTTTTATTATTATGAATTATCATAATGCACATCATTGGGCTGATGCTGATCCGCACGTGGTAATACAGCATCAGTTTGAGCATCGTTTGTCGGTGAACGTATGGACAGCTATGACCTCATATACTTAAATGGGAAAAGTTACTCAGAATTTTCGGAAAACGGTTTGGCGTACTATCTGGACGCCACTTGATATACGGAGCACGACAGAGCACCCCCACATTTTTCACGAATAGTACACGACTTTTTAAATGCCACATATACTAGATGGATTGGACGTGGACGTCCCAGAACGTGGCCTCCTCGCAGTCCGGATTTAAATCTACTCGATTTCTTTTTATGGGGTTATATGAAAACCCTTGGCTACAGTCTTAGAAAGATTGAAAACGTAGAAGACCTACGGCAATTAATTTTTGACACAGCACAACGTATTAGACATGAAGCATCCTTTCATCGTGTTCGTGGAGACGTTTCTCCCTGCTGAAATCGCTTTCCACCTGTTTCACCTATTTACACACCAACAAGCAGTTGTTACATTTAAGTAGCATGAAGAGAGAATTTATAAATTATTCACATCCTATATTATCTTACGTAATAGTATTGATGTTAGTGAACCCTAAGTAAACAAAGCTGCCATATTGTAGAGTTTTTATCATAACATCGACAGCCGCCTAAACAATTTTATTCTTTGGGGTTTTTATAATCGTAAACAATGCAGCGTGTAAATTCAATAGCAGCATTCTGAAACCATATATTTATTACTTCTCGTAACAAGAAAAATTCAATACATATCAAATTTTTAGAATGTATCACCTGATTTTGTACTAGGTTATTGACCTTAGCATACAAAAATGTTATTTTCTAATACAAAATAAGTTTTCATAACATCGATATGTAAACATATGCTGTAGCGTATAGCGTACGCTGTAGCGTATATGTGTGTGAAACATCACTAGAAGTATTTATTATTTACGCACATTCTGAATATTTGAATTCATGGGCGCAATTTTCAAGGGGTTTTTAATTTTGGGGTCCGCATCGTAATTGACTCACAATATTTTGGATTCATATTCTATATAATTAAATCTTTCCATTTTTCATACGTTGTCTTTTCAAAGACAATCTGTATAAAGACAAACATTATACCATATCGATTTATTAATAAATTTTAATACTTATTTTCAAAATTTCTCTACTGGACAAGATAAATATTAAAGTATTTATGCTACCATAAATGAAGCATAATAAGCAAAGAATAAAATTAATTCATTTAAAAAATTTTAAAAAAAATTAATCAAAAATAAAAGTCTATTTCGTTTTTTACATAATTTTACAATCATTTAAAGCAAATTATTTCTTCTTTTTGTATTAATACAAAGAAAAAAAATTTGTGGGTTAATTAAACATATTTGTTATGACTACAAATTAATACAAAAATGTTAAAAACATTACTGCATCTGTACACATGGAGGTACAAAACGTATTTAATCAATGGTCACTTCAACTACAAATAAATGCATTTCGATCTCACGATCTTATCAGTGCAGTTTAGAAATGACATCTTAAGCTTCGCTCACGCATAATAAGCACATC
This sequence comes from Melolontha melolontha, assembly GCA_935421215.2. Taxonomy (NCBI): domain Eukaryota; kingdom Metazoa; phylum Arthropoda; class Insecta; order Coleoptera; family Scarabaeidae; genus Melolontha; species Melolontha melolontha. The sequence goes on along the minus strand of OW285236.1, from coordinate 113,039,840 downwards.
TATGCTGTCGGCATAGAAGTATTTATTATAGAAGTATTTATTATTAGAAGATTTATTATTATTATTAGAAGTATTTATTATTTACACACATTCTGAATATTTGAATTCATGGACGCAATTTTCAAGGGGTTTTTAATTTTGGGGTCCGCATCGTAATTGACTCACAATATTTTGGATTCATATTCTATATAATTAAATCTTTCCATTTTTCATACGTTGTCTTTTCAAAGACAATCTGCATAAAGACAAACATTATACCATATCGATTTATTAATAAATTTTAATACTTATTTTCAAAATTTCTCTACTGGAAAAGATAAATATTAAAGTATTTATGCTACCATAAATGAAGCATAATAAGCAAAGAATAAAATTAATTCATTTAAAAAATTTAAAAAAAATTTAATCAAAAATAAAAGTCTATTTCGTTTTTTACATAATTTTACAATCATTTAAAGCAAATTATTTCTTCTTTTTGTATTAATACAAAGAAAAAAAATTTGTGGGTTAATTAAACATATTTGTTATGACTACAAATTAATACAAAAATGTTAAAAACATTACTGCATCTGTACACATGGAGGTACACAACGTATTTAATCAATGGTCACTTCAACTACAAATAAATGCATTTCGATCTCACGATCTTATCAGTGCAGTTTAGAAATGACATCTTAAGCTTCGCTCCGGCATAATAAGCACATCTATGCTGTAGGCTGACAAAAGAATTTTCCAATCTCTTGTCAGCTGACGGCATAAGTTTGTGATTATTATGCGGGAGCCAATCTTAAGATGTCACTTCAAAACTGCACTGATCAGATCGTGAGATCGAAACATGTCTGTGTCTGTAGTTAAAACTGACCATTGGTTAAATACATTGTGTATGTCCATGTGTACAGATACAGATAGGATTTTAACGTATCTGTATAAATTTGTATTCATAATACTTGATGTGTTTATACATCGTGTTTACACATCGATATGCTATTTTTTGGTATTATTTTATACGTGGAAAAACCATTAAAGACCCTGAAGAAAAATTACATAAACATTACGAAGAATCTGATCCTTCCTACGTAATGATTTGTAACTGGTTCACTGCTTTCAAAATTGGACACAAAATATGGTAAACGTCCATTTACAGAAACTTCTCCAGAAATGGAGAACAAAGTCCATACCATTGTAAAGAGCGACCGCCAAATAATAGTGTGTGAGATATCAATTGAATCCAACAGGTACACAATATTTTACAACAACATTTAAATATGAAACAGCTAACCGCGAAATTAATGGCGCGTTTACTTACTGTTGAGCAAAAGTGAATTGTGTATTAGAATTTCAACTGGCTGTAAGACTAAATTCAAATGAAATCGAAGAGAATTTTTTTTCGTCGATAGTGTGACCGTAGATGAAATATGGGTACAGCACTATACTCCAGATACAAAAACACAGTCAAAACAACGGATCTCTTCTAATAGACGTGCTACGGAGAAGGAAAAACCGTTTTTTCAGCCATTAATTACACATAATTACACTGTAAAGTGATAAATTAACAATAAAATTTAAATTCATGAAATAAAGATTCAAATTAAAAAATAAGTATGTGTTAGTAAGAAATTTCAGGTGATATTCTAGGTACGAATTCCGGTACAGGTGAAAAATTACTGGAAACGCAATTTATTATTATATTTTTTACCATATTTGAACAATCGGCTTCAACGATTGAATAATAAAACTTTCGTATTTGTTTTATAATTATTAACATCTCCATTTTCTCTTTACGTGGAATTAAATTACTTATATTTACATTATATTAATATCTACTATACTCCCATTGCATATATTTTATTCAGCTTACTGATATATACGAGGTTAAGGTTTGGATAACTTTTGAGGGTATAAGAAATATAAGGAGTATCGTAAATTTTGTATATACTATACAAGAAATGAACCTTATATTTATTTCGGTAAACATTACTATAATACAGTATAATATGCAGTTTATCAATCCCTCGAATGCATCAGAGGTTCCAAGTGATCTATAGAACACGAATTCTGCTTGATTACACTATAATTTCAAATATCAAAAGAACGTTATGCAAAAAGAGACATTGGAAACAATAGAAATCAATAGGAAACCCATGAATCATGAAATGAATTTTCGACCTCTCAGTTCTTTTTTGACTTCAGGCAACTAATGGAAGTCACATGGAACACAGTTAGGTAGGTAGAGAGGGTGAACCATAATTTCCACCTCCAATTCTTCAAGTATTCCTTGACAAATCGCTGATCTGTGGGCCGGAGCATTGTCGTGATGCAGTATCCAATCGATGTCTTGTCTCTCGGCCGTTTTTTCCTTAATTTTGCCTATAGGGTTCCTTAAAGTACATTAGAATTGTACACTCCAGTTACTGTATATTCTCTAGGTACAACGTGATAAATAACACTCCATTTATCCAAAAGAAATTAAGTGCATCACTTTACCGGCGTTTTTCACAGTTTTTGCCTTTTGCAGTCTTGGACTACCTTTGGGCTTCCATTGCCTACTTTGAGACTTTAAGTCAGGGTCGTAATTATAAAACCAACTCTCGTCACATGTAACCACGTTGTCTAAAAATTGTGTATTATGATGCAGTTACCTTTTCCACTACCGACAAATTGTCACTCGAGAAACAATTTGGCTTTTTGCTCATCGGTCAAGCACTTTTGGAATCCATTTTGCCGCCACCCTTTCGTACCTTAAATCTTCATGAATAATTTTTTTGAGTGGAACCATAAGACAAATTAACAATGTCAGAAATTTGATATATTCCAATCCGACGATTATTTTGGATCAAGTCGTTAATTTCTGCAATTTTTGAATCAATCCGTACAGTTGGTGGTCGCCCGCGTCGAGGTTCATCTTCCACTGCTTCACAACCATCTTTGAATTTCTTATGCCACTCAAACACTCTACATCGTGATAAACTATCCTCTGGGTATGCAATTTTAATCATTTCAAAAGTTTCAGTTGGAACACACAATTTTATTGCATATCTTTGCTCCATTCAAATTTTTTCGACGGGTACGTCAAACACTGACAATTCAGTAATTAATTTGTAATAAACGCCAAAAGTTAAATCAAAGCCTACTTGAGGATAAATACATTAGAAATGGGGTTTCATGTTCTATTCTTTGTGTTATAAAATTCTAGTTGTGAAAGAACTTATAGCACCAGTCTCGTTATATTTTGATATACCCTCATATTTTCAACAATAAATATTTGTTTTTGTTATTCTTGATACATAAATAGCAACCCTCGTACATTACATTGCGAAACGATTATTAAAATAATCAAAATTTCAAAATTAATAGTAAATTTCCTTGAAAAACAAATAAAATTATTTGTTTAGTTACAATTTTTACATATTTTGTTAATCGAAGTTCCTTTTGAACGTTCAGATACACGGAAAATCTCCACAAAACCTAGTGAAAGTTATTTTACTGTACATATGTTTTTAATGTTATCAGTTTATGTCATACATTCACCGTTATAATATATGACCGAAGATGGATCGTGTGTAACTTTCTTTCTTTCTATGTGCCATTGTTTTGTAACGATTAAAGAACGTAAAGTTTGTTTCAAAAGTAAGGTGGCTTTTATTTAAGATACACACACTAATTAGATTGGCCTTCTAGTTTCACGCGTATGTGTTCTTAACTGTTAAATTGCATACACATATACTTAGCGATTTATATCTCTAACAGTTATTTTTAATTATATTATGGGAAATATGTATTTGCGTATATTATGAAATAATTAATACAGCTTATTTTAGGTAATTTAAATATTATTAATGACCAACGATATACTTAACGTTTCTTTATCTTGTGTGCATAAATAAATGCCTTCCTACCTAGGAATTAACTGCATAGTTGACCGTAAATATTTTGGCAAATAAATTATTTAATTATATCAAGGATAACCATAAACATTAAATGCCGTTCAAATCTTATTTAATACTATATTTTACCAATTATATCGAACAGCATTTATTTAAATGGCACGTAATTTAGCTAATACATATATAGTCCGGGAGGCAGAGGCACAAAATTTGCACTTATTCCTACAAAGCTAGTTCTCTCTGAATTAGTTGTTTCGATATGGTAAATAAAGAAAATGAAAGTCTGCCACCTCAATGTGGTCGCCTTCATTAAGAACATTTGAGTGAACATGTTAAAAATTTATGTGTAAATGACTCATACCTACAAGGCTGAAACTTTGTAGGATGCTTGTCGATAAGCCAGAACATGGAATGATTACAGTCTGCCACCGTGGCAGCGTCGCAATCGACGCTCTACCACCCACGCAAGGTGTAAAGAAACTGTCAAAAATTACATCATTCCTACAAAGCTAATTTTTGTTTCTAGTATTATTTAGGTAATAAGATAATAGAAAAAATAAGTCTGCCGCTTGTATAACGTCGCAAAGCTTTGACAGACGTAATAGAAAGTACGATCAACGTAGCGTAGCCGGTGCGCTAGTAAGCTTCAAGTCGCGCTGAATTATTGTTAAATACTTAAACAATTATGAATCTACAAAGCTGCTTTTTTTTCCACAAGCAGCTTAACATTATTATTTTTGCATAAACGTAGTCTGCCGTCAAATATAGGTGGCTAAGTCGTCGGCAGACGTGGCTATAGTTGTAGTGCTTACGGCAGCGCGCGAAAATAATCGTTATAAAACTTTTACAGCTTTGCAATGCTGATCTTGTAATATTAATACTATATTGAGAATTGAATCATGAGTAGCAACAAAATATATTATTTTCGTAAAATAAATACAAGCCGGCTTAGACCTTTTCTAAATTACCCCTCTTCCCCTCACAGTTTCGAATTTACCGTTGCGGCAGCTGTTTGCTGTTATGTTGCTCCACTCTTCAGTATACGAAAACGCGTTCTTCCTAACACATCATGAGTTCGCAGTTATTCTGTTTCGTGTGTCATACAAAATTGAAAGACATAACAATTTTTCCCTCAAGAACAGTTTAAAAAGTGTTTAAAAATTCATGGAGGCCTTCATTTCATTAAAGGAATACTCGAATTGCGATGAATCTGTACTCGAGGTTGTTGAGGATTTTGTGTGTTCCATGTACGGGTATAAAAAAACTAAAGAAAATCAATGATGTCAGAACAGCTATGTTTTTAAAAGCATACGGAAGCACTACAGATGATCTGTTCAAACAAAAAATAAAAAGCTTTGATGCATCTGCTCTACCACCTTGCTCATCAGAGTTGCTAGAGCATATTCGTAGAGCAGCATATATATCGAAAATTTGGTGTAATGCTCACTTACCAGAAGTCACAGAATTATCACCGCTTGACTGTGGCTGGAGAATTGACGAGAATAATAAATATTTATTTCTGTGGTTCTCTGGAGATCCATTGCCTCAGTCAATAGATTATGTGACGGTCATCCAAGAAAATGTTGAAGCATCAGGTACATATACTATTTAAATTTCAATTCATTCGCATTTTCACAATGAAAAATATTTTATTTAATAATTTTTTATCATTCCAGAACTCGAGGATTTAAATGAAGAAAACGACTATATTTTTTATGATGAAAATGAGGATGAAAGAAGCGATTATGACAGGGAAGATGATGGAAAATATGATTCAAATGATGAAGAGAGTTGAGAAAAATGTTTGAGTTGTTCAATAAAGAAAAGTCAAAACAAATCTAGAATAATGTTCTTAAAATTCTTTTATTTACCTGATCTATTTATTATCTATGTGACAAACAGTTTTTCTGTACCTTTGTTAAAGTGAAAAATTATAATAATAACATATTTAAAAAATAAATTTAAGTTCTATAATAAAGATGAATCAATATCTATATATGAATAAATTGATTTCATGATAATTGTAGCAGTAAATATTATATGAATATAAAAAGAATTATAACGAAAGAATTACGAAAATAATATATTTTGTTGCTACTCATGATTCAATTCTCAATATAGTATAAATATTACAAGATCAGCATTGCAAAGCTGTAAAAGTTTTATAACGATTATTTTCGCGCGCTGCCGTGAGCACTACAACCATAGCCACGTCTGCCGACGACTTAGCCACCTATATTTGACAGCGTATATTTGACTACGTTTATGCAAAAATAATATTGTTAAGCTGCTTGTGGAAAAAAAAACAGCTTTGTAGATTCATAATTGTTTAAGTATTTAACAATAATTCAGCGCGACTTGAAGCTTACTAGCGCGCCGGCTACGCTACGTTGATCGTACTTTCTATTACGTCTGTCAAAGCTTTGCGACGTTATACAAGCGGCAGACTTATTTTTTCTATTATCTTATTACCTAAATAATACTAGAAACAAAAATTAGCTTTGTAGGAATGATGTAATTTTTGACAGTTTCTTTACACCTTGCGTGGGTGGTAGAGCGTCGATTGCGACGCTGCCACGGTGGCAGACTGTAATCATTCCATGTTCTGGCTTATCGACAAGCATCCTACAAAGTTTCAGCCTTGTAGGTATAAGTCATTTACACATAAGTTTTTAACATGTTCACTCAAATGTTCTTAATGAAGGCGAGCACATTGAGGTGGCAGACTTTCATTTTCTTTATTTACCATATCGAAACAACTAATTCAGAGAGAACTAGCTTTGTAGGAATAAGTGCAAATTTTGTGCCTCTGCCTCCCGGACTAATAGTTCATAAAGTATAAGTTTTCAGTTCAAGGTCAAATTCGAAGCATATGATTCAAATCAGTACTGCAGAGTCAAATGAAGTCAGTATTCAATCGTGGAAACAACCGTTTGTCATCATAAAATATAAACGTCATGTTTCGATATTGTCAAAATTTTAGTATATTACTTGCAATATAACCAAAGAAAGCATATACATAACCTACATGTCAAAATAATAATAATGACTAAAGTGGGAACATTAATAGTTCAAAAGTATTGTTTCTTTTCTAGTTCTGTATAAATATATTCTATCCAAGAAAACTATGCCGAAATTATTACTTTAATATTTGAACAAATTATTTTAAATGTTATTTATAATTATAAACTCACGAAAATATTCGATCAGAAATTTATTTAAAAAGAAATATTTCAAGTCATATCAATAGTGAAATGAGGTATTGAAAAGATCTTTAGTGTTAAAAATGTTTGCATTATTAAGAATGACATACCTACCAAAATCATTTTCTTGCACTATATCTGCGTTAAGAAGATTGGGAATGTATTAATTTGATGAATAATTTAGATTTCTACTTAACTTATATATTGTTTATATTTTAAATAAATTTAAATATATTGGAAAAGAATGTAAAAGTTATGTTCGTAACTCTTTGAAAAAGAATTAAAACCTTTTGAAAGTTGTAAATATATGTTGTCAAATTACATTTATAAAATTGTACATAAAATAAACATTTATATAGTCTACATTTAATATTTTATTGTTTCTTAAGAAAATAATGGTATAATAATATAATCCTAATCCATATTATTCTTTATTAGATGAAGATAATATTTAACAAACACATGAGGATTTTCTGATAACTACATTTGATAATTTTGCAGGTTAGTACACTACCAATAAGAAAAAAACAAACTTCATTCATATAAAACTTTGCCACGAGATCTTTATCATGTAATGTTTCGTTGAACCAGTGGCAGTAATTTCTTCGCTGCTTTATATTATGTGCATGCAAATGATACACATTGATGATTTTTATGGCAGTATTAATGTAACCATATTAAACTTCTACAAAATATAAATACACAAATATTTTGTCAAAATAAGATAGTTACCTGCTTATTAATGTTTAGTGGACTTTTATAGAAGTAAACTTCCCTGTTTCATCCAAATAAAACCTCAAAAATATTACTTGTATTATTTGCAATAGGTATGTTATTTTTAATGTAAATGGAGTATATATTACAAAAATGAATGAAAACTAGTCAGTTTTTGATTCTGACTCAAAACTTGAGTCATTTACATTATTATTGGAGCAATCTCTGCCCTATCAAGAAATTGCTTCTTCTCATGCCATTTTTTAATTAAATTTTCCGTATGCCTAGCACAATTATACCAAGTAATTTCATCACACTGTTGCAAAGCTTCATTCCACATTTCTTTAACTCTTTCATCTGAATAACCATTTCTTCCAATATTTGAATTATAATAGTTTTTAACCTTAGTCCAAATCATTTCAATTGCGTTCAAGTCACAATGGTACAGAGGTAATCTTAAAACTCCATGTCCACTCACATTATTTCACTTATAATAAATATCTTCTCTTCTTTATGATATTTTACTAATTGAATTAATTCATTCTTAGTCATTGCAGGTGAATAGCTTCCATCTTTTTTTCTCAACCATTCCATAATTTCTGTTTTTTTGAGGAGGTATTTGGTTGTTTATTTTGACTAGCACTATGATAAGGAGCATTATCTATTATTATAAGTGATGGTACCTCAAGATTTGGTATAAGCTGATCATTTACTCATTGCTTAAAGGAGTCACCATTCATTTCTCCATGGTAATCACCAGTGATTGTTTTTGATGGAAAAATCAGACTAACTCCTTTAATAAAGCCATTTTCTGTGCCAATATGTATAATAATAAACCGTTTACCATCATAGTCTTTGGGTTTCCTAACACTTTTTATATTATCATTTTGCCAGGATTTCATTCTATTCTCTTTCGAAAAGATTCAAATTTCATCAAGGAACATAAACTGACATATAGTTGAATTTAAGTTATTCATATATTCCCTTAAAAATACATTTCTCATTCAGACTATATTTAATTTCTCTATGAGCGCTCCCCTGTTACACTCTTTCTTATATTTAAAACCAATATCTTTAAGCAATATTGCTAAAGTAGTTGTACATGTATGAACAAATTCTTTCATAGCCAAAACATTGCTTAAATTTTTTAAGGTAAGATGTTCTTCTGAAAAATTTTAACATGTAATAAATATTTACAATATATTAAAAACATACTTTCTTTATACATGTCATAAACAGTATTTCGAACTTCCATTTTAGTTGCTTCTGCCAAGTCCTTAGTTTTTGGCTTCTTACAAGACCTTTTTTTGCTAGGAGACGATAAGACTGGATTCTGAATGTTACGATGTTTAATAGTGTAGACCGTTTTACTAGAAATATTAAGGGCTTCTGCTACCCTCTAAAATAAAACTTATTTCATAATACCGCCTTATCTAACTGATTATGTGAATTACCTCATGAACGCGGTCGATGGACATAAATGGTCCACCATTCTCCTTTACCTGTTAATAGGCTGTAAGATTTAATATAAGCTGTTTCGCTTGAGAACCAAGAGGTTTACTTGGCATCTAAGAAATATTCTGTAAAATAAATAGGTTAGAAATGTCAAAGTAATAATCAAACAATTTCGTACTTATTGCCACTAATTGATATTACTATTTATTATCAGTATTGTTCTCAAAAAACCAGATTTTGTAATTTTTGATAAACTAAATATTCAAATTGGAAGAATGCTTAACCTAGAAGTCAGAATACCGGAAACAAAGTCAATAAACAACAATATTGAAATAATTTGACAAGTCGAATATCATTAGACTATCTCCTAGACAACCTATCCTTTTTATTTAATATAATATTTCAAAGACGTAAGTCTTAACTCAAAATGACAAACGTCTGTAGTATTACAGCGCGTGTTCATGTGTGTTAGAAAGAGATAAAGTACAATTTGCGGTTCACACTTGGGCAGTACGAACTGAAAACTTATACTTTATGAACTGTATATCACTTTATACCGGTCTGGTAAGAATTTATGGATGATTAGTCTTTCCATACATTCGAGTGACACCGTTAGCACTTGTAATGGACATAAATATAATACGTGATCTATTGGGACCTATGATTGTACCATATGTGTATACTTTCTATAGGCTCCCCACTTAGATTCCCCAGGCAACCTTAAGTTGTCGACTGCTTGACATCAGTATCTTTATACGTATTGGTATAGTCTGTCCATAGATATCCCAATTTTACTTCAAATAACAAGAAGATAGTTTTTTATGCCTAAATACTTTAATTAGGCACCCTGCGGTGAAAGTTTAGAGAAATGCAAACAGTGATTATAATATCAGCATAGAAACCAGAGAAGTATTAAGTATTATTTTTTATTCTATTAGAACGAACAATAAGGTTCTTCACGTTTATTTCGATAATATGCAAATAATAATTTATATAAATATACATATATACATTAATTTTCTCGGGAATTTTCAATACTCGTTTCACCACTATCACTGAAATGAATCATAAATTCCCGATTCATACACATGCTTTGGTAATATTCATTTTCTATGGTAGCTGCATGGCGAATACAATTTCTCTGACCTTCCTGTGTGATATTCCGAGCAGCTTTGCAAATAATTGATTGAGGGAAAGGGATGTTAATATTTAAAATACCACTACAATATTCTTTAATACAGTTACATGTACATTTTATCTGTTAAATGGGAATTGTTTATTTTAGAATAATACAGTTTAAATTGTAAACGGTAGACTATATTAAACGAAACATAATTACATCTCTGCTTAAGAAAATCTAATTTCTCATAATATGGTTCATTACCTAATTTACAAATTTTCTCGAGGTAGCGGATAGTCCCCGATAATACTTTTAAATCCTAAAAGGTCGGATCGGTATGTTGATGGACAGACTGTAATAGTGTGGTTAACAAATAAATTAATTATAAATTCCCGCACAGTATTTTTATAAAGAAAAAATTTAAGAGAGGCAAATCAAATAAAAAAAACATTTTCATTTACGAAAAAGCTGCATATATTTTAAGTTAATTTGTTATAAAAATTTTGAAATAATATAGGAAAATGTATAAGAATTCAAAATAGCAAAATGTAATACATATTTGTATTTTTTTATTTAAAAAGCGCTACGGTGGCGGTAGAATGAAACAGTACTTAGTTTCCGAACAGGTCTCGTAGTACCGCACCCCCCATATTTTCCAGACTTTCGTCTAATCTCTAAACAAAAGAATTTCTCAGTGGCCAAAAATTCTGCACAAATGAAGAGCTAACTTCAACAGTGGACAATTATTTTGCAGGGTTAGAAGAAAATCACTTCCGAGGTGGACTAAAGAATCTTGAACACAGATGGAGCAAATGTATTGAATTAAAATGAGATGGTGTTGAAAAATAAAGTTTGTTTATTTAAATTATTCCTTTGTTTCTGCACGATCACACGAATTAATAAGGTTAATAAGTTTTAAAACTGACTAATACTATTGCATGACACTACTATTTCAGTGAAGACACTTCCAGCAAATAATACAAACCTTATATACATATTTGCGTCTTTGTTCCATACAATTATTAAAGGCATATCTTATAGTTACTTTAAGTCGTTAATTTAGTCGAAAATTTATTACGAATCTTTGATGAATTTTACCTTATTATTATTACTATACTATTAGAGTCCCTTTGTGCAAAAAAGAGTTTATTAAAGATTACATGTAATGAATGGGTTCTTGTGCACATAAATTTAATTTTCCTTTCAGCAAATGTAGTCCGTAACTACAACACGTAACAAATTAATTATTTATCACCATATCCGCAAAGTAATTCGTTCTTTTATAAGAACCTGTTATCAAAGAAAAAAAACGTTAAACGAAATAAGAAATCGTTTAATTTTTAAGGCAATATTCTCAAAGTTAAATTGGTATTCTTGCAAGGACTTCCTTAATAAATAAATTCTGTGCATTGCGATATATATATATATATATATATATATATATATATATATACAGGCTGATTCATTTTCGGCCCTCACCATGGGGATCTCTCTTATTATTGGAGATAGAGTATAGGTTTAAATTTGGCAAAGTTGTTAAATTTTGTGTTTGTTATAAATCCGTAAAGAAAATAGACCTGTGTCTGTGTGACAAGATGTTTTTGTTATCTTGTACTCGCTACTGTTGAATTTCGTTTCGAAGAATAAAAAATACTTATCATATCTCGTTTCTCATCGTTAGTGTATGAAATTTTTGTATTATTAATGAACAATAAATGAAATGTTTGACAGATTAAAATTCCATGGCTACCTTATTTAATCTTATAATTTATTCTTTCAAATAAACCCTAATGTCAAAAACTTTAGTCAGCATGTGGTACATGGTTGATATCAGAAAAAAAAACTCTTTCTGAAGATGTCTAAATCCAATATGGCGCCTATAATAAATTAGATAGTTGATGATGGCCAGAAAGAAACGAAACGTCGTATAAAAATTTAGAGTACACCACTGGATAGAGGTTTAGAAATGGCCACAAGGATGAGTTTTTATATTTTCTCTACAAGGCCAAATGTCGGTGCTACAGGTAAAAGAAGAAAATGGGGTTTTCGCGTTTATTTTTTTTAATAACGAAGGTCATTTGTCACAGGTCTATTTTCTTTACGGATTTATAACAAACACAAAATTTAACAACTTTGCCAAATTTAAACCTATACTCTATCTCCAATAATAAGCGAGATCCCCATGGTGAGGGCCGAAAATGAATCAGCCTGTATATATATATATATATATATTTAGTGTTTAAAGAATTTTGTTTTTCTTTTTTCTTTTATTGGCCGTGTCCCTGCGCACGTCGTAAACAACATCAAAATTCAATAAAAGGTCGCTAAAACCAATAAAAATCTAGTATTATTTTTAATATATATATATATATATATATATATATATATATATATATATATAATAGATTTAATTAGTTGGCGATTTAAGGTCTGGTTTTACTCAAAAATGCATATATTTAAAACAATCCTACATGTAAGATTGTTTTAAATAGATGCATAACATACAAAGGTCACGAAATAATTATATATATATATATATATAGATAATTTCTTAGCCGTTCAATTAATATATCAATTGATAAATTCTTGAAGTTTTTCGACTTTTATATGAAATATTTATAAATATTATCAAATTAGTATTTAATTGTGAAGTAAATGTGAATGTAGACATTGCTGTCTACAAATTACAATGCAAGTCATACGAAATTTAAAACGAAAAATTTTGTCTACTTCACAATTACATACTAATTTGATAATATTTATAAATATTTCATATAAAAGCCGATAAACTCCAAGAATTTATCAATTGATATATATATATATATATATATATATATATATATATATATATATAATTTAAACGAAATTATCGACCGTAATATATTGAATTAAAAGCGGGCACGCGGTCTGTCAATTAAAAAACTCATTTATTAATTATCCCTATATTTCGCAACAACTTTGTTGCTTCTTCAGGAGATACTACAAGATTAATGAGAAATAACATTAAATAAATAAGAGTATAAAGCATTAGTAAAATACTTACAAAATGTAGACTTCAAAAAAAAAAAATAAAAGTGACGTACAAGGACAATAAAATTGATTAGATTTAAAACTTAAAGTAACTATAGATACAAGCTTTAAAACCTTTAAAAAACAGGTATATGTAAAAGTTAAAACATGAAAAATAAAAAATATAAAACGAAACATATAGCAAAAAACTAAAGTCACAAGAATATAAAAAAAAATAATGCATATGAGTCAAATATGCATATGAGTCAATACTACCTCGAGAACATTATTCAGGACCATATAATGCACCATTTATAGGGAACAATTTTTATACAGGATAATGCGGGGCCCCACATTGTTAGACATGTTTTGTATTATTTACAGGAGGTCAATATTAAAGTTGAGGACTGACCACCACGAAGTCCAGATTTAAATCCAATAGAGCACGTATGGAATACTGTAACGCGATATTAACCAGCTCCTATAAAACTTCAGGAATTATAACACGTCGTTCTTTTCAAGGGGGGTAAATTTCCCCAAGAAGTAGTCGAAAATTTGATAGTGAGCTTACCACGGCGAATACAAACAGTTATCAGAGCTAGGAGAGGTGTTACGCGTTATTAACTTTTACTCTTTAGATAGATTTTTTTTGTTTTTAGAAGTTTTTAAGATGTCCAATAATATCTTTTGTAATTATCTCCAATTCAATTGTTTTTTGATGATGTTAAAAAGTAATTCACCAATCAAACAATTTTGTAAAAAATGATATCGAATTAATTTTGAACACGAGTGTTTATAATGTACCTACTTCTTTCCTGTTAACATACGTGTATTCCGCTCGGTATTGTTATTTTCCAGCAGAGTCCGGTTATATGTTACCCTTACGGAATCAAAAACCGAGTAGGTTATAGCATAGTATAAGTAATATAGTAGGGACACTATTGAATTTCTCGTAGACTAAAACTCTGGTGTAAAAAGGCGCGACATATTGCACGAAATATATTTTCATTCATTTCTGATAGTCATAGTAACAGAATGCGTACGCAGGTATCGACAAATTATATGAGAATTATGTTTCAATATATCCTTGTCACTGCTTAATACTTTTCCAATATTGATATAAGTAATGTAGTAATGATATTACAATAGTAAACAGCATATTTTTAAGTGTAAACACAAAAGAAACTCATTAATTGCACTTTCAACATCCTAAATTTGAAATTAAAGTTTTAAATTCGGCGCATTTTCACACTGCGCTTGAAATCAAGGTCACATAAATGTGTCTATGATTTTCATACATAAATATGGGAAGTGTCCAGTGTTGCCATTCATACCGTAATTATCGGAATCTACCATAATTTTGCAGTAGAAACAATAATCGATAATAACTCTCCCATAATAACAAAATCTACCATAATTTATGCAAACTCTGTTATAATACAAATACGGATATATTTATGTTTAATTTTTTAGTTACCATGTTTTTTTGTTACATTTTTTTATTTACTTCGAGCGACATCTAGAATTCAGAGGTACAGATACATACTGTTATTGAAATTGACTATTATATTCAAATTTCAAATTATTGAAATGTAGGGAAATACCCTGGTTTTCTTGTTGCTAAGCTATATATACATTATACGTAGTGCACATTATTTTATAATGTGCACTACTTTATTTTACATTATTTTATAAGATTTTCATTGTTTTTGTGACTTTGCAGTGTAGTGTAAATTGTAGAAGTAAGTGAAATTTTTAAATAATAAAATAATGATGGGCGCTCAATTATTCTACTTTATTTCTTCAGCATTTTGATAGGAAATGGAACCGCAGCCTCCCACGTCACGCAGCAGAACACCAGAGAGAAAATTGAAGAAAAGGCATGAAATGAAACAAAAAAAGTTCGCCCGAAAATATAGAGCAGAATGGGAAAAGACATATACGTGGCTAAGACCAAGTAATATGAAGCCTAATTTTGCATATTGCAATATTTGTAATGAAAATTTAACATCTGAAATAACTGTAATTAAAAATCATTCAAAAAGTAATAAAGCACATTCGAGCAAGTAAACAACTGAAGATGCAACCTACAATTACGTCATTCGTTGAAAGTAATCAAACATTACACAGCAAATATAAAGCACGTGAAGCAGAGATAAATTTAGTAGGCTATATTGCAGAACATAACATATCATTTTCAGCAATTGATCACCTAACCGCTTTATTAAAATCAATATTTCCAGATTCTGATATAGCAAAAAACATATCATTAAAACGAACCAAAGCGTCAAATATTATTAAAAACATAATTGCTCCCGTGCAAAAAGAAAATTTAGCTAACAAATTAAAGCATACTAAATTTAGTAATTTAGTTGATGAAGCCACAGATATTGCATGTATAAAAACATTGTGTATAGTTGTACGTTTTTATGACAAATCTGTGGATTCTGTAATATCACAGTTCTGGAGTATTGTACAACTAGCTGAAAATGAAGAAGAAAAGGCAGCTACAGCAGAACGACTCTACAAACAGATTTTGGATTCATTTCAGGAAATGAATGTGCCATTCACAAATATCCTTGGTTTTACATCAGATGGGTATGATAATAATTTTTGCAATGTCATATTTTAATAATAATTTTATTAATGCTTTTTAGGTGTAATAGAATGATGGAGAGAAGAAGCTCAGTATCTGCAAGAATGATCACTGATTATCCAGGTTTGCATATACAGAAATGTATATTGCATTCCTTACATTTGGTTGCAAGCGAAGCCTGCAAAATGCTACCACGTAGATGTGAAGACCTGTGTAGAGATATTCACAATTACTTTAAAGCTAGTGCTAAGCGCAGATCTGAGTTAAAAGAATTTCAGGTATTTAGTGAATTGGACCCACATAAAATATTAAGACCTTCTCAGACTCGATGGTTACCCCTAGCACATGCTGTAAAAAGAATTAATGAACAATGGCCTGCATTATCATTGTATTTCGCTCATGAAAAAATGCAATCGAGATTAATTGTTGCTGATACTATTTACAATAGTCTGCAAGATGCACAAATTAAATAATTTTATGCTTTTTTAGAGTGGATTTTGGTTAAAATAGCAAGTGTTAATGCATATTTTCAATCTGAAAAAATACTTATTTCCACCACACATTCTAAAATGTGTTCGTTATACAAAGATTTATTACTCAGCTATATGCATGCTTCATATGTACAGTCAGTAGATTTACATTCTATAGAATCAGATTCAGAAGCCAATTACATGCACATTCAAAATATATATTTGGGTGTCTATGTTATGACATTAGTTACTAAGGAACATTATCCACAAGATATGATAACTGATTTTTATAAACGTAGGCAATTTTTAGTATCAGCTTGCTTGCAAATAAAGCAGAGATATGATTTTTCAGATAAACTGATGGTAGTAATAGATTGTATTAATCCAACTAATGTAATAAATAAAAGAAATCAATCATATAATTTAATGCAACTAACTCCTCGAATTGTCGATATTAATCAGCATACTCAAATTCAAGAAATTGATAGTCAATGGCGAGAACTTCTTAGCTATGATGTGTCACAATATTCTCATAATGATGTAGACAAGTTTTGGGTAGCAGTGAGGAAAATTCTTGATGGCAATGGTCAACCATTATTCAAAGAACTAGCCGAATACTGCTTAAATGTATTATCAATACCCCATTCGAATGCCACTTGCGAAAGAATATTTTCAAAAGTTAATTTGATAAAGACCAAGCTACGTAACAAGTTGGTGACAAAGACTATTAGTGGTCTTTTATTAAGCAGTGCATGTGTAGGTAATTGTGTTGAATTTCAACCAATAGATATAATGTTGGCTAGACACAATAACACTGCAACATTGAAGGATAACAACATTGATGACGTCGATATGGGGGATATTGATTTAGACCCATTACGTTCAGAATAATTTTTGTTTTATAAGACTCGTTATTGAATTAGAATTACTCTATATTTTAAATCAGTTCTCTTTTCCAAAAATTTATTTATGTAATAGCATATACACTTATGTTTTGAAAATACGCTGGAACGCTGGAAGTGTCCCTACTATATTACTTATACTATGGTTATAGTAAGAACTTCCTGATCGGAAAATAATTTCTTTTAAATATACCAGGTGATTCAGTTTGGTATTCGCCCACCTGTAACTTTTTTACCTTTAGAAAAAAGTATAATAAACCATATATATTCGTAAATCCGATGGTAAAACCTATCGGATAGGATGATCAATTTATCTTTACGATGACATCTGTCAAAAAAGTGACTGTCAACTTTTTTTTTCAAATGACACCCTGTATATTTTTTGCAACATTTAATAAGTATTTTATTTCTAATTCCAAATATGTATCACACTCTTTACTTTTGGATAGAGTAACAGAATTAATCACTAAAATCGTGGAGATATTGTAAGTTCTAGGCAAAAAATATTTACTCATGAAAATAATTTCAATTCACTTTTAACTGTCAACAACAAATATCACGGCGCGTCACTTAGTTGTAATTTCTTTAAAAAATGGCTGTGTATTAAAACCAAGAGAAGTTAGATATGATTTTAATCTATGGGGAATGCCAAAAAAATAGTAAGGTCGCTAGACGAATATACCAACAACGGTATCCAGAGAGATCATTGCCATCTGACAAATTATTTGCAAAACTAGCAAGAAATTTGGGTGCATTTGGGAGTTTCAAGAAGAAGAGAAGTGCTTTTACACCAAGGAATACAAGAAACATTATAGCCTGGCTGAACTATGCCCACGAAGTTGGGATTTTACATCTTATCATGTGGTCAGACGAATCTCGGTTTCATAACAATGAAAAAGTGAATCGCCACAATTGCCACTATTGGTCAGAACATAATCCTTACTGGCTTCGAGAAACCAATTTTCAAAATGTTTGGAGAATAAATGTGTGGTGTGGCATCCTTAATGGAAAAATTATTGGACTAAAATTTTATGAAGGCACACTGACGGCGGAAAGGTATCTACAATTTTTAAGGGAGGAATTATACGAATATATGGACGATGTTCCGTTACAAATACGATCAAATCTGATATTACAACAAGACGGCGCACCAGCTCATGGCGGTAGAATTGTCACCAATTATTTAAATGAAGTTTAAACTGGGAGATGGATTGGAAATCGTAGTGTGGAAGTAAAGTGCCCCCCCAGATCTCCGGATCTCACGCCACTTGATTTCTTTCTGTGGCCATATCTTAAGGGGAGGGTTTATACAACACCTCTAGTTGATTTGGAAGATCTGCAGAATAGAATAAAACATGAATGTCGTCAATTGACTCAAGAAGTTCTTTTGCGTCTGTACTCAGGAGGTATTACATAGGGCTGAAATGTGTCTTGAGATGAACGGTGCACATCTCGAGCATTTGATGAACTAAGTTTTTTTCCTAAAATTATTAAAAAATTTTTCCTAACAATTGTTTTCATCGTCATCTACTTGTTACGCATCTGAATAAACTTTCATTATTTTTGTGATTGTTTTTTATTATTTTATCATAGTGATACATATTTGGAATTAGAAATAAAATACCTATTAAATGGTGCAAAAGAATATACAGGGTGACATTTGAAAAAAAAAAGTTGACAGTCACTTTTTTGACAGATGTCATTGCAAAGATAAATTGTTGATCTCATCCAATAGGCTTTGCCATCGGATTTACGAATATATATGGTTTATTATACTTTTTTCTAAAGGTAAAAAAGTTACAGGTGGGCGAATACCAAACTGAATCACCTGGTATATATATAAAGATATAATTCCCCAAATGAATAAGTACGTGTCCAAATAGTAATTTTAAAATAATACGACACATTACCTAGAAGACCAATACGTGCCTTATCTCGACGAAGAGATAGAAATTATTCTTATAACATCGTAAAAAATGTAGTCGGTCGGGTATTGTAACCTTTGTTTGAATAAGCAAATAAAATTACTTTATAAAATAAACTGTATGTTAAAACCCTAAATACATAAGTTTAATAGAAAGTGAACAAATAAAATATACGCTTCAGACCATATTCAGTATTTTTAGAAGCAACATAAAATATATGTACTAATGTTATTTGTTGCTTTTAATAAAATCGGTAATATTCATTTGTCTTAGCGCATTATTTTTAATATAACGGACACAAAAATTTTTCAATATTTAATGCCGAGTTTAGAATGTCCTCATTGATATTTTCAGATTGTTTCATGTATTGAATAACGATTTTAATACTCCGCATAGCTTCTAGATAACTATACTTGAGGTCTCAGGTATGCATTCACAATCAAAATTAAGCCTTATGCATTAAAACTTATTACTATATATCCTAGGACGCTAATTATAATTACAAGAAAAAAGAAATACATCGTTATAAATAGAAAAGCCTACACCCTTAAGCACGTGCGTTATCCTGAACCAAATTGAGTCGACAAATTTGTATACAAACTGAATGCATTATCGCAAATCATAAATTCACAATAATAATTACAAATCGGTATTAACAATTATAAACTCCAAACTGATCAAAGAAATTATTAAAAGTTCATTCATTATCAAATAGCTACAGAAGCCGATAGCAGGAACCCGAAACAAGAACCCTACATATGGTATTTTATGCATTAGCAAAACACGTAGAATGATGCACAAAAATGTCGCAAAGAAATTAGCGGGAAGGATACTCCCCTACAGATGTTCGAGGGCACAATTAACCTGCGGCATAGACAATAATGCCAATCCAATCATACAAATTACGGTTCAACAAACGCTGTATGCTGCCAAATAAACCACCTATTTCGATGTAAATTTTCTCTTAACAAATAACCACACAGCGGCAAGCAAACAAAAGTACAACTAGTCAAGCCGATGTTCTCAATGGTAGTGTCCGAAGCCCCCGCAAACCCGTATTCCCACTGCGAAGCAAGTCGCGCATGTCCGGAAGGATAGCGAAACCGCTGCGGGTATACACCACCCGCCAAAATATCGTAACAATTTAAGTCAGGCAACTTCTCCACTACAGAAAAGTCAGTCACATGATTTTTCAACACCAAATGGAATATTTAGATACTCAATATTACCGCCAGTTTTGCCGTAACCATTCAGTAAGAGGCAAATCAGTTTCTTAGTCGAATTCATAATTCTTTTAACTGAAACTTGACCGTCTGAAGTAATTTCTAGTTACCTCTTGAGTGACAATATTTCATGATTCTGCTATCATTCGATTACAATTTGATAAGGACGGTACAAATTTTTCCGTCATCTAATGCTTTAATTAAGTTTAATAATAGGTTTTTGCGGTGATGCACTTTGAGCCATCAAATTATTCCCTGGTCAATAGGTTGTAATATAGAAGTGAAATTTTGTGGAAAAAGTTTGATGTTTTTAAAATGTAACCTCTTTGGTTGTCAACCGCAAATAAAATTTTTCATTTGATATCGTAAGTTTCGTTTTGGAAAATAGTTGATGTCATCCAAAAATGCCCGTTTTGTCTTCATTAAAAATATCGTCATTGTGGTAGTTTGCCCTTAATTCTGGCCATACATACTTCAACCAAGTAGATACATTTTTATTAACATCAGTTCACTCAAAAAGTTATGCAAAAAGTACATTTTAATTTTCTTCGTCGTGTAAATCTTTGTATCAGTGTAAATAGTGGACACTTTCAACAATTTCTATAACACATTTTTTATTTTTTTTCATGTTTTAGTAACATATTTTTTCTGTTAACTGTTACTGTGAATTATCAAAATACAAATTTCACGAAAACAGTAATCGCGTCTTACAAGGAGTACTTTTTCTGTAGTAAATAACTTACACAATCTAAATTCTATACTTAAACTCTTCTTCATCCATTGACATAGAAATTTGAAATGCACATTTATTAAAAAATCCAAGTTCTACGCCTATAGAATGATGTTACTCAAAGCTTTGATATGGTCTTTCTTGTTTCATTAAACTATGTCAACGCATCGAATTTCAGCAAAATCGCGTGAGCCATTTCTTATTTTTGATATAAAAACCATTTCAGAATTGTAACTTCAGCGCCGTATAACGCCCAAACAAAGCAACTTTGTACAAAGGTAAATTACCTTCAATGGGCTTATTTTGGCGTAAGGAATGTGGTAGGTTTTTGTAAAGAACTTTTACAGACACCTTGTATATTCCTTATGGCCTGGATATAGAGCTTGTTGAAGCTAATCCTCATCAATGTTTCAAAGCCTTTTCAAGGGTACTATGTCATAAGCTTTCTCCAAATTAATAATAATAAGTCAATAGACAGATTTCTTGCTTTACATTTCTCTATTATCTCTTGTAGAACAAATAAATTATCGACACATGATCTTCCACCACGGAACCTACTCGGTTCTTCCATTTCCGCTAAGTTATTTTCTATTAGCGCTTCTATTATTCTGCCGTACAACCTCCCATTTGAACTAACGACTCTTATACCTCTATAATTTTGACATATTCTCTTATGGCCAAGTCTTTTTTATGAACTAATATATGCCAATTTCTACTCTTCAGGAATATCGTTGACCTCTAGCATGCACTTATTAAATATATCCGCTAGTATTTCAATTAATATATCTGGTCCGTATTTTATTAGCTCAATTGGATAATTTCCAGGCTCTGCCACTTTTCGATGTTTTGATTCTTCCAGAGCTTTTTTTATTTCACATATCGTTATCTCCTTCACCTGTAAACTTACATCTATTTCCACTTTTGTTCTTCCATTTTAAATTACATTCTGTTTTCGATTAACAAAATTCCATAAACCTTTCCCACTCTTCCGTGCTTATCAGATGTATGGCATTCCTATCTCTTCCATCTTTTCTAAGATGCTTCACTGTCTTCCATGCTTCCGATACTCTTATTCCGCGCATATATCTATCTCTTCGCGTCTCTTTTCGAAAAATATTAAATTCACAAATCCTATAGTTACAAACCAATACCTTCTCATTTAAATAAGTCCTGATTGTATCAGAATGTTATAAGTGAACACATTCAAATTGTTAAGCTTATAAATATAAGTTAATATACAACATAGATTATTGTCGACCGATAAAAATATCAAACAAACAAGTTTTGATATATGTATTAATTTACAGATACATTATTATATGGAGAGCAAGTGTAAATTTCACAGCGACCTTCTAAAGGCCGTCAATATGCTAATTCAAATTTCTTGCTACCTATCTCGATTTTAAATTGATTTAATTATTGTTGAACAAACATTAAGATTTTCTAGTGGGTTCAATTATATTTTCAAGGGTGAATAACTATTTATACTTTATAATTTTATAAGTAATCTATCTCATTATCTATTCTCTAGTTTAATATATATATATATATATATATATATATATATATATGTAAATGGTCAACACAAAAAAATCGGCATTAATAAATAAATTTAATTATATTTTAGAATAATATTCTTTCATACCTTAATATCGTCAACATTCTGGTAATTTTTTTATTAAGAATAATTCAAATTTCACATTTACCACGCACTTATTTCTTGATTTAATAAGACAATGCACATCAAGAACTTATTGTTACATACATACATTTAAAACTGTAATATGACAACACATTCTCAGATATAGTTTCAACGATTTAACGATAAATATATATATTCTATGTGTGTAGACATAAATATAGATATACAGATGTTTACGCTTGGCATACTGAGCATATAGGAAACCCTCCCACTTTATCAGAAATTTATTCACTAGTAATTTGATAAGAAATTTTATAAACATCATAAATTACAGTGTACAGACAACAAATTAAATTTAAATATAAACTAGGTGTAGGATTACAAACAAAAAAAGGAAATAAAAAACAAGTGTCAGGGAAATGAGATTTTTTTTTAACCGTGAGATAGTTTCATGACATTAATGATGAAAGATCATTTCGGGCATATGGGCATCACGGGAGCGTTTGAGGAACGTCAACCTGGAGCATTAATTTTAGACTACTTTTTCGAGCGTTTGAGGCCATATGTTACGAATGGTGCGCTCGATGTTGGTTTTCAAGTCTGCAATAGCTATTGGCTTGTTTATGTAGACCAATGACTTCAAATAGCCCTATAAAAAATATTCTAGAGGCGTCAAATCACATGATCTTGAAGACCAGTGTGCAGGTCCATTTCTGAAGATAATCTTATCGCCGAACACTTCCTTCAATAAATCGATGGTTTCGCCATGTGGCATCGTCCTGCTGAAACCAAGAGTCTTCCAGACCACGTTCATGCACTTCTGGGAATAAAAAATCGTTGGACATGCTTCTGTACAGGCTAGTATTGTCGGTGACAGCTTAATTATCTTCGTTTTTGAAGAAGCATGGCTTGATTATGTCATAAGGCCACAAATGTCATCAATAAGTGCATTTTTCGGGGTGTATCGGTAGTTGCTGAGCCACCTGTGGATTAGTGTCCCTTCAAATGCGACAATTTTGCTTATTCACCAAGCCACTGAGCCAGAAGTGAGCCTCATCACTGAACTCAATTTAACCATTAAACAATGGATCAACTTCCAACTGTTCAAGCACCCAATTACTGAACTAACGTTGAAAACGATGGTCGGCTGGCTTCAATTCTTGCACCAATTTAATCTTGTAGGCATGTAAACCAAGATCCTTGTGCAAAAACCTTCCACAAAGTCGATGGGCACAAGCCAAGTTCTTGCACACGATGAAGAATCTATGAATTTGGATCATTCTCAACGCTGCCCTAAACGGCAACGATATTTTCTGCAGTGCGCACTCTACGCAATCTCGTTGGTAGATGGGAGTCCAAAATACTTGAAATCAAAATTTTTCAATTGTGTTGCGAATAGTCGTCTTAGTTGGCCGATTATGTATGCCGTAAATTTGGCGGACCACTTTGTGAACATTTTTAACTGAACACTGATTTTAGAAATAAATTTTCACAATTTGTAAACGCTGCTCGAGTGTAAGTTTTTGCATAATTAAATGCCAAACAATCTTGAATAAAATGGTGATATGACTTGTCAAATTAACTGTTATAAATAGTTATAATGTCAGAGTTTCTCCCTATTGAAAAAGAAAGGTATTAAAAATTCACACATTATCTAAATTTAAAATCATGGAAAATTGAATACATTGAATAAGACTATGTAATAATTAAAGATCGGCAGTCGGGGGTACATTTCAGGAGGGGATTTAAATAAATTTGTAGCGAGTCAACCAATTCTTTAGTTTTATTAGTTACTTAAGTTCTATTGTGTAAATATGTGATGGGCGGCGACACAGAAATGTTTACACATCTACTTGCATCTAAGAGAATCAAAGCAACTAATGCAGATGACGCTGCAAATATGAAGGCGGCCGGTCAGATCATACAACAAACAGAGTCAGAAAATGCTACTCGAATGCAGATAAATTAATATCTTCTGTTAAGAAAGTGAAGGTACCTGTACACAAAAATTTATTTCGTGAAAAACTGACACATATGTCACTACCACCAGAAACTGTTATAACGCGCTGGAGCACATGGATAGAAGCATTCTATTATCACATGCATTTTGACGATGTTAAATGTATAATACAACTACTGGATCCCAATTGTGCTGTTTCTATTTTACGCGCTCGTCAAGTATTTATGGACCCGACTATTCAGGTAGATTTAGCCAATATTCATAGAATACATACAACCATCCGCCATCTAGAGGTTACTCTGAACAACCCACAATATACTATAGCTAACGACATAAATATTATATATTATCTTCGTTAATTCCTTTCCCAATTACCTGGAACTGGTGCTGATAATGTCAAAAGAAAATTTGAAGCAGTTCTACATAACGATCCAGGGTTTCGTACCGTACGCCGAATTGTTGACTTGTTTGATGGTAAAGAAGCAGATTTTTCCGAACCGGGGATAAATGTGCCGTCATTAAAAACTTTATGTACTTTAAATACTTTATGTTTAAGTACTGATATGAAATTTTTAAGACACATTTTTTGGGATTTACCGTCGAATCACTGCGATATTGGCTGATACGTTCAAGCCATCTCTGGGCTGTTTAACCTATATAATATTTATAGTAACAACACCAACAATATACAAACATGGGGCAATGCCTCTATAAATCTCTTCTATATACCCAAATTAACTTACAAAATTAAGACCCTTTTCCGGAATCATCAATCCAAAATAGTTCTTACGTCTGCTGTTCCAGGAAGCAGATTTCTATTCAACTTAAAAGTCCGATACCTTCTTTTCAACAAAATCATATAGTGTATGCAGTCAATTGCAATGAATGCTCTAAATATTATATAGGCCAGACAGCCCAAAGACGGTGTGAACATAGCACCCAACATATCTGTGATTCGAAGATAAACCCCAAAAAATGTCCCTTGGAATCCCATATTACTTCTTTTTGCGAGAGAATACAGAGTGCACTTATTAATTTCTAATATAAAAGTAAGATCCCATAATTTTTTCACTAACTTTTATGCGCCAACAGCTGAGCCAATTTTGAATTACAATTAGGAGCTCCTACAGATTTTAGAAGCAATTCTGGGAGCTTTTGACGTAAGTACTGCTGTATTGTTGCAAAAGGTGGCAATTGACGTTCGTCTAAGTTTGGGAAAATCCGCTGTATATAAAAGATGCAGCATCGGCTCGAGGGCACTTTCTTGAGGTTCACCTGACTTTATTTGAACTTGGGTTATTTAGGGATCCTGATATTTTACCATTAAGTATCTAGATGTTAGGCCACGGTGTTGGATGGTAACTGTGAGCCAACCGAGTTTACATAATAAGACCTCATCACAGACCTTACCTAAAGCTTGGGAAATATACAAAAACACCCGAACTGTACCTGCTTGCTTCAAATCGTGTCTAATATTTCTAATAACTCGATGTACCTGTTCTCCAGTTGAGGGATGTAACCTTAACCCAAATTGGCGTACTTTTTTGCTATTGGAGTTTTTCAAAAATTTTAGAGACTATGGCAAGAGATTTATCGGACGATACGGACTAACTCATTCAACTTGTTTACCAAGCTTCGATATCATTACAATTTGTGACACCTTTTATTGTGTTGGAATATACCTCAATCTGAATATTATATCGCAGACCATTGTTATAGAAAGTAATCCCTGTATTAACAATTCCTGATGTACTTTACCAGTGATCAAGTCATAATCAGGGGATTTTTGGGGATGTGTGTATGTTATAAATAATCACCTGCCTAATTTCATGTACCGTAATCTTTTTTATTTGTAAATTCATTCAATAGGGTGATTCCAGTATCTGATAAATACGCATCTCCTCGCGTATTGGAATAATTGGAATTACTTGTGGTGAAAAATACAAAACAGAACTTCTTTATATTTAAATTAAGTTTGTTTAATGTACGCCAATCGAGATTCATTTGAAAGAGATTAATATTTTGCTTATTATAAACAGTTTGGTATAAATTTTTTAATCATCAGCATATGCCGCCAGTATGGAGCAGTTGATGGAAGTAATCGAGTTATTAATAAAATATGTATATTAAATAACAATGGTCGGAGATGTGGAACACTTGATGCTAGACTAGGTAGTCGATATGTAGCCATTGAAGTAGACATAGTTAGGTCGATTCTGAAGGTAGAAATTAATGAATATCAGTAAAACTTTACGAATCCAAGTGAACTCATCTTTTGTCATCAGAGCAGCATGATCCATTGTATCGAAAACACGGCAGGAATCGATATAAATGACATCCACTTGTTACCATATTATAAAGAATAGTGCAAATTATATTAACATACAAGAAGCTGTACAAATCAAATGGCCTTAAATAAGTATTGGTATTGTAAAATTAACTTAATTAGGCAAAAGATTTTACTTCTAATATTTAGAAGTTTGTTTAAAGTTTATCGCCAAAAGAAATCAAAAAAGGAATAAAACAATCCTTTATTATGACATTGAAATTTCCATAATTTACGCATTACATAATAATATAATAAAGGTTTATTAAAATATGAAAGAAAAATTGAATATATTATTATTGTTAGGAATATATTTTATACTGTATAAATATGGTCATAAAGCAAGGCAAAAGAATTGAGGATTTTTGCATATTTCTTTACTTATTAATCTTTCAATCAAAGGTAATGAAATTATTAAATGTAATTATCTCATTTTTTATTATCATATACTAGATACTTTAAATTATTTCTACATTATTCTCATATATATGACGTTATACCTAAGGAATTCTGCAGTAAAGTAACGAGAGATACATTTATGGAGGTGCTTTGTGTACGAAGCGTTGTACTACTGCATAGATCGTGAACTTATTGTTAAATGCGAGGATACACAAAACAGCTGATTCGTTCTTGGAACCTTTGTCGTGTATAGCTCTGAATTAACGGTATTACCAGGTGTTTGCTCAAACAAATAAAATTTCAAAAAATAATACCTTAAATATTTATTAACATAAGACTAATATAAAAAGAGGTTAAATCATTAAGTTAATTCAGAGTATTCCGAACAAAGAGAAAAAGGCAATTAACACAATTAGCCAAGATGAAGTTATACATTACATGCAATAAACCAAACGTCACTTAAGTGAGAGCAAACGATTTGTGAGCGTTTGAGGCGTTCCCTTTTCATGCGTTTCACAAAATTTTCCCCTTTCGGGTGTTCAGTTTATAAATGGGAAGTGAATATGCTTTTGAATTTCCGTTTTGTGCGTCAAATTTATATTTTACAGGAAATAAGGAAAAATAAAAACAAAATTAACGAGTTTTGACGATTTAGCAGTTTAATTTCAAATTAAAAGAAATGTACGATAACCCTTGAAGACACATGCACAATATTTCATATATATTATCAGAAAGTAGTACATATATTAAAAAATATAAAATAAAAGTACCTTTAACTCATAACGTTTATCTAATCTCTATATTATACAATAAATCTATCTATAATTTTACAATATATTTCAGCTTGACCAATGTGCCACTAATATTTTGAATTAGGTCTGTTACAACTATTTTTAACCGCCTATCTAATTCACAGTATTTGTTTTCCCTTTTAGCGGTACTTATGCAGGAAAACACTATCATAATAGTGCAGTTTTTCCTGAAGAACTTTCATTAATTCAAATATATTGTGATGTGCTTTCTGTCTATTGAGTCTGTTATGCCATCCTTCTACAGAATTTATAGTCCGATGACGTTCTCCATCGCAAGGCCATATGCGACGAGAATTATGAATCAACAAAATAATCGTTAAATTTAACAATGGTTTGGAATTTTTCATTATACAGAACTAACCATCTGTAACTTTATCTTCTGGCAGATGAGCAAATGCAGCACATTTCGTTATATGATTTCTTACTTCCTCGTTTTCCTTATACAAGTTTGTTAGACCTCAATCTTGTACTTTACGCCAAAGAGCTTGATTAAAATAAAAGTTACATCCTTTGATAACTGTAGCCGGAAAAGCTTCCTCGAAAGCATTAATAGCAACTTCAAAATCAAAAATACATTTTTTTGATAAAAAATTCTTGATTTTATTTTTCAATAAGAAGAAAATCGTTTATACGTCGCCTCTTTTTTGTCGGGTAGCAGGGCATATACGGCGGGAATTATGTTTATTCTTTCTTCATCGAATAGGAAGCAAGAACCTCCTGCTAATAAATTACCTCCGTCCATTGCAAATACAAGAATCCTGTCTTCCATAACATCGTCAATTATAACATACTCTTTCATAATCTCGGGGACCTCTATATCATCTGGTTTTTTCGGAACCAAGCTAATGCCTAGCGATTTGTGTCGCTCATTATACAATGCATGTTTCACTGATGTAAACTGTGAAATATTTGTAAGAAATACAAACCTTTGTCCTTAACAACCATCATCTCTTGTCGATATATTTGCGATACTGGTGTCACTTCTTCTCTTTCTCTCTTTTTGGCTTTATATAAACACTTATCGGCTGAATTTTTTGCAATATCTGGAACACAGTTATGACTTTTCTCAGTTATAACTTTTAATTTTACTTCATCAGTAACAATTGCTCCTGAGCAGTTCCTGTTTATGCAAATCCATCGAAGAGTCAAGTTTTGTTTTTTGCTTTTAAGTTGAACTTGTATCCAGAATACAGGATGACTAGTTTTGTACGTTTTTATTCTATCACTTCCATCACAAACAAAAATTCACGAAAGCTTTTAAATAACCTACCTGCACTTACAAAATTTCCGAAGAACTAATTTATTTAAGTAACAGTGCAATATTTTATATCATCCCTATACTGATGGAAGAGCAAGCAAACAAACAATAGAAACAAATAATAATAAATTGATAGTTAATTCCTTGGTGAGTTTATTGTAAACAACATTAATTCCTTATGCAATTAAAAGTAATTATAAATTCACCACAAATTGAATCGTAATCCGTACGCGATTAACTTTGATTAAACAACTTTAGTTCCTTAACAATAAATAAATATAAATTCAAACCACTGTGCCTTAATTCCTAGTCAAGTTTTATCTAAAGATAATTATAAATTAAAAATAAATTGATTCTGAATCCCTTGAGAAGTTCAATAATTATCTCTCAATAGAGACTTAATGCTTTTATTGGTTTACTGTTACCTGCAAATTTTACACACAAAATGGGATTCAAGAAAAAGAAATATTTTGGACGCCCGAAACGGGAATATTTCAGGTAACATTTTTCTAAGCCCGATAGGTGAACGCACGAAAGGGGAAGATACCGAGCAAACAATGAGTACTCTGGATTTTTACATAGAAATATTAGTACCTTCCTGTGAAATGCTGAACTATCAAAATAGTGCGAATCTGGTAGTACAACACTACCATATTCATCTGATACAAATTGGTCAGTGAATAAATGTTGGATAAGGTAATTAATTTAAGTTAATTAATAATTTTTCTCTACGCAGTTAAAAATTTCAAGCAATTTCAGAAGAAAGAAATCGTATTTTATTTAGTGTAATAAATTATCTACAGAAATTTCTGAAAATTTATGGATACAAAAAAAATTCACAATTTTCTGATCTGAAATGGATAAAAACCTGGTCATGATCAATATGAATATCAGCCATCCTCAGTCTTAAAAAATAAGAAGGAATTAAAATGGAATTAAGCCGTTAAAAATGTCCTAATAGAAATAGTAAAAGTATCAAGGTCGCCTTTTACTTATTATACTGGACCTATCCTCAGAGCATATTCATAATTATGCTTACGAATGACAATAGGCATAATTATAAATATTTCCAATAAAATTCATAATTCAATTCAAACCATCCAGAAACATCTAACAATAACAACCAAAATCAAGATATTGTATGAGATAAAAACAATGAGAACAATAATATTCCAACTGTTTCAGAACCAAGTACTAAGGAACATCGTCAATTCTCCTTAATATGTTCGGAATGAGGATCTGCACCGGAAACTCCAGATGAGAACAGTCAAAGAAGGAATAAAAAACTAGAAATCACGAAGAGAGGCTCCATAAGCAACTAAACGTTGAACTGCTGCAACTCCTAGACAACCATTATCTAGCTTAAGAGATAAACAAGATTGCTAGGAGTCATGAGGAGAAGCTCCATAAACATACAAACGTTAGTGGCTCAACTCTAAACAAACAAGCAACATCTAATTCATCTTAAGAGGACTTATTATTTGAGTTAGCGTAATTAGTGACCAGATTTGTGTACTAAAGCTCCACCAATAATGTGAGCAAGATATAAACTAGAATAGACCATTGGGAATATCCAGACTCAAGTAACTGCAGTAATTTACGTTGTATTTTAAAATGGTTATAAATCTTAAGATCAGGTACATTGTTCATTTAATAAATTTAGAAAAACACAATAATATTTGTGTTAAATATTCGATAGTATAATTAATTATTAATGAAAATATCCAGTACATAATAAGCAGAATATACTTTTAGACAATCCCAACTTTTCTTCAAAACACGGTGTTAATAAAGTAATTTAAACGGGAGCAATAAAATCTTTAATAAATTAAGACATATATTTGGTGTCCAAGGTTTACAATCACAATCTGCTGAGCACTAATACGAAGTCTAAATATCGTTCGCACACTAATGAAAATACTTGCGACCACTTGTTAAATAATTAATAGTAGTTTATACAACGAGTCAGTAATGACGGTTATTATTCTTGAGAGTTGAATTTACGAACCGAGTCGCTAACCGGCGAGGGAGTAACTCAGCTCGAGGGAATAATAGTTATTATTGCGAGTTAGTATACACTACTTTATCTACGACTATCTGAAAATTACTAAAAGAAAAACAAACATGATACTATAATATCTATATGGCGCTTGACGTTTTGACAGTTAGTAAAATGTCTGCACTTGCCTGAGGATTACAAAAAAATTAAAATAATTTAACGTTTTTATAATAGAAAATTAGTTTTTATTTATATAAATATTAAAATGTCTACAATTAGTAATATTTATTGGGTTAGAGAATTAGAATATCCGGGCTTGTTTATCGTTACTATGGTAACGCTAGTAAGACTATGTTTTATTGTCCGAACGCTGGGAGTAATTAGATATAACGTTATCATTATTCCCTGCATTGCGCCAATAATAACGGTTGCATTTCATTATTCCCTGCGGGAATTATGAGTAGCATTATTAACTAATAATCACTAATATAATATCTACTTTATTGTTCAGTCGCAGATAAATATAATAATCTTACCACAACAAGTCATTATAAATGAATAATGGAGATTATAACCATAGTTACTAACAAGATCTAAAAAGCAAAAATAATTATTTATGTATCAAGGCGCACTAAAGTTTCATTTTAATGACAAATAACTTTGTGCCAAGGTACATATTAGAGTTTTCACGAAATCGAAGAAAATTTTAAACTTTTGACGTTTTGATTTTTAGGTAATGTAATTTCAGGAATGAGAATTTTTCGTATTGGTTTTCATACAACTTAGCCGATTTACTTGACAATAAATTGGCAATAATCGTACTTGTAATCTGTTTAAGCTCCGGCGGATTGCAAACCATTTCGTCTTCTCCATCCATTTCGGGTAACTACTTAATTAGAATTGATTAGAATCACACCACAACTTCGCACGGTCTACAAGTGTTTTATTATCTTTTATTAATTGTCAAATGTGTCACTGCGGCGCGCAACGCAGGTATCTATGGATTAGAGATGAAATCATCCTTTGTCATTGGAGCAAAATTGTAACAGTTATTCTTCACTGACTATTTTGCTTTACTTCACAGACGATTTTGCTTTATTTCACTGACGATTTCGGAAAATAATACTTTTGGGATCAAAAAATAAAAGATATCAAAACATATATTAAGTATGTATAAGCTTTATTGTTCTTATGTCATTTTTGAAATAATTAATCATTATGCTGTATCAACTATGTGTGATAAAATAGCTAAATCACTCGCCAAATTGCTATCCATACAAGGAATTTTCATATAATTTGTTTATTTAAACAACAATTTAATGCGGTTATAGAATTAGGAGGTGATTGAGTTAGGGCTTGAAAAGTGATCTAGAAAAAAACTGGTTCGAAATAAATCCCAACAAAATTTTTTTAATTAACGAAAACAAAGATAATTACCTAGTGATTAGTTCATTTAATAGAACTCATTTTTATTTATTTCTCAAATGCTACTAAAACGAAATATTTTTATTCTAACTTTTGATCAGTGACCTTCCCCTATTTAAAATTAATAATAAATTTAATTTTCGAATGTTTAATAATTATTGAACCGACTGTATAAAAATAGGTATCTACATTTACATACCACTACAGAAAGTGAAAATGTTAAAAATATAAAATGCTAATTTCTTCATTGTATTGCCCAAACAAAAACATAGATCTTTTTTTCTAATTTGGGAGAACGTTTTATTTAAAATTCCATACAAAAGAATTCGTTTCAATAAAATAAAATAAAAGACAATGCAAGCCACAAACTGTAAGACAACTTTTAGAGTTTCTCTTTCACTATTTAGTATTATGCACAAGCACTTTCAAATATATAACACAAGAATTACAACGAGCAGATTTTACTAATTCTAACTCAATTAGCATGGGAAAAATGTCTAACTCTATTGTAATTTTGATTCATGCATCTGTATAAAAAAAACAATTATTAGAGACTGTATTGTTTAGACATACCTTTCAGAAGAATGCGCTACTATCCTTAAAACACTCTGTCATTAATAAATCACTAAATAAACACTAAACACTATTAGGACGATATATAGTAAAAAATTAGCGCGTTTTTTTTTTTTTTGAAAACTTGAAAATTATATCTTCATTTTCTTTCTCATAAGATTTAATCAGTAGAAATTACCATAATAAAAATCTGGTCAATGTAACGAATAAACAATTTTGTCGATATGTTTTCTAATCTGCAGAAAAGAAAGTTGAATATTTATCGTTTAATTTAGCTCAGCTACGGGTGAATAGTTTTAATGAAATGGAAATTAAGAGTGATAATGCACTTAAATTTTTTCAGGGGATTAATTTTGAAACTTGAGTGTTTTGTGCTGTAAAGGTATGCTATTTGATGGACATTATACGACAATGTTACAATAATAATACCACGAGGTGGACTGAAGTTTCGAGTTTAATGTTTGAATTGCTTATTGTGGATATCTTGCGCGCGCACAATTGTCTCAAATAATACTCCTAAAGAGAGGGAAAGTGCAGGTGAAAGGAAGTAAAGTAAAGGACACCGGCTTGTCTAGCGAACAGCAACACCAGACTGACGTAAACTGTGATTTTAAATGTTGCCTCTTTGATTTTATACGCCAAGTCAGTTGATTCGTGTGACGTATGGTTGTGTCTTTGAAGCTGAGGTCTTTCTAGCTAGTATATTGGAACTTAATTCCGTGAAATAACATGACGTCAAGATAAGTCAACAAAAAAAAATATGTTTATTGCATTAGCTAAGTTTTTTTGCACGGTACCTAAAGAATTTGGTAATTTAAATTGTGTCGTGTACTTGCAAAAAAGGAAAACTTTCCTCCGCCAAGGATAGCAATGAAAGATAACTAAATATATTATTATAAATGCTAACGACTTTATCTAAATATTTATCAGTTTTTTTAGGTTACAAACTAATTATAAATATTTTTTGATAAGTTATTACTGACATATTAGGATAACAATAAAAGCATTACATGAGGCTTGTCAACCAACGCGCAATCACATAGACTTGTAATAGTAATGTTTTTTTCGATTTGTATTGTACAACTCAATTAGAATTAAAAAAAGGTTTTTTTTTTATAATTACATTACATTTTAAAAATAATTTCGCTAGAGAATAAATAAATGGCAGCTCCTGGTCAAATTTACGGGAAGGTCGTCTTTTAAGGTAAAAGGTTTTATTGCTTGAAAAAATTAAGTATTTTAATGAAGATATTGCAATTACTAATTTTAAACAAAGTTAAATTTGACTTCTTTTCTTCGCTTTTTTGCTTCTAACGTGTGCCTTCAAAAACTTTCTTCTTTACAGCAGGCTGTTTTTTAAGTAATTAACTAATTAAAGATTGGTGCACATGCGAAGCATTAGAAAACTTCAAATTCTGACAGTTGTGACATAAATTATAAATGCTTATATTTTTAAAATTATTTTATTATAATGTTAGAATTACAACATAAAATATTTAT
This sequence comes from Melolontha melolontha, assembly GCA_935421215.2. Taxonomy (NCBI): domain Eukaryota; kingdom Metazoa; phylum Arthropoda; class Insecta; order Coleoptera; family Scarabaeidae; genus Melolontha; species Melolontha melolontha. Next base: position 113,004,715 of record OW285236.1, on the reverse strand, counting down.
TATTCAAAATTACTATAGAACTGGCCAAAATTTGGAAAGTGGAGTGTAGACGTGACAATTTGTTTTTGTTTCGTGAACACCTTTTTAGTAAATAGAAAAAAACGATTGAATCCCGCTCGCGTGTTTGTTTGACGGCATAGTTTTTCTCGACCTAGCAACATTAAATAAGAAATATGGAAAATTTAGTCAGAATTGATAATTTAAGGGTGCGCGATCTCAAATGCGATTACAAAGGCGGGGTGTGTGCTGCAATGGCAGTAAAAGTGCGCTTAATGAAAAACTAAAAAAGGTAGTGGGTTCGCAATATATAAATAACATTAACAAATGTGAATAGGGTTGTTTCTGATGATGACGGTGATGCAGAGAACCAATTTAATTTAATGACTCGGTGGAGACTGTAGTCCAGATCGGTGTGGATAAAAAGCGACGTATGAATAATAAAAGGCCGTTTATGCTATTAAATAGAATAGATTCTCTTGAAAAAGCAGTATCTTTCTTACGGACGCAGGTAAATAAATTAAGGAAGAAACAACAGGAATTAACTACTTAGACACATGTTATCTCAAATATCCTGGAACGAAACAGAATACCTAAGCTAATTGCAAATCTATCATCCAACGAACCACGTATCGGGAATTCAACGAAGTTACTAGGGGATGAGGTAGAAGTGAGCGATTGGCTGGATAGGGAGCCTATTTAGCGGGATCATTCTACAGCAGAGCGCCCGGGCGTTATGGCGGACAGGGACGAAATGGGATATCAGCCATATATTACTGAAACAGGAACCAAACATAAGATATTAATTGCGGCTGGCAGTCATGGACGGAATTCTGCGAGGATCCTGGCCGACTGTCTTGATGATGGGTTCTCTGTGGAAACTATATGTAAACCTGGTGCGAATTTCGGACAGGTTATTTGTGACCTAATAAACCTGAGTAGGTACTTCAATTAGTTAATTCAATAATTAATTTAAATGACAGATTTCGGAAAGGTATACATTTGCATGATTCGGAAAAGCTCAAGCTGTTTTCTTATATTGCACATTTAATTCTGAACAGTAATCAAGGGGTGAATAACTCGAATCTTATATCTGTAGACAGTGGGGCTGCTGTGACTATTATGACTTACACTGATACGAACGAGCGTTTTTTATGAATGCTCAAACCTTTATTACTTTGATACATATGAATGTGCAATCCATTTCCAGCAAAATAATGCGGATTGAGTACAATAATGTTGATATTCTCTGTGTATCTGAGCACTGGTTAGATTCTATGGTTATGGATAGTATTTCCTTGGTAAATTTTAAACTGGCCGCTTCTTTTTGTAGATATAAATATATTCATAGAGGTGTTTATATATTTCTAAAAACTAACATAAAATTTAAATCAATTAAATTAGAGGACTATTGTAGTGAGAAGGACTGAGAATTTTGCGCTGTTAGACTTATTGACCTGAGTTGATAATAATTGTTATTTACCGATTTCCGGAGGGCAATGGTAGGTTCTTTGTTGATCCGCTTACTGCTGCAATTAATATGGTTACTATGATGTATCCGAATTATTAAATTATTTTATCGGCGGGTTTTAATATAAATTTTCTGAATGAGTATCAATCCAAGAAATGTTTGTTAATTTAATGCATAGTTTTAATTTAATTAGGTTAATCTTTGATCCAACCAGGTATTGTAACGGTAAAGGTAGTTGTTTGAACAATATATTTGCCAGTGAAACACTGGATACTATGGGGGCTGTTGTTATGAGTTTGCACATATCTGATCACGAAGCTCAATACTTAAAATTAAAAAAAAATATTTCTGTATTGAGAAATTGTCCAGTGTCATTCGGCGTGTATAGTCTTAGTAACAAATCCTATTTTTCCTATTTGATCTCTAATACAGATTGGCACGAGGTGTATGCAGAGGGTACTGTGAACAATAAAATGTTAAAAGTCCTAAACATAATTGTAAGGCACCACGATGTCTCCTCCTCTCTTGTTAAAAAGTAAAGTTTTCGGGCAAATACATCCCACATGCTTCGATTGTCACCCGAACTTATAAATAAGAAAGCCTTATTAGACCTTACTTATGATGCTTCGAAAATGAACAAAAGAAATTTAAATTTATACAAAGAATTAATGAAAGATTACAATGCTCTTCTTTTAAAAACAAGACAGAAATATTATTCTGATAGGTTAAGAAATTCCACAAACAAATCTAGAGAAATCTGGAAAATAATAAATACCGATTAAATAGATATCCATCAACCGACACTTCAGACATAAATATATCGCCGAACGACTTCAACCAATATAGTCACACAGTTCCATAAGAACCTTCTTGCTACGACTGTTTCTTCTTATGATCTACTAAAAAACAAATCTATTAAAAACAAAAATTCGTTATTTCTTGCACCAGTTAATAAAAGCGAAATCATTGAAGTTACGAGATCTCTGAAGTCTAAACCCTGTAGGGATATTTATGGTATGAATGTTGTACGGTTGCAGGATATTATTGTGGATGTGGCACCAGTTCTTTCTCAAATAATGAACAGTTCTTTTAACGTTGGTATTTATCCTGAGTGCTTGAGTATTTCCAAAATTATACCTATTTTTTAAAATGGTGATCGGAACGATATTGCAAACTATCGTCCTATAGCAATTGTTCCTGTGATGGCAAAGATTTTTGAAAAACTCTTGTTCAGTAGGATTATTGATTATTTTAATAGAAATAACTTTCTATCCGTAGAACAATATGGTTTTCGACCAGGTTTATCGACGACTGATGCTATTCTTCAGCTGGTACATTTTGTTGATGATGCTTTTGAACATCGTTGCTCTGTGTAGGGACTCTTCTGCGATCTTCCTAAGGCATTCGATTGCGTATCTCATGAGCTCCTATTGCAGAAGCTTGAATATTACGGTTTTCATGGGAATGCCTTGGAATTCTTAAAGTCTTACTTGTCTGATCGTACTCAACAGGTTTTCTTCAATTCATGTGTTAGCGGGGAGAATTGTGTCAAACATGGTGTCCCTTAAGGTTCCATACTGGGGCCCTTGTTGTTCATAATTTATATTAATGATTTGCCATGTAATATTAGCGCTAAGACTATATTATTTGCGGACGATACTACTTTTTTAGTAAAGAGGATATAAATAGTGCCTGTGACATTATTTCTCTGGGCAATCGGTCGTGCGTCACAGCAGTCATACTTATGTTTTACAAAATTATTCTTTGAACATGTATGTATACATGTATGAACATGTATGTATCCATTTTGTTTTCCTTGTCTTTTTATTTTATACATATAATTTCTGTATATTTTTATGTATTGTAATGTATTGACATTTCTTGTTACCATGTAACACATAAGAAAGGCATAATAAACATTTAGTTTATTCCACTAATCAGTACAGTATTTCCAGCAACAGTATTCTAATCTGCCAATTATTACGCACAACTGCAAAAACATATTCAATCACGCTTGTGTCATTAAATTTGGTGAAACAAGGGTAATAACTTGTAAACCTGACGGTGAAGCGCCTAGAAAACGAACAGCAAATTACATAGAGGATATATCACGCCGAATGGACAACTCGTCGAAAAAATCAATTACAAAACTATTACAAGTTCATTTGGTAATAGGAACATGTCATATCATTTTAAAAAGGACGTAAGGTTTTTCCATATAAAATTCAAGCAGTTTCGAAACTCAAACAGATAGATGTTGTTACGAGAACACAGTATTATCTATGGTTTTTTAATAACGTAAATTATAATGACATTTTCGACAAATGCTTCTTTTCGGATGAGGCTTGGTTCCATCTTTCAGGATATTTAAACAAGCAAAATATGAGAATTTGGTCTGCAGAAAACCCTCATGAATTTATGGAAACTAAGCTACATCCACAAAAATAGGCGTCTGGCTAGCAGTTTAGCCGCAGATTCAAGAAGACGAATTATTGGGCCTATATTTTTTAATCAAACCATAACTGCTGAAAGATATCGAAATAAATTATTAGAGCCGTTTATTAATGATCTTCATGATGATGAACTTACGGAAGGATATTTGCAACAAGATAATGCACCAGCGCACAAATCTCAAGAAACAATAGCTTTTTTGCAAGAAGTTTTCGATACAAGAATTAATAATTTTCCTCCAAAATCTCCAAATTTAACAAATTTTTCCGTAAATAATGGTTTTCATATTCAATGAATAACAAAAATGATATATAGTGGGAATTTATTTCAGAAATGGCAGAACATTCAATGGTGAATGGACTTTTCTGTAAGAGACTCATGTAAACATTTTGTAGACGAATTTGCTTCCCGTATGATCATTTCGGAGGATATAAATATCTAATAAAATGTAGTAATCAAATTGTTCATTTTTGATTATTATACATGCTACTATATCGTATATAAACAACTCTAACTATTCCCACACCGATGGGTATATCAGGGGTAATATAACTGTAATAATATTGTAGTTGCGTAATTTTCAGCAATAAATTCTTACGCCAACAAATAATTCGGCACCGAGACTACGTGAAAGTAGTTAACTTAACAGTATTGCCTTAGTCCTCGTTCACAATGGATGTATACCGTAAGCTGAACGTAAGGAAAACGTAAGACGTACAGTTGAATATATGACAAACCAATGTATAGCAAGCGTTAATTAAGTTGGCGCCAGGAGGGAGTGCGCAGAAGCTGTTTTTAAAAACGTCCACCCCCACTACTCAAGTAATTGTCAGAGTACATTTGTTATTGACGTTTGACGGAACATAATGTCTTTGCTAGGGGATCATAAAGTGATACACGCTCAGAGGTTAGAACTATCTGACATTTGATGTGAAACCAAATACAAATCTCCCCACTACTTTCAATCCTGCGCGAACTTACCCCTCCTCGCGCCAACTTAATTTGCGTTTGCTTATACCTTTCACAACGTCCTTAAGTAATCGTTCCGTTTACGCTAATCTTACGGGTGCCCGTAATAAATACGTAAAGTTGAAGTAAATTTAACTTTATGTATTTCTTACGTTTATTTTACGTACCATTTTAGTAAAATAATGTTTTGGAAATTTTAAAACTGAATCGGTTGGTAACAAAATTATAGAAAAAGCGGAATATCTGATGACTAGCATGTCAGTAGGAATTTTGATGGTTTTCTGTGTTATAAATTCGTGTTGATTTCTAGTGACACTCTATTTGGGAATAGATAGTAATTTAATATATCTACTTTACAACAATAAATGCAATAACTAACAGCTGCTGAGTTGAAGATACTGGCTTTCTAATACTATTTTTTACTAAATGTGGTCCAATAAGATTTAATAAATTATCAAATAATGTTGGGTCATTCTTGTATACATAAAAAAAACATTCTTCATCATGCATTTTTAGTTTTAATATTATCCTTCGAAATTTTCCTCCTTTCTCTCTATTTACATTTACAGGCTTAACCCACCAGCGCCTCACCTTCCTTTCATATTTGGTTTCCTTCTAATTTTCCACTTGACATCTTAATAATAATAAACTCAAAAGTTGAATTCTAATTAGATTTCTGTCAGCGTTAGAATACGTCAAAAATATTCAAGGCAAATCAGCAATAGCGCTTACGTGAATCTTTAAGTTTACATTTGCTCACGTTTGTTGTGAACGATAAATAAATTTACGTATCCCTTATGTTTTTTCTTACATCTTACGTGATTCTTATGTCTTACGTCCATTGTAAACAAGGACTTATAGACCCTACCATGGTCGGTTACTGGATAAAAAAGTGACACTGTCGCTCGGCGTGTTCGACTCGTCGACACTGAAAGGTAAAGATTAAGAAGATAATAAGATTATTATCCATACTACTATTTTATACATGCCCTAACTATTCGTACACGTATAGTATATTTTTTAACACAATTGTATTGTACATGCAATCACTTTAAGAAACCATTTTTTATTGTAACTTTCACTATAGTAACTAACATTTGTACTATCCCATAATCATACATACAGTTGATAAAGGATCTCTTTGCAATTCGTACTGCTCCGAGTGCGAACCGCAAATTGTATTTTATCTCTTTCTAATACACATAAATGCACGCTGTAATATTGCACATGTTAGTCATTTTAAGGTATTCTCATTCCTTAAATTTTGTCTTGGACTGCAGAGAAGTACTTTATGAATAGAGTGGACCAATTCGGAGCGAAAGCAGAGGCGTGACTTTCAAACTTACTTAAAATACACTCATTTCTTGCGTCTTCTATCGAACATAGCTGTGCAACATTATTAAATACACAGAATATACTTGCCTGCTGCTATTATACGTGTACACACGATGACCGTGAACAACATACTAAGTAATCGTGAACCAATTCGTTAGTCACGCCTCTGCTTTCGCTCCGGATTGGTCCACTCTATTTATGAACTATATATATATATATATATATATATATATATATATATATATGTCGGCGTCAATTAGCGAAATCCGCCATTCCCTGAAATGACTAAGCATTTCACATATTACCGGCAAATAATGTAACTATTCGTCGTTACGGTGACTAACGCTTTTAGTAATTCCCTGTACTGACTGAAAAATTTTAGCGAAATGCCGTAACTGGCCCAACGATTCGTGGTTATACTGTTTACCTAAATTTAGTCAATCGATATAATTGATGTGCGAGAGTGTAAAGTTGTTTACATTTAATTAGTTTTTAGAAAATAAAAATGTTCCAGCATTCAGATATGTTTATAAAAACTGGATGAATATTATTCAAATGAAAATAAGAAAAGGCCTTGGAATAGAGCAGAATTAAAAGAGGTAAGATAAATGTCTAAACTTTTTTATACATAACCTCAAATCAATGTTTTGCATTTCCTCATTTCCTCAATTATCAAGATCTCTTGACAGAATTTTTATTTTTTGTTCAATTTCAAAAGAATATTTCTTACCATAAAGTCATAGGACGTACACCGTATAAGGCTTTATTCGGAGTGAACCCCATCCGATCGAAAAAGAAGATGATTTAAGAAATTTCGTGGAAAAGCACGGCAATGGAACAGAATATGTGCCAGAACAATTTGATAGTGAAGTTGCCGCTGAAATTTTAAATGATGACGAACAAATAGAAATAGAAGAAATAATACAAGCTGGTGATTCTGAAGAAATATCATCAGAGGTTGTAGCTATCTCAAATTTCGACCTACAGGAAATCAATACGGGAAAGCTGTCTAATCAGAAAGAACTCACCTTATGTGTTTCACAGTGTTTATCAAGTCGGATGTATGACTGGCCGAATTAAATCGTGGTACAACCGACCTGATTTAATAGAGACTAAAGAAAATTTCCTTCAAATAGATGCTGTCCCCCGAAATGTTTTTATCAGTATGTGAATGTGTGCAGTCACTCCCACAAGGGCAAGGATATTTTAAATGTTCTTGCAAACCATAAAAAAACAATGCTTGTCGAATAGATGTGTTTGTTTAAAAAAAAAGTTCTGTGTAATTCCAGATGTCACAAAAGTGCAACTTGCGCCAATAAGTAATATTATGGAAACAAGGATATTAATATTTTGTTTTTCATTTCTGAATTTCCTCCATGTTCATAGAATAATGCAATTCACTGATCGTCGAAATTAGGCAAACAGGGTAACCACGAGTCATTAGTCCAATTACGCCATTTCGCTAAAAATTTTCAGGCAATACCGGGAATGACTAAAAGCGTTAGTCAAATACCGTAATGACAAATAGTTACAATATTTGCCGGTAATACGTGAAATGTCTAGTCATTTCAGGGAATGGCGGATTTCGCTAATTGACGCCGACATATATATATATATATATATATATATATATATATATATATATATATATATATTATAGCAATGTGAAAGGCCTCTACGTTGGGCTAGCCAATTTATATAGTACCCTCCAAGAGAGAGATGCTTATGAGTCGTTATATTGTATTATAATAATAATGATATGATATGTAATGTTGTAAATGTTGAATTTTCAAATAATGGGCGCCAGTGATTAAATTAATCACAAATATAACTACGTCCTCTGTGTACATACAAATGCACTAGCAGCAGTCGGAAAGCATGATTATAAAATAGATTATATAGTAAAATACCTCAGGTTCAAAGTCGGTCTGTGAATTATCTCCCTAATTATTGTAGTTAGGTGTCTATATAATATGTTTAACTCAACAACTAAATGCTAACAAATAAAACAGTTTAAAGTGATAAAAATAAAATATATTGAGACAAAAATTAGAGAACTGTAACAATTATCATAACTTAGACATGTGTCTATACAGAGAATTACGATCTAAACATGTGTAAATATAATATTACTAATATCGTGTTGGTGAACAAAGAAAACTAAGTTAAAGAATATTTTGGATTATTTATACTAATATGGTAAGTACTACGGTGTTATATGGATATTAAATTATGCTTGTATTTATTAAGCTAGGGTAAACGATACATAGATAATAAATACCGAAGTTTTATTAAAGTTTATATAGGTTATAATGAACTTGTTTATTAATATGTAAATTTTATAGGCCATGAAATTATAAATGGATCATTCAAGAACCTGTGTTCCAAGATTTTGCGTGTTGGCTCAGGCTGGAGGCGTTGTAGTCGAGCAGCAGCAAGTTCGGCGTTAGAATTCTGGATATGGGTTTGGCGTCGTCCGATCGTCCAAATGGCCCACGCGTTGCAGTTTGGATACTTGTAAAGATGCTATCGTCAATATTCGGCGTATCTTCGATGATGAGAGGCTGGTTTTTACTTAAAAAGGTTGGCTAATTTTCTGCGTTTCAAATATAGATATTTTCGATGAGATCTGTTAAGTTTGATTATGGTAATTTAATTTTTAACTTGGATAAATGCACAAACGCGGCCATATATTGTAAAATTCTTTTTCGGCGTCCTCTACGTTCATTTATTTTTCATGGCCTAGCATCGCTGGTGTTTTGAATTAAATTGATATTACATTCCTAATCAAATTATAAAATTTTTTAAATAATTTTCAAATACACTTTGTTTACTTTTAAATGTAGGTTATGTCATTATTATGTGTTCTAAGTTGCATTCTTGCGTGTTTAGGTTAAATTTAAAAAGAGGGCGTGTCTAATCAGTATCAATACAATATTTCAATGTGGATAAATTAGATACCGGTAGTATCGCGCGAAATATTTGAATTATGAAATTTAAATAGAAATATAAAATAAGTTATAAAAAATAAAAATAAGTTAATTTGAATTACTGTTCTCGTTGTATTAATTTATAAACATGTTGATACTAATTTTACAATCTTAATTCGCTAATTTCACCCTTTTTATAATTGTTATTTGCATTGTTTTATCTGTTTTTCCGTTTCAGATGCGGATATATGAGTGCAGTATGAACCATAACAATATATATATATATATATATATATATATATATATATATATATATATATATAACTGATAAGTTCTTGGGGATTTTCGGCTATTATATGAAATATTTACAAATATTATCAAATTAGTATGTAATTGCGAAGTAAATGTGAATGTAAACATTGCTGTCTACAAATTACAAAGCAAATCATACGAAATTTTTAAATTTAAAAATTTTGTCTACGTTGGGTCTTGAACCCAAGTCTACGACTTGCCGATATTTGCTTTCAAAACTGACATCTTCTTTCAAAATTGACATTTGCTTTCAAAACTGACATCTGGTTTCAATAACTGACATTTGTTTTCAATAACTGACATCAACTTTCAATAACTGACATTTGAATCATGAACTCTGTTACTTTATAATGCATTTCTAATTAGCTTGAACTAAGGTCTATCGTGGCTTAATTGGTAAAGCAACAGCTCGGCAAGCCGTAGAGTTGGGTTCAAGTCCCAACGTAGACAAAATTTTTCAAATAAAAATTTCATATGATTTGCTTTGTAATTTGTAGATAACAATGTTTACATTCACATTTACTTCGCAATTACTAATTTGATAATATTTGTAAATATTTCATATAAAAGCCGAAAAACTCCAAGAATTTATCATTGATATACATACACAAAATAATTATCGCAACACTAACTTTTTTCCATAAAATGTCATTTCTGAATATCTAAACTATTCTACTTATAAATGTTAGGTCATGAAAAAACATAAAAGATAATTAACAGCACTGTTCAACTCATATAATGCAGAAAATAACAAAAGAACCTTGTTCAAAATTACAATATAATAAATACTGGTTTAAAATGGCACAAATATCTGGTATATCCACCCCTGGCGTGAATTACAGCTTACATCCTCCTTGGATGCTACGTATGAGGTCTGCAACATAGTCTTGTGAAAGATTTTCCCATTCTTGTAAAAGTACATCTTCGAGTTCTTCAAGGTTACGGAATGCTCGCTGGTGCCGTTTTAAAGCTTGTCCTAGGTGGTCTCAGACATGCTCGATAGGGTTCATGTCTAGGCTTCGTGCAGGCCACCTTAATACTGGCAATTGAACTTCCTGCAAATATTGCTGTACAATTCCTGCTATGTGGGCGTGCATAATAACACAATTTTCGCCAACAAGGGGCGTATATGGTATTACATGTTCCTCTAAAATGTCGGTAACATATCTAGCTGCTGTTAATCTAGCCCCAGGTAATGGTACCAATGCTGTATTGCTCTGTAAAGAGATGCCTCCCCATAACATCACCGATCCTCCACCAAAAGGGACACGTGGACGGAAGTTACAGACAGTATAACGTTCGCCAGGTCGTCTGTACACCGGCACATGTCTGTCAGAAGACCATAAAGCAAACCTAGACTCATCCGAAAAGATGTCATTGGCCCAGTGGTTTATGTCCCAATCGGCGTGTTCGCGTGCAAACTGTGATCGGGCTACCCGGTGCTCTCTGGTGAGAAGTGGACCATGAACAGGAATCTTATCTTCTCGAAGACGGTTGCGGATAGTTTGTGCGAAAAGCTGTACATTTCTAGCCCCTAAAAGCTCATTCTTGAGAAATTTAGCAGTGAAATGACGCGTATGCAGAGCAGTTAACCGCAGAAAACGATCATCTCGTGGGGTAGTAGCTCACTTGCGACCTTGCCCAGGCCTTGTTCTTTAGTTCCCAGTTTCCCTAAATCGTACTACTGCTCTACTTACAGTTGATGGCTGTACTCCTAGCACTCTAGCCACATACCGAATGCTACGGCCATTTTCCACCAGCGTGATACATTGCACGGTTTCTTCATACGTAAGATGTAAAGAGACACATTGCTGAACATTCATAACAGTAATTTAATAAAAAATTGAACCGATCTGACTAACAAACTCCAATATTTTAAATGCTCTCTACTGCACATCTTCGGCACTTATCAAAAAACAGGCAATAAAAAGAATGTTTGTGGTATGTCGTTTAGATATCAGTCTGACAACGACTAAAAAGGTCACATGATCAATTTAATAGCAAACAGTACGTTTAAATGGTCGTGGACTCAAAAAATTAACGGCTAAAAAATTATCTAAACGTCTATATATACATAATATTTTCGTGACCTAGGTATGCAATGCCCGGCGCCGTGCACACACCACTAGGACCGGTCCTGGGCGGCAACCTGGCTAGGCTGCCGTTAACAGCACACACACGTTCGACGTGTGTGCAGTGCCCCCGCCTTGGCGGAAAACGTTAAGATGGCACAAAGTGTGACCGTCGTCGACCGAAGTAGCCGCTAAGAGGGTTCCCTCGGTTGGCGATGAGCAACCCCGTGCAGGGTTCGCTTCGCTTGTCTGCGCCTTGCCTCGATGGGGCGGGGGTCGGGCCGTCGAAGTACTGCACGGAAAAGTAAAGAAGTTGCCGGGAAAGGGTTGGCGGCCCTGCGCAACGGCTGGTTATCCGATCTCTCTAAATTTATACGACCGGTCACTAACCACACGCACGAGCGCGCCAACATACAAATCCCTACACTTACGCTCTCACACAAATACAAAACCACACACCCAAAGAGAGACGCAAGCTGCCAGCAGCAACCAACACACAAGTTCATACCCAGAAAGAGACACAAGCTGCTAGCAGCGAACACCACATATGCTCACACCTTGCTATCTGTTTTTGGAATACTAAGGCATAATTTATTATTATTCAATTGGAATGTATCTTTGAATAATTTAAACCATAGCAACTAAATTATTTGACATTTGTATTCTGTCATTTATATGTTATATCCTTGATAAAGGCATCATTGCCGAAACATGTAGGGTTGTTTTAAATATATATACTTTGAAGTAAACCAGACCTTTAATCGCCGACTGATTGAATTTACCATATATATATATATATATATATATACATATATATATATATATATATATATATATATATATATATGTATATATATATATATATACAGGGTGTTGAAAAAAGTAAATCAATCCGTTAACCACATATTCTTTGGGCTAAAATAATGGGACTTTTTTGTCATTTTCTATTTGAACGATTTTTTTTCAATATACGAGGTGTTAATTTTAAGTTAATTTTTGAAAATGTGTATTTATTAATATCTCCAGTCTGTTTTGAGATATTTTAATTATAATAATCCGACGATTTTTTTTAATCCAGTATTTTTGCCACCAAATTTGAATGCTGAATAATTTTTTTCAAAATGAGTTCGTATATTCACTTGATGATGTGCCTCTAGCTATTCACGAAAATGTGTGATTTCAACTAAACGATGCTCGATCTCATTATGGCCATAATGTTCGGAACCATTTAAATCAGATTTTTCCTAATCACTGGATTGAGCGGGGACAAGATGCGCCTATTCCCTAGCCACCCTGTTCCTCGACCTCAATCCGCTGGACGTCAGTTTTTGGGGATTTATGAAAGCTTTCGTTTATATGCTTCCAATTATAAATGAGAATCAATCGCAGAAGATGCAGAAGAGTTTAGATTGAAATAAATATTTTCCAAGATATTTGGTTTTCGATTATAAATAGAGCAAGATGGTACACTCGCGAAGGCAAACACATGGAACATTTAATTTAGATTTCTTATAACGTGTGTTCATTTGAAAAGTCAATCTAGGTTACTTTGAAATCTTGATAGAATAAGACGCATATATATTAGTATGTGTTTGTTGTTCCGTAAACGTAAATCCAAATGACATTTGATAATGGCAATCACATTTGTTATTTATTTGTATGTATGAAACTGTCAAAATATACGACTTCGTAGGTGAAGTAGTAAATTTTAATTTAGGACATACTTCAAAATGTTCTCAGTAAATCACATGCTACTAGATTGACTTTTCAAATGAACACCCGTTAGTAATGTTTAAAGTGTTTAATTATATCCTTGTTCTCATGATTAATTATTTTAATTTATGTTATGGGCTTTATAAAATAAATAAAATTATTTAAAAAATCACAACACATAGTCAAATAACTCAAAACATACCGGATTAATAAATAAATATACTTTTCAAAAAATGTAATTTGACACCTTGTATGTCAAAGGACTCACTAGATGTAAAAGCCTAAAGATCCTAAAAAGGCAACGTCATTATTTCAACACCATTTTCTTTTTAAACACATATCACAGCTCTTACAGTCAGTGACAAGCCCCTTACGACCGGACCATTTGACCCGGTAAAAAATCAGAACACTTACGACCCGGTAAATAATAGCATATTAAAAAACAAGTTATAAGGCACCATTTTGCCGCACGAGATCAGTTTAGAAAACGAGTTTTCTAAAGAGCGAGTGCGGCAAAGGCCTTATGAAACGAGTTTTTTATACTATTTTTTCTATTTTGCATTTTTTACATTAATAAATTGGAAATATTTATTTGGAAGTTCAGAATTTAATTTTTATATAAAGCAGTCACATTGGTCACATTGATACTTGACATTGTCAAATTTAAATCTTGCTATCCGCGAAGTATATTATATTACTTATTATTTATTAGTTTTCGTTAACATTACTTGATATTTTATATAAAAATATAAACATGAGTGACTTAGAAACTAATATATCTTGGTGTCAATTGTATACAATATACGTTGTTTGTGTAAAGTACGAACATATATCATATCTGTCAAATGTACTTAAATTCTTAAAATCATAAGACAGCAATGATATTTATTTCTGTGTTCGAACAACGCCAACATTGAAAAATGAAAAAAAGCGTATCGAAATAAAGCTTATTTCGATACTGTTTTGGGTTTCATAATGAGTTCAGTTCGAACGCAAAATAGAAAAAATCATTTATCGGTTTTGCGATTGACAACATTTAAAAACTATAGGCTACAAGTGGGCCAATTTTTGACTGAGTCACAAGTAATTCATCAGCTTCAAGCCACTGTATTAACTAGATGTAACACTATGTATTTTTAACCGACTTCAAAAAAAGGAGGAGGTTCTCAATTCGACTGTATTTTTTTTTTATGTTTGTTACCTCAGAACTTTCCACTGGGTGAACCGATTTTGATGATTCTTTTTTATTTTTAATTGAAAGCTTTTTATTTGAAAGCTGGTGCTTCCCGTGTGGTCCCATTTTAATTTGGTCCAGTTCTGACAATGGCATCCATGAGAAAACCATATAAGTCTTAAATTTGCCTTAAGTATGTGCGGGACAAATGGACGAATAAACTCAATATCACGCCAACCGATTTCGATTTTTTACTTTTTAGTGCATATTAATTTGTTTTGGAATAGTTTTTTTTTTTCTGAAGTCGGTTTTTTTTTTGGTAAAATTTTATATTATTTTCCATAGTAACCAAAACCACTTGAAAAAATATAGGACTTGCAAAACAGCTTTTCGCTTATATGACACTTTATTTAAAATTTATAGTTGTTTCTACACCGACTTAGTATATTGGACAACATCAATGATATTTGATACAAGCGGCGTACAAAAAAAATTAATGGATTTTGTTTTTAAGGAATCAATTTATCTAATCATAATATGTTAAAAAGTAATATCATTATAACGGCCTAAATTATTATTAATGCACGTACAGTTATAATAACGTTGCATTAATTTCTACTAAACAATATTAAAATCTTTATTATTTATGTTTCTATATTCTAATACTTTCACAAGAATATTGTTTTTTGATAATATTTTATTGCAACTATTTCATATCTTAACGGACATTATTGATTATAAAAAAATATTAAAGCGTGCATTAGTATGCATGCGATAAAATGACCCATGTATACTGCAAAGAGTTGATGGCGTAAATATAAAATATATTGAATATTGGATTTAAAAACTAACCGAAAACAGAAACCCAATTACATACAGTTTTTTTTAGTTTATGCGCTCTTAAAAATTCACACTCTATTTCCCATAATTAATTATTATTATATAAATATACCCAGGTTGCTAATGCGTAAATGCTAGGTAGACTAAGTTTTCTAATAGTATTGGGATTATATTCGATATGTATATACAAGGTTAGGCAAATGTATGGATCCATTCGAATATCTTTGATATGACTACTTCGATTTTAATAAGACTTTCCACAATTAATTAAATACAAATCGGGGTTTCTATGAATATATTCATATCCAAAAAGACTTCCGGTTTAGCCGGAAACGATGTTAACTCTTTAATTTTAAACTAAACGCCCAGTATATTTTACGAAATTCTATAGAGCTCTGCTCTGGAAGTTCAACAATCATAAGGTTTGGCACCCTTTTGTTCAACAGCGACAAAGATATTTAATTAAAACTAATATTTTAAAATCATGTTAATGTTTAGTAAACCATGAAATTAAAATTCAGTACTTGACTTACTTAAACTGTCAGAATTAACTTTGTAGGCGTCAAGATATTAATAATGGTTCAATTAAGTGAAAAAGAACGAATTGAAATACTGATGATGGTTGGCTTTCGTGACTCCGTCAGAACTCACGAAGAAGTATACGATTTATTTAACAATTTGCATCAAGATTTGCATCCAATATCACGAACTGTAGTTGATAAAACTTTGAGAACGTATAACTTGACCGTAAATGTTATAAATTTACCAAAAAGCGGACGCCGATAAGTCGCAACTAATAAAGTTATTGCCCTAGATATTGCTAAACCATTAAAAGAATTACCACAAACTTCTACTACATCCATCGCACTAAACTATGATGTAAGGTGGCGATCAGTAGCCAGAATATTGAAGCACGGAAAATATAATCCGCATAATCCACATTTAGTGCAAGAATTATTGGACGGGGATTTTGATTGTAGAATTGATTTTTGCGGAAGAGTGATGTAGATTTGTAAAAATGACAAATATTTTACATAGAATTCGCTGTTTTCCGATGAGGCTACGTTCTGTTTGAATGATACCATTAATCGCCATAATTGTCGATATTGATCAATAGATCAATAGATAACCCTCATTGGATGCTAGAAAAGTATACACAACATTCGCAGAAAATAAACATTTTGGCTGGTATTTGCAGGAACCGTATTATTGATCCTGTTTTAATTAATGGTACCCTAACTGGACAGAGATATTTAGATCTTTTACGTGATCAGGTTATTCCTAATATTGAGGAGGATGGTGAATTATCTGTAAGTGTTTGGTTCCAACAAGATGGAGCATCCCCTCACTATACCCTTTAGGTTAGAAGTTTATAAACGAAACATTTCCAAATCGGTAAATTGGTCGTAGAGGATTAATTTTTTTCCTTTGGGGTCACTTAAAACCTGTGGTTTATACTAAACGACCGCATAATCTGTACGAGTTACATCAGAGAATAATTGAGGAAGTGCAATTAATTGGTGAGGAAGCTTTGGCAAATGTCATTCAAGAATTTGTTCACAGACTTGCATATTGTCAAGAAGTTAACGGTCATCATTTCGAAAACTTTACTGAACGCATCTTTCATTTACAGTAACTTCTCAAGAATTCATGAATAAAGTCCATACCATTGCACCGAATATAAGTGTGTAAAATAACATCTCAACCCAAAAGATATACAATATTTTACTTAACATTTAAGTTTGAAGAAGCTAAACCCAAAATGGATGCTGTGTTTGCTTACTGTTAAGCAAATGCCAATTCCTGTTACCAATTTAAAATGACTATGACTAAGTTCAAACAAAATCAAAGAAAATTTTTTCGTCTATATGTCACCGTAGATAAAACCCATCATTATACACCAACAACACAGTCAAAACAATGAATTTCTTCTCATGAACATGCGCCAAAGAAAATAAAAATATTTTTTCGATTAATAGGACTATTGTCACCATTTTTTGAAATTTCACTATTTACAGAAGCAAAATATAAAAACTGGCCTATATTATGCTGATGTGCTGACACGTTTGGATGCCCAACAGAAGAAAAAAAGGGCCCCAATTATTCAACAAAAAGCGTTTTGAATTTTGTACGATGAGTTCAATTTGTTCATTCATCCTTTGTTGTAACCGTTAAATTTGTAGATTTAGGATATGAATTGTTGCTACATCCTCCACATTCACCAGATCTGACTTCGAGTGATTTTTTTCTTGTTCCCAAAGTTGAAAAAATGACTTGGTGTAAAGAAATTCGGGACACATGAGCAGGCTGTAGCAGCAACGAATGGCTATTTTGCCATTCATCCTTAAAGCAATTTTTACCAATTTTTGAAAACATGTTACCGAGAGAGGTATAAATTTTATATGAAACAAATCATTTAATGGAGTTTTTCATTTTATAAGGATCACAATGTCCAAAATGTTAATTTCTCTAAAGTTCTTTATACCGTGATATCATAAAGTTTCTAGGATGAAGATGGCTTTGTAATATAAATTGTATGTCTGAACTTAAATTAGGAACTATAACTCTGTTTTGTAAATTATTTTGACAGTGACATTATCTGTCATCCATTAATGTGTTAGAATTGCTGAAAGCAAGTTTGAACGTCGAGTTTGAAACAGCACATTCGAGTAAATTCAAATATGGTTTACAATATAGTGCAAAAAGCGTACATGATTGAAGCCTGTTTTCGGAGTGGAGTGCGAATTGATGGAATTTGGGTGTACAGTCAACGTGCATGTTTGGATGATTTTAGAGAGCACTTTCCAGAGTTAGCTGAATTCCCAAAGATTTTTATAATTGCCTTTCCAATTGTGTTGGTGTGTTTCGTGAGACTGGTTCTGTGGATCATAAATCACGTACTGGTAGACCAACTGTTCGTTCGGAACAAGTTATAAATGATGTTCGTCAACGTATGGTAAATGAACCCACAAAACCTTTGAAACGCCTTTCTCAAGAGATTAGACTTTCTTATGGAACATGTCAGAAAATTGTAAAGAAAAACTTACACATGCATCCGTATAAGATGCAATCACATCAGGCTATTTTGCCGGTAGACTACCCTAGACGTCGTGCGTACTGCCAGTTGTTTGCAAATAACTTAATAGAAGATGATGACCTGCTAAATTTGTCATTTTTCTCTGATGAAGCATGGTTTCATCTTTCGGGGTATGTCAATTCCCAAAATACTCGAATGTGGAGTAGTGAAAATCCTCATATTTTTATTGAATCGTTTCTCCATAATGCGAAACTTGGTGTTTGGCTAGCAGTTTCTCACCGCAGAGTTGTTGGCCCTATTTTTTTAATTTCACAATTAATTCTGAGAGGTATAGAAACATTCTGAATGAATTTATTGAACAGTTGCATGATGATGAATTGCAATATGGATACTTTCAACAAGAAGGTGCAACGGCACACACAACACGAGAAAATATTGCTTTTCTTCGTGAGTTTTTTGACGATCGGATCATAAGTTTACATACGGAAGTTGAGTTTCCACCACGATCACTTTGTTTGACAATTATGGACTTTTTCGTGTTTCCTCACCTAAAGAATAGAATATTTAAAACTCCTGTTGCTAATTTGCAAGATATGCAGCAAAGAATTATTGACGAATGTGCATTAATAACGCCCGCAATGCTGCAAAATGCCTTTAACAGCATGAAAAGGCGTGTCACATTGGGAATTGAAAATAACGGACAACAATTTCAACATTTGCTTTAATTTTGCCTTTTTTTATTAATAAAATTTTGAATACAAGCTGAGCTTGTTGTTTTATTGATCTTTATTAAATCAAATGACATATTTATTGATGTCACGATGACACTATCATAATAATTTTCAAAAATTAAGGTTAAGTTACCAGTATGATAATATGGATAAAGTTCAGACATATATTTTCTATTTCAATGCCATCTTGGACCGAGAAACTTTATGATATCGCGGTACTATTATAGCACTGTACCTCTTTTTCTTTATAAAAACGACGGTGACATCTAAAAAGAAAAATATTAAAAGGTCTGATTTCCAGAATAGAAT
This sequence comes from Melolontha melolontha, assembly GCA_935421215.2. Lineage (NCBI taxonomy): Eukaryota > Metazoa > Arthropoda > Insecta > Coleoptera > Scarabaeidae > Melolontha > Melolontha melolontha. The sequence goes on along the minus strand of OW285236.1, from coordinate 112,985,374 downwards.
TTTTATTTTAACATAATGTTCTATGGAAAAAAATGTGACGAAGAAAATACATGTATTTTATAATACTAATAACTCAAACAGGATTAACTTTGAACCGCGGGAATCTCATACCTATCATTTTATAATGAACACATTTCATTTAACATTAAATATACATATTTTAAATCACGATTATGCCTTTTTGATTTTGAATCTATATGGCGTAAAGAAAATCGAAAATATATAAAAATTGTTATAGATTTTTACGGAGTTTCTAATTTCTAATTTCAACATTCAAAATTATTTCCTTGTTAGAGCATATTATGATTCATTGAAAGGAACAATTACTGATTGGTAGTTACCGGTATTAAGTATTATCGACGGTTGACCGATAAGTCGTAGCAAATCGATTAAATAAAACATTTTGTAATGTTATCGAACTCAATGTTGCAAAATAGTATTAACTGTTTGATAAATAAACAAATTTTATGGCACTTTACTCATGTCTACCAAATCACTTACAAGTTTTCTTTTTAAAGAAAATAATTTGGTAATAATACATAATACAAACAAATAAAAAATCCAAACATATATTCGTATGACAACAAAATAATTACATTCAAACAATTGTAAAATAAATATTCCTGACCTCCACCTACATCTTTCGTATTTCTATTAGTACTTGAATTAGATAGACCAGACCATCTACTAGCTTTCTGCTACTGCTAAAATTACTAAATGAAAAATTGTGCATAATTATAATAATAATAATAATAATATCCAACAAGTATTAGACCCATTTTTAGAACAATATTAAATACACATAAACAACATAAATAAGAATTGTGCAACACAAAAAAAATTAAATTACAATGTCTCGATTAAGTTACAGATACATATATACTGCTCAAAAGAATTAGTGGATATTTACTATTTTGTTTAAAAATGGCTGTAAATATTAAAATAAATAGCGTTTTAATGATAGGTATACTTAAATGACTTATTTGACTAAGTATTGGCAAAATAAACATTGTCGTTTAGTCGTTACATTTATTAGCATTTTGAAAAAAAAAACACATTTGTGTAGGAATAAGTACAGTAAATTACAGACTTAACAGAAGTATAATTTTGGTAATTGTTATAAAAAATGAAAATTAATAAGGTATATGGTCTCCTCGAATGGCCAACATAGCTTGACATCGTGCTGGCATGGAGTGAACCAAATTATCAAACAATTCTTGAGGAATGTTGTCCCATTCCTTTCTAAGTGCAATTTGAAGTTCTGCAACTGAACGCGGTGCAATATCTCGACACGAGCAATACGTTTTCCTAATGCATCCCAGGCATGTTCGATAGGATTACCGTCCGGGGAATTAGCTGTGGCGATGTGGATAAGCATTGTCATCCATATAAATGAATTGTTTTCCCACAATTCCCACATATGGGAGAACAAAGGCTATCAGTATCTCATCCAAACACCTTTGAGCTGTAAATGAACCATTCTGAATGAAATACCGCTATACACCGTTATACCGAGGCCTTTTCCGGACAAATTGAAGGGTATTTTGTGTCCCTGGTTCACTCCAAATCAAAACACGTCTGTTATCTAAGTGAATCTTGACTCTATCTGAATCTTGACTGGTCACTAAGCAAAACTCGGCGAAACTTGCCAATCCCAATTATTATTTTTGCCATTTTGTAGAAATATCCGGTAATTCTTTTGAGCAATATATATTGTTATAATCTCTTAATGTGATTATATTATCTATATATTAAAAATTTTGAAAGTATGCTATAATAAAATAAGTGCTACTAAATGAAAGAAAAACAATATTATCGTGCATTAACACGAACTGATCGCCAATAAAAGGTGCAAACGGGATGACATTTTCCTGAGAAATATCCTCTATGTAGCGGTGAGCATTTAGAGCTCCATTTTCAACAAACACAAGATTGGTGCGTCCTTCATTGCAGATACCGGCCCAACCTGTTGTTAATTTTCTCCTGCCTGATCCTTGTCGCCTAGTAAAACTACCTGTCTCTATGTAGCGATTCCAAGCATTTTGAACGAGATATTCTTAAAGTGCGGATACATAGCGCTGACTACGACCATCCTCAATTAAAGCAACAATTCGATCCACGTCCGCAGTAGTTAGTACCATGTTGAAAGGACAATATTAATTCACAACTGCCAAATAGACTCAATACAATTATCTGGCATGCAAACTTTTTTCAAAAGAAGCTGTGTATAATGGTAAACTTAACAAAAACTACGAACATGCATTTTTTGCAAGAGAGTGTTATCTTCGGATACTTTCATGTACTGGAAACAAATTAAGAGATCTTTTTCGAAAAACATAAACTCCGATCATTAATGACAAAAAGTAAAAAGCATGATTACGATATCACACCGTTACATTGAATATACAAGGATAAATATAAAATATGGCTAGGTGGCCGATTTTTTTTGCCGGTAAGTATATATATATATATATGAAAAAATGTGTGAAAGTCGTATCCATCCGGGATGTGTAGACGTCGACGTTTCATAGTTATTACTAATTGTCAATACACCTTACCCAGAAATAGATACGACTTTCATTTCTATACTGCGTGTATATATACTAATGATGATAAACGTAGTGTTAATGAGAACTTGTAATTATTGAATTCTCACATACATGCAATTGCCGCTTTAATTGATGCAACGAATTAAAGCGGCAATTGCATGTATGTGAGAATTCAATAATTATAAGTTCTCATTAGCACTTCGTTTATCATATATATATATATATATATATATATATATATATATATAATTCTGTAGGCTTTCGGGGCGGTCGTCAGTTATAGTACAATCTTCTTGCGGGTTTCGCTGTGTTGTCGTAATTTCACTCGACGTTTCGCTGTTCTGCCAGCTTCTTCATATCTGGTATCGGCTGATGCCAGATCCTGAAGAAGCTGGCAGTATTCGTAACAAATGCATAATACATGCTTAACGTATTGATATACTCAAATTTCTTTGGTATATTTGCTGCCATCTGGCATCGTGTTAATGGAGTTACACCTATATACGATTTTTTTCCCTTCTGTATCGGCATAGCTGGACGAGAGAAAATCGCTATTTTCGGCGTAGTCTCTTTTGTCCGTCAGATGTCACTATATTATCCGGTGCCACCTAATAGAACAAAATTTGCTATACCTATGAGGCGATCCATCAAACTTTACTTCACTGCCCAAACTGACGAAGTTTATTGAGACAGAAACACGTGTCTTTGGTTGAAGTAAACGTTGGAAAATACGAGGTGTATGTCCATGTGTACAGATAATGCATGTCTGTTTCATTTGTAATATTAAATCTATTCTATCAATTAATCAACATGGTTTTGTTGACGAAATACGTTAAAGAAAATATAAATAAACGGAAGAAGGTACTAATCCAACAAATTTTTAACAAATTTAAAAAATAAAACGTAATACATTATGAAAACAAATTAATTTGCTTCGTTCGAACAAAACAACAACAAAACAAAACAATTCTACGAAGTATATTAACATACATTGTCCTAAATGCATAATAATACTGTCAGTCACACTAATAACAATAATTTAGCTGTAGTTTTAAAAAAAGATATATTTTATTAATAACAAACATAGTTCACGTTGTAATATTAATAACAAATACGTGTATTAATCACATTAACACAGCAAATATGTAAACATACTCATACAATGACGAATACTTATTTACATCATATCACTGTATTTAATTATCTTTATATTATATATATTATATTCATTATTTAATTACAGTCTTCAAATTAAGTATCTTAGAATCATTGTGATATGAATTACCTTAAAACATAACTACAAAATAATACAAAATAATTATAAAAAAAGAAACCAAGAGAATTTTTATGCACAATTATTGAATTATTTTGTACTGCATTATGACCAGTAGCTTAGAAGAAAGGATATATGGGATACCTTTCTGCAGAAAGGAACCAAGCCACAAAAGTAAATTATTGAGATCTTGCAATATTTGTTTTATTACGTACCCCAGAAGCTTATGCAGAAAAGATCTAACCTATACTGTAACTATAGGAACACAATAATCAACACTGAGCCAACCAACAGTCCAGTATCTGGTGTTGCGAGATCTGTTGAATAGATTTCGTAACACCAGATAGAACCCACAAAATATCAGTTCTTTCTGTCTAATATATATATATATATATATATATATATATATATATATATATATATATATATATATATATATATATATATATGAAAAATTTTGTGAAAAACTTATCTGCGCGGAATGTGCATATATCGATATTTCACTGTTTCTTACAGATCATCAGTGCACCTTACCGAAGACAGACATGATATTCACTTCTATACTACGTGTATATATACGAACTGTAATGAACTTCAAGTGTATGAGAATTAATAATTATTAAATCTCATTTTACATGCGATTGTCGCTATAATTTGTTGCATTTAATTCTACAATTCGGCAAATCACTTTTGCCCTAGATTGTAGACGCAACAAGCCGCGACATCAACTGTACAAGTTGTCAGCACAAATGAAAAATTTTGTGAAAAACTTATCTGCGCGGAATGTGCATATATCGATATTTCACTGTTTCTTACAGATCATCAGTGCACCTTACCGAAGACAGACATGATATTCACTTCTATACTACGTGTATATATACGAACTGTAATGAACTTCATGTGTATGAGAATTAATAATTATTAAATCTCATTTTACATGCGATTGTCGCTATAATTTGTTGCATTTAATTCTACAATTCGGCAAATCACTTTTGCCCTAGATTGTAGACGCAACAAGCCGCGACATCAACTGTACAAGTTGTCAGCACAAATGAAAAATTTTGTGAAAAACTTATCTGCGCGGAATGTGCATATATCGATATTTCACTGTTTCTTACAGATCATCAGTGCACCTTACCGAAGACAGACATGATATTCACTTCTATACTACGTGTATATATACGAACTGTAATGAACTTCATGTGTATGAGAATTAATAATTATTAAATCTCATTTTACATGCGATTGTCGCTATAATTTGTTGCATTTAATTCTACAATTCGGCAAATCACTTTTGCCCTAGATTGTAGACGCAACAAGCCGCGACATCAACTGTACAAGTTGTCAGCACAAATGAAAAATTTTGTGAAAAACTTATCTGCGCGGAATGTGCATATATCGATATTTCACTGTTTCTTACAGATCATCAGTGCACCTTACCGAAGACAGACATGATATTCACTTCTATACTACGTGTATATATACGAACTGTAATGAACTTCATGTGTATGAGAATTAATAATTATTAAATCTCATTTTACATGCGATTGTCGCTATAATTTGTGCTGACAACTTGTACAGTTGATGTCGCGGCTTGTTGCGTCTACAATCTAGGGCAAAAGTGATTTGCCGAATTGTAGAATTAAATGCAACAAATTATAGCGACAATCGCATGTAAAATGAGATTTAATAATTATTAATTCTCATACACATGAAGTTCATTACAGTTCGTATATATACACGTAGTATAGAAGTGAATATCATGTCTGTCTTCGGTAAGGTGCACTGATGATCTGTAAGAAACAGTGAAATATCGATATATGCACATTCCGCGCAGATAAGTTTTTCACAAAATTTTTCATTTGTGCTGACAACTTGTACAGTTGATGTCGCGGCTTGTTGCGTCTACAATCTAGGGCAAAAGTGATTTGCCGAATTGTAGAATTAAATGCAACAAATTATAGCGACAATCGCATGTAAAATGAGATTTAATAATTATTAATTCTCATACACATGAAGTTCATTACAGTTCGTATATATACACGTAGTATAGAAGTGAATATCATGTCTGTCTTCGGTAAGGTGCACTGATGATCTGTAAGAAACAGTGAAATATCGATATATGCACATTCCGCGCAGATAAGTTTTTCACAAAATTTTTCATTTGTGCTGACAACTTGTACAGTTGATGTCGCGGCTTGTTGCGTCTACAATCTAGGGCAAAAGTGATTTGCCGAATTGTAGAATTAAATGCAACAAATTATAGCGACAATCGCATGTAAAATGAGATTTAATAATTATTAATTCTCATACACATGAAGTTCATATATATATATATATATATATATATATATATATATATAATATATAAACTTAATAAGTCGGCGATTAAAGGTCTGGTTTATTACTTCAAAGTATATATATTTAAAACAACCCTACATGTTTCGGCAATGATGCCTTTGTCAAGGATATAAAAAATATAAGTGACAGAATATAAATGTCAAATAATTGAGTTAACTCAATTATTTGGCATTTATATTCTGTCATTTATATTTTTGAGTTAACTCAATTATTTGACATTTCTATTCTGTCATTTATATTTTTTATATCTTTGACAAAGGCATCATTGCCGAAACATGTAGGGTTGTTTTAAATATATATACTTTGAAGTAATAAACCAGACCTTTAATCGCCGACTTAGTAAGTTTACCATATCATACCAAGGTCACGAAAATATTATATATATGTATATACAGGGTGTTACAAAAATTTAGGGCTGGCTATACATAGACGATTTCTACAACTAAAAATAAGCAAAAAAGTTTAAATAAATTTGTGTCCTATAATGTTTCGTTACTGAGTTACGGCCAATTGAAGTTTTTCGTATTGCATGTCCGACACGTGTGTATCTCGTCACAAATTATCGCGCAGACGCGAAGCGTTCGTATTGCATGTTTGAACAAGTCGCCGACAAGTGAGTAACTTATGTTAATCATATTCAGTAGGCAGTCCGTGTTTTTTGCTGTCAGTCGTGAAAGTTGATTAAGTCATTTGTGATTAGTACTGTTTTCTAATTAATAGTATAAAATGGCAGATTATTCTTTCGAAGAGATGTCCGACATGCATTTAATGTATGGTTTGGCACATTGCAACAGAGCAGAAGCAAGAAGACTTTACGCAGAATATTTCCCAAACCGACGTTTACCAAATGAAAAAATTTTCGAAAGGCTTCATATTAGATTAAGAGAAACAGGATCATTCAAACCAGTAGTTCGAGATCGCGGCAGACCACGAACTACAAGAAATTTGGAATTGAAAGAACGTTTGTTGGATCGTGTTGAAGCAAATGCAGGTGCTAGTACTCGAAGAATGGCATTGGCGGAAGATGTCGATCATGTGAGTGTATGGCGTATTTTAAGAACTAATCAGCTTTTTCCTTACCACCTGCAAAGAGTACAGGGACTTAGTGAGAATGATTTCCCATCACGAGAAGCTTACTGTGTATGGTTGTTACGGATATGCGCCGCCGATCATCTGTTTCTGTCGTGTGTGCTCTTTAGTGATGAAGCTGGCTTTACAAGAGATGGTATCGTCAATTTTCATAATTTACACCAGTGGCAATAAGAAAACCCTCATGCTATTATTCAGTCCAGACATCAAGCGCAGTTTTCATTTAGTGTGTGGGCCGGAATTATTAACGAATTTGTGATTGGTCATTTTGTACTTCCACCACGACTTACTGGGCAGAATTATCGTTATTTTTTAGAAAACGACTTACCAGGTTTGCTGGACGATGTTCCACTAAATGTTAGAGGACGCATGTGGTTCATGCACGACGTTGCACCGGCTCACTTCAGTCACACAGCACGCGAATTTTTAAATGCCGAATATCCTGGAAGATGGATTGGTCGCAGTGGACCTGTAGCATGGCCTGCACGGTCTCCAAATTTAAATCCAATATATTTTTACGTATGGGGACATTTAAAGTCTATGGTATATTCTACTCCAATTCAAAATATTGAAGATCTTCAACGTAGAGTGGAAGATGGATGCCACCAAATTCGAAATACACCAGGAATTTTTCAGCGCGTGAGGCAGTCCATGATACGACGAGCTGAAGCTTGTGTTGCTTCCCGTGGAGGTCATTTTGAACATTTACTATAAGAAACTCCCATTTTCTGTAACCTTTTCTAAAATAAAAAGAAAAAACCTCAAGTGGCCGTAACTCAGTAACGAACCATTTTAGGACATAAATTTATTTAAACTTTTTTGCTTATTTTTAGTTGTAGAAACCGTCTATGTATAGCCAGCCCTACATTTTTGTAACACCCTGTATATATATATATATATATATATATATATATATATATATTAATATAGAACTGAATGGGCTTTAATTTGTTTACAAAATTAAATAAAATGAAACTGGTAAGATAAATTTTTAAAATGTGAAATATAAATATCTAAATTAAATATGCTATCAAATGTTACACACAGATGGGGTTGTTTAATATATTAAATCGGTTACTTGCGTATAATGCAAAGATACATAATCGTTTAATAACGAAATATACTTAACCTAAACAGCTGTTCATGTGTATAACTTCTTATAAGTATTTTCTGGTGGGCTTTAATTTGTGTTAGATGTCCGGCTTCGAAGAACAATTAGACTCTTGTGTTGTGCATGGTAACATACACTTTAAAATGTAGGTTCGGTACTTTCAATAGAATACGTACAAAATCAGCTGATGGCAACACAATAAATAATGGTAATACTATTTTCAAATCTACTAAATAAAACGAGTGAGATAAGGAATAATGTAAAAGACTTTAATGAAGGTGTTTAATAACAGGTAAGTGATCAAATTAATTAAATTATGAATAATTAAAACGTATCATGTCACGTGATAAAATAAACATGAACTAAATTCTAAGTTAAGCATAACTACTAAATGAACGTGAAATTAATAAGACTAAATGCATAAATAATACTATTATTAAATTTAGTTATATTAAACAGGAAACTGTATTCTTCTTGACTTAACTTAAATTATACTAATATTAAAATGTATCATAAGTCATATCTATTAAAAATTATTTGATTGAGGTTTTATTTGGTGAAGTGAATTAATTTAACATTTTCAAAAATTTGTAGGAGGTTAAAAGAATACTTATGTAGAAATAGACAGGAATTGGTTAGTCTGGAGTTTGCTAGTAGATCCGTAAATGCAGGATACAAGTTGGACGGGCAATCAGACGGCCTCCTCGCTTGGTTTCGATCTAACTGCAGGCTTTCCCGGTGAAATGGAATTTTTGGTTTCTGAGGCACTGGTTATCGTCTGGACTCGCAAAATGCGTCAAAAAGGAACTGGATGTACAGGTAAGGTTTTACTAGGTTCGTTGTATAGGCTTTCTAATTTAATTTATGATTTTTTTTTTAATTTTCAGAGAGGCACTTAAATACGTCGATGTGTTTTATGGAGATTTTTACATAGTGACGCTAACTCTCGTTTGTTTCGAATGCTAGCTTCTTATTCGTCTAATCTGTATGTATTTCTATAATCTCGATACTTATTTATAATGAAAATGATAATTTAATCATTCAAAATATACATATGCTTAATATAAATTACATATTTTATTTTAGTAAATAAATAATTGACGTGTGAATGTTGATAATTGTACATAATGCTAATTTTATGGTTGGGATATTTCCCGCTGTAGTTATTTCAAATAAGTACAGTCTCGCCTAAATATTTGGTGTCATTTATTATTGATCAATTAAGTTTAAATATCTTTGGAAATACAAGATATCGAAATAAAATGACTAAGGCAAATGAAAAGATAAAAATAAATAAATATGAGAATTAATTTTAAACAATGTGAAACGCGAAATCAACTTTATTGATATGACATAAGAAGAATTCAGTTTCAATAATTTCTTATTTTTCTAATAATTACATATACACGTTAAAATTCTGTTTCTTGCTAACCAAGGCATTCTTATGCGTAGGCTTGACCTACATCAATATATATATAAATACAATTTCCAGAACTTCCAGATTATGGAATAGATAAAAACGTGTTATGTCATGGAGATCCATTCAGGGGTGCATCTTCACATAAGCTTTAATAATAATACCTAATAATAACGACATTTATTACTATATAAACAGAGATTTACACTTCACTTATATGACAATTATACCAAATAAAAAATAAAAAGGCATATGAGCAGTTGCTCACCACAAAATAGAACTAAATATATTAATTCATTTAAAAAATATCTATATTATATACCATAATTAAAGAAAAACGTAATTACCTTATATAATCTACCAAACAAGCTTACTCCAATCCTACGTAATTCAAAATAGGTTTTGCTTTTTTGGATACGGAACTGGAAATTTCCATAATCTTTGATACTATATGCGATAAGGGGCTTTTATAAAAATATTATTTCTAACTCTGGGTATCAAAAACGTGTCTACCGATTGCATGCCTCGACATGAAACAGCAAAATTCACTCGAGATAATAAATTGGGCAAATCTATAAGGCTCATGTTACCAAATTTAAGGTAATTATTAAATTTTCTGTTTCCTAGAAAATTGTGGGTCACATTTTTAAAAGCATTCCAAGCAACACGCTCCAAGTCACTTAAGGTTCCTTCAAATTCTTTATCATATATTGTTGTAGAAGTTTAATTTGGGGTACTACTAAAATTCCCTTTTTAAGTTTTGCATCTTAGATTTTAGAAACTTTTGTTTAAGGTATTGGAATCCACGGTCATCTCATCCATTGCTTTCACGAAATTTTTCATCAAACCTAATTTTGTGTGTAATGGCGGTAGAAGTATTTTATCAGATTCAACTACTTACTTATGAAGTACATTCTTTTGACCAAGAATGTACTGAGCTCTGACCGGCCACTCTTTAACAATGTAGTGGAAATATCTTGATTGACAGTCCCACTCACAGAGAAAACAGCATTCTTTGTATATCCTAGTTGTAAACCGAGTAGAATTGCTACAACTTTGACACGTGCGCTAATATACCATTGGTACATTTTGTAATATTCTGTATAGAGAAAAGCCATACTTTCATACGTTTCTTTTAAGTAGATTGCGTGGCCAACGGTGATGGATGGATAAACGTTCCCTATATGCTTTCAAATTCAATTTCGAAGCATCGATAAAACGACGCCATTCTTAGGGATGGTGTTGGCGACTTAATGCTAACATCAAATCGCGGACAATTTTGACAAATTCAGATCTCAAATAAGATCATTTAATTCTAACCTTTATTAGGTGTGGTCGGTCCTCTTCGGATAGTACATTCTCTACGTGTACGAAAATTCAAAAGAGTTCCATCAGCGCATGTGATGTTCATCATTTTTTGTGATGCAAAGGGAATTATTCATACAGAATATCCGACGAAGGAATAAACGATTAATTCAATATGATACTGCGAAACTTTACGGTCACTAAAGGATTGTATCTGCAGAGTAAGGCCGAAAATAACGATTTTTTTCTCGCACCACAACAACGCCAGACCGCATTTCAGCGACGAAACGATGAAGTCAGTTACGAGCCTGAAATTTGCCGCTTTGCACTCTTTGTACAGTTCTAATTTGACACCTTCAGATTTCTGCTTGTTTCCAACGTTGAAGGAGGTTTCAGGTAGCAAATGGTCAACCCTGAAGTTCGAGCTGGTGTTAGCAATAGAATTAACAGTTTTTTCATAGACGGAATGAAGGAATGGCTTCAGCGTTTGGACAAATGTGTTACACGAAATGGTGGTTACGTGGAAAATGAATTATGTACATTTGTAGTACTGGTTTTTTTCTTATGTTTGCCTTTTCTTATTCTTATTTTATATTGTTGGAGACCTTATATATCAATCCGCCCTCGTATAAAGCACAGTTGACTTATTCACATAAAAAAAATTGTTTTTATGACAAATTTCGTGCAATATTGCACATTATTTCGGCACTGAATGAAAGAACAACATTTTATATACGGTGACCTAATATATGCCCTTAATTGCGAGAAACGTAAAAAACAAATAAATATTTTATGTAAATGTATTTCTAACACATTTACAAATTATCTATTCTAATAATTTGCAGTTTTAATCAATGTTATTTATCGTCGTTTGCTACAAATTACACAGATAATTAAGCATCAATTTGTAAGAAGATAACTATGTAATGAAATATATCATTATTGTTAAATACATACATATGTAAACATCCTTATTCTGTGAATAATATTATCTCACATATATTGTTACGCTATAACTTCCGTTTAACATCATTGGTGTTGTTAACTTGAAACCTTGCCTTCGTTTTACAGTAATCTTAAATAAAATATGTACATACTAGATTAATTAGTCAAAAATGTAGGTAGGTATAATTACTTTATTGAGGTAAATATTAAAAAATTAAATATTTGAAGCCAAAATATGTACTATCGTGAGCAATTGAAAGTTAAGACTTTATTATGTTGGCATGTCGAAATTTCAAAATTTATCTAATGTATACAGTACTTTTGAAGTGTCAGTGTCAGCATTTAATCATAACATAAATGACATTAGCTTGACAATTTGGTAAAATTTACGCGGCTATAATAGTGCGTTTACTTTCAATTGCTCACGATAGTACATAGGTTCTTAGAAATTTTACAGCAAAATCTATCATTTGCAATGAAATTTTTAATAATAATATAATTACAAGTACTGTCCACAACAATTCAAGCTGAGAAAATATTCCATGCAATTAAGGACAAAACGTTGGCAGTAACAGTAGTATCATATATCCTAACTTAAGTCTATTGACATATTAAATTTTAAATGTCAAATGTTTGTCAAAAATTGTCAGAATCTATATAGTATTGTACATTTTTGCATTGCATTGCTACACGCAACGTGCAACACTAAAAGGTGCACGACAGAGATAAGGAGGAGATCGTAAACTTAACGTTAAAAAGTGGTACCCTGTTTATGTTTATGTTTTTATAATGATAAAATACAGAATTGTAATTAAAAAACAATAATCTTTCTTTAAATTAAAATAAAACATTTAAAAATTCCGGCATATGAGTTTTAATTTTATTTGACAGATTGGTTAAGCTAAGAAGAACTGAAAAAAGCCTACATTACCGTTGTAAATGAATTTTTCAAGGGCTTGTCAACCCTTAACAAATTTAAAATCTAATCGAATCAAACATCTGAATACATAAATACATAGATTGAAAACAGGTAGTTTTCAATTGAATAGTGAATTGTACATATATTTATTACATTAAGAGCCGATCTTATAAGAAATTATCAAACATGAATGTGAAATTATTTCTTTTTTGATTTTAAATATTTATTTTTGAAAAAATATAAAAAACGGGAAGCTCTCCCTTCAAATAAGTGAAGATAATTAATTTAATAAACTCTTTTCTAATAGAGGCACAAAGTTGCTCCTTGTGGCTATCGCACTTTATTAAGTATTCAAAACGAATTTCATTTGAAATTGTTGCATACAATATTTTGTAAATGTCGTTTTTAAAAACAAATTTCTGGCAATAATATCATACACAAATTATACATTAATTCAATACTGCCCAAAAACTCATAATCGGAATACTGTAACTTTCTTTATTTTGAAAATTCTAGTAATTCTGTAAAACTGTGCCGTTCTTCGAATTGTCCGGTAACAATGCTTTAACCTATATGCACTTTTCCTGTAAATATACATATATAAACAAAAGTCTGCTAAATAAAATAATCTATATATAAATTATATGTTTTTCACACAAAATGCTATATCTAACACACCAATAAAATTTGAAATTAAGGCACGTAACATACACATGGCGAAATTTCTGATCACTGTATACAAGCTGTCCCGTATCGTTATGTTCAAATTTTAGGAGTGTAAAGTAGACTTCATTTCAAGTAACAAAAACGCAGAACTTGTATATCCATTTTTAATTGTTTCAAAGTTACAGATCTATGAATGTGATTGTCAGATCATGAAAAAAAATGTAATCCTAAAGTCATTAACAAACTGATTTTATTTAAAAAAAGTTATACGATTCAATAACAGGCCTGTGATTGTTAACGTCGCATAATAAAATATTATCCTAAAATAAATAAACACGCGTCGTAGTGCATACAGTAATTTCTTGGAGATCTACAAAAAAGAGTACTGGAAATTGATTTATGATAAAGAAGGTTCTTACTTATTTCGTAAGTGCTGAACCATGAATATCATACAATAAACAAATGTTCAGATGACTGTTAACGTTGCATTTTTTAATAAAAGATTATATTACATTTCAGTTTATACAACAGCTTATTAGTGAGTGGACACGTTTTCTTTATTCGAAATGCCTTACCGATTTTCTTGTTATGCGTATGCGGACATGCATTTTGCGTATGGCTACTGTAACGGCAGTGCACGCCAAGCAGTTATTGAATACCGATATCGGTTTCCCAATAGGCGCATTCCTCATTACAGAACGTTTCTGGAAGTACACAGACAATTTCGGGAATGCGGACTGCGTGATTATCTTTTCGGCCGAAGAGTAAATTTGCCAGCAGACTTAGAGGAAGAAGCAGTAGCTATTGTTACAAGGGATCCAACTCTCAGTGTACGTCGAATCGCTAGACAACTAGGAGTGCCACGAACGAAATTTTAATTTCTGCAGAACCGTCCTCTGGCCAGATGAATCTACGTTCACGAGAAGTGGTGTTACAAATCTGAGAAACCTGTACAGGAGGTCATCAGAAAATCCCAAAGCTAAATCTAAATCCCATCTAAATTTCAATATGAATTTTCTATTAAAGTTTGGGCGGCCCTAATCGATGACTTGTTGATTAGTCCTGTCGTTCTTCCTGGGTGGTTAAATGCGGACAATTACTTTCAATTTCTTATTGACGGACTGACAGGTCTTTTAGAGGATGTCCCACTGAATGTTCGACGAGACATGTGGTTTCATATGCATCGGGCATCACCGTATTTCGGAATTGCTGTCCGAAATTGGGTTAACATTAATTATCCAAGATGAATTGGTCGAGGTGGTCCTGTTGCATGACCACCCAGATCACCCGATCTTAATCCCCTTGACTTTTATTTATGGGGGTACATGAAAAATTTAGTCTACGCGCAAGTTTCGAACACAAGAGAAGAGTTGTTGGATCGTATTCACCTGGCTGCCGAGCAAATCCGACAAAACAAGTATGAAATTCGGATAAGTACTTCTTCTGTTGGCTTACGGGCACAAGCCTGCATTCAACAAGGAGGTGGACATTTCGAAAACATTATTAATTGAACTTTTTTAAATAAAATCAGTTTTTATTGACTTTAGGATTACATTCTTTTTAATGATCTGACAATCATATTCATAGATCTGTAACTTTGAAACAAATAAAAATGGATATACAAGTTTTGCGTTTTTGTTACTTGAAATGAAGTCTACTTTACACTCCTAAAATTTGAACATAACGATACGGGACACCTTGTATATATATCTAGTGACTTTATGAATTTCTCGATACTAGCGCCACGTATGTTATATCAGGATCTACAAAATTTTAGGAACCAGAATTTGTAAGAAAAAAAAACGTTGCGTAGTCCAAACACCCGCCTCGTACTTACCTTGCGTAGGTGGGATAATATTAAATTGACAAAGCAGCCAGCTAATGCCAACAGCGTAAAACTCAGCGAATTCTTGTCGAAACGTTGATAAACTGACTAAAAATTAAAAAGGGCGGCACCGTGATTTAAGAGCTGCTTGTTGTAGGAGTATATGTCACGCGGAGAACGTACTTGTGCTAACAAACCAACTAAGGAAGGACTACCGTAATTACAATAAAGAAACAGGAAGTAATCTGATCTAAAAGAAAACAACGTTCCACATTAAATAAAAATAACCAAATTTATTATGAACGGTTTCGTCGACAATAAAATTTACAAGATAAAAAAAAAGAAAATCGTAGTATGCTTAAAAAATATTAAAATGGATGAGAGCCCTGTATATAATTAGTTCAAAGTTTATAATAATAAATAAATATGTAATTGTTAAACATCAACATAATTTACTTATAGCTTCCAAAAGGCAAAAACAGATAACTATAACTTTTGTACGATGCGGTATAAGGCCAGACTGTATATCTATTATAAGCACCAAATAAAAAAAGTAAGGAAAAGATACAAGCAAATGACCTATGTGCCTATGAAATAGGCACTCGTTCACAAACGAAATTAAATCTTATATACGTAAACTTAGGGCTACATATTCTATGACGCCATTAAAATAAAGTAAAAACAAATGAAATGCGCTCTTATGCACATCATTCTTAATTAAATTGAATCGTCATATTTCTATATAATTTAAATGCTTCCACACAAATATTAAATACATTAAATTAAATACAAGTCGGTATAAATAATATTAAAGTGTTAAATGGTAAGGCAATAGAAAAGAAAACTAAATTAAGATAATCTATATTACTATAATCTCCGAACAAAGGAGTTAATAAATGTCTAAGGCCAAGAATTTATAATTTAGTGTGAGTTACCTTAATATAATATACGAACAATGAGATTACTGGATTTTTAAGACAAAAGACAATAAATTAATGATTCTTAATATTTCATTGAATTTTCTTAGAGCACGATGCATGTTTTGAGTGTTAATTGTTCAGATGAAACGGCGTAATTAAGGTCAAAAGTACATTACAGCTTGCTGCTATTGCTCAAGGTTACTCAGCTGCTATAGCATCGTTTCCATTTCACTAGTTGTCCTCCAAGTGATTTCCGGAACACGTGATCCAATACCTTTCTCCAAAAGATTCTCCACTTCAGTTGATTCAACAACTCGTACGGCAAATCTCAGCAACTAATTAGTTATAGAACTCGTAAAAAAACCTAGAGATGTTAATTATGCAAATTGCAAAGAAAGATAGCGGAAACATTACTCACCCACAGATCTTTGAAATTAACGGAGATTAATTAACCCCCAATTAATCTCCGGTCTAAACAATAACGTCAATCCAATCTAATAAAGTTTCACAAACATCGTATGCCGCCCTATAAGCCCCCTATTTCAGTGTAAATTTTCTCGATAAGAAAAACAACCTGTGACACTCAAGCAAAATAAAACTGATCTGATCGGGGTACTAGACGATAGAGGCCACACACCAAGATTCCATTATTTCTGCTGAGTCACGCATGCTCATAGAACAGCGATACCGCTACGTATTTATACCGATATACCCCATCCGCCAAGATATTGTAACAGCATATTAAAATGGTATTTAATAGTGTACGCAAAGCATTCAAGTTTGAATTGTATTTTCGAAATGGTCAAAAGATTGATGAACAATGTTAATTCCATTACTCCATTCAAGATTGTACAGAAAAATTTCAATATAAATTTTCCAACCTTTTTTAGATTGTAATACTTTTTAGAAGACAATCAATAGAATTGTCCCAGTTTTTCGACAAATGGAGACTGTAAAACGACAAGAAGGTAGTGGATGGATAATATTAGGCAAATAATGACTGATGCTCCAAAAACGTCGATACGTCAGTCGGTTCTTGTCATATAGTTTTAAAACAAGTTATTTCCATATTGTATAACTTGCTTGCAAGAAATCCCCGATATTTATTATCCAATACTATTTTGTGAATGGTTTTCAAGTAATTTTATTAATAAACTGCTGGATTCGTTAACTTACAAAACATGAGAATGTGGAGTGATACTAAATTCAATAATTTTTATGTTGAAACTCTGCTGCATCCTCAGAAAGTAGGTGTGTGGTGAGCTATAAGTAGAAGAAGAATTATCTGTCCAATTCTTTTAATGGTATTTTAAATATGGAAAGATGTCGACAAGAAATACGGATTAACCAACTTCATGATGATGATGAAATAGCTTTGGATTATTATCAATAAGATGGTGGTAGAGCTCAGGCAGCGAGTGAAATAATAGTTCCATCCGCGTTTAATCGTTTAATTAGTTTGAGCAGCGAATATGAATTTCCTCCAAGATCTTGTAATTTTACACCATGTAATTTATTTTATGCTTTTTTTTAAGTATAATTTATTTAAGTACCAATGCAATAATGAAATCGGAAATAGTCCCATACAACAAAATATTTTTGGTAGCATTAGGAAAAGGTGCGTAAAAAGCTTGGAGGAAGGTGGCAGATAATTTCGACATCTTTTATAATTTGTTATAATCATTATTGTTGTTAGTTTATACAACTATAACTATTTTAAAGATATATCTAAGGACTATACGAACAATTAATCTAGTTCAAAATTATTTTGAGGAATCTTTTACAATAATTTGTTCAATGTTAATACTAAACTAATAAACGAGTCGTAATTAAAATTCTCACTCGTATATAAAAAGTATGTTGCAACTTAAGTCAGTAAAATGTTAATTCAAACGTCTATCAATGTCAACTATATATCATATAGTTTGATCAAAAGAAAAAAAATAGCTTTTAACAATATGTTACTTAGAATGTTACTTCCTCACATCCTTTATAAAAATTATAAATATATTTAATATAAAATCCAACATTTTAATTTATTTTATGACAATTATGACATTTGACAATATATTGGCTGATCCCCTGTAGTAACTTAAGTTACGACATGCTTTTTGTACACATGGCTTACTTGAGTGGAAATTTTAATGATCACTTGTTACAACAAGCCGAAATTATCATAAGATGAATAAAATTTTTGCTTTTAAAAACATTTCCGTATATTCTGCACTTTCTTGTTATGCATCATAAAGGGATCAACAGCATATGAATGGGATTTTGTAATTTTTTCCACAGTAAGATACAGCTGAAACCAAAAAAAGGGAAGTGAAATTTTGCCTATTTTAAATTTGGTTCTATTTGTCAATTGTCTACTTGACAGTATCATAAAAAATATTTAAATCAATGTCATTAAATTTATACCAACTTGTACAATACCTTATCAGAATCGTCTCTCACCTGGAAAATGCTAGGACTGTTATGAATTTAGCGGCAGATTTTGTATTGGGAAAAAGTAGTGTCTGGAGAATTAAAAAAAAGGGCAATCGAGCGGACTGTAAAACAAAAGGTGGGTTTGGGTCGGCCGAAAACTATAAATGAACAAGAATATGAGGAATTAGTTAGTGGAGAAAAATTTTCCAGCATCACAAAGCGCTGTACGTCCACTAATTCGTTCTTCTGAATTGGACAACTATTACGCAGCTAAGAAACCATTCCTTACCGATTTCAATAAAGAACAGAGGGTAAGATTTACTTTATAATTCCTTAAAAGAGAAAATTTCTGGAATATGGTAGTATTTTCAGATGAAAAAACCTTTAAATCAAATAAAGATAGTAGAGTAAAAGTTTATAGACCCAGGAACACAAGTTTTGAAGAAAAGTATACTCAACAATGTAACTCTAACAGTTTTCAGTTGTTGATTTGGTTTAGTGCGCTAGGTCCGGAGGTACTATGTATTATAGATGCAATCATTTATGTTAACATTCTTCAAGATGTTATGTTACCATAAGTTCCAGTCTTCCCGGACAATAATTTTATATTTCAACAGGACAATTGCCCAATACACACTTCAGGACTTGCACAAAACTGATTGAGAGCAAAGTATATTAATGTTATGCCGTGGCCTTCGAGAAGCCAAGATGTTAACCTCATATAAAATATATCAGGTTTAATAGTAAATAGGATGCGCCTGACAAATTTTCGCCCCCAAAACAGACAATAACTTATAAATGTCAAATCTGGAATGGCAAAATTTAACACAAGAGTATTACCAACACCTGATTGCGTCTATGCCTAGACAATTATTATTCCTCATAGAAAGAATGGAGTCATGATTAAGTATTCAGTTGTTAACTTTGCTACTATTTCTAAAATATAATTTGTTCAAATTTAACCTATTTATTTTTACTGACATACCGTCAATATATTTTAACCTATACAAAAAAAGGTTTAAATATATCTATACGTTAATATGCCGTATAACGCTTTTGTTTAATTATGAAACAGACATGTAAATAATGTACATATCTATAACTGTATACTTGGACAATACCTCGTATTTTCAGCATTTACTTCTGCTTAAGACATATGTTTCTGCCATCTATAGGCGTCGTCAGTTAAGCTAATGAAGCAATGTATACAAATGATACAAATCTTTATAAATAGATCTGTATCTGTAGATGACATTTAGCCGAACCGCCTATTAGATAAAGCAAATCTCATCCTATCAGGTCGTAATTATTTAATAAGTGACATCTGACGGACGAAAGAGACTTTACCGAAACAAGCCATCTTTCATATGACCCGCTAAGCTGGTACGAAACGAAAACAATACGGGTAGGCCTTCAAAAACGAGCCAGATGTTATTGTCCAAGTATACAGTTACAGATATGTAAATTATTTACATGTCTGTTTCATAATTAAACAAAAGCGTTATACGGCATATTAACGTATAGATATATTTAAAACCTTTTTTGTATATTTACCGCCATCTGGCTCGTTTTTGAAGGCCTACCCGTTCGTTTTCGTTTCGTACCAGCTTAGCGGGTCAAATGAAAGATCGCTTGTTTCGGTAAAGTCTCTTTCGTCCGTCAGATGTCACTTATTAAATAATTGCCACCTGATAGGATGAGATTTGCTTTATCTAATAGGCGGTTCGGCTAAATGTCATATACAGATACAGATCTATTTATAAAGATTTGTATCATTTGTATACATTGCTTCATTAGCTTAACTGACGACGCCTATAGATGGCAGAAACATATGTCTTAAGCAGAAGTAAATGCTGAAAATACGAGGTATTGTCCAAGTATACAGTTACAGATATGTAAATTATTTACATATCTGTTTCATAATTAAACAAAAGCGTTATACGGCATATTAACGTATAGATATATTTAAAACATGTTTTGTACATTTACCGCCATCTGGCTCGTTTTTGAAGGACTACCCGTTTTGTTTTCGTTTCGTACCAGCTTAGCGGGTCAAATGAAAGATCGCTTGTTTCGGTAAAGTCTCTTTCGTCCGTCAGATGTCACTTATTAAATAATTGCCACCTGATAGGATGAGATTTGCTTTATCTAATAGGCGGTTCGGCTAAATGTCATATACAGATACAGATCTATTTATAAAGATTTGTATCATTTGTATACATTGCTTCATTAGCTTAACTGACGACGCCTATAGATGGCAGAAACATATGTCTTAAGCAGAAGTAAATGCTGAAAATACGAGGTATTGTCCAAATATACAGTTACAGATATGTAAATTATTTACATGTCTGTTTCATAATTAAATATTTTAACCTATTTTAGTTTAATGTTCACACTACAGAAAAATTGAAAAATACCTATGAATTTCTTTTGGCATTTCCCGAATTTTTTGACGTTAGCTGTATCTCATAAAGAGGTGTTATTGTTTAGCAAAAACTATCTAAAATAAAATATGAAAATCCTTCATTTTAAAATTGCAAATTCATTATTCTTACCCTCTAAGATCATTACTTGATTCATTTCTATTAATTAATATGGCATTTTAATGAAATTTCAAGAGATGTTACAATTACTTGCAAACGGAAATATTATTTGGCATAAACTGACATTTACGTATACGATAACCTACAAAATTGTGTTAAGTAAATGGTTATTCTATCGTACTCTATATCAGACATGATTTCAAATTTCCATGGATTTCTTTGACATCTATTTTTTTTGAATACCCGATATACTACCATCTTAATTATAGTGAATATCTATTCCATTCAATAACCTTGGTAGTACATTCTACTTCTTAACCAAGATTACATATTTTGTGAAATTTGATAATTGGTACTTGAATTTATGTAGCGGAATATGGAATAAACGAAAGAGGTAAATTAAAAAGTGAAAATGTTATTATGCATCTGAAGCATATGTACTTACAAGAATTTTATTAGTTCCAATTGGATGAACGCACATGTTAATAAGTGTTACAACAACCATCGTACAAGATTTAGTTTACTACGTATGCATTATTTTACTCCACAATTACAAACATAAATATTAAACTAATACCTGTTTAATCTTATTGGATCAATGTTTGCGAAATTATATTTCATCAATGGGTTTCGTTACATTTAAATAATAATTTAGCAATCTTGTTGTGCTTTAACTATGTTACTTACTAAATTACGTGTTAGTTAGCAGAAATTGATCGCTTTTTGGTTTAAATAGGACGATATGAAATAGAAAGTTTTCTTACTGAACCTATAATTTGAATCTAATGATTTTATTAGTCAGTAAATTTTTAGAAAGGCTATTTAGACACTGATCATTACGCAAAATTCAATGAATTGGACAAAATAATGTTATATGTACATGAAATCATGGGCTTTTTTTTATAATTTTAGAAGGAGCTCAAGTGTACGCATTAAATATACTAATCAGTTTAACTTTAAAAAGATATCTTAATTTTACACAATAATAATAAGCCTTCAATATTCGATTGCTCTAAATCCCTAAATCACACATATCGAATGTATGTATTCAATTCAATGTATGATTTAAAAATGGAAAGATTAAAGTATGTATATAGAATATATATTCAAAATTCCCTCTTACAAGCGAGAAAAAAACAACAAAGATATTTAAAGAAATATTGTGCGACTGAATATATCATACTATCAGAGACGATATTTTAAAGCTCACCCACAATATAACTTTGTTATTGTTCATCTCACTTTAAGTATAGTTCTGTTGTCGATACATTCGATAAAATTTTTCGATTAAAAATAATAAATTTAGAAGTATAAATTTTTAAAAGCTGAATCAGGTTATCCAACCCTTTCCATAAAAAAACTTCGTTTTTATAAATATAAACATTGCTACCTTTGAATACAATGGGGCATTCTGAATCCGATATGCATATTTTATATTTCTTACAAACATCCTCGTAATACACATGAAATTTTAGTATGATTTTTAAAATGGGTTTGTAAATGAATCTAACACACATCTTAATTTTTAATTATTTACTTGGATGTAGAAAAAGCTGATTTTGTACGAGGTATTTGCCTTAGCATACAGGATATAATAGCTTTTATAACATCGACAGCTGTTACATATGTAAATATACGATGTATGTGTAACTTCCATAGAGGCACATATATTAGAATTTTCAGGGGGTTTTTAATTTTGGGGTTCGTGTTGAAAGTGACGCAATATTTCGAATTAATATTCTACAGAATTACATCTTTCCGTTTTTCAGGCGTTGTCTTTTTATTTCAAGGACACTCTGTTTTTTTATGAATGTAATGAATGCTTGTTGGTATAGTAGCTACAATGCCACACATACATATAAGCTCCTGAACGAAATTAATGCAACACTATGTTTTTTTGAAATAACCATAGCATTTAGTTTAGTAATTGTATTATAAGTTGGCTTTGGACAACCCTACTACTTTAAACAAATGCTGTCAAAAAATATTTGGTTTCAAAATCACAATTGTAAATTATGTTCATTTTACCAAAAATTAATTGATAATCTATTCGAAAACTGCTTATTAAAACGAGTTATATTTAACTAAAAAGACTTATTTTTGTTAGTGATAAATGTTTTGAACTAAGAAATGAATCACCCAAGAAATTTGTCGGGGAGGAAGCAGTAAGAGTAAAAACTTTGTTGGATGAGGGATACTTCCTGTGTTATGTCGCTAATTTGATAGGAAAAAATCATTCCAGCGTAAATCGTATGCTTAAGCGATTCAGCGAGACAGGATCTTACTTTCAAAGACCAGTACGAGGACGAAAATACTGTACCAATCCAAAGGACGAACATTTTCTTAGACGATCCGCTCTATGAACCAGAATAATTACTAGCAATATGCTAAAAAGCTGGATTAAACAACATTAAGCAAAATTTCGGAGAAAAAACATTACTCACCAGAGAGACCAAAATTTAAAAAATGCGTTTTGTCCACAATCATCAGTATTAGACCGTTAATGATTGGAAGAAGGTTTTATTCTCAGGTGAAACGACTTTTAGTCTATAATCTCCTAGTAGATGAGAACGTGTCTGGCGAAAGGCAGGAGAGCGATTTGCAAGTTGCAATGTCTCAAGGGTTCCGTTTGACGATGGCTCTGTAATGTGTTGGAGAGGAGTCTGTTTCAATGGTCGCCCAGACTTGGTCACTATGCGTGCGCAGTCTATGAATATAAATCATTATATAGAAAGTACCGTAGTTGAACATATAATGCAATTTGCTGCCTTGTGGGAGCCATTTTTTTAAAAACGCGCATCCCAACGAGAGTAGACAAGTTATCTACTA
Source organism: Melolontha melolontha (assembly GCA_935421215.2). Taxonomy (NCBI): domain Eukaryota; kingdom Metazoa; phylum Arthropoda; class Insecta; order Coleoptera; family Scarabaeidae; genus Melolontha; species Melolontha melolontha. Next base: position 112,961,195 of record OW285236.1, on the reverse strand, counting down.
CATGAATACTGTTGATATTCCATTTATGGAATGGCCACCAAAAAGTCGTGATCTAAATCCAATAGCGCATCTATGGGACGGGACGCTCTAAATAAAAATGATCCGAAGTTGTAACTCCCAACTGCCAACCACAATCAACTGGTAGATGTAGTAATTGCATAATTTACTTAACATTTATTCTCTAGTATGCCAAAACGCATGAATGCGATAATTAAGAATGGAGAAGGTCATACACAGTACTAATGTTAATGAATTAACTTCATCTATTCTATGCTGGCTGTTCTATGCTGGCCTACGCTGATGACACTAAATTATACTTATCCGTCGAATCACAGAATTTTGCTGATAAATTGCAAGATAATATTAATGTGTTTGCGGATTGGTGTAGTAAAAACAGGATAAAGATTAATGTGAACAAATGCTGTGTTATATCTTACACGCGTAAAATTAATAAAGTGGAGTCGCCATATAGTATTGTTGGCCAAAAGTTCGTGAAAAGAAGTTCGTCAGTGATCTTGGCGTCAAATTCGACTCAGATATGTCCTTTAACTTGCACCTTTCGGATACCATCTCGTCTGTTTCTAGAATGTTGGGCTTTATTATGAGGTCTACCAGTCAGTTTCAGAATTTAACTGTTCTGAAATCGCTGTACCAGGCTTTTGTTTTGAGGAGATTGGAGTTTGCTTCGGTGATGTGGTCTCCTTACTACTCGACGCATGACTCCTCGCTTGAACGGGTTCAAAGGAGATTTCTGATATACCTTTCCTTCAGATGTGATAGTAGATACCCCGTAAGAAATTCTAACTGCAACCGCCTTCTAGACAGACATCATTTCAAATCCTTAAAATATCGTCGAGAGGTTAATGTTGCGCGATTTATGTGTGGGTTGATTAATTGTAGAATTGACTCGCCTGAAATATTAAACTGTATAGCTTTCCACGTGCCTCGAATGACGTCATGAGCTAATCCTACTTTTACCCACCAAGAGCTAGAACTAATGCGCTACTAAGAGCTCCAATTAATTATATATACCAATGTGCGGATAATATTTATGGTGACATTTTTGTGGGAGGTGTTCAAATTAAATTATTATTATCTACTTATAGTTTTCATGTTTTAAGTCAGAAATTAATTAAAATAAAGTCAAGTTCCTTTGAGATTGTTTGCAAACGATTATGTAAACCGGATTTATTAAAATTATGAAATTTTAAACACATTTAAATTAACATATTGATTGCCTGCACAAGACTCTATAACATGTATGTCTTGTTCTCTCAATTATAAGCTAGTGTGAGTATAGTTATGTAATGAACATTTTTTTAACAAAATAATTATATCATATAAATAACTCGTTGTATAAATATAGATATACAAGAGGATTCAGAGCAGGAACCTAAATCGACTTAGTTATCCTTGTTTCTATCTTGTACGTATATATAAAGAAATCCTGGGTTTCGGGTTTTTTCAACGATCTAGGGGTTCTTTGATTCGGAGACGAACGGTGTTGACTTCTGGACGTAACGGTTCGTCTCCGATCCAAAGAATCTCTACAATCTCTACGCGGAAGAATCCCGAAAACCAGGTTTTCTCATAATTTATCTGTAAATATTCGCCTAAACATTACACTTTCTTAATAGAAAGGAAAATGCAGAATTTTGATGCAGAAATAGTTTTTGCTCCTGATTTAAAATTGCATAATTTTTGAAATACCTAAAATTAAATATGTCCACCATTTGCAAAGAGTACCAGTTGATTACACAGGTCTACAAAATTAAACTTTTTGACAGATGTTTTTATTTTGAAAACTGATTTTATATAATTTTGGTAGGCTGATTTCAAAAATTCTATGCATTTATTTGTATCACGTAAGGTTTTTTTTGCAAATATTAAATGAAAAAAAAACGATATTTCTAAAAGAATTTATTTGTTTATTGAGTAAAAACGTGGAATACAAGTTAAAAAAGTGGAAAAAAATACTTTACTCAGTCTTTTTTAAGTGAAATATTTGTCTTTTTGCCCCGGTAAAAGCTTGATGTGACGACACCAGGTGCCACTAAATGTTTCTCACGAAGTCGGGAGGCTAACAATTCGGATGCATCCTTTGGAAGGTGCAAATCTCTAATTAAATCATTTAGTTCGCTCTGGTTAAACACTTCGGGCTCTCTGAAATCTGGTGTGAAATTTGAGTCATCTGGGTCGCAATTAGATTCCTCTGATTCTGACGATATGACGTTTTCTAGTGCTTTTGGGGCGGTAGGTATCGGTACATCTGGTCCATGAGGAACTGGTCGAATAGCAGAGTCAAGATTGGGATACACAATTTGTTTCTTATTTTTTCTGTTGAATCCTAGAACATTACACGAACAAAAATAACAATCATCACTGTGATTTCTACGCTCTCGCCATACCATAGGAACACCAAAGCTTAAACATTTCTTCCTACCTTTTGGCCAGTTTCTTGATGCTTCAACGCAAACGGAACAAACAGTACGAGGAGCCCAGGACTTGTCTTGGTCGCCAATTTTTACACCAAAATAAGCGTGGTATACATTTTTCACAAACGAAGTTATAGTTTGCCTCTGCTTTACTACGACATAACTACCACAGATATAACAAAAGTTATTCGGATTGTTCACACAATGTCTTCTTTCAATATTTATACATTCTAGAACACTTAAAATACGCAACAACGAAGACAACAAGCGCGCGGACACAGTAGCACAACGACTAACACAACCAAACTGCACATAAGCAGGTTTCAACGTTGAATTGACGCTTCTGCGCCGACTCTGTTGCTTTGCTGAGAAATCTAATATTAACCAGTGTTGCCAAATCATATTTAATTTCATAAAAATCAATTCATTTAAAAATCATGCCTAACATGGAACAAATATATTCTTGTCATAAGTATGTATATTAATAAATTAACAATTTTAAGATATAGAGCGCTATAAAAAAAATTTACGTGATAGAGCAAAAATATGGCGTTTTTTGGAATAAGGGCCCCCAAACATATACAAATTGGCAAACAGCTTTCAAACATCAAAATCACTGTAGACATGTGTTATATAAGTTTATTTACCATCTGCTTATTTATTTGTCGGAGGAAATTAAGCTTACCGGATCCTGCTCAATACAATATTCAAAATGCAAAAAAAGTCAAAAGCTCTATAGATTTAGATTTTTTTTAATTTTTAAGAAGATATAATAGAAATAAAACTACGGTTCATATTTCTTAGTGATTTTAGATATTTCTTAGTCATTTTAAAAAGTGTATTCAAACAAATTGGGGTTATTTTAATTAATGTAAATTTATTTTCGAAAAACTACTACTACATTTCATTTGCACTAACTTAATATGTTTTATAAAAATTTGTTCAACATTAATTAAATCACTTTCAAATTACGAGAACATTAATTTTACAAGAAAGTACGTATAGAGCTTGAGATGCACGTCATCATTTTAATATGATGTCACATTAGACAACGTTGCCATTTCTTCTCTTTAACATATGTGTTAACTGTGTTGTCTATATATCAGTCAGTTATTATTATTATAATCAGAATTTTATAAAATTAGGTCCTTCTTGCTTAACATAAAGAAAATAATATAAAATGATCCAAGCCATTTATCAAATACACGAACAGTATTGGATGTTTTATTTCTAGTAATAGACATTTTATTTAGGTAAGCATATAATATACAAAATTATACACATCATTAACAAAAAAAAAATAAATAAATATCCCAGCATAATTATGAAATATATGATATACATAATTAATATACAGTAAAAAAATTATTCAATATCTGTAGCATAACATTCACCTTCGCTACTGTCTTCTTCTAAAAAAAATATTACTTCTGAAATGTCGTCTCGATCGAAATCTACTTCTCTTTCCCACCACTGTTGGATAAGCCTTTCAGTGTGGTCTATTGTACGTGACCATATTTTAGCTGTAATGGTACTTAATGCTACTTTCTACATTGCAATGCATTTTTCAGTGCCCCATCCATCCCTACCAATATATTTGTTATAATAAGTGTTTGTTATATCCCAAATATTTTCTATCGGATTGAAAATACGATGGTAAGGTGGCAGCCGCAAACCATATGACCAGATTCTTCTGCAATAGTATCAGCTTTATATGCCTTAGGTGACTCATTTAAAGCCACCAATTTTAATAACTCCTTCTTATAACTATCTGCTTGAAAACGAATATTTTGTTCCGTTAATCATTCTTTGATTTGTCCCTTATTCCAATTATTTGGTAATTTATATTCTAAAGACGAATGATAACTTGCATTGTCCATTAGGGTTATCGAAGGTTCTTTTAAACTTGGTATAAGTTTTGTTTAAAACCATGATAATAGCTATTAATATAACGAGAACATTAAGCGATTTATAATACTCGAGGACGTTGCCAGGTGACGAGGCGCTAGCCGAGTCACCTCGTAACGTCCGAGAGGGTTTAAATCGCTGATGTTCGAGTTTATATTCAAAGCTTTATCGTATCATCAACGATATCAAGATTAAAACAAAATCAACAATTTTTCTGTCATACAAAATACTTACGTCAAAGCTTGCACGTTTTTGAAATAAATTAATAAATCATGGAAGAATTTGATGTTCCCGCAAATATTGTAGAGGCTGCAAATAGTGCAAAATTAGATTTGTTGCCAGCGAAGTCAAAACTGCATTACGAAAACGAATATCGTCTGTTTTGTAAATGGCGAAATGAAGAACATGTTCAAGGTGCTGGGGAAACAGTCTTGCTCGCTTATTTCGTGAGACTGTCAAATTACTACGCTCCTTCATGTTTGTGGCCAAAATATTCCATGTTGCGAGCTTGCTTGGAATTAAAAGAAAGAGTAGAAATTGATAAGTATGGTGCTTTGATAAGATTTATCAAGAAAAAGAATGTTGGATATCGACTTAAAAAATCCAAAATACTCACTAGAGAGCAAGTTGATGAATTTATGCGTAGAAATTTTTGATGTATTTTTGAGGTATTTTTGATGATAAAAGTAGCTTTTTTGATTGGTCTAGGAGGGGGTTATAGAACCATTGAATTAGCGAGAATGTCTTCGGAAGATCTTGAGGTTTTAGAGACTAAGGTAGTTGTTACCATTCCTGACACAAAAACTCACAAAAAAAGATTGTTTGTCCTTGTACCTGACGGTGACATTAATTCCGTACTTTTATTTAAAAAATATGTAGCATTGCGATCGCGTCATCTTACGCATAAGAGACTGTTTATATCGTACAGAAATGGAAGGTGTACAATTCAGCCTTGTGGTACCTATTCATTTCTTTTCTAAAATACCTGAAAATACCGCTACATACCTCAAACTAGAAAATCCAACTTTGTATACTGGTCATTGTATTAGAAGATCTTCAGCAACTTTTCTGGTTAACGCCGGCGGAGACATCCTAGATCTGCAAGAGCTGGGTGGGTGGAGTCGAGCAAGGTTGCTAGGGGGTATTTAGAAGACAACGTAACGAAGAAAACTGCAATTGGCCAGAAGATTCAGATGGGAAAGGTTTTAATAAACAGTGTGTCAAACTCTGAACAATCAATTGAGTTTTCACGTAAAAATGAAAAATTGGAGGACGTAAGCGGCTTGAACATCATGTGTGTTGAATCATCCGAAAAAAAAATTGTTTGTGAAGCTGCAGAAGATCGCGGATTAAAGACAGATAACTGAGAACTGTCCAAATATTGAAATTCATGTTCACAAATAATGTAGATACTATTTGACGTATTATGGTTTTGTATCTAACGTATTATGGTGCTGTATCTAACGTGTTATTAGTTCGTTACTAACGTATTATGAGTAACTAAAGTATTATTAAAATATTGTAATATTATGTTCCTAATAATTATCAATAAATGTTTCACATAAAGATGGCATAATAGTTGATGATACGATAAAAACTATTTTCATTCATTTTCCCATAATAATCTTCATTTTTTGTTTTAGAATTAAATATGTTCTGTAGTCTGCGTGTTGTATAATAAATGTGGGCCCTCTGATTTTATATTACGAACACTATATTTAGTGCCATCTTGCTATGACTAGATACTGTTCCATTTTGGACTATCCATGTTTCATCTAAATGTACAAACTGCCAAGTAACGAGCGATCATTAAAATTTTCACTCGTAGCTGGCCGTGTATATAAAAATTATGTCGTAGCTATAGTCATTAAGATGTTATTTCAAACATCTGTCAGTGTCAAATATATATTTTAAAGTTTCATCAAAAGAAAAAGTAATGGCCTTTAATGATATGCATAGAGCGTTTATGGTAGAATGATACTTCCTGACATCTCAAAAAATTTATGGTATTTGGCAGCATTCAATAGAAAATTGCCTTGCGGAGTTTGAAGAGAGATATCCAAATACTGTTCCTAGCTATAAAACTTTCCGTGATACGCTAATGCATTGTGTAAATCTTTTTTGTCAAACAGGCAGTATTTTAAGGAAAAAAGGAAGCGGTCCTCCTCTCAAGAGAAGTCGTGGCGTAATTGAAAATGTCAGACAAATTATTAACGAATCTCCTCAAACATCTATTCGCAGAGTCTCGCAACAAGTAGGGCTTTCGTATGGAACATGTCAAAAAATTTTAAAAAAAGGACTTGCACATGTATCCATATAAATTAACTTCTGTACAAAATCTATTACCTACGGATTATGAAAAAAGAACACAATTTTGCCAATGGTTTATTCAAACAATGACAGACAATATTTTAAATCATACTTTTTTCACCGATGAAGCTTGGTTTTATTTGAAAGGTTATGTTAATTCGCAAAATATGCGTATGTGGTCTCTACATCCTCTACATCCAGAAAAAATAGGCGTATGGGTAGGTATGAGTCGTCACCGATTAATAGGACCAATATTCCTTGAGGGCACGATAACATCGGAGAAATATCGTAACGAAACTCTCAGTGTTTTTACAAATCAATTGACTAATGATGAACTCCAGGTCGGATATTTTCAACAGGATGGGGCTACATCTCACGTTACACTTGAAAATATTCAGTTTTTGCAACAATTTTATGGCGATAGGATAATAAGTAGAAATACAGCGATTCCATATCCACCACGATCGTGTGATTTAACAGTCATGGATTTTTTTGTGTGGCCATATATAAAGAATATTATTTATGAAACACCAATTAATAATCTACAAGAGTTAAGACATAAAATCATAGAAAAATGTGAACACATCAATAACTCACCGCAAATACTGATCAATGTTTTCAATGCTCTACGAAATAGAGTGCGATTATGCTTGGTGGAGAATGGTCAACATTTTACACATTTTTTATAATATTCTATTACTTTGTATAAAAATTATAAATATATTTAATGTAAAAGTCAGCATTTCAAATTATTTTTTAACAATCATGACGTTTGAAATTATAATGACAGATCTCCTCTAATAACTTAAGTTAGGACAGGACATACTTTTTGTGTATATGGCTTACTTCAGCGAAAATTTTAATGATCACTCGTTATATGATCTCATATATTTTACATAGAATTCCAAAAAAGGAAATACCCTAAAAACAACATTAGGTAATTCCGTAAGTCCTATTCTTGGATTGTCATTACTCCATCGAAAACTTCCTTGTGAAATAATGCGAAGAGAAAATGAGCTACCAGTTTAGATATTCTTATGTTTTAATACTTCGAGAATGGAACTTAAAGTAACCTGCTCTTTATTCTGATACATTGCATAAATCGTATCACGAATGTCAAATTCTGTTGTTCTCAATAGAGAATATTTAAAATGAAATTGGTAATTTAAAACCATAACAAAATAGATTTAATTAGATCATTTATAACATATATGGATAACAATGGGCCTTTATGATCTCGTTATTGTGCAAAGTAATTAATAAGAGATGCAATTAGCAGCTTGCTTTGTTTGCAAAATCTTTTGGCATATTATATAAATATCACCAATCTAAAAACAATAACAAAACTTCTCAAAATAAATTATTAGAAAATGTTGCTCAAACTGTAAAAGTATCAAATAAATTAATAAGAAATAGGAGGACAAATTTAACAGGTAACACAAGTAAACTAACTAATTGACAGGAGTGATAGGACAACATTGCACTTTGCTGACCTTTCAATGCAACATAAGAAAACTAAATTTACTTTTTCGTTTTTCTAAAGTATATCAGTTCTTTATTATTATTTTTAATGAACGCATATGTCCAAGGCTTAAATTTATCTAAATATAAAAGGACGCATACTATTTCTATTAAATTTATGTTAAAAGTTTTGTATATCAATACCTCCATCGATTGTTTAATCTCACAGAGTATATATGAATAGATATATACTAAATTATTTTTTAGATTTTTTCTAGTTACATCTTCAAAAATATACCAATTAAACATGATAAAGCTAATAATTTTTGCATCGAAAAAAGAGTTTGTAATATCTTTGGGATCTTTCGGATAATTGCATTTTCTTCGACTCCAGTTGTGACACAAGCTACTGTACTACTGACGAAAATAAAATGCTTTGACGAATAGAAATGGACGATTTTTGGTGAATATGTGAACGTGGATATCTATACAAGGACCAGTGTAGTGTGGCACTTAACGATAGAATAAACGCCAATTCTTACATACACATAGTTGAAATTGTCATGTTACCCTCTGTAACACATTTGTTTCCGAATTATGATTTTATATTTAAAAAAGATAATTGTCTAGTCCACAAAGTCAATAATATCACCAACTGGTTTACAGAAAATGATATAAATATTCTAGAGTGTTCAAGTCGAGGTCAAGACTTAAGTTTAATGGAAAATGTTTGGGGATTTTTAGTAAAAATTATTGAATAACGAAATGTTAGACCCAGAAATGCACAGGAATTATTAGACGTTTTAAATCATGCATATGAAACCATCTTTGAATAGTATTAATTTATACAATTCATTGACTAAGAGATTTAATTAAGAAAAGGCACCATTATTATTTATTAATTGCATTTTTTAAATGTTTTTATAATTACATTGTATTGCAGTAATGTTTATTTTGTCTGAATATGTTTTACATATTACCTTCTTTTTCTTAATAAATGCAATAAACTGCTCAATTCTTATTGTTAATCTCTAGGAAATTTTGTATTAAAAAATATGTCCGCATCGACTTGCGCGCAGTGTCTTTATCTGTCATAAATCAAGTCTATTCTTGTAGGTTGCACCAAAAATCAAAATTACATAAGGTTAAAAACGTTATCCTACTTTCTATTTTCGTCAACTGTACACCATTTTTTAAGTAACGACCCTACTTTAAAATACACTTGTCCCATCGCTTCGGTAGGTGTCAAAAAAAATTCTTTTGGTCGATAACGTAGACAATTTTGCACCGCATTCTTCACTTCATCATTAGTATTGGGGGTTGTTCGGCTCGTGAAAACAAAAGTTTGTGATGACTCCGGTTTCTAGCGGTGATGCTTCAACCCTGGTTACTAGAATCATAACCCCGAAGTTTGATTTACCGTGCACAGGTTGTAAGACTGTATACACTTTACTTTTTTAAATCTTCGATGACTGTTATTAAATCAATAACACAATGTTATGAAATTAATAAATACATTTTCATCTAAATATATTTATTTACACTATATGATTTATTTTTGGACCTACGACTTAAATATCATACTGCTGTTAAGACGGGTGTGATTATTACGTTTATGTTTAAGGTAAAACTGTTTGTCTTAATGTTAATGTACGACTGTTCTGTTCTGTTTTGTGTTGTTGTTGAGTTGATATTTTTTTACAAGTAGATAAAAATATACGACTGCCCGTACAAACTATTACATAATTAAATACGCGTATTGGTTGACGCCATAACGAGGAAATTTTCTAAGATAAATTCGTTGAAACGGTACCTACGGGCAACAATACCAAGGTTTATGATAGCGTCTTAAAAATCTGGTCTTTCTAATAAATAAATGATATAATATTATTACTAATTAAATATATTAGTTGGTGTTGTAAATCTAAGTTTGTATTTCCGGATAAAATTCCATTGTTTAGTAATGGACCTTGTTATACATATTTAAGAAACGTGACCTTAGGAATAGATATCCAGATTAAACACTTTGTTCACTATAACTTTAAGTAATAAACAAGCGATCTGCATTATAAAGTAATAAATAAATTTGGAAATATAAAAGATGCAGCTTCTTAGAATTTAGACAAAGTTTAACAATTTGAAAGTGATAATAAAATTATGTTAATAAAGCGGTTTAAATTCGAAAATGAACGTTAAATATTTATAAAATTGGAAGTGTTATGTTTGAATTCTATATCCTAAATTTACTTATATTTAACAATAAATTTGGAATTAAAGTATTACAAAAGGATATTAAATGTATCTTCAACAATTAGAGGTAAATCTTTTGCCTCCCAACCACTTTTTGACTGGCCCAAAAAGATGATAGTCACTGGGGGCATAGCTCGGACTATATGGGGAGTGAGGCAGTACTTCCCAACCCAATTTAGTCAATGTATTATTCGCTAGATGGGGTATATGAGCGAATATAATCATGTAGGAGAATAACGCCTTTGTCTTTTTGCCCCGTGTCTTTTTGTTCGTGTGGCCAACATAACCTTCCCAAGAAACTCATAATAATATATAATAAGCTAAATTAATCATTTTTCTTTCTTCGAGAAAATCGACATACATTGTTTCAATAACATCCCAGAATACAATCGCCATCACTTTGCCAGTTAATGGTTGTATTTTGAATTTTTTGGGAAGACGTGAACTTGAGCGATGTCATTCCATGCTAACGTTCTTATTTTCTTGGAATATAATGGTGTACCAAGATTCCATTAGTTGCTGTGTTGCTGTAAAAAAAAATGGTCGCCTTCGTACTCGTAATGAAGCCGGTGTTCTCTGCAAACATAAATTCATTTCTGCTGTTGTTCCGCGGAAAGTTGTTTTATATACCCTGCCTGGTGCTAAGTTACTAAATTTAAGCTTGTCATGAACAATAGTGTAAACACTACCAACATTAGTCTTTACAATGTTAACAATTGGCGAAGCATAGGCGAATATCCTTAACATATATTCGCCTATTGCCCCGGATCGCCTGTTAACTTTTCGAATATTCCCAAGATTCACAGCTGACGCTGGACAAGTAGCATGTGGTAAGTTCAACACGTGTTGATGACTATCTTGGAATTGATTTACACCAACCACTCAAAAACTGTTCTGAGTTTTAAACGCTCTCCTATGAATGGTTTATATGAAGTCTCTGATAAATATCAGTCGCTTTTACACCTTCATACGTTGTACAACAGAATTTGACACATTGTTGTGCGACATTGTTAACACAATTGACAGTATTGGCGCAAATTTCAGGTCAAATTTCTATTGCCCTCATAACTTACCGATACCAGTCTATGTATTTAAATATCTACGGCAATAATATTTACTTAGATGAAATACAATATGGCTATTAATTTACAGTACTGAAACGGTAGGACTTCTAGTGGTTAAACCTCTACCAATTGACAGTTATTTGACATAAACATTGAGTTTGGTTTTGGTTATATATACTGATATGTTTGCACGTTCGTAAATAATGTTACTGAAGAAAAAGCCTTTTTAGTTGAGCACTATTTTCGCTAATACGGTTTAGGTAGCCAAAATGGTCCAAGCATAAAATTCGTCCGCGATCAATTTTCGGAGAATTTCAATAAACAGACACCAAGTAATGCTATTGTACCGAACATTGTAACCAAATTTAAAGGTGAAGCTGGACGAAGAAAAACAGTGGATACCAACGAAAATCACGAAAGAGTATTCCATCAAATTATGGAGATCTTCTGGAAAATAGAATATGAACAGGAGGACTCTTCAGAAGATATGGAAACAACTTAATGCCCATTCACACGTTATTCAGACGACACATCAATTGAGAATGGGTGATTATGCTGCAAGACTTGAATACTGTGTCAAAATCCTCGCTCTGCAATATCATCAGTAACATCTGGTACAGTGACGAATGTCATTTTCATTTGTCGTGTCATGTAAATAGGCGTAGCAATAGATTTTCAGGTCTCCAACGACCAAAAGAGGTGCAAGAAATACTGTTGCATAGCGAAAAAATTACAGTTTCCGAACGAGGAATTATTGGACCTTACTTAATTGAGTAACTGTTAATTAAGAGCGCTATATTGGTCATGTTCTCATACCGTTTGTAGATGACTTTCGAAGGTTTTGCAAATCAAGAAATTTATCTTTTAGTAGCCAGTTTTTTTCAGCAAGATGGGACTGCGTGCCACACGGCACATGTTACAAGAACCTTTCTGCGGGAGACGTTTCGAAACAATGTAATTTCACGTTTCACCGATTTTTCTTTTCTATCTCACTCTCCGGACTTAACATCATTGGATGCATATGTTTGGAGTATGCTGAAACTATGGGTATTCCAAGATAACCCTCCGTCTACAATATAATAGTTAAAAGAAAAAATTACAGAAGAATAATTACAATTGTCGTGTCGCGACACAACAATTGCAACAGTCTTTATTTTCAGATATGGTCACAAATATGCAAGAACGATACGAACTACATGTTCAACGTAATGGAGGGCACTTGGAACATGTTATTCGTAACGCTAATACTTAATTGTTAATTTATTATTACATATTATTTTAAGTGAATAAAGTTTGAAAGTTTCAGTACTATAAATTTATAGCCTTACTGTAATTCATTCATAAACGAACGAGAAAGTGAATATTTTTGCTTTTAACAAAAATATGTATTTTTATAAAACTAAATTATTATTTACTTTCTTATGCCGTCGGCTTAATGATCGTTTTAGTAATTTTAGTTATAATTAATACATTTTACATTGTATCTACAATTTTTTAATACCTACTTCAATAAATAATACAAAGATGATTGCGAGGTACGTTATTAATACATATTTTATTATGAATGCGAAATTTACGCTTTATTTATTATGTGCGAAGGAGAATGTAAATTAGCAAGAATCTGCGATAAACGTCAACAAGTATTAAATTAAACTTAATTCCATGAACACGATGTTTTTTGTTTGCCATTAAGTAACTATAGATATTGACTTTAACATCGGTTCGAAACAAAGATATTTCCCTTTACCAGATTCTACTTCGTATTTCGCACTTGTATAAAACACAAATATTTCTCTTTGAAGACAATAATATTTAAATAATGATGAATTAACTTTGACACAAGTGCAAACAACCTTCATAAATCCGTTAAAACACTTTTGTACAGATTTTTTATTCCTTGTTTCCACGTGGTTATATTATACAAGGTGTGGCAATTAAATAACGAGAATTTTTCCCAGTAGACTCTATTAAGTAAAATTACATAATTTTAAGTATTTATCCCTTCACAATTGTCTCCATTAAGTGTGACACACTTGTTCCAGCGGTTCTCCCAATGCTAGCAGCATCGTCGAGAATCGTCTTAAGTTAATCCCTTCAATAACTCCGTCGTGCGTGACTTCAATCGTGCCAAAGCGGTGGCCGCTTAGCGGAGTTTTCATATTTGGAAACATGGAAAAACGCAGAAAACAGATCCGAGCTATAGCAGGAGGGCGAGAGAGCACTGGAGTATTTTTTTCGCTAACAATTGCTGCATAATCAACGCAGTGTGGGCAGAAGCGTTATCATGATGCAGAATTCATCCATTCTTAGCCAATTTTGGTCTGATCCGAGCAACTCTGGCACACAAACGCTGTAGGACATCAAGGTAGAAGGCACTGTTAACCGTTCTCTCCTGTGGCACAAACTCTTTATGGATCACGCCCATAATGTCAAAAAAATAAATTACCATTATCTTGATTCGAGACCGTAACAATCTGGCTTTCGTCAGATGCTTTCTTCCCTCCTCTACCCACTACATACTATGTCCCCGAGTTTAAAACTCATACTGGAACACCCAACTTCGTCTCCCGTGACAATGATATACATTCAAGCTCGCCCTTTGTTTTGGATACGTTCAACAAAATTCTGACAAATCGACAAACGCAACTCTTTTTGCTCTGCTGTAAGTGTTTTCGGAACAAGTTTAACACACAACTTTCGTATCTTCAAATCATTGGAGGGCCTGATGAACGACGAGATTCCGATTTTTCAGAATTGGTTTAATGCTAACGAAATTACCCTAAATTTGAGTAAAACACATCTTTTAATTCACAAACACAATTGTGTAAGTGTGAATATTGAGATTGGTGGCATCACTTTAGAGCCTGTGAACTCCGTGAAGTTCCTTGGTCTGATTGTGGAGCCAAGCCCTTGTTGGACCGGGCATGTTCGTCGCCTTTCGTGTAAGCTCTCATCTGCTTGTTATGCGATTGGAGTGGTGCGTCGTAACCTGGGAGAGTCCACGGCTAGGACTGTATATTTTTCATTGTTTGAGTCTCGTCTACGATATTGTATAGCATTTTGGGGATTCACGACCGCTGGGAATCTTCTTTCGATTTTTAGGTTGCAGAAGCGGGCGGTGCGGCTCTTGTGCGGGGTGGCAGCGGACGCCCACTGTCGGCCGTTGTATGCGGATAGTGGAATCATGACGGTTTATTCATTGTTTTTATACGAATCATTGTCTATCATCTTCAAAAAGCAAAGTAATATCCAGCATAGGTCTGATATTCATTCGTATGATACACGCGGCAACCAACTTCTAAATTTACCAAAGCCCGCGACAAGTGCGAGTCGCGATTGAATAGTTTATATGGGCTTGCAGTATTTCAACAGACTGCCACTGAACATTAGGCAGTCTTCAAGCTTAAAACAGTTTCAGAGAAAATTAAAGGTGCTGCTCCTCGGGCAGGTTTTGTACTCGCTGGATGGGTTCCTTGCGGGTTGACGTTGGAATCCCTTGCTTTTATTTTTAAATTGTTTTTATTTTAAATATTGCTTTGATCATGTATTTTTTATTAGGTGACATGTATTTGTTTGTTTTGGCAACCTAATCATTTATTATTATGTGTTTATACTGTAATTGAATGTGTATATTGCTTACTGTCCACGCACTGTATGTGCTTATTGACAATAAATCTATTTAATTGGATAACATCTAGCGCACCGTTTCCTTGTTTATGCCTAATTCTACAAATAACATTTGAATGGTTAGTCGACGATTGGAGCGCACTAGTACTTGCAAACATTTTATGCCTTGATCTGTGTGCATTGTGACTGGTGCCCCTTATCTTTTGTGGTCCTTCATAGATTCACCACTGGCTTTAAATCGAATTTTTCAATTTTGTTAAAATTTCTAATAGTGTTTCTCCTGATTTCACTAAGAATTTGAAAGCAACTCTTTGCTTCATTTTATTATTGCACATTTTGCTGGCATGCAATCACTACACAGTCAACTTTGAAACTGTCAACAACATGTACAACGCATCCTATGACATTGCAGACATGAGCACGAAAGTACTCAGTCATAAAGAAATCGTCAACAATTGCCCATAGCGTTCTTCACAAGAATTCTCGTTATTTAATTACCACACCTCGTATTTGTTACTTTACGCCTAAGGAAAAAGAAGCAGTAGCATATGAATACAATTTAAAATTGCTTACTATCTGTACCGAATCAAAAAATATATATACGTATTATCCTATTATTCCCTGAGAGTGGTGATAATGAACTAGCTGATCAAATTCTTAGTGAACTAGGTGAAACTCTGAAAAGTAAATGGAGGAAAATTACTGAAAACATGAGTTTTACGCACTCTAGTAGGAAAAGCTCGTCGCTGCTTAGAAAACTTGATTCAGTTGCATTTCCCCTCAAACAAACTTATCCAATAGATCCCAACCTTATATCCGAACGACTGTGAAATATTTCAAATTGTGTACGTATCGACAGAGCTTTTGCTAGAGATATTAAAACACAAATTAAGGAGACCTTTTCCGGTCTCCCTCAGAATTTGCAATGGTCATCTCCTTTTTCTACTGTAGAAATTAATTCGGCCACTGCTCGGTTCAAGCTAAGAAACGCTCCTGGTGTTGACAATGTCTTTCCTGAATTCATCAAAAATCTTGGAATGGTTGCCTGAGAATGGTAGAAAAACTTTTATGACAATATCTTACTTAGATTCTAGCGACATTCCTAACATATTCCGGAAAGTAAAAATTCCAACAATATTAAAATCAGGTAAATCCCCGGAAGATCCTGAAAGCTATATACCTATAGATGTGCCTTTTATTTGTGTAACAAAGAAGCCAACAGAGAGCTGAACGTTGAATTTGGTGGTAGTCGAATTAACCACAAACCCCACCCTAAATATTTGGGCGCGACGTTAGACCGGTCTCTGACATTCAAACAGCACCTCCTCTATAAAACTAATCAAAGGGTGAAGACAATAATGTACTACATAAACTTGTTAACAAGTCATGAGAAGCGAATGGGGAAACCCCCCGAATGGCAGCCATTGCATTGGCTTACTTTTCTGCTGAATAATGTACTGCTGTTTGATATTGAAGCTGTCATACCAAGCTGGTAGATACTCAACTTAACAATACAATGAGGATCGTCAACCGTACTGTTAGATCCACTCCTAGTCTCTGGTTACCGATTCTTTCAAACATTGTTCCGCCTGATATCAGACGTCTCGCTGTAACACAGAATGAATGGTCTAAGATTTTCAACAACTTTGATCTTCCCATACATGATGATTAGGAGAGCATCCCCAGGACCCGACTGAAACCTAGGAGCTGGATATGCTGGTTGAATACGGTGGCTGGATACGGTAGTTCCGCATCCCTCAATGTGAATGATTGCTGCATAGCCCTCCTCGAACAGCATCCTGAGTTTAGGAATAGAGATTTAATCTCGAATTCTTCAGAACCTTTGCTGGGCCTAATCCTCCCACGTAGGCATTGGTCTCAATTAAATAGGTTCCGCATAGGCCACGGAATGTGCATCACAAAGTTAAATAAATGGAAACTTGCAGATACTAGCCTATGCGACTGCGGAAATGTTGAACAAACTATGGCCTACATAGTAAATGACTACCCCAGAAGAAATTTCCTTGGTGGCATCCTCAAGCTGAGCAAGGCCTCTCTTGCAGCCTGGACTGGTTGAAAAGTTTGGCTATTTGTGTATAAATTAGCATTATAACCCTATTTTCTCATAAAGGTGATTTATACACTAATATCTAAATTTCTATCTGAATTTCCAATTCGCTTCTTGTACGAAAATATAATAATCCTGTTATTCCCTTACCTAAAGTGGTAATGTATTCTCGCCATGTCACCAACTGGGCCCATAATTTTTCAAACAACGGTTCACAAATACTTGCAGTTTTGAATAACTCTTATTAATGCCCATGCTTCCCATCCATACAACAGTACTGATTTTGTAGTGGCATTGAACAGTTCGATTTTTGTGGTGGTTACCAAATTCCTTGCTCACCATACTTTAGTTAGGAAAATAAATATTTCTCCTTCTGCATGTATTATATTTATAACTTCTTTACTTATGCCACCATCCTGGCTTATTATGCTGTTTAAATACATAAATTATCCTGTTATTTCTATAATTCCATTGTTTATTGTAATATTTCTGAGTTATGCCCAGCTTGTTTTTTTTTAAATTCATTATTGTGTGGTTCTTATTCTTCGTTAAATTATTCCATAGAATATCTTGCTTGCTACCCTAAAAGACGTGATTTTTCAACAATTTTCATGTAGTGTCAAATCTTCCTTCTTCGGTAGTTTTATGATCACACCCTCTTTGCACTCAATCAAAACTCTTTCACTCTACTATACCCTCTTAAACATAGCGAATAAAATCTCTGTTGTTGTAGTTACATCTATTTGAAAAACATCCACACATATATAATCAAATTTAGGCGCTTTACCATTTCTCATTTACACTACTGCCTCCTGTATTTCTTCTTTTGTAGATGGTCCAGTCTATTTATTATTTCGCTAATTCTGCCTTGTATTTCTTCTTTTGTAGATAGTCCAGTCTATTTATTATTTCGCTAATTCTGCCTTGTAAACCATATTCTTCCTTTTCTTCTTCTAATTTTCGGTTAGACGCCAGCACGTTCAGGCACTTGAAGACAATGCTTTCTGTACCATCCACAACAGATCTCTTAGCTCCTCTCTGTTAGTCTTGTGTCCTTGATAAAAGCCACTATCCTATTCAGGACAAGTTTGAGTGCCCTCGTAGGGTCAAATAGATCTCTTCCGAAATGTTTCTGTCCCTTCAGTTCCTCACAAGTGCATATTACATGAAGGCTAATTTTCTCCTGTTTTTCACATCTCCTACACCAAGGCTCGCTAGCCAAGCCCATGCAGTGCAGATGCTTCCTTAAACGACACTGTCCAGTTATCAAGCCGGCAATAGTTTTATTTTTTTATTATTACGAATTAGGTTGGCTGAAAGTCTAGCATTCAGCTCAATTAGTAGTGTCTTAGTATGTACTTGACCTTCCATTAGGCTTCATTTTGTTATGTTCATAACCAGATCTCCTTTCTGGCGGAATCTTTGAAGATTCCATGGTTCTATGAAGTTCATCATAAAACTTGTCTTTAATCTTCTCATGTCCTGGCACCCATATTAGTTACACAGTATTGTCTCGTGCCAGCCTATTGAAGACCTGTTTCTCAATCACCAATTTAGACCTGATAAATGGATTCATAATGGCTTTAATAGCGGTCTGACTATCAGTCATTATGTTGATTTTTTATTACCACAGTCGGCTCCCGAATTTCCTCGGCACAGACTGCGACTGCAATGAATTCAGCTTCGAAAAGCGTTGTATGCTTCCGAAGAATTAACGATATCTTCCTTCTGGGGCGCATTCCGCATATACGGGCACCCGCGCCCCGATTGGATTGCGATCCGTCCATGTGTCAGGTGCCGGTACCACCCTGCTCGGTATAGATATGTTCAGCTTATTCGTCAACAGAATCTCATGTGCCATTCTGTCCGCCGGCATTTGTAATATCGGTTTTCCCGTGGTATCTGTATGGCCCCCTACAACATTATCACGAGGCCAGAAAGCATTCATCTTCAGCTTCAGTATCCGCCACTTTGACTACTCCAATTCAGTTCCGCGTCAACTATAACGCCTAGATACTTCACTTCATTGGTTGGTTCTAACTCTTGTCCAAACAACCTTATGCTACCCAGATCATTTAGTCTTCTCATGTTAGTAAAAGCTACCAACTTGTTTTTTTGTGAATTGACAGTTAATCCCTCCTCAAGGCACCATCTCTTCACAATTCACAGAGCATTTCACATGATGCTTGCCACTTTCCCCGAAAATTTGCACTGGGATACAATAACGATGTTATCGGCAAACCCCTGCGTCCACATTCCCTATTCATTTAATATCCTGATGAGAATATCCACTTCTAGACTCTATAGTAGCGGAGACACTACTTCTACACGAGAACACCCTGTTGTTGTCCTCATTGAGATCATTTTGTTTTATATTTAGGTATGCACTACTCTGCTACCTAGCATGTTGTGGACCCAATTGCATGTTGCAGAAGACGTCGAGATGTTATCAAAAAACCTCCTCGGATAGCAAGCTCTGAATTCGTTCCTGAGACTCCCGCCATAATAAGCCAATGGCTTACAACTACGCTATCGGCCAAGGCGAAGAAGAGGAAAGGCTGAACGAGAAATGAATTTTATTAGAGCACAAATAACTTGGTAAGTCATTTATGAAAATGAAAGAAGCATAGATACTCAAAAAGTTCTGGATGGCGATGAGGGAGGAACAAAAGGAAACATAAATCGAGAAGAAGGTGAATAGAGAATGTTGACGAAGAAATTTTAGAAGAACGTTGCCAAGGCATAAATTTAAACAAACTGTATTTTATTAATTTAAGACGGAAACTAACTTATTAGATCAATACAGAAATTTGAATTATACAGTACGCACCAAAATATACAGTACTGGAGCAATACATACATTACTTATACATTTTTATTTCTGTAGTATACACGTTCAAAATGTGCGCCATTGTAATGTAGACACTGTTCATAACAGTCACGCAGATTATCAAACATATTCGAGAATCTTTTCACGTAATGCATTCATAGTTCTAGGTGGGTTTGTACCGCTGAACACTTTCTCCTTTAACATACCCAATCCGCAGGTTCCTGCCACGACAAAACCTTCTGATATCCCGAATAAATGGCTTAGGCACCATATTACTATAACGTTCCTGGGTAACAGTAAGAGATATACCATCATCCTCAATGAACGTTTTGGACGATAACGCCTGGCCTCTCACAATCAAGGGAGCGAGTTGTTTAGTTATTGATGTAACCCTCCAAGTGAATGTGACGTTCATCAGAGAACCACGCATTACGCC
Source organism: Melolontha melolontha (assembly GCA_935421215.2). NCBI lineage: Eukaryota > Metazoa > Arthropoda > Insecta > Coleoptera > Scarabaeidae > Melolontha > Melolontha melolontha. Next base: position 112,940,806 of record OW285236.1, on the reverse strand, counting down.
AAAAATCTGAATCCCCGTACACCATATCCAAAATTCGTCCAAAATACACAACCCTGACATGCATATCTTTGTTTGTCAATCGTTGTCAAACCTGAATTCGGTACGGAAATCTACCTACGTCTTTATGCAATCGCCGAAGCGACGTGCTGCTGATATTCAATTTCAAGGGAGCGAAGACTTCGCTCAGGTGACTTCAAAACTTGATTGACAACACGTCCATAATACTCATTTGTTCTCACAGTTACTGGCCTACCAGACCTTCCCTTCCGTTGACTCAATACACTACCAATATCATGATATTTCTTAACGATAGAAAGCATAACCGTTGCTTGGTGCCGCTTTATGAAATTGTTCGCCATATTGTTCCGCCACTAACTTCAAACTCGATCATCCTGATAGCTGCTTCCGTATGAGCGAATATAATGCTCCACAATAAACACTTTTTCCTCCGTCGTGAAACTCATTTTCAACTCTGCCCTCACAGCACAATGTTCTTTGAACTTCTACGAACACAACGCTGGTACAATAATACGCAGATAAGCAGACGTGCGCGTAAGAACGGCACGGAATCCACTACTGTATATTTTGGCGCATACCGTTTTTTAAAAATTCATATTTTATTTTTTAATAGCTTAATGTATCGGATAATACTTTATTACAACGATACGCATGTATTTATTTGCTTTTTTGTTTGTATATAGAATCCTTTTTGAACCTCGCCACTTTCTATAACATTAATTTAATGTTTTTTTTAATAGTATTATATAATATACACTTTATGTAAACTATTACTTTAGATAACACTTGTTATATACGTGCAAAACCAATCAAAATATACACAAGTCTAAGCATTATATTTCAAATTGTTAATTTTTGTAAATTTATTCGCATTAATTGACACAGCGTCTTTGACACCAAAAAAATGAAATATTGCTAACTGAAATCAATTACATAAGCAAAGAAACGATATTTATGATTATGAATTACCATACTTATCAATTAATGAAATACTTCCTGACGTGAAACGCTGCACGTTCGGCATCAATTGTATACTCTTATTCTATCTTATAATACGTGATATATGCTGTATGCTATAATTAATTTTAAAACCAAATATATCTTTTGTTAATTCCTGATTATATCAATTTCTTATCCTTGAACTTGTGAACACCTGGTTAACATGTTTCCATTTATAGGAAAACTAATAAACTGTTAATTATCACTTCTAGATTACTACATAGTGGCGATTATTATATAAAGTTTTAATTTAAATTTAGCCATTATCATAACTCGTGTTTTTAATAAAGCTCTTACGTTTTATATTGACATTTACATCGATTCTATAATTTTATGTGCTCATATAATAAGATGATGGCATAAGCTATACCAGTTTCAACATATGTTATTGTTTAACTAAGAATAATTATCAGATATTACATTATGTTTTGAGTGACATTCGGCTGGTGGAACCAAATCTTTGCGATGACTCCGGCCTCTGTCGGTGATGCTTCAACCCCTGTTACTAGAATAACGCCGCCGATGTTTTGCTTCACCGTGCACAGGTTATAAGACCTTATACACATTTCTTTTTAAATCTTCGGTGACTGTTTGTTAAATGAATAAATGCACTTTCATATAAATATATTTATTTACACTATATTAATTTTTGGAACTGCAACGACTAATACTAACATGAAAGTGCTACTGAGACTGGTGTTCCTTGTTAAAGTATAATTCTTATGTTGATGTTTCATGTAAGACTGTGTGTCTTCATGTTAATGTACGACTGTTCTGTTCTACTGTTGAGTTGATGCTGTCTTACAACTAGATAAAAATATACGACTACCCCTACAAACTATTACATAATTAAATACGCGTATTGGTTGTATAGTTTATTGGTTGACGGCATAACGGGGAAATTTTCTAAGATAAATTTGTCGAAATGGTACCTACGGGCAACAAATACCAAAGTTTATGATACGGTGTTAAAAATCTAATCTTACTAATAAATACATAATAAAGCATCATTACTAATTAAATATTAGTTAGTATTGTAAATCTAAGTATGTAGTTCCGGATAAAATTCCATTGTTCAGTAATAAAATTTATTATACATATTTAGCAAACGTGATATTAAGAATGAATATCCAGATTAAACACTTCATTCACTATGACCCTAGATAATAAACAATCAGTCTACATTATAAAGCAATAAATAAATTTACAAATATAAAAGATGCCGATTACTAATAACCCTAGGTAATAAAACAGCGATCTAAACTTGGAAATACACGTTGAATATTTATAAAATTCGAAATGTTATGTTTGAATTCTATATCCTAGATTTACTTATATTTAACAATAAAAATGCTTGAAATTAAAATATTAAAAAAGAATATATTAAATGAATCCCCAACACATTAAAAGTCCTGTCTATTTTAGAATTTATTTTCATAAACGGTAAATAAATTATTTCACAATCACTTAAGACCTAATATTGATATACAGTATATTAAAATTGAATAAAATTCCATTTTTTCACTCCTAGTGTACACATTCGAGTATATGATCTTTTGTCAATGGCGTAGCTATGGGTCGAAAGGGCCCAAGAACAAAACAAATTTAAAACATGCCAAAAACAATGAATGTGCTTTAATCGTAATAATCGCATAATGACATAAATACCAGCGAATGCACCGCCATTCGGAAAATATACATATTATTATTATCGTAATCGTTCAATTGTTTATTCGCGTACTATGAGGCCGCAAAGCGACGGCGCTACGCGGCATCAGTATATAACTAAATTGTTCGCAAAACACATGCACCTAGCTCGACGTAATCCCGTAATCGATGTAATTTTGAAACACAGAGAATAAATTTAAAGTTAATATTTTTTTTTTCTATTTTGCGTTCGTAATGAACTCATTATGACACCCAAAACAGTATCGAAATGAGCTTCATTTCAATACCCTTCTTTTCATTTTTCAATGTTCGAACACATACGTAATAGTTATTTAAGTAATAAGGGAGGTAAGTAACATTTACTAGTCGAGGACTAGTTTGCGTTCGAGGGCTTGCCCGAGGACTTGCAATAGAGTTCGAGACTGGTAAATGTTACCTCCCGAATTGCTTATAACATTTTTCCCACTCCCCAGACAATAAAATCCTCAAAAATATGTAATCATGATAAACAGTAACGGTGAACAACTTCGGAATTTAATAAATTAGACATTAAGTGTTGCTGATAAAGTAGGTGATAATAACATTGAATTATCAAGAAATATAAATAAATGTCCCAATTTTGTTAATAATGTTACTAATTGTACAAACTGTAATATTACCATAAATATAAATTAATAGAACACGTGTTTTGATGCACTTTTTTTCCCTAAAGGACGTAAGTAAATTACTTACGCCCCGTTGTCATAACAATCACAGTCATTTCAGTAAAACCAACTTACGTCTATAGAAACAATGTATTAATGGTATGCTTACTATAAGGGGAGTGGGAAAATATCTTATTAGTATTACTGTCATTTGATTTTAAGAATTTAAGTACATTTGACAGAATGATATACGTAGGAAAGAAAAACTACCCAAATGCATATATTCAATACAATTGACAACAAGATATATTAGTTTCTATGCCACTCATGTTTATAATTTTAAATAAAATATCTTGTAATGTTAACGAAAATTAATAAATAATATTTCGCGGAATACAAGATTTAAATTTGAAACTGTCAAGTATCAATGTGACCAACTGCATACTTTATATAAAAATAAATCTCTGAAGTTTCTAGATCTCTGAATTAAACAATTTCAATTTATTAACGTAAAAAATGCAAAATAGAAAAAATAATATAAAAAGGCCTTTTGTTGCACTCGTTCTTTAGAAAACTCGTGGCTATGGCGGCTCGTTTTCTAAACTGAACTCGTACCACAAAATGGTGCCTTATGAAACTTGTATTTTAATATACTATTATGCTACTTTAGATATCATAATCGTACAGTACGTTTATTTAATAAAGAAACTATTCAGATTCTTAAATCATATAAATGAAAAACTTAATTTTCTTAACGTTTCCAGTTTTTTGAGGGCACCGGACCAATTTCCAAAGGACCAAGACACGCTCCAATCATTTTATAAAAATTATTCTTTCTGCATCCCTGGATCTAGAATTTATTTCTAGAGGAAATACTAGTTTAATTTGTCAGGATATTGAAAAAATTGAGGAAATAAGATGTTTTTTAAAATACCTCCTAATAGAAAATGAAACAAATGCGTCAAGTTTTCCCAACATTTTTCAGGCATTAAGTTTATACCTAACATTACCTGCAAGTATCGTAATGAATAGCCTCATTTGCACTATGTATTGCTATACTGCTACGTGCTTGTAAAGATTGAATTTATTACCGTCAGGCATTTACCGGAGTAGTATATTGTAATACCACGTAAATTTTCTAAGATATTGTACTTCAGCATAAGTGCATTTCAATTTTTTCAAATGTTGGACAGGATATTCTTGTTGAATTATTGGATATTATCCTCACTAATTAGTAATTGAATTGATTCGGCTTTTACTTGATGAAGATCCATAACTTGAAATAAAACTAATTGTTAAAATCTTCACTTCTTAAATATGTAATCGTAAAACGACAATTGTTTCGCCAAAGATTATCTGGATGCAACTCCTTTTTGAATAAAGTAACATAAAACAAAACCATTGTTCCATCTTCTGTGACAATGAGCTCCAAAATCAATATACCGAAAATGACCATTTCGGTGGCAGAATTCGGCGAACAGTTGTTTCAAAAATGATAAACATTTCTGAAACAACTGTTCTTTTACTTTCAGATGGCGATCTTCTAATACCAATTTTTCAATAAATAAAATCTTTTGTGCTGTTACCACTTCAATTGGCCCACCGCGTTAGCATCTTCAAGGAATTCTTGCCCCAAATGGAAATATTTTGTTCACTTTTAAAAAATATATATAAATATAGGAGATAAATCACCATAGCCGCCGTCTAAATATTGTTTAATTTTAATTTTAATTAGGCGTATTACTTTCCTTTGTTAAAAATTTAATAAGTTAACTTTAATAATTTAGTGCATTAGTGTTGTTGTTATCTGATTCATATTGATAAATATTGTTTGTAGAATTTTACTATTATTATTACGTGTGATGTCAGTGATACGGCGTCGCGAGCCTTTTTATCCTTCTTCTTCTCTGGTGGAGATCGAGATTAGAAAAAGAATACCGGAATTAAATAACGAGTGTCATAGTCATATATTGGAGGGGGAGGGGCATTGAATGCCTGGATATGCAAGTAAGTTACGTAAAATCAGGTAAGGTGTTGCTTACGCTGTCTAATGTAAGACTGATTACGAATTCAACCCTTGCAGGACGGTACAGGCAACCACTTGTGGGGCGCACAGGTCAGCGGAAAGCCATCAAGCGTCCCCTAAAAACCCAGCGAAATACCGCATTCAAAGAGGCATTAGAAATAAATCCTCTCCACCGAAGGGACTCCTAATTGATTGCCTTCGCCAACTCCAGGGCCAACAACAAGCTACATTAAAAGTGTTAGATAACGACCAAAATCTCTCAAAACGGCGGAAAACGCGGCCTTTTAAACCGTCTGAAGGATGATAAGAACCCAGCAAGATACGGGGAAAAGGTACACGCATGGATATCTTTTCCCTTAATGATTATGGGGCTACGCTACAGTCACAAGTATCACAAATGATTACAATACGTTACTTATAATATTCAATATACATTGTGTTTCAAAAGTTCGCAATTGTATATGCGTGAAACAAAATTAATTAGCGAGCCACGCACTTGCGTTCATACAATTCGAACTTTGACGACGGAGGTCATTAAACGCCCAGATGGTTACTGGTGACAAAAACGGTGCTTTTATGTTAACAGCTAGAACCGAAAAGAAAAGCTTAGCCTTAACAAGAAGGAAACTTCCTGAGCAAAAGTTGATACTCACCCGCGTAAACTAATGTGTGTTTGGTGGGTCAAAAATGGCGTCCTTTACTATGAATTATTTCCTAGAAATTTAACAATCACTGTTCAAATGTATTGTTTCGGCTTCAGGCCGCAATTGAAGAAAACAGGTATCATCAAGTTATTTTGCAGTGCAATAACACTTGCTCTCATACTGCTAACATTACTAAAGTGCTATTCAAAAAGTTGGTTAGGAGGTCATTCCGCATCCGCCTTCTTCTTCTGATCCGGTTCCGTTATATTTCTATCTCTTTTACTTTTGATCAAATGACCTTAAACGAATCTCCTTCAATAACGATGTCATATTTTAAAATTGGCTTGACGACTTCTTCATTTTCAAACCACATAATTTCGTTAGGCCTGGAATAAACAAATTGACAAATCATTCGGAGCAATCGTAAATAATAATGTATCCTTGCTTAGTTCATGCATTTTGTTTGTTAATTATTAATAAATTTTGAATTCATTAAAAGGATTAAGAATTTATGCATCAACCCAATATAATAATTTATTTGCTAAAGTTTATATTTTTATATACTAAATCTAATATTATAAATGCTCATACCACACTAACTTCTCCTAATTGATTGAGAGAATTAATATTTATGGAAATAAACAAAAGTAATAAAAACAATAAATTAAAATAACCAACAGTTAATTAATTTAACGAGGCTACATCGAATATTTTTAGGAACTGTTATAAATACACAATTTGGAAGTGAACAAATTATTGAAGTATATATCAATATCCGAAAAAAAACTAATTGTAGATGCTGTCCATAATATGGCCAGGAGACAGGAGACACGTCGGCATCAGATAAGTGATGCAAATGAAGAAGCATTTAATTGGTTTATGAAAGATATATGCTATTAAAGATAGAGGCGAAATAAACGTACTTCATGATCAGCAAAAACGGTAACTATAGATTAAGGATTGAGAATCCTCAATACTGACTCCCGATAATTGCATCCTACCGGGAATACGACATAGAACAATGTAATTCCGAAAAAATTTCAGAGGTACTATTAGATACTTTGGAAAAATTTAAACTTTCGAAAGACCAAGTATTAATGTTTATGACCGATGATGCGGCAACCATGTGTTCTGTAGGCCGGTCTCTTAGAAAATATTGTCCTAACTTGTTACATATTACTTGTAAACTCCATGCTCTACACCTTGTGGCAGAACAGCTTCGTAGATGTTATCCAGAGGTAGATGCTGTAATATCGAGTACAAAGGCAGTATTCCTGAAATCTCCAAAACGTATTCGGAAATTTCACGAATTGTGTCCCCATACCCCGAGCCACCACAGCCGATACTGACACGTTGGGGTACATGGTTACGGGCGGGGTTTTACTATCATGAACATTTTGAAAAAATTAAGAACGTGGTTTTATCATTCGATCCGAAAGAAAGAACAGCTATCAGTACATGCCAGAAAAAATTTCAAGATGCCCAGATTAAAATGGATTTACAAAGAATTCGTGAGAATTACTTGGGACTAGTAGAAGCAATAACAAAATTAGAAAATTCGTCGCTGTCGTTAGAGGAATCACTGCAAATCGTTAAAGATGTTGACGCACAACTGTGTGCTGTAGAAGACGCAAAAAGTGAAAGTGTTCTAATTAAATTTGAAAGTGTTTTAGGCAGAAATGCATATTTTGACACCTTAACACGTATTTGTGAGGGCACGTCTACAGATGCGTTAAGTTGCTTAAAAAAGTATTTTGATTATGCGAATATAACATCACTAGATGTAGAACGCTCGTTTTCCGAATATAAACATCTTTTTTCCTCACGGCGGACATGTTTTTCAGAAATAACCTTAGAAACGCAACTGATGAAAATATATACAATTGAGTTTCTCAAGTTTGTCAATCCTTGGAAAATGCTTAAAACGGTAAGTGTTTTTTTTAAATCCTCTGTCGTGCACACAATCACTGATTTCATACATTTTCCATTTTATTTATAGGTACAACGCTGCTATAATATGTACTATTCTTATTTTTCGTGTGTTTATACATATTACTTTAATAGCAGAAAACCAAATGTATATTTAATTATTTCTGATAGAATAAATGTCTCTACTTCTCTACTTATATCGGTAACAAGCTCATGTTGCGTCCCTATTCTATCGCATATTCTAATATATTCCTAATTACACTCCCATACCGGCGCTCATGGTGCGCACGGAAATTGGTATGCTCTAAGTATGAGTTTGTATCTAACGTATTATGAGTAACCAGGATAATTTTGAGACCTCGTAATATTATGGTCTCAATAATTATCAATACATGTTTGACATTAAATGAACTTTTAATAGATTATAATACGATAAATAATATTAACACTTAAACAAAGTGACAGTTGTGTAATAATTTAAAACTTAACTTGCAATTTTTAATATACCACTCTTATCTAAAAAGAACAAATGACAAATCGAAGAGAGCGTACAGTTTATTCATTTAATAGACAACATATTTTCCTGTTTCCGACAAATCGTTGCAAAATAATGTGTAACACCGTATAACAACTTTCAGAGTCAGAAAGTGTGAACTTTATAATACGAGTTTACGCTGTAATACTACTTTTATTTTTTCCGTTGTGTGATTTCCGCATCTCTAAGTAAACAAATAATATGATATTTATTATATAGCAAAAACTAAAATATCGAAATTCTCTAATTTCTTCAAATGTAATAACACAGGTCTGCAAAAATTTTTTTTCAGCTGCGCGGTATGTTTTTGGTAAATATTATGTTTTCTAGTCTGCTGAATACAAAAATGATGTCATTATAGCTTCATCCCAAGTTTTTTTTTTTGCAAAATACATACATAAAAAAACATGACACTAATGAAAAACCCACCATTTTATTACCTTTTTGCCTTTAAGTATACCAATTTCTTATAATTTTTTTCTTATAAAAAAAACCTTTTCTTCTCTTTGATACTTCTCCGAACATGCTTCCGCTTTCCACTTTCTATTTCCCGTATGAGCATCCAACGGTAGTCAGCTAGCATATTGACTTCCTTGGTAGCGGCGTGTTTCGATATCACGGACACCCTGGTGAAATCTTTAACCCTGCTCTTCGCTGAAGACTCCCAAGTTTTCGGGAAGTTGGCGGCATAAGAGTGTACAAAATGAACTTTTATGCTCATCTTGCATCCTTGAGCTTTATACGCAGCCAACATGTTGTACAATTATTTTGTAGTGAGGGCTTTTACCGAAAGTTCACCGAAACCAATTCACCGAAAACAATCCACCGAAAACAATTTACCGAAAACAAATTCACCGAAATTCACCGAATGGAAAGTTCGCCGAAATAATAGTTTGAGAAATTGTTGTATTCTTACTATTATCAACTTTCCATCGCACTTTATCCAGACTTCGGACTAGCAGAATAATTCCGGCGTGTTTAAAAGTTGGAAACGATTTCCTTTGTCTTATTTCGTTCTTTTTATTTTTATTTTTTATTTACTTTAAAGGTCACATAAACTTAATGCGGAAAATGAGTTCCCTTGTCATATTTTGTTATTTTCATGTCCTTGTCATTCCTGTTCATTTAATAACTTAAATTATGTGCTATGTCTCGTAGATAATCGCATATGTCGTCCATGATGTAATTATGAACTAGTCGCGCTATCCTTGCCGCACAATCTTTACATTTTTTACGCATCGGTGGCCCTTCCTGTCTGTTTATGTACTCCTTTATTTTAACTTCATTTACACTTTGTTCTTTCTGAATTGCATCGATAAATTGCCATTTTGTGTTTCGAATCCTCGATGCCATCCTTCAATGAAGTTCGTTTTTGGAAGACCCTGTTGTACTTCATGAAAACAGTTTCACATTTCATGAGAAAATCGTGGCGCACGTCGATGCTAACGTCGTTGGAGACGTCTAATCCACGTATCCTCAAAATAATCCACAACACTCTGATTCTGTAGGCAATATGTTTTCGTCACAGTCTTTTAAACGCATCTACCATGTTTTCCAGGGGAACAAATGCTAATGCCGGTAGTAAACGAAGCTTTAGAACAAAATCGGAATCGTTTTCGTAACTGTTCTTAAGAACTTCTGTCTGAATTTGACGAAATATACATTGAGAGAAATGGAAAAAGAATCCTCGATGTATTGTGTGCGGAAATAATTCTGTAATCGCACTTATTATTGCAGGTCCAAAGTCAGTTAGTACTATAATTGGCAGAACTTCAGGTTCAAGTTCCTTAAATTTTTGGAGAAACCACACGTACGTCTCACGTCTCTTTTGTTTTATTCGGTAGCAATGCAAATACCAAGGGAATACTATTGTTATTGTGTAAACCACGTAATGTGTATAGTTAGTGAAAAAGTTGTGGTACGGTTTTAAACGTACCGTTTAACGGTTATGTGAATACGAAGCATAGCAGTTAATTTAAGTTAGTAAATGAACATTTCGGCGAATATGTTTTTCGGTGAACTTTCCATTCGGTGAATTGCTATTTCGATTAATTGGTTTTCAGTAAATTGTTTTCGGTGAATTGTTTTCGGTGAACTTTCCTAGACCCGGTCTTTAGTATTACCCAAAAACTTATGCACAACGGATTTGAAAGAGTCCCACGCTTCTCTTTCTTTTTCTCTCATTTCTTCTGAAAAGAAGAGTATGGATAACAATTTTCGTATGTCGGGGCCAGTAAAAACCCGTTCTTTCAACTTGAGTTCAGACAGTTTTGGAAACACTGAAACATTGCTCATCTTTTGCAAACAGTTTTGTAGACCCCAATTTAAAAAAAAATGACGAGGTGGTAATAAAACCTTTTCAGGAGAAACCAAGGCCATATTAATGACGTTATTTTCGCTAGGAGCTAAGGCCTCTCGAAGTGGCCAGTCGGTTTTTGTCCAATGGAAATCTGTGACTCGACTGTCTCACAAGCAAAGAAAACAGGCATATTTTGTATAACCTGCCTGCTACCCTAACTTCATGGTTAGTATTCTGAAGTCTCCACAAACCATCCAGCGATGTTCTTGATATTTTACTTTTTCAAGAATCACTACCAAATAGTTCTAGTTTTCCTCCAAATGCACCGAGTGTTCTACAGGAAGTAATGTAAATGTATTCCCATTATTCCCATTATGCAGCAAATCTGCACTATCAGCAACAATAACAGAAACAGTTTTGTATTAGCTTTATGTGTTTAATATACAACGTGTTTCAAAAAGAATTACATCTAATTGTCCATGAATTTCTCCTATAAATTATGATGTTCTACATTCTTAAAATGTGGATATAGATTAAATGGTATGAAAGTTATCTACCTGTCACCGTCAAAATTTATCATTGAGAGATATGGTGATGAAATTAATAACAAGTGCAATTAGATTTATTTAATAAGAAAACTTTAAAGATAGGATATTAATCAAACAACCAATGTAAACAACAATTTTGTATAAATTTTAATTATTATAATTTATAACAAGTGTTCAAAATTGTCACCATTCTGTTGAATGCATAATGCAATACGACATTTCATGTTGTCAAAAATATTCTGCGATACATTTGGTGTTTTTTCATTACATTTAATTGTAATTATATTCAACAAGTCATTTAAGTTATTCATTCTTGTCTAATATACTTCAATTTTCAGCACTTCGAAAATATAAAAATATAACGTAGTAAGATCTGGTGATCTTGCTGGCCAAACACCTCCGCTTATAACTCGATGAGGAAACTACTATTCTAAAAGCGCTAAATTGTCGCGAGTTGTATGTACAGTAGCCACATCTTGCTGGAGGTAACCCGCATTGAATTCGTTTCGTTGCACTTGAGTTAAAAATGGTGTTAATAACTGTTGGTTTGGATTGTTTATAGACCATGTTCCATAATATTATATATTTACAAACCCGCTTAACTGAAACCATGCTTCATCAGTAAAAAATTAGATCAAGTATTTCGTCATTCTTTAAATTTTTTTGAAAGAAGTTGCAAGAATAAAGCCTACTAGCGTGATCTCTAGGTAAGATCTATTGAACAATCGATACTTTGTATGGATACATATTGCTATGAACTGTGGTTTTTATATTTGTTGTACCACCATTCACGACAAATATATCCAGCTAGGATATTCAGTCGGTTTATTTCCAAAAAATGGGACTGCTTTCCTCTCAGGGTTCCAATCGGAAACGTGGTTGACTCTTCTACAAAATTTTTTAGGCGCCAGTAAAAGAGTATTGACAAATGTAATAATTATATCTTTAAGTTACTTATAAAACTCGTAATGGAAGGATGATTAAATTAAAGTTCGCAATATAAATTTAAAATGAAAATTTAATACAAAAATCAAAAAAAGAAAAAAACATTTTATCTTTATAAAGTATAAAGATTGTGTAATGTAATATATTACACCCAGAGGTAAAAATTTCATTGATATTGACAGTTAAATGAAATAAAGACCCTCTATTACATCCGAACAAACTTATATTCAAATAATAATAAAGATTATTTTTAACACATGTAACAAAAAAATTCCCTTGAAAACCAAACGAAATAAAATTTTACAATTATATTTTTTTACGTAGAATTTTAAAAATATTCTTTTTCATTAATCTCAACTAACTAAGACTAAATCTCTTAAATAACAATGTTAATACAATTGAAATATAATATTCAAATCTTTTGAATAAATAAGATATCTTTTAAAAAATATACGAGTATATATATTTTTACTTACATAAAAAATTGTGAGACACATTTAACGAGAAAGCGTAATAAATCAAAAATTACGAGATTAACAAACTCGTAGAAAGTTCGGGAAATTGAAATGCAAACACATCAACTATTTAAATCAAAATCAAACCCGAATTTAACTTTCAATACATAATTATCTATCTTAAATACAAAGAACGTACTTCTCGTCTTATGGTTACTTTGTGTCTGTCTAGTCCACATGAAGCACGTTGGCTTCACATAAAAATGCATACGGATATACACAGATATCCAAAATAATATTACATTCATTTTTAAATAAATTTTTACTATTTATTGGGGAAAAATCCACAGCAATATGTAAACGACGCTTCAAAATTCTATGAACGGCACTTGAAGGTACGTTCGTTTGAACTAATAAACGACGAACTGATGTATGTGGGTTTTCTCCAACAAGGTTTTCTATGTGTTCAACAATATTTTGCTGTGTACGTGGTCTACCAGAACTTTTGCCTTTTAACACAGGCCCTATAGCCCGAAACTTCTCAACGACTAAACGAATGTGATAATGTAAAACGGTATTATTCACAGCTCTATTAGGAAATTACAAGTGAAACTGTCGCTTACATTCCACGTAGGAATATTGCCATTCTCCGTTAAGAAATTGCGTACATCGGAAATATGTTTCAACAATAAAAATATTTTCTTGGGTGTACATACATTATTTAGTAGCATTGTTTATTAAGTAAAGAAAATATTTGTGAGAAAAAATTATATTGCTAGTCACGACAAATGTCAAACTGACATTAGATAAATAGTTATAAATAGGGGCCGGATACGAGAGGCCCATGACTCATTGCCCATGGGCGCACTATTGAAAATTTATATTTTTAAAAAGTTTTTAATTTTATTTATATAATTGGAAAACAAACGGGTGGTGATCTATCAAATACGAAATAAATTTTTATTTGTGCATTTTGTAGTTCAAGTTGAGTAAAGGAGTATTAATATTAACTAGCAATACTTTCTCAAGGTTTTCTTCTGTATAATTTATTCTCTTTGAATGAAATACATCCTTGTAGATAGAAGACGTCCTTTCTACATGTAACCACATTGTTTAATCATCACTTCTGGAATCTATTTTACCGCATCTTTTGATACCGTAAATCTTCATGAATAATTTTTTGAGTGGAACCATAAGGCAAATTAACGATGTCAGAATTCGATAGATGCCAATCCGACGATTGCTTTGGATCGAGTCGTTAATTCCTGCAAATCGGCATAAAATGGCCATAAAAACAAAAAAAAAACAAAAATCAGATCTACAGAAAAATCGATAGACGGCACAACACTGTGTATGGCGGATGGGTAACCAGTTGGACGTCTAAAAGATTTATTGTTATTCCGGCTGTATGGGTAATTACATTGTCATGGTGTAGTGTTTGTAAAATTATATCTACAGCAGATAGTCTAATGTCTAATTCTTTTTTAATTTCTCTGTAGGTAATATTCCTATTTTTCTTATTAACTTTTCTGTGACAATAATATTTTCAGCACAAACAGCTTCTCCCGGCCGTCAAGTAAATTGTGTTGATTCGTCTTCTAATGTCACCTCCCACATGTAAATTCATGAAGCAAGTAACTAACTATAGCTAATGAAGAATTATTGCTCCCGAAAGCTGCCACTGAATTGTCATGACTTTGGTTGTAAAATGTGTCTTTTTTTAAATTCACACTCAAAGACAGCTTTGGAATTGCGAAAATTTAATCAGACACACTATATTTGCAAGTTAACTGTCAAAACGTATTTGAGTTATATAACACTACTTTACACCGAAAATGTACATTTGATGAGAGATAGATTTCCTTATGTATTTTCTTCCGCTGAATTCGAAAATCAAGGTTAAATTTTTTTTTATGGAACAGTTTTTGAGATATTGTAATTTTTTCATTTTTTCGGCCTTTTTTCACTTGACAAATCATATCTCGAGCTAGAAATGCCCGATTGGGTCGTTCTTGGTACCCAAATGCAAGGTATTGAGATGACGAACAAATATGTATAATCGGATCTTTGATTGGTAAAGCGGTTCAAAATATATCGATGAAAATAGGGCACATTTTCAAAAAAATCATATTTTACTGTGATTATGTGCCGACAGAAAAGTACAAATCGTTAAAAAAAAAGTCTGGTTTCTGTTCACGTACGTAAAGATGATACTTTTACGTAAGAACTAAGACCAACCAGAAGAAAATCGACCGAAAAATGACAAAGTTATAAGCAATTGAGTGAATAAATCCAAATCCCATATTTTCCGAATATTTTATTTTTTTCGACAATTTATTGGGTTTAAACGCTTGCAATACATTCTTGACATTTTTGTGTGTTAGAAATAGTTGTGGCTCTTGCTTTGTCTTCGGTTGCTTTTGGGATCCGTTTCTCTAGTGAGAAAACATACATAGTCTCCCAACATTGCTTCATCCCAAAATCCGCCGCGCCGCTCAATGGTCTTAATTTGTTGGGAAATCTCTCGCCCTGTTCGTCACTTACGTTACCAAGATTGTCCGGAACGAAATTCAAATGCGAATGCAAGAAATGGATTTTTAGAGACATATTTACACTGTAAGAAATAAATAAAATGGTAAAAACAATACAATAGAAAACAACCAGGAATGAAAATAAATAATGGCATTCCGTACCCATCTTGTTGTAGTTCTTCAGCAAATCGGTAATAATTCCCTCGTAGTTAGGGCTTTTATTGTTCCCAAGAAAATTGGTAACAACCCGCTGAAATGAATTCCAGGCCTCGTTTTCAACGGGTGTTAAATATTTTGGAAAATCTGTGCTTTTTACCAATTTCTTTATGTGTGGACCATCGAAGACGCCTTCCTTGATTTTTGCTAAAGAAAGCTGCGGGAAAAGGGTTTTCAAATAGGAAAATACTTGGCCTTCCTTGTCTAAGGCCTTCACAAAATTTTTAATGAGGCCAAGTTTAATGTGCAACGCTGGAAGGATTATATTTTCTTTTTTGACAAGAGGCACGTATTTAATATTGTCTTTGCCCACTGTGACGTTCTCCCTTTCTGGCCAGTCTTTTCTTCTATAATGACGTTCACGAGCACGACTAGCCCAGAGGCAAAGAAAGCAGCAATATTTTGTATATCCACCCTGCATTCCACACAACATGCCGACGACTTTGAGATCGGAACATATTTTCCAGTTGTGATGCTCATATTGAATGTATTTTAGCAAACTGGCTATTGTGGCGTATGATTCTTTAGTGTTGATGGCATGAGCGATGGGGATAGAAGGCTTTTCATTTCCAATATGCAGTAGGACTGCTTTCAAACTCTCCTTACTACCGTCAATGAACAAGCGCCACTCATTTGGATCATAAGGCTCTCCGAGTTGCTCAAACAATGCAGGAATATCGTTGCAGTAGCATATGTCGTTTTCCTTCTTAAAATGTTGTGCGTAAGGTTTATCACGGTTTCTGTAAAATGTTCCATTTACTCCCGGAGCCAAACAGTTCCGTTGCTTCGGGCGAGATGCAAGTAACTCCGCTTTTTCCTTTGACAGATCGAGATCTCTCACCAAATCATTCAGTTCAGGCTGCGTAATATGTTGCAATTGCGACTCCTGTTGAAATTCATTATCACTGCTTGTGTCTGTCTGTAGTGATGATTCGAAAAATTCAATCGTTGAATCGGGGCACTTAGGATGAGGAAATTCACTTGAATGTGGAACTGGAAGCGAAACAGATGCTACTGTCGCATAAACCCATTTGGCACTCTTTCCAAAACCAATGGATTTGCTCAGGCAAAAGTAACAATCAACCAAATGGCAGAGCGGCTCTCTCCATATCATCGGTACACCGAATTTCATGTATCGTCTAATTTGGAATAAAAATTCACTTTATTATTAATTCATTTGTATATATAAATTTAATCTTACTGTGATGAACCAGAAGCCCACGCGGCAAGAGTTATATGGCACGATAAACAAACATTATTTGGTGTCCATTGCTCATGAAAAGTTGCAGGTGCTATTCCAAAATATTGCAGATAATTATGTTGTAATGAATCGGTGAATCTACGTCTATTTGGTTGGGGGACAAAATTGCTACACACGTAACAGAAATTATTTGGATTGTTTACGCACTTAAATTCTCGTTTTCTTTTAGGCATTTTGGTGAACACAATGAAATATAATTTCAATCAAATTTGTGAGTTCCTATAATATACAAACAACCGACACTATGTTTTATAGAAGATGTTAAAACAAAATGTCAGGGTTCTAAGGTTCCTAAATGTGATGTGTTGTTGTTTTGTTTGGAATAAAATCTAAGAACTCTAGCGTCAACGTGAGAACTAATATACGAGTACGTTGCCAATATACCAACAGGCTATCGATATAAAATCATGTTCCTATACCAAAGACATATAAATATCAAGATATAGCAAGAGTCAGATGTTTATTGGTACGAATAATAATTATTATTATAATAGTAATAAGAAAGTTAAAATACATAAAAATAACAAATAATAAATTCAATATATTTGCCTGCGAGCAACCGAACTCATAAATTGTCGAAAAAAATAAAATATTCGGAAAATATGGGATTTGGATATATTCACTAAATTGCTTATAACTTTGTCATTTTTCGGTCGATTTTCTTCTGGTTGGTCTTAGTTCTTACGTAAAAGTATCATCTTTACGTACATGAACAGAAACCGGACGTTTTTTTAACGAAATGTACTTTTCTGTCGGCACAGAATCACTTTAAAATATGATTTTTTTTTAAATGTGCCCTATTTTCATCGATATATTTTGAACCGCTTTACCAATTAAAGATCCGATTATACATATTTGTTCGCCATCTCAATACCTTGCATTTGGGTACCACGAACGACCCAATCGGATATTTCTAGCTCGAGATATGATTTGTCAAGTGA
The DNA here is from genome assembly GCA_935421215.2 of Melolontha melolontha. Taxonomy (NCBI): domain Eukaryota; kingdom Metazoa; phylum Arthropoda; class Insecta; order Coleoptera; family Scarabaeidae; genus Melolontha; species Melolontha melolontha. The sequence continues at coordinate 112,923,147 of OW285236.1, read as the reverse complement.
AAAAAGGTTGAAAAAATGAAAAAATTACAATATCTCAAAAACTGTTCCATAAAAAAAAATTTAACTTTGATTTTCGAATTCAGCGGAAGAAAATACATAAGGAAATCTATCTCTCATCAAATGTACATGAAAAATATGTCATTTTGTAAACTAGTGTAATTGTCAAAAGGTATTTAAGTTGTCATTGGTCACATCTAGAATTTGTTGTGTGATGCCGTTCACAATGTACATTTTATGACTTACTTTGAGTATGAGTCTGTTATGTTCAAGAACAAGCGTGAATCAAGTATAAACCGGCATTCTTTTCGTACCGATAGTGAGGTGAACAAAGGGGGACGTGGCGTCTGAGGTTCACTGGTAGGGATGCCTAGAGGACCTTGCACCGTTATAGAACGCCATACTACCACGTGTTCAGTAACTATCGCGATGTCTGAACGAGAAGTACCATCGTCCGTTGCGCAACGTATTATAGTTAAATTTCTAACGAAAGAAGGCGTAAAACCATCAGAAACTTTGAGAAAACTTCAGGCACGGTTCGGGGATAATATACTTAAAAAGACACAAGTGTATTCATGGCACAAACTATTTTTAGAAGGGCAAGAAGCAGTCGAAAATGAAGGTCACGAACGTCGACAAAGAACCAGCGTGACAGTGAGTAAGTGGGCATCAGCTTTAGCAGTGCTCAGACGATCATTACTGACGCCTCGGGTTTCGGAAAGTATCCGCAAGGTGGGTACCTCGTCTTCTCACCGAATATCAAAAACAGAGTCGCATGGAAGTGTGCCAATGGCATTTGAACCGCTACAGTCCAGACTTATCGCCCTGCGACTACCACCTATTTGGACCGATGAAAGAAGCTCTTGAGGGACAACGTTTTCATTACGATATTACAGTTGAAGATTTCGTGCGCAATTGGCTTATGGCGCAACCATCTTCATTTTACGAAAACCCGATAACAAAATTACCCATCCGTTGGGAAAAATGTCTCACGATATCAGGAAATTACGTAGAAAAATAATTTTAAGCCTTTATATTTTCATTATGTCCCAATAAAGTATTAAAAGATAATTCCGGTTTATATTTGATTCGCCCTCGCATGTTCAAGTTCGTTGTCCGTAAAATTGTAAAAAAAAATAAAGCCCGAAAAATATTCCCCAAAATTTCCATATTGCTAATTTAAAAACATACCACTCACGAGTATAACAATAAAAAAACTTGTATCTTATATGATTTAACTTTAGTCTTACAAAATTACAAATGGAAACTTTCAACTGAGAAACGTTTTTATTTTTGTCCGGATCAAGGAGCCACCGCTAAAAATTTTGATAATGTTTCTTTTAAATTATTACCCACAGTAAATGCTTCAATACCTTAATAAACACTAAAACGGAACCAATTTTATAATGGTAATATCTGTAATTTATATTCAATTTCAATTTAATTTATTATTACAAAAACAATAATACACTTTCAACTCTCATTATTTTACATAACCTAAGGACAGGTTGAAAACTATTATGTAACAGTGAAAGAATGAAGAAACCACAAAATCCTTTTTTACAATATCAAAGCTAAGTAATTCCCTTTATTAAATTAAGTTTACACGCCGAACGAAAGGTCAAATATTCACATTTTGCTAATAAGGCGATGGTGTAATGGTTTATCACTTTAGTTCTAGTCATCATTCATAGTATGTATAAAATACGATTTGAATAAGGAAGTTATTATATAAGACAGTGAAATCAAAGATAACTGACATAATTATTATTATTATTATACTTTCCCATAAACCAACGACTTATTATTATTTGCTGTTTTATTAATTTATTACATTAACATTGTAAATCATTTTAAAGAAGAAAATATCTTCTTGTAGATGGTTAATAAAATTAAAATTTAATAAAATTTACTAAACACATTCATCACATTTCCGCTATCGGGTATGATTTATTATCGAAACGTGTCATTAGAACTCTAACTGAGTTATCGACTTATATTTTAGGATCTTCAAACAACAATTAACTCCTTAGTTTATATAAATATCGGTGTGAGCACGTTAGTACGTACCCTAATGTATTTGGCATAACGTAAAGTCTCTGTTATCCTGGATCTTCGAACCAGTATAGTTATTAATAATAAAAGTGCAAAAACTAAGCTTAAAGTTCGAGTTTATCGTTTGACAACGAGACGCGGTCGAGTTGCACAGACACCCGAGATACTTTAAGCATTTTCGCTTGTGTGGTATTCAAATTTTTTTCTGTTGGTCAACTACGTTGGTCACGAATCGCTATGGATATGTTGTTTATGAGTTGTTTATTTTAAAATCGAAAATGGAGAAGTCAGATGAAGTTCCTGAAGCTATTTTAAAGAAAGCGAATTCATTGAAGGAAAAATTGTTAGCTGTGAAGTCTAAAACTGCTTACGAGAAGGTTTACTCAAGTTTCTATCATTGGCGAGAAAATAACAAAGTCTCCGCGGTAACAGAAGAGGTAATTCTCGCCTATTTAGAAGAGAAGGTACGTCTGCGATTATCCATTTTCATTTACATAGTTTATAATTAATCAATTTAATTTGTACCAAGAAACGTTGTCACCTGCAACACTTTGGCCGCGTTATTCGATACTGAAGTTTAGAAGTGAAAGAAACCCTGTGCATTGAGAAGTTGGTAGTGTAATTACTTACCTCAAACAAATGAATTTCACTTTCATTCACACAAATGAGAAGAATAATGAAAATTGAATTTTTATTATTGACCATTCTTGTTGCTAGTTGTTTCGCGTTTAAATTTTTTTTTTAACATGTTGTGCTGGGAAACGTTTTAAACTGCTGTTTTTAGTCTAGGATTTAGATACTAAAATGATGAGTTAAAATATCACCAACAGAAAAAAGCTTTTTTGATACGGTGCTTTTTAAATAATCCTCCTATAACCATTATAACTGACGTCTGTCTGGGTTTTTCACGAAAATTCACTGGGGCTCGGCTGGAGCATCTCCCATTGTATAAGTGGTATAAGACCCCAAGCTTTGGAACCTCCTAAGTCAGTCAATTTTGAAGCTAGAGCGTCGCGAGTGGTACCAATCGATTCCTTTCGGCGAGATGCCGTTAGGAATATCTTAACTATGAATAATTACAAACCCGTAGAAAAGATGTTAAAAAAAAGGGCAGAACTGGATCTTTGCCCCCCGACTTGTTTTCAGGGAAATAGATATTACTCGACGGTGGTATGATTTTCAAAATCTCCATAGTCGATAGCGTTGGACGTATTTTTTTCATATTGAAAAAGCATGTGTGTAAAGGGATATCTGCAAATATATGGAAATTTGGAATGTAAACTTCAGAATGAAGAATCCTGGCTATTTTAAATAAATAGCTGAAAGTTCGTGAAAGCAATCTAGATTATGTGCTGCAGATGACACTTCCTTTGTCGGGAACTAATACTAAAAAAATGTTCAAATTGTACACCATCTGTTGATTATCATGTTTGGCATGGACTACATGATCTGAGTTTAAGCCATTGAGCCGCAAATTTTTTTAATTTTTTATTTTCATGCTTTATTGTGTAAACTGAGTCAGAGACTTCGAATTTTGACTTTATTTTGTAGTACAGTAGTACCCCCATATCCGCGGGGGTTTGGTTCTGTGGTCTTCCGCGGATACTGAAAACCGCGGATAGTAGCGATCGCTTTATTTTCGAGTACAATATGAAATATGAAGCAAAGTTAAAACAATGAAACAAGAAAAAATAAGTTATATAATATTTATTTAAAATAAATAAACAATAAATAAATAAATATTCTTGTGCTGTGGCACAAATAGAATTTAAGTTTAATAAATATATAAGTTCATACATATGTACATATAGTACATATTTACATACACAACAAGAAAATATACAACAAGAAAAACTTTATCATCGTGAGCTACATATTCATTCATCTTCCTCCAAGTCCAAGTTAGCAGTCGATTGTTTACTTAGATCCGAAGTAAACGATGTTGATGGCTGTGCATTATCGATAGTTTTGTCGACTTTTTCAAAGAACATTGTTATTGGTAGTTGTCGTTTTTGTCTTTTCATTTCAATAAACAAATCTTCCAAAGGTTTCAAGGCTTCTGTTAGAGTGCGAGTAATTTTTATACTGCGTTCCATTATTGGATCATATTCTACTATCTGTTCTTTTAATGTTTGAGCAGTTCGAAATATCGCTGAAAATTTTTCAAGCGTCCATCCTTCTCCATCTATTTTCTGCGCTATGTTAAATATCGTTGTTAGATGTGAATTAATATCATGTGTGTCTTCAGAACTAAGAACGATATCATTCCACAGATTTTTCCAACAGACTATTATCGTTTCTGACTTTAATTCCTCCATTGCTCCTTTGATAAATAGAATTGCATCAGCAATTGTAAATGACTTCCAGCATTCCATGAGCCCGATATCAGAGCATTCGTTAGCCATTGTATACAGCATTTCGAAAACCTGTCGAATATATATGGCTTTAAAGCATCTAATGACACCTTGATCAAGGGGCTGAAGCAATGAGGTCGTGTTAGGTGGTAAAAACTTCAACATTCACTTCACTTCAACATTTTTATCTTCGGTGCCTAGTGACACAGGATGCCCAGGAGCATTGTCTAGTATCAGCAGCACTTTAAATGGTAATTCTTCCTTTTCCAAATATCTTTTCACTTCCGCAATAAAGCATTGATGAAACCATTGTGTAAATAGAACAGCCGTAACCTACGCCTTTCGATTTGATTGCCAAAACACAGGCAGGCAAGCTTTATCTTTGTATTTAAGAGCACGTGGATTCTGTGATCGGTAAACAAGTCCGGGTTTAATCATATGACCAGCTGCATTTGTACAAAATAGCAAGGTAAGTCTATCCTTAATTGCTTCAAAGCCTGGTGCACTCTTTGCATTCTTATGAATATAAGTCCGTTGAGGCATTTTTTTCCACATAAGACCAGTCTCATCGCAGTTAAAAACTTGCTTAGGATGATAATTCTTTTCTGCAATAATTTGTTAAAATTTTTCTGGAAACAGGGCAGCAGCTACATGATCATCCGACGCAGATTCCCCTGTCATTTTTATATTTTTTAGATTCAACCGAGTTTTAAATCTATGCAGCCACCCCCTACTTGCTGTGAATGATTTTCCTTCCTCTTCAGTATAATCTTGGGTCTGCATATCTTCATATAAAACCAACGCCTTTTGTTGTAGCACTTTTCCATCGATAGGAATATGTTTTCTTGTCATATCTTCCACCCATAAATTTAAGGCATTTTCTACCTTAAGTAACACTTTATTACGTATTGTGGTTGCAACTTTTGCAGTTTGGGGTGCACTAGAAAAACTAGCTCGAATCTTATCTTTGTTTTTTAACACTTCTCGTATCGAAGATTCGTTTTTATTGTATATTTTAGCAACAGTTGCGATAGATTTTTTTTCTATTTCAATCATATTAATGATTTTTATTTTTTCACTAATAGTGAGCATTTCACGTTTTCTTTTTGGTTTAGAAGCCATTTTAAAATTACTTTCAAGTTTACTTGCTTTATTTAAAAACTATTGCAAGCACTGACTTGTCCGACAATTCGAATAGTACTAAACTCATAGTTAACAGGAGCGTTTATATGTACAAGTAAAAGCGAGTGGCACCTTAAGCACGTTCCAACTTGTTTAACTTATCATAAGAGAGCGCCGAATTCAGGGGATCACTCATATATACGACGATATATCGACAAATGCTCCTATAACTTTTATATTTATTGATATAACGCGTTTTCTGCTCATCATAGGTAAATCGCGGATGACTGAAACCGCGGATACGGAGTCAGCGGATAACGGGGTACTACTGTAGTTAGTAATAGTGTTAGTAACATGTAATTAATTTGGTCAATCCGTTTATCTCGCAAAGTTTGAGCGACTTGACTCACTCAAACCTAATTTAAAGCCGCTGGAACTAGTGTTTATTTATTATTTTTTTTATATATATTTCAATGAGATTTTAATAAACTCAGTCCATCGTAATATATTTCTAAGTTCAGAAAAAATTTATCAGAAGATGACATATATGACAATGACAATCTATTTTATTTATGATTATGTTGTGTTTAATATCGGTTAGTGCGTACCCTAATTTGGAGGGAAAATCCCGGCTATTTTAAATAAATGTCTAAAAACTCGTGAAAACAATCTACATTATGTGCTGCAGATAACACTTTTTCCGTTTTTAAAAATCTTGAACCTGAGCTATTAACAATTTTCGTGAACTACCACTAGAAAAATTTTGAAATTGTGGACGGTCTAGTTGTTATCACGCTTGGCTGTGGACTATATAATCCGAATTCAAGCTTACTGAGAGGCAAAATTTTTTCATTTTTTGTTTTCATGTTTTATTATGTAAAGTGAATCAGAGATTTCAAATTTTATCATTATTTTGCTCTTCAACTAAGTTTTTGTGAGATAAAAATTAATGAATCAGTTGTAATTATCAATTTATTTGGAACCTTCAAACCCCATAAAATAACCCAAGAATGTCTGCTGGATTTACCTTTGAAACTAGTAACATTTCTTTTTCCCAAAAAAAGTCGTGGATTTGTTTATTGCAAAATTCCCCGACGGGACAGGAGAAAAGGTAAATATACTTCATATGTTTGAGTCCTAAGCAAATAAGGGTGGTGGACAAGAAGGTGTCAAGTTGATAAAAGTCGTGGTTTGCAGAGTTTCAAAAGTCATATAAATTATACCAAAAAAAAGTATACTTTATCCTTTTCCGAGCATCCTATAGTCACCTATAGTAGTCGGTTATATCCGAAAATAGAGGGGGGGGGCGAGGGGTCGCACTTACTGCTAAAAGTAGCGGTTAAAAATATTGCTGTGTAATTTGACTCTAATAAGCTGGGCTCCAATTATAGCAAATGTAAATCGTTACAGGCGCATATATAATGTTCGACTCTTTGAATAAGTATAGCTCGCGGGGGTTTCTTTCGGGTTCTTTGTAACCAGGCCTAGCATCCAATGTAAAAGGTAAAGAAACACCAAGATATCAAATTAAATACATTTATTGTTCATACTTTCAAAATATATTTATGAATCATTTATTAATTTAAATCAAATCACAAACATATAAATAGTGAGTTCGAGCTTGAATGAATCACTATTCACCACAACACTCTCCAACTTTAATGCTCAATCGGATACTTTTCTTTTATGAAACAGGTTTCCTCTCAGGGTTTCCAATGGAAAAAGTGGTACTTCTCTTCTACAAAAATAATGTGGGCGCCAGAATGAATTGTTCACTCAAAATGTTAATTATAATAAAAAACACAATATCCAACTAATATTTTATTTAAAAAAAATTTTAAAAATTATATTCTTTAAGAAATTTAAAGAACTGTATTATACATAAACACATAAACTTAATTTACTGATAATTACCGCTAAGCAAATTTAAACATCCTCTTATGACTCGCGAGCAAGAATAATAACTAATAAATCACAAAGACTTTTTTAATTAACACCCCAGCATAACAAAGTCAAAATGTAAACAGAATAACATCTGTCAAACCGAAAAATATGAGTAAGACCTGCGCAGATACCACAGATATAAAAACCAACCTTGAAAAATAAAATCGTTCTAGAATTTAAACGTTAAAAAAAAATTTACTTGATACAGAAAAATAACTTTATCATTCATATATCTTAATTTATATCAATATCTAGAAATTCATACAATTGATTACACAAAAATAAATGCATACAATCAAGAAATAATATAATAACTGTGAAATAAAACTTACGTAGGTTTTTTCACATATAACAAAGAGAACACGTCGAAATAAGAGAGTAATAAAATTCAAAATACGAAGTATACACACTCGTATAAATTCGTTAATGAGAAAAGCAATCACAAAACACACTGAATTCAAAAAACAAAAACCGAAATTTAATTGAAATGAAAGATAAAAAAAGATCTCCCGATACAGGACTCTCTTATCTTAAGTTCAAAACGTGTCTAAGGAAATAGGCCGACCGCATGGCGAACCACATCCCCGGTCAAAATCAAATCAAAAGAACATTTATATTCATACGATAAAAATCGTACACTATTACAAATAAAAGTACACTACAAAAATAAAATATTTTAAAAAAATGTTCACTAAATGTAGCGGCGAAAAAGGCATAGCAATATATATATATATATATATATATATATATATATATATATATATATATATATATATATATTGAGGTAGGTCAAGCCTACACACACACAGAAATCCCTAGTTTAGTTAAAATACAGATTATTAGTTAGAATGTAAAAATTAGAAATTAAGATAATTTTTTGAACTGAATTCTTCATCTGTCAAATCAATAAAGTTGATTTCGCGTTTTAATTGTTAGAAATTAATTTGCATTATCATTTATGTTTATCTTTTCTTTTGCCTAAGTCATTTTTTTTATATATCAGGTATTACCGAAAACATTTCAACTTAATTGATCGATTATCAATAACATATACTTTAGAGAAAGCTGTACATTTTCAAATTAATAACCGTTGGAAATATCTCGACTATAAATCAGCATAGAAATAAAACTTGTATGTACAAATAACTATTATTTATTCACAAGAACAATGTATATAATTTTTGTAAAGTAGCCATTTGGTTAAAATAATTAAATTGTCATTTTCATTAAAAAAAGTAACGAGATTAAATTAACAAATACTAATTGAACGAATAAGAAACGAGGATTAAAAACAAAAGATAGTGGGCGTCATTAAGTTGAAATTCTCCGAAAACCACGTCGACGTTTAATTAAGTGCTCCGTCTGAAAATAGAAAAAAAGGTATTAAATTAAATAGAAACTATACAACAAACATATTAAAATATTACCAGAATATCCAGCAACATTTTAACGCCTTTTGGGAATCGATACTTCAACCAGTTCCTGACAAAACGGAAATTTCATTTCACCGGGGACAGCATCTTACGAGACCCGAAGTATAGAGGTGACGCATTCAACCACCCGCAAAACTTGTATCCTGCATTTGTGGAAACGAGAAGATTTTCTGGAAGATCCTGCCTCATCTATTTGTCAATTAAGTATTTTGAAATCTCCTCTGAAATTTTGAGAAAATTATATTAATTAATTTCACGTAGTAAAACTTTGATTAATGTTTTTTTTTAATGAATATACCTAATGGGTACTTTTAGTTTTAAGTATTACGTAGTTTAAGTTACGAAGAATACAGTTCAACTTGCGCTTTTCTCAGTTCTCAATTCTTTGTTTTCTATATTTTAATCCATTAAATTTTAAATAGTAGCATCAATTCACATTTAGTTTACGTAGAGATTATCACGAGACATGATGCACATTAATAAATACTAATTTTAAATTATGTAACTTACCTGTGAAACAATATCTTCCATTAAAGCATTTACTTTATTCCTGTACTCACTCGTTTCTTTTTTTTAGAATTATCCTTATTATTTAGGCAAAATCACCATCATTTATTATTTTGGACATAATCAATTTCTATATGTATTTCTATTATGAGTCACCGATCCCACTATTAAAGTGTATTTAAGATGCACAACCCAAGAGTCTCTATGTTCTTAAAAGCTGGACATTTATACATATAATTTTGGAGCCCACAGAAGAAAGAAACAATAAATAATAAACACATGTACACCTGTTGAGGCTATGTATACTTCGTTTATAAACGATTACTTTTAAATTGTATCACACACGTGCAATATATGTAATATTCAAAACCTCTCCCTCTATATGTTTTATTCACAAATATATTTAAAGAGATTTAAAATACATTTCTTTGAAAATTAACCTATCTGTTTCCAATTTTAATCGTTCAATGTCAAAAATAGACAAAGCCTTTTCTGATAGGTAAATAAGTATACTTCAATTTAAGAGAATAACAAGAGGTCTATTTAATATTGCAACTTAACTGCAATTGATCATATTGATTTTCATTTTAATACAAGTTTCTTTCTTAAACAATATATTTTTTTTTATATTACAACCGTCACAACACATTAAAAGTGACGCCACAACGTGTAGGGCCATTACAAAACGTGCTCTATTGAGCACGTTTCTTCTATTGAAGACAATTTTAAAAATAAAACGAGGAAGGATATAATAAAATAATAAAACAAGGAGAACTGTATTCAAATTTGTATTTATTTAAGATATATAACATTTTTTTCTTGTGAGTCTGTATTTTGCTATTCTGTGGTTTTTTCTTGTGTGACAGGACGCTTATTTATACTCAGGAACAGGATTTGTATGTCAATTTGTTTAAAGGGTAACTGCTTTTATACTTAATTCTGAAATAATAAGTAAAGCATCAAAACAAATACAATTTTTTTTAATAATAATTTATTTATACAATATTAACTTAAAATATAATTATAACTTAAATCTAAATATTTACAATCACTATAACAAAATGGACAAACGCACCAGGAGTAAATCAAGGGAAAACCTTGCAGATAGAGGGGAAGAAACAGATCAGGGTGATTCTGCCACAGTTACTGCTCAACCAGAAACACCAAAAGAAGAGGTACCAATAAATATTAATACTTTAACAGCATTAATAATGAATATACAACAAACCATGACGGAAAATAATGAAAATTTTAAACAAACCATGGCAAAAAATAACAAAAAAATAGAATCAATGGAAACTAGTAACAAAACAAATAACGAAAAACTAGAAACGAATTTAACCCAAAAATTAGAAATGAATAATGAAAATTTAAATCAAAAAGTAGACAATAATAACAAAAAGATAGAAACTATAGAAACTAATTTAACACAAAAATTAGAGACAAATATAAGTCAAATAGAAACAAATATTAACAGTAAATTAGACCAACTTAGGCAGGATAAAGAGGAAATAAAAGGGGACATAAAAGGATTAAAGGAGAGCCAGATGAAAATGGAAGAAAGAATTATACAAAAAATAGATGCTTTTAAAGTAAGATTAATAACAAATTTAATACCAAAAATAGATATTTTTAATGAACAATCATCAATAAATATTAATCAAAAATTCGAGATTATTAAGGAGATAAAAATAGATCAACTTAGACCGGAACACAAAGAGATGTTGGGAAAAACAAGTACTAATAATGTATGTAACAAAAACACAATCAAACCATTATCAAATCAAAAGTCTTACAAATCGCTTAGATGCAAAAGCAAAATTAATTCACACAGTCAATTTCTAATAAATGATAAAGAATATCAAAATTTTCTAGCAAATAGCAATAAAGAAAACAACAATCTTATAACACTAATAATGGGGAGAAATTAAATAAACAAAAACACATTCATAACTAAAAATATACCTTACAATTATGCAACCAACAACACACAAACTAAGAAAATTTATTTTCAGGACACTACCTTAATTTTAGGAAACATAACAATATATGCTAACATGTACAATTCAATAAATATAGAAGGAACAACATACAATTCAATGATAAATGAATATTTTGATACCAACAATTTCTTGAATAACATACGTAAAACACAAATTAAAACCTATACACCAACCTATATAAAGACTGAAACGACACACACACATTGATTATTAAAAATATGCATATCACACAAGGCCGAGGTAATATGTTCCACTCATATAATAATAACAATATGAACACACCTAAGGTGCGTCGAAGAAAAATTAATATATAAACAAAGAGAACAGAATCTCGGTGTTCTAATAAAGAATAAAGACGACAAAAGCCAGGATGGGGACACGATTTTAACTACTAATAACAATCCTGAATGCAGAAACATCAATGCAAACAAAAACTTGCTAAAGAAAATTTAATAAAGAGAAGGAACACATAACTAAACTTAATAAGAAGAGAAGTACTACGAATATAAACAAGTCAAACAATTTATAATAAAGAGGAAAAATATGTAACATAATTAGAGCTTGTAAACCTAATGACTAATAAACAATTACTGAAAAAGAACTTATTCTGAGACGAAAGCACTACAATATATTAAAATGGTTAAAATAAACTTAGAAAGAACAATTATTATATGTTTTTATATAACAATTATACAACTTATTAATGGGGAAACAAAACTATTATACACATGCTAAAAGTTAATGAAAATGAAAATTTTAAATGTAGTACATTTTAAAGAAATAGTATGACAAGGATAGATAAAGGCGTGCTGAAATGTTATTTGATAGGAAAGGTTTAGATATACAAGACAGAAGGCATTAATATATAACATGGGGATATTGAATTAAAAAATGAATAAATAATTTATAATGATAATTATATGAATATGTATTATAAAATACTAAGATATATAGACAAAAGAGTCTAAGTATGGGAATTTATATATGTTAACAAGGTATGGAATTTAAAAGATATGTGAAGGAATTGAATAGGAATGATATGTATTTAAAACGAAAGAATTATTTATTATGCCAACTAAAACTTATATTAATATATTTATTATAAACAAAGATTAAGAATAACAAAGAATATATAGAATATTAAGCATGTACCATCAACATAAGATATAAATATAATAACCCTAAGTACAACACCATAACCACTAACAAAATATTAAAGGCAATCAATATACCAGAATATAAATAACAAGTTCCAATACAACAACAACAAATATATGAATAATGAAGTTAGCAGTTTGAAAAACACAAAACAATGAGAATAAAAAGAAAAACAAAACGTACACAAATACAACAACAACAAATATATGAATAATCATGTTAACAGTTCGAAAAACACAAAATAATAAGATTATAAAAGAATAAACATATACATAAACAATTAAAATAATTAGGATTACAAAATTTACAATAGTACAATTAGACAAAGATATTTATACAAAAGTCAAGTATATATACGAGCCCATTTAAAAACATAAGATGAATTAAAGATACTTATTATGAATAGTTTCTCCTTAGAGCAATAATAATAACAAGTTATATTTACAACAAATTAAAGGAAATAAAATAGGATAAGTTAATGTTACTAATTCTTTGACAAATTAATTCAATACATTTGTATTATGTAAGACTTCAGATTTTATATTTCATCGGAATTTGTTAATAATTGGACAAGTCTGCTTGTCAAGACAAATACGCCTTATCCACTTATTGGGGAAGTTGAGGTAGGTCAAGCCTACACACACAGGAATCCCTAGTTTAGTTAAAATACAGATTATTAGTTAGAATGTAAAAATTAGAAATTAAGATAATTTTTTGAACTGAATTCTTCATCTGTCAAATCAATAAAGTTGATTTCGCGTTTTAATTGTTAGAAATTAATTTGCATTATCATTTATGTTTATCTTTTCTTTTGCCTAAGTCATTTTTTTTATAAATCAGGTATTACCGAAAACATTTCAACTTAATTGATCGATTATCAATGACATATACTTTAGAGAAAGCTGTACATTTTCAAATTAATAACCGTTGGAAATATCTCGACTATAAATCAGCATAGAAATAAGACTTGTATGTACAAATAACTATTATTTATTCACAAGGACAATGTATATAATTTTTGTAAAGTAGCCATTTGGTTAAAATAATTAAATTGTCATTTTCATTAAAAAAAGTAACGAGATTAAATTAACAAATACTAATTGAACGAATAAGAAACGAGGATTAAAAACAAAAGATAGTGGGCGTCATTAAGTTGAAATTCTCCGAAAACCACGTCGACGTTTAATTAAGTGCTCCGACTGAAAATAGAAAAAAAAGTATTAAATTAAATAGAAACTATACAACACACATATTAAAATATTACCAGAATATCCAGCAACATTTTAACGCCTTTTGGGAATCGATACTTCAACCAGTTCCTGACAAAACGGAAATTTCATTTCACCGGGGACAGTATCTTACGAGACCCGAACTATAGAGGTGACGCCATTCAACCACCCGCAAAACTTGTATCCTGCATTTGTGGAAACGAGAAGATTTTCTGGAAGATCCTGCCTCATCTATTTGTCACTTAAGTATTTTGAAATCTCCTCTGAAATTTTGAGAAAATTATATTAATTAATTTCACGTAGTAAAACTTTGATTAATGTTTTTTTTTAATGAATATACCTAATGGGTACTTTCAGTTTTAAGTATTACGTAGTTTAAGTTACGAAGAATACAATTCAACTTGCGCTTTTCTCAGTTCTCAATTCTTTGTTTTCTATATTTTAATCCATTAAATTTTAAATAGTAGCATCAATGTTTATTAGGAATTAAAGTAGAATTTGTCATATTTATTAATTTAACCTCACATTTAGTTTACATAGAGATTATCACGAGACATGATGCACATTAATAAATACTAATTTTAAATTATGTAACTTACCTGTGAAACAATATCTTCCATTAAAGCATTTACTTTATTCCTGTACTCACTCGTTTCATTTTTGTAGAATTATCCTTATTATTTAGACAAAATCACCATCATTTATTATTTTGGACATAATCAATTTCTATATGTATTTCTATTATGAGTCACCGATCCCACTATTAAAGTGTATTTAAGATGCACAACCCAAGAGTCTCTATGTTCTTAAAAGCTGGACATTTATACATATAATTTTGGAGCCCACAGAAGAAAGAAACAATAAATAATAAACACATATACACCTGTTGAGGTTATGTATACTTCGTTTGTAAACGATTACTTTTAAATTGTATCACACACGTGCAACATATGTAATATTCAAAACCTCTCCCTCTATATGTTTTATTCACAACTATATTTAAAGAGATTTAAAATACATTTCTTTGAAAATTAACCTATCTGTTTCCAATTTTAATCGTTCAATGTTAAAAATAGACAAAGCCTTTCAGATAGGTAAATAAGTATACTTCAATTTAAAGAATAACAAGAGGTCTATTTAATATTGCAACTTAACTGCAATAGATCATATTGATTTTCATTTTAATAGTTTCTACTTAGTTTCTTTCTTAAACAATATATTTTTTTTTTATATTACAACCGTCACAACACATTAATATATATATATATATATATATATATATATATATATATATATATATATCGCCGACTTATTAAGTTTACTATATATATATAACTTAAAAGAAATTATCGACCGTACTATGTTGATTAAAATAAATTAAAAACGGGCAAGCGGTCTGTCAATTAAAACTCATTTATTTATTATCTCTATATTTCACAACGAGTTTATTGCTTCTTCAAGAGATACTACAAGATTAATACAAAATATTAAATAAATTAGTGTATAAAGCAATAGTAAAATACTCACATAATGTAGATTGTTGTGGCGGTTATATAGGTCAGACATTGCAATGGCTAAAACAGCGCATCACAAAGCATAAAAGTGATGTCCATATTGGGATGAGATCTTGTGCATTGGTGTACCATGCGACGTTAAGATCTTACACGTTGAAAATAACCATAAAAAAGAATCTTTTTAGGAATGGTGTACAGAGACACAAATAACGTTAATTATAGATTTGATACTAACGGACTAAGTATAATTTATTTCAATATACTCGGTTTGGCGGTTAGTTCGCCATCTAAAATTTTTTTGTTAATTGGTCCTTGTATTTTTAAATTTATAGGGCATTGTTTTTTGGTTTTGATATTCTTGTCACTTTAGTTTTTTGCTGTACGTTTCGTTTTTAACTTTTACATATACATGTTTTTTAAAGGTTGACACCTTATATCTATAGTTACATTAATGTTTTAATTCAATCAATTTTAATGTTTGTGTACGTCACTTTCTTCTTTTTTGAACTCTACATTCTGCGAGTATTTTACTATTGCTTTATACACTAATTTATTTAATGTGTTCATTAATCCTGTAGTATCTCCGGAAGAAGCAACAAACTCGTTGTGAAATATAGAGATAATAAATAAATGAGTTTTAATTGACAGAGCGCTTACCCGTTTTTAATTTATTTTGACCTGTATATATATATATATATATATATCAATAACCTTGAAGTTCTTTTTCAGATTTTATAAATCTTGCAATCAACACACATGTGTATTATCTTAGCCTGGGGGATGTAAAACCCTCCAAATACTAAGCTATGACACTAAGTGTTTTGTTTAATTTACTAAGTTAAAGCTTTATGGATTTTGAATTTACTGATATTGTTATACTAAAAGAGTGTGTTATTCAATATTCATTTGGTGGAAAGTAAACCCTACCGCATGAAATATTTATCTTCACACTTTATAATTTTAAAACTGATTTCTAATTCATGAATCTTTATTGTTGAATGACAAATATAAAGGAAAAGATGTGCTACTGCCACTTATACCAATGATACCGACACATATGACATTTGAATTCAAAAGACTACAGTTTCCATTCGACAGGTACAATCGCTTCAAGTGTGCGGATTGAATTTACAAAATACAACAAATTTATTTGTGTACACACCTAATACCCCGAACAAAAAATATAAAATCATAGTTCAATAATAGTTTAATAAATATATAGGTATACACAAAAAAACATGTATTTCATTTCATTAAATGGCGTTGTAGCGCACACGGTATATACTAAACTTCTATCCTATAACCGTATCAAAAACACCAAATAACACGTAAATTCAAGTAATTTTAATCAAAGATAATTTTAGTGAAACACAGTCAAACATTATATTATAGACTTTATCTGTTTAAAATTATATTTATAAAAAGTGACACAGTATGTTCATAAACAGGCTGTTGAAATAAAAAGACAACGTACGTATGAAAAATGGAAGATGTAATTATATAGAATATAAATCCGAAATATTTTCCCAAAATGTCCTCTCATACGCGAGAAAAAATATGAGAAATATATTTAAAAAATATTTGTCACGCCACTGTGCGATTATAAAAGGTATCAGAGACGATATCTTAAAGTTGACTGACAATAACAAAAATAATAGTTTTGTTATTGTCCACCTCATCCAGCTGTTATGTATGTAAACATACGCTATAGCGTATGTGTGTGTGAGGTATACATTATTTATACACATTCTGGATATTTTGAATTCATAGGCGTGACGTAATACATTCTTCGGTATGTTTTTACTTTCAGGGTTCGTGTCGTAATTGAGTCACAATATTTTGGATTTATATTCTACATAATTACATATTTATCATATGTTGTCTCTTTATTTCAAGGACACCCTGTATATATATATATATATATAAGCTGTCCTTGAAAGAAAGAGACAACGTATGAAAAAAGGAAAGATGCAATTACATAGAATATGAATCTAAAAAATTAAACTCCAAAATTAAAGACCCACTAAAAATTGTAGTATGTGCCACCTATGAATTCAGAATATCTTATCGATTGAACCTACACACATACGCTACAGTGCATCTGTGTGCGTGTTACATACGTAAAAGCTGTCGACTATCGATGTTATGATATAACATCAGCTTTGCATACAACAACCTATGCTAAAAGTTCGATAAACTCGTACGAAAAGTCAGCTGCTTAAATTTTATTCTTGCATGTGAAATATTAATAGAAAATGTAAGATGTGTGCTCTACGGAGCATTCATGTCCATTTAGGTAACAATCTACCTTTAATCGAAAATGTCAATGTAATTCATATTGGACGTACGCGTGTATACATGTAACGACAAACAACTGACTGCATCGGAGACACAATTGTTTCGATACTTAAAGCCGACCGACAATAACATAAAGAGTAGGAGTACCTACTCTTTATGTTATGATCGATCGGCGTGATAAATACCTTCATTGTTTTTTCTCGCGTGTGGGAAGGAATTCTGGAAAAATATTTTGGATTCATATTCTACATAAAATTACATCTTTCCATTTTTCATTCGTTGTCTCTTCCTTTCAAGGACAGCCTGTATATATATATATATATATATATATATATATATATATTGTTGCAATACCGCCTCACGTTGGTGTGGCAAATGTAGCAATACACTTTACTTAGGTGTGCAAAATGTAACAATAAATTATAGAATTTTTATAATGTAAGTGTGATCTAACAGCTGATTGTAAGCATGTATCCACAATTAATAACAGTTGTCGTTTTTTTTCGCACGAATTGGATACATAATCTTCTAATCTCTTATCTCAGGATCGTCGTGGATTAAAAAAACACTCTTTAAAGTAAAATATCATTAACAATATAACTAGATTAGATTTCGCAAAGCATGAATAAATAAAACCACAACTTTAATAATTCACGTAAAAAATATTTATTGAATCAAGAAAACTATACAAGAATGATGTGAAACTCGGCTCAACGGTGAAATCGTATATTATAATATTTATGATAGTAAAAGTGTATGCTAATAATTGTGGTTGTGTTAAACCAGTTTAAAATACAAAAGCGATTATTATTATATAAAATAAGCTATATTAATAGGTAAGTACTATACGTGTAATTAACAAACAAATATTCTTTATTTTGAGGTATCTAAATGATTTGGTTTACTAAGTTAAATCAAGATATTGTTTTGTAAATTTTGAAATTAATATAAAAAAAAAAATTGATTTACTTTGAAAGGTAATAAAAACCCTGTGTTTCGTAGGATGGGCAGCAAACTGGAAAATGGACTACGACGCAACAAATCTTGGTATGCAGCCAGGTATGATAAAGGATATTCGGATGGGTCAGACGAATTTTCTGTATATCGCATCCGGTGTTGGTTATTAGATACTTCAGATAAGTTATCAAGTAAGTTAAAACTTTATTACTTTTGATAGCTTGAGCACTCGGTGACCCTCACCAAATGATGCTCACGAAGATTCCTCGAAGAAAACTGATTTTACTTCAGTGAAAATATGTTTAAGCTTTGCTTTAACGATATATACACCTTTTGAATATGTTTATTACTACTAATCACTGGTTTTTCTGTATTTAAACGAATTTTAAAGCGGACGAATATATTTTAGATGCAACACTATGAAAATCTATCAACCGAGCTATTCGTCATTTATTTTTATCAAAGCCTTTTTAAATGCAAAAATTATCTTGACTCTCACTTTACAAAAATTATTATTATACTTGATTTTTAAATATGTTAATGATTTGAATGTAGTTATTAAATTAATATAAGAATTTACATGTATGTGGGAATGTGTTTTAAATGATAGGTTAGATTTTAAATTTGAATATAAATAGAACCTGTTCGCGATTTTTCCATTTTTTAAAAGTGGGCATGTCCAACTAATGTCGATATAAATTTCACATGTAAATAAATTAAATATCTTTTTTAATTTCGCATAATTGCTATAATGACCAAGATAAAAGCTTAAAAATATGAAAAGTAAGTTTTGAAATAAATATAATTATGTCTAAAATATCAAAAGTTGTCGGGATATAAATTTATTAACACTTCGACATTAATTTTCAGAAGTTATATCCACATACCGCAGCAATTCAATATGTTATTTTCTGCTGCATCTTATACTAATTGCTGCATCTTATACTAATTGCTAGCTTGTTATTCTTAGGTCACTGGAATATCCATGCATCTCGTATCATAACAATATATATGTTCTTTTAAACGGTAGATAGCAAAAATTTTCGATTTTGGAGAATTTTATATGTTTCTTTAATGAAAATAAAAATATTCGTTTACTATATACAAAAAACAAGTACATATATTTCGATAAACGAAGGAAAAATTACTAGAGATTGTAAAAGAGAGAGGAACCTAGTCTGAGCCATTAAAGGATATTCTTATATAAACTGTTTCTGATTCACTACGATACAATTCTTCGTATTTGTGCATTCATTAAGAGTAAATGCATTTCGTGAAGAACATAAATTGATTTCATATGATTTCGTGGAAGCGATAGTAATTTAAAGTAGGTCATTTCTATGGCTTCATAGCTCCAATAAATTACACATACAAATCTTTGTAAAAGAAATAATTAATGATGTGTAAAACTGCTATTTTTCATTAGCAGCTACAAACTGCTACTGCTACTTTTCGTTAGCAGTTTAAAAAAACTGCTACTTTTTGTAGCAGTTTCTCCTATATAGCAACATACGTACTATATACTTTAAATAAAGCATTTTTCATTAAATACGGCTATTTTTTAATATCTTATTGTCTTACATAATAACTAATAAACGTTACAACATTTTCTGTCTTTTTCAATATTGATTGTTATTTGGTTTTGCTATAATCAATACAAATGCAATTAAATTCTGGTATTTGAAAAATGATTATATGTATTACCTTAGTATTAAAATAAACCATCCATTTTTTATTACTAATGCGTGAAAGAAGTTTCTGAATCGATAGTTTATAAATAGTTCTACGAATTTTGAAGAAAATGTATGGGTGTACATGCACCAGTATGCATATACTTGCCGGTAAGCGATTTCTGTATGAAAGGATTACTGTAGTAAATAGCAATAAAGAAGATATGCATTATATTTCGTTTAGAGTACCTAATTGATTTTGTTGAATGTTTCTGGACAATCGTTCTTTATTCCTTGTTATCCTGGCATATGTTCTATTCCTATAACGAAAGTATAAAAAGTATCGTCTATTGTTCCGCAAACTAAATTTCTAAAAGAAAAGTATTGTGAAGTGTATCAATTACTTCTTTGAGTGGATAAACACTACCTGCCTCTTATAATAAAATGTTTTCTAAACTTTAACAATAAACAAAGCGCTTAATTTTTGCATTTGCGACACTTTTGATTATACATTCGTATTTGTAACATCAGTCATCAGTTTATTACAAATCGATTTTTGTATTACCAGCAGAAAAATTCATATAAATAACCAGGCTAGCCAAAAATTAGAGTATTTTAGTTATCACTTATAGGCAAACTTCAACATTAGAATAAACTACAATCTGAAAGTTTAAGTTATAGTGCTTGTCAGTGTTTGAAGAAAATTCATATATTAAGTATATTAAGCGATAGTATCAATTGCACTTTAAATGTAAGTATACGAGAAAATATTATGAAATTGAGTTCCTAACATATCAGTTTATATGCACACAGATGGCTTCTAAAACAGAAAAAAGGAAAACTTCTGAAATATGGAATTTCTTTAAAATTGAAAATGAGAAAGCCGTTTGTAATATATGCAAACAACTGCTTTCATACAAATCTTCTGTTACAAATTTTAAAACTCACCTAAAAAGAAAACATCCACTTATAAATCTACAGAATCTTGGTACTAAAAGATCTACTATTTTAAATGAAGCCGAGCTTCAAGCATCTACATCAGCAAGAACTACAATAAATAGACCTGAAGCGTTAGTTGAAAATCAACAAAGTAAGTACCAAGAAAACATTACTGACTACTTGCTTCCGCGGAAAATGAATATTAGGGCTAAGAAAAAAATTGATGACCAGTTATTAGAACTGTTCACTCTAGATTTGCAACCATTTAGTATTGTGGAAGACAAAGGTTTTAAGAAACTAATTAATTTATTAAATCCATCATATACATTGTTCACCAGAAAAGCTATTAGCACTACATTTCTTCCAGCACTTTATGAAGAAACTTATCACCAGATCCAAAATATGGTAAATAATGTAAAAGCCTTAACAATTACCACAGACTGTTGGACTTCCATTAATAATGATAATTATTTAGCTGTGACCGCTCACTTTATATCTGAAAACTTCGAAATGAAATCAGTACTGTTAGATTGTAGAGTTTCAAATACCTCCCACACTAGTCAAAATTTAGCAACACAAATTAGAAGTATACTTTTAGAGTGGGGAATTAACAGAAAAATCATATTAAGTGTGTTAGATAATGCAGCAAATATTAAAAAAGCACTGTCAGAAGAATTGCAACTTAAGCATTTTGGCTGTTTTGCTCATACATTAAATCTTATCGTAACTAAATCACTTACATTAGTTAATGAATTAGTCGAAAAGGTGAAAACAATCGTTGGTCATTTTAAAAGAAGCCCACAATCTAATGCCAAACTTTTAGATATACAAAAACAGGCAAATAAAGAGCCAAAAAAATTACGGCAAGACGTACCCACACGATGGAACTCCACACGATGGAACTCCACATACTATATGCTAAAAAGATTTATTGAGCTTGAAGAAGTAGTAAGAACAACTGTAGCATTAATAGATAAAGATTTGCCAATTCTAACATCTACAGATTGGGAGTTAATTAAAGAAATTGTTCAAATAGTGGAACCTATGGAGGATGCTACTAAAATAGTAAGTGGCGAAGAATATCTGACTGGATCGCTGGTTATCGTTATAGCCAATGGTTTAAAAACCGTATATAACGAACTAAAACAGAAACAATTTTCACAAATTGGATATTCATTATTACAAGAAATTGGAAGCGGAATTGATATAAGACTTGCTACTTTAGAACAGAGTAGCACTTTGATTACGTCTACATTTTTAGATCCCAGGTTTAAGAATTTTGCATTTTCTGATGAAAGTACTTTTGAAAAAGTGAAAAAAATAGTGATAAACTTATTTGCTGCCATAATAAAAAACAAGGTAACAGAAGCTTCTGAGAAAATTCAAAATACCAAAGATGTAAGTGAAGAAAAGTGTTTGCTGTTTAAACATTTGGATCAAAATATTAAGTCAAAAGTATTTCAATCCGTCATATCAGTAGAATCAAAAGCAATAGTAGAAGTGCAAAGATATTTAGAGGAACCTTTACTACCGCGAACGGAAAATCCTTTAGTTTGGTGTTGGTGGAAACAACAATATTCTTTCCCGTTTGTTTCAGAGGTAGCTAAGGAAAAACTTAGTGTGGTAGGGACATCGGTACCTCGTGAAAGAGAATTTTCAAAAGCAGGTACAATATTAGTGGCCAGAAGAAACAGGCTTAAAGCAAAAACGGTACAGCAAATACTGTTTCTAAATGCAAACACGAAGCATGTGAAACCATTGCAATGTTAGTTATGTATAATTGTATTTTTATTAGAATTGTTTTATATTTATGGTTTATATTTGATATGTACTTTTTTTTCTTGATCATTATATTTTATTCATTGTCTTATGTCTGTAAATAATATTTTTATATAAACTTTTTAGTTCAGCCCTTATATTTTCTTTGTACCATTCCTTCAGTCATTAAAAGTTAAAAAAAGAAATTTACGGCATTTAGAAAACAAAAGGAGTGCGCAGTGAAACAGAATTTATGAAAAAAAAACGCTACTAAAGTTTGGTATTAATAATATATTTAACAGTCATAAACCCATTGATTTTATTACAAGTACCGAAGTATCTACTACAAAATTATACTAATTGTAATATGTACATTATATACAATACTAAGTTAGGGGTATGTATTATTTGGTATTATGGCAGTACGGAATTCTTTTTAACACTGCTACAACTCTATGGTACATGTTATGTACTCGACGAATAGATAATCTGTTGCATAAAAAATATTGCTAGCTTAATATTACTTTCCGTTAGAGCTGCTACGTCAGAAATATTTACATCCGAAAACTGTTACAAAAAGTAGCAGTTTCTTTTCATATTCGTTAGCTGCTACAAACTGCTAACGATAGTTAGCAGTTTCAAAATAGCAATTTGCTTCGTAGCAACCCATCACTAGAAAGAATAGCAATAATTCATTAATAAATTACAAATTTTATGATTATAATATAATATATTTAATAGGAATGAATAAAGACGGCAGACTATGTGCCAGAGAGACAAGAATCATTTCACCATATGTACTAAATATTGTTTTGGATACTATAATATAAATATGTTTTGAAGGTGCATCTGTTATTGCCAATAATACCACTTTTTCTTTAGAATAAATGTTTCGTTCATTGTTAGAAATACAAAATAATGTTTTTTTTTTTATTTTGATTTAGAACTGTAAACTACTAAATATATGTTTTTCTGCTCCGATATGTAAACAAAGCGAGAGGAATGAAAAATAATATTTAGTACAGATGGTGAAATGATTCTTGTCACCATGCACCGGGCACATAGTCTGCCGTCTTTAGGAATGAATATAAGAAATTACTGAAACATAGCATACAATTCACTGCCGAGCCGCTAGCCGAGGCAATAGAATGTGTGCGAGGCAATTAATATACTTTCGTTGCCGTGTATTATATGCTTATTCTTTTTTCAAGCGTTTAATTAGAATATTTCTTTGAGACTTTGTAAATTATTTTTAGATTAGATACAAATGGCAGATTACACATTTAATTCTCTTTATTAATGTAAATGCTGGCGTTTGACTTAAGTTAGTTGCGCAAATATTTGTCAGAATGAATTTACGATACATACCAGGGAAAATACATAGAGTACACTCTTCCCATGTTATTTAAATCTACTTTTTTTTCAATTCCGCCGTACAATAATAACGATAAAACTGCCATCGAATAAAAATAGACTCTTTCAATATAAGGTTGTGAATAGTATATCGAAATTATTATTCGCTTGAAAAAAAGATATATGTTATTCGTATTAACAAACAATGAAAATTTTAGCAAGATACATGCGATTACTCAAAGTAGATTGGCAATGACCTATTTTATTTTATCTGCTAACATTATTTTCTTAAATGTCACTGTAAATTGTACTTATAGCTTTATTTAGTCCTGGTAGAGTGTAAAAGAATGCCTCTTATTCGACAATGTGCGAATAATTAACTGAGTTTGAGCAAGGCAGGCTAGTTGGTATACGAGAATCCTGATTGTCCATTCGTTGTGTTGCTAATCATGTAGAATGTACTATCCTAATAACAAATAATGAGGAGGAACGATATTTGCTGCTCGGACCTCCGATCGTCAAAATCATGCTCTTCAGCTTGTGCTTCTTGGGGGACTGTTTCTCGTCAATAAGGGAAATTGGTGATAAATGGAGAGGTTTAGTTAATCATCGAATCTCCATACGTTCTATATGTCAAAGAATTCAATCTTTTGGGCTTAGATCGTACCGACCATATCTTTATTTGCCTCTAACTCCATGCCATAAAACTAAATTCAGTCGTCTTCAGTGATGAATCTCGATTTTGTTTATGGATCATGATGATCATAAAATGTCCCGAAGAAATAAGAAACTTGCAGTTTTCTATATAGCAACATACGGTTCTTACTCAAGATGTTATAGTGTGGGGGTGTCATGGAAGTCTTGGGGTAACATACCACAAGCTACCATTGATTTGTTAATTTCAAGTGTACCTAATATTAGAATATATATGATTGTTAGGATCATATCTCGTTAAAATTTCATTAAAATACGCGTTCGTCGGGTGTACATTTATTTATGGCGGCCATCTTAGAAATGTGAAAAGCATTATGCTTTTCACGAAAGGCAGCTACATATACCATTTCTAATTCTGCGAGGCAAATAATACCGATTACCTGAGAGCGGACTGAAGCGATTGAATGGCCAATTGCCTTGATAAAATGTTGTGGCGATCTTAGATATTTTATGCATGTTATAACTAGAGAACGGACATTCTTACCACATGACTCGGCGTAATTCAATGAAGTATTTGTTAGTGTTTCCCGGCCATCTGGTCCGCTGCGATTACAATGACAACACAGCTATTGTATTCGGAGGATAAATATCCATTAAACGCAATCGGCAATTCGAAATGTTTATAAACTTCGCCGAGTACATCCCGGCGTAATACAATGAAGTATTTGTGTTTGACTTTCTCGGCCACCTGATTTTGGCAGTGTTAACAATGGACAACGGCTATTGTATTCGGAAAACTAAGTCATGTGGTAAGAATGTCGTTCCGTTCTCTAGTTATAACAGCCCCACCATTTGCTTGCTCGATTGCATTCCTCGAGCAGGTGTTTTTATTTCTATCGTTATGAATAGTACATTATATTTATTCCTTCATAAATTAAATTCGATAGCGGCGTGTATGACGGAATATACATTTATATATTATTTCGTTACTCTTCTTGAAATAATCGCTTAAAAAATTATATTCGCTAATTTCCAAAGTGTATTCTCGTGTTTACATGCTATTATACATGCATATACATATACGTATTTATTGTTCTTGAGATAGTATATTTTCTATTCTCTTCTATAAGGGATTGTTTCTGGTTTCGTTTTTTTCAGTGTTATTTGGTTACAACGTTTAGTATTTTAAAAAGTCCATTTTATATTGTTATATTGTATATTTACTACCTTATTTTTGGGAGTAGTTTTCGTTTCTTCTTTTTAGTCCATTTCTTTCTGTTCTTAGTATTTCCCTTTATTTTCATTAACTGTGGAGAATCCTCGTAGGGCAACAATGGTAGAATGGATTAGAGACCATACAGATTGGTTGCATATTCGTAATGATACCGAGATATATTGCAGTGCCTGTTCGTTAAATTTAAGGCGTCCACAAAAGTGTAATGTGCAGAGACATGTTTCTTAGAAAACTCATCAAGATAACATATGACCATCTGCACCTGACACTTTCAACGAGGAATTGTGCGAAGCTTTCATGGCTGCCAATATCCCATTCAAAAAGCTTAACAACCCAATCCTCAAGAGGTTTCTTACAAAATATACTGATCGTTATATACCAGATGAATCTACTTTACGTAAATACCACTTACCAAACTGTGCAGACGAAACAACAGATGTAATATGACGATATGTGTTAAATGTAGTTGTTGGTATTCTTCAACCAACAACTTCATACCAACCATACTTAATTGCAACCAAAATATTGCCAGTCGTAAATGGTGAAACAGTTGCAGAAGTAATTGATCAATGTATTCATAATATTCTGTCATCGAATAACAACTATAAAGACAAGATGCTATTATTTTTGACTGATCCGGCAGCTTATATGTTAAAAACCGGGAAGTTATTAAATCAATCTTATCCCAATATGCTAGACGTTACCTGTCCAGAACATGCACTACACAGAGTATGTGAATACGTCAGGGGCCATTTTCCAAATGTTGATAAGTTAGATTCATCATCTAAAAAGATATTTCTCAAAGCACCTTCACGAGTGGCGTTATCTAGAGAAATACTTCCAAATTTTCCTTTACCCGCAGTTCCTGTATTAACTAGGTGGGGAACATGGCTAAAAGCAGCATTTTTCTATTCACTTGGATGAATTAAAAAACTTTATTTTTCATCTGCAAGGTGATGATACGCAAAGCATTTCTTATTGTAAACACCAGACATAAATTGAAAATTTACAAAACCAGCTAAACTTTATAAAAGCTAATTTCCAATGTCTTACAGATACGATTACTTACATGCAAAATCAAGAAATGCTTTCTGAATTTGGAAACAAGCTAAGACAAAAAGTTGATGCCATATTTAGCAGAAATCTAGATTTGAATATATTATATCAATTCTGCACAGAGCCGATGGAGAAATCTATACATTCGAAGTATGGTGCATTTTTGCAACATTTCAATCACGCACCCATCACCAGTTGTGATGTGGAATGGACATTTTTTGTTTTTAAAGACGTTTTAACATCTAAAAGAATAAATTTAACACAGGAACACTTTGAACAAATTTTAGTTGCACAAAGTAATGTTTTACACTTTCAATGTTTCGCAGAAAATACATAGTCTTGAGTTTTGTTCTTTGTAAATTATTTTTATTCAAAATTCTATATGCAATTCGCTTGTCAGCATTACTTTTCAGCAGTAGTTGCTGCCGGCTACCAAACAATTTATTACATTCGCCCTGTTATGCATTGACAGATACATATTAACTGCATATTGCAGTGAATTGTGGTGTAAATTGCTTATTTAACTTGGTCCACAATACACAGTAGCTTGGCCGGTCTATCTCAAGTCGGGTTCGCCTTCCAGGAGCTCTAGTTTCTTCAGGGTTACCCTCACAGGGTACGTGGTACAATAATAAAACAAAAGGTATTAGAAAAGAAAACAAAGATTCACCGCACGAAGTTTTAATTACAAAAAAAAATAAAAAATAAAAAAAAATAGACTTTATCGAGTATAAAGCCGTACTGAAACATCTATTGTGTAACAGTGTGAGGAAAACTTTTATACAAATGACAATAAAAGAGAAAAAACCTCACTAAATGACCGCGAGCAAAATTAACCTAATTAAATATTCAGGAAAACTGTCAATCTTCATTAATTACGTTATTCCCAACTAAACGTCAAACAGAACATTAACTGTAAGCGCGTGTATCAAAAAAAAAATTAACCCATGCGCACATTCAACATGGTACAAAGGCAACTTTCCCACCAATTCCTGACCTTCTAGCATGTATATTACAGATAAAAATATACTCAAAAAAAATATGAAAATTTTCCTTAATATTCATCTGACTCTAAATATATTTATAAACTACAATTTTTACTGAATCTACGAGCTCCAATATTATACAAATAATATAACTAAACTATATCTAAATAAATGAATATAATTACAGAAATATACGTACATTAATTAATGTAGTCATCACACTTCACAAAAAAATTAACATGAGAGATTTCGGATAGGCCGCATAAATCAAAAATTACAAGTCTAAAAGACTCGTAATAAATCGAGAATTAATTTTAACACATCAAAGACACTAAACTAAAATATAAACCGAAATTATTAAAATGAACTGAATAAAAAAGAAGTCTTTATCCAGCAGACAATTAATTAGACCTATCTGTTCAATAGCTGGTTAATCTCTAAATCTCCTTCTTCACGGAAATGGAATCATTACCCTACTCAAAATAAATCAAAAGAGCGACAATGACAATATCTTCCTACATAGCAGGAACTGCAAACCTCGGCGGCACGCTCGCACTATATACAGTCGTGAACTAAAATACACATTATAATAAAATTTACATAAAATATAAAATATTTTCAAATATTTTTCTGGAATAAAATACACATAAATATATAGTCTTTTATGGTTTCGTTTAATTTTCTCTTCGGGGAAAAATTCATTGCAATATGTAGGTATGTGCCACTTATGCACACGTATCATATTGTTCGAAGCTCACGGATCGCATACAGAAACAAACCTATTGTTAATACAAGTCAGACACCTATGGGCTATTAATAATCAATCGCTCGAGTCTGCTCTTTGCCGATTACCGATAGAATAAGTAGAGAGGTTTATTCGAGTAACATCCAACGAGCGAAATATATATACGCGCGCCCGTGCGATGTTACTCTAATAAATCTCTCTAATAATAAGACCAATGAATGCCTACACCGAACATTAAACTCGTACTTACGTAAAATGAATATGTATGTATTAAAGTAATCAAAGTAATTAAAGTAATGAAAGTAATCAAAGTAATCTAAGTAATCAAAGTAATCAAAGTGATCAAAATAATCAAAGTAATCAAAGTAATAAAAGTAATCAAAATAATCAAAGTAATCAAAGTAATCAAAATAATCAAAATAATCAAAGTATCAAAGTAATAAAAGTAACAATGATCACTCAAGGTTTGAGTAACAAATAGTAGTAACGATTATTTAAAAGTACCGAAAATCGACATCTCTAATACACTCTCCCAATATTTGACTAAAATAACTACCAAAGAAGAAACTTTTTAATAATAATTATTAAAAACTATTATGCTTGATTGATATTATAAACAATAAAAAGGCAGATACGGATAAATGCCTTTATTCATAGAAAATCGAAAATTAAATGGTTTACATAATAACCGTAATAAATCTCCATAAAATTAGGGAAACCGCATCTAAAATAGCAGTATTTTTGCACTACTTATTTAAGTATTCAATCAGGACTTGTATTAATCACTATAAAAACTAACATTTAACAGAAAATACAACACTTGGTTTTTTCACAATTCCACAAATTGTATTTATATATATTTAAGCTTCTAAGTTATTATCGATATTCATTTAATTGATTAGGTAATAGCAAATAGAGTGGAAATAGTATTACAAAAATAATGTCGCTTATTGTATAATTTTCGCAGCGGCACAAATTCAATTAACAAACAAAAATAGGGAAAGAAAAATGAAAGTGTTCTATTTCCAAATTTAATTTACGAAAACGTGTGTAAACACTTGGGTAAACTCATGTATATGTATACTATTTGCTCCTGTACTTGAAAGAAATCCAAATTTTATTTATAATTCTCGATGTGTAAAAGTATTTTTCGTTTTTTATATTTTGTTCAAATATATTTAGTATCCAAGGCAAATAAATAGGAGAAAAAAATAGATAACAGTATTGACACTTTATATTATTTGAAAATTAATGAAATAAGTAATATTATCGGTCCGTTAACAATTAATTAATTGCAAATACTTCTATCTCGCCCTTTCGTCATTCTCTTCGTTTTATCCTGCTTTTCCTACTACTTTTCCTTCTTCTTTCTCAAATTTTATTCCCTATTTTCCTTTCCTCTCCTTTCCTAAAAGCAATATTTTAACTAGAAAATATAAAGTAAACAAATAATTTTGAATAGCAAAAATAAATATCACGAAACTCTTCGATATACGGTAGAGTTCCAAGGACTTGCCTTTGTGGGAGGTTGATAATAAAAATACAATCCAACTAGCCAATACCCAGGCTAAGGCCTCAGTGAAGACGGCGGAGTTCTTTACAAAACGGTGTTAATGATTGACTACAAAAATAAATAGAAAGGACACCACCGTTAATTACTTTTGAATTATAATCAGAGGTCATACGTCACACGGATGACGTAGAGGCTATAACGTACCCACAAAGCATAATATCCAAAAAAAACAAGGAAGCCTCAATTACAAATAAGTACTCGCACAAACAAGTAATACTATAACAATATTTATTGAAAATATTTTCCCTCAAAAGTTATTAACAAATATCCAAACTATGATATAAATGGTTCTATATATATATATATATATATATATATATATATAAATATAGTATATTCGTGACCTTGGTATGATATGGTAAAATTAATTAGTCGGCGATTAAAGGTCTGGTTATTACTTCAAAGTGTATATATTTAAAATAATCCTACATGTTTCGGCAATGATGCCTTTGTCAAGGATATAAAAAATATAAATTATATTTATTATAATTTATATTTTTTATATCCTTGACAAAGGCATCATTGGCATATATATATATATATATATATATATATATATATATATGTAAAATAAAAATTGTTGGGGAATCCGGCAATAAAAACCTTTAGTTAGTCAATTAGAGTCCTTTATTTTTTACCTTATATTTCGCTCTGTAGATTTAGAGCTTCATCAGAGGTCACTTTAATCAAAAGAAAATACAACATTAGCTAATTTAGTCTACTAATTATAAGATTAATACTTACAAAAGCGAAACTATTTTTTGTGAGAGATATAACATTTTTAAAAAAACAAAACCTATAGAGAAACAAGCAGTCCACGTAATACAAATAAAACTTTATATTAATTAAAAATTGTTACTTTAAAAGCTTATTGTTTTTACATATTAAAACCATTTAAAAAATTATTATTTTTTCAACAA
Source organism: Melolontha melolontha (assembly GCA_935421215.2). Classification (NCBI taxonomy): domain Eukaryota; kingdom Metazoa; phylum Arthropoda; class Insecta; order Coleoptera; family Scarabaeidae; genus Melolontha; species Melolontha melolontha. The sequence continues at coordinate 112,891,688 of OW285236.1, read as the reverse complement.
ACACATCTAAAAAGAAACACACACGTAGTAAAGAACTACTTGTCTTGATTTAAATTACATTTTAACAATTCAAGTGTCGACAAGGTAGTGTATTAAATTTTCGAAACCAATGTCATACTCGTATATGCAAAACCTATGATAAAAGTACAGTAGGTAAAAAACAAGCAATGTCAAGGTTAACGATATATATACAGATGTTCAAAAGTTGCGTGCTTAATTTCAATAATGTGCAGGCTACAAACAGGTTAAACTTAATTAAAAAGAAATTGCAAAATTAAAATTATAATCATATGAAAAAATTGTGGAAGGACAAATGTGTTAAATGACATCAATAGAGTTAATATTCTGTGTATTTAGATGACTTGAGTTTTTGATATGTGAAAAAGTCAGTAAAAAGGCATATATTGCGCTTAAATTATTTGTGTCAGATCTGAAATTCATAGCGTGAGGATTATTATTGATCTCAACCATCTCCAAAACAACAATTTTTATTTTACATACTTGTTTTAACGGCAAAGACTCTTTGTCTACTTATATATATATATATATATATATATATATATATATATATATATATTGTGATGAGGCTACCCATGTACATGAGGGGCCTAGAGCAAAAATACAGTATTAATATTTAAAATTGTTAATTTAGAATAAGTTTTTGTTAGAACTGCATTTTTCACATGCCATATCAATAAAGTTAATGCCGTGTTTTTAATTTATCAAATTTGTATCACATAATTATTGAATTTCTTGTAACCATTCACTTTAGTCATTTTCACATACATTTTAATTTTCCCGAAGATATTTAACTTAATTGATTGGAATTATATGTCGCATATTATGGTCATAGCTATACCTAATTTAAAATCAGATAAGGCGGAAATTATCCCAAATGAAAATAGGTAATTAGCGGAAATTGAACATTTAAAATAAACTTTTATCCATTGTAAAATTAATACAATAATTTTAATGAAATGTCAAAACGATTGGTTCTAGTAATTTATTTTATTTTGAGAAATTTATTGTCGAGATGAAATAAGTATAAACAACATTCAGAATAAGATGCCTGGAGTATTAACAAAAACAATAGAGAGTTCGCTTGGGTAATTAAAAATGGTACAACGCGTCTAATTTTTATAAAAAGTGTGTGAAGGAATAAAGTGTTATAAACCTAAAATAAATTAGCGAAACCTTACCAAAAAGATATCCTATAAGTTCCCGATCCACTAGCATCGTTTTTACGGAGGTTACCTTATCCTGAAACCGCTGAGCATTGATAACCAAAACTCCAATTTCTAAAGGACGCCAACCCGAATTTGGAACAAAACCAGCTTTTCTCCTGCACCTGAACCCGCTTTTCCTGTGTACCAAGACTCGAACATCCAACATCCATACAGAAAAACAACCAGCATCAAAATTGAGTATTTATTTAATAATCTCCTAAAATATAAAATTTTATTAGTTACATTGCGAAAAAGATCGTTTATATTTCATTTAAATTCCTAAAATATTAGCATTTGATCACTATACAGTTTAATACCGAAAAATACAGTTCTTCTTACTTTGAATTTGTGTTACCTAATTTAAATATTTGAGTTATAACGATTTCATAATAACATTTAACCTTACTTTTATTTTATATCGAATCACGTGACTTTTCATGCAAATGTAATACTATGTGGTACTTTAACTTACCTTTTATGCTTTGAGAATCTAATTAAACCAGTGATATTTACCATACATCCTCTTGTTTTATTCTTTAACAACTTTGGAAAATCATTCACTTAGTATAACTTAGTTTAAACGAATAGCTATCTTCTATCAATACACCGAACCTACAATTACGTTAATCTTGTTCACGATAATCTGAGCTAGCCATATTGTGCTTAAGATACCCATAAAATACTTAGTAATAACTTTAGCACGTAAAGGAGGCTGAAAAGAAGTTAAGTATAAACTGTTTTTATTATTGTATTCAAGTTCATATAAGTTACACCTATGTCAACTGTAAAAATATAACTTTAACGCCATCTATAAATCACTTCTATAACTCCGTACGTGAATATTCATATATATTTTATTTTTTGGGCAAAATTAATTATTACTTTAACTTTAATTATATGCACAACTGTAAGGCCTTATAGGTTTGTTATATATCATTTGTCAGCCCAGCTTAGGACCTGTTCCACACTGTTTTATTACAATTTGTCGAACCAATTAAGGGCTATTTAATATACCAGCTCCGCTATATTTAAGCAATAAATTGTGTATTTATTATACGACCCATGGCTTTATATTAATTTGACGAACCAACGTGAGGCCTTATATTAATATATATATATATATATATATATATATAATAATGATAATAATAGAATTGTACTTTGAGTTGGGCGCCTTTATTTTAAACTTGTAAAGTTAGATCATAAGCCACTCTCATGTAATATCTCAGGTTGCGACTAGATGTCGGTAGAACATGTATAATATTTTACATAAATTGGACTCTATCTCGGCTCCTCGTCGATCAGTTTACCCCTATGTGAATGATGGAAAATTGCTTAATAATATTACAAAGTTATCTCTAGCTACGCGATGATAAATAAAAGAGTTCTTTAAAATAATAAGTGTAAATATTTATTGAATATAAGTTATCTGTAAACAGTGAACAAGTAACGTGCGTAACGACAAAACACGGAATTAATATACTGTGCACGTGTGAAATAACGGTTATGTTTCAATGGCAATGTTATAGTAAAGGATATTATAATATAAATAAATAAACAAACAAATTAATGGTAAGTACTACAGTTCTTAATAATAAGTTTCTTTTCACAAGTTTGAGCAAGATCGAAATATATTTTTAAAGTAAAATCAAGGAGTTATGAATTTAATAAGATTTTGTTTTGTTAATAAATAGTTTTTAATAAGACTTTTTCCGAAATGAATTGAATTAAATAAACCTGTGTCTTGCAGGGAGCATGCAGGTATGAAGGATGGTATCAGCTGGTCAGGATTTTCGGTGTACGGGACCAAATAAAGGTGTTCTCGGTTCTACGATGCAGATATGGACGCTATTCGAAGGCGTAGGAATTGCTCGAGCCGGTGGCCAAATGATGCGTTGGACGATTACTTCCCGATGTCAGGTAATATTGACTCCAAAAGTGGTTCTAAAGTAGCGCCAAGGTTAAATGTTTCTTTTCTGAGTACATATTTTTAGAATTATATCACAAGTATTTTTAGTTTTATTAAATTTTAAATTCAGAGTAGCACTTTTTTTTCTGGCAATCGTTATAAAATTTTCTACTGACGCTCGCTAGCATTTATTTCTTTCCAAAGCCTTGTAAGAAATTATGAAAATAGCCTTGATTTTTACTTTTATTACAATTGATAATAATTTAAATGTAAATGAAATATTAATTCAAACATGAAAACAAAATTAAAATAATAATTTACAAATAGTTACACCGGGCTTTCCAATGTTAGGTTATGTTTAATGTTTAGAACTAAAATAACCTGTTCGCGGGTTTTTGTAAAAATTCAAAAAGTGGGCGTGTCTAATTAGTATCGATATAAAATTTGAATGTAAATAAATTAGCTATCTTGTTGATTTCGCGTAAATGACTTGAATTATGAAAATGACAATTAAAAACTATAAAAAGTAAATTTCTAAATAAATATAAATTAATCTGAAATATACAAAGTTATCGTAATATTAATTTATTAACATTTCGATACTAATTTTACAAATTATGTCCGCCAAATGTAGCCATTCTATTGAGTGTAATTCCTGTATTAATTACTGCTTTTCCATTTGCAGATAGCTGGAATGACGGTGCTATTTGCCTCATAACAATATATATGTATATATATATATATATATATATATATATATATATACATATTGAAGTGATACGATGGATTGTTAAGTAAAATAAATATAAGAATAATGTGAGCGTTAAAACTATAAAATGAATGATATAAGTAAAACCTAAAAGATTTGAATTTGAAAATTGGGCCCCAAGTTTTAACGTACTTAGTTGATCCAACGCTACCTGTTAAATACCCCACTAGTTTCGGTAGAGCTTGAGTACTTATGCTTTATTTTCTATCACAGGGCTCAAAGTCGGTTGTTTGTATCTCCCGTAAGTACAATGTAAATGGTATATTACTTAAACACAAACTCAACATTCAAACAATTCAAATAAAAGATCCAATCCAAATCAAAGTAAAGAAAATTTATTAGAATAAAAATAGGTAACTGTAACAATTATTACGTGCGAATAAGAAATCTGTACATATGCTCGTATTATCTGGACTATACGGCAAAAAACGGTATTATGCAATTTTGCACATGTGTTTAATAACTATTATTAAGGTTATGTATAATGCAGCAGTGCAAATAGATATTGAAAGTTACTTAAAAATAGACACACAAAGGTAAGTTACATATACAAGTTTTATAAACGATTAAGAATGAATGAATAATTATATATATTTAAATAGATGTTTAGAAATGTTGAAATTCATGTATTATATTTTGATGCAAACAATGTTTGATATTGTGATGTGATATAAATTTAATATTAACTTTTAAATGATGTTCTAGGTTTTATGGGAAATAACTGGAAAGGAACCTGGTATTTTTCCTGTGTCTAGGCTTGGATGTATTTTCTGGGCTCGCAATTGTAGGAATAGATCAGAGTTCGTCTGCTCCTATGGAAGTCCCTGTGTCGGAAGCGGTTCAATGTTGGCGTTGTCGGTACGATGTAGTTCCAGTTCCAAAAGATGCTTCGTTCGATATTTCTTATATTCGACGCGATGCGGGTCCAATTCTTCTCTCAAAAGTTCGGCCTGATTTCAAGGTATTAAATGTATACTGTTTTCGTAGGATTTACTTGATTTTTAAATAGTAATTTTAATTAAACTTTTTGTGATAGAGAAAATGCGGCCATTCGTTGTAAAATTTTAGTATCAGACGCTTTCTTCGGCTTTTGTTTTTCATAGCCTGTGTTAAATATCGGCAAAAGCCTCTAAGTTTATGCTTTATTTGCATCTAATATAATATGAACTTTCATAATATTATAATTTTAAAATAATAGAAAAATTAATTAAAGAATTTACAAAAGTTTATAATGTGGTTTTCAATGTTAGATTAGTTCAAAAATACACCGTAAAAATCGCATTCGCGGGGTTCGAGACAATTTTAAATTAGTGGGCGTGGTTAACTCGCTTCGATATAAATCTTGATGTGGATAAGTTAAATACCTGTAATATGGCGCGTATGATTTGAATTTGAAATGGAAAAATATAATTATAAAAAGTAAGTTAAAAAATCAAAATAAGTTAATTATCAATTTTAAAGTTGTCGTCGTATTAATTTATACACATCTCGAAACTAATTTCACAAATTACGTCCACTAATTCAATATTTATACATGGGTTTATGATATGTAATAATCTGCATTTATTATTGTAGTGCTGGAATAAGTGTGCTGGTTGAACCATAACAATATATATATATATATATATATATATATATAAATATTAGTAAATATACAATACATAAAAATATGAAAGGACTTTTGTATATACTCCAAAAAATATTAACAAATATACAATACATAAAAATAATGAATGTACCTGTATATACGACAGGAGTTATATTACGACTTTACATACCTGTCGGGCGAAAAAGACATTGTCGAAGATCTCCGCGATCTTACATAATTCTTACGTAATTCGAATATTAAAGAAAAAGTAAGAATTAACCGTATTATGCAAATTTGAAATATAATCGAGAACAAAAGTTATATGCACAACAACGACTTAAAATATTATTTATTTGTAACAGCAATTAATTGTAGCCCACGGAAATAATTCTCTATAACACTTATCTGCTTATCTTTCGAGGGTGTAGATCTAATAAACTATGTCATTCGCGTAATTATCTGGTGAAGAGCCGACTATGTGGGCAATTACCGACTTCGTAATTCGGTCGAACTTGAATTTATCGGTATAAGCTCTAGTTTAACTCTCGTTCCAGAATCAACTTAACGGAAACTTAGTCCCCGTCTTAGACGTTTGCGGGCTTATATCGAAGATTGTGTGCGTTGAAATCAACAAAAAATTAACACAATAAGCAGCAGAAGATTCAGGCTAAATATCTACCCCAACAGGTGTTTTACTCGCAACTTGCGTAAAATTACCAATACTACAGAAACCATAAAGCGGCCTTAAATCTTTTACACACAGACTCGATGTTTCAAACGAAAGTGTCACCACAAAGACGTAATCGCCTTGTCCTTGCCCTTGTCCTTGTCCATCCCAATACACACGCTCGCAGCGCTAAGCGTATATCACGTCTCCCATTAGTCGAACATGACCTTAGTATACAGCAAGACATAATGTACGAGGGTAGTTTGTTAAAACAGAGTTAACAGTTTATTCAAAATTATTAAAAATGATTGAATTTAAGTATTTATCATTAAGAAATGATAAATTGTATTACGTGGTTATATTAACAGATCGCATGCTGAAAAATGATTTTTTTTTAGGAGAAACTATCTAAAAGATACCACCTTACCGCGAATCTGGCGCAGCGAAGGTGTCTGAAGATGGTCGGAATAAAAAAAAACTGTAGTTGTATCGCACAATGTATGGGAGCTTCTATTTATTATATATGCCCTAGTCAGTGGGGACGCGTGTGGGTGACTAAAATTAAAAGTTAGAAGGTAGCGCCACTCAGTTTTACTTATGGAAGCTCAGAGTGAAAACTGAGAAAAGAGATTGCGCGATCTTAGGCGCATGCGCATACTAACTACACAAACACGCGGTAGATATATACTTACTATGTACCTACGTACTATACCAGAAGGCTGCACAGGATACCTGTAACTAAATCGCTAAGGGAAGTGACAAAGGCAAAGAAAATACTTGGGAACAAATAATTCGTATATTCACTAACAAAGAAATATTTGAATATTATAAAAAAATAAACTAAATGAAAATATTAATACATGCAAAAATTAATTTAATGAAAATATATTTTAAAAACCAAATCTTCACACTGTATAAGTACCGACTGTATAAGCCGGCATCAAACTTATAAAAAGTATCGCAAAAATAAAGTGTAACGTACGGTAAATATGTTTTGAAAGTAAAAAAAACATTGATGAAAATAAATAGAAAATTAATTTCAATTACAGATTAAATGATTAAATCCCGTCGTCTTTTTCTACGGTACCATAGATTCAAACTTACAAAAATTTTATAACAGAAAAGCGATAGTAAAAATATCTTATCAGAATAATTGAAACATACATGAGTAGGTAAACCCCACCAGTTTTGTATAATACAAAGGTATTTTTAATAATATAAAATATTAGTATACCTTTGAAAAATATCTTATACAAAAATGCTAATGACTTAAATCTTAATATCAAAAATTCTTATTTTACAAAAAGGCGTCTATCGAACACCTGCATGTGTACCTGTGAAAAAAAAAACAATACATCTGGTGGCACAAAAAATCGTGACTGCAGACGACATATCTATAAAATTTATCGATAACTATATGTTTTAAAAATTTAGATTTTAATTTCAAGTAGATGAATTAATAATTTGGCATTAACAAGACTATTTAGATATCTTAGTATGCCCAAAAATGATATATAAGTTATGATAGTAAAAGACAGAATGAGTACAAAATTAATATTTAAGTTATGCTCAAGAAATTATATTGATTACGGCCAAAATATACATAAATGATGTATATTTGTTTTTAAAAGGTTGACGATAAACAAACATTGTATTCATTTAATGTTTTAAATTTGATTAATTTTGACATGTTTAGTGTCGTTCCTTGCTAAATTTTAAATCTCAATTGCACTCCTGAGGAAGTAACAAATTTGTTACGAAATATAGAGTGAAATAAAGGAGTTGTTTTTTACTTGACAGACCGCTCACCCGTTTATTAATTACGGTCGATAATACTTAATAATTTATATATTGTTAAACATATACAATACTGGTCAAACGTTGGACCGTCAAAAATGTAAAATAGACAAATCTCTATTTCTTCTGATACTCAATAAATAGCCCAAGATGTGAAATATGATGAGATGCCCTAATGTACTATATTTCCACCACGTTCGTGCGCCTATGATGTAAATGAAAGAAAAACCACTTTCAACAGAATAAACTCTCTTTAATATATTTAAAAAAACTTTAGTAACAACAGCAATATTATAGCGTATCAATTTGAATTATCCCCCCCTTTTACTTATTGAGTGCATGTGTACCCAAAGTATATTGACAGCAACAATTAGTTTTAAAATGGGTGATAAGCTCTTTCAGTATGATAATATTATTAAAACACGAACAAGGTAAGTAATTGATATACATAAGCTACAACCAAAATGTCAATTTTATTAATACCTTTAAGGTGGATTGGAAGGATTCATATTAAAAATCAATGCAATCGATATGGTTTAACCTCAAAATGGAAGCTGTTCTCTATATCAATAATATCGTAATCTCAGGGTAAATGAGGTGGGTTCGTCTTAATTATCGACCAATACGTTTATGAAAAATACTAGCTCAGTTATACTATATTTAAATATTCAAAATAGGTGATATTAAGCACAGTGAAGCTGCTCTAACTACGATTTATAATAATAATACACAGATAATCCTTTATTTATAGGGTAAATTCTACCTTGACTATGAACATTAATTAACTTGTAACAGAAGGTACGCTGGCTTTGGGATTAGGTTCCTTCGTGAAGGTTCTCGGACTGGAAACAGGATATAATCTTCCGGTAAAATGGTAGAAGATAGGTTGTACAGCACAATTAACTGGATGGATATCATATAATGAAATAAAATTAAGGATTAGAAGGTTTAATATAATTAGATGCTGGCTCGATACTTGTCCGTAGAGAATTGTTCAAATTTCTTGAAAAAGCACTTAGCAAGCAAAGGTAATTTGTAACTCCAAAGTAGTATAGATATTTTAATAATATTATTCTTTATATTTCAGCTTTTTAATACAATTTATAACTTAAAAATCGCCTTTTAAATCTTGAAAATGGCATTATTATTAAGAAGCGACGCTTCGCTTTTTTCGTTGTTGTTATTATTCTTTTTTCGTTACCTACGAAGCGACGGTCCATTTTTTTGAACGCGTTGACTACTTGGAAAATAGCCGCCGAAAAGAAGAAGGCGTGACCAATTTGAAATGTTGGTTTGAACTTCTGGTTAAAAGTAAATTTAAGCATATTGAAGGCATATAAATATCCTAAATAATAAAACAATTTGTTAATAAATTAATTGACATATTAAATTGTAAATAGCTATATTATAGACAACCCTACTTATGTCATTCCTAAATAGATGGCGCGATCTGACATTCTCTTAGAATTATATGACATTAATTTTCATTAATTGACGTAGCAGACACTTCTTGGTGAAACATTTTGTAATTAACAAATTTAGTATAAAAAACACACTTGGCTATTTCACAATTTTTTATTAGATATATTTCTAACATATGTTTCGGCTGTTATGCCATTGTCAAAGAGGATCTTAAAACTAACTTACAATACGTGCCCTTGTAACTTTTATACCTATTTTTTAGTGCTGGGGTGATGGTTAAGACATATTTACAATCGTGTCTATTATGGGGGTGTTAATAAATTCTAACTGTGTATTTGTAATTATTATATTTTGTTTTTGTGCTTTTTAAATTTCTAGTATTTATAATAAGTCTAGTCTTCTACTTTTTATTACGTTATGTAACACGGTTGAGCTATTAATATCAGACAAATGGCTTTGTTCGATGCAGTGTGTCGAAAAACCCGTGTTTTTAATACTATATTTTACGTCTCTTACGTGTTCGGATATGCGTTTTTTAATGGATCTTCCACTTTGCCCTATATATATAGCTTCACAGTCGTTACATTTTATTGTGTATACTCCTGATTTTTCTATATGTTCTATTTTATCTTTGTTATTATTTAACATTGTACCTAATTTTGTTTTATTGCTACATATGATTTGAATATCTAATTTTCTTAATATTTTGTTTACTTTGTCTGTGATTTGGGGAATATATCAATACATTATATACACAATAAAATGTAACGACTGTGAGGCTATATATATAGGGCAAAGTGGAAGATCCATTAAAAAACGCATATCCGAACACGTAAGAGACGTTAAATATAGTATTAAAAACACAGGTTTTTCGACACACTGCATCGAACAAAGCCATTTGCCTGATATTAATAGCTCAACCGTGTTACATAACGTAATAAAAAGTAGAAGACTAGACTTATTAGAAATACTAGAAATTAAAAAAGCACAAAAACAAAATATAATAATTACAAATACACAGTTAGAATTTATTAACACCCCCATAATAGACACGATTGTAAATATGTCTTAACCATCACCCCAGCACTAAAAAATAGGTATAAAAGTTACAAGGGCACGTATTGTAAGTTAGTTTTAAGATCCTCTTTGACAATGGCATAACAGCCGAAACATATGTTAGAAATATATCTAATAAAAAATTGTGAAATAGCAAAGTGTTTTTTTATACTAAACTTGTTGATATTAATTTAAATTAGAACTTGTAATTATATCAAAAATTGTTTACATATACGCAAATAGTATACTGAAGGCTGTACCAGCTTAATACATATATATATATATATATATATATATATATATATATATATATAGATTGTGGAAATGTACAAGTAATTACTGCAGAGAATGTTGTTCTGAATGCAAGAAGTGAGACATTTTTGACGGCGTGTATGGAAGGTGATTATTTGGACGGAAATGTTACAATGTTGGAACCAAAGGCTGATGATGACGAGGTGGGCCGAGGAATAGTAGTTGCCAAAATGCTGGTTAAGACTCAGAAGACTGTACCGATAAGGGTAATGAATGTGAACCATTACCCTGTTTCATTGAAGAAGGGTACTACTTTGGGGTGGTGTTCGCCAGTGTCGGCCGTCGTTCATCGTATAGAGGCGAAGAAGAATGGATTCGTGCAGGTTCCTGAGAAATTGTCCAAGATAATCGACTCCGCCTGTCAAGGATTGAGCAGGAAGGAACAAAGCCAAGTTAAGGATCTAATCAAACATTATGAAGACGTCTTTGAAACTGAAACTGGTACGAAAGGAAAAACCAATATTGCAATGCACAAAATAAATACCGGCGATGCAAGTCCAAGTCGACAAGGACCAAGAAAGTTACCACTGGCAAAACGTGAGGAAGCCGAGCATATTATACAAGATATGGAAGGCTAAGGAGTAATTGAACCATCGAATAGTCCATGGGCTTCACCAGTGGTCCTTGTCAGGAAGAAGGATGGATCTACCAGATTCAGTGTGGACTATCGTCGTTTGAATAGTGTAACCAAAAAGGACAGCTATCCTCTCCCAAGAATAGACGATACACTAGACACCTTGGCAGGAGCAAAATGGTTCTCCACTATCGACTTAAAGAGCGGTTATTGGCAAGTGGGAATGGATCCCAATGACAAAGAGAAGACTGCCTTCAGTTTAGGTACAGGACTCTGGCAATTTACAGTCACGACATTTGGACTGTGTAACGCCCCAGCTACTTTTGAGCGACTCATGGACACTGTACTGAGGGGACTGCCTTGGAATACCTGCCTGGTATATCTCGATGATGTGATTGTGGTAGGGAAGACCTTTGGAAGATCACATGAAAAATTTGGAAGTAGTATTCCAGAGGTTGCGAGATGCCAACCTGAGATTAAGTCCAAAGAAGTGTCACCTTTTCCGCAAGGAGGTAAATTACCTTGGACATGTGGTTTCCGGAAACGGAGTTGCTGTGGATCCAGAAAAAGTAAAAGCTGTGGAAAAATGGCCGGTACCCAAAGACAAACATCAGCTAAGAAGCTTTTTGGGATTATGCACATATTATCGACGCTCCGTTCCTGGATTCTCCAACATTGCAAATCCACGAATGCCAAGCGGCCTTTAAGTTGTTAAAAGGTACGTGGATCAGTGCACCTGTTTTAAACTATCCACTGCCGTCTGGGAGGTTTGTTCTGGATACGGATGCCAGTAACGTCGGGATTGGTGGCGTGCTCTCTCAAATCCAAGGTGGACAAGAAAAGGTCATTGGATACTTCAGCAAGACCCTGTCCAAACCGGAAAGGAACTACTGCGTAACCAGGAGAGAACTATTGGCAGTAGTTAAGACCATTGAGCACTTTTACAAGTACTTGTATGGGTAGAAGTTCCTGATCCGCACTGATCATGCAGCCTTAAAGTGGCTCTTGCAATTTAAGAATCCAGAGGGACAAGTAGCTAGATGGATTGAGAGGCTATAGGAGTATGACTTTGTCATTGAACACAGAGCAGGCCTCAAACATCAAAATGCAGATGCCCTTTCCAGAAGGCCCTGTCCAGAAGACTGTCGATATTGCAACCGAATCGAAGACAAATCGGCCAACGCTCTTCGAACCACCGTGGTTGATGACCAATGGCAACCTGACAATCTGCGCGCAGATCAAGAAGCTGATCCGGATCTTGAAGTCCTCAGGGCTTGGAAGAGAAATGGGCAAAGACCGACCTGGCAAGAAATTGCTCCCCATTCACGAGAATTGAAGTCATACTGGGAACAATGGGATTCCTTAATCATAGAAGACGATCTCCTGAGACGTGAGGTCGAAAATCACGATGGACGCGAGCGGAAGATGCAAATGGTGGTTCCCAAGAAAAGAATACCAGAGGTATTGCGAGAACTCCATAATGGTGCTTCTGGGGGACATTTTGGAGTCCATAAAACACTGGAGAAGGTGCGCCAGAGATTTTACTGGGTGAATTGTTCACGAGATGTGAAAGAATGGTGCCGAAAGTGTGCTAATTGCGCTAGAAGCAATGGTCCCCAGAGGCGTCGACGTGCACCCATGCGCCAATACAATGTAGGAAGCCCATTTGAAAGGATTGCCATAGATGCCGTCGGCCCTTTTCCACTTTTACCACTAAGCCACAATGGGTCTATTGTAGCTTAGTGGTAAAAGCGACAGCCCGGATAGCTGTAGACTTGGGTTCGAGTCCCAACGTAGACCATATTTTTCAAATAAAAAATTTCGTATGATTTGCTTTGTAATTTGTAGACAGCAATGTTTACATCCCCACTTACTCTGCAATTACATACATTCTAATTTGATATTTGTAAATATTTCATATAAAAGCCGAAAAACTCCAATAATTTATCAATTGTTATATTTAATAAACGGCTAAGAAATTATCTAAACACTTATATATACAACGTGTCCACTTAAGTATGGGACAAATGGGAAATATTTTTATTTTTGATTTCACAGAAAACTTTATAGAAAAGAAAAGTTCGTGCATCCTAAGAAACTTGATATTTTGTATTCAGGGTTGCGTTGTATTACTTGGTTAGAGGAAAAATTAAAAAACATTGAAGTTGCCGTAAGAGTACGCTACACTTATTTTTAAAGATATCAAAAATATTCATTTAAAAATGTTGTTTCAAATTTCAAAATATGCTCAAATACGAATTGTTATTTAAAATTTCGAAAAAATAAAAATTAAATTATCGAGCAATAATAATAGCAAATACGCTATAGTTTTTAACATCCATCTATGTGACAGTAGTTCTATGGTTGTCATTTGTATTGTTACTTTAATAATAAATTTTATGTAATTGCACGTGAAATCATTTACATTCGATATCAATTTTTTATCGCTGAAATGCAATAGAATGAAACAAAAATCATTTGCATATAACTTTATGAAAATACATTTTTATATTACAAAATAAATATGAAATTAACAAATTCAGAAATACAAACAAAAAAAAAGCTATTCAAAATGATGCCCCTCTCGTTGAATGTTTGTACGCCTGTTGAAATCCTCGCATGCATGTTGTAACACAATAGGATTATTTCTTAAGAACAGTACCGCATCTCCTATTTTGTTTTTCAATTCTTCTAAATTCTGAAACGGCCTTTCTGAATATACTTTATTCTTTAGCCATCCCCAGATAAAGTAATCCATGGGGTTTAAGTCGGGCGAGCGCGCTGGCCAGCTGGAGCGAGCTGGAAAAGGTCCATTTCGTCCCATCCATCTTTCTCCAAATTTTTCATTTAAATAGTCTACAACTATTCGTGCACTATGTGCAGGTGCTCCATCATGCATAAACCAAAGGGTTCTTATAATATTTAGTGGCAATTCGTCTAATTCGTTATCGAGGTATGTTTGTAGAAATTCCAAATATCGTTGTGAATTTAATGACGATTGAAAAAAATACGGACCAAAAATTTTTCTGTTTAAAATTCCACACCAAACGTTTACCTTTTGCGAATATTGATTCTTGCAGGGAATTCTAAAATGTGGGTTGTCAGACGACCACCAACGACAATTTTGTGCCCACACAACACCATTAGTAGTAAAGGTTGCTTCATCAGTAAACAAAATGCTTTTGAAAAACGTTTTCTGCGTTTCTAATGTACCTTGAATATCCAAGGAAAATTCAAATCTATTGTTGTAGTCCCGTTCCTGCAAAGTTTGAGTATATCTTGGCTTATAGGGGTGATATCTATTGTTAACCAAAATGTTGCTTACTGATGATTTTTTAATATCCAAATTGCTTGCAATTTTTCTGACAGAAATTTTGGGACTTTCAATTACACTTTGCATAACACGTAAAGAATTTTCGAAATGTCTCACTTGCTTTTCCCTACTTTTTTTGTAACGCATTTCAAAACTACCAGTTGCTTTAAACTGATTTAAAATTCTTGAGACGCTTTGGAAACTAATATAAATTTGTTGGGATGTCTTTCATTAAAAATATCAGCTGCGTCTCTGCATGTTTTGTAGTTATCTCCGCAAATAAGAATTAATTCAGCTCGCTCTTGCATAGTTAACCGTTCATCCATAGTTGGTAGGTAATAACTTAATGAATTGTCTTAAAATTACTTAATTATTAAAGTGACAGCGGATCTGACAATCACATAAAATTTATTACTAAAGTGACAATACAAATGACAACCATAGAACTACTGTCACATAGATGGATGTTAAAACTATAGCGTATTTGCTATTATTATTGCTCGATAATTTAATTTTTATTTTTTCGAAATTTTAAATAACAATTCGTATTTGAGCATATTTTGAAATTTGAAACAACATTTTTAAATGAATATTTTTGATATCTTTAAAAATAAGTGTAGCGTACTCTTACGGCAACTTCAATGTTTTTTAATTTTTCCTCTAACCAAGTAATACAACGCAACCCTGAATACAAAATATCAAGTTTCTTAGGATGCACGAACTTTTCTTTTCTATAAAGTTTTCTGTGAAATCAAAAATAAAAATATTTCCCATATGTCTCATACTTAAGTGGACACGTTGTATATATATATATTATATCCAAAACATGAAAAAGATATATAATATTATCAATCTTAAATACTGCGTAATAATAAACTCAAGTTACTTTGGCAATGGACGCTCAGAGTCCTTAGATAAATATCTAATACCCATCCATGCTAATTATTGCTGTTATTCTTATTCCCAATACTAATACAAGACCTTTTTTTATAATCTTACTTAGTCATAGCTGTTAATATTCTAATTGTCACTGACCCAATCTTGACCCTTATTTTTAAATTAATCTGCAAATATGAATGTATTAGGTGCGTAATAAATGGCATATTTTTATTTAGCTGCAAATGGAGTATTGAATCGATAAATCGACCTTATTACATGCTTTTTTGGTAAACTCCATTGGAGGTCAACTGGAAAATAGAATGGATTCAAAAAGTGTTAAGAATATGTAAATCTTATGCAACCGTTAAAAATGACGTGACCTTTAAAAAACATTATGCTACTATAAATTTCTTATTCGTTTAAAAATAACTTCGTTCTCATTCAAATATTATATATATAAAACATAAGCAGTAAACGAATGTGAACAAAATTTTTGTTACATTTATTATTGTCCTACTTAAATAAAGAAATATTGAACTATATTAAATTAATCATTGAAAACAATTTCATAAAATTGGAAATAATACTTTTATCGTGTTCATTTATGTAAAAAAGCTTTACATCATTTTAAATATAAATAAGGTAGATGTACTATCGCGGCATTTGAAAATCAGACACTTAATTTGTTTGATTTGAATATGGCTTTTTAAGAGTTAAATAGTATTATACCTCTATTTGCTTCTGTTTACAGATCCGTCAGTGTCATATTATGATTTGTGAAAATATAAAGGTAATATGCCGCATTTGAATATTCAAACTAAAACTTAAATAATTACGTTAATAGAGGAACGATCGTCAGTTAAAAGATTAACGGATAGGTTTGACGTGGGAAAGAGTACCATTTCAGATATCAAAATTAAATGGCAGCGTCGCGGATTTATTGGTAAAAAACGAGGCTCCGGTGGTATACGTGTGTCAACTCCCGAACAGGATGAAAATCTTATTAATTATTAAAGAAACGATCCATTAGAAACAACAGTAACTGCAGTAACCGCAGCACATTTCCTCGGGTGTGTCCGCATTTCAGACTTGAGAAATCGGGCGTCTGTGAGAAAAGCATTTCTTAATACGCAGAATAAAGAAGTAAGAGATTGGTTTTGTGTCGGAATTTTTGCAGCATAATTTTAAGTTTTGGGACAATGTACTTTTCTTGGATGAAAAAGTTTTTCAGTCGTCTCAGCATGGCCGAATCCGTGTTTATAACCACCTAATTCACGATTTGATGAAAAATATACTAAAAAATCACAAACGAGCGGAAGATTCTCACTAAATGTCTGGGGAGTATACGAAAAATATTTAATAGTAACCCTTAAATTAGAATATTAGAAAATGTTTGTCTACCTTTGGCAGAAAGTATATATCCCGAAAGAATTTTCAACTTTCAACACGACAATTGTCCAGTCCACACGGCAAGAGTCGTTTCTCAGTGGTTTAGAGAAAATAATATAGAGTGTTTGCCGTGGTGTTCTGGAAATTCAGATCTGAACCCCTGGGGATATATTGCTAAGACAACGCGCAGGAGTAATTTTAGGCCAGCAAATGTCCAGGAATTATATAACAAAATCGAGGATATTTGGAATAATTTATCACCAGAATTTTTTATAATGTTATAACATCGATTCCTAGACGTTTGCAAGAGGTGCCAGACAGAAGTGATGCTGCAGTAAAGTATAGTTTAGTATATTAAAATTAAAACCAAATATTTGTAGTAGATACTCTAATTAATAAATTCTTCTTTTTCGTTTATTCACTCAGTAACATAATTTTATAACATTATTTATAATAACATAATTTTGCATGATGAGAGGTTACAGATAAATGTCACTATGCTGTCATCTACACAACAACTCAGTTATACAAAAACCGAATTACAATGATTAATTGTTATATAATCGTCCGGATTTCAAATGCCGCGATAGTACAGTTGCGGCCTCTACAAATACAGACACCGACTTTGACACATTCTGCCAAATTAAAAAAATTCTTAATGTGTAAATTTGACTTTTATCCGGTATGGTTATGTTAGTGTCAGTTTATTGTAAGTCAGAAGTGTAGGTACACGGTTTTTAAAATGCCTCAATTAATCGAACTGCAAAAGTCGATAATTAGAACTATAGATCGTTCGAACCTCCGTATTCAGTATGGGATATAATAGCAACTCTTATCTCTTACTATCCTTAGTTGCTGTCATTAACGCTATCTTCACTTCCGGTTGCTATGTTGCAACTTATTGACATATGCTGTCGGCATCGACAACAGTATCTATCTGTCTATTAATATCAACTGTCAACCGTCATCGTCCTACTTTTAAAATATTTCGTTAAATTGTTAATTTGTTTAGATAGTTGTACAAATTGTTCTTTTCAGAACACTTCTATCTTTTTCAAGCGTGCACAGGGTAATATGGGCATTTTTATTGATTTTTATAAACGTTATAACACGTTATAGGAAGAAAACTGCGCAAAGGAGACAAATTTAGCCGTAAGGAGAAGTGTATAATTGCAAATGTTTTCAATTATTTCAATAAATCAATGAATGTGAGTGCTGCCGTTCAAGAAGCAAGTAAAGCTTTGGGTATCTCAGACCGTGCAATATATCATGTAAAACAGGAGCAACGAACTGGTTTATTATCAAGTCCAAAAAAAACTAAAAAAGGAACGTCAAAAAACGTAAATAAAGGTTATGATTTGATCGCGTGAAATGTCAAATAATTAACCGGAAATGGTAATGTACACACATTACATGACATAACCAAACTATCAAAATTATACGTTTGTGACAGAATACGTGCACTGTTACCAACCATTAAAAAAAAGCATGGCCTTCTCTAACGAAGAAAATTTTTGAAGGCACGTTATATAATTCTTACAGGAGAATGTTAACGCTTTGTTTCAGTGGTGTCGAAATAATAGCTTGAAATTAAATATCAATCAGGTTGTTACCTATACTCGAAAAAATGTAACAATTTCCTCATTATATAATATTGATAAAGTTTTATCTAAGATTGACGTGTTTAAAGGTCTCCAGGTTCCATTGTAATAAGAACTCGATCACGAAAATACACCGCGATAAATCAGAATGATAATAATTTTTACTTTGAGGCGTTTTATTTCTTCCACTTACAAATGTTTCTTCACCACGATTTCTTTGACAAAAGACTTCTCTTAAAGAACTACCACAAGCTTTAATAATGTCTTTAACAATATTCACCGAATACGCATAAAAACAAAAGTTGTGTAGAGACAGAAATAATTTAAATTAATTTATTGTCATTACAGACTCAATAATTCCTAAAACACAGATGTAATGTTGAAAATTCTTACAATGTAATCAGTTTCAATAATAGCATGTCATCAATTAGCGTATTTTTTTTATTTGATTGGACAGAATCTCTCATTCATTTAAAAAAATATTGCGTATTTCTTCAATATACTCCGCCGCATTATAAATTACCGTTAAAGATCCTCCGATAAGGTAGCTCATTTGTCACACCTCAACGCTGCTTCAAGAGAAGATAATTGTCCTATTGGAATTACAGTATGAAACTATTAATTGTGTTACTGATGCTTTAAATCTTCAAGTAAAATATTGTGCTTTTCACATTTATTATTCAATGACCGTGACATAATGAGTTTATTCATTATCAGCACCATCATTTTCACCTTCATACATACGCATTCTTAATCGGTTTTATTATACTATAAAATCGAAAATGGAAACAATTTAGAATATCACATTATTCACAACTCAGAATAAATTAATAAAAGTAAACACATCTCGCGTAATTTTAACAATTATTATCGTAACATGAAATTCTCAAAAACTGTTGAAGAAATAAGACATTATCTTTAAACATATTTTTTTATATACACGGATATTAAAAATCATGTAAGAATTTAGGGGTTGACACAGGTGAATAATGTTATCTTAACGATATTTTCCCTAAAAAGCTATATCATAAATTTCATTCACGATTTACATTAATCAATTAATGTATGAGTTCTATAAACCAATTAATCAAATAGTATTCAATATTCACATACAACGAATATACTAACTGTAGTTTAAGGAAACAATTTTAAGAGAAAGCGGTATAAGAACTAATGGTTCGATATATGGCACCAGGCATCAGTGTTGGGCTGACGCTGATAACATTGTGATGTACGTCATACGACGTTACGTCCGCCGGTGACCTAGCGATGACGTCACTGGCTATGCACATCATGAGACTCCCAATTCCTCTAAAAAGCAAACAGTCCCGAACTACTCAATGACTATATCAACACTCAGAGGAAGGATGATTCATTCAACTAGTAATTATTGTAACTAAACATCGTGTACATAAATATAAATGTAAATATTATTATAGCAAACGCCAATTAAGTTGGCGCGAGAAGGGGTAAGTTCGCGCAGGATTAGAAGTAGTGGGGAGATTTGTATTTGGTTTTACATCAAATGTCAGATAATTCTAACGTCTGAGCGTGTATGATCCCCTAGCAAAGACATTACAAAATATGTTCTGTCAAACGTCAATGACAAATGTATTCTGACAATTACTTGAGTAGTGGGGATGGACGTTTTTAAAAACGGCTTCTGCGCACCCCCTCCTCGCGCCAACTTAATTGGCGTTTGCTACACTTACTGAAATGTTACTTATTTATTTATTCATACAGTTGTTAATTCAAAATAATACAAATCTGTATAAAAACAAATTTTTATCTGTATATGTATACATGGATACACAGTACGTATTTACCGGCGTTTGCTTCAACCACCAGACGCATGCGTTTCTGTCTCACGACTTTGTCAATGGCGGGTTTACGAAGACAAACAACTGTAGGTACACTTCGCGGTCATGTAGCGGTTTTGTCCGTCAGATGTCATGAGGTTATCTGGTGTCATCTGATAGGGCAGAATTTGCTACATGACCGCGAAGTGTACCTGCAGTCGTTTGTCTTCGTAAACCCGCCATTGACAAAGTCGTGAGGCAGAAACGCATGCGTCTGGTGGTTGAAGCAAACGCTGGTAAATACGTACTGTGTGTCCATGTATATACAGATACAAATTTGTTTTTATACAGATTTGTATTATTTTGTATCAAAGCTTGATGTAAATTGCCGCATCGATATTGCTAAGTTGTTAATTACTGTGTATTTTATTAATCGAACCCAAACGATTTATATCGAAACAATATGGTAACCGTGACTAGATCCAAGAGGGAAAATGAAGAATATTTTTAAATTATAATATAAATTAAAAATTAACGAGAAGAAAACAAAATATATGATAATGAACGATAGCATGCAAAGCGGATGAAGAAAAGAAAATGGAGCGCAAGAATATTAACAAAAATTATAAGAACAAAAAATGTAACTAGAGCTTCGACAGTTACATTATACCTAACAGTATTAATATCCACTGGTACTTACACTTTCTAAACATAGATAATTAACAAAAAGAACGAAAAGAAACTCAAAATATGGGTAAAAATAATTTTAAAGAGAATTCATAAATGGATTAGAAAAGTAGGCGGAAAATCTGAAAGAAGAACAAACAAAGAAATAGAAGAGCCGCTTAATAAACCAAGTATTGTCAAAGTAGTGAGAATGCAAAAATCCAGATAGTTAAGACACACCAGGGTACCTAACGACGATAGATTAAAAGAATTTTAATGGAAGGAGAAGGGTGATAAGAAGAGGAGGAACCCAAAAAAAATGGTTGAAAGAACTAAGGGAGGTAGTCACGGATTGCGAACAATAGGCCAAAGACAGAAAGAAATGTGCCAAAACTCAAAGTCCAGGGCCACTCAGCCTGTAGTGCTGCTATGTAGTTTAATGTTCGTCTATTATGGGTGTGAAATCAAAACCAAAAGAAAATGTAGCAATTTTGAGACATCTTCCATCTTTTAAATTTCCCACTTAATAACTACGCTTTACGTAATATTTCAGAATAAATTTTGTATTTTACGATTCTATTTAAGAAAGTTTCGAATCTATATAAATTATTGCTTAATTGAATGCGTTAATCTTGTTAATGGTATATATTTTCACATTTACATGTAACCCTCCTACGACTGTGCTATACGAGACCCAGAGACAGTACAAAAAGTGAGGTTGGGTTCTTAAAACGTATTAAAACCAAATAGTTTCTTTTACACCCATCCAAGCAACAACATTTTTATTAAAAATATTAACGTACTGTAAGCAAGGGTTTTGTGGCAAGTCTTTCGATGCATTACTACACAAATGTACTATTTCACGATCTCCAGATATCTCAAATTTGCATACAGTAGCTTCTTGTTTCGATATAAAGGTTCTCTTCAGCATTTTTTCGACCAAGGTTTCCTCGACATCAAAAAGTTGACGTGTTGTGTATGTATATAGCCTAAATCATTCAAACATCATATAAACAAAATGGCAACTACCTCACAGTAGTGCCAAAGCAAAAAAATGTTATACATTATACTGAAACCGGCGAGACTAAGCAATTACGTATTTATGACGTTCCATGACAACATCACACCTGAATAATAATACCTATTAATAACCCACATTTTTGTTTTCAATTAACTATTTTATTAATATTATAGGTGTTAGTAATCGGCGGGCGTATTTTCCTCACCAAAAACCCTTTCCTAGCTGTAAAAGCAAGGGTGTACGATAATCTCACAGGTAACTTCCTCACCAAACGTTGAAGTATCGGTGTATTAGAGAAAGTTAGGTATTCCCGAATTTAATATTAATGACTATGGATTCTGGGAATTAAAAGTGGTAGGTAGGTACGTAGTATGTATATATAGTTTCGAAACTGGAATTGAAGTCATTCGCACGCTATCGATTGCTCTGAGCACATCGGTAGTAATAGAATACATCAACCGGTATATTATATTATAATATAATATATTTTCCACAACACAGCGAAACCAGAAGAAATGGCTGGCACCAACGACAACGGCCAACGTATAGCAATGGATATATTGCAGAATATTGACACCTACGATGAACTGCAAAAGACAATGGAGAACTTTATGAAGATGATGCACAACGCCTTCGAAACCAAGATGAACGAGCTCAAGAAGAACGAAAAACCACCACGAAAATCCAACAAACGACAGAAGACAGAATCACCGGATATAGAGACGAGCAACATGTACGAAGCACTCCGCACGATCGACGAAGATACGAAGAAAGAAGAAACGACGCCAATGGACAGCAGCGAAGAAGAACCGACAGCCTCCACCTCCGCAGAGAAACCCGGGGTAAGTACCAACATCACAAAACCCACAAACACACACAAACAGCACAAAACAAACACAAAAACAGCAAACAACACAATCCAATTACCCAAAATGCCTTCTATCTCCCCAATTACAATCACAGACCCAACACAATGGTATCGAGTCCGAGATCTAATGAAAACACACAACATTCAATACACACAAAGTAGATCCGTCCCGGCCGGAGTCCAAATCACTCCATCAACAGAACAAGACTATCGCAATCTCAACCGAATTCTCAACGAAAAAGCCATTCAATCTTTCACATACCAACTCCGTAGCGAGAAAAAATTAAAAATCGTCATCAGAGGCGTACCCCAATTCCTAACCGACGAAGACATCAAAGCCGATCTAGATTCTAGAAACTATCCGATCGCAAAAATCACTAGGATGAACGGTAAAGACCGCCTTCCAGCCCCCCTTATTTTAATAGAAATAGACAAAGAATACAAGTCAATTTTCGACATCCACACAGTTTGCGGATTAGAAGTAAAAGTAGAGTCCCTCAGACTAAGAACAGACATCGTACAGTGTCACAGATGTCAGAAATTCGGTCATCAACAGCGTACATGCAACGTGAATTTCGCGTGCATGAAGTGCGGAGAGTCACACTCGACGCATGAATGCACAAAGCCGTCAACCACCCCCCCTAAATGCGCAAACTGTGGCGGAGCTCACCTCTCGTTCAGCTTATCATGCAAAAAGAATCCAAATAACCCAATAAACACACCAATACAAAAACACAAACTCATAGAAGCACCACTACCAAAACACAACGCGTGGACTCAAAGACAACAGACAAATAACATCACCGCAACCACACCCACACCCACAACCCGGGAAAATACACCAAAACCAACACTTAACTCACACGAAAAAGCTGACGACACAATTGCACTCATGATTGGGAAACTATTCCTAACATTTAGCTCGACAAACCCTACACTCCAACAAACACAAAGCTTTTTCGAACAAACAAACGAACTTACAAAACTTTTCCACGCACGCAGACAATGAATCACAAACACAACATTAAAATAGCCTATTGGAATGCACAAAGCATAACACACAAAAAACATGAATTACACGTATTTTTAGACGAACACCAAATAGACGTAATGCTGCTAAATGAAACACATCTAAAACCAAGTCACTCATTAAAAATACAAAAATACAAAACATACAGACACGATAGGCCGGTACAAAAAGGCGGCGGAACCGCTATACTCGTACACGAAACAATAAAACACAGCGAACTTGAATACAAAACACTCGATAAAATCGAAAACACAGGCATACAAATAAACACAAAAAGGGGACCGATAAACCTTTACGCAAGTTATCTTCCCTCCGGATTAGACATAGTAGAATCAGACATACAAACGATCTTCAATCAAAACACACCTACAATATTTGCGGGAGATTTTAACGCGAAACACCAAAACTGGAACTCGAAAGTAGCCAATAAAAACGGTAAAAAACTAAAGAAAATAGCACAAGACAACAACCTCAATGTAATCGGGCCTGTAGAACCCACACACATACACATACCAACGGGCACTACTGACGTTTTAGACATAGCAATACTTAAAAACATAACCACAACACATACAATAGAAACTATAAACGACCTCTCCTCAGATCATTTTCCAGTGATATTAACGCTTGACATGGACACAACTAGAACGAAAAAAACATTTAATAAGACAGACTGGGAAAAATTTAAAGAATCCCTAGTACTCAGAACAGTAAAAATTCACAACGCGAAAGACATCGATCAAGCAGTGATCACACTGGAAAATGACATAAAAAATGCAATAGCACAAACGACAAAAACTAAAACCATCGACACAAAACTTAACATCCCGACTGAACTAAAAATAAAATTACGACTCAAAAAAAACATACTTAAAGAATATAAAAGAACGCTAAATCCGGTAATAAAAACAAAATTAAACGCGATAACAAATGAAATAAAATCTGACATGATCGAACACTTTAATAAAAACTGGAATAACAAAATTGAATCCCTTAACACGCAAGATCAAACACTCTGGCAGATGACAAAAGCCCTAACAAACAAAAAAAACAAAATTCCACCGCTAAAAACAGCAAACGGACCGGCAATAACTGATAAAGAAAAAGCAGACGAATTCGCGAACGCGTTAAAGAAACAATTCGAAACGAACCCAACAATACCGAAGCATAACACATTCACAAACCAAATTGAACGGCAACGAAATACAAAAATCAATATAACAGATGGAGAAATCGACGCCACAAATACCGACGAAGTGGAAAAAATAATTAAAAACCTTAAAAACCGAAAAGCTCGGGAGCGGACGGGATAACTAACATTGCAATAAAAAACCTACCAAAAACCGGTATACAAATTATAACCGACATAATAAACGGAATAATAAAACACGGACACTATCCCGCGATTTGGAAACACGCGCAGATAATAATGATCCACAAACCTGGAAAAACAACAAAAACAACCGCAGATTACCGGCCAATAAGCTTACTTCCGTCAATAAGTAAGCTGGCAGAACGCGTAATACAGACAAGACTTGAAAACGAAGTCGAAAACAAAAACATAATCCCAAATTTTCAATACGGTTTCCGGAAAAATCACTCTACCACACAACAGGCACTAAGACTAACAGAACACATAACCGAAAAAATGAACATATCGACATCAACGGGCGCAATCTTTCTCGACATTGAAAAGGCCTTCGACCGGGTTTGGCACGCCGGCCTCATACACAAAATGAAACGTCATAAAATATCAAACACATTAATAAAAATAACCGACAATTACCTAAAGAACCGTACATTTAATGTCACAATCGGAAACGAAAAATCGACAATCGAACACATAGCAGCAGGAGTACCACAAGGATCCGTTCTCGGACCGCTCCTGTATAACATATACACCTCGGATATTCCCACAATAGAAAAATGTAATATCGCACAATACGCAGACGACACCGCTATATACATAAGCAGCAGACGAACATCGTACATACACAAGCAGTTACAAACCAATGTAGTCCTCCTAAAGGACTGGTACGACAAATGGAAAATTAAAATTAACCCACTAAAAACCGCGGCAATTTACTTCCAACACAGAAAACGACACAAAAAGCCGGACGAAGTCAAACTCGAAGGCCACACAATACACTGGCAGGAAAAAGTTAAATACCTCGGGGTCACAATGGACTCACAACTAACATACACGGCACATATTAAAGAATTAAAACGAAAAATAGGGTTCACAACACACGCACTGTACCCGATACTAAACGGCAAAAGCAAACTAACACTGGAAAATAAAATATTAATAATAAAAACGATAATACTCGCGGGCGCAACATATGCCGGAGAAATATGGCATCAAGCCAGCGAAAAGCAAAGACAATCGGTACAAGGGAAAATAAACAAGGTAATTAGACTCGCGATAAATGCACCGCGATACATGACAAACGCGCAGATATATAAAGAGACGAAACTCGAAACACTGGAAACAATAATATGCAAACGAACACTAAAAACAATAGAAACAATACAGTCACACGAAAACCCCACAATAAGAAAAATAATAAATCCAAAACGGAGACTAATTAAAAAAGACGGACTTAAGCAAATTAAAAGACGCGCAGACGATAACGATATCCAAATAGCCGCGAAAAAAATCAAAAATTAACAGATAAACAGAGGTCAACACAAACACACAAAAATGTAGCAAAACACACAGCATTCCATATAGGATAAACAAACGTAACACACAAACACACAACTACACACAATAACACAAAACATACACAACCCCGGGTAATGAAACTGGAGTGGAAATGGAGGCAACTCCGACCACCGAACAAAATCAAGAGGACTCATATAAAAGAATTGAAGTGCCATTTTTAATTGTTGCTCGTGTTAGATTGAGTTTATCTATTAATTTAACTGTATTTTGCGAATATTATAACAAAATGACAATTTCTTTAATTAAAAGCAATGGTGGCAAAGATTTATTGGTTTTCGAAAATTTTACGTTTTACAAAACAAAAGTTTTAAAAAGTGAAGAAGTGTTTTGGAGATGTATCCAAACCAAATGTAGTGCTAAGGTGTTTACTATTGGATCTGATCTTACCGTATCCAGAAGTGCTTCGTTTCATAACCATCAACCAAATGAAAAGAAACTGAATAGGAAAATTGTTTCAAACTCTTGTAAGCGGAAAGCAGTAGATGATATAAGTGAAAAACCGTTAAAAATTATACGCAGAACACTTGCGAATAATTTGCCAGCCACAATTACGACGACTGATATTAGTTATATCAGGAAAAACATGTACAACTGTCGCCGAAAAGTGATGCCCAGTGGACTTCCTTCCAATATTCAAGAAGTTCAAGAGGTAGTACAGACGTCTGCGCCCCAAACCAGCAAAAACGAATGTTTTCTGTTTATAAATTGTTTAAAAAGCAATATAATTGTATTTAGTTGTGAAACTAATATTCGCGTTTTAACCGAAATGGATATTCTGTACATGGACGGTACATTTTCTTATTGTACCAAATATTTTTTACAGTTCTTTACCATACACGGGTTAACTAATGGACATTATATTCCCTTACTGTATTGTTTACTGCCTAACAAAAACACTAAAACCTACATGGAACTTTTTTCTTTATTAAAATCCAACATATTTGAAGCTTATAACATTGAATTTTATCCAAAAATTATTTATGTAGATTTTGAAAAAGCGATACACAACGGTATTGTGCAAATCTGGCCTAACACTGAAATAAAGGGCTGTAGATTTCACTTACACCAAGCGTGGTTTAGAAAAATTCGGTCACTTGGTTTAACCTCAGAATTTAAAACTGATTCGGAAATAGACAAGTGGCTGAAACATATATTTGGTCTTACTTATTTAAATCCAAAAGATGTAGAAGATTGTTTTGTTTTTGAATTAATGGCATATAAGCCTCAGAATGCAATTTTAGACAAATTCGCCGATTATTTAGTTGAAACATATGTAGATAGTAATGCAATATTTCCCCCTTATTTCTGGGCGGAAGGAAAAGCTTCAATTTCTCATAGCACAAATGCATGCGAGTCTTTCCATTCACATTTCAATTCATCTTTCTACAACACACATCCTTCTATATATATCTTTATTGAAAAAATTAAAGAATTTCAGGTTGACACTTATGTAAAAATTCAATTATCAGGTTAAAATACAAATTGGTGAGGAAAATTCAGATTAAGAACGACCCTTAGTTCTGGTGAGGAAAATACCTTACGGATTATCTGACCCGAGCGGTTGGTGAGGAAATTACCTCCGCCCTCAGTAATTATCGGATTGTTTAAGTTAACAGAAGCACATTATATAGTTCTTTTAATAAATTATAAAGAGTCTGTATTTTTTATTATATTGACAGTAAAATTAGATGTTGTCATTTTGTCATTTTTATTTTCAGTACCGTTAATGCCGCTAACCTGCTGTCATTATACTTGTCATTTTCGTTAATTATTTACCTGCTTTCTATTTTAGTATTTGTCATGATTATCAGTTTTTTACGAAGTAATTTTGCGATATAGATCTTCATACAATTACTCCAGAAGTATGGGAAAATACTATTAATCATATCGAAACAGAAATACACAAATCCTGGGACGGAGAAGTGGGATTTGACAAAGACGATGCTGCTGAATTAATTATACATTTAGGTTGTGATAGTGATAATACTTGTAATTCAGACTCGGATTAATTTGTTGTGTTTTTTTTATATACTACATAATATCAAATTTAATGGGCTGCATAATTACTTAAAAATTTTAAGATAAAAAATGATAACAAGTTGTTACGTGTCCGTAACGCTCCACGCACCGTAACGATTATTTTTGTAATAAATTAATGTTCTCTTTAATATATTTTGTTCTGTTTCCAACGAACCTATCTGTATAGGTATCGATAGTCGTTTATTTATTTTTATTAATATATGTATTTGATTTCTTTTAAGTTTTTTTCTTTTTTTCTCGTACCTCAGTACCTGCTTTTTCAAAACGTAGGAAACTCTCACTTTGCACGAGACGTAAGTTAGCAGTTAGCCGATCTTGAGCGAGGTCACGTTTTTCCTCAATCACGGGTATCGTATCAATGCAGCCTTAGTGTAATTTATGAGAATGACGGCCCTTTGCGGGATTTTAATTGATAACGATACCGAAATTGATCGCCTATGCGATATCTCCCTGGGAGGAATTGAGTGATTGACTGAGGGAAAATAAACGTTAATCATTACCTCGTAAATAATTTGCAAAGCCATCGAACGTTTTATTCGGTACGTATCTGTGTTTTCTTTTGTTCTTTAGCTTATTCCGTTGTTTAATTTCTTTATTTAGATGGTCCCATCGTCAGGCGAATAAACACCCCTCTTATTCTGCACCGTTAGAGACGTTTTATCCAGGAAAACGGAGCCGACGTCTTCGAACTCCGCAGATAAGCTACGATATCTTTTACTTATCTAATCGTCATCATTTCTTTCAATTAATGATCTGTTTCATTGCCTTTACCTTTTTTTTTAAATTAACTTTTAATCAGCTTAAATAAACACCCAGGTGTTTCCCTACGAAATATCCTGTGTCGCGTGGCCAGTTTTTTTTATTGGTCTTTTTCTTTCTTCAGATTTTCCCAATGTTTTCTTTTCTAAGCGCTTCACGAACCAAGGTAAAATTTTAATGCCAACATACTTTTATTTTGTGTATTTTATGTGACAATTTTAGCTTTATACATCGCATATCTTTCAAACTTTATTATTAATTTTACACATATATATTTATTATTACTCATTAATAAAGACGGCAGACTATGTGCCCCAGCAGTGACGTTGCGTGGAGAGTTTAGCAGAATAACAGTGCGCTTACTTAAAAATAAATATATCGAACCCCTATACAAAACGTTAAGAAGAAACATAAATAACTTACCCAACATGTTTACATTGTTGCAAAAAAATGCGGATATGCGCGATGAAAAAACTGCACCATAATATATGTTTCTGTATTAGTCTCGGAAAGGTTCGTACGTAGCGACGTATATATATATATGTTTATATACAGAGAAGGATTGTTCGACGTTGAGAGATGTTATATTTGCATAGTTAAAGCGCTCTTTGTATCTGTACAACGGATCTTCAGTATTGGTAAAAAGTTGCCCTAATTTTATAAAATCTACATTTTTATCTAATACACTGTTAAATTTTTCACGGACACAATCACTTTTTTAATCTTCAAGGATATGCAGCACTAGTTTTACGTGGTCAATAATTGCTAATGAGTCCGATAAGGACAGCGCAGTGTTCTGTAAATTTTTTATTGCGTCCAGTATTGGAACGTAACTGTCGTAAATAATTTTTAAATTTGCTGCAACTTGAGGATTGTTAAATTGAACCTGGCTGAGCCGTATTGCAGCTGCTTCTTTGGCATCTAGTTGTAAAATCACTGATTTAATTTTTTCAAAATGTTTATAATAATAAAATGCTGCTTCTAACCAAGTACCCCATCGTATAAGAATTAGTTGCGGCGGCTCGGGTATATCAGGACACAGCGAATGAAATAGAGGAATCCGTTTCGGAGATTTAAGAAAAACCGCTTTCGTTTGTCCTATCAGTTGATCCACATCAGGATAAGTTGTACGTATAGTGTTTGTTACAAGGTGTAAAGCGTGAAGCAAACATGTGACATGCAGCAGGTTTGGTTGAATCGTTTTGAGTAAGTTTGCCGTGGAACATATAACCTTGGCAGCATCGGTAACTAACATTAACACTTGCTTCGGTAAAATCTCAAATTTGTGTAGTGTTTCTATTAATACATCATATATCGCTCTGGCAGAACACCCTTGCATTCGTTTACAGGTTAGTAAATAAGGAGGAGAAGGTCCTTGCAGTGTCAGCGTCCGTACTAGAATGGCTAGGATGGACTGTTTTTTAATATATGTAGTTTCGTCTATTGTTAGCCACAGGAATTTTTTTTTTACCGTATTTTTCGTACAATTTACAATTCTCTCACGCACTGAAGGTACGTAATTCCGTAGCGTACTTCTTGCTGGTAATTTCCACGTAGGATTGTATTTCTTCCAAAACTGACGAAACATTGGGTGTTCCACTTTCTGCATTGGTATATTGGTCGCAATTAACATCATTGTTAAATCACACACAAATTTATTATATGATCTGCGTCCACTATTATTCGATTTATGTTTGTCACTATTTATATGTCTTTGGCACTGACTTGCTTTCCAACTTAATAAAGTTGTTTCACAAACTAAACATTTCACTACGGTACCGTCATATATTAAATCGGGAAACCGATGTAAAAATTTCTTTACTACTTTAGCATGCAACCGAGTCGATGCATTGTTTCTACGCACTCCCGACATTTTGAACACGATTGTGTTAACAATGTATCGCTTACAACGTCTCAACGGCAACTGAATTGATCGTCGTACGCCTCTACTCGATCCCTCCACATCACGCTACTGTTCGGGCACATAGTCTGCCGTCTTTAATGATGATACTTTGTGAAACAGTATGCATATCACAAACATTGAAGATTTGATTAAAGTAAGAACACAATAGTGAAATTCAAGATCTTAACATATACCGATAGGTTCAGCCCGCTACGGGCCATACGCAACAATATACGTATGGAACGTAATGCGATGTGGCAACGTGTGTACGATGCCACTCCGCGTGCGCATACATAAGTCCGATGATCGAGAACAACAGATTGCCCGTCATTCGTATTTATCTGTGCAAACGTAAAGGTAGTTATCATGTCAGTGTATACAACCGCAGAGAAGGTACAAATAGTTTAGTGGTATCTTGCCTGCAATTCCTGTCGAACAACCGCTGATTTATTTGCTGTAGAGTACGTAAATCGGCCTGTTCCTTCGCATTCGACGATTGAAAGGATCGTAAATGCGTTTAGGAAATATGGCTGTGTAGTCGGAAATTGGCGCAAATGCCAACAAATTGACGAACAGCCTTATATCCCTCTAATACCTGCCGATCGGGAGGAGAGAGACGTGAGGGTTTGTTCGTTAGTTGAAATGGGCGACCTTAAGTGTATACGGCAAATTGCAGACGAAATCGGTGTTAGTAGAAGTACAGTAAAGCGGATTCTAAAACGCAACAAATATAAAAGTTACAAAGTTCGAAAGTGCCAGGAGATTTTTCCCGAGGAAAATTTTGCAAGAATGGAGTTTTGTGAGTCCGTGATGGAAAAGGCTAACAGGGACGAATATTTTATAAAAAATATTCTGTTTACCGACGAGTCTTCTTTTCCACGTTATGGCAAGCATAATCCCTCAGTCGTGCGATATTGGTCTCGAGAAAATAAACATCTAGCTCGTAATGTTAAAACTCAATACCCCGAAAAACTTAACGTTTGGGCGGGTATCTTGGGTGATAACATTATGGGGCCATTTGTTATCGACCGCAATTTGAATGCAGTAAAATATTTAGATTTGCTGTGAACACGAATTATTCCTGCTGTCCGTCAACTAAACGTCGATTTTGATGCAATTTGGTTTATGCAAGAAGGTTGTCCCGCGCATAACAGCAGATTAGTAAGAGGGTTTTTAGAAAACACTTTTCCTAATCGTGTTATTTCCGGGAGGGGTACGATAATATGGCCACCTCGATCACCCGATCTCAATCCCTGCGATTTTTTTCTGTGGGGTTATGTCAAAGAAAATCTTTACGGTCTTTTAACAATACCGAACTTGCAACAGTTGCAAGTTAAACTGTTTAGAATTTTCGAGACAATAACCCCTAGAAATCTCGAGGGAGTGGGGCGGGAGTTTTACAATAGGCTCGGCTATTGTTTGGGAAGAGAGGGCGGTATTTTCGAATCCTATATTGAGTGACTTTCTTAAAATTTAAATTTATTTTGCAGAATTATTGATTTTTTTACTTTTATCTTTTAGAAAACGTTATTGTTTTTTTATTACTTAAAATTACTTTTCCGTAGCAGCTAAGAATACAATAATAATAATAAATTGGACCTCGTTATGTCTGAAGCAAATGGGCAAATTACGTATACAGAACGAATATGCAAACGACTATATCCTTACGCGGTTTAAGTCTTACTAAATTCATAACTGCAATGTGCGGCAATTTAAGCTACTGCGCGTAGAGGGGATTCGCTGTTGCCACTTATTGCTGGTTATGGCCCGTTCCGAGCTGGTCCTATCGGTATACATTATGTAATATAATGATAGGAAATTAACAATTCTGCAGCAGCAGATTTGAAGTATATAGCATGATTGTATAATTTATTAGCTTTGGAGCTAAGTAATTGGTGTTACTCCCACACTTTTCAATAAGAAGTTCTAAAAAAAATTTGAGTCTTATAAATAATCTAGTTGAATAAGTTGTACTATCGTGAGCAATTGAAAGTTAACACTTTATTATGTTGGCATGTTGAAATTTCAAAATTTATCTAATGTATACAGTACTTTTGAAGTGTCAGTGTCAGCATTTAATCATAACATAAATGACATTAGCTTGACAATTTGGTAAAATTTACGCAGCTATAATAGTGCGTTTACTTTCAATTGCTCGCGATAGTACATACCAGAAGTTCCCTTTTTACTGCTTGTAGATAGGTTATTCATAGATTCCTTAATGGATATAATTGCTACAAATTTGTATGCATTAATATTTTCTATATACTTTGTTCTTTCATTTATACTTACATGTTGATGTAAGAGCCCCATAATTAGATGTATTAATAGATGATAAATTTAAAGAAACAACGGCTAATGATTCATGTGGTTCTCGATTACTGTTCTTTTGAAAAATATTCTTAGTTTTTGAAGTAATAAAAGTTTGTTGTGTTGCAATCAGCTTTACATCAGATTTATGTATTTTTTCTATAGAATATGGAATTTAAAGGAAGTTCCAAAAATATAAAATATTTTTATAAAATGACCAATTTAATTATAATTTTCTTTCTACGGTAAACTAACCATTACAAAAGAAGTAAAACATTAGAACTAATTAACACTAAAAATAAAAGCGAAGTTCATAAAAATACGAATAAAAACACAACGGTTTAATAAACACAACAAAAAGATAATGGCGTCAAAAAATGTTAACGTTAGTCCTAATTGGTTAAAATTATTCTGCCATCTATTTAAAAGTTCGCAAACTTGACATCTTTTATCCTTGTCTAACAATTATGTTTTATACACGGCAATTTTTATTTAAGTGAAATACCCCTGATGGCAGCACCAACGACAATGTCATGCAAGAACGCAATAACGATCGCAATAGGTTTTATTGAGTTAATATTGTGTCAGGTAGTGGTAATTAATGAAAATCATTGCAAATTGATATTATTTTAAAACATGACTTCCGCAAGTAGTACCAGTGCAAGGTCGTTATTTGCCGACTCTAAAATGCGATTAGCTGATAGAGTTCAAGTTAATGTAAACAATATAGCGTCATTGGCACGTCAAATTGTTCGTGGTTCTAAAAGTAACGAGGTATATTAATAGATGAAAAGTATTTTTATATAGTAAGATGCTATTTGCAGATTTTAATGCATTCTGCCAGAAATTTTGCTATACAAGAACATGCGATTAGAGAAAGTGAGGCTAACCTAAAAAAAATACAAAGTGTGTGCGTTCATTTAGGTTATCAACATGATTCAATACTACAATCTTGTCAGAAGATTGAAGAAGTAAAGGAGCAAGTGCGTGCAATGCAAAGATAGTGATCAATATTAAGTTAAAAAAATTGTTTTAATCTTTTAAGTGTACTCTAGTTGGCAGCTCCAATCGCAAAAACAAAAGTTCCATCTAACCTTGACTGTCAATTATATACACCTTGTGTTATATCTCAACCTGTTTTATTTTCTTATTTTTAGAGATTCTTTTGACATCTAGTAGTTAAATTATTGTATGCAAGCTTAAAATACTTTATATTGTGGTGGTAAGAGTAATGTAAATAGTATATGCTAAATAAATAATATTTAATTTTCGCTTTTTTTTATGTATTATAATGTCATTTTAGAACTTTTGTGATGTAAGTGTTAATCTCGTTTTTATAAATTCTTTTTTATAGAGATTATACATCAGACATGTCTACATTATTTAAATTGCATCAAAGGTACAAATGGTCTCCAATAAGTTCAAAAATTTATCAAAGATATCAACACACCCAAACTCAAACGAAAAGACTGCCAAAATACCAACCTATTGATGTAGTTCCTGTATTTCGTAGAGCTAGCAATTTTACTGACAAAGTAGCTTTACGTGATTCATTTGGTTATTACACTTATGGAAATTTGTTTATGGGCGCAAAAGAACTTTCAAATGAGGTGTCACAAACATTAAGTGATGGTAATGTTTTAAACCAGAAAGTGTTATTTTTGTGTGGAAATGATGTAAATTATGTTTTAACTCAGTGGGCTATATGGATGTCAGGACATATAGGTTAGTAAATTTCACATTTTTTTTTTACATATGTATAGGTTGATATTGTATTTTATAGGGATTCCATTAAGTCCATTGCATCCACAAAATCTATTGGAGTACTATGCAAATGATAGTAATGCAAAATTAATTATAACAACCTTAGAATATGCCGACCTTATACAGAGAGTGTCAAAAAATTGCAGAACTAAATTATTAATACTTGATGAAAAACTAAGACAGAATGTGACTCAAATGAATCCTACAAAAAAATCTGATATGGAAGGAGGACTTTCACCAGATTTTTATAATAAAAATAATGCAATGATACTTTATACAAGTGGCACTACTGGAAATCCAAAAGGTAGACCACAGTCATTAAGTAGATATAAGTATGATTAATTTAATCAATAGCTACTATTTGCTAAAATCATACATTAATCTATTTTTTTTAATTTTAAATGTCTATTGCACTCACATGAAGCTAGACCACCAGATATGAAGCCACATACTTGGAGTGTTTATGCAACGTAAACATTTTGAAAACGCTAATTTTTTTTTACGAATTTTTAATTAATTGGTGTACAGTAATAGCTGCAATACTACATAAACGCGATAGCAGTTATAATTTTAGATAAATATTTTTCAATTAGCATTTCAAATATATTTATTTTAATAATGTGCTTGTACCATATGGGCAAAAATTGTTTAGATAAGGGATGGCCATGGTTGGGAGGATCACTGTCTTTGATAGGTTCGGTTCTACATGTTGGTTGGATGTCAGTTTTGATTTGAATTTTTATTGGACATGAATTAAATGTCAGTTTCGATAAGTTTTATTCAACATGATTTAAATGTCAGTTTCGATTTGAAGTTTTATTCAACATGATTTAAATGTCAGTTTCGTTTTCAAGTTTTATTTAACATGAATTAAATGTCAGTTTCGATTTGAAGTTTTATTCGATATGGTATTCTCGCAAATTATACCACCAGCTTAGCTAGTTGAATTTTGACAACAGTTTCCTGATCTTGTGCTTTTAGAATCTGTCTTTTCCAATGTGATTCGAAATTGTGTGCGATTGTTCAGAGAAACAGGAAGCGTAACACATAAGGGCGATGGTGGCAAGCACCAACGAAGACTCACAGCAAGTTCCTGTATCTTATGTCATGTAGAACAATTTTGAGGAGGACATTGGTTTATTTCTTTACAAGATCATAACAGGCGCGTGTTATATTGCCAATGGTTCACCCAACATTTATGCACAATGACCTCTTGGATTTTACATTCCTTACAGATGAGGCGTGATTTCATTTGTCACGGTATATCAATTCACAAACAATGAGGTGGAGTGCTGAAAACCCTCACATGTTTTGTGAGTCTCCGTTGCATTCCCAGAAAATTGAAGTATGGATTGGTGTTTCTCGCAGACGATTAGTGCCCCTATTCTTTGAAGGAACGATCAATGCCCAAAGGTACCGAGACAACATCTTATATCCCTTCATAAACCAACTTCACGAAGACGAACTACAACAGGGATATTTCCAACATGATGGTGCCACTTCTCACACGACTCGGCAATCTATCGCTTATTTACTAGAATTTTCTGATGATCGTTTGATCAGTTTACATTGTGAACCTGAATATCCGCCAAGATCACCAGATTTGACTGTACTAGATTACTTAGTTTTTCCACATTTGAAAAACATAATTTTTAAGATATCACACAATTCTTGAGTTGCGAAACCGAATAGTTGAAGAATGTTCTAATATCACACCCTAAATGCTCTGAAACGCATTTAAAAACATGAAAAGGCGTGTAAATTTATGTTTGCGTGAGAATGGTGGCCATTTTCAACAACAAATGTAATAAATTGAAAATAAACCCATACTTCAATTACTTTATTTGACAAGCTGATTAGCTAACATAACCAATATAATTACAACTACTTCAAATCAAAACTGACATTTAATTGGCATATCAACGACAGTAATCCTCCCGACCATGGCCATCCCTTACCTAAATAATTTTTGCTCATATGGTAATACTAATATAGCAAAACTAATAGGTTTCACAATTTTGGATTTATCATACCTTAGAAAGCAAACCTTTATAGGTCTGTGATAAAGAGTCAAACTAAATCAACAAATCTGTTTTATTGAATAAGATATTATGAACGCAAAATCTTTGATCAGAACTATGAAGAAGTAAATGTATCTAGTCTAGTATATTAGAAAGACAAAATTGCTTCTTGGTTTTCGGTCTGAAACCCTTGACACTGCTTCTTTCCTAATCGACGTTTCGTCCACTGTTGCAAGAGACATCTTCAGGGTTGCTACTACTGTTGCTGCACTGGAAATAAAAATTGACTGAACTGAAAATTTGTTTGTTTGGAACGGGGTTATATAGGAGCTGTTGTTCCAGATCACTGAAGCGTCACGATTACGATTGAGTTTTTAAGAAAGAAGGGTTTGCCAGGTGTTGTGTAAAAGGTATAACTGGACACCAAATTAAATTTCAATTAACTGCCATCCAGAAAGTATAGCAGACTCCTAAAATATCACGGTTAGGTTCTTCAGTTAAATTTTCATTATTTAGCATTAAATCTGTCGCTCCATTTGCCGAATACCACCCCACACTAACATAGACCCACTACCGTGTTTTATTGTTAGTTCAAACCACTCAGGTTGTTCTCTCCGACGAACTTACTGGCAGCTTCTGCTATCGAAATCTTCAAATTTCCGTTCATAGTTATAGAACACACGGTTTTACATTTCTGCCGTCCAATCTTCTATTGCATATTGTAAATATCGTTTTTTTATTACCATGATGAAATAGTGGTTTACGAAAAGCAACACAACTCTTAAGTACTTACTTAATTAACTGCCTCCTCACACAGGAAGTCGTCATTGTGTGATTATTCTTCACTTTGAGAATTCGTCTCTTTAGTTTGTCTAGAACAGAACCGACTACTCTAAATTTTTTGATGAATTTCTTAATGAAAAGTCTTTCATTGGAGACTGTGGTTAAGTAAAAAACTTAAAAAAGATGAAATCCATTACCACATTGATATGCATATACTAAATACGATTTTGACAACTCAGTTGTCATCCTTAGTAGTAAAAATAACAGTGTTGAACATGGGGTACAGTAAAGCTAAAGCTAACACAAAAGTTGCAAGACTGTCCAAGACATCCACGTACACACTGAGTGCATACGTGGACCTCTTGTAAAGCATCGTGATTCAATGTGACAAAGTTATTTATTCCTAATGACGATGACAAGTTAGTTATAGAAATAGGTATTCAGGATATGGATATTAATGTGGTAATGAGTTTTAAACTTTTTTTTTAATGAACTGCTTAATTACTCTTTTTGAACATTCGTTTTTTTTCAGAAATTGGTAACGGTATTTGTTCTTCATAATGTAACACTATTGTTTGACGTTCATCGATACGTACTCGTCCCACTGAAAATTGAAACACTGCGGAAACAACGAAAATTTAGAAAATCAACAAAGTCAAATCGAATAAAACTAAACTAATACATTGTTGAAAAAAACCTTCAACCATTTCATGGTAGGAATTACAGATATATCAAATTATTCGTCACTGAATCTCCTACTAAACTTATATAAATAGAAATCTTAGAATACTTATTTCATCAAACAGTTCAACAACTAAATGATACTAGATACTAATTGCATTTTATAAATATTCCTAGACATTTTAAGTCTTAACAAAGTAATTAACTTGGCCTGTGTGTGATCTATAAAATATGTTTATAGTGCCTAAATATGATTTATGTATTTGGTTTGAAACATATTTACACTACTGTATATGCACCAGTATCTCCTCAACTAGATATTATCAATATGCAATATATACAGGGTGATTCGTTAGTCTCTTTACAAACTGGCAATGAAAACTAGATTAATTTCATGAAGAAATGTTCATATGAATGTAAGTTCTATCTTTCTTTGTTAAGTAGGGTGTTTTAAATAATGATCTCTTTGAACCCTAATGAGTAATCATATTTTAAGAAAATAAAAAACATTTATTGCAAACAACAGAAAGCAGCATGTTCAAAAATTAGTTCATTCTCTTGAATACACAGTCGACAACGACGAACTAAATTCTCCTGCACATGTAAGAAATTAGTATTATTTATAATATGAGTTACAGCATCTCGAATCCTCTGCAATAATTGAAGACGATTATAAAATTTCTGCGGTAGAAACAAGTTGCTAGAAAATGACTCCATAAATAAAAATCGCAAGGATTTAAGTAAGGTGATATAGGTGGCGATGGTATAGGATCTCCGTTATCAATCCGTTTATTTGGAAAATGAGCCATTCGTTCAGTTGTCTTTCTCGGTAAGGTGAAGGGAGCTCCGTCATGCTGATGGCACATATCTTGCATCAAGTGGAATGGAACGTCTTTCAGAATATCAAGAAATGTGCTCAAAACGTTATGGTACTTTTCTGTTTTTGAAGTTCCATCAAATACATTTTCAATAAATTTCTGTTGAAAATTACACGTTCTGGTCGCACGTGGATTGTCCAGAGACCAAATATGGGCATTATAGAAATTATTATTATCTCTTGAAAAATTTAATTTATCTGACCACAGCATTTTTGAAAGAAAGTAATGGGCATATTGTTGCAAAATCACGTGCCAAAAATTTAATCGTTGTTGAGCATTTCCCTGATGCAATACTTGTACACTTTGTCGATGATAAGGGTGTAGCCTCTCGCAATGTAGAACTTGCCACATGCAACATTTTCAAGACCTTCAATATACATATACATCATGGGGGACGAATGGACTTTGAAGGAACGGCAGTACTAGTTATGCGAAGTCTTCTAAAGACTACTAAATATGGAATGTGCCGCATTTATTAAGAAATCTGTTTCGATATTCTCTCGCTGCATTACGTACGAACGTTTCCATTACAAATCCATATATAAAAACAATGTCCGCATATTCTTTGTTAAAAAATGTATGATTCGTTGCTAAATACTCTTTTTACAAACCGTAACAAACTATTATTGACAGGTTATCTTTTTTATTTTACTAATTTTTTTTATGATAAACCATAGCTACCTACTACCATTAAATCCTTGCGATTTTTATTTATAGGGTCAAGCAACTTGAACATTTATTGTAGTACAATATGAAACAAACATGTAAATAATTTACATATCTGTAACTATGCATATGGACAATACACCTCGTATTTTCAGCATTTACTTCTGCTTAATACATATGTTTCTGCCATCTAGGCGTCCTCAGTTAAGCTAGTGAAGCAATGTATACAAATTAATACAAACTTGTTATAAACAACTGGTTTGTATCTGTATTTAAATTTACTGAAATAGCCCGCATAGATCAAGCAAGTTCCGTCCTATAAGAAGACAACTATTTAATAATTGACATCTTACGGGCGAAAGAGACTTTGTCTGGAGGGCTACCTATCGTTCGAACAGCTAAGCTGCTACGGGAAACGATAAAATACGTATGTAGATGTAGTCCATTAACGACCAGCCAGATGGCGGTAAATATGCAAAAAGGTTTTGTTTAAGTATGACAATACGTTAAGCACGTATAAAGCGTTTGTACAATATGAAACAAACATGTAAATAATTTACATATCTGTAACTATGCACATGGACAATACACCTCGTATTTTCAGCATTTACTTCTGCTTAATATATATGTTTCTGCCATCTAGGCGTCCTCAGTTAAGCTAGTGAAGCAATGTATACAAATTAATACAAACCTGTTATAAACAACTGGTTTGTATCTGTATTTAAATTTACTGAAATAGCCCGCATAGATCAAGCAAGTTCCGTCCTATAAGAAGACAACTATTTAATAATTGACATCTTACGGGCGAAAGAGACTTTGTCTGGAGGGCTACCGTCTTCTTATAGGGCGGAACTTGCTTGATCTATGCGGGCTATTTCAGTAAATTTAAATACAGATACAAACCAGTTGTTTATAACTGGTTTGTATTAATTTGTATACATTGCTTCACTAGCTTAACTAACGACGCCTAGATGGCAGAAACATATGTATTAAGCAGAAGTAAATGCTGAAAATACGAGGTGTATTGTCCATGTGCATAGTTACAGATATGTAAATTATTTACATGTTTGTTTCATATTGTACAAACGCTTTATACGTGCTTAACGTATTGTCATACTTAAACAAAACCTTTTTGTATATTTATTGTAGTCTCAATATTGCTTTCTGTTGGTTACAATAAATGTTTTTGATTTTCTTAAAATATGATTACTCATTATTGTTCAAAGAGATCATTATTTAAAGCATCTTATAACTTCTTAACAAAGAATGATATAACCTACATTCATATTAAAATTTCATCCTAAAATTACATCCAGTTTTCATTGCCAATCTTTGTAAATAGGCTGATGAACCAGCCTGTATATATTAAATGTCTTCTAATGTTCTTGCAGTTGTATAATATCGAAGCATTCAAATGCCAGATGCCTGCTCCAGATAAAGGCGAATGAGATTTCGTTGCAACGTCGAGATAGAGGTTCTTCTCAGAACCAAATCCACACGCAAACCGAAAAACCACTTCGATATATACATATATCAAAACAACAACACCTGGTGGATTAGCAAGAAGAAATTGCATATCGATGCGACAATTCACATCAAGCTTTGATACAAAATAATACAAATCTGTATAGAAACAAATTTGTATCTGAATGGACACACAGCACGTATTTACCAGCGTTTGCTTCAACCACCAGACGCATGCATTTCTGTCTAACGACGTTGTCAATGACGGATTTACGAAGACCTGGTCTTCGTAAATCGTCATGTATATTCAGATACAAATTGTCTTTATACAGATTTGTATTATTTAGTACCTGGTGAATATTGTCATTATGCACAAATTCCGCCATTCGTTCTGTCTTTCTCGCCTTATTTCGCGCTTTTTCGCATATGAATTGGTTCACTACTTTCGTATTTTCCATTCTTATAAGATGACCCCCACCAATTTCTATGCACTCGGTAAAACTTGCCAGTGACTGTACACCTAAA
Source organism: Melolontha melolontha (assembly GCA_935421215.2). Lineage (NCBI taxonomy): Eukaryota > Metazoa > Arthropoda > Insecta > Coleoptera > Scarabaeidae > Melolontha > Melolontha melolontha. The sequence continues at coordinate 112,849,280 of OW285236.1, read as the reverse complement.
TGCTGTCGTATTTGGGTATTTCTTATTCTGCCCTTCTGAGTGACTCCTGTAACTCTCAGGTATCTCATTTCTACTGCCTGTAATTTATTCACTTTGCGTTAGTTTTCATGTCGCAGCCAAGCGTTAGTATCGGTCTACATATCGCTTTGTATACACTCATTTTTTGTTCTCTCTATTACTTCTTTCTTGCTTACAAACCCTCTGTTAATGACCTAAATATTGAAAAATGTTGACTTGCTTACTTAATTTTTACACCATTGATTTGTATATTCATTTTTCGTTCTTCACCAACTACCATAACTTTCGTTTTTTCTTTATTCATTTTCATTCCAGATTCTTCAAGAACCTTGCCACATTCTTTCAAACTCTTTTGTACGACGTCACTTCGGAAACGCCTGTGTCTGCGGTTGAAGTAACCACTGGTTAAATATGTTTTATACATATTTATATTATTTGTATACGCTTGATGTGTTTACACGTTGATATATTATTTTTTTGATGTATGGAACCATTTATTTACAAGTTAATGGATAGTGCATTGACATTGTGATTTATTAGTGCAAATATAAATAACTCGAAGAATCAGTAGCTACAACATGAAACTCAATTCCAGGACCAAATTCCTGAAAGCTTTCATTGGAATATGCAATTAGTATTTGCTCTTATTGCCAACATAATGGATATAAGACAACGGCCACCATTTTGATCCTTGTAAATATCTGGATATCTCCTTTTGTAGTTCCGTAAAATTTTATTTATTTTATCACCTCTTGTAAATTTCAAAATTACACTTTGCTTTTTCCATAATTGCTGCCATATATCAAAGTGCATTTCCACTCATAATCGAAACTAAGAATAGAACATGCCTTGTATACAAGTTGCGTTTTTCTCAAAAATATTTTTATTTTTAAAATATTCTGCCCAAATTAATAAAAGAAATGTTTAATCCAATCACATTATCTATGCAAAGTAAATAGTTGCGATAGTGTTTGTTTTGTTTTTATAACATTGTCACGCACTGAGTTCAAATTAATTTTTTTTCTAATTTTGTAAGCTTTAGGTGCTTTACATCTCATCTCTTTCAAAAATTGGTAAGTTTAAAACTACAGTTTTTTCTTTTAACATTCATCACCCGTTTCCATGTAGAACCCTATTGCCTGGTTTGGTAAAGATGAATGACGATCTCCAATGCTCAATGCACGTACTTGAATCACAAAGAAATTGTCCAAGCCATTTCGTTAATTAACGATGGTAGGAGTCAAAGATACGTTGGTAGGGTGTTAGGTGTCCGACAATCGACAATTTCAAAAGTGGTGCGCAGGTATAGAGAAACTGGGATATAACAGGAGACAGGACAAGGTAGGAAGCGGTCAACTACGCCATAGACTATCGCCTTGCGAATAAGGCATTGTACTGCAAGACAGATAAAAAACGTAAATGTTACATCTCAGACGGTAAGGAACCGACTCAAAGGATAAGGGATACGTACAAGAATACTGGCCAAAAGCCCCATACTCACTAAAGAACATCAAGTTCACAGACTACAACTTGCGAGAGATCACATCGTGATTGGACCGCTGAAGATTGGGCTAACGTTCTGTTCACAGACGAGTCTAGTTATTGCCTGTTCTCACCAGATAGACGCCTGCCAGTATATATATATATAAGAGATAGTGAGCGCTTCACTCGGTGCAACTTCAGGAAAACCACAAATTTCGGAGGTGGTTCGATTATTGTATGGAGAGGTGTATCTTCCGAGGCTAAGAAGAAGTTGGAGGTTATTCATAATGGCTCTATGACCGCAGCTAGGTACATTAGGATTGTCTTAGAGCCTTCTGGTTCCATTTGCACCTTACATATGCCCGGATTTTCGTTTAATGCATGATAACGCTCGCCCCCACATCGCCAACATTGTATAAAATTACCTAAATGAGGTCGACATACGTATTTTGGAATGGCCAGTTTAAAGGGCGGACATGAATCCAATCGAGCATGTCTGGGAGCACATTGGGTGGGCACTACGAACCAGACAATTTCCACTAAGAACGCTAGAAGAGTTTGAAGCAGTGGCCACTGAAGAATGGAAGCAAGTGGGTCAAGACTACATCAGAGGTTTTATTGAGTCTTTGCCTAGGCGGATGGCAACCCTAATACGGGCCCGAGGCGGAAATACTCATTATTAGTGAAAGTTTCCGTTAATTAAATTTTTTGCGTTGGTGTTAGTTTTTCGATGGTTATGTTTATAAAGTTGCAGTCTTTGGTTTTTTCTTTGCATTCTGTTCTATTTTTAATGTGTTTGTGTACTATTTAGTTATAGAATATAAAATGTTGAAAAAATTAAAAATTACCCAAAAAAGTCGAGTGATTCCATAATTTTTTTGCGGAGTGTATATTTGTAATTAAAAGTAAAAGCTATTATAATTAAACATCTATTAAATCGTTTGAAATATTTTAGTTGTTTACCTTCTAATATAAAAAAAAAAGTTTGCCAAGACAAACAGTTAGATCAGTGAATATTTCTAAATTATTATTTTCTGATATTCGTATGTTGGTGACTTAAATCATATCTGTGTCAAGCTGAACGCCCGTTAATAAATTACAAACGTACATTTAAATACACTTTTTAAAAATCAACTGAGCTCAAATGTGTTTGACAGATTTTTTTTAATGTATTTTAACATATTACAGGTGTACTTTTGTCTCATAAAAACATCGTTTCTCAAATAACTTGCTTAATCGACGCATGGAGATGGACAGAAAAAGATACATTACTTCATACATTACCATTACACCACACTCATGGTATCGTTAACGCTTTACTTTGTCCTCAGTACATAGGAGCTAAATGCATAATGTTACCCAAATTCGATTCTAATACAGTATGGGCTTATTTGCTGGGAATCAATGCAAATCCTGACGACAGAAGAATTACTGTTTATATGGCAGTTCCAACAGCATACTCCAGATTAATCAATGAATACCAAAAAGTGTTTAGCGCTGACAGTAAAATGGTTGAATATATTCGAACGACACTTAAGAATAAAATTCGATTAATGGTTAGCGGTTCAGCACCTCTTCCGCCCAATATTTTCAAAAAATGGTTTGAAATAAGTGGACACAAGCTGTTAGAACGATATGGCATGACTGAAATCGGAATGTGTTTATCAAATTTGTACGACTCAGATCGTCAACCAGGATATGTCGGTTTGCCTTTACCGGGCGTGACTATTAGGTTAGCACGTAAAATAGACGATGGTGAAGATAATTACTTGAATCTTCTGGAAAGTACGAACATTAAAGGGGAGGTAAACACAAAATTTATTAACTGGGACCAATCTGATGATCCCATTGGTGAATTGCAAGTAAAAGGAGACAACGTATTCAAAGAATATTATAACAAGCCTCTTGCCACACAACAAGAGTTTACAATTGATGGTTAGTACAATTTAATTTATACTAATTTCTCTTTATTATTGATTAGAACATATGCGAATATATTGTATCAAATATACTGTTTCGCGTGATATAAATGTGATTCATAAAATTATCTACTAGTCATTGCTGGTTTTTAATAGTTTTTGAAATAATTGTTTTATTTTATTACCAAGGATGCCCTGATACTAATAATTGCAAGAAAAGATTTTTACTTAGTGTCACTGAATGTGCACAATTTTCAACAATGTCATATTTACCAGTAGTTAGACCAGTATTAATTTAATGCACATTTATATATTACTATCCGAACATTCCGCTTATTCTTCTAGTAATCTGATAAAAATATATTTTAATAAAATTAATAATTTAACATTTGAAGAGTTTATCAATAAAAAAAAATTATCGACGATAGCGCCATGGTAAGTCACTGACGTAATGCTGGGGGTACCGGTATTGAATCCGGGGGTATAGGTAAATTGCACGCCAAATCCCCAGGTCACTGTAATACTATAGGTATTTTGCACTCCGTCTTCTCCATTACCTATTTAATCTGACTGGTAAATTGCACTCTAAACATGAACTAACTAAAAACAAGGAATTTTCTGTTATATTTTATTTCTATACATATAGTTACAAAATTTAACATAAAAATACTATTATAAAAATATCATTTATTACAAAATACATTCAATAAGTATGAAAAAAAGCATTAAATAATTATGTGGTTATCCTTTGGGAGTACTATGGTAATATATAACTTTTAAGCAGGCATGTCTTTGTATCGCTCCGCTTCTTAGTTTGAATATCATACTGTTGATGAATTCTTGACGGCACTTAACTTTGTTTTAGCGATTATTTGCAAACTATGTATTTTACGTGTGTCTATTTGAAACTCCAGAGTTTTTACAGAAAAATATATATTGCCGGGTGTGAGCAGTAAAAAGAATCGTTAAAACGTACATGAAATGATTCACATGCATTAGTAGTTCGTGTTAATGTTGCGTTGTTTTCCGCCTATATGTGTGGTGGAAAGTCAGTGTCATCAGAAATATAGTTTTCTAATAAATAATCCGCGTACGTATGAACGTCGGCGTTGTTGTGAATTTCTGCAAACAGATCCATCGCAAAAGAATCGCCAATTTCTTCTGGAGGTAGAGTGAAAACATTTAGAGAATAGCACAAACGTCATCACAAAACGCACGAACACAAATACTAGAGGCGTAGGTGATTTCGAGAGCAGAGATATTAGGGGTGATTTTTGAAGAACTTTATAATTGTGAAAATTATATTTTTTCATAAAACTACAATATTTCTAATGAATTTAATTAATATTGGGGAAGCAAATTATTATTTATCGAAGTATTAATGTGAATCTTTAAATCTAACTCGTTATGAATATTGCTGCTAGTATAATTTAAATAAAATTTTTCGCTTCATAAACTTTCTTATTTTAGAAAATGATTTTGAACTCAGCGTAGCAGTTAAAGTTTATTTTACATTTATCAAATCAGAATTATTATAATTTGAAATTTATATTGGCGTATTCCAAGCTACAATAAAGATACATATAAATATTTTTTCATGTTATCTAAAGAGTATATTGTTATAATTAATACAAGTTACCGTCTGTAAGATGAAATTATTTAGAAAATTTTATTTTTGCCAAGTAATATTACAATACATATGCAATAAAAACAATAACTAATACATGTATGTTAATACCAGTATATACCGGGTGTATTATGAAAAACCTTTGGGGCTGTAGCTTCCTTATATTTTATCTGATTTTAATGAATGATATGTCAAACTAAATCGTTTTTAAAGCACTGTAACCTGTTTATTAAAAAAAAAAATTTTTGACAGACAGTAGTAATTTTTTTTTTTTTTGTACATTTTTTTTTTTACTTATTCTAATAAACATTTATTTCCTGAAGACACCTCCATTAAATTGAGTGACAAATTTATTATTATTAAAAAAAAACTACGAAATTTGCAGAAATCAAGCTATCATATATTTTAATGAATCAAATGTTCGAAATTGGCCCCATTTTGTTCCAGACACATTTGACACCTTCTATTAACTCCAACTGCTGCGTTTAATATAAGATTTGGTGGTATTTCATGACAATAGACTTACTGACTAGCTATAATCTGACTGAACCTGATCGTACTTATGCACACATTCATTGGCAACCTCGCTATGTCTTTCTTTACTTTTCTCTTTCCGCTGATCTGGTAAAGTAAAACACAATTTATTTACAGAAACATTGATTTTTAATTTTTAAAATTATTCTCCACAGCCATTACATTTTTATATCCGTCAAAACCAATCTTGAAAACATTTTCTCCAATCTTCTGGCCGTAATTTGTTTATTTAATTTTTAAAGGCATCAACCGCTTCTTCGGTCGATGTAATTTATCCTTTACCCGCGGAAATAAGAAGTCATTTGGTGCTAGATCTGGGCTATACGGTGAATTTCTATGTTATGGGCGTTTAAATACTCAGTTGTTCGAGCGGCAGTGTGGGTCCGACCGTTATCTTGATGCAAGAATGATCCTTCCTCTTTCGCGTTTTTCGCGAACATTTTGGAGAACCTGAGGCAAGTAAACTATAGTCGATTAACAATACGTCTATCCTCCAGTGCTACAGTGGAAACATGCCCAGTAATTCCAAAGAATGTGGCGACCATCTTATTTTGCCTTTTGTCACGAATAACTTCTGTTGGAGCCGACTCATTCTCAAAAACCCAAACTGACGATTGTTACTTTTTTCAGGATCATAGCAGCATACCCATGTTTCATCACCAGTGATGATGTACCCTAAATGAGACGATCCACGGTCAAAGTGATCTAGTGTACATCTGCACCATCTCACACGGTCTTCTTTTTGAATTGAAATCAAGTTGTGGGGAATCCACCGAGAACAATGCTTACGGACCTTGAAATGTTTGTGTAAAATAATGTTAATTACTTGCACACCAATCTTTAAAGTTACTTGAATGCTTCTGACAGTAGTATGTCGGTTCTCTTCAATCAATGTTCCGAATAAGAATAATATTTTTTTCTGTAACTACCGTTTTTTAGCTTAGGAGAAAACTGTCATTTAAGAAAATTAATTATACCACCGCTTTACGGTAGCGAAGGAACACGACTTGTCACCAAACACTCGATTAATTTCCTAAAAACATTCTTTATGGCTTAAGCCACGGTAGCAATTGTAAAAAATGACAGCTCGATAGTGCGCCTTGTTCAGTTCCATGACTTATTAAAGGATTACTTTAAACTTATGTAACTTACAAACAGTCAGGTATATTTGACAACTGTCACTATAACTAAACTTGTAACAGCTAGGATTGAAATTGTCAAACAAAATTTGTCGCAAAATATCATCGCCTACTAAATAGGCTCAGCGGAAAGAGAACAGCCCTCATATATTTACATTTGGTAAATATTCATTTCTGACATATAATCCAAATTTCACGGGTTATGAACAAATTATTTGAATGAGCATAAAATCCTGCAAAATTAATAAAAATTAGCACAAAAGATGAAGTAAGCAGTAGCGTGTACATATTCATTTTCACTATTACTCTTATTTATTTCGATTAATCGTCTATGTTCAAAACTTTCAGCAAACCTTTGTTCAGTACACGTATACAGGCAACATTTTGTATTAAATAATGCGTAAGTATTATCAAGAACAGCAAAAGTGCATGCAATTTAGCTGACAAACTTACTATATTTCGCATCGTGTCATATAGGCTTTAGAAATGAAAGATATGGAATGGTTGTAATATTGACTTTCGACAATCGTGACAATCCTTACCAAATAAAGGTAGCCGTGCGGTTTATAATTCTAAGAATTTCACTAATTTAATTACTGCTAATATTATTGAATTATATAGATTCAATTTTTGCATTTATTAGTGCTTGTGAAATTACGTTGTTCTATTGCTATCTTTTGAAAAATTTTAGATATTTTAACCTTTCGACCGGCTACTTTGGTTTTGAAGATAGCGCTGTTATGGTCTGTTACTTGCCAATCGTATTGTCATTTTATTAATAATTTGTTATTAGCATTTATGTTTTCCTCGTCAAATTTTTGCATAGCATCCCTGTGTGGTGTTTCAACTCAATCTTAATTACTCGACATTTAGAAAAAACAGCGTATATGTATATTTAATATTTATTTACCGTATGGCTTACATGAATTTAGATTTAAATAACGTTACATATACAGGCAACACACATAAAATATAAATATAAGATTTATAGGCATATCGCGAAAAGTTCGTTTAAAGTTAATTTTGTTAAATTAAGGCCATTGATCCAGTAAAACATTAGTTAGGAAGTTAGTAGCTTTGAAGAAGTCATTCATCTCACCTCCATATGCCGCAAGGAGGCACTCAGTTGCAATTTGATGAACAGCTAGCGGAGTTCGTCGCAGTCGTTGCCCAGTAGTCGGTACCCATTTATAGAACGAGTCACGTCAGACGCCGTGGGACGTCTTATCTTATTTAGTATCCTCCATTCCTGGTAAGGGCACGGTAGGGTCGGTGATATGGGCTGCTTAAACGGGCTTCAAAGCCTCCTAATACTCCCTGCACTTATCATTTGAGTTAAAATTCTCTCCTATAAGTTGTTCTGCTAGCAAAATTGGAAAAGATCCAGACTTCAGTCTCAACAGGTAGGTGACTGTGAAGGTGGGGATTTGATAATATTCTTTCGTATTCTCTAACAAGACTTTCCTGTCTTGTCCGGATGATGGGAGATGCAATACGGCCTAGAACGGGAAACCAGGGTAGAGATGCGCTTTTCAAACAGACGCTAATTATTCGCATGGTTTTGTTGAGTCTGGTATCAATAATCTTTATGTGTCAGCCGAGTAAACAAAGCTAAGAGCTGATGGATGCGTTCGTGTCCCAAGTAGTACAGCAGAGTTTATAGGTTATCATATTTCTGATGTTTATTTTAGCTGGTGTTTTCTAGATGGCCATTATATAAAAGTGTTCGATCTATTGCTAGTACTAGATATTTTTAGTAAGGATTAAATTATTATTGAGGTACACTTGGGCTTCTAAGCGTTCTTGTTTATTATTGAGGCGAAAGCACGACACATCAGTATTATTCATATTCGGGATTAGTCTCCAATCGGCGAAATATTTTAACGAGATATATTAGAAAGATTGGATATGCCGATGGTCTGGCGCTTGTATATTATCAGAAAACCTGCCCGTGCAGGTTTTCTGATAATATACAAGAGCCAGACGTTTTGACTTTTTGACGTGTGGGGCATGTAAGAAATAAACAGATTGAGCAGGGCGAATGTGAGTACCGAGCCCTGAGGCAATCCATTGATAAGACGTCTCATTTTACTCTTGCTATCTCCTGTCATTATTTGGAAAGGCCTGTTACAGAATATCTTGTTTAGTAAAGTTGCTGTTTGACTACCTGGTTCCACATTGAGAAATTTGTAGAGTAGGGCTTTTCTACAGACCGTATCATATAATGCAGTCAAGTCGATATACGCTACAATTGTCTTCAGGCGTTTTTGAAACCCTCCCTCAATATCCACTGTTAACCTAAGCATTTAGTCAACACAGCTACAATGGGGCCTAAAGCCAGCCCGTTCAACAGAAACATGGGTCAATACCAATAAGCTTAAGCCCTATCAGTTTAATAGTATTCTTTTCAGAAGCTTGTTACATGAATTTAATAGTGCTATCGCATAAAAGCTTTCAGGCAGGGTCATATATGGATATATGTAATTTAGGTATGTGTCTAAAAAAATAATATCTATACCCTCCTTCCTTCCCCAAATGTTTAGTATGCCAGAATATTAAATTTTAGAAATTCAATCCTAATACAGCTATACTGTGCCAACGTAAAAAACTTTGGAAGACCTACATTTGTTAAACAAAATTGTTAATATTATAATACTGAATTTGGCAAGCAACATTCCTTATGGCTATGCTCGAAACATCAGTAAATGGGTACCAGAACATCAAATTATCTAAATTCCTCAAACGATGGAAATAGCTCAAATATCAAATTTGACGTTATAAATTTATTAATGCTAATGTGACTATTTAAAGTATAATTATAAGGTACTAAAGATGGAATTATTTTAAATTTTTCCAGGATGGTTTAAAACTGGTGATGTTTCTCAATATTCATTAGAAGACAAGAACTTCAAATTGCTTGGACGTCAAAGTGTCGATATAATTAAAAGTGGAGGTTATAAAATCAGCGCTCTTTCAGTTGAAACCCACATTTTGGAACATCCTAGTATAGAGGACTGTTCGGTTGTCGGTGTTGCAGATGACGAATGGGGTGAAAAAATAGTCGCTTTAGTTGTTTTAAAAGCTAACATAAAGGACTTAAATATTGAAGAATTTAAAGAATGGGCAAAAACTAAAATGCCGGGATACTCTGTACCAAAACATGTGAAAATTGTAGCCGTTCTACCAAAAAATGTCATGGGAAAGGTTAATAAAAAAGAATTAATACAAAACCTGTGAGCCTAAATTTATGTTCACAAATCATACTGAGACTAAAGCAACTAAAGAAGACTGGATCGTTACATTTATAATTTATGCAAAAGTACTTTGTCTTGAAAATTTATTGTAGCATACGGCATGTGTTGTAAACATACAGTAACCATTATATTTTTAAATACCTACTTTTCATTAAATTTCACTGTAAAATAAATGCTAAATAAACACTCTTCAACATATTTAATTTACAGTATATTCACGACACATATCTGTGTTAGTATTGTACTCCAAAGGATATTGTTATGTTATTATCAGAAGTAAATTGTTTATACTGTCATGTATTATAAATATATCATTTATACACAAAGGGTTTTACTACTACACTTTTTTAGTTTATATAAAAATTTATTGGAAAATTGTAATCGATAAAAATATAATATTTAATTTTGGACCGAGTCCTGAATAGCTTAAAAATACTAAATATATTTGTATATTCATATCATTTATTACAATAAAATTGCTTTGTGGGAAGATATTTTATGTGAAATTTGAATACAAAGTTAATAATGATATTTCAACAGTACCTCAATTTCAATATGTTAGTATGCAGTTGTATTTAAAGCTTGTTATTATTTTACCAAAAATATATTTTAAACGTGTACTTATAAAACAGATTTATTTATATTACTGTGTATATAAATAAGTCATTAGAATATTGAATTAGTTTCTTAAGAAGCGATACTTCTCAACAGATTATATAATTTTAAGAAAATAAATATTTGTAAATTAGTTGTACTATTTTATTTACCCTAGCTAACTACATAAGCTAAATAATGAATTCATTTTAAATTCGGTAAACCTTGAATATACACAAAAGATAGAAGAACTTTTATAGCTTTAAGAACAATCACATACACTTAATCAATACATTATTTAATTCATAGCAATTGTAATCGTCGACTAATTGTTTTTATTGATATATTTAAATCTTTTTAACCAATTTTCTTTGAGTTTAACGCAATGTTAAACTAAGATTTTGGCAAAATGTCGTTACAATCTTATTATCCTGTAGTGATGTGTTGCTTTGAAGCAACCTGCTATTTTGTAGCTGCTAACACGTAGGAGCTACACAAAATCTAAAGAAGCTGCTACTTTCTGTAGCAGTTTTCTGATATAGTCGAAAGTTGAAATATCGTTCCAGTAGCGTTGAAGCAGTAAAACAGTATTTGAAGCAATGTAGCAATAAAACGTTTTTAAATATCTTGTCTCGATAACTTTTTCTTTGCGATACGTTAACTGTACGTTATATCAAACTGTATTATGTATATAGATGATTTGGTTTCGAGTATGTATTTTGCTCTGTGTGCTTCGATTTCTTGTTTACATTATTTTCAGGTGATTTAAACTGTTAAATGAATTTTGATTGTATTTTTAAAATATAGATTTGAAATATAATATCTTTAGAATTAATTACTACGAATATGTAGGAGAAATAATATACCTACAGATATTTCCACGACTGAAAATTTATTATTTTGTGTGTTTTTAATAATATACAAATATTCTTATAAAAAAACAATAAATAAAAAGGTATCATATCAAATTAATAATTTCAACCTATTTGATACTTAGAATTTGGAAACTATTATTAATTAGCCAAAAATGGTCAACAATAACCCTATTATATTCAAAATAAATGCGATTAATATGTTATCGTTTTATTACTTTTTCTTGCTAGAGATATGTAGGTACAATTACCCCTTTTATATATGTATTTCTTTACGCTGTTTTAAATTTTAAAATTAACAGAAAACGTTGCTACTTATATTTCTCTGGTTATAAGAAACATTTACATTTATTTATTAGTTATAAAAGTGATATATTTTACTACTATTTGTTTTAACATACATATATTTGAATTTATTAGTTTACTAGATACATGATCATACGTAATGTTATGCCACTTAATACACTGCATACCCGTTATGCACAAAAAATAATATTGTAAAAACGGCGAGTTATAAAGCTAATAATCGATTACATAAAAATATGAATTCTCTTCCAAAGTTTTTATAGTATACATATTACTATTTGTACAAATAAATATTTAGAAAAAATTACACTTTATTTTTGTTTATACCTACACATTCAAACATTTTGAACATCCGCGCGGCAGAATGTGACCATCTGTGTGAAAACAGTATTCTATGAGTAGCGCCAACAGTAATACAAAATTGTAGAAGCAGTTATTGCCTCGTAAGTAAAGCTGCTACATAATGTAGCAGCTTTTTTAAACTGCTAACCAAATGTAGTAGTAGCCGTTTGTAGCTACTAACGCAAAGAAGCAGTTTTTTTACTGTTGAACATAAGTCCCAAATTCCGGCAAATTATTAATGTTTCGATATAATACCTCTGCAGCCACCTCCTAACAAACGAGTGCGGTTTTAAAGGTATCTAACAACAGCTGTATAGTTAAATAGGCAGTAGTAACTGACTTATCAAGTCCGGGGCTTGCTGTTCAAGGTTTTGCTTCTCGTTTCTTGCTACACGGTCGCTGACGTAATAATAACTAAAGCAAGAATTACTATTAAATACAACGTAGTTCAACGTCGGTACAATACTAAAGTATGATTGAAATATGTCATGGATTGTTAGCACCAACTTATTAACAAAACTCAGTAATATTTATTAGGGACCGTTTTAGAAGTAATCGCCCGTACTTTTGTGACCCCGGCTGTATAAAATGATAGTCTAAACTTTAAATTTGAAAACTTCTATTAATTTAATGTAGCAAATATAGGATTTCAAATAAAGAATGCTCATTTAAAAGCCGCTAATTTAATATTACCTTACTCGGGTCTAGATGAAGAATATTAGTTTTTTCAGGAATATATTTTAATAATCATCAATACTTACCATACTCAGTGGCGTGTTCAGAATCTCACAAAAGGAGAAGCTATAGAGTAAAATAACGCTTAAGCAAAAAATTTCTTGGTCGAGGCGCAAAAAAGATAAAATTTGTATACAAACTGCAATAGAATCCTACGTTACATAAAATGAAGTACCATACGTCTATTTTCTTTTGCAAACTCATCTATGACGTCATCATAAAAACATTTTTGGCGAGAATACTAGTCAATTAATTTTTTTTTTATTGCTTTAACTGTTAATTACATACTTCATAATTTTTGTAATAAATCCGGTTTAATATCGTTTCATCCAATCTACTTCTCCCAATTATTTTGACGTAAGTGCCCAGTGAATTTCGTTAAGTTTCAATAACTTACACCTACCTTTTTAATTTTCATTTATTTAGATCTAGAACATTGTTTAAGTTACTTTTTCAGATATAATATGGAACAACGTCGAGAATGGCATCGTGAAACAATGTCGAGTTGGATTAAAAGTCATACTGATTGTATGTCCATTGCCAGTGATTCCGAAATTTATTGCAAAATCTGTAAAATATCGTTAAAAAATTCTAAGAAATCGCACGTAAAATGTCACTTAGCATCGCAAACACATACGCGGAAATTAGACCCGTTAGAATCTGACAATTTTAACGAAGAACTCTGTGAAACTTTAATGGCGGCAAATATTCCATTAAATAAACTTAACAATCCCACCTTCAAAACATTTCTCCAAAAATATACTGATCGAAATGTTCCTGATGAATCCACCTTACGCAAATATGTTTCTAAGTGCTACACGAAAGCAGGAAGAACGCATTAGAAGCCATCTTTCAAATCAGTACCAATGGATAAGTGCCGACGAAACTATCGATATATTAGGACGCTGTGTGATAAATGTTGTAGCTGGTATACTACATCCAACTATTCCATATAACGCATATGTAATAGCAACAAAAGTTATAAATACAGTTGATGGAGAAGCAGTAACTAAAACCATTTACGAGAATATGCACCAAATTCATTCGGACGACAGGTACAAAGAAAAAATACTTTTATTTTTCAGTGACAGTGCTGCATATATGTTAAAAACAGGCAGACTATTTAGGGAAACATATGCTAATATGCTGCATATTACTTGTGTAGCACGTGCTCTCCGCAGAATCTGTGAATATATCAGAGACACCTTTCCGGAAGTTAATAGACTTGCATCCGCTTTTAAAAAAATTTTCAGAAAAACACCATTGAGAGTAGCTCTTTACAGGGAAAAACTTCCATCTTTGTCACTGCCTCCCTCTCCAGTAATAACTAGATGGGGAACATGGGATTGGAAGCTACTAGTTTTTATGCAGAGAATTACGATAGTTTAAAAAATTTCGATACATGAAGTATTTCTGAGTGCAAGGAACTAATACAAATTCCGAATTTAAAATCAGTTGTACTTTCTTCAGGAACACTTTGCAAATTTGCCAAAACTAATCACTTATTTTGAAAATCAAAATCTCAAATTAAATGATGGATTACCACGTTAGGTGTGGCTATTAATAATTTGAAAAATATTCCAAGTGACTTCGAATGTGGCCTTCGGCAAAAGTTAGCCGCAGTTTTTAATAGAAATTCAGATTTAAGAACATTTCGACAATTGTGTATGAGGACAATGCCTCAAAATCTAACTGCTAAATACGCTGAAATAAAAGAACATTTCCAGTATGCACCTATATTCAATAGCGATGTAAAAAGAACGTTTTCTATCTACAAGGATGTATTTCATTCAAAGAGAACAAATTTTACACAAGAGAACCTTGAGAAAGTATTGCTAGTTAATATTAATACTTCTTTACTCAACTTGAACTACAAAATGAACAAATAAAAATGTAATTCTTATTTTATAGATCACCACCGGTTTGTTTTCCAATTATACGAGAATTAAAATTAAAAACTTTAAAAATACAAATTTTCAATAGTACGCCCGTGGGCGATGAGTTATCGGCGTTTCAGGTTCGGTCCCTAGTTATTATATAGTTCACATAGTTAAGAATTTCAGATCAAGCAGTCCAAGCTAGTCCGCAGTCTTTAAGCGATTTCCATCTCGATTTATTTAAGCCATCTGTGTTGTAAATCACTGTAAGTTCGGAACGTAATGCAGGAAAGTCAAAAGATTGTGGATAATTTTGTTTAAGCGATTCAAAGGCCCTTCAAAACTTTGGGTTTATCACAAAAATTAACTAATTATACAAATTTAAGGGCGTTAAAGTTCTTTAAAATGGTGTCTATGTACGCGAAAATATTGTCAATTATTTCAAAGAACAACTTACGGAATCGCAATTTTTCGTGTTCTTTGACAATATTAGTACGTATTCTGTTATTTTGTGGTTGATCATTTAAACGCTCAAATTTATTACACAAATGATCAAATTGTTCTTTTTTAGAAAAAACGATGTATTTGAATGCCTGATTTTTTTTTATACAAACATTAATGTCGCTAGTTTTATGTTGTCAGTTGTCACAAAATGAAAATATCTCTGAAGAAATAACTAACAAAAGATTAAAATTAGTTTCAGTTTCTAGCATAACACTTGAATCTCATTTGTCCCATTCTTCCTGGTTATCGTTAATATTTTGAAAAAAATTAATAAGTGGTTGTCGATATTGAAATACAGTTTGCACTAAACTATTGTTGTAATTCCATTGAATGGGGGCTACTTTTGGTAATCTTTTATGAACCTCCAGATCTAAAGCACTGGTTCTTGTTGAAGATTTGGAAAAAATGCTGCCAAACCGCTCAAAGTTGGAAAAAAAATCTTGCATTCCTTTAATATATTAATAGAATGTTGTAAAACCAAATTTGTCTTTACTGAAACTTAAAAATTACTTGTGATCAACTTAAACTAATTTTTAGAGTCAATTACCGCACTATGTATATTTACGCCGAAGACTAATACTTTATATTATTGACAACTTGACGAATTAGAAAATTGTTTACCTAATAATAAACATGAAGGAAAATCAAGCCGCCAATTGGCAAAAAATACCTTTAGTTCTACAGATAGAACAGATATTTTTTAAAAATAATACATATTATCAAATAACAAGTGTTCATTTGAAAAGTCAATCTAGTAGCATGCGATTTACTGAGAACATTTTGAAGTATGTCGTAAATTAAAATTTACTACTTAACCTACGAAGTCGTATATTTTGACAGTTTCATACATACAAATAAATAACAAATAATAGGTATTTATTACCACTTCGAAAATAAGCCTGGACAAAAAAAATTTTATGTTCTAAAGTGAAAGCCATTTGAAAACTGAGAAGCAATTTATTTAAACCAGAATCGACGCACTGATATTTGTGATTGACATTATCAAATGTCATTTGGATTTACGTTTACGAAACAACAAACATACAAATATATTTGCGTCTTATTCTATCAAAACTTCAAAGTAACCTAGATTGACTTTTCAAATGAACACACGATATTATTTATAGAACTATTAGAACTTTTCCATTCTTTTCTCTAAAATGGCGTTTGTTTGACAATTTTATGTAGGTAGGTCAACAAATTTAAAGATACAATGCGATGCTAGTCTCAAAATTATTTCCAACCAAGATATTTCATAAAAACCATGTGAGACATTAAATAACGACCAAGAAAGAAATAACAAGTATAATAAAGGCAAGCAAAGAAAGAACATCAAAAATCCATTCATCGTTTAATATGTGCGAACTTTTATTCCTCTTAGAATATAACGTGCCTTCAAAAACTTTCCTCATTAGAGACGGACATGTTTTTTGATTGGTGACAGTGCACGTAATCTATCACAAACGTATAATTTCGAATAAGCATGGCCGTCTCTAATGAGGAAAGTTTTTGAAAGCACGTTATGTATGTTATTACAGAAAAGGATCCTAATCGATTATAAAATAAATTAATGTAGTTACGGTATATTTGGCAAATTTTTACTTACAATTCCAAGTATTTTGACAACATTTTATGTAATAACCGTAAATAGATTTTGTTAAGTAAAGCCCTAAAAGGTAACTAATGAGTGCCAGGGTTAGGTGGTCTAAATAAACAAATACCACGACATAAGACAAGACATCACATGTGTCCTTTAGTTCGTAATTATTAATTACTGCTAAGCATTTTTAATTTAAAATTTCTCAAACTTACTGATCATTTGAAAAGAAAAGAAAATGTTCTCTAGAAGAGAGCGAAGAACATTTTTGCGATATCCAAAGGTACTTCGTCAAAGTCTGGCCAAAAATTTGAAAGGAAGAAATTAAAAGTCAAATATTTTTAACCAATAGCATAATTTTCGCTACAAAGTTGTAACGATTTCTGATTAATCTCTATCAAACAAAAAGCATATCGATGTTAAACACATCAAGTGTTCGTGAAAACAAATATGTTAAGAACATATCTGTATCTGTACACATGGCCATACACAACATATTTAATCAATGGTTACTTCAACTATAGACACATGCGCTTCGATCTCACTGGACTACACAATTACACGTGTTTCTTTCTCCCCTGAAGCAGCCTAGCCGTTCGAGAGAAAGCGCTCATATCAGCAGGCTTCTCTTGTCCGTCGGATGTCAAGAAATATCTATTGGCCGCTGACGGGATAAGTTTATGCTTATCTTGCGGGAACGTAACTTAAGACGTCATTTCGTAACTGCACTGATCAGATCGGAGCGCATGTGTCTGTAGTTGAAATGACCATTAATTTATGTTCATGTGTACAGATACAGATATGTTTTTTAACATATTTGTATTAATTAGAACATGAAAACTTAAGAAATAATAAATAATTTAAATTCAATTAAAATCTAAAGTTAGTTGTAGAAGTTCACCATTTGTGCATGTAAAATTTGAAAAGGAAAGAAACAGCTATTAAACTTCGGCAAATCGATTCATAATGAAATTGCTGCTAAAAGATTTATAATTACTATCAGAAACAATTGTGATATATATTACACAACGCGTTTCAAGAAGAACTGCATCTCGGTAGGCACTGAGTAACTAGTACTTGCAGAAATTGTGCACTTCAGAAATATTCTTCAAGTATAAAAATATTTTCTTGCAATGTACACATTATTTAGTAGTATGTATTGTTTATAAAAAAATATTTGTAAGAAAAAATTATATTGCTAGTCACAAAATAACATTAGCTAAATATACTCACTTTCATATGAAATACACCACCCTATAAGAATTGTACTACAATATTGAAACTTCGGTAAAATAATGCTTTATTATTAACTAAGAAACGATGAAAGTTTAGTAGAAAAAAGCAAAACAAAAATTAACATTTTTCAAGAAGAAGCTAATAGTGGGTTGCATCCCCACGCGTAGCTATGCATGCATTAACTCTTCTTCCCATGCTCTCTATTAAGTGGTCGATGTCCTCCTGGGGTATCTCGTTCCATGTAACCTCTAGATGGTGCCGAAGTTCATCCAGATTCTCAGGAGGCCTGGGTAGTTGTCTTAGTCGCCGACCCATCATATCCCAGACATGTTCAATCGGCGACAAGTCCGGTGACCGTGCAGACCAGGGCAAAATCTGCAATCCAACCTGCTCCAGGAATGTTCTTGTAACCACAGCAGTATGGGGTGTTGCATTATCCTGTTGGAAAGTGGCATTCTGCAACGTCTGCATGAAAGGTACTAACACCGGTTTCAGAACGTTGTCGATGTAACGACGTGCGCTTAATGTGCCTGGAATGAACGTAAGGGGTGACCTTCGTCCAGCACATATCGCCCCCCAAACCATAACCCCAGGTGTTAAGGCTGTGTGTCGTCTTTGAACAAACTCCAAATTCCGTCTTTCTCCTCGATATCGCCGCAACCCTTCTACGACCATAATTCACCTATAAACAAAACCTTGATTCATCACTACAGACGATGTCATTCCATTGATGAATTCACCCTTGCCGTTCTTGACAACATGCAAGTCTGGCTGCTTTATGGGGAGGTGTTACTGGAAGCCGAAAGTAAGTACGGTATGAATGAAGCCCAAAGGAAGAAATTCTTTTGTAAACAGTTGCCATCGACAAGTGTCGGTTCAAAGCTCTCATCCAATCCACAGCAATCCACTTTGTTGTTTGAAATCGATCCCTGGTAGCCATTCGCCTTAGAATTCGGTCTTCACGTGCGTTGCTTCTTCGGGGGGGGGGTTCCAGCAGGACGGCGCCTCTGAATACCTTCTTCGGACCATAAAGACCATATCCGAGCAACTGTAGTGTGGTTCCGATTCAGCCTTCTCCCAATCTCTCGGAATGAGAGACCCGCCTCTTTCATACCGATAATTCGGCCCCTAACAAAATCATTAATATGGGTAAAATTTCAACGACGTCGCGCTGGGGGCATTACAAAGTGTCTACTTGACAGTTTGACAATCAAATAAACTGACATTTTGTTGGCAGAAATTCATTAATTGGTAGGAAGAAAATATTAAAAGTTGGAGATAACAATGATACAGGAAACATAATAGTTGAGTTTTTTCGGCGGAAACTTTCATCGTTTCTTAGTTGATAATAAAGCATTATTTTGCGGAAGTTTCAAAATTGTGGTTTGAATTTTAGTGGGTGGTGGATTTCATATGAAAGTGAGTATAGTTAGTTATAAATAAAAGGCAAGTGGCTTATAATTTTAACGGAGATTGACAATATTCCTACGCGGAATGTAAGCGACAGTTTCACTTGCAGTTTCCTAATAGAGTTGTGGATAGTACCGCTTTACATCATCACATTCGTCTAGTCATTGAGAAGTTTCGGGCTACAGAATCTGTGTTAAAAGGCAAAAGTTCTGATAGACCACGTACACAGTAAAATATTGTTGAACACGTAGAAAACCTTGTTGGAGAAAACCCACGTACATACATCAGTTCGTCAAACGAACGTATCTTCTAGTACCATTTATAGAATTTTGAAGCGTCGTTTACATATTGCTATGAATTGTGGTTTTTATATATACTGCACCACCATCCACAAGTAATCTACCCAACTAGGATACTCGGTCGGTTTATTTCCAAAAAATGGGACTTCTTTCTTCTCAGGGTTCCAATCGGAAACGTGGAAAATAAAAATGTTATTTAGGCGCCAATCAAAGTTTCTTGATAAATGTTATAATTATATTTCTTTAAGTTACTTATTAAAAATACACGATGAAAGGAAAAGAAATAATGAGCACAATATAAAATTTAAATGAATATTTAATACAAAAATCAAAAAAAGAAAAAAAAAATTGATCTTTATAAAGTATAAAGACTGTGCAATATAAATTTACAACCAGAGGTAAAAGAATTAATTGAATATGACCGCAAAATGAATTAAAAATCCTCTAATGACTTCCGATCAACTTAATTAAATAACAAAGTTTATTTTTAATTTCTCCCCAGAGAACAACATAAAATAAACAAACTTGAAAACACGATCAAAAATCTAACGCATGTGCAAACATCAAACACATGAAAAAATAGCCTTGAACTTCCCAACGTTTAAAATTTTTACAGTAATTTTTTAACGTACAAATTTTAAAAATATTCTTTGTCATTTATCTCAACTAATTAAGACTAAATCTCAAAATAACAATATTAATACAATTGAAATACAATATTCAAATCTTTTGAAATAATAAGACGTCTTGTAAAAATATATTTTTACTTAGGTACCTACATAAAAAATTATATGAGTCACGTAGACAAGAAAACGTTGTTTAATCAAAATTACGAGAACACAATCTCGTAGAATATACGGGAATTGAATATAAACCACCAACAACTAATTAACACAATAAAATTCAACCCGAATTTAATTTAAATATATATATTTATATTTTTCATATAAAAAGAACGTTCTTGTCTAAAGGTTTAACTTCGTCTCTCTACATCACCCGCCCTGGCTTGCACAAAAAGCCGTCCTTCAATAATACAAGTTTTTTTCTTACACATAAATATACAATCAAGTTCAAAAATAATGGTACATACATTTTTAATAAATTTTAAATATAATTTAGGGAAAAATCCATAGCAATATGTATCCATACAAAGTATGAATTGTTCAACAGATCTTACCTAGAGATCACGCTAGTAGGCCTTATTATTACAACTTCTTTCAAAAAAATTTAAATAATGACGAAATCCTTGATCTAATTTTTTTTTACTGATGAAGAGCATGGTTTCATTTAAGCGGGTTTATAAATAAACAAAATTACAGAATAAGGTCTATAAACAATCCAATCACATCGAAGTTCCTTTACATCCTGCTAAAGTTGGAGTATGGTTAGCTGTATCTCGTCGTAGAAAAATAGGACAAATATTTTTTCACATTAACATTAATAACCAACGATATCGAGAACAGTTACTAACACCATTTTTAACTCAAGTGCAACGAGACAAATTCATTGGGGGTTACTTCCAGCAAGATGGGGGTACTGCACATACAACTGCTGAAAATTTAGGCGCTTTTGGAATATTACTTCCCTCATCGAGTTATAAGCAGAGGTGTTTGGTCAGCAGTTTCTATTTTCGGATTGCTAAAAATTGAAATATATAAGACAAGAATGAATAACTTAAACGACTTGATGAATACAATTATAATGAAATGTAATGAAATAATACCTACCAAATGTATTGCAGGATATTTTTGACAAAATGAAACGTCGTATTACATTATGCATTCAACAGAATAGTGACCATTTTGAACACTTGTTATAAATTATAATAATTAAAATTTCTACAAATTAGTTTTTTACCTTGGTTGTTTGATTCATATCCCATCTTTAAAGTTTTCTTATTAAATAAATTAATAATCTATTTGTACTTGTTATTAATTTCATACCATTTAATCTATATCATAATTTATATGAGAAATTCATGGACGACTAGATGTAATTCTTTTTCAAACAGGTTGTACAAAAGATAATATACAGGTTTACGTTTTTCTATCGAATATAACTAAGTTCATGAAAAGGCTAGAAAATAAATATTTCGGCAAAATATAATAAACATTTTTTTAAGTTTTAAAATTGGATAGTAACATAAACAAATTCTTATTAAGACAATAGATTTTGTAATAATATTAAAAACTTGAACTTATCAATACAAAAAATAAAATAATAAATTCTCAAGAATAAAACAAATTTTATAGTGTTAGTTATTTATTAGATATTTAAATAAACTTACTTCCTGGACTAAGCAGTTAGGCCGTTATAAAATACTTTAACTTTCCCAAAGTTGATCCCACAACCATAAATAAAGAGGGCAATAGAAAGAAATCACTCGACACTCGATTTTGATGTGAATGTCAAAAATTTAAAATTTCGTGATGTGTAAATCACATTTTGACGACAATGTCACATTTGACAAATCCATAGTCAGTTTATTTTTTAAAATGCTACAATTAGAAAAAAGCTTTTAGTTTTTTTTAATAAATACTAATTTTGAAGTATATTTTGTATTCTGATATTCGAAATGATATTTTTTAAATTTAAGTAGAACAGGACACTATCTGCAGTTTTATTAATAATTTTTTTAAATTTACTATTTTTGCAATACATTTTGCATTCTACGCCAATGATTGGTTTGGATAACGTTTAAAAAAAGTTTACACCGCTTAAAATGTGTTCGTATTTAAATACATGATTTTTCAAGGGCCGCAAACTACACTACGCGACATATTGAGTGAGCCACAAAAAAAGTCATGGATTAAATCAGTTATGTCTTAGATTGATTAAGTGATCTAACCTACATGTCGTACTATTAGTAAGTGATAAATCGTAACTTGTCAATTTGACTTATGATTACATATTTACAAATGACACTTCGTCAATTCTCTAAGCTCAGACGTGACTTATATGTCTATCTCAGTCATTCATGGGCTACCTAGGGTACAAATTTTGTGACTCGCTTGATATAAAATCCTTACAACTCTTATGAGCATAATGTCAGAGTTTTTTAGTTGCGTAAACGGGACAAATATATTCATACTGTCACTCATAGACTTCATAGGTTATACATACTTGCTGGATATAAAATCCGTACAACTCTTATGAGCATAAGGTCAGAGTTTTTTAGTTGCGTAAACGGTACAAATATATTCATACTGTCACTCATAGACTTCATAGGTTATACATACTATGGAATTTTAAAAAAAGTGGTACAACAGTGAAGTTATATGTAAAGTCAGTTTTTAAACATTTTAGTATTGTGACATTGCTAAGGTACTTAAGATCGTAGTAACGTGCAAAAATCATTTTTGACACTTACACCTGCCTGTATATCAGTATATATGTTATTTGACACTTATAGGTTATTTTAATATTTAAATTTGACGCCAACATTTAACATATACCTACATGACAAAAGTATTTTTAATAATTTAAAATATTATTAAAAATCGGGTGTGAAGAACACAATACAAGTTCATATATTTGTGAGTGTATCCTTTCCAGAGACGTAGATACATTTTTCACCTTCCTACAGGATCATCGGTACGCCCCTGCTGGAGAAGAGACACATTCAACAATAAATAACTCACAGAAATTATTAAGACAGAGCGTAAAAGAATACTTAGCGCTGTCTACATAATAACCGCAGAAGTATACAGATATGTACCTACATTCACACAGCCTAATTTGAACCGATTAAAATATGGCTGTACCACTTTTTTTTGAATTCCATAATACATTGTTAATACTTATAATTTAAGTCAAATAAGACAGGTTTATCAAATTTGATAATCCTTACTTACATTGATAATATGTTAGTGCACGGGTTTTATAAGTTGGGCAATATACACACATTTTCAAATTACATTCAAACACTTGGTATATGAAATAGAAAAGATGTACTGCGTAAAGACACAGAATAGGTACCTACAATTGCGAGCAATAAATTTTAGTCATCAATTTTATTCTTTGACAAAATGTAAGTTGCTGTATTGTAAAACGGTCGTAATGGTAATAACCTATAATTTAATCTGTCATATGTTAATGTGATGACTCATCCTACAACACGCGTCATATTAGTCTCGTGTTACCTAGATTATTCTCCATACATCGGGAACATATGAACGACGATATATAAGCCGCGTCGAAGAAGGGATGGACATTCGATTCAATACCCAAGTCTCCCGAAGTAAACATAAATATAGTTACATAAATATAAAATACATAAATGTACTTATTGTTGTTAATAGTTAGTTTTATATTGTTATACGTTTTAATATTAATATAGTGTGTGTGTCTAACGTTATTGTTAGTTTTATTTAAGAACCCGAAAAGACAAACATTACAGTGGTGTCAGGTGTGGGGTAATTAATAAATAATAAACTAAGTAGACAATTAAGTGTTAATTAAGTATTCGTTTAAATAAATATACAGTGCGGAAAGACGTTATTTTAAATATCGTGATGGCCATCAGAATGAAACTGACCGAATTAAAAGTGTCCTAGTTAAAACGAGAATTAGAAGAGAGGGATGAGGATACAACTGGCAAAAAGTCGATCCTCCAGCAACGGCTTCGCAATGTGTTGATCCAAGAAGGCGAGGATCCAGAGAATTATGTCTTTCAAGTTCCAGGCGGAGATGCTGACGTGAATTTGCTGTTAATTCAAATAAAACAAATGGAGCAGAAAAGCCTGGAAACTTCTGGAAATTTAGCAAAAACTCTAGAACAAATGGAACAGAAGAATCTGGATAGTGCGAGAAATATGGAACAACGATTAATAGAGAATGCGCAAATTCAAATGCAACAAATGGAGCAGAAGAACCTGGAAACTTCTGGAAATTTAGCAAAAACTCTAGAACAAATGGAACAGAAGAATCTGGATAGTGCGAAAAATATGGAACAGCGTCTAATAGATTCACAAACTCAAATGCAACAAATGGAGCAGAAGAACCTGGAAACTTCTGGAAACTTAGCAAAAACTCTAGAACAAATGGAACAAGGAAACCTAGAAACCGCAAGAATCCTCGAGAAAAATCTGGAAAAGAAATTACTAGAAAATTCTAGAAACTTCGAAAAAAGTCTGGAACAAGTGGAGAAAGTTCTAGAACAGCGATTAGCGGAAAAATCAGAAGCGTTAAAAGAAGAGGTTTTCATAGCTGTAGAAGAGAAAATTGGAGAACATTCTAGACTTTTAGAGGCAATAATGATTGAAATGAAATTACCCGCTACCACGAGTCATTCTGATCCCAAGCAGGTCAACGAAGAAGTCATACCGCGGCCCATCGAAATAAAAGAAGAATTTGTGGCTATTTCAAAGACCAGAATCAAGCCACCAAACTTTGATGGAAAGACGTCATGGGCAACTTACCTGACGCAATTCGAAGCGGCCGCAGAAGCAAATGCATGGTCTTCTGCCGAGAAGGCGACTGCTTTAGTCATAGCATTAAGGGGTGATGCTAGTGATATTTTACAGACATTACCTCCTGAGGAACGTAAAGATTATTCTCAACTCATTAAACGCTTGGAGATGAGATATGGCCATGCACATTTGGAGCAAGTATACCATACTCAACTGAAGAATCGATCACAGAAGAAAGGCGAGAATCTTCAGGAATTTGAGGCAGATATTGCTCGTCTAGTTCGACTTGCATATCCGATGGCGCCAGATAATTTCATGGAACACCTAGCGGTCCAGACGTTCATAGATGGTCTTCGGGATATTGATACGCAGCAAGCCTTAAGGTTGGCAAGACCGAAAACCTTGATCGATGCTTTGGCGCACGCACTTGAGTTTGAGACTGCTAAACAAGCCTCTCGGAACAATGTTCGTGGCTGTTCTGTCGACGAACAGGAAAATGAGGATTTCATGGAGCAGGTGGTTAGTCAAGTCCTAAATCAGATCAAATCAAATAAAAGTGCGCGGCCATGCGGGAATTGTAGAAGAAACGGTCATATCCAGAATAAATGTGATAAAAGGACCAAGAAAGAATCTGCTGAGAATCCGAAAGTCCCAAGGACTGCCCAAATCGCATCCTTGCAAAATCAAACCAATGGCCTGTATGTGGATGCTATTATGGAAAGAAGAACCTATGCTTGCTTGCTAGATACTGGATCGACGAAAACCATTGTACGACCCGATTTAATATCCAGGAATAAAGAATTACTTTCTAGCAAATGAAGACTAAGGACAGCTACTGGAGAAGCAGCTTCTGTGGAAGGTGAAGTAGATGTCAATTTTGTCATAGGACCAACATCAATCCGACATCGTGTTCTCGTAGCCAACATAGAAGAACAGATAATCTTGGGATTAGACATCATGAACACCTACGGCTTCCAGTTAAACATGAAAGAAGACACTTTAAAAATAAATAATGAGGAATTGTTTCTTCATGGGAAAGATTGTGGGAATGTACAAGTAATTACTTCAGAGAATGTTGTTCTGGATGCAAGAAGTGAGACATTTTTGACGGCGTGTATGGAAGGTGATTATTTGGACGGAAATGTTACAATGTTGGAACCAAAGGCTGATGATGACGAGGTGGGTCGAGGAATAGTAGTTGCCAAAATGCTGGTTAAGACTCAGAAGACTGTACCGATAAGGGTAATGAATGTGAACCATTACCCTGTTTCATTGAAGAAGGGTACTATTTTGGGGTGGTGTTCACCAGTGTCGGCCGTCGTTCATCATATAGAGGCGAAGAAGAATGGATTCGTGCAGGTTTCTGAGAAATTGTCCAAGATAATCGACTCCGCCTGTCAAGGATTGAGCAAGAAGGAACAAAGTCAAGTTAAGGACCTAATCAAACATTATGAAGACGTCTTTGAAACTGAAACTGGTACGAAAGGCAGAACAAATATTGTAATGCACAAAATAAATACCGGCGATGCAAGTCCAATTCGACAAGGACCAAGAAGGTTACCACTGGCAAAACGTGAGGAAGCCAAGCAAATTATACAAGATATGGAAGGCCAAGGAGTAATTGAACAATCGAATAGTCCATGGGCTTCACCAGTGGTCCTTGTCAGGAAGAAGGATGGATCTACCAAATTCTGTGTGGACTATCGTCGTTTAAATAGTGTGACCAAAAAGGACAGCTATCCTCTCCCAAGAATAGACGATACGCTAGACACCTTGGCAGGAGCAAAATGGTTCTCCACTCTCGACTTAAAGAGCGGTTATTGGCAAGTGGGAATGGATCCCAATGACAAAGAGAAGACTGCCTTCAGTTTAGGTACAGGTCTCTGGCAATTTACAGTCATGCCATTTGGACTGTGTAACGCCCCAGCTACTTTTGAGCGACTCATGGACACTGTACTGAGGGGACTGTCTTGGAACACCTGCCTGGTATATCTCGATGATGTGATTGTGGTAGGGAAGACCTTTGAAGATCACATGAAAAATTTAGAAGTAGTATTCCAGAGGTTGCGAGATGCCAACCTGAGATTAAGTCCAAAGAAGTGTAACCTTTTCCGCAAGGAGGTAAATTACCTTGGACATGTGGTTTCCGGAAAAGGAATTGCTGTGGATCCAGAAAAAGTAAAAGCTGTGGAAAAATGGCCGGTACCCAAAGACAAACATCAGCTAAGAAGCTTTTTGGGATTATGCACATATTATCGACGCTACGTTCCTGGATTCTCCAACATTGCAAAACCACTTACTCGCCTAACAGAAAATCGAGCATTCATTTGGAACAACGAATGCCAAGCGGCCTTTGAGTTGTTAAAAGGTACGTTGATCAGTGCACCTGTTTTAAACTATCCACTGCCATCTGGGAGGTTTGTTTTGGATACGGATGCCAGTAACGTCGGGATTGGTGGCGTGCTCTCTCAAATCCAAGATGGACAAGAAAGGGTCATTGGATACTTCAGCAAGACCCTGTCCAAACCGGAAAGGAACTACTGCGTAACCAGGAGAGAACTATTGGCAGTAGTTAAGACCATTGAGCACTTTTACAAGTACCTGTATGGGCAGAAGTTCCTGATCCGCACTGATCATGCCGCCTTAAAGTGGCTCTTGCAATTTAAGAATCCAGAGGGTCAAGTAGCTAGATGGATTGAAAGGCTACAGGAGTATGACTTTGTCATTCAACACAGAGCAGGTCTCAAACATCAAAATGCAGATGCCCTTTCCAGAAGGCCCTGTCCAGAAGACTGTCGATATTGCAACAGAATCGAAGACAAATCGGCCAACGCTCTTCGAACCACCGTTGTTGATGACCAATGGCAACCTGACAATTTGCGCGCAGATCAAGAAGCTGATCCGGATCTTGCAGTCTCAGGGCTTGGAAAAGAAATGGGCAAAGACCGACCTGGCAAGAAATTGCTCCCCATTCACGAGAATTGAAGTCATACTGGGCACAATGGGATTCCTTAACCATGGATGACGATCTCCTGAGACGTGAGGTCGAAAATCACGATGGAAGTGAGCGCAAGATGCAAATGGTGGTTCCCAAGAAAAGAATACCAGAGGTATTGCGAGAACTCCATAATGGTGCTTCTGGGGGACATTTTGGAGTCCATAAAACACTGGAGAAGGTGCGCCAGAGATTTTACTGGGTGAATTGTTCACGAGATGTGAAAGAATGGTGCCGAAAGTGTGCAAATTGCGCCGGAAGCAATGGTCCCCAGAGGCGTCGACGTGCACCCATGCGGCAATACAATGTAGGAAGCCCATTTGAAAGGATCGCCATAGACGCCGCCGGTCCTTTTCCAGAAAGCAGCAAAGGAAATAAATACATAATAGTGGTCATGGATTACTTTACCAAATGGGTTGAAGCATATGCTCTACCAAATCAAGAAGCTGGAACTGTTGCAGACGTGATTGTGAAGGAGTTCGTCAGCCGTTTTGGTGTACCCTTGGAACTTCATTCCGATCAAGGGCGAAATTTTGAGTCCAGTCTATTCGAAAAGATGTGTGGACTTCTGGACATACGGAAGACGAGAACAACTCCCTTGCATCCACAATTAGATGGGATGGTAGAGCGAATGAACAAGACCATGATCAGACACTTATCCAAAGTGGTCTCCGAACACCAGAGAGATTGGGACGAACATTTACCATTATTTCTAATGGCGTATCGGGCCTCCGTTCAAGAGACAACAGGCCAATCACCAGCCAACGTGCTATTCGGGAGGGAACTCCGATTGCCCTGTGATTTAAAGTTTGGGAGCAAGCCTGGTGATGATCTTGCCGGAGAAGATTATGTCAGCACGCTCAGACGACGACTAGATAATATCCATGAACAAGTCAGACATAATATCCAAGATGCTAGTGACAGAATGAAAGAGAGCTATGACATCAACGCCGAGAAGAGTGGTTACCATGAAGGCGATCGGGTTTGGTTGTATAATCCACAACGTCGACGGGGCCTATCTCCAAAACTTCAAAAGAATTGGGAGGGGCCATACGAGGTGTTGAAGCGGATCAACGATGAAATATACCGCATCAGGCGAACACCTCACACTAAGCCAAGAGTCGTACATTTTAATCGATTAGCCCCATACTCTGGAGACAATGACGAAACCGTTGACTTGCGCCGATTGGATAGCCAATACCATGAACTAACCTTCGAAGACTTTATGCAAGAGTATTCTGGTTCGAGAAAAGCTCGATTTGGGGTAACCATCGAGAAACAGCGGGATTTGTTCACGGTGCCGCCAGACTATGCGCTTGCTCATTGCGTAGCACGAGATCTGCGAATGGCCAAAGGAATTGCCAGGGAATTTAAAGAGAGATTTGGCAGAATCGAAAAATTAAGGCAGCAAGGACCAGCAATTGGGAAGAGTCTCCAAATACTAAATGAAGAACAGCCCATATTTTATTTGGTCACGAAAGAACTGTCAAACCTGAAGCCAACCTATCGTGCCTTATGGGAGACCCTGGCCCACTTACGCGAACAAATGTTGCAGCAAGACATTCTGAAATTAGCAGTTCCAAAATTGGGTTGTGGATTGGACCGCCTGGACTGGAGAATTGTAAGGAGCATGTTGGAAGTAATCTTCCGACATACTGGTATGGAAATTCTGGTATGCAGTTACCGGCTTGAATATTCCTGTCCATCCAGGCAAGATAAGACCGTGGACTGTTATTTCGATATGACGTCACAATGTAACAAAGGCCCTACCTGTCGATTTCGCCATCGGTTGAGGAACCAAAACTTAACACGTTTCGGGACGAAACTTAATTCTTAAGAAGAGGGCAATGTGATGACTCATCCTACAACACGCGTCATATTAGTCTCGTGTTATCTAGATTATTCTCCATACATCGGGAACATATGAACGACGATATATAAGCCGCGTCGAAGAAGGGATGGACATTCGATTCAATACCCAAGTCTCGCGAAGTAAACATAAATATAGTTACATAAATATAAAATACATAAATGTACTTATTGTTGTTAATAGTTAGTTTTATATTGTTATACGTTTTAATATTAATATAGAGTGTGTGTCTAAAGTTATTGTTAGTTTTATTTAAGAACCCGAAAAGACAAACATTACATTAATAAAATTTACAAGTCCTAGACGAGATGCTACCGCCGCTATGAATTATTTTTAATATGGTCTCCATATCCTATTTTAACAAAGTAAGGGTTATTTCCTTAATAAAAACTGGACTCTCTGCTTCAGAGAGCCCAGTTTCTATTAAGGAAATAATCCTTACTTTGTTAAAATAGGATATTGAAACCATATTAAAAATAATTCAAAAAACAAGACTTTAACAAACTGCAAATTTATATTGACAACGGATATAATCAATCAGGGCAAAAATCTACATTGTGACAATTTATTCAAATTTTACAATGATATTCACAACCAAAATTTATTGCTCGCAGCTGTACATTAATGTATAGCAAGCGCCAATTAAGTTGGCGCGAGGAGAGGGTGCACAGAAGCCGTTTTTAGAAACGTCCATCCCCACTACTCAAGTAATTGTCAGAATACATTTGTCATTGACGCTTGACGGAACATAATGTCTTTGCTAGGGGATCATAAAGTGATACACGCTCAGAGGTTAGAATTATCTGACATTTGATGTAAAACCAAATACACATTTCCCCACTACTTCTAATCCTGCGCGAACTTACCCCTCCTCTCGCCAACTTAATTGGCGTTTGCTATAACCGCATGCAAAAAAAAAGTGGTACAGTAGTGAAGTTATATGTAAAGTCAATTTTTAAACATTTTAGTATTGTGACGTTGCTAAGGTAATTAAGATCGTAGTAACGTGCAAAAGTCAATTTTGGCTCTTACACCTATCTGTATATCAACGTATAGCAAGCGCAAATTAAGTTGGCGCGAGGAGGGGGTGCGCAGAAGCCGTTTTTAAAAACGTCCAGCCCCACTACTCAAGTAATTGTCAGAATACATTTGTCATTGACGTTTGACGGAACACCATGTCTTTGCTAGGGGATCATAAAGTAATACACGCTCAGAGGTTAGAATTATCTGAAATTTGATGTAAAACCAAATACAAATCTCCCCACTACTTTTAATCCTGCGCGAACTTATCCCTCCTCGCGCCAACTTAATTGGCGTTTGCTATACCGTATGAACGCCGGGGAGTGATTGATCTACCACAATGTAGTAAGACGAAGACGAATAGCGAGTTTATGTGGTTAGGGTTGAGAGAGTATATTCAATCTGTTCTACTGTCTAACTGTACGGGCGTTCCATTTCTTTATCCAACACATTCTACATACGATCTAAGTACGAATCAAATAATCTCTCTCTAACACATTGAATATTCCTATCAGTCGCTCATTGTGTTCAAGCAAGGCGAATATACTTGCAGTTGGCCAGTCATTACTTATATATCCATCGATCGCACGACGTTGTGCACACTATGTTATTTGACACTTATAGGTTATTTGAATATTTAAATTTGACGCCTACGTTTAATATATATCTACATTCACGCAGCCTAATTTAAACCGATTAAAATATGACTATAACACTTTTTTTGCATTCGATAGGGTAAAGAGGACGTTCTACACTCCAAAGCAATTAATTTCCATTGATCTATAGAGCGTTTCACGCCCATGATGAAGTACAGGCCATATGGAGATAGCGTACATAGTTGCCAAGTCGCGAACTCATTCCTACAAACATACCTGTATTGCTGTTAATCAGGCCTGCTGTCAATAGTATTGTATTGACATAACCTTAATTGTATTTATAATGAACAATATTTTAAAATTATTATTCTTAGTTTGCATCTGTTTATAATATATTCGATGCCAAGAAAAAGTAAATAAGAGTTAAATATCATTCTAGTTAATGTATATGAAAAGTAAATCATTATATTAACAAACTACTTAAAATTGTATGTTTAAGTTATAATTTGGTTTAACCAACACACCATTTGTATAGTCAAGGTTTGTTTTGAATTAAAACCATTATTTTATATATATTGGTTTCCTTTATTATAAAAAATAGTTTGATTTGTCTATTAGAATACAAGCAATAATAATAAAAAGTTTTTTTGTGTAGACCATAAACATACAAAAAATACTGCAATATAGATATATTTAACCAATAACATAAAAATATCAACATCTTAAAAACCTTATTTTTTAAATTAAATTAAAACTTGACTGCTGTAGTAACATTAGTTATAGGTTTGCTCCGAGAAGAATCCCTATTATTTTTAGTGAATCGGAATTTAAATGTTTTACAGCCACCATCGTGTACTATAATACTGCCTACCAATTGGCTAAAAGAGATGCAAACTGTCAGAGATTCGTTCTTGGAACAGACCTACAATCCACTGGATGTTGAAGCAGCATTCGAATAGCCGACAGGGTCAGTCAATAAATCTTCTTCCATATCATCAGTTGAACCTGAGTCTCCTACATGGATGATAAACTCCTCAACATTATCTTGCAATCCATCGACAATCCACATTTCCTCTTCAATTTTTTTTACATGCTGAATATAATTCTTCCAATTGTCAGCTGTCACATTACTATAGGCACTCGTAATTAATGGTGCCATATCTTTTACGTTGAACGTACTGTTGTGCATCTTTATGTGATTTTTCACTTGGGCCCAAACCATCTCTATTGGATTCAGCTCACAATGGTAAGGTGGTAAACGTAGAACTTCTCGGCCTGCATCTTTCGCCAACATATCAAGCTTATATTTGTCATATTGATATTTTACTTGTGATACACTAAACAACAAATCTCTTTTTAACATATTATCTTCAACGGATATATTTTTTTCAGTCAGCCAGTCAATTATATTTTCTTTTCTCCATGCATTTGTAGGTATCTTCTCAACCTTTCTGCTGTGGTATGATGCATTGTCTAGAACAATTACAGCATTTTCAGGAGTATTTGGCAATAAATGCTCAATGAACCACTTTTCAAACGTATCTACATTCATCTCATTATGTGCATCAGCTGTATTTTTCTTGCATAGAAATGTTAATTCGGCACCAGGAAGTAAGTCATTTTCATTGCCAGCATGTACTAATGCAAAGCGAGGACCAAGACCACTCGGAGATTTTAATCCTGTACTCAATCCTCGAACAAATGCTTCTCGAGTACTTTTTATTGTAGTATCTTGCCAGACTTTACTTACTGTGTCCTACATTAACCCATGACTCATCTGTGTAAACTATACACCTACCTGGAACAAATATTATTATAAGTATATGCTTTTATATAAAGAACAAAGAAACTTTACCTTCATTTCGAAATATCTTGATATCTCGCAGATACTTGTGTCTCCATCATATAATATCATCTCGTTCAATGAGTATGCTTTTCTGTTTTACAGTTTGAAATTCAAAACCAATATCTTTCAAAAGTCTATATAATGTTGATCGTGTAAAAGTAGGGAGATCATTGTCATTGTTGATGGTAGCAAGAACTGTATTCACAGTGGGTGGTATGTTTTGCATGAAAAATCTATGAACTTGTTGTCGTACAAGTGTGTGTATATTTTAATCATAACGGTGTAGACAAGCATTTACTTGTACCCCTTTTCTCGTCTGCTTGTTTGATTTTTGGACTCAACAACGGCCCTTTTTCTTGTTCCTTTCTCATGTTGTATATGCTGTGTACTGAACAATGTAGTGCTTCACTTGCTTCAGCAGCAGCAGCAGTAACAGTCATAGGTTTTTTAAGAAAATGATTAAAAACATTTAGTATCATCTGCTTTTCTCTTCGACTAAAACATTCACCCCTTCGTGATTTTTTCTCTCTAGGCTCCATTACTGAAGTTTAGAATCTGTAACGGTAATGTTTTTATTTACGAGCACATTTCCTTCACATTCCAACTTACCACAAACTTTTGTTAACAACAACGGGAGAATATAATAAAGAAAGAGAGAATATAATATATAATAATAAGAATATAAGGTATATAATAATAAGAATATAAGGTATATAATATAATTACAATATAACAAGAACGAACAACAACAAATAATATTTAATAAAAATACGGAAAGGAACAATTTGACACTTGACAAGATAACAAAGTGAACAAACTACTGTACTGTAGCAGTCTGGTTATCTGTACGAATTAAAAATCCCCAATAAAAATTAATATAAATTTTCGAGGTAGCGAGCGGTGGAAAAGGATAGCGCGATACAATTTCTTAAAGAAAATAAAAGAGGGGAATGCTCCATAAGAGCCCATACTTCATCGTGGGCGTGAAACGCTCTATGAGAATTAGTAAATTTTTAAATTATGCTCACATTACATATAAAATTATTATAACAGTAATTTTTCTAGTTATTGAGAAAAATATATACGAAAATACTATATTTTTGCAATTAAATTTTAAAATTGTAAAAATAATATAGGAATTTGTAGTAAATTCAGAAATGACGCATATCCAATGCGTTGTCGTAATATATGTGCTTTATACATAAAATGAATTTACAGTAGTAAAGCAATAAAAACCAAGACTTAAATTTAAATATGTAATATAAAGAACCAAAAAATTACCAGATCTAACATTAAATTTACTAAATGTTAAATTTAATATCATGTAAAAGTACGATTATAATAGTATTCTACATAAATGCCAGATCTCAAACGTTTTGATGTAATTTCCATATAATAAAGTATAAAACATATATGAGTCAAGATATAAGTACGTTGTTACATGTTACACATCCGAAAATTTGGTGAGCACTTCAAAATAGAGGATTTTTTAAATTAATGTTTAACTATTTAATTAAAATAAATTCCGTTAAAACTTGTTTTATATCGTGATTGAGCGATTATTGAGTGATTTGTTCAATAGTAGTTTCATTTAAAAATAAACTAACAATAAAATGTATTTGACTATTTAAAGAAAATGTCAAGTAGATATCTGTCAAGTATGTAGGTATGAGCCAAAATTTCTAACCTGAATGTATATTTGCCTCGTGGTTAATCAATTTCCATATTTTAGTGAAATGAGCGTAACATGCTTGGAAGGTATTATCAAATAGCAAAGAATACTAATTTTTCGTATGTGCAATCATATGGGAACGTAATTAGAAATTTAATATCTTTGTAATTTAAATAAAATTTAACGCCCGGCTTTGATACATGTATAATAAAATCTAGAAAAATTGACATATCTGACGCTCTCTGGCGGGTGGGAAGTTAACCTGTCAGTCGTGTGATATTCGCAAGGTGTGACTACAACGTGATTTGTAGTGTTGAATCTCATGTGTCTATCAATTAATAATTAGTTAAATGGTTGATAAATTATAATAGCAACTGTGATAATTTTGAATGGATCCTTCGATATCTTGGTTTCAGCCAGAGCAAGAAGGTCCAGCTAAACAATTGTGGCTTCGCTTGTGGCAAACTCAACAAGATCTTGATAATATGAACTTAAAAGAAGGCGACAACGATTTTGAGTCTATAAACAATGCACTTAACAATCAAAATCAGCAGAATGTCGGTGTGATAAATGGTAAAAACGATAAAAATAATATGTTCGTACCGCGTAGCCGTAAGGTCGAAAATCGTGCGAGTACGAGAGGTTGTTTCCGCCATCCAGAAAAAGTGATTGGCATGTATGGAGGCACAGCTTGGAGAAAAAGAGATTTTCTTTACTCAAAAGGAATTATAGGGTAAGTTAACACATGGATATTTTCCTTTCTAAATTTTTAAATGTAAATTGCCCTTCTAAAAAATTAATTCTTTTATTTGCCTTCAGATGGCCTAATTTGACATTTTAAATAGCATGGTATTCATTTGAAATTGGTCGTTTCACCAATTCTTTTTAATTTTATTCCTTTTATGTGCATTTCAGACTGCACCAAGAAATCGAACATTTTTACGAATATATGTCGCCAACTCCTACAGAACACCGTATTCGAGGAGACGTGGTTCATCGGATAGAAAAAATTATTCAACAATTATGGCCAGAAGCTCAAGTCCAAGTGTTTGGTTCTTTCCGTACAGGACTTTACTTACCAACAAGTGATATAGATTTAGTAGTCATTGGTAATATAATTTTTAAGTGTTAAAATTAATCACATGAATAATTTTGAATATTTTATTTCCAGGTAAATGGTCTAATCTGCCTTTAAGGACTTTAGAAAAAGAATTTTTAAATAAAGATATTGCTGATGAAAATAGTATAAAAGTACTGGACAAAGCTTCTGTACCTATAGTAAAATTAACTGATAAGAAAACAGATGTTAAAGTTGATATATCATTTAATATGTGTAATGGTGTAAAATCGGCAGAACTAATAAGTCAATTTGTGCAAAAGTATCCAGCACTTAAAAAATTAGTGTATGTTTTAAAACAATTTCTTCTTCAAAGAGACTTAAATGAAGTGTTCACTGGTGGTATTTCAAGTTATAGTTTAATTTTAATGTGTATTAGTTTTATTCAGTTACACCCACGGACTGATATTAGATTAGAAGGTGTCAATTTAGGTGTTTTGCTTATAGAATTTTTTGAACTGTATGGACGTAAATTCAATTATATGCAAACAGGTATTAGGATACGAGATGGAGGTAGATATATTAATAAAGAAGAAATGCAAAAGGACATGGTCGATGGTCATAGACCTAGTTTATTATGTATTGAAGATCCTCTTCTTCCTTCAAATGATATTGGCCGAAGTAGTTATGGAGTTTTACAGGTATGTTGGTCTGACTTATAAGACAAATTTTAGTAAGTAGTTTTACAGTAATAATGAAAGTGGAACATTTGTTATAAAATGGAAATAATTTTGTTCTCAAAACTACACATTCGTCATAAATAAATAATCTTTAAATAAACACAGCACATTATATAAATGCGTGATTAGTTTCACCATGTTTTGTTTGCTTATTTTTTTATCCTAATATTGCTTTGGTATTTCCACCATTTTCAATATTTTAATTTTATATAATGTGCATTAAATGAATATATACTGTCTACTACATCCATTAACAACATTATGCTATAAAAATTATCCCTAATTAATAGCTTTGAACAGAAATTATATATATATATATATATATATATATAAATTTTTAAATATTGATCTCTCTTTTGGAAAGATTGAATATAAACTGAATTATTATTAATTTTAAAAAATGCAGCAGTTATGTACCATTTCTATCAAATATAGTAATACATATTATATCTTCAAAAAATTAAAAATATTTTGCATAATGGCTAATAATCTGGAAGAGATATATAAATTATCTGAATTGTAAAATTGTCATCTCTCGTATAAAATTATGTTGAGCACATTGAACAATATTTATATAAAAGGCAAACAGTGAGAAAAACTAAATAAATTTTTACTACAAGCTGCATGATTTTAGTTCCAACTAAAATTGTAAACAATATATCAAAACGTATCAGATGTTATAATTTTATATGAAATATATGTATAAAAAATAGAATAGCAATATGAAATGTAAACAAAAAAGATAATGGCGTTGTTTATTATATTAAAGAAATAAATATAACAGTTGAGCAAATTATAACATGGCAAAATTAAGGAAGAAATAAGAACTAATGTTCATCATATTATGGGTTGTGTAGAATTATTAGTAAGTCACCTACACTAAAAATATATATCACAGTTTTGAGAAGACTTTTGAATTCTGCAACGAAAAATGCAATCAATACCTAAAAAACAAATTAATATCGACAATGGGAAACTCATGTTGGCAATGTATAATTCGTTCAGAGCTCATAAAACGTTATATTTACTCATTTAACTCTAGGAACTAAAAAAAAATACATATCTACAAACTTAAAAACCCAAAGAAAAAGAAATATACAAAAAGTTGCTAATACTGTAGAAATGTATTGTGCTTTGATAAATACATAAGAAAAGATAAGCAATGATAATAGCATTAAAAAAAGCAGATGAATTAAAATTTATGTAAAGTTCTTAAATAGAGAGATGATACAATATAATGTCAACGTTTATTACATTAATTACTATGCTGGCAAATGGAAATCGATATTTTAATCGGTTTGATTTTATATGATATGATTAGCCAACATTTTTACACTACTGAACTGATATTTAGAAAAAAAATATGCTCAAGTAAGACGTTTAAGTGCTCACGATATTTTACTAGAAAATCCTTTTTTTTTTTTACTGAATTAGTACTCAATTAATTAAATTTTATCTAACAAACAGGAGGCAGGTGGTAAAATATTATCAATTTTCAAATATAAAAACTATAACACTTGAAGGCCCGCAAGGGTTGCTACTTGGACAGTTCTTGTTCATGATTTTCTCTTAAATATGAACAATATATTTATAATTATATACGCCGATGACTAAACTGTTGAATAGTGGTACGATTTTCCAAAGTGTGATCAAGGACGGGAAGTACTACGGAGACAAACGCTGAGCAGTGCAAATTGATGATTTTCAAAACACGGATTCTGTTAAATTCTCATTCCGAGGGGGGGGGGGGGGGGGGGGGGGGGGGGGGGGGCTCGGCTCAACAATATGAACTCGCATAGATTGAACTCCTGGGTTGCAAAATTTCCCAATCATGTCTGCTCACACTTCATATGCACTTTCAGTCGGTATTGGCAGATATGGCGGGCGAATGTAGCATCATGAACTAGCGTGTTAGGAAGTAATTTTGATTATTGACGACCCTAACTATGCAGCTCTTTGCGGAGAAATAAAAATTTTCGCATGTCTATGTCTATTTATGCTCGTGTATCCCTCGACTACGAAACTAGAAAAAGGTGCAGTTAGTAGCAGATTTTTTGTCGCTTGACAAAAAGTCAAAGACATTTCAGTTATATTGCCATCAAATTCTATATAAAATTCCGCTGCCTGCTCATAATGTTAACAAATTATATTATATTTCGGCATTATATTCAAATGACGCAACGAGATAATAAACACAATGTAGTTCTAAAAGGAACTATTTTTAAACAATTTTTATCAACACAAAATAAACAGGAAATATGTACACAAAACTAGACTTATTTGACAGATATGTTATCTTTCAACACCGCAAATAACTATTACCCTGTTAAAAATATTTACAAGAAACAGTATTGAAATGGAAATTATGTGTTGATTTGCCATGTCTATATTATCATCAATTTATAACATTTTGTATTTAAATTAATGAAATAAAAGCTTTCAAATATAGTTAAACAAACTAATTTTTTTAGTTTCTCTAATACAGTTATGACAACATGTAAACGTCATGAATGACGTACAATTGGACCTGTAGTTTATACATACATACTATTATTTTTATACCCCGATATTTGCTTTGCGAGTTCAATATTGTTGTGGTGTTGTGGAACGCAACCTACAGGAATAGAGGCGGTCCACTGTAATTGGAAAACCCTTTAATTTTCATTTTTTAATTTATTCAAGTAGTACTATCAATAGCATAATTAGATCTATATTAATTGCATGAAGTTTTTATTAATAAAATTATTAAATTTTCCATGATTTTGTTTTCTAATTAAATAAATGTGTACTTAATAAGACCATATATTATCTAGTTTATTGCACGTAAGTACGTAAAACCAATTCAATTAATCTAATATACCGGGTGTCACACAAAAAACGCCCCAAGCTGTAACTCTGTTATTTACATTCCAATTTTCGCGAAACAGCTACCAAATAAAATGGTTTGATGAATACCATGTCTGAGGCTACGTTTACTATTTTCCAGCGCCATCTTCAGTTTCTAGCGATTGTCAACTCTATTTTTTTCAAATTGCTCGGTATATTTCTTTTTTGCATCATTGGATAGAGATTTTCTTCCTGAATCCATTGATATGCAATACATCAATTTTAGTTAAATTAAAAAGAAAAAAATTATTTAAACACTCCGTATATTCTCTTAGTCACTTGTGTTATACTGTAGTGTGCGATGAAAAAATAACGCATTAGGCATATGTAACTGTCATCTTTGACTTTTTTTTACTAAATAAGCATATTTTTCCTTTTTTGAAATAAATCATGAATTTCAATCAAGTTACTGACATGCTACAAGTTTATTTTTAATGTAATAAAAACTCTAATCAAACATTGCGAATTTACACGGAACGTTTTCCGGAAAGAGAAGTTCCAAAGCGTCATAAGTTTATAGAAGATATTCGAGAAACTGAACGTAGTGCGCAGGAAATTTTCTGAAAGCGTGGTACTGGATGTTTTGTTAGCTGTTGAAGAAAATGCCAAAACCTCGGTTCGTGAAGTATTCAATTGGCCAAGCGAACCCTAGATATTTCGTCGACAATAATTTTCAACGTTGTTTTAGCTGTAATGTTTGGTGTGTCCTACTTGGAGACTTTGATAGGGCCATTTTTTATCGACGGTTTCTTAAATTAACTAAGATATCATCAACTATTAAGCGAAGATTTTGAAAGTTTTTTGGATGAATTACCGCTTGCGGAACTGCGTGAAGTATATTTTCAACACTCCCCATAATGCACGAATAAATGTTGGTTGGTTGAATAGAGATTTTAATGAACAATGGATTGGCACATATGGACCTATTCGTTGGCCTGCGCGTTCACCTTGTCTTTCGCCTCCAGATTTTTGGGGATATCTCCAAGATCGAGTGTATTTAACAGTGCTACAGAACGTAAACGATTTACGAAACCGAGTAATTGGAACTTATCGGGAAATATATAATAATTTCTATTAAATGCCACCCATGGTGTTATAAGGAGATGCTAGTGTAATGACTCATCCAACGATACGTCACCTATCACACCTCTGGCACCTTCTCGAAAGATATAGAAACAGAAACACCCATGGTGTTATAAGGAGATGCTAGTGTAATGACTCATCCAACGATACGTCACCTATCACACCTCTGGCACCTTCTCGAAAGATATAGAAACAGAAAGATCGAGAATAGAAAACACGCGAGAGGTGCGACGGCCGATGTATAAGCCGTCGAGGAAGGGATTCGATTCATTCCATACCAAATCATCGCCGGCCGAGTGAACTTACATAAATATAAATACATAAATGTTCTTATTGTTAGTAATTAGTTTTTAAATTGTTACATATTCGTTTTTATTATTAATATAGTGTGCGTTAGTTTTATTTAAGGACCCAGACAGACAAACATAACACTAGTATTGTATTGAGCATGACGCTAATTAATTCGAACAATATTTATAAAATTTTTTAGTTTTGAATTTATTTTTTTGTTTTGTTATTTGTTTTTTTCTTTGTGAATTAAAATTAGTTACATATGGGCAATGCGTTATTTTTTTTTGAAACTTATTTTTTCATGGCACACTACAGTATAACACAAGTTACTTTAAGAGGAATGTTCGGAAAGTATTTTAATTGTTTTTTTTTTCTTTTCTAAATTTATAATTAAAATGATGTATTGTAGATCAATGGATTCAGAAAAGAAATCTCTATCCGATGATACAAAAAATATATACCGAGCAATTTGAAAAAAAAATAGTTATTGAAAATGGCGCTGGAAAAAAATAAATGTAGCCTCAAACATAGTACTTATAAAAACATTTCATTTAATACCTGTCTCTTGAAAATCGAAATATAAATAACAGTTACAGCTTGGGGCATTTTTTGTGTGACACCCTGTATATAATTAAATAATTCTTATTAGGACGCACTATAATTATAAAAAAAAAAAATCGATACGTCCAATAACAATGATAATGCATTAGTGAGAAGGCGAAGGACGCTATCTTATCTCTCATCTTGTTTTCTTATTTATATTATGATTACTATATATAGACATTAATAGACAAGTATGCACCAATTAGCATAATGTGTGATTTTATTTTTATATCAATATATTAATCTGAAATTCATAATTGATTAAATGAAAACCATATTAGACAAGCCATGTAAGAAAATCTATTTTCTTAACCTTAACACGTTTTAGTGAAATATAAAGTAAAAGAATCAATTCCGAACAAATACTTGTTATTCAGACTCGCTAACTATTTTTATATGTGTATTTAGTCTTGTTAAACGAACATAAAATTTCAAGACATGGTTATTTTAATTCTTAATCTAATAAGACTGAGTTATATAACCTTATACATACATGCATACATACAAGAGAGGGGAGATTATTGAAGTAAATAGTTTTTAATGTAGAGTTACTTCCATTTAAATTCATACACCAACAAATTATTTGGTAAAAATAACACTGCGTTAAGGAAAAGTCAGTAATAATTTATTTAACCTGATTTTTATGTATCATCTAAACAAATGTAAATTAAAATAATGACGAACACAATTCGCACACTCCTATTCTTACATTAACTAAAGTGAAGTTACATGCTATAC
The DNA here is from genome assembly GCA_935421215.2 of Melolontha melolontha. Classification (NCBI taxonomy): domain Eukaryota; kingdom Metazoa; phylum Arthropoda; class Insecta; order Coleoptera; family Scarabaeidae; genus Melolontha; species Melolontha melolontha. The sequence goes on along the minus strand of OW285236.1, from coordinate 112,806,727 downwards.
ATAAATGTTTTAATATTTCGAATAATCTATTTTTTTTTTATAATTACATCTTTGAATCTTTGTTGCATTGATTTTTCTGTGTATCTATCTATGTTACCCTTGCTCCAGCATTTCTTTAAGAATGTTTTGGTTGCTTATATGGTACTTTCTTAACCGACTGTTTAATTCTGCCCATAAATTCTCAATATAGTTGAAGTCTGAATAGAAGAATGTTCACTACTTTGGAATCGATATTTTGATATAAGATTTAATATAAATTTTATACCTAACTTTTATGTTCTTATCTAATATTGATACATAACATAATGAAATGCAAACGTTTTAAATTGTTGCACGTACTTTATTTTACAGTTTGTACATAACCATTACAATGTCTATATATCGTATTATATCGTTGTCTTTTTCATTACTACCAACCCCTGAGTATTAAAGTATGAAATACATTACACTCCTCACAACTACAATAATGTCTATATTTTATAAATTTAATTTAACTACTGCCCTCCTGGATCGACTTGAGCATCTAAGAATCCTAGTACTGGGAGTGGAAATTGTCGCCCCCGGAGGTTCCGTTGTTGGTGTTGCCCTAACTTCTGGTACTTCTTTTGGTATCTCTAGCTGCGTGTTTTCAGAGCCCAGTTCCTTCTGTTCTATTGGGTTCTCTTGCAACGTCGGTGCTGGATCATCCGGTATTGATATCTTGGTTGTCTGTAAATCCATTGGAGTACAGTGTTGCCTTGGAATTTCCAGTCTTGGTGTTTCCTCTTCTTTCTCTGTTGATGTATGTCGGGGTTTTAAATGATCGGTGTGAACGAATCGTCTATGTCCTTCTACTTCGGCTATGAAAGTTAATGTACCCTTTCTTCTTATTATCTTCCCCGGTAACCATTTTTCGATTTCTCTTACTGATTTCACCCAAACTTGGTCTCCTATTGCATACGATATTACTGGTCTTCTCTTCGCATTTAACCTTCCTTCTTCATTTTGTTTCTTTCTATCCATAACTTCGGCTAAATTTGGTTTCATGATGGAAAGTAGTGTCTCGGTCTCCTATTTAGTAATAGTTCTGCCGGAGTACGTCCCGTAGTCTCATGTGGTGTATTTCTGTAAGTGAATAAATAATTATCCACTAGATGTTGTAGTGACATCTGCGTTGTTTTATTTTGCTGTGTTGTAATCATTTTTCGTAATCCATATTTGACGTTCTGTACGGCGCGTTCGGCTGCACCATTACTCGCTGCGTGGTAAGGTGGTGTTAGTATGTGTTTTATTCCATTACGTACCGCGAAGTTCTTGAATTCTTGAGACACAAATTGTACACCATTGTCAGAGACGATTATCTCTGGAATACCGTGTGTTGCCATTATACTTCTTAATTTTTCTATGGTCTTCCCTGCTGTTGTCGATTTGGTTATAGCTATTTCCATCCATTTTGTATATGAATCTATAACTATAAGAAAATTATGCGCTATGTTATTATAATTAAACTGAGCATAGTCAATATGTATTCTTTCCCATTTTCTTTGACTAATAGGCCAATGGTAAACAGCTTGCTTGGAAGTATTTCGTGCATTTATTTGACAGGCTGAACATTTTCTAACCTTTTCTTCTATTTGTCCATCGATATTTGGCCACCAAACGTATGATCTCGCCAATTGCTTCATTTTTACCATTCCTGGGTGTCCCATATGTAATATGGACATTACATGATCACGATACATATCCGGAATAATAACCTTATTGCCTAATGTTAAACAATCCTCATCGTTTCCAATTTCATTTTTGTGACGCCAATATTTACTAAGTATGGGATCTGTCACATGTTTCGGCCATCCATTCATTGTAAACTGATGAATCTGTTTTAAAATCTGGTCTGTTTTTGAAGCCTCTGCAATATCGCTAGCCGTAAGCACTATGTCAGAGTCTTTCGTTAATTCGCAAAAATAGCTGGTAGTTGAGAAATTATTTGCGATTCCTTCTATTTGTTCTTGATATGGTAATGGTAGCCTCGAGAGTGCATCTGCATTAGCTATGTCTTCTCCCTTCTTGTAGACAATTTTGTAATCATAGGCTGATAGAAGTATTGCCCATCTTTGTAATCTTACAGCTGTTGTGGCTGATACCCCCTTGTTTTCACCAAAAATAATTGTAAGTGGTGCGTGGTCTGTTACCAATTCAAATTTTCGTGCATAAAGATATTTATGAAATTTCCTTATCCCAAATATAATAGCTAAAGCTTCTCGTTCCAATTGTGAGTAATTCTTCTCTGCTGCTGAAAGTGTCTTACTAGCAAATGCTATCGGTCGTTCTGTTCCTTGATCCACATGTGCCAGGACTGCCCCCACTCCTTGAGGAGATGCATCACAAATCATTCTTAATGGTTTATTAGTATCATACAAGGTCAATACATTATCAGTGCATATCCAATTTTTGGTTTCCTTAAACAAATTGTGATGTTCTATCATCCAATTCCAAGAAATTTCTTTTTTTAATAAATCATAGAAAGGTTTTAATTTTCCTGATATATTTTCTATGAATCGTCCATAATAATTTAATAATCCCACATAAGATTTTAATTCATGTTTGTTTGTCGGTGGTGGAGCATCTTTAATAGCTTTAATTAAAATCCTCGTTTGGTCGAATTCCATGTTCATCAATTATATGACCCAAATATGCAACTGATTTCACTAAAAATTCACATTTATCCAATCTTACCTTAATGTTGTACTTCTTTAGTCGCTCTAACACTGCATTTAGTGTTTTGCGGCACTCATCTTCTGAGCTTGCTGCAATTAAAATATTGTCCAAATAACATGTTACCCTTGGCAAATCTCGTAATATTTGATCCATTACGGATTGAAATTGAAATGGAGCTGTTGCAATTCCATAAGCCAATCTTGTAAACCGATATAACCCACTAGGTGTATTTACTGTTAATAAATGTTGACATTCCTTACTAACTTCTAATTGCATGTATGCTTCAGATAAATCCAAGGTGCAGAAAACCTTACCTCCTGCCAATGAAGCATATATATCTTGAGGATTTGGTAAAGGATAATATTCTTTATCTAAATATGGATTTATCGTAACCTTAAAATCAGCACATATCCTTACCCCTTTTCCTGGTTTAGGTACAATCACCAGTGGAGTTGCCCAGTCACTATGAAGCACAGGCTCTAATATGCCTTCATTAACTAATCTTTTCAATTCTGAATCTACTACTGGCTTTAGTGCGAATGGAATGGGTCTCGCTTTACAAAATATTGGTGTTGGATTCTCTCTTAATACTAACCTTGCTTGAAATTCTCTTATTTTGCCTGTATTACTTCCAAATACAGTTGGAAAATCATTTTTTAATTTTGTGATTATTTGCTCTCTATTTATTTCTGTTTGTGCAACCATTTGGTGCTGTGATATAGCATAAATATTTAATTTCTGTAACCAGTTTCTTCCCATCAATGAAGGTAATTCTTTGTTGCCACTTTTTATTACAATTGCATCTAAAACACAGTCTATGTTATTATATTGTACAGGTATACTTACTTTACCTAGTATTGGTAATGGGTCATTAAACCAATAAGCAGTAAGTTTCACATCAGAACAATTTTGTAATTTAAATTCCCTTAAATATCTCTGATAAACTGCTTCTGATATAATTGTTACCCCTGAACCTGTGTCCATCATAAACATTATCTGTTTGTTATTTACAGTTACACTTATCTGATATGATGATGGTATGACCTATTGTGTTGATGTGATATAAAGAACATTCTTCCTCCACACTAACACTCTCAGCCTGATCTGTATCATCATATTCAAGAGCATGCACTTTATTCTTACTTTTATAATGACAAACAGTTGCTAAATGACCTACCTTAGAGCAGTGATTGCATTTATATGTTTTAAACTTACAGTTTGCTGGTAAGTGATTAGGCTTTCCACATTTTGTGCAGTTCTTTTTCTCATTAGAATTTTTGTTTTGCTTAATTGTTGTCTGTACCTTTCTGTATTGTATTCTATTGATATCACTTGAGAAAGTACCTTTGCTTTTTAATGCTTCTTCCAATAATCGAGCCTTTTCGTATGTTTGATCAAAATCTAGTTCATCTGCCAATAATTTCTGTGTAATTTGATCATCTCTTAATCCACAAATGAGTCGATCGCGCAATGCTTCCTTCAAGAAAGTTCCAAATTTACATGTCGTTGCTAACTGTTTTATTATTAAAACATAATCTGCTATCGATTCATTTGCCTGTTGATTTCTACTGTGAAATTTGTACCTTTCTACTATCATAAGTTTTTTTGGTTTGTAATGTGCAGTTAAGGTGTTAATTAAATCATCGTAGGGTTTAGAATCTACTTCGTCTGGTGCTAACAGATCTTGCAGTATTTTAACAACTTTTGGTCCTACTACCGTCAGTAATACAGAAACCTTTTGGGTATCCTCTATGGCATTACATTTTATGTAATGTTTTAATCTCATCAAATAAGTATTGATGTCTTCTACCGACTCATCGAAATTTTCTAATTTACCAATGCCAGCCATTGTTTCCTTTTACAATTGCTATTATTTTCTTTTACTTGGAATCATGAGTTCGTAATATTCTCGTCGCCAATTTTTATGTTCTTATCTAATATTGATACATAACATAATGAAATGCAAACGTTTTAAATTGTTGCACGTACTTTATTTTACAGGTTGTACATAACCATTACAATGTCTATATATCGTATTATATCGTTGTCTTTTTCATTACTACCAACCCCTGAGTATTAAAGTATGAAATACATTACACTAACCGATTTGCCCTATTTTGTAAATTTGTCTTTAAAATATCTATACACATATGTTCGTACATGTCAATATAGATTTCCAACCTCAGCCACCGAAAAGCAACCCCAGATCATCGTGTTTTGCAGAAGACCACAAGTTTCTTGCCTCCAAACTTTTGTTGGATTTACGCCAGAGCCTCTTTCTTCCATTCGACTGAAATTTGTTATATTGATTTTCATTAATGAATATGGCGAGTTTCTAAAAGTTTATGTTTTTGCCACAAGTTTAGGAACATACATTTTTGGATCTACCTTTATTTCCTTAATCATAATGCGCTCTACCCGTTCAGTTAGAATTGTGTTTGAATTTCTCGGTTTATTTTATATCCTATTTTAATTTTTGTTAAACAACTGGTATTGTATGAATGACTGGGACATAACTGCACATTAGGGTGGCCCGCGCTTATATGGAAAAGTAAAAGTATAGTCCAATACTTTCTCCACAAGCTTGATTTTGTTTCTTTTACTAAAATATATGTGTATACCAAAAATTGGCTCAAAGGGATAATATTTAGAGGTCGCGATGAATGGCGACTTTTATGTTTCACATCTTTTATTGCATGCATTTACTACTGGCTTATCATTATTGTACTTGTTTATGTATTGGAGATACTTTTTCACACTTTTCTTTGATCTTTACTAGATTTACATTCGTTAAAATTCAAATATATTGATCCCTTTATATAATTATTTAACTTATTTTGAATGCAGAATTACAAGAAACGAGTTTATGTTAGCAAATTTCAGAATTTCTTATTTTTCTTTCATGCACTTACTTTCCTCGTATCAAAACAAAATACTGTATTAAAAAGGGGCATCCCCTGATTGTTGTTTCAAAAGTAAAAAAAAGAGCGAAGTTCATTGATAATAAATACATTAAACGAGAAGGTTGTGCGCGAAGGTCGTGCCTGATTGTTGGTTGTGCGCGATTTTTTTTTCAAAGTACAAGCCATTTTGAATGTAAGTTTTGTAAAATTTCAGTGATTTCTAATAATGTAAGTAGTGCAAAACAATAATAATTTTTTAAATCGTTTATTCACTTTCGTGCTATATTGGTTTAGCTAACATAAGAAATGTCTGCCACTAAATCCTCGAGATTAATGAGAAGCTCACCAGGAACGTGGCTAATTGGGAATCAAATTGAACGTTTTTGTCCGGCAAGACTTCCATCAAAAAGCGATGTGCTTAAACTGTTCAATTTTTATCACTTGGGAAAAAAGAGAACTGAAACGATTAGTATTCGAGAAACGGCAATTGCAGTGACCGAGATTTGGGAACGAGCAAGACTTCCTACTCAAAGAATTGATTCGATCGTAAGAATAATTCGTAAGCTTTTAGGTCAATATAACATTTTGAAGAAGAGTCGGAAAAACAATCTCAAAAGCAGTCGGGCAAAAGAAGTCATGTTCAAAGCAGATTTAAATAAAATATTAGACGTAGCCACAAAAGATGCATTAAACAAAATCAAGAATGAGGAGGACAAATTGTTTCTTATAATGCAGAGGGAAAATAATATGAGTTGCAGCATGCCGGGAATAGACAAAAAGTCAAAGGAGAAAGAAGATCGCAAGCGAAAGAAAGAAGTGGAATTAGAGGCAAGGAAATTGCGTAACATTGAAAGTCAAAGAGCTATTGAAAAAGTGGCTGGATTATCTACGCTGAAGGATTATGTTGAAATTTCCGGCAGTGAGTCAGATTCATCGCACGAAGAAGTTAAGTTTCGCGAAAAAAAAAATACAACTAAACCAATAAAAATGGAATCTGTTTTTACAAACGACTTTATTGGATCTATTGACCGTGTAAATCTTTCTGATCAGAATACCATGTGTGTTGTTGGAGCTGCAGTTCAAGCGTTAGGTATACCTGTATCCGAAATTGCCTTATCACGTACCACAATACAACGAAAAAGAAACGATATCCGAAAAAAGATATCAGAAGCTGATAAGGACTCATTCTCTTTACAATATCCAGTCGTATTGCACTGGGACAGCAAATTATTGCCCGATATTTCTGATGAAAACAAAAAAGTCGATAGAGTTGCTATATTCATCAGTGGCAATGGAAAAGAAAAACTTTTAGCAGTTCCGAAGATCACAAAAGGAACCGGTGTAGAACATGCTAACGCTTGTTTGGGTGTCTGTACCGATTGGTCAATAAAAAACCAAATTCGAGGACTATGCTTTGACACTACCGCCTCCAATACTGGTTTAAAACTAGGTGCATGTACTTTTATTGAAAAAGGATTAAATAAAGACCTAATATGGATTGCTTGTCGCCATCATATGTTTGAGGTCATGCTTTCTAATGTTTTTAAAGAGTATTTTGGCCCAAGCGGAGGACCCGAAGTGCAACTATTTAAAAGATTTAAAAATCAATGGCCAAATATTGATAAAGAAAACTTCAAAGTCGGAGATGATACTCTATTCCATACAAGTGACTTGCTTCAACTCCAACAGCAAATGTATGAATATTATACCGATGCCATCAAAAGTCAACAGCCAAGGGACGATTACCGTGAACTCCTTACGCTTTGTCTAAATTTTCTTGCTGGTGCAAATAAAGCAGGAACAATGAAAGTTAAATTTTATGCACCAGGCGCGTGCCATCTTGCTCGTTGGATGACGAAGGCGATCTATTGCATAAAAATATGTATGTTTCAAAATCAGTTTGATCTCACAGACGAGAAAAAGAAAGCAGTTACCGAAATAAGTTTGTTTGTAAGTCTTATATATGGCCGATACTGGAATGAAGCTCCTTTAGCAATAAATGCTCCTCTTAATGACCAAAACCTTAAACAACTCGAAAACTATCCCAATGAAAAAATGTTTAAAGCTGCTGTAAAAGCATTTCATCGACATTTATGGTACTTTTCTGAATATTTAATCGGGCTTGCCTTTTTCGATTCCAGAGTTACATATGAAACTAAAAAAACAATTGTGAAAAATCTCCAGCTACCACCAAAAGCTAAAGCCTTAAAGAGACTGGACGGAAAAGTATTTAACCATAGAAATCCACTTGAGTCCTATGTTACCAAAAGGTCAACAATGTTTCTTAATTTACTATGCGATGATGGACAAGAAAAGGCTCAGTTATTTCTTTCAAAGGATCCTACAGAGTGGAAAGACGACGCCATTTTTATTTCGATGAAAGAAAATGCTAGACTTTTAAAAGTTGTAAATGACTGTGCAGAACGAGGGGTTGCTTTGGTGACCTAATTTAACAGCTCAATTACGAAAAATGAGGAGCAAAAGCAATATTTGCTTAGATTAGTTGATCACCATAGAAAAAAATTTCCCGGGGTTTGTAAAGCTAATATTGCAAAAATGGCTATCGATAATAAAAAATGATAATTTGTACTTAATATACAGTTTTATTAATTCTTTATTTATTTGTTTTATTAAATATTTTTATTTTTAAATAAACAATGAATATCACCATAAAAAATCATTGTATGTTATATTTCTATCTAACCTCGAAAAATCATTAAACTATCGCAACCTCTAAATATTGACCGATTGTGCTCAAATTTGGACTGAACATTTTTAAGCACTATTCGAATAGGATCAGCGTTGTGGAGCGCGAATATTCGATGCTTTTGTATTTTGGGCCACCCTACTGCACATACATAACAAGTGTTTATTTGAAAAGTCAATCTAGTAGCATGTGATTTACTGAAAACATTTTGAAATATGTCGTAAATTAAAATTTACTACTTAACCTACGAAGTCGTATAACGGGTGTTTTTTATAGAGGTATATAACTTTAAGTCGGCAACACTTTTTTAACTGGCGACCATTTTGTCAGCTGTCAAGTGATTTATGTTTAGTTTGGTTTGGCATTTCAACATGAATAGACTGACGCATGAACAACGCTTCCAAATTGTGCTAATTTATTTTGAAAATCATGGTTCTGTTCGAAATACGTATCGCGCACTACGTCCATTTTACGGTCAACATAATCGTTCATCAGAGCAATTAATTCGATTAACTATGGAACGTTTTCGCACCACGTTTACTCTAAATGATAATACGCATCCACAGAGACGTCGTACAGTGCGTACAGAAGAAGTCATTGCTGCTGTAGAGCGTAGCGTAGAGGAAGACCCGTCAGAACGTTACAGTCAATGGTGACCGCTATAGAGCCATGATTACTGACTTTTTCGTTCATCAATTGAACAACCATGATGTGCAGGAGCTGTGGTTTCAACAAGACGGCGCAACATGTCACACAGCTCGTGCCCCAATTGATTTATTGAAGGCAACGTTTGGTAACCGCATAGTTTCACGTTTCGGACCCGTGAATTGGCCTCCAAGATCGTGCGATTTAACGCCGCTAGACTATTTTCTTTGGGGATATGTGAAGTCGCTAGTCTACGCCGATAAGCCCGAAACGATTGACCACTTGGAGGACAACATTCGCCGCGTTATTGCCGATATACGGCCACAAATGTTGGAAAAAGTCATCGAAAATTGGACCTCCAGATTAGACTACGTCCGAGCCAGCCGTGGCGGTCATATGCCAGAAGTCATATTTAAATTATAATGCCAGAAGATTATCTTTCGAATAAAGTAAATTTCATTTCAATTTAAAAAATTCATCTTTGTTTTATTCCATTTCAAAGTTCTATACCTCTATAAAACACACACTTTATTTTGACAGTTTCATATATACAAATAAATAACAAATGTGATTGACATTATCAAATGTCATTTGGATTTACGTTTACGGAACAACAAACACATACTAATATATGTATTTGCGTCTTATTCTATCAAAATTTCAAAAATGAACACACGTTATAGTACATTCATACCTTAGAAAACAGTACAGGACTTTTGTTGTGGAAAATATTTGAATAAAATATTAACGCAAATATAATAAGTTTGGAAAAACTGATTTCATTCTGAAATTATCAAAAAATTAATTGAATTGTTAAAATGAAGATTCTGATATAACTTACCAAGAAATAGAGTGATCATTAGGAATTTCTGTACTTTAATGTTTGTTGTTGTAACTAATTGTTTTTACAAGATAAGTGATAATTAGAGCACGGACACGCTTACCACATGGCGCAAAGCCCAGTGCAGTACTGGCAAAAGGCTGTATTTCTAAAATATTTAATTTTATTTATATAATTGGAAAACGAACGGGTGATCTATAAAATTACGAAATACATATTTATTTGTTGAAAAGTTGTATTTATAAAGTTTTTAATTTTATTTATATAATTGGAAAACAAACGGGTGGTGATCTATAAAATTACGAAATACATATGTATTTGTTGAAAAGTTGTATTTTTAAAGTTTTTAATTTTATTTCTATAATTGGAACATTTTTATTTGTTCATTTTGTCGTTCAAGTTGAGTAAAGGAGTATTAATATTGACTAGCTATAGTTTCTCAAGGTTTTCTTCTGTAAATTTTGTTCTCTTTGAATTAAGTACATCCTTATAAATAGAAAACGTCCTTTCTACATCGCAACTGGTTATAGGTGCATACTGGAAATATTCTTTTATTTCTTCATATTTAGCCGTTAGATTTTGTGGAATTGTCTCCATACATAATTGCTGCAATGTAATTAAATCTGGATTTCTATTAAGAATTGCTTCAAACTTTTGCCGAAGGCCACATCCGAAGTCACTTGGAATACTTTTCAAATTATTAACAGCCACATCTAATGTGGTTAATCCGTCATTTAATTTGAGATTTCGATTTTCAAAATAAGTGATTAGTTTCGGCAATTTTCCAAAGTGTTCGTGAAGAGAGTACAACTGATTTTTTAAATTTGGGATTTGTGTGAGCTCCTTGCACTCACCAATACTTCTAGCATCCTCCTTTAGCAGTGTTACAAAATGTTTTAGACTATCGAAATTCTCAGCATAATAACTAGTAGCTTCCAGCCATGTTCCCCATCTAGTTATTAATGGAGTGAGAGGCAGTAACAGAGATGGAAATTTTTCCCTGAAAAGAGCTACTCTCAATGGTGCTTTTCTGAAAACTTTTTTAAAAGCTGATACAAGTCTATCAACTTCCGGAAAAGTGTCTCTGATATATTCACAGATTCTGTGGAGAGCATGTGCTACACAAGTAATATGCAGCATACTAGGATATGTTTTCTTCAATAGTCTGCCTGTTTTTAACATATACGCAGCACTATCAATGACAAATAGAAGTATTTTTCTTTGTACGTGGCGTCCGAATGAAGCATTTTTTGCATAATCTCCTTAATGGTTTCAGCAACTGTTTCCGCATCAACTCTATTTATAACACTTGTTGCTATTACATATGAGTTATAGGGAATAGTTGGATGTAGTACACCAGCTACAACATTTACCACACAGCGTCCTAACATATCCACCGTTTCGTCGGCGCTTATCCATATGTATTGATTTAAAAGATGACTTCTAATGCGTTCTACTGTTCTCGTATAGCACCTAGGAACATAATATTTGCGTAAAGTTGTTTCATCAGGAACATTTCGACCAGTATATTTTTTCAGAAATGTCTTCAAAATTGGATTGTTCAATTTAAATAATGGAATATTAGCTGCCATAAAAGTTTCACAGAGTTCTTCGTTAAAATTGTCAGATTCCAACGGGTTCAATTTTTTTTCGTGCTTTAACGATTCTACGTGACGTTTTACGGTTGATTTATTGCAATTTTTCAATAACTATTTTTCTTACGAAATACGATAAACTTATTTATTTTATCTACGTACACCACACCACTGAAAAACACTATATTCTCCGAATACAATAGCTGGGTTGTCCATTGTTATCGCAGCGAGACCAGGTGGCCGAGTAAGTCAAACAAATACTTCATTGAATTACGCCGGGATGTACTGAGCGACGTTATACACAATTCCAATTGCCGATTGCGTTTTATGGAAATTGCATCCGTTCTCTAGTGTAAAGAAAAAAACACTATAATAAATGCAAGAGAACAAAAATAAACAGAAAGAAATAACACATAATAACTAGAGAACGGACATTCTTACCACATGACTAAGTTCTCCGAATACAATAGCCGTTGTCCATTGTTAACACTGCCAAAAGCAGGTGGCCGAGAAAGTCAAACACAAATACTTCATTGTATTACGCCGGGATGTACTCGGCGAAGTTTATAAACATTTCGAATTGCCGATGCGTTTAATGGATATTTATCCTCCGAATACAATAGTTGTGTTGGCATTGTAATCGCAGCGGACCAGATGGCCGGGAAAGACTAACAAACACTTCATTGAATTACGCCGAGTCATGTGGTAAGAATGTCCGTTCTCTAATAATAACTTATAATAACATAAAACAAGATTGTAAACGATACGGCTAATTTCACTCTATTCAAATAGTTTTGCAGAATCCGACAACATTGCACTGTCTTAATATATTAATATTATCTTAAAAGACTGTTTTGTTTTCTAAAGTGCAAATATATTATACGAGAAATCATCTAGGTACATGAATATTTAGACTTCGACATTACCTAAAAGTTGTAAAACATATGGGGGAAAAAACAAGTTACATTACAACTTACGTACTGGAATTCATTAGAAAAATTCGCGTTTTCCAACTGATTTTTATTATGAAACAATTCAGTATTATATAGGTGTCTTTGAAATAGACAACGTATGAAAAATGGAAAAATGCAATCATATAGAATAGAAATCCAAAATATTGTCAATTACGACGCGAATCCCAAAATTACGAATTACTAAGGCCGAAATTACGAATGACCGTATAAATAGTCTATAACATCGCTAAGATAAATATTAGAAAACAGAAAAACATACCAACATTTATACTAGTTAATCATATATAAACTTTGCTAGTCGTATGTCTGAATGAAAGTGTGAAAGGAAGATTGTTTTTATTATTATTTAAATACAATTTTTTTGATTTATTTTGTAAATAAAACGGAGAGGCGCAAAGAGGTCGATCGCAGATAAGACCACAGGTTCACCTTTCTTTCGTGTACAATTACAATGCCTATTATAATGAGAGACCGGACGCATTAGGCCGAAATTACGATGGACCAAATAAATAGTCTATAACATCGCTTAGTACAACACACAGTTATTGAATAGCACTATTCATTCGGTTAACCGCACATATGTTTTTGGTCGTTGAATTGGGACGCAATTTCTTCAATATTATAGTTAAATTCCTTTTTTCATGGGCGTAGATAGAAGGGTGAGGAATTTTAATAATTTATTTTATTTATTAGTTTATATTTCGTAAGATAAATAAATTAGTGTTGGGAAACACCGATTTATTTCAAAAACCGGATAATCATTATTCGAACGATCATAAAAACCGAATGATCATTCATATGATTTTTCACTTGGATGTTTATAGTCGTATTAATCAATACATCGACAAATTTAAATATAATGATGAAGTTCTGCAATGGCCCGCGATTAGTCCTGATTTGAATCCAATGGAAAATATTTGGTGACATGGGAGGAAATAAGAAAGGACGAAAATTTTATTGTGCCTTACATTTCATCAACACCTAAAAGACTTCAGCAAAGACTAGTTTTTCTTTTCGTTATTTGAGTTTTTATATCCTAAAAAATCTGTTAATTTTGAATAAAATATAATTTGTCACTTTGATATTTCTTATTTGGGTATTAGACAGTTTCACAATGCGTAAAAAATACAAAAATAGTTCATAAGAGTTGTCCCACTTTTTTTGTGAATGCAACTGTACATTATTAACCATCATTATTATAATTAAGTTTAATGTTCTATATACATTTTTTTAATGCAGATGTTTTTTGGTACATTTGAGTAGTATTTTTTTATCAGAAGGATGGATATACATATTTATTTTTAAAATCTATGTACTCATTTAGATATTAAATGAAATTTATTACCTAAACAAAGATTCTTTATTTTGATTTTAATTTTCATCGATATATGTATTACGTCATACGAAATATATAATATGGATTCCATATGTTTCCATATTATGGAAACATATTAATGATGTAATAAATAACAAAGCACCTAGATCGTATACCCTACATTACCTTTGTTTATTGTTCGTTGCAGCTGCATATTTATATTTATCAGATACATAAAAATATGATATACCGTTTTATTTGCAGTCCCAGTTGGTGATCTTCCATTCAGTTTTTTTCATTCGCCTATTTCAGTAACCGAGTTATTTCGATAATTTCAAAAACCGAATAATCGGTTATTTTTCTTTCGAGAGATGCCATCACTAAAGTAAAATATGGTGAGCTAGTTTCTTTTTTTTATTGTTTTAACTGTTAATTGGAAAACAATTATAAAATACGAAATACATTTTTATTTGGGTTAAGTTGAGTAAAGGAGTATTAATATTAACTAGCAATACTTTCTCAAGGTTCTCTTTTGTAAAATTTGTTCTCTTTGAATGAAATACATCTTCATAGATAGAAAACGTCCTTTCTACATCGCAACTGGTTATAGGTGCATACTGGAAATATTCTTTTATTTCAGCGTATTTAGCAGTTAGATTTTGAGGCATTGTTCATCAGAAATACTTCGAGCAACTAGTAGCTTCCAACCATGTTCCCCATCTAGTTACTGGAGAGAGAGACAGTGACAAAGATGGAAGTTTTTCTCTGTAAAGAGCTACTCTCAATCATGCTTTTCTGAAAACTTTTTTAAAAGCGGATACAAGTCTGTCAACTTCCGGAAAGGTGTCTGAGAAAACACATTCTAATATGCTGCATATTACTTGTGTGGCACATGATCTCCACATAATCTGTGAATAAAAATTAAAAATACAAATTGTCAATAGTACACCCATGGGCGGTGAGTCATGGGCCTCTCGTGTCCGGTCCCTAATTACATCTTTCTTCATTTCATTTTTTTTGTTACGAGAAGTAACAAATATAAAATATTAATATGGATTCAGAATGTCTACAAAAAATATTTACAGCAAACACACGCTGTAATGTTTATATTTATAAAACTCAGATAACATTGTTTAGACAGCTTTATATGCTAAGGGTTCGAGAAATATCAGCTGTTAAAAATTTAAAGCGAGACCGATAATAACAAAACTATTCTTTTTGTTATTGTCCGTCAGCTTTAAGATATCGTCTCCGATAATCTTTATGATATAGCCGGTGGCACAATGGCGTGACAACTATAGTTTAAATATCTTTGTTATTTTTTTCTCGCTTATAAGAGAGAAATTTTTGGAAAAATATTTGGGATTTATATTCTATATAATTACATATTTCCAATTTTCATACATTGCCTATTTCAAGGACATCCTGTATAGTTAACTTCTATCAAAAATTATAATAGTTTTAGTTAATAATACCAGAAAAGAACGAAAAATAAAATGAAATATCTACAAAACTTAGAAATTCAAAAAAATCGAAAGTCGAATCGAAAGTATTTCCAATATATCAGGGTACACAAATGAATTTCTTGACATTGCAAAGCTATGTGTGAAAGTAGTCGATATACTTTTTATTCTCTTTATACACATGCCATTGATTCGATTAAGAAGAGGGGTAAAGATTCAATGTATAAATAGAATAAACAAATGTGCACTTGCACTATTTGTATCCCTACTTGCGTCTAGATATAAGACGGAGGAGCCTACTTTGTTATTTCTTGTACTTACTTAGGCAAATATGGAAGTTTATTTCATTCTGATACATTGGATAACTTCAATGTCGAGACTTCAACTTACGTATCCTAGTATAATCATATTGTAACATATTTGTCTTTCTGGGTTCTTTTAAATAAAACCAACTGTAATTTAAGTACACACTATATTAACAATAAAACAAAATATACTAAATAACACTTAAAGCTAATAACTAATAATATCTATGTCAATATTTCAGAATATGTATTTATATATGAATATTCATTTACATTTATATATCACACGACGGCGATTACTCGTTTAATGTCTGTCTCCCTCCATTTAGAGTTCTTATATAGGTGTATATCTCATTCGAGAGCCTTCCTCCAGTAGCTCTTTTGTAGGGGGTCCGGGAGACTTGATAACGTATTCGGCACGTGATACCGCTCGCCTGACCTATCCGTCGGATAAGTTACATTATGCTCAAAATGAATAGTTCAAGCTATTTTTAAAACCTTGATGAAATATGATTCATACGAATAAAGCATTCTGCGGGAAGTAGCGAGGATTTATAAATTAGTAGACACTTTGCATAAAACGGAAATTTGCAATAGCCATAAACAAAGAAAGAGGCTTGAATTTGATTGATTGCTCATTATTTATATACCTCACATTCAAATATGGCTCTAAGTACGCTATAATTTAGGTCTATATTTAATTGATTGACACCAGAAAATTTAATTTATGTTTCTCTTTACATTGTTTCATTTTTTCTTTGAAATGAACAGTTTCTGTTATTATGTAGCATGTTTTTCTTTAAACACACGCTTTTAAATTTGAAACAAAGGTCAAGCATTGTAAACAAAAAAAAATTTACGACTTTTGGCGATTTGATTTTCTAAAATGATTTAGTCCAGTTCATAATCAAACGTGAAATCGGATAGTATAAGGCATACATTGGCGTAAAAAAACAAACAAAATAATGACCTGAAACATAACTTCGAGTTTGATTTAAAAAATAGTTATTGCCTAATTTTAAAAATAACGTTTCGCACCTCACTCCTCAAACTTAAAAGTTATAAAGCGTTTGTAGGACGAATTAGGCAAAATAATTTACAAAAGACTGTAATAGAAGAATGGCAAAGACCCTTAAAAATCTAATCGACTAGCAGCCATCACAGAATTTACAGGAGAACTTACAAGATATTATACCTATAGTGTAAGTTTTGCGATCATTTTTAAACTTTTGTTGTCTTGCTTTTTGTTTTATATTTGTATTGTTCTTTTGAACAATTAATTGAATATACAAGAAAGGTGTTACCACTTACATGGGATTGACTTTTATTTTAATAACAACTACACACTATATACACAAGTCCAAATAAAGCTAATGCACTCGCTCTATCTGTACTCCTTGGTTCTCAATGCATGTGTGGAGTCTTTTCATCATACAGGCCATAGCTCCTTCACACATTTACATAGGTATAGACCAGACAGCCGTTGTTATGCGTTTAAGGTCATTAATGTCAGTAGGTCTTGTAGCATACACGCGTTCTTTCACCATTCCCCACAGCCAGAAATCACGTGGACTCAAGTTTGGTGACCGTGCTGGCCAAGCTAAAGGTCCAGCTTTTCCAATCCAGCGTCTACCGAATGTTTCATCCACGCAATATCGAACCGTTAAGGAATAATGCGGTAGTGCACCGTCTTTCTGAAAGCGACCAGATGTTTTGATACGGAGGGAAAGATTGTCTATAACCAAATTCTACAACATATGTGGGTAAGAATCTCTCATTACAGTCTGATCATTAAAAAAATATGGACCAAGTACTCCAAATTTCGAAATGCCACACCATACGTTAACCACTTATTCTGCCACACTCAAGATGTTACACCGACGGTATGGTAAGTATTCCCTCAGAAACAAAAGCCTGTCTACACGTTTCGTCAGATTTCAGATTGCACAATATACGAATTCCGGGCTTCTGAAGTAGAAACACGCGTTCTGCCTCTGTTGACATGCCCCAAAACTGAATGCCATATGTAGCTACACTGTGGAAATTTGCGAAGTACGTCATACCTGCAGCATGATAATTCACTAGAGTCCTAATTCTTGTATTGTGTACAGCGCTGTAGTCAATTTTCCGGCAAGTTCATTTATGTGTCTGGACCATCCCAACTTGTTGCTTAAGTGTAATCCTAGGAACTTTATAACCTCTATACCTTCACTTGTTTTAGTAGTAAATGCGAGCGTTTGTGTTTTTGTGGAATTTACTGTGAGATTATTTGCATGGAACAATTCAGTTGTCTGTTGTTCGATTACATGAGATTTGCCGTCTCTTCCTTCTTTTGTACGGTCCATTACTACTGGAGGGTCATTAATATATATGATAAATAAGAGGGGAGACCATAAGCTACCCCACGGATTCCATAATAGTATAGTTTCTCCAATAAGATAGAATGATCGACTGCGTCGAAAGCTCGTGTCAAGTTAAAGCATGTGATCCCCCATATTGGTGGTTATCTATAGCTTCTAACAGAGCCTTCGCATAAAAGATTGTTTTTCTCAAAATATTCTAAAAGTCTTGCAGCTATCACATTTTCAAATATTTTTGATATCGCAGGCAGAATGGATATAGCTCTATAGTTTTGTGGACAATTTACGTCACTCTTTTTATGAATGGTAATTACCCTAGAAATTTTTAACTCCGCGGGAAATTCATTCACCTTCCAACAAGCATTTGTTAATCATGACTGTTAGTGGCAGCATTATGCTGTCAGAGATATTCTTTAGTAATTTAGTTGTTACTTCGTAGTGATCTTGTGTCAGTTTTACTTTAATTTTACAGACAATATTTTAGAGATCATGTTCATTCTCCGGTGTCAGGTAGCACGATCTGTCGCTCTGTATATTAATTTTTGTTAGGTAGTTTTGAAATATTTTACCATTATTCCTGCTCATATTGTGCATTCCGTGCGCTACAAATATATTGTTCAGGTCGGCGGCATTTAATTGAGAAGAAGGTTTTCTTTTCTTATTTATATTGGAGTGTTAATTAATTATCTTCCAAATTGTCTGTTGTTTATTATCTGATTGACGTATTTTATTTAGATATCTTTCCCTATTTTCAATGTCTACTGAACGTTTGTATTTTTCTTTATATTTCTGATAGTGTGTGTAACAAAGACCGGACTCGAGCGATTGATGATTCATAGCATATAGGCGTCTGCCTTGAATTCGCAATAGATTTGTTTCTATAAGCGATCCGTGAGTTTCGTACAATTTGATACGTGTGCTCACCTACACCCTACATATGCAGTTAATATGTATCTGTCAATGCACGACAGAGCGAATGTAATAAACGGTTTGGTAACCGGCAGCAACTACTGCTGAACCAAAAGTAATGCTAACAACCGAATTGCGAATCGAATTTTGATAAAAATAATTTACAAAGAACAAAACTCAAGACTATGTATTTTCTGTGAAACATTGAAAGTGTAAACTAGGGCTGGGCGATACCGGCGTTTTCGGTATCGGGTACCGATACCAATCGAGGTATCGATACTTAGCGATGTATCGGGTCTGTGCACGGTATCGATTCTGAGTACTGGAATCGGTAAAGTATCGATAGGTATCGATACCTTGGAATCGATACCTTGGAATCGATACCTTGGAATCGATACCTTGGAATCGATACATTGGAATCGATACCTCGGAATCGATACTTGGAATCGATACCTTGGAATCGATACCTTGGAATCGATACTTTGGAATCGATACCTTAATTCGATACCTAGAACTCAATATTCATAACCCGTTTTCTAGGTGTCGATTATTTGATATCGGTTTCAAGAGATATAAAATTAATTTATCGATTCTACCATAACTACGGTATGAAATTTGCAATATTGTGATATTTTGTTTTTTAATAATTATAGATATGTCATAATAAGGATATTTGATGTGCATAATAATAACATTCTTTTAAAATATATAATGCATACATACTTAAAAAGTTATTGCAACCTTCATGTACATTTAAAAAGATGCACAAAGGTAAGCTACCCGATACATCGATACTTAGCGAGTACTGGAATCGGTAAAGTATAGATAGGTATCGATGCTTTGGAATCGATACCTCGCTACCCGATGCATCGCTACCCGATACATCGATACTTAGCGAGTACTGGAATCGGTAAAGTATCGATGCTTTGGAATCGATACCTTGGGATCGATACCTTGGAATCGATACCTTGGAATCGATACCTTGAATCGATACCTTGGAATCGATACCTAGGAATCAGTATTCATAACCCGTTTTCTAGGTGTCGATTGTTTGATATCGGTTTCAAGAGATATAAAATTAATTTACCGATTCTACCATAACTACGGTATGAAATTTGCAATATTGTGATATTTTGTTTTTTTTTGTTTGTAATAATTAAAGTTATGTCATAATATGGAATTTGCTACGCATAATAACCAACGTCTTTTAAATACATATATATTATGCACACATACTTAAAAATTCTTTACTTAAAAAGTTATTTTTATATACATTTAAAAAACGCAGAAAGATAAAATAATATAGGCAAATATGCGTGCTATTACAAAATTATACAAAAAGCCTAAAATATTAATTTCAAAATAGAAACAAACCAAGCACGTTTTATACCTACAATAGCTTGATAAGAATTCTTGACCCAACTTTTTTTACCTTATTATATTAATTAATACTACATATTTGTATTATATTTTGTTTATTTTAGTTCCAATTTACAGTCGTGTATTGTGTATTGTGCATTCTATAGAACAGGAAAGTGTTTTATATTTATATGAATATGAATATCACCTATATGTATTTCTCTCAACACTGCTTTATAGAAATTAAGTGTCAACAAATTTTTGCTGTTCCCTAGTTTTGATTTATTATAATTCCTACCTTTATCCGTCGTCTAAAGTTTAATATAAGCACTTATATTTTATATAATTTTAAGCTTCATCACTTTGTTCTTATAACTTGTAATAAGTGGATACGTACGTACCAAAATGTCGAAAAAAAATAGTGTAGTTTGGAATTATGTACTTTGATAAAATTTACGACCAGGGCGTGAGTTGTAATGTATGTAAAAAAGAATATAAGTATACTGGTAATACTACAAATATGCTAAAGCATATAAAATGTGTTCATCCTTTTACATATTTTAATATTATTGAAAAGAAAGACAAAAGAGACGGTGATAGTGAAGTTACTGACGTTGAAATATTGGCCTCTGAAAGGTAAAATTATAATTATACTAGCTGCAGACTTATGTATGTAGTTCTTTTTTAATCCTTGCATGAAAAATAAGAAAATTCTAAATTGTCATTTTGCGTAAAACAACAACTTATATACCTATGATGTACGCATACTCATTTAAAAAAATGCACAAAAGTAAGCTACCCGATACATGGCTACCCGATACATCGCTACCCGATGCATCGATACTTAGCGAGTACTGGAATCGCTAAAGTATCGATAGGTATCGATGCTTTGGAATCGATACCTCGCTACCCGATACCTCGCTACCCGATTCCTCGCTACCCGATACATCGATACTTTGCGAGTACTGGAATCGGAATAGGTATCGATGCTTTGGAATCGATACCTTGGAATCGATACCTTGGAATCGATACCTTGGAATCGATACCTTGGAATCGATACCTTGGAATCGATGCTTTGGAATCGATACCTTAGAATCGATACCTTCGTTGTATGAGGTATCGGGTATTGGACGATGTATCGATACTTCGCCCAGCCCTAGTGTAAACATTACTGTAAACAACTAAAATTTGTTCAAGGTGTTCCTGTGTTAAATTAGTTCTTTTAGATGTTAAAACGTTGTGTTTAAACGGTGTTTAAAATAGAAAATGTCCGTTCCATATCACAACTGGTGATGGGTGCGTGATTAAAATGTTGTAAAAGTGCATCATACTTCGAATGTATAGATTTTTCAATCGACTCTGTGCAGAATTGATATAATATATTCAAATCTGGATTTCTGCTAAACATGGCATCAACTTATTGTCTCAGCTTTGAGAAATATATTTTTAAATGATGAAACTAACTTATCAACATTGGAAAAATGACCCCTGATATATTCTCATACTCTGTGTAGTGCCTATGCTGCACATGTAACGTGTAGCATATTGGGATAAGATTGCTTTAATAAATTCCATGTTTTTAACATATAAGCTGCCGCGTCAGTCAAAAATAATAGCATCTTGTCTTTATAGTTGTTATCCGATGACAGAATATTATGAATACATTGATCAATTACTTTTGCAACTGGTTCACCATTTCACCGACTGGCAATATTTTAGTTGCAATTAAGTATGGTTGATGTGAAGTTGTCGAATGAAGAATACCAACTACATTTAACACATATCGTCCCGTTACATCCGTTGTTTTGTCTGCACTTACCCAAAGATGACAAGATAGGTTGGTTCGTATTTTTTCAATCGTTCTCAAATAACATTTTGGTAAGTGACATTTACGTAAATTAGATTCATCTGATATATGACGATCAGTATATTTTGTAAGAAACCTCTTGAGGACTGGATTGTTAAGCTTTTTGAATGGGATATATTGGCCGCCATGGAATCTTCACACAGTTCTTCGTTAAATGTATCAGGTGCAAATGGTCAATATGGTCATATGTTATCTTGATGAGTTTTCGAAGAAACATATCTCTGCACATTACACTTTTGTGAACGCCTTAAACTTAATGAAGAGGCGCACTGTAATATATCTCGGTATTATTACGAATATGCAACCAATCTGTATGGCTTACGAAAATTCTCTGTAGTTAATGAAAATAAAGAGAAATACTAAGAACAGAAATAAATGGACTAAAAAGAAGAAACGGAAACTACTCCAAAAATAAGGTAGTAATTTCAACTTAATATTTATAAAAAAATATAGGATATACTCGTATATAACGGATGTTCATTTGAAAAGTCAATCTAGTAGCATGTGATTTACTGAGAACATTTTGAAGTATGTCGTAAATTAAAATTTACTACTTAACCTACGAAGTCGTATATTTTGACAGTTTCATACATACATATAAATAAATAACAAATGTGATTGACATTATCAAATGTCATTTGGATTTACGTTTACGGAACAACAAACACATACTAATATATATGCGTCTCATTCTATCAAAATTTCAAAGTAACCTAGATTGACTTTTCAAATGAACACACGTTACAATATATCAGTATAAAACGGATTTTTTAAAATACTAAACGGTGTAATCAAATAGCACTGAAAGAAACGAAACAGAAACACACCACTGTAAAATATAATTTATGAATGGATAGACACAATAACGACGGAAACGAAACCAGAAGCAATCCCTTATAGAAGAGAATAGAAAATAGATATACTATCTCAAGAACAATAAATACATGTATGTATATGCATGTAAATACGAGAATACACTTTGGAAATTAGCAAATAGTGGGACTGTTATAACATGCATACTATGTCTGATACCACCACAACGTTTTATCGGGGCAATTGATCATTCTATCGCTTCAGTCCGGTCTCTGGTAATTTCTAATAACACTTCTGCTGCTCGTACACGACCAATTTTAGCAGCATAAGCTGTATCATTTGAATGTGGTATAGCTTCATTCCCAGATCGAGGTGAAGAATTCTTAAAACACTTGTCCGCAGATTCCGGTTTCTAATGCTAATCTCGTATTTGACTTTCCTGGGCTTCTTCTAATCATTGTGCTTTGAACATTTATGATGTTATCTTCCGTTCGAATATTTCTGGGACGTCCACTGTTTCCTTTACAGTCATTGGTCAGAGACCATGTACGCACATCAGTCGTCTGCATGAGAAGTTAAGTTGAAGGATCCTTCTGAAACCATTGCTGAAATTTTTTTCTTACTGCTGCGGGTGATCCAAACACTTTCATCCAAGCTGCTACCTTCCTTCTCTCTTCCAAAGTAAGACATATATAGTCAGCAACAATAGAAAATTATATAGTACCATGTGAGTGGCATCTTTTTGGATAATCCAGTATAAAACACAATACAAAACAAAATACATGTATTTTTTATCTTCTTTCTCTGATTTTTTTTTTATCGAAATTAAAATATTTCAATTATGCAGTATTCGTCAATATAACATTGATCTAATTATCCAATATTGAATAAGTAAAATTGAATATTAATTTAACATGCCAAGAAATTACTGAACGTTAAAAACTATTAGGATAATTGCATGTACTTATTTCTAACATACTTGATAAGAAAATTAAATAAAAACCATGTTTTTAGTGAAAGTTAACTTTTAAAAGGATTTCTTATCTTTAATAACTTAACATATTATCTGCTTTGAATTTATGAAAGTATAATTAGTAGAACAAATACAATACAAAATTGTATATTTTATACTTTTTTGTAATTTAGAAATACTCTGATATGGATTATGATTATTACTGCTGCTAATTTGTTAATTTTTGTATTTATTTATATCTCAAATTATAAATTAATGTTAGGTGTTGGGACGCGGCTCGTGATGACGTATTTGGGAGTGCAAGTACAATGATGCGAGTGCTTCGTGTATTCTCGTGTACTAACTTGCGTTTTTTTAGTAAACCCCGAAAACACGAAGCACTCGCATCATTGTATTTGCACTCCCAAATACGTCATCACGAGCCGCGGTTAGACCGTGTTGGCAATCTATACAAATTCTTTGGCTACATTTAATAAGGTAGTATTTTCTATTATGTATTTATTTGAAATGCGTTTAGACAGCTGGGGAGTTTACCGGCCTTTTTCTAGGGCATGAGATACGTTCTGGTTTATTTTTATAAATTTAATCTACATTATTTATCAATATCTTCTTTTATCGTTTAGAATTTAGTTTAATAAACAGCTCACAATTTCAGTGCGTAATGAATTACTTTGAACAAGAAAAGGTGATTATTTGATAATAGAATTTCGTAAATAATCTCGCGTACTTAAGGTATAACATTTATGTATGTACGTATATTTATTGTATGTACGTCAACGTACGTACATACATTCATATATATGCTGTATTCAGATTTTTTATCAAATATAATTCATCGTTTGTTGGATAAGTAATTACTAATTACCTTGTAATTACTAATTAGAAATGTAAAATTACGAATTCAAAAGAATACATTTATAGCTTGTTCAAAAAATAACCAAAATTGGAGTTAAAAATATTTACTTTAACCATTGTCATAGTGTGCCCCCATATTGCAATGTTTTTGTCTTTCTGCGGGTTCTAAATAAAACTAACGGTAATTTAAACACACTATATTAACAATAATAACGGTATACACTCAATAAACAACTTAAAACTGCAACTAACTATAACAATATTTATTTACACAGAATTTATATCAATGCTTATTTATTACAATATCAACTTGACGCGGCGACTACCCGTTGAATACAATACCCGTTCATAACAATATTATAGCGTCATTAAGTATATATAACTGTATTACGCCATTTTTATCTACCAACCAACATAGATTTATATGCAGACGATCGATAGATAGCTAGATTAACTTAGCTACATTTTCTCAGGATTTATATGAAGCACTTGACCAGGGTCTCAAACACAGAGCACCTTTGAAATTGGAAATTCAACGCGAAGCACTAAATTTTATCTCACAGCTATATATCGTAGGTTTAATGAAAATGTTTTTAACATGTGCCGCCTTTTTGCGGAGCACAGTTTGAGAAACACTGCACTAAACGATGATAAACAAGTGGATGTCATTTATACCGATTTCTTCCGTGCTTTTGATATAATAGATCATGCTACTCTGATGACAAGAACGAGTTCATTTGGATTTAGTATATTTATTGGTATTCATGAATTTCTACCTTTAGAATAGACTTAACTACTACAATGCTTACATATCGGCCACTATATTTCAACATCAAGTGTCCAACAGGGATCAAACCTCGGACTATTGTTATTTAATATATTCATTAATGACTTAATTACTTCCACTAGTTGCTCTGTACTGGCTTATACTGAAGATTTAAAAATTTCCCATACTGTTAATAAGAGGCAAGGTATGAATCTTGATGTGATTAGCAACTAGTGTTTAGAGAAGCGCTGTTTTGTATCCTGCACTAGTAAAACAACCAGATATAATTCCAGTTATCTGTTGAATAACATTGGAATCGAGCGTAAAATACATGAGAGATTTTGGAGTCATATTTGATGAGAAACTGAGCTTTTGGATTACATCTTTTCTGTTGCCACTTCTATGTTTCGAGTATTAGGTTTATTGGACATACAAAAATTTCAGCAGCATGGCACAACTTAAATCGCTTTTCTGTACGTTGATTATCAGTAGGGACCGGACACGAGACGCCCATGACTCATCGCCCACAGACGTACTATTGAAAATTTGTATTTTTAAAGAGTTTTTAATTTTATTTATATAATTGGAAAACCGGTGGTGATCTATAAAATACGAATTACATTTTTAATTGTTCATTTTGTAGTCCAAGTTGAGTAAAGGAGTATTACTATTAACTAGCAATACTTTCTCAATATTGTCTTCTGTAAAATTTGTTCTCTTTGAATGAAATACATCCTTGTACATAGAAAACGTCCTTTCTACATCGCTGGTTATAAGTGCATACGGGAAATATTCCTTTGTTTCAGCGTATTTAGCAGATAGATTTTAAGACATTTTCCCCATACACAATTGCCGCAATGTTATTAAATCTTAATTTCTATTAAACTTTTGCCGAAGGCCACATCCGAAGTCACTTATAATTTTTTTCATATTATTAATAGCCACTTCAATGTGGTTAATCCATCATTTAATGTGAGATTTCGATTTTCAAAATAAGTGATTAATTTCGGCAAATTTGCAAGGTGTTCCTGAAGAAAGTACAACTGATTTTTTAATTTGGGATTTGTATTAGTTCCTTGCACTCAGTAATACTTCGAGCATCGTAATTTAAACACGTAAAGAAATTTTGTAAACTATCGAAATCATGTTAAGTTAAGTTAAATTATTACTAGAGAAGGAGGCAATGACAAAGATGGAAGTTTTTCCCTGTAAAGAGCTACTCTCAATGATGCTTTTCTGAAAATTTTTTAAAAGCGGATACAAGTCTTATCAACTTCCGGAAAGGTGTCTCTGATGTATTCACAGATTCTGTGGAGAGCATGTGCTACACAAGTAATATGTAGCATATTAGGATATATTTCCTTAATAGTCTGCCTATTTTTAACATATATGCAGCACTGTCACTGACAAATAAAAGTATTTTTTCTTTGTACCTGTCGTCCGAATGAAGCATTTGGTGCATATTCTCGTAAATGGTTTTAACTACTACTTCCGCATCAACTGTATTTATAACTTTTGTTGCTATTACATATGCGTTATATGGAATAGTTGGATGTAGTACACCAGCTACAACATTTACCACACAGCGTCCTAATATATCGATAGTTTCGTCGGCACTTATCCATAGGTACTGATTTGAAAGATGGCTTCTAATGCGTTCTTACTGCTTTCGTATAGCACTTAGAAATATAATATTTGCGTAAGGCGGATTCATCAAGAATATTTCGACCAGTATATTTTTGGAGAAATGTTTTTAAGGTGGGATTGTTAAGTTTATTTAATGGAATATTTGCCGGCATTAAAGTTTCACAGAGTTTCTTCATTAAAATTGTCAGATTCTGTGTATGTGTTTGCAATACTAAGTGACGTTTTACGTGCGATTTCTTGGAATTTTTTAACGATATTTTACAGATTTTGTAATAAATTTCGGAATCACTGGCATTGGACATACAATCAGTTTGACCCTTAATCCAACTCGCCATTGTTTCACGATGCCATTCTCGACGTTGTTCCATATCATATCTGAAAAAGTAACTTAGACAATGTTCTAGATCTAAATAAATGAAAATTAAAAATGAAGCGTAAGTTATTGAAACTTAACGAAGTAGATTCGATGAAACGATATTAAACAGGATCTATTAAAAAAAATACGAAGTATGTAATTAACAGTTAAAACAATGAAACAAAGAACCTACTTAACGGTACTTTATTTATATTACGAAATATAAACTAATACATAAAATAAATTCTAGAAACTCCTCACACTTCTATCTACGCCCATGAAGAAAGGAATTTAACTGTAATATTGAAGTAATTGCAGCACAATTCAACGACAAAAAAACAGATGTGCGATTAATCGAATGAATAGTGCTATTCAATAACTGCGTGTTGTACTTACCGATGTTATAGACTATTTATATGGTCCATCGTAAAGTCGGCCTGATGCGTCCGGTCTCTAGTAATATAACAGAAAATATAATGGTGCTATGGACAGCTGACGGTGCTCCCCCAAGCTCTCAAATAATTCCCCCACTTTAACGTACTTAAACTAGTGAACGAATACTTATACCTAAATCGAAATTTAATGTTGTTTACAATGTTTGCATTGTTACTTAAATTTTGTTTATTTCTTACAGTGATTTGTTTATGCTTTGCTAGAAAATTTTTACAAATAAAATAAATTCATGCGTCAAGCGGTTGATGAAGTTATTAGAACTTATTAGTAATAATTATTACTGTTATTAACTTGAATAGCAGAGAGACGCAAGTAGAGAAATACTTTTCGCCGTACTGTACACATACATACATGAAGATTGCAATCCTAGAACAAACGTCATTGTTTAGTAAACTTGAAACAAAAGTCTAGTACATTCTACTTTTTTAAATATTTCATATCAGAAACGTGACAAATAATTGATAACTTTATTTAAAAAATATGTTGTCCACACTAATAGATTTTCGATTGCGATAAAATGTGATATTACTGATTAAAATTGGGTGTGCTAAGAGGTTAAATACAGTAAAAATTGAAATGAAAGTAAGAAGTCCTAAGAATTGAATATTATTTTATATTGTGCTAGAACAATATAAAACATCTTATTTTATAGATTATGTTTATTATTTTTATTTAATTTATAGTTTATGTTTCTTTTCTAACTAATTTTTAATTAAACAAATCGATATGCGTCCCTAAGTTTATCAGAAAATAACTGTATTGATAATATCTAACGCGGGGATTAATATTGTGGTAAAATTTAATAATTAGCTTAAGTGGTACGTTTAAATTGAGGAGTTTATTAAATTATTTTTTGTAAAAAACAAAGGGTCTCAACCATAGTTAGAGTAATTAAAAATTATATATGATTTTCATTAAACTTCTGTGGTTGTCTTGAAGCACGTCCGAAAATCTGATAAGTAAAATAGGCATTTTATTTATGTTGTCTTTGAAGCGTCCTATGATTGGTTGTATTTGCATTCTTGATGCTACACTCAAAGTTAACGATGATTAAAATATCAGGTTGAGTAAATTATTTTTGTTTCAACAATTATATCCTAATCTATGATATATTCGCCATTATTTAATTACTTGTTTCCAGGCAGCATGTTAGTTCCTTTGCCGTAGAATTCGGGGAAAAATCTTTGTGCGTCACAAAGTACTTACTTTCATTTCTTGGAAAAACAAAAAAAAAATATTGTTGGTTTGAGAAATTTATTCCTTTTATGAATAAAATAATTTCTCTATAAACTAACTTCGAAGTAAATTACTTTTTTAAATAAGAATTATTAACTTTATATTAGAAAAATGAATATTTAATTTGAAACTGTAGTTTGTTTGAAATAACTGTTAATTTTATTAATACTAATGCATATATATCTGTGGTGGGGCATACCCATTTACATAAGATGCCTTGGAACAAAAATACAGGACAATTCTAAAGCTTATTACATTAATTTAGAAGATAATATTTTGTTGGAACTGTATATTTCACATGTCATATCAATTAAGTTAATTCCGCGTTTTTAATTCCTTAAATTTGTATCATGAACTTTATTAATTTCTTTTAGTCATTTGCTTTAGTCATTTTCATTAATAATATTGTATTACCGAAGATTTTTAACTTGATTGATTGAATATTTTATAGACATATACTTTGGATATAGCTGTACTTATTTGAATTGTTTACGGCGGGAAATATCCCAATTTAGTACAGGTATCTAGCTAAAGATTGTACATTCCAAAGATAATTTTTGGTATCACAAAATTAAATTTATTATTTTTGTAAAATATCCAAACGATTTGTTATAGTAAATTACTCCATTTAATTATTTAATATTAAATTAAAAAGTACAAACAAGAATCACGAATAAGTAGCCTGGATATAAAACAAACGAGAGTTAGCGTCGTTTGTTAAAAATAATTTGCACGCGTCGACATATTCTAAAAAGTGTTGCAAGAATTTAGTGAAAAATTATTAAATAAAGTACATATAATTATCATACCCAAAGATATATCCTACGTATCACCAACCTACAAAGCTACGATTGACACAAATTCCGCAACCTAACTCCTGTGCAGTTTAAAACGTTTATTTATATGTATATGTATTCAGTTACATCAAAAAGAATTAACAAATGAAAAATATACATGTTCTACATAGATACATACATACATACATGAATACGTAATGATTTAAAGAAGTCAGTTTTGTTTGTTAAAAAAACTGGTTAAATTTGTTTGAACCTTTTTTTCTTTTAAACATCTTTGAACTGCGATTTCTTTTATTCTTCGCAAAGTTAATAGATCTTCAGAATTTAGCATGTTTTGTTCTGCCCAAGAAATCACTATATTAAGTCCTTGTAAAGCTTCCTGAGTGGGGATGGTAGTTGGCATTGGCTCATCATCCATTGCTTCTTCCGCACTTTCAATTTCAATTACATCCTCTTCAAGATCTTCTATGACATCCGTATTCCAGTTTTCTATGTCTTTACGGCTGTATGTTATGTTTCCGTTCACTCTCTGTAGTAATGCTACAGTTTCTTGAAATGTCACTGCCTCGACGCTGTTCTTGTATTTTTCTTGTAGAATAGCCAATGGAACATCTTCTGAATCAGAGTCGCTATTGAAAGAATCTAATAAAATATTTTTCCAACACTTAGCAATTATTTCTTCTTTCACATTCATCCATGCTAATGCCAGATGTGTAACAGCATCTTTTAGACTCAAGTTTTTAATGACAGCTGAAATATCATTGCTATCAGAAGCAACTATTGTGGATCAAAGGCTTCTTCTATAAAACAATTTTGTTAACCTAATGACATTCTGGTCCATGGGCTGTATAAGAGCTGTTACATTAGGAGGCATGTATACAGTAAGAATTTTTCCATCATCGGAAACCAAGTTTTCTGCTGGTGGATGACTTGGAGCGTTATCCAAAAGTAGAAGAGCTTTTTGTGGTAATCCCTTTTGTTTCAAAAATCTTCGAACCTGCGGGACAAATGAATGATGAAGCCAATTTTCAAATACCCCGACGTCATCCACGCATTTTTCGTACCTGTGTATTGCACTGGAAGTGAAAAGTTCTTAAAGCATCTTGGATTTGCGGCACGCCCAATCACTAACGGTTTGATTTTATGTTCACCGGTTGCATTGGTGCATGCTAGTAAAGTAACTCTACTTTTATCCGTTTTCCGACCAGGGGCCGATCTTTCTTCAGACGTAACCAAAGTCCTTTCAGGGAGTAATTTCCAAAACAAGCCTGTCTCGTCGGCATTGTATAATTGGTCATGTGTTAATTGTAGCTCCTCTATTTTCTTTCGAAGATAATTCTTGAATGGACATACATGCTCCGGAGCAGCTGATAACTTTTCTCCCGAAATTTTTAAATGTCTTATTCCAAATCTTTGACTCCATCCGTCACTAGCATTAAAATTAGGATTTTCAGCGATAGTTTCATTGATAGCTTTTGCTTTTGTTTTTAAAAGCTCAATCGAAACCGGTACATTTTTAAGTCTTTGTGTACAAAACCATGAATATAATCTTTTTTCCATTCGTGGCATCTTACAGGATTTTAAAGTTTTTCTTTTCCGTATTTCACTGCGCCTTGATGTGACTTTTAAAATGTCCCGTTTTTTATTTTTGATTGCACATACTGTGGATTTGGCAATCCCGTAGTTTTTAGACAAATACGTTACACTGCTTCCACTGTCCAGACTTTTTAAAATTTCACATTTTTCGAGCAAACTTAACACTTTTCGCTTCATTTTTATTGTAAACACAAAAATGTTCTAGCACAGTACACCTACAACATCAACAGAACTCAGACTTACAACTAAAATAAAATACATACATACATCTGTCCGCGGTTCTTGTGAGTTACGCCGGCGAGTCAGCAAAATAATTCATACGCCGGGAATTTACCCAGTTCACTGAAACTGAATCGAATGCAGCAAAATAATTCATACGTCGGGAATTTACCCAGTTCACTGAATCGAATGTGTTATTGTTCACTCTATGGAGCTTTTCTAATAAAATTTTAGTTGTTCATATAAACGAGCTGTTCACTGAATAGAGTGTTCACTCTTCCGAGCGGCTACTGTATATATATTAAAATAATAAGCTTTTTTTGGTTTAGCGACCTTTATTGAAATTCAATAAAGGTCGCTAAACCAAAAAGACCTTATTATTTTAATATTATGCACACGGCCAATAAAATAAAAAACTAAATATATATATATATATATATATCTGTCAGGGCATTGACATAGTAGGTTGTGGCGTCCCTGAAGGGGAACGACTGCCGACCTGTCGAAACGATCTGCCAAGGCAACAAGGCTTTCTAGTTGCCGTTTGTTTCTAAGAGCTCCGTAGGAATTATTTGGAAGTTTACAGAAACAGGCAAGAGATAGCCATACTGCAACAACATTTTGGCAGATGCATATGTAAGTGCAGGCAATTAAGAAAGAAAACATCAAAAAGCAGTCGATGTAAAGTTGAATACTGTCAAATGCGGTTAAGAAGTGTTGAATCTTATATTCATTTACGACGTAAGGAATGGCTGGTTTCTTCTTTTCAGTATTAAGTACAGGGCATATTAAAAAGCTTCTACTTTTATATAAAGATCTATTTAAATACAGTGATAAATACATTCAGTCCAATAATTTTGTTAAATAAATGGTAAAAATATAATAATATATTGCTTTCCAATAGCACTCCCCGCATTTGTCTCAAAATTAATCCAAATAAAGTGGCCCCTATGGCGTATTCTAACATATAATAATCCTTTCGCATTCTTCTACTTTTAATTGTAATTTCTGAATATCGTGTAAATACCTACATAAATAATGACGACCTTTACCAGATAACAGGCGACAGTAATTAATAAAAAATCAACTTACTTTAAGCAACTGTATTACACATACTAATTTAATATTCGCATACCAAAATAACGATTTAGACCGGGAATTCATATTTACTGTTAATATCTAAATTAAATACCCTTAAGAAATTTTTCTTCTTAAGAAGACTTAGTGAATTGTATTTAAAATTTTTTCTTTATCTAAGTCAAAACTTATTTCTTACAACGTGAGTACTTTCGAGAGAAAAAAGTTTCTTAAATATAGAAATCCTTTTTCTGTGTGTGTTATGGAAGAGAATATTATTTTTCATATTGGCAAGTGCTGCACGTTTTGCACGTATAAATCTTCGTTGAATGATTTAGCGTCATTTAAAAAGTCAAATTAAATACAGTATAACCTCCTTATAATGGACACTGACGGGGAATCCTAAAATGTCCAATATATGGAGGTGTCCAAAATGTGGAGGTGAAAAAAAAAACGAAAAAAATATTCATTCTCATATCAATTTAATCACACATAATAAGACGAAAGTCGAAAAAAATTTACAATACTTAATACACATACATACATACATATTTTATGCTAGATTTTACTTGAAATAATCATTAATTGTTGTTTGTCTTGCTTTTTTTCATTTTATGTTTAAATATCTCAGATTCACATTCAAGAAGAGCTTGAGAAATATTGTTAGCAATGTTAAAACTGTTAGTGCTTAAGAAATAGTTCTCAAGATCTTTTAATTTTTGATGGGCTTCTGAAATATTTGATATACTAGTTACAAATTCCTCTTCAATCTCATTTTCCATTTCATCACTGATATCAGTAATTTCATCGATACAATCTATAATGGAAACATTAGGATTTTCAGTAAATAACTCATTATCAACTAATGCATACATAAGTGCTTAAATCTAAATTAGTGATGTTAAAATTGGGAAATAAAAATGCTAATGGTATATTATCTTCTATATCGCACTCTGCACCTAGATCACTGTCACTTTGATTGAATCCGCATTTTTGAAAACAGTTTCTTACGGTCACAGGCGAGAGTTTTTTCCAAGCAGCTGATATCCATATTAATGCAGTGACTACCGTAATGTTTTTTTCTACCATTTCTAGTGAATTTTCAGTATCCATTAACGCCAAAAGCCTTTTTACAAGCATGCTCCGGTAAATTACCTTAAAGTTTTGAATCACACCCTGGTCCATAGGTTGACAATGCGAGGTAGTATTTGGAGGCAGAAAAAACAATTTTACGTTTTCCAATGATATCTTCGGATGAGAAGTGGCATTATCAAGAAACAAAATTTCTTTCTTCATCTTGTTATCAAAGTTCTTTAACCAAGCTGACATAATATCCAAAGTCATCCACGCTTTTTTGTTAGATATCCATCCTATCGGCAACTTATCCACATGAGCTCCTTTAAAACATCTAGGTTTCTTACTTTTACCGATGACTAACGGCCTTATCACCCTCCATATTTGAACACAACAATATAGTTAGTCGTTCTTTTGCAGATTTTCCTCCGGCACATTTATCACTTCTTAACGCAAATGTTTTTGTCGGAAGGGCGCGGAAAAATAAACCGGTTTCATCAGCATTAAAAATATCTTTCGGAGAGTAATCTTTGCATATTGATTGCAACTTGACTTTCCAATCGTCTACATTTTGCATGTTTACATAGGCAGATTCACCACACACACTTTTAAATGATATTTTATGTCTTTGACAAAATTTCTCCAACCAACCATTAGACGCTTTGAATTCGGTCAGTTGTAAACTTTGTGCTACTTCCAGCGCCTTTTCTTTGAGTAGGGGTCCTGACATGGGAATATTTTTGTTTCGCACCTTACAGAACCAGTTGAACACTGCTCCGTCGATTGCTAAACCACTAGTTTTTGGAAACTTCCTTTTTTGAGCTAGGTTTCCATTTTTCTCGAAAAGTTCTTTTATTTCACTTTTGTTTTTCACTATATCACTAATTTGCGACTTTCCGACACCAAACTTTTCCGCGAGCTTTCGGACACTTAAGCTTTGCTGTTCACTAACCGCAATAATATCAATTTTATCTTGGATTGTTAACCGCTTTCTTTTACTAGAATCCATGTTGACACTATCAAAGGCTAGTTCAAACTGATTCAAAATATCACTCCACTTATCACCTGACGAGTAGGCCAGTGGTAAACCGTCGTTCCTTTGTATTATGGGAAAAACCCGAGTAGATATACTTCCACGTGTGCACTTTGTACATACATATGTATTATGGGAAAAACCCGAGTAGATATACTTCCACGTGTGCAGCAATAAAAGTACATACATACATACATAATTGCAAAATTTTATTCGGCGCCGCCCGTCTTGTCTGTTCTTAATTAAGAGATATATTTACAGATGTTTTATTGCTTCGGTGAAATAAAGGGTGTCCGCGTCCGATTTATGGAGGGTCCAATATTAGGAGTGACTATTGTTAAGAAAACCCATTATAAAATTTCGTACCACAAAAAATGTCCATTTTTTAGAGGTGTCCGATTGTCGGAGGTGTCCATAATTAGAGGTTTTACTGTAATACTACGAAGACACTGTCGCGTAGGCAACAATATTTTGCTTCGGTGAAGCTCAGCTTTGTTCATGTACGGTATTAACTTAAGTTTTTAATGAAATAAAACTGAAATAAATGATTGGAAACACAATAAAGTGGAAATTAAGTAATATCCCTTTTTCATTTATATTTCATTAATTATTTATTTCCATCAAGTAAAGACTACTTCAATTCAAAACAAAAAAAAACTTAAAATAATTGGTTCATCCAACAACTTGACAAATATATTCAAACAGCTCGAGGATACGAAAAATGCTTATATAGCCCAATGAATTCACCAACTACGCGACTCATACTTACAGAGAAGGTCACGACCTCTTTTGTAGGAGAAAAGTCTCCTATGCTATTAACACAACCCTATCTGTCGGTCGCCTTTTATCGGATAATAGCGTAATCACATAACCGCCATGCATTAGTTTATTAATGTTATATTTCTAACATATATATACTTAGGGAACATTTAATTTTAAAAAAATTGGTTTAAATTTTTCCTTTTCAGAGCAAAAGAGCTTTTCAGCTTTTTTTTCGATATTTACACGTCGTAAGCAGCGATCTGTCAAAGTGACTGATGACTGATGATTACCTTTTGTATAGGTATTTTGAAACCAAACATTAATTTTTATAATATTGCATATTTGTTCCTATAATAAATTCAATTTATTTATATTTTCGTTTACAAATAACGATTTATGTTGCAAACAGTACTAATAACAACAAACATTCAATCTATATATATAAATGGATTGGTGATTGTTGGAAATGCCATATCTCGATAACCGCTCGCAAAATTTGCGTTTGAGCTTGATCAATTCTTTGATCATTGTGTTCGAAATAGTCCGCGACGGGTTTTTACTGAAAGATATTTTGAGAAAATTCAGGAAAAATTTTGGAAAATCATTAAAAACAGATATTGGAGATTTGTATGGGAAATGTACTTCGGGACATAACTCGCGATCGGATCGACAGATGCTACATTTTAGGTTTGTTTTGTTATTTTTTTTCGTGAATTGGAATTTTGGGAAAATTGAAAAACATTTTTGGAAAATCGTGAAGAATCAAAATTACTTGTTGAATGGGAATTTTGTATGACAATTTCACGTAGCGCACATTTTCAACAACAACTCACATTTGGATCGTTGGATTTTCTTATTTCTGTTAATGGTTTGTTAGTTATATAGTATCCGAAATGTTTTCAAAAAAACAAAAATAAAAAAATCACAATGAACGAGCATAACAATAATTTGCATGATCAACGAGAACGTGGAATGGTTTAATAAAAAAACTATTGGAAACTGGAAAACAAAACCAAAATTCAGAACCAATACTCGACAAAACTATCAAAACTTATACCGAGATATCAAAAATTATCTTGGTCAACGGTGGCCATGAGGTGAAAAACGTATGTCTTAATTTATATCATCCTTTTGAGAAATTTCTGATAAAATTGTCAGCTTAAGTGTCATACTGACATTAAGATTAATATACTGACAAATTTTAACGTCAGTATGACACTTAATCTGAAAATTTTATAAGAATTTTCTCAAAAGGATGATATAAATTAAGACAGACGTTTTCCACTCCATCTACCTTCAATTTCCGTGATTATAAACAATTATTCCGGAACAAAACAATCAAGCGACACTTTCGCCGGCTGTCAACAACCAGATTAATCAAAACAATGATTCAACATGTGTTAGCTGTCAAGTGTTAATGTCAAATGACATCTCTTGAAAATAGACAATTCACAACTTTCAATTTCAAAATAGTAAAACAAAAGCGCCCGATTTAAGGCAGAACAACGTCTGCCGAGTCAGCTAGTATTTTAATAAAATCTTATTTTTTATTTACTTTATAGTTTGGATGATTTATTGACACATAATTAAAATAAGTACAGGTAGTTGTGACTTAAATTAGTCTAATTATTTATATGCCAGCTTGTATATTTAACTATTTATCTTAATATCCTTTCTAACAAATCTCCTAATTTCATTATTCTGTACAATTACGGTAATACAATTATCAGTAGATTTAATTAAATGCGGCGTATTAATTTAAAAACTGTACAACCTCCCAATTATATACAATTGCAAGGATCTATTTATTTACAGTTACAAAATATTAATAACAAAACATTTCTAAAATTAGCTGTACCCAAACTTTCGAACATGTAACTTAATATTGTATAACACTCGCTCTAAATTATGTATTAAAAAAGCAGTACTTAAATTTATAATTTGCACAAAAAAGAATATTATGTTTAATTAACAAATTGTCTAACTTTCTCTAAGAGTATTCATGTTAAATCATCATAACAAACGGTATTTTTATTGGAACTAGATATGTAACGTACATTCACATTCAGTAATGCATAACTTTTTGTTGTCCAGAAACAGGTAATTATAAGTAGCAGAATGGAACGTTTTTACTTTATTATTTACTTACAAATTTAATAATATGTAAGTACCGAGAGAGCATAAATGATATATTTAAAATATTTAATTTGGCAGGCAGGCAAATTGGCTTGTCTGGTCGTTCGTTTTATATTTGTATTTTTTGGTTAGAAGTTAGAATATTTTATATGAATATGGATGACATATGATTAGAATTACAAATAAATCAATATTGAAACAAATTCTACAAGCCTATATTACAAATAATATAATATAATTGTAAACAATACTAAACTTGTGATAAATTGCTCAATACATTATTTACATTTATACATTGCGTATTGTAGTTCTTCAAACTGTTTATGGGATTCCTGAATACTACGTTTTTAAATAAGGGAGTAAAAAGAAATTCAGATGCATCAAATCAAGCCATCTTTTTGGCTATAAACCTAACATGCCTTCAAAAACTTTCCTCATTATAGTAGGCTGTTTTTAAGTAATCAAAGATTGGTGCAGATGCGAAGCTTTAGATAACTTCAAATTCTGACGGTTGTCATACATAAATTCAAGTTATAAACGCTTATATTTTTTAAATGATTTCATTATAATGTTAGAGTTACAACATAAAATATTTATTATTCAAAGTTACTATAGAACTGGCCAAAAATTAGAATTGGCTTTGTTCCACTAATCAGTGCTTACAGGATTTCCGGCAACAGTATGCTAATCTGCCAGTTACTTACGCACAACTACAAAAACATATTCAAGCTTGTGTTATTAAATTTGGTGAAATAAAACGAACAGCAAATTGCATAGAGGATATTCGACGTCGAATGGACAACTCACCCAAAAAATCAGTCGTGGAACTATCACAACAAGTTCATTTGCCATTGGGAATATGTCATACTGTTTTAAAAAAGGACTTAAAGTTGTTTCCATATAGAATTTAAGCATTTTCGGAACTCAAACAGGTAGATTTTGTTACGAGAACACAATATTGTCTATGGTTTTTGAATAACATAAATAATAATGACATTCCCGACAAATGCTTCTTTTCAGATGTGGCTTCCATCTCTCAGGATATTTAAACAAGTAAAATATGAGAATTTGGTCTTCAGAAAACACTCATGAATTTGTGGAAGCTACGCTACATCCACAAAAAATAGGTGTCTGACCTAGACTGTTTCAAGAAGACGAATTATTGGGCCTATATTTTTTAATCAAACCATATCTGCTGAAAGTTATCGAAATTAATTGTTAGAACCGTTTATTAATGAACTTCATTATGACGAATTTATGTAAGGATATTTCCAGCAAGGCACCCATCGGCACCCAAATCTCGAGAACCAATAGCTTTTTTGCAAGAATACTTCGATACAAGAATTATTCATTTTCCTCCAAGATCTCCAGATTTAACAATTTTAGACTATTTTATTTTTTCATATTTAAAGAATACCATTTTCAAGACCAAATATCACACAATCGAAGAGCTTCGTAATACTCTTCCTCTAATGAGGAAAGTTTTTGAAGGCACGCTACACTAATCTAACAATCTTTAAAAACTTACTGTAAATAATTCATAGTTGTGTATACTATGTGTAGTGTGGCAGAATCCTGTTGAAAATAGAAATTAGTTTATTCTATATTATCCAACTAGTTTATAAATGACTTTAAATTGTTAATTGTTTTTTGAAAGAATATTGGTCTGATAATCGTCACCAATTTTAACTGAATGCAATGGTACTTCGATTAAATTGGGTTTTTATCTGGTAACTAAGTTCTATAATTCCGCGAATTATCATAACCAGACAGATAAACCATGCTTCATCGAACTAAAAACTAATATTTTTCTGGTCTGTGTTTTATGCAGATGGTCATTATAACACTGACAAAACTGAATTCGTTGTGGTGGATTCAGGTAGGTGAGTTTGATGGATAATTGAAAATATATATGGGTATATATGTAATTTTTTCACCCCATTACGAAAGGATTCATAGGAAAGTTCTAGAATAGGTGTAAGAAAAATGAAAAGAACAGATTAATTGTTAAATGGAGTTTACCTATTAGTTGGAATAGACGACTTACAGAAACACATTTTGTTCAACAATTTCATTCACATTTTTCGAAATATCGGGTATCACAACAGTGGGACGCCCAGTAGATTTGCCTTTAGCCACATTACCAGTGTTTAAAAACCATTTAATGATTCTAATACTGTGTTGTGCAAAGTAACGATATTCAGTTTGTTTTTTTAGATATATTTTGATAAATATAAGTTAACTGCTTGAAATATAATGAAAAGTCACATCTGTTCCGGAATATGTGGATACATTTTGCTCTTATTGGAGCTTGTCAACACACAGTATCCTGGACAGACATGACTTTTAATTTCTATGTATAGTTGGTATAATTAACTTACTGTAAATGAGAACTAATGAGTAGGGCTGGGCGAAGTATCGATACATCGTCCAATACCCGATACCATAACTGGTATCGGGTACCCGATACCTCATATAACGAAGGTATCGATTCTTAGGTATCGATTCCAAAGCATCGATTCCAAGGTATCGATTCCAAGGTATCGATTCCAAGGTATCGATTCCAAAGCATCGATACTTTACCGATTCCAGTACTCGCTAAGTATCAATGTATCGGGTAGCGAGGTATCGATTCCAAAGCATCGATACCTATTCCGATTCCGGTACTCGCTAAGTATCGATGTATCGGGTAGCGAGGTATCGGGTAGCGAGGTATCGATTCCAAAGCATCGATACCTATCGATACTTTAGCGATTCCAGTACTCGCTAAGTATCGATGCATCGGGTAGCCATGTATCGGGTAGCTTACCTTTGTGCATTTTTTAAATGAGTATGCGTACATCATAGGTATATAAGTTGTTGTTTTATGCAAAATGACAATTTAGAATTTTCTTATTTTTCATGCAAGGATTAAAAAAGAACTACATACATAAGTCTGCAGCTAGTATAATTATAATTTTACCTTTCGGAGGCCAATATTTCAACGTCAGTAACTTCACTATCACCGTCTCTTTTGTCTTTCTTTTCAATAATATTAAAATATGTAAAAGGATGAACACATTTTATATGCTTTAGCATATTTGTAGTATTGCCAGTATACTTATATTATTTTTTACATACATTACAACTCACGCCCTGGTCGTTAATTTTATCAAAGTATTTCCAAACTACACTATTTTTTTTCGACATTTTGGTACGTACGTATCCACTTATTACACCAAGATATAAGAACAAAGTGATGAAGCTTAAAATGATATGAAATATAAGTGCTTATATTAAACTTTAGACGACGAATAAAGGTAGGAATTATAATAAATCAAAACTAGGGAACAGCAAAAATTTGTTGACACATAATTTGTATAAAGCAGTGTTGAGAGAAATATAGGTGATATTCATATTCATATAAATATAAAACACTTTCCTGTTCTATAGAATGCACAATACACGACTGTAAATTGGAACTAAAATAAACAAAATATAATATAAATATGTAGTATTAATTAATATAATAAGGTAAAAAAAGTTGGGTCAAGAATTCTTATCAAGCTATTGTAGGTATAAAACGTGCTTGGTTTGTTTCAATTTTGAAATGAATATTTTAGGCTTTTTGTATAATTTTGTAATAGCACGCATATTTGCCTATATTATTTTATCTTTCTGCGTTTTTTAAATGTATATAAAAATAACTTTTTAAGTAAAGAATTTTTAAGTATGTATGCATAATATATATTTTAAAGACGTTGGTTATTATGCGTAGCAAATTCCATATTATGACATAACTTTAATTATTACTAATAAAAAAAACAAAATATCACAATATTGCAAATTTCATACCGTAGTTATGGTAGAATCGGTAAATTAATTTTACATCTCTTGAAACCGATATCAAACAATCGACACCTAGAAAACGGGTTATGAATACTGATTCCTAGGTATCGAATCAAGGTATCGATTCCAAGGTATCGATTCAAGGTATCGATTCCAAGGTATCGATTCCAAGGTATCGATTCCAAGGTATCGATTCCAAGGTATCGATTCCAAGGTATCGATTCCAAGGTATCGATTCCAAGGTATCGATACTTTACCGATTCCAGTACTCAGAATCGATACCGTGCACAGACCCGATACATCGCTAAGTATCGATACCTCGATTGGTATCGGTACCCGATACCGAAAACGCCGGTATCGCCCAGCCCTACTAATGAGTATTAAACCTTATTTTACATGCAAATGTAATAAGATGTAATATGGCCTAATATGTTGCGTTAAGATAATGGAAAACTCATTATCCTAACAATCAGGAAGGTGGCGTCGCCACGTATAGCGTTTCTGCATACTGGTACAAACTTAGTTTGTCGAAATGTAGAAATCAACGCAACAGATTAGGTGACATTTGCATATAAAGTGAGATTTAATACTCATTCTCATTTACCGTAAGTTCATTATGCTTGAAATATATCCAATTACTATTTTCATTTTGCAAGCCACTTTGTAAATAGGCCATTACAATAAATGTACAGTAAAGACCATTTTGAATGAAAAAAACAATATTTATTTAAATGTTTTTACTTACTCTAAAAATCCAGGCATATTGACATAAAGTTATGGAATTGTCGCCAGCTTAAGAAATAAATTTTCAATCATTTATAGTCAGCCATTATTTAAAACAAAAAATATTAATGCATATTACAGAATTAATTAATAACAAAATATCTACCATTAAAATTAAATCTAATTGCTCGCCAATTGAATAACGGAAACTAACTAAAAATTATTTTGGTGCAAGAAATACTTGTGTATGTGGATGCATTATTAACTTTCGATCGGCACCGGAAAACCATGTTTTAATGTGATATTTTATTAAAAACGTATATGGGAAAACGCTCATAAGCAATATTAAATTTGTTATTGTTTATAAATACTAATTTAATTTATTTGTTCTTCCAGGTTAAACGAGCATTTGATCAGGCATATGTGGTATTGTCGAATGCAGTAAGTCCTCTCTGTGAAAATATCGGTAGATATTCCATTCTGGGTCGAATTATGTGCATAACGGACGAAGTAGTACGTTACCGGATGTGGGTTGAACAAGAATTCGGAAGTATAATTAATTCACCGGCTATATCTCCAACCCTACCATACATCACCCAGGTTAGCCCTATTGTTAGGGCTCCGCGTTCTGTATCAAGTAGTGGTTCGACGACTAGTGATAGCGGCGGAAGTTCAGAAGTGAGTGGTTCGATCAATTTATATATTCATCTTTAACAGTAATTTAATAATACTAGATTTATTTTTATAAATTCAACCACACTTATTTATGCTATTGCATGTACTATATACAGATACAATAAGATCACTTTCACACAGACTACTTTTATCTCGCAAATTCAGCCGAAATGTTAATCTCATGAACTAGAAAAATGCGAATTTAAATTCGTTTGAAGCCGATTGAAAATCAAAAATTTATTACTATTTTCATACTTTTTAAATGACATGCGTTGGCAATGAGGTAAACTTACAATTACACTTTGACATTAATTTATTAAATTATCGACTTGTCAACTATATTGCTCTATTATATTTTCCGCTTTATCGCCTTTTTATTTTTATAGGTTGTCTAATTACACGAGTGTTTAAATATTGTATAGTGAATTTGGGCGAACCGTTTATTTCGCAAACTTTAAGCAGTTTGACTCACTCAGTCTTAGTTTTGATACCGATTTGAAATTCATATTTCGAGGCGCTTAAATTAGTGTTTATCTCATCGGATTTTAAGTTTCAAGCAGCTTGAGCGCATCGAGATGAACTTGCCATTGTGAGAGTTGAAAAAAGTCACCTCCAAAACAAAATCTACAGTTAACTCGCAAAACTAGTGCAACCAAGAAATGTCAAACTTTCAAATTTTGATTGAAGTGATTGTGCTTTCCATTCGCAACGTATCTTAAAACTTCAAAAATTGTATCTTATAGTATAATTTGATAGAATTAATTATTTTTATTGAGAAAGGATACTTTCTAAATATACAGACTGTCCCGTAAAAAACGCCAACATTCATAATTCCGTTATTTATTGTCCGGTTTTATTTAAACAAAAAGTAAATTTAATAGCATCAAAAACACTATAAGATAGCAGTGTTTTATTTGTTTTCAATTGTTTTCATTAATGTCAAACGACAGTCAAGTTTTTTTATTTTAAATGGCAACATATACCTATATTTTTGGCTATATTCGGATTGTATTTTTTTTTTCTGAATTCAACGATGTATAACATGTTTATTTTTGATAAACGTTTATTGCAAAAAAAAAAACTTTATAAATTTCATCTTTGTCTTCCATTATTTATAAATATTCGAATGTGTTATGAAACATTTGAAATGTAAGTATTATAAATATTATTATAAGAAACAAAACACTTTACTATAAATGTTGAAATTGCCCGCCACCTTGTTTAACACATATTGCACATCTCCTAATAATAAAAAATTTAAAAAAAATTTTATAAATTTCAACTTTCATTATAGTAGACTTGGCCCAGTCCACTAGCATTATGTCAATGTGCCTTAAGTGTCAGTTTGGCTTTATTAAGTTTTCTGTATTATCCTGTTTGAACGTTTTGCCGTAACAAAAAGCGTATTTTCGTTAAAAATGAATAACAATGAATTAACGGACATGTTACAAATGTTCTTTGAATGTAATAAAAATCGCCTTCAAGCAGTTCGTCGG
Organism: Melolontha melolontha; assembly: GCA_935421215.2. Taxonomy (NCBI): domain Eukaryota; kingdom Metazoa; phylum Arthropoda; class Insecta; order Coleoptera; family Scarabaeidae; genus Melolontha; species Melolontha melolontha. The sequence goes on along the minus strand of OW285236.1, from coordinate 112,762,273 downwards.
TACAGTGCTCGTTTTCCGGACAGAGAAGTTCCAGGTTCGAAAATATTTCAGAGAATTGAAAAGAATTTAAGAAATTATGGATCATTTACCAAACCAAAAACACAAAAACGGAAATTCTCCGAAGATAAGGAATTCTTGCAGTACAGCAAAATTCACGAACTTCGATTCGCGAAATTGCACATAATATTGGGGTATCAAAAACTACAGTTCATGGTATTTTAAGAAAACACAAACTTAAACCGTACATAGCTCGAAAAGTTCATGCATTAAAACAAAATGATCCTGACAGAAGAATCCAGTTTTGTCGTTTTTATTTAAATGCATTAGAACAAGACCCGAATTTTTACAGAAGGATAATTTGGTCTGATGAATGCACTTTTAGCAACAACGGTATTTTTAATAGAAACATACATCGACAGTGGAGTGCAGACAATCCGAGATTTGTAATTGAAAATAATTTTCAAAGACGTTTCAACGTAAATGTTTGGTGTGGCATTTTAGGTGATCAATTAATTGGGCCATTTTTCATAGATGGTTGCTTAAATCAAGAAAAATACTACACTTTATTACACGAAAATCTCCAAAACTTTTTAGATGAATTACCTTTGGCAAATTTAAATAGAATATTTTTTCAACAAGATGGGGCTCCCGCGCACAACGCCAGAGTAAATACTGATTTGTTGAACACCCAATTCGGAAATAGGTGGATAGGAACATCCGGTCCTATCGAGTGGCCTGCGCGTTCACCGGATCTTACGCCCCTCGATTTTTGGTTGTGGGCTTATCTACAAGATCGAGTTTATTTAACAACTCCAGAAAATGTTGACATTTTAAGACAAAGAATTATTAATACTTGTCAAGAAGTACCTGCCGCTTGTATTTTAAATGCGACCTTTGGAGTAATTAGGAGATGTGCGATATGTGTTGAACAAGGTGGCGGGCAATTTCAACATTTATTGTAAAGTGTTTTGTTTCTTATAATAATATTTATAATACTTACATTTCCAATGTTTCATGACACATTCGAATATTTATAAATAATGGAAGACAAAGATGAAATTTATAAAGTTTTTTTTTTGCAATAAACGTTTATCAAAAATAAACATGTTATACATCGTTGAATTCAGAAAAAAAAATCCAATCCGAATATAGCCAAAAATATATATGTATGTTGCCATTTAAAATAAAAAACTTGACTGTCGTTTGACATTAATGAAAACAATTGAAAACAAATAAAACACTGCTATCTTATAGTGTTTTTGATGCTATTAAATTTACTTTTTGTTTAAATAAAATCGGACAATAAATAACGGAATTATGAATGTTGGCGTTTTTTACGGGACAGCCTGTATTTTATCACCCTTTGCAATAACTGTCCTCAATCTTTCGAATAAGTCTTCCCTCTTATTATTGTTATTTATATATCGCTCATCAAATCTCATATTTCGTGATTTATAAACATGCATTGCTGCACTATTTCTTGGCTTGCATTTTTTCATTGGAAAGCATTTTAAAAATTAGGTCCAATTTAAAGTAAATAGTAGTCTCTATCTATGGCTTCTGTTCGTCAGATAAGTGAATCTTCTTTGCAGCAATATGGTATCTAATTTTATTTTATCCGCCGATTGCGGTTTGACGAGAACTAGGGAGAATAGTGTTTCTTCCACTTTCGAAGAGATTGTCTCTCAAATATTGCACTAAAATGTAATCTTGTCTTTTGTAGTTTTGCACATTGATGTTGTGATAGTGTTTTGTGGATACTTCTGGATAAGCGTGTCCTAATTATAAGCGACTTTAAATATTACTTCTCTTAACGATAGTGTTATACATGAGAATAAGTTTAGTAATCTTCTCTTATCTTCTAGTGAATCTCTTAACTTATCACAATATAATACCGTCACGAATGTGAACATAATTTATCCAGTGCAAATGAGCTGGCTTTATTTTGGATTTATGTGTTCCTTATATTTCTCAGGGGTGAACGCGCTGCTATCCTTCATGGTCCACACCTTCTATAAAAAGACTTACACTACCATCGCAAATGGAGATCGTCCAAAAACAATTACTTCAAGCTTCAGTTTCGACATATTCGTCGGTGCGTCAAGCTTGAGATCTCCAGGGTTTATCAAATTTAAGTTGGAAACGTTCAGCATGCCTTGGTAGATAATCCTTGTTTATTTTGGCATTTTGTAAAATCCAAACACAACTGCTTTGAATCCCAAGAAAAATTTATGATGGTGACACAAATTTTAATAATACTCAATTGTTAATGCCTCCGCATCAGTTTTTTCTGGTGGTTTTCTACTAAAAGATGACAATTTTATTACATTTGATGAGCATACTGAGTTGCCACCTTTATTTAACCATCCATATAGTTGAAGAGAATGAGATATTGAAGCATTTAAAAAAAATGAAGAACTGTCATACTTCTGGACATGACCGCATTTCCAGTCTCATTCTGCGAGGTTGTGCTTTAATTTTTCAAAGCCGTTAGTGTTTGGCCTGTAACACAAAAAAGGTGATACTACTGACACAAATAATTATAGGGCAATAACAATCTTGTCTAATTTTGTGAAAATCTTCGAAGCCATCATCCATGAGAGTATCCAACGATACTAAGCCATTTTTATCATGTAACTAACCTGAGTTTATCGTAAGAAATCAACGATTACGAATCTTGAAAATCTAAAAACTTATGTTTTTTGTTTAATTTTATATTTCCTCCAAATACTTTTTAACGGTTTTAAGAATTTCTGCATTTTTTTATTTATATGTAGATAAACAGCTACGGACAGTAGTGTGTATTTTTTTTAATATTGCAGTAATATATTTGAAATTGTAAAATGTTTATATTCTTCTTAGGGGTCCGAATCACCATCCAGAGACAATTCGCCGAACAACAATGTCCATGTGCAACAGCAAAGGTTACCACTAAACAAACAAATATGGAAGACTCCGAATTACACGAAACAGAAAAACCGTCAAGGATCGACCACACAACAAAAACGCAAAAAACCGTCGAAAAACCACCACTGAACTGAAAAGTATTCAAAACTAATTTCGTGAACTTTTTAGAAAAAACGAAGGCCTCAAACATTTCTCTAAAGAACGGAATAACTCGTTAATTTTGCAATCGTATAACGCGTAATTTAAAAACTATATTTTATTATTAAAAAACGTATTAATCAAGCTGGGAGAAAATCTTGAGGCCTAGCAATTTAGATATTTTAAATGTAATTTTTAAACGGAATCTTTTGTCACTTTGTGTCGGTAAGTGTTTTAGATAAACCGAACAGAGTGGCTTTTTTTTTATGAATTTATTTTTCGCTCGTTTTTTGATATTGAGAAGTTATATAAAAACCTTGCCTCTAAAATCGAAAGATACTGAAAATGACCTATTCTTACGTCGATAACGATATATAATATATATTTCTTTATTGCAAAGAAAGTACGTCTACTGACTAAAGATATGTTTACATCTATTTTTTATTTGAAGATGTTTCATTTTGATTACACAATATATTTTCAGTGCAATATCTTGTCATGCATTGCATATATTTTTCATTTTCGTTCCCGTTTTTCTTCATTATGCAACTTCTGGAAAAAATAAGCATATCTTGATCGATATATCATATATTCAGACCATTCTAGATGCATTTTAATTAAATACTCATTTTTATACATTTTTAATTTACACAGATGTATTAAAATTTTAATATAAGTCTTCATTCAGAATTGTGTTTTAGTTTTATTGTAATTGCTATTTAAAGAAAATTATTGATGCAGAATATTTTTTGAGATCTTAAATAAACATTTCATTTAAATATAAAATATCCCTTAAAGATGAAGAGAAGGATGCTTTTAATCGTCAGAAGCGTTGAAAATTTATCTTTTTAAATTTCGGTGTCAGGCATTTTAAATACGATTAGTTTTGTATATTGTCAGCAAAAATATTGGTGATTTAAAAAGAGGTAAAAAAATTGTAAAAATGTTCAATCTGTGTAAATTAAAAATATGCTTGTGTTGTTATATTAAGAGATTTTTTTTATTTTGATATTTGTAAATAATTGTATAAAATAACTAGCTGTAAAGACATGTGATATTAAGAATATTTCCAGTGATCATCATTTTCAAAGTGCTTTCAGGGAAATCATTTTCTTTTCAAAACATAACAATACATAAAGACATGATAAATTAATATTACCACTACTTAAACTTACGTTACTACTTAGAACTGTATATTCAGCTTTTATGCTTCGATTTTATTCTAATTTTTATATCAACTTTTATGGCAGTTTTAAATTAATTTCAATATTTTTCTTTTTTTTTGTTGATGTGGGAATTTCTTTTGCGTTCCATTGTACATATATATTTTTGTGTTTAAAGCAAATAGTTTATTCTGATCGTTTTAGATCAGCAAATATGTATATTAAATAAAGTGGATGAGAAAAAAAATGATTAAACTCAAAATAAACTTTCGAGTTTGCTTAATTGAAACAATGAATTGAAATTATGTTATTTTTTCATAATGTTTATTGTGTATAAAATTTAAAAGTGTTTATAATATCGACATTTTTACATGAAATTGTTGTAGGTTTAAGTATTTATATTAATTTATAGTTCGTAAGGCAGTTTGTTTAATTGTCCTATTTATATTGTGTAATCTTATTAAAAAATTATATAAATTTTTTAATAGGAATAGACATTAAGTCATATTTCAGTACAAATAAAAAAAATGTAAAAATAAGTGAAAAACCAAGAAAAAAAATCAATAAAGTGCGCCAAGCCTATGTAAAATTGTAAAAAGGATCTTGAAATATATTTTGCATCTTGAGCGCCTATGTGTCTATTTTTTAATCCTCCATCATTACCATAAGTATTTCTTAAATAGTAAGGATTAATATTTTATTTCCTAAATTAGGCATAAAACTAATTACTAGGGATCAGCAGTCAGGGGTAGATGACGTCAATGCCAGGGACGAAGCGACAACATTTTGAATCCCGATTTAAAATTTTTCACGCGAATGAAAATACGTATAGAATAGTGGCGTGTATACCGTGGAAGCTAGAAAATCACAACTTCCCCTACATGAACCGAGTATATAAGTAAAAAAGTTTAATATTAAACTTTAATATTATATCGGGTGTCCCAATAAAAATGCACAATTTAAAAAGGGCACCATTTTCGTACCGGTCGGTTGGCAACTCGTGTTTTTGGTTAGCTGTCAACTAGACATATTGCGGTTAGTGAAAATGAATCGTCCTACTGTCGAACAACGCGTTGTCATTGTCACAACTTACTTCAGGAACGGTGAAAGCTCCTTAGGAACATTTCGAAGATTGCGTGCAATATACGGTCGACGAAACGTACCAGATTCATCGACAATACGTCGAGTAATTCAAAAATTTCAACAAAGTGCTTCAGTTAGTGATGTAAAGACACCAAGAAGAAATCGTACCCGATCTGCTGAAAATATTGCTGCAGTAAGGGAAAGTGTTGCCCGAAATCCCCGAACTTCGATTCGCCGTCGATCACGGCAATTGAATGTTTCGAAGAGCACCATGCAACGAATTCTGACAGCGGACCTTCACCTTCACCCCTACAGGGTCCAACTGACGCAACAGCTATTGCCAGACGATCATTTACAACGGCGTGACTTATTGATTGGATATTGGAAAATCTAAATCTGGATGAGGATTTCGCACAAAAGATTATCTTTACTGATGAGGCGCATTTTCAGCTGGACGGCTTTGTCAACAGGCATAACTGTCGGATATGGGGCCACGAGAATCCTCGCATAACAGTTCAACAGCCGATGCATTCACAACGAGCGACTGTATGGTGTGGCTTATATGCAGGTGGTGTGATTGGGCCCTACTTTTTTCAAAATGCTGCAGGTAATGCAGTTACGGTGAATGGTGAACGTTATCGGAACATGTTACGTGAGTTTCTTTGGCCCGAATTGGACGGCATAGACATCCAAAATAATTGGTTCCAACAAGATGGCGCCACCTGCCATACTGCGCGCGAGACTCGTGCGTTATTGCAGAAGAGATTTCCAGAGCATGTCATTTCACGCCAGAGAGATCAGAATTGGCCGCCAAGATCATGCGATATGACACCGTGTGTCCATAAATCTTCTAGTTCTAAGTAATTTCTCATAGCAAATTGCCAAGTATTGTAGTTCTTGTATTCCTTTAACTTTACTATAGAAGGTAAAGTCATGTTTGTGGACATTTTTTATACACTTTCTTCTGATGGCGTCGGTCGTTTATTTTCCGGTAAACGAGTTCCTCTATATTTTTTTATATGTAAAAACACAGATGACCTTAATATTTGTATTCTGGGGTATCTGGATCCATAACCTATTGTTTTTAACGTATTTATTAACAGAAATAGAAGTAAATACAAAATAAAAGGTAAGTTACTCTTTAAGAGTATGCCATTACAATACTATTATGTTTTAATTACAATATATAACCAGAGATAATTCTATAGGGAGATTGCTAGCTTAATGTTAAAATTAGTTATCAAAAGCTTATTATCCAAATATTAAACATGCAACAGTTAAATCGCATAAAGAAATTAATTGTAAATGTGCCTCCATTGATATTTATGAATTTAAAAAAGTTAATTTTATGAAGAGAGATAAATAATAAATAGTCTGGTGAAAAATATATTTATTTTACATAAGGAACATTTCTTCTTAACAAAATTTCAGTTACTGAAATAAAAGGTTAAATCAAACATGCGATTTTAAACTTCTCTGTCATTCTTTACCATTTAAAAAACGACAAGCACCAGTAGTTAGTTATAAATAACAACCATTAGAAATTGTTTTACCGTCGCGAGCAATAAATTCTGGTCGTCAAAATCATGCTTTGACGCCATGGTAAATGCTCCATTGTAACAAGTGTTCATTTGAAAAGTCAATCTAGGTTACTTTGAAATTTTGATAGAATAAGACGCAAATATATTAGTATGTGTTTGTTGTTCCGTAAACGTAAATCCAAATGGCATTTGATAATGTCAATCACAAATATCAGTTAGTGCATAAAATAATCGTGCGTCGATTCTGGTTTAAATAAATTTCTTCTCAGTTTTAAAATGGCTTTCACTTTAGAACATAAAATTTTTTTAGTCCAGGCTTATTTTCGAAGTGGTAATAAAATTGATGGTTTATGGGTTTATTCTGTTCAAGATTGCATGGTAGAATTTCAAGTTGAGTTTCCACATTTTGTAATAGATTATATACAATTTAAGAATACTTTTGATAGAGCAGTTAAGAAAAGTACACCTCAAGTTGTCAATCGTGTTGAAGAAATAATGGAAAATGAACCACAAACATCTGTTCGACATTTGAGTCAACAAATAAATCTTTCTGTTGGTACAACTCACAAGTTATTAAAAAAAGATATGCAACTTTATCCATACCGTCTCACAGCAGTACAAGAATTGTTAGAAATTGATTACCCACGTAGACTACAGTTTTGTAATTTGTTTGTAAATATGAACAATAATGGAGAACTTTCACAAAGAGTCATCTTTACTGATGAATCATGGTTTTATAAAACGAGATACCTTAATTCCCAAATACAAGAATTTGGAGTAGTGAAAATCCACATGTAATTAATGAAGAATCGCTACATCTAGAGAAAATTGGTGTTTGGGCAGCGATAAGCCAAAGGCGAATCATTGGACCAATATTTTTTCAGGGAACGTTAAATGCTCAAAGGTACCGTACGGAAATTTTACAACCATTTGTCAATCAGTTGCATGATGATGAACTTCAAAATGCATATTTTCAACAAGACGGAGTACCTTGTCACTGTACTGAAGAATTTTTGGATTATTTAAGAGAATTTTTGAGCGTATAATTAGTCGAAATTGCCTGGCCTGCACGTTCATGCGATTTAACACTTTGCGACTTCTTTTTGTGGCCTTATCTAAAAAATAACATATTTCGAACACCTATATTGAATTTGAATGATATGCTACAGAGAATTGAACAGAAATGCATGGAAATTAATAACAGTCCAGTAATGTTGCAGAATATCATCAGAAATTTTGAACGGAGGATTTTAAAGTGCATTGAACTTGAAGGACAAGATTTTCAACATTTGTTATAGTTTTCAATAAATACCTATTATTTGTTATTTATTTGTATGTATGAAACTGTCAAAATATACGACTTCGTAGGTTAAGTAGTAAATTTTAATTTACGACATACTTCAAAATGTTCTCAGTATATCACATACTATAGTCTGTTTCACCCAAACTTCGAAGTATTGGGTATTGTGGAAAATAGCCTCTCTTATTAACTTATAGCGATGCTCATATAACTATCTTTTTTTAACAGTACGACGTTGCATTTATTTTGGCGCACTTTGTCTCTAGGGGAAAATTTTTATTTTGTGTTTGTTATATACTCCCTGTCACTTGAAATTTTCGATCCGTCATCTTTTGTGTATATTTCGTTTTGTTTGATTTTCTTTGATTTTTTCCCTTTATTTGTATTAATTCTTCTTTTTTATTAAAAACTACTGCAAATTCAATAATATAAACTATTGTAAGTAAAATCGAAATAGTTAATTATTATCACATAAAAATGTAAACTTAGAGGTTGCAGGATGGAAGCCTGTAAAAGAAAGCACCAAGGCGAAACCTTTCCTGTAAGAGAAAAAGTTATGATTTATAATTGCTTCACATACTTTGCGAACAGTATGAGTGTTTCCAAGGCAGTCGAAGAGACGGCAAAAGCTTTGGACTGTGGCAAAGGAATTGTGTATTCCATTCGCAAAGAAAAGGAAAACTGTCCCCCTGCATCTGTAGAAAAAACAAAATGTGCCACTCCCAAGAATACCCGCTTGCATATATACGAAGAACATGTACAAATGCTTGTGAGGCGTAAAGTACACAGTTTCTTTTTACACAATATCCCACCCACGTTGGATATGATATTAGGTGCTGTACGTAGCAAAGAAGCTATACCTAATTTCTCTAGGTCAACGCTCTACAGATTGTTAAAAGATATTGGTTTTTCATTTGAAAAAATTGGCAAGAAGGTATTTACGTAACATTAGGAGATATCGCAGCGAAGGGAAAAACATTGTATTTACAGATGAATCGTTTTGAATTTATTATTAATTTGTCAGCTGGATCTTCTTCTGCTAGTTCTTCAGACATTGATGTATGTTAATTCATTGATTTACTAATTTGTTTATTTATTTTTGATTCACTTGTGAGAATAATATTGTCTTACATGAAAGTTGTGTACACTGTAAATGTCTCATATTTATAAAATAATCCAAAATAAAATTACATTATTGAATTTAAAAAAAATGTCGAAACGATCTCGTTTAATTTATCCACATCTACCTATTTTTGCATTAATGATTTTAACATTTTTAACTAAATTGAACGTCTTGTAAATACAGATTTAAGACGAGAGTTTTCTAACCTAAAAGGTAAACAACATGCATTTTGAATGTCAAATCGAAATTTGGCAACAACAAATGCAATCTCCATAAGAGCAATACTTCCAAGTTTGGGTGACATATACTAGATTGACTTTTCAAATAAATTTGTTAACTACATTTGAAAATTGTTTACCATGTTGCTCACATTTTATAAAATATGTTAAATTAACGTTATGTCCAACTGATACATAACTATATTACTTAAAATAAATTATTCTTGTAGCCAATTTTTGTGAGCAAAGATAAATAAGAATAATGTGTGAGCAAAAATGATTGATATGTGCCGTTCTATTCGAAAAGGGTCATTCATTGGCGTAAAGTAAAAAATTAAGTTCACAATAATAACAACTGACATTGAGAAAGGACTGAAATTAATGACAATTAAACGCTGTTCAATTTGGTTATTTTGTATTAACAACAATTTAGTTAATTATGAAACTAATCAAAGAAGATTAGATAAACACTGGAGTAGAATAATAAACAAGATATACATTTATTAAATATAAAACATACTATCGTAAGCAATAAAATCGGGACAGTGTCAAAATCGTTATGTCAATTTCCTTTATTTTTAGCATTGTGATTTTGACGATATTTGATTAATTTTCAAATTCTATCATAGTTGCTAATACAAAATATATAAGAATATATAAAAAAAAATGGAGGGAAGAGGATAATTTAAATCGGAAAATAATTTCCGGACGTAACAAAATTTCGAATACGCAGGAAGACGAAACATTAGTTACTGAGATTAGGCACAACCCTTTCAAAACATTAAAGGAAGCTATAAGCACAACACAATTTCCTGTCTCATCTTGTAACACAATAGTTGCAGGAGAATGAAATTTAAACTTGAGATATTCAGCCCTACAGTCCTTATCTAAATCCCATTGAAAATGTATGGGGATTAATGAGATTTTGGAAGATTGTTCAAAATGCTTGGCATCAAATTTCTATAAATGTTGTACAAAATATTATCACTTCAATGTTTCAATGTCTACAAGATTAGATGCAGTTAATAATAACGGTGGAATGACGAAATACTAATTATTTGAATGTAATAATTATTTTAATTTAATAAATAATCTTTCTCTATCAGTTTTAGTATTTTTTATTTACATTTATTTTAAAAATGTTTAATGAATGTGAATAACACACATATTTTTGACAATTCCTGACTTACTATTATGAGTAAAGGTAGAGCCACTTAAGCAGCCACAACTTAAACCCACATAGAAACAGTGTCCCGTTTTTTTTGCTCGCGGGAGTGCAAGATTATAAACAATATTTACAACATATTGTGATGACGACTTATCAAACAGTGCATCATACCTCTAGCGTTTTCTCGATACAGGTAGAACTCTCGAGAGAAATATTCACATTCATATATAAGCCGTCGAGGAAGGGATGGCGATTATTCAATACCAGAGCTTCGCGGAGTGAACATAAATACAGATACATAAATGTGCTTATTGTTAGTAATTAGTTTTTATATTGTTATTCGTTTTATTATTAATATAGTGTGTGTCTAAAGTTATTGTTAGTTTTATTTAAGAACCCGAAAAGACAAACTTTACAGTGGTGCAGGTGTGTGGTTTTATAAATAATAAACTAAGTAGACAATTAAGTGTTACTTAAGTATTCGTTTAAATAAATATGCAGTGCGAAAGTACGTTATTTTAAATATCGTGATGGCCAACAGAATGAAGCTGACGGAATTAAAAGTGACTGATTTAAAACGAGAATTAGAAGAGAGGGATGAGGATACAACTGGCAAAAAGGCAATCCTCCAGCAACGGCTTCGCAATGTGTTGATCCAAGAAGGCGAGGATCCAGAGAATTATGTCTTTCAAGGCGAAGATACTGAGTGAATTTGCTGTTAATTCAAATGAAGCAAATGGAACAGAATAATCTGGATAATGCGAAAAATATGGAACAACGACTAATAGACAATTCGCAAACGTTGGAACAGCGTCTAATAGATTCACAAACTCAAATGGAACACAAGAATCTGGACATTGTGAAAAGTTTGGAACAACGACTGATAGACAATTCGCAAACTCTGGAACAACGTCTTATCAATTCGCAAGCCCAAATGGAACAAAGAAACCTAGAAACCGCTAGAATCCTCGAGAAAACTCTGGAAAAGAAATTACTAGAAAATTCTAGAAACTTCGAAAAAAGTCTGGAACAAGTGGAGAAAGTTCTAGAACAGCGACTAGAGGAAAAATCAGAAGCGTTAAAGGAAGAGGTTTTCATAGCTGTAGAAGAGAAAATTGGAGAACATTCTAGACTTTTAGAGGCAATAATGACTCAGATGAAATTACCCGTTATCACAAGTCATTCTAATCCCAAGCAGGTCAACGAAGAAGTTATACCACGGCACATCGAAATAAAAGAAGAACTTGTGGCTATTTCAAAGACCAGAATCAAGCCACCAACCTTTGATGGAGAGACGTCATGGGCAACTTACCTGACGCAATTCGAAGCGGCCGCAGAAGCAAACGCATGGTCTTCTGTCGAGAAGGCGACTGCTTTAATCATAGCATTGAGGGGTGATGCTAGTGATATTTTGCAGATATTGCCTCCTGAGGAACGTAAAGATTATTCTCAACTCATTAAACGCTTGGAGATGAGATATGGCCATGCGCATTTGGAGCAAGTATACCATACCCAACTAAAGAATCGATCACAGAAGAAAGGCGAGAATCTTCAGGAATTTGAGGCAGATATTGCTCGTCTAGTTCGTCTTGCATATCCGATGGCGCCAGATAATTTCATGGAACACCTAGCTGTCCAGACGTTCATAGATGGTCTCCAGGATATTGATACGCAGCAAGCATTAAAGTTGGCACGACCGAAAACCTTGATCGATGGTTTGGGGCACGCGCTCGAGTTTGAGACTGCAAAACAAGCCTCTCGGAACCATGCTCGTGTCTGCACTGTTGACAAACAGGAAAATGAGGAGTTCATGGAGCAGGTGGTTAGTAGAGTTCTAAACCAGTGCGATAACTAAACCAGGTCATGTATTTACAAAACATCCATTTCGTCAACACGGCCTCGGTGAGTTATGATCTTTCACCACATTGTGTTTATCTTGTAACCAGGTCACTAGGCTAAGGGGACACACTCTAATATATAACAAGACACTCAGAGGTCTCGACAGACAGAGTCAGAGAGTTAGAGTCCCTGCAAGACTAGTGCCTCATAATTATAATGTAGTGATTGTTATTGTTATCATTGTTATTATCTTTATTAAATTAAATGTTGTTATTTAATCGTTGTTCCGCCTATTATTTATCATACTGGTAAACTTGCGGTATAAAGGCAACAATGTGACCTCCGGGACCAGGTGACATTACACCAGATCAAACCAAGTAAAAGAGTACTACGATGCTGGAATTATGGAGAGATTGGTCACGTTCGGAGTAAATGTGGTAAGGTGGCCAAGAGAGCATCGTCTGAGCAGCAAGAAAACTAAAGCAGGTCGATGAGCGGGGGCAATCATCGATCCAGCATCAGGAAGCCCCAAGGACGCTTGGCCAAGTCGCATCCTTGCAACATCAAACCAATGGCCTATATGTGGACGCTATTATGGAAAGAAAGACCTATGCTTGCTTGCTAGATACTGGATCGAGAAAACCATCGTGCGGCCCGATTTGATTTCCAGGAATAAGGAATTACTTTCTAGCAAATGGCCACTTAGGACAGCTACTGGAGAAGCAGCTTCTGTGGCAGGTGAAGTAGATGTCAATTTTATTAAAGAACCAACATCAATCCGACATCGTGTTCTCGTAGCCGACATAGAAGAAGAAATAATCTTGGGATTAGACATCATGAACACCTATGGCTTCCAGTTAAACATGAAAGAAGGCACTTTAAAAATAAATAATGAGGAATTATTTCTTCATGGGAAAAATTGTGGGAGTGTACAAGTAATTACAGCAGAGAATGTTGTTCTGGATGCAAAAAGTGAGACATTTTTGACGGCGTGTATGGAAGGTGATTATTTGAACGGAAATGTTACAATGTTGGAACCAAAGGCTGATGATGACGAGGTGGGCCGAGGAATAGTAGTTGCCAAAATGCTGGTTAAGACTGTACCGATAAAGGTAATGAACGTGAACCATTACCCTGTTTCATTGAAGAAGGGTACTATTTTGGGGTGGTCTTCGCAAGTGTCGGCCGTCGTTCATCGTATAGAGGCGAAGAAGAATGGATTCGTGCAGGTTCCTGAGAAATTGCCCAAGATAATCGACTCCGCCTGTCAAGGATTGAGCAGGAAGGAACAAAGCCAAGTTAAGGATCTAATCAAACATTATGAAGACGTCTTTGAAACTGAGACTGGTACGAAAGGAAAAACCAATATTGTAATGTACAAAATAAATACCGGCGATGCAAGTCCAAGTCGACAAGGACCAAGAAGGTTACCACTGGCAAAATGTGAGGAAGCCGAGCATATTATACCAGATATGGAAGGCCAAGGAGTAGTTGAACCATCGAATAGTCCATGGGCTTCACCAGTGGTCCTTGTCAGGAAGAAGGATGGATCTACCAGATTCAGTGTGGACTATCGTCGTTTGAATAGTGTGACCAAAAAGGACAGCTATCCTCTCCCAAGAATAGACGATACGCTAGACACCTTGGCAGGAGCAAAATGGTTCTCCACTCTCCACTTAAAGAGCGGTATTGGCAAGTGGGAATGGATCCCAATGACAAAGAGAAGACTGCCTTCAGTTTAGGTACAGGACTCTGGCAGTTTACAGTCATGCCATTTGGACTGTGTAACGCCCCAGTGTCCCAGTGCCCTGTGTAACTTTTGAGCGACTCATGGACACTACTGAGGGGACTGTCTTGGAATACCTGCCAGGTATACAGTACAAATCTCTTCCCTATAGTCACCTACAAACGTGTATTACGTATGTGTGCGTTCGAAAAGCGAGGAGTGGGGACGCACATAGCATGTATGTATGTACTGTAGATCAGTTTGGATGTAAGCAGTAAGCACATACATAGTATAAACGTCTATGAATGTGGAACTACCGTCAATAATGGGGACTTTATGTAATAATAAACACAAATAAGTGTGGACTTTTTGGAAGATCTTAATATTTTTAACGTTTAAAACAATGTCAGATATACCTATAACAATAACAATAAATAAAGCGGTAAATCATAATAACTTCTATATTCTATACATAATAAATAAAACTAGAATTAAAAAAATAAAAAGTAAACTATTTAATGTATTGTATGCTTAAAACGGTCTCCTAATGCAAACAAGCAATGTCCTAATCTGTCATAAAAGTTTCTCTGAATTAAACAGCCATATTTTTCGAAATTTTTAATTATGTGTCTTATCGTTTCAAACGCAATGGTACGTTGAAAGTTAATTTGAAATACCCGTGCAATTTCTCTTATGCTGCGACCAAGATGATACTGTTTTACGACATATTTTTTTTGTTCAAGGGTAAAAATATCCATCGTGAATACGGACTATTCGCAAAAGTTGAGCAAACCATCCAACTCCACAAGTAACAACTGTAACTAATGGCATGTATGCATCGCTTCGTGCGTCCCCACTCCTCGCTTCTTGAACGCACACATACGTAGTACACGTTTGTAGGTGACTATAGGGAAGAGATTTGTACTGTATATCGATGATGTGATTGTGGTAGGGAAGACCTTTGAAGATCACATGAAAAATTTGGAACTAGTATTCCAGAGGTTGCGAGATGCCAACCTGAGATTAAGTCCAAAGAAGTGTCACCTTTTCCGCAAGGAGGTAAATTACCTTGGACATGTGGTTTCCGGAAAAGGAGTTGCTGTGGATCCAGAAAAAGTAAAAGCTGTGGAAAAATGGCCGGTACCCAAAGACAAACATCAGCTAAGAAGCTTTTTGGGATTATGCACGTATTATCGAAGCTACATTCCTGGATTCTCCAACATTGCAAAACCACTTACTCGCCTAACAGAAAATCGAGCATTCATTTGGAACAACGAATGCCAAGCGGCCTTTGAGTTGTTAAAAGGTACATTGATCAGTGCACCTGTTTTAAACTATCCACTGCCATCTGGGAGGTTTGTTCTGGATACGGATGCCAGTAACGTCGGGATTGGTGGCGTGCTTGAGTCAAATCCAAGATGGACAAGAAAAGGTCATTGGATACTTCAGCAAGACCCTGTCCAAACCAGAGAGGAACTACTGCGTAACCAGGAGAGAATTATTGGCAGTAGTTAAGACCATTGAGCATTTTTAGAAGTACCTGTATGGGCAGAAGTTCCTGATCCGCACTGATCATACCGCCTTAAAGTGGCTCTTACAATTTAAGAATCCCGAGGGTCAAGTAGCTAGATGGATTGAGAGGCTACAGGAGTATGACTTCGACATTGAACACAGAGCAGGCCTCAAACATCAAAATGCAGATGCCCTCTCCAGAAGGTCCTGTCCAGAAGACTGTCGACATTGCAACAGAATCAAAGACAAATCGGCCAACTTCGAACCACCGTTGTTGATGACCAATGGCAACCTGACAATTTGCGCGCAGATCAAGTAACTGATCCGGATCTTGCAGTCTTCAGGGCTTGGAAGAGAAATGGGCAAATACCGACCTGGCAAGAAATTGCTCCTCATTCACGAGAATTGAAGTCATACTGGGCATAATGGGATTCCTTAACCATGGAAGACGATCTCCTGAGACGTGAGGTCGAAAATCACGATGGAAGCGAGCGGAAGATGCAAATGGTGGTTCCCAAGAAAAGAATATCAGAGGTATAGCGAGAACTCCATAATGGTGCTTCTGGGGGACATTTTGGAGTCCATAAAACACTGGAGAAGGTGCGCCAGAGATTTTACTGGGTGAATTGTTCACGAGATGTGAAAGAATGGTGCCGAAAGTGTGCTAATTGCGCCGGAAACAATGGTCCCCAGAGGCGTCGACGTGCACCCATGCGCCAATACAATGTAGGAAGCCCATTTGAAAGGATCGCCATAGATGTCGCCGGCCCTTTTCCAGAAAGCGACAAAGGAAATAAATACATAATAGTGGTCATGGATTATTTTACCAAATGGGTTGAAGCATATGCTCTACCAAATCAAGAAGCTGGAACTGTAGCAGACGTAATTGTGAAGGAGTTCGTAAGCCGTTTTGGTGTTCCTTTGGAACTTCATTCCGATCAAGGGCGAAATTTCGAGTCCAGTCTATTCGAAAAGATGTGCGGACTTTTGGGCATACGGAAGACGAGAACAACTCCCTTGCATCCACAATCAGATGGGATGGTAGAGCGAATGAACAAGACCATGATCAGACACTTATCCAAAGTGGTCTCCGAACACCAGAGAGATTGGGACGAACATTTACCATTATTCCTAATGGCGTATCGGGCCTCTGTTCAAGAGACAACTGGCCAATCACCAGCAAACGTGCTATTCGGGAGGGAACTCCGATTGCCCTGTGATTTAAAGTTTAGGAGCAAGCCTGGTGAAGATCTTGCCGGAGAAGATTATGTCAGCACGCTCAGACGACGACTAGATAATATCCATGAACAAGTTAGACATAATATCCAAGATGCTAGTGACAGAATGAAGGAGAACTACGACATCAACGCCGAGAAAAGTGGTTACCATGAAGGCGACCGGGTTTGGTTATATAATCCACAACGTCGACGGGGCCTATCTCCAAAACTTCAAAAGAATTGGGAGGGGCCATACGAGGTGTTGAAGCGGATTAACGATGTAATATACCGCAGCAGGCGAAAACCTCATACTAAGCCAAGAGTGGTACATTTTAATCGGTTAGCCCCATACTCTGGAGACAATAATGACGAAGCCGCTGACTTACGCCGATTGGATAGCCAATACCAGGAAGTAACCTTCGAAGACTTTATGGGAGAGTATTCTGGTTCGAGAAAAGCTCGATTTGGGGTGACCATCGAGAAACAACCCAAGATTTGTTTACGGTGCTGCCAGACTACGCGCTTGCTCATTGCGTAGCCCGAGATCTGCGAATGGCCAAAGGAATTGCCAGGGAATTTAAAGAGAGATTTGGCGGAATCGAAAAATTAAGGCAGCAGGGACCAGCAATTGGGAAGAGTCTCCAAATAATAAATGAAGAACATCCCATATTTTGAAAATTCTTTCAATGGAGACTGTGGTTAAATAATAATTTAAAAAAGGTATATAACCCCTTACCACAATTATTAGTCGTATCCTAAATACGTATTTCGACAACTAAGTTGTCATCATCAGTAGGTAAAAAACTACTAATTAAAGTCACACGGGGCACAATAAAGTAAGATAAACGCTGCCGCACAACTACTATACACTGCAACCCTGTAAAGACTAAATTTACCATGCACATCTCAAACTACGAGACAAAACACTTGTCTATTAGAAAAGGTTTTTAAAAAACATGTGTTAAAATATCGAACAAAGGGACGGCAAAAATTCTTCTCTCAAGAAGGCGCCTACTAAAAACGATTTTAAAGCTACGGTGACCTACTAATAAACTAAATGAAACACCTTATGTTTCCACAAAACACTAGTATATATAACTGTATGAGCATTTCTTGTGCAATGTACAAATTAATAGTTATTATTTAAACATGTTATTTCCAGTACGCAGGTAGTGACAAAATCTATATAGGTAGGGGTGTAAAAAAATTTTCCATTGACAAATGGTTAAAAAGTCGTATATATATTAAAGGCCGAACTCTCGTTGCAAATTCTGAGAAAGACAAAA
The DNA here is from genome assembly GCA_935421215.2 of Melolontha melolontha. Lineage (NCBI taxonomy): Eukaryota > Metazoa > Arthropoda > Insecta > Coleoptera > Scarabaeidae > Melolontha > Melolontha melolontha. The sequence continues at coordinate 112,744,052 of OW285236.1, read as the reverse complement.
TTAAGACGGGGCGTTAACATGTGAAAAACCAGACATCCGGCTTGTTGTATTATATTAAATGAGAATAGAATTCACGGTAGTCTCTGGGTATGTTAAGGAGGTAATTTTTGCATATTAAATTAGAATCACTTCACGTGAAAAGGGTCATTGAATAATTGGATATTGTAGGTATTTAATTTAAAAGTTAATTATAAATAGGTGGCATGTCCTAGTTAAGGAGTTAAGCAATATAAAATAATGTATAGAATTCACGGTAGGCTCTGGGTGAAACATGATAAATAATTTAATAAACAAAACACCCGGTACATCTGTTCCACAAAAGTGCTTCATTCAACAACCATTGTTTAGGAGGTAATTGCATTATTTCACGTGTATGGATTCCCACATGTCTATATTTCTGATGTTACATCCCCCACCCACTTATAAAAATGTGAAAAGACAGCTGAACGGTATTGGAGATTTATCGCTATTCAAGGAGGTATGTTTATTTTTCGCGATAAAAATACTTTCGTAAGCATCAAGTTCATGGGGTTTATTAATTCCTTTTATCAATTTCAAACCTGTCATCGGTACATTGTGTAGTGTGCTCAAAGCGTGATTTGCGACATTTGATTTATCCGGTCTATTGTATTTGATATGTGCTATGTGTTCTTTAAAGCGTGTTATTATAGGTCGTTTAGTTTGGCCTATATATTTCAAATTACAATCCGCGCAACTAATTTCATAGATCCCTGATTTCGAATTGGAATTGATTTTATCTTTAGTATTCCCGAGCAGACTTTTGATGGTGTTTTCAGACCGAAATGCTACCTGGAGACCTGCTCGGGAATACTAAAGATAAAATCAATTCCAATTCGAAATCAGGGATCTATGAAATTAGTTGCGCGGATTGTAATTTGAAATATATAGGCCAAACTAAACGACCTATAATAACACGCTTTAAAGAACACATAGCACATATCAAATACAATAGACCGGATAAATCAAATGTCGCAAATCACGCTTTGAGCACACTACACAATGTACCGATGACAGGTTTGAAATTGATAAAAGGAATTAATAAACCCCATGAACTTGATGCTTACGAAAGTATTTTTATCGCGAAAAATAAACATACCTCCTTGAATAGCGATAAATCTCCAATACCGTTCACCTGTCTTTTCACATTTTTATAAGTGGGTGGGGGATGTAACATCAGAAATATAGACATGTGGGAATCCATACACGTGAAATAATGCAATTACCTCCTAAACAATGGTTGTTGAATGAAGCACTTTTGTGGAACAGATGTACCGGGTGTTTTGTTTATTAAATTATTTATCATGTTTCACCCAGAGCCTACCGTGAATTCTATACATTATTTTATATTGCTTAACTCCTTAACTAGGACATGCCACCTATTTATAATTAACTTTTAAATTAAATACCTACAATATCCAATTATTCAATGACCCTTTTCACGTGAAGTGATTCTAATTTAATATGCAAAAATTACCTCCTTAACATACCCAGAGACTACCGTGAATTCTATTCTCATTTAATATAATACAACAAGCCGGATGTCTGGTTTTTCACATGTTAACGCCCCGTCTTAATTTTGTCTTTCTCAGAATTTGCAACGAGAGTTCGGCCTTTAATATATATACGACTTTTTAACCATTTGTCAATGGAAAATTTTTTTACACCCCTACCTATATAGATTTTGTCACTACCTGCGTACTGGAAATAACATGTTTAAATAATAACTATTAATTTGTACATTGCACAAGAAATGCTCATACAGTTATATATACTAGTGTTTTGTGGAAACATAAGGTGTTTCATTTAGTTTATTAGTAGGTCACCGTAGCTTTAAAATCGTTTTTAGTAGGCGCCTTCTTGAGAGAAGAATTTTTGCCGTCCCTTTGTTCGATATTTTAACACATGTTTTTTAAAAACCTTTTCTAATAGACAAGTGTTTTGTCTCGTAGTTTGAGATGTGCATGGTAAATTTAGTCTTTACCGGGTTGCAGTGTATAGTAGTTGTGCGGAAGCGTTTATCTTACTTTATTGTGCCCCGTGTGACTTTAATTAGTAGTTTTTACCTACTGATGATGACAACTTAGTTGTCGAAATACGTATTTAGGATACGACTAATAATTGTGGTAAGGGGTTATATACCTTTTTTAAATCCCATATTTTATTTGGTCACGAAAGAACTGTCAAACCTGAAGCCAACCTATCGTGCCTTATGGGAGTGAATGGTCCACTTACGTGAACAAATGTTACAAGACATTTTGAAATTAGCAGTTCCAAAATTGGGCTGTGGATTGGACCGCCTGGACTGGAGAATTGTAAGGAGCATGTTAGAAGTAATATTCCAACATACTGGTATGGAAATTCTGGTATGCAGTTACCGGCTTGAATATTCCTGTACATCCAGGCAAGATAAGACCGTGGACTGTTATTTCGATATGACGTCACAATGTAACAAAGGCCCTACCTGTCGATTTCGCCATCGTTTGAGGGAACCAAAGGATGACATGTTTCGGGACGAAACTTCATTTTTTAAGAAGGGGGCAATGTGATGACTCATCAAACGGTGCATCATACCTCTAGCGTTTTCTCGATACAGGTAGAACTCTCGAGAGAAAATATCCACATTCATATATAAGCCGCCGAGGAAGGGATGGCGATTATTCAATACCAGAGCTTCGCGGAGTGAACATAAACACAGATACATAAATGCGCTTATTGTTAGTGTTAATTTTTTATATTGTTATTCGTTTTATTATTAATATAGTGTGTGTCTAAAGTTATTGTTAGTTTTATTTAAGAACCCGAAAAGACAAACTTTACAATATGTTCAAAGTGTTCTCCATTGGTTTGTACACATAAATTACTGCGAGATTTCATATTATTGAAAACTTTTCTAAGAATTTCTGGTGTAATGGCATAACTTCATTCGTCACAACTTCTATTAATTCTTCTATTGTATGAATGCGATTTTTAAATACCTTATTTTTTAAATGACCAAACATAAAATAGTAAAAACAACAAATTATTAATAAGAGAAACAGCAAATAGAGAAACACGTACGCATATGGATAAAAACATATTGTTATGAACTTTTCCCCGAAGACAATTTTAAAATTTATAATTTATTTATGTATATTTATTTTCCAGGTTACTATAGACAAAAATATATTTTGAAAATAATTTAAATTGAATTCTGGTACACTTTTGTAGACAGTGACTGTACATTTTTGTATGTTGATGTTTAGCGCAGTCCGATGTCCAGGAAGTGGATCGACTGGACTATATTTTGATTTATTTGTACCTTTAATGTGCGGTGAAGATTTCCGCCAGAGATTGATTTCGTTTCAAGTGAGCGTGTTGTGTCGAGATAAAAAAAACTTCTTTTTTATCTTTTATTTAAATGTAATTTGTTACGTGTAGAAAATCACTCTGCGTTCTGCTGTATATTTTTAATCCATTTACTTCTATTTTAAGCTCTTCAAGTCAACTTGGTCCGCTTATTTTCAATATGTACGATTTATTCTTTTTATATTATTAGTTTGTTAATTATCATGCCTCTTAAGCCTTTTAAAACGTTAATTCCTCCAAATTTTTATTTCAGGTTCGATTATTTTGACCGACCCTGTATTTCTTTTCATATGATTTTTATCTATGTTTAGTTTGCGCCATCTACTTAGGTTCCAGATATTTCTATAGTTGTATTATTTAACGCATCGCCGCCTCTTTAAACATATACTTTTCCGCTTAGACATACACGCCGTAATTCGCTTATCTCGTATTTTGTAACTCCGTTACCCACTCTTTTGTTGTGTTAATTTTTGTTTTGAATTGTAAGACCGACTTGACGCATTTTCTTTTTTTGGTTAGTCTTGATTTACTCATTTAAATTACTATTTATTAATTCTTTCGTTGGAAGCGCCCTCTGTCCGGCATTTTGGTTTCTTCCATTTACAGAGATCTGTACGTGGGAGGTAATTGTTTTGTAATGTAATTGCCGACTTCTGCTAATTAATTAATTGTCGAAATGTGTTCTGTCGGACTCTTAAGACGATCTTCAATCGTTTGGGAGATTTTGAGCTTTTATTTTCCTTCGTATATGTTTCCGAACATTTTGGGTGACGTACGACGGCCATTGTTTGTAACACGAGGTATTCTTCGGATTTTTATTCTTAAGACATCCATGCGCTAACTTGAATTCTTTGGTGCAAAGAACTGCGGTAAGAATTATTTTTATATACTGAAACCTTTCTTATTTCGTATTTTCTTCGTAGGATTGTTCAGTAATTAGTGCTAAATTCCGAGGGAATAGCAACTAATAATTTATTTGATAATATATTATCAAGAAGTTTCTTTCCACGTGGCTAGCTACGGCCATTTTGGGACCGAGAATCTCTGGTGGAAAAACAGACTCTTCCGAGCAGCCTACTGGAAGTATTGACCAGGAGGACAGACTCCAGAAGAACTAGGCTCCTTTATTTTCGGTGCAAGCTAAGTGTGCTTTAATTTTTGGTGTCTTTAAGGGGATCTTGGTGACAAGATTAACTCTGGTATTTCGAATCTTCGATAGTGTGATACTATATTTCATTTTCAATCTTTTGAGAACTTCACAGAGGGGCTTCACCTTTCTCTGAGATATTCTAGTGTATATCCTATTACTTTTAGTAGACAGATTAAGGGCTTCACCCACCAACTTAGTAAGAAAGGTAAAAATACGTTTATACTCACTTTATTTTTATTAACTAAAAGGTTGTCTGTTAAATCTAGCAACCGTAGCATTTATCTATAATATTCACGAGGCTCGTACCATCAGTAGAGCTTCTGTTTTATAATTGGGGTTACGTCAAAGCCTAACTTAAGTTTATTTTATCTGTAATCATTTCTGTAAGGAACCACTGTTTGAATTCATACCGGCGTTCTAAATCATTTCATATTTGTTAAATTGTCGTAATAGTTTTAGATGTTCATTTAATTATCACCTGTGTATACAGGGTGGCGCTAACGTAACTGGTGTACCTGTGCTTTTGATTATTTAACGTATACCGTAGAGTATTTTAAAGATTTTTCTCTGTTAATTTTTCTATATATATATATATATATATATATATATATATATATATATATATTCATTTTGTAGATATACCCGGTGGCTATCTAATTTGTGGGGTATATACTTTTGTTATAAGCCACTTTGTTACCTCTTGTTTTATTTGTCACTTTATACAGAGGCTTAACCTCGTCTGAATAACGTATTAGTATACTGTATTACCTTTCTTTTAATATTTCGATTTGTATATTTAAATTTTCCATCATTTCTATACTGTATGTCACGATCACAAGTTAGATTTGTTTTATTTAACTACTTTTGATAGTTTCCTTATCGTTATTATTATTTGATTTGACCTGAAGGATTGTTGAAACTTGATTTGTTTATATTAAAGTTATTTGTTGAATTTGACTTTCGTGTTTGATTTCTTTCCCTACGGGTGTTGGGGAGAACACAGTTTCACGTTTGGCAGCAACAAGGTGGGGGGGGGTACATCTCTCTCTTGTGACTGAGGCCACCTAAGTTCCACCCGCAGCCGTGTATACGGGGTTGCGCCTTGCCGTGGACTTGTATGCGGTGGCGCCTTATTAACATCGAGCGATCTTTGATCCCACACGCTCTCCATACTTTTGAGCTAGTCGGCAGTGGTAATTCTTTGGAGCGTCCACCTTCAGGTGGGTCAGACCGAGAGAGAGAGGTATTCGCTGAACATCAAGCGACAGCCTTGTTGCAAGCGTGCCTGCTACTATTTGGATCGCGTAGGTAGCAAGTAATTTGGCACCCTGACGTGGGCGTGTTTTTTTTTGATTTTTGGAACTGTGCTTTCTCACACTAGTGGGGGGAAATCAAACTTTTTTTTTGGTGTCGTTAGGAATCTTTTAGATTCGTTGATTCTCGATATTTTGTATTAATTCTGGTTAGGTTTTCGTACTTCGTGAATTGGTATCATTATTGACAATATGGAAGGTAAGATCGAGATTAACAGGTTAGAACGAGAGGAGCTTGTTTATGAGTTGAGGGTACGTGGCGCGAACGAGAATGTTCCCGTTAAGGCAATGCGTGCAACTCTAAGGAGTTTGTTGCAGTTGGAGTCTGGGGGTATTGAGCTTGCAAAACCGGCGAATCCTTATTCTTACGAGGACGATGCGCGCGAGGTCAAGCAAAAGGTGAACGAAATAAAAGATCTTCTTGACAAATTTTCCGAAATTGAAACTAGTTTGCGTTATCGCAAAATCAATACTAAAATAGTTCACGCTTTTTCTCGTATCAGGCGTGCAAAACCGACGACTCCGGCAGACGAACAGGAAGTAGCAGGTATTCTAGTCGAATTGGTTTCCCTTCAGGCGTCGTTAAAATCAAAGGCGCGTAAAGCCAGGAAGTCTGTTTTAGCTGGTACTGTTCCTGCAGACATGTATTTCGTGTTTGCTTCGACTAGTGTTGCTCATGGTCCACCTGAATCTGACAGTGAGTTGTCTGATTCTGAAGAATCAGTGGGGGAACCTATGCTGTCACCTGTTCGTGCTACTGCGACTCATGCGGTGAGCGCGGCATCCGTTTCTGCATCATCTTCTGCCTTTAAGGTTATTCCTGTGTCCCGGTGGAGTTTTTCGAAGTTCGATGGCGAAAGTTCGCGACAATCTTTGAGTGCCTTTCTTGAAGCCATTGAAGATAAGTGCATAGCTAACAATATTTCGAAGGAGCAGTTAATTAGATCTGCGACGGAATTGTTTTCGGGTAAAGCTTTAATTTGGTGGCGGTCTACGCGTCACAAAGTAACGACTTGGGTAAATTTTGTGCGAGAGCTTCGTTTGCAATTCCAGCCTCCTAATTATAATGATAAGCTTTTCCAAGAAATTAAGAGGCGTACTCAGGGGCCTAACGAAACCATTGGGATGTATGTTGCTGTTATGAATGGTATGTTTGGGCGTTTGACTGTACCGGTTGCCGAAGGTCTTAAGTTAGACGTTCTGATGCAAAACATTGCACCATTTTATCAGAGTCAGTTAGGTCTTACCGAGGTCAAGTCGGTTGATCAGTTGTTGGAATTATGCAGGAAATTGGAAGCTTGCAAAATTTCTATTGAAGCTTTTGCACCTCCACCTCGCAATAGGACTTCTCTATGCGAACCAGATTTAGCTTACGCTTATACTTCCACAACATCTAGTGTAGCAACAGTTACAGTACCTTCGCCCAGCAATGGTCCGAAGTGTTGGAACTGTAATGTGGTAGGACATTTGGTGAGGGACTGTCCAAATCCTCGAACTTCTCGATTTTCCTATAAATGTGGTGCGAGTGGACATACCATAAACACTTGCCCTCGCTGTCAAACTGCTAAACGTTCGGGAAATGGCCGAGGGAGTCGTCAATAAGACCGCGAACGATCTCCGGACCAGCAAATACTCGCTTAAGCGGTCTGCCTTCTCAAACTAAACCTTCTAAGTTGAATTTTCTGTTAGATCAAGCATGCCATGACGAACGGCCTCATCTCAGTGTAGTTATTTTTGGACAACCTTTTCTTGGACTTTTGGACTCTGGCGCTTCACGCACAATTATTGGAGGCTCAAGTTGGAACCTTTTGCAATCTATTAGAGTTGGTCTTAGATCTACAGCTGCGTCTTGTATTCTGGCCAATGGGCAATCTTGTAAACCTTTGGGAGAAATTTCGGTTCCTGTTCAACTAGGCGATCGTGTTAAAATCTTGGACATTTTGGTTATTCCCGAATTACCTTATGGTTTGATTTTGGGTACTGATTTTTGGAAGGTTATGGGCATCGTTCCTGATCTTCGTCGTGGTGAATGGGTTTTCTCGACCGAACCTACTGTAATTGGAACTATTGGCATTCAACATGTCTTGGACACCAACCAACATAAATGCATCGATACTTTGGTTAGTGACTTCTTTACGAAAACAGCTCCCGAGGAATTAGGTTGCACATCTCTTGTAGAACATCGTATCGTGTCAAACAGTCCTCCTATTAAACAACGTTATTACCCTATTTCTCCAGCATTGCAGAAAATTGTCGATGCTGAACTTGAACGAATGTTGACTTTAGGTGTCGTTGAAAGATCCAACAGTCCTTGGTCCTCACCTATACTGATGGTACCTAAAAAGGACAAGACCTATCGATTTTGTGTTGACTACCGCAAACTCAATCAGGTTACTGAGCGCGATGCTTATCCATTGCCTTACATTACCCAAACGTTGGACAAACTTCGGGATGCTAAATTTCTCACATCTCTTGATATCAAGTCTGCTTATTGGCAAATTCCTATCGAGGAGTCTTCCCGACCTTATACCGCTTTTACCGTACCAAATAGGGGTTTGTTTCAATTTCGACGCTTAGCCTTTGGACTACATAATTCACCCGCTACTTGGCAGCGTTTCATCGATCAAGTTTTAGGTCCTGAACTTGAACCTCACGTTTTCGTTTACCTTGACGACATCATTATCGTCACTTCCACTTTCGAAAAACATCTTGAAATCCTTCGTGAAGTTTTATCTCGTTTAGAGAATGCTGGTCTGACTTTAAATCGGGAGAAATGTCTCTTTTGTAGAGAAGAACTGAAATATTTGGGTTATGTTATAAATGGACATGGACTGTCTGTCGATCCCGACAAAGTTCGAGCCATCCTTGAGATTCCTATTCCGTCTAACGTAACTGGGGTCAGGCGCATGGTGGGTATGGCTTCTTGGTATCGACGTTTTGTACCGAATTTTTCGACAATCATATCTCCTTTAACTAATCTTCTGCGTAAGAATTCTCGATTTTATTGGGACACCTCCTGTGACGAGGCTTGGCTAAAACTTAGAGACTGTTTAGTTTCTGCTCCTATCTTATCGTGCCCCGATTTCCAACATGAATTCGTTATACAAACTGATGCTTCTGATTTCGGTCTTGGTGCTGTGTTGACTCAGCGTATTTTAGAGGAAGAAAAAGTGATCTGTTATCTCAGTCGTTCTCTTTCACTTCAGGAACATAAATTTGCGATGACTGAAAAAGCATGTCTCGCTGTTTTATGGGCAATTGAGAAACTTCGTCCTTATGTTGAAGGCGCACATTTTACTGTGGTTACCGATCACTATTCTCTTTGTTGGTTGAATTCATTAAACTCTCCTAGTGGGCGTCTAGCGCGCTGGGCTGTGAGATTACAGCAGTATAACTTCTCTATCATTCATCGCAAGGGAAAAGAAAACGTAGTTCCTGATGCATTATCCCGCTCTGTACCAATCTTGTCGACTATCGATGTAACTGTACCCGTGACCGATAAATGGTACAATAGACTTATTCGTGCAGTCAAAGCAACCCCTGATAAATATCCCGCTTTCCAAGTAATTAATGGTAAACTTTGTAAGTATCTTCGTCCTTCTCGCAACTATTTCGGTAGCGATGGCGACTCCTGGAAGATTGTGGTTCCCAAAGAACGTCGTTCTGAATTAATTAAAGCATGTCATGATCCTCCTACATGCGGGCACTTAGGCATATCTAAAACTATGAATCGTATTGCCCAGAATTATTATTGGCCTAAAATGACAGCCGATGTTATCCGTTATATAAATCGCTGTCGCACTTGTTTAAGAACGAAACCCGAACAACGTAAACCAATTGGTCGTATGGGAGGTCACTCTCGAATCGATAAACCTTGGGAAGTGCTTAGTATCGATATTGTTGGACCTTTGCCTAGATCCAAGCGTGGGTTTAATTATATTCTTGTCGTGTCTGATTGCTTTAGCAAGTTTGTTTTGACGTACGCACTTCGAAAAGCCACTGCTGTTAATATCATTAAACATCTGGAGAATGACGTGTTCTTGCTGTTTGGTGTACCTCGCACGATTATTTCAGATAATGGAGTTCAATTTAAATCTAAAGAGTATCGACAGTTGTTCAATCAGTATCAAATCAAGTCGGCGTTTACATCCTTCTATCATCCACAGGCGAACCCTGTCGAGCGTGTTAATCGAGTAATTAAGACTATGTTGATCTCTTATGTGTCAGAGAATCATCGTGAATGGGATTTAGTTCTTCCCAAAATTTCTTGCGCTCTGCGTACCGCCAAGCATGATGTAACGGGCCTCACACCTTATTTCATCAATTTCGGTAGAGAAATGTCAATTACCGGAGAACGTCCACTACAGAAGCCTGTCGGTGGTAATGTTCCTAACGTTATTTGTATTAGAGACCCTGAAGAACTTATAACTAGATCTTATCAATTTTCTCGATTATTCCAAGATGTAAAACATCGTCTACAAGCAGCTTACGAGAAGGCTAAAACGCGTTATGATTTGAGATATCGTGTGGTAAAATTCATTCCGAATCAGTTGGTCTGGCGTAGGAACTTCGTTTTGTCTGATGCTTTCAAATACTATACAGTTAAGCTGGCCGATAAATTTGTGGGACCTTTCTTGATACATCGTCGACTGTCTACCGATACCTATGAACTTAAAACCTGTGAAGGCGAACTTCTGCCTGGTTCTTGGAACAGTGTTCATCTTAAAGCGCAACCCAATGACGATTAGCGTATTGAATACATTCGTGGCCTGTCTGGGGGCTTGAAGAATACCCAGTCTGGCATAATCCACCATGTCGTAAAAGGCGACAAAAAGGAGTCGTGGTCAGCTTTGTTTCTTTCCATCTTGTATATGATTGTGGCCTGTCTGGGGGCTTGAAGAATACTCAGTCGGGTGTAATCCGCCCTGTCGTAAAAGGCGACAAAAAGGAGACATGGTTAGTCTGTTCATTTTATCTTGAATACATTTGTGGCCTGTCTGGGGGTCAGAAGAATACTCAGTCGGGTGTAATCCGCCCTGTCGTAAAAGGCGACAGAAAAGAGTCCTGCGAGTTTATACTTTCCATCTTGTAAATTTGTTGTGGCCTGTCTGGGGGCTTGAAGAATACCCAGTCTGGCATAATCCACCATGTCGTAAAAGGCGACAAAAAGGAGTCGTGGTCAGCTTTGTTTGTTTCTTTCCATCTTGTATATGATGGTGGCCTGTCTGGGGGCTTGAAGAATACCCAGTCTGGTATAATCTGCCATGTCGTAAAAGGCGACAGAAAGGAGTCCTGTGTGATTATTCGATCCATCTCGTATTACATTTAAGGCCTGTTTGAGGGCCGGACGAATACTCAAACTGGTGTAATCCACCATGTCGTAAAAGGCGACTAAACGGAGTCCTGTTTAGTTTTGTTTCATTCCATCTGTAACATGTCGTATATTTCAGGTTGAAGTTGGTTCTCAATAGTTCATCGTACCGTATACCGATTTTGTCTTACTTTATTATTGTGACTTACACTTGTCTGTTCAAGATCGAGTTTTCGTGTTGACAAGTTTACGTTTCGCAGATCCTTTTATTTATGGAATGTGTTGGTTCTAGCTGTTTGTGCTAGGTTTGGTTGTACTTATTTTAGAGATAAGTTTGTTATTCCAAGTTTGTATCGGACTGCGTTTGTTTGCTGATACCTTTATCGATTCTTGATACTGACAATTTTCGTTTAAGATTATGACTTTTAATTCTAGGATAACTTATGTTATCGTGTTGACTCTGTTAACTTATTTGTAGTTTGGTTAACTATTATATGATGGAGTTTGGACGTTTTAAGGTTTAGAACTGTTGATAGTGTGTTCTATTTGCTGTTATTGCATCTCTATTTGGAGGATTTGGAGATCACACATATACACAGATCTTACCACTTTGTATTGTTCTTGTCGTATAGAGTTTTATCGTACCGTCTAGGTTTTCCTCGAGTGAGGGTTTTTTGTGAACTCATATACGTACTGGACATTTGATTTTGACTTTTTGGATTTTATATATTCCCATCTTTATTTACCGATTTTGACGTTAACAGATTGTTAACTTGGATACCGATTTTGACTGTTGTTTATTATTCTTAAGAGTTCTTACACTTTAGGTTTATATTTGGCATATGGGTTGTTATTTTTCCTGCATTTATGCTGTTTACCGTTTACTTATTGACCATTGTGTCTGATTCTAAAGGATATCTTTATGTTGGACTTTGGGATACATCTCTGATGTGATTCCGTTTTCTCGATTGTGACGACACTTTCGTGTAAAGAAGCGGGTGGACTTCAAAAAAATTCCGTCGTCCATTCCTTTCGGCTTCTTATAGGGCTGAGATCGACACCCCTCGTTTTGTAATCGCGACTTTTTCTTTTCGATCATGGACGTGTCTCTGTTTGTTTTGATTTTTGGTGTTTAGGTCCTCAACCGTATCAGTGTGGTGGTAGGCCGCCGCTGCACTTAAAACTTTTGTTTTTCGTATCGAACTTTTTTTTTTGTTTGGCCAGATTGAAGATTTTCTATTTTTGTTTCCCTATCGTATGGCGTAACGATTGAAAGATTGTTGGAACTCGTGAGTACACAGTGTCACAGTTACTCATTTCCTACCTTTTAGATTCTAACCTATTGTAATGACTCATTCGATGACGCGAGGCGCGTCATCGCTCTGGACGTTTTCTAGACAGATTTGGAACATATGAACGAGATATATAAGCCGCGTCGAAGAAGGGATAGACATTCATTGAATCCTACAGTCTCGCGAAGTACATAAATATAGTTACATAAATATAGAATACATAAATGTACTTATTGTTGTTAATAGTTAGTTTTAGATTATTATACGTTTTAATATTAATATAGTGTGTGTGTCTAAAGCGTTTGTTAGTTTTATTTAAGAACCCGAAAAGACAAACGTTACAGTGGTATTCAGGTGTGGACTAAGTAATAAATAATAAACTAAGTAGACAATTAAGTGTTAATTAAGTATTCGTTTAAATAAATATACAGTGCGAAAAGACGTTATTTTAAATATCGTGATGGCCAACACAATGAAACTGACTGAATTAAAAGTGTCCGAGTTAAAACGAGAATTAGAAGAGAGGGATGAGGATACAACTGGCAAAAAGTCGATCCTCCAGCAACGGCTTCGCAATGTGTTGATCCAAGAAGGCGAGAATCCAGAGAATTATGTCTTTCAAGTTCCAGGCGGAGATGCTGACGTGAATTCGCTGTTTATGAAACTAGAACAAATGGAACAGAACAATCTGGATAGTGCGAAAAATATGGAACAACGATTAATAGAGAATGCGCAAATTCAAATGCAACAAATGGAGCAGAAGAACCTGGAAACTTCTGGAAACTTAGCGAAAACTCTAGAACAAATGGAACAGAAGAACCTGGAAACTTCTGGAAATTTAGTAAAAACTCTAGAACAAATGGAACAGAAGAATCTGGATAGTGCGAAAAATATGGAACAGCGTCTAATAGATTCGCAAGTACAAATGCAACAAATGGAACAAAGAAACCTAGAAACCGCTAGAATCCTCGAGAAAAATCTGGAAAAAAAATTACTAGAAAATTCTAGAAACTTCGAAAAAAGTCTGGAACAAGTGGAGAAAGTTCTAGAACAGCGATTGGCGGAAAAATCAGAAGCGTTAAAAGAAGAGGTTTTTCACAGCTGTAGAGGAGAAAATTGGAGAACATTCTAGACTTTTAGAGGCAATAATGATTGAGATGAAATTACCCGCTACCACGAGTCATTCTGATCCCAAGCAGGTCAACGAAGAAGTCATACCGCGGCCCATCGAAATAAAAGAAGAATTTGTGGCTATTTCAAAGACCAGAATCAAGCCACCAACCTTTGATGGAAAGACGTCATGGGCAACTTACCTGACGCAATTCGAAGCGGCCGCAGAAGCAAACGCATGGTCTTCTGCCGAGAAGGCGACTGCTTTAGTCATAGCATTGAGGGGTGATGCTAGTGATATTTTGCAGACATTGCCTCCTGAGGTACGTAAAGATTATTCTCAACTCATTAAACGCTTGGAGATGAGATATGGCCATGCGCATTTGGAGCAAGTATACCATACCCAACTGAAGAATCGATCACAGAAGAAAGGCGAGAATCTTCAGGAATTTGAGGCAGATATTGCTCGTCTAGTTCGACTTGCATATCCGATGGCGCCAGATAATTTCATGGAACACCTAGCGGTCCTGACGTTCATAGATGGTCTCTGGGATATTGATACGCAGCAAGCATTAAGGTTGGCAAGACCGAAAACCTTGATCGATGCTTTGGCGCACGCGCTTGGGTTTGAGACTGCTAAACAAGCCTCTCGGAACAATGCTCGTGGCTGTTCTGTCGACGAACAGGAAAATGAGGAGTTCATGGAGCAGGTGGTTAGTCAAGTCCTAAATCAGATCAAATCAAATAAAAGTGCGCGGCCATGCGGGAATTGTAGAAGAAACGGTCATATCCAGAATAAATGTGATAAAAGGACCAAGAAAGAATCCGCTGAGAATCCGAAAGTCCCAAGGACTGCCCAAATCGCATCCTTGCAAAATCAAACCAATGGCCTGTATGTGGATGCTATTATGGAAAGAAGAACCTATGCTTGCTTGCTAGATACTGGATCGACGAAAACCATTGTACGACCCGATTTAATATCCTGGAATAAAGAATTACTTTCTAGCAAATGGAGACTAAGGACAGCTACTGGAGAAGCAGCTTCTGTGGAAGGTGAAATAGATGTCAACTTTATCATAGGACCAACATCAATCCGACATCGTGTTCTCGTAGCTGACATAGAAGAACAAATAATCTTGGGATTAGACATCATGAACACCTACGGCTTCCAGTTAAATATGAAAGAAGGCACTTTAAAAATAAATAATGAGGAATTGTTTCTTCATGGAAAAAATTGTGGGAGTGTACAAGTAATTACAGCAGAGAATGTTGTTCTGGATGCAAGAAGTGAGACATTTTTGACGGCGTGTACGGAAGGTGATTATTTGGACGGAAATGTTGCAATGTTGGAACCAAAGGCTGATGATGACGAGGTGGGTCGAGGAATAGTAGTTGCCAAAATGCTGGTTAAGACTCAGAAGACTGTACCGATAAGGGTAATGAATGTAAACCATTACCCTGTTTCATTGAAGAAGGGTACTATTTTGGGGTGGTGTTCACCAGTGTCGGCCGTCGTTCATCATATAGAGGCGAAGAAGAATGGATTCGTGCAGGTTTCTGAGAAATTGTCCAAGATAATCGACTCCGCCTGTCAAGGATTGAGCAAGAAGGAACAAAATCAAGTTAAGGACCTAATCAAGCATTATGAAGACGTCTTCGAAACTGAGACTGGTACGAAAGGTAAAACCAATATTGTAATGCACAAAATAAATACCGGCGATGCAAGTCCAATTCGACAAGGACCAAGAAGGTTACCACTGGCAAAACGTGAGGAAGCCAAGCAAATTATACAAGATATGGAAGGCCAAGGAGTAATTGAACCATCGAATAGTCCATGGGCTTCACCAGTGGTCCTTGTCAGAAAGAAGGATGGATCTACCAGATTCTGTGTGGACTATCGTCGTTTGAATAGTGTAACCAAAAAGGACAGCTATCCTCTCCCAAGAATAGACGATACGCTAGACACCTTGGCAGGAGCAAAATGGTTCTCCACTCTCGACTTAAAGAGCGGTTATTGGCAAGTGGGAATGGATCCCAATGACAAAGAGAAGACTGCCTTCAGTTTAGGCACAGGACTCTGGCAATTTACAGTCATGCCATTTGGACTGTGTAACGCCCCAGCTACTTTTGAGCGACTCATGGACACTGTACTGAGGGGACTGTCTTGGAATACCTGCCTGGTATATCTCGATGATGTGATTGTGGTAGGGAAGACCTTTGAAGATCACATGAAAAATTTGGAAGTAGTATTCCAGAGGTTGCGAGATGCCAACCTGAGATTAAGTCCAAAGAAGTGTCACCTTTTCCGCAAGGAGGTAAATTACCTTGGACATGTGGTTTCCGGAAAAGGAATTGCTGTGGATCCAGAAAAAGTAAAAGCTGTGGAAAAATGGCCTGGTCCCAAAGACAAACATCAGCTAAGAAGCTTCTTGGGATTATGCACATATTATCGACGCTACGTTCCTGGATTCTCCAACATTGCAAAACCACTTACTCGCCTAACAGAAAATCGAGCATTCATTTGGAACAACGAATGCCAAGCGGCCTTTGAGTTGTTAAAAGGTACGTTGATCAGTGCACCCGTTCTGAACTATCCGCTGCCATCTGGGAGGTTTGTTTTGGATACGGATGCCAGTAACGTCGGGATTGGTGGCGTGCTCTCTCAAATCCAAGATGGACAAGAAAAGGTCATTGGATACTTCAGCAAGACCCTGTCCAAACCGGAGAGGAACTACTGCGTAACCAGGAGAGAACTATTGGCAGTAGTTAAGACCATTGAGCACTTTTACAAGTACCTGTATGGACAGAAGTTCCTGATCCGCACTGATCACGCCGCCTTAAAGTGGCTCTTGCAATTTAAGAATCCAGAGGGTCAAGTAGCTAGATGGATTGAGAGGCTACAGGAGTATGACTTTGTCATTGAACACAGAGCAGGCCTCAAACATCAAAATGCAGATGCCCTTTCCAGAAGGCCCTGTCCAGAAGACTGTCGATATTGCAACAGAATCGAAGACAAATCGGCCAACGCTCTTCGAACCACCGTTGTTGATGACCAATGGCAACCTGACAATTTGCGCGCAGATCAAGAAGCTGATCCGGATCTTGCAGTCCTCAGGGCTTGGAAAAGAAATGGGCAAAGACCGACCTGGCAAGAAATTGCTCCCCATTCACGAGAATTAAAGTCATACTGGGCACAATGGGATTCCTTAACCATGGAAGACGATCTCCTGAGACGTGAGGTCGAAAATCACGATGGAAGCGAGCGGAAGATGCAAATGGTGGTTCCCAAGAAAAGAATACCAGAGGTATTGCGAGAACTCCATAATGGTGCTTCTGGGGGACATTTTGGAGTCCATAAAACACTGGAGAAAGTGCGCCAGAGATTTTACTGGGTGAATTGTTCACGAGATGTGAAAGAATGGTGCCGAAAGTGTGCTAATTGCGCCGGAAGCAATGGTCCCCAGAGGCGTCGACGTGCACCCATGCGCCAATACAATGTAGGAAGCCCATTTGAAAGGATCGCCATAGATGCCGCCGGCCCTTTTCCAGAAAGCGACAAAGGAAATAAATACATAATAGTGGTCATGGATTACTTTACCAAATGGGTTGAAGCATATGCTCTACCAAATCAAGAAGCTGGAACTGTAGCAGACGTGATTGTGAAGGAGTTCGTCAGCCGTTTTGGTGTACCCTTGGAACTTCATTCCGATCAAGGGCGAAATTTTGAGTCCAATCTATTCGAAAAGATGTGTGGACTTTTGGGCATACGGAAGACGAGAACAACTCCCTTGCACCCACAATCAGATGGGATGGTAGAGCGAATGAACAAGACCATGATCAGACACTTATCCAAAGTGGTCTGCGAACACCAGAGAGATTGGGACGAACATTTACCATTATTTCTAATGGCGTATCGGGCCTCCGTTCAAGAGACAACAGGCCAATCACCAGCCAACGTACTATTCGGGAGGGAACTCCGATTGCCCTGTGATTTAAAGTTTGGGAGCAAGCCTGGTGATGATCTTGCCGGAGAAGATTATGTCAGCACGCTCAGACGACGAATAGATAATATCCATGAACAAGTCAGACATAATATCCAAGATGCTAGTGACAGAATGAAAGAGAGCTACGACATCAACGCCGAGAAGAGTGGTTACCATGAAGGCGATCGGGTTTGGTTGTATAATCCACAACGTCGACGGGGCCTATCTCCAAAACTTCAAAAGAATTGGGAGGGGCCATACGAGGTGTTGAAGCGGATCAACGACGTAATATACCGCATCAGGCGAACACCTCACACTAAGCCAAGAGTCGTACATTTTAATCGATTAGCCCCATACTCTGGAGACAATAATGACGAAACCGCTGACTTGCGCCGATTGGATAGCCAATACCATGAAGTAACCTTCGAAGACTTTATGCAAGAATATTCTGGTTCGAGAAAAGCTCGATTTGGAGTAACCATCGAGAAACAGCAAGATTTGTTTACGGTGCCGCCAGACTACGCGCTTGCACATTGCGTAGCCCGAGATCTGCGAATGGCCAAGGGAATTGCCAGTAAATTTAAAGAGAGATTTGGCAGAGTCGAAAAATTAAGGCAGCAGGGACCAGCAATTGGGAAGAGTCTCCAAATAGTAAATGAAGGACAGCCCATATTTTATTTGGTCACGAAAGAACTGTCAAGCCTGAAGCCAACCTATCGTGCCTTATGGGAGGCCCTGGCCCACTTACGCGAACAAATGTTACAGCAAGACATTCTGAAATTAGCAGTTCCAAAATTGGGTTGTGGATTAGACCGCCTGGACTGGAGAATTGTAAGGAGCATGTTGGAAGTAATCTTCCGACATACTGGCATGGAAATTCTGGTATGCAGCTACCGGATTGAATATTCCTGTCCATCCAGGAAAGATAAGACCGTGGACTGTTATTTCGATATGACGTCGCAATGTAACAAAGGCCCTACCTGTCGATTTCGTCATCGTTCAAGGAGACCAAAGCATGACATGTTTCGGGACGAAACTTCATTTTTAAGAAGGGGGCAATGTAATGACTCATTCGATGACGCGAGGCGCGTCATCGCTCTGGACGTTTTCTAGACAGATTTGGAACATATGAACGAGATATATAAGCCGCGTCGAAGAAGGGATAGACATTCATTGAATCCTACAGTCTCGCGAAGTACATAAATATAGTTACATAAATATAGAATACATAAATGTACTTATTGTTGTTAATAGTTAGTTTTAGATTATTATACGTTTTAATATTAATATAGTGTGTGTGTCTAAAGTTATTGTTAGTTTTATTTAAGAACCCGAAAAGACAAACGTTACACTATTTTTCCTTATCCAATTGCATCCCTTAACGTTAGTAATATGCCTTTTTAGTTTATCCTGTTTTTTTTTACCTGCTTCTGCTTCACAGAAGTCTGCTGGTTTTGATGTTTTTTTTTTTGTTCTCGTTATTTGTAATCCCCGTACCGGCTTAGGCCGAGCAACTGCTGACATGGTGTGTTGGTATGGTTATTGTTGTGCTAATGAGTTTCTGCCGTCATCCAATCCGAGCGTCGATAGTTTCGCTTGACTTCGTGTCAATTACGCCTTCTGCGTTTTGTTTTGCTGCTATCGGTTTTAGATAGTTTTCTTGTTTTATATTTTGGGTGTTATTTTTGGTATACTTCTGTTAGTATTACCTGGTTGATTTTGGTATTAGTTTTGCCGATCATATTTTAGGTTTGTTCTATCAGATTTTTGGCTGATAGCTTTGATGACTTCAGGTCTCCATATATTTGTTTCACTCCGTTTATTAGCGTACTACTCAGTACGTTTCTTTTCGCTTTTACTAGTTTCCGACGTATTAGATATTTACACAATTTTGCCTATCTCATTTCTACCGCATTACCGTGCTGTTCGTTCAGCTGCCGTTATTTTGGCTTACGTATTCACTTATTGTGTTTCATCGTACCCTATCCTTAGCTTTTAGGAGAAATTTACAAGTAAATTTCTGTTGTGTAAGGGGGGAGTTGTTACGTGTAGAAAATCACTCTGCGTTCTGCTAGTATATTTTTAATCCATTTACTTCTATTTTAAGCTCTTTAAGTCAACTTGGTCCGCTTATTTTCAATATGTACGATTTATTCTTTTTATATTATTAGTTTGTTAATTATCATGCCTCTTAAGCCTTTCAAAACGTTAATTCCTCCAAATTTTTATTTCAGGTTCGATTATTTTGACCGACCCTGTATTTCTTTTCATATGATTTTTATCTATGTTTAGTTTGCGCCATCTACTTAGGTTCCAGATATTTCTATAGTTGTATTATTTAACGCATCGCCGCCTCTTTAAACATACAGTGGAACCTCTCATAACGAGCATAATTCGTTCCAGAAACTTACTTGTTAAGCGAAACACTCGTTAAACGAAACAATTTTTCCCATACAAATCAATGTAAAATACGACAATGCGTTCCTTACTGAAAAATACATACTCATTTTTCACATGTAGTAACTTGTAATACAATTTTATTTGAAACAAAAACGTAAATAAAAATATGAATTTATGACAAGTAATATCCTTTTTAACTAGAAAACTGTCTAAAGACATTTGTTTTTGCCGACGCTTCAAAATTTGACGAAAATGTGTCACAGCATTATCATTAAATAAATTTGTAGCACGAATAGCCACCTCCTTGTTAGAGTGATGCTTCTCAATGTACAATGCAACAGTTTCCCATGCTTTCAGAATTTCTCTTATTGCGCTAGAAGATTGTTGTTCTGCTACTTCCTCCTCCATTAATGAGCTCTTCTCCATAATCTCTTGCTGTGAAACACGATGTAACTCCGTAAGCTCTTCGGTGGTCAACTCTTGACTGTGCTCTTCCACAAGCTCTTCAATATCGTTGTTGTCCACCTCGAGTCCCATGATATTGGAAAATGACACAATCTCGTTAACTGTAGACTCCACGGGTACTGTTTCAAAATCACATTCAACAACACTCTCTGGCCACAGTTTTTTCCAAGCAGAAGTGAGGGTCCTCTTGGTAACTCCTTCCCAAGCCTTGTCAATCATCTTGAGGCAATCAACGATGTGAAAATGATCTTTCCAAAACTCTCTAAGAGTGAGATTTGTCTCTTCGGTAACTTCAAAACAACGTTCGAAGAGTGTTTTAGTGTAGAGTTTTTTAAAGTTAGAAATAACCTGCTGGTCCATAGGCTGGAGTAACGGAGTGGTGTTGGGAGGCAGAAACTGGATATTGATGAAATTAAATTCTTCATGAATATAATCTTGTAAGTCTGGAGGATGGGCGGGCGCATTGTCCATAACAAGCAAGACATGGAGAGGAAGATTCATCTCAAGCAAATATTTTTTTACGGATGGACCAAACACTTCATTGATCCAATCAGTGAAAATGTCACGTGTCACCCAGGCCTTCTTGTTGGATCTCCACATCACATTTAGTCTGCTCTTCTGGACATTACACTTCTTAAAAGCTCGTGGAATTTCGGACTGGTAAATAAGCAGCGGTTTAATTTTCAAATCGCCGCTTGCATTGGCACAAAATAGCAGCGTGAGGCGGTCTTTCATTGGCTTGTGGCCTGGCAATGCATTCTCTTCTGCTGTTATATAGGTTCGCTTTAGCATTTTTTTTCAGAAGAGACCCGTCTCGTCACAATTAAAAACTTGTTGCGGCAGGTAAACCCCAAGATCTATGAGCTTCTTGAAGTCACTGATGAAGTTCTCTGCTGCTTTTGTGTCAGAGCTTGCTGCTTCACCGTGCCTCTCTACGCTGTAGATGCCGGTTCTTCTCTTAAACTTCTCGAACCATCCATGACTTCCCTTGAATTGTAGTTCTTTTTCGGCAGTAGATGATCCTGGTGTTTTCTTAACGAGGTCAGCGAAAATAAGTTTCGCCTTCTCACAAATAATGTTTTCGTTAATAGTGTCGCCTTGTAATCGCTTCTCGTTTATCCATATTAGAAGCAACCTCTCAACATCATCCAGAATACGTAAACGTTTTGTAGACATTCTTGACACTACCTTTGAAGCATTCATCTCCTTAATTTTGTTTTTGTTCTTGAGAATAGTGCAGATTGTTGATGTTGACCGATTGTATGTGCGCGCTAGATTAGCCACGCTAACACCTTGTTCTCGCTTTTCAATGATTTTACGTTTCATTTCAACAGTTATTTTTTCTCTCTTATGATTGTCTTCTTGTGGTTTTTTCTTCGAAGACATTTTAGCACACGTTATTACACTTTGCACATAAAAAAAATACGAATACACGTTGTCTGAATACAAAATTTGTAAAAACGGGTGATCACGCACGAAAACAATACAATAACAGACCAAGTGCTAAACACAGACTAATGCATCGGCGCGGAAGTCCCGGATCACAACTTAATGTTGGGAAAAAAGGGACTTCCCCTTTCTGCGTAACTCGTTATGCGAAATGTCGCTCGTTAAGGGAGCAACTTCTTCACATTTTTTTTGGTTCGTTATGCGAATTACTCGTAATCAGAGGTGCTCGTTATGAGAGGTTCCACTGTATACTTTTCCGCTTAGACATACACGCCGTAATTCGCTTATCTCGTATTTTGTAACTCCGTTACCCACTCTTTTGTTGTGTTAATTTTTGTTTTGAATTGTAAGACCGACTTGACGCATTTTCTTTTTTTGGTTAGTCTTGATTTACTCATTTAAATTACTATTTATTAATTCTTTCGTTGGAAGCGCCCTCTGTCCGGCATTTTGGTTTCTTCCATTTACAGAGATCTGTACGTGGGAGGTAATTGTTTTGTAATGTAATTGCCGACTTCTGCTAATTAATTAATTGTCGAAATGTGTTCTGTCGGACTCTTAAGACGATCTTCAATCGTTTGGGAGATTTTGAGCTTTTATTTTCCTTCGTATATGTTTCCGAACATTTTGGGTGACGTACGACGGCCATTGTTTGTAACACGAGGTATTCTTCGGATTTTTATTCTTAAGACATCCATGCGCTAACTTGAATTCTTTGGTGCAAAGAAGCATTTCTGCGGTAAGAATTATTTTTATATACTGAAACCTTTCTTATTTCGTATTTTCTTCGTAGGATTGTTCAGTAATTAGTGCTAAATTCCGAGGGAATAGCAACTAATAATTTATTTGATAATATATTATCAAGAAGTTTCTTTCCACGTGGCTAGCTACGGCCATTTTGGGGCCGAGAATCTCTGGTGGAAAAACAGACTCTTCCGAGCAGCCTACTGGAAGTATTGACCAGGAGGACAGACTCCAGAAGAACTAGGCTCCTTTATTTTCGGTGCAAGCTAAGTGTGCTTTAATTTTTGGTGTCTTTAAGGGGATCTTGGTGACAAGATTAACTCTGGTATTTCGAATCTTCGATAGTGTGATACTATATTTCATTTTCAATCTTTTGAGAACTTCACAGAGAGGCTTCACCTTTCTCTGAGATATTCTAGTATATATCCTATTACTTTTAGTAGACAGATTAAGGGCTTCACCCACCAACTTAGTAAGAAAGGTAAAAATACGTTTATACTCACTTTATTTTTATTAACTAAAAGGTTGTCTGTTAAATCTAGCAACCGTAGCATTTATCTATAATATTCACGAGGCTCGTACCATCAGTAGAGCTTCTGTTTTATAATTGGGGTTACGTCAAAGCCTAACTTAAGTTTATTTTATCTGTAATCATTTCTGTAAGGAACCACTGTTTGAATTCATACCGGCGTTCTAAATTATTTCATATTTGTTAAATTGTCGTAATAGTTTTAGATGTTCATTTAATTATCACCTGTGTATACAGGGTCGCGCTAACGTAACTGGTGTACCTGTGCTTTTGATTATTTAACGTATACCGTAGAGTATTTTAAAGCTTTTTCTCTGTTAATTTTTCTATATATATATATATATATATATATATATATATATATATATATATATATATATTCATTTTGTAGATATACCCGGTGGCTATCTAATTTGTGGGGTATATACTTTTGTTATAAGCCACTTTGTTACCTCTTGTTTTATTTGTCACTTTATACAGAGAGGCTTAACCTCGTCTGAATAACGTATTAGTATACTGTATTACCTTTCTTTTAATATTTCGATTTGTATATTTAAATGTTCCATCTTTTCTATACTGTATGTCACGATCACAAGTTAGATTTGTTTTATTTAACTACTTTTGATAGTTTCCTTATCGTTATTATTATTTGATTTGACCTGAAGGATTGTTGAAACTTGATTTGTTTATATTAAAGTTATTTGTTGAATTTGACTTTCGTGTTTGATTTCTTTCCCTACGGGTGTTGGGGAGAACACAGTTTCACGTTTGGCAGCAACAAGGTGGGGGGGTACATCTCTCTCTTGTGACTGAGGCCACCTAAGTTCCACCCGCAGCCGTGTATACGGGGTTGCGCCTTGCCGTGGACTTGTATGCGGTGGCGCCTTATTAACATCGAGCGATCTTTGATCCCACACGCTCTCCATACTTTTGAGCTAGTCGGCAGGGGTAATTCTTTGGAGCGTCCACCTTCAGGTGGGTCAGACCGAGAGAGAGAGGTATTCGCTGAACATAAAGCGACAGCCTTGTTGCAAGCGTGCCTGCTACTATTTGGATCGCGTAGGTAGCAAATTTTCGGTTTTTCTTGCTTTGTTAGTGTTTTGTGCTATAGTAAGTCATTACCGTAATAGATACGAGTTTTGCTTTTCTCGTATTTTTGATGTAATTGAGAACTCACTGGTAATCTCTCAAAATTAGTTTTTTTTCTGTGTGAAAATTTTACGCTAGCGTAAGTACTTTTTCATACCATATTTATATGATTTCTTTTCATTGTAATTTGATTGTAATTTTGATGCTATATATTTATTGATTTATTGTTATATTAGTTTAATAGATAGATGGTGAAGAAAACTATCAAATTTTTTTATATGGGAGTTTTTATTGTCACGTTATTCTAGAACATTTTGAAATTCAGGTTTGGAGGGAAATTTATACTCGTGTAGTGCGCACGAGTGAAAGTTATTTTACGCGTTTGACATTTGGATCTATTTACGTTTTGAAGTTGGGGTTAATTATTTAATTTTGAAATTGAAAGTTTTCTAATCAATCTATTAGGTTTAATTTTGCTCGCGTTTCAGTTGAGGTTTTCATTGTGTGCGCGTTATTTATCACACAATCCTTTTCCTCTGTGCTTTTGTTATATGATGCATTAGCTCTCTTTATACTTAGTAAAGAGTTTTTTTTTCTTTTTTTTTAATAAAATATAATATAGAATTGTGTATTTTTACTAATTGACTTAAATTTCCACGTTCCTTTACGGGAAACCCTGGATCAAGAAAAGTCTCAATTAAAAGAAAAAGCTGACTGAGTTCAAGTTCGGACATATTGTGGTGAACAGTGGACTACCCTTCAATTAAACCCACTATTCACAGCATTGAAAATTACCGCTTTCTGACATATGAAGGAAATAAGTATTGATATATGGAATATATTTTTGATATCGCGTTAATGAAGCTGCACCTTCAGACATGTCAATCATTGTGGCTCACAGTGTATATAATGAGTACCTGATTATAGTATATTATATATTTAAACTAAATGGATAATGAAAATAACAATAATAAAATCTAAAAGAAAAAGACACTTTAGTTCTGATATTGTCTAATTCTTACCTAAATACTTATCAGAACTCTTTATACAAATAAAATATGAGAAACCTAAAATAAAACCACTATTTGTTATTGATGTAAGGGTTGCCTCTAATAAATGTTTATAACAAATATAAATATTAAACTAAACAAAACTGAAGCAAAACAAGATTCGTAGACACAAATACTCGAAAATATAACTGAATAGTGATAAAACCACACAACACATAAATATATATGAAAAAAACCACATCCGTCCAGAAACGTGCATATATCGATATTTCACTGTCGTTACAGATCATCAGTACACGATATTCTAACATGGACATGATTTTATTTTTATACTTTCGTGTATATATACGAATTATATTGAATTTAATTGGAGTGAGAAATAGCAATTATTCAAATCTCCTCTCACATGTAATTGTCGCTAAATTTGTGCAATTGATTCTACAATCTGACAAGATTACTCCTGCCGAAGAATGTAGACGCAAGAATGTAGAATGTGTACTGATGATCTGTAACGACAGTGAAATATCGATATATGCACGTTTCTGGACGGATGTGGTTTTTTTCATACAATTTTCATTATCCGCACAGGTGGATGGCTAACGTCGCGACGTGTTTGCGTCTACATTCTTCGGCAGGAGTAATCTTGTCAGATTGTAGAATCAACTGCACAAATTTAGCGACAATTACATGTGAGAGGAGATTTGAATAATTGCTTTTTCTCACTCCAATTAAATTCTATATATATATATATATATATATATATATATATATATATATATATATTGAAATATAACGGAAAGGCTGAATGATTAATACAAAATTTAATGTTTAAATAAACTGGTAAGATAATTTTAAAAATGTGAATTATAAATCTCTATATGAAATATGCTATCAAATGTTACACACAGATGGGGTTGTATAACATATTAAATCTGCTACTTGCGTATAATTCAAAGATACATAATCGTTAATAACGAAGTATACTTAACCTAAACAGCTGTTCATGTATATCACTTCTTATAAGTATATTCGAGTGGGCGAAAATTTGTGTTATGTGTCCGGCTTCGAAGAACAATTAGACTCTTGTGTGGTGCATAGAAAAATACACCTTAAAATGTAGGTTCGGTGACTACAATAGAACACTTACAAAATCAGCTGATGCCGATACAATAAATAATGGTATTTTTATATTCAAATCTACTAAATAAAACGAGTGAGATAAGAAATAATGTAAAAGACTTTAATGAAGTTAATGAAAAAAAACAGGTAAGTGATCAAATTAATTAGATTATGAATATTCAAACGTATCAGGTCACGTGATAAAATAAACATGAAATAAATTCTAGGTTAAACAAAACAACTCGTGACTCGTAAAGATATTTTTTTACGACTAGGTATTTTCTTCTTTATCATTTTTGTATAGTCTTTAGTAAATTCATATTTTGTATCATTTGTAATGGTTTTACTAATATAAGTTTGATGTATGAATTTTTTTGTCGTATGCTGTTTTTTATTTATCGCCCATCTATACATAAAACAGAAGACATTCGTTATTTATTACTTCTATATTCTACATATATTTAACACTAATTTTTATTCTTCTTTTTATAAGTATAAAAATAAAATGCAATATTTGATCTAATCAGATTTATTTATCATTTTATTTTTATTCTTATAACAAGAAGAATAAAAACTTTGCAAATTCTTACACAAAAAATTCAAAATAACGGGTGTTCAGAAACATTCGAAGTCAAAGTAGTCCTTGAAAATATGAAGTCATATCTGAGATAGATTGATACAAGACAACAGTTGACATTTAATAATTATTACAAATCAGATACTTAAGTAAAGATATACGATTTTTTGTTCAGAGCCCACTTGACTTCAAATGTTTCTGAACACCCGTTATAAGTTAAGGTAGGTTAGTTCCATTTTAGTTCGAGGACATGGATTCGAGATGGGGGTAAACGCTGTCTCAATTATTTATCATGAAGTTATACTATCTTCTTTGGGATTTGTCTACATGTAACTGTCTTATTACTAGAGACCGGACACATGGTGCTGAAATAGACGTCATTATGACGGACGATGTAAATAGTCTACAACATCTGTAAGTACATCACGCAGTTGTTGAATAGCACTATTCATTCGGTTAACTAAAAAATCTATTTTTTGTGTGCGGTTAACCGAATGAATAATCCTATTCAATAACTGCGTGATGTACTTACAGATGTTGTAGATTATTGTTATGTTTACGAGATGGATGGCTATTTACTACTTAATCATAACTAAACACAATTGATAAATAACACAGTAATCTTTAATGAATATGAATTAAGTACAAGTCATGTGTGTTATATGTTAGCGTCTCATTTTATCTGTGTGTGTATTGGATTGGTGTATGTGTGTGTGTGAGTGTGTCGCTGTATGTGTGTTATTCACATATGAATTATGTACCATATTCTTCATTTCCTCCGGTCTTAAGAGAAATTTCACTCTTCTAAGTAACGGCTTGGAATTTTCCGGTTGCGGGTGCTTCGACAAAGTTGAATCGCCTCTGGTTCGGATGTTGCAATGTGGAAAGTATGACTTGTGGAAGGAATGTTGATGTCTACATTATGATATTGTGTAATAGGATTTGGGTTAGGTATAACTAACGTTTCTTCTTCTGATGGATGGTTTTGGGTGGGAATATCACTCTTTTTTATTCATGTTTGGGTGTTGTCACTTCTGGTGTGCTAATTTCAATTGGTTGTTCAATAAACGGTAAGTCATCGTTACGACTGCGAATGTGGTCAGCATGACGTCTTCTTTCTACTCCATCATTCGTAATAAGTTTGTATGAATATTTGTTTGTTCGTTCGGTAATTTTTGCGGGAGACCATTCTTTTTCTAGGGTGGTCCGAACATATACATTATCATTTTGTTGAAATTGTCTATTACGATATCGTGCATGTTCTATTTCATACTTTAGATTTTTGTATTTCAATATGTCTCTCATATTTGGCTTCAGATTATCCAATACTGATCGCAATCGATGTTCAAATCATTTCATTGGGACATTTGTGAGTTGTGCTTTGGGGTGTATTACGATAGTTGAGTAAAAAGTTTCTTAAGCGTTGAATTGCTGTTTGATTGTCGTTTCCGCTCGCCTTCATTCGAAGTTTAAATGTTCGTACAAAACGTTCAGCTAGTCCATTTGTTTTAGGATGGTACGGTGACGATGTAATATGTTTAATATTTTTCTTTGTACAATATCGTCTGAACTCTTCTGATGTAAATTGTCGTCCATTGTCAGAAACTATAATTCGTGGCAGTCCAAAATTCACGAATAGTTAGTCCAATGCGTTACACAAGGTTTGTGTAGTAATTGTCGTCATTGGTTTCACATCAGCCCACTTCGATAGTGCATCCACCACAACTAACCAGTATTTTCCCTCAAATAGTCCTGCGAAATCTATGTGTAATCTCTCCCATATGTTTTCAGGTATAGACCACGAATAGGTTGGGAATTCTGGTTGTTGCTGCCGATAGTTTTTGACAGTTTCTGCAATCCTTGATATAATTCTCAATTTCAGTATCCATACATGGCCACCAGATATAAGGCCACAATGCCTGGGTGTCCATCATGTAATAGTCTCAGTATATGTTTTCTTAATGTAATTGGAATGATGATTCTTCCTTGCCTCATCAATATACCATTTTCAATAGAGATTTCGTCACGTTTCTCATAGAAAGGTTGAAGTTCTTTTGTAATGGTATGATTCCAAGAACGTGATTGTACTAATTGTTTCACGTTGTTCAACAGTTTGTCAGTGATTGTTCGTCTACGTAATAGTTGCTCTGTTAAATCCATGTCGTCCAGTTTCGTGTTGTAGCAATCGTCATAAACCTTTAATATACGTTGTTCTGCATGGCTTAAAATTTCTTTCCGGTTAGGAAAACGTGATAGAAAATCAGCAATGATATTTGTTTTTCCAGGTCGGTACATTATGTTATAATTGTACTCACCTATGTAGAGTGCCTATCTGGTCAAGCGATTATTGACTATTTCTGGTAACGTGCGTTTAGGTCCAAATAAATGTTCTAATATACGTCACTAATGGTTTCTAATGGTTTATGGTCTGTTAATAACGTAAACTGGTTTCCTCGTAAGTACTGATCAAATTTCTTAACTGCAAAAAATATGGCAAGTGCTTCTCTGTCAATTACAGAATATTGTTCTTCCGCATCATTTAATTTTCTAGACGCAAAAGCTATTGGCTGTTCTTCACCATTTTCGTTTACGTGGAAGAGCACTGCTCCTACTCCTTTTTCACTAGCGTCACAAGCGAGGTATAATGGCTTATTCTCATCGTACGGTACAAGAGCGTTTGCATTATGGTTTCTTTAACTTGTTTAAATATGCTGTTTTCTTTGCGTTTCCAACTCCATCTAGTGTTTTTTCGAGTTAATTTGTGTAGGTCTGCACACATGCTATGTAAATTAGGAATGAATCGTTCGTAAAAATTTACTAGTCCTAAAAACGATTTAAGTTCTGTAATGTTAGTAGGTGTTGGTGCATTTTCAATGGCTTCCAGTTTTGTATGCGACGGCGTGATTCCATCTTTACTAATCTCATGTCCTAAGTATTCAATCGTAGGCTTCATAAATGTGCATTTGTCTAATTGTATGCGCATTCCAGCTTCACGTAACCTTTTAAATACTTCCTTAAGACTTTCTAAATGTTTCTCATCTGTTGTGCCTGTTATAGCAATGTCATCGAAATACACTGCGACGTTGTGGATTCCGTATAAAATCTTTTCTATGTATCGACAGAAAATCGATAGCGATGTCGCGATACCAAAAGGTAGGCGATTATATCTAAAGTAACCTTTGTGCGTTGAAATTACTAGATACTTGCGTGATGCTTCATCTATTTCAAACTGTAGATATGCGTCCTTAAGATCAATCTTCGAGTAACTTAATCCATTGTCTTCTTAACTGATCAAAAAGAGGTACTGGATGTTTCTCAGTAATTAAAGCAGGGTTTAATGTTGTATGAAAATCACCACAAATTCGTATGCCTCCGTTTTTCTTCGGTACATTAACTGTAGGCGTTGCCCATTCTATTGGTGTTTCATTAGGATCGACTGTAGATAGAATTTCTTCTTTAACTAAACGATCTAGTTCTGCTTCGACGTTCTTTCGAACCAAACTTGATAGGTCTTGCTGAGATGTGAACTGGTTTTGAATTTTCTTTAATATGTAACTTTACTTTGTAATTCTTGACTTTTCCCAGCGACTTGTCAAATAATTCCGCATTATCCTTAATGATTTGTGCCAGTTGGTTTTTATTTGACGTCTGTGGTTCATTATGTACTTGAGCTGTTGACTGTATTGAATATACGTGTACTGGAAAAGGCATGTTAAAAGCCTCGCTCCAACTTAATCCGAATCACATTGGATCCGCTTCCTCTATGATAACTACAGAAAGCCGTTTGGTAACTTTTCCTATAGTGACGTTGACTTCTGTCTTCCCCCTTGGGTTAAGTTTAAAATCACCATATACTTTTAGTTTTGGAGGTTTTGTTAGTTTTGGTTTACTTATCTTTTCCCACATTTCGTTGTTACTTATAGAATGAGATGCTCCTGAATCCCAATCCATTGTGCATTTAATGTTATTAATTATTACATTAATTTTCTTACTTCGTGACGTCGGGCATGTTTTGAATATATCTTCGTAATCACTATCAATATCTGAATCATCGCTCTTCATTTTATGAATTTTACGATTTGTTGTTTTGATTTTTGATTGAAATCGATTACCTTTGTTAAATTGTTTTATTTGAGCTTACCTGTTTTTATACACAATTTTTCAAAATGTCCTTTTAAATTGCATTCTTTGCAAATGTGATTGTATGCTGTACACTTGTTATTTAAATGTTCAAATTTTCCGCATCGCATGCATTGTTTACTACTTATAATAAATTTATTGTTATTTGCAAATTTTGTTTTTTTATTATTTTCGTAAACGTTTTTTGTTTTAATTTTGTTAACAGCATCATTGTTTTCATCGTTATAGTCTTTTTCCGTGGCTTAGCGTGCCTGAGCTACTTCAAACACTTGTGTGAATGTTACTTCACAATCTTTATTGTCTATTATTGTTTTTAAATCGGGCCACTTTTGTTTAAGTTCTATTTCGAGTCGTTTATGATTTAACCCCGTTGCAAATCGATCGCGTAATTGTCTGTCCATTGTTTCACCTTCATACCCACAATATTGAGCTATTTCTTTTAATTTATTTGCATAATTTTCAAATGTTTGGTTTTTTAATCGCGTACAGTTCCAAAAGTTCGTTAAAGCTTTAAATCTTGTTGTTTTTATTTGAAATAAATTCAGAAATTTCTTAGATATTTTTATACGTTTGTTGTTCAAAACTGATTTCACTGTTAGCAAAAGCAATTTTTAATTCTTTATACGTATCCGGTTTCAAGCACGATAAAAATAATTCACGTTTAGCGTTTAAGTAATTTATATTACCTGTTTTGTTTTCGAGGCCCCACATTCTACATTGTGCTTCGAAAAAATCTACAAATGTTTCTGCAGCTGTGTTTGTATCGTATTTCTCACATTTAAAGTTTTTTATAATGTTTTTTACTTCACACTCACTGTTATCACTTTGTGTTACATTTGAACTATGCGTTAATGTCAGAGCTTGTAATAATTGTGAAATTTGTTGCTGTTGTTGGACTTGTATTTCTAAATTGATCCTTATCCATTTTCTTGAGGTTATGTTTTTTGATATTTCACTGTATTCACTGTTTATCCTCGTCGCCAGTATGTTATGTTTACGAGATGGATGTCTATTAACTACTTAATCATAACTAAATACAATTGATAAATAACACAGTAATCTTTAATGAATATGAATTAAGTACAAGTCATGTGTGTTATATGTTAGCGTCTCTTATTGTATCTGTGTGTGGATTGGTGTATATGTATGTGTCGCTGTATGTGGTTATTCACATATGAATTATGTACCATATTCTTCAATTATTTATATCGTCCGTCGGAATGACGGCATTTCAACCCGATGTGTCCGGTCTCTACTTATTACAGAACTGCTATTATTACTAGATGACAATGACGCGTGAATTCAAGAGTTTTCTCATTTTCAACAGTGTGAACCACATTTTCATTTCCCAATACAACATTCTGACACTTAAAAGCTAAAAATTAATCACATTTGACAGATAAGTATTATTTATGCACGGGCCAACATTAAAAACTGAATAAATTAGCGGGCGCTATGGGCCATATCGCCCGGTTATAACGCCCACGAGCGATGACCGTGTTTATGGTAACCTTCATAGAAAAAGTGCAACAGTATCCAAAGTAAAATGAACAAATAATACAGTGAAAAATAAAAAAATTATTTGTGTTTAGTGTTATTATTTCATGATTATGATTATTTTCTTTAGTAACTTTATTGTATTATGATTATAACTATCTTCGTGTTGTTATTGATATTTGTATCTATTCAATGTATTCATTATAGGTTTATTATAATTCCATTGTTTTGTAGATAGAATCTAATGTTCTGTTTTTCATTAAAAATGTTATTTATAATTTCTTTTATTTTATATTGAGATTTTGAATCTAATTAAGATACAATTCAGAACTCCAATAATTAAATGAGCATTTTAAGAAATAGTAATAAGTATATTCCCATGTAAGAAAATTTGCAACATGCGTTTAGTAACACTTACATTTTTGAGTTTAACAATAATATTTCATGAATGCGGGATAATTGGCTTTATTGTTTTTTTGTTGCTAAAATATTATGCTGCTGCAGTATGGAGTTTAGTTACAGGTAGTTTGTATTTTGTTTCTATTTAGTTTGAATTTGTTCTATGCTATTCTATATTTTAGGTATTGCGGCTGGTCTAGTTGCACATGTAAATTTTCTACACTATAAGAATAGATTATCCAATTGGTATGGATTAGAGGAACTTGATTATGTTAATCGGTTAGCTTTTGCTTTTATCGCAGTAACAATAAGTGGTTTTGTATATCATTTAGTTTATTATGGATTAACTATATACCATAATTGTAAGTTTTTCAAAAATTATTTCAGTATATTGTTTTATAGTAAAGCAAATTTAATTTTAGATGCATATAATGCAGGAATTATACATGCTGTTATTCAATCAGCCATATCTGGATTTTGGAGTGTTATTTTAAAACTACTTGTTGATAAAATATATACACAGCTTATTTCTAAAAATTGAAATGCTTAAGAACTTATATAATTGGTTTTATGATATT
This sequence comes from Melolontha melolontha, assembly GCA_935421215.2. Lineage (NCBI taxonomy): Eukaryota > Metazoa > Arthropoda > Insecta > Coleoptera > Scarabaeidae > Melolontha > Melolontha melolontha. The sequence goes on along the minus strand of OW285236.1, from coordinate 112,710,531 downwards.
GATTAGATTCACTTCTTGCAATGCGTAATGACTTTGAAAGTTTGTATTTTATTAACTTTATGGTGTAATTTGTATAATTGATATTTTTAAGATCTGTCTCCCCTTTTTTACTTTTGTATTTTAGTATAGTTATAATAAAAATATTGCAAAAATCTCTTAAATGAAACATGTACTATCGTGAGCAAATGAAAGTGCACACTTTATTATGTTGGCATGTCGAAATTTCAAAATTTATCTAATGTATACAGTACTTTTGAAGTGTCAGTGTCAGCATTTAATCATAACATAAATGACATTAGCTTGACAATTTGGTAAAATTTACGCAGCTATAATAGTGCGTTTACTTTCAATTGCTCACGATAGTACATGATAAACTTGATATTTGATTATGGAAAAATACTTACAAGTCTAATTGAATTTACATTTATAAAGACAGAGTTAATATTAAATATTTTATTTTTTAATGGTAATTACATACTATTTATAAATGATTTAATATACAAAAAATAATGGCATCTGTTTTATTTTACATATAAGCAATTACTGCAATTAGAATAATTTTGTCTATGATTAGAAAGACTTTTCTCAGCTGTTTGTTGCTAACTTGAGATATTTACAATAATATTCTTTATAGCGATTAAACTTGATTATTGTGTGGAAGTTTCTAATATAATTCTCAAAAAATGTTAGTCCACTTACATCTATGAGGGCGATTTAAGGAGAGAATTACTTTTCAAAAATTCATATCATTTTTGCCATGATGAGTAGGTATATATATCAAAGATAGTCAACGTATATTCAATTTTAATTTAGGCGGCTGGAAATCTTAAATCATAATTGGTCAAAATAATCAGAAATCGTTTGTAACAGTTTGTATATCGCAACTGTATATTGTATAATACACATTCGTATTTGTTTCGACTCTTAAACCATGTAAAAACATTGAATCGAGAATATTTGATCAATATTCGCATTGAATTTATCTGCCCTTCAGCAATGTCTAATCCATTCTTCCTTTAGTCATCGAAACTATATCCTTATCTTTGAAAAAACGGTGAAACACGATATTTTTATTATTTAATTTAGTTATGATCAAGTTGTTTTACATCAGCAATTGCACACAATGACTGCTCGGCATTTTCGCTATTTATCAGTCATTTTCCTTCTTACTTATAACTTATAACTAACACTTATAATAAATAATGGCAACAAGAAAGTTTTAAATATACGGTCATAAGAAAACTGAAAATCACTCTAATAGCATAGGATGAGCCGTATTTGAAACGCAGGTGTCGTCACGTATCTCGAAATACATTACTAGCATTGACTATTACATATACGATATAGATGACTTCGGCCGTGTTTTAGAATCCTATTATCAAAATTTTGTGCAAATAAGACAACTAAACATTCTTTACCTGGAAAAACCATTAAAGAAACTGACTGAAGAAGAGTTACAGTTCATCCGGATATGTACCGTTGACTTTTAAGTAATATTTAGATCCTATTCATTGCACCGTAATTAATGTTAATGAGGTCTAACACTTACAGAAAGATAGTGTACCAGATTCGGTCTTAGTTTAAATTTGTCTGTAGTAAAAAGTCATTAAGTAATAGCTTCAATTAATAAAATTCGAATGCAGAGTGTACCTGCACATAATAAAACGCCACGAATATTTTTAAAATGATTAGTGAATATCAAATTATATATTCAATATCCCTGTTTTTGTAGCGTTTATATAAAAAGCGTTCAAATAAATTTTACCTCTAGTAGTCCATGACAATAAAAATGTTTGTCGTAACTTGTACTATTTACATTTGCATCAGTTGTCAATTTGACAGACTATTTATTCTGATGTATACTTAGTTGGAGCTTTTTGAAATTGCTTTGTAATTTAAAATTGATTTAAAATGGTTTTCACTGTTCAACACAAATCATTCATGGTTGAATCTTATTTTTGGAACGGACGTAATATTAACGGACAATGGCACTATTTTCTTGAAGAATGCTTAGAGGAATTTAGAAATATGTTTCCAAACTTCGTCTTTGATTTTGATAGTTTTTGGTACACAGTTAAATATTGCACTAAGGTTTTCAGAGAAACAGAGAGTGTTATACGGAAAGAAGACAGTGGCCGTCCGAAAAAATGTACGGAAGAGCTAGTTGACGATGTAACGCAAATTATGAATGATACACCAGGAACATCCATACGAGTATTCTCTCCACGAGTGGGTGTTTCAATTGGCACTTGTCATACAATTTTGAAAAAAGACTTACATTTATTTCCATATCGCATGGCCTATTATCAAGAAATCAAAGAAATTGACTATCCTAGAAGAACAACATTTTGTCAGTGGTTCTTAAATAATTTTGATAATGACATTCTTGACGAAATTTTTCTCAGATGAATCATGGTTTTATCTGAATGGATATGTTAACTCACAAAATATAAGGATGTGGAATACTAAGAAACCGCATGACTGTTATGTTGTTCATCCACAGAAAATTGGTGTATGGTGTGCGATTAGTCGAAGGAAAATCATTGGCCGTATTTTCTTTAAAGGAGAAAGGTATCGACAAGAAATTATTATGACATTTATTGAACAGCTTAATGAAGAAGAAATAAATCAGCGTTACTTTCAACAATACGGAGCTAGAGTGCACACAGCTTGTGAAACAATTAATATGATACGGAAATTTATCAAAATCGGTTGATAAGTTTAAACATCGAACATGAATTTCCAACAAGATCTTGTGATGTTAACCCCTGTGATTTTTTTCTGTGGCCATTTTAAAGAACTCAATTTTTTGGGTACAATATCTGATCTTGCAGACCTTCAGATCAGAATTGCTGAAATAATTAACGAAATCGACGATATGCTACTACAAAACGTTTTCTCCTTCATTAGAAGAAGATGTTAGAAATGTCTCGAACAAGGTGGTGGCCACTTTCAACAATTTTTATAAAATGTTACTTGTTTGTTGCAAATAAACGTATCTCATTTAGTTAAATATTTTAATTTTATTATTTTGACATTTATCATGTCATTCAAATAGTTCATAACCAACAAAATTCATATTAAGAACTTGAGTAAAAAGCTAAGATATACGTATAATTTCCATGGGCAACTGCGAGGTAAAATTTAGTTGAACGCTCGTTATATATACTGACTGTCCCGTAAAAAACGCCAACATTCATAATTCCGTTATTTATTGTCCGGTTTTATTTAAACAAAAAGTAAATTTAATAGCATCAAAAACACTATAAGATAGCAGTGTTTTATTTGTTTTCAATTGTTTTCATTAATGTCAAACGACAGTCAAGTTTTTTATTTTAAATGGCAACATATATATTTTTGGCTATATTCGGATTGGTTTTTTTTTTTCTGAATTCAACGATGTATAACATGTTTATTTTTGATAAACGTTTATTGCAAAAAAAAAACTTTATAAATTTCATCTTTGTCTTCCATTATTTATAAATATTCGAATATGTCATGAAACATTGGAAATGTAAGTATTATAAATATTATTATAAGAAACAAAACACTTTACAATAAATGTTGAAATTGCCCGCCACCTTGTTCAACACATATCGCACATCTCCTAATAATAAAAAATAAAAAAAAAACTTTATAAATTTCATCTTTCATTATAGTAGACTTGGCCCAGTCCACTAGCATTATGTCAATGTGCCTTTATTAAGTTTTCTGTATTATCCTGTTTGAACGTTTTGCCGCAACAAAAAGCGTATTTTCGTTAAAAATGAATAACAATGAATTAACGGACATGTTTCAAGTGTTCTTTGAATGTAATAAAAATCGCCTTCAAGCAGTTCGTCGGTACAGTGCTCGTTTTCCGGGCAGAGAAGTTCCAGGTTCGAAAATATTTCAGAGAATTGAAAAGAATTTAAGAAATTATGGATCATTTACCAAACCAAAAACACAAAAACGGAAATTCTCCGAAGATAAGGAATTAGATGTTCTTCTTGCAGTACAGCAAAATTCACGAACTTCGATTCGCGAAATTGCACATAATATTGGGGTATCAAAAACTACAGTTCATGGTATTTTAAGAAAACACAAACTTAAACCGTACATAGCTCGAAAAGTTCATGCATTAGAACAAAATGATCCAGGCCGAAGAATCCAGTTTTGTCGTTTTTATTTAAATGCATTAGAACAAGACCCGAATTTTTACAGAAGGATAATTTGATCTGATGAATGCACTTTTAGCAACAACGGTATTTTTAATAGAAACATACATCGACAGTGGAGTGCAGACAATCCGAGATTTGTAATTGAAAATAATTTTCAAAGACGTTTCAACGTAAATGTTTGGTGTGGCATTTTAGGTGATCAATTAATTGGGCCATTTTTCATAGATGGTTGCTTAAATCAAGAAAAATACTACACTTTATTACACGAAAATCTCCAAAACTTTTTAGATGAATTACCTTTGGCAAATTTAAATAGAATATTTTTTCAACAAGATGGGGCTCCCGCGCACAACGCCAGAGTAAATACTGATTTGTTGAACACCCAATTTGGAAATAGGTGGATAGGAACATCCGGTCCTATCGAGTGGCCTGCGCGTTCACCGGATCTTACGCCCCTCGATTTTTGGTTGTGGGCTTATCTACAAGATCGAGTTTATTTAACAACTCCAGAAAATGTTGACATTTTAAGACAAAGAATTATTAACACTTGTCAAGAAGTACCTGCCGCTTGTCTTTTAATTGCGACCTTTGCAGTAATTAGGAGATGTGCGATATGTGTTGAACAAGGTGGCGGGCAATTTCAACATTTATTGTAAAGTGTTTTGTTTCTTATAATAATATTTATAATACTTACATTTCCAATGTTTCATGACATATTCGAATATTTATAAATAATGGAAGACAAAGATGAAATTTATAAAGTTTTTTTTTTGCAATAAACGTTTATCAAAAATAAACATGTTATACATCGTTGAATTCAGAAAAAAAAAAAACCAATCCGAATATAGCCAAAAATATATATGTTGCCATTTAAAATAAAAAACTTGACTGTCGTTTGACATTAATGAAAACAATTGAAAACAAATAAAACACTGCTATCTTATAGTGTTTTTGATGCTATTAAATTTACTCTTTGTTTAAATAAAACCGGACAATAAATAACGGAATTATGAATGTTGGCATTTTTTACGGGACAGTCTGTATATATATATATATATATATATATTTGTTATATAAAATAGCGGTAATATGTAGGTATGTTTGAATACAGTTTTTTTTTAAACGTTAAACGAAAATTAATATAAATTACCATAATTTATATTTCTAATAAAAGTATATAGCATATATAATTTAGAAAAAAAACTAATATTTTAAAGCAGCTCCATTGCTATTTATTACGCGTTGCAAACGCAAAATATCTACAATCTTGTCTGCTAACTCCAGGCCATTTGCAGGTCTAAAGTTATTGTTGAACATTTACTTCGTGATATAACCCCATACATGCTCCACTAGATTTAAATCCGGGCTTTTAGAAGGCCACGGCAAACGCGTCACGTCATTTTACAGAAACTAATTTCGAACTGCTATAGATGTATGGACAGGGCAATTGTCATTTTGGTATATGAAATTTCTATCAGGAAATACAATTTCTGCAGATGGCAGGAAAACGTCTTGTAAGATTGTAATATACGTATCGGAAGTAAATCTGTTCTCAATTCTCCAACAGACACCTGGACCTTGCACGCAAATCCACGCCCAAACATTTACTGAGAATCTTCGGCTGTTATAAATTTTTGGATGTAATTTAGTTCGAACCTTGAATTCGGTGGTCTGTATACTTGAATGCTTCCATTGCATGTGGATTGAAAAACTTTCTCATCAGAGAAAATTACATTCTCCCAAAACATTTAGTATTGGGGAAGGAATTTCAAGGCAAAACCAACTCTGCATTTTATTCTGCCCTTGTTAGAGATACCTTCTTAGCAGCCGCTCGATTTCTTAAATATGAATATTTCTTAATGCGTTATATGAACCGCACTGCGGTTTCAAATGGATGGTTTCTTATTACTTCTAAGAGATTTTCATCTTGTTCAGGAGTTGATATTTTCTTTCGGCCGGAACCCCTTTGTCTTTAAAGAATTCGCTGTACCTCCCTCTTAACTCTTTGAATGGAGCTTTTATTAACCATAAATCTTACAACTAATCTTCAGACCATCCTTCTCCTATTAAAGTAATTAGGTTTTTTGGACAACACTTAATTACGGCATGGCAATATAACTTTTATATCGCGATTAAATTGCAATATAAAATACGGTTAGCTTTTGAAAAAAAATCACAATTACAGAAAAATTTCAAGTGTATGCGTTTTTTAATGCCGCAATTGTATAAGTTGCTGTATTGTAAAATGGTCGTAATGATAATAAGTTAGCAAAAAAGTTATTTTATAGTGTATTATTTAAACATGAAATAAAATTTTGCTACTGCATTTTTTTAAATATTGTAATAAATCGAATGCAACGTTATCGAAAACGTCAATGAAAATGTCGATGCTCATTTCATGAAACGCGCATCCCGACGCGAAGATCGCAAAGCTGTTCACATTTCGATCTTCTAGTCAAAAGAATTGAATCGAAAAAAATCGGCGACAAAAAAATCGATTCAAAAATCGAAAATCGCGTTACGAAAGAATCGATCTTGGGGAAAGATCGATTCAGATCGCACATCCCTACTACGCCGAAAATAAAACATTTTTGTCCGTTAGATGACACTAGATTATCTGGTGCCACCTGATAGGAAAATTGCTACTTATCTTTAAGGCAAGTCATTAAACTTTACTTCATTAGCCAAACTGATGGCGTTTATTGAGACAGAAACACGTGTCTTTGGCTGAAGTGAACGTTGGAAAATACGAGCTATATGACCATGTGTAAAGATACAGATATGTGTAATACATACCTGTTCCATTTGTAACAAATACTGTCGTGAGCAAAAAAATCGGGACAGTGTGAAAATCGTTATGTCAATCTCCTTTATTTTTTAGCGTTGTAATTTTGACATTTGATTAACTTTCAAACTCTACGTCAAATTATATATCATAGTAGCTAATTCAAAATTGAAAATGCCGCATCTTTCGAAAACTGATAAAGCCAGATTTGTTTCTAGTTGGAAAAATGGGGAATCATTAAGAAATGTATCGGTTCAACTTAAAATTTAAAGTTAAGCCGCAAGAATATATAAAAAAATGGAGGGAAGAGGATAATTTAAATTGGAAAATAATTTCCGGAGGTAACAAAATTTCGAATACGCAGGAAGACGAAACATTAGTTACTGAGATTAGGCACAACCCCTTCAAAACATTAAAGGAAGCTATAAGAACAACACAATTTCCTGTCTCATCTTGTAACACAATGGTTGCAAGAGAATGAAATTTAAACTTAAGATATCCAGCTCTGCAGTCCTTATCTAAATCCCATTGAAAATGTATGGGGATTAATGAGATTTTGGAAGATTGTTCAAAATCCTTGGCATCAAATTTCTATAAATGTTGTAGAAAATATTGTCACTTCAATGTTTCAATGTCTACAAGATTAGATGCAGTTAATAATAACGGTGGAATGACGAAATACTAATTATTTTAATGAAATAATTATTTTATAAATACTGTTTATTACTAAAGTCGAAATATAATTCAATGACCTTATAAATAAGATACTGTCTATAAAAATAAACTATACTGGTCAAGACAGTTTGTTTTTTTATACGCCAATATGTGTCGTTTACATCCTTTGTCATGCTGATTCTGAGTCTAATTTAAAATTTGCTCCAACACGTCAGGCTTTTGAGATATTTTCTTAAAAAAGTTTTTGAAAAAACCTATTAAATTTTACAAAATTTTAAAGTTACTTTTATACAAGAAAAATACTACTAAAAATATTGTTCTATCGAATATTAAGTTGACATGTCTAAATATGTCCTTGCATGTTTCCGCCGTCAGAGCATTTAAACCACGCCCATTTTGCTCTGGAACCAATCAAATTAAGAATTGATAGGTATCTGTCATAATCTGTCACATATTAACAGAATTTACGAACTACTGTAGCTTCAGAGAGTCCAGTTTCTATTAACGAAATAATCCTTACTTTGTTAAAATAGGATATTGAGACCATATTAAAAATACTTCAAAAACCAAGACTTTGACAAACTTCAAATTTATATTGACAATGGATATAATCAATCAGCAAAAATCTACATTATGACAATTTCCTCAAATTTTTTAATGACATTGACGACCAAAATTTATTGCTTGCAGCTGTACATAAGTACCAGGCCCTGGGGGGCTTTACGGTCAAGGACGTAATGTAATTTAGTTCGCGACCCCAGTGTTATAGCGCTGTTTTCAATTGTTTGTTTACTTTTGTGGCCATATTGACGCATAGTTTTTGTTTTATAGTATCGATATTGTTGTTGTTTAATTGTCTTAGATAAAAACCAGTATTCACGAACTAAATACGTAATAAAGTTTTATTTTTGTATTATACTGTTTGTATATGTTATTTGTATGTAGTATTTGTATATAATATACAGGTGTCCAGAAACTCTCATGACAAACGAAGACCGGAGATTCCTCTGATAATTTTAAGACAATTAAACCCAAATTCACCTAGTCCGAAAATGCTTCCTAAGGGAGCTAGAGTTCTTTGAAGATGGCGCCTTGTATTTATTTTTTTTTTTTTAAACTGGTATGCTTATTTATCCTCCAGAGATGAATCGATTCCATCAATTGCGAATTTCTAGTACCGGTCATAGGCGTCCGTTTTGGGTAGGTCAACGGTTATTTTAAGGCATAACTTTTTTGTCTTTAACTTTTAAGCATTTGTGACACTAGATTATTAAATTTTCAGGTATTCCAGTACTAAAATGTACTCTTACTTTAAGTCGGTAGGATACACCGTTTTCTAGAAAAATCGATTTGTAAATTTTTCGTTTTTTCTTCATTAAAGTTCAATTTATTATGTACCTACTTATTTTTAGCGACGAAGTTGGCTTGGACTATCAAGGCATGGATGAAAATTAATTTAATAAATTAAAAACAAATTATTTATTACAATGGAACGAAACTAACAAAAAAAGAACAAGTATGAAAGGTAGATTGTTACAAAAGTTGCTCGATGTGATGACCATTAGTCTATATGCATAAGTTTACCCTTTTGCTTAGAGAACGCCGAATTCTTGCAAAAATTCCAAAGTTATTTCTAAATTCGTTGCAAGCATCTTGTATCCTTAGCCAGAGTTGTGCGCGATTTTGTATCGGAACGGATTAAACAAATGCTTTTATGTATCCCCAAACACAATAATCGCAAGGATTCAAATCCGGCGACCTTGCTGGCCAAGCAACTGGACCGCCTCTTCCAATCCAGTGGTCTTCGTAGTTATTATCTAGAAAGTCTCGTACATTCCTGCTAAAGTGGGCCGGACAGCCGTCCTGTAGAAACCATAAGTTTTGCCGAATATTTAAACGCACCTCATCTAACAAATCAGGTAAAATATTTTGCAGGAAATGTAAGTAATCAGCACCATTTAAACGAGCAGGTAATTCCACAGGTCCAAGTAGATAATCGTCAACTACTCCTATTCAGACGTTTATGCTAAATCTATGCTGATACTTAAATTCTTGAACAACGTGGGGATTGTAACCAACGTACGAATAATAATGTGCATTATGTACATTAAAAATTCCATTTTTTGAGAATGTAGCTTCGTCACCAAACAAAATTTTCCTGAAGAAATCTTCATCTTGATTTTTCTGATTTTGTAACCATCTAGCGAATTCTAGGCGAGCAGGAAAATCTCCTTCTAGCAGTGCTTGCACCTTTGTAAAATGAAAAGGATATAAATTTTCTTTGTGTAAGATATTTCCTACGGAAGATTTTGAAATTGTGGGGTACATGGCAGATAGTCTTCGAACGCTAATTTCTGGATTTTCCTCAACTTCCATTAAAATAACATCTTCATGTTCTGCTGTTACATCATTATGTCTCCCTGTTTCATTATTTTTTGGGACCACTGAACCTGTTTCTCTTAATCGTTGATGAAGAGCTGTAAATGTTGAGTGAGTGGGATGCTGACGATTGGGAAATTTTTCAGCGTATCTACGTTGCGCCGCTCGAGCGTTACACCTCATTTCGCCATAAACTAAATGCATATCGGCGTATTCCTCATTAGTAAAAACCATTTTTTTAAAAATTGAAATCGTTGTGTTTGAATAACACAAAGTAAAAAATGAAAAAATAAACTTCGTGAACTGACAACAATTTGACAATGAAAAACGTAGGTTTTACTTCTGTTGGCAGTTCAGAGCTAACTATTGCAAAAAATAAAAAATTGAACTTTAATGAAAAAAAAACGAAAAATTTACAAATCGATTTTTCTAGAAAACGGTGTATCCTACCGACTTAAAGTAAGAGTACCTTTTAGTACTGGAATACCTGAAAATTTAATAATCTAGTGTCACAAATGCTTAAAAGTTAAAGACAAAAAAGTTATGCCTTAAAATAACCGTTGACCTACCCAAAACGGACGCCTAAGACCGGTACTAGAAATTCGCAATTGATGGAATCGATTCATCTCTGGAGGATAAATAAGCATACCAGTTTTTGTTTTTCTAAATAGAAGCGTTCTGGAGGAATTAAAAAAAAATAAATACAAGGCGCCATCTTCAAAGAACTCTAGCTCCCTTAGGAAGCATTTTCGGACTAGGTGAATTTGGGTTTATTGTCTTAAAATTATCTGAGGAAACTCCGGTCTTCGTTTGTCAGGAGAGTTTCTGGACACCCTGTATATACTTATATTTTTTATTATTTGAAAATATAGTATTTATGTTTTTATTGTGATTGAAAAGAAAATGGTGAACATATGTTGTATATCCATTTTCGTCTCATTGCTGTCAGTTAATGAATTAATGCTATTATTAATAAAAGCTTGGGTGATATTGCATTTAGGTATTTATTTGAACATTCTACACTTATTACAAAATACGTGTCTATCACTCGCTAGTTGATGTTAGTATCTTTTTTCGTCTCTCTGGCGTGGTGTTAAGACACGCCCACTGGCTTGCCGGTTAAGCGCCAAATTCAAATGTTTAAATTACACTCGAACACATGTTGTGTGAAAACATGTCGAGCAAGAAGTGGAGATGTGAAATTTCATAGACTTTCATTTCAAGATAATGAGGTAAGAAAAACAACCTAAATTATGTATGAGCAGTTTCATTCTTTCGTAGTTATGCCAATTATGGCTTTTACGAATTGGCAATGAAGATCTGTTTGCCAAGAAAGACAGAGAATTAACTAATTATAGAATTTGCCACAAACACTTTGATCCGATGTGTAAATTGGTGATTAGAGTTGGATTGAAGCCATGGAGTCTACCAACCTTATTTCTGCCCAACTATTCTGTAAAGTAAACAATTAATCTAATTTTTAATAGAATTCTAATTCTAGAATTAATAGAATTTAGATACTTGGAAAATATTTTGCAATATGTATTTTACTGTTTGTTTGATACTTTTCCTATTCTAATAAAAAAAGGATTGAATTTGTTTAATTCTTTTATTGATCATTGAAAAAAACCATTGCATCGATACCATGTGTTAACTTGTGTTTTTGTCTAGAAATATAAATGTATTCTAGTTTCATTCATATATTTTCATTATATTCTAGAAATATCAAATCAAAAGTAGAAAATACAATTTAAAATTTTCAAATATTCACATTAAACTTAACTATTAATTACAGTATTGAGATTAATCGAGCATTTCGTAGGAAAAGGCGTACTAACTAATGACCACAAATAGTTTATACGCCTTTTTCTATGAAATATCCGAAATGGTTTATAAAATTAAATCTACTAGGTATATATCAAGATTTTAATTTGCCGCCTTTTTGATAGTTCGCGACTTCAATACTTTAGCGCTATTATGTATTATACGTCGATAAACAAGGATAGCTTCCCATCTTTATGTTTTATCTATGATAAGTACTATCGACTGCAAAAAAAAAAGTGGTACAGTCATATTTTAATCGGTTTAAATTAGGCTGCGTGAATGTAAATACAATATGATCATTTATATTTACCCTCTAGCAAGCCATGAAATTATTTCGGTAAAACTGCAGTTTACGGCTCCCATCCGAATTGCCCGCCACTAGCATACGGAATCAGCTGCAACGTTGACAAATTTCGGTGACTTGGCATTTTGTCATTGAAACGTGTTTTTGATACTTATTATTGATTCGTATTAATTCGTTATTTTTTCATAATTTCTATTAAAATTGCAGGTAGAGGAGGTATTGCAGGACACACCATAGATTTTCATTATACACATTCACATATTTTAAACAATTTTAGCGAAATCCGCTTAAAGTGAAAACGGCAATATTTGTTATTGACGTTCGGTTTGGCAATGCTGCCATACTTTATTGAGTTATGCGCATGCGTATTAGAGTCCGATGTGTCAGTTTAAATGGGAGCCGTAAACTGCAGTTTTACCATTATTTCTTAAAATATCGTGTTGGTAGTGACAAATAAAATACATCTGTCATTATGTGTATGTTCTGATAAATAAAACTCATCTGTCATTAATGTATTTATTAATTGACACTTAAAAATGTTTACAATAAATCATAAAGTTTTTCTGATCGAATCATACTTTAGGAATGGTGTAAAATTAGAAAATGGAGAATGGTCGTACTCCTTGCAGCCTTGTATAGAAGAATTTCGGGTGTAATAACTCGATATACGGTCATGTGTATGCGTAACACTTTGGCAAGGCGACCTTACTCCGTATTTGTTGCATACACAAAGACTACGCATCAGGGTTATACATTTGTTCTAGAAACAAATTATAAGTAAGACAAGGATCTTCTCTAGTATATATAGACGATAGTTTAAGTCATAGGGATAGTTACAACCAGTCAGTGGTACGAACTGTGTTACATCTTAATAACCACGTTCTGCCCTGTCTGAGTTGAACCAAGTATAATATGTACATCTTGTAAATAATATTGTTATTCAGTTTGTAAGCATTGAGTTAATAATAGAATGTTACCCGAACTTCGAGTGTGTATCATTTAGTTCTTTATTCCGCCTCGAACCTGCAACACAATGTGGCCGCCCAAACGGCCCACATTACATGGCGATCCTGCCAGGATCGCCATGTGATGTGTGCCCGGTCCTGAGGGCCACATCGGTGTGAGTCTTCACGCAGATATCGTTGTAGCGTTAAATAATGCACAAGTAAGATAGGTTTAACATAGTTTAATAAACCAACACTTATAACTATTTAACAAGATGGTAATTACATAATTAACAATGTAGACGATAGTCGAGAAGAGACTCTAACTCATTCGTACCGTCTGAGTATTGTTACTCTGCACTAAGACTGTCTCACCGTATTCGTTTATTGTTTTTGTGCCTTGTTTAACATTGTATAACTGCGCAGTCAATGCCGTGACCGATTTTTTTGTAATAAAATGACGTTTTAAATCCGTAATTAAAGCGGCGTTATTGGGGTACGATTTAAGTAATCTTAGTTTTGCCTTTGGGGATAACCGGGTCTTGAGAACGTAGAGGGTATATCAGATATAAACGAGACTGATTTTTTAATGACTCGTACAAAAGGTTTTTGAATCGGCGAAGTAGGTGGCTATGTAGACAAAGCACTTAGGGTGGGGAGAGCAACGTCTGAAATTCCGTCGAGACCGTTCAGTAGTGCAGTGACCATGAGTGAGCAAGCAGTGCACGTTTCCGTGGAGCAGCGGATAATTATTAAGTTTTTGACCAATGAGGGGGTGAATCCAACAGACATTTTACGCAGATTGCACGCTCAGTTCGGGGAGAACACCCTTTCACGACCTCGCGTGTTTGCATGGCATAAACAATTTTCTGGAGGCCGGGAGAAAGTTGAAAACCAGAGCCACGTTCGACGCCCACGGACGAGCGTTATCGAAGCCAACATTGAGGCTTGATTTTCTTCATGATCTCCGCACAATTAATGCCCAATATTATTGCGACGTTTTGGATGCCGCAAAATTGTCTTTACGACGAAAAAGAAAGACGCAATCCCTTAAAAATGTCATTCTCCTTCACGACAACACCAGACCACATTCGGCAAACATTACGAGGCAAAAAGTGGAACAATTCGGCTGGGAAATCTTGGAACATCCTGCTTACAGTCCAGACTTGTCACCCTGTGACTACCATTTGTTTGGACCTCTAAAAGCTCTTGGAAGCCAGCGTTTCGACAGCGACCAAGCGGTAGAGACATTTGTGCTCCAGTGGCTGTGTGACCGGCCTAAAAGTTTTTACGATAACGGGATCAAAAAGCTTCAAATCCGTTGGGAAAAATGAATTGCGCGGGCGGGAGATTATGTAGAAAAATAGTACATTTGTATTAACCTTGTTCAATAAAGCATTAATAGTTTAAAAAAATCAGTCTCGTTTATATCTGATATACCCTCGTATTTCGTTAAGCTTTCTTTTCCCGCGTTATCTAACAATGCCTCATACAATTCGATCGAATCTATTAGTTGCAGGGTTACTTCCTCTTTGCCGTTCATTACAGGTAATAAACTCGAGGCAGTCCGTAAATCAAAATTTTCAGCCATGTTGCCGATTGTTACATTCAAATTACTTAATCTACTACTTAAAATTTCGGTAGCCTCGTTTAATGTCGCGGTAATGTCTTTGATACAATTTTTAGTTGCCTCTCGTGTACTTAAATTATGAGCTACCTTATTAAAACTGTCCCTTATATCGCATAATCTAAGATTGAAATTGTCTATCAGCGCTTGTTTGCGCCTAATCACATTTATATCACTCTTATTACTAACATTGTCTTTCCTTAAATTGCTAAAAAATACCTTCACTTCGTCATGTATCTGTATGAATTGATCTGGGGCGGACCTGGGGGTTGGCCTAGACCTTCTCCTGGCTTCGGTGGAACTCCATTTGGACCTGAGCGGAGAGGGCCTTTGTCATCTTCTTGTTCACGTGCCGGTACACACCGTAGCAGCAGCAGGAAGTTAATATGACTATAACTCCCACAAATGCCACTACGCCGAGGATGTCGATGGTGTCCACGCTGTTTTTTACGTTGGCGTCATTGCCTACGATGATCACCTCCTCTTTTGCCGCGTAATTGCCCATTTGTTACACTGACCTGCTAAACTGTCGGTTTTCTTTGTTCGCTGGCTCGTTCCGGGTTCCTACTATTTCCCTGCAGTCTTAAACGACTGGCAGAATGGTCCTATGCCGTAGGTAGGCAGAATCGCCATGTAAGGTGGGTCCTAAGAACGCAAAATAGACGTAAAACGGTTTGTCGCATTCGCCAACTATTATAGGCGTTTCATTCCAAATTTTGCCAACATCGTGAATCCTTTGAACAACCTTACAAGGAAAAACGTAATTTTTACATGGTCCGATGTGGAACAAAAAGCATTTGAAAAGCTCAAGCTAGCCCTTCAGACACCACCAATTTTGAAATATCCAAATTTCGATGCAGACAACATGTTTACTTTAAAAACAGATGCATCCGGCTACTCAATTGGCGCAGTGCCATCCAACAGCAACGACAGGCCAATCGCTTGTGCCAGTCGGTCCTTAAACAAAGCTGAAAGGAACTACTGCACAATTGAAAAAGAGTTATTAGCCGTGGTTTGGACAGTGAAGCATTTCAGGCCTTACCTATACGGTCGAAAATTCAAGATCTTTACAGACCATAGGCCATTAGTATATTTGTTTGGAATGACCAACCCGTCTAGCCGTCTTACGAAATTCAGATTAGTGTTAGAGGAATACGATTTCATCATCAACTATGTTAAGGGTTCGGAAAACGTAGTTGCAGACGCCTTATCACGGATAGAGATAGATTCCAACGACTTGAAGGTTAGTAATGGGATTAACGACAGCATTTTTGTTACGACTAGAGCTCAGTCAAGACAGGCAGCTACCGATCACACCATTACGAACCCAGCAATCACAGAGTCCACCGGCTCCAGGGCGGATCACCCTGGGGTTGTGGAACTGTTGAAAAGACCAGCGGGATCTATTGAACTTCGAGTGATAGACAAGGCAAGCTTCAATTCCCTCCAACGTCGTAATGAAACAAGCATGCGTTTCAAGGAAATATTCCTATACGACGAAGATGCTCTCACAATTTTTATGAAGGAGACTGTAGGTGCAATAAGTCCTCAGCAGTACATGCGCCTATTGACTACACTCCAGGAGTTCTGCGCAGGACACGACATACAGGAAATATGTATAGTCAAAGATAATTCCAGGAACAGCGACTTCCTGAGAAATTTTATTCCATGGAGGAAGAGAGAGCCAAACGGTTTAAAAATAAACGTAATCGGAGGAGTAATAAGAATTGAATACTACGAAACACAGCAACTGATCATCAACGACTACCATATGCTACATACAGGAGGACACGGAGGAGTAAACCGAACATTTAACCAAATCAAAAGATTTTATTATTGGCCAAAACTAAAGCACGACATCGAATCATTCGTGAAACGATGTAGTGATTGCCAAAAACACAAGCACTCAATACCCAACAAAGAACCAATCAAGGTAACGACCACATCGTCATACGCTTTCCGAAAGATTTTTGTAGATTTAGTAGGTCCATTAAACCAAGACCACGAGGAGAACAAGTACATCTTGACACTCCAATGCGAACTAACGAAATTCGTGGAGGCATATCCTATCCAAAGCAAAGAAGCTGCTACAGTAGCCAGAGCCCTGGTCGAGAATTTTATATTAAGATACGCTATTCCCGAACAGATAGCTTCCGACCAAGGAACAGAGTTCATGGCTGCAGTTTTCAAGGAAACTTGCTCTCTGTTAGGAATACAGCAATTGAGATCAACTGCTTACCACCACGAAACGTTAGGCGCATTAGAAAATACACATAAGAATCTCGGAGCGTATCTACGAATTCAACTAGATAACCATAAAGACAATTGGTCAACTTGGATACCTTATTGGTGCTTTGCATTTAACAACACAGTGCATACTGAAACCAAATATACACCTCATGAGTTAGTTTTCGGTAAACACAATCCGCTACCTTCATCGTTAACAAACGCGATAGAGCCGCTTTTCAATTTTGACAATTACGCCGCGGAAATGAAATACAGACTTCAGACAGCCCTGCACGATGCGAAACACAATTTAATCCTATCTAAGGTTAAGAGACAGGGAAAGTTAAATAAAAATCGCAGGCCCACACACTTCTGTGTCGGCGACCAAATTTTATTAAAAAACGAAGCAGGGAATAAACTTGAGTCACTGTATAACGGCCCTTTTATCATAACCGAAACAAACAAGCCGCCAAATATAACAATTTGCATAGACGGTAAATATACCGAAGTACACAAAAACCGCCTCAAACATTATCATGCCTAAAATAAGAACAGAGATGTTATTTAGAACATTATTAAGTTAAGTAAAAGTATGTTAATAGGAAATAAGAAACTTGTATATATGTAATAAATAAACAACTATTCTTAAGGTTTAAATAATACATGTCATATTATTGTAATTTGTAATTTCATTAATGTTTACCATATTTTCAAATAGAAAATAGGGAAAGTAAATAGATAGAGAGATTCTTGATGAAAGAAAAACAAACATATTATTGTTGGTTTTCCTTTCTCCCCAAGGGGGCAGGTGTAATAACTCGATATACGGTCATGTGTATGAGTAACACTTTGGCAAGGCGAAGCCTCGCTTTTAATACAAAACATTAACGTGTTATCTAAACACGACCTTACTCCGTATTAGTTGCATACACAAAGACTACGCATCAGGGTTATACATTTGTTCTAGAAACAAATTATAAGTAAGACAAGGATCTTCTCTAGTATATATAGACGATAGTTTAAGTCATAGGGATAGTTACAACCAGTCAGTGGTACGAACTGTGTTACATCTTAATAACCACGTTCTGCCCTGTCTGAGTTGAACCAAGTATAATATGTACATCTTGTAAATAATATTGTTATTCAGTTTGTAAGCATTGAGTTAATAATAGAATGTTACCCGAACTTCGAGTGTGTATCATTTAGTTCTTTATTCCGCCTCGAACTGCAACACAATGTGGTCGCCCAAACGGCCCACATTACACGGGCAAAATTTCCAAATTTTCCAACAACATATGACAGTTTGCGGCAATTAATTCAAAAGTCAGTGGTTAAATTCCGTGAAACAGGGTCTGTGTCTCGAAAACCAGGTGCTGGTAGACCACTAAAGCCGACAGTTGAAAATATAGCAGATGTTGAGGGACGAATAAATCAATCACCTAAGATATCGATTCGTAGGCTTTCACAACAAACACAACTGTCATATGGGACCTGCCAGAGAATCCTTAAAAAAGACTTACAAAAATTTCCATACAAATTTCATTGCGTGCAAGAGCTTTTACCAATCGATCATGTAATCAGAGTTAATTACTGTCAGTGGTTCTTAGGTACGATTAATAACGATGACGTTCTTGACAAATCCTTCTAGTCCGATGAAGCATGGTTTCATTTATCAGGATATATAAATAAACAAACAATGCGCATCTGGTCTAGTGAAAATCCACATGAAATTCTTGAAACACCCTTGCATTCACAAAAAATAAGCGTTTGGCTTGCTGTTTCTCGTAGACGGATTATTGGTCCAATATTCTTTAATAATACGATAAATGCAGAACGATATCGTAATAATTTATTGCTACCATTTGTAAATCAATTACATGATGATGAGCTTCGCGAGGGATATTTCCAGCAAGATAATGCAACAGCCCATAAGACAAGAGAAACGATGGAATTATTGCATGAATTCTTTGATAATCGAATAGTAGACTTTCCACCACGATCTCCGGATTTAACAATTATGGACTATTTCATTTATCCACATCTAAAAAATAGAGTATTTACGAATCGTCCACATACAATTGAAGAACTTACTAATGCTATCCGAAATGAATGTCTGTGAGGAAATTACACCACATAATTTAAGGAATGCCTTCAATAATATGAGAAGAAGAGTTGCGCTATGCATAGAAAATGAAGGAGCTCACTTTGAACATTTATTGTAGCTGTTTTTATTATTAAACTTTTTATTTTTTCAACTGAAACGTTTGTATGTAATTATTTGTCAAAATGACAAAACCTAATCTGTCATCAGTATAAAATAATCTATATCACACACACGCTGCAAAATAAGTTAACTTAAATTATGGTACCAACTTAAGTTTAAAAAAGAAAAATGTCATTGCCTTCTAGAGGGTAGAAATATATGATCATATGGTATATATTAAATGTAGGCGTCAAATTTAAATATTCAAATAACCTATAAATGTCAAATAACATACGTTAATATACAGGTAGGTGTAAGTGTCAAAAATGGCTTTTGCACGTTATTACGATCTTAAGTACCTTAGCAACAATACTAAAATGTTTTAAAAATTGACTATACATATAACTTCACTACTGTAGCATTTTTTTGCAAATCCAATAGACACGTTTGCAGTGTACGAGTGTATACTCACTACATAAACATAACAAAGTTCTTAGTTGTTTCAGTGAGTACTCATACAATGTCATGTCATTAATTATCAAATTTTTTGAAGTATTTCCTGTTTTCACAATAGTGTGACGCCACTTGGTGTTTGACAGACACTTTTATATTGTATTTCTCTTAAATTAACCACATACTCTGCAATATTTGATGGTGGCATAATAAAGATTTTCATTAAAATAGTATTCATTGCAGATTGTTCTGCTGCTGAATTCTCAATACGAAATATTTTTGGTCTTTGTGAATTTCTTCCTAAACTGTTTTCACCAATACCTTTTAAGAAAACATTTTAGTTGAATTTTAAATAAGAAATAATAGTTATTCCACGAAGCAGACCTTCACATTCAGAATGCATTAACAAAATAAAAATACAATTATTTTTAGGAATAAATATTGTCACCTAGAAATAAAAAATACCAACCGAAACAGAGCTTTGATATATTTGTGAATTTTTTAACAAACAGGCAGATAAATAAATATGCCATTATGAGTTTCTCTATCAAAGGGTGAAGAAGTTGAATCCTTTTCTGCTAGTGGGTGTATTGTTATGATAACTGATACCAATACTGTAATTTAATTCTGGGAAATAAAACCAATTCTTGAAAGTTGTTTCACATATATCAGAACAGGCTCGAATGAATTAATTTTATTTTAACTTAGGTAATAAAAATTTTAAATGATAATATGGTGCTGAAACATGATCATTTCTATCTCTTCTCAAGTATAAATATACTTCAAATTGAAAAAAAATAGAAAGCATAGAAACATAAAACTGAATTTACAGACATCATTTTTAAACTACTAGAAAAATTACTTCCAAAACAACTAACTACTTCAAAAAATTTTCAGTATTATGAAAATCACAAACTTTATATTTGTAGTATTGTTTTCTAAAGATATGGAAAATATTGCATATCAAAAGTAAAATAAATTATCTTTAATAAATATAATACATTCAATATTATTTATTTTATTTACATTCTGTCTGATAATCTAGAAGCAACATTTCGTAGATGACCATACACTTTTGATGGTGGTGATCCTAAAATTAAATTACATATAGCCCTTCTGGCCAAGTGAATGTTTTGGAAGCTTCCCAGTATATGAATTTTAGTATCAGCTAATACTATTCTAGTTTTAGTGACATTCTCTATTGTAAATTTTGTTCGTCCTCCTTTTCCAGCTAACCGACCAACAGCTCTTGACCGATGATCTCCTTTTAAGGTTTTTACATCTTTAATTTCAAAACTCTCAACAAATAAATCATCTAACCTTAATAACGCCAATGCATCTTCTACTTCAAAACCATATACAAAAGCCTGGAAAATATGTGTTAGTGAGTGTTAACTAACATAATTTATTAATTAAACAGTTTTCTTACCTTAACAAAATCTGCAGCTTTTTGCAGATTAGAAATATCTTTTGTTTCAGCACAAGTACGAATTTCCACATTACGGGTTTTTAAATTAAATCTTATTTGTAGTTGAAGATGTTCTACTACAGGTGTGAATATTTTCAACCAGTTTTCTTTTAAAGGTGTATATCTATGACTAGGTACTGGTATTTTTCTTATGTTTTCCGACGATTTGCGACGTTTATTAGCTGTCGGACGATTTATTGTTGAACCTTCAATACCATTTTGAATGTCTATTTCCATTTCATTCTTCGAAGAATTTATTTTTCTTTTCGTTGCTTTTTTTGTTTGATACGCCGTAGTATCAATATTAATAGCAGATGTATCTGTATCCATTGTCGCGAATAAAAAGCAATAAATTTAAAATTATTTAATAAAATATGCACACTTATCTTTTCTTATCCCACACGTGTTATTTGGAAAGAAAAAAAGAGGTTATCTGGCAAGTCACGTCAAAATAATAGCGCTGCTATCAATACAATAGTTAACTCAATAGATTTAAGCGAACTAATTTTACAGCACCATCTAGTTTATATGCTAAGTACTAATTTATATTTAGAAAAATTACAAAGTTATTAGATCCGAGAAGAAAATGAGTTCGTATTTTAAATATGTACTACATTCATATTTGTAATTTGATTTATGCGAAATATAGCAAACGCCAATTAAGATGGCGCGAGGAGGTGTAAATTCGCGCAGAATTAGAAGTAGTGGGGAGAATTTTATTTGGTTTTACATCAAATGTAAGATAACCTCTAACCTCTGAGCGTGTATCACTTTATGATCCCCTAGCAAAGACATTATGTTCCGTCAAACGTCAATGACAAATGTATTCTGACAACAGAGACTAACGAGACCGGCAACATTATTGAAAATTTAATCCGATTTTATATCACAAATGAAACAGGCATGCAATATACATATCTGTAACTGTTACACATGGATCTAAACCTTTTTGTACGATTTTCTATCCTTATCTTTGATTGAAAATATGTACTTTTTTCATCCTTATCGTTCAGTTGGGCAGTCATTTAAAGAGGGCACTGTAATCGTACAACTTCGTGTCTAATCGCTATCAATCGTGTAAGTTCGGAGTATAATTTTGAAATGTTCTATAAATTCAATTTCATTGGTTATGTTATTTTCGTGGTTTATAGATACTTACAAGATGTTCCATATCGTTCTGAATTATAATACAATATCGGAATTTGAATTGAGTTATTGAAATATTTGTTATACAACCAAGTTTAAAAAAAGGTATATAACCCCTTACCACAATTATTAGTCGTATCCTAAATACGTATTTCGGCAACTAAGTTGTCATCATCAGTAGGTAAAAACTATACGATTAATAATTGTGGTAAGTGGTTATATACCTTTTTTTAAATTTTCATTTAACCACAGTCTCCATTGAAAGAATTTATACAACCAAGTATTGACCAGATCAGTTTTTATCTGGACTAGGTATAGTGTTTTTTTGCTGTTGAAAAAGTAAGTTGGATTTACAAGAAATTTCATCATACGCCACGCCATATTGTTTTACTCAAAAATGCTTTGTTTGCCCAAAATTAACAAGTTCTTAAAAAAATATTTAATTACTCTCATTGACGCTTTTAATTATGCTACAACTACTTTTTCCTTTCAGCATATAAATTATTTGAAAATGGCTTCAAAATTTTGTATATCGTGTGCGGCAAAGGAGATAATAGATGTGGAAAAATTACATTATTTTCCACGAAATCCTTAAAAGCCAGTAATAATGAATATATAACAAAACAACTAATATTTAGGCGTCCATATTTTTGATCCAAGACTTGGTTTGGAAGTAATGGGTTTAAAATTTTTCATAGGAAGTATTAGGAATTTAAGTTAAGAATATGTGTTACAAATTTTACTCTGGAGCTGTACCATCCTTACATCTAGCACAAACAATCATGTCAATATCAAAATGCTCTGAATCTCAACTGTAAGAAGAAATATATATTCCACAAAGATTACCATTGCAAGCAATAGAAAATACATAGGTAATTGATTGCAATTTACCTACAGTACCTATAGAACACCTATTTGCAATTCAGTTTGTGTCTTATTACCCATCAGCAAGCAAATATATCAACAGTAAAAAGAAAGAAAAAACGAAAAGCATATGTGAATGCAATAAAGAAAGAACATGCAGCGCATTTGAAAACAAATTAATATGCACAAGAAAGAGGCTGTACAATCAAAAATATATCAAAATTAAACTTAAATGAGTCTTCAATTATCAAAGATATATTTAAAGGTAAATTATTCTTCCTCTTTTTTTTATCTGTCTAATTATTTTATTTATTCAACAGGAATATCATCAAGTGCACTTCGTTGTGCGAAGCATCTTCCAAAGGTAAGGGAATGGACAGTAAAAGACAAGGTATTGGCTTAATGATTGAATTAGGTTTTTTGTGGATGTCTTACACACAGCATTATCATTTTATTTGATGCTCAATAATAGATGGTTTGTGTCAAACAGACTTCCTTGGTACTGCACAAGGTTAGTAAGGAATTTACGGAACGAAAATACTACAAGAAAATTAAAAACATTAAATCATCAATTATTTATTAAGAAAATATGTTTTTTTTATTTTACTTTTAAAATATGTCTATTTTATACCATTATTGATATTAAAGATATTAATTTTTGTAGGTCTATATTATTGTATATTATTTTAGTTATTTAGAATTGTATAGTAGTTATAATAAAGTAAATTTTATGTGAAGTATTCCAATTATTTCATTGAACATAGTAAAGTGTACCACTAAAGAAGAATACAAATGTTTGTACGATATGTTTATACATTTTCAGTTCTTTTTCTTTATGTATTAAACATGAAGAAATTGCTGAAAATGTAAAGATAAACATTTCGTATGAACATAAAAAATAAATACGACAATAAACTAGAGAAGCAAATTTAAATTTTGGCGGGTGAATGCGTCATCGTTGGACAGTGCCATCTTTAATTGACTGCCCAATTACTTTATAGAGAAGGACGTAATGATCTTCCATTTCACTAGTACAAATTTTTGTTATTAGTTGCCGGTCTCGTTGGTCTCTGTACAATAGTTAAAACGTACTAAATTTAGTACAATTGTACTGAAACGACAACACTGGTCTTATTCATAGATAAATCCTCAAAAGTAGTAACGGGTGTTCAAAAACATTCGAAGTCAAAGTAGTCCTTGAAAATATGAAGTCATGTCTGAGATAGATTGATACATTTACTTAATACAATTTTATAGGTTATCAAATTAGTATCTTCGATATTAGATTCTGACAATTTTTGACAGACAACAGTTGACATTTAATAATTATTACAAATCAGATACTTAAGTAAAGATATACGATTTTTTGTTCAGAGCCCACTTGACTTCAAATGTTTCTGAACACCCGTTATAACATAATGTTAAAAAAATTATGAAGAATGCGTTTAGCCCCATCTCGAATACAAAGACACTAATTAAAAAAAACAAACCTATCTTAAGTTATAAGATAAGTTCAAAATTATAAATAAGTTATAAGTTATTATAACTTATTTATAATTTTTTGTATATTTGACTATCTTTTTAGGATTTGTCTATGCCTACAGTCAATTATAAATAAGAAAACAACCAACCATATTCCTACAATCTTAACTGCTTGTATTGATAATAATATACACAAAAATATAACTATGTAAATCTATCTTCAAATTTGAACATACTATTACCACATAAGATATACCTATTTTCGATTAATTTATGAGAGCTTGACACCGAGCATATTTTTGAGCAGAACTATTGGTATCAAAATGTGTTTGCCCCTACATATATTCAAATAATTAAAACTACACACGTATTGTATACCTTATTATGTAAATAGTGCAATCCTTCGTGCGAACAACTCACGCCGCTCTTATTTTTACAGTCTTTGGAATCCTATAGGTACCTGTAACATTAAAGAAACAAGACGAATACCTCATTTATTATTTTATAAACTTACTTTTTAGATGTTGTTTCATACTCTTGCAACTTCTTCAATTTTGAATAGATCTAATAATTATACCAACACATACGTAATCAGTTTTGAAAAGTACCTATATTATAATTACTTTTCATATATTACCTAATACACTAGAACAGTGGTTCTAAATGTGTTAAAGAACTAGAGGGGTCGCGAAAGAATTTTCAAAATAAAAGAAAAATACCTTATTAAGATATTTATTTTCGCAAGATAAATAAAAATATAATGTTTTAATTTTGTCATAAATTTAGGAACATAAACATTATTACTCTTCCATTTTCAACACATGATTATGCATGAGCCTATCCATCTATTTCTAAATTGGTTAAATATGTAGTCTTATTTTTACCTTTGCCAGATACTTTAACAATGCGGAATTAATTTATTCACTTCTTGATAGTCAGAGACAGATAAAACAAAAAAAAAATAAAAACAATGCTGAAAATTTAGTCCACATGGAATATGTAAATTTTAATGCGCAACCTAAAATAAAATATGTATTATATACCTATATTATTATATATATATATATTATATATATATATATGTATTATATACCTATACCTACGATCATCTCAGTAACCGTAATCGGTCGTTCTTATTAACTTACAACCTTATGCAATTTACAACTTTATTGATAATTTGGTATGGGATTAAAAATTTCTTGAACTCTAAAACCAATAGGTACGACCGATTTCGTTTACTATTTCATGTTAAATTTGGAGACTGCATAGAACAAAAATGACTTACTTAATATTGTTTGATGATAGCAAAGCTCATTATAAGAAATAAATAAAAAGTATACCCAAAATAATTATTTTCCAGATTTTAGTTTATATAGCTTTACTTTAACGCTGTTATTTTTTTCTATTGGGAATGACAATTTAAGTTGTCGAAATACGTACTGAGGATACAAATAGGAATATGGTAAGGAGCTTTCTACTATTTTTAACTAATAAAATAATATGATACAAGAAAAACATTGATCTTCTAAAAAATAATTTTTATAATTTACACGATTATTTAATAGTTTGATAATCAGATTGTATTTATTTTTATTTTATTCCTATAATTTATTGAGAATAAGTTATAACGTTTAATTAAGATTTGAGATAATAATCAATCTTATTTTCAACAGCACCAAATTTAATCAATCACTTTACAACTTCCAGTTCTTCTTTATACTATTTGTTGGCATAGCAACTGCAAAAATGTGAAATGTCATAAAATAAACAAAAATATAATTTGTATACCTTTGTAATGATTAAACAGTTTTTATGAATTAGAAGATATTTTCGACATTTTAGATTATGTTTGTGGGCATATTAAAATTTAAAAAAATGGTATCTTTCAGTAATTAAGTGAAGTTCAACGATAACTTTGATACTTTATTTTGAACCCATTGTTTTTATACGTCATATTGACAATAACTGTACAATAACAAATATGAAATATTTAACGTGAAGTAGTTATACACCTGAATTGGATTAACAAAATTTTACAATAAAAATGTCTCAAGGAAAAGATAAAATGTCCGAAATTGACGATCATATCATGAAACGGTTTGACATTCAAAAACGTTTAGGAAAGGGTGCATATGGGATAGTGTGGAAAGCTATTGACAGGAAAACCAAAGAAGTTGTAGCTGTAAAAAAAATATTTGATGCATTCAGAAATCAGACAGATGCTCAGAGAACTTTTAGAGAAATAATGTTTCTTCAATCATTCAAACACCATCCAAATATTATAAAACTTCACAGTATTCACAGGTACGCTTTTCAAAATTGAAATTGTTTCAAATTGTGAACTTAAAAAATACCAGATGGCGCTTTTAACATATCCTATTTTAAATTTAATTTTTAGAGCAGCTAACAATAGAGACATATATTTAGGGTTTGAGTATATGGAAACGGATTTACATAATGTTATTAAAAGAGGAAATATATTGAAAGATGTCCATAAGCGATATATAATGTACCAATTATTAAAGGCAACAAAATATATTCACTCTGGAAATGTTATACACCGTGATCAAAAGCCTAGCAATGTATTATTAGATACCTTATGCAGGTTTGTTAATACCTTTTGCGTAGAAAAGTAATACTTGTAATACATTTATAGATGTAAAATAGCAGATTTTGGTTTGGCCAGATCTTTAACACAAATATCAGATGGATGTACCAATGATACCAATCCAACACTAACTGATTATGTTGCAACGAGATGGTATCGAGCACCAGAAATTTTAATAGCAAATCGAAGGTAATTTTGTATATAAAACATTTACAGTTTTCTTTATAAAATTTATTATAGGTACACTAAAGGAATAGACATGTGGAGTCTGGGATGTATTTTAGGTGAAATGTTAGCCGGAAAACCAATATTTCCTGGTACGTCAACTGTTAATCAAGTTGAGAAAATAATGGCTACAATTCCTACACCATCTCAAGAAGGTTAATTAATTAATATTTCTAAATTTCCTTTTGTTCATTGATATTTTTCAGATATTAATTTAGTATGTGTGTCAGGTGTAGGATCGTCGATGATTAAAAATGCCTGTTCTGTTCAAAAGATACCATTTAAAACATTAATAGGTACTGATATAGGCTCAGATTCCACAGATTTAATAAATAAATTATTAGTTTTTAATCCTAATAAAAGACTAACTGCTGGGCAAGCATTAAACCACTCATATGTCTCAAAATTTCATGATCAATCAGAAGAAATAGAAATGAATTCTAATGTAATTATACCTTTGAATGATGATATTAGATTATCTGTGGATGACTATAGAAATAAGCTTTATGAAATTATGTCCTCCCACCAAAATGCAAAACCTGTAAAAACCATCAATAAAAGTATTATTAAATTTAATGGGGAGAGTGTGATAAAACATGATATAAAATCAAAGGTGTGTAAAGATACAGAAAGATACCTTAAAACCAGATATCAAATGAAAGAGAAGCCCTATAACACACAATCAGAACCGAGATTAGGTCATACACAAAATAAAAAGACAAATACTATAAAGTCTGATTCCAAAATACCCAAACATTATATAACTTTTCCATCTGAATCGAATTATAATAAAGTGAATGGTGACACAAAGAAAAATGTTCAATCATCTAGTGAAGTACAAACAAAGGAGAAAATCACTCGAAAAAGAACAATGAATTCTAAGAGTAACATATACATGTCTTTCAATAGTTATAATCAAAATCATGGCATTATAACACAAACTGCTCTTATGGAACTGAAAGCCGCAGGATTCCGATAATAATTCCTATATTATTTTACAGATGTTATACTATATCAGTTTACACACAGTATTATGTATAAATGATCACTTTATGATCTTTAGGGAATTTGTAACAGTATTAATATTTTGCACGTGTGATATTTTCCAAATATACTATTTTAATTGTTACATTATTTTGTTTACTTCCTTTTAACATATTTAAGAAAAGTAAAAAAATATATACTTCATTAAATTACTGCAGTTTAAAAAAGGGCAATTTTTTAAAAAATTATGATGATTGACGAAATCTTAATACACTCTCAAAAGTGATAAACAAATACCAGAAATTAATGTTTAAAGCTTAATTTAGTTTTTCAATACCCTGACAAATTTTTGAACAGTATTCTTTTTTCTAGTTGTAGTACTGATTGAATCAATACTTTAAGTATTTTTTACATTTTAATTACGATATTTATACGAATATTGCAAATAATATTTGCCAAATTTTTCGTTTGCTTAACAGTTTCAAAAATATTAAAACTATGCCTTATGCCTTACCAAAATGTAAAT
This sequence comes from Melolontha melolontha, assembly GCA_935421215.2. Classification (NCBI taxonomy): domain Eukaryota; kingdom Metazoa; phylum Arthropoda; class Insecta; order Coleoptera; family Scarabaeidae; genus Melolontha; species Melolontha melolontha. The sequence continues at coordinate 112,681,648 of OW285236.1, read as the reverse complement.
TTCTATGACGCGGAATATGCGTATGTATAAATAAGTACTGGTGATGCACAATATGAAAATATAGTTATAATAACAGCTATATTTATGAAAATTTTTCGCCGCAAATGCCCACAAAATAATTTATACTTGAAAGGCAGTGTATTGTATAACTGTCGTTGACTACTATTTCAAAAATTTAAGAACATATTGTAAAGTTTATCTTTTCGGGTTCTTAAATAAAACTATCGATAACTTTAGACACACACTATATTAATAATAAAACTTATAACAATATAAAAACTAACTACTAACAATAAGCACATTTATGTATTTATATTTATGTAACTTTAATTCGCGACGATTCGGTATGGCATGGTATCCAAATCCCTTCTATATATGGGCCGCCGACCGTCTCGATTTTTCTTAGTCTGGGTCTTTCTGTTTCTAGATTAGCCGAGAATGCGCGAGAGGTATTAAACGTGACGTCTTGTTGGATGAGTCATCACATTGCCCCCTTCTTAAAAATTAAGTTTCGTCCCGAAACATGTCATGCTTTGGTTCCCTCAAACGATGGCGAAATCGACAGGTAGGGCCTTTGTTACATTGTGACGTGATATCGAAATAACAGTCCACGGTCTTATCTTGCCTGGATGGACAGGAATATTCAAGCCGGTATCGGCATACAAGTATGTCGGAAGATTACTTCTAACATGCTCCTTACAATTCTCCAGTCCAGGCGGTCCAATCCACAACCCAATTTTGGAACTGCTAATTTCAGAATATCTTGTAACATTTGTTCGCGTAAGTGGGCCAGGGCCTCCCATAAGGCACGATAGGTTGGCTTCAGGCTTGACAGTTCTTTCGTGACCAAATAAAATATGGTCTGTTCTTCATTTGTTATTTGGAGACTCTTCCCAATTGCTGGTCCCTGCTGCCTTAATTTTTCGATTCTGCAAAATCTCTTTAAATTCCCTGGCAATTCCTTTAGCCATTCGCAGGTCTCGGGCTACGCAATGAGCAAGCGCGTAGTCTGGCGGCACCGTAAATAAATCTTGCTGTTTCTCGATGGTCACCCCAAATCGAGCTTTTCTCGAACCAGAATACTCTCCCATAAAGTCTTCGAAGGTTAGTCCCTGGTATTGGCTATCCAATCAGCGCAAGTCAGCGGCTTCGTCATTATTGTCTCCAGAGTATGGGGCTAACCGATTAAAATGTACCACTCTTGGCTTAGTATGAGGTGTTCGCCTGATGCGGTATATTACATCGTTAATCCGCTTCAACACCTCGTATGGCACCTCCCAATTCTTTTGAAGTTTTGGAGATAGGCCCCGTCGACGTTGTGGACTATATAACCAAACCCGGTCGCCTTCATGGTAACCACTCTACTCGGCGTTGATGTCCTAGCTCTCCTTCATTCTGTCACTAGCATCTTGGATATTATGTCTGACTTGTTCATGGATATTATCTAGTCGTCGTCTGAGCGTGCTGACATAATCTTATCCGGCAAGATCTTCACCAGGCTTGCTCCCAAACTTTAAATCACAGGGCAATCGGAGTTCCCTCCCGAATAGCACGTTTGCTGGTGATTGGCCAGTTGTCTCTTGAACAGAGGCCCGATACGCCATTAGGAATAATAGTAAATGTTCGTCCCAATCTCTCTGGTATTCGGAGACCACTTTGGATAAGTGTCTGATCATGGTCTTGTTCATTCGCTCTACCATCCCATCTGATTGTGGGTGCAAGGGAGTTGTTCTCGTCTTCCGTATGCCCGAAAGTCCACACATCTTTTCGAATAGACTGGACTTGAAATTTCGCCCTTGATCGGAATGAAGTTCCAAAGGAACACCAAAACGGCTGACGAACTCCTTCACAATTACGTCTGCTACAGTTCCAGCTTCTTGATTTGGTAGAGCATATGCTTCAACCCATTTGGTAAAATAATCCATGACCACTATTATGTATTTATTTCCTTTGTCGCTTTCTGGAAAAGGGCCGGCGACATCTATGGCGATCCTTTCAAATGGGCTTCCTACATTGTATTGGCGCATGGGTGCACGTCGACGCCTCTGGGGACCATTGTTTCCGGCGCAATTAGCACACTTTCGGCACCATTCTTTCACATCTCGTGAACAATTCACCCAGTCAAATCTCTGGCGCACCTTCTCCGGTGTTTTATGGATTCCAAAATGTCCCCCAGAAGCACCATTATGAAGTTCTCGCAATACCTCTGATATCCTTTTCTTGGGAACCACCATTTGCATCTTCCGCTCGCTTCCATCGTGATTTTCGACCTCACGTCTCAGGAGATCGTCTTCCATGGTTAAGGAATACCATTGTGCCCAGTATGACTTCAATTCTCGCGAATGGGGAGCAATTTCTTGCCAGGTCGGTCTTTGCTCATTTCTCTTCCAAGCCCTGAAGACTGCAAGATCCGGATCAGCTTCTTGATCTGCGCGCAAATTGTCAGGTTGCCATTGGTTATCAACCATCAACCACGGTGGTTCGAAGAGCGTTGGCCGATTTGTCTTCGATTCGGTTGCAATGTCGACAGTCTTCTGGACAGGGCCTTCTGGAGAGGGCATCTGCATTTTGATGTTTGAGGCCTGCTCTGTGTTCAATTTCGAAGTCATACTCCTGTAGCTTCCCAATCGATCTAGCTACTTGACCCTCGGGATTCTTAAATTGTAAGAGCCACTTTAAGGCGGTATGATCAGTGCGGATCAGGAACTTCTGCCCATACAGGTACTTGTAAAAATGCTCAATGGTCTTAACTACTGCCAATAATTCTCTCCTGGTTACGCAGTAGTTCCTCTCTGGTTTGGACAGGGTCTTGCTGAAGTATCCAATGACCTTTTCTTGTTCATCTTGGATTTGAGAGAGCATGCCACCAATCCCGACGTTACTGGCATCCGTATCCAGAACAAACCTCCCAGATGGCAGTGGATAGTTTAAAACAGGTGCACTGATCAACGTACCTTTTAACAACTCAAAGGCCGCTTGGCATTCGTTGTTCCAAATGAATGCTCGATTTTCTGTTAGGCGAGTAAGTGGTTTTGCAATGTTAGAGAATCCAGGAACGTAGCGTCGACAATACGTGCATAATCCCAAAAAGCTTCTTAGCTGATGTTTGTCTCTGGGTACAGGCCATTTTTCCACAGCTTTTACTTTTTCTGGATCCACAGCAACTCCTTTTCCGGAAACCACATGTCCAAGGTAATTTACCTCCTTGCGGAAAAGGTGACACTTCTTTGGGCTTAATCTCAGGTTGGCATCTCGCAACCTCTGGAATACTACTTCCAAATTTTTCATGTGATCTTCAAAGGTCTTCCCTACCACAATCACATAATCGAGATATACCAGGCAGGTATTCCAAGACAGTTCCCTCAGTACAGTGTCCATGAGTCGCTCAAACGTAGCTGGGGCGTTACACAGTCCAAATGGCATGACTGTAAATTGCCAGAGTCCTGTACCTAAACTGAAGGCAGCCTTCTCATTGTCATTGGGATCCATTCCCACTTGCCAATAACCGCTCTTTAAGTCGAGAGTGGAGAACCATTTTGCTCCTGCCAAGGTGTCTAGCGTATCGTCTATTCTTGGGAGAGGATAGCTGTCCTTTTTGGTCACACTATTCAAACGACGATAGTCCACACTGAATCTGGTAGATCCATCCTTCTTCCTGACAAGGACCACTTGTGAAGCCCATGGACTATTCGATGGTTCAATTACTCCTTGGCCTTCCATATCTTGTATAATTTGCTCGACTTCCTCACGTTTTGCCAGTGGTAACCTTCTTGGTCCTTGTCGACTTGGACTTGCATCGCCGGTATTTATTTTGTGCATTACAATATTGGTTCTTCCTTTCGTACCAGTTTCAGTTTCAAAGACGTCTTCATAATGTTTGATTAGGTCCTTAACTTGGCTTTGTTCCTTGTTGCTCAATCCTTGACAGGCGGAGTCGATTATCTTGGACAATTTCTCAGGAACCTGCACGAATCCATTCTTCTTCGCCTCTATACGATGAACGACGGCCGACACTGGCGAACACCACCCCAGAATAGTACCCTTCTTCAATGAAACAGGGTAATAGTCCACATTCATCACACTTACCGGTACAGTTTTCTGAGTCGTAACCAGCATTTTGGCAACTACTATTCCTCGGCCTACCTCGTTATCATCGGTCTTTGGTTCCAACATTGTAACATTTCCGTCCAAATAATCACCTTCCATACACGCCGTCAAAAATGTCTCACTTCTTGCATCCAGAACAACATTCTCTGCAATAATTACTTGTACATTCCCACAATCTTTCCCATGAAGAAACAATTCCTCATTATTTATTTTTAAAGTGCCTTCTTTCATGCTTAACTGGAAGCCGTAGGTGTTCATGATGTCTAATCCCAAGATTATTTCTTCTTCTATGTCGGCTACGAGAACACGATGTCGGATTGATGTTGGTCCTATGATAAAGTTGACATCTTCACCTGCCACAGAAGCTGCTTCTCCTGTTGCTGTCCTAAGTCTCCATTTCCTAGAAAATAACTTTTTATTTCTGGGAATTAAATCGGGTCGCACGATGGTTTTCGTCGATCCAGTATCTAGCAAGCAATCATAGGTCCTTCTTTCCATAATAGCGTCCACATACAGGCCATTGGTTTGATGTTGCAAGGATGCGATTTGCAAGTCCCAAGGACTGCCCTTGGGACTTGCGGATTCTCAGCCGATTCTTTCTTGGTCCTTTTACCACATTTATTCTGAATGTGACCGTTTCTTCTACAATTCCCGCATGGCCGCGCGCTTTTATTTGGTTTGATCTGATTTAGGACTTGACTAACCACCTGCTCCATGAACTCCTCATTTTCCTGTTCGTCGACAGAACAGCCACGAGCATGGTTCCGAGAGGCTTGTTTTGCAGTTTCAAACTCAAGTGCGTACGCCAAAGCATCGATCGAGGTTTTCGGTCGTGCCAACCTTAATGCTTGCTGCGTATTAATATCCCGTACACCATCTATGAACGTTTGGACAGCTAGGTGTTCCATGAAATTATCTGGCGCCATCGGATATGCAAGTCGGACTAGACGAGCAATATCTGCCTCAAATTCCTGAAGATTCTCGCCTTTCTTCTGTGATCGATTCTTCAGTTGGGTATGGTATACTTGCTCCAAATGCGCATGGCCATATCTCATCTCCAAGCGTTTAATGAGTTGAGAATAATCTTTACCTTCCTTAGGAGGCAATATCTGCAAAATATCACTAGCATCACCCCTCAATGCTATGATTAAAGCAGTCGCCTTCTCGACAGAACACCATGCGTTTGCTTCTGCGACCGCTTCGAATTGCGTCAGGTAAGTTGCCCATGACGTCTTTCCATCAAAGGTTGGTGGCTTGATTCTGGTCTTTGAAATAGCCACAAGTTCTTCTTTTATTTCGATGTGCCGTGGTATAACTTCTTCGTTGACCTGCTTGGGATTAGAATGACTCGTGGTAACGGGTAATTTCATCTGAGTCATTATTGCCTCTAAAAGTCTAGAATGTTCTCTAATTTTCTCCTCTACAGTTATGAAAACCTCTTCCTTTAATGCTTCTGATTTTTCCTCTAGTCGCTGTTCTAGAACTTTCTCCACTTGTTCCAGACTTTTTCCGAAGCTTCTAGAATTTTCTAGTAATTTCTTTTCCAGATTTTTCTCGAGGATTCTAGCGGTTTCTAGGTTCCTTTGTTCCATCTGGACTTGCGAGTTGATTAGACGTTGTTCCAGAGTTTTCGAATTGTCTATTAGTCGTCGTTCCAAACTTTTTGTTGCATTTGAATTTGCGCATTCACTATTAATCGTTGTTCCATATTTTTCGCACTATCCGGATTCTTCTGTTCCATTTGTTCTAGAGTTTTTGCCAAGTTTCCAGAAGTTTCCAGGTTCTTTTGCTCCATTTTAGTTTGTGAATATTAGATTGTGAATATTAGACGCTGTTCCATGGTTTTCACACAGTCCAGATTATTCTGTTCCATTTGAATTAACAGCAAATTCATGTCAGCATTGCCGCCTGGAATTTGGAAGAAGTAATTCTCTGGGTCTTCGCCTTCTTGGATCAACATATTTCGAAGCCGTTGCTGGAGAATTGCCTTTTTGCCGGTTGTATCCTCATCCCTCTCCTCTAATTCTCGTTTTAAATCAGTCACTTTTAATTCCTTCAGTTTCATTCTATTAGCCATCACGATATTTAAAATAACGTCTTTTCGCACTGTATATTTATTTAAAGGAATACTTAATTAACACTTAATTGTCTACTTAGTTCGTTATTTATTAAACCACACACCTGCACCACTGTAAAGTTTGTCTTTTCGGGTTCTTAAATAAAACTATCGATAACTTTAGACACACACTATATTAATAATAAAACGTATAACAATATAAAAACTAACTACTAACAATAAGCACATTTATGTATTTATGTTTATGTAACTTTAATCCGTGATGATTCGGTATGGAATGGTATCCAAATCCCTTCTTCGACGGCTTATATATATGGGCCGCCGGCCGTCTCGATTTTTCTTAGTCTGGGTCTTTCTGTTTCTAGATTAGCCGAGAACGCGCGAGAGGTATTATACGTGACGTATTCTTGGGTGAGTCATCACAATATTAAGGACACCCAGCATTCACGACCAGAAAGCAAAGTACTAAAATTATGCACAAAATTATTCTTTAAACATAAACTACCGCAAATAGTCGTAATTTTGGTTTATAGGTACATTATCGACCATTAAAATGCTTACATTGTAATCAAAGGTGCCAATACAAAACTATCCTGGCTAAATAAAATTTTCTTATTCAGTGCTCCCCCAAACCTCCACATTGGGAAGTATGTTATCAATAGAGTTGTCAGATTTTCCCCACATTCCAGAGTCCTACTCGGTATAAGTTAATATATACATACGAACGTTTTCAAAATACATCGGGTTTTATAAAGAACACGTGTTCGTATGAAATTACAACTCAGTATTTTTGTTAATGTATACAGTCCGATAAAATTTAAGTAGGTATTAACAAAGAAATTACTTATTAAAAGTTTTATTTTTTTTTTACGACACAAAAGAAAAAATGCGAATTTGAAGACAAACAGATTCATAATATGCATATAGTATATATCTACTGGCTCTGTAAAGGGACAGCTTTTATCAACTTCAAGAAACAACCGAAAAGTGACACCACAAATTCCACAACAAACACGGGTTCCACTAGTAAACAGACATATAACCAAAAGATTGTGTGTTTTAAATGCAAAAAGAAAGGTCATTTCATGAACAAGTGCCCAGGAAAAGACAGAAACAACCATAAAAGTAGCAATAATGCGTTTAGTGCAACTTTTTTAAACGGAAACTTCAAGAATACAGAATTTTACATTGATTCTGGTTGTAGTACACACTTGACAGCAAGAAAAGATTGGATGTTAAATATTCGTGAAAAATTGTTACCAAAGATAACAGTTGCTAATAACAGTTCGTTATCAGTTGAATGTGAAGGTGACATAGAAATGAACACCTTTGTTGACAAAAAGAAGTTTGATGTAAAAATAGAGAATATTCAATACGTTCCAGGTTTGACAACAGTCAGTACCGAGATATCAAAAATTATCTTGGTCAACGATGGCCATGGGGTGAAAAACGTCTGTCTTAATTTATATCATCCTTTTGAGAAAATTCGGATGAAATTTTCAGATTAAGTGTCATGCTGACGTTAAAATTTGTCAATATATTAATCTTAATGTCAGTATGACACATAACCTGAAAATTTTATCAGATTTTTCTCAAAAGGATGATATAAATTAAGACAGACGTTTTTCACCCCATGGCCACCGTTGACCAAGATAATTTTTGATATCTCGGTATTACAGTTAATTAAAAGTGGAAATGATGTTATTTTTCAAGAAAAACGTAATATATACAACAAAGAAGGTACATTATTTGCAACAGCAGATTTAGTAAATAATGTATATCGATTGGTTTTCGAACAAAAGTGTGGTTTTCTTCATCAATAGCAACTGCAGTGACTAGTGAGCCATGGCACAGAAGATTTGGACACATAAACAACAAAGATCTAAGCTTGATGAAAAAAGGCATGGTTAATGGGATGAATTACAAAGAAGATTCTGCAAGACGTGTCGTATGTGAGGTCTGTTGTGAAGGAAAACAGCCATTCAATCATACAGGAAACAGGGCCTCCGCTACATTGGAAGTTATCCATGCAGATCTTTGTGGACCCATGGAAACGACATCAATAGGTAGGTCGAAATATTTTTTTATTCTTCAGGATGATTTTACAAAGATGAGTTTCGTTTATTTTCAAAAGAATAAGGACGAAACATTTGAAAATTTCAAGAAATTTAAAATTTTTGTAGAAAATCAGAAGGGAATAAAAATTAAAATATTCCGAACAGATGGTGGTGGAGAATTTTGTAGTAAAGAGTTTGAGAGTCTTTTGCTGAAGAATGAAATCATCCATCAGAAATCCAATGCATATTCCCCACAACAAAATGGCACTGCTGAACGTCTAAATAGGACAATTATCGAAAAAGCCAGATGTTTACTTTTTGATGCAGGATTAGAGAAAAATTTTTGGGCTGAAGCAGTTAATACTGCGGTTTATTTGCGAAATCGTTCGGCTGTTACCGGTTTAAAGAAGACTCCAATTGAAATATGGACAAACAAAAAACCGGAAGTCAGCAATCTACGAATCTTTGGAAGTGAAGTAATGATGCACATTCCGAAAGAAAATCGTCGGAAATGGGACAAGAAGTCAAAGAAGACTATTTTAGTTGGTTTTAGTGAAAATGTTAAAGGTTATCGTTTGTATGATCCCGAAAAAGGAGATGTAATAATAAGTAGAGATGTCATTATAAATGAAAAACTTAAAAATGAAATTGACATAACATATAAGATAATGAAGAAATAGTCTCAGACATTGACGAAGAACAACCTCCTAGTGTATCAGAGGATAATGATGACAAAGAAGATGCTGTTTATGTGCCAAAAATGACATCAAGAGCACCCACTACAACTAGAAGAACAGAGAGGCAACAAAAACCCAAGAAATTCGATGATTACATCACCTATTTGTGCATGGACAATGATAGTGATCCGATCTCTGTAGAAGAGGCATTATCGAGGCCTGATCGTAACCTCTGGATGTCAGCTATAGAAGAAGAATTACAATCCTTTAAAGAAAATGCAGCATGGGATATTGTGGACACTCCTGACAGTGGTTGTGTAGTGAAGTGCAAATAGGTATTCAAAAGAAAAAGTGATAGTTCGGGTAAAGTGCGATACCGTGCAAGACTAGTGGCAAAAGGATATACTCAAAAATCAGGAGTAGATTACAATGAAACTTTCTCGCCAGTTGTGCGGCACTCGATTTTAAGACTTTTGTTTTCACTCTCAGTCAAGCTGAATCTAAACATTTTTCATCTTGATGTTGCAACGGCTTTCTTGAACGGTGATTTAGACGAAAACATTTTTATGATGTTACCGGAGGGTTTGCAATTAGAAAATAGTAAAAATAAAGTTTTAAAACTTAAGAAAGCCATTTATGGTTTAAAACAATCATCACGCTCATGGTACCAAAAAGTTGATGATTTTTTGAGTAATGCAGATTATAAAAATCAGATTTTGAGCCTTGTTTGTATACTAAGATGAAAGATGGTTTAAAAACTATTGTTTGTGTATATGTAGATGATTTTTTTATTTTCTCTAATGATGAAATTGAGTCAGAAAATTTAAAGCTAGAATTAAATAAAGCATTTAAAATTAAGGACTTGGGACAAATAGAGAATTGTCTGGGTATGAGAGTAAAAATAGATAAAAGTAACAGTATGGTAACACTAGATCAGAAATCATATGTAGATCAATTGTTAAAAAGATTCAATATGACAGATTCAAAACATGTTAGTACGCCAATGGAGATAGGTTTACAGTTAAATATGGAAAATGATAATTGTACACAAGTATTTTACCAACAACTAATTGGTAGTTTGATGTATTTATCAGTTATGATCAGACCTGATATCTCTTTTGCTGTGAGTTACCTTAGTCAATTTAATGATTGCCATACAGAAACTCATTGGAAACATGCGAAACGCATATTGAGATACTTGCAGGGAACGAGAGATACGGTCTGAAATTTACTAGAGATAATAATTATCTAAATGGTTATGTTGATGTCAGTTGGGGCAGCAGTACCTATGATAGAAAATCATATACAGGTTTTTGTTTTGTTTTCTATGGTGGGCCCATTACGTGGGAGAGCAGAAAACAAAGCACTGTTGCTCTATCGAGCACTGAGGCGAATATGTGGCAATTGCAGAAGCCACAAAAGAAGCAATTTATTTGAGGAGTTTGTTATGTAAATTAACGGGTATAATTGATTGTATAACTTTATATAATGATAATATGGGAGCTCAAAAGTTGTCAACAAACCAGATCATTAATAAACGTAGCAAACATATTGATATAAAATATCATTTTATTAGAGATGTTATAGCTGATAAACATGTAAGGTTGGTATATTTAAAGACAGAAGATATGCCAGCCGATGTTTTAACAAAGAGTTTGAGTAAAGTAAAACATGACAAATTCATCAATGAATTGGGTGTAGTTCACGTGCACAGTAAAATATTGTTGAACACGTAGAAAAACTTGGAGAAAACCCACATACATCAGGTTGTCGTTCATCAGTTCAAACAAAAGTATCTTCAAGTACCGTTCATATAATTTTGAAGCGTCGTTTACATATTGCTATGGTTTTTTCCTAAAATAATATTTAAAATTTATTTAAAATGAATGTACCATTATTGTGGGATAAGTTGTATATTTTTGAAGATGTTATTGTAAATGTGCTAAGATAAAAACTAGTTTTATTCGAGGCCGATGTGTTCTTGAGGCCTAAAGAGTGAGACGTAATTCAGATATCTTAGGTGAAGGTGTCTTTGAATAAAATATAATTAAATATATTTAATTAAACCGGTTAATTGGTTGAAAAATGTTTTATTATTGTAGTAGAGTTGTAGAGATAATTCTCGTTATTGTTTTTGAGATAAAAAGCACCTTTTTCTTTGTCTCCAAATTGTAAGTAGAATATTTTTTTTATGTCGACATAAATTTAAAAATCAGATTATATTAATTGTAGTTCTATTGTTTTGGAACAAGTAGGAAATTGTTTTAAATAGTAAGAATAAATAATAAAGATTATTATTAGATTTCTATGTTATAAAATTAGAATAAATTGAAAAGTTTGTCGTTTGGAAGTCAAGGGTATTTTTTCGTGCGTTTGATGAATGCGCATGTGAAAAGGTTGATCGTGTATCAATATATATTATACAGTCTGGTTCTCTAGGAAGGAATTAAAAATAAACTTTATTATTTTTAAATAAGTTGTTCGGAGTATTAAGAGGAAGTTTTAATCCACTTAGCGGTCAAATATACAGTGGATATTTTTACCTCGTTGTATTATTGTAAAATACACAATCTTTATACTTTATAAAGATAGTTTTTTTTATTAAATATTCATTTAAATTTTATCTTGTACTCGTTTCATTTCATATACCATTACTACTCATTAATTGAAAATAAGTAACTCATAAAGTATATAATAAGTCAATATAAACGTTGTGAATTATTTACTGGCGCCAGACTTATTGTAGAAATAACACGACTTTCCGAATTGGAACCCGAGAAGATAGAAGTCTCATATTTGGAAATCAAAGCCTGAGTAACCTAGTTGGGAAGATTAGTTGTGGATGGTGGCACATTTAATCTACAAACCACTATTCATAGCAATATGTATCCATACAAAGTATTGATTGTTCATATCTTACCTAAAGATCACACTACTAGGCTTAATTATTGCAACTTCTTTCAAAAAATTTAAAATAATGACAAAATTCTTGATCTAGGTCTTTTTACTGATGAAGCATGGTTTCATTTAAACGAGTTTGTAAATAAACAAAACTACAGAACATGGTTTATAAGCAATCACATCGAAATTCCTTTACATCCTGTTAAAGTTGGAATATGGTTAATTGTATCTCGTCGTAGAAAAATAGGACCAATATTTTTTCACAATAACAATTTTTAACTCAAGTGCAACGAGACGAATTCAATGCCCCCATTGAATTCGTCTCGTTGCACTTGAGTTAAAAACTGTTATTGTGAAAAAATATTGGTAAGTAACCCCCTTTACTTCTAGCAAAATGGGGCTACTGCAAATACAACTCGTGAAAATTTAGGGCTTTTAGAATATTACTTCCTTCATCGAGTTATAAGCAGAGGTGTTTGGCCAGCAAGGTTACTCTGATAGATTTTTATATTTTTCGATTGCTAAAAAATTAAGTATATAAGACAAGAATGAATAAGTTGATGAATACAATTACAATTAAATGTAATGAAATAACACCAAGTGTATTTATTGCAGAATATTTTTGATAACACCTATTACATTATGCATTCAACAGAATGGTGACCATTTTGATCATTTGTTATAAATTATAATAATTAAAATTTCTACAAATTAGTTTATTTACCGTGGTTGTTTGATTAATATTCCATCTTTAAAGTTTTCTTATTAAATAAATGAATAATCTAATTGTACTTGTTATTAATTTCATAATCATATTTCTCGACGATAAATTTTGACAGTGACAGGTAGATATTCATAAATAGAAGAAATTAATGAACAACTAATTAGATTTTCTTCGTTTTGAAGCACGTTGTATAATCAAGTCACAAGTTATAATTTTTGCAAAACACTTCAAAAATGACACCAAAATTTTCAAAGCGAGAAGAAATTTGTAACGGTAAATTTTTACAATTTGTTGTCAAGTAATCTTTGTCAACTTTAAATCAGTTTATTAGGACATTTGTGTCGTTAGAAGTCAGATTTTAATGCTAAGAGTGAGCAGGGTTGCCAGGTTGGGGGATTTTCCCCTAAATTTGGGGTATTTTAATCGCCCTGGAGGTGGATTTGGGGACACTGAAATTTTGGGGGATTTCTTGGAGGTATTTTTATATTATTCTAATGAAATTTGGTACCATAACTTGATTAATCTCTTACCGCATTTTTAAGGCTGTTAAATATTAGTTACTTTTGTTTACTTTTAGTTATGTATTATTAAGTAGGTATTATTAAGAATACAAAGTTGGTAGTACTGAACCAACAAGAAAGAAATGATGATAAGACATAAAGAAGAGTTGTTGTTAAGTTGTGTTTGTGTGTGGTTTATAAATATTAAAATGTAAAATAGTTTATATAATAAACAATAAATAAATATATAAAAGTGTATTATTTAAAGTTACAAACATTAACATGGTAGCAGAGCGTAGTTATTAAAAATATATAAAAGTGTTAAAAGTTAAAACAAAAAATTTAATATAACAAAAATGGCGACGTATATAAAAATAGATGATGTAACAGTACCGATCTTTGATGGTTCCGATTATACAAAATGGAAGCTACGAATATTAAAATTTTTGCAATTTAAAAAATGTAAAATAGTAACTGAAAGAGAAAGGACTGCAACTGAGAATGCAAATGAATGGGAACAAATGGACATCAAAGCAACGAACTACATATATAGCGCTATCTCAAATAAACAATTAGAATTAATTAGTGAACAGGAAACCGCCTTTGAAATTATTAAAAAATTGGATGAAATTTACAACAAAGAATCGACAGCATTACAAATGATCTGTAGAAGCAATTTAGAAAATATCAAATTAAAGGAAGAAGATGACCCCGAAAATTTTTTTAACAAATTTGAAAAAGCAACAAATGAATTGAAAGCGGCTGGATCAAAAATCAACGAGGATGAAAAGTTAAATTATATGTTAAGAGCACTCCCAAAATCATTTAGCCACCTGGGTGATTTAATTGATGTTTTACCCAAAGAAGAAAGAAATGTAGAATATTTAAAAACGAAAATCAAGTTAAAATTTATGAATGACAAAAGTGACAATGGTGAAGATAAAGAAAAAAATACAAAATCAAATGCATTTGCAGCGGGTTCGACATCACAACGGAATCAAGGTTGTTATGGATGTGGTAAAGTAGGTCACATTCAAAGGAACTGTCAACAAAAATATCAAACAAGTTTTCAAGGGCAACATAATAATTTCAATCGTGGTGGCCGTGGTCATTATCAAAATTTAGGACGTGGAAATTATGGAAACTATCGTGGATATCAAAATGTACGTGGAAATTTTAGTGGTTATCAAAATGCAGGACGTGGAAATTTTAGTGGTTATCAAAATGCAGGACGTGGAAATTATCGTGGTTATCAAAATAGGGGACATGGAAATTACAGTGGGCATCAAAATTCAGAAAGTAGAAATAATAGTGAATGTAATAACTTTTATGTGACAGCAAATACTTCAACAATAAGTGAAACTTGCATCGTCAATCCAAATGAAATAAACTGGTTATTAGACAGTGGTTGTACCGATCATATTATAAACAATGACATTTATTTTGAAAGTTTTGTGACATTAAAAACACCAGTGAATGTAAAAGTGGGAGACGGTCGCATATTGCTAGCGACAAAAATTGGTCAAATAAAAGCTTCATTTCCTGTGTACAATAAACAAGTGGTCATAAATTTGAATAATGTATTTTATGTAAAAGATATGAAAACAAATTTATTAAGTTATTCAAAAATTACAAACAATAATAAAATTATTTCTTATGGAAATATTTCAAAAATTTATAATATGAACAGTGAATTAATAGCCATAGCAATCAAAAAGGAAAATCTGTATGAAATGAAAAGTTTTATTGACAATAATAACAGATCAGCATTTGCAAATACAACATGTAGTGAAAATAAATTAACATTAAAAGAAAAATGGCATCGAATGTTAGGACATGTAAATTTTAATTACTTAAATGTTCTATGTACAAAACAACTAATAGAAGGAATTCCGGAAAAGTTAGAGGGTGATTATTTAAAATGTGCGGTGTGTATTGAAAATAAAATGAAAAATTTACCTTTTGGAAATAACCGTAAGAGAGCAGAGGACATTTTACAAATAATTCACACAGATGTAAATGGCCCACACACAACAAAAGGAAATCAGGGAGAAATGTACTTTCTATCATTTATAGATGATTATAGCAAACTAGCAAAAGTGTACACCATGAAATCAAAAACACAAGTTTACGATTGTCTGGTAGAATACGTAAATCTTGTTCAAAATTTAACTGGTAAAAATATACAAGAATTAAGATGTGATAATGGAACAGAATATATGAACTCAAAAATTTATAACTTTATCCGTGAAAAAGGAATATATCTAAACCCGTGCCCACCATACGTGCATCAGCTAAATGGAACAGCTGAACGTTTTAATCAAACAATTATGAATATAGCTCGGTGCTTACGAGCTGAGGCAAAGGTGGATATTAAATATTGGCCGGAATGTGTTAGAACGGCTGCATATTTACATAACAGAACATTAGCAAACACTACTGAACAGAAAACTCCTTATGAGATATTTTTTAATGAAAAACCTAGTGTAAAAAATTTACGACTGTACGGGAGCAAAGTTTTCGTTCGTATACCTGAGGAGAAACGAGCATCAAAATGGGATAAAAAAGCTGAAGCAGGCATATTATTAGGGTATACAGATGTGGGATATCGTATACTTGTAAATGATAAAATAAAGATTGCACGACATGTAGAAATTATTGAAGAAGAAGTTAAATGCATTGAGTTGGTTAACAATGAGCAAAATGAAAAGGGTCCAGATGAAGATGATGAAAGTTTAGATGATACTAACGAGGAAGTGGATTTAAAAAGGCCTCAACGACAAAGAAAACTTCCTTCAAAACTTGATGATTATATTATATATGTAAATTATTGCAATGCGACAGTACCGCAAACATTTAAGGAGGCGATGAGAAGTATAGATTCCATAAATTGGAAAAATGCAATGGATAACGAAATAAGAAGTATTCAACAAAATTACACATGGGATTTGGTACAACAACCAGAAGATAAAAATATATTAGATGTGAAATGGTTATACAAACGGAAAAGCAATGACAGTTACAAGGCTCGATTAGTTGTAAGAGGTTTTCAACAGCAAGAATTAATTGAACATACATATTCACCAGTGGCAAAAATGCAAACGTTAAAACTATTATTAGCATATTGTTGTAGGTACAATTTAAACATTGATCAAATGGACGTAGAAACAGCGTTTTTGAACAGCAAGATAGAATACGAAGTATACGTTAAACAACCTGAAGGATACGAAAAGGGAATTAACCAAGTGTATAAATTAAAAAAAGCTTTGTATGGTCTAAAAGAAAGCCCACGTGCATGGTATGAACATTTTAATAATTATATTACTCAATTAGGATTTAAAAAGAAATAATTACGACTACTGTTTATATGTTAAAAATTCAGGTAATGATTCAATATATATTTTATTATTTGTTGATGATTTATTAATATGTAGTAAAAATAAAAGACAAATAGAACAAGTTAAAATTAAGTTAGCGAGTAAATTTAACATTAAAGATTTGGGCAAAGTAAAAAGTTATATAGGAATTAACATTGAATATAATGATGTAGAAATGACTTTAGATCAGAAAAGTTACATTGAATCTTTAGCACAAAAATATCAAATAAAAAATTCAAAACTATATGATACGCCTATGGAAATAAATTTAAATTTAATGACAAGTAAAATAGTAGAAGATAATATTAAATTTAGAAATTTAATAGGAGAATTGTTATATATTGCAACAGGCACCAGACCTGATATATCATTTTGTGTAAATTATTTAAGTAGATTCCAATCAAGTTATAATCAGGAGCATTTCAAATATGCATTGAGAATTTTAAAATATTTATATAAAACAAAAGATTATAAATTAACTTATTTGAAAAATGAAAATATTAATATAATGGATTGTTACGTTGATGCTGATTGGGCAGGCGACATAAATGATAGAAGATCAACATCAGGATTTGTAATTAGATTATTTGGGAACTCAGTTTATTGGAGATCACGCAAACAGAACTCTGTAACAAAGTCAAGTACACATGCGGAATATGTAGCATTATCAGAAGCTGTTACAGAAGTAATTTTTATGAAGGGTATCTTAGAATCATTTAATATTAAATTCAACAAGCCTATAAATTTGTATGAAGACAATTCTGGTGCAGTAGTTATATCTAAATATGGAAATTTATCAAAGAATTCAAAACATATAGAAACTCATTACCATTATGTAAATGAAAATTACTTAAATAAGACTATTGATATTGTTAAAATTGATAGTCAGGATAACATTGCTGACATATTTACAAAGTCTTTGAGTAAGCAAAAACATTATAAATTTAGATTTTTATTAAAAGTCACCCAAAAGTAAGGAGGCGTGTTAAATATTAGTTACTTTTGTTTACTTTTAGTTATGTATTATTAAGTAGGTATTATTAAGAATACAAAGTTGGTAGTACTGAACCAACAAGAAAGAAATGATGATAAGACATAAAGAAGAGTTGTTGTTAAGTTGTGTTTGTGTGTGGTTTATAAATATTAAAATGTAAAATAGTTTATATAATAAACAATAAATAAATATATAAAAGTGTATTATTTAAAGTTACAAACATTAACAAAGGCAGTACAATAAAACTTTAGTGTCTGTCAAATGTATTTGTCATTCTCCATATTGCAGTGGCATTTAAATGTTTACCAAGGAATTTAGACTTTTTGATCCGAGAAACCCATAAGTGATTTTCTGTAAGTTCTAGAAGGCAAATCGAATATAACAAAAATTTATGAATTAATAAATTGTAGGGACCCCTAAAAATTAATAAATTAGCTGGCACACGATAGCTTTCTAGAGTAGAAGCTATATAAAAAATAATTAATCAATGATGGGAAGAGCTTATATTACATTTTGTCGAAGTCAAAGACAAAGAACGTTGCTATAAAGCATGCAATGTTGGACGATAAAAACAATTTTTATACATGAATTTCTTAAGTATATTAAAAGATGTTTCGAATATTAATAAATTATTTCAAGCCGGAAGTAAAAATCCTTTAAAATTCTTAACAGATTAAGTAAATTTATTGAAAACATTGTTATGCTATTTGATTCCACCTCACTGTTTATCAAAAATAATTCCTAGAGACTTGTTAAATTTTAGTGTTAGCGAAAATGTGATGGACACAAATTTAATAAACTTTGGATATACTTTCAATAAAATGGATAATAATAATTTACGCTTGATTCGTAAATAATTTTTAACTGATTTATAAGTACACACAAATTCAGAACCGAATTCCCGTTGACATTAATATTTTGGAAAAAGAAATAAACAGTTTTGCCCCAGATAAAGCCACTTCACAATTTTACCAACCCGACATAACGGATATTGCACCACATTTTAATACACTTTGTGGAAGTGTGGATTTGGTTGTATCCGAATGGAGAATGTTACCGTTAACTCCATGGACAGCTGAATCGCAAAATTGTGAATCATTTAGGGAAGAAGTTTGTGAAAATAAAAATACAATAGGTGAGTTAAGATTTTTGCATGTTAGCAATCCTGCGTTATGAATGCTAAAATTGCCATTTTCAAATGCAGCTGTGAAACGAGCATTTTCCTTAGTACTTAAATATTGTAAAAAATATGCAGAAGAATCGTCTGAACATTAGCAGTGTAGATACTTTACTTCAAATTAGGTATTACCTCTCAGAAATAGGTGGCTGTATCAATTTTAATCGATCTAATGAAATGTTATAAAAATTCACAACCGAAACTATGTACAATTGTAAAGAAAAGGAAGCAAACATTTTAACATTATTTGCGGATGGACATAATGATATCCTAGATTAGTTTTACTTGTACTATCTAATATTATGCGCAATTTTTGTTTTCATAATCACTATATAAAATAATCTAAAATTAAATGTGAAACTAAACTAATTTATAATCGGGATTTTAATAGTCGTTAGTCGCAAAAATTATTTACAAGTTCATAATATACTATTAATTTAAAAAGTTATTTGAATTTTTTTTAAACATTTAATTAGAATCATTAATTACATTTGATTTTAAATTATATACTGTTAAAAAAGATTTGGAGGATTTTTCGCCATTTTTGGGGGATTTTACGACTCATTTCGGAGGATTTCAAAATTGTCACCTGGCAACACTGAGAGTGAGACGCACCGCGTATTGAAGTGTTAAACGTTGCCCAGCTTAGCGCAGCAGCAGTGTTGCCAGCCCTACCGATTTTTCGGTAGATCTACCGATTTCGGATAATTTCTACCGATTTTCAACATAATTCTACCGAAAAAATAAAAACTGCCAAGCTATTCGTCTAAATCAGAGGCTCCCAAACTTTTTTTTCTCATAGACCACTTTGAAAGTTTTGCTGGTTCCGGTGGGCCCCCTGCAGCTACATTTCTACCATATTCCCAAAACTCGACAAAAAATGTGAAGATTAGATCTAACTATGGAAATTTGCGTTGCGGCTGAGTTATTGGTTAATTAATTAATTGATTGTGCTGTGAGTGGATGCCAAAAAAGTAAAGTTAGCCAATCAAAAAAGTAATTCCATCCAACTTTACTCCTTTGACATTTACTCACAGCACAAGAAACCAATCAATTCTCACATATTTTATTTAGAAAACTCCCCATTCGGAGTGGTAAAAATAAAAAGAAAAATAGTATATTTCCTTGTGTTGTATTTATTCAAATATGTAATTATTACACTATTAATTATTATTGTTATCATATTACATTGTAATATGATAACAGTCGTAATATAATTAAAATTAAATATTAATAACGTAACGTAACTTCTACAATGACAATCACAAAATAGTCATAATTTTAGTGGGAGGAATGTACTTGATGGATTGACAGCAAATTATCAATATTTGGCTTCAGTTTTGTTAGGAATAACCGCAAATCTCCCCGTTCTGTGATATTAAATCTGCTCCTTTTTTTGTTAAAAGGTTTGTAACGACACTAAAACGCTATCAAAAGCTTTCTCGCAATTCCCCACAGTTCAGGATATTTTTCGGGTATTTCTGCCTGCAGCCAAAATGTTTGATACCCTCTTTTAAATTCACCTTCAGTTCCTCATTAGTGCTAAGCTCGAGTAGCTCCTCTTGTAATATCACATTCTCCACTTCCGTTTCATCAAGTGGATTTATGATCCATGGTGGTATTTCCATCGTCAGAATATCTTCAAATCTGATTTTAAAGTCATCATGCAGGGCAATTAAATGTTGAACGTATGTGTGAATATCCCCATCAAGGCATTCTACCTGTGACAAGTTTGAAAACTGGGAAAATTCGTGCCGACTAATATTTTGCTTCATAAATTTCAATTTTCCAAGAAAAGTTGAAATTACACCCTTTGTTTTTATTAAATTGAGGTTGTCCCCTTGTAAGTTAATGTCATTAAATTTTTTGAACAAATCTGTCAAATACGCGATGTCTGCTTTCAAATTGATCAGGTTTTCTTTTAAATCTGGATCTTTACTTTCCAGAAACTCTAAAACTGATTCAAAAAGTGAGAAAATCTTGTTAAACAAGCACCTTTCGACAACCAGCGTACTTCAGTATGTAAGAGCAATCGTTGGAAGTCTTCATCATTTTCATCGCACAATTGTGCAAATAAACGCCTATTCAATGCATTGCTTCTTATTTTGTTAACTGCATTAATCACAAATTGAAGCGATTGGTGCAATTTAGCACTCAAATTTTTCGCTACTAGGTGTTATCGGTGGATGACACAGTGAATTGCAGTTACCTCTGGTATAATTCTTTTAAGATGGCTTATAAACCCACGACATCGCCCGGCCATGGCAGGAGCTCCATCTGTTGCCACCGAAATAACGTTTGTGAATGGAATCGATTTTTCCTTAAAAAAATCACTCAGGACATTAAATATTGATTCACCTTTAGTGTCCGTCTCAAAAGTTTTCGCGAATAATAGCTCTTCATGAATTTCTTCGTCCATAACAAATCGAACATCTGCCAATAATAATGCTTCATTACCAGGCAAAGTTGACTCGTCCAGTAGAATAGAAAAATGAGTTGTTTGCAGATAATTACACAAGAAACTTTCAATATCAGAGCTCATTTCATCAATACGTCTTTGTACAGTGTTGTTACTCAAAGGAATTCTTTTGAGTATGTCAAATGGAGATTAGTGCAGACCAGTTTTTAAAACCTCTTCAACAGCGGGTAAAATTAACTGTTCTCCGATGGTGTGCGATTTTCCAGATTTCGCTATAAGTAATGAGATATTGTAAGATGCCCGCAAGCCATCATCGTTACTTTCCGACGTTGAAGCGAACATACTGTGCACGATGGGTCTCTTTTCATATTTTTCCTTCAATGTTTGAAAATATTTCAAATCTTTACCTATTTTATCAGGATGACACCTTCTTAGATGATCTTCGAGCCTCGATGGTTTCATAGAGTCATTGCTCAAAACTTTGTTGCATAAAAGGCATATGGGCAATCGCTTGTCTGCCTTTGATGGAAGAAAATCAAATTTTAAATAATCAACACTGTACTGTCGACATTTCTTCTTAGATTCAGCCATGTTTCGTATCAGTTACCTACCTGTAAATAAAAAAAAAACTTTGTTGTAGTAATCTTAAGGCGGTCTTACTTAACATGATATGGCTATTTTAACAGGATTAATTGATTATTGCAATCTAATTATTAAAAGCAATAAATCGCTAAGATCAATAATTGAGTTTTATGAAAACGGCTGAACCGATTTTAATGTAATGTAAAACATTTCTTCATTAATTATATTTTGATATATTTCTGTGAATTCGATAGAAAATACTTGTATATAATATTTTGATATCAAAGCTTCGTGATTTTAATTATTTATTTATTACTTTGATGCACGTGTATATAAAGACACGTACAATTTATGAAAATATATTTAATTATTAGTGAACCACCACACAGTCGGGCAATAAAAAAATTACTAATAAAGTAGGGACAAGAAGTTCAACTACCTATATATCTCCTATCGCATGTTGGAAGAGATTTCTTTTAGGAATAAGCCTCACCTTTTGTACCTACGTATTTTTTTGTAATTTGTCCATTTTTTGTTTACTTACGTGTACAATAAATTGTAAAATAAATAGATAAATAATAAATAAAATAAAAGTATGTATAACAAATAGGCAGGTAAGTACTTACTTTTCCGACAGTGGCAAACACTAACATCGATTCACTTTACTTTACTTTTCTTTTCGAAATTCGGGAAACAAATGAGTAACGTTTATCCGTGGCATTCGTATTTATATTGGTGAAGAATCAAACAAGTTCATGCAAGATTGCAAGCACACACACCACAAGTCGTACTTCGTCCCTTTGCACGTCTGAACAAGCATTGTGGACGGCGGCAGCGATTTGCAAGTCTCGACACGTTGTACTGAATATGGAATATGCAAGTTTTTACAAGTAACAGTCGCTGAGCTTCTTAAAATATTATCAGCCTACATTGATAGGTGAATTCAAGCCAACATTTTAGTTCTTCACTATCGAAACCAGATAAATTTTCGTGGACCCCCGCTTACGAATTGTGAACCCCCATTTTTTTGTCACGCCAACGTAGACCCCCGTCGAGTCTCCCGTGGACCCCTGGGGGTCCACCTGGACCACTTTGGTAATCAATGGTCTAAATTGTATACATATTAAATAAAATAATATATATATATATATATATATATACACGTGTGTGTGTTGTTTTTACGGCGAATCGACAATGTATATTCATATGTCAGAGTAAAAAATTTGCCAGTATGCAATACTGGCAAAAGTGGGAAATACTCTATCTGGTCTTGCGGAATTGTATGGTTCAAACGACCCTATCGCCCATCTGATTATATGAGGCTTAAAGATCTCGTTTGGTTCCCAATCATTTCTAATCGCCCTCCAAGAGGTGATAAGTTGATTGATATCACAATCATCCATACGCCCCGAACCTAGAAAATGCACTTCCAGAAGATACTCTAAAGTTTCTTCCACGGTATTGGCACCCTTCCCATTCAGTTTATGTATGGATCTAATGGCATTGGAGGATCTTTTTTCGCAATTTCTTCACAGAATTTTTTCCAGGCCTTCCTTTTGCTCTCTTTGATTTTCTGATTATATTTATTGAGGAGAGCTTGATAGGATTCCCAATTACCTGTTTTCTTCGCCTTATTAAATAATCGACGAGTTTTTTTTGTTAGATTGGTCAGCTCTGTGTTTCACTAAGAGACCCGTCTTACTAATCAACGCTCTCTAAGGGGGCAGTTATTATCATAGCAGGAAGAAATGGT
The DNA here is from genome assembly GCA_935421215.2 of Melolontha melolontha. Taxonomy (NCBI): domain Eukaryota; kingdom Metazoa; phylum Arthropoda; class Insecta; order Coleoptera; family Scarabaeidae; genus Melolontha; species Melolontha melolontha. The sequence goes on along the minus strand of OW285236.1, from coordinate 112,658,303 downwards.
CCATTGCCATCATGAAACGGCAAGCCCAGCTCCTCGACATTCCCTATTCTAACAGGGATATTTCTAGTTACAGCTGACAGGTCTTCCTTATAAAAACCTCAGTTGGTTCTCTTAGAATTCCTGTATAGTCTGGGTTCCGTTATATCTATTCATAATGAATATACGCATGATCAGAGAGCGACGATTCATCGGCTACATTCCACCCCCTTACAATATCCCGTACTCCCAAAATGCACAAGGTTAATCTATAAGTGATTCCCTGCTTGATGGTTTAAATGTTATTTTATCACCTTGATTCAGACAATCAAGTTCACTATCACACAGATAACTAAAGAGGGATTTGGCTCTATAATTATTATCCTTGCTGTCCCAAGCCTTATGATAAGCATTGATATCTGTGCCGATAATCACTTTGAAGTGGTTTGAACTAAAAAGAAAAAGTATAGTGGGGGACAGACGCTGAGGCAGTCAGCCTTGTGCATCTGATAGGTGCAGATGAGGGCAAACGACTATTAGTAATAACATAATACGATATTTTCATACAATTATTAATCTTATTATTGATCTAAATTACCATTATATGTATGCGAATAATTATAAATAGTGACAAGAAGAGTGTTTCCTTTTTTTTTGTTTTTGAACCCGAACCCTGAGCATCTATAAATACAAAATATTTAATAAAGAGTTCATTGCAACTTCCAGATTGTTCTTACTGATATGTGCTACCAAGACCTCAAGATCAGGCCCTGGTAGTGCTGACGAGTCAATGGGTAGATAACATGTCCACAGTGCATATCTCCATCCGAGAGAGGCATCACGTCTAGGTTAGCTCTGAACTGATACAAGTTCTAATTTTAGTGTCCGAGGCACCAACCAACCCCCAATCTGTAATCCTCTCACCTTACCTCCACTTATCCAAAGTTCCCGAATGAAGAGGACGTCAATATCTTCAACCAACGCTCTTTGGTCAAATTGTCGCTATGGCTGTTTTCGAGTCCGTGTAGATGACTGCATAGTAGTCGTCCATAAGACTGGAGGATTCAAACCTCACCGCCTTTTGCGCCCATCCATGATAATCATCGGGGCCTATTGTATAGGAACTATAGTAGCCCTTAAGCGCTGCTTTATATCTCACGCCCAAACTAGAAAGCTTTGTGTGCTTAGGTACTTTCTCCTCAGGGTACCCCTAGCCGACACGGTTTGCTTAACGGCACCTGTTGGCTTAGATACTCCCTGAGGCGCTTTTTGGAGGAAGGGGGGGGGGTCTTATTTCGCTCGTATCTACCCCCTGTTTCTTCAACTTCTTTAATTTCTTTCTTTCTGCCCCGGAAAGATGTCTTGTTTCCTTGCGTACACCTTCTGCTTTCAACAACGTTCTCATTTTCAGTCCGTCGTGTTTCAGTTTTTGTTTCTGGAGTTTTTTCAGTTTCCATTATCAAGGGAGCCCCAGTAGACTTTTCAGGGTTTGAATTCTCTTTAGACTCCAGCTTTTTGGCTTTTGTTTTTATCTCGTTTCATACTGTCCCCACGAGTACGGAAGAAGTATTGAGTCAATGTCCGCAGAGCTTCCATTACAGGCACAGGGCGTAAATATAAGGGGGTGTCGCCTGATGCTCCCAGGAAATGTTCAATACCACACATACCCCAGTGGCAATTCGGCTCTGAGTACGTTGCCTGACGCCGTAGTTTGGGAGACCGGGGACAGATTTCGCTAAGAATTTGAAGGTTTCTAGGCCTACCCACATCGCTTATGACCGCCACTAATCAGGTCTCCCAAGAGAGACCTGACCGTCTCATTATCCGCCACCTAGGGACGCGCCTCGTGGGTAGCTCAACCCCCGCGAAAGAGGTCCGCGAACCAGGGAGTATAAACTAATTTAACTAATCAATAGAGTGCGAAAATTCGGTCGGCGTTCCATAAGCGTACAGATGGATGTATGTATGTTATATGTATGAAGTGCAGTGTACATCTCATTCGGACGTGTTTACCTGTACTACAGTATTTTATACGTTGTATAGAAGTAAGTCGCTGTTGAAAAGGGTAGTGATTCACGTTTCATAAATTAGATTTGACTATTTATTTTAGTTACCTACTATCAAGCTCACGACTCTGGTGCGCCAACAATATTTCGCACTCTACTAATCAATAATGAATGTGTTTATCTATAAGTGGGCAACAAATTAAAAAAATGTTTTTCCTATTATTTTACTTTTTTAAGTTTTTTTATAATAATTTAATAATTATACAATTCATTAATTAATAGATTCTGCCAACAAATAAATACAAACTACAAATTTTTGACGTAGCTTTTAATTAGTTTACTCCACCTATGTTAGATGACGCTCTATTGTATCTAATTTATTTCATTAGGTTGGCGAGTGTTGTTTATTTAAATGATTTACTAAAAATGTAACTGTATGTAGTATAGCAAACGCCAATTAAGTTGGCGCGAGGAGGGGTAAGTTCGCGTAGGATTAAAAGTAGTGGGGAGATTTGTATTTGGTTTTACATCAAATGTCAGATAATTCTAACCTCTGAGCGTGTATCACTTTATGATCCCCTAGCAAAGACATTATGTTCCGTCAAACGTTAATGACAAATGTATTCTCACAATTACTTGAGTAGTGGGGGTGGATGTTTTTAAAAACAGCTTCTGCGCATCCCCTCCTCGCGCCAACTTAATTGGCGCTTGCTATAACTGTGTAAAAATGTAATTGTAGAGTCCAGTGTTGTTCCGTCTACCGATTTTTCGGTAGATATACCGATTTTTCTACACTTCTACCGATCTACCGATGAAGCCATCATATCTACCGATTTTTAAACGAATGAGAAAAAAAAATAAAATTGTGCTAAAACTGTTTATATTCATGTAAATAATACGTGTTAATGTCAATATTTATAGGGTTTTTTTTTTAATGTATAATAAAGAATAAAATACAATATAATAAATTACTACTATAATGGCATTCATCTTTAATCTATGACTATAATAAATAGAAAATTAAAACAGGCAAGCAATTTTATGAGTAGGGACAGTAATAAAAGCTACTATGGATTGTAGTCGATATAATGCTTGAATTCAAAGGCAACAATTATGTATGTCGGTAGGTATTTATTTGCACGCTTCTCAAGCGCTCTTTATTCTAAATAAAGGGACTATTCTGGTTAAAAATTATCTTAAAGAAACATTGTTTTTCAAATAAAAATACTTATTTCCCCGAAAATAATTATTTCAAAATACTACAACAATGAAATAATCCTTTTCATTCGAACAAATGAATGAATGAAATAAATACAACATATCATTCAATAATGAATAAAAGCGATATCTATTTGGTTATTTGCTTATTTCTATGAGTTTAAAACAGTGGGGCATCTTGAGTGAAGGGTTTGTTTCTGTTTTTGCATTTAAAATTTGAAATCAGTATCCTATATCGGTTCTAGAAGAACACATACATAGGTGTCACTTGATTTTTTAAAAAATTAAATACCTAGTGTTAAAATATGGGTAGTGACAGTGACTGTGAACAAGATTTGGAAGATTGGGAAAAGCTGGAAGACTTTGAGAGATGGCTTTCAAGAAGTAAAAAGGGAAAAAATTTTGCAAGATGTAAGATCTGCAGTAAAGACATTTTTATTTCTAGCGGAAAAGATTCTCTAATGAAACACAGTCTTTCGATAATTCATAAACATACAGCAAGGATGATACGCAAACAGCCGCGTTTAACCGAATTTTCAGCAGGTATGGCAGAATCGGCGCAAATAAAGAATAATATTGCCGAAGGTATGATTATTTAAATGATTTCATGTTTACAATAATTTTAATTATCTTGGGTTTACCCGAGATTCGCTTGTCTGCATTTATTGTAGAACATAATTCGTCATTTTTGGTAATGGATCGTTTGCCAAAATTAATAGCTAACATTTGTCCCGATTCAAAGATTGCTCAAGGCATATCGTGCGCCAGAAAGAAAACCACAGCTATTGTTCGAAATGTCATAGGTGCTGAATGTTTCGAAAATATATGTGAGGATATTAAATATAATAAATTTTCCCTTAATATAGACGAGTCTACAGATCGCTCAACGATAAAACATCTTTGTCTCGTCGTCAGGTATGGAAAAGACAATTTAATCAGAGACTGTTTTTTTGCTCTTGTGAAATTAGATAGTGCGAATGCGGAAACTTTATATAATCATGTTATAAATACATTTGTCTCAAATTCTGTTCCTGATAAAGATAATATGATTGGCTTTGCTTCTGATGGAGCAAATGTAATGATGGGAAGACATCATTCCGTTACAACATTACTAAAAAAAGATATACCGAATTTATTTGTCATGGAGTGCATCTGCCACTCATTTCACTTAGTTGCTTCATACGCATGCGAAAAATTGCCAAATTTCCTTGAAAACTTAACAAGAAATATTTTTAATTACTTCAACTCTAGTCCAAAAAGAATCAGCGAATTCCAAGAGTATCAATTATTTTGCAATGTTAAAATCCACAAAATTTTACACCCGTCCCAAACCAGATGGTTATCGGTTGATTCAGCTATTAAACGAATTCTAGAACAATACAATCCGCTCAGATTATATTTTACAACTGCTGTTGCAGATGGCGATGTCTTAACAGCTGAAAACATACTCGATCATTTAAATAATCCGCTAACCAAAGTCTTTCTATTATTTCTAGATTATGTTTTGCCACTCTTTAATAGTCTAAATCGTGAAATGCAATCAGAATCGCCAAAACTTTACACTTCATATAATAGTGTATCTAATATTTTTCGAACAATTTGTGACTGTTTCTTAAAACGTAACTATTTATTATCTACACAGCATTAGAAAACATTGAATTTAAAAATCCACATAATTATCAAGCATTAGAAGATCTGTATTTAGGAGCAAATGTTAGAATTTATCTAGAAGAAGGTAAATTGAGTTCAGAACAAATTTTAATTTCATTGACCCCGAGATAGTAAAAAGCGGAACTATAAGTTCAATAGCAGATATAGCTTTACTTTTTCCGAATTTAATACCACAAAACGAACTTGAAAATTTAGATAGCGAATGGAGGCAATTACGAAATTACACAGAACGCCAAAATTTCAGCACAGATATGTTGGAATTCTGGGCTAGTGTCAGGGCAATAAAACGTGGTGATGAATCGAATGTCTTTCCATTATTATGTAATTTTATTCAAAATTTGTTGTGTTTACCACATTCTTCCGCAAATGTGGAACGAATTTTTTCCTCCATCAATTTAATGAAAACTAAACAACGTACTAAATTAAGCACGGAAACAGTCACAGGACTTCTTCATAGTAAGACATATATAAATAAAAATAGCTGTTTCGATTTTAAAATAGACAAAAAATTGATATTGAAAATAAATGAAGAAGCATTAAAAAATATACCTGATGACGTATAGAGTTTATTAACTATTACACAGGTCTACAAAATTAAACTTTTTGACAGATGCTTTTATTTTGAAAACTGATTTTATATAATTTTGATAGGCTGATTTCAAAAATTAACATTTTTAAGATATAGAGCGCTATAAAAAAAATTTACGTGATAGAGCAAAAATATGGCGTTTTTTTGGAATAAGGGCCCCCAACAGTGGCGGCTGGCGCATAAGCGCTGCAGTGCTGCAGAGCTCCCAAAAAAATGGGCGGGCAAACCTGTATTAGTTATAACTAGTTTTCTTTTACATAATTTTTCCGACATTTCTGATGTTTATAAAAGCGTAACATATTGTTGTGAAAATTCTCCCCCTGTATATCAAAAAATTTGCATATTTTTCTACATCATCCGTAGAGGACATCAAACCCTACAATTTGACACCTCAATCATCAAAATCCGATCAGTAGAAGCTGAGATATTCGCTTCCGAAATTCCAACACTAACGCCGGTTATATATAGTATATTATCAAATAATATACAATAGGCGACCAGTAGAATAACCAACCTAATTCGCGCGATCGCTCACTTGTTCCTTATCTGGTCCACACGTACGTGCGCTCAGAGCTCTTTCAAACACCCGCGCGCACCCCGCTACCCCCGCGGCCGTCTTAAACCAATGCGTGATTTTACCAGGCATGTTCGCTGCATTTAGACCAGCGCGGAGGGCGATATGATTCGGTATCTAAACTAATATTATAAAGAGGAAACATTTGTGTTTTTGTATGTATGTTTGTAATGCTTTCACACAAAAACTACTGGACCGATTTCAAAAATTCTTTCACCATTAGAAAGCTGCATTTTCACTGAGTGACATAGGCTATATTACATGTTCAAAAAAAAAGATATCCCCAATAAAAATGCATTAATGTAACCCAAGGTGTGAAAAAATTAGTCACAAAAAATCTGCCATCGCGTACGCTGCGGAAACTATTGTTGATAGAACAAAAAAATGTTCTACAGTATTAGAGAACGTATTAATATCTACAAAAAAGTCCGCGAAACCATATGTCCAACTACTGTAGTTATGCCACTATAACTACTTTTTTACATTTTAAAAGTTAATAAAAGTGCCGACAATAATCAAACCATATTATCCATACCTCTGTATTATTTCTTATCCTAGTAAATGATATTTTATTAAAAACCATTTCAATACCAGTAAAATACTTTTTAAATTATTAAAATCGGACATTCCATTCAAAAGATATAACGAATTTAAAAATGTCAATCTAAAGAAAATAATGTTATAATATAATGTAGTAGTATAGCGATGGCCATATTCATTTTGTTTGTAATAAATTGACAATCGAAAAATTATATCTGGAATAAGAATAGTATTGGCAGAAGGAATTTAATAACAAGTTCAATGAGAATGAAAAGTAATAGGAAACAGGCACAGAGAAGCTGTTATAGAAAGAAGTTAAACATAAAGTGATATAAAATCCAAAAATTAAGGATCACAAGAAAGGAAGATTAAATATTTAAGAGAATACACTCACTATTGTATTTATTCAAGGTAGGATCGAAGAAAAGACAACATATCCGATACAAATTTTATTAAAAGAATTTAAATAACACTGAGATATTTGAAAGATGACGTTTTTGAAGTAATTTCGACAATGTGTCAAAAGCCAAGTGACAGGAACATTATTAAAATAGCGGGTTACATTGTTTATAAGTTATGTTAAATTAGTAAATGGACTAAACAGATTTAATAAGCGATGAGCCACCACCAGAAAAACGCAAACGTCCAAATAACAGCAGATTTAATCATCGAATTTCGGCTTTAGAAGTGTGTGATGTTATTCTAAATTGTGCAAAAGATCGATTTCATTTTAAAGAGCATCTAGTAGTGGCGTCACTTTTTTTTCGGAATGCTTTGGAGAGTATTGCAGTAAATTTCCTGAGGACAAACTCACTTCCGCATGCTCCTATTATCCCACCCTTGATAAAGAAAGATTACGAACTGAATTGTCTGTTATTTACTCAAGAACTGATCTATAAAGGCGCACTACTTCTTCTAAAATTTTTAATAAAAAACAATCTGGGAGATACGTTGAAGGAGACTAGAAAATTATTAGAAATTGTAATAACAACTCCCATGACAACATCAGAGGCCGAACGATGCTTTTCAACAAATCGAATTAAGACGTTTCTCAGAAATTCAATGACCGAAGATCGTTTAAACATCTCTTTCCATGCTATCTATCAAAAAAAAGTTTATCTCCGAAATAGACAATTTTAATGACAAAGTGATAACAAAATTTGCAAATCGAAAAGAACGTAGAATAGATTTAATTTATAAGAAATAATTTGTTAGTAAAGTAGTGCTTAGTGACTCTTATTTTTTTGTGTGACAATTGACAATCGTTCCAGAAATACATTACTTCAGTGCGGAAGGCGAAGAAAGCACGATAAGATCGATGGGAGACAACCTCTTACTGCCCGTGCAAGGTAAATTTTTTTGTAAAACTTGCAGAACACTTTAAAATTTTTAGCACGAGCCGCCACTGGCGCCCAAACATATACAAATTAGCAAACAGCTTTCAAACATCAAAATGCTTCATATATATTTACATTTTTATTATATTTACTAGTTATATGATACTATTAATAACTATTATTATATGTATTTTAGAAATTAAAATTGTTTTCATATAACAGGTGTTCAGAAACATTCGAAGTCAAGTGGGCTCTGAACAAAAAATCGTATATCTTTACTTAAGTATCTGATTTGTAATAATTATTAAATGTCAACTGTTGTCTGTCAAAAATCAATCTATCTCAGACATGACTTAATATTTCAAGGACTACTTTGACTTCGAATGTTTCTGAACACCCGTTAATTGTCTGATTTTAAACTAAGGTTAAAAAAATCTACCGAATTCTACTGAATTTTCACGAACCATTCTACCGATTATCTCAACAGGTCACGGAACAACCAGTGTAGCCAACTTAGGGATTTTCCCCCTAAATGTAGGGGTAAAAAGATTGCACCAGGGTTTTTTTAGGGGGCAAAATTGTTTAGGGATTATTTTAGAGATAAAACAATTTTATGAAAGATACATATTTAAATTGTTTGCCCTAATTTGATGATATCTGGTGGTGTATTTCACACTATAGTCTATAGGATCTAGCAACGCAAAAGCTTATAGGAACGCTTTTGTATTTTGTGCCAACAGCTGCTATCCTTGTTCTACTTACGCTGGTTGTATATCGACTAACAAGTCTCCTCACGTCCGCTCCGCTGTAAATCCCCCCTATTGCTGTCTAACATACGAGTCGCGTCTCTTCAATTCTTATAGTGTTTTTGTTTACTATCCGCTAAATTAAATTATTTATCAATCAATATTCAATAATAATACTGTTTCTAAAATATCAGATAGCCAAGTAATGCCGAAAGTGAAAGATAAAAGATATTATCAAAAGTACATCAGAGTATGGGAATCCGACGTATTAATGAAAGGTTTGTCTTACATTTTATTAAAATTTTCTTTTTTATTCCTCATTAATGTAATAAAAAGAAAATCTTTCATTTTAATTTTTAATTATGACACATACTATTCTTTGTATTATTTTATAAAATTGATTCATATGACCGGCACAATTATGAACTCGACGAAAGAATTGTATAAAATGTCTTTATAGGCAACCTCAACAGCAGTCATCAATCGCAGATGTTTCAAAGTTATTTGAAAGCAGGTCTAATATAATTTTATAATTATAATAAGATTTTTATGATTTCTCTGTTTGCATCGTATGCGAGATTTAGAATGCTTATAATTTAACACATTTATAATTTAGACATATTTAACTTACTCTCACTAGATGACAAGGGCGGATTTAGCTTTTCAACATGGGGGGGGGGGGGGGGGTATTTCATAGAACCACATGTTTAAAAGATATTGTCAATTACCTATGCATTTAGATGGGTACGCTTTTCCTTGAATGAAATATCAAATAGAAGCGTTTAATAAAACATCCATAAGTGAACTGAAAAAGTATATCTTTATTATACATCTTCAATTTGAACATTCAAAAACTAAAATATAAACGTCTTGAAAATAAAATAACAGACAAAGTAACATAAATATAATAAAAAATAATAACACAACAAATATAAAAAGTAACATTTACAGCACAAAATATTAATAAAAATTATTATGATACAATTAAGACTTATTAAATAACAAAATCTTTAACTCGCCTTTTAATTCTCGCGAACGTGTCAATAACATTGTTTATATTAATGAACATCCCTATGCATATGCATAATAGCTAAACCGCACAATCGTTCCTCGGTCATATTACTCCTCAACCACGTTTTTAATCTTTTTAAAACAGAAAACGATCTTTCCGCTGAAGCAACGGAAACAGGAAAGGTGAGTAGAATTTGTAGAATAATTTTTATGGATGGAAAAAATACCTCATTGCAAGATTTGTATAGAGACTGAGGGGAATGAGGGGATTCAGTTTTTTCAAGATCGGTAAATCTATTTTTCCATATTTCGAATTCGGCTTTTAGGTTCAACTCAAACAAGGAATCGTTTATAAAGAATGGTTTTATAAATAATATTACTTTGTCTAGGGATTCACATATTTCACTAGGACTTAATTTAGAAAAAACAGTAGGAAAGACATATTTAAGTTTAAAATGTTCATAAGGTCATTATCAAAGCGGGATTCCAAATCTTCGATAATATATTTTAATATTGGAATGTATGTGTTAATTCGGTAATATATGCCTCGCAATTTGTTGTTACTACATTTGGTCGATTTATTTGCCTGTTATTCTAGGTTTAATTACATCTATACCTAATTTTTCGTGGAATTTAGAAATGTTTTTAAATAATTCAGAAAAGTCTTTATCTACATTATTTCTTTTATTTTTTAATGTTTGTATGACCTGATTTATCATATCGGTAGCTGTGGCCCTATCAGTACTAGTGCTCTGTAATATTTTACTTAAATTAATTGTAAAAGACAAAATTTCAGACAGGGAGAAAACTGTTACAATGAAATTAGTTGTTAATATCGAATTTTTCAAAATATTTGCTTTGCTAGACGATTCTGTATCCTGCCAGTTTGAAATGACAACTAATGCATTAACTATTAATTCTAAGGACTCACAGAATCGAAATATGGACTTGTGCCTTTCAACCCATCTTGTCTCACAAAGTTTAATCAAGTTTAAATTCCCAGTTTTTTTTAAAACAACACATCTCTTCGGTGACATGTTAAAAAATGAGATAATCTTTTTCATTGTGCCAATACAATTTCTAACACTTTGAACTTTACTAGTTTTTGAAATAGACAAGTTCAGCGCGTGGTTGTAACAAGGGGACTTAATTGCGTTTTTAAGATAATTTTTTAGTTCTTTTACAGCACCATTTTGTTCCCCTAACATGACATTACAACCATCGGTTCCAATACCAATGCAGTTGTCTAAATTAAGTGAGTAGGTACCGTTGTAATGTATGAAAAACTGTAGTCGCTAAAACTGTACCGGATAAGGTGGGTTCCAATATTTGTAAATCTTCAGTTTCATAATTTTCTTTATAGCAGTCAATAAAACTTTAAAATCATCACGTATTTCACCAGAAAAGACGTACCTAATAAACAATGACATTTGGCTTTTATTAGATATGTCAGTGGTCTCGCCAAATATAACACTGTAAAACCGTACCTCATTTACGCGTTTGATGATGACATCTGATATTTCTTGGCCAATTATGGAGATAAACTCGTTTTGAATTGTTTTGCTGATGTAAGTAGATCGTGCAGAAGATGTTGTTTGATGCTCCTTTAAAATTGGATCTCCATTTGCTCTGTATTCTAAAATGGCCTTAAAGTTTCCATAATTAACAGGTGACTTTTCAGAAATAACTATATTTCGTTCTCCTTCGATATTCTTATTGGAATTAATGGCCTCAAAATTAAATCCATCGTCCCGGTGCGACCTAAATGCGATATTTTGTCGTCCTAGCAATATTATACCTTCAATAATTGGTATTAATCTTTTGCGATTTTCTAACACTTGTCTTTTCCTATCCTCGTCTAACAAGTTTTCAATAGATGACTCTGGGTTAGCCATTTTTTCTAGAAAGAAATTAGCACGTTCGACTGCTTCTTGGTGGTATCGAAAATTTTGGTGACAAACTAAATCTCCATCTTTTCCCAATAGTTTTGAATATTTATCAGGTGGTGTCTTTACTAGTTTGTTTAACTGACTTTGCTTGTAAAGACCTCCAGACAGGCGCGGCTCGTGATGACGTATTTGGTGGTGCATATACAATGATGCGAGTGCTTCGTGTATTCTCGTGTACTAACTGTAGCGTTCTTAGTATACACCGAAAACACACGAGGCACTCGTATCATTGTACGTGCACCTCCAAATACGTCATCACGAGCCGCGCCTGCTCCAGGTTTAGCAAACAAAACACAAAATTTACAAAATAACCTTTTCGACTATGGGAGTACGTCAGCCATTGAAAAGTTTCAAAATGTTTTCTAGATAAATAACTTTTTACATCCTTTCCCTTTTTATTATGAATGCTAAAAGGATATTCAAAATGTTCTATAATATTTTTACTTTTTAATATGGCAACCTTTTCGGTATCGCTTAATTCTTCCAATTGAGAATAGGCGCCAATATCTACACCATTTTTTTTGGAGTTACAAATAATGGTATTATTATTATTTGTATTAATGCCATCCTCTAAAAATTTGCTACAAGTTGGATTATCACTCCGATCGCTCGTATTTAACTTTGATATTTTCATATCTTCTTGAATTGGAGTACCTTCATCTTTATCGGCCTTAGCTTTTTTATTTATAAAATTAAAATCCAAGAAGGTTTGCCGCCGTTTACTCATTGCTGCGAAATAAAAAATATTATGAGTTTTAGTTTATAAAAAAATGCAAATATGAATATTGTGCCGGTTTACATGATATAATTTTTGCTCTTACCTTTCTCTTGATTTGATTTTAGCTTACAGATTAATCAACACACAGGCACATTTAACAAGCAACGAGTCTTAACATCTTAACTAGTCTACTGTCTAACCAGCCAGGCTATCAACATGCAACACGTTGCATGCGGGCAAACGGCGGACGGGTGTTGCGGTGGTGTAACAAACACCCCCGCAGACCCCGCATCTCGGGGGGCCCGGCTCGCCAAGGGGCCTACGTAGCCCGGGTCCCATTCGAAAGCTTTGTAGCAAGTTTTGCGTTTCATATTTCATAAAAGTTATTTTCATTTTTATTAGAGAATGATTATATTTTTAAATCCCTAATCCCTGCCCCTGCAAGTGACCGAAAGTTGCAAGGAATAAGTAATACCTACATTAGCATTTATTACACCGCACAACACCGTAAAAAAAATTCTCGCTCTGCTGATTGTTGAAAAGGAGCCCAGAATGCAATAAACGTCATCTGGTTTCCAAATGTCTAGGAAGTTGACCATTCTCTGTATTCTACGCCGGAGATGTCGTAAATTATTTATTTAAAAAATTCTCTCTTTTCGGCATACCTTTGTAAGACTGTTCAGTACGAGGTACGAGATTTCCTCACCCGCGTAAGGCAAGACCGAACGACCCGAATGTGTACCTGTCATCGAGACGCGGCAAAAAGCATTTGGTTATATGTACCTATGCGTATATAATTTTTATTTTTTAACTAAGTACGGTTATGTTTTTCTTTAACTAATTACGTTTTTGCTAGTGTAAAATTTGAATTCATGGGGGAGGGTAATTACCCTATCCCCCCCCCCCCCCCGTAAATCCGCCCTTTCTAGATGAAGAGTTTTGCTGAGCCTGAATCTTTTTTTTCTGAATAAAAATTTACAGGCTTGTCAGTGCTCAACTTTTCTCCTTCTTGAGATTTAGGATAACTTCAGAAAAGAATATTGTGGCTAATAATACTCCTTTGATTTTAAATGAGAAAAAGTTTTCTATTTGAATACTAAATTAGACTATTCAAACCAATGTGGTATGGTTAATTGTAAAACTTTGGGTGATGTTCTGCTATAAATACATTGAGGTATGTACATGAGGTATATATGTATTATAGTATATGTATAAATTAATGTATATATTAAGTAAACAATTTTCCAATTTATGATTTTCTTTCAAGGTATTTAATTCATTTATTTTCTATAGGATGGTGATGGTGCAACTACTTGTATAAATCTGTTTCATTGTATAAATAATTATCTAATGAATACTGATGCTGAAATTATATATATATATTTTTTTAATGATACATTTGATTTACAGATTGGATTTCACCAGATCCCACGGATGACAGTATGGCAATATGCAAGTACTGTAGAACAAAGTTAAAAGCTCACAGAAAGGACTTAATATCTCATGCTAAGACCGAGAGCATAAAAAAGCAGTTGAGACAGATAAGAGCGCAAAATCGTGCACAAAACTTACAACTATATTTAAACCGATTTGCCCGGAAAAAAAACCAAATTGCTGAGTTGAAATTAGCGGCTTTTATTGCAGAACATGCTTCTATACAAACTGTTAATCACTTGACCGAAATTTTACCGCTGTTAGATATCTATTCTGAAATATTATCTAAATTAAAACTCCATAAAACAAAATGTGCAATGATTATAAAAAATGTGCTCAGCCCTTGCATGCTAGAAGATTTGATGAAGGAGGTAGGCGACTCGGCTTACTCTATCATTGTTGATGAGAGTACAGATGTCTCGACCATGAAGATTCTTTGTGTGATGATACGTTTTTTCTCAGTTTCGCAAATGAAAGTCGTAACTACTTTTTATCGAATAATTAAATTAACCGACTGTGATGCGAATGCCGTATGTGGCGCTATAAAAGCTCAATTAGAGTATGACGGCCTCAATCTCCAAAATTTAGTTGGAATTGGCATGGATGGTGCAAATGTGATGGTAGGGAAACATAAATCTGTGGCTGCTCTTCTGAAAATGGAATTGCCAGATCTCATTGTTGTAAAATGCGTCTCTCACTCTCTGCATTTATGTGCGGAGCACGCGGCCAAGACACTGCCTAGACAATTAGAATTCTTGGTTCGGGAAATTCACAACTGGTTCTCGTATAGTTCTAAACGCATTGAAGAGTACAAAAAATTATACGAAACAATTAATAATAACCGGAATGTTAAAAAAGTGCAAGGGCTTAGTGGGACTCGCTGGCTGGCCCGTATTAATGCTATAAGTACAATACTTGAATACTAGATCAATGGACAGAATTAGAGCAATTGTTTTCAATCGCTAAAAATCGAGACAAATGCTATATGGCTGCCCAATTGCATGATATAATGAAAAGGTTACCATTTAAAGCTTATTTGATTTTCTTGAAAAATGAACTCAAAACTGTTACCCAATTAAATCAGTTATTCCAAACTGATCAAGTGGAGCCAGTTAAGTTATGTGAGGATCTATTTTTACATTATAAAAATTTGCTTCAAAAAATAGTAGTTTCAGCTCAATTACAAAACGTACATGACGATGTACTCACTAATTTTAATTTCCACCCTTGCTTAATGCATACATCGTCGATTTATTTAGGCCATGATTTTGAATCTATCGCCCAACAAATTGATCCAACTGATTTACTTGGTATGAGAGAAAGATGTAAAACCTTCTTAGATACTTTGGCCCAAGAAATCCAAACGAGATTACCAGAAAATTTATCAATTTTAAAAATGATGGCAAACCTTCATCCGAAAATTGCAACGTCTCAAGTAAAACCTAGTCTCAAAGAAATTCTGGCAAAAATATCCAGAACTGTTTATGGTGTAAAGCAGGACATTGAGAATGAGTGGTGTCAACTACAAAATAAAACATGGAGCAATTTGTCAAGCACAGACGAATTTTATGCTGAGGTTAGCGAAGATAGTGATGCAGGGAGAAATAAACGGTTCAAAAATGTAGCTAAATTCGCAACAGCTTTGCTCTGTGTGCCTTTTTCGAATGCAAGTGTGGAACGCGCATTTTCCATTTACTCAACAATAAAAAACAAACTAAGAAACAAATTATCACCAGATATGTTGCAGTGTTTAATGATGGTTAGATATACGTTACAAAGACAAGGTTCCTGTACTAACTTTAACCCTACTAGAGCAATGTTAAATAGATTTAATTACATAATGTACGATTTTAAAAATTGTAGTAAAGCTACAAACAGTTGTGTTGTAATGGAGGAAATATTAGAAAATATGGACTTTGTTGCTTAATTCTAAGTCAGTCATATTATTATATACAGAGCCTTCATTATTTGTTGTAACATGATACATATGCAACCAACATTACAGATTGGTACTACTCCTATACAAATATTCCTAGTTCAAAATAGTTTGACAGATGTTTTTTAATTGAAACGTAAGTAATTTCTTGGAATAAAAATAAATTTTAGTTGTATGTTTATTCAATTAAAACACTAGTGTTTATTATCATTTTAATAGCATAAATTTTATTTACAGTTAATAATGAAAAAATTGTCAATTTTGCCTCTGTACAAAACACATTTTATGAGGAGCTAACGTACTGAAAGCTTTTTCACAATAACATATTTATGATAAATGTTGGAAATGATGACTATTTTGTTGCAAACAAATATTCACCCTACGTTTTAAATTTTCAAAAACATTATGTAAATCATTCTGCGTAATGTTATTTATTTCATGCACAATTGCTGCTTCTAGTTCTTGTAAATTATGTAGTCTATTTCTATATATCCTATTTTTCAAATGTCCAAATAAGTAAAAATCAAGCGGAGTAAGATCGGGAGAACGGGGTGGCTTCTAGTTCTTGTAAATTATGTAGTCTATTTCTATATATCCTATTTTTCAAATGTCCAAATAAGTAAAAATCAAGCGGAGTAAGATCGGGAGAACGGGGTGACCATAAATTAAACAGTCTATCGTCGTAAAATTCTGTCAAATAGTGGTGTGTGTCTCTGGCCGTGTGAGCAGGTGCATTATCTTGTTGAAACCAGCCATTTTCTAATTCATCGTCATGCAGCTGATTAATAAATTCATTTAATATTCCTCGATATCTTGCTGCAGTAATGGTATCGTAAAAGAAAATTGGCCCAATAACTCTTTTTCTCGACATTCCGACCCATATTCCTACTTTTAAAGGATGTAATGATGTTTCTACTAGTTGGTGTGGATTTTCTGTAGCCCAAGATCTATAATTTTGTGAATTTACGTATCCTGTAAGATGTACCCATGCTTCGTCACTAAAAAAAGTTAAATCTAGGAGATCATCGTTCATTCGATTATTAAACCATTCACAAAATCTAATTCGCCTATCGTAATCGACTGGATGTAAATGATGAACAACAGTAACTTTATAAGGATGCATATGTATCTTTTTTGTTAATGCTTTGTGACATGTTCCAACTGAGAGACCTACAAGAACATTCTTTTGAATGTTAACTTTGTACAATTAAAAATAAATATGAAATACCTGTTTGCTGAGATAGTTTTTTAACTGATTTATGAGGGCTATGTTCTACTCGCTGCCGAATATCATCTACAACAGCTTCAGTTAATTTGGTGGGCCTCCCAGTCGATTTCCCTTTACAAATACAATGTTTATCCTCAAAACGATGTGTTATAATATGTCTACGATGTCGAAATGAATCATAATCAAAGTCAAAATCTGAGAAGCGTTGTATAAATTGATCTATACAACTTGGAAGTGAATAACTCCAATTGCCCTCGGTATCTTGTGTAGCACTTCTATAATGGGCCACTAAAATGAATGCATCTTGTTCGACGATAAATGCCATTTTGGAGGTTATAACCTAAAATGAAATTATTTTATTTATACATACATTCAATGTTATTAATAGATAACTAACCTTCACAAAAGTTAGAATATCTTCAATAGCTCTTCAAAGAACTGACTTTTTTAACGCGAAATAAATATAAAATTAATGCAAAGAAAATCTAATTGACACAATACACAAAACGTACAAAACTGTCATAACGAAACATTTGAGTTTAGGAACTTATTATGCAGGATTGCCAATCCTAATGTATGCAACCAATATTGCAACACGTCACGTGGGCTACAACCTATTATGAAGGCACGGTAGATTCGTTATTATTTATGTACTATTAAACTAATAAGAAATTATCAAAATATTAAATTAGTTTTGTACTATGTATTTGTAACAATAGTCTTACTAAATGGAGGAAACAATATCAAAAAAATTAAATTTTTAGCAGGGTTTTATTGGAATTATATTAATTTATTTAAAATTATGTAATCTGTACTAAGAAAAAAATTTCAATATCTAAAAAAATTTATTTTTCATATTTTTTAGGGGGTTTTGTTTGAAATTTAGGGGTTTTTGACATCACTCTTAGGGGGAAAATAATTTACGTGTTGGCGACACTGGGAACAACACTGTTGTAGGTTGTAGACCATTGTAGACTTTACGATTGCCTAAACAATTGATGTCTATTAATAAACATGTCACGTAAACATTTGTTATTTTCCTCTATACTCTTTATGCTCTTTATTTAGCGTCGTCAAATTTTAAATATTTGTTCTTTTTGGAATGGTTACAGATGATTAGTGATTGTTAGTTATGGTTAACACATTATTAGCTCAGGAAGTGAAATAACATTGTGTAACTACATCACAAAACATTTTTTGAATTGTGTTTGTATAACAATAATTAAATAAATCAAGAAATCTTGCATTTATTAAAATTTCGTCATGACTGAAAGTAATGAAAACGAAGATCTAAAATTACTTGATTATAATCATGAGGTAAGGTAAAATATTTTCTTATCAAAATATACTACGATTTACATTTGTTGCAATTATGATTGTAGATGGCAGGTACATATTTTCATCCAAAAAACTGTTTTGCTAGCCCTTTGCATAAATCAATTGTTTATGGGGATATGAAAACAGTTAAGAAGCTTATACGAAACCAATGTGAATTAAATTTAGCTGATGCTAGAGGTCATACGGCATTACACATTGCTGTCGAACTCAAAAGGTTTGTATGCTACAGTAAGTGTTATTATTATAGGAATTGTAAAAATTAGCCAGCAGGTCAAATGCATAAAAATGGAGGGTAATATTTGCAGTACAATAAAAACAGCTAGAAATATGAATTTTTCAAAAATGTTTTTAAATATGTACATTATTTTATGTTTTGAATATCACTAGAACTAAACAAAATCTTAAATATACTTTTAAATAATATGAGACTTTGGTTGTCTGTTTTATTTCTAACATTTTATTATATATTTACAGAATTGAAGTTGTGAAACTTTTGCTCGAGCAACCCAGCATAAGATGTAATGTTCAGAATAATATTGGAGAAACACCTTTATTTCTTAGCCTAGAAATGCAGTTAGATGAAATTGCAAATATTCTAATAGATCATGGATGTGATATTAATATTGGAAATTATGAAAATGTGACGCCCTTGCATTTAGCTGCCAGAAGAAAGTCCATAAATTTGGGACGAAAGTTGATCTTAAAAGGGGCTCAGGTTGATAATAAAGATCGTGATGGTTATACACCCTTACATGAAGCAGCAACAACAAATCAATTTGATAATATATGTATGTTATTGTATTACAATGCATCTGCAAATGAGAAAACAACATTTTCATCTGCAACACCATTTCATATGGCTTGCAATTATTATTACCCTACAGATGCAGCAAAATATTTAATCCATTACGTCGACGATATTGACGAAATGGATGCTGTTGGCTCTACAGCTTTACATTTAGCTCTTAATTCTCATTCAAACTTTGCAATGAATTTAATACAAAAAGGAGCAAATGTGAATGTAGTAGTTGCTGAAACTCCATGTATATATTTTAGTTTCTTTTATAGAACAAGCAATATTTTTGAAGCTATGTGGCATAATATAGACTGTAAAATACTATTGGAATTGAACTACCCCCTTTTAAGAATGTTTATGAAAAATTGCAAATTTTCAATAGATGAATTTTTAAAATGTCTATACATAATTTTTGAATCACCATTTATAAATGATTTTTTACAACAACATATTACAAATTATGAAGAAAGTCTTTTTACTTTTGTAGCGCATAAAAAATTACCATTGGTTGAGAGAATAAAAGTAAATTATCTTCTCTTAAGTCACGGAGTTCCCGTATATTTCGATGATATCTGTCTACTACATGATTTATGTGGTTTTGATGAAAGTCTTGAGTTAATTTTAACTTCTGGGTGTTGCATAGATTTGAACCGATGTAACCGTTTTAATTTACTAGTTAGTCAAATTTGTTATAATAATTTTGATTTATACACATATAATAAGGACTATTTTACTTGTTGTATATATCAGAGTGACCGAAAATGTTATGGGGAATTTTACTCAATACCAGAATGTATTTCTTTCAATTCTGATAAACAATTTTCCACAGCAAAGTTGTGGAGAACAGTGCCAACACTTTTAGAATTGAGCAGAGATATTGTGCGAACTATTATCTATAAAAATTGTTGTAAATCGTATACGTTTACAGTCTATAATGCACTTAATGCCTTACAGCTACCAAATAAAATCCGAGATATTCTTGCGTTGAAGGAACGTCTTTATCCTGGACGCCAAATAGAAAACTGTATTTGTAAGGATATTTTGTAATAAATAAAAAGTAAATAATATACATGTTTCTAAATATTCTATTTAATTTTATTATATATATATAATGTGAAAAAATTAATTTAAATAGACAAATTTTGTAAAATTGATTACCACTGTCCGTGCTGACTCACCAGATATGTGACATATATATTCCGTATCGCTTGTAGATATGCAGACGCATTTGTTTACATAAAGTTTGTTTACTATGAATGGATTTATACATAAGTTATGAATATAGAATATCTACGATATAGTAAGGTTCATCGTACTCTTGATATAAAAGCTGGGTATTTCTTGCGGTCCCAAAACGATTTTATTAAATCAAAATTAAAGATAAAATTATAGTGTCTTTTTAGGTAATTTTTTTAAAATATTGCGAGCGAGGTCTCGCATGAGTGACGAGGACAGGTGAAGTCCAGGATTGTGTTGATGCTACATTAGTTTATGTTTAGCAGTCGTTGCGCTAGCGTGTTACTGTGGCTTGTAATAACATATACATATTTAGGAACTCGTGTTCAACCATATTTACTGTTTTTTTTTGTAAAGTTTAGTTGCAACAAAGATTAGTGTTAATTTATTTTATATTTTATAACTCTGGCAAAAATGTCTCCGAAGACAAAGCCGCAAAATAAAAATAAGCATAGAAACAAAACGTAAAATCATTGAAAAGCGTGAACGAGGTTTGAGCGTGACTGATCTAGGACGTGCATACAATTGGTCTACATCAACGATTTGCACTATCCTCAAGAATAATGAGAAAATTAAGGAGATAGATACTTCAAAAGGAGTGACAGGAATATGTACACAACGGTTATGTATTCTCGACTATGTTGAAAGGTTGCTGCTTATACGGATTAACCAAAAGCAATTGCAAAGCGACGCTATTAACGAGAACCTCATTCATGAGAAGGCGAAAGTGATTTTTGCCGACCTCATTACGAAAGCGCCAGGATCATTAACGGCTGAAGCCATGTGTGGTTCGAGAACTTTAAGAGAAGAACCGGCATCCACATCGTTGTGAGACATGGTGAAGCATTCAAGAAGCTCGCAGATTTTGAGGCGTACTTGTCTCAAAAATTATTTAACTGTGACGAAGCGAGTCTTCTGGAAAAAGATGCCGAAGCGAACCTATATAACAGCAGAGGAGAAAGCATTGCCGGGTCACAAACCAATGAAAGATTCGTCTCACGCTGCTATTTCGTGCCAATGCAGGCGGTGATTTGAAAATTAAACTACTACTTGTGTATTATTCAGAAATTCCACGAACGTTCACTAAGTGTAAAGTGCAGAAAATAGGCTAAATGTGATGTAGAGGTCAAACAATAAGGCTTGGATGACACGTGACCTCTTTACTGCTTGAATCAATAAAGTGTTTGGTCCTTCTGTAAAAAAATATTTGCTTGAAATGCATCTGCCGCTCAATGTTTTGCTTGTTATGGACAACACTCCAGCACATCCTTCAGCCCTACAAGATGACTTCCTTGACTAATTTAAATTCATTAACATCCAGTTTCTGTCCCACAATACCACTCCATTACTCTAGGCTATGGACCAGCCGGTGATTTCTAACTTCAAGAAACTCTACACTAAAGCACTTTTCGAGCATTGTTTTGAGGTCACTGAAGGGACCAATTTCACTCCCAGAGAGTTTTGGAATGTCACTTCCACATCGTTGCCTGTCTTAAAAGGCGTGGGAAGGGGTTACGAAGAATACCCTCATTTCTGCTTGGAAGAAGCCTTGGCCAGAGTACGTTGTCGTATCTGATTTGGAGGCGTTTGACACAATACCTGAGAAGCCTATAGTTAACGAGATTGTGTCTTTAACCGCAATCATGGGACTGGAGGTGGATAACAATGATATCAATCAGCTTCGGGAAAGAGCTTATGGAGTAGCATTGTGTTTCACAGCAAGAAGTGGTGGAGGAGGGTTTATCACAGGAGGACAAGGAAACAAAAAAAACTATTTTCTGATGCAATAAGAGAAACCCTGAAAGCATGGGAAACTATTGCATCGTAAGTTGAGAAGCATCGCCCAAATATGTAGCATCAATAATGTTTTTCTGTTTTCTACAAATCGAATTTGTATTCCAGATTAGTTCCGCGAAATAAGAAGAGATTAAGATGATCCACGCTCTTCAATAATATACAATATGTATGAATAAACGTTATATGTAAAATCTTTTTAGTAGGTATTTGTTTCTGCACGGAACGCATTATCATAGTTAACATTAATTTATGAGAAAACTTTTTTCGTGTAACGAGTAAGGTTCCGGAACGAATCATACCCTTAAAGCGAGGTTCCACTGTATATATTTATATACTGGGTTCTTTTTTATTATTCCACATGCTTTTCCTATTGAGTAATGAATGAACGTAATGATTAAATAAGATAGTGGCATAATAGGCAACCAATTATACATAAAAATGCTAATTCGTAATTACTTTGCCATGGAGAAAACAAAATATTTTTTGTTAAATATTTATGAATTTTTGTTTCTACATTAATCTAAATTAAATACATTTTATTGAATAATAGCAAATTTATCTAAAACATGAATAAATATTAAATTGCATCTTTTCATAGCAATGATAATGTGGTACCAGAAGAATAATAGTAGTTAAAGATCGGTCATACATGTTTCCCGTTAATTATCCTAACAGGCCTATACCTTGTGCGAAAACAATTTTAAATATTTTTAACAAATTCAAAGAAGATGGTGGTTTTCTAAATTCTCACACAGAAATAAAATCAATCACGTGTTAACAGAACACATGAAGCTGAGTATCCCGTTATGTAGGATCGCTTTTAGATGTAGCCAGGCATTTTGGAGTATGGTTGAAAACCCTGAAAGAATTCAAATATAAGCCATACAAGATATCAAACCATTAAGAGCTTTTCAAGGAAGATACAGTAATACAAACTGATTTTTGTGATATACGTACATGTTTAATTTGTTAAACGGAAACGGGGAAATTTTAAATAAAATAATTTTTACTGATGAAGCAAACAGTTTCGTAATAAATTTAACGAGTTTCATGTCCATTCTGTATGGAAAGAGTTTTAAATACATTCCCTTCGAAAGCTTAAACATTCATATCTTTAATAGTTAGAAAGTATAGTAAGATAAAACCTGTTGAGTTATTTTTTAGTTAATAGAAAAAGGTTGGGTGTAATTTTATTGAAATAATATCGTATTTATATTTTTTAAATTTGATTTACAAACATTACCAAAATAACATTTTTTGGTTTAAGTCTTGCACGTCTTTGTTCTATTATTAAACCAGCTGTACTAAACATTCTCACTTTCTGCTGAACTTGCTGGAATAAAAAAGTATTTCCTAGCACATTGTTGTCTAAGGGTTTCAGCTCCATTCCAGTTACCTAAAAGAGAATCCAAATAAAAAATGCACTTTCCTCTTTTTTGAACTTACCTTTCAAAATAAAAGAGGATCCACATACCGATTTGAATTTGGCCTTTTGAGATATTGCCTTTTAGTTATTATTACATCAGCTGTAATTGATTTTACTTTCTCTTTTATTCTTTCTTGAAAAAATTCAATGAAAGTGACTTAATGTGGACTAAATGTCTGTTTCGATTACAGGCAGGTTCTTTATTTTCAGGATCTATTTTCTGCATAATATTAAAAATTTCTTGTTCTAGAAAAGAAGTGGCCCCAGTAGTATTTTCAGTACTATGAAAACTTTCTCTTTTAAATCAAGTGTAAACTTCCAAATAAGCGTCTTCTAACCTACTACCACTTAATGTATATGTACTAGGTAATTCATACCGGATTAATATTATAATAAATTGTCTGAAACCTCTGTCAGTAACAATTGTAAATCTAGTACAATCATTTCAAGTAAAGCTTTTTCAAGTTCTTTTTCCCTGTAAGATCTATTGTCATAAAAACAGCTCTTCTTAAGCTATGCTTGAACTACTACAACTAGCAGATGAAGTAAGTCTAGGCTCTGTCGTCATGTGTATCTAACATAGAAAGGAAACATTTTAAACAATCACATAAGTTGTTGGTATTTTTACTAGCCTTGTTTTTTTTCCCATAATTTATACATTTAGCCAGTTTTCTGTGATTTGAAGCTCTAAAATATATATATAGCTGATTTTTTTCCCTTTTTGCTTTTTATCTCATCTATTACCCATACTGTTTTAAAGTTTTTTAGACTACATACCATTTCATTTCCCACTATTGCTTCTTAAGATAAATTTCTCCATTTTATAAAACCACTTATTCGTAATATACCACGCGGTGTTATTTGTTTAACGTATACATTACTCTCGTGAGCAAAAAAAAAACGGGACTACGTGGGTTTACATTGTGACTACTTACATGGCTATCTTTACTCATAATAGTAAGTCAGGAATTGTCAAAAATGTGTGTCTAATAACTAATAACGGTGGAATGACGAAATACTAATTATTTTAATGTAATAAATAATATTCTCTATCGTTTTTAGTAATTTTTATTTACATTTATTTAAAAAATGTTTAATAAATGTCAATTAAACATTTTTAAAATAAATGTAAATAAAAATTACTAAAAAGATAGAGAATATTATTTATTAAATTAAAATAATTATTACATTAAAATAATTAGTATTTCGTCATTCCACCGTTATTATTAACTGCATCTAATCTTGTAGACATTGAAGCGACAATATTTTGTACAACATTTATAGAAATTTGATGCCAAGCATTTTGAACGATCTCCCAAAATTCTTCCTGGGTAGAAGCTCTATCTCATTAATCCCCATACATTTTCAATGGGAGTTAGATAAGGACTGTAGGGCTGGATATCTCATGTTTAAATTTCATTGTGTTACAAGATGAGACAGGAAATTGTGTTGTTCTTACAGCTTCCTTTAATTTTTTAAAGGGTTGTGCCTAATCTCAATAACTAATGTTTCGTCTTCTTTTACATTTTATAAGTATAAATATAATAATATCAGTAAAATTAGGTAGATTCGTCTTCATCTGACAATGTCGATGAATCATAATTTCCAGTGATTATTATGGCTTCTATATGCTTATCGATTATATTATCAAGTTCCCACATTTCTTTTTCTACTCCAATGACATGCTTCACTGCATTTTTCCAATTTTCTGGTGAAGTATTATCGATAGCCTGTTGGAATAAGCTTCTCACATCTAATAACTTAAATGTCGTTTTGTTTCTAGTGACATATCCCTTTACTTGTGCCCATATTAACTCAATAGGATTCATTTCACAGCCTGTTGGAATAAGCTTCTCACATCTAATAACTTAAATGTCGTTTTGTTTCTAGTGACATATCCCTTTACTTGTGCCCATATTAACTCAATAGGATTCATTTCACAGTGATATGGTAGAAGTCTGAGAACCTTTCTGTTGCTATTGAGTATTAACTCATCCACAGCATATCTTTCAGCTCCAGTTGATTTTTCTTTAACTAGTACTAAAAGTTCTGCTTTAACCATATCTTCCTCATATGGGATATTGTTTTTTAGTACTACCTGTAGGTCGTTTGTTTAGTTTCCGACTATGGTAGGGAGCATTGTCTAAAATGATTACTGATTCTTCTCTTAAATTAGGGAGTATTTGTTGCAACCACTCTTCAAATTTTGCCGCATTCATATCTACGTGATAATCGCCAGTCCTCTTTGATTCAAAGAGTAGTAATCCGTTATTTACAAATCCTTCGTCTGATCCTATAATAATAAGTTGTTTTCCTTTTCCGGAGGGGTTTTTGAGGCCTGTAGACAACCCTTCTATGAATGCTTGCCTTGCAGTCAGAACAGATATATCAGTCCATACTTTGCTTACAGTATGCCCAGCATTCACCCATGTTTAATCTAAATAATATATAGGCCTTCCTTCTATAGGAAATTGAATAATTTGACGTAGGTATCTTCTTCTCCAAGCAATAATTTCTTCTTTTTCTTTCAAGATGCTATTGCACTTTCTCTTTTCATACCTACAAATATAACATCAACAACTATGAAACACGTAATACCTAATATAAATAATATTTATGTAGTAAAGTTCAGGTTACAGAACTTAGATAGTTTACCGAAAATTTAGTTCCTTTAAGATCATCCTGAATGTTGTTATTTTAAAATTAGGCAGATCTGTTTCATTTACAGCTGCGAGAATTTTTTGCACACTTGGTGGTTTGTTTTTAAAATAGAATGAATGAACAATTCTACGAATTCTGTTTTTCATTTCTTCATCAACAGTACCCAAAACACCCCTTTTCCTCTGATATTTTTTGGGTGGATTAAATTGTTGCTCAGTGTTATGTTCTTTCAATATATTATAAACACTGCGAGTGGTAATTCCTATAAATATGATAAAAATAATATCAGTTTGTTATAATTTCTTATAACAAAAATAATGGCTACCTGCCGCTTTTGCAGTCGTTTCAACACTATCAACTTTTGATGTACCTGGCTGGTCAAGACTGGTTTTAAATATATTCAAAACCACGTTTTTTTCTTCCAGTGAGAAGTGTTTTGGCCTCTTTCTTGGAGGTGAATATTCCATAGCTTAACACGTATAACTTAGCTCGAAACAAAGAAATTGAAGTAATATTTGAATTCCTGTCGAATTCTAACCTAGAAGATAGAATTACTATAATTCGTTACATTTCGGTTTACTATGGTCTATTTTTAAACTAAGGCAGTGTTGCCAACAGTATTTTTTTAAATCCGTTAAATTTGTTGTAGGTTTCCGTCAAAAATCCGTTAAAATTTTTTTTTTTCCGTCAATAAAATCCGTCAGAATAAAAAATGTGCCAAACAAATAAAATTTATTTTATAATAAGATTTTATAAAAGAAGAACTTATATTAAAAATCGAAATTAAAATCGTCATCACTGTCCGTACCATCAACAGGTTGGCCCATAGCAGTGGAGGTTGAAGGTTCGCTTTGCCTATAGCTTTGCATAGTCCCCACCATACGAATTACTTTTTCAGGCAACTCATATGAAAAGCAGGTTTTATCGTTCCTTTTCAGCCCTGATTTATATTCAAAATTGCATTTACCATACTTTCCTTCATTTTATTGCGCAGCTTTGATTTCACAATATTCATCACACTAAAAACCCGTTCTGCCTCTGCATTGGAATATGGCAAAAGCAGAATTGAAAAAGCAAAATCGCATAACTCCTTGAAAGGATTTGTGCCTGTAGCATCTTCATACTCTTTGACTTCGGACCAAAACGCCACAGTGTCATTGATGTTCTCCCATTTAGTGTAATTTATGGCGTTCCATTGCGTCTCGATTAGAGATATTTCATGTTTTGAATACTCTAAATGGGCCAATAAGGGACTTAAAGATTCTTTGTGAACCCTTAATACGTTTTTGCATGAGAGTAGATTGGTTTTCTGCAGGATTTCGATATTGTCAGGTAACCTACAGTAAACAAGACGGAGACTCTTTTAGGGAACATTGAGAAATGAGAAACCTCAAACGTAATTGTTGAATTAATTTTAAAAGAAAGTTAATACACCGTTGACGAAGATCTTGTTCACTTTGCCCGTTTATAAGACCTTTTTCCCTCATTTCTCGTATCTTGGATTCGAATCCGTAACCAAGGTATGGCTTAGGGTCTAAATGATTCTCCACAATTATAGTTAGCGGATCAATATTGGGACGTGGCATGACTACTTTTGAAACCAGAAATCCAATAAGCGTAGATAAATCCGTAAACAATTTACATGGATCAGCATCTTTGGCTTCAAAAGATTTGTTCGTTAGTTGCAATTGTTCTAATATGGGACATAGGAATGAAAATAAGGCCAAATTACTCTCATCTTTATACATATTGTACAACAATTCAGCAGTATAATTTCGTCGGGATATTTCAAAATGCGTTTGAAGTTCAAGCCATTGTTTCAAAATTCTATGTACAGCCGAATAAATTGATAACCATCGGGTTTGACAAGCTCTAATTATTTTTAATGGTTCGTGACCTTCATTAATTGTGCGATGCAGCTCTTTGTATTCAGCCTGTCGAACTGATGATTGAGAGAACCAATTGTATGTTTCAGAAACCATAAAATCCAGATTCCTCGGTAAGGTATCTTCTGAGGCGTGAGATACCGCAAGCTGAATCGAGTGACAGACACATCGTACAAGAACTAATCCTGGAATATCTTCTTTTAGGATTGCATGTACGCCATTATTTACACCTGTCATAACACTGGCATTGTCAGTTCCGATGCCAAGAATATTTTTAAACTCCAAACCAAATTCGTTTAGCGTCTCTTTAACCGCGGAAACTATTCCTTCTGCATTGCATGCGGTTAGTGGTGCCAATTTTAAAAAAGATGTTTGTATTTTCTTGGATTTTGTGCTGTAAAATACTATTACAATGCCAAGATATTTTACCACAGTTATATCCGTAGACTCATCCAGAAGTAAACTAAATTTTCCATTTCCAATATCTACTTTTAAATCATCTTTAAAGTGAGGGCTTAAGATATTTTTAATAATATTGGAACACTTTGTGCGATGCAATTGCATGTCTTTAACTGCTTGTGAATCATCTGCCACCTTTTTCATTATCCGCCCTAAATGATCTACTGTTAGTACGCTGCAATGTTCGGCAATAAACAGTGTTGTATAAGCTTCCAAATATTTGCTTTTTTCTGTCTTTTTGGGAGAAAATTAATTGTTGCTTGGCGTGATAGCGCCAACATATCTGTATTCTTTATATGTTTCTTCGAAATCATATGAGCTTTTAAATCAGAATATTTATTGCTACTACTTACGATGCATCGACAAAATATGCACTCAGGGAATGACTCACCAGAATTTTTATCTGTTTTCATAATAATCCAGTCTTTAAACAGCTTGTCTTGAAGCCATTCACTACGAAATTTTTGTTTATATTGCAC
Organism: Melolontha melolontha; assembly: GCA_935421215.2. Lineage (NCBI taxonomy): Eukaryota > Metazoa > Arthropoda > Insecta > Coleoptera > Scarabaeidae > Melolontha > Melolontha melolontha. Next base: position 112,629,292 of record OW285236.1, on the reverse strand, counting down.
TTTCGGCATTTTTGTCACTGTAAACAAGATTAATTGCACAACACACTGAGAATAAGATTATTCAACTCACTAAAATCAAGACGTATATACGCCAGTGCCACATACACAATGCAATGATCCAATAATTATTTTGAGAGGATTCGGGGCCCGGGAAGTCCCGGTCGAGCTGGTAGACTACCGCCGGTAGTCTGTGGTGCCAATCATGCGGAACCAATGACATAGTGTAATATGATATTTACAGACAAAAAATAGTTTGAATCGGTAAACAGCCAGTTAACACACTTACAGAACTTAATTTAGAATTTTTTGACGGAAACTTAGTTTCCGTTAAAAAATCCGTCACCCGTTGAAACTGTTTTTTTTCCGCTCCCCTTCACCAAAATCCGTTAGATATGACGGAAAATCCGTTAAGTTGGCAACACTGACTAAGAGGAGTAAATGGAAAAGCCACATTTACACTGTAAAAGTTACCAAATCAATGACATTCTGAATGTTTTTTTAAATTTTCGTATTTTATTAGTTTTTCTTTATTCATTGAGCTCAAAGGCAACATTTAATTTAGCGTTATTTCCCGCTTAATTTTGAATATAAACTCTACATCAATAAAGTCACAACGTAATTAAACATTTATTAAAAATTATTTACATTAAACACAAAAATAACATAAATAAAGGATTTAAAGAAATCAAAGGCTCCGTTAACTATTTGTTACTTGCAAAAATTAAACAAAATAATCTATTCTAAATCTGAACTGTCTGAGAAAGTATCACTGTCACTATCAGCACCAATAGAAATAATAAACGGTTCGATTAGATCATCTACGATGCCATCTAGTGTGGCCATTTTTATTTCTTCCTTAATTATATGCTCAACACAACTTTTCCAATTAACATTTTGAACATTTTCGATAGCTTGCAATAACAACCCCCTCACTTTTGTCAATTTAAATGTGATGTTCTTCGATGCTACTTCATTCTTTATTTTTGCCCATATCAACTCTATTGGATTGAGTTCACAATGGTACGGTGGCAACCTTAATAGAACTTTATTATTACGTTTTGCCATTTCATCAATCACATACAAATTATATTGTTCTTTATTTATTTTGATTAAATTCAGAAGTTCAGCTCGTATTCCATCAAAATTTTGTCCAACGTAGGTAATTCGTTTTTATAAAAGAAAGCATGCACTATTTGCCGCACAGACTGTTTAACTACTTCATCGTATGCAGCAACATTACCAGGTCGTCCTCCATAGTGTTTAGATGCAGTAACTGTACCAGTCTCATTATACTCTTTTATGGTGCGATATACTGTCGATTGTGCAACGCCTAAAAGCAGAACATTATCAAATTGGTTACATTATTCAATCCATGAAAACTTAACCACGGTGTTACTAATTTTAGAAACAATAACAGTTTTTTTAAGATTCGGTTCATCAGTTCGCAGCTGTTTATACATATTTAAAACACATTGCTTTTCAGCAACAGATAAATGCCCTATATCTAAACGTTTGCGTTTTTTCGGAGGTGAAAATGATGCTGAACTTGTTGCAACAGTATCCATATTTATATGAATATTGAATAATTATCGATAACTACAGAAGGGTATCTTAAAGGTTTCGCAAATTCTAAAAAGAACGGATTTATTTACGTTAATACAACAATATAACTGAATAGAACAACGGGAACACAACAGAAAACGAAATTTGACAAGCGTTTGACATCGATAGGTCAATACGCAATTTTTGCATAACGTAATCCTATCTCTGAAGCAACCAATCACGCATAGTAATTTTGGCGCGATTAATTTAAAACGCTCCTCTTAGTTTAAAAATAGACCATAGTTACTTACGTGCGTATTTAAAAATACTGATCAAAATATCCAAAAGAAAACAGAATAAATGCAGACAAACAGAATTAACGCAAACAGAAACGTAAAAATAAATAAAAATCTGCCATCTGTGATACTGTAACAAACAATTTAGTTTGCCGAATCGCCTAATGTAAACGGTCGTGGCCGCCGACCAATAGAATGCATTTTTGTCTTATTCACGAGGTGATCACGCACGTTTATTACTGAATCCGTTCAGCGATTCTAGTATAATATCATCAATACCATTACCTTCCACTAAAATACTAGAACCTTTTTTGTTAAAATTTGTCGTCAATATTTTCAGAAATAATTATATTGATGTGTTTAGGAACTTAAACCTACGCAGCATTTTTCAATAGGAAGCAATTTTACGAATTGCTTTATTTACAATTATATAAAAACTATTTTTTTTAATAACTTGAAACGGATATTTTTTATTGAAATTAAATGTTGAAAGTGTTTTAAGCTAACATTTATTAGTTAGTCACCTCAAATTTTTGAAAATGCAAATTTATACTTTTGTATATATTGTTATTAATTTAATTTTGAATAGCTGCTTGCAATTCTTCCAAATAATGGCATTGTTTAATAAACCATTTACAAAAAGTTACTAGTTTTTCAAAATAAAGTGGAGTCAATTACGGGGATACAAGTGGTAAGTGCCGTATGATAAGCTGTCAGAGAAAACTTTAAATCAATGTCGGCGCTATCAGGCCATTTGTAGTGTCAAAACTGTTTCCAGAAACAATCGAATCTAATTAGACTTTCATTTTGGGAAAGGTATAAAAATTAATTTTAAATGTACATTTTTTACATTTATTTATGCACTACACTAATTAATAAACATATGTATAACAACTCTGTATTGTATTTAATAATAAAATATATAATTTGTACAATATAAATTTTACTAAATGGAAAATAAGGAAACCCTTAAAACGATTACTTTTTTTTTGTCAATACATATAAAAATACAGTCTTAACCACAACTTGTTATTCTATAATGTAAAATTAAAAAAAAATATCCTATTCTAAAAACAGATTCAAAACTTAAGATTAATCTTGATCCGGATTTGGACTTGTGGGCGAATAACTTGGCGATGAAGGCGAATATCTTGGTGGTTGTGGAGAATAAGCTGGACTTGCTGGTGAATAACTTGGAGAAGTTGGTGTGTAAGTGGGCGAAGTTGGCGAATATTTCGTACTGTTTGGTGAATACTGTGGCGAGGTTGGTGAATAATTAGGAGATGTGGGGGAATAACTTGGAGAAGAAGGTGAATACCTTGAGCTAGCAGCAGGAGTATGTTGCGGAGACGAAGGCGAATAATTTGGCGAAGAAGGGGAGTAACTGGGAGAAGTGGGAGAATATTGAGGACTGCTTCCGACAAAGGATGGTGAAGTTGGCGAATAATTGGGCGAGGTAGGTGAATATTTTGGTGAAGATGGTGAATAATTTGGAGACGCAGGGGAGTAACTTGGGGACGCGGGAGAATAATTTGGAGAAGCTGGTGTGTATCTAGGGGAAGAAGGCGAATAACTTGGAGAAGTTGGACTATAAGAAGGAGATGTGGGAGAATAGCTTGGTGATGTGGGGGAATAATTGGGAGAAGTTGGAGAATAACTGGGTGATGTCGGGGAATAACTGGGAGATGTAGGCGAATAAGATGGGGATGTCGGAGAATAACTCGGAGAAGTAGGGGAATAACTAGGAGATGTTGGTGAATAACTAGGGGAAGTTGGCGAGTAACTAGGGGAAGTAGGAGAGTAACTAGGAGATGTTGGCGAATATGAAGGAGATGTTGGCGAATAGCTCGGAGATGTGGGCGAATAGCTTGGACTCGTAGGTGAATACGAAGGTGATGTAGGGCTATAACTTGGGCTTGTTGGCGAGTAACTAGGACTTGTAGGACTGTAATTCGGGCTTGTCGGCGAATAACCTGGAGAGCTTGGTGAATATCCAGGTGATACTGGTGTTAAAGAAGGTGACGCGGGTTGATATGCTGGACTCGAAGGACTGTATGATGGTGATGGAGCACATGGTGGGATATAAGGTGACATAGCAGGTGATTGTGGTGTTGGAGACCATCCTGCTCCATAAGCAGGAGACATTCCAGAAGCATCTGATGCCGCAGAAGGTGAAAATGCTGGGCCTCCTGGTGTCATGCCACTGCCCATAAGATCTAAAAAACATTAAAGAATAAGCATCGGCTGAAAGCTAATTTATACAATATTATATGTTTTTCCTAGGGCTTTATCAGTATGTCTATAGGCCCTGGTAAAATAACAATGAACATTATAGTTTTACTCACTTTGTGGTGACCATACACTGCCGCCAGCAAATGGTGTTGCAGCTTGATTCCATGGAGTCATACCTCCACTTGGACTCATACTCGGAGTAGCAGCTGAACCGAAGAACATACCTGAAGCCATTAAATCGCCGCCATTGGCTTGTGGTATTACAATGCCCTTTTTGCATTTTTCTGCATCAAGTAATAGATCGAAGCACCCTGTTCCCATACGAGGTAATTGACCCATGATTATGTTTTCAGATACACCTCGCATAGGATCTACCTCAGCATGGGAAGCTGCATCCATTAGTACATCCACAGTTTCTTCAAAAGAACATCTCATAAGTGCACCAGTGTCTTGTCTATTGATACCGTGACGTGTAATAGCCATAAGATGACCTTTAGCAGTCATGACGTCACACAGTAAAGCAAGATGTCGATAGTTTACGTAGAGACCATAAAATTGCAATACGGCATTCATTTCTTTTTCAACAGATTTACGAACAGCTTCAATTCCCAATACCTGTAATACAGCATTAACAATATACAAATAAAATATCGTAAAACAATTTTTTACCGAAAAGATCTCACAAATATCATTAGAAAATGTACGAACAGGATCTACATCTCGTTCAGATAAGACCTTCATCATACTTGTGCCATCAGTTTCAAGCAACCACTCAGGAATTGCTTTAAATTCACCAGTGTCCGTAATTACTATCCGTTTCTTAGAATCCGTTTGCGGTAAATGCATGTATACTTTGGAAATTGCTTCTATGCCCTTAAAAATGATTGAATTAATAAACATAAATACTTTTGCAATTAAATGATATTCTTATATAGTTATAACATAGAATGTAATATATTGTCAATCTGTTGGCTATTAGAAAATTAGAAAACATAATTTTACCTGTAGCGTCATATCACTCAGCATATTAGCCTCAATACATCTTAGAAACATGTCGTCATCCATTTTGTCAATATCTTCGTCAGCGCCTTCACCAAATTTCCCATCGTCACTGTTCATTATTCGGATTCGCAAAACCAGTTTTTCGGCATTATCATCATTGAAAATACAATTTAAATCATCACCGAAGCCAGCGTTTATTTTTTCGGCAATTTGTTCCATGGTTAACTTCTTGTCTGTAAGAAAAATCTTTGCTAGTAATTAATTTTTTTCGTCATTGTACAGGATTACCAGTCATCCTTTTTCTGTCTAATTCTATACGCAATAACCATGGAGATATTCTTGTAGGATCGAAATCTGGCATTTCATAGTAAACGTTGACAAATTCTTGATCTTCAGGTATAACCGTGTTTTGTGGGTCTGGGTCATAGTAAATGGCAGTGTTAGCGGTTACCTATATTTAGGAAAAGAACAAAAAATAGAAAAAGCAAGCGATATAGTAAAAAACAATTGACATTGTATTCTACCTACCTTTCTAAGGGTAGTGTGTTCTAATCTACACAAAACGTTTTTCGCTTTTTCAGCATCTCTTGCAGCAGCTCCTGTTAAAAATACCGTAAGGGATGGAGCTTTAGGTTTTTTGGATATATTAATAATTTCCTTTAATCGTGGTACACCAAGAGTTACGTTTTTGGAAGATACGCCAGCAAAGTGGAAAGTATTCAATGTCATTTGAGTAGCTGGTTCACCAAGCGACTGAGCAGCTAAAGCACCAACCATCTCACCAGGGTTAACCTGAGAATTTGATGGACTTATTTTAGCAAATTTTGGGAAAGCATATAGTTTAGTTTTTATTAAAGACTAGATTTATTTTATTAAATACAAGAGCAAGTCTATTTTATAGTAAAATATTACAATATATAATTTTTTTAATTTGGTGTGTGATAATATGGTATTAATTCTGCTAATCAAAATTTATCAATTATTATCTGTTGACCAACAATTAACTGCTGAAGGTTTATGAACTACCAAGAATCAGTTATTGGAATAGATCTATAGTTAGTTACCTGTGCTTGTTGAAACCTTGTTTCGATTTCACCTATTAACCATTCAAAAGCTTCAGTACTTAATCGAAATTCTTCAGACACACACTTGGTACATAATGTGGATCTAACGAGACATTGGAAAAGCAATGTTGCATTCTCATTAGCTTGTTTTGATAATCTGTCTTCTCCTGCTACTATAATACATCTTTGCAAAAGTTCTCGAATACCTTGAAGAATAAAAAATACTTTATAAGTATACCTTGGAGTCACATAGATTTACTAGTTAATCTTTTGGGATATATTATTAGATTAGATTTATAATTTCTTGTAACTTATTTACTGGAATATATTTATCGAAGAATGATTTATTTGCATAAATTATCCAGAAATTTTTAGTAGAGAACATTTTAGCAGGACTATCGAACTTTTAACATTAAAATTTTTCTTTTAAATAAGGATGAATTTGGTTTATAAAATAACAAATAAATAAATAAAATAGTTTTTGTTTTGTTATTTGTGTCTGTACTATTCTTTTCTCTGATTCTCGTATTAATTTTTAGAATCTCAAATATTGAAAATATATTAATAAATTTGAAGAAAGGAATTATACATGCAAACAAAAGTCAAAGGATGCATTTTCAATGTAGCCCCCCCCCCCCTCCCTCATAAGTCAGATAGGTAATAAAATACTCCTCTCGTTTGCTTAAATATTTTTCAATATTATTTTTCCTATATCCAATATTATTTTCCCTATTCCTAGTCATAGGTAGAGGTGGTACATTTTACCGGCGCACAGTTCGACGAGAGGTGTTATCCGAGGGCTGATCCCTTTGCTCTGCTCCTGACCCATTTATAAACCAAAACAATTATTTATCTTCACATCGCAGTATAACCTGCTACGTTTAAGCTAATGCAAGAAACTTACAAGTCTAAACCTGTTAAAGCGTGCCTACAGTGGCGCCCGAGGTCGAAAGAGTCACATATTAGTATCAAATTGGATCGTGTCGAGCAACGAGCGGTGATTAAATACTTACGTTTAAAAGAGATGACCCCAACTCAAATTCATCAGGAATTGGTGGAAATTTAGGGGCGATAGGCAGTATCATATGACATAGCTAAAAGGTGGTGTTGTCAGTTTAAATGTGGTAGACAGTCGTGTACAGACGAACACGCAGGTGGAGCGCCCGCAACCATCACATCCCAAGAAACTGTTGAAAAGGTCCATGATCTTATGCTGCAAGATCGAAGTAGAAGAAGATAGTTGAAGATACTGGTCTCTCATACCATGTGTTATATAATTACAACCGAATTGAACATGAAAAAATTGTCTGCAAGACACGAATGTTAAGAGATGCACACAAACAAACTCGGAGAGACATTCGCAGTCGTCTTTTAACGCGAGATTGCAAGATTAGTGGTGACAATGGATGAGTCCTGGATCCATCATTATGATGTAGAGACCAAAATATAGAGTCAGGAGTGGACACATCAAGGTTCACCACTGTCGAAAAAATTCAAGATTCAACCTTGAGCAGGGAAGGTCATGCTATCCGTATTTTGGGATGCTGAAGGCGTAATTTTCAATAGATTTCATGGGGAAAGTGGAAAGGACTTGATAAAAGAAAAACGTTGGAAAGGCGTTCTCTTGCATCAGTATAACGCACCCAGTCACAGGGTCCGCCATTGCCACAGCTGCGATAGCTCAAGTAGATTTCGAATTACTTGAGCATCTGCCATATTTGCCAGAATTGACCCCCAGCGATTACTGACTGTTTCCAAAATTTAAAGAACACTTGCGTGGTAAACGATTTCCGACAGATAATGATGTTATATGAGCGGTAAAACAGTGGTTTGCAGAGGTTGAATAATCTTTTTTCGAGAAGAATTAGAAATGCTGCAACATTGATGGGAAAAATGTGTTAACCTTACTATGTTGAAAAAGTAAGATATTTGCCTATTTTTTATTGTGAGTGGGTCAGAGGTGGAGCAAAGGGATCCCCCTCGTATATCTGAATCAATTCGCTCGCTTTGGTTACTAAATATGTTATCTTATATTGTTGAGTGTGTTGTAAAATATGGACCAAACAAGGTGGGTGAATTCATTCTGATATATAACACTGCCGACCGAACTTGTATCCGGTGCGTTGCTGTGGGCCGGCAAAATGAACCATCTCCAGTCATAAGACAATATCAAAAAAAAACTTTATATGGCATCTTTGTAAGCTTTGTGTCAATGGTTTAACGAATCCTTAACCAATGCCATAATTTGGAAGAACTGCAAGTTGCTATTCCAAATTTAGTTAATAACATGGAAAAGTTGCGACGTGTTTTTGAAAATTCTTGTAGTTATTAATTTCCAAAAAAGTATTGAAAAAGTAGTTCTTGTTAGATCTACTTTAATAATTCTAAAATATTTAATTAATGCAGGACTTGTCAAATATATGGCCAGTTTGTAATATTGATTACATATTCAAAAGAGGTCGCCTGGGTTTTAAACTCTATTTGAAGGCTTTGTTCTTTTTTTAAATAGTATAATTATGAAATTGATTATCCCTACCTCTAATAACTCTTAATGGGGATAAATCCGTTGGAGCTCTTTTATTTATATGGAATATTTTTTGAACATTCCAAATCATTCTTTGTAAATTACAAGGTAACACAACTTTCGATTCGCCACTAGGGAAAATTTGTCTAAGTGCTTCACGATCTTTCTGCAGTTGTTCCCATTCTCTTTCTAGTTCAGAAATAACCTCCCCAGATCCCATCAATTCCTTGATGACGTCTTCATTAAAAACTCGTCTCAAGTATCTTTCATTACTTGGATCAAATCTAAATTTACGCTCGAAAGCTTTGTTACTTAATTTCACAGTAGGAAGTGTCTGAAATTCTACCATTTCTCCACACAGACCGTCTTCACCATAACGCAACTGAATAAGTTGACCCACAGAATTTCTGACTGTACCATCGTAATGTACCATTACAGACTCCATAGCCTTTATAAGACGACGCTGAATATAACCGGTTTCAGCAGTTTTTACAGCAGTATCGATAAGACCTTCACGTCCTCCCATGGCGTGGAAATAGAATTCTGACGGAGTTAAACCAGCAAGATATGAATTCTCTACGAATCCTCTAGATTCTGGACCATAATCATCTTTGATGAAATGTGGGAGAGTTCTCTTACGAAAACCAAAAGGTATACGTTTACCTTCAACGTTTTGTTGACCTACACAAGCGATAACCTAAAATAGAGAGATCTATAAAAATACTAAAGTTAAAGATAATTGTTTGACACTTGTTTAAATCAAAGTAATTACAGACTTCTAGTCCATTCGCATCACAGAAAATGGTGCAGGCTCTTATGAGATTATATTTATGTCTTTCTAGTTATAGAATTAACATGTCTTAACTCTCTTATTTAGTAGTGTACAAGGCTGTGGGGTTCTGTCAAACATTTTGAATTAGAGTGAAATTAGCTGGATCATTTACTATATTGTTTCTTGTTATCATAAATCACTATTTGTTGTGTTTATCTGTTATTTAAAGATATTGCAGATATTCTCAAGAGATTAGACCACGGAATCATAAGGTTACTTGTATATAATTGTTCGTTCGATCCTATAGAAATAGTATGAGCTCATATAAAACATTATCAATAACGAACAATATCACTTTCACGCCTGATATGCCAGTTTTATGCGAACAATGTAGAAATTATTTTAATCATGCGAAAAAAAGGTAAGTGCTTAATTTATATTCTTATTTGCTTATATTATTGTATTAAATATTTCAGTTGAATAAACAAAGGCGTAAATGAAATTTAAGATAGTGTACAGAAATTAATCATATCCATAAATTACGGTACAAGTAGCGACTGCATTGAACATACATGCTAGATCATAATAATAAAAGCAATTAATTCAGAGATTTACAATTTGTAAAAATTCCAATACTAATTTGAAGATCTACAATGACAGCCATACTTAAAAAATCAATCTTCTTTATATATTTAGACAGAATATGTACTGCATAAATTAAATTTTATTTAAATAAATTATGAAGTAATGTATTAATATTTCATATGTTTTCATCTAATACATAGGATACGATCTAATACATGTTTAATTTCTCATAAATATATTTTGTATACGTAACTGGTTTCTTTATTTTAATACGAATATTTCTCTGAACTTCAGTTAACCACTAAACAAATCTGTAATATATAGCTAACATATGGATATATCAGAATTTGAACATGTTAGCTTTTTAAGGAAGTTATCAATCATTTTCAGGACTTCGGTATAATCGATTATTTTTGAATCTTAGTTTTATTTGTATTATAACAGAAAGGTATATACTGAGAACTTTGTAGATTATGTTTTGGATATGTGTATAACAAAAATATCGCATAACCATGTCAATCAATCAATCCACAAAAAAGCAAGTTGCTAGCTTTTACCATCACTAAATGATCTGGGTAGCGTAAAGCTTTTCAAATAAGTGTTAGAACTAACCAATTGAAGTGAAGAAACTAGTCATAACACTTGATGTGAAACTGAATTGGGGCAGACACTTAGTCAAAGTGACGGACAGGGCGACGCAGCTCTTGTGGAGATGCAGAAGAGCTGTTGTCAAGACCTGGGGACTAAAACCATGTGTGGTACAATAACTGTACACAGTAGTAGTGAGACCAACGATTACCTATGAGGCAGTTGGCTGGTGGAAGAATACGGAGCTGACATTGTCGGTGGGGCTCCTTACGACTCTCCAGCGACAGGCTCTGTTGGGAATCATGGTAAATATGAACAGCACGGGAACCGCCTCCATGGATCTGCCTCCGCTGGAACTAACGGGTGTTCATATGAAAAGTCAATCTAGTAGCATGTGATTTACTGAGAACATTTTGAAGTATGTCGTAAATCAAAATTTACTACTTAACCTACGAACTCGTATATTTTGACAGTTTCATACATACAAATAAATAACAAATGTGATTGACATTATCAATTGTCATTTGGATTTACGTTTACGGAACAACAAACACATACTAATATATATGCGTCTTATTCTATCAAAATTTCAAAGTAACCTAGATTGACTTTTCAAATGAACACACGTTATTTATGAAAACGGAGATCATGGCTGCGATCCTGAGGCTGAAGGCCAATGGCTTTTGGCGTCGTAATAATGATGTAGAGGGGTATACAGATACCACGGGAACTATACTGGGAGAGCCGATATTACAAATGCTGGCAAACAGTATGGCACCTGAGATTATGTTTGCAGCTAAGTTGACATATTGCTATAGACTTTTCCCCGCAAATATTTTGAGAAGTTTTATTATTTATGAATGTATTTTTATTTTGAACTGAGATTTATTTTTGACTACTGCAGTTGAAGCACGCCGTGTGGCTTTGCTGTTTCCGCAGACGCAAATGTACTCTGGGTGTAGAAAGTCGTGTTAATAAGATAAATTTTTATCTTATGTTAAGTAGCTTCGTGATTTTTGTTTAATTAGTGGTTGGTGTTTGATTTCATTTCCGATTTTTATACGAGTTTGTTGATCTCGTAGTTAATTTTAAAGGCTTTCTAACTCAATGTGTCTCGAGAAAATATATATATTTTTTTCATTTACGTAAGTAAATTATATTATTAGATATCTTATTATCATTATTATTATTATCTTGTGTGTATTGCATTTTGTATTTTTACACTGTGTTAATTTTGATATATATTTTATCTTAGTTATTTGAATTAAATGACAAAGATCGTTTTTTAAAATTTCTAATAAAAAATTTCTGTAACTTTAAAATTTTATGCGTTGGTATATCAAGGGCATTTTTTCATGTGGTTTGCACATGCGTTAGAGTTTTGTTTCGGGTTGTCATATCAGTTTGTTTACTTTGTTTATTGTGGGAGAAATTAAAAAGTATCTTTGGAATTTATTAGTTTTAATTTTGCTCGGCTGTCATTAAGGAAGTTTTTTATCGTGCGCTGCGGTCATTTCCACACGATATTTTTACCTTAATAATATTGTTTAATGACGCAATATTAATCTTTATACTTCATAAAGATATTTTTTTTTTTGTATTAAAGTTTCATTTAAAGTTTATTGTGATTTTTAATTAACCTTACTTCAAGAAGTTTACAAGTAACTTAAAGAAATATAATTAAAACATTTGTCTAAACTCTTTTACTGGCGCATTATAAATTCGTAGAAGAGAAAAACCACGTTTTCCAATTGGAACCCTGAGGGAAAAGCAGTCTCATTTTGAAAATTAAACCGTCTGAATATATAAGCTGGACAGATTGGTTGTGAATAGTGGTATTATCAAATTCAAAACCTATTCATAGCAATATGTATATCGACCAGGGAACAAGCATAACGTCAATCGAGCAATTGAGGTGCCAGTACCTGGTACACAGATGGATCTCAATCCAACCGGGGTACAGGTACATGTGGAATGTGCTCTCATTAAGTGAAACATACGACGATTTTCCAGGCTGAATTGTTTGTAATCACAGCCTGCGCCAAGGAAATTCGGGAATCCGGCTGCGCAAACAAAAAAATTAACATAATGACTGATAGTCATTATGAATTGAAACCAGGTCTAAAGTGGTGAAACATTATAAATAGGTCGTCAATAGACTGGCACGAGATAAGACTGTGTCACTGATATGGGTGCCAGGGCATGAGGAGATTAAAGGCAATAAGGCCGACGAATTGGTCAAGGAAGGTTCTAAGAAGAACTTCATAGGACCAGAACCTGTATGTGGAATTGTCAAGGATTCCGCTCGAAGGGAGATCTGGTTATAGCTAGAAAGAGAGCATAATAAGAAATGGAGGCTAATGGAAGGTCAACTCCATACCTAAAGACACTACTACAACACATTTGTAGTAATAAAAAAGAAATTAAAATGATTACTGGCTTAATAACCGGACATTGTCCTTTAAATCTGTACAGCATAAGCTTTGTTAATGAGCCCTGGTATAGGAGATGTGAAAAACAGGAGGAAACTTGCTTTTATATAATATGCACTTGTGAGAAACTGAAGGGATTCAGGCTGAAACATGTCAGAAGAGATCTATTGTATCCTATGAGGGTACTAAAATTTCCCCCGAGGAAGATAGTGACATTTATCCAGGACACAAGACTAACAGAGTGGAACTGAGAGATTTATTTGGGGTAGTACAAAAAGCACTGTTCTCAAGTGCCTGGACTCACAAATATCTTCCATGACAAAACATAGCAACTCTGTATGCTATATCTACATGCATTGAAATGTTTTCTAAGGCACAAATTGACTGTGGTATTGATGAAAGATTTTGAATTCACTTGAAATGCTTAAAAATGTTTGGTTTGAATTTATTATATTATATATTTGCAAAGTCTGTATGAGTTTTAACCACACATGTAACCTTGGGTAAAAATAATTTAATGATGTGATTTTAGATTTGCATAGTAATTCTAGAAATACTACAATTTTTTATGTTGTCGTGTACATCTATTAATGACAAAGCCATAATTATTTTGATAAGTCTGTATTTTGAAAAAAACTTAAAGAACTAAATATTAAGATGTTAATCAAGAAAAATATAAAATAAACGAAACTTTAAATGAGTTAGCAACAAATAACATGTACCACATATAAATCCAACACATTGAAAAACTTGCTTGCCAGATAAAAATATAACGGAATGTACATTAGATTGTTTAATCTTAAACTAAAAGTACTTAACTAAAATGATTTTTAAAAATGGCATACCTGAGAAATATTAATATTGGAGCCTTTGGAACCTGATACTACCATAGCCTTTAAATTGTTGTATTCAGTTAAAGATTTCTTCGCGGAACCACCAGTTTTGTCACGAGCATCATTTAAAATTCTGTTGACCTGATTTTCGAAAGTTTGCCTCAAAGTGTTACCAGGTGTAGGTTCTAATTCCATATTGTGTGCTTTTTGAATTACCTCTATTACATCTTCTTTGGCCTTTTTAATAGCTTTTTGAATTTCCAAATATGTTTGAGGATCAGCAATAGTATCACCAATACCAATACTATGGCCTAAATATAATATATTCTGCTTGTTATGTGTGCAATTTGTTTATATTGATTTACATACCTTCTAACAGTAACCAATTGTTAATGACAGTTTGGATGTTACCATAAAATCGGCCGCACACTTCATGGCCAAGTTCTAACATACAAATATGCAACAAGGAACCAGCTGACGTACCCAAGGTTTTTTTACATAAAATACCCATAACTAATTCTCCATGTTCGACCATTACCTACAAAAAATGTGTGTATATATGATTTGGCAATTGTTATTTGTATACTACCTTTGTATCACCAGGAGATATCCATTTGTATGGGCCATCATCTTCTTCATCAGGATGTGTTGAATGGGTACGAATCATATTCACATTACCTGGAATAATTAATGAAAAAATCTGTTTGCCTGTCCATAATGGTTTAGGCTTTAATATGGCTGGTCTCGGCATTTTTCCATCCCAAATAGGTAAGAACATTAGTAATGTCATCATTTGCTCTTTGTCAATAAATACATCCCGTTTTGTCATTTTTCTAACAGCAGTTAAGGTATCCTGTACAATACCCATAACTGGTTTGTTTGCTTGTGGTGTAATAATCTATACAATCAAAATTTATATTGTAGTATTCGTATAAATATAAAACCTTACTACTGAAAATCTAAAATTTACCTGTCTAGGTGTGATATGAAGATTTTCTACCTCTGCACGTGTCTCCATACTTTGCGGAACGTGTAAATTCATTTCATCACCGTCAAAATCAGCATTATAAGGGGAGGTACAACTCAAATTCATTCGAAATGTGGACCATGGTAATACTTTGACTCTGTGACCCATCATACTCATTTTGTGGAGAGTTGGTTGACGGTTAAATATAACTAGATCGCCGTCCCGAATATGTCTTTCTACTCTATAAATTAAATAAATAATGATTAAATTTGAAATCTTAATCCGTTCAATTAGATATGTTCAACAGGGAGCTTACTTTTAAAGCACTTTTAACGCAGTATACAAAAATAACTGCAACTTAAACATCATTCTAGTTATAATAAATGAAGACTGAAAACAAATATTAACAGGTACTTATAAGTAGTACAAACAAAATAAAATAAGGAAAATTAAAATTCTAGTATTATTAAACACGTTATCATTTATTTCCAGTAATAAATTATGATAAGTGAAAATGATTTAAAAGTATTTTGTCCTATACTTGTGCTGAGAAATAATCTTTTTATGTGGTGTAAACGTCCTACAATGACACAATTCATGATGAACATTACAATTATCAAAATTAAAAGAAGCTTGATATTAGGAAGTGCGGTTGTATTTTTAAAGCTGACAATTTTGTGTATAATAAATATGATAAGGGTCAGTCAAATTTAAACTGGACTTTGATTTTAATAATTTATTAGGCTCAAAAAAGGTATAAAACCCCTACCACAATTAATAATCGTATCCTAAATGAGTATTTCGACAACTAAGTTGTCATCATCAGTAGGTAAAACCACTAATCAAAGTGAAATTTTTTGATTTTTTGACACTTTGATTAGTGTTTTACCTATTGAGAAAAGAGGCAAGAAAGGCCGAGGGCCGATAATGGATAGTAAACACATGTGATGCCGTTTTTCCTTAAGAGACGTGTCGTAATTTTTAGTCTGTGAATTTTATTTTAAAGTTAGTGCATACGTGGACGCCATGTAAAGTAGTTGCACGCTTTACTGTGCCCCATGTGCGACACTTTGATTAGTGGCTTTACCTACTGATGATGACAACCAAGTTGTCGAAATCGTATTTAGGATACGATTATTAATTGTGGTAAGGGGTTTTATACCTTTTTGAGTTTTTACTTAACCACAGTCTCCAAAGAAAGACTTTTAATTTATTAGGCCAAAATAAAATTACAAAAGTTTATTGTTTTTCTACATAGTCTCCTTCAACGTTTACACATTTTCCCCAGCGTTTAAGGAGCTTGTGGATCCTGTCTTCAAAAAAAAGTGTGAGAGCATGTCATGCACAAACTTCTCTACTTCTTGATCGCTCTGAAAATGGTGTCGGCCTAGTGCTTTGCTTCCTTTAGAGGCCCAAACAAATGAAAGTCGCATGGGGATCAATTTTGGCTGTAGAAAGGATGTTCTAGAATTTGCCAGTGGATTAGGTTCATTTTAGCTTGAGTTAGTGCAACCGTGTGAGGTCTTGCGTTGTCATGCAGCAAAATCACATTTCTTAGTGGTTGGTTGTGCCTTTTGTTTCTGTAGGCGGCCTTTGTCCTCTCTGCGAACTAGCAGTAATAGACAGCGTTCACAGTCCGACGTTCATGTAAGAAATCAAATAGCAACACCTTTCCAATAGAAAAAGAACTTTCCCAGCTGATAACGTGTCGAAGTTCTCCACTCCAAACTTGCCATTTTGGATTCGAGTGTATAGTGATGAACACATGTTTGATCACATGTCACTATTCTATGCAAAAAATAGTTTGTTTCTTGTTGAGACTTATTCAGGAGTCTAGCCAGTGTCTCTTCGTATCTGTTTTTGATTTGTCAAAAAACTTGGAACCAATCTTGAACAAATTTCGCGGAAATTTAAATGCTCAGTAATAATGGAATACTCGCTACCGTGATATTTATACTTCACTAGCGACTTCATCAATCGTAAGTTGTCGTCAGGCATAGCTGTCCTGGGACGCCTATTGTGCCCACATTTTCTACAGTTTCACGGCCATTCTTGAATTTTTTAACTCAGTCATACGCTTGAGTACGTGACAAAGTTGTGTCACCAAACTGTGTAATCAGTATAGCCAGAATTTCGCTGGGTTTGCTCAGACATGACTGTACTGGCGATCCTAAATGCCGGAAGGTGCGCGGAACCGCGTTAATCCCCTTCCTATTTTCTGGGCTACAAGAACCTTGCTCGATTGTCAACTCCGCTTAGTTAGCTTGGTATGAAAACAAATTTAAATTTGACTCACCCTCACAATGAATGAAAAAACATATTTACACAAACTTACTTGTAACCACATTGCAGATGCAAATCTGATGGCTTTGGGTGGAATCTTAAATCGATTCTTTCTCCATTATCCCTAATAATATATTTTGCACCTGGATACTGCGAATTACCACGTTGTACCAGTTCTAACATTCTGAAAGAAAGATAAATTACTAAGCAAATTTGTTATTTTAATTTAAAATTACTTGAAGTAATTACTCATTTTCAACTGGAGAAACAATGCTATGATGTGACATATGGATTATAAAAATAAAGGTGTATTTATACATATATGTATTAGTTATTTATGCACCAAGGGCATTATGGGTATTATATTGCTCCGAGGTCTACGTTAATTTAGCCCGAGGGATGAATGTCAACCGACATAGCTGTAGTTAAATTACTATTGGGATTATTCAAATTTTATGTATGAAGGAAAAATAATATTTCATTCGATTAACTTCTGTATTGCAATCAATATATGTAATTTAGAACCCATTACATAGACTTCTTAGACATATTCAATTCAGAATTTAATCAAACAAAACATTCCATGTCTCCATGCTCTATTTAATTCTCTTCCACCTTCTTGAATATCTTAAAAATATATCATAAAATGTAAATTCACTCGAAAATAACAAACAAACGTAATTCGTATAAAAATATATTTAGAATCTATACCAACTCTTATGCTAGATGAATTTAAAGAAATATAATAGTATTTTCAAAAATTGTCTAGTTTGACGTTTCAGAATATGACACTATCCAGTTAATATTAATCTAAAAAATCTACAATAATATTTAAAAAAATGGTAAACACTATACACTATTATCCATAGTCCTAAATGCTACTTACACAAACAAACAATAAATCCAACGAAAGTTTATACCATATAACAGGGGCACGAGATCACAAAATTGAAATACGGCGAATACTAAACCGACCAAGATTGCCAACATTAAAATTTTCGTTATATGAAATTCCTACCCCAGAACAACTTCTAAATGCAACACCCTTGTGATCTTTAAGTTGCATAACTAATTTCCTTCCCCTCACCTTGTTTGGATGCCTGGCCAAGCAAAATTATACACGGATAGCCTATCTAGCTACACATCTATATATATTTAGTGTTTAAAGAATTTTGTTTTTCTTTTTTATTTTATTGGCCGTGTTTTAATATTAAAAATAATAGATTTTTATTGGTTTTAGCGACCTTTTATTGAATTTCGATGTTTGTTTGCGACGTTTCGACTTCTATCATTTCAGTCTTTTTCAAGCATATTTGTTTGTTTTTTTACAAGGGTACGCATTCAAGTGACACATGTGTTTGGACATCCGGGACCAATTTTCTTAGAACGAACGTGCTTGTGCGGATTTTGTAAGTGAACTAAAACCAATAAAAATCTATTATTTTTAATATATATATATATATATATATATATATATATATATATATATATATATATGATTTGTGGATATGACCGTGTTTATGGTAACAGTATCCAAGGTGAAATGAACAAATAATATTTAAGTGAAAAATAAAAGTATTTAAATTTAAGGATGGTTATTGGCAAATAAACAAATCCGAGAGCATTTAAAAATTGTGCCATCCAGTCGAATATCTCGCCAACAAAAATGCGTGGATGACGTCAGCTTCGTCAAATGGTTTTGCCGAACAAGTGAGAGCATTTCAGAAAGACAATAATATGAGGGCAATGCACTTTTATTAATTGATAATGCTCCGAGTCATGCAACAGAGACGCAATTGATTAGTGATGATGGAACCATCATAACTATGTTCCTGCAGCCTAATTGCATTCTCCTCATCCAACCGATGAATAAAAATGCCATTCGACTGACTAAAATGTATTATCAGAAGTCTCTTGGTCCATGTTTTGTCTTTTGAAGAAAACGACATTTCTAACATTATAATAAATACGTATTTAAAGGATGCCCTGTTTCTGCTAGTTAGTTCTTGTGGCAAAGTAACTCCTGACGCAATTCAGAAATGTTGGCACAAAATATTTTTTTATTCGGACAATGATGGGTCAGATTCTGATTGGGGGATTTTGAAGATCTGGTTCCATTGTCTCTACTTAATCAAAGACGTGAATTAGTAAGTGATGGGCATATTGAATTTGCCGAAATTAAGAATATGCTGAAGAACGTTACCACTGAGAATAACCATCTGAAGGAATCAGAGATCTGTGAATGGATAGATGGCGATAAAGAGCATTTATCGTTGCATAGTGATGAAGGCGACCCGGAAGAGAAAGTTGTAAGGATTGATCCAAAAATGAAACATGATGAGGCAATTCATTGTTTCAGTACATGCATACAGTGGGCTGAGGAGAATGGAGCTGAATTATACTACGAATGATGCGAGAACGCGCAATGCAAGCCAAACAGCAGTATTAAACAAACAAAACTTACTGAATTTTTTAAATCTTAGTTTTATAAATTTGGTTTTTGCCTTATATTCTCCTTACTTTTTATGTACGACATAACGTATTTTAGTTTGTATTTAGAATTATGGGTATTCGTTTTTCGTAACATTTTCTTTATATTAGTTTGTATTTTGAGTTTATAAATCCCTACAATACATATTTTAGGTATTATTAACTTAAAAAAAAAGGTTTCGATAATCCGGATGTTTCACTACTTCGAATTGCATCGGTTTTAATTGATCCGGATTAGCGAAGCTTTACTGTATATGTGTTAACTCTGTGTGTTCATTTCGAGGGTTTTAAAGAAAACGCGAAAAGCATATTTGCGGCCTAAAATTTTATTGAATTTTTTAATTCAAAGTTGGAGTTTAACGTGTATTTATATATATATATATATATACCGGGTGTATTATGAAAAACTTTTCGTGCTGTAACTTTTTTATTTTTTATCCGAATGTAATAAATTATACGTCGAACTAAATCGTTTTAAAAACACTGTAACGTGATTCGCTTTGAATTTTTTTTTACACTTTGTTTTTGACAGACAGCTGCAAACTGTGTTTTTTTAAATTGCACTATACTTTTTTTCTTCCTTATTCAAATATATTACTTTTTCTGAATATGAAACTGTAAACAACGTAAATAACTTTTTTATTTTTTATCCGAATGTAATAAATTATACGTCGAACTAAATCGTTTTAAAAACACTGTAACGTGATCCGCTTTGAATTCTTTTTTTACACTTTGTTTTTGACAGACAGCTGCAAACTGTGTTTTTTTAAATTGCACTATACTTTTCTTTCTTCCTTATTCAAATATATTACTTTTTCTGAATATGAAACTGTAAACAACGATATCCTTTTATGAAAAAAAATCGAGAAATTGAAGGGTTTTTTAAGTTCGATTTATTCTGGTTTTTCCGAACAGAGAGATTTCTTAAATGCATTTTAAATACTCTATTTCATTTTATTACCAGCAAATGTGTGTACCATTTAAAATCACTTACATTCAATACTATATAGCCCATAAAGGATTACAAACCAATGTTATCAGTGAGCGGTGGGTCAACAACAACATTTACAGTGTTTATTTTAAAAATTTAAAAATCAAGCAGTCATATTGAACGATAAAAGTGCATTCCAAATTTTCGAAGAGAGCTGTGACATCTGTTAGTCACACATTCATTATAACATTTTCAACGATTTATTTCTAAATTTTGTTATTGAAATGGATAATGGCGAATGTGTGGATGCGATTCAAGCATATTTTGAATGCGGAACAAATTCTGCAGCTGCTTTGCGACTTTATGGAAATCGTTTTCCTGACAGATTGCGTCCAAGTGCCGATAAGTTTGGAAGGCTCGTGCGAAATTTACGAAATTTTGGATCATTCAAAAAACCGAAAATAAACGCACGTGTAATTGATCAAAATTTAGAATTAAGTGTCTTGCTCTATGTGGAAGAAAACCCTAATAGGTCTACGCGAGAAATTGCTCACTACATGCAGGTATCACATTCTACAGTTCAGTACATTCTGAAGAAGCACAAGTTCTTTCCTTATAAACCACGGAAGGTGCATGCTCTCGGTGAAAACGACCCTCAACGATGGGTTCAATTCTGCACGGTTTTCATGAATAAACTAAGGGAAGATCCAATTTTTTATCGTCGTGTGTTGTGGTCAGATGAATGCACTTTTGGGAAAAATGGTGTATTCAACAGAAATAATCATCGCCATTGGAGCACTGAAAATAACCATGTTGTGATGCAACACAATTTTCAAAATCGGTTCAGTGTAAATGTATGGTGTGGCATTTTAGGCGATAGAGTAGTAGGGCCTTTTTTTGTGGAGGGTAATCTAAACCAAGAAAAGTATAATAATTTGTTACGCAATGAATTAGGCGATTATTTAGATGAGTTGCCACTTGCTGAGTTAAACAGGGTGGTGTTCCAACAGGACGGTGCCACACCCCATAATGCATGAATGAATACTGATTTTCTAAATAATTATTTTGGCGTCAGATGGATGGGCACTTACGGACCTATTCGATGGCCTGCTAGATCGCCAGATCTGAATCCACTGGATTTCTTTCTGTTGTCTTACATTCAAGATCATGTCTATTTGACTCCACTTGATACCAGAGATGATTTAGTAAGAAGGATAGTACAAGTATGTCATGAAATACCACCAAATCTTATATTAAACGCAGCAGTTGGAGTTAATAGAAGGTGTAAAATGTGTCTGGAACAAAATGGGGCCAATTTCGAACATTTGATTCATTAAAATATATGATAGCTTGATTTCTGTAAATTTCGTAGTTTTTTTTTAATAATAATAAATCTGTCACTCAATTTGATGGAGGTGTCTTCAGGAAATAAATGTTTATTAGAATAAGTAAAAAAAAATATGAAGTACAATTTAAAAAAAAAAATTTACAACTGTCTGTCAAAAACGAAATGTCAAAATTTTTTTTTTTAAAAAAACAGTTTACAGTGCTTTAAAAACGATTTAGTTTGACATATCATTCATTAAAATCAGATAAAATATAAGGAAGCTACAGCCCCAAAGGTTTTTCATAATACACCCGGTATATTTATAACATCTAGTTCCGTTCTAAATTATCTTTGAAGTGAAGTAAACTAAATAAATATAATTAAGTTGCTAAAAATAATAATGCTAATATTTATAATGTTTATGCTACTCTTTTCAAGTTATTGATGTTATGTATGTACAGATAATTAATTTTTTATTAATTAAGCAATTTGACGACTTTATATTCTAAATCATGTTTAAAAGTAATCTTACTTTTCAAAATTGAATGGCGTCACGATTTCTGGAAATGTTAAATTTTGTGCTATACTTCTAGGTACTCCTACTTGATCAATTCGAAGATTTGGATCAGGTGTAATTACAGTTCGAGCCGAAAAGTCTACACGCTTTCCCATAAGATTTCCTCTAATACGACCTTCTTTCCCTTTTAAACGAGCTTTAAGTGCTTTTAATGGTTTTCCTGATTTTTGCATAGCCCTAGAAATTTATATATGTATTATTATTATTATCATCTGCATTATAAATACAAATTTACCTTGGCATTCCTGGCATGTCATTATCAACAAGAGTGGCAACATGAAATTGTAGCATTTTAATGTTTTCTGATATTACATGTGCTGCACCACCTGATGATTCATTTCTTTGTAGTTCATTATTAGATTTAATTATGTCTGCCAATTTGTGTGTAAGATCATCTTGATTCTTTGCAGAACCATACATAACAACAGCTGGCCTTACTGGTAATGGTGGAACAGGTAAAACTGTTACAATCATCCAATCTGGTCTGGCAAATTTTGGATCCATGCCTAATATAAAACATTCTTCATCTGTGATATGTTTTAGTATTTCCCAAACTCTTTCAGCTGAAACACTTATTTTCTTTTCTTGAGAATCTTCATTTACATGTTTCCATTCAGCTGTTAGATCAAGACCAGTTCTTCTTAAATTAGGTTGATAACGACCACATCCTCCATGCCCTTGTTTCTTAGGCGCATTAGGATCTTCACCTTCCTTTCCAACATCCATTTCATCACCTCCTTCACATATATTTTTTCCTTTGCAAAGGTCATACACAAATGCTAATCTTTTTCTGGGCTGACCTTTAGATTTTATAACGACTTCTTTTATTTTAGGGTTATTCTGTAAATACTAATAGTAAAATATATATTTTTAATTATGCGAATACTCACAGGACTGACTAATAATTTACTGCAATAAAAGCATACACATCGTAAGATCTTTATTGTTTTTGTTATAAAGCCAACATGGAAAACTGGCTTTGCTAGGTCTATGTGACCAAAATGGCCTGGACATTCGGTCATATTACCTGCACATGTTTGACATCTAGAATTGCGATCAATAACACCTTGTCTAGGATCCATAAGTCCTCCCAATTTGGGACGTCCAGCTTCCATTGTTTCTGGGAAGCGAATGCCACCCTCCGTGACAGACATACGACGCTAAAATATTTGGTAAATATGTTGATGTTCAATAATGTATACAAAAATATTTTCCCTTAATTTTTATTAACACATAATACGAATGTAAACTATCGCAATATAACATTATTTGTTAGTAACAAATGGAAAAGAAATACACTTTTTTGAAAATATGTTTCTTTTCTTATGGTCTTCAATTGTAAACAAGGACATTTTCAAAAATAGTTAAAATGCTTTTCCGTTAACAATAAATAATTTTAAAAGCAACTACAAGATTTATTCACAAATAATACATACGATTTCATCTGGACTAATTATCCCAAACTGCACTTTTTTAACAGTTCGTAAAGGAGCTTTACTATCGTTGGTGGCCATTTTTACGACCACAACGATACTGCCTCCTTCTTTGCTATGATCGCACTACGCAGAATCATGGGGTGAAATATATCATTGTCCAATTGAAACTGTCATGGCGACCGAGTTCTCCATATCCGTTAGATGGCGTTAAATATTTTCCATTTAAGATGACCAATGACCGTATTTATTGCTATTATTTTCAAGCAAGTTATTTTATTTGAGGTCGTATTTTTGTATTTTAGTTTGTGGTTATGTGCTTATGCTATTGTCAGCATAGAACCATTTGTATTATACTGTGGTATTTTGTTCAAGGTGTTTAACTTGTGATATATGTATATAAACATTATAGACAAATCTTTCAATAAAGGTTTAAAACCCAATTTTGAAAAGATGTAACTGGTGGACAAAGAAACTGATCCACTCTTTTTTTGCATTATAAAATGGTCTTCAGTATGTCAAAATAATAATTATTATAACGGGTGTTCAGAAACATTCGAAGTCAAATAGTCCTTGAAAATATGAAGTCATGTCTGAGATAGATTGATTTTTATCTAATAATTATTACAAATCAGATACGATCAGATATACGATTTTTTGTTCAGAGCCCACTTGACTTCGAATGTTTCTGAACACCCGTTACATAACGGGTGTTCAGAAACTTAAGTAAAGATATACGATTTCTTGTTCAGAGCCCACTTGACTTCGAATGTTTCTGAACACCCGTTACATAACGGGTGTTCAGAAACATTCGAAGTCAAGTGGGCTCTGAACAAGAAATCGTATATCTTTACTTAAGTACATTTGCGTATATGATAACTTATAAAATTGTATTAAGTAAATGTATCAATCTATATCAGACATGACTTCATATTTTCAAGGACTACTTTGACTTCGAATGTTTCTGAACACCCGTTAGTTGTCATAATGTGTCATGTCATACGTCATAATATTACAATGTTCTACTACCTACTTGAATGAAGTAGGTAAACCATCAAATTCACAAACTTAATTCACACCATGTAAATATACTTAAATGTTGTTAAATGGCAATATGATGGGTCAGTTTTTCCCTGCCAGTTTATAACATAATACATATTAATGAATATAAATGTGATCCTGGTCCAAATTCAATATATAATGCATAACAAGAAAATATTAGAATTGAAGATATTCCAGAAATATCTTCACCAGAAGGTAAATATAGATAGAAATTGTTAATGTAGATTTGTAGCAGGTGTACATTATAGATTTACTATTGCTATAATTTTGTCACAGGTCTTTAAAGAATATTTCACTAAAAAAGATAAGTGAGTTGAACCCAAAGGAAAAGTACCTATACCAGAGAGCAACTGCATACAAAGAAAACACAGATTACAATACCAGAGAGCTAGGAAGTATCGCAGGCATTTCCTAAATGTGACAAGATTTTCTGATAAAATATGTTACCAAAAATTAACATCTACATTGGATCCAACTACAAGAAACTTTATCAGAAGTGAAATTGCCTGTTCAAAGAGATAACCACATGGTCTCAGGCTTACATATAATGACAAGCATTAGCATGCATTAGCTCTTTTTAAGCAAACAGGGTCTAGATATAAATTTCTGTCACAATTATTCCCTTCCATCTAGAGTTATTTTAACAAAACTTTTAAATAATGTTTGTTTGGCTCCTGGCCTTAATCCATGTATTATGGAAGGGCTAAAATAATTAGCAAAAACTTTAAAGCCAATTGATAAATATTGTACACTTTTATTCCATGAGATAAGCATACCTAATAACATCTTTCATACAATAAATTTAAAGATGAAGTAGAAGGATTTGAAATATATAATTTTACAGAAAGTTTACATTCTAAAAAGTTAGAAAACGTATTAACGGTTTTACGTTACTTTTAATTTTGAATTATGTCAATGGGGCGAATAATCTAATAAAAGGGAAGGACACCAGGCCACTACCACATAACTCTTCAAATTTGTAAAAAGAAAATACGATTATAATAAATATGAAAAATAGATATTTAGTTCGTTTCTGTTTTTACTTTGTAATTAATCTGTTATATGGCTTAATCAATACAAAGTAATACAATAATGTATTCAATTCCATAGTAAATATGATCATTTCTGAGATTATATTATTTTTGTTAATATATATTAAAATGTAATTTTACCAATCTGATTTTTAACTGTTTCTCCTATTAGTTTAGCCGTAATATATCAATATCATGTTCGTGTATTAATGATCAAAATAAAACAAAGTATTTTGAATATGTGCTTTAAATTTTGCCGCCATTAGTTCTCCATGTCCCCCAGGTGGCAGGTATATAACTGTTTCACTTGTTACTTAGGGAGTTTTCAATTTATCATAGTTAAGGTTGTCTTTGTCTGTGCGCACGATTATTAGAAATTGTTAATTGCATAATAAATATACTTTATATTTTAAAATTAAGCAAAATTGTGCAATCTATTTACAATTTCCATAATTTTACTGTTTGTTAATACTAATTGTTATTTGACCAATTTATGACCTAATTATATAATTTAAAATATAAAAAAGGCATGTATAAAATTATGAATTCTGAACTATTATAGTGACATTTCATAGGCAAATTGTAAAGATTTATTTTTTATAGATATGTTATGTCTGGAATGGCACATGGTTGGTTCAGTCAGCTCTCCTTAGTCCCAACTTAGTATTAGTTGTCTTATTAGTCCCGGTATTAGTATTAGCACAGTTTAAAGATATGATATATCTTTAAACTGTGGTATTAATATTAAGTCCCGAGCAGCAGTGTTGCCAGCCAGTGTTAACGTTAAATCGGTAGATTTCTCGACAAATTTCGGTAGATTCCGTAAAAAATCGGTAGATTTAAAATTTTTCTAATATTAGTTTATTACATATGCACGCTGCTGACTATTGCCAATGAGTAATATAGAGGCAGATGTATCTATATAAGCTTTATTAAATACTAATAAATAATTACTTATAGGCATATAGACATACAGATATATTTGTTAGTTCTTATTATTCCATTCTAAACAACTAATCTGCGATAAAAATTCAGATTTTATTTTCAGTTTCCTTTCCTTACTTTGATACATATAAGTCTAGCAGAACATACAATATTTCAGAGGTGACAAGAATACAAAATTACAAAGGATAAAATCAAAATTAATTTTATTCAAAGCAAACAAATACAAATAAAACTATTACACTAACTAAATACAATGTTTTCTAAAATATAAATAAACATAATTTATATCCTAGTCAATGGGACATACATTATGATTATTCATTTTTAAAAGCAACTTTTCCTCAATGGAAAAATCGTAACAACTTTTTATTTTTACTGCTTAGTATGCAATAATCCACATATTCGCCATTCTGTATCCAAATGTTATATATCATTAAGATCTTTAAGTAAATTTGGAAATTAAACGGTTACGTCAGTAATAGTGTGAATAGTACTACTTTTAACTATGTGCGGATCCAAAAATTTAAATTTTTGTAAAATATCGCTTTTAGTTGCAGCGAGTATTATATTGCAGATACAATACTGTCAAAATTTTATTCTGATTTATGTATACACATTAGTGATGTGTCGATCCGGACGGATTCGTTCCGAAGGAACGAATCCATCCGTGGAACGAATCCGAAATTGTAACTGTATGTCGTTTCTTTATGTTTCGTTCCATCGAGATCATTCAATCTATAACCACGATAGAATGGCACGTCGTCAAGCATTTGTCGGTCTTTTCACATACTTGCTTACTAAGATATAAATTATAAATATGTATATATATTGTTCATGTATTTTTTCATAATGTAAACAAATCATTAATACATGAGTCTTTCTATTTATGTTTATTTTAACTTTTGGCTCTTATCTACTCCATCAATTATCGCTTGTTTCAATAATATATATACCATGTGGCCGCGTGCGTCTGCACTATAGCGAAACCTGTAGTGTAAGCAAAACACACAGAGGTGTCCGTGTGTTAGAACGGTAAAGAAGTAGACGCAATGTTCCAATGGATTACAAGAGAGCCTAGTATTTCGCATATCCCTATGATGCAGTCGTATTTGTCAAATAAATTCACATTTAGACGGTGTAGTCGCGCAAGCGCATTAGCTCCCGCTCCCGCATATGGGTGTTAGTTGCAATGTTTATATCGTCAGGGGAACTACTCGCTCACAATATTTAATAAACCGCGTTGTTGGTGTACGTAACGGTCATTTAAAAAATGGAGTATTATACACCGGAGCAAAAACTCTTTATGATTAAACAATTTTACGGTGGTAATTCCGCGGAAGTAACTCGAGCTTTATTTGCAGCTAATTACCCTGAATGTCAAATTCCCAATGCAAGCACCATTCGTAGGACAGTTAATCGATTCGAAACTACATTTTCTTTAGTAACTAATAAAAATAAAGTTGTTCCGGATAAGAATATAAGTGATATAGAAATTCGAGTATGTGCTTTAGTCGAAGTAAATCCCACTATGTCGTCTCGACAAATTGCCCGCGAATTAGGTATCTGTAAAACAACGGCTCAAAAGATTTTACGTACTAATAAATATCGTTCATACAAATTTACAAGTTCACAAGTACTTTTTCCCGATGATTATTATCGCCGTATGCAATTTTGCGAAAGAATGATAAATAAATATCACGAAAATGAATTCTTTCTTAATAACGTATTGTTCACAGATGAAAAAACATTTCGGCTACACGGACATCATAACCGCGCAGTTTGTCGTTACTGGTCGCGTAAAAATCTACATTTGAATATACCAACGCGAACGCAGTATCCAGAGAAGTTAAACGTATGGGCAGGTATAATTGGGGATCATATAATTGGGCCTTTTTTTTATTGACGGTAATTTAAACGGAAATAGATATCTACAGTTACTTGAAAATAGTATTATCCCCGCAGTACGGGAGCGGTTCAATATTAATGAAGTTTGGTTCCAGCAAGATGGTTGTCCAGCGCACAATACCCGTTATGTAACAAACTTTTTAAACGTGGTTTTTGGAAACAGATGGATCGGTAACTCGGGTCCTATTAAATGGCCAGCGCGATCTCCTGATCTAGCCCCTAACGATTTCTTTTTATGGCCCTTTTTACATAATTCGATTTACGGATACGGTGATGAACGTCCATCAAATCTAGAGGAACTTCGCGCGAGAATTACCGAAGTCACTAATACTGTCACAGCAGATTTGTTAACAAATGTGCGTCGGAATTTTTATAACCGGTTGGGTTACTGTTCGTGTCAAGGAAGTTTATTTGAACACTTAACTAATTAATTTATTTAGAATTTAATTATTGCTTAAGAATAACATTTTCTTTTAGCTAATTGCAGGTTTATTGCAACGTTGAATTACAATTCTGTTTTAAGAAGTAAATATTTTATTTTTAAGTATTTTATTATTGTTAAGTTTTTAGAGTGTAATACTACTATAATACTAAATATTATTTTCGTTAAGAAGCTTTTTATGTTAAAGTCTAGTAGTTCTGTTTATGTATGTTTTTTTTTTTGTTGTTTATGAAGCTGTGATGAGTTACTTCACTGAGATGTTATCAGTGATTATCTGATGCTTCAAACAACTGCAAATATTTACTTCTATCGGGAACAAAATACCTCCTACACTGCTTTTCACTTGCTTTGCCTACGAATACATTTATACGTATAACTTAATAATACGCCCGCTGTCGGTGTGGCAATTCAAGTTGACACGATCATTATAGTCGACCAGTAGTTACTAATACATGCATCGCGCTATGGATGGCGGCCAGACTGTATATATGCATTCGATGTTAATAAGAATCTAAGGTTTCTTATTTATTTTATTGGCCGTATAAGAGCCGCTTTAATTGAAAAGAAAAATGCAAACCGCAGTGAACCTATTGCAATAGAAAAAGTGTAGATACAGCAGACGATAACATATGGAGTAACTTTGATAATGAGATTTCGGAAATAAAAACAACATTAAAACCTACTGCAGAAGCAATTAGTGAAATTGATAAATATGTTCAAGAATCCTTATTAACTAGGAATCAAAATCCTCTTAAATGATGGGAAGACAGGAAAAATGTTTATATAAATTTATATACCTTTATGAAAAAATAATATTTTTAAATTATAATCATAACTTGTATTAATGTAATTTTTGTACACCAGTACTATAAGTTTATATTTATTGTAAGATTCACATGAAAACATGTCAGTGTACAAGTAAATATAAAATGAGTACTTATACATTCTTTTCCTACATAAATATTATACATATACATACTCATGCAGCTCTTAAATAAATAAATAAAACAAACAGGCAATCACTCCGATACAATAAAGCTAGATCGAAATGAATGTGTCACTTGTCGGACTTTACAACTCCGATCGGCATTTAACATCGAGGTTGTTATAATCGTTCCAAGGAACGAATCCTCTGGACTCGTTCCATCTGCAGAATGGAACAAGTCCACAAAAGGAACGATTTCGCCAGGCGCGGCTCGTGATGACGTATTTTGGTTTGCAGTACAATGATACGAGTGCCTCGTGTGTTTTCGGTGTTTACTAAGCAAACGTTACAGTTAGTACACGAGAATACACGAAGCAGTCGGATCATTGTACTGCAAACCAAAATACGTCATCACGAGCCGCGCCTGGATTTCGCCCATCTCTAATACACATTGGCAATAAAAACAACACATTTAAATATTATTTTATTTAATATTTATACAATTTAGATGAATAGCTTGGTAGTTCTGATTTTTTCGGTAGAATTGTGTTGAAAATCGGTAGTTCGGTAGAAATCATCCGAAATCGGTAGATCTACCGAAAAATCGGTAGGACTGGCAACACTGCCGAGCAGAGACTAACGAGACCGGCAACATCATTGAAAATTTAATCCGATTTTCTATCCTTATCCTTGATTGAAAATATGTACTCTTTTCATCCTTATCGTCCAGTTGGGCAGTCATTTAAAGAGGGCACTGTAATCGTACAACTTCGTGTCTAATCGCTATCAATCGTGTAAGTTCGGAGTATAATTTTGAAATTTTCTATCATTTCAATTTTATTGGTTATGTTATTTTCGTGGTTTATAGCTTATGTTCCATATCGTTCTGAATTATAATACAATATCGGGATTTGAATTTAGTTATTGAAATATTTATTATACAATCGAGTATTAACCAGATCAGTTTTTTTCTGGACTGGGTACAGTGTTTTTTGCTGTTGAAAAAGTAAGTTGGATTTACAAGAAATTTCATCATAGCCCACGCCATATTGTTTTACTCAAAAATGCTTTGTTTGTAGGGATGCAACGATACATCGATGTTTCCAAACATTGATGTATCATTCATAAACATCGATGTTTTAGTATCGATGTTGAAGCCCCAAAAACATCGATACATCGTTAATCAATGAACGATGTTTTAACGTCGATGTTTGTAAAGTCACTAGATAAATAAAGTACCGCAAACCTCCGCCATTTTTGGGCAAAAATTTGGCGTCAAAATTGAATTGCTGTGTTAAATAAAAAATCAATTTAGTACTGTATTCTTAAAAGAACGCAACTGTATGAACATGCGTTAATAATTAAACCGCAGATAGTAAGGCAATTAATTAAAACAAGCAAGCACTGTTTTCATTATTTATTATTGTTGGTTTACTAAAGCACGCATTTTCGCCTTTTGTGGTTGACAACCAGATCAGGGTGTGCATTTGGAGTTAGTTTTTTCATGTCATCTGCTCTTGATTGTTCAAATTGGGAATTAGAAAAATGCACCTTACATAAGTAACTAAGTGTTATAACAAGTGATCTGCTTTTACATATGTACTCACCTCACAAATCTTCGCATTTACCGGCACATTGTCTTGATTAATGTCACATAACCACACTTTTCTTCTGTCTGCATTCCTTTCACCACTGGGAAATGCAAATAAACGGAAACCTTTGGCGACACTGTTTTTGCAATTGATAATACAACAACCAGGCATAATTACACTTTATGTTGCCAACGGTGGGTTTAGATGCAACGACAAGTGATTTGACGTTTGGCGGCCATGTTTGGGCAAAAGTAGCGCTTTCTCTCTCGCACTCTTTGGCCTTATGGATTGCGGTACTTTATATGTATCTAGTGACTTTAGATGTTTGTTTATAATAGCGCCATCTGCATACTATTTGCAGAAGTGAATCACATCACTAGCAAACGTCGAGCGGTTGTTCTCTGAGGCTGGGGCAACAATAACCCAAGAGAGAAACCGCTTATTGGGCACCAGGGTATCAAAATTAATGTTTTTGAATTCCATTATTAAAAAATCATACTTTCACAAATAAATTTAATTAATATTATCTATAAGCAAACGCCAAATAAGTTGGCGCGAGGAGGGGTAAGTTCGCGCAGGACTAAAACTAGTGGGAGATTTGTATTTGGTTTTACATCAAATGTCAGAAAATTCTAACCTCTAAGCGTGTGTCACTTTATGATCCCCTAGCAAAGACATTATGTTCCGTCAAACGTCAATGACAAATGTATTCTGACAATTACTTGAGTAGTGGGGGTGAACATTTTTAAAAGCGGCTTCTGCGCACCCCCTCCTCGCGCCAACTTAATTGGCGCTTGCTAGCAAACGCCAATTAAGTTGGCGTGAGGAGGGGTAAGTTCGCGCAGGATTAAAGTAGTGGGGAGATTTGTATTTGGTTTTACATCACATGTCAGAAAATTCTAACCTCTGAGCGTGTATCACTTTATGATCCCCTAGCAAAGACATTATGTTCCGTCAAACGTCAATGACAAATGTATTCTGACAATTACTTGAGTAGTGGGGGTGGACGTTTTTAAAAACGGCTTCTGCGCACCCCCTCGCGCCAACTTAATTGGCGCTCGCTATACCTACTGAAAATATTAATATTTATGATTTATTTAGTCTTTATAATCATTGTTGTTTCATTTTATAGCAAGCTTTAATTAAATGCATTTAATATTTTATAACACTTTTTCTCGTTATGAACTCCTAAAAAGGAGAAAATGAACAAAATTAAAATTTGTTCCATTTAAACTAATGTAAATTCGCTCGTCTTTTGGCCCCTCTCACGTGACCAAAATCTAACTTTCTCCGTTCCGCTCGGCATACAATCGGTAATGCTATCGCTCTCTTTTAGCGAGTACGCAGCTCGCTATGCATATTTGATGGAACTGTTAGTCCATATATATAATAGGTCTATGCTAATACGATAGTAATTTTCTATGGCTAATACCATAGTCTTAACCTTAAAAATTTTCTTGTACTAAAGCAATCAATAATACACGAACACGATATTGATATATTACGGCTAAACTAATAGGAGAAACAGTTAAAAATCAGATTTGGTAAAATTACATTTGAATATATAAACAAAAATAGAATCTCAGAAATAATTATATTTACTATGGAATTGAATACATTATTGTATTACTTTCTATTGATTAAGCCATATAACAGATTAATTACAAAGTAAAAACAAACGAACTAAATATCTATTTTTCATGCTTTTATTTTTACGCAGAGATCAAATACCGATTGTCTTGAAAATTTCTTTGGGAATGTTAGACAACAGGGTGGAAATGCTATGTCGCCAACACCTATACAATTTTATAGAACTTATAAAAAGCTTTTTTGTATGGATTTTCTTCACTCTGCTCCTGACAGATGATTCGGCATATGAAGAAGAAAATGTAATTTTTACAGATCGCGAATACACAGCAATACATGACCAAAATTCCTTAAGATATATATGTGGATATCTCATGAAAAAGTACTTGAAAGTAGACAGCTGTGAGGTGTGTGAAAATTATGGCAATTCTTACAGAATTAGATGCCACCTCGATGTTTTGTCATTTTAAGCCCTTTATGAAAGTGCTGAACTAAGTACTTTTGGGAAACTTAAATGCCAAATGACAACTTTTGTGTATATATTTCTTCACTAGAAGATATATTTTTTGATAAATTTGAGTTTTTTTCTGGAGGGGGTTAAAGGGAGTAATTCCCTTTGGCGGTCAAAGTATCCCTAACTCAATTGTGGGGGAGAGGCTTCTGTGAAAAAATGCTCAAAAAAAGGAAATAAAAAAGAAAATTTCTGAAATAATGAATAAAATTATTCCTCATCGTAAACCTATTGTTACTGGGAAAGTGTGTAGTCCTAAGTAGGTTCCCTCTCGAGTGATATCTCGTCATCATTGGTATATAATTATAAGGGTAAAGGCTACTGTAATCGTTTGAATGAGTAAGATTAATCCTAGAGATATAGGATGTTTAAGAAATAAGAAAATAGTTGATCTGGTACAGAAAAACTGTTTACAATTGTATAGAGACTTATGTGTCTGTTAAATTTACTCATCCATGTGACAAATTTCCTTTAAATTACATTTATATTCAAGAATGAGACTATATTATACATTAGAATTTACTAACAGGAATTTTAGAAGTAATATTGGTATAATCAGAAGCACATCAGAAGGAAACCCATTGCATGGAAGCATATTTGATTTTTTTTTAAATAAATTATTACACAATTAAAACATTTGTTTTTATTATTAAGTTAATTAAATTATTATAAAATTAGTCTGATAGGCGAACCTAATCTATAATATAATATGATACTTACTTCGATGATACTAATTTAAGGTAATTCTGTATTGGTAATATTGATTACTTTAGTGATTTCAGTCAATTTTAATCCACTTTCGTTATCAACCGAGAACAATGACGTCTATATTGCTTCTCCCATAACAACAAAAATAATTGTCATATATTAAATTTTGGTAATCTGGAATATGTTACTTTTATATAATAGTAATTGTAGGATTATTATGATGAATTAGAATAATAAAAAATTAATTCCAAATTTGCCGTCATTCCGACTAGTTTTATTAAGGATATTAACATTGGATGTTGGCGATCTAAAAAAATCGTTTATGAGCCATTATAGATAATGGAGAATAATTGAAAGAGATTGTTTCTAATGTGCATAATTATTGTTTTAAGTCTTCTGTATTAAGCAATAATTGAATAATACAAATACTTAGTTTTATTTTTAAAATTCGTTGAATAGTAAACTTAACAATGTAGTTTTATATGTTTATTGTCGCAAAATACATTATTTTGTTACTTACTTGTTTAATGAGAATGTACTTAATTTTCATTTAGAATATTTGGTCAATTATAATAAAAATATTGATATTTAAAAATGTCTTAAGGATTTATATATCGCGCTATTATGTCTGCGCGTGGTAGGGTCGCAGTAGGCCAAAGTTACCGATATTAGCTGACAAATTTCATTCATAAATACGTAATAAATTCATAAATAACATAGTATTAGCAGTTTAAAGATAATAGCAGTTGGGACACTAGGACTAAGGAGAGCTGACTGCAGTGTCACCACACGTACGAAAATAATATATCATACTTGATGGTATAAATTACCGTATTTGCAATAAAAATACTGTACATGTTTATGGGAAGTAATGCTATATGTTTAAATAAAATTTGTATTTTTTAGAATTTATTACACATCTACATAACAAAAAATAAGAAAGTTACAAAATCCCTTTTGTAACTTGCGGCAAGTACGTTATTAATTATCCCCAGGATTTTGTTCTTCTGGTCTGGACATTTTCTTTGCTATACTGGAGTCTGGAAAAATGTGTGCTAATAAAGAAGAAAGAGGGCCCATAGTTTGAAATAACATGTTATGTTCAGCTAAAAGCCCACATAATTTTATTTCTGCCTCCTGGGCGGAATCAGAACTCGTAAAAATTGAAATTGACTGGGTGAATTTTTCCATAAATGTGTAAGAAGTTCCTTGTTCATTAGCATTAATTAGTTTTTTTATGTTTCTCAGATTCTGTATGCTCTTTAATTGTGGAAAATTCTGCATCCAATTCCTTGTTACATATGACACATTTCCCCTTATAACAGTTATTCTAAACTTTACCACAGCTTTAACCACATTTTGTATTCTGGCATATTTGTCCACACATTACGAAATTTCTGCAATTACAAACAACATGCTAAAGATGATAGTATTTATTTAACAGCGTTGCGAGATAAGTATACCTACAACAATGGCCGTTTGTGAGTTTCAGGTTGAAAATTCTGATTTAAGAGAAAAAATTAAAATATGTATTTTTTATAGATTTTACATTTAAATAGCAACATTCTAATATCTGTAATATAACATTTCAAAACTGAGCCATGCTACTATTATTTTTTCCACTTATAAGTCCAAATACATTAATGAAATTTCCCTATATTTAGTCCTATATATTATCTATAATATCTGGCTATACAATTTATAACGAAACTGTTCTGTTTTTAGAAAATCTTATAATCAGCTACTGTGACTATTACCTTTAGTTAGCCTTGAGAAAGGTGTTAAAGTCGTAAAATAGAAATAATAAGCATGTTTATTTCTGACAACGCTACATTTGATAAAGCTTTCCTCCGGAAAGAATACTAATCTAAAACTCCCAAAGAGCCTCTCTTTGAGTTTAAAAATAACTACTTCCAATCGATAAGTTGCTTTCATTAGCTTCTTTGGAATTGAAGTATCATCGTTTTCACTTTTTTTTCACACTAGACATTTCTCTATTATAGATAATTTTAAACACGAAGTTACCGCACCAAGACTGAATAATGAACTAATGAAATGAAGTTGAATCTTTACAAACCAGAGCAATTTGTTGTTATGAGATTCAGATACGTGTGTTGCGGGGATTTACAACAGAAAATTGTACTTAGGTGATTCACATAAATTCAAATAACGAAAATTCACAAATTTTATAAGTACACTACGCAAGCGACATCTGTTACATATTGTAACAAATTTTTACAGACATCTTCCCTTACGAAAAATATTTAAATAAAATTATATTTAAAAAAACACATATTTTTTTGAAAAATGGTTTATTATCGAAATTAACGAATTTTCACGTACGGTAATGGCAATTGGACCATACACCGTACATTTGATCAAGAAATCGTACATGGTACATCTGACAACACTGGCTGACTGCTACAGTTCACAAATGTGCCACCAGACGTCACCCACTTCGTTGCATATTCGTGACTAAATAATTTTACACGTTTGTCATTTTTAGTTAAGACGTAAGTCTTTCAAACATTACATTAAATAAAAAGGATATGTTGTCCGGAGATAGTTTTATGATATTTGGCTTACTGTCAAATTATATCAATATTGTTTATTTATTTTGTTTCCGGTGTTCTGACTTGGTTAAACATTCTTCAGATTTGAATATTTAGTTTGTTATCAAAACTTACAAAATGTTTTTTTTGAGAACAATATTAATAATAAATAGTAACGTTAATAAGTGGGAATAAGTTCGAAATACTTTGATTATCACTGACATTGTTAACCGATTTATTTGACAGAATATTTTTTAGATGCCTGGTAAACGTCTTGATTCTCAAGCCCAACAGCTTGTTTTAAATCTTACAGCCTATTTTGAACGGGAAAAAGAGAATGGTGGACCATTTATGTCTATCGATCGTGTTCATGAGGTAATTCACATAACTAGTTACGGCAGTATTAAAAAATAAGTTTTATTGTAGAGGGTAGCAGAAGCCCTTAATATTTCTGTTAGAACGGTCTACAATATTAAACATCGCACGATTGCGAATCCAGTATTGTCATCTCCTGTCAAAAAAAGGCCTCGTAAGAAGCCAAAACCTAAGAACATACTTAAGGATTTATTAGAAATGAAGTAATGTCAAAGTAAATATAGTAATGTAGCCCCATTCCATCCATATTCTAAGGTACAATATTAACTCAATTTTGTCTATGACAACCAAAGATTCTACACATTCTCAACATTTCTTTCTGAGTGAATAAAATAATCTACTTTAGAGATTAAGGATTGTGTTGTAAATTATGACATGTAATTATTTTTAATACTGTTCTTTTGTTGTAACATGAAATTAGTATTTATTTTTTGCTGTTTTATTTTTAGATTTTTATAACTTGAACGAAACTTTAAACCTTGAAGTAAGTATATACCTAATTATTATATGTAATGTACAGCAGAGACATGATAATGTGAAGAACTTTAATTAATATATATAATCTAAGTTCCCTTTCTACCTTTCGGTGTAGGAACTTTAATTAATATTAATCGAAAACATTTAATATTTCCTACATGAGTGATTTTTACAATTTGTTGTCACGAATAGTAAGAATTCCAAAAATATTTTTTATATACATATATATTTAACTTTTCATCGTGAATAATGAATGAGCAGTTATACATTTATAAATTATCCGATTTTCTTTAAAATCATATTTAACATAAACAATTTTTTTAGAAGTATTTTTCAAATGAAAATATAAAATTATTAATATGTATTGAAAATTGCAGCCAAGTTAATTTACAAAAAATGATTTGGTAAATGGTATTGAAAAGTTTAATGCAATAATACTTCTGCAATAGAGATGGCGTGTGTATGTTTATTGCAAAGCTACACTCTGTTATTTGTAAGTTCCGATTTTTTAAACGTCGCTTGCCGCCAGTGTAACCAGCCCTACCGATTTTGGTAGATTTCTACCGAAAAAAATCAGAAATACCAAGCTATTCATTTAAATTGTATAAATATGAAATAAAATAATATATAAATGTGTTTTTATTGCGAATCGATAATGTGTACACATAAATCAGAATAAAAATTTGCCAGTATTTTCGCTGCAATATACTGTCGTGAGCAAAAAAATCGGGACAGTGTCAAAATCGTTATGTCAATTTCCTTTATTTTTTAGCGTTGTAATTTTGACATTTGATTAACTTTCAAACTCTACGTCAAATTATATATAGTTGCTAATTCAAAATTGAAAATGCCGCATCTTTCGAAAACTGATAAAGCCAGATTTGTCACTATTTTTAAAAATGGGAAATCATTAAAAAGTGTATCGGTTCAATTTAATATTGGTGAAAGTTCAGCCGCAAGAATATATAAAAAAATGGAGGGAAGAGGATAATTTAAATTGGAAAATAATTTCCGGACGTAACAAAATTTCGAGTTCGCAGGAAGACGAAACATTAGTTACCGAGATTAGGCACAACCCTTTCAAAACATTAAAGGAAGCTATAAGAACAACATAATTTCCTGTCTCATTTTGTAACACAATGGTTACAAGAGAATGAAATTTAAACTTGAAATATCAAGCCCTACAGTCCTTATCTAAATCCCATTGAAAATGTATGGGGATTAATGAGATATTCTACCCAGGAAGAATTTTGGAAGATTGTTCAAAATGCTTGGCATCAAATTTCTATAAATGTTGTACAAAATATTGTCACTTCAATGTCTACAAAATTAGATGCAGTTAATAATAACGGTGGAATGACGAAATACTAATTATTTTAATGTAATAATTATTTTAATTTAATAAATAATATTTCTCTTATCGTTTTTAGTAATTTTTATTTACATTTATTTTAAAAATGTTGAATAAATGTCAAAAGACACACATTTTTGACAATTCCTGACTTACTATTATTAGTAAAGATAGCCACTTAGGTAGTCACAATTTAAACCCACGCAGAAACAGTCCCTTTTTTGCTCACGAGAGTAATACTCGCTGCAACTAAAACGATATTTTACAAAAATTTAAATTTTTGGAGTAGTACTATTTATACTATTATTACTAATGTAGCTGTATAGTTTTGATCAAAATTTACTTTGCCTTCTACACTCAAACGCCAATTAAGTTGGTGCGAGGAGGGGTAAGTTCGCGCAGGATTAGAAGTAGTGGGGAGATTTGTATTTGGTTTTACATCAAATGTCAGATAATTCTAACCTCTGAGCGTATATCACTTTATGATCCCCTAGCAAATACATTATGTTAAGTCAAACGTCAATGACAAATGTATTCTGACAATTACTTGAGTAGTGGGGGTAGACGTTTTTAAAAACGTTTTCTGCGCACCCCCTCCTCGCGCCAACTTAATTGGCGTTTGCTATACTAACTTAATTAAAACTAAACAAAGGAACAGATTAACGACTGCAATAATATGTGGATTATTGCATACTAAGCAATTTATTGATAAGTAAAAATAAAAAGTTATTACGATTTTTTAATTGATGAAAAGTTGCTTTTAAAAATAAATAATCATAATTTATATTCCATTGACCAGGATATAAATTATGTTTATTTGTTTACTTTGAAAAAAATTAATTTTGATTATCCTTTATAATTGTGTTTTCTGGACACCTTTGAAATATTGTATGTTCTGCAGTTCTGCTATATTAAACTTATATGTATTAAAGTAAGGAAAGGAAACTAAAAAGAAAATCTGAATTTTTATCGCAGATTGGTTGTTTAGAAAGGAATAATAAGAATTAACAAATATATATGTATGTAGAAACTTATAAGTAATTATTTATTATTATTTAATAAAGCTTATATAAATACATCTACCTCTATATTACTCACTTGCAATACGCAGCAGCATGTATAGGTAATAATATAAAACTTAAATCTACCGATTTTTTTACGGAAACTACCGAAATTTTTTGACAAATCTACCGCGCTGGCTGGCAACAATGCTTCCCTTCCACGTTGTTGCCGGATAACTGACAATTACATAATAGGTTATGTCTGATACATGGGTTATGTTATTGTATTGCGCGTAGTAATGAAGTAAAGAGCTATTAATGAAATTAAGAAGTTATTCAAGTAATTTATAACTATGTCCATAATATATCAAACACAAAAGGGCTACCCATATCTTTCTGCACATGAAACAATTTATAATTAGTGGTACACAAAATAAATTTAATAGGAGAGAGATCGCATTACTTTGCTTGTATGGTTTACTGGATATAATTAAAGTGGATAAGAATGTATGAACACAACTCAATAATTTAAGTAAAAAAGTTTATAAAGGAACTATTTATTTGAAGATTTAACTACAGAGTATCACTTTACAACAGTTAGAAATTTTTTTTGTAATATCAATTAATTCTATTGCAAACATACGAAACTCATATCCCTAGAACATTAAACTTATTTAACTATAACGTAATTACTAAACATTCGTAAATTTGGTGACTTGAAATTATAACTGTTATGGGACAAGGAAAGTAAAATTAACTGGGTATAAAAATTAATACCTTTATTTAAAGCAAGACAATAAAAAACATGATAAGGCATATCATTTAACTTTTTTTACAAATATTGGCGCGGTGTTCTCTGCAGATTGGTTTATGACGCCGAGCGCAATAGTTGTTGTCATTCGACAAAGACGACTTGGGCAAAAATGGCATGTTGTTCATTGAGGTATATCTCTTATGGGTACATTAGCAGGTATTATAATTTTTAATATTTCATGGACATTCAGGCGAATGGGACGTCGTATGTTGGTATATCTTTTCGTATGTACAGCTACGGTTTGATAAGTTCATCCTTCAATTTGAGCATAAAATCGATTCGAGAGGGTGGCTTTCTACCTTTTTTTTATAAAGACTATAATTATATATGCCTTTTGCTTCCAGGGACTGTTTTTGTCAATATCTTTACGTAGCAATTTGCGCCTTTAACAAGATAGGGGCTAACATCAATAATGTATTTAGTACTTCAGTCACACAGCATCACAACTTTCAACCCATATTTCGCAGGTTTTGAATGGATATACATGCGTAAGCCACATCCTCCACGAAATGCAAGTAATTGCTCAACGATTGTAAAATATGACATTGGAATATATGAATCATTACAATTCTTTTAAATTTATCTCAAATAATACGAATAGGTGCAAACGAATCTCTACCTTTCCTTTCAGCCCTAGTTTGCTTTTCATCAAATCTCAATGAGTTCAGCTGGAAATTAAACTTCTCACAACTCAGTGGCTCTATAAACAATGCTTGATTGTTTGTTGTCAAACATTTTATTTTTGCTTTTAGATGAATATTCTTCATTTTAATTGAACAAATAAAGAGTCCGACTAGTGTATAAATTTCTTCTTTGCATGGATGTGAGACTGTAGCAGTGTGCATAGTTAGCAATGGTAATATGGCAATTTCTACATCCGTCAAAGACTTTTTCTTTGAATCCATAATGAAATTTTATACTAAAAATATAAATTTTATACTAAACATAGGCTAACTGTAAATTGTAAAAATAAAACAAAACAATTATCATTTACTTGAATATTTAGAGCAGCTGAATAATCAGTCGATAAAAAAAGCATTAGGTCAATACTAAACATTCCTAAAATTAAGATATTTTTGAGGTTTTCATTTAAAATTAATCAGAACCATCACTATCGTACCACAATAAATAATAAATTCTGCAATTTATAATAATAAATGTTTTATGTACAGCGTAATATCCTGTTTACATCAAGCAAAAGAACATGTAAATAGACTGAATCATTATAATAAGTCGGAATATACGAGTATAAATGAATTAAATTTTGAAGGAATAAATTTTCCTGTCAAAATCCAGGACATACCTAAATTTGAATCACATAATAAAATTAATGTTATCGTGTTTAGTTACGAAGAACAAATATTTTATCCTTTGTATCATAATAACAAGCAATTCTATGAAATAAATATCGACTTACTATATTTTGGAAATAAAGACAAAAATCATTATTGTTGGATCAAGAATTTGAGTCGATTGTTAAATGATCAGTCGGAAGTAAATAGAAGCAAAAAATATTTCTGTAGAAGATGTTTAAACTACTCCGCTGAAGATGCTTTAAAGAAACATCAAAATGTGTGCTTTAGTAATGAACCATGTGTTCCGAACATGCCTGAAGATAATGTATTAAAATTTAAAAATATTCAAAGAATGTTAAGACATCCGTATGTAATTTATTCTGATTTTGAATCTATTTTGAAACCTGTTCATACATGCGAACCAAATTCTGAATCATTATATACTCATAAAACACAATTTCATATTCCATGTGGTTATGGATTATACATTCAGAG
Organism: Melolontha melolontha; assembly: GCA_935421215.2. Classification (NCBI taxonomy): domain Eukaryota; kingdom Metazoa; phylum Arthropoda; class Insecta; order Coleoptera; family Scarabaeidae; genus Melolontha; species Melolontha melolontha. Next base: position 112,586,346 of record OW285236.1, on the reverse strand, counting down.
TGTTTATAATAATATTGATAACCCATTGGAAATTTACAGAGGAGAGGAAACTGACAAATGTTTTATAAAAAGAATAACTGAACATGCCAGAACAATATATACGTTATTAAAAGAAAATAAACCCATAAAAGATATCGAACTAGAAGAATATAACAAATTTAAAAATTTGTCATCTTTGTGAAAATGTGTTTTCTATAGAAAACCCAAAAGTAAGAGATCATGATCATTACACTGGAAAATATAGAGGAGCTGCTTGTAGAAACTGCAATTTGAAATGTAAACAACCATTGTTTATTCCAATTTTATTTCATAATTTAAGTTCTTACAATTGTCATTTGTTTATAAAGAATCTAGGAGAAGATAAAAGTCAATTGAAATTAATACCTAATAACGAATATAACGATATATCGAATTGAGATTTATCGATTCATTTAGATTTTTAGCAAGTAGCCTAGACAATTTGTCATCTAATCTGGAATCAAGTCAATTGAGAGAAATAATTAAATACTCAAGACTTCAAATCATGAATTAGATGTGTTATTTAGGAAAGAAAAAGCAAGATAATTAGAAAAGGAATATATCCCTATGAATAACAAATGTTCATTTGAAAAGTCAATCTAGGTTACTTTGACATTTTCATAGAATAAGACGCAAATATATTAATATGTGTTTGTTGTTCCGTAAACGTAAATCCAAATTACATTTGATAATGTCAATCACAAATATCAGTTAGTACATAAAATAATCGTGCGTCGATTCTGGTTTAAATAAATTGCTTCTCAGTTTTAAAATTGCTTTCACTTTAGAACATAAAATTTTTTTAGTCCAGGCTTATTTTCGAAGTAGTAATAAAATTGATGGTTTATGGGTTTATTCAGTTCAAGATTGCATGGTAGAATTTCATGTTGAGTTTCCACATTTTGTAAAGATTATTTACAATTTAAGAATACTTTGGATAGAACTTTAACACTTTTTTCTGAAACTGGTAGTCTCTTAAGAAAATCAGGCAGCGGAGCAGTTAAGAAACGTACACCTCAAGTTGAAGAAATAATGTAAAATGAACCACAAACATCCGTTCGACATTTGAGTCAACAAATAAACCTTTCTGTTGGTACATCTCACAAGTTATTAAAAAAATATGTATATGCAACTTTATCCATACCGTGTCACAGCAGTACAAGAATTGTTAGAAATTGGTTACCCACGTAGACTACAGTTTTGTAATTGGTTTGTAAATATGAACAATAATGGAGAACTTTCGCAAAGAGTCATCTTTACTGATGAAGCATGGTTTTATAAAACGGGATAAATTAAATTCACAAAATACAAGAATTTGGAGTAGTGAAAATCCACATGTAATTAATGAAGAATCGCTACATCCAGAGAAAATTGGTGTTTGGGCAGCGATAAACGAAAGGCGAATCTTTGGTCTAATATTTTTTCAGGGAACGTTAACTGCTCAAAGGTACAGTACGGAAATTTTACAACCATTTGTCAACCAGGAACTTCAAAATGCATATTTCCAACAAGACGGAGCACCTTGTCACTATACTGCAGAATCTTTGGATTATTTAAGAGAATTTTTTGATGAGCGTATAATTAGTCGAAATACTGAAATTGCCTGGCCTGCACGTTCATGCGATTTAACACCTTGCGACTTCTTTTTGTGGCCTTATCTAAAAAATAACATATTTCGAACACCTATATTGAATTTGAATGATATGCTACAGAGAATCGAACAGAAATGCATGGAAATTAATAACAATTCAGTAATGTTGCAGAATATCATTCATCAGAAATTTAGTTTTAGTTTTCAATAAATACCTATTATTTGTTATTTATTTGTATGTATGAAACTGTCAAAATATAGGACTTCGTAGGTTAAGTAGTAAATTTTAATTTACGACATACTTCAAAATTTTCTCAGTAAGTCACATGCTACTAGATTGACTTTTCAAATGAACACTTGTTACATGGATTCTTTTGAGAAATTTTCTGAAACAAAACTTCCATCAATAGATAAATTTTATTCTTCGCTCACAAAAGAAGGAATTTCTCAAGAAGAATTCAAACATGCAGTGAAAATATGGAAATATTTTAAAATTAAAACTTGGGCGAATGACATGATTGTATACTTAAAACTAGATGTTTTGCTATTAACTGATGTATTTGAAAATTTTAGAGATTTATGCTTGGAAAAGAGTTATGGACTGGATCCTGTTTGGTATTATACAACTCCGGGGTTAGCTTGGGACTGTTTGCTCAAATATACTTCAGTGGATTTGGAATTATTAACTGATTATGAAATGTATTTGTTTTTTGAAAACGGAATTAGAGGAGGTATTTCACAGTGTAGTAACAGGTATTCGCAAGCAGATGAAAATACTCAGATTATCTATATAGATGCCAATAATTTATATGGATGGGCTTTATCTCAGAAATTACAAGAAAAAGACTTTAAATGTGATAAAATTAAAACTGTTGACGGTATATTGTTATCAGATAGTGATACGTAGACTTGGCTATTCATAACAAATTCAATGACTTGCCTTTGGCTCAGGAAAATATAATTCCTCCGGGCGGAAAAGTAGAAAAACTGCTTTGTCATTTCTATGATAAGAAAAATTATATAATTCATTACAAAACATTAAAACTTTACAAAAGCTTAGGTATTAGAATAACAAAAGTTCACAGAGGTATAAAGATTACTCAGTTAAATTTCATAGCATCATATGTAAAATTTAATACTGAACACAGACAAAATGCAAAAAATGATTTTGAAAAAGATTTCTGGAAATTAATGGTTAATGCCCCATATGGTAAGTCTATGCAGTCTGTTAGAAACCAACAAAATATTAAATTATATTGTGATGAAGAAAAGTTGCAGAAAGCGATAAACAAACCTAATTTTAAGCACAGAACTATATTTAGCAAACATCTGGCAGCAGTTCATAATTATAAAACCAAAGTATTGTTTAATAAACCAATTTACATTGGGCAAGCTGTATTAGATTTATCAAAATTGTTAATGTATAGCTTCCATTACAATGTAATTAAAAAAGAATTTAATGAACACATAAAACTTCTTTATGAAGATACCGATAGTTTTATATGAGATTAAAAAGGCAGATTTCTATGAATTTATGAAAAACAATCCCGACTATTTTGATACATCTGATTATCCAAAGGATCATCCATTATATTCTGATAAAAATAAGAAAATAATAGGAAAATTCAAAGATGAATTGAATGGTATTAAGATATTAGAGTACATAGGTTTAAGATAAAAAATGTATAGTTACAGAACCGAAAATTCTGTTTAGAAAAAATTAAAAGGTATTAAGAGTCATAAACATGATATTTTTACTGAAGAAGTAAAGAAAAAGTCTCTAAGTTGGAAAGATGATAAAAGACATCTTTTACCTAATTCTACAGATACATTAGCTTATGGACATGTATTAGTTTATGGAATTGTTGAATAAATTTCTATTTTTTATTAGTGTTGAAGTAATAAATTAAGAAAACAATAATAACAATTACGATAATAAACATAAGAACAAAAATAATAATTTTTAATTTATTAACTTGTTGAATTTTTTGGATATTCATTGAATATATTTAAATTCTTGAATACCGTACTTTCCATTTAATTTACAATTTTTGAGTCTTTTCATTTATTGCTCTCATATTTTTAGTATGTCTTTCAAATATTTTCAGAGTTCTTTTCTTTACATTATCGATGTTTGATGGTATTACTACTGTTTTGTTTCTTAATTCTGCTAGTTTCTTAAGATCGTAATTATTGTAGTTATGTAATTTATATTCCAATTATTAATCTATTTTATTATTAGCGGACTCTAGTTCACAGTCAATCATAATTAATTGTTCAAGGAATAAATTAGCTGTTTTTCTTGCAATATATTTATCTACAACTTCTTGTTTGAAACCAACTATTTTTGCTCCATCTTCTAATCTGTCTATTTCAGTAATAATAGGTTTTAAATCTTTTTTCCATTTTTCTTTCTCATCGTTGGGAATGTATGAAACTAGTTTGTCCATTTATGACTGAAAAGTTTCTAAAGATTTACTAATTAATTCATCTGCTTCTTCATCTAAACTTATATTTTTACGACTACCTGCTTTATGTTCTACATTATCGAATAGTTTTTTATTTTATTTTTTCTCTCTTTTGTTCCCAATTGTTCCGATTTGTTCTCTTTTGTTCCGGATTGTTCCCGTTTTTCTCATTTGTTCTCGTTTTGCATGCAATCTTAATTCCAACTGAATTTAGCCCCATATTAAGGGAATTTCTGGAAATACTTTTAGATTTGCAGAAATCGGTCTTTGTTAGTTTTTTATTTACGGTCGAATTGAGATATTCGATGGCAAAATTACGATTTCTCATTTGAGTTACTTCATTGATATTTTTTGGTATATTTAGTTTTTTATCTTGAGTAAAAGATTTGTAACTACATTTAAATTGTTGGAGTTCAGATGGTTGTCTTGTTTTCAATGGTATACAGTGTGTCCACAGATTCATTCTCAACATAGGGATCTCGCTTATTATGAGAGATACAGATTTGGTTAAATGGGATCATATACTCCAGAGGTAAAGTTGTACCAAACCCTAGACACTAGCTTTGAATATTTAATGTACTTCGGGCGCTATTGCAAAAAAAGTGAATTTTTGTTTTTTCGATTTTCTTTAATAACTCATTTATTTTTAAAATAAGATAAATTTAGCTTGCACTTCCTTAAGGCACTTCTTTATTGGGAATATGGTGGTGTATTTATATTTTTGAATACTGATATAGTAGTTGAGCTACAATGGTCAAGTTTCATTTTTCTTATGAGGGTCATAGTTGGTTAGGACACCATCGAAAACAATTTTTCTTGCCCTTTTAAAAAATGTATAATTTGTTATACCTGATACCAAAACTAATTTCAAAAATTTAAAAAAAACATTGTTACATTAGTAGGTTAGAGCGCTTGCGAAATTTGACAATAGGAAACTTGGAAACATAAAACAATCTAAGTTACAACTGTCATTGTTAGTGTTTGTTTATAGTTGACATTTAGTTTGTGTTCTGTGAAATTTAGAAATCGAATAGCAAAATAAATACCTAGCATAATAAAATATAAAGTGCCATTTAAATACTAAATTTATTATTAAATAATTTTGCTGTCATGGAGCCGTTTAGTAATAGTGACAAATTTGAAATGTTGTCCTGTTACATTCTGTGTCGCAAAAATTCGACGAGAGTTGCCGAAATGTACATAAACCAGTACCCGGAACGCAGACAACCCCATCTTTCTACTTACAGAATTTAACGATAAATTTAATACATCGTGGATCATTTACTAAGCCATATACAAAACCGCAGCGCATAAGTAATGAAACTAAAACTAATGTTTTACAAGCAGTTGTTGAAAATCCAAACACATCAGTTCGGGAAATTCAATATAACACCGGCGTTCCCAAATCCACTGCTCATAAGATTTTGACCTCCCACAAATATCATCCATATAAATACAATGTATGTCAATCTTTAAGACCGGGGGATAATGAAAGACGAAGAGAATTTTGTGAATGGTACACTAGGCAATGCGATGATAATGATCACTTTTCTTCTCAAATATTATGGTCCGATGAAGCTAGATTCACAAACAATGGTTTATTCAATAGACAAAATTTACGATTTCGGTCTACAGGAAACCCTCATGTAATCAGACCTGCGCGACATCAAGTGCGTTTTGGATTTAATGTATGGTGTGGCATACTATGCTCACGATTAATTGGTCCAATAATTTTTAATGAAACACTAACGTCCGACGTTTATTTGCATTTACTGTAAAATAATATCGAAGACTTGCTGGGCGAATTATTTTTACAAGAGGCTCGTAATTATTGGTTTCATCAGGACGGTGCTCTAGCACATAATTTCAGAATTGTAACCAATTTCCTCAGTCAGGTGGATCGGAACTCGTGAACCAGTTGCATGGCCACCAAGATCTCCTGATCTGACGCCGCTCGACTTCTATTTGTGGGATTACATTAAAGGCAAAGTGTATGCCCGCAGCTACAATAACGTAAATGAACTTCGTGAAAGCGTAGTTCACGAATGTCGAGCTATTCCAAGGCGTATCCTATTTATGTTTGGAATAATGGTCAACTGTTTGAACATTTTTTATAATTTGTTATTATAATTTTTTAAAAATAATATCTAAGTATTTTTTGAGCTGCATATGTTTTTAATTTAATAAATAATTGTTGCAAAATAAAGTTTTCTTCCTTTCTTTGTTTGCAAAACCTTCTATTGTCAAATGCCACAACCGCTCTAACCTGCTAATGTAACAATATGTTGTTTTTTTAATTTTTGAAATTATTTTTGGTATCAGGTATAACAAATTATACATTTTTGAAAAGGGAAAGAAAAATTGTTTTCGATGGTGTCATAGCCAACTATGACCCCCATAAGAAAAATGAAACTTGACCATTGTAGCTCAACTACTATAGCAGTATTCAAAAATATAAATACACAACCAGATTCCTATTAAAAAAGTGCTTTAAGGAAGTGCAAACTAAATTTGTGTTACTTTAAAAATAAATGAGTAATTAAAGAAAATCGAAAAAACAAAAATTCACTTTTTTTGCAATAGCGCCCGAAGTACGTTAAATATTCAAAGCTAGTGTATAGGGTTTGGTACAACTTTACCTCTGGAGTATTTGAACTCATTTAACCAAATCTTTATTTCTCATAATAAGCGAGATCCCCATGTTGAGAATGAATCTGTGGACACGCTGTATAATATTCTGCTACAATTTTACTTTCTTTATTTGTCATTCTTTAATTTATTTTAGAAAATTTATCTGATTATTAATTAGAAAAATGACAACAACAAAATTTTAGTTTTTTACAACTGCTAGAGTACAAGCCACCAAACTCACAGCATTTGTGGAGTTTATTTTTATTTCAGACTAATTTTATACTCACAACTCTCAATAACTTTACCAATTGAACACAGTTTGGGTAAAGATTAAATCATGAAGAGGTCAAGTTGAGATATTCAATGAAAAGATTACGCTCATTTGATAGCCATACTTACTTGATTAATATTCTTTGCTACCTCTATACCTACCTATATAAGTGTATACCTGTTTAATTTTTTCTGTTCCGTATAAAAGATTTAAAACTGTTTTTGAATTGTTGGTGTTCTTGTTAACAGTGTTTAATACCCTGCGACAATCTTGCTTTCTTGGATATTGCTCACATTTATAATTTATTTTTTACAATTTGTAACGGGTGGGTTATAGATGGTTATTTTGTTTAGTTAAACTCTAAAGTAACACGATTTCGCAATGAAAAGAACTATTTTATTTCAAATGAACAAAACAATAACGAAAACTTCTACTTGTCAAAACATATATTACTGTGTGAATGTCTTTCTTGAACATCCATCCCCGGTGGTTGTGTTGTGGTGTTGCCGTGGTATATACTCTGTTTTACAGATGGCGCCAACATTAGTTATTTGTTTGTTACACTCTCCCCCTTTGCTTAACGAAACGTCTCGGGAGTTAAGCAAAAGAAAAGGACTCTCTAGAAACAACACGAGCACTTTGGTTTCACTATTTGTCGTGTACGGGTGCACTCGCGTTCACGATCCGGGGTGTAATTGTGGTCATCACTCGCGCACTCGCGATCCACAATAGGTAAGTTGTTGCTGACGTCATCGGAATCCTCTTGGGTCAGGTCTTCTGTTGGCGTACTAGCTTGCATGGGAGGTCTTCCTCGCTTTCGCAATGGTCTTACAGGAATCGGGTCATTCTCGTTATTATATATCGTCAAGGCTGATGCATGATACTTTCCCAAGGTAATGTCAGGTTTGTCGATAGACGCTACTTCGTAACTGGTTGGAGATATCACCTTGCTAACCAGGTAAGGGCCATCTCTTTTTGGGGCAAACTTCGAAGTATATGAGTCTTTAGCTTTACTCAGAGTATGAGTATTCACCAGAACTTTATCACCTACTTGAAAGATTACTGGGAATCGGCGGTGTTGGTCTGCATTTCGCTTTGCTTGATCTTGTTCACGTTCATGGTTATCACGAGCTTCTCGCAAGATGACACTCAGGTTCTTTAAATATGGAGTGATTTGCGGAACAAAGTTATCATTTTCTACAATAACGCGCATGTCTCTATGCACGTCGTCTGGAGTACGTAGTTCTCTTCCAAAAGTGAGATACGCGGCACTGAACCAGTGGCTTGTAAACGAACAGAGTTCATTGAAAACCGTATGGCGGGCAGCCTATTCTTCCAGGTAATGTGATCGGCTTTGGTTAGAATGGCAAGTTGAGTTTTTAGGTCTCTCTTCTTTCTCTCAACAGGATTGGCGGCAGGGCAGTAAAGTGGTATCAGCGACTGCTTAAATCCAAGGCAATGAGCTACTTGCTGCATAACAGAGCTCACAAATTGTACGCCGTTATCACTTACTACTCTACGTGGAACACCATATCTTAGTATGACCTCGTCTATCAAGCACCTAGCACAATTTTCGGCAGTGGCAGCCTTTAACGGGAACAACTCAATCCATCTACTCGAAGTGTCTTCAATGACATAAATCCATTTATATCCATCCTCGGTTTCTGGAAGTGGTCCAAATAAGTCTATGGATGAAACTTCAAATCTTTGAGATTGTATAGGAGTTTGCAACTGCCCAGCGGGCTTCAAGTTCGTTGCTTTGTAACGCTGACAATCGTTACATTTGGAGATATATTCAGCTATCGATCGCCTCATTCAGGGCCAGTAATATCTGGTAGCAATTCTTTGGAAAGTGCGATCGACACCATAATGTCCTGCTAAAACGTCATCATGGTATTTCGAAATGATAGATTGTACCTGAGCTTTAGGCACAACTTGCTGGGCTTCTTCTTCATCCATTTCGGGGACGTATCGGAAAAGAATTCCATTGTTCAATAGATATCCTCTCTCAGTCCATTTCTGAAATTCGAAGTCATCTGCGAAATTATTGGTATTTTTGAAAGCTTCGATTATTTTACACCAATCTGGATCATTAAATTGATCAATGGTTACGAAGTCGACTTCAGTATTCTCGATAACCGGGCGTGATAACATATCAGCTACAACATTGGTGCGACCTGGTGTATATTCGATGCATAAGTCGTATGATTGAAGACTCAATGACCTTCGAGCTAATCGTCCTGATGGAGATTTTAGTGACATAAGCCAGCGCAACGGTTGATGATCACTTCTTACCACGCAAGCGCTGCCATCAAGATATCCACGAAACTTCTGTGTGACAGCCCACACTATCGCCAGTGCTTCTTTATCAGTAGTGCTGTAATTCTGTTTAGCTGGTGTTAAGAGTCTACTAGCATACTCAATTGGCCTTTCGTCCGTTTCCTCCCCCTGGAGTAAACACGCTCCAAGCGCATAAGAACTTGCATCAGTACGTAAAATATAAGACTGATTAGGGTCAGCTTGACGTAAAATCGGGCTTGTGGATAACAAATACTTAAGCTTACTGAAAGCTTCGCCTTGACTCGGCCCCCATAACCATTGTGCTTTCTTCTTTGTTAGCGTTGTTAATGGCTTGGCAACTTCGGCAAAATTCGGTATAAAACGACGAAGCCAGGAGCAAGTTTGAAGAAAGGAAAGGAGTTGTTTGACGTTTTTGGGATCTGAACGGTTCATCACCACAGCTACTTTGTCAGGATTGGGTTGAAGTCCTTCTGGGGTTATAACATCGCCAAGATAGTGAATTGTAGAACAAGAAAAAATACATTTGGGTCTATTAAGTCGGAGCCTGAATACATTGAGACCGTCGAAGACCATCTGAAGATGTTTCAGATGATCTGGGAATATGGGTGATAGAATGATAAGATCATCCAAATAGGCGAGGATAGTAATATCTTGGAGACCTGAACGAAATCTAACCATTAACCTCTGGAAGGTAGAGGGTGAATTCCTCATTCCAAATGGCATCCGGGTATAGCGAAATGTTCCCAATGGACATATAAATGCAGTTTTGTCTCGATCACATTCACGGACTGAAACTTGATGGTAGCCAGACCTCAAATCCAAAGTGGTCATAAACTTTGTTGGACGAGCACTATGAAGAATATCATCGATACGTGGTAGTGGGTATCTATCTGCTTTGGTGATGGAGTTGAGTTTTCTGTAGTCTACAGTTAATCTGATACCTCCAGTCTTCTTTGGTACCAAAACCACAGGAGCGGCGTTAGGTGATTCGCATTCTTCTATTGTGCCATCAGAAAGTAGTTTATTGACTTCATGTTCTAATTCTTTTTTCTTATTTTCTGACATTCTGTAAGGTGGTACGGCAATTGGTGTATTCGTTAAAAGTGTAATTGTGTGTTCGGCATAAGGAGTAGCTTCTTGACTTGGTTGGAATACTTCAATGTTTTTTTCCAAAATGTCATTCAGTTGATGCTTTTCATCTAAACTTAAAGTGCATCCTTCACCAGTCCTGAGCTTAACAGCTTCCACATCTAACATATTTACATTGCATGGTTGCACGTAGTCATGTTCTTGTACAAATCTATGCGGTTGTGTGGGAGTATCGCCAAAAAACCAGCAATCATTTGGGACATCAATTACAATATTTGCCGCTTTGAGAAAGTCTGCACCCAGAAGTGTCCTGCTATGATCATGATTGGGCACGGAAATCATATTGATTATATGCTTTCTGTTTTGTACAATGATATGTAATTTAAAGACAAGTGCTTGTACTTCGGTTGGTTTGCCGTCGGCGAGTGTCATCTGCACCATTTGTGAAGAGTAAGGTACTCTATCCGTTAGTAGTAGATTTCGGAGTGTAGCTCCAGCAATGCTTGATTGCGCACCAGAGTCAAGGTATGCAAGACCATTGTGACCTTCTATATTGATGAAAGCTAGTGGACGCGATGATGACGTCACTTTTCTGTGCCGTTGCTGTTCGAAAGAGCTGCTCAAAAACTCAGTCAACATGGCAGACGTTGATTCGGAAACATCGTTCGGTTTAGAACATCGGGGACAATTACTTCGAATGTATCCTGGGGTTTGACATCCATAACAACTAATTGGTTTCGTTTCATTACCTTTTAATGAACTGGCAACTGCATTACCACTAGATCAGGATTTACCAGATTCAGAACGCATGCGCGCAGCTAACTTACGACAGTCATCTTTACTATGCCCGTAATTCTTGCAATATGCGCATTGCATTTTCCTTTTTTTCCGGTCAGTTTCCGCATGTATGGGAGTGCAATAGTCAAAAACCAATCTTCAAAAAGTTGCTTGTCAAACCATCCGCTTTTACTTCGCCCAAACCTGCACCCTTTAGGGCCATTCTCCATCCATGATCCGTATAGATGCTCGCTCTTGAATACAATGTATGGTGGCAACATTTTGCCATCGCCCGAACAACAAAACATTACCGAGACGGCTGATTTTGTCGCATCTATGATTCTTTCTGGATGTTTAGTTGTCCCCCGAACTATGACACGTGGCCTGCCTGGATCGTCAACAAAATTTGTCTCATCATAGTTAAGAATGCAGTTAGGAGTTACATTCTTCAGAGTATCCTCCAGGTTATCAAAATATTCGTTGATAGATTCAGCACTTACTTGTGCTCTAGCTCTCTTCACGTTTTCTGTCAACCTAACAGTGAGATCACCTTTATGTCGTCCAAGGAATAACTGCAACCATTCATTTCCAGGCAAGTTGTTTTTGAAGACAGGGTGATTGATTCTTTTTCGGTCAAAGTAGGTCTTGACTAAGCTTCGAATATCGTATTTTTCGAGAGGAAACCCCCATTCCGCAGCTTTCAGCACAACTTTCACTAACGATTTTTCCTCATTTGGTGTTAAGGAAGTCTGACCACCTATCTTCTTGACATGGCCCTTCTTGTGCCGTCTAATGGTTGTACGAGGCAAACCAAAAAAGTCAGCAGCCTGTCTAATGGATTTTTCGCCCTTTATTACACTAGATACGGCCCTGGCCAGGTCTTCTTCAGAATATTTTTGGTACTGAACACCACCCGGCAGTTTGACATATTTTCGCGGCATGGTCCAATACACCCCAAACAATCTCTCTGAAACTAAAAAAAAATCCAGCTCATCGAAAAATAATTTAAAGTGAATGAAATTTTAATACAACCTTCAATAATGTCTCTAGTAATTGAAAGTTATAAGTACTTGCGGAAACACAATTCCTGTTATAAGTTACAACCAGAGTTTTTCGTCGAATTGCAAAACGTAAAATTTATACGCGAAGTAATATTTATCTCACAAAGCAAACAACGGAACTTATGTATCTGTTATCTCCGCAGTGTAGATGCACGGACTTCCAGCAAACAACTGACGCACACGCGATCCCTCCAAACACGATTACAGTTGAGCCACGTGACTACTGCTTGCGCGGGAACGTACTGGTCTGATTCCCCCGTGAATCCGATTCACCCCGGTTGACGGTATTTGAATTTTGAAAATTCAAAAATGTGGGAGCCACCGTAAAGTTGGCTTCCAATTTTCAAACGCGAATATCTCGGGAAGAGGATGAGCACAAAATTCGTGCTTTACGGCACAAAACAGCACAAAACGAGCACAAAACGATGGCGTATTTAAATTTTGAAAATGAAAAAGTGTGGGAGCCAACTTTACGGACCTGTTAAAAACGACTTTTGCACGTTACTACGATTTTAAGTACGTTAGCAACGCCACAATACTAAAACGTTTAAAAATTGACTTTACATATAACTTCACTACTGTACCACTTTTTTTTAATTCGATAGTACGTCTTGACTTAAAATGACAAACGTGTGTAGTATTACAGAGCGTATTTATGTGTGTTAGAAAGACATAAAGTACACTTGGGCATTACGAACTGAAAAGATATACTTTACGAAGTGTATATTTCTTCAATCAACGGTATAGGAAAGAGTGAAGAAACGATGCGATATTCTTTAATTAAACGCAATCGCCGCATTTTCAGAAAAATTCAAAACCTTAATTAAAAATGAGAGATAATAATTCTGGATTAGCTGTACAATTGTGACAAAACAAGTTTAAATGTAAAACAGAAGCTAAGGCCTTTGACTTTTTCAAGAAAAGTAAAGAAAGATATACCTATTAATCTTAGTTTGCGCTAATGTTACTGAAAAACATAAGATAAAGTCGGTTGTCGTAGGAAAGTTAGCTAAACCCAAAGCATTTAAAAATAAATCCATGAATACCTTGCCTGTTTGATATACATACTTAGATTTCTTAGATCCCAAAAAAATGCATGGATGGGCTGAGAAATTTATAGCAATTGTTGCATGAAGAATTTGTTCCTCAGACGGAAAACTTAAGAAAAAGAATAAATCGCCTAATGCCATTTTGCTTCTTGATAATGCACCAACGCATTCAAATGAAGAAGAGTTATGCTTCAGTAATATCCGTTTTATAACCCCGTAGAATATAACCAGTATTCTGCAATCAATGGATTAAGGCGTATTAAAACATTTAAAACGAAGATATAAACCACATCTCCAGTTCTAATTACAATTGAAAAGTACTTTTTACAAAAGTGAAATACTTTTCATTTAAATTAAGAAATTAATAGTAACTTTCATTGTTTCTATTATAACTATTTTATTGTCTACTTTTTTGATTAATTAGAAAATATTAAAGGCCTTAGTGAAAGGACTATGATCTATATAATTAAAAAAAAATGTTCTTGATAAAATGAAGGCAAATATAAATTTTTAAATTCTTCGTGTTTTCTTCTAAAGTCACTAGAAATCTAGTGACTTTAGCAAAATGAATACGCATTATAAGTTTGACTTGATTTCCTTATCAGTTCTGTGATCAGTGAAATAGAGGTTATAATCGTAGGTTAGAACTCATCTCATCTCCAAGTGTATATAATTTCTAATTTTTTCAAATTTGCCTATCGTTTGTCAATCATTTGATCCTGGTTTTTGTATTGTCATAAATCATAATCATAATAGATGCCATCAGAAGAAATTATTATCTTGTAGCACGTGGAGTTAGTTTTATTAAAATTGTTTATACATATATTTAAAAATTTTAATTTCAGAATTTTCAAATTGTTTATAAATAATATGGGAAAACGAAAAATTAAAATCAAGAAGTTCAAAAATATTCAACAAAATTTACAAGTATTAAAAATTCAAATGTAACCTGTAATTTTGAATCATTATTTAAATTATTTTAGCCTAAAGAAAGAAAACCATATGATGATATTATCAAAGAAAATGAAAAATTTGTGTCTTACTATAAGGTAGTAAACTAATAAATTAAATTGCAATTATTTATGTAATTTTACAGACACAAGGTATTTGTAAACCAGAAGAATGGGAACATTTTATTACTACTTTGAAGACCGACTTACCATCGACTTTTCGAATAACTGGCTCGAAATGTGAAGCAAAGAAAATGTTGGACATGGTACAAAATATGTTCATTAATGATTGTGTTAAACAAACCATAAATGAATCTTCACAATCTTGTATTTTTTCTTTGCCATGGTACATCAATAATTATATTTTTGGAGTTTATGCTTTTATAATATTTTTAGGTATCCTAATAAATTGGCATGGCAAATGGATTTATCAAGAAAAGATATTAGACGAAATGAAATATATTATAAATTACATAATTTCTTAATATCGGAAACTGAACATGGTACTATATCTAGACAAGAAACTGTTAGTATGATCCCTCCATTGGTACTAGATATTAAATCTCATCATAAGGTATTCTAAACTTTGGTTTGAAGTATTTCTTATATAGAAATTTAGATTTTAGATATGTGTGCAGCACCAGGTTCAAAAACGGCTCAATTGCTAGAACTGCTACATGCTGAAGATGATCCTATTCCATCTGGATATGTAGTAGCTAATGATGTAGATAACAAACGATGTTATATGTTGGTGCATCAAGCTAAACGTTTAAATTCTCCGTGTGTTGCTATAATTAACCATGATAGTGCTGTTTTACCCAACTTGTTAGCTTCATTACCAGATGGTTCAATAGAACAGGTACAATTTTTATATTTATAATAATAAAATATCAATTAAAATCAGATTCTTAAGATTATCTTGAAGTTATGAGCTAGTGTAACATGTTTAACTAAGGTAGAAATTACTAAGTATACTATTGGTTTATATAAACGACTTATGATATAACCAGACGCATCAGGCCGAAATTACGATGGACCATATATTTATATAGTCCGTCGTAATTTCGGCCTGATGCGTAGACTATTTAGTCTATAACATTGAAACACAGTACAACACACAGTTATTGAATAGCACTATTCATTTGGTTAACCGCGCATCTGTTTTTTGTCGTTGAATTGTGACGTAATTACTTCAATATTACACTTAAATTCCTTTCTTCATGGGCGTAGATAGAAGCGTGAGGAGTTTTTATATTTCATTTTATTTATTGGTTTTATTTGGTAAGATAAATGAAGTAGGGTGAGTTAGTTTTTTTTTTCATTGTTGTAATTGTTAATTGGAAAATTAGACGGGTGGTAATCTATAAAATACGGAATACATTTTTATTTGTTCATTTTGTAGTTCAAGTTGAGTAAAGGGGTATTAATATTAACTAGCAATACTTTCTCAAGGTTCTCTTCTGTAAAATTTGTTCTCTTTGAATGAAATACATCCTTGTAGATAGAAAACGTCCTTTCTACATCGCAACTGGTTATAGGTACATACTGGAAATATTCTTTTATTTCAGCGTATTTAGCAGTTAGATTTTGAGGCATTGTCCCCATACACAATTGCCTTAATGTTATTAAATCTAGATTTATATTAAAAGCTGCGTCTAACTTTTGCCGAAGGCCACATCCGAAGTCACTTGAAATATTTTTTAAATTATTAATAGCCACATCTAATGTAGTTAATCCATCATTTAATTTGAGATTTTGATTTTCAAAATAAGTGATTAGTATTAGCAACTTTCTAAAGTGTTCCTGAAGAAAGTACAACTGATTTTTTAAATTTGTAATTTGTATTGGTTCCTGGTAACATGTAATGAAATTTTGTAAACTATCGAAATTCTCTGCATAAAAACTAGTAGCTTCCAACCATGTTCCCCAGCTAGTTATTACTGGAGAGGGAGGCAGTGACAAAGATGGAAGTTTTTCCCTGTAAAGAGCTACTCTCTGTGGTGTTTTTCTTTTTTAAAAGCGGATACACTTTATATCAATTTCCGGAAAGGTGTCTTTGATATATTCACAGATTCTGTGGAGAGCATGTGCTACACCAGTAATATGTAGCATATTAGGATATGTTTCCTCAGAGACAATTGTGTTTGTATTTAAACTAATAATTCGTCCTCCAAAAAATTCTCTCAGAAAAACAATGTTTTCCTGGTAGTATGTACACGAGCTCCATTTTGTTGGAAGTAGCCTTCCTGTAGTTCATAATTGTGTAACATATTTACAAGATTTCCAGTCTGTAACGCGCAGCGTTTAATATTACTAAAACGTGTAAGCATTTTTAGGCTACTGTTTAAAATTTTGTATTTTTAATCGACATACCTTCAAAAAATATAGGTTCAGTAATTATTCTCTGACAAACAGTTGCCCAAACTCCAATTTTCTGTGGATGCAGTGGTGCTTCCACAAAAAAGTACGGATTATTTGTGCTCCACATCCTCATGTTTTGAGAATTTACGTAGGCAGAGAAACATAACCTTTTTAATGCCTATATCATTAACAACAAAATGGTCAATAAATCTTTGTCAAAGTCTTGTCGTTTTGGTTTGTCCACACGAAGTATTTCATGAGTAGCTTGCAAGCGGTAGGTGTGTGAATGTAGATCATGCTTAAGGATACGTCTCCAAGTGCTATAAGAAAGATTTAATTCTTGGTGTAAATGTCGCACAGAAAGCTGAGGACGTTCTTCTACCAATTGCCTTACTGCTTCAACGTTTTTCTCATTTCTAACTGTTGGCTTACAACTGCCCTTTTTGCGATCCACGTTTCCTGTTTTACTGAATAATTGCATAAAACGGCGAATGCATGTGGAAAACGGACCATATGGCATAGCAATATCTGGGATTCGTCTAAAAAATCCTGATATGCATGCCTGATAGAATAAACCCGATCACCATTAATTTTACTGTTAACGTGCTGTTTCTGGGGTCCGTTAAATACAAAAGCCATTATTAAATAGCTAAAAAATTGCAAAGTTATCTTCCAACTTGTCAATTTGACTTATGATTATTTACAAATGACACTTCGTCAATTCTCTAAGCTCAGACGTGACTTATATGTCTATTTCAGTTGTTCATAGCCTACCTAGGATACAAATTTTGTGGCTCGTTTGATATTTTCCCAATGTAAATAGAGTATATGGCTTCAATTTTGGCATAATTCTAATATTCTAATAACATAAACGTGACTACTCTTCCACATTCAACACAGGAGCAAAAACGTTATAGAAAAAACATGTAAGTAAAAAAAAAAACATTAATATGCATCTGTTTCTCAGAAACTAGCTTTTCAAAAATTAATTCAATAAAACTAAATGTTTAAGAGCTTCATTCAATAATTCTATGTATTCTGGCTTTTTTTTGGTCAAAAACTGGTCCAGGTTTTGGGAAAATGCTCTTATTTCAACATTTCATTCATTTCAAGGTTTTCTTTTATATTTGTTGGAATTTCAACATGTTGAAAGGAATTTTTCAAAAAAGGATTCGGTATCCATCTGTAATTGCATAATTGGTTTGAAATTCCTTGGAAAAATAGTCACAGAGCTGTTGTTTTAAAGTAGCTTTTATGTCTATAAAAACTTATTCAAAATTGATCATTTTGTAGACTACGATTGTAGGCTAGTCTACTTAGCTATATCATCGACAAGTTCTTGAACGCACTGAAGTAACAATAATTTTTCAAATTGAACTCGTTCATAAATTTCTATTCAAAATACTTAAGTGTTCGACAATATCAGCAGGGAAAGCCAGCATAAGCCAAAGAGAAGTGAAAAAAGCGTTTCAAATTCTGATATTTCATCTTGCAAGCACATCATAAGTTCTGCCTTTAGTTGAAAAACTCTATTACAAGACACTACTCTTCGAATGCCATTTTACTTCGGGTTCTGGCGTAGCTAGGGGAGGCGTCAGGGGCGGCCCGCCCCGGATGCCACCTGTTTGGAAGTGACACTCGACCGTGGAAAAAAATAAAAACTTTCGCAAACCATCACAATGTTTTTCTACGATAAATCACTTAGGTTTGAGGTCATTGTAATTAAGTTATCCATACTAGATAAATTAATTTATCAATTGTGATAATTTTTAAATGCGTAAGCTATGAATTAAATAAATAATTATTTACTGCAGATTTATGTGAAAATTGATAATGGAAAAGTGGAAGTTAAAGAAGTATTCCTTGCGTTTCTTCCTTTACATGGAAAAAAGTCTCTGATTTATGTGATGAAAATTTCAAGAAGCTCGAAAATGACCGTTTAGATATTATGCTGTGTGGTTCCCAAGGGTATGATAATGCAGCTGTTACGAATGGCATACATGGAGGATATAACAAAGCAATTTTTGTTGGTTGTATAGATCACTCAATTAATTTATGTGACCAACACTCACTTGCACTTGTATCATGTGAAACATTTTTTGGAACAGTAGAGATAATTTCTACATTTTTTTCTGCTTCCACCAGCCGCTGGGAAATGCTTCTTAAACACAGAAAACCATCAGTTAAAAGACTTTCAACGCGTTGGAGTGCTCATTATGCTGCAGTGAAAGTGTTGGCTGAAAATTTCGATGGCATTGTGGCTGCAATTGCGGAATTATAGGATCAACAAGAAAATTTAGACACCAGAGGTGCTGCACAGAACCTTATGCCTGCTGTGTGTAATTTCACATTTCTTTGCTGTCTTTTCTTTTGGAATGATGTAAGGGAAATAAATTGTGCTTAGATTGCATTGCAAAGTAAAGGATTGAGTGTTGTCGTCCTAAAAAGCGAATGGCCGGTGAGTTGGCCACCGGTGCAAGTCTGACACTGAGAGCTTAACTTCAAAAGGATATGTTGGAATGTCTTGACCGATTCAGTATTGAACTCTGAACTAGATCAAAGTCCGTTCAAGATGTAACTTCATTGTTTGAGGTTGTGCAAACAAATGCTTTTGGAAAACAATGAAGAATTGAAATTAGCTGTATCAAAATCTACTTGTTTTTATGATGAGGTATCAGAAACAGAACTTCTCTTAGAGATACCAAGGTTGAGAAGACATTTAAAAGCGGCCAATGTTACAGTTTATAATTGGGTACTATCATAATATTGTAACTTAATTATTAATGACTCATTTGTTTTAACTAAAAATAATACTTTACGTTTATCGGATTTTTAATAATTTTAAAAGTTTTCATTCTTGGGGTGACACCTCAATATCCGCCCCGGGTGCCACCCCTGCTAGCTACGCCACTGCTTCTGGGTGATAGAGTTACGAATCTTGTTCGTACAATAGAGTCGAACGATAATTTAGAGAAATTTTATGGCAGTTAGTAACGTCCTTATATGTTTAGAATAAAATTCAAATTTTGAATTTAGTTGCCTATGGTTAACATGAATTAACTTGATATTTGACTCTTCATTATAAAATATTTGTTATTGTATTGTAAATACAATTACCGTATAATCAAATGTTTATTAATTGTCAGTTTAATCATAAGCTTAAATTATCACCTTGACTACTGACTTATAGACCAACCTAAAACTGAATCCGCTAAATTTTTCATGCTTTAATGAATTATTAAAGCACTCATTTTGAGAGTGAATAGGTTTCTTAGCAACGCTAATTGCAATTGTTCAGTTTTGAGTTTTCTAAGGAACGAGTGGGAAAAGGGCCTTATGAAACAAGCTTTTTATACTATTTTCTCTATTTTGCATTTTTTACATTAATAAATTGAAATTATTTAATTTAAAAGTTCAGAGTTTTATTTTTATATAAAGTATGCAGTTGGTCACAAATTTAAATGTTACTATCCGCAAAATATTATTTCTTAATTTTCGTCAACGTTACTCTATACTAATATATCTTGTTGTCATTTGTATACAATATACGTTGTTTGCGTAGCATTTTTCTTTTCTACGTATCTCATTTCTGTCAAAAGTACTTAAATTCTTAAAATCAAATGACAGAAATAAGATATGTATTTACATCTGTGTTTGAACAACGCCAGCATTGAAAAATAAAAAAAGCGTATCGAAATGAAGCTCATTTCGACACTGTTTTGGGTGTCATAATGAGTTCATTACGAACGCAAAATAGAAAAATAGTATATTAAAAAACAAGTTTCATAAGGCACCATTTTGCCGCACGAGATCAGTTTAGAAAACGAGCCGCGATAGCGACGAGTTTTCTAAAGAGCGAGTGAGGTAAAAGGCCTTATGAAACGAGTTTTTTATACTATTTTTTGTATTTTGCATTTTTTACTTTAATAAATTGGAATTATTTAATTTGGAAGTTCAGAGTTTAATTTTTATATAAAGCATGCAGTTGGTCACATTGATACTAGACATTGTCAAGTTTAAATCTTGCTATCCGCAAAGTATATTATATTACATATTATTTATTAATTTTCGTTAACATTACTTGATATTTTATTTAAAAATATAAACATGAGTGACTTAGAAACTAATATATCTTGTTGTCAATTGTATACAATATACGTTGTTTGTGTAGAGTACGAACATATATCATATCTGTCAAATGTACTTAAATTCTTAGGCCCGGTTTATTCACCTTCCAGTAAAGTACCTGTTAGTTACTTGACAATTAAATTTACTTGGCACTTTACTATTTTTGGGTTTATTCATATAATTTTAAAGGTCTGTTAGTTACTGGAAAGAACTAGATGTTTTTACAACAGTAGTACGTTTAGGGGAAAATAGAGAAAGATGAAACATACCACTAACACATGGTATAGAGAAGGATGTACAGCTTTCGGTAATTTGAAATTCTAGTTGCCAGCATGACAAATGAGTGCATCTAATGTAACCTTAAATCTCAAGCGTTTATTGTGTGTTATCAGAACTTATCAGTGATAACACACGTGTTGTCCATTTTTACTTTTTGTGTTAGTCAACCCCTTTTTGTATGTTCAATACAAGTAAAGAAATATATGTATATATATTCTGTATTAATATTGGTTGTTTTATTATTATATTTATTTTGTACAGTTTTTTTTAAATATATCTTTTACGTCTAGCATCATATTATAATTTACTATGACTACATGTGAAATAAAGATGAAATTTTTGTTTAGAACATTAATACTTTATTTACCACACACAGATTATGTAATAAACATTACAAACAAATAAATTCGTCATCATCAAATTTATTAAAATTGTCTTCTATTCGATATCGATTGCGTGTTTGATAGGGTTTTCTCTGTCTATTCACTAAATTATTAATATTGACAAAATCGTCTAAAATATCCCCAATGTCTTCAAATAAATCCATTTTACTTGTCAATAACTTAATTTTCTACATGACAGTTCACAAACAACATGTTATTAGTCTTACTTGACACTTTATAGGGTAGATGAGCAGCAAGTAAATTTTCTGCCAAGTAAGTAATTTTACTGGGCGGTTAAATTTTACTTGACGGTAAATAAACACTTACTCTGGCAAGTAAGGCTTTATCTTACAAGTAGCGTTACTCGATACTTTACTGGAAGGTGAATAAACCGGCCCTTAAAGTCAAATGACAGCAATAATATTTATTTCTGTATTCGAACAACGCCAACATTGAAAAATGAAAAAAAGCGTATCGAAATGGAACTCATTTCGATACTGTTTTGGGTTTCATAATGAGTTCATTTCGAACGCAAAATAGAAAAAATCTATTTCGTACGATAATGGAAACGAATTGAAAACCAAGTCGCCAACTGACAAAAATTTAAGAGGGCGGGAAATTCAAACTATCGTCAATCATTAAAAATCACTCCGCATAATGTTGTGAAATTCATTAATGACAACAATTTCGAGGAAAAGATAGTGCTTTAAAAAATACATACAGAAAAAGGGCGGATTCGTCTATTTTAGTTTACTTCATTTATATTCGTAGTATTTAAATATATCTAGAGTCACTCTAGTTTCAAAATATGTCCATAATAAATTCTCCATGTGCATTTGTGAACTAATAGTGTTTTTATGTAAGCACACGCCACATAAACAGACATATACATAGATGTCCATTACATAAACAAACATGTTAGCTGGCACCATAACCGTACACAATTCAATATTTAATAGTTCATGATGTACCGTGCATATTTATACGGGCGTTTATACGTGCAAAGTGCATATTGTAGTGTTTGTCTTCTAGAATTATTCCGTAACCTCTATCTAGATTTTTTCCGGGGCGGGGCTGGAATGTTCGCCGACGTATTGTGGATGAGTCACATCACAATATTAATGATGTTGGGTGTACGTAGAAACAGAAAATGACCATTAAGTGATCTAGTAAATAAGTTTATTAGGGAATTTCCTGACTTAAAATACGACTGTGCAAAAATACTATGTGTAGTTTGCAATAAACCGCTGTTATGTTGGGACAAACGCAACTGCACAAAACATATAAACACAGCACAGCAAAAACATAAAAAAAATGGCCTAAAACTGAACAGTGAATTCATGTTTGATTTAATTTTTGTGATGTGTGCAATTTACCATTTGCTTTAATTAATAAAGCAGTATTTCGACACTTCTGAGCTAAATATAATACCACCATAAAGTTACCAATTCGGAAATCATTGCGGAATTATGTACCATCTATACGGGAAAAGCTCGAAAATATGATTAAATCCGAATTACAGAATCAGAAATTGTGGTTGTGTGTAGATGAGACGACGGGTTCTAAAAGAAATTGTTAATAATGCTATAGCACGTACAATGGAACCTCTTAAACCATCACGGGCATTCTTACTAGATAGTAAACGATTAGAAACATGTATTGGCGAAGTAGTAACAAGAGTGGTGCTAAATGTTTTAGAAAAATTTCATCTTTCAACAAACTAAGTGGTAATCTTTGTCACAGACGGCGCCGCGATTATGCGTTAGTAGTCCGCAAGCATGAAAGTGTTAACTCTTTAAATATTACGTATAAACTGCAAGCGTTGCATCTTGTGGCTAAAGAAATTTGAAACTACTTTCCAAACGTTTAGCAATTAATATAATCTGCGAACAGGAGTGTTCTTCAAACGTATTCGCCTGTTTTACAACTAGTGTTCCGACATTCCTGAACCACCACGGCCGATTCTTACTCGCTGAAGAACGTGGTTAGAAGCAGTATCTTATTATAATGAGCACTTCCATAAAATAAAGTGTAGTGTTACATTTCATCTGAAAGAGGCAGATGCTATCCAGAAAAGTCAGGCAATATTTCAACATCCTTACATTGAGGCGGAATTACAAACTATTTAAGTAATAGTAGATGCGATAGAAAAATTGTAAATTCTTTCGTTGTCGTTACTATGGTCTATTTTTAAACTAAGAGGAGTAAATGGAAAAGCCACATTTACACTGTAAAAGTTACCAAATCAATGACATTCTGAATATAAAATTGTTTGAAAGTTTAGTTAATATTACCAGTAGAAATAAAATTAATTGGCAACCACCATAGCATGCCGAAAAGACCAGTTCTCGTCCGATCACCGAAGTCAAACAGCATCGGCCGGGGTTGGTACGTGGATGGGTGACCGCTTTTAGATTCGAGAGAGATAGGTCAACACGCAGTTTTTGCATAACGTAATCCTACCTCTGAAGCAACCAATCACGCATAGTAATTTTGGCGCGATTAATTTAAAACGCTCCTCTTAGTTTAAAAATAGACTATAGAGTCACTGCAAATAGCGAATGACGTGCACTCATTGCTATGCGCAGTAAGAGACCCCCAAAACAATAGTATTTCATCAAAGTTTGACATCGTTTTAGAAAAAGATTCAGATTTTGTCAGATTAAAACAAATGTGTAGTGCTACTGTGTGTACAGATTCGTTCGATAAAAACAATTACATATTTGAATTTTACTAATATTACATCACTAGATGTCGAACGGTCGTTTTCTTGGCCATCAATGGCCAATTGTTTTAATAGATACTAATGGATTATTAATTTCATCAAGAAGATATAAAAGATGAAGTGAAGGTAACGCAATAAAAATTAGAATGATAGCAGGGAGAATAGATCAAACAATTTCAATTAGTTGACCGTCTAATAAAAATCGATAATTATAAGTGTTAAAAAATAGTGCTCTTATTAAATACCCTACTAGAACAGTGATTATCAATAAAATTATAAGAGCGTGATTATGGAAGAATGTGTTCTATAAGAGGTGAAGCACTATCTTGTAATAAAGTGGAGTTTCAGGTTGTCATTTCTAAAAGAAGCATAAGCTTTATACATGGAGCTTAAACCCATTGCACTAATCTGCCATATTAGAAATTAGTTAATATGGGTAGCTCAGAATATCTATGTTCAGATATTCAGCACGCCGTACATTGCTCGCTGAAAAATCGGTGGAAACATACGTAATGCTGCAGTTATTTAACCAAGCTAAACCAATTGCTGACGCTGTTTAGAATATAGCGTTTTCTAAATAGCGACCCGTCGTTTTCGTACATTGCACGCAGCAACCGAGCACTCTAGCAGAATGTGCATATATACTACAGCATTTATTTGAAAATACTTTCCATTTTCCCTTATTTATTATATGCATATCTTTATTTATAAAGTACATAAGCAGCTGTTCCAAACTATTAAAGTTGTTACTTCCCGGTTTGAATTAGTCTGAAGGCGTAAACGAGACGCCCAGTTCGAAATATCGCAGCTGTGGTGGTAAAGAAGATATACGAGGTGCTACCCAGAAATTCCCGGAATGTGAAAAGAAAAACAAAATAAATTGTTTTTACAATTTATTCACTACCATCCCCTTCAAAGTACTCTCCTTCTGCATGAATACACAGATCTCAGCGTCTTGTCCATGACTGGAAGCAGCGCTAGAAGTCTTCGCCTGTTAACATGATCAACACCTTGCGATTGGGTCTGGATCTCTTCAATCGTCTCAAAACGGCGCCCCAGTTTCAACTTCGGAAACAGAAGTCACAAGGGGCAAGATCTGGGGAGTAGGGAGGGTGGGGTACTGCCGTCTTCATTGAGGCTAGAAATTGACGCATAACAAGTTGCATTGTCGTGGTGTAGGATCCACGAATTGTTGCACCACTGCACGACGTCGAATGTTTCTCTTAGTCGCTGAAGAACATCGCAATAAGATCGTCCATTAACTGTTGACATATGGTGAGAGAAATTATTTGTGGACGATGCTATCAGTGTCAAAGAAGCAAACTTGTCGTGCTTTTTTCGATCGCGGTGACGATGTCCAGTAATGATTTTGGTCCATACAGTCCAGACTTGTCGCTTTGTGATTTTCATCTCTTTGGACCCTTGCAAGAAGCACTTGGAGGTCGGCGTTTCAACAATAACCAAACAGTAGAGGAGTTTGTACTACAATGGCTACGTGCGCAAGGGAAAACTTTCTACGACGAAGGAATTAAAAAACACCAAATCCGCTGCGAGAAATACGTTGCCAGGGCAGGAAATTATGTGGAAAAATAATATGTTTTTGCTTGGCTTGAAAAACTATCAGTCCTGTTTAAATTTGATACACCCTCCTATAAATTCTTTAGAAAACAATAATACGTATGAATGCAAGGAATTATGACTGAATAATATAGTACTTTACAAAGACGTATGATAGAATTTACTAATAATAGAATATTCTTTCTTTGGAGACTGTGGTTAAATAAAAAACTTAAAAAAGGTATATAACCCCTTACCACAATTATTATTAATTATATTAATTAATTATTATTAATAATTGTGGTAAGGGGTTATATACCTTTTTTAAATAATAGAATAATTAAATTAATATGAACAGATAATCTAAAGTATTTTACGATTATCTTAGAATATTAAAATTATATATAAAATAAGTAAATTATATATAAAATAAGTAAATTTTATATATAATTTTAATAAGATAATCGTAAAATACTTTTTCTACGCCCATGTCTGTAAACATAAAAAATCGCACTGTCAACATTCCTTGTAAATGACATTTAACAATAACATGCACGTAATGAGATCTCATAACATACACGTGCGTTTTGAGAAGAAAACTTAAACTTCTTGGTTTAATCAAATTGCAATCAAATTTTTATCTACGAAAACTTTATTTGGTCTATTTACACAAATTTAGTCAATTGAAAAACATAAAAACTTTTAGCATTAGCGAGATATATTTTGGATTAAGTGAGTGATACCCCTAAATGTAGGCAACACATTATGCAATTTCTTTAAAAATAGGACACGTTTTCTTAAGTAACATGCTATGGAAATAAATGTCATGTCATTTATATTGTCAATTTCTTTAACAAAATATTATTGTATCTGAACATCTTCTCAACTTTATCTACGAATATGTCTGATAGTAGCGAAAGTTATGAAATTATGAGCACTCCACCGGAGATTTTAGAAAAAACTCAAGCTGCCACACATAATTTGTTACCGCTAAAATCCAAAGAAAGGTACGAAATTACCTATAAAAAATTTATGGATTGGAGACACAAGCATAACGTTAAATCCTTTTCGGAGAATCAATTTACAATAATTGTTCAATTGTTATTAACAACTATTATAATAAAGTTTAAATAATTGCGATATTTTTATTTAATAGAAGAAAATGAGTGGGCGTAGAAAAAGTATAGTACGTTACACGAGTTGTAAGCCCATTACGCACTCGTGAAATTTACGCACTCGCCGCTGCGCGGCTTCGTGCGTAAACTTTTTCATTTCGTGCGTAATGGGTTACTTACAACTCTTGTTACGTAATATACTATTAGATTATCTGTTCAATTATTTTATTATTAGGAAATTCATCACACGTCCTTGTAATCTAATAAATTTATCCCCAACAACTATAGCATATGCATTTATCTATATCAGAACATTACGAAAAAACTAATTTAAATATATTATAAATAACAGGTGCAGTTTGACAGAATCCTTTGTGATGTTCCTTGCTCAGGTGATGGTACATTGAGAAAGAATCCAGATATTTGGATGAAATGGACACCAGCAAATGGTGTCAATTTGCATGGGTGGGTAGATGTTTTATTTTTATTTTTCCAATGTGCTCTAGTGAAAGATTTTATAGTGTTCAGTCAAGAATTATTCGAAGGGGGGCTGAACTTCTGGCAGTAGGTGGTCGCCTCGTTTATTCAACATGTTCATTAAATCCTGTAGAAAATGAAGCGGTTATTCATAGATTATTATCAGAGACGGATGGAGCTTTACAGCTTGTTGACGTTACACCAATGTTACCTGGTTTAAAATATTCTCCAGGTAATAGCTACAATTATTACTATTTATTAATATATTTAAAATATATGCAAATGAACATAGCGATTTATATTTTGTATAATCTTTATATTTTTTCTTATTTGTTTTTGTCCAAATGGCGAAGCAATATACATTCATAATTTTGCAGGGTTGGATACGTGGCAAGTTGGTTCTCGAAATTTAGAATTTTATGAAACATTTGAAGAGGTTGATGAAAAATGGAAAACTACAATTAGACCGCAAATGTTTCCTCCTAAAGTAGAAGATAAAGAAAAGTATATGTTGCACAAATGGTATAATATGCTAATTATGTAGAAAATTATGTGTGAATTAAAAGAAATGATTTTTTTTCTAGTATTCGAATTTTACCTCATCAACAAAATACGGGAGCATTCTTTGTTGCTGTATTAGAAAAATTAAAGCCATTACATGTAAAAGAAAAATCATTTAAAATAAATCAGCAATGTACAGAGAGTGAAAATATAGACGAAGAATCACTTGAAGAAGCAAAAAGAACTAAAAGGGAAAATGATTTTACCTTGCCGCAAAATCAAAGAAAAAGAAGACGAAAAGAAGGTTATAGAGAAGATCCTTTTATATTTTTTACTGATAAAGAAGATGTTTGGCCCAGTATAATGAAGTTTTATAATATTTCTGATGATTTTGATCCCACATGTCTTCTTGTAAGATGCCACATTGGTAAAAAGAAAAATATTTATTTGACATCACCGGCTATTAGAGATTTGGTTGTTAATAATCAAGGTACGATAAAATTTATTAACACTGGTGTGAAGACATTTGTAAGGTCCGATAATCGAAATATGAAAGAATGTGCTTTCAGGTAAGTACATTTTGTACAATAACTTGTTTTGTAACATAGTTTTGTTACTATAAAAATGTTGACCTTGTTAAAATCAATAATAAGCATAATATATAATTTAATGGAAGTTATTATTCATCAGTAAAATGGGGATATTTAGACAGCTTGCATGGGCGATGAGCCTACGCTGTCACCGACGTATATCAGGCGTTGCGATGTCAAAAACGCATACATCGTGAGGCATACGAAAGGTGCACAATAAATACCGCACTACAGTATGAATGAATAGTAATAAGTAGAGCTGAGGATGTTTGCGGTATAACCATGGTTATATCATGTAACCATAGTAATTTACTATGGTTACATGATATAACCATGGTTATATCGCAAACATCTTCAGCTCTAGTAATAAGCAATATATTTTATGTTATTTTTATTGTTAAACAAGAGAACTATTAACAATCCGAACTTGCATTACTAAACATCTGCAACATCCGTGGAAGAAGTATTACTGTAAATGTCTCTTAATTTGGAAAAATTTGAATTTTTTCGTAATATAATTTTTTTGTAATAATTTTTCGTCCTTATGGCATTTACTAGTACGGTCGCGGCCAATAAATATCGGGCAGCAATTTTTTTGATTGTAAACATAAATACAGGAAACGTTTATCTTGTATAATGTTATATTATTAATATGTCATCTTGAGAAAAGTCATGCCTCCACATTTATCCTCCGTAGAGAATGTCAAAATAGTAACCTTGAAGAAAGTTTGTCTGAAAGAAACGTGGCCGCAAGATTTGCAATTGCAAAAAGCACTGTACACTCCATAAAAAAATGGTACATAGGACAAATCCTTGAGAGAAAAGTTGGAAGTGATCAGCCTAGAGTATTTGTGATAGAAGATAATAATTAAGAAGAATATAATAGTTAACAAATTATTATCTTCTATCGCAAATATATTAAAGCAAGTAAATTACACATAACATTATTAGAGACTGGATCGAAAAGTTATTCTTGATGTCTTTACTTAAAATTAATCGGGATCATCACTACCACTTAGATCAAAATAAATAATCAATTTTGCCATTTCATTTTTGTCGATCACAACTTCCTTTTTCCACCAGTCTTCTATAATGTTTTCAGCATGGTTGATACAATTCTTCCGCATTTCTGGTGCTACATGTTCCAGTGCATCCTGCCATAGTCTCAAAAACATTCTCTGCCCCTCTCCAATATATCCTTATATTATCGTAATATTTTTTCGCAATTCCCCATACATTTTCAATTGCATTGAATGTACAATGAAATGGGGGTAATCTAAGTACGTTGTATCCATACTTTTCGGTCAACTTATTTGCCACACACTTTTCTTGGTCTATGACTTAAATGAAATATTTAAGTAGTGCTAATTATACAAGTAACAAAAACTGCTTAACAAGTTGCAGGAGTTGTGGTTTCAAAGAGTTGTCACCATATTGTATTTTATTTTCATTTAACCAACCCTGGATGATATCACTCTTTTTACACATAGAAGTTAGAATACTTTTTTCAGTAACACTATGGTAAGGCGCATTGCCCACGATGATTAGAGATGGCTGCTCTAGATTTTTAAGTAGCTGTTCTTCAAACCATAGCAGAACGTTACTTGAGTTCATTTTCCCATGATAGTCTAAATCAGCGTTTCTTAAACTGTGTTCCGCGGAACCCCGGGGTTCCGTGGAGATCATTCAGGGGTTCCGCGAAAATTACGTCCTTTTTTTATAACATTCAAGGAAGTAGCATAAAAGAAGTAATAAAAATTTAACGGCACTAAATTCCAGTTACTAATCTGGATAGTCGGTGCAAATGCGACAGTCCGACGTCGCGAATTGTAACGGCGCCGTCGGGACAATTTTTGGTATTTAAAAGCAGCCGCCCTGGTATAATCACGGGAAATCCCGGTATCGGTGATTCCCCGGCTCAATTCTTTATTGATCATTACACTGCGAGTATTCGGGCATAATAGTCACTTGCCGATGTGTGTCTTATAAATAAAGTGATTGAAAGATAAATAAACTGATTGAAAGTTATTGATAAAGTGATTTTGTTTATTGATAAACTTTATTGGTTCTGTCTAAAACCAATTGTTTAAAACCAAACTGTCTAAAAACTGTGTTAAAACCTAGAAATTGTAATTGTTTGTGTTTAATATTTCACTGTTAAAAATAATATCAATGTAAGTAACCTTTAAACTTTATTCTTAAGTCTTAAGGGGTTTTAAGGGGGGGAGTTCTCATTTTTTTAATAAAAACACGACGATTTTTAATAATTTTTTTTAAAGAGGATTGTTTTTTATATATAGAAACTTTTTTTTAATGCGTTACGCATATATTTGCAAAAACAAATTGTGTTTTAATTTGCCATAATTTGCCTCTGTAGCAGAGGGCGTTAAAGTTGACGCCCGAAAAACGAGATACCAAACGGTAGCAAAGATTACTTTTGTTGTGTAAAATAGGATCTTTTCAAAAAATTAAAAATTATAAGAATGGCGCGCATTTTACTAAAAATTTGAGAAAACGACCTTTTTAGATTAGGAAAAGTGGAATTAAAACTGAAATATAGCATTTTAATCAAAGATCCTAGTTTTCCCACTGGTGTACACGTTTACAAACATAATACAAAAAGATCTAGGTCTAGATTGGTCAATTAGCGTCTGAGAAATTCTTGTTACCGATTTCAGAAACATCATTTTGGGAAAAATTTGCTTAAACTTTATACGAGTGATGTATACAGCTTGTATATAAGTGATACATAAAGCTATAACTTTTATACGGAACCGAGTGCTTATTCTAGACTTATTCTAGACACATATAGCATTAAGATAATAAAAGAAAGAAAAAACTTTTTTTAATTAAAAAATGAGAACTCCCTCTTAAAAGGTACAAGGTAAAGGTAACAGCACCAGTTGGTGCTGTTATTTTTGTCTTAAAACCATTTTCGATATTTTGTTGCAGGATGGAGAGGTGGCTTAAAGAAGGCACTTTAAAGCGTTCTGCTGCAGAACTTGACTCTTCTGTTTCGGACCCAGCAACTAGCTCTTTTGCTAAAGATAACTATGGTAATAATAATAGTGATGCAACTGAAATCGCCACAAACGAAATTAGGCCAGTAATGGCCTCTACAAGTAATCAACCCAGAGCAGTTACTAAAAAACTAAGGAAATATGATGAAAGTTATATGTTTAGGATTCATGAACGATAATGATAATCCTCAGTGTGTTATATGCAACAAAGTTCTACCAAATAGCTCTATGGCTCCAAATGCTCTAAAATGCGTCGTCATTTAGAATCTGTTCATGGCGAGCTTAAAGAAAAAAATGTTGAGTTCTTCATTCGGAAGCGTGACGAACTTTTAAAATTAAAAACGGTTATGGTTCAAACCACAAAATCGGTGAATGAAAAAGCAAGTGAGGCTTCTTACTTAGTCAGCTATCTGATAGCTCAACGCGGTGAAGCATACTCAATTGCGGAAAATCTTAAACCTTCATGTATGGAGATGGCAAAATGTGTGTTAGGTGAAAAATCTGCAAAAGAAATGGATTCCACTTTCGAATGACACGGTAGCTCAGCGCATCAGAGATTTAGCAGCCAATATAAAGAATGAACTTACTTTTCGTCTCAAATCATGCAAATTTTCATTACAAATGGTTGACTCAACCGATGTATCTGGACTCGCAATATTAATTGTAATCATTAGATATCAGCACGAAAACGCATTATTAGAAGATCTTCTTTTATGCAAATCTCTACCAACACGTACTACTGGAGTCGAAATATTAGGTCTTCTAAATTCTTTTCTTGAAGAGAATAAAATACCATCGGACAACTGTATTAATATCTGTACCGATGGAGCAAAGGCCATGAGTGGCATAATTAATGGGGCTGTACAGCTTATTAAAAATATAGCTAAAAACTGTTGTAGTAGCCACTGCATGATCCATAGGCAGGCACGTGTAGCTAAAAAATTATCCCCCAGTTATAAGAATGCTCTTGATGAGGTCATCAAAATCATTAACTTCATAAAATCTCGACCGCTAAATAATCGTTTATTCAAAATACTCTGTGAGGAGATTGGAAGTGTACATACATCTCTTCTTTTACATACTGAAGCCAGATGGTTATCTCGAGGAAAGATACTAACCCGTTTTCTTGAGTTAAGGGAGGAGGTGCGTGCTTTTTTTTTTAGAACACAATTTTGAATTGAAAGGTCGATTATTTGATAGAAATTGGTTACTTAAAATTGCCTATTTAAGCGACATTTTTACAAAGATAAATGAACTTAATTTAACCCTCCAGAGCAAACAAGTAAATGTATTTATTGCCCATGAAAAAATTCTTGCTTTCAAGAAAAAAATAGAATTTTGGACAATTTGTATGCGCTCCAACGAGTTTGATTGTTTCCCAACAATAAAAGGCTTTTTAGAAGAAGAAGGGGTTGAAATGGCAAAGGCATTTATTGAAGAAATTATTCAACATCTGAAAGGATTGAGTCAAGCTTTTAATAAGTATTTTCCAAATGAACAGCAGATTAAATATCAAAATGAATTGTGGATTAAAAACGCATTTATTTTCAATGCACGACCTTCGGCCATGTCAACGGAAGAATACGAAACTTTTATTGAAATGACATCTGATTCATCATTGCAAAATAAATTTAAATTAATGCCATTAACGGAATTCTGGTGCAGTATAAAAGATGAATATCCTCAATTGTCGCAAAAGGCCGTGTTGGTGGTTTTACCATTTGTAACCACATATATGTGCGAAACGGGGTTCTCAGCTTATTTGTCGACAAAAACTAAATACCGGAACAGACTTGATGCCGAACCTGACATAAGAATTCAACTTTCATCAATTAAGCCTAATATTAAGTATATTTGTGATAATAAAAATCCCATTAAAATTAAAATTTAAAAGTCCTGTAAATGTAAATTTAAGTTGTTTTAAGAACTTTTGTGTTAATTTTTGAATTACTTTTTGAAGAAAATAAATATTTTTTGAAATAATTATCATTTTTGTTGCATATAATCCATTTACAGAATGTTACATTAAAAGCATACTATTGAAACAAACCAGGGGTTCCACAATAAAAGTGACAACTAAAAAGGGTTCCACTTATCAAAAAGATTATGAAACGCTGGTCTAGATTATTTCCTTTTGATAGAAATGTAAGCGTGCTCCAGGTATAAATCCTTTTAGAGTACTAGCACAAACAATAATATATCTAGAAAGCATAATAAATAAATAATTCACATTTTTATTCTTAATGTAACCCACCAGAAAATCCACTCGACCAAGAATTAGTGCTCTGCCAGGATAATCTTATTCCAACAGAAACGTTACGTAAAATTAGTGATAAAGATGTTCTACCACATTTATATATGCTTCTCTCTTGTAGGGTGTCATGCAAGGTGTTAAGCGTAACATGTTGTTCTGAAAGATACATATGATTATGATATACTGA
This sequence comes from Melolontha melolontha, assembly GCA_935421215.2. Classification (NCBI taxonomy): domain Eukaryota; kingdom Metazoa; phylum Arthropoda; class Insecta; order Coleoptera; family Scarabaeidae; genus Melolontha; species Melolontha melolontha. The sequence goes on along the minus strand of OW285236.1, from coordinate 112,552,563 downwards.
GCAGAGAGCGGACTCGTGATTGATGATTCATAGCCCATAGGCGTCTGCCTTGTATTCGCAATAGGTTTGCTTTCTGTAAGCGATCCATGAGTTTCGAACAATTTGATACGACAAGCGAATTGCATATCGAATTTTGAACAAAAATAATTTACAAAGAACAAAACTGCATTGTGAAACATTGAAAGTGTAAAACATTACTATGAACAACTAAAATTTGTCGAAGGTGTTTCTGTGTTAAATTAGTTCCTTTAGATGTTAAAACGCCTTTAAAAATAGAAAATGTCCGTTCCACATCACAACTGGTGATGGATGCGTGATTAAAATGTTGCAAAAGTGCACTTTACTTCGAATGTATAGATTTTTCAATCGGCTCTGTGCAGAATTGATATAATATATTCAAATCTGGATTTTTGCTAAATATGGCATCAACTTTTTGTCTCAGCTTTGAGAAATATTTTAAGTTATATTTACGTAAAGTAAATTAATCTGGTATATGACGATCAGTATATTTTGTAAGAAACCTCTTGAGAACTGGATTGTTAAGCTTTTTGAATTAATTTATAAGGGAATGCACACAATGTGCTATTCATAACGATGGAAATAACATCTACTCGACGAATGTAATCGAGCAAGCAAATATTGGGACTGTTATAACTAGGGCTGGGCGATACCGACGTCTTCGGTATCGGGTACCGATACCAATCGAGGTATCGATACTTACCGATGTATCTGGTCTGTGCACGGTATCGATTCTGAGTACCGGAATCGGTAAAGTATCGATAGGTATCGATGCTTTGGAATCGATACCTTGGAATCGATACCTTGGAATCGATACCTTGGAACCGATACCTTGGAATCGATACCTTAATTCGATACCTAGAAATCAATATTCATAACCCGTTTTCTAGGTGTTGATTGTTTGATATCGGTTTCAAGAGATATAAAATTAATTTACCGATTCTACCATAACTACGGTATGAAATTTGCAATATTGTGAGATTTTTTTTTGTAATAATTATAGTTATGTCATAATTAGGATATTTGCTACACACAATAATAACATCCTTTTAAATATATATTATATAATATATATAATGCATATATACTTAAAAATTCTTTACTTAAAAAGTTATTGCATCCTTTATGTACATTTAAAAAAATACACGAAGGTAAACTATCCGATACATGGCTACCCGATACATCGCTAATCGCTACCCGATACATCGATACTTAGCGAGTACTGGAATCGGTAAGGTATCGATAGGTATCGATGCTTTGGAATCGATACCTTGAATCGATACCTTGGAATCGATACTTTGGGAATCGATACCTAGGAATCAGTATTCATAACCCGTTTTCTAGGTATCGTTTGTTTGTTTCAAGAGATATAAAATTAATTTATCGATTCTACATATCTACGGTATGAAATTTGCAATATTGTGATATTTTTTTTGTAATAATTATAGTTATTATGTTTATGTTATAATATGGATATTTGCTACGCATAATATAAAATTCAACAACATCCTTTGAAATATATACTATATAATATATATAATTATTGCATCTTTTATGTACATTTAAAAAAATGCATAAAGGTAAGCTACCCGATACATCGCTACCCGATACATCGATACTTAGCGAGTACCGGAATCGGTAAAGTATCGATAGGTATCGATGTTTTGGAATCGATACCTCGCTACCCGATACATCGCTACCCGATACATCGATACTTAGCGAGTACTGGAATCGGTAAAGTATCGATAGGTATCGATGCTTTGGAATCGATACCTCGCTACCCGATACATCGCTACCCGATACATCGATACTTAGCGAGTACTGGAATCGGTAAAGTATCGATAGGTATCGATGCTTTGGAATCGATACCTTAGAATCGATACCTTCGTTATATGAGGTATCGGGTACCCGATACCAGTTATGGTATCGGGTATTAGACGATGTATCGATACTTCGCCCAGCCCTAGTTATAACATGCATACTATATCTGAGACCGCCAGGTTTTATCGGGGCAATTGGTCAATCAATCGCCTCAGTCCGCTCTCTGATAATGAGATACTAAAAATGGAACTTACTATTCAATACATAACATATATTGTATTCCGAATAGCCATCTGACCAGTCATCAGTATTAGTGACTGTTTTTTTACGATCCCGTGTTTTTTTTTTGGGACTGCTCAAGGGTCTACTTTCCTTGACATCTTTCGATATAGCTGAAACAGTACTAGAATGAAGTAGAAAAGCATCAGCAAGTCACTGTGAATATATTTTACCTTTCATATATATATATCCCTTGGACCAGCATTATCATGTTCTTTCCCAAAATAGCAAATCAAAGAAGCAACAGGGTTTTTTCATTGAGAATTCAAACATTTCGGGATTCTGAGGTTAGATCTAGAACTTTTCACGAGATAGGCGGAATATTATCGATTACTATCGCGATGTCAGTGTTGTTTTGCAAAAAAAAAAAAACAGTTAAGATTGATATACAAAAACGCAAAGTTTAAATAAAAGATGGAATAAGTACATAGTAATAAGGAGAAAACCGGTTGCAATTAATTCAAATGTCAATTGTTAAAAGCACAAATGTCAACAGGGATTTTTATGTTGAAAATGTGTATTTTGAAGGGGGTAGTATGCGAATACATTTGATTTTTAATAATGGGCTTATCGCATAATGTAGATGGTGAAATTCGATATTATAATGCTTTCCTGAATCCCCTTAATTTAGTGAATTTCTGAACTTAGAGTCAACGGAGTATAAACCTCCCAACCCTCGTTTTAACGAACGCTACACTAATAATGTAATCGTTAGTGGTCGATTTTCCGTAAATGTATGGAGATGGATGAGTGTGCAAGGACTTAGACAATGCAATAAAATAAATGGTAAGTTAGGTTTAATGCAGCAGTCTATATTGATATATTAGAAAATATCATGTTAACCAGTGTGCGGGCAATATTTTCAGAAAACCATTTCATATACCAGTACGATAATTGCCATAAACATACCACGGGAATTGTTACCGACTGGATGCAACAGCAAAATATACAAACCTTACCCTGGTCGTCAAAAAGCCCAGCCTTGAATCCCATTGAAAATGTTTGGTAATTAATAGTTAAAAAAAAATAATAGGGCAAACAATTTTCGGCCAGAAAATATGGAAGAATTACGGGCTAGAATACAAGAAGCATGCAATGAACTGACCCAAGACTATACTAGAACTGTAATCAACACAATGCCTAGAAGACTGAACAATGTTATCCAAAAAAATGGAGCACTTATAAAGTATTAAATTAAGTTTATAGTTTCAATTTTAATTTATAAAATATTTCAATAAATACCATACACTTTAAAAAAAAAATATTTATTATGAATCTAATATATGTATAATATGTACCTTATAAGCATTAATAGCAGTTATATTTTCTTATCAACTTATTAATTAATTCGACGTTTTTGTAGGCAAAAGCCTGATTTATTAAATTTCATGAAAAAGTTATTAAATGTCAAATCAGTGCCCGATATTTATTTGACCGCAACTGTACATTGTAATTCGTATGAATAGTTTGTTGTATTTACATGTAGTAGGACACTCATGTTTAAGGAAACGTCTCGCAGAAAGCATTGACGAGCCGGGATCAGAAACAAACATCACTACTTGGTTTGTTATCAATTCAAATTTTTTAGAGTACTTAGTGTCACACTGAATAGTAGTGTATGTACTATAATGTTCAGAATTGAATTTTTTTTTACAATCTGTAACTTAACCACAGTTTTCGATTTCTTAGATCTAGTTTAATACTAGTCTCCACTTCTCCGTTTCTTAACGTTCGAGCGCTTGGCAATTTGTAGTCTGCGCTGTATTTACTCTAAAAAAAAACGGTTCCTTGAACACTAATCCAAATTGTAGATTTCAAGACGTCAAAATATAAATCGAATGTAAGACAAAGTCCTGAGATTTCGAATGATATTTTGTGTGTTCGTGTAGCTCTGTATTTAAGTGCTTAAAGTAGTCTCTTTTATTTCAACTGAGGATCGATGTATGACACTAAGCAAATTACTTTAGCACCATCGTAGTTTAGGTCCGATAAATTTACTTATACCATTCGCGCACACCAGCTTGTTTTGATTCGTTTTGCACTACAATGCAGTATCAAATTGACTGTTAACAACGCAATAAAACCCGTATGTAACTAAACTTACATTTTACAAGACGCTTGATAAACGTTTGTATAAATTCTCTAATGTTTCAAAAGAAAACTTAATTATATTAAAATTTCTTCCAGCATATTTGTAGAACAGTAGTGGAAAAATCTGATTAATATTAGTGCGTTAACAGGCAACACTTTTTTAATTAAATTATTTTAAATGATAAAAACACACAATGTTGTATTAGATTTACACTTTATTTAATAATATTTAATAATGACTATATAACAGCTGTTTCACCGTACAACGGTTTCTTCAGATATAACAAGCAGAATCGATTCAATTTTCAAATTATTTTAACCACATGTTTGTTTTGTTTAATCGCGCACATAAATAATTTAAATTTTAAAATGTAATTTTGTTATAGAATTGCACATGATGGATTAGAAAGTATATTTAACTACATAGGCGATCAAAGGAAAGTCATTATACCAAGGGATGATTTGATTACTTTGTTAATGAATGACAAACCAGAACAGTCACCACCAATCACGTCCTTATCTGAACAAATCCAAGAACAAGTTACTAACTTAAGTATGCATATAAAGAATTTTTATTTAAAATTTAGAATTCAAATGGCCTGTGACAGCTGTTAATTCCGCCGGGCTTAAAGGAGTATGATGTACTTTCACGATATAGTTACCGAAAAGCACGTGGGTTGTTTCACTACTTGCATATGTAAAACCATATACCATTACGATTATATTCGTGCGTTGATACTTACAAAAGTCATATAATCACGAAGTGATTTATTCTAACACTATATACTACATTTAAACTCAATATCTAACACTAAAAATTTGCAAATAAAATGAATAATCCAACATTTACGGAGAATTCTAATTATTGTATTACAAAGTTTAACAGCAAAAATAAATTTTAAATAAGCTCTCTACTATTTCAAATTAATTTATGGAAGTAAACGACAAAAATTATAATTAGAGAAGCCAAATTGAGGTCCGCGTCATACTTAACCATTGGATTTTAACTAATTGAATTCACAGACTGCTATTGTGTACGAAATGCTCTGTGAATTGTGGAAAGATGGGGCCTTGAGGAGTGACTGTTAATCCACAAAAAGCAAAGATGGTTGCTTTTACCAATTTGGGAAAACTAAATGGTCTGAGCAGCATAAGACTGTTCGGAGAAGAATTAGAACTAACTAATAAAGTGAAGTATATAGGCATAACACTCTGAATTGGAGCAAACATGTAATCAAAGTGACAGACAGGGCGACGCAGCTCTTTTGGAAATGTAGAAGAGGTGTTAGCAAGACCTGGGCATTAAAACCAAGTGTGGTCACTGCTTGTACATAGTGGTAGTAAGACCAACGATTATCTATGGGGCGGTAGTCTTGTGGAGGAGGGCCGGCAGTGGGGCTTCCTACGACTCTCCAGCGGCAAGTTCTGTTGGGAATCACGAGAGCCATGAACAGCACAGGAACCGCCTCCATTAAGGCTATTGTGGGTTTTCCTCCGCTGGAACTATTTATGAAATAAGTGTAATAATAAGGCTGTCGAGGGCCATACAGATTCCACGGGAACTACACTTGGAGAGCTGATATTATAAATGTCGGCGGACAGTATGGCACTTGAGATTATGTTTACAGCTAAGCTAAACATATCTATACTGACTAGGGAACAGGCAAAAAGTCGCGCGAGCGATTGGGGTGCCGGCACCTGGTTCACGGATGTATCACAATCCAATCGGGACACAATTGCAGATGCGAGGGGGTGTTGGTATCTAGTTAGCCTAGGCCTTTTTCCTTAAACAAAACAGAATCTCGTTATAATGGCAAGAAATAATGACATTTTAAAAGTGTCACTGTAACACCTTACGTCAAGAAGTTGAAGTCTTGCTGTGCAGTAAATTTTGAAAGAAAGCATGTCGAATGCAAATGTGAAAATTGATAAATTGGAGTATCGAGGAATTATCAATTACTTGTATTTGAAGAGGTTAAGTGGTAAGGAAATTTACGAAGATATGTTTAACACACTTGGCGATCAATCCCCATCATATGCGACTCAAAAATTTGGATTGCGTCATTCCAGACCGATTTCGGTGTCCATCTCCGAAAATATTGATGCAGTTCATGACATGATATTATCAGACCATTGGGCTGAAACATATAGCTAAGGTACTAAAGATTTCATATGAATGCGTCTATCAATAGTTAATGTCGATTTAGATATGAAAAAAAATTCTGCAAAATGGATTCCTAAATGCTTGAAAGCCGAACACAAACGAGTAAGAGTGAAAGCATCACAGCCAATCTGTGCCTGAAGGAGATCTAGTTTTTTTGAACTGTCTTGTGACTATGAAACACCATTTTTATGACCCAGACACAAAATAGCAATCGATGGAGTGGAAGCATCATAGTTCTCCAATGCCTAAGAAGTTTCGAGTTCAAAAGTTCTTGCTTCAGTTTTTTGGGATATCCGTGGAATAATTATGATCGATTACCTAAAAAAGGGTCAGTCCATGATGACTGGAGATTCTTATTCTAAGTTACTAACCACTCTGAGAAAGAAAAATTAAAGAAACAAGACGTGGCATGTTAGCGAAAGGTGTGTTGTTTTTGCAGAACAATGCCACTGCACAGAAATCGCGCATTACCATGAATACAATTCGGGATTTAGTGTTTGAAATATTGGAATACCCGCTCTATTCCTCAGATTTAGCCCCCTCAGACTATTATCTGTTCCCTCGATTGAAAAAAGTTTAAAAGGACGTCAATTTTTATGTAACGAAGAGGTAATAGAAGCTGTGGAGGGCTGGTTTGCAGACCCAGAAGAATCTTTTTTTTTAGAAGAGTTAAAGGCGTTGCAAGATCGCTGTGTTAAGTGTATTAATTTAAGAGGAGACTATGTTGAATAATAAAATATTCTTGAAGTCCCAACTTTAAATTGTTTCAATAGTAGGCTAAGAATATATCAACACCCCCCTCATATTATAATAATTTCATTGTCCAGACTTGTATTTTCCCACTGTAGTATATAACTTGCACACCCTGGAAAGTAGAAAATATTTTCTATATATTCTTACTTATCTTAATTTTCCCAAGCTACGTATGTTTAAAAATATACTATATGTTCTTTATAGCACCCGGGAGTTGCGTGTTAATATACAAAGAAAATGTTCTTAATGGAGAACCATTTATTCTTCATATAAGCGGATGGCGAGGAACGTCATCTTTAAGGTCCTATATGTCCCAACATAGTACTGTTCATTTTTTGAGACTCCTAGGAGGAGATGTGTCTAAATATGGTTAGTATTATAATTTACTTAATGTTTTTAAATTTAGAAGTTATTTTTAAAAAAAGTTCATTATTAATTTTGATGATCAACATAATAATTATGAATGTTAAATGTTTTGTAGATATAAATAAATTTAAGAAACTTGAGGACGCTGAAGAAGTAAAAGAAGACGCGGCTGATAAAATTAACAAAGAAAAAATATAGGAAGTGCATTTGTTAGATTTACTATAAAATGTATGTAGGGTATATTCAAAATATTTATTTTTTAAAAATTGTTTAATAAGTTTTATGCAGTAACATTAACATTTTTTATAGGTGCATAAAGTACTTGATAGAAATTAAAATAATTGTAAGGATATAATAGTAGTTTATTTTGTAAATCAACCATAAAAATTTGCTATTTATAACTAATAACTAGGGACCGGACACGAGAGACCCATGACTCATCGCCCACGGGCGTACTATTGAAAATTTGTAGTTTTGAAGAGTTTTTAATTTTATTTATATAATTGGAAAACAAACGGGTGGTGATATATAAAATGCATTTTTATTTGTTCATTTTGTAGTTCAAGTTGGGTAATGGAGTATTAATATTAACTAGCCATACTTTCTCAAGGTTCTTTTCTGTAAAATTTGTTCTCTTTGAATGAAGTACATCCTTGTAGATAGAAAACGTCCTTCCTATATCGCAACTGGTTATACGTGCATACTGGAAATATACTTTTATTTCAGCGTATTTAGCAGTTAGACTTTGCCGAAGGCCACATCCGAAGTCATTTGGAATATTTTTCAAATTATTAATAGCCACATCTAATGTGGTTAATCCATCATTTAATTTGAGATTTTGTTTTTCAAAATAAGTCATTAGTTTTGGCAAATTTTCAAAGTGTTCTTGAAGAAAGTACAACTTATTTCTTAAATTTGTAATTTGTATTAGTTCCTTGCATTTAAAAATACTTCGAGCATCGTCATTTAAACATGTAACGAAATTTTGTAAACTCGAAATTCTCTGCATAAAAATTAGTAGCTTCCAACCATGTTCCCCATCTAGTTATTTCTGGATAGGGAGACAGTGACAAAGATGGAAGTTTTTCTCTGTAAAGAGCTATTCTCAATAGTGTTGTTCTGAAACCTTTTTTAAAAGCGGATACAAGTCTATCAACTTCCGGAAAGGTGTCTCTGATATATTCACAGATTCTGTGCAGAGCATGTGCTACACAAGTAATATGCAGCATATTAGGATATGTTTCCTGTAATAGTCTGCCTGTTTTTAACATATATGTAGCACTGTTACTAACAAATAAAAGTATTTTTTCTTTGTATCTGTCGTATATTCGTGTATATTCTCGTAAATGGTTTTAGCTACTGTTTCCACATGAACTGTATATATAACGTTTGTTGCTATTACATATGCGTTATATGGAATAGGTGAATGTAGTACACCAGCTACATTTACCACACAGCGTCCTAATATATCCACAGTTTCGTTGGCACTTATCCATAGGTACTGATTTGAAAGATGACTGAAAATGGTTGGAAGCTACTAGTTTTTGTGCAGAGAATTTTGATTGTTTACAAAATTTTGTTACATGTTTAAATGATGATGCTCGAAGTATTTCTGAGTGCAAGGAACTAAAACAAATTCCAAATTTAAAAAATTAGTTGTTCTTTCTTCAGGAACACCTTGGAAATTTGCCAAAATTAATCACTTATTTGAAAAATCAAAATCTTAATTAAATGATGGATTAACCACATTAGATGTGACTATTAATAATTTGAAAAATATTCCAAATAACTTCGGATGTGGCCTTCGGCAAAAGTTAGACGCAGTTTTTAATAGAAATCCAGATATAATAGCATTGCGGCAATTGTGTATGGAGACAATGCCTTAAAATCTAACTGCTAAATACGCTGAAATAAAAGAATATTTCCAGTATGCACCTATAACCAGTTGCGATGTAGAAAAGAGGTTTTCTATCTACAAGGATGTATTTCATTCAAAGAGAACAAACTTTACAAAAGAGAACGTTGAGAAAGTATTGCTAGTTAATATTAATACTCCTTTATTCAACTTGAATTACAAAATGAACAAATAGAAATGTATTTCGTATTTTATAGATCACCAACCGTTTGTTATCCAATTAACAGTTAAAACAATGAAAAAAAGAAACTAACTCATCGTACTTTATTTATCTTACGAAATATAAACTAATAAATAAAATAAATTATTAAAACCCTAGTTCTTCTATCTACGCCTATGAAGAAAAGAATTTGACTATAATATTGAAGTAATTGCGTCACAATTCAACGACAAGAAACAGATGTGCGGTTAACCGATTGAATAGTGCTATTCAATAACTGCGTATTGTACGTAGTGATGTTATAGATTATTTATGTAGTCCATCGTAATTTCTGTCTGATGCGTCCGGTCTCTAGTAGTATGTTTAATTTATTTAATATAGAAAAAACAAGCAGGACAGAATCGTGCGAACATATAAAACTAAAATCGAAATTTATTTTTCTTTTAATTGGATGGATTAGTAATCTAATTTAATCAATTAAAAAGAAAATAAATTCCAAATATCTTTTTTTGTATTAAATAAAATATAAAACTATACAACGTTTCTTCCCTACATTTTCAAGTGCTACAAACGCACGGAAAAACAAAACTACAATATATAGCAACTTTCCAAACGGCAAAAAGACAGTTGGTATTATTTTTCTAAGTCTGCTATAAATGGCCGTCGAACTTTAAACTAAACGACGCAGCTTTCTCGAACTTTCACAGATAGTAATTGACGGAAGCAATGTTGCGTTTCATTTTACGATGCGGGAAATTCAAAAAGTCACGAACATTATGATTCACCTCGTATTACATTTTTTTAATTATCTTGGTTTTAGTAAACAAAATTTTATGAAATGTTTACAAATTATTTATGAAGGCTGGTGCTTCATAAATTGCGTACTTTTTCCGAAACGCAGGGATGTATTGTAGGGACAGCCGCCCCTTAAAGTTTTACGATTCGTTTTAAGTTTAAATTAAATGCACATACAAATATGTACGTATTATAAACACAAATCGCTATTATGATTTTATTATAAGAACAATATCCAGTGAATACTGCAATAGCATTTTATTAATCTATTAGATCCATCAAATAATTTCAGAGATTATTTAAATTATGCCAATATTACATCATTAGATGTGTAACGTCTTTTTTGCATATAAGAATATATTTTCATCACGGAGAACATGCCTCGCTGAAACAAATGTCGAAACATTTCTGATGCTGCAGTTCTTTTTCCTATCTCATCCACTGTATATATATGGGATAACCAATCTTAAGCGGTTAAGTGTCCTTTACTTAACCGCTTAACTACAGTATGCGGGCCTCATAATGTCGCTGTAATAATCATCAAATTTACCGCGTAACAATTATAGATCTGTGAAATGTACATCCACATAGTACTATAACTCAAGCCTAACTATTCTCACTGCTACTGTTCGCAATAGGGGGTTGTCCCTAAATACATCCCTACGTTCAGGACAAAGTTCGCAACACTATTCATAAATTAATATCTCAATAACAAATGAAAACCAGAATTGCTCTATCTGGTTATTTTTGGGGACAGAAGATGTAAGTGATACAAACAAGTTTATTAACATTTGTAATGTTATTTTATTATTTACAGTAATATTATTTTCACAACAAAAATACATAAACATTACACAAAATTTAAACAGAAATCTAACAATATTTTTTAGAAAATGGACGAACTCTATAATGCTTTTTATACAAGGACAGAGTGATTATATATAAAAATCAAGTATCACAATGAAATTGCACTAAAATATATTTTAAATGTTAATATGAATATTGCAACAGATAGCATAATAATTAGAATCCAAAATGTTTGAATAAATTATTTCTCGATTGTGGCCTGACAATATCAAAATTATTAGTTTGATTGATTAAAAATTACTATTATTTTTTAAAATAACTTTAATAATTTGAATTAAAATGAACTCCAATGAAAGCAATATATTTTTAGTGAATATATTAATTATTAAATTCTGATGATTCTATGAATAAATATTTATAGTTAGTTTCCAATAGTGTACAGAATAAAGTTTAAAGTCAACTATACCGGACATAAAAATTTATAATTTTTCATTGAAATATAACAAATCATTTTGGATTCTTATTTTTTTATAATAATTTTTGTCTTTAGAAAACAAATTCTCTTAATAAATCAATATAAAAATCAAGTTTTTATTTTAACTTGCTTCTGTAAACTTTTTACTCTATTATTTTTTAAGCAAGGTTTCTCACCCATCAAGTGATTTTTCCATGAATTTTCTTCATCTTCAATATTGTGATGGCATAATGGACATCTATTACAGCCTTCTGTTAGTTCTAAAATAAAAAATTGTAAAAATAATTTTTCGACAGTACTACTGTGATCTAAAAGTATCGCGACCGGCAGTGACGGCTCGTGATAATTGTACGTGGGGACTCAGTTTTTAACATAACTAAACAGGCACAAATAATTGCAAATATAAATAAAAAAATAAATGACTCAACAAAAACACTTGATTGATATTTAAATCCAAGAGGAATGATGAATTTTGTCAGTTTTAATACTCGATGCACGCGAGATTAACGAAAAAAAAACTCCTAAACAATACAGCACCCACAAACAGAATTGAAAACGTAACTGTCAATAAATAAAAAAAGTCAAATAAAACTTATTTTTTTTGTAAACATAGTCGTGTCTTCTGCTCTTTGGCAAAATAAAATGTTCTACAAGTTTTTCATCAAAATCGGAAATATGCATCAGGTCTATTGACTATTGGCTATTGACGCATACCATAGCCTTAATCGACTTAATACCATAGGTATTAAGTCGATCTTCATTCATTCTTTTTTCTTAAATATGATTTTATCAAGCCACCTTAAATGACATCTCTTTAATAAAACACGCTGTTACAGCACAAAACCTCAATGACAGCCAAACTCCAACGGGACCATATAATACGAGCGGCACAGGAAATCGACGCACTCTTGAAGTTACCATCGCAACGAGAAGGTCCTCAAGAAAAAGGTGAAAGTGATGTCACCGAAACGTCAGGAAAGTTGTCCTTTTCAGGACGAAATCATCTAAACACGGCGAAATATCCCGAAGAATAACGCTTTCTTGAGGATCTTCTCGTTGCGATGGTAACGTCAAGAGTGCGTCGATTTCCTGTGCCGCTCGTATTATATGGTCCCGTAGTAATGGGGACGCGTGTCTGGCTTCTTATGATTGGTCCATCCGTTGTTCTGTCGCTTTCGGCTATTGGTCGATCGGTTTGTGTTTGGTCCGTATTGGTGTAACTAGTCTGTCGTAAGTTATTATCATTACGTCGCTTATGTGTACTCTGTCTATTGAATAAGGTTGGTTTCTATGTGTCAGGCAAACGTTTGTCGTCACGTTTGTCCATACAATTTTGTCATTTCTTAATTTCTATAGCCTCTGTTATTATCCTGTACGTTAAATTTGTACTGCGGGCTATTCTCCTTGTACCGTTAAAGTCGATGGTGTGTCCTGTATGTAATACATGGTTAGCTAGGGATGGTGTTTCTCTTTTAGCTACCGCATTTCTGTGCTCTTCCCTCAATACGCTGGTTTTTCGGTTTGTATGCACTATGTATGTATGTAGACCCCTTGGTTTTATAGTTCTATCTTGTCCTTTGTATTAGGCAAAATGTCTCTTATTTTCCTGTCTGTCGTATAAATGGTGTCTATGTCGTGTCGATGTAATATTCTACCTATTTTCTCAGTCGTACCTTTCACGTAAGGGAGAAATGCTGTCCGTCTAGATCTCTCTTTCTTTTTTGGTTGGTTGTTGTTAATACGTGTCGCTCAGTTAATGGTATGTTGTGAATATCCGTTCGCTTGTAATATGTTTTTTATTGTTCTCATTTCTTCTTTCGATATTCTGCGTCTGACTGAGTTTGAGATCTGTGAATTAGTGTTTTTACTACAAATTTTGTGTGTGGCGGGTGATGATGTGAAGATGCGTTGAGATATCAGTTCGTGTGTGTAGGTTTTCTGTAAACTGTTTCCCAGCGCCATCCGGTTTTTTAATTATCATCAAGTCTAAGACCGGTAGCCGATTTCTTGAGTGAATTTTATTTTCGGGTGTCTGGTGTTCAGATGTTGTAAAAACTCGCTTAATTTCTCTCTTCCATGCGGCCAAATCACCAGGGTGTCGTTCACGTAGCGCACCCAGAGTTTTGGTTTATCTGTAGCGTTTTCCAGTGCTCTTTGTTCAAAATCTACCAACTTCGCATATATAAATATGACATTAATATACTGTCTTTTATAATTTAAAATTCTTTGAAAAAGGCTGTAATTGCCGAAACATGTAAGAGATTACTTTGAATATATACATATTAAAGTAAAACAGACCTTAAATCGCTGACTATGTAAATCTACTATAACATACAAAGGTCAAGAAATAGTTATATATATATATATATATATATATATATATATATATATATACGAGTATATAGGTCAGGTTTTGTTTTAGTTATCATTGGACCAACCAATGCTAATATCTCTTTAAAATGTGGGGACTGTCTTTAATTAGATATGCTTGTAAGTACAAATAAGATGTTAAGCATATTTTAATTGAGGCAACACTCTATGCACAGAAATTACGTTTAGGATGTCACAAATATGTAAATTTCTTTAATTTTCTTTTCTAAAATACGCTGCAAAAACTTTAGCACTTCAACTTTTGCAGCGCTCCATTTTTTGCTAAAGGAGGACCTCAGACGTATTTCATCCCCTTTTCAAAATTTCTTGGATTGGTTAAAATCATCCCAGTATTATCTTCAAGATCTTTAATTGTCAATCAACGATTTTAGAGACACGAGATCTTTCATTTCTTTCACGTGGTTTTCATCAGTTGAGTTGAAGATCGCTTTTCCTCATCAATACATTGTCTGTACTCGTCGAATGTTTTGTACCACTCAAATATGCTTCTCCTTGACATGGACTCGTCAGCGAACCTTTTAAAAATTGCATTCCGTAACATGACATTGTGCAAATCGTAGGAAACACTTTTTTCGTGATAGAAAAACAATTGCTTGGTTATTTATTAACAAGAATGATATGAAATTTTGTACAGTTGCGAAAGACAATGCTGCCAACCTTAGTAAACATATTTAGTTCGATTGAATTAACTTACGCTTCTTGATCATAGTAGTATATTTATTTTAAACTACACTAACATAAATATAATGAACTTAAAACAAGCTTGAGGTAGTTAATAATTTTTGATTTATTAATATATATCAGAGATTTAACGAATTCTTATTAAAATAATAGTTTAAAGACGTTAAATTGCATAACTTCGTAGCTCAATAGATTTCACTACTTTGTGGAATAATTATACAGTAAATTTTTCCATTACGAAGTTAATTACATCATGCTGTGTATGTCAAAGTATATTTATAAAGTAAATATTAGATTTACAAAAAATTTTTATCATCACCTGATATAGTTTGTGTAATAATAAAAGCAACCGATTACCTGCTAACAACAATGTGGAGCGTGTATTTGGAGATATTTTCAAATAGAGAAGTGAGGTCTGTAGGCAGGCGCGGCTCGTGATGACGTATTTTGGTTTGCAGTACAATGATACGAGTGCCTCGTGTGTTTTCGGTGTTTACTAAGCAAACGTTACAGTTAGTACACGAGAATACACGAAGCACTCGGATCATTGTACTGCAAACCAAAATACGTCATCACGAGCCGCGCCTGTCTGTAGGTATTTGCGAAACGTATCGAGTCGGTTTTCTTGTGCATGGATCCAAAAGGGCCAAAAATGAGTGTAAATGCAGCTCTAAAATATTTTCGAAAGTTTGAGTTATGGATTAATCGATATAAGTTAATAAAGATAGTGGATGATATCCATCCCAGGTCGACACAGATCACGTGACAAGATTAACTTGTTAAAGAACATCTGGGTTAATACTGCGAGAAGGACAAGCAGAACTGACAAAGAGGAATATAAGAGCAGATTTCGCGAAAATAATGCTATTTTCCTTTACTTTAACAAAAACCGATGCTGCCAGAAAATCATCGCGAAAGGCGTCTTGCTTGGGCACGTAATAATATAGAACGAGGTTGGTTAAATGTGATTTTGGACAGCAGTAGTTTAGGGTGCTGAAGCTCCGGAAACAAGGTACCTATGCACTTCAGATAAAAATTGGCTTGCAGAACGTACAGTATAACATCCAGTAAAAGGTGTTTCAATATGTAGAGTTTTAGATATTTGTGAATCTATATATACGACGGATAATTACCTAATTTATATCAAACGAAACTCTGAACGTCAGCATGAAAATATTTTGATAGTAACACCGAGGAATTGTTATTAGAAGAGGAAATTTATCCGAAACATCACAGTAGACTGAAGTGTTTAGCGAAAAGTAGCAAGTGCTATTCAAACGACTGAGTGACCTTTACAGTTACCGGATCGAAATCCAATTGAAAACGTGTGTTTTATATTAAGTAAAAGCTTCGTGGAAAGCGTAGGTATACCACCAAACAGCTCTCTTGCAGTATTAGAATGATATAACGACCTCTAACGACTAGTTATGGTGAAAATTTGGTAGTAAGCATGAAGAATCGATGTGAAGTCATAGTTTACAACAATACCTTATTTGTCCTTGATTGCTTCTGGAATTCCGGGCTGGACCCGCGCCTCGAAGATGTCTCTTGCAATAATGGATGAAACGTCGGCCAAGAAGAAAACAGTGCCCAGGACGTGGTTCCAGTCAGAAGTCCCGAAACTTATGTTTTTTTTTGTCGGTTTATTCAATAAATTGTTTCGAAATAACACTTTTTAAACTTACTTACTTTGAAAGAAATAAGGTGTGAAACCATGCCAAGCCGGCTAAAATCTACACAAAGTATGTTTTTTTCGTGTTGTAAAGGACATTATTTTATTTTTGTAGGTTGTAATTGCCTAATTGATGAAAATTTTATTTAATTACGAAGATATTTGACTGAAAATGTGTTTCGCTACTGATTGTAATTTTTATCAAAATCAGGACTAGTTTGGAGTTGTTCTAGAATCGAATCAACAAATTCGCGATGCTACAAATCACAGGTCGCCATAATTTGTGTAACATTAATGAAAATGCTCTTTTTGCGTTTTATTTAGGTAGTTATTAAAACACCTTTTCTTAGAAATGGCCTATCACATCACATTAAGAGCACTTTTATGTTTCATTGAAGTTTTGTCCGATTCTGTCTCGTGTACAGTACAATACAATCAAGTGTTTTAGCCGCATTTTATATAAAATGGCAAGATCTAGTTGCAAGAATTCAGTGGATAAGTTTTGTTATATATGTGGACGATATATTTTAAAGTCAGGTTAGATCTACAGGGTGTAAACGAAATACCTTAATATGTAATAGCTGTAATAATAAGTATTAAATGCCAATTCACGATAACTCTATCTAGAATGAGATCAAAGAAAAAAAATTTAATAAATGCACGTGGTTCGATCCGACTCTGGTAAATTTAGTATTCCTTTATAACTGTAGCGCTACTCCTACTGAAGCATACTGGTGGTAGTTATATATACGATGATGCATACTGTAAGTTAGAAGATAGTCAGTTATCAACTTCCGTGAAGTATGGCTTATTTAAATAACGAATTAACAGATACTATACGTATTTATGACGGGCGGTTTCCGAACAGAAGATGTCCACCAAATGATTTAATTTTACAAACCGTCTACATATTGAGAGATCGTAGTGCAATGTATCCAAGTTATGAAGGCCGTGGCCGTGAAATACCACGCGAGATAGTAGATGCGGAGGAACAAGTTTTGGATATTGAACATGAAAACCCAAACATAAGTACCCGAACGGGTGCGAGAGAGGTAAGCGTTTCACACACAACATAAGATAAAGCCTTGTACACACTGCATTCGCAACGTGCAGTGCAACGCGTAATGCAACATGTAACGCAACGTGGACAGCTTGAAATAGACAGCGCAATGTTGAGAACGTGCAACCTATTTTCAACATGTTTCTAATTGTTTCCACTAGAGGTTCGCAAGCACTGTAGCAACATGGAGTGTTCCTTTAGTTATAATTATTATTATGCAAGGTTTCCAAGAACTTACGGAAGCCGATCACCTCACACGAATTAACTTTTGTAGATGGTTCAGTCGCAAACTTACACAACAGCGGCACCTTGCCTCAAGTTTCTTATTTACCAATGAGTATACTTTTACGAGGGACGGTATTTTAAATTTTCACAACCATCATTACTGAGTCAATGCAAACTCTCACATCATATATCAAGGTTGTTTCCAACACCATTTTTCAATAAATGTGTGTGGGCCGGAATTGTCGGTGTCGGTGCTAGGGCCGCACGTACTACTTACACGACTTAGCGGACTGACTTGGAGAATTTGCTACCCGATTATTTAGACGATGTTCCTCTAGAAACACGATCTCGTATGTGGTTGCCCATTATTCTCGTGAAGAGCGCAGCTTTTTAAATCATTAATATCCTCGATGGATAGGACGAGGTGGTCGAATCCTATGGCATCCCCATGTAGTCCCGCTTTAAATCCATTGGAATCCAAGAAATCCATTGGATTTCTTCTTATGGGGCTCCATGAAAGGGCTCAGTTTATAACGGCACTGATATTGTTAACGAAGACGATCTTTGGCAACATATTTTTCAATCTGCGGCTCATATCCGTGAAGACCGAGTCGTGTTAAATCGTGTACTTCGAAAGTTTACCGATCGGTTAGAAGCTTGTATTTACGCAAATGGCAGCCATATTGAACATCTTTAAGCATTCCACCTGTTTCATATAAATTTGCCCTTTTTAGGGCAAAGAAATTGTTATTAAAAAAAGAGGCAAATAGAACACAGAAAAAAAAATGAACACCCAATTAAAAATTACAAAGGTTATTTATTATTTCTCAGCGTGAATTTAATATTAACACAACTAAATTATAAATTCCATATCAACACAAAACTGTTATATGGTTTAAAATTTTTGAAGAAACTCGATATTGTGTTTTTCGGGATATTACAGGCCATTGACCTACTTATAAATAACAACAGAACAGCTGATGCATAAGAATATTTATATCTAGGAAATATCTATTTGTTTGTTGAATCGACAACATATTTATATCTAGGAAATATCTATTTGTTTGTTGAATCGACAACATAAACATAATTCCTATTTATTTAGATTCAATCTGAATACAGGACCAGGACCGTATTTGGAAAGTTTGCGTTCCTAAATTTCCTCAAAAATAAAAGTTTTGATAGAATAAATTTTTTTGTAGATTTGAATTGCTGTCTTACGTAGCTATTATGTATTAACGTACATAAGCGTATTTCACTTACACTCTGTACATACGAGGAAGATATATTTTAAGTGCCAAATTGGAGACCAATATAAAAGTTGGGCGACTCATGTTTATTGTGTGAGTTGTCACGTAAATTTAGTGCAGTGGATTTTCAGAGATTCGTCGAAATACAGCTTAAAAGCAGTTGCAAACAGAAAACCATCTATTCCTTTAGCCCATTCAGTTACAATATGATAACTTAGCACCCATACGAAATCAAGGTAAATATGAACAAATATCAGTATGGAGATTTAAAAATGATAGGTACCTTATTGGTAGGGGCTCCAAGGAGGTTTTACAAAGTATTGTTGTTTTTTGTGTCCATAGGACAGTCGACCAGCAAAAGAACATTTCATTATGACAAATTTGTCATTTAGAACTTCTTTTGAACCAGATACAAGAAACATAAAATGTGCCCTCTTTGTTAACTTAAAAAAGGTTTCTTTTGCCACTTTTTCTTTTAAGTGATTTTCTTTTTCAAGAACAATTAAATGACAAGGAATTTTTAGCTTTTTACCATTTTATAGGGATCTCTGGGTAACAAGAAAGATGAGAACTATAAAATCCTCATAGATGAACTCTTAAAAGCCTACTACTAGGATGTCGCATGTCTTAAAATGCATTTTTTGCACTTGCATTTGGATTTTTCCGGGAAATTTGAGTGCAGGGTGACTAACAAGGATATTTCAGGACAATGGAAACAAGATACCAAGGATGCTACATCCTTTCTACCGGATGTCGTTAAAATAAAAAGACAACGTATGAAAAATGGAAAGATGTAATTATATAGAACATAAATCCAAAATATTTTCCCAAAATTCCCTCTCATATGCCAGGAAGAAGATGACAAAGATATTAAAAAAAATTATCTAGTTGACCGACAATAAATAATAAAAAGAATAGTTTTGTGATCGTCCATCTCATCCTGCTGTTATGTATATAAGCATACGCTATAGCGAATTTTAGTGTGAGGTATTCATTATTTATATTCTGAATATTTTGAATTCATAGGTGTCACGTAATATAAATGTAAAGGTGTTTTTAATTCCAGGGTTTGCATCGTAATTGACTCACAATATTTTGAATTTATATTCTATGTAATTACATCTTTCCATTTATCATAGGTTCTCTCTTTATTTCAAGGACCCTGTATATTGGGTGACTACTGCTGGTTTTTAAAAACTGATGATTAAGAGAAAAAACTTAAATATTTTGTCGCTGGATGATATCTGCATGTAACATTTTATATTTTTTTGGGATGATCATTAGTGAAATGTCTTTGCTTAGATTTAATATGATTTACAGGTTCATATTAAAGAAACACTAGATTGCAAAAATATGTCGACTTCTTTTTTTTTGTTCGACCCTTGTAATAAAAAAACTGTACATTTTACAGTATTTAACATATAAATTTCGAATTTAAGACCAGAAACTACTTGATATACACCTATCTCCATTAATGTTACTTCGAAAAAGTTTAAATTTGTTGATAAATATAATCATTTGATTTTGAATTTTGTAATGTGGTCAATGTATCAAAGTCGAAGCTATGGAAAGCGGTAGTTCTAAAAAACAGGAAATCGAAAAGCTTGAATTTTCATTTATACCGATAGGACCAGGTCGGAACGGGCCATAACCAGCAATAAGTGGCAACAGCGAATCCCCTCTACGCGCAGTAGCTTAAATTGCCGCACATTGCAGTTATGAATTTAGTAAGACCTAAACCGCACAAGGATATAGTCGTTTGCATATTCGTTCTGTATACGTAATTTGCCCATTTGTTTCAGACATAACAAGGTCCAATTTATTATTATTATTGTATTCTTAGCTGCTACGGAAAAGTAATTTTAAGTAATAAAAAAACAATAACGTTTTCTAAAAGATAAAAGTAAAAAAAATCAATAATTCTGCAAAATAAAATAATAAAATTCTGCAATTTGCCGTGTACACTTAAGGTCGCCCATTTCAACTAACGAACAAACCCTCACGTCTCTCTCCTCCCGATCGGCAGGTATTAGAGGGATATGAGGCTGTTCGTCAATTTGTTGGCATTTGCGGCAATTTCCGACTAAACAGCCATATTTCCTAAACGCATTTACGATCCTTTCAATCGTCGAATGCTAAGGAATAGGCCGATTTACGTACTCTACAGCAAATAAATCAGTGGTTGTTCGACAGGAATTGCCGGCAAGATACCACGAAACTATTTGTACCTTCTCTGCGGTTGTATACACTGACATGATAACTACCTTTACGTTTGCACAGCTAAATACGAATGACGGGCAATCTGTTGCTCTAGATCATCGGACTTATGTATGCGCACGCGGAGTGGCATCGTACACACGTTGCCACATCGCATTACGTTCCATACGTATATTGTTGCTTATGGCCCGTGGCGGGCTGAACCTATCGGTATATGAAATGCTACCCAGAAATTTCCGGAATTTGAATGTGGCGCGCAAAGGGATGATAGTACAGCTCTATAGCGTTAGATGGTGTAAGTTACGTCTATACTAAGTCAGTCTGTCAAACGGTACCTACTAGGTGGTGATAAACAGTTTTTGTGTTTACAATTGTTGAGTTGTTTTTGAGTTATTTTGCGACACTACAATGTTCGATGTGAAAGAGCAAAGAACGTGCAAATTTGGCTTCAAACTTGGTAAAACGGCAGCGAAAATGCTTGAACAATGCTTTCGTCCAGACGTAAACTTATGAGTGGTACAACTGTTTTAAAAATGGACGTGTGTCGGTTGATGATGACGAGCGTTTCGGTCGTCCATTGGCGCTAAACACGCCACAAAATATGACAAACGTGTGCGATGCTATCCTGTAACACCGAAGGAGAACAATCCGTGATATTTGTAACATTGTCGGCTTATCGTACGGTGTTTGTCAGCGTATTCTGACCGGCGAACTCAACAGTCGGCGTATTGCTGCGAAGTTTCTGCCAAGGTTACTCAACATTGAACAAAAACGGCACCATGTTCATGTGTGCACAGACCTGAAGGAAATTGTTGAAGGGATGCGAACTTCAGTACCAGAATCATTACTGGCGACGAATCATGGGTGTACAGGTATGATCCCAAAACAAAGTGCCATCGTCATCACGACAGAAGAAAGAACGGCAAGTTCGATGTTAATCTGCTTCTTTGACGCTGATTGCATCGTGCATAGTGCAACAGTTAATGAACGATTTTATGGCGATGTTCTTCGGCGACTAAGAGAAAACATTCAACGCAAGCGGTCAAGTGGCGCCACAATTGGTGCTTCCTACACCACGACAATGCACCAGTTCACGTCGATTTCTAGCCTCAACGAAGACGCGAGTACTACCCCACCCTCCCTACTCCCCATCTTGCCTCTTATGACTTCTTCCTATTTCCGAAGATGAAACTGCAGCTCAAGGACGCCGTTTTGAGACGATTGAGGAGATCCAGATCGAATCGCAGGTGTTGAACACGTTAACACGCGAAGACTTCCAGTACTGCTTCCAGTCGTGGGACAAGTCGGTGAGATCGGTGTATTCATGCGGAAGGAGAGTACTTTGAAGGAGATGGTAGTGAATAGGCGGTAAGGACAACTTATGTGTTTTTTTCACATTCCGGGAATTTCTGAGTATCATCTCGTATCTATAAACAGCAGCAAGTTTCTTATTTAATGGAGCGGTAAAGCTATGTGTAAACGAACCTATGAAGGCTATTGAATCGGTTATCAATGATTTATTGCTCACACTAAAAAAACATAATATATGTATTTAATTACCTATGCATTTGTCGCTATGGTATTCATATTCTTCTAATTTTATTGCTTCTGTACATTGAGAGCATTGAGTATATTGTTCTCTCTGTTCACATTCCATCAATAAATGCTCTGTTAATGCTGACACTTCAACCACTTGGCTACAAGCTTTACATCGAACTAACATAGGACAAGATCTCCAATAATGAGAATTCATAGAATTGCTAACACTTAAAATGCTTGCTTCAGATTGTTGGCAGAATAGGCAATGTCTAAAAAATGGAATGAAGATTAAATTTTGGAAAAAACAAGTATTGAAAAAATATTACATAGGATAGCAAGTTGCTCAACTTTCCAAAGGCATAAATATATTTAAATGTATGTAGAAACTTTGATAATATAAGAATTTGTACAAATGTTTAACTAAATTTCATGAGTGTTTAAATAAATAAATTTGCCATAATTGTTATGCGCGGAAAAATAAACGTGTTTGAGATAATTTCTTTAATGATTTAATTATAGGTTATTTGTACTTTATATAAATGTCATAAATTAAATTAGTTAAATGGCTGTTCACACATGCCCTATTTAGATTTCATAATGCTTTCTTATCGATTGCTTCAATTAGTGATATCTTTCCAATCAACTATTTAGAATTTTCGTAAATCTCTTCCGGTGTTAAGAATGCATTCTGTGGTTATCTTTCTAGTTGCCTTTTGTCAAGATATATCTCGTTCTACTTGCTCTTACTACTACGTAGAGTTCATATTAATTTTTTCTCTCTTATAAAACTCGCACAACATAATAAGGGGTTATTTGGTTGGAAGCCTTCAGTTGATTATTTGTTACATAATAATAAAAGATGCCCATGTTGATTACATTTTCGAGACGCCGAATTGATAAATACGTAACAGCGTTTAAGTTAGAATTTATAATTGATATGGTGCAATAAAACATTATTTTTACATTGAGTCAACTGTGACCGCAAATAACAGAATAACTAATACACATTCATCGAAATCTGCCTGTCGCAGTGCTTTGTAACCCAAAGCCTTGAAGCGACGCTGATAAATTCTAAATTGAGAATGGGTGTGCATAATAAAATAATAGATAGTAGTAGTTGTGTCTATCATAACAGTTTTAATCTATAGGGTAATTCCAAGTTGTTCATTCATATGTTGATGTTTACTAACATCAAGTGTATGTTTAATTCGCATAGTTTTCAAATTCGCATTGGAGACTATCAACGTATGGACACGTTGTTTCGGGTAGCCTTGTCCTCATTAGCATACGAAAGAACTCACTATGTCTTGGGTTGGCTCGTCACGTATAATAATAATAATAATATTTATTTATTTGCCCAACAGGTAATCCCAATTACAGAGCAATAAGTACACAAATTAGATGTATGAATACACATACTATGTTAAATTATTACATAACTAAAATAATTTTGATATATAACAAATAAGTAATACCGATAATTATGATGTCAAGGTTCACATATCCTTAGTGTCCACCTCTCCAATGAATATGTCACTATAATATGCTTCAGCATTCCTCATCATGTGGAATAACGGTGATCTCATCAGTAGATTCGTCCTTGGAGTCGACAGCAAGAAAGTAACAGGGTTACGGGTACTAACACTAGGCACATTGAATCTGACCCTAGACAACAGCGCGGCACAATCAATTTTATTGTGGAGAAGATTATGAAGAAACCTTGCGCTGTAGTTAACTCGACGAACAGTCAAAAACTGAACCCCATAGAGTCGAAGCAGTTCTTCATAGGAAGTGTTCCAGTCAGGATATACACGATTAGATTTGAAGAAGAGGTATTTTACAAATCGGCGCTGTATACGTTCAACTGGAAACTGTTGCGAGATGTAGAAGGGATACCAAACAATAGACGCATACTCGAGTTTCGGAACTATAAGAGTGAAATACAAAGATTTTAGCAAGGAGATGCTGCTGAAGCACCCCGAGGCTCTAATGAGGAAGCCCAATGCTCTCGAAGACGAGTGGCAGATGCCCACAATGTGATCATTAAAAGATAGCTCCGGATCAAACGTCACTCCCAGGTCCCTTACCGAGTTTGTGTTATTCAACTGCTGATTATTTATAAAATAACGTGATAAGACTGGTGCGTTCTTCCTGGAGAATGACATCACCACACACTTGTCGATATTCAAAGACAATTCATTCCTCTGAGACCACTCCACAAGAATGTTAACATCATGCTGCAAGCCAATAGCATCACCTGGTTTGGCGATATCAGAAAATAGTTTGATGTCGTCTGCGTAAGCTAGCGCCTGACATCTTAACAGTGGAAAAAGGTCATTCATATATAATGAGAAAAGCAAAGGTCGCAAGTTAGAACCCTGCGGTACTCCAGAAGCCACTGCAAAGGTGTACGATTTATAACCATTATAAAACACATAATTATATCGATTAGATAAATAAGATCCCAACAACATGTATAAATTCGGAGATAAGCCAAAGCTATCAAGTTTTTGAAGTAGCAACATATGGTTGATGCTATCAAAAGCATGTGAATAATCCATATAAACAACATCCACTTGACCCCTACTGTCCAAGACTTCATTCGTAGATTGCGTAAAGCAAGCTAGATTTGTAGTAGTAGACCGACCTTTCATAAAACCATGCTGGTGCTGTGTGATATATGAATGGGTATTGAAGTAAATAGCATCAAACAAAACTTGTTCGAAAATTTTTGCAAAGTTTGATAAGAGCGAAATCGGTCTGTAGTTTGAAATATGTCTGCTATCACCCTTCTTGAATACAGGAACAATACGGCCGCACTTCCATCTATCGGGGAAGGATGATGTCTGCAGTGCTAGGTTTATAATTTTGGTTAGTGGTGCTGATAGAACAAATTTGGTGTCCCTGATCAGGAAACTGGGAATGCCATCATCACCAGAGGTAAACCTATCAGGAAAAGTAGCCATTATGCTGGAAATAGTATGTTCAGTAATGCGACAGAGAGAAAACGGCTGACATTGAGATTTTAGAGTGGGAGAGTCAACAATATTGGCGGTCGAGAACATTTCCGAGAAATTACTGGCAAATGCGTCTACAATGGCTTGTGGTTTGTCAAGCCAAGCATTTATATAAAATAGTTTTCCAGGAATACGTGAGCTTCCCCTCCGGGAACGTACGAAAGACCATATTCTTCTAGGATCCGCCGTGATGCTGGTCTCTATATTCACCATGTATGCAGTATAAGCAGTAGATATTTGTGATTTCGTTAGTGTACGCCGTCTTCTGAACTCTTCATAGAACATCGGACTATTAGTACCTTTCCATTTACGCCTATAATAATTTTTTGCTTTAATGTTACATTTAATTTCATTATTGAACCAAGCAGGAAAATGCGAGGTGCTTTTCGAAATCTTCGGAATAGTTGAATCAAATATATCGCTCAGAACATTGTAAAACCAATCCAGGGCGAAATTAACATCATTAATACCATCCAGAAAGGACCAAGTCCACATACAGTTTTTCATTCGCCTTTCTGAAGTTGTACCAGTGGCGGCTCTTGATGACGTACGATGTGCGCTGCTGCACGGATGAGACTGCTTCGTTTAAGCTTTCATATATACAGAGAAGCAAGTAACCGTACCGAAATCTTCCGAAATAGTTCGAAGTAGTCTCATCCGTGCAGCAGCGCAAATCGTACGTCATCAAGAACCGCCACTGAGTTGTACTGACAGTTAGTAGATGGAAACTGATCCGGTCTCAATGTAGATAAAAACTCCATATTAACTGACAAGGCAGGATGATATGCGTCTTCAGGAACAAAAGGATGCTGGTCGTGGGTTGTGCTTAGATTGTGATCCAAGTTCGACAAGACCAAATCAAGAAGTCGACCGTCAGCATTCACAATCGCATTGTATTGCTTGAGTTGTAAAAAATCACAAAATTCCAGGAAAGCAGAAACTCTAGTACTCACTGTACTGGAACTAATATGTTCATAATATTGTGGTAAATTAAAATCACCAATAATTAAAATAGGTTTGTTTATTATAAGGATTTGAAGTGCTTCGAAGAAGGTATCCAAAGCAGAATTCGGTAATTCAGGTGGAATGTATATAACGGAAATATAGAAATTGAAATTATGAATAGTGCACTTGCAAATGAGAAGGTCAATCGACGGCACCAGAGTTTTTAATTCAGAGATGTCAAGCACCTCTAATGTAAATTCAGTTGCTAAGCCCAACAGAACACCACCACCTGTGGATTTTCCCACAGAGGCAAAATATCTGTCGCATCTGACAATATTGTAGTAGGGAGGAAAAAATTGACAGCTGTCGAAAGACTAGTCAAGCCATGTTTCAGATATAAGTATGACATCATATGCCAAATCAGAAGAACTTGGATAGAAAATATGCGACTTACAGCGAAGGCTGCGAGTGTTTTGGTAATAAATACTTAATGTCCGGGAGATACTGTTGGGCTTTGCTGGTTTTCCGATATAATAACAGGGATACCGCTCCTATACACAATTCTCAAGGCATGTTCACCCTGATCCAATCGCTGCTCTAATTGTGCCCTAACACTTTTATAAAGTTCCCGCTGCATGAGAGTGCGATCGCGAGAAAAACCAAAACCGCGCCACTGATTAAGAGATTTTATTTTGTCAGTTTTCCTCAACAAAGCAGTAACAATAGACTCGCCTGGAAACTGTATTTTAATCGGACGACAACGGCTGCTGCTGCCAGGGTCAAACTTACCCAATCTATATACCTGAAAGTCAGGTGCATCTATGCTTACGGCAGAAAGCATATCCTTTATAGAAATGATATCAGTAGCTATTTGCTCCTTGCTGGAGGTAGGTGACTCAGTACAGCCGTATGTTAAACTTGTACGACGTATGCCTATGAGAGAAATATCTCACGGCATCTGTCGATAGCTTAGGTTCTGATATTGAAATTTAAACACTGTTGTTTTACTTATCGGGCTGACTATCAGTCAGGCTTTATAACCACTCAGTTCTGTGATAATTTTTCACAACGTCGTTGCCATAGTTCTCTTGCCTACCGGAAAATTCCTGATACAGGAACGGCCTGATTGGAAAATAAACTGCCACAAAGACTGTACTTCATGGTTTCAAAAACTTAGAAATCCCTAAGAGCGTCAGGCGAGCAAGAAGAAATAATTGCCTGATAAGCAGGAACGATGTTTTGATGAAAAAGCATTTTTGCTATTTCAATCGCCGAAAGAAATTTTGTCTTCAAATCATGTTCGTAGGCTTATTGATGATGAATCGGCGTGGTTCCATTGACATCTCGTTTCAAGATTGAAAAATGGCATCCATGTCTCATCAATTCTGACAACGGATGATAAGTAAGAAAGAACTGTTCATGTCGTTATCACATCGTCTGACAAATTGCTATCCGCGTGAGTCATTGTTTTTCGGTCAGCATTTGATGCGTTCATGTAAATGTGCTCACACCTAAACGGCGGTTCTCTATAACAACTTGCTCTACACGCGCGAATATGTTGTTGGTCTAACTAGTGCTGTACGGTAGGCGTACCGATGAGCCTGTAGAAAGGCGAAATACGTATCTACGTCTCTGGGGAGGGATATGTTCGGACACGTTCACAAAAATATTAATAGTGAACCTGTATTTGTGTTCTTCACACCAGATTTTTAATAATACTTTATGTTATTAAAAATACCTTTGTATTATACAAAACTGGTGGGGTTTACCTACTCATGTATGTTTCAATTATTCTGATACATTACACATGCGGTTAGTCCGTAGTTATGAGTGAAGACACAAACAAAATGCAGTTTCTAGAGAGATGGCTGTCCCACCTTTGGAAGGGCGTCGTTACTTCACATTGGTTATGTGGACGGGGCGAGGTACTTCGGCTGTCTGACAACAGGCAGCGCTTAATTTACTTCTACGCTCGGTCTGGATAATTACTGTGATGTGGCGATGTGGTTCTTTTTTGTGAATGTGTCTGAAGATATCCTTTCTCCAGCAGGGGCGTGCCGATGAGCCTGTAGAGAGGCGAAATACGTATCTACGTCTCTGGGGAGAGATATGTTCGGACACGTTCACAAAAATATTAATAGTGAACCTGTATTTGTGTTCTTCACACCAGATTTTTAATAATATTTTATGTTATTAAAAATACCTTTGTATTATTTAGGTGTCCCCATGAAAAGTGAAACACACTGTATATATATATATATATATATATAAGGACGAATTGATATTTACGGTCTCCAACTCTATAAAATAAGAATAAGAAAAGACAAAAGAATGAAACCAGTCGCAAAATGAAGTAAATTTATTGTACTATCGTTGTACATAATTATTTTTCCACATAATCACCATTTAGTGCGACAGATTTTTCCAAACGCTGAATCCATTTGTTCATTTCTTTCATGAAAAAACTTCTTGTTTACTGTTGATCTAACTGCGAACAAATACCTGAACTAGTGTGCCTATTGACCTTTCAATACCTGCTTCAACTTTGAGAACTACTAGAAATCCGATGGTGCCAAATCAGAACTGTACGGATGTTGCGAAACAACCGTGAATTTAAGGCTCGTCACTGTCTTCATCGTTCCGTTGTTGTAATGCGGTCTAGCGTTGTTGTGGCGCTAGAAAAAAGTAGTTTTTTATACCCTTAGTTTGGGCATACGATTTTTTAGTGATCGATTGACTGACTCCTTTTGCGTTCCAGAAAATGGTGACCATGACCTTCTGCGCTGATGGAACTCTTATGAATTTTCGTACATGTGGACTGCCGCTTGTTTTTGGGGTCATAATGATGAACTCAAGATTCGTCCCAGGTAGTGATATTCATGAGAAAATCATCTCCTTCACGTCGATACTGGTTAAGAACTTCTTGACAAATGGCTTTTCTTTGTTCTTTCATCTGGCGCAAATTTTTCTGTCATCCAGAGTCTGAACAATGTACTGGAGTCTTTCTTGACTGGTGCCTTATTTCTGAGTAATTTGATTTTGCGTAATACGGCGATTTCCTTGAATTAGTGCATTCGCTTGCCTTTGATTCTTATCATGTGTCACTGATACTAGTCGACTTTTGCTAGTTGCCTGGTAGGTATGCATCTCAGAAATGAAACTCATGATAAATGGCACTGTTACTCAACGACAGTGCACAGAAAAATTAAACTTCCCATGATAAGACGATATATTCTAAATTGCCATTTGCAGGTTAGCACTTACTTCAATCCCCACTACTCACATTATGGTGCTATTGGAGACTTTATGTATCAATCCGCCCTCATATAATATATACATATACATAAACATATATATATATATATATATATATATATATATATATATATATATATATATAGTATATTCGTGACCTTGGTATGATAAGGTAAACTTAATTAGTCGGCGATTAAAGGTCTGGTTATTACTTCAAAGTGTATATATTTAAAATAATCCTACATGTTTCGGCAATGATGCCTTTGTCAAGGATATAAAAAATATAAATATATAATATTATAATATATATATATAATATAATATTTATATTTTTTATATCCTTGACAAAGGCATCATTGCCGAAACATGTAGGATTATTTTAAATATATACACTTTGAAGTAATAACCAGACCTTTAATCGCCGACTAATTAAGTTTACCTTATATATATATATATATATATATATATATATATATATATATACATATATATATATATATATAATACATATATATTATATGGTTTAGTATTACTATAGTGATAAAAAAGTATCGGAACTGATTCATTCAATTGGACTCAATTTTTTTTTCTTAATTTGGTAGCACTGTGTTTGACGTCTTTACAAAATTTCAGGTTAGTGAACAAAAACCGATTGTTTTTCTGTTACCAAAAAATGTTTTCTATGATTTTCATGTGTGATTTTATTGAGTAAGCATTTGCAAAAAAATTTAATTTGCGGAATGAAATTTCTGCCACAGATACGTTGAAGATGTTAGTGTGGATATCAAGAATAAGACTACTTTGACTAGACAGATAATGCGTTGAAGACGTAGAGTGATCTAGATGACCTTCAATATCAAAAATTGTCGACTGACGATCAGAGATCTTGTAGATAATATTAAGATTTTATTTGAATCGGTAATTTTGAAAGACTATTTGGCCGTTAGACGCGTCGCATAAAACAAAATTTGAAACACGCTATGAAGGCTATTCCAAAAATCGATTTTGAGAATATCACAGAATATTATGTAAAATCGTTGGAAGAAGTATATTGTTTTGGAATAGAACTATTTTGAACAAGATGAAATAAATTTGGAAAATGAGAAAATACTGTGCCTTATTTAACCAATCTCGATACTTTTTGATCACATTAGTACATTCTAATTAAATTGCATGATTATATGAAGTGTAGTAGTGCATGTTTTTTTTCGAAAGCATAATTAAATACAAAATGTTTAAAGCAGCATGTGTGACTATAATAAAATTGTTTGAGATTTGAAAACAAGAATTTCTCGATATTAGGTCTAGTAAGTTGCACATTCGCTTGGAATATATACTTACTTTTCTTCATCTTCTTTTTGAGAGTTATTACTAGGACTGGATATTCCACTAGCGGAACTCGCACTGTTTTCATTTTCAGCCTTCTTTTGCCCATTATATCCAATATTACTTCCACTTATACTCTTTGTTAGTGTATAATTTTTAGTAGTACCGTTAACAGTTTCAGTAGTATAATCACAATTATTCGTGGCCATATTTGGTATATTCGAGGAACTTTGACATTTGTTTATTCCATTTTTAATATCATTAGGTTCCGGACTGAGACATTCAGGATGAGTATTAACAGCAGTCTGGATTACACGATTACGTTCCAGCATTTCTTTTTTGCGCTATAAGGTAAATTGTATTTACTTAATATGAGGGAACTTCAATCAAATGTAATGTGAAGTCACTATACCGAGAGATGTAACGTAAAACTACAAAACTAGCGCTATTATTTTATTAATTGACTAGAGTAGTATCTAGTCACACATAAAAAATTGGCAATGTGGCAGTTTTTGCAAACAAAACAGAGCTACGTAAACTCACTTTGGTACATAACACGTACACGTGTCCGAAAAGTCTTTACGTCCCGGGCGATAATGGACCAGGAAATGCATGTCTACGATAGATCCATACTATTTTGTTAGTGAGTCATAAGTAAACCTGGACAAAGCAATGGATTTGCAGTAGCGGGGACGAATCAGATTTAAGGGTGTTCCCAAAGTTGAAGGAGGTATTGAAAGGTCAATATTTTTCATCAGACACAGAAGTTCGGGCTACTGTTTGCAATTGAATCAACGGTAAACAAGAAGTTTTTTCATGGACGAAATAAAGAAATGGATTCAGCACTTGGATAAATCTGTTGCACTAAGTGCCGGTTGTACAATGACAGCTTAAACATGAACTTTACAAAGCCAAGCTTAATATACAAGCGCGGCTTAATCAGAAATGCGTTGTAGAAATATGACTTTGGCGGAGTTTAACTAAACCATACATTTCGAACGTTTTTATATTTTGTGAAGTTTTGAGAATTATCGTGCAAGTTGCGAATGAAAACACCTTTTTGGGTGGATATCTGGCATTAAATCTACAGTTGAGTTCCTTTGGCGACAACTTTCAGTTGGTTCACCCACACGGTCATCGATATAGGCCCATATACACAAAAGAAACGGTATGACACGTTTTTTCTTTATACGCTCGTTCATAGTTAATCTCCTAATAGACGTGTTATGTTGTAAATTTAGGACACTAAGATTTCTCCGCTTAGGAAACAGAGCTGGCTTGATTTCTGGTAAATCCAGATTCGACCGAAAATTATGAAGCGGGCGAATGCCCACCTGGTCATATCCTCACCAGGAATTTAGTCGGACAACATAGCTAAGAATCCGATCTACACCTTCGCAAGATAAGTGGATAAGTGTTACATAGTATTATTTGAGTGGGTTCCAATTCTATAAGTAATTAATATTAAGTCATTACTGTGCACATAACTTGGGTTTCTCATTTATATGTATATTTCAAATCTGTATAATGTAGTTTAGTTTTTACTTTTTTTATGTCTAATAATATAACGTAACATCTGCATTCAATATTTTATATCGTAGCTTTTTTTAATCGATTTAAATAAATTATGACATTTATTAAATAAATTATTGCATTTATTGTCGTATATTTTTCATTGATATATGAGATATTCGTTATTATCTGGTGGGGAAGCATTTTCAATAAATATTGTTGGAATATTACTTATTTGTGCGAGTATTGATTTGTAGGTGTAGTAAGACCTTTTTTTTATAGATAACGCCTTGTGGGACGTTATAGCTTTTACGTTATCCGTGTGACGTAAGATCTGTATTTATAATTCAACAAGAATTCACGGTTGCGCTCTTTTTATCTATTATTTTAGTCAGTCACGTAACAACGTTTCGAAAGGAATCCCACGCAGTCTTCATTGACCTAAGCCCGGGTACTGGATAGTTGGGCTGTATTTTTATTATCAACCCTCCCACATAGGTAACTCTACCGTATATCGAAAAGTTACCGAAGCCAGTTTTGTGATATTTATTTTTCCAATTTACCTGTAGCATGTCAAAATTTATATGTGAAGATATACGTTCAAAGAAGTGGGAACATTTACGTACATATTTGGGTGTCCAGATAAACCGAAAATATGAAAAGTAAATGAGAAGGTTCAGAAAGGGTAGGTATATGAGGGTATTCTCTTGAAATAAACAAATGTTAAAAAATAAGAACTAAAAGAACTAGATTAAGAAATTATAGCTTAATTATAAGGCCAATAATAACATATGCAACACAAGTAGAAGAAAAACTTAAAATATTGGAAAGAAAAATCATAAGAGACAAAAGAAAAGAAGTAGAAACGAATACAGACAATTAATGAATCGTGAAATTGAAGAGCTAATAGTAAAGGAAAATATAGTAAGGATTATTAAGTCGATGAGAATTAGACGGTGCGGGTATACCTATATTAGAACAGATATGTTAGAGTAGAAATCAGACTCAAGGCAAGGCCGAATAGTAGAAGGAGCAAGTAAAGGAGCATTGTAGAATTGAATTGTAGAACACTGGAAGAAACAAATAACATACAAGAAAGAATTGTAAACAGTAGATAGGCGAAAATACATCAATTTCTGTGAAGGAAGAAAACAGTAGAACAGAGATCACTTGCAAATAGGATGATTTGACATTTAGCTGATTAGAATATCTACAATTTTTAGTAAAATGTATTTGCTTAATAAATATATACTGTTAAGGTTATGCAGAAACTAAATGCATCTAAAATTTTTCATAAACGAACTTATTAATAATCACAAGCAATAAAATAAACTTCTTTATGTGCTCGAGGCGGTTTAATTTCTAAATAGCTCCAAAGATTATCTGGTAGATTAGAACTTACTGTTCTCGGTATATTGCTTCAACAATAGATACTTATTGTTTTGAATTAAGTAAGGTGGTGATTTGAAATATAAAGTAGGCTAGACAGTATGTACATTGGTTGACACTTAAATATTTAATAGTAAACAATTCTAGCACAATTAGATATTATAATTAGTAAAATTCTATAAATCTATGGATGCTTTGTTTCAATGTAACTGTGCATGCATGCAAAACTTTTACCTGAATATCGATTTTATCAAATTCATGAAATAACTGTCGATACAGCAGATTCCTTCTAGTTATGTCGTCGTCCGGAGGCAATTGTTTTCTAACTAATCGAGGATTAACTTTATAAACTAAAACTAGAATTCTTTCAGCTACTTTTCTAACTGCTTCTGCGGGATGATGTAACCCGCTTGATCCAAATTCGGATAGCGTTCTACATGTCAGGCCACTAAATGACAAAAAAAAAGAAAATATCGAATGATCCACCAATATCATGCATACCATAATTGTCCAAACTGTCTCTTGTATTATAATGGACAGAAGAAATGATATATCCCATAAACCTAGTTTGTTCCGTTATATTTTTAATTTTATAATTCATAATTAAAATATATTGAAATCATGTTAATTACAACATTACAACTGTACGATAATGATTTGACGTGAAAGTGGACCCGAAATGAAATAAATGAGTTATGGTATTATATTTTAAAGGATTTTTCAACATAAACAGCGTCAACGCTTTTGCACCATCGATACTGAAGTTTTATAATGATCATTCTCAAGATCATAATACTGCTCCGTCGTTGCAAGAAGTTCTTCATATGATCAAAGCTTTTTTCCAGCAAGGAAAAGTTTAAGTTTGTGAAATAAATGAAAGTCACTTGGGACTAGATGTGGCAAAAGATAGGTGAGCATAACCTAAAATCTCAATTTATCTAATTTTTTAGTTGACACTGGTGTGACAAGGCGTGTTGTCGTGTTGAAATAGAAATTTTTAAGGGCTCTTCCTGGTTGTTTTTAGAAATTGCTTTCTTTACTTCATTTAGTAGAACGACATAATAAAGTTAGTTAACGGGTTGACCCTTTGTAAAATAGTCTCTAAGTTGCCTCCTTCAAGATTCCCTGATTCTCCATGTAAATGCCTTGAATTTATTTTTGGGGTAAACTATTATGATGTGTCCACTGTTAAGATTGTTTTTTGGATTCAGAAACATAGTGGAGCCAGGACTCATGAACAGTAACAAGTTTTCGTAAAACTCAGTTTGGTTCTTGTTAAACAGTTTCAAGTTATCGTATGACGTATGTTTTCACATTTCTTTAACGCAATTCTAGATTTGCAACACCCACCTAGCTGATGGCGTGAATATGCCCGTAAATGTGATGCAGGCATTCATTGACTTCTTCATTCGTGTGAACTTTTTGATTGTTTTCAGAGTTGCTGCAGTTTTTAATGGTGCTGGTTGTACATAATATTCAATACTTTTACACACCATGTTCGAAGAAGCGTTATCATCCAAAGTTTAGTGCATATCAGAATATTCCAGATGTGTTTAGTTCCTTAAAGAATAATAAAAATTATTAGGTTGCACCATGCGAGTTTATACAATTTTCAATTTAGACACTTTATTCCCAGTACTGCAACTTTCAAACCAAATGTCAGAAATTAACAAAACCACCTGCCACCATAAAGCAGATACCAGAATTAGAATATAATGGTAAGTTTTTTGAAAGATGGTACTAGTAGTCGAGTCTCACTTCTTGCCAAATCATCCTCATATTAGATATTGTTACTGAAAAGAAGTAGTACCTAATCTACTAGATTCTAGATTTTGTTTGGGCGGACCATTTCCTTTATCCTTTAATAAAAAATGCTTTTTGTTCATAAAACTTCTTACCTTTGCTTATCACTGGATATTCCATGGTTTATTATTAATTGTTCAACCATCTCAGCTCGACTTAAGGCAAGTCGGGGATGAGTACTACTGTTTACAGGTCTGCTCAAATGAACAGGAATTATATGCAATTCTCTGAAACAATGTATGTACAGTAATTCGATTTTATAATCTTACTACTTTTAGAAAATATTTTTTTTTACATAAAAAATGCAAAGTTATCTAATTATAATTTACTCCTTCAAAACTTCAAATAGTTATGTGAGGCGAACATCTCTTTTCAACACTTGAAATGCAATTTACACATTTGTCTGTGTAATTAAAATGTTAAAAATGTATTAGTGCAGACACTTTTTCCTATTTTATTTTAATATTAAAATTCGAGGATAACATCAAAACGCGTGTTTTTTCACAACCCAAGCTATTCGTCAATTGTGTTTTCTCCAAAGCCTCTTTGAAATCAGTTTAGATAGTTTTCCTATAATTAGATATTCTTAGCTTAATTGATTATATGTAAGTATTTTTAACATTAATATCGAAATTATAAATTTTAATTTTAAGTTACTTATTTCTGATATGTCAACGATATTTTCATCTACCAGAGATCGTACCCCATACCATTTTTTCGTATAATTATCTACTTACAGATGATTCTGCTAGTCGTTTAAAATATTATTAAAGTTAATATAAACGATCAGAATAATTGAAACATACATGAGTAGGTAAACCCCTCCAGTTTTGTATAATACAAAGGTATTTTTAATAATATAAAATATTATTAAAAATCTGGTGCGAAGAACACAAATACAGGTTCACTATTAATATTTTTTGTGAACGTGTCCGAAGATATTCCTCCCCAGAGACGTAGATACGTATTTCGCCTTTCTACAGGCTCATCGGTACGCCCCTGCTGGAGAAAGGATATCTTCAGACACATTCACAAAAAAAACCACATCGCCATATCACAGAAATTATCCAGACCGACCGTAGAAGTAAATTCAGCGCTGCCTGTTGTCAGACTGCTGAAGTACCTCGCCCTGTCCACATAACCAATGCGAACCAACGACGCCCTTCCAGCAGGGGCGTACAGATGATCCTGTAGAAAGGCGAAATACGTATCTACGTCTCTGGCGAGGGATATGTTCGGACACGTTCACAAAAAATATTAATAGTGAACCTGTATTTGTGTTCTTCACACCAGATTTTTAATAATATTTTATATTATTAAAAATACCTTTGTATTATACAAAACTGGTGGGGTTTACCTACTCATGTATGTTTCAATTATTCTGATACATTACACATGCGGTTAGTCCGTAGTATGAGTGAAGACACAAACAAAATGCAGTTTCTAGAGAGATTGGCTGTGCCACCTTTGGAAGGGCGTCGTTACTTCACATTGGCTATGTGGACGGGGCGAGGTACTTCAGCAGTCTGACAACAGGCAGCGCTGAATTTACTTCTACGCTCGGTCTGGATAATTTCTGTGATATGGCGATGTGGTTCTTTTTTGTGAATGTGTCTGAAGATATCCTTTCTTCAGCAGGGGCGTACCGATGAGCTTGTAGAAAGGCGAAATACGTATCTACGTCTCTGGGGAGGGATATGTTCGGACACGTTCACAAAAAATATTAATAGTGAACCTGTATTTGTGTTCGTCACACCAGATTTTTAATAATATTTTATATTATTAAAAATACCTTTGTATTAATATAAACGAATTTAAAGTAATATTTTTAATGAAATAAAAGGTTTTGGATTTATTATGTATTTTGGAAATATTTGTTAAGCATCTCATACAATAAAAAATTATATATGCAGGGGTGTTTCAAAAGTTTGTCTGACTTAATTTTGAAATTATTTAATAAATCAACACTACAGTTTTTACTATATTATACAAGGTGTCTGTAAAAGGTCTTTACAAAAACCTACCACATATTCCTTACACCAAAATGTGCCGATTGAAGACAATTTACCTTAGTACAAAGTTGTTTAGTTTGGACGCTATACGGCGCTGAAGTTACAATTCTGAAATGGTTTTATATCATAAATATGAAACGGCTCACGCGATTTTGCTGAAATTCGATATGTTGACATAGTTTAATGAGATAAGAAAACCTATATCAAAACTTTGAGTAACATCATTCCATAGGCGTATAACTTGAGTTATTTAATAATTGTGCATTTGAAATTTCTACGCCAATGGAAGAAAAGGGATTTAAGTATAAAATTTAGATTGTGTAACTTATTTACTACACAAAAAGTACTCTTTGT
The DNA here is from genome assembly GCA_935421215.2 of Melolontha melolontha. Taxonomy (NCBI): domain Eukaryota; kingdom Metazoa; phylum Arthropoda; class Insecta; order Coleoptera; family Scarabaeidae; genus Melolontha; species Melolontha melolontha. The sequence goes on along the minus strand of OW285236.1, from coordinate 112,514,271 downwards.
AAGACTTGATTACTGTCATGGTTTTTTTGAAATTTATATTTTAATAATTCAATGGAACAGTATATTCTTACGAATTTCAATAGAGCTCTGCTCTGGGATACGAATTTCAATAGAGCTGGAAGGTCAGCAATAATAAGGTTTGGCACAATTTTGTTCAACAACAAGATATTTAATTAAAACTGATATTTTAAAATCATCGTTATGTTTAGTAAGCCATGGAATTAAAATTCAGTATTTAACTTAAACTGTCAGAATTAACTTTGTAGACGTTCGAATATTAATAATGGCTCAATTAACTGAAAAAGAACGTATTGAAATTCTGATGATAATTGATTTTGGTGACCGCGTCAGAACTCGTGAAGAAGTATGCAATTTACATCAAGATCGGCATCCAAAATCATAAACTATCGTTGGTAAAACTTTGAAAAGGTATAACTTGATCGGAAATGTTCGAAATTTACCGAAAAGCCAATGATTAGACTATGATATAAGTAGCTAATCACTGGTCAGAATATTGTAGGACGAAAAATATCATCCGTATAAAACACATTTAGCGCTAGAATTATTGGACAAGGATTATGATCGTAGAATTGAATAGTAATGGAGATTTGCAAAAATGACCACTATTTTACATATAATTTGCTTCTTTACGACGAGGCTACGTTTTGTTTGAATGGTACCGTTAATAGTCACAAATGTCGATATTGGTCATTGGATGCTAGAAACGCATACACAACATCCGCAGAAATTAAACGTTTGGGTTGGTATTTTCAGGAACCGCATTATTGGTCCTTTCTTGGTTCATGGTATACTAACTGAACAGAAGTATTGGGTTTTTCAATAGGGACATAAAATTTTGTATTTAAATACAAACGCGCTCGTAATTTTTTTTTATAATCTGTCAATGTCAAAACGTCATTCAAGGTTTACATTTTTATCATGGTGAAGTTCACGAACCGAAATTCTGAGTCGGTGGTCGCAATTTTAAGAGCGCTTACTCCAATTTTTGGTGGTAATAATCATCCCACCAGACAGGGTGTACGTGCTACAGTGGATAAATTCGAGCCAACATATTCACTATTGAATGTTTCTGTGCCAGTGAGACAAGTGTCGAAGTGCCGAAAATATCGCAGTCGTAAGTATTTCAGCTCAAAATGAGCCAAATCAGTCAATTCCACGCCGTTCACAGGAATCTCTCAGTCCAGATTGTGGCGAATTTTGCCTAAAAATCTTGGCTTACGCCCTTTTAAGATCAAATTAACTCAAGAAGTGAAGCCTATTGATCATTTAAAGCGCCGAAACTTCTCCGATTGGGCTTTGCAAAAGTTTGATGAAAATCCTGAATTTCATCGAAAAATCATCTTCAGCGATGAAGCTTATTTAAATAGAGTGCGATTATGCTTGGTGGAGAATAGTCAACATTTTACACATTTTTTATAGTATTCTATTACTTTGTATAAATATTATAAATATATTTAATATAAAAGTCAGCATCTCAAATTATTTTTTAACAATCATGACGTTTGAAATTATAATGACAGATCTCCTCTAATAACTTAAGTTAGGACATGCTTTTAGTGTACATGGCTTACTTGAGCGAAAATTTTAATAATCACTCGTTATATTAATTGTAGTATTTTAAAGCCTTGTTCGTAGCCTCTACAATCTTAACCATTCTACACCGTTGTAATATGTATAGTTTGACGGCACACATACTACACCAGTGTAGACCACTCTTAATTCATGTATACCTTAAAAAAAGAACAAAAAAGCAAACCTCGCAAATACAGTCATCCAACCAAAATTGATTTTTATACTTTGCAAATTACATCAGTTGTATAATTCAAAAAATAAGTTTAATGAAACGCATATTGCACTTTTGTCTTTTGTTGAACGTCTCAAAATTTAATAAAATATATTTATGGATTTATTTATATTTTCGCAAATACATGGATTAAATTTTGATTCGCAAAATTAAGGAATTTGAAAATATTTTAGTACAGATAGGTATTAAAAAATACTCATATATAATGATTTAAAAGTTTTTATAATAGTAAAATACATAATTGTAATTAAAAAACAAAAACCTTTATTTAAATTAAAATAAAAAAGTCAGGTTTTGTTTCTAATTTTACAGATTGCTTAAGCTAACAAGAACTACATTACTGTTGTTAATGAATTTTTCAGCAAGGGCTTGCAGTCCTTAAACAAGCCCCTCAACAAATTTAAAATCTAATCGAATCAAACACATCTGAATACATAAATATGTACATAGATTGAAAACAAGTAGTTTTCAATTGAATAATAACCTGTACAAATATTTATTAAATGGTTAATTGACGAAGGATATACTTGCAGAAACTTCACTACATTGCATACATACAATATATTACACTACATTACAATAAGAGTCGATTTTAGAAGAAAGTAACAAACACGACTGTTAAATTATTTCACCACACCATTATTACAACACAAAAACAATTGCAATACAGGACAGGTTAATAACACACTAACAAAATTTGAATTAAGGCACGTAACATACACAATTCTGAATTTCTAAAGTCACTAAATATATATCGATACGAGGTTTATAACGTTGATACGTTGATTTATAACAGGAACTACAAAATTTTAGGAACCATAATTCCTATCCAAGTGCGCACCTGTGAGATCGACTACAAATTTATGGAAGGGGAATTGATGACGATTTGGCATAGTACCTATTTGGATCGACAACGTTCGTTTTAGGGCAAGGGCGAGAGTGTTGTGTGGGGAAGATATCGAGGCGACCAACTTCTCGATACGGCGCGGTTCCACCCCTGGAATAAATTTCAGTCCGATATCTCAATTATTCTGTGTTTTATTTAAATACAAAATTGTTATGTCACTATTGAAAAACCCGCTATTTAGATATTTTACGTCATCAGGTTGTTCCTAATATTGAGGAAAATGGGGAATTACCTGTAAGTGTTTGGTTCCAACAAGATGGAGCACCCCCTCACTATGCCCTAAATGTTAGAAGATTTTTAAACAAAACATTCCCAAATCAGTGGATTGGTAGTAGAGGATTCATTGGGGATTCACGGTCTCTAGATTTAAATCCTATAGATTTTTTCCTTTGGGGTCATTTAAAATTTGTAGTTTATACTAGACGACCGCATAATCTGGACGAGTTACGGCAGAGAATAATTGAGGAAGTGTAATTAATTCGTGAGGAGGCTTTAGCAAAGGCCACTCAAGAATTTGTTCACAGATTTGTATATTGTCAAGAAATGAACGGTCATCATTTCGAAAACTTTCTTAACTGATTATTTATAATTAATTTATATTTTTTGTGTTCATTATTCTTGTTCTCAATAAAATTTGCATTATTAGATTTAATTAAATATCTCTGTCGTTGTTGAACAAAAGGGTGCCAAACCTTATTATTGCTGAACTTAATAATGAATTTAAAATAAAAAAGTTAACATCGTTTCCGGCTAAACCGGAAGTCTGATTCGGATATAAATATACTCATCGAATCCCCGACTTGCATTTAATTAATTGTGGAAAGTCTGATTAAAATCTAAGTAGCCGTATCAAAGATATTCGAATGGATCCGTACATTTGCCTAATATTTATATATACTTTATAGACTACTTTACTTTATAGACTAAATGAAATAATGTTTTACACAATCATAAGCAGAAACTATGCTGTTTATTATAAATTAAAAAAAGGAATCACATTCCATAAAAAAATCTAAGTAATGTTCGGCATGTCGTCATGGGAAATTATATACAGCTTTTTTTTATTATTATTATTAGCATGTGCCTTCCCTTCGTACTTTTTAAATTTACTGGAAGCGAATTTTATGTTTGTACGACTTGCTGTGTAGATTAACACCGCCAAACTAAATAAAAACGTTTGGCGGTGTTAATCTACACAGCAAGTCGTACAAACTCGTTGTTTGAAAGTGTTCAGCAAGTAATTTTTTTCACAATACTCCAAATGAAACAAGTTGTTTGATCTATCAAAACTATCTACAACACCTACAAAATGTCCAATTTTACGAGAATTATACTCCAATTCTCAATTATGGTTTCTAAAAATTTTCGCAACAATCTGCGTACTCTTGTATTAAAAAAATCGTGTACACCATTTAAATCAAGTAAACATTTTTTATTCGTTTTTTTATCGTTTAAAAACGAACTTTCTGTCATTTAGACAAAAGTTATTATAAAGGTTATGTGTTTTTAGAATGTTCCTGTTCCCATCTTCTTTTAATTCTTAAAATTGTGCTCTTATTGTAATGGAAATGAAGTGCAATATCTCCAATTGACCAACCTTCTTCAGTTTTTGCTATACCTAATAAAATACTTTTCTTGTTCGGAAACTTTTGATAGTTCCATTTTTAATTAACTTAATTGTCACGGCATGACGTTAATAAGCGTCAGAAAAATAACAAAATTAAACGGGAAAAAAAATAGATGTACGCGATTTTTTCGAATACAAGAGTATAACAAACGCCAATTAAGTTGGCGCGAGTAGGGGGTGCGCAGAAGCCGTTTTTAAAAACGTACACCCCCACTACTCAAGTAATTGTCAGAATACATTTGTCATTGACGTTTGACGGAACATAATGTCTTTGCTAGGGGATCATAAAGTGATACACGCTCAGAGGCTAGAATTATCTGACATTTGACGTAAAACCAAATACAAATCTCCCCACTACTTCTAATGCTGCGCGAACTTACCCCTCCTCGCGCCAACTTAATTGGCGTTTGCTATACGTATTTTTTTAAAATCATAATATGTTTAGAAAATATGAATTTTGTTATGTTAGATGTTAATCAAATGTGATTATTAAGGAATCATTAAAATGAGTAAATTTCTCATTTTAATCTGTCTTTAGTTCTACACATTTTTACCTGACATTACTGCAGTCTGCCATGGTGAGAATTGTATGTACAGCCATATGATGAATGCGTGCGCTAGTATCTCCAGATTTAGTCAGAAGTTCTGGCAAGAGTTTATCAACACTTCTTGAAACTTCAGCTGGCGATACTCTAAAAATATAAAATACTAGCTGAACCATGCAATGCTTTGCTATTATATATACCTATATATAGATTAAATGAATGCAATTATCAATAATTGTATTTAGTTAAAATTATATATAATTATTCTTTGTCATTACACCTAGGTATAATGCTTTGATTTTTGTTCTTTTAGCTTTACAGATAGGGATAAATATATGGTGACATAGTATACAACCAGTGACATTTTTCCAATTGTCTAATATTTCTGATTTTTCATTCATACTTAAATCTTAAATTAAATACATTTTATTGAAAAATATATAATTTATTTAAAACAGTTAATTATCCCAGCAGCATTATCCCTTGTGCGAAGACAATTTTAAATATCTTTAACAAATTCAAAGACGATGAATAGTATTTCTTTAAGGTTGAAATATATCTAAGATATCAAAAAAGGTAGAAAATATAATAAAAAAGTACAAACAGATTTTACCATTTTATGAAATTGTAGAACATTCATTGCATCATACTTCTAATATCGAACGTAATCCACGTATTGGGGGCATTTCAGTAACACGATAAAAACAAATAACACCTCGTGGTATCTTACGAATAAGTGGTTTTATAAAATGAAGAAATTTATCTTAAAAAGCAGAAGTGGGAAATTCTTGTAGGTAATAAATATGTTACTATTTCTTTAATAATTCCAATAACTTTTGGACTGTACATTTATCTGACAGCATCACTACTGGAATTAAAGATTGAGAAAGGGAATACATTATGCAACAAACTTTTGGAATCGGTTCAAGCAAGGCTATTTTTATATGAAGGAGGACTGTTTTACACCCTCGATTTAAAAGAGAAGGTTTTCGTAGTACTGAAAATGCTACCGGATCTACTTCTTAGTAAAATCAATTACAGCTGATGTAATAATAACTAAAAGGCAATACCTAGAAAGGCCAGATTCAAATCAGGACGTAGATCCTCTTTTATTTTGGAAGGTAAGTTAAAAAAAAGGTTAATTGCATTTTTTATTTGGATTTTCTTTTAGGTAACAGGAATGGAGCTGAAACCCTTAAAACAATGTGCTAGGCAATACTTCTGCATTCCACTGAGTTCAGAAGAATGTGAGAGTGTATAGTACAGCTCGTTTAATAATAGAACAAAGGTGTGCAATACTAAAACCGAAAAATGTTACTACTGCTTTTTAAGATAAATTTCTCAATTTTATAAAACAACTTATTCATAAGATACCACGAGGTGTTATTTGTTTTTATCGTGATACTGAAATGTCCCCAATACGTTGGTTACGTTCGGTATTAGAAGTACGATGTAATGCGAGAACGTTCTACAATTTCATAAAATGGTAAAATCTTTTTTGTTATATTTTCTACCTTTTTTGATACACTAATTTTACTATCTTAGATATATTTCAACCTTTAAGAAATACTATACATCTTCTTTGAATTTGTTAAAAATACTTAAAATTGTAATCGCACAAGGTATATGCCTGTTCGGATAATTATCTGTATTAAACAAATTATGTATTTTTCAATAAAATGAATTTAATTTAAGATTTAATTATGAATAAAAAATCAGAAATATTTGACAATTGAAAAAATGTCACTGGTGTATAATTGGTTGTCTACTATGCCACCATACATTTATCCCTATGTGTAAAGGTATCAATGCATTATACCTATATGTTATGATAAAAGAAGAACCCAGTATATTCACATATACATTATTATTTTTATATTTTGAATTACATAAATTGTAATTACTGTTATATTCAACTTTAAGTTCATTGGCTGTCGCGGCTCTTGAAGTCGTAAAACGTGGGCTCTTGCACGGAAGAGACAGCTTCGAACAATTTCGGTTGCACCTACTCACTTCTCTGTATATATGAAAGCTTAAACAAAGCAGTCTCATTCGTGCAAGAGCACACTGTATACGTCATCAAGAGCCGCCACTGTTCATTGGATATATAATGTTTGTGGTGATTCCATTTGGCATATATACAAACAAATCCCTTGATTTTCCTAGACGGAAGCATACAACGTATAATTGTCCATATAAATCTAATTGTCAAAACAACAGCACTCGGCTTACTTCTACGCATGCGCGATAGCATAAGAAGTAATGTCTAGTGGGGCTATCTACATTTTAATAATAGTACTGCTACTATTGATATTATATTATTAGACTCCTAACTTTCTTTCTACTGGCCAGACAGGTGTCAGTAGCTTTAAACCATCTCCGGAGAACGCGGATTATTTTGCAGAAAACCGCGCGTAAATCGGTCCAGTAGTTTTTTAGTCTATAACGGACTCGCATACGAACATTGCCTTTTATATGTATAGATAACAGTTGGTAAAAATGTGAAAAGCTAAAATGATTTGAAGCAGTTTTAATTTAATTAGTAAAATTTGCCTGAGACTGTTTACTGCGTATTTTACTGATTGCTACTGGTGATACATTATTGATTTTCTAGTCGAATTTTCTGCATTTCATAAGTTTGTGGAACTCAAAAAGAAAAACAAAGTATATGAATGAATTAAGAATTATTTCTCCTACATTATTTGGGATTTTTTCGGTTCTATGCCTTAAGAAATTTTTTAAGCACAACATAGTTATTAAAGGAGATTCCTCGAAGATTATTTGATAGAGAGCGAAAGAAAGAGAGAGTTATCGTTCTGCAAAATTATTTTATGAAGACTTCCCGGTTTTTTTGCTTGAATTGTGGCCTCAAGTCGACGGAGTTGTTGACAGTAAATTTCAGCAGTGATGGTTATGGTTCTTGGCAACAGTTCATAGTGTACGACGCTTTCTTTGTCCCACCAGATGCGCAACATCAGTTTTTCTCCGATAGTTGTCTTTTTGTTAGAGCTAAGTTATTCTTCTCTGTTCTTCATGTTAATATAAAGGCACCATTGTTTTAGTAACAGTAACAGTAACAATGTGGAACAAAAATGGCAAATGTTGTTGACGAGCTAGAAAAGAAACACTATTGGACCGCTGATTCTTGTTGTTTACGCTTAAAACCCAACCAAATAACCAGTTTTTAAATTTTGCCCATAAAATGTAAATATATTATGGTCGATTGTTTATAATCCATTATAATGGTTAATTCCCGAGTTGATGGACGCGAAACATCACCTTATAAATCAAAATGCTAAGAACTTATTCATTAACCTGATTGTTTTTCAGATTGAAGGAATAAAGGTCCCAAGGGAACCATTATCAGTAATATGACAAATTATTTAACAGCTTAGCGTTTATAAATAAATATGCAAACAACAAATTTATATACAGAGTGCGACTCCCTCTCTAGTTTTATTAGGACGGAGGGGAACGTGTGTAGATTCTTTGTTGGAGGAACCAGCTTGAACGGACTCTGGAGTGGGAAAAGTTTAGTTTGCTGCTTTTTGTCTAGTCTGTAAGATGTCTTGGACGGATGAATAACTTGCACATGCTTTCAATTTGTCCCTCTAGAATGAAAAAGCATTTCGTCTTGGGTATCGATTTTCGTTCAGCAGTCTCCGAAGTAACTGCTTGCACATGTGCAGTAACTCTCCAATTGTCTGTTTGAAGTGCGCGGCGAATTTTGCATCTAGATTTACAATCACACATTTACATCTGTACAAGATGGTTATCGTCCAAAAAATGTGTGGACGTGATAGGTAACATTCTATAGAAACCTGTGAAAACAGGCCGTATCCCGTGCGTTTTTTACTATGAGGATACTACAGGCCGAGCTTTACAAACATCGATCCATGGCTCTGTCAGCCTTTTGGAATGCAATACGAATAAATATAACATTCAGTTATGTATATTTATACCATCATAGATTTTCTTTATTTTTTAAAATCTACTCTTTATCGAATCTTCAAATTAGCGCGAGCATTCTGCCGCATCCTGCATGAAACACTTTTTTTTTTAAGTGTTTTCATTTATTTTTTAGGAAAATATTTAAATAAATATATATTCGAAATAATTTGGTGATAAAGTGAATGTGTTGAACATTTTATTGACATTTTATGTATATACAGGGTGAGTCGTGAGGAATCGAGCAAACTCAAGGAGTGTATTCTACTGGTGAAAGTAATGTAAAAAAACTCAAATGTTGTTATCCGATTTTTATTTGTTTTCGAGTTATAGCGTAATTAAAAATGTAGATTTAGTATACTATGTTTATGTATGTATTCGTAAAAACAGTGAAATCCCGGTAGCAATTCATTATAGGGAAGTCTTCCTAGCTGAAGCGCTACCTGTTCGTGGTTTTCCGAACTAGCGGTAGTGACATTGAAAGCAGTCGAGAAATAGTGTAGAGTGGTTTGTATGCCTAATGCGTCTAATGTCACTACCTCTAGTTCATCGTTGATATAGTGAGGGCGCTGCCATCATAAAAAATGTTCTCTATACCTTGGAGTAAATTATATCATTGTGTTCGGGTATTGTGACATTGACTTGACGTTTGTACGACTATAGTGTAACAAACTAAAATGCCACACACTTATTCTAATTTAGAATATGCTAATATGGTGTTTGTTTATGGATTTTGTGATCAACAGCTGCTGCTAATGAATATCGTCAACGGTTTCCACATCACAGACATCCTAATAAAACTGTAATTATTAGTGTATTCAACACATTGTGCGCGACCGGAAAGCTTCCCAGTGCAAACATAATATCTGAACGAGGCAGTCGACAACAATTACAAGAAGTAGAAGATATTCTGGGTGTAGTAGAAGAAGACGCAACTACCAGCTCACGGAGAATTAGTATTCAATTTGGCATTCCACAAACAAGGGTGATAAAAACACTCCACGAGCATGGCTTACGTTCGTACCATGTACAAAGAGTACAGCACCTACAACGAGATGATAATCGTAGACGTATGGAATTTTGTCGATGGATAAATGATAATCCTCGTTTTGTATCGCGTATACAGTTTACGGATGAAGCGACATTCACCCGTGACGGTATTAATAATTGTCATAACCAGCATGTATGGTCAGACGAAAATCCACACGCAACAGTCGAAAGTAACTTTCAACATAAATTTTCGGTAAACGTGTGGTGTGGTATGATCGATGGTTTTTTAATTGGTCCTTACATTTTTGAGAATCGCCTCACGGGAGACACTTACTTACATTTTTTAGAAAATGAACGGCACGGACTGCTAGAGGATGTTCCCATAAACATCAGAATCCAAATCTTCTATCAGCACGATGGAGCGCCTGCCATTACGCTCGTGCAGTCAGGCAACATTTGGCTGAAAGGTTTCCAGGGAGTTGGATTGGACGTGGTAGTCACATTGGTTTGCCTCCTAGATCTCCAGACCTCACGCCACTCGATTATTGTTTATGGGGCTGGTTAAGAAATGAAGTGTATCAAGTAAAAGTGGACACTCGTGATGCACTAATTCAACGGATTATGAATGCTGCTGACAATATCAAACATCAACCTGACGCAATCAGGAACGCAACCAGCGCCCTTGGTAGACGATGTAAAAAATGTTTTGAAATGAATGGCGGTATTTTTGAAAATATATTATAAAGAACGATAATACCAATAAAATACAAAAACTTCAATGTATGAAATTTTGTTTATTTTTAATTACGCTATAACTCGAAAACAAATAAAAATCGAATAGCAACATTTGAGTTTTTTTACATTTCTTTCAACTGTAGAATACACTCCTTCAGTTTGGTCGATTCTTCACGACTCACCCTGTATATTTTGCCTTGGAAACGAATATTTTTAATAAACTTACTATTATTTGGTACATTCGATCATATCCGAATATCTTAATTTCGGGTTGTTTCTTAGGCTTCTATTTTTAAATATTTCGTTTATTTAAGAGATTATTTTTATTATTATTCTAAATTATTTAACATTTTTCGTGTTTTAATAGCTATTTAAGTCACAAGGAATGTAAGGACGAATTAAAATTTGAGGTAGATAAATACAAGCTGAGGCGAAGCCGGAGCTTGTTGCCTGCCAAAAATGTTAATAGTCGATACATTTCGTGTGACTTATTATAGTTTTCGTGCTGCCGTCAGAAATTAATCTATATTCTTTAAGAAATCGTTTTGGTTTGTCACCTGTCAGAATTAATTTTGATTTGAAATCATTTTTGTGAATCGTGTCACCTGTGTTATCATACAAATAGTTGACATAATAAACAAACCGAGCAGATTATTGAAAATTGCATGAAACGCTGAAAATCAATTCGAAATGGAGATTTGTGAAATAGAAAAATCCGTAAAAAATATATTTCATAATGAAAATGTTCAGTTTTGATATTCCTAATTTTTACTCCAAATAAACTTTTGAATCAGAATCATGAGTTGTTTATTATTATCCTAGGAATGTTCATAATAGTATTAAGTTCCGTTGCCAAGACCAAACTACAAACGAATGTTATAGTCGACTTACACGCTATGTTACTAGGGTTGTATCACTGATTTACATGATCGGCAGCAGGAAATTAATTTTGCAAATACTCATTTAAAATTCACAATGAACTTTCATGTTTTATATTTTTTGGATATTCCCTTATTTACGTATTTTCAAATTTATTATTATTAACACTTATAGCTTGACTGAAACAAAATTAGCATGAAATACAAAATAGCAATTGCGTAAGTAACTACAAAGTAGAGCATATTTACCTTCCGGGGACGTATTGTACGAAGAATAAACGAATAACTTCATTAGCTAGGCTATAAACAGAAAACACTTTATCCCTCAAAGATCTATGTAACAGAAATATAGCTGCTCTTGCGGTTTTATTTGCTGTGTGCATTCTAGAATTATCATAGCTTAAAAGTTCTTCTTTCAGTCTGTTCAGGCCTTCTTCTTTATCTAAGTAATGTTTAGAATAAAATTTTTCCACTAAATCTGTTCCAAAAACTACTATAGGTAGTGCCGCCTGTTTCTTTTCTCGTTCAGTTAATTTGGATGTTTGTTTTGTATCATACTCCAGTTGACATTCTCTTAGAAATTCATTCGTTTGTGAACTGAAATAAATAATTAAGTAAGTACTAATTGAATGACGAAAAGGATACGTTTGAAACTTCATTTAAATGTAGATTAAATATCTAGTTTAAAGTTTCTAATAATTTTAATGCACGACAATTGTTTCGCCAAACATTGGCTTCATTAGGTGGTTGACAAATACATACTCTAGATAATACCTAAATTATAAGCTACATACAGAGTGAAAGGGGAGGTTTACAAATTACAAAGATAAATTAAGAGAGGAATTGTTTAAAACTAATTGGTCGTTTATTACAGAGCCTAATTTTTTATACGAGGGTATATCAAATTTAAACGGGACTGATTTCTTTCAAGTCAGAGTTTTATTCTATATTATTTACAAAGACATATTATTTTTCCAGACAATCTTCCGCCCTGGCAACGCATTTTTCCCTGCAGATTCGGAGTTTTTTAATTCCTTTGCAGCACAAACTCCTCTATGGCTTGGTTATTGTTAAAACGCCGACTTTTAAGTGTTTCTTTCAACGGGCCAAAGAGATGAAAATCACAAGGCGACAAGTCTGGACTGTAAGGATGTTCCAATACTTCCCAGCCCAGGCTGTCTCATTTTTGCCCTGTGACGTTTGCTGAATTTTTGACAGATTTCGTCTTCCTTTTTCGTCGCAAGGACAGCTTTGCGGCATCCAGAGGCTCGCAATAATTTTTCGAATTAATTGTGCGTCGATCATGGAGAAAGTCCACGTGAACAGCTGATTAAAAAAAAAGTTGCCAAAACTTTTCCAGTGTTGTGCGCCTGTCGTCCTCCATGAGTTGTCGAACCGCCTCGATATTGGCTTCGGTTGCGCTTGTCCTCGGACGGCGATTGTTACTCTTGTTCTCAACGTTTTCACGCCCTTCAAAAAATTTCTTGTGCCATGCAAAAACACGGGTTCGTGATAAGGTGTTGTTGCCGAACTGTGCTTGTAATCTCAGCAAAATTTCTGTTAGTTTCACACCCTCCTTAGCCAAAAACTTAATAAATATCCGTTGCTCCACAAAAATATGCACTTGTTGCTCACTCACGGTTTGTATAGTACTGAGGTGACCTGAGAGAGTTCGAGTCGCTACTTTCCCCTCCCTAAACTCCCACCTTAGCTGAAAATCAACCCATCTCTGGCCAGCGACCTGAGTGGAATTAAAAAAAATTTGCCCGTTTAAATTTGATATACCCTTGTATCTATTAATCGTACAGGGTCTTATTAGGCTATGTGTATTCCTTTCTAATGATAGAATTAACGTATATAACTCTCATGTGCAATATTGTGTCGGATTTAACTGACATGACTGAAATAAGCGATAATTAAAATATTTAAGATTCAATATTTTGGATTCTATTCCATGACCTACAACAGCAGTGATACTGGAAAAATTATTTTTTTAAAATATTTAGTAACAGTATGTATTTATTTAAATGAATAATATATTTCTTATGTGGTTTCGGCTCATATCGTACTACCCAATGATTACCGTGGCTCAAGGCACTTCGATTGAATTTTGTAAGCATTTCTTTGCTCCATTTAACACAGGCTTCTTTTTGAGTTCCAGTTAATCATATAGAATTCAAAGCTTTTTCATAGCCAAATATTCTTGCAAGATTTGATGTATTTGTTTCATGTCAATGTCAATAGATGCCGGAATCTCATTGAATATTACGTGCGTAACCGTTTCTATAATTACTCATACAGCATTGATGTTTGTCGCAACAACATAGGTTGATGGACAATCTCCACGAAATTTATCACTAACATTTCTACGTTCACGCTTGAAATCTGTAAACCAGTTGCAAACAGTGCCACTTAATGGAGCTTTCTGTCCAGATGAAGTCGGTCGATATATGATTTTTTTTAAAGCAATGCACAAATGAAACTAGTTGGCTTTTTTTGGCCTGTTTACAGTATTTAACCTAAAAGATGTGAGATTTCAAGAAATTCATACACTGAAGTTTCAGTTGAGCCACCTAGTACTGGTTTTTCAAATCTTTGCAGGAACTACGTAGAAGATTAAATGGATTTTCATTTTTTGAACTAATTATTTCTTAAAAGATCCTGTTAAATATCCGAAACATAATTATTTCAAGTGTTATGGTTATAAATACATACTGTCTTAAAGCTGGTAGAGGTTTTTCTTCGTATTGCTCGAACGTTGACTTAACAATTGCTCCAGCGGATTTATTCCTTCTCCTAAACGAGCCACGGGATTGGATATTCGTTGGACTTCCGGTACTAGGCGAGCCAGTTTTTGGACTTTGATGTCTTGGCAAATGATGTGGAGAAACTTGACCTTGCGATGTATTTACAAGACTTGGCGAAGGACATCGCTTTTCTGGTATTTTAAGAGATGTTGGCGACATTAACGCGCGAGTGGCATCAATTTCGTCACTGCATTCGTCATTTTTTGAACAAATCTATAAAAAAAACGACCAGAAAAATATGGAAATTATAAAAGAAAAAATATGATATTCAAATGTTCTTACGCCATCTTCCTCTAAAAGTTGTTCCACAACCAAATTTTGATATACATACGCTCTGTATTCATCCATTTGATTCTTTTTATGCCTAGCCCTTTCGTAATCTTCCATTTCAATAGCGTGCTTTTTTTCTAAATCGTATTTTCCTAATTTTTCACCAGCTTCTCTCAGGCATTCCATCGTCAGTTTTAACTTTCGTGCATACTCAAATCGTTCATCTAGGAGACAGTTAGGAAATAAATGTAAACGTACATACATGTAACTGACAACTAATTAAAAATATCTTGAAAAAAGGCGAAGATACATCCAAACAGTTGTATTATTACATACTAAATACAGAAGGATCTTGAAAATGAACCATGCCTTATTCGCTATGTCCTTTTTTATATCTTTCAGGCATTATAAGGCTTGACCAACATCATAGAATAGAGTTGTGTCGCGAATGTTGACTTATCAAGTCAAGTTATGTTTGAAAGTCGATTAAGGCATGTTTACACAAAACATTTAAAATCATAGTGTATGTATATATACATTACTTACTTAACACTGCTAAATGCTTTTTGGTTTCCATGTCTTTGATGATCTTAACAATTTCAGTATCTACGTACATTTCGAAGGCTAAGTCATCGTAAGGGGAAGAATATTCGGGATCACTTAAAATATATTGCAATTTGTCGTTTAGGCTAGGATCTGTGTTTGAACTTCTGCGTTTTTCAATTTCAGTGCCTAATACGTTGATTGCTATTAAACTAACCTGAAATTGTTATAAATAAATTGTATAATAAAGAAAAGGTCTATTTATTTATTACATTTAAAAAATCAGGAACCATAAATATTCATACTTATGACTTAAATGAAGCTGTGTAGTTTATGGTACTCTATTATTTTATAACATTACCAATAACATCACTAGATATATATATATATATATATATATATATATATATATATACACCGACTGGAAACGAGGTGGTAAGTTAACGGCGGAGACGTATTGTTAACGTACCACGCAGCAGTGTCGCAGCGGTGTCGTTAACTTACCACGTTTCCAGATGATATATATTATATATATATATATATATATATATATATATATATATATATCAATTGATAAATAAACGGCTAAGATATTATCTAAATATATATAATGTATTTTTTTGTGATCTTATATTTATATAATTTCTGTGAAGTTTTTTTTTTGCGTAATGTAAGTCAATCATAAACAATTGGTTATTTTAAAATGTTTTTATTTTTCATACATGTTTCGGAGACATGCTCCTTTTTTTTAGTTGCGTTACTTTTGCTTTATGTCCAAATTCCTTAGTTGTGTGTAAATATATATTTGCATTGTTAAAATATAACTGGTCGTTTAAAGACATATAAATAAATAAAGTGTGGTAAAATTAATATAGACGAAACAACATATTTACAAATAACTTAAAAAAACATTTTAAAATAACCAATTGTTTATGAATGACATACAAAACGCCAAAAAAAACTTCACGGAAATTATATATATATATATATATATATATATATATATATATATATATATATATATATATTAGAAGGACTATCTTCATGGCCATAATTATAATACGAGATAAAAGTAACATTTTTTGAGAATAGCGGCCGGGTAATTAAAGCAATATTTAATTTGATGATTTGGTGCTATATTCAGGGTGTTTCAGGATTATATGAAAATAAATTAAATTTAGGTTCAGGGCAGCAAAATAAGAGAAAAACTTCCTAAGAAGCTGTATCCGAAAACGCTTCGTTAAATAGTTACAGTCCTTCAAAGATAAGGGTCTAAATCCAGTTTTTATAATTTTTATCAAATATTGAAACAGATACAAAACTCATATTTGATCATTGCGACCAGCTAAGGAAATAACTTCTAACAAATCATTTTTATTGTAAAATCAGCAAACATGAAAAACAGAATACATAATAAGAACGTATGAGAATATTAACAGTAACAAACAGTAACGATAAAAGTTCAAAGAATTTCTTCAAAAATGTTTCCCCCAGTCCGCAGGCAGATCTTGTAATCACTGAACGAATAGCCGATCGATACTGTTCGGGAGTCACTTCTCTACAAGCTTGAACTACTCTATTTCTTAATATCTTAACGTTTATCCATCGGTTGTTCGTATACTTTTTGCTTGATGGCACCCATGCGAAAAAATTTAACGGCGTTAGATCTGGCGACCGTGCAGGCCAAGCAACTAGTCCTCCACGGCCGATCCATCGTCCAGAGTTGTGTACATTTAGCCATTGTCGCGTGTTCCTAGCATAATGGGCAGGACAGCCGTCTAGTTGCAACCAGCTTTCACGTCTAAGTTTCAAAGGAATGTTATCTAAGGCGTCATAGAAACCGTTGCTTAAGAAATCGATATATCCATCGGCATTTAATCGAAGAGGAGGAAAATATGGTTCAATTAAATGAGAGTCCAGTATCCCCAACGGCACATTGCACTGAAATTCGTGTTGAAATTTATTTTCACGCACTGCATGTGGATTTTCAGATGCCCAAATACGATAATTCCGCTGATTTAGGATGCCTGTTCTTGCCAACGTAGCTTCGTCTGTCCATATAATCTTTTCTATGAAGTGTGGATCATTTTGTACGTGGTTCGAAAATCAGTCATAAAATACCATTCGACGTGGAAAATCATCGGGTAATAAGCATTGGACACGTTGAAAATGGAAAGGGTAGCGCAAATCGGTACTCAGTGTTCTCCAAATAAGACTGGATGTTATTTGTAGATGGTAGGCGGCTCTTCTCACACTCGATGTATGCTCCTCGTCAAAGTAATTTAAAATGTTGCGTGTTCTCCTTTCGTTTTGTAGGAGTAAAAAATCTCCGCCACTATAATTTGCTACAGTAAATGATCCCGTTTCTTTCAACCTGTTGAAAGTCGCACTAAAACCGTAAACGAAGACGATGTCGGCATAATCACTGTTCGAATAAGTTTGCGGCATTTTTACTTAGTGTTAATACGCAATAACTAAATATGTATTAAGAATGATACAAACGACGTCGAGTCAATTCAATTTGATATAAAGATTTGTGTGACAGCGTTTTTATTATAACGGCAAATTACAGATTATGCAGCGTAACCTATTTAAATTGTTTGCAACAAAACCAAACATTTTCTGAAAAAAGTAAAGGAGACAAAAAAGTTTCTAAATGAATCTCGGTTAACCATTTTTATTTTTATTTTACTAAAGTACACACGAACAAAAGTTTCAATGCAAAATACAGTAGGGGTGACTGACTTTACCACTTCGTAATAATAGGGGATGATCAACAAATTATTTGTAAGAAGTTATTTCCTTAGCTGGTCAGAATTACCAAATATGAGTTTTGTATCTGTTTCAAGATTTGAGAAAAAATTTAAAAACTGGATTTAGAACCTGATCTTTGAAGGACTGTAGTTATTTAGCGAAGCGTTTTTTACAGTATTATAGGAAACTTCTCTTTTATTTTGGTGCCCTGAAGCCAAATTTAAATTTTTTTCATATAATCCTGAAACACTCTGTATAGTACCTTTTTCAAAAATCTAAAAATTTATTTAATGTCAAAAATGGTAAAAGGAACAATATTATAATAAATCTACTTACATGAAATTATTGTGGTATTTGTAACATATTTCTAAGTAAAAATAAAACTTTTGCATTGCAGGTAGACCGTTTTTTTCCGACATGAGTTTATTTTTACGGACAGAAGGAATGTTATCTGAGTGGACATATGCGTTGGTTGGTTGGTTGGTTTAACTGTTATCGGACATGTGTTTTTTTAAAATTTTATTTTTGTGATGTTTATATTGTCATTATATGGTGTTTATATAATTGGCAGGTATATTGCTGACAGATTTTCTAAATCTGTTCTGTCATTTATGGAATTTCTATTTTTTGTATGTGGATGCTTCCTAATATATTTCTTGCTTTGTGATTTTTTTCAGATGTAATTATTGTGGTTTTATCGAAATTGAAAGTGTGTTTTGTTTGTTTGATGTTTTTTAAGGGCTGTACTATTGTTCGAAAATTTGTGTCAATTTAAACGTTCTTGCAGATACTGTGTTGTTTGGCCTTCGCAGTCATTACAGGAATTTCATAAATAATGCGTGTTTTCTTTAATGTAGGTATTTTGTTTTTTCATATTGAGTGTAGGTTGTTGAGATTATTGAAATTTGTGTGGGCTTTTATTAAGATTTTGTTTATTTTTTCTGACAGGGTGTTTATATAAGGTATTGGGACATATTTATAAATAGTTTGAGGGTTGTTTTCCTTGGCTTTTGTGGTATTTATTTTATTTGTGTTGTAGTGTTGATATAGTTTTTGTTTTATGATTTTGTTAATGAATGGGAGGGGTTATTTTTTTGTAGAGAATCTTTTGTTTGTGATAAAATTTCTGGTCTGAAGTCAAGGTTTATTAGTTTAGTCGCTCTATTAATTAATCCCGTTGTTACATTATTTTTTATGTGACAATGATTGGCATGAATCGAAATTCAGAAAACGATCAGATGTAGCTGGTTTGTGGTATAATTTTGTTAAGATCTTTTTTTCGGTGTGTATTAAGGTTAAATCTAAGAAGTTAATTTTTTAATTATTTATTCACAACATAAAAAGAAAATAATTCAAACGGAAATTGAAACTTTGCCTGCTAAGATGTGCTGCCCGAGATTACCGTTTGTAAGTTAGAAACTTGTTTTTATCCCCACTACTCACACAATGGTGTTGTTGGAGACCTTATATGTCAATCCGCCCTCGGATTAGGGTTTTGGCAAATATTATTCTTTGAAAGTTGTCTGCAACAATTCGTAATTTAAAGGTCTAGATATTAAACCAATTTTACGACAGAGAAAAGTCCAAAAACGTATTCGTTTATGTTTTCTTATAAGGGCTGATTATAAATGATTAATTTTTTTTCTTAAGCTGGCAATAATTTTGCAGCTTACTTACTCTTTATGTTAACATGCCTCATTCTTAAAGTTAAATTTGCAAAGCAAAAGTCAAACAAGAAAGTCTAATCATATATCATCCATATTTACATAAAATATTTTAATCCAAAAGATAAATATAAAGTGAATGATCAGGCAGGCCAATTTCTCAGAGCTGCCAAATTAAATATTGGCTTCAATAATTTATAGTCACTTGGTAATTGTGCTCACTTTGTCAATATAGTTAAAAAAAGTTTGAACTTAATCAAAGAATGAAGGAAGGACAAGCTGACAAATTTGGTGAAATGTTAACTTATATCACTGACCACATTAAACGGGGTCCGATTTAGCGTAAATTCGCACGAGTTGGTCATAGATGTGGTATCGAGAAGAAGCTTAAGTAAATCTTGAAAATATTTATATATCTGAATAATATTGTGATCTTATCAAAACTACAAGTACAAAAAATTGCGTTGGAGAATTACTTTTTTGAATTTGAAAAACTTCTAATAAAATTATATTTATAGAATGAAAAAAAAATGTATCAGAACAAAAAGTTAATTTTTTAATTTTGAATTTAATAATGTTAATGTTAATAGTGTTAATGAATTCGGTAGATACTTATACAAAGAAAATTTCGATGAATTTTCTTGATTTTTTAAGTTGAATTTATTTAACAAGGGAAGCAGGTTAATAAATGCATAAGACAAAATTTCATTAAGTAGAATTCAAAAAAAGAAAAGTAAAATTATTATATAGGTTATCATTTAAAAAAATATCGATGACGTTACAAGATGAAGAACAAATGACATTAGAATCTGAAGATATCCTGAAAATATTAACTATAGTTAAAATCGCGATACCCTTTTCAAAAAAATTGAAAACGGGCAAGCCCAATTAAAACTTATTTATATTGTATCTCTATATTTGACAACGAGTTTGTTGTTTCTTCAGGAAATACTACGAGATTAATGAATGTAGAGTTAAAAAATGAAAGTGACGTACACGCAGACATATTAAAATTTATTAAATTAAAAACATTAATGTAACTATAGATACAAGGCGTCACATCATCCTTTAAAAAACATGTATATGTAAAAGTTAAAATATAAAAAATATAAAACGAAACGTACTGCAAAACACTACAGTCATAAGAAAATAAAAACCAAAAACAACAATACGAGGACCAATTAACAAAAAAATTTAGATGGTCAACTAACCGCCAAACCGAGTATATTGAAATAAATTATACTTAGTCCGTTAGTATCAGACCTATAATTAACGTTATTTGTGTTTCTGTTAATGTGGACCATTTCTAAAAAGCTTCTTTTTTTATAGTTATTTTCAACGTCTAAGATCTTAACGTTGACAAAATTAAAAGTTTGGTCGAGATCAAGTGTATGGTCCACTAATGCACAAGATCTCTTTCCAATACGGACATCACTTTTATGCTGTGTGATACGCTGTTTTAGCAATTGCGATGTCGGACCTATATAAACGCCACAACAATCCGAACATGGTATCCTGTAGACAACATGACTATTTAAAAAGAAAGGTGTTATGTCCTTGGTCTTACTATACAACCTCTTCAAAGTATAGGTGTTGTATTAGACAGCAATGTTTACATCCCCCCTTACTTTGCAATTACATACATACTAACTTGATATTTGTAAATATTTCATATAAAAGCCGAAAACCTCCAATAATTTATCAATTGTTATATATATATATATCTATATATATATATATATATATATATATATATATATATATATATATATATATATACATATATGTTTTTGCTATGTTTCTCATACGTATTATTAGTTTCGTTTGATAATGGCATGTTTTAAATTAAATGTTGAAACTGTTATCTGTTATATATATAATAAAGTGGTAAAAAACAAAGAAATAGTTTTTTTGTTAATCATAATGATTAATGACATAGGTATTGTATAGATAATAGCTTTCCTATTCACTATAAATACCGTTCCGGTATTTTATAGTAATTAAAGGGCTTGACGAAGGATGGCGTTTTTATATTGAACATGAAATATAGCATTAAAATAATACTGCATGATATAAATGTATATATATATACCGATATTTTTATTAGATATGAATAGGGATAAACTTTCAATCCAATGTGAAGCTATACATTTTTTAGCATTTTTATGATTTACTCAAAATTAACTAAAAATTATGGAGTAGCAATATTAACAATTTTGTTATATTAAAAGAACATACCTGATTATTTATATTATAGGAATTATTATGATTTTTGTGCAATTTCAACTTTATATATGATACTAAACACTGTGGAACATTTGCAGATTTCAATTCTCTGCTTTTAAAACCTGTACTTTGATTATCAGACAGGGTGATATACCCCAAATATTCCCAGTTTATATTTGTAACATCTGAAACCGTGTTTGTATCTTCGTTGCTTGAAAAGAGTTCTATTTTTGATGCTGTAAAATAAAAGGCTTAAGGATACTATCGTACGTATACGAACAAATATATACGAATTAAATATTGATGAGCTAAAATTTGAATTTTGCTCAGTGTGCATCTTTTCTCCAATTCTAAAACAATTTCCTGGGGGTATTCGCAGTTTTTTGATGACTGCCAGCCTTTTACTGTTGGTGCGTGTACATTTAATTCTATGCCTTTATATTTTGGATCTTCATCTGGAAAATTTGTGTTTAACCTAGGTTTCCATATGACGTAATATTTTTTCTTACCAGTCACGTATATTACACTGAATGCTATCTTTTTCGGCATATCTACTACATACAATAATGGAATGTTATTTAAGCGTCATTGTTGCATTAAAATGTTTGTAAATATTTTATTTACTAAAATATTGATTACGACATACGAGCAAAAATTCACGTGGTGTACTATACGGCACTGTACGTCTATTTCTTCGAATTTTATTGATTTCTCTCGTCGTTGTACTTGACGACTGTCGCCTACATGTTTTCAGCTTTAACAGTATGCATCTGCAGTGAACATACATGAATTAAATTGAGTTTAATTAACCTTAACAGCTTTAAATTAGCGCTAAACTAATACTTACTGTAAAGATATTACTGTCAGATTTTTAAATATTCATTTAAATATATCTTTATTATAATGTAAATGTACTAATATAAAACAAACGAATATTCTATTTAACAATGCAATTTTTAATTATTTTTATAAAATTTGGGAAAATCGCGTTTTATTTTTTGAATTTTTAATTACTGGGATTGCTCTTAGTTAATTGTGAACTACATTAAATCTCAAAGTGTAGAATATAAATTGGAAGGTATATTTTATAGTTAAGTATCAAGTCAAAAGAGTGCGCGCCGAATGTTCCGTCTTTTATACAGTGTGGATGCTATTCATGGAATTAAATTATTTTTGGCAATATTTTATCTTTTGTAATTCATCTTTTACTACAATTTACTACTTCTTTTGGTCTGTTTTGAGATCTTTACCAAATACTCTAAGCAGATTAAAAAAAAACTTTGCTTGAAGATTCAACTTTATTCTTTTCTTATTATTATTAATTCAATTTTTAAATTCTTATTTCAGTAACCGACTATTCTAGGTCTCCTGTAATGGATATATCTCGACTAATTATTTGGCAACACCCAACTTCGAACCTTTGAATTTTAACATCTTTATTAACAATCTTCCCGACATCATTAACTGCTGCAAGTTGTTTTCCGAGGATTTAAAAATATTCACTCGCATATCAACTGTCAAGATGATTTGTCATATATTTCCAATTGACGTGCGGACAATAATCCACTTGCTCTTCAATATTGCTTTGATGGAACCGTAGTCGATCGTGTGATCTCCAATAAAGGTGTTTTGTTCGATACTATCTTAAGTTTCTATAATCATATTAGCAATATTTGTTCAGAGGTAAAATCGATTCCGGGGGCTGTTTCTTATGCCAAACTGTACCTGATTTATCGCTCCTTTGTACTTTACTACCAGAAGTTGACAGATTGGATTTCCCTGAAACATCGTGGAAATCCCTCTCACCGAAACTATGCATGGTAAAAAAAAAGAAAAACCGCTGCTTAATATTGCACCAGCGAAAACTTACAATATATATACAGTGAAAGCTCTCGTAAGCGGACACTCACGGTCCCAGTGTTTTCGTCCGGCTATGGGAGATGTTCGCTTATAGGATAGATCGAAGAAAATTATTTATTTGACATGCATTTTTAAGCTAATGAATAAAAAACAGTATTTCCACATTCATTCTTAAATTTATCATTTTATTTTCTTGAAGCAATATGTTTTCCATGAATACAGAGAGTTCGGTAGAATGATTCTCAGCTTGGCCTTGAAGGGAGAATTAAATTATCAAATAATCGCCAATAATACCTACCCACGTTAACCGAACAGTAGTGCTGATGAAGTGTGACAATTTTCGTCGGCCCACACATGAATATTATAAAAAATTGTAATTGTGTAAAATCTCGCAGTAAAAGTTGCCGAACACGTTGAATATAGAAAGCACATCATAATTGCTGCTTCAAAATTCTCGACTATTACATGAGTAATGTTTAAAGTGTTGGCAGTTTTCCTCATACTTATTTCGGGATTTTTGTCAATATTGTGATAACTCGATGCACAGTCATGTGTATACGTAACACTTTCAGCAAGGCTACAGCCTCGCCTTTTAATACAAACAATAACGTGTTATCTAAACACGACCTTACTCCGCATATTGATGCATACACAGAACTACGCATCAGGGTTACACGCATTGTTCTAGAAACAATACTAAGTAAGACAAGGATCTTCTCTAAGTATAAATAGACAATAGTTTAAGTCAAAAGGACAGTTACGATATAGAGTTACAACCAGTCAGTGGTGCGAACTGTGTTACACTTAATAACCACGTTCTGCCCCGTCTGAGTTGAACCTAGTAAACTATGTACATCATGTAAATATATTGTTATCCAGTTTGTAAGCGTTAAGTTAATTATAGAATGTTACCCGAACTTCGTGTGTGTATCATTTAGTACTATAAGCCGCCCCAAACCTGCTACCCGATGCGGCCGCCCAAACGGCCCACATTAACTGGCGATCTCTGCCTACCTTAGGGCATAGGGCCCTACATTATTATATGGCGATCCTGACCAGCCCTTTAGGGCATAGGTTATTACAATATGTTCAAGGACTGCTTCATCGACAGATGCAGTCCGAATATAGTAAGACCATCTACAGTAACGATTTTTTTTTATAAATCCACCCGTTTCACAAAAATGCTGACATAGACAAACGAACTTAGTATGATGGTATATCACGTGATCAGAATAATTTTTTTCACGCAAACGCTTCTAACGAATTTCTGTTGGATCGACCATATACAAAGTCCATTACGTATGTCAAAATCAACGCCTTCCAAAGATCAGAACAAGATCGGACATGCCTGTCTATAGGCACATTATTAATTTAAACTTATCAAGAAACATATAAGTATATTACCTCTACAGGCAATAGCAATAGCTGTGTTCTTGTTAACCATGTCTGATGTCAGTAAAGAGTTAAACTGACTTGAGTCTAAAACAATTTGTTAAAAGAACATAAACACTTTAAAATTGCGTTTACATAGCTTATAATTTTATTGTGCTTTATTTGCCACAGCATTTTTATCTAATATATTACTTTCGTCTTGTGTGGTATGTTGTTTGATTTTCCTGATTTGCACTATTTTTGTTTTTAGGTTTTAGCTGGTGTTTAGGTTTGAGGGGAAACCCCTGAATCTCGATAAGTAAAGTACGCAGTTTTCTTCACATTAAGAGATTACAATGTCAAGGCAAATCTTGCTTTGGAATAAGATTGTAGTTTAGTATAGATAAAAATAGATCTTCTCCATCTTTCATTGTTTTAATAATTAATTCTTTTGCAGTCTGAATTAAGGTTACGATCATCCCATTAGAGAGTAGGTAAGTTTTTCAGGGTTGATCTATATATTCTTGATGTTACGAGGGTATATCAGATATAAACGAGACTGATTTTTTAAAACTATTAACGCTTTATTGAACAAGGTTAATACAAATGTACTATTTTTCTACATAATCTCCCGCCCGCGCAATACATTTTTCCCAACGGGTTGGAAGCTTTTTAATCCCGTTATCGTAAAAACTTTTAGGCCGGTCACACAGCCACTGGAGCAAAATGTCTCTACCGCTTGGTCGCTGTCGAAACGCTGGCCTCCAAGAGCTTCTTTTAGAGGTCCAAACATATGGTAGTCACAGGGTGACAAGTCTGGACTGTAAGCGAATTGTTCCACTTTTTGCCTCGTAATGTTTGCCGAATGTGGTCTGGCGTTGTCGTGAAGGAGAATGACATTTTTAACGGATTGCGTCTTTCTTTTTCGTCGTAAAGACAATTTTGCGGCATCCAAAACGTCGCAATAATATTGGGCATTAATTGTGCGGCGATCATGAAGAAAATCAAGCCTCAATGTTGGCTTCGGTAACGCTCGTCCGTGAGCGTCGAACGTGGCTCTGGTTTTCAACTTTCTCCCGGCCTCCAGAAAATTGTTTATGCCATGCAAACACGCGAGGTCGTGAAAGGGAGTTCTCCCCGAACTGTGCGTGCAATCTGCGTAAAATGTCTGTTGGATTCACCCCCTCATTGGTCAAAAACTTAATAATTATCCGCTGCTCCACGGAAACGTGCACTGCTTGCTCACTCATGGTCACTGCACTACTGAACGGTCTCGACGGAATTTCAGACGTTGCTCTCCCCACACTAAGTGCTTTGTCTACATAGCCACCTACTTCGCCGATTCAAAAAACTTTTGTACGAGTCATTAAAAAATCAGTCTCGTTTATATCTGATATACCCTCGTATTAATAAATATATTTGGGCATCAATTCGTGGATCCTAAACCACGACAATACACCAACCCACACGTCATTTGTTGCGCGTCAGTACTAACTCACCCTCACTACTTCTCGGATTTTGGCCTTTGTAACTTCTTCCTGTTTCCGAAGCTCAAGTAGCACCGTTTCGAGACGATTGACGAGCTCCAGACCTAATCGCAGGCAGTGTTAATCACATTAACACTCGAAGACTTGTGAAGTTATGGACAAGTCGCTGAGATCGGCATATTCATACGGAATGAGAGTACTTTAAAGGAGATAGGTGAATAACTGTAAGAACAATTTGTTAAGCACGAGAACAATAATTTTTGTTTCCGTTCCTCAAATATATGTATAGTTTAGTTATTTAGAATTAAATAATGTTCACTTTAAATTGACGCCTGTATACCAAAATTTTAATTATCTTATTTAAATTGTAAACCTTTACCTATATTCTAAGGAGCGACATTCTTTACATTTACAAGTTTATTACTATTTTTATGGGACTATTTCTACCTTGATTTATTATTTAATTATTGAACGTTCAATACCCAGTTTTTAATCTTCCTAGCTGTTCATAATTTCACGTTTTTTAAATGAACAGCAATAAAGTTTATTAAGGAGAATAGAATTTAATCGAAACTTTGTACTTAGGTTTAAAATTAGGACTTAATTAGCATAGCTTAAAAGTATATTGCCCGGTATTATTGCTAGCAAGTACTATCCACCAAGACCTTCAAAATTCCCTCGAATTATATCATTATCTA
Organism: Melolontha melolontha; assembly: GCA_935421215.2. Lineage (NCBI taxonomy): Eukaryota > Metazoa > Arthropoda > Insecta > Coleoptera > Scarabaeidae > Melolontha > Melolontha melolontha. Next base: position 112,487,136 of record OW285236.1, on the reverse strand, counting down.
GCCGTGCAATGTATACAGATCGCATTATTAGTTATGTAATAGTTGGTAGGGGTAATGACAAATTTTGTCTGCTTGTAGTATTTTTTTAAAAAGTAAGAACCATAGTCTCATCCTAACAAGTAAGAACCAGAATCTCATCATAACAACAAGTTTATTCATTCGAACCGCAACACATCAGTAACGACTAACAGTTCAAATATTAATAGAAAAACAAAATTAAGTACGTAAAAAATTTCGTTCAATATAGAATTATTATAGTTAAAAGTGCATTTTTATTATCCAACACAAAGGAAGTGATCACTCCAGCGCAAAATTTTTTACACAATTTATTTTGTTTTTTTTTTACATTCCGGAAATTTCTGGGTAGCATCTCGTACAAGAGAAAGGTAAAAGATTAACTTATTTGAAAGTGTGGAAATTAATAAATTTATTTATTCATACTACTTAATGAATTTGATCAATTCGACGAGTCGAAGGGGTTCATCTGAAAATATTTTTTATTTTTCAGTTTGTTAATAAGAACAAATTTGCTATAATAATAGACAATTAGGTTTCCAGTGAGTTAAAGTCAATTGTTTAATTGTAATTTTTTGACAAGGAAGTTAACTATTCAATACAGTCAACGAAACAAACTTAGGGCCAAATTCATAGTCGCGCATTAAGGAATACTCATTCTCACCTCATACAACGCTCACTTTATCCTCGCTCGAGGACATCTTGAGGACGTCTCACTTATCCCTCACTTTTCGTATTCAAGGACATCTAATATGAGTTGCTAATTTGAGATTTATTTGAGCAAGCGTCAGTTGCATCGGTTAATGACGTACAATATTTTAATGACGAATTAGTAGTGACGTTGTAGTGCTTTTTTTAGTTTGCGGAAATTTAAAAAGACAATATTTATTATCTGTTAAGTATGGATGACGATTTTTGGGAATTTGTAAATTATGTGGAAGACGACGACGTTTTTTTACGTATACCAAGGATTGTAGTTTGTACCTACTCACACAAAATAAAATGCGTTTTAAATAAATCATACATTGTAGAAAACTTATAAGAAACGAGAATAACCCATTGGAGAGATTTACTAATAATGAACTCCTACAGCGATACCGTTTCTCTGGAAATACAATTCATAATATTTAGCTACCACTAGTCTATCCTGGAGGTGACCTACCTACTCAACGTGGTCTACCAATACCATCAATAACAAAATTATGCATTGCGTTGCATTTTTATGCTAGTGGTTCATTTCAGGTAATAATTATTTTGACTCATTTTTAACATTGTCAATATTAATGAAATTTTAGAGAGTAATGGGTGATATAGAAAATATAAGCCAAACTGCTGTCCATAGAATAATAATGGAAGTTTCTGAAATTCTGGCAAGAAATTTAGGGAGATATATACATTTCCCAAACAATAATCAAATAGAGGCAAATAGAAATTTGTTTTTTGAAATTGCTGGATTCCCTGGGGTGACAGGGTGTATTGATTGCACTCACATCGAAATAAAGAGTCCTGTCCAAATAATGCGGAAGTATTTCGAAACAGGAAGAGTTGGATGTCCTTAAATGTGCAAGTCATTGCAGGACCTGCTTGTGAAATACTGGACATAGTCATACGGTGGCCAGGTTCAGCTCATGATAGCAGAATTTTTACCAATAGTGCTGCACATGTAAAATTTGAACGTGGACTACTACCTGGGTTGTTGTTAGGAGACAGTGCATATCAACAAACGCAGTATTTATTTACTCCAATTTTAAATCCAAACACCAGAGCAGAGCATTTATATAACAATTCCCATATTAAAACTCGAAATGTAGTAGAAAGAACATTCGGAATATGGAAGTCTCGATTTCGATGTTTCACTACATGTTTACAAAATAAATTATGTAATACCACTCATATAATTGCTGCTGCTGCTGTCTTACATAATATTGCTATAAAAGAAAGGGAGCAATATATCCAAGAAAATTTTGTCGACAGAGTAGTACCAAATCCAGCACCACTTCCTGTAGAAATGAGAGGGAATGCAATCCGTGGTGCCTTTATTCAAAGACATTTTAATATTTAATTGGTGATTTGCCATCTCTGTTACATTTATAACAATCCCCTTTCTAAAACTGGACAATCTTATTCATATTTTGTTGAAACTCTGTCATTTTCTTTATTGTTACTATTTTAATTACTGTTAATTTATGTGATTGTATTCACATTTTATAACTTTTGTGTACTTTCCCTATACTTGTATCATTTTAGGCAAATAAATCATATTACACAATTACTACGTATTACATATATATGTTTATAATGATTAATGATATTGAACTGCTCAAATTCCATATTTTTTTAGTTTACTCTTCACCCAGAAACAACTTTTGACAACTTTCTCAAATGAAGATTTGTCTTGCAACAATCGACTTAAATTATATATAGGTGTACCAAAAGTACTTTTTCAATGAACACATGTAGAAGCAGTGTTTATGTAAATTATTCAGAAATATGTAAATTACAAAATTGGGCCAGGGAATATGAATACAACTGAAGTACTCGTCATTTTTCTTTATTTTTGCTAAGTTACTTAAAGCAATTTCTAAATCTATTTCTGCAATCCTCTTCCTTATTGCCTGCTCTTCCACTTTCATGCGCTGCTCTACAAGTTTTAAATTGTGTTCTTTAACACGTAGTTGGTGGATTTCATCTTCGTTTTCCATCATTTTCTCATTGCGTTGAAGCCTCACTTCCAATTCTCGTTCAATTGCAGTGCCTCTTGAGGTGTATTTTGAGAATGTCCTGGTCCGGGTTGGGTAAATTATATCATTTTTTTGTTCCTTTTCTAGAACAAGGAATATTTCTGAAAACAAAAAAACCTCCTAGAACTAAGTTAATCGTATATCAAAATAAAATACCTTCTTCAGTAGCAGCAGCACCGTTATTCTGATCATCGCAAGTTGCTTGATCCACTTCTACTGGCTGATCCATGTTGATAGTTTGCTCTACTTCGATGCCATTTGCTAATGCAACAGCATCACTATCAAAAGTATCTTTTAATTCTATATCTAGTGTTCAGGATATTATCTAAAGAATCATCATCTGGAGGAGGTATATAAGGACCACCTCCAGTTGCCATACGTTCCCTTTTTTCCTCTGCCAATTCCTTTTTTCTGCGATTTTTTACATTGTCCCAACACTTTTTCAATTGGTCAGTGGTTCGCTACAAAAACAATATTTAATAAGAGAAGAATATGCCCATTACCTAATAAATACATTTGAATGTTCAGATACAGCATTAAATTCTTTTGTTATTGAAAGCCAGGCTTTCTTTTTGTGACCAACACTAATGCAGTCTGTCTTTTTGCACTCAATTATGTTGCTGTACTTACTTACTAATTGCTTTAAATATAACTTTTCATCGCCTGTGAAGAATAATCGTTTGCCTTCCATATCTACTTATATATATATTTTGCACCAGCACCAAGCAATATAAACCTGCACCAAGCAATTTTAAACTTGCACCAACCAATAAAGTATAACTCCAAAAATGCACATTTGTATAGTTAATAAGATAAGTTTTTTTTTTCTACTTACCAAACAAGAGTATGTAAATACTAATTATGAATATTTGCAATTGATAATCCTTCACTTTAAAACAGCTTAATATTATAACCTTAAATACTACGCAATAACCTAATAATAACAAATTAATTAAAGAATAATAACTAAAATCTATTTCAAAAACGATATGAGGTACAAATAAGTATCTAATAAGCCAACCAACTTCTAACCTTAACGATTACTCAATTCCCGCTCAAAAGTGAGGTCAACGTAAGGCGACGATGAGTTGCTCTTTATTTATGAATTTCAAAAAGTGAGAAATTGACCCTATGAGTAAGAGGTGAGAATGAGTGTTCCTTAATATGCGACTATGAATTTGGCCCTTAGTTTGTTTCTCTTCTCCCCAACTTGAGCAATTATTCTAGTGTATTTTCTGTTCTGTCTATATTACACATAAAAATAAATATAAACAAATTTTCAATGTTAACAGAAATAAAATAAATACAAAAATTATTCTATTGAAAGTAGTACAAACAACTTTATTCACAATATGTATTATACTGTGAAATATCCACTGAACAGTCAGCAAAAAGCAAAACGCAATTGCATAACCGATGTTCAAAAGGTCAAATAAATATAGATATTGCTGTGAAATCTCACATTTAAAGAAATTAAATAAAGTAAATGATATATAAATTCATTAAACGTAGCATAAACAAATAAAAACGTAATCAATACAGGTTGAGTTTTTTGAAATGCACCTGGTATATAACATGACAATTTTGCATAAAACACTTGATGCAAATAATTTACAGATTGCAGTAAATTTCGACAATAATTATAATCTAATTAGATATAAAACGCATGCTTTACGTACCAAAACTGTAGAAAAAGGAAACTAAATAAGTTCTTCTTTATGTATTAGTCACATTATTAGTAATATTTATCTCAGATTTGTTGATATTTTATGAAATATTTTCATTGTTATGATAGGAATTTTGTATTGTCAGATTTTTTTAGAATAAGAATAAATTCATATAAAAACATCTGGTATTAACGACAGAAGCAGTGTAACATGAAAAACAATAAAATGTCTATAACAAATGCGAACCAGATTTAGAAATATTTGGGATAGCAATCGAAATTTCTTACATTCAAAATGTAAACAAAACAACTGGCGTTAAAGTAGAAATAAAAATGCAGAATGCGCATGCCTACAACGTTCAAATATATGCAGTTTAATGGATTAAAGATAGGCCTGAAACAAATAAGGAAGAAGCATAGGAAAAACAAAGACAACAAATATACTGGAGAATTTTGAACAAAACACGGTGAAATTCTTGCAAGTTGAGACATTCAGAACTACGTCAAGAGAGAAAAATTCGTAGAAATTGAAGAGGGAGCAATAATTTAATCTCGTAATAAAAATGAAAAACACATAAATTACCACAAATGAGAATTTATATGAACAAAATAATTTCAAAGAAAGAAAAAACAAATCTGCATACAGTAGGTGAATGAATACAAGGGTTAAAATGGAAGTAATACCCGAATTAAAATAAAAATGGGAAATAAATACGAGAAGTGGGAGAGAAAAGATGAGCATCATCCGAGAAGCAAAAATTACACAGTATAAAAGCTCTGAACATCGTCAGAAGAAGATTCATTCAACATCATTCATTCATTCGACGTTTTTCACTCAGCCTACATTCAATATTTCAACATTTAATATTCCTTTAGATTTTAAGGTTTGAATAAATTTAGATTTCTACTAAGAAAGTTGTCAGTAATTTGATATATCTACGTTTACATGTAGAAGCATTTTTGATGTATAATTATTAATATAGTATTCGATATCTTCTTTATACAAATAGTTTAATATATAATTGTATTGAAACTCTATTCAAGTAAAAGTATTACGAAGAATAGGGACAAGATTTCAGTAAGTAAATAGAGCACAATATTGTTTGGAGTCTATAAAACAAAAAAAATAGTTTAAAATATATATGGATTATTAATTTGAACAAATTAACGACAAATACACTCTGTGAGTGTAAATTTATGCAAGATATCTGAGTAAGCGAGTAGGAAGTTAGATTTCCACGAGTGATCTCATGATATCTGTGTAATTGAATTTTGCAATTAAATATTCATTGATAGACATATAACAAAACTTATATACAGTGTGGAGATATACGTGTTGTTCTATAGGAACTAGACTTCCACTTAAATAACTGTCGAATAACACACTTTATTAGAAACAAGATATCAGTAGAATCAAGATATCCATTTCAAAGAGTCAAATAGACGCCTGGCGTCTTAGTTTAACGTTCAGAGGGAAAATACCCCATTGGTTAAGTGGAATACTTAAGGGTGATTTTGAAAGATTCTATAGAATCTAAAAAAAGACTTAAAAAATATATGTGTATTTTTAATAAACAATTTATGTAAAACTCTCTGATGATAAATAAGTTTTGAAATAAATGACTTGTAAAAATTCAAAGATGCAATAAAAGAATTTTAAAAATTTACATCTTGTTGTATTTTTTCTTTACATTTACATTGGACGCTAGGCCTAATTAAGTAGAACCCGTAACATATAGCTCTGAGATATACAAACAATACAAAGAGCCTAAAGAAATATGCTTGAGTAACTGCTCACGCAACAATAATTTATTTCAAATATATACACAAGTGAAGCTCACAGCAATATGTTTATAATAAAAACTAAACAAGATGGTAGTAAAAGATCTGTTCATTTGGCTTATCTTTATGTATTTCAAGCAAATTAAAATGTACAGGAAATGGTTACTTTATCCATTAGAAAAAGAAAAGACATATATAAATGTGACAAGCGTCATATAAATCTAAGAAAGTCCAAATAATCACAATAATCAACATATACGCGCCATCTCTAATCGAGAAATATTGTTGTACTAAATTTTTCACACCTTTACGAGTTTGGTGTTGGCAAATGCCCTCTTAACAAAAATAATCTGACTAAGATTTTTTTAATTTTTAAATTTAATAGAAAAATATAAAATAATATTAAGAGAGAATAAATACAAAGGGAAAATTAAAAGAAATAAATTCATGTATTTTAATCATGATTTAATTTGTCATAAGTAGCATTATATACAACATTATATGAGTCATTATAATCTTCGTTGGTTATAGCTTCATAAATGTGTTCTGCATCTGATCTAGGCCTGTTTCTGATATTAACTCGTTTTCTGAAACATTTCTTTGTGATTACATTGGATAAATATATAGCAGAGTTTTGCTTACCTATGCAATAGTATACTAACTACTGCAATTGCCGCTACTAATAAAAGAAGTAGCAAAGTCAGTGTTATTATTAAGCCTGTAGACATTGTACTGGTTACAGTAACCTCGGGTATTGCATTGATTTCCCAAGTGTTCGGTGGCTTAGATGGATTTTCTGGTAAAATCGTAAACTTCTTGTAATAAATCGTAGTATGTTCTACATTTTTGTATATACTTTTGATGACGAAATTAATGCAGTAATTAGTATTTGGTGATAGGGGTTTATTCACTACTGTGTCATTGAATAAATCTGAAAATATTTTGTCATTATTTCCCACAGTTATATTGATTACGTCCATGGGCGACATCTAAAAATTGAAATTCATATTTTATTAAGTCTTTTTCAAGTAGACTAATATAACCATATAAAATTTATAATAATAATAGTTACTGGCTGCAATTAATCAATAAAATATCCTGACAGTCAGTTAGTACCACAAGAAAATTCGCAAGGCGAAAAGGAACTTGTGGAGACAGTTTTGCGAGGAGATGAATAAAGGCCCCGCATGCTCCAAAATCCACAACGTCCTAGCCAAATAAGGTAATTCTATAGCTGAGGTGGGACAAAAGACTCAGAAAGGTCAAGCGATCTCGAGGAAAGGCCAAGAAGGCCAAACATGCGAGATTGGAAACCGGCCGCAGAGATCATAAGACCAAGTAGAATTAGATAGGGTATAAGTAGGTTCCAACCGTTCAAGTCTCTAGTAGTGGATGGAATCTATCCTGCATTATTACAGAAGAGAGTAGAGGTATTAATACCACATTTGTGTAAAATCTTCCAAGCTTGTGTGGTGGCTTGGGGATACATTCCTTTGGCATGGCAAAAGGTCATCTAACTCCAAAGTCATATAGACCAACCAGTCTATAGTCTTTCTTCTCTCAACAGATAATACGGGAAGAATTCCTAGCGTAACGACCCCTAAGTAATAGACAATTTGTATAACAACCGTGAAGATCTACGGACTTGGCGTTGGATAATTTAAACAGGCTACTTTCAAAGTCGATTGAAAATAGCGGTAGCCTTTTTGGTGTAGCACCTGTGATAGGAAGATGAGTGAGGGAGTGCCTAGAAAAGAGAATAATAACGTCATCCATAGGCGAAGACACGATTGAGACCAGAGCAGGTGGGGCTTGCCCACAGGGGGTGTGCTTGTCACCTTTCTTATGGGTAATACTAGTAGACGATCTCCTTAAGAGACCATCAAACGAAGGCTGGGATACTGTCTGGGATACGCAGACGACTTAGGACGTTTTGCAGGAGCTATTATATCGTAAACTGCTCTAAATATCGTAGACGACTGGTGTAAAAAAGAGCGGGTATCCGTAAACGCTCAGAAAACGCAAACAGACGCATTTACAAAAAAGTGGCACAAACTAGAAGGGCCTCCGCTTAAAGGACATTCAATTTAATTTGTTGGTGCAGGTAATGATTATTGTCTTGTGGGATTGCGGCTAAAATTATCGGGATGCTTTAGAATTTCTATGGATTCATGGACTTTCCGATGAAAGTTGTATAAAATCTAGTATTCATCAAGTAATCAGGAATAAATAAGATAAGACAATGTGAATAGCCAAGATTCTTTCGTTTGTACAGTCCAACGCCGTGTTTTTTGGTCTGAACTTGCTTTAGCTTTTGTGCGACGACTAATGTGATCTTATAAATACAATTATTACAAGAGATACAACTATGACGCTGTGTTATGATTTTTTACTTAAATAAAAATTAATGTAAGAGATATAAATAGATAATATTGGCATTATTTTGTGGTTTATGTTTTATTATTTAAGAGTGGCGTATATACCGTGGAAGCTAGGGAAGCTCAGTTTCACCTACATGAACCAACTAAAATACAGGGTATAAATAAAAAAGTTTAATATTAATCTTTAATATTATATTATAAATTATTACCTAATATTACTAATCAAAGCGCACTCATGTCAATTTCAAATGCTTACGTTAGCGAAGGACGATGAACAATGCGACGTGACCACCTGAATGAATAACCCGGTATGTTAGCTATCTACAGGATACAGTTTATATGGTCAATTTCTTAAGCACCGCGTTTGTGAACGGGCGTGTCTAAGAATATTGGCAAATAAAATAAATACCCTTTTATTGTGGAATTATGCACATGAAATTAGTTAGTTATTAATTTATAATATTTATAGACAATACAAATACTGTATTAACGCAAAAATCTTTCGTTTTTATAGATTATTTTGTGTGAAAATCGAATTAAAATAGTCCCTTATGTAAGCCGTTTTCGTATAGATTATTAACATGGAGATTGGACGTTCGGAAGTTTTGGAACTAAATTCGTGTGGAAATGTGTCTGATCGTGAATGTGTTGCATGCAATATAGTGGCAAAAGGATTTTCACGTTATAATTTCTAAAAAAAACAAATTATTGCCAAAAAAAATTAGAATGTATGTATGTAATTGCAGAGTAAGTGGGGATGTAAACATTGGTGTCTACAAATTACAAAGCAAATCATACGAAATTTTTAATTGAAAAATATGGTCTACGTTGCGACTCGAACCCAAGTCTACAGTTTGCCGGACTGTCGGTTTTACCACTCACCCACAATAGACCTAGGTTCAAGCTATTTAGAAATGCATTATAAAGTAACAGTGTTAATGAATCAGATGTCAGTTATTGAATGTAGATGTCAAGTTGAAAGCAGAAGTCAGTTTTTGAAAGCTCATGTCAGTTTTGATAGCAGATGTCAGTTAGTGAAAGCAAACGTCAGATTAGAAAGCAGATGCCTATTTTGAAAGTAGATGTGAGTTATTGAAAGCAGATGTCAGTATTTTGAGAGCAGATGTCAGATTTGAATGTTTGAAAATGCTAATTATTACTCCCTAAAAGCGACAGCCCGGAAAGCTGTAGACTTGGGTTCGAGTCCCAACGTAGACCATAGTTTTCAATTAAAAATTTCGTATGATTTGCTTTGTAATTTGCAGACAGCAATGTTTACATCCCCACTTACTCTGCAATTACATACATTCTAATTTGATATTTGTTAATATTTCATATAAAAGCCGAAAAACTATAATAATTTATTAATTGTTATATATACATATATATATATATATATATATATATATATATATATATATATATATATATAGATAAAATAAATTAAAATAGGGTAAGCGGTCTGTCAATTAAAAAACTCCTTTATTAAATAACCCTATATTTCGCAACAAATTTGTTGCTTCTTCTGGGGATACTACAAGATTAATGAGAAAAATAACATAAAATAAATAAGAGTATAAAGCAGTAGTAAAAATACTTACAAAATGTAGAGTTGAAAAATAATAAAATTGACGTACAATAAAAAATAAAAATGATTAGATTTAAAACTTAAAGTAACTATAGAAACAAGCCTTTAAAACCTTTAAAAAAACATGTATATGTAAAAGTTAAAACATGAAAAATAAAAAATATAATGCAATATAAATTTAACAATATATGGACCAAATAACAAAACAATTTTAAGATGGTTAACTAACCGCCAAACCGAGTATATTAAAATAAATTATACTTAGTCCATTAGTATCCGATCTATAATTTATGTTATTTGTGTCTCTGTTAATGTGGATCATTTCTAAAAAGGTTCTTTTTTTAAGGTTATTTTCAGCGTCTAAGATCTTAATGTCAACAAACTTAAAAGTATGGTCACGATCAAGTGCATGGTCCACCAATGCACAAGATCTCTTTCCAATACGGACAACACTTTTATGCTGAGTGATGCGCTGTTTTAGCCACTGTGATGTCTGACCTATATAAACGCCACAACAATCCGAACATGCTATCCTGTAGACAACATGACTATTTAAAAAGAAAGGTGTTATGTCTTTAATCTTACTATACGACTTCTTCAAGGTATAGGTGTTGTATCGTGACCATACTTTTAATTTTGTTGACGTTAAGATCTTAGACGTTGAAAATAACCTTAAAAAAAGAACCTTTTTAGAAATGGTCCACATTAACAGAAACACAAATAACGTTAATTATAGGTCTGATACTAACGGACTAAGTATAATTTATTTCAATATACTCGGTTTGACAGTTAGTTGACCATCTTAAAATTGTTTTGTTATTTGGTCCATATATTGTTAAATTTATATTGCATTATATTTTTTATTTTTCTTGTTTTAACTTTTACATATACATGTTTTTTAAAGGTTTTAAAGACTTGTTCCTATAGTTACTTTAAGTTTTAAATCTAATCATTTTTATTTTTTATTGTACGTCAATTTTATTATTTTTCAACTCTACATTTTGTAAGTATTTTTACTACTGCTTTATACTCTTATTTATTTTATGTTATTTTTCTCATTAATCTTGTAGTATCCCCAGAAGAAGCGACAAATGTGTTGCGAAATATAGCGTTATTTAATAAAGGAGTTTTTTAATTGACAGACCGCTTACCCGATTTTAATTTATTTTATCAATATATTACGGTCGATAATTTCGTTTAAATTATGTATATATATATATATATATATATATATATATATATATATATACATATATGTACCTAACCCTGTAATTGAACTAATTTGTTTGTTGAGTTAGTAAATGGACTATTTTTATTATTACAGTGATACTTATGTAAATAATGTTAGCGGAAGAACAAAACTATTTTTTAGTTCATTGCCAATACTACTTCAAGTAATCGAATGAATCTTGCTGAAATTTTTATTGTGTGGTTAGTACGAACAAAATACACCTTTCCAGAAAATTTCACTAAAATTCATCAACGTTTATGGACTCATTTATTTATGGCGGCTCTGGTACATATTTATTATACTAAATTTATAGATTTTTATTAAATTTGTAAACAATTACCTTCCAAGTACCAGCTAACCAAGTTGTCCTGTTTGCTAAACATAAACTATCCTCACTTATAGAAACTAAGCGTTGTGGCATATCCGCATATAAATGATCTTTTCGCTGCACAATGGCTATGACAGAACTCGAATTTAATCTGTAATCTAACTTGGGAATTTGGAAAGTCGCACTAGTACTACTCTGTTTTATAATTTTAGGTGTTTGATCAATATGATCAGCGATGTGATCAATTTGCACTAGCATTGATGCGTACGTTCCCTTATGAAGAGTGTTGCATGCTCGGATGGATACATTATAGGTTTTTGCGAACGGTAGATATCTTATCTAAAAAAAGACTTAGTATTATTGAATGCTGTTCAAAATATAAGAAAGTTTAAAAAACATTTTTAGGTATGTACGAGGGTTGTTGTCTTTCCGCTGAGCCTGATAAAGTAAAACAATTTATTTACATTTTGGAGAAATTGAGGTAAAAAAAACTAGTGTACCATTCTGAAATAAAGTACGTCTATCCTCCAGTGCTACAGTGAAAACATGCCCAGTAATTCCAAAAAATGTGGCGACTATCTTCTTGCTTCGGTTTTTTTCACGAACAACTTTTGTTGGAGTCGACTCATTCTCAAAGACCCAATCTGACGATTGTTGTTTTGTTGCTGCTTGCCTGTGATGATGTTGTACACCAAATGAGACGATTCACGTTCAAAGCGATCTAGTGTAAATCTTCACCATCTCACACGGCCTTCTTTTTTGAATTGAAGTCAAGTTGTGGGCGATCCACCCAGAACAAAGCTTACGGACCTTCAAATGTTTGTGTAAAATAATGTTAATTGCTTTCACACCAATCTTTAAAAATACTTTAATGCTTCTGACAGTAGTATGCCAGTCCTCTTCAATCATGTTCCGAATAAGACCAATATTTTCGTTTGTATTTGCCGTTTTTAGAGGAGTTCGAAAACTGTTACTTATGGAAAGTCGACCGCGTTGAAATTCATTGTACCACCGCTCTACGGTAGCGAAGAAACATAACTTGTCACCAAACATTCTTTACGGCTTAAGCCACGCTTGAAATTGTAAAAAATCAAAGCTCGATAATGCTCCTTATTCAGTTCCATGACTTATTGGCGAAATGATTACTTAAAACTTATGTAACTTACAAACATTCAGGTATATTTGACAACTGTCACTATAACTAAACTGGTAAACAACTAGATTGAAATTGTCAAACAAAATTTGTCCCAAAATATCATCGCCTACTAGGTAGGCTCAGTGGAAAGAGGACATTCTTCGTATTTAACTTTTAGTTTTGCGAATAAGTGGTATCTAACAATTTTTGAAAAGTACTTACTAGATGCGAATATACAGGTAAGTATTGCTTTTCTATATTTACGTTATCTGTAATTTTCGGACCATTTTCATATAGTGATACTTCAAAGGACGTTATGACACCATTCTGATTATATGGATGTGACCATGAAACGTTTAAATTGCATGTCTCGTTTTCTTCAGTGCAGCTGACTACATTATAAGATAGATTAGTAGGTGTACCAGGTACTAAAATTTTAACTCTTAAAAATTTAATTTCTGATGTTTTTTTTATTTACCATTTTCCATTGTCTTACGTTCAATTTGTACTTCCTTCCCAAAAGCGTTGGTGTCATTATTTTTAATGCTTAATGCAAAAGTGTACAGGGTTTTCTTTATTAATCCGTCAATTGTAACACAAAATAAATTTTCCCAAAGTGGGCAAGAAGTTATATTGGAAATTTGAGGAGCACACTCCCTTAATAATTTAGAGCAACTTCTAACTTGAATGAGCATTGGTCGACCATTCGCCTTTATTGGTAATGTATATCGGAAGGACGCCGAAGATTCACTAACTTCATATAATTCCACAAAATCTAATTGTGGTGCAACTGTAAATAAAAAAAAAGATGCAGATGGATATCTTATTTAATAATAGATTATTTTAGTATTTGTTAAATCTTTATAAGCTTATACATAAACAAAAGTCTTAATAATTACAGTACAAGCCAAATTAAACAGTAGTGTATACAAGATGTCCTGTATCGTTATGTTTAAATTTTAGGAGTGTAAAGTAGACATTTCAAGTAACAAAAACGCAAAACTTGTATATCAATTTTTATTTGTTTCAAAGTTACAGATCTATGAATGTGATTGTCAGATCATAAAAAAAATGTAATCCTAATGTCAATAAAAACTGATTTTATTTAAAAAATTCAATTAATGATATTTTCGAAATGTCCACCTCCTTGTTGAATGCAGGCTTGTACCCGTAAGCCAACAGAAGAAGTACTTATCCGGATTTCATACATTTTGTCGGATTTGCTCGGCAGCCAGGTGAATACGATACAACAACTCTTCTCTTGTGTTCGAAACTTGCGCGTAGACTAAATTTTTCATGTACCCCCATAAATAAAAGTCAAGGGGATTAAGATCGGGTGATCTGGGTGGCCATGCAACAGGACCACCTCGATCAATCCATCTTGGCTAATTGACGTTAACCTAATTTCGTACAGTAATTCCGAAATGTGGTGGTGCCCCATTCATGTGAAACCACATGTCTCGTCGAACATTCAGTAGTACATCCTCTAAAAGATCTGGCAGTTCGTCAATAAGAAATTGAAGGTAATTGTCCGCACTTAACCTCCTAGGAAGATCTACAGGACCAATCAACAAGTCATCGATTAGGGTCGCCCAAACGTTAATAGAAAATGCATGTTGAAATTTAGATGGGCGTATAGCTTTGGGATTTTCTGATGACCACCTGTGCAGGTTTCTCAGATTTGTAACACCACTTCATCTGTCCAGAGGACTGTTCTGCAGAAATTAAAATGAAGCCGTGACTGGCTTAATATCCAGGTAGAATAAACTAGATGAGCATAGTGGTCTTGCTCAAGCAAACCGTGTCCACTGCGATAGTGATATGGATATAAGCCCTCACGTTTTAAAATTCGCCAAACTGTCGTTCGTGGCACTCCTAGTTGTCTAGCGATTCGACGTATACTGAGAGTTGGATCCCTTGTAACAATAGCTACTGCTTCTTACTCTAAGTCTGCTGGCAAATTTACTCCTCGGTCGAAAAGATAATCACGCAGCCCGCATTTCCGAAATTGTCTGTGTACTTCCAGAAACGTTCTGTAATGAGGAATGCGCCTATCGGGAAACCGATTTCGGTATTCAATAACTGTTTGACGTGCACTGCCGTTACAGTAGCCATACACAAAATGCATGTCCGCATACTCTTGAGAAGAAAATCGGTAAGGCATTTTGAATAAAGAAAACGTGTTCACTAATTAATAAGCTGTTGTATGAACTGGAACGTAATGTAATCCTTTATTAAAAAATGCAAGGTTAACAGTCATCTGAACATTTGTTTATTGTATGATATTCATGGTTTAGCACTTACGAAATAAGTAAGAACCTTCTTTATCATAAATCAATTTCCAGTACTCTTTTTTGTAGATCTCCAAGAAATTACTGTATGCACTACGACACGTGTTTATTTATTTTAGGATAACATTTTATTATGCGACGTTAACAATCACAGGTCTGTTATTGAATCGTATAACTTTTTTTAAATAAAATCAGTTTGTATTGACTTGAGGATTGCATTTTTTTTTCATGATCTGATAATCACATTCATAGATCTGTAACTTTGAAACAAATAAAAATGGATATACAAGTTTTGCGTTTTTGTTACTTGAAATTAAGTCTACTTTACACCTAAAATTTGAACATAACGATACGGGACACTTGTATATGAAAGCTTAAAGGAAGCAGTCTCATCCGTGACTTCTCGTCTTAGGGATATTCTATTAAATTTGAAAATGTCAGTATCAATGTGATCAACTGCATACTTTGCATAAAAATTTGAGCTTTCAAATTAAATAATTTCAATTTATTAATGTAAAAAATGTAATAGAAAAAAAATAGTATAACAAACTCGTTTCATAAGGCTTTTTGTCCGAATGAATTCGTGCGACAAAACGGTGTTTTATGAACATTGTGTTTTAATATAGTATTTTAGACGTAAAACGTTCGTTTTCAAAATACACATTGATGTTTGCATCAAAACGTGGAAGTTTATTAACGGATGCATATAAGGTCTATTAATTGCTAATCATTCGAGAAATATATTTTTTGGGCAAGAATAGAAAGTAAGATACTGTAATTAATTACTTGTACTTAACACTAGTTGTCATATTAAATGGTTACGTTAACTGGAACTCCCTAATTTAACTGTCTCTACCAATACAATTCCATATTAGATATAAACACTTTTTCTCAGATTGCAAGAAACTTTTTCGATACAATGTAATATATAATCTATTCGAATAATGGGGTAGCGATTTATGGTTGCATTTAGTATTGTTTAATTTAGCCTGTATCATTCATATAGAAATAAAATGAAAGCAGTAAAAAAATTACCATCTGGTTTAGTTGTAAAGTCATAATATTTAACTATTTTCGTCGCTGTGTTATTTAAACCGCTAATAGTTCTAGCTATTTGAACAGTAAGTGTATAGTTTGTATAAGGAGTTAAATTTGTTAAAAGGCGGGTATTTCCATCGATTACAAGACTATAGTTTGGGTGTTGTACTACGTCTAACCCATAAAGAATAGGTCCATAGGTTACATTACATTTTCTTGGAGAAATATTTACTTCCGCTTCTTGTGCCTTAGGTAAAATATTTATGAGTGGTAATTCATCCATTTTGGGTTTTTCTGGAAAAGAAAACTTTTAAATTATCTGATTTCATATCTTTTATTTTTGTTACCAGTAGGATTTGTGCTCGCGGATATACTTTTATTTCTACCATAAACAGGATCAATAAAAGACAGGGAGTAATGCGTGTATGGTACTAGATTTTCAATAGTAACTGTTTTTTCTTTTGGTTTCACCACAACCCAACCATTCGATTTCAAGCGAAATTTGTTTTTAAATTGTGGGATGGTATCGCTACTGCAAATATCGCTGCCCTTAAAGTGGGTTGCAGTAGTTATTATATTGAATCATGATTCCTACCTTAAAATTGATGAGGAACGGCTGCTGATATAGGGATTTCCATGATAATTGAATAGAAGTACTGTTTCTTGAATCGTTTATTATTGGCAAATCTAAAAAAAATAAGAAAAGTTTTTGTCTTTAAACCAAAAAGACATTTTCAATTTTTACTTTAAAACACATCACAACTAATTTACTTTTTCTTAAAAATTAATAAACATTTGTTGAGGATACATTTAATAACCTTTTGTAATATTTTAATTTATTATTTTTTTATTAAATATATGTAAATCTAGGATATAGATTCGAAGACAACATTTCCAATTTTATAAATATTTAACGTTCATTTTCGAATTTAAACCGCTGTATAACAGAATTTTATTGTCCTATTCAAATTATAAAACTTTCTTTAGGTTCTAAGAATCGGCCTCTTTACATTTATAATTTTATTTCTTTATGATGTAGACCGATTGTTTATTACCTAGGGTTATAGTGAACAAAATTTTTAATCTGATCATCTTTTGTTAAGATTACTTTCCTAAATATGTATAATAAGTTCCATTACCAAACAATGGCATTTATCCGGAACTACATGCTTACATACTAAAATTAAAAGCAAAGTACAAAAATGTAACATTTATTTAGAAAACTTAAACAACTATCCTTCAAAGTACTCTCCATTCTACACAATATACTTGTCCCAGCGTTTAGTCCACTTGTCATAAACATCTGAGAAACCATTTTTTGAGAGTCTATTTAGTATACCCATCACCGCGTTGTTGAGCTCTAAGTTCTTTTGTGACTTCAGGAAACAAATGAAAGTCACTGATCTGTGGGCCGGATCATTGTCGTGATGCAGTATCTTGATAAAGCAACCGTTTTTTTCTTTAATTTTGCCTTTAGGGTTTCTAGAAGTACTTCAGAATAGTACTCTTCGGTTACTTTATGTTCTCTAGGTGCAATGTGATCATAAATAACGCCAGATTTATCAAAAAAAAATTAAGCATCACTTTACCGGCGCTTTTCACCTTCTGTGGTCTTGGACTGCCTTTGTGCTTCCATTTGAAACTTTGAGACTTTAATTTAGGGTGGTAATGATAAAATCAACCCTAATCATATGTAACCACATTGTTTAAAAACTGTGGATTATGTTGAAGTTGCCTTTCCCACACTCGACAAATTGTCACTCGATTGGCTTTTTGTTCATCGGTTATCATTTTTGGAATTCATTTTTCCGCGATCTTTCGGTACCCTAAATCTTAATGAATAATTGTTTGAGTGGAACCATCAGACAAATTAACAGTGTCATAAATTCGATATATGCCTATCCGGCGATCATTTTGGATTAAGTCCTTAATTTATGCAATTTATGAATCAATCTTTGCAGTTGGTGGTCCCCCGAGTTTTACCCAACCGAACACAAAATTTTATCGCATATCATTGCCCGACTCTCATTTTTTCGATGGGTACGTCAAACACTGACAATTTAGTAATTAATTTGTAATAACGTCAAAAGTTAAATCAAAGCCTACTTGAGGTGAGGTATATTAGAGATGGGTACATTAGAAATGGGGGTTTTATGTTCTATTCTTTGTGTTATAAAATTCTAGTTGTGAAAAAAGTTATATCACCAGTCTTGTGATATTTCGTACTCGTACTTCTAAATATTGCAACTATTTAATAATTTAATATTGCGGCATTTTTGTTTTATAACTAGGTAGATTAAAATATACCCCTTATTTTCTGTTAAAATAAAATAGGTCAACTAGTTTTCTACCATGTACGAGGTGGTACCCAAAAGTTCCCGAAACTTGAACTTACTTGTGTACACAGAGATACATTGAAATATACATGGTATTATGTACACACTTTGTGAGTCAATATCCAAGCAGCGTCATTGCAAGTGAAAAAGTTTTACGTTTCCGAATAATATCTCGTTGTTATCTCTGCTTGTGTTTGCGATTTTTTAACAGCTGATTTAAATGACGTTTTGGGTTAAACACGACAGTTACTAACGATGAACGTGTCGGACGACCATCAATGCGAATTACACCTAAACATGTTGTAGCTGTAGCATGGGAATGATCGAAAGCAGACCATCTAAGACATTTGTAAATGGGATTATTTTATGGATTTATCAGCGGAAATGGCAGGTTTCTCCGTCAATGATAATGCTAGGTCACATATCGCTTTCATGATACAGCAGTTTTTGCTGAAAAACATGACCAGTGCACTTCATCGAGCATACTCGCTTCACTTGGTTCTTTGTCACATTTTCCTCTTTCGATAGATGAAAATCAAGTTGAAGGGATGAAGATTTGATACGATAGAGGAAATTGATGCTGAACCGCAGATGCGATGTTAAATACATTAAAAAACCAAGACTTTCAGAATGAATTCTTTTCGTGGCAAAGGCGCTGGGAATCGGTGTTTGCATTCTGCAGGTGGCTACTTTTAAGGTAACGTAAACGAATGAACTCTAGGTATTCTACAATTTTATTTATCGCTGCGTTTCGGGAATATTTGGGTACCACCTCGTATATATGGGATTGTTTATGGATTAATGATTTATTTATTCTTCGAAATTTTGATCTATTTCTTTTCGTTTGTAAAGCAATATCGATAATGCCGTTAATTGTTTTACCTTCCGTGATTATTAATTGCATTTTTGGGCGCCACTGTGGAAGTTTATGAGAATGACATGAAACTGATGGGTCCTTAAAATTCATTTTTCTATTGGAATTTTCTTGAGAAATTTTTCTTATTTTGAATTCTGAAAATATTATTGTTAAGGAATTTCTCAGTACTTAGTAATTTTTGGGCCTACCATCATTTATACAACTTCTGATATTATCTATCGCCCAGAATTTATCTGATGAATTACTTTCTGTCTTCACAAAAAATTCTACAGTATCGTCAGTAGCATTTTCCAATGTTATTTTTATAAATTTCCAATTATATGCCATTGTATCCTAAAAATAATAACAAAAATTAAACAAAATGACTAATTTTCCGTGTTTACTCACCTCCTGTGTGGAACTGAGGTTCAGAATTAAGTCAGTATTCATATCCTTAATTTTATAAAAATTAATAAAACAATTTTCGCACATCATTATGTACATGGATAGACATATTGTTGAACCAGTGACATTCATAGGTGGTCCGAACCGAGTAGATTGGGACACGTTTGTGTAAAGAAAATTATCTAAAATCAGTAAATGTTTGCATTGATTTGGTAAAAACATTAAAATAGCCAACCTACTTTTGTGAATTTTCCATAGTGATGGTAAGGAGCTATTCATTAGTAAGTACAGAGTATTAAGAGGTTTGGAATCAGTTAGATTTACGTACAGACTCTCTTTACTGATTTCCTTAAGTTGTATTTGACCAGCCTTAGACAAAGATAAATTGAAGTTTTTCCATTCATCAGAAGATAAAATCGGAAAATTACTCTACAGCAAAAGAGGTAATTAAATCAAATGCACGGTGCTTTATACATATAAGTACCGGGTTCTTCTTTTATCATTACACATAGCATGCATTGATTTTTCTTCTTCTAGTTTTACACATAGGGATAAATGTATGGTGGCATAGTAGGCAACCAGTTATACACCAGTGACGCATTTGGACGTATTTTTCCAATTGTGAAATATTTATGATTTTTCAATCATACTTAAATCTTAAATTAAATACATTTTATTGAAAAATAGATAATTTATTTAAAACAGTTAATTATCCCAACAGGCGTATACCCTGTGCAAAGAACAACCGTCTTCTTTGAATTTGTTAAAAATATTTAAAATTGTTTTCGCACAGGGTATACGCCTGTTGGGATAATTAACTATTTTAAATAAATTATCTACTTTTCAATAAAATGTATTTAATTTCCACAAAAAAATAAAATAAAACCAATCACGTGTTAACAGAACGCATGAAGCTGAATATCCTGTGTTATGTAGGAGAACAGTCTGTAGGATCACTTTTAGATGTAGGCAGGCATTTTGAAGGATCGTACAGTTCGGTGTTCAAAACCCCAAAAGAATTCAAAAATAAGCCATACAAGATATCAAACCATCAAGAGCTTTTCGAGGAAAATAAAGTAGAACAAACTCTTTTTTTGTGATATGATGTTTAATTTGTTAAATGAAAACGAAATTTTAAATAAAATAATTTTTACTGATCAAGCAAACAGTTCCGTAATAGATTTAATGAGCCATTCTGTATGGCAATCTAAATAATTTCCCCTTGAGTGCTTAAACATGCATATCTTTAATAGTTAGAAAGCATAGTAAGATGAAACCCATTGAGTTATTTCTTTAGCTAATAGGAAAAGGTTGGGTGTAATTTTAATAAAATAAATACTTAAGTTACTTATTCATATTTTTAAAATTTTTATTTAGAAACGTTATCATATTAACATTTTTCGGTTTTAGTCTTGCATACGTTTGATCTATTATTAAACGAGCTGTGGTATACACTCTCACTTTCTGTTGAACTTGCTGGAATACAGAAGTATTTTCTAGCACATTATTTTAAAGGTTTCAGCTCGATTCCTGTTACCTAAAAGAAAGCTTCAAATAAAAAATGCAATTACACTTTTTTTTAAACTTACCTTCCAAAATAAAATATGATCTACGTCCTGAGATGAATTTGGCCTTTCGAGGTATTGCCTTTTAGTTATTATTACATCGACTGTAATTGATTTTACTTTTTCTTATTCTTTCTTGCAAAAATCCAAATAATGAAAGTGATTTTTGATGTGGACTAATGTTTGTTTCGTTTACAGGTATTTGTTCTTTATTTTCAGGATCTATTTTCTTCATAATATTAAACATTTCTTGTTCTAGCATTTTCAGTACTACGACAAACTTCTCTTTGCAATCGAGGGTGTAGAACAGTTGCTACTATAGTAACTGATCCTCCTTCATATGAAAATAGATTCCAAAAGTTTGTTGCATAATGTCTTCCCTTCCTCAATCTTTAATTTCAGTAGTGATGCTGTCAGATAATTGTACAGTTCAAAAGTTATTGTGATTGTTAAAAAAATAGTAACATATTTATTACCTACAAGAATTTTCCACTACTGCTTTTTAAGATAAATTTCTCCATTTTATAAAAGCATTTATTCGTAAGATACCACGCGAGGTGTTCGTTTTTAACGTGTTACTGAAATGCCTCCAATACGTGGGTTACGTTCAGTATTAGAAGTATGATGTAATGCTCTATAATTTCATAAAATGGTAAAGAAATACTATCGAACTTCTTTGAATTTGTTAAGAACATTTAAAATTGTCTTCGCACAAGGTATACGCCTGTTGGGATAATTAACTGTTTTAAATAAATTATGTATTTTTCAATAAAATGTATTTAGTTTAAGATTTAAGTATGACTGAAAAATCAGCAATATTTAACAATTGGAAAAATACGTCCAAATACGTCACTGGTGTATAACTGGTTGCCTACTATGCCACCATACATTTATCTCTATGTGTAAAGTGAAAAGAAGAAAAATCATTGCATTATACCTACGTGTAATGATAAAAGAAGAACCCAGTATATATTTTTCTCTATAAATAAAGTGGGTCATAGACGCCTTATGTTTGGTGTGTGAGTTGTCACGTAAATTTAGTGCAGTGGATGCATCGCAAGAAAAATTCTATACCGCTTGCTGTTCCTATGATGTGGCGATAACCTACTAATTATGTAAGTAATTGCTACTTCTGTATTACTAAAACTGCAAAGGGACTGTATTGAGTATTCAAATTTGCCTTCAGCATAAAGGCCGGTTCCTCTTGGCCGGGAATTACCGGCGCCGATTGCGCATTTAAACTTGGACAACGTGATGTTTCCTGGTGAATCTAATCCCTCATCAGGATCTTATCCATAAATTTCCGAGACTTCCTGTAATGACCCTACATTTTATCAACTACCAGTGTACCTCACTTAATAACTCTGAAGGAATTAAATGATTTGGTAATATTGATGGTTTAATGAATGAGCTTAATATGGAACATGTACCTTTCGAGTAGAGTATTTTCATAGATTCGCTAAAATACAGCCTAAAACCAGTCTTGCTTCATAATGATAACAAAAAACCATCTCTTCCTTTAGCTCATTTGGTTACAATGAATGAATGAAGGAAAACTATTATAATTTAGCTACCATATTAAATAAAGTTAAATATGAACAGTATCAGTGGGATATTTGTGGATATTTAAAAGTGATAGACATATTGCTAGGCCTGCAAGGGGGTTTTACACAGTAGTGTTGTTTTTTGTGTATATGTCGAGCAACAAAAGAACATTTTATTAAGAAAAATGGCCACTTAGAATTTTTAAAGCAGGTCTATCAAACATAAAATATGTATCCTTGTTAAGTCAAACAAGGTGTTTTTGCCGCCTCTCCATATTAAGGTTGGACTAATGAAAAGCTTTGTTAAAGCTATGGACAAAGAAGGTAATGGTTCCAAGTACCTAAAAAACATATTTTGTCAGTTAAGTGACACAAAACTAAAAGAAGGCATCTATATCGGACCTTAATTAAGGATTTTCTTTATCAAGCAAAATTAAATGAAAGTATTCGCAGCTTGGAACTATTTTGTAAGTGTAGTGAAGGGATTTTTGAGTAACAAGAAACATGAGAACTATAAACCCTCATAGATGAACTTTTAAAAGCCTATGAACTACTAGAATGTCGTATGTTCTTAAAAATATATTTTTTTGTACTGCATTTAGATTTTTTGGCGATAAATATTGATGCAGTAAGGGATGAACAAGGAGAGAGATTTAACCAGGACATCAGAACAATGGAAACAAGATACCAGAGACGCTGGAATTCATCTATGTTAGGTAAATACTGCTGGCTTTTAAAAAGAGATGATTTTATTGAACACAAGAGAAAAGAGTGAAATATTTTGTCACTGTATGATATTGTGATGAGTCATCCGACGATGTCAGGTATCACACGGTCGAGAACAGTCCAGAAAAATGTCGATACAGAAAGATCAAGAAAATCGAATATATGGGTTTTCTCTTGAATATAAATAGCACTCAGGAGGGATTTAAGCCATTCAACAAATAAATGTCGTCGTGTGATATACAAATAAATACTTGTAAAAATAAATGTTCTTATTAGTTTTAAGCTGTTATTTAGTATATTCTGTTTTTATTGTTAATATAGTGTATGTTTAAATTACCGTTAGTTTTATTTAAGAACCCGAAAATACAAGTACATTAACATATCTTCATGTAATATTTTATATTATGATCCTAAGTAAAATGTCTTTGCATAGATTTACCATGTTTTAAATGTTTATATTAAATAAACATTAGATTGCAAAAAACATGTCTTGTTTTTTTAATAATTGAATTGATTCGGCTTTTACTAGATGAAGATCCGTTTTTAAAATAGAAATAAAACTAATGGATAAAATCTTCACTTATTATGTCGTAATACATCGTAAAAAAGTTTGTAACGTGCTCTGTAGCTGTAAGTACCTGATGAAGCCACTGTGCAGGCAAAACAATTGTCGTTTTACGATTACGTATTAAAAAAGTGAAGATTTTAATGATTAGTTTTATTTATATTTTATTTTTTTTATCTCACCACCAACCTCTGTACAAAAAACTGTACGTGTTATAGTATTTAGGATACCTATTAATTTCGAATTTAGGACCACAAACTACTTTATATACACCTATTTTCATCAAGGTTAATTCAAAAAGTTTGAATTTGACCAGTGATATTGTCGCAAAACCAAAGAATCGTTTAAGTATTAAACTGATGAATTCGATGTAAATGTAAATCAATTGAAATCTAAATGCGAAGAAGAGACACAAATGAATTTCTAATAAATATTATTTAATAAATCAATGTGATATTTAAGGAAAATGTGTACCTACTGCCATTTAAGCACATTAAACAAAATATACAGCTGGGATTTTATTAAAGTTCTTGCACATTAGTGAAATGGGAAACATGCGTAAATAGTATATTTGACTTGTGATATGAATGTAATAAATCGATAACATAAACAATGAGGCTGTTATTCATTGAAATTTAATTTGTTTGGAAATATTTTATTAGTGCAATTTAATGCAGCATTATATACGAGAAATTAATTTTTATTGTTGATCCAATAACACCAAAATGTTAAAAAAATATTTGTATGTATATGTATACATGGACATACAGTACGCATATTTAAGCAAAGGTTACGTCAACGGACGGACACATGTTTGGATCTCCTATTAGAGCTTGTCAGTACACGTGGTAAAGTGTATCTATTGTAAATTGCTACTCCTATGTATAATAACTAGAGTGGACCAATTCGGAGCGAAAGCAGAGGCGTGACTAACGAATTGGTTCCCGCATGTGAAACATTATTAATATCTAGAGATATACTATCACGAACGGTGCTGTTATTATGTTAGATACAAAAAAAATGTAAGACGGTTTTTCTAGATTATGAAACGTCCTCGATGATACGTATAAAAAATAAAATCTAAAATGTATGTAATTAGATGATTAAAAAAAAAACTTACCGTCTTATGCGTTTTCCGTGACTTGAAAATCTGGAGAAGCGCGATGAAATATCGTTAACATAAGGTGCGTCTCCAAAGTTATTTCTCGAAAACGCGTCCGCCGTGAGGAAAATATGTGCTTGTATAAAGAAAACGATCGCTCCACATCTAGTGATGTGATGTTTGCATAATTAAAATAATCTTTGAAACAACTTAACACATCTGTAGACGAACCTTCACAAATTTGTCTAAGTCTGGCAAAATTTAAATCTTTATCTAAAACACTTTCAAACTTACTTGAAATACACTCATTTCTTGCGTCTTCTATCGAACATAGCTGTGCGTGTGTATCTTTCACAACTAGCACTGATTCCTGTAACGATAGCGAAGAATTTTGTAGGTTTTCTAATGCTTGCACTATTCCGAAGTAATTGTTGTGAATAGTTTGTAAATCACTTTTAACCTGACTATTTTGAAATTTTTTCCGACTTTCTTCGATAGCGGCACTATCTTTCGGATTTAATAATAAAACCACTTTTTTTACATCCTCAAAATATTTATGATAGTAAAATGCCGCTCGTAGCCATGTTCCCCATCGTGTCAGAATCGACTGTGGTGGTCGTATGGGGACACAATTCGTGAAATTTCCGAATACGTTTTGGAGATTTCAGGAATACTGCCTTTGTACTCGATATTAACGCATCTACATTTGGGTAATATTTACGGATCCGTTCTGCTACAAGATGTAGGGCATGGATTTTACATGTAATATGTAAAAAGTTACCACACTGTTCCTTAAGAGACCGACCTACAGAAAGCATGGTTGCGGCACCATCTGTCACAAACATTAGGATTTGATCTCTGGAAATTTCAAATTTTTCCAATGTACTTAACACCACTTTTGAAATTACCCGCGCAGTACATTCTTCTATTTGTCTGCTAGCTAATAAAATTGAGGATGGCGATTGATTTGGTTCCATTTTACGCACCATAACATTAAGTACAGATCTTTTTTTGGTATCAGTTGTTTCATACACACTCAACCACACTTTATTATTTTTCAGATCAGCTTTAATTTTCTTTTCTAAATGTACACGAACAGATTTTAAATAACGTCGTAAGTGGGTGCAGCTCGGTAATTCTACATTGCCATATTTTTCAAGAAATTAAATAAACGAATCATTGCGTAACAAAGTAAACGGCAAATTACACACAACCATCATTGTACACAAATCAATAAGAACACTTCGGTATTTTGTATCGGCACCAGTGTCTCTATCTTTATGTCTTGCGCTATGCACGTGGCGTTGCAAATTTGATTTTGTTAAATGGTTTATATATATATTGCACACTAAACATTTTACATTTACCCCATTGTAAGATAAACTAGGATGGTTCTCAATAAACCTATTGACTAACTTTGATGATAGCGGTTTTTTTACTGTACGCTCCTTCAACATCATTAAATACACAGAATACACTTTCCTGCTGCTATTATACGTGTACACACGATGACCGTGAACAACATACTAAGTAATCGTATGTGCGATGGGGCACGCGGGAACCAATTCGTTAGTCATGCCTCTGCTTTCGCTCCGGATTGGTCCACTCTAATAATAACTAAAGGCCGGACTATATGCAAAAAAAACTGAAAATATGCGCATAAATATGCAGATGTTTTAGCCTAATTATGCACTTCCTTACGAAAAATATGCAGGTAAAAAAATACGAGGAATGTTAGAAAATGGAATACTGTAGAAAAAAATATTCTATTATGTTTACTACAAGTTTATTTAGAACATTTTACAACATAATTAACTCTGAAAACAATTTACAATCACATATTTCTCAAAGTTTTCAACAGAAAAATTGTGACGCTTATCTGAAAACATGTATTTATATATTGAAAAGGTTCGTTCTACGTCGGCCCTTGTTATAGGAGCATATTTCAAATTAGAAATATCATCTATTGTCAACTCAATATTTTCTACTGAATCACCACACAAGATTTTAGCAATGTCCTTTAGCTTTTTAAAACCCTCATTTTTTACTACTTCACTTAAAAATTTTTCATACACGGACTGTCCTACTCCTCCTTTAACATCAAAACATGGCTTTTCAAATTTGTTTATTATTTCAAGGCTCTCGATTAGCGACATAAATTGTTTTTCCAACTGCAATATAGAAGTGGAAATAAAACTGTAATTGGCTTTAATAAACGCCAACTGTTGAGGTATTTCTTTACTCGAATACACCTTTTGGGCGTCTATCACAGATTGTACATCCCTATCAAGATCCATAATAATTTTCTTTATTCGTTGATAATGATTTGCATGAAAAATAGCAGCCTCCAACCAAGTTCCCCATAGTGTGATTACTGGTTGAGGAGGAAGCGGAACATCGGGTAGATGTTGTTTGTAAAACTGAACTTGTAATGGGGCCTTTAAAAATACTTTCTTAACACTACTAATTAAAGTATTTACTAAGGGAAAATGGTTTCTGTCTTCTTCTGCAACACGATTTAGTCCGTGCGCCAAGCAAGTTGTGTGAATTAAATTTGGGTAAAAGATTTTCAAGTTGAAAGCTGCCTTTACTATGTATGGTGCAGCATCTGTCAAAAACAAGAGAATTTACTCTGTTGGAATCGATTTCGATAGGAAGAAAGTTGCCAGTTCTTCATGTACAAACCTTGTTATTGTCAAATTATTTGCCTTTTCCTACTGTTTGGATGAAATTAAATAAGATTTTGCTGGAACCGATACGTTAAAGATACCAATCATTAAATGAACTATGTCGGCTTTGCTGGAACCGATACGTTAAAGATACCAATCATTAAATGAACTATATCGGCCCACACTATCAGTAGTTTCATCTACGCATATATAAAGATAATTGTTTGCAACAACCTTCTTAATGCTATTCAATGTTTCTGCATAGATACAGCGAATATAATTTTTTCTTAACGCGCTTTCATCGGGAAAGTTATATTTGCTGATGTACTTTTGCAAAAATAACTTGATTTAAATTGTTTAATTTATGTAGTGAAATATCTGCCGACACAAACATTTGACACAAATCTTCATTAAATTGTTCTTGTTCGGATTTTTTGGAAGTTGACAGCAAACATTGCGGTAATGTTTGCTAACTCTTCTTCGCCAATTTCATCTTTGTTAGTTTTGCAGCATGAGATGGAGTTTTCATATGTTTGTCGATTTGAAACTTTCTCACACTTGTAATTTGCAAAAAAATATCACATCATCGGTTGTTTTCTTATAAAATACATGTTTGTAAAAGAAAAAGTAATAATTAAAAACTTAATTAATTAATTAATAAAAGGCAATAAACTTAAAATTTTACTCACAACCTTGCAGCATGCTACGCAAAACACTTTTTCTCCATCCATACGCAATTCTGAATAAGGTGCAATCCATCCAGGCACAGTCGCTATTTTCGGCATTTTGTTATTATATATCACAACTCACAAGTTTACACTTCGAAAAGCCAACGTAAAATGACATTTAAAATAAAATTACTTTCGAATATGGGAATAAATTTCTCCGAATGGCAAAGAAACACATATACTCCTAATTTTCTGGTAAAATGTATTTTTGTCTTTATTTAGAAGTTTTAAGGTATTAGTTTTTCCTGGAATTTTGTCTCGGCCTGGATGTATGACAAGAGTATTAGTCAATTCTTGGAGACGCTTATCGGAAAAGTAACGGGAAGAAGCTTAATAAAATACAATTTTTAATTTAAAGAGGGCTGTTTAATTTTTGTTTGTTTGTTATACCCACGACATATTTTTAGTATTGCCTATAATAAATTTCATTTAGTAAATAAATAAAACTCGGATACTTAAAATATGCAAAAATGCTGAATTACTACAAAATATGCAAATATGCAAATTTATGCACACTGCATATAATCCGGTCTCTAATAATAACATAATCTTGCACGCCAAATGTCAAGAAAAGACGTCTCGAGACATCTGACGGCCAAGAGAGGCACACCAGCAAGCGCTTTCCTAGGAGTGGCCAAGTTGTGGGAAACATTACATTTGATGTTATTAACATCGATCTTTTTCGCGGTTGATTGTTAATGCATAACCAATTTCCCTCCGTTATTTATATTAACAAAGATTAGAAATAACAAAGAACAAAATTCTGTGGAACTGAGAAGATAACAAAAATGAAAATTTGATATGATCGAAAAATTAAATGTTTACACAGAGATTTAAAATTTTATGTACAATTAGCAAGCAGATACTACTATACCTTATATGCAAATAGAGTTTCGTTTATTCCCTCTTTCTTTATAAACACCTCATTTTTAGTACTATTGCCAAGAGTTATTTTATAACAAGGATAGGTCTCCGGATTGTAACCTTCACAAAGTAGGATGTCGACCGAATTTCCGGATCGTATAGATATTCCTAGAT
Organism: Melolontha melolontha; assembly: GCA_935421215.2. NCBI lineage: Eukaryota > Metazoa > Arthropoda > Insecta > Coleoptera > Scarabaeidae > Melolontha > Melolontha melolontha. The sequence continues at coordinate 112,457,406 of OW285236.1, read as the reverse complement.
TTGAATTATTAGGTATTTCGAATCGATTTTCACTTATCTTTGTCTTATTTGTAGTTAAGTACGTTTTAAAACCTAAATTAAAATCAGTTAAAATTAAAAAAATTAAAAATAATATTTTAATTACCTTCCCAACGTGTATCGGATATCGGTAAATAATTTTTAGATGAATGAATTGGAATAATCCAGTTTTCTAAATTCCAAATCTTGTTACATTCTTCATCTTCTTCAAAAGTGCAATCGAATACTGATGGTTCTGAAGGTAAATATGACGAAACTAAAAGAATAAAGAAAAGAGATTAATACACCACTTTTATTTTCAGCAACTTATTTATTAATATTAAGCACAATACAAAACAATTTTGTTTCGTCATAAAACGAAATTTATTATATTGTATACCTATATGTTAGATATAGGTAAATCTAGGATAAGAATTCAACTATAACATATCCAATTTTATAAATATTCAACGTTTATTTCCATGTTTAAGCCACTGTATAACATAATTTTATTATCATATTCAAATTGTAAAACTTTCTCTAGATTCTAAGGAACAACATCTTTTATATTTGCAAATTTATTACTTTAGGATTTAGAACTTGTTTTATTACCTAGGGTTATCAGTGAACAAATTCAATAGACAATGTTTAATCGGACCCTCTTTTGTTAGGCTCATGCTTCCTAAATATGTATAATAAATTCCGTTACCAAACAATAGAATTTATCCAGAACTACATACTTAGATTTACAATACCAACTAATATTTAATTAGTAATGATATTTTTTTATTTATTAGTAAGATTAGATTTTTAAGACCCCATCGTAAACCTTGGTATTGTTGCCCGTAGATACGGTTTCGACGCATTGATCATCAAAAAAGTTTCCCCGTTATACCGTCAATCAATACAATGTACAACCAATATGCGCATTTAATTATGTAATAGTTTGTAGGGGTTGTAGGGGTTGTAGTGGTGTATTTTACCTACTTGTAACACAGTACACAACAGTATCAACCGTCTTACACTAACAACAACTCACATTACATTAACATCAAAAGACATCCAGTCTCATGTCAAGACTATCAAACAGTCTTACACTAGCAACAAGAGACTGAACAGCATCATTTTAACAACAATATAACAGTATCACATTAAACAGTAAAGAAAGTGCTTCATTTGTGAGATTTACTTTAATAAATTAGCTTTAAGTGTTTTTTGGTTAAATAAATAAAATACTCAGAAAACACACCTAAGTTTCAATAACTGCCACCAAATAACGCCTCGAGAGCGGTGGGTTAGACACAAATTTATACTAAAATTTTAGTTTCATAAAAACGAGAACATTTTTTAGTAATGTCGAAAATATTAAAAAATAGGATGTGCAGAAAACAACTTATATTGCATTGCGTTCTTACTATGAAATCACATATAGCGTATGAAAATTGCCATCGAGGCATGTAGACATGTGTTTCGCACTACTGTGGACTCATCAGTGTGTGATGTGGGATAAACAAATTTCATAACACACTACCTTTTCGTATATAGTCAAGGCAAAAATATGGAAAAGCAGTATGGAAAAAATTCAGCGCCACCTATTAGCTAATGTTAATATCGCGAATGTCAATCCAAGCAGTGCCATTCCCATGACAATCGTTGGAACACCTGGCAAGTGGTTGGTATCGGACGAGCACAGTCGTAAGAGAGAACTTGAATTAATGTGTTCTCACTATAAGGTGAAAAACTCGAAAAACGTAGATGACAAAAACAATATAAAACAAACTAGAGTGAGGGAAATCTTGAAAACGAGGACATTTTTCAATAGTATCAAAAATATTAAATAACTAATTGATTGAGGAGATACGTGTTTAAACTTTGTTAGAATAAATAATAACACAACGTTTAAGGTGATGATAAATACATAGGTTCATTCGGGTAACATCGCATCGTATTCGCCCGTATATATATATTTTGTCAATCGCCGCCGGACAACGTTGGGCACACTTCACTCGTTTAAAGCAATAAATTATTACTGTTAAAACTCAAAACGCACCGAAACCTATACCGTGTGTAAACGAGGTAAGAAAACGACACTGTTGTGCAAGACGCGTCCCCGCCGCTTTACTTCTCCGATATGTTTATTGAATGTATAGTGTAGCATTTGATTGGATAAGCATAGGTCCGCATAAGGGTAGGTCAGATGTAGGTGTGGTATACACATACGTATGATTGAATAAGCAATGATACGTCAGGAGTAGGTGTGGTATTTCAGAGATGAGAGGTCTTGCACCGCAGATAATAATGATAAAAATGCACAAACGTTATACAATAAAAAAATATTCAGAGAAAACAAAACAAACGCACAATTCTACCAAAATGAAAGAAAAATCTGTGTATTTATAAATAGCACAAACTTGTGATTGCATACATAATTAAATTCCGGTCATGTACAAACGCTACAATCAAGGAAAATATAAACAAATGAAAAAAAAATTAAAACTATGCTAACGTAGCTAAATAAAATGCTGTATGTATTTGAAGAGAAAATTAAAAATATTCTGAGAAAACGGACGCAAAATTCCTTCCATCAAAGAAAAGAAAAAATTCTGTGTACCTATTAGTAAATTGCATAAACCTGTAATATGGATGCCAGGTGAAAAAGTACTGATGTGCAACCGCTACATTTAAAAAAATAAAAAGGTTGCTAACGTAACAAAATAAAAAGGCAATTCTATGGTATGATAAAGAATAAACATATGAGTTAAGTAATTTTTTTCTGGTTGTGTATACTTTGCCATTACAATCGATGTTCTACGTATAATTACTCTGCACATCTATCGTCAACGTATCTGATGACATTGGGCACAAACACGCTAAGCGCCTGGTGCTGTAACCGTCCCTTCTCTCTCATCTAGTATACTGGTGGGGTATTGTTTACTTCCCCGCCGTACTCTCACCCCAGTTCCATACGGTATAAATATAGTGTATAGCTTGTAGGGATAGCGGAGAGAGGGGACGCCAGCATACACACATGTTGTAACGTCAACCGATATACACGCGCACACAGTATACGCGCTGCAGAGAGAGGGGAGCGCCAGCGGTATGGCGAAGAGAGGGAGTGCTGACTGAGCGGTCGTCTCGGGATGGCATTCAAGAGCCGAGTTTATCCCCGCGGCGCGCCATTAGATGTTTCACATGAAAAAACAGAACTAAATAATAAATATACAAAGCGATTTTAAAATATCAGGAGTTTACCGAGGTCTCTCTCTAGATGTTGTCGATTCAACAAACAAATAGGCATTTATGTGTTCAAGTTCACCAAAAAATCTCTTCACATTTCAGTAATGTAATGCGTTTTTGTATGAAATGTTTAATAAACATGTATTTATTCACTTCCTAGATACAAATTTTCTTATGCATCAGCTGTTCTGTTGCTATTTATAAATAGGTCAATGGCCTGATCTTTGTAATATCCCGAAAAAATACAATATCGAGTTTCTTTAAAAATTTTAAACGGAATAACAGCTTTTTGGTGATATGGAATTTGTAATTTAGTTGTTTTAATATTAAATTTACAACGAGAAATAAGAAATTACATTTGTAATTTTAATTGAATGTTCATATTTCTTGTCTGTTCTGTTTGCCTCCTTTTTTTAATGACAACTTCTTTGCCGTAAGTTGTGAAACAGGTGGAATGTTTAATATGGCTACCTACCATTTGCGTAAATACAAGCTTCTAAGCGATCGGTAAACTTTCGAAGTACGCGATTTAATACGGCTCGGTCTTCACAGATATGGGCTGCAGCTAATAATACGTTGCCAAATATCGTCTTCGTTGACAATATCAGCGCCGTTACAACTTGGATGCAATGACCGCGATCTTTCAATCTGCACACGGTTTGTAAAATTAAATAATTTGATGGACATTTTCGGTTCGGAAACCGCCCTTCATAAATACGTCTACTAGCTCTAACATTTCCACCTGTTTCACCGTTTTACCCATACGTATGGCCACACTGGTTCCAAAACAATAATATAACAAATCAGTAATACATATTTAACGCTTGCCTATCAAGCAGTTCATACATGTACCATTCAGAAATTGTATGTTAGAACAATCTATATTCTCTCATATAACCTTAATAACATTAAGTATTGTATCGTTTATTATTTTTTTGCCGATGTAACACTGGATAATAATAAATGCATGTCTTCCTACAAAAGTTATTGCTACATTTGAATACATTCCTACGAATATTTAAACGAGAAGTTAGACACTGGCATCTAAAGTGACCTTACTATGAGTATGCATGTATATGTAAAGAGAACCTTCCCGTCTATTACAGTGTAGTAAATAAAATAATTTCATATCCATATAATAACTAATCAGTAATAACAATAACAAATCTACATATTCATATTTTTTCCTTCGTTGATATAACAAATTTCTTTTAAAGTGTAAGACAATATTTGACTTAATAATCTATACTCTATTTTCAAAGTAGAGAGACGAATTTCTGAACAGACCACTTTGACAGTGAAATCTCATTGGTTGAAAGCAATTTGGCCTTGCTTTCAACCAATGAGATTTCACTGTCAAAGTGGTCTGTTCAGAAATTCGTCTCTCTACTTTAAAAATAGAGTATAGTATACTAATGTAATACCACAGACTATACATACTAGACCAGCAATTAGTATTCAAAATTTATTCCGATTATTCATCTTTCTTCAGCAACTAGAAATAGATATCCTCTTCCATATTCGTCATATTTTTGAAAAGTGAGGTGCAATGGCGCTCCTCAGTCACACAGAACGCATGCGTAGTAGGTATTTATTTATATATTTTGGATATTGTTATCGTAAATACGTGAATATCTGCTTGAACGATTTTTTTATTTTATGTGTTTGTAGTTTTAATTTTTGCGAATCCATTGACAATTGTATACGGGGTTGGGCAAAAGTAACGCATCAGTCGAATAATTCCGTAAATATAAACTTTAGAACAAAACTAATAAATAAAACACACATAAGATGTTTTAGATGTACACTTTATTAATAAAATAACGACCGCTGTTTCGCTAACACAGTAGCTTCTTCAAATTCAACTTAAGACTAAAGATACATACAAGATACAGCGTTAATCAGGTAGTTGACCCAAGTTAAAATTCTAGGAACTATTACATTTATATTTTGCTTTTTAAAAACTATACAATGTGCTACTTGTGTGAGGTTTAAGTATAAAAATATAGTATAAGCAACTAAGAAATAATATATCAATGGGTGAACAGATTTAACAGTGGGGATGAATTCAAGTCTAATTTATCGTTTAGTAACATTTCTGAGTTTTTAAGTTTATTAATTTCTAAAGATTCTAAACAGTTTAGTTTTCTACCTTTACTTTCTACATGTATGGTGTCGAATTGTAAATTAAATTCGTGCTCATTCTCTATTAAATGATTAGAGTAGGTAGAGTCAGTTTTCTTATTGATATATTATTATATCAATATTATATCAATAAGAAAACTGACTCTACCTACTCTAATCATTTAATAGAGAATGAGCACGAATTTAATTTACAATTCGACACCATACATGTAGAAAGTAAAGGTAGAAAACTAAACTGTTTAGAATCTTTAGAAATTAATAAACTTAAAAACTCAGAAATGTTACTAAACGATAAATTAGACTTGAATTCATCCCCACTGTTAAATCTGTTCACCCATTGATATATTATTTCTTAGTTGCTTATACTATATTTTTATACTTAAACCTCACACAAGTAGCACATTGTATAGTTTTTAAAAAGCAAAATATAAATGTAATAGTTCCTAGAATTTTAACTTGGGTCAACTACCTGATTAACGCTGTATCTTGTATGTATCTTTAGTCTTAAGTTGAATTTGAAGAAGCTACTGTGTTAGCGAAACAGCTGTCGTTATTTTATTAATAAAGTGTAAATCTAAAACATCTTATGTGTGTTTTATTTATTAGTGATATGGATTTACATCAAGCAAAGGTCGAAACAATTAAAGAATTTAGAACAAAATTTTGTTAACAAAAGTTTTTTGACAAGTTATTTTGTATTGGCTTCAATCATTTGTTTTTTTTCATGATGATTACATATGACAGCCAAAAAATGTTTTATTTGTTTAAATGGAAATAATATTATTTTTTAGACAATTCGGAATCTTTATTAAGTTCTGAATATGAATGCGTACTATTTTCATGTGGTTAGATACTAAAAATATTGAGAAAAAAATAAAATTTAATAAAAGTAAAGAAACTACAAAATTAAATTAAATGCTCAGAGTGACGTCCTTTTACGACCTGACAGAGTCCTAAACGTTCCCAAAAATGACGAATTGTATTTTATAAACTATTAGGTGGTATGGCTTGTATCTCACGAGTAATTTTTGCTCTCAAATCCTCTAGGCTTCTAGGTTTCTCCTTGTATACTTGCGACTTCAAGTGTCCCCAAAGAAAGAAATCCAATGGATTTAAATCGGGAGAGCTAGCGCACCAATCAATAAAACCCCGACGTCCAATCCAACGACCGGGAAAAATTGTGTCTAAATACTGTCGAACATTAATAGAATAATGTGGTGGTGCTCCATCTTGTTGAAACCATAGATTACGGTTTGGCATGCTTGGTTGATTGTCGTTAGGAAATAAAATCAACAGATCTGGTACAATATGGTTACGCAATAAGTGTAAGTAACCATAACCATTTAGGTTGTGTTCCAAGAAGTACGGACCTATGATTCGTTGCCCAACAATGCCAGCCTACACATTAAGTTTGTGACGATGCTGTGTATGATTTTCTCGCATCCAATGTGGATTTTCAGTAACCCAATAACGGCAGTTATGCCTATTTACAAATCCATTTAGACAAAATGTGGCTTCGTCAGAAAATACGATGTTGTTTAAAAAATTTGGATCGTTATTGGACAATTCCATTAATGTTTCACAAAACTGTAATCTTCTGCCCGGGTCATCTTCGTTAAGTTCGTGCAGTAAGTGTATCTTATAGGGCTTGTATTTGTTCGCTTTTAATATTCGTCTAATAGATCTGCTACTCATATCATTTTATAATCCTAGTTGAGTGGTTGACGTAGTGGGATTTTCCGTTACAGCAAGTAAAACATGAAGAGATCGGTCTTCATTAGTGATTTCTTTTGGTCGGTCAGCTTTAGGTATATCTCTAACATCGCCCGTTTCTCTAAATTTAGTAACCAATCTCGAAACTGTTGATTGAGCTATAGGATCTCGATCCAAATAAACATTATTGAATACAGTGCAAACTTCGTGATGTGAACGTTGCCTGTCACCATATCCGACCATCATAAGAATTTCTATTCTTTCTTTAGTAGTTAATTTGACAATTTTCACACAAAACACGTATTAAAAAAAGCAAGTTTTACGATGGAAACTATTTTATTGTGAAACGTTAATAATTCAATGACAGTCAAAAAATCTACAATTTCCAAAGCAATCTACAAAACACTGCACTAGTCCAAATGTACGTTTATTAAATTTAATTTTTTTCTTAATATTTTTATTATCTAACCCCATAAAAAAATTACATGTTCATATTCAGAAATTAATAAAGATTCCGAATTTTCTAAAAGAAAATATTATTTCCATTAAAAAAAAAATTTTTTTGGCTGTCATATGTAATCATCATGAAAAAAAAACGCAAATTATTGAAGCCAATACAAAATAACTTGTCAAAAAACTTTTGTTGACAACATTTTGTTCTAAAGTTTATATTTACGGAATTATTAGACTGATGCGTTACTTCTGCCCAACCCCGTATATTAATTTAGTGTAGTAATTAGTATATTGTGGCATAATATAACACATATATTTTGTTACAAGTTTTTCTTTTGTTTTTTTTCAGGTACTTTTTTTTACTTTTTGTTTTGGGTCACAGATATTTTTGTAGATATTATGTTTTGTTTCTACAAATTAAATACATATCAAAAGCATTGTGAAGGTAATTTTTTTTATTTTAGTAATAATTTGAAGTACCTTTTTTTGTGAATCCAAGTGTCAATTGTAATGCGTTTGATTATTATTGACTCCATTATATACTTTAAACAATAACTTATAATTGTGAATAATCATTTATAAGGTCTGCACAAGTTTACATTGCAATTAGTATTAGTAGACTGCGGAAACGACGCTATCCCGTATCGGGTGTGATTCATTGGTGCCGACAATGTGCAATCGATCAACTTAACATGTATATATGAATATTATAACGCGATGGTATTGATAAAAGTTGTCTGTTTGTATGTCTTTTAATACAAACAGACGGAGTTGTGAAATATATTTCGCCAGAGTCGTAATAAAGGTGATGAAATAATGTATATACGGAAATTTATTTTTACGAAAATAAATATAAATGAATTTAAATTAACTTGAATTGAAATTAATTCCAGATATACGGGGTGTTTCAAATTCGACTCTCACCATTGGGATCTCGGTAACGGTAAGAGATACAGGGTGGCTTAAATTAGGGTAAATTTGCGTATCGGCGAGTCCAATAAAAATTAGTTATCTTGTTAGTTTAAAAATTAAAGTTATCTTGGCTACTTCCGGAAATATGGCGGAAAAACTGAATATTCTGGTTTTCGTTTTTATTTTTGTACGACTTTATTTCAAAAGTTAGCCAAAATATATAAATACGTCCTAATTGGAACTTTTCATCTTTTGGCCAGGTCAAAAATCCCTTACGACGTTTCGTTTTTCTCAAACCATCATCAACTTTATTTTTTCTTATAAGAGCCATATTGGATTTTTGCAGTTATGAATAGCCCGTTTCATTACTTTTTAATGATGTATCACAAGTTACGCTTGTATTTCCCCAAATCCAAAATATTGAAGAAAAACTTTTATACCAAAGTAAGCTTTGATTTTTTTCAATTTGTCACATGTAAATGACATTTTGATACATTGTGAATCTCTGTGTCGTTAAAAATGGAGACATCGGCAATGTATTTGAACATGTAAAAATATGGAGACAGAATGGATGAGGAAACTAAGGACAATTTAGTCAATGAGGTAAAATTAACGTTAAATTATCGTATAATTTTCAATAAAAGTAGATAGATGAGAGGAGAGACCTCAAAATACATTGAAAAAACTAACCATAATAATAATGACTAAATAAAAATAATAATTACAACAGATGCTCAAAATGTCCTCCGTGATTCTCCAAGCAGAACTCTACTCTTCTCTCTATGTTGTGCACTGCGCGATGTATTTCCCGTCTCCGTAATCTACCAAACTCCCTAATGATGTTGATTCGGAGCTCCTCGATATTTTGGTACTCACCCCGCCCGTAAATTCTATTTTTAAGTGTACCCCATAAAAATGTGTCGGGGACACTAAGATCTGGAGACCTGGCTGGCCATCTTACTGGTCCATTATTCCCGATCCATCTGTCACCAAACCTTTCGGTAAGATAATCAGATACCAGTCTTGAGTTGAGGTGGAGCACCATCGTGTTGAAACCAGATGCTGTTGTAGTGGATCAAAGGTAAGTTATCTAAATAGTCTTCGAGGGTTGTCGCCAAAAACTGATGTTTCTCCATTCAGAGTGCCGTTAAAGAAATGAGGACCCAAAATTTTGTCTTTATAAATACCTGCCCACACGTTAAGACTGAATCGAACTTGCGGCCGAATTTCTCGAAATTGCCTAGGGTTGTTTACGCTCCAGATGTGTTCATTGTTCCGACTGAATATTCCACAATTCGTAAAAGTGCTTTCATCTGTCCAAACCACATTTTCTAGGAAAGCTGGAAAATCGGGTCTCCTTTGTACCCAACCACAAAATTGTAATCGCCTTTCGGAATCACCTGGATGTAATTTTTGTGATATGTGAATTTTGTAGCATTTGAAACCACTTTTTTTAGGTGTCTCCAAGCACTCGTATGAGAAGAAGCATCTACATCGGAGGAAACTTGGCGTGTGGATTTGCCCGGGTTCATATTTATCTGCAAAATATCTACTTTTATTGAAAAGTATACGATAATTTAACGTCAATTTTACCTCATTGACTAAATTGTCCTTAGTTTCCTCATCCATTCTGTCTCCATATTTTTGTCTTGGTTTTTAAACGAACCAAACTCAGCGAGATTTCTATCCAATAATTTAAACAAAGTTCGATGAGGTTGTCGTCTTTCGGGATACATGTTCAAATACATTGCCGATGTCTTGACACCGTTTCTATCGTTTTTGTAATAAATTTTCACCATATCTCGTTTTTCTTCATTGGTAAACTCCATTTTGAACTACACAGAGATTCACAATGTATCAAAATGCCATTTACATGTGACAGATTGAAAAAAATCAAAGCTTACTTTGGTATAAAAGTTTTTGTTCAATATTTTGGATTTGAGGAAATACAAGCGTAACTTGTGATACATCATTAAAAAAGTAATAAAACGGGCTATTCATAACTGCAAAACCCCAATATGGCGCCTATAAGAAAAAATAAAGTTGATGATGGTTTGAGAAAAACGAAACGTCGTAAGGGATTTTTGACCTGGCCAAAGGATGAAGTCCAAAAAATTCCAATGAGGATCTATTTATAGATTTTGGCTAACTTTTGAAATAAAGTCGTACAAAAATAAAAACGAAAACCGGAATATTCAGTTATTCCGCCATATTTCCGGAAGTAGCCAAGATAACTTTAATTTTAAAACGTAAAATTATTGGACTCACCGATACGCAACTTTGCCCTAATTTAAGCCACCCTGTATCTCTTACCGTTACCGAGATCCCAATGGTGAGAGTCGAATTTGAAACACCCGGTATATATACAAAATGCATTTACTTTATATAGTGAAAAAATTAAAAATATTGAAAAAGTATAAACTTGAAATTAATTATATCACCTATAATTAAAGTGAATGCTTAGTCACAAGACAGTAAACATTTTTTATTCACATTACTTATTACAATATATTCTAAACTTTATTCTGTAAAGTGCGTTCTTTTATTAGACAGTATGTCTTTAAATATAGAAAAACTTCGCTCTACATCAGAGCTAGTGAGTGGCGCATAGAGATAATAATCTTTAAATTTCATATATTTAGCGATTTACATATTTTGAACATTACATTAAAATCAGGGCTACGAGCGAACATTGCATCTTATTATTTAAGTGAAATCGACTCTCTGTCTCTGCGACTGCATGACTCATTAGAGGATAGCGTCTGTTCCGCAGTCTAGTGATTAGTTATGCTTCTATGTATTTGAAGAATACGTAAGTAAGTATGAAGGAATGATAAAGAATTGCTAGCAAGACCACATAAGGTGAATTTATTTCTTTTTAATATATACATATATATATATATATATATATATATATATATATATATATATATATATATAAATATATATAATAAATGCATAAACATAAGTATGTCTGTATAAATATAATATATATAGAATACATGTAGCGTGTGACAATAAAAATATTGCATACAAGTTGTTGTAACCTACAGTTATTATTACATTTTATTATATATATTATATTATATATATTATTATATATTATACATATATATATATATATATATGTTACTCTTGATGTTCTCGCGGACGTATGATGAAGGTGTAGTTTCTCGGGTTCTTGGCCGCGTGTGAGTTTTGTCCTGAGAAGGATTATTTAGTTTCAACGAGATCGCACTCGTCATCTTCAGGAGCTAGTCGGCCTGTCGCTGGTTAGAGCCGGAGATCGTCTGATGTGCGCCTAGCACTACCTCTTGTTATATGCTGCTGTGTCGGGAGGGGGCGTCCCACTATTGACGTCATGCGTGCGCGGCTTCGTGTAATTGGTCCGAGTGCCTGTAAGTTCCCTGGTCGGTCCGTGTGTCTGTGTAGGGGTTGCGATCTGTCGGGATTTGGTTGTTTTTATCTGTCGGTGAGCTAGGAGCGGTTTCCATGTATGCGGCAAGCGCTGGCCGTCCTCACGTTTATTTAAGCACTTAGGGCGCTTTTCTATTTCTATCGCTTCTCTTGTAATTCTCGTCGTTAGGTTTTCACTTTTGGCTAGGATCTTCGTGTTTTCAAAGTCGATAGAGTGCCCTGTCAGAAGTTTATGTTGTGCTAACGATGACGTTACTTCTTTCTTGACGACCGCGTTTCGGTGTTCTTCTCTTCTCACGCTAACTCGCCTGTTTGTCTGCCTCATATATGATTGATCACACACTGAACATGGTATTTCGTAAACGCCCTGATCTTCTAGAGGAATTCTGTCTTTTGCATTACCTATTTCATCAGCTACTTTTCTGTGGGTTGTGAAAACGATGTCGATGTTGTGTCTTCTTAATAATCTACTGATTTTGTCTGTAGTTCCCTTTATATATGGAAGGAAAGCTCTGGACGCGAACTCTTGTTTTTCTGTTTTTCTGTTTTTCTGTTTTTCTGTTTTTCTGTTTTTCTGTTTTTCTGTTTTTCTGTTTTTCTGTTTTTCTGTTTTTCTGTTTTTCTGTTTTTCTGTTTTTCTGTTTTTCTGTTTTTCTGTTTTTCTGTTTTTCTGTTTTTCTGTTTTTCTGTTTTTCTGTTTTTCTGTTTTTCTGTTTTTCTGTTTTTCTGTTTTTCTGTTTTTCTGTTGACGTTAATTCTGGCTTTATTTATTGTTTTTGATGAATAGCCGTGCGTGATGAGGGCGTTTCTTATTTTCCTTCTTTCTTCGTGTATGTGTTCCTTGTCTGTTAGTCTCTCAGATCGCAAAACTAGTGTTTTTACAACGGAATTTAGTTGTGCCGGGTGATGGTGTGATTGTGCTTTTAAATATCTATTTGTGTGTGTAGGTTTTCGATATACCGTGTGTCCCAGTAGTCCGTTCTCGTTCTTGATTGCCAACACGTCAAGGAAATGGAGTTTCCCTTGTTCTTCTACCTCCATTGTGAAACGTATGTTTGGATGTTCGGCATTCAGGTGGTGTAGAAAAATATCCAGCTTCTCTCTGCCATGTGTCCAAATGACGAATGTATCGTCGACATAACGTAGACACAAATTGGGCTTGTCCGCGCAGTTGTATAATGCCTTTGTTTCGAAGTTCTCCATGAATATGTTGGCAATAATCGGTGACAGAGGAGATCCCATCGGTGCGCCCTTCACTTGTCGGTATTTTTGGCTATTGTAGGTGAAATAAGTGTTTGCCATGCAGTGTTCTATTAGATTAATCATGTCCTTTGGTACTTGGTATTTATTTTCTAATATGGAAATGGTTTCTGCGATCGGCACTTGCGTGAATAACGATGTTACGTCGAAACTGACTAGCAGATCCGTTGGTTGTATGCGTACTTCTTTTATTAACCCTATGAAGTGGTCCGCATTCTTCACATAGGATGCCATTTGTTCGGCGTGTACCTGGAGTTGCTGTGCCAAGTATCGTGCTAGGGCTTGCGTTGGAGATCCGATAGAACTTACTATTAGCCTGAGCGGTATATCGGTCTTGTGTATTTTTGGTAGTCCGTAGAGTTTCGGACACCGGGACGATTTTTCTCGGGGGATGATCCGTTTCTTTGTCTCTTAACTCAGTGTTGTCGCGTTTATTTTAGTGTTCGTGGTCTTTTCTAGATGCGTAGTCGGGTCCGTATTGATTGTTTTATATGAGGGGTCGTCTAAAAGTGCAATAATTTTTCTGTCCTAGTCGATTTTGTCTAAAACGACGGTGGCATTTCCCTTGTCAGCGGGTAGAACGATGATGTTATTGCCTTTTTGAATATCTTTTAGAGCTAGATATTCTTCCCTTGTTATATTGCTCTGGGGTGGTTTGGCCTTTCTGATAATAGAAGCTACTTCCTGTCGTATTGTTTCTGCGTTGTTCTGTTCGACTTTTTGTAGAGCTGATTCTACACCGCAGATGTTTTCTACTGGAACGTGTTTCGGTGTTATTGCGAAGTTGAAACCCTTCTCGAGGACATTGATAGCCGCTTCGTTGAGTGTCTTCTGTGATAGGTTGTGTACTGTTCTTGTTGTGTTCCTGTCGTATCTCGCATTAGGGTGTTGTGTCTTTTTTAGTCCCACAAATTTACGTTTCTGTTTGTTCGTTCGTATTTCAGAATCGGTTTCTGCTCGGAATGTGGAAAGACTGTCTATTTTCTCCCACAGTAGCGTGTGTAACTGTTTAGTCAATTGTAACTGAGTGTCGAGTAAAAGTTTGTCGGAGTCGTTTAGTTTTCGTCGGTTCTCGTGTATCAGTTCTCGTAATAATGCTCTGCTCGCTCGTCTTAATACGTTCGTTGTTTTTGTCGTCTTGGTGTGAAACGATAATCTGCAGCAGTTAGATGTAAGTCCTTCGTCTCGGCAACGGCGTGAAGGCTAGGTCGCACAGCAGGTGCGCTTTCTTGCTGCGTAGCTTCTCGAATTTCTTCGATAGTTGGTGAACTTCCTCCCCGTAGAGGTAAAAGATGTTACTCTTGATGTTCTCGCGGACGTATGATGAAGGTGTAGTTTCTCGGGTTCTTGGCCGCGTGTGAGTTTTGTCCTGAAAAGGACTAATTACTCTAACGTTTCAACGAGATCGCACTCGTCATCCTCAGGAGCTAGTCGGTCTGTCGCTGGTTAGAGCTGGAGATCGTCTGATGTGCGCCTAGCACTACCTCTTCTTATATGCTGCTGTGTCGGGAGGGGGTGTCCTACTATTGACGTCATGCGTGCGCGGCTTCGTGTAATTGGTCCGAGTGCCTGTAAGTTCCCTGGTCGGTTCGTGTGTCTGTGTAGGGGTTGCGATCTGTCGGGATTTGGTTGTGTTTTTATGTTTTTTACCAACGTATTAAGACGAGCGAGCAGAGCATTATTACGAGAACTGATACACGAGAACCGACGAAAACTCAACGACTCCGTTTACTTTACTCGACACTCAGTTACAATTGACTAAACAATTACACCCGCTACTGTGGGAGAAAATAGACAGTCTTTCCACATTCAGAGCAGAAACCGATTCTGAAATACGAACGAACAAACAGAAACGTAAATTTGAGGGACAAAAACAAAAAAAGACAAGACCCTAATGCGAGATACGACAGGAACACAACAAGAACAGTACACAACCTATCACAGAAGACACTCAACGAAGCGGATATCAATGTCCTCGAGAAGGGTTTCAACTTCGCAATAACACCGAAACACGTTCCAGTAGAAAACATCATCTGCGGTGTAGAATCAGCTCTACAAAAAGTCGAACAAAACAACGCAGAAACAATACGACAGGAAGTAGCTTCTATTATCAGAAAGGCCAAACTACCCCAGAGCAATATAACAAGGGAAGAATATCTAGCTCTAAAAGACATTCAAAAAGACAATAACATCATCGTTCTACCCGCTGACAAGGGAAATGCCACCGTCGTTTTAGACAAAATCGACTACGACAGAAAAATGATTGCACTTTTAGACGACCCCACATATAAAACAATCAATACGGACCCGACTACGTATCTAGAAAAGACGACGATGACTAAAATAAACGCGACAACACTGTGTGAAGAGACAAAGAAACGGATCATTCCCCGAGAAAAATCGTCCCGGTGTCCGAAACTCTACGGACTACCAAAAATACACAAGACCGATATACCGCTCAGGCCAATAGTAAGTCGGATCTCCAACGCAAGCCTTAGCACGATACTTGGCACAGCAACTCCAGGTACATGCCGAACAAATGGCAACCTATGTGAAGAATGCGGACCACTTCATAGAGTTAATAAAAGAAGTACGCATACAACCAACGGATCTGCTAGTCAGTTTCGACGTAACATCGTTATTCACGCAAGTGCCGATCGCAGAAACCATTTCCATATTAGAAAATAAATACCAAGTACCAAAGGACATGATTAATCTAATAGAACACTGCCTGGCAAACACTTATTTCACCTACAATAGCCAAAAATACCGACAAGTGGAGGGCGCACCGATGGGATCTCCTCTGTCACCGATTATTGCCAACATATTCATGGAGAACTTCGAAACAAAGGCATTAAACGACTGCGCAGACAAGCCCAATTTGTGGCTACGTTATGTTGACGATATATTCGTCATTTGGACATATGGCAGAGAGAACATGGATATTTTTCTACACCACTGAAATGCCGAACATCCAAACATACGTTTCACAATGGAGGTAGAAGAACAAGGGAAACTCCCTATCCTTGACGTGTTGGTAATCAAGAAAGAGAATGGACTACTGAGACACAGAAGTATTCGAAAACCTACACACACAAATAGATATTTAAAAGCACAATCACACCATCACCCGGCACAACTAAATTCCGTTGTAAAACACTAGTTTTGCGATCTGAGACACTAACAGACAAGGAACACGTACACGAAGAAAGACGGAACATAAGAAACACCCTCATCGCGAACGGCTATTCAAAAAAATTAATAAAGCCAGAATTAACGTCAACAGAAAAACAGAAAAACAAGAGTTCGCGTCCAAAGCTTTCCTTCCATATATAAAGGGAACTACAGACAAAATCAGTAGATTATTAAGAAGACACAACATCGACACCGTTTTCACAACACACAGAAAAATAGCCGATGAAATAGGTAATGCGAAAGACAGAATTCCTCTAGAAGATCAGGGCGTTTACGAAAAACCATGTTCAGTGTGTGATCAATCATATGTGGGGCAGACAAACAGGCGAGTTAGCGTGAGAAGAGAAGAACACCGAAACGCGGTCGTCAAGAAAGAAGTAACGTCATCGTTAGCACAACATAAACTTCTAACAGGGCACTCTATCGACTTTGAAAACACGAAGATCCCAGCCAAAAGTGAAAACCTAACGACGAGAATTACAAGAGAACCGATAGAAATAAAAAAAAGCGTCCTAAGTGCTTAAATAAACGTGACGACGGCCAGCGCTTGCCGCATACATGGAAACCGCTCCTAGCTCACCGACAGATAAAAACACAACCAAATCCCGACAGATCACAATCCCTACACAGACACACGGACCGACCAGGGAACTTACAGGCACTCGGACCAATTACACGAAGCCGCGCACGCATGACGTCAATAGTGGGACGCCCCCTCCCTACACAGCTGCATATAACAAGAGGTAGTGCTAGGCGCACACCAGACGATCTCCAGCTCTAACCAGCGACAGACCGACTAGCTACTGAAGATGACGAGTGCGATCTCGTTGAAACGTAGAGTAAATAGTCCTTTTCAGGACAAAACTCACACGCGGCCATGAACGCTAGAAACTACACCTTCATATATATATATATATATATATATAATATATATAAATTAGAAATTTCAAACTCTTAAACTGACATCTGAATATAAACATCGATACCTTATATGTAGAGCAGACTAATTTCCGTGCGCGCCATGTGCGCTGATGTGAGGATGATTGTATTGCGTTGTGTTTTTTATTTGTATTGTGTTTTTTAAATCCCCTGTCGTGCACACAATCACTTACATTTTCCATTTTATTTATAGGTACATACAACGCTGCTATAATATGTACTGTTCTTATTTTTCGTGTGTTTATGCATATTACTTTAATAGCAAAAAACCAAATGTATATTTAATTATTTCTGATAGAATAAATGTCTTTACTTCTATACTTATATCGGTAACAAGCTCATGTTGCGTAACTATTCTATCGCATGTTCTAATATATTAAGAATTACACTCCCATACCGGCGCTCATGGCGCGCACGGAAATTGGTCTGCTCTACTTATGTAGCATTTCCAATAGACTTGACACCAAGGTCCTCGTTCCAACTTGTCCAATATCCAACGTGGACGAAAATTTTTCAAATAAAATTTCGTATAATTTACGTTGTAATATGTAGACAGCAATGTTTACATTAAAACTTATTTCGCAAAATAACATACTAATTTGAAAATATTTAAAATAAAAGCCGAAAATACCAAGAATTTATCAAATGATATATATATATATATATATATATATATATATATATATATATATATATATATATATATATATATATATATATATATATATATATATATATATATACATATATGTTGCCATTTGTCTCGCAGCTTCTATGTAATGTGTTGCATAAATTATATCTATACTGAAATGAAAAGAAATGAATCCCTTTCAAATACCGCGCCAATGCGCTGCTTACGCTATCTTCTTACACATTCATTGATGCATGACAAGGACAAAAGATTTTTTTGGACAATTTTTCTTCAGGTAGTTACCAATCTAATAGTCTGTGGTAATACAGTATGATCACAAATAGGTGATTAAGTTGGTCTGCCTTAAATATTGGTATTGCAGCAGGACAACTTAACACTTATTTTTGATAATTCATTGGCTTGGTATTGAAATGGGAAAGTACATTAATTATGTATATATTATATATTTTAGTCTATTTATTGATGTCAGTAAGTGATTTTCTAAGTATGTAAAAGCAGCACTAACTATTAATAATGCTAATGGCAACTAAATAAAATAGAGAAGCATTAGAAAATGTGTATTATAAACAAACGTTTAAAAAATACATTTTTATAAAATACCCATAAACAGATCAGTTTAATAAACATTAATAATGAATATACGACGTACATATTATACCACCATAGATAAAAAGTGTTGGTATACATTACAGCAGTGCTTAATAAATTTGTTATAATGTTCGAAATGTTGGCCATTGCTATCGAGGCAAGCTTGTACTTTTTTCTTTAAGTTTTCAAAAACATTGTGTAAAGTTTCGACATTATTATTAATGTTTTAATTTCATATTCAATTGCTTGCGGTTCTTGGCTATTATGTAGTCTATTGCGATATACATATTTCATTTACGCGAGATGGACAATAACAAATCTATATTGTGGTTCAGCTTTAAGATACCGCCTCCGATAGTATTTACGATAGATTCAGTTGCACAGTGCCGTAACAAAATTTCTTTAAATATCTTTGTAATTTTTTTCTCGCTTATGAGGGAATTTTGGGAAAATATTTTGGGTATAAATTCTATATAATTTAATCTTTCCATTTTTTCATACGTTATTTTTTTATTGGTATAATTTTGAAATTAATATTAATATTAAAACGATAATGGATTGGAAATATTCATTATTTACTTTTAAAACATAAATAGGCTGCTTAAGTTAGTTTTAAATATATTTTTGGAAATGTATTTATAGTAATATTTTTGTAAGATATATTAAATTAGGATTTTATGAATTATAATTTTGACAATTTGTTGAGAAACAATATAATTTTAATTTTGCAACTTTTGTAAAAACGAAAGCACAATTTCTTACCTGTTTCTGGTAAGTCGGTTTCATCTTCAGGGATTGGATAAGTCCACTCTATAGCCGAGTACACTTCTTCATCGAAGGCGATACATAATCCTTCCTCACTATTTCCACCACTTTTCACAAAATGAAATAAACTTGGCACATTTAAATTATTTACGCTGTATACACCATTTAAACCCAAGAGTAAAATCACAAAGGTTAACACTTTTATACGTCTAAAATACAAAGGAATCATTTTATGTAGATTAATTTACATTCAAAATGCATTTAAAATATTTCATAACTGATTTAGGAAATGCAGACATACTTATCTTTAACCATTTTGTTGAAGGACCGCATTTATAAATTTTATATTTCTAAAATGTTTTACGCAGATTCATAAATATAGCTGGCCTTGAATGTTAAGTCAGAAAGCTTATTCGTCATTGAGTTGTGTTTTGCTATGTAACGCTTCGCAAATTAATCAAAAAATATACATGTGTATGCAATCAACCTAAACTCGTCGATTTCTTAATATGCTGATTATATAAATTTATTCTTGGGTTTCCTGGTAAAACCATATGTTATGTGATAATATATATAAACATATTAGGTAAGACTTGTCAATAGAAATAAATTAAATATTAGTGTTAATTTATATATTTTTAGGTTTTATCACTTTTTAAATATTATTATTCTACACACATTCAGACACAATATTTACACTTCGATAATTTGTTATATTTAAGTAAACTTTTCGTTTATTCTTCAAAACATGCCTTCTTATAATATGTATAATGAATCAATTCATAAATGTCTAGCTTAACATACATATGTGTGGATGGGATGATGTAATTTTCTGACACACTTCTCCATCCATATTACATGTAAAAAAAAAACCCAGTGATTAAATAACCGATTTTTAATTTGTCTTATAAGAAGTTTCGTCTGTAGAAAGACAAAAAAAATATTTAAAATATAATTTTGTATGTGCATACCTGGAACAGGGCCAGTATTAATAAAAACTTATTATCTAATAGTACGTAATTGAGTTATTTGTGGGAGCATTGTTAAATGCGCCAAAACCACATACAGTTGCTTTCATGAGTATTTGGACAGCGTTAAAGCAAAACATTAGTATTTCTTAAGCATTTTGAATTAAACAAACGAATATACTTCGTAACGCTAGTTTTATATACCGGGCTGGGAATGTTGCTATTGCTAGCTAGGGAGTGTTAGTCTTGATATTCGCTAATACCTTATTGGCTGATATATAATATAGTTTTTTTTTATTCATTATGAATTTTATTTGCCTTCTTGGTTATTTCTCTTTTATTTTAAAATATTTCTTTTTGAATTATTAAAACAGTTTCCTTTTGACCGTTTTTAATATGTTGTTTTACACTAAGGAAAAGAATGTACAAATCATTAAATAGTACTACGCTAGCGGTACTACTGCAAAATCGGTCGTTAACTTTTATATTTAAAAATATACTAAAAATCGTACGTAAATTGGAAACTACAGGATTTATAACAAACTGTAGAAAATGTAAATATTCAAATGTACGACAATCTTGTAAATCGTAAAGTAGCGACAAGATCTTTATCTTTGGTCGAGAAAAATGAATCGTGCACATTCCGCTAAATATGCAAAAAGGTGGGTTTTAGTTCAGGAACAGTACGAAATATTATGAAAAGATACGACTTAAAACTACATATTACAAAATATCGATATGGCAATAAATTTTTCCTGAAGACAACATAATGATTGAATTTTGTAAAGAAATAATGCAAATGGCGATTGAAAATAATAATTCTATAAGTAATATTTTATTTATAGATGAATCTTCATTTTTTTTTTATATGGCTAACATAACACCTCTGTCACCAATTACACTGGTCAACATAGTATGGTTTTATTATATACCAATTCGTGTAGCTTATGTATTTATCATGCTAATTCTAAATCTCATTTAAAATTTCCTCCATCACGTTAGGATTTTGAGATATTTTCTTAAATAGTTTTTTCAAAAAACGGTTTAAATTGTACAAAATTTCAGAGTTACTTTTATATAAGAAAGATACTACTAAGTAGTATATTAAAAAACAAGTTTCATAAGGCACCATTTTGCCGCACGAAATCAGTTTAGAAAACGAGGCGAGTTTTCTAAAGAGTGCGGCAAAAGACCTTATGAAACGGGCATTTTTTCTATTTTGCATTTTTTACATTAATAAATTTGAATTATTTAATTTGAAAGTTCAGAGTTTTATTTTTATATAAAGTTGGTCACATTGATACTTGACATTTTCAAATTGAAACCTTGCTATCCGCGAAGGATATTATATTACATATTATTTATTAATTTTCGTTAACATTACCTGATATTTTATTTAAAAATATAAACATGAGTGACATAGAAACATATACATATATGTTGTTGTCAATTGTATACAACATACGTTGTTTGTGTAAAATACGGACATATATAATATCTGTCAAATGTACATAAATTCTTAAAATCAAATGACAGCAATGATATTTATTTCTGTATTCGAACAACGCCAACATTGAAAAATGAAAAAAAGCGTATCGAAATGAAGCTCATTTCGATACTGTTTTGGGTTTCAAAATGAGTTCATTTCGAACGCAAAATAGAAAAATATTTTTCTGTCGAACATTGAGTGCACATGTCTTTGCATGTTTCCTACCCTACCCTACTAGAAATGCGTGACAAGTATTAATACAACAGTTACAACGCATCAGCGCAATCATAGATAATTATAACAAGTATAGAATGAAAGCTTGATTTCCCTAAGTGGAACTGTCATGGCGTCTAGAATGAAGTTCTCCTTAAACGTAAGATGATTCTTATCTAGCAAATACAGAAATCTAGCGGATATCTTAATTATGTGACACGTGATAATGACACAGGTGACGCGTAATTTTTAGAGCTTTCTTTGGTTAGGATCAGTAATTTTTTCATTAAGAAGTTATTTCGCGTGTTTTTGTATTTATTATTATTATTAATAGTATTTTGTTATCCACATCAAAGCTAATAATACCTACCATATAAAACACAGTGCGCACATAAGTAGTAAGTAAAATATTGTTTTAGTGTTTAATTTCTAAAAAAATTGCTTGTAGTTTTCGAAATGGGAAACGCTGGTTGTGTCGTATTTGGATGCGGTCCTTCAAAATCAGATTCTCGTCATTGTTTTCCCAACCCTGCAAAGTACGGCGAACTGCAAGAAATGACTATCATTTATAGGAAACAAACAACCTCTTGAACTTACCGATGAATATATTTATACGCACTAATTACGCACTGTAGTATTTATTTCTTGAATACCTAATAGAATATTTAAAAAAATGCTTTATCCTAAATTGTTTCCTACAGGTATTCAATATGTTGATGTATGTATGTTAATTAAATTGTATATTATGCAAGAATTACAAATAGAGACTAATTATTACGAAAATGAAAGTAATAAGCTTCACAAAACTGTTGATCTTTAATTATCCAAAAAGTGCAAATAGAATACTTAATGGAAAGGATCGCAGACCTGTACCCAGTAATGTTATCAATTTTTACAAGTAAGCTTTTTCCATTAACAATATAAATAAACTTAGATAAAATACATATTTGTTGTTGATTAATTTTTACTATTACATTTGTTTTAAATTAGTTTCATTGAAATGATAGTAAACCATTCAAACTTTTAAGATTCAAAAATCTTATATGAGTAGAGTCTGGATTATATGCAAAATATGCTTTTTTTTAATTGCCTTATTTCATTCAAAAAACATTACATAAACTCAGAAAATTCATAATTTTGTTGATATACCTTTTAACAACGAAATAATGAGTTTTCTGTGCGTATTTAATGTTTTTTGGGATGAAATAAGGCAATTAAAACATTTTGCATATAATCCTGACTCTAATAATCAGTAACTTTTTACATCTTTGTTATAAATGTAGTGTCACTATATTTATTTGATTATAAAACTATATTGATACTAATTTTATAACTATGTTGTAAAAAAAAAGTTATGCAAAAATATTTTTTAAAAATATCAATAAATTCAGAATTCAAATTTTCCCGGGAAACGTTCTCCTTAACCGGTAGATGGCTCTCTTTATGGTTTCATCATTATTATTATAATGGGAGCTTACATCCTATACTTGTTATAGTTATCTATGAGCGCAATCAACGTAATGATACCGATTGATCAAAACGTGTTAGTGCGTTACTGCGCTTACACAATGCGCAGTACAGGTAACCCCCGTTCTTCGCGAAGGATACGTTCTGGAGATGGTCGCGATAAGCGAAAGTTCGCGATCAACGAGGTATTAAAAAAATCATTTTAAGATTCGATAAGACGCTTTATTAATAAAATAAGTATCAATAATGATAAAAAAAATGTCAAATAACATAATTTTTAATTAATTCATTTTGCTTCGCTTTGCAGAAAGGAATCTAGATTGCCTTGTTTGGCCTCTCTACGTTTATTATGCAAAAATTTGCCGATAACTGTCGGATAATCCGGCACAACCACACTTTACAGCACTCACTCGCTCGTAATCTTCGTCGCTTTCTTCTAACAACTCCATACATTGGTTGTGAAGAGAAAGTGCCTTTTCAATGATTTTGACACTTAACTTTCGCACGGGGACAGGTTCCGAAACGTCATATTCTTGGGATTTAGTATTGCAGTCCATTTCCTGCAGCTCTTCGTTAGTTAATGGTTCGCCGTGTGATTTTATGAATGTCCTAATATCATCTACATCAGCACCTTCGATTCCTCCGGAAGTGGCTATAAAACTAATCTCTTCGATGATATTTTGAATATCATTTTCATAATTGATGTGATCTCCAACAATTTCTCTGAACAACCTTTTCCAAAAACCCTTCATACACGACTGGGTGACTTCATTCCACGCTTCGTCGATGTTTTTGATAGCTTTCATAATATTAAATTGTTTCCACCAAACTCGCATGGCATCTCTATCACCCTTATCAGTTTCTTCAATGAGTTGTCGCATCGTTTTTCTTAAATAATAGGCCTTGAATGTTGCTATTGCGCCTTGATCCATAGGCTGTAAGATGGAAGTGGTATTCTGAGGTAAGAATACCACTTCAACGGAAAAATCGGTACACAGGGTCTCAAGTTCCACAGGATGTCCTGGCGCATTGTCCAACACCAAAAGAGCTCGTGGTTCAACTCCAATATCCTCGCAATATTTTTTTATTGCTGGGCAGAAACAAGTTTTAAACCAGTCGATAAATAAATTTTGTGTCATCCAAGCCTTAGGGTTACTTCGCCAAAAAACTGGTAAATTGTTTTTGGAATAACCTTTCATGGCACGAGGAGTTTCTGATTGATAAATCAACAACGGTTTCAATTTTAATTCTCCGGATGCATTTCCGCCCAGAAGAAGAGTTAGTCGATCCTTGGCTGCTTTAAATCCAGAAGCAGTCTTCTCCTCCATGGAAATAAACGTACGTGTTGGCATGCGTTTCCAATAGAGTCCCGTCTCATCTACATTAAAAATTAAATTGGGTGGATAATTTCCTCTTTTCACAATTTCACGGAACTCCATTGGATATTTTTCAGCTGATTCTACGTCTGCACTAGCTGATTCGCCAATCATTTTAAGATTATGCAAATTTGATCGTTTTCTAAACCGATCAAACCAACCTTTGCTTGCTTTAAAAACTTCTTCTCCTCCATGTTGAGATTTTAAATGATCCCAAAGACTAAGTGCTTTATTCATTATAATTTGAGTACTCACAGGCATGTGGCGTTGATTTAGATCCTCTATCCATTTGCTTAATAAATTTTCCATTTCTGTCATCAAAAAGCTTCTGGTTCGTGAAACTTTTGTCGCTGTAATTGGAGTAACACTTTCGCCAGCCTTTTTAATTTTGTCTTTTTGTTGCACAATTGATCGCACTGTAGACTCAGGCAATTTAAAATCCCTTCCTACAACTGTAAATTTACCACCACTTTCTATTCTTTCTATAATTTTCAGTTTCTTTTCTAAAGTCACTACATTGCGAACTTTCTTAACATATTTTTCACATTGTCTTTTTGACATTTTAAAAATTACAAAGGGATAAAGAAATATCAACTCATTTAATTAGCGTGTGTTTGAGAACGCAGCTATGATTACACTGAAGGGGAAACCCAAATGATGCACTGGCTCAACCGTTCCAGGCAGCCGGGGTAGTACGGATTTGGCGCGTAGAGCGAAAGAAGATCGCGATATAACGAATCCGCACTCGCCGGGGTCGCGAAGAACGGGGGTTACCTGTATTCTCATTTGACGTTAGATTGGCATAATTTGAATGCCAATCCGTAGCTCAATTCGTACACAGAGACCAATGATTAGTTCATATACATAATATTAAGCAAATAAAGCGTTGCATTAAGTAGAATACCGTATATTCTCATTATTCAAACAGGCCTTAAATGGCCTAAATCAAACACATATAAATATAAATCAAAATATCTCACTTTAAATATACAATATTATCAGAAATCAGATTTGGTATTCTTAAATGAAATATATCGCTATCAGAAGAATATCAATTTATTCATAATTTTAACTCAAGAATTTGCAATATCTTGATACAAGAATATAAGCGATATTTAAAATGAATGTAAAAATTCATTTTAACAATACAGAACACTTAACCACGGCCAATTTAGGTTTGGAACCAATTAAATTAAGGATTGGTAGATATCCGGTTATGTGGGCAATCAAGAACTACTCGCGGCTCTTTCGATTCAATAGAAGTCGGTTTGTGATAGCTGAACGTCTTTTTATTTCATAGTATTAAATAATCCAAACAGTTTCTGTTATGTATGTGGAGAATTCACCACGCACCAGCATAAGTGGAATAACTACCTTAATAGAAAATTTATATTTTCACTATTTTGGCTTAACCATTGAACATCAAGGCAAGCAATGGACTCCCAGCATTTTCTGCGCACGCTGTGCGTAAGTGTACGTAATCTGTGACATACGTATAATCTTTAATGAGCATGGCCGTCTTTAATGAGGAAAGTTTTTGAAGGCACGCTGATAGGATCTAGACTTCAAGGATGGAAATTGTTAGCTTGCAGGCACACATATTTCTGTGGAACAGTGAAATGTATGATTATTGTTGGATATTGACATCAAAAAGTGCCGAAGAACAGCATAAAAGAAAAATAAAGAGGAAAACATTTTAAACTGGACGATACTATACAGCTCCATATAATTACATACCTAATTAATATTATTTTATTTACTTTTCAATATTTTTTTTCCAAAACCTGACGTGCCAAAATAAATTTGTTTTATTAAATTAGAACTATAAAAGAAACGAAAATCGTACATAGTTTCTAAAGAAAAATGAAAATTTTGTTGAGCAGTGTTATTGGTGGTCACTCAGCAATAAATGTCTTTCTTTTTCTTATCTTTACGTAAACAGCACCCAAGAAATTTGAACGTGGCTGACTGTGAACTGTATTGGGTGACCGCATCCTTGGACCGTTTTTTATTGATAGTAATTTAATGGCGCACAAATATTTTAATATATTAAACGATTTCATTATTCTCCCTGTTCATGATCATAATGTCATTTTCGATAATGACTGGTTTCAGTAGAGCAATCACACTGGTTTTTAAATGACGTCCATATTTAGCACCGCTAGGCTTTTTCTTGCGGGGTTACCTAAAATAGACTGTGTAGGTATTATACGCATATGAGCATAACAGGGCTCAAAACCTAGAAGAACTTTTTAACAAATGATTACTGATGCCTGTAATAGCATTACACCTGATATGTTGTCACGTTTACAACAAGAATTTTTGATTGAAGAATATTGAATAACGAAGCATAGAGGATTCTTAGACTAAGAGTCAAACAATCATAGAAAAATTGAAATTTAACGCTTGATAGATTTATTAAAAACTATGGATTTACTCAAAATACTGACTGAATATAAATACTCATTTGTATACATTTTTAGTTACATTGATGATGGACTTATCTTATCAGAATCAAAAGAAATAATGATCGACGTTTTAAATGAACTAAAAGACATTTGAAATTACTATATACAAATATAAAATAGAAATAAAACTACGGTTCTAATCTTCACTTTTAATCTTTAATCGTAACACGACAATTGTTTCGCCAGCACAGTGGCTTCCTCAGGTGCTTACATCTAAAGAGTACGTTACAAACTGATGTAACTTTAGATGTAAGCACCTGAGGAAGCCACTGTGCTGGCGAAACAATTGTCGTGTTACGATTAAAGATTAAAAGTGAAGATTAGAACCGTAGTATTATTTCTATTTTAAATTATGGATCTTCATCAAGTAAATGCCGAATCAATTCAATTACTATATACAAGATGGATCAATTTCTATCTATAAATCAAACTATATCAAGCGAATAGTTAAACGTTTCAATTTAGAATATGCAAAATCAAATAGTACGTCAGCAGATTCACATATCAATTTAACTTTAGATGCTAATAATAATAATAAATTGTTTAAAGAAAAAGCGAAATATAGCGAAGCAGTGCGTGCAATTAGACATATAGTACTCGTATAATGTTGGAATTTTCGGCCGTTACTTTAATGAGCATTATTAGTTAAACGCATATTAAAATATTTATGTGATAGATATTATACATCAGTTGATAATGACCAACCGTTGCTTGTCGGGTATTCAGTCGCGGATTTTACAAACTATACCGAAACGCCAAGGTCGACAAGTGTTTATTTATGCAAGGTAAATAACTGAATCGTCATCTGGTGCAGCTAACGTCAACAGTGTGTACTACTATGAACTACAAAAGCAGAATATACAGGTAACTTAAAGCTTGTTATTATCCAAATATTAAACATGCAACAGTTAAATCGGATAAAGAAATTAATTGTAAATGTGCCTCCACTGATATTTATGAATTTAAAAAAGTTAATTTTATGAAGAGAGATAAATAATAAATAGTCTGGTGAAAAATACCGGGTGCGGCAATAGTGTATCGGCGGAGCTTAGCATGAAAACTAATAAAGTTGTAACAATGAAATTTTACGTACACATGTAGTATGCTACAGTGCATTTTCTAATTTTATTTATATATTTACAGGGGTTCCAAATTTCCGCAACCACTTACAATTTTTTTTTTTTTAAATAGATTGCTATACTTTCTTGTTATTATGATGATAGCCACCCAAATTATCTTTGCAATGATATATGACAATGTGCACTTACAACTGTTAGTTTTGGTTTTATTGCAAATTTTGTTAAAATCTTGACAGTTGCAGCGTCTAACATTTTAAGTCTTAGCCTGAAAATGGGTGCAGTGCCTCACGTAACTTTTTTGTTACCAATTTATGGACTAACACGTTATATGTTTTGAGGGTGAACAACGTGACAACATATACAGAGTGTTAAATATGTCGTGCCAAAGTTATCGAAGTTTAAAGGCTATTTTCTCTTTCTTTTAAATTGAACCTATAATTTTTTTATTAGTCAGTAAATTCCTTGTAAAATTGCCGTTAAAATGGTACCAATAACATAGTACTTATTTCTAGTATTTTCGAAGTTATAACCCTTTAATGGGATATACCTATGTTTATAATATTCAATATGCGGTGCATCTAATAGTTGGTTGGCCATGAAATGATATCAA
The DNA here is from genome assembly GCA_935421215.2 of Melolontha melolontha. NCBI lineage: Eukaryota > Metazoa > Arthropoda > Insecta > Coleoptera > Scarabaeidae > Melolontha > Melolontha melolontha. The sequence goes on along the minus strand of OW285236.1, from coordinate 112,428,463 downwards.
ACAAAGTAACTTTTACAAACACCTGTTTCTTAATTCTTTATTATTAGTTTTAGAATTACATTTTGTAATTTTTCAATAATAAAACAAAATTAATTTGAAATGTGTTCAAATATATTTCCATTCTGCTCTACACATGCTCTTAATCGCCTCTGCATCGACATACTTACATTTTGAGCCATGTTGTTTTCACTTACTTGAAGAAAAGCGTTTCTGATTCGTTGCTGCATGTTCTCTGCCGTTGTAGGAGGTGTTTCGTAAACTATATTTTTTACAGTAGGCCACAGAAAAAAATCACAAGTGGTTAGATCTGGTGACCGCGGTGGCCAGCTTATAAAGCTTCCTCTCCCAATCCACCTATTGGTGAATACCCTATCTAAATGTGTTCTTGCAGCAGCACCGTAATGTGCAGGTGCACCATCATGTTGGTACCACAATCTCCTTATGACGTTATCTGGTAGGTCTTCTAACAGCAATGGTAAATTATTTTGTAGGAAATTTGTGTAGATTTCACAATTTAAAGTATTATTAAAAAAGAATGGACCTACAATAGTGTTTCCTATGATGCCTCCCCAGGTGTTAACACTCCATTTTTCTTGGTATAAAATGGGTTGCACAAAATGAGGGTTTCTAGTGTCATAATAATGAGAAGTTTTTCTGTTTGTTATTCCACAATTAGCAAATGTTGCTTCATCTGTGAAAAGCACATGATCTAGAAAAGTTAGATCTTGTCGTAATTGGAAAAGTAGCCATTCACAGTAAACAAGTCTCCTTTCAAAATCCGTTTGTAATAAGCCTCGATGATTTTGAATTTTGTAAGGGTGAAATTTATGTTTTTTTAAAATCCTTCTTACAGCAGTGACTTCTATACCGTGTTCTTTCTAAATTATCCTTGTAGATACGCGCGGATTTTCCACAACGGACTGGACGACTGTCACTTCATTATCTTCGGTAACCATAGACTTAGTTCTTTCATGTTTGACATAATTCACTGAACCCGTCCGAAGAAACCTTGTCAACAAATTTTCAAACGTCTTAATATCTGGTGCTCTTCGGTGAGGATACTCCATAGCATATGTTCTTGATGCTAAAAGTGGATTTCTATTGCTAGCGCCAAGAACAAATACCATGTCTATTAGCTCCTCCTTCGAAAAATTCATTCTAAAGAAACACAACTATAAACTATTACGGCATGGAAATAAAAAATGATGACAACAAAACGATATAACTGACAACAAGATAACAACTAATAACGAACAAACGGAAATTGATAATTAACTAGCCGAACTTAAATTATAACAATTAAACGCGATTACAGTAAAGAGAAACTATTGAAAAACACTTTATATGGAAATTTTAAGTAGATATTTGACGTTTGGTTACACAGCAATTTTTGCTTAATATCATTTCATGGCCAACCACCTAACTATTAGATGCAGCACCGCATATTGAATATTATAAACATAGGTATATCCCATTAAAGGGTTATAACTTCGAAAATACTAGAAATAAGTACTGTGTTATTGGTACCATTTTAACGGCAATTTTACAAGGAATTTGCTGACTAATAAAAAAATTATAGGTTCAATTTAAAAAAAAAGAGAAAATAGCCTTTAAACTTCGATAACTTTGGCACGACATATTCAGCACTCTGTATATGTTGTCACGTTGTTCACTCTCAAAACATATAACGTGTTAGTCCATAAATTGGTAACAAAAAAGTTACGTGAGGCACTGCACCCATTTTCAGGCTAAGACTTAAAATGTTAGACGCTGCAACTGTCAAGATTTTAACAAAATTTGCAATAAAACCAAAACTAACTAAGTAAGTAAGTGCACATTGTCATATAGCATTGCAAAGATCATTTGGGTGGCTATCATCATAATAACAAGAAAGTATAGCAATCTATTTAAAAAAAAAAATTGAAAGTGGTTGCGGAAATTTGGAACACCCTGTAAATATATAAATAAAATTAGAAAATGCACTGTAGCATACTACATGTGTACGTAAAATTTCATTGTTACAACTTTATTAGTTTTCATGCTAAGCTCCGCCGATACACTATTGCCGCACCCGGTATATTTATTTTACATAAGGAACATTTCTTCTTATTAACAAAATTTCAGTTACTGAAATAAAAGGTTAAATCAAACATGCGATTTTAAACTTCTCTGTCATTCTTTACCATTTAAAAAACGACAAGCTCCAGTAAAATAACGGGTGTTCATTTGAAAAGTCAATCTAGTAGCATGTGATTTACTGAGAACATTTTGAAGTAGGTATGTCGTAAATTAAAATTTACTAGGTACTTAACCTACGAAGTCGTATATTTTGACAGTTTCATACATACAAATAAATAACAAATGTGATTGACATTATCAAATGTCATTTGGATTTACGTTTACGGAACAACAAACACATACCTACTACCTACTAATATATATGCGTCTTATTCTATCAAAATTTCAAAGTAACCTAGATTGACGTTTCAAATGAACACACGTTATTATTGTCATGTAGTGTGAACGAAGTACTGGGGTTACAAACCTGAAAATATATTTTATGTTGTATGTGCGTCCCTGGAACAGGACTCAGTGTTACTAAATATTGTGGTTAGATCAGAGACCAACGAGACCGGCAACTATATAACAAAAATTTGTCCTAGTGAAATGGAAGATCATTACGTCCTTCTTCCACAATTGGGCAGTCAATTGAAGATGGCACTGTACAACGAGGCTGCATTTACCCGCTAAAATTCAAATTGGCTTTTCTAGTTTACTGTCGTATTTATTTTTTATGTTCATAGGAAATATTTGGAGTTTACTGCAAGTGAGAATTAATGAATATTAAATCACATTCTTACATGTAAATGTCGACTTATTTAATGCGTTCGTAACTACAATCCGACAAACTAAGTTTGTACCAGTATGCAGAACACACCCTTTCGCGACAACGAACTTCCTGGTGGTTAGGTTAAATAAGAATTAAGAAATACTGAAAAAACAAGTCAATCAACGGGAGGAAACGTACAGACGACGTTTCGTTCTAGTTGGAACTTTTCAATGTACGGTATTCCCTCGATGACGGACATTGCTTTTTCATTTCTATACTTTCTGTATATATAGTTAACATTTGGAGTTTACTGCAAGTGAGAATTAATGAATATTAAATCACATTCTTACATGTAAATGTCGACTTATTTAATGCGTTCGTAACTACAATCCGACAAACTAAGTTTGTACCAGTATGCAGAACACACCCTTTCGCGACAACGAACTTCCTGGTGGTTAGGTTAATTAAGAATTAAGAAATACTGAAAAAACAAGTCAATCAACGGGAGGAAACGTACAGACGACGTTTCGTTCTAGTTGGAACTTTCCAATGTACGGTATTCCCTCGATGACGGACATTGCTTTTTCATTTCTATACTTTCTGTATATATAGTTAACATTTGGAGTTTACTGCAAGTGAGAATTAATGAATATTAAATCACATTCTTACATGTAAATGTCGACTTATTTAATGCGTTCGTAACTACAATCCGACAAACTAAGTTTGTACCAGTATGCAGAACACACCCTTTCGCGACAACGAACTTCCTGGTGGTTAGGTTAATTAAGAATTAAGAAATACTGAAAAAAACAAGTCAATCAACGGGAGGAAACGTACAGACGACGTTTCGTTCTAGTTGGAACTTTTCAATGTACGGTATTCCCTCGATGACGGACATTGCTTTTTCATTTCTATACTTTCTGTATATATAGTTAACATTTGGAGTTTACTGCAAGTGAGAATTAATGAATATTAAATCACATTCTTACATGTAAATGTCGACTTATTTAATGCGTTCGTAACTACAATCCGACAAACTAAGTTTGTACCAGTATGCAGAACACACCCTTTCCTCCCGTTGATTGACTTGTTTTTTCAGTATTTCTTAATTCTTAATTAACCTAACCACCAGGAAGTTCGTTGTCGCGAAAGGGTGTGTTCTGCATACTGGTACAAACTTAGTTTGTCGGATTGTAGTTACGAACGCATTAAATAAGTCGACATTTACATGTAAGAATGTAATTTAATATTCATTAATTCTCACTTGCAGTAAACTCCAAATGTTAACTATATATACAGAAAGTATAGAAATGAAAAAGCAATGTCCGTCATCGAGGGAATACCGTACATTGAAAAGTTCCAACTAGAACGAAACGTCGTCTGTACGTTTCCTCCCGTTGATTGACTTGTTTTTTCAGTATTTCTTAATTCTTAATTAACCTAACCACCAGGAAGTTCGTTGTCGCGAAAGGGTGTGTTCTGCATACTGGTACAAACTTAGTTTGTCGGATTGTAGTTACGAACGCATTAAATAAGTCGACATTTACATGTAAGAATGTGATTTAATATTCATTAATTCTCACTTGCAGTAAACTCCAAATGTTAACTATATATACAGAAAGTATAGAAATGAAAAAGCAATGTCCGTCATCGAGGGAATACCGTACATTGAAAAGTTTCAACTAGAACGAAACGTCGTCTGTACGTTTCCTCCCGTTGATTGACTTGTTTTTTCAGTATTTCTTAATTCTTAATTAACCTAACCACCAGGAAGTTCGTTGTCGCGAAAGGGTGTGTTCTGCATACTTGTACAAACTTAGTTTGTCGGATTGTAGTTACGAACGCATTAAATAAGTCGACATTTACATGTAAGAATGTGATTTAATATTCATTAATTCTCACTTGCAGTAAACTCCAAATGTTAACTATATATACAGAAAGTATAGAAATGAAAAAGCAATGTCCGTCATCGAGGGAATACCGTACATTGAAAAGTTCCAACTAGAACGAAACGTCGTCTGTACGTTTCCTCCCGTTGATTGACTTGTTTTTTCAGTATTTCTTAATTCTTAATTAACCTAACCACCAGGAAGTTCGTTGTCGCGAAAGGGTGTGTTCTGCATACTGGTACAAACTTAGTTTGTCGGATTGTAGTTACGAACGCATTAAATAAGTCGACATTTACATGTAAGAATGTGATTTAATATTCATTAATTCTCACTTGCAGTAAACTCCAAATGTTAACTATATATACAGAAAGTATAGAAATGAAAAAGCAATGTCCGTCATCGAGGGAATACCGTACATTGAAAAGTTCCAACTAGAACGAAACGTCGTCTGTACGTTTCCTCCCGTTGATTGACTTGTTTTTTCAGTATTTCTTAATTCTTAATTAACCTAACCACCAGGAAGTTCGTTGTCGCGAAAGGGTGTGTTCTGCATACTGGTACAAACTTAGTTTGTGGGATTGTAGTTACGAACGCATTAAATAAGTCGACATTTACATGTAAGAATGTGATTTAATATTCATTAATTCTCACTTGCAGTAAACTCCAAATGTTAACTATATATACAGAAAGTATAGAAATGAAAAAGCAATGTCCGTCATCGAGGGAATACCGTACATTGAAAAGTTCCAACTAGAACGAAACGTCGTCTGTACGTTTCCTCCCGTTGATTGACTTGTTTTTTCAGTATTTCTTAATTCTTAATTAACCTAACCACCAGGAAGTTCGTTGTCGCGAAAGGGTGTGTTCTGCATACTGGTACAAACTTAGTTTGTCGGATTGTAGTTACGAACGCATTAAATAAGTCGACATTTACATGTAAGAATGTGATTTAATATTCATTAATTCTCACTTGCAGTAAACTCCAAATGTTAACTATATATACAGAAAGTATAGAAATGAATAAGCAATGTCCGTCATCGAGGGAATACCGTACATTGAAAAGTTCCAACTAGAACGAAACGTCGTCTGTACGTTTCCTCCCGTTGATTGACTTGATTTTTCAGTATTTCTTAATTCTTCATAGGAAATGTTCACCTATACATTTTCAGCAATTTCTTCATGTTTAATACATAAAGAAAAAGTACTGAAAATGTATAAAGATATCGTAGAAACATTTGTATTCTTCTTTAGTGGTACACTTTACTATGTTCAATGAAATAATTAAAATACTTCACATCAAATTTACTTTATTATAACTACTATACAATTAAATAACTAAAATAATATACAATAATATAGACCTACGAAAATTAATATTTTCAATATCGATAAAGGAATAAAATAGACGTATTTTAAAAGTACAATAAAAAACCGTATTTTCTTAATAAATTATTAATGTTTTAAATTTTTGGAATTTTCTTGTAGTATTTTCGTTCTGTTAATTCCTTCTAACCTTGTGCAATTATTTGACACAAACCATCTATTATTGAGCAACAAATAAAATGGTAATGCTGTGTGTAAGACATCCACGAAAAATCTAATTCAATCATTAAGCCAATACCTTGTCTTTTTACTGTCCATCTCCTACATTTTGGAAGATGCTTCACACAACGTAGTTGAGAAAACAGTAATGATTGTGCACTTGATGATATTCCTGTCGAATAAATAAAATAATTAGACAAATAAAAAAAGAGGAAGAATAATTTACCTTTAAAAAATCTTTGATCATTGATGACTCATTTAAGTTTAATTTTGATATATTTTTGATTGTACAGCCTCTTTTTTTTCATATTGATTTTAGTTTTCAAACGCGCTCATGTTCTTTCCTTATTGCATTCACTAATGCTTTTCCTTTTTTATTTCTTTTTACTGTCGATGTGCTTAATATATTTACTTGTTGATGGGTAATAACTAGTAATAAGACACAAACTGAATTGCAAAGTAGGTGTTCTAGAGGTTCTGTAGGTAAATTGCAATCAATTACCGATGTATTTTCTATTGCTTGCAATGGTAATCTTTGTGGAATATATGTTTCTTCTTACAGTTGAGATTCAGAACTTTTTGATATTGACATGATTGTTCGTGCTAGATATAAGGATGGTACAGCTCCGGAGTAAAATGTGTAACACATATTCTTAAATTCCTAATACTTCCTATGACAAATTTGAAACCCATTACTTCCAAACCAAGCCTTAGATCAAAAACATGGATGCCTAAATATTAGTTGTTTTGTTATATATTCATTTATTACTGACTTTTACGGATTCCGTGGAAAATAATGTAATTTTTCCACATCTATTATCTCATTTGCCGCACACGATATACAAAATTTTGAAGCCATTTCCAAATAATTTATATGCTGAAAAGAAAATGTAAATGTAGCATAATTAAAAGCATCAATGACAGTAATTAAATATTTTTTAATAACTTGTTAATTTTGGGCAAACAAAGCATTTTTGAGTAAAACAGTATGGCGTGGCGTATGATGAAATTTCTTGTAAATCCAACTTACTTGTTCAACAGCAAAAAACACTATACCTAGTCCAGAAAAAAAGTGATCTTGTCAATACTTGGTTGTATAATAAATAGTTCAATTCAAATCCCGATATTGTATTATAATTCAGAACTATATGGAACATAGTCTATAAACCACGAAAATAAACAATAAAATTGAAATTGTAGAAATTTGTAGAACCGAGCGTCACAGCGGGTTCCGGTTTGGACCACTCGATTTGGGGTCTCAATACGCATCTGGCGGTGACAGAATTGTCATACAAGGCAATTTTGTTTCCGAGATACGGGGCTGGCTCGAAATCGAAGATCAAAAATTTCCCGATTCTGAAAAGATTTTGATCTCGATTTTTTTTCGAGTGTTTCGAGAACGCTGAACATTGAAGAAGACTGTCGACGATTTTTCGCTAAAAATTTGCGATTCGGGTTTTTGTGATTTTGCCCCGTCGACACTTTTTCGCGAATATCCAAAGAGCCGGAGGAGATTTTTTATCATGGTTTAAATATTCGCAATTAGCGCACCCGAATACGTACAATAACGTTATCAAAACATTGAAAATCGACATTTCGCATTTTCCGAATTTTTAATTTTCATCGCCAGAGATTTAAAAAAATCGCGAAAGTAAGTCCACAAAGGTAAAGAGGAATGGAACATTATATTTTAGATATTAATACGCATTTTGCACAAAAATTCACATATAAAATTCAAGTTATATATACGTTTATTATTGAGAGTAATTGAGCATATTATAGAACGAACACTCGTGGACAAAAAATTCTGGACACTGAAGTAAATGTCTGTTATCATAATTAAATTCCTTTTTTTTTTTTCACAAGGCATTAAATATTATCTATGAGGTAAGAATTGGAAATTAAAGAAAATTCAAAACATTTAATTTGTCAAAACAGCCAAAAGAAAACCAAAATAATGACGAATTCAAAAAATCCAACCCAACGAAAAAAAAATTGGTGTGCCCTTTATTCAGTTTTTATCTGTTGTGTTGAAAGGTCATTTGAACTATCAGTACTCACACTTATTGGTTGATAAAATGCTAGCAGAACATGTAGCCCGAGCAGCTTTGAACGAAGATGGACCCAATATACGATACATCGCTGCTGTCTTGAGTATTCCCAGGAGTACCGTCCAAGACGCAATACAGCGACATCGCCAAACTAGGGAATACAAACGAAGGCCAGGATCAGGTAGACCTCGTACCCCAAACCGGCGAGAAGTTTATGGTGTTATCTACACTACGCGATCGTGGTTTACCATCAACAATTGTGTCTTGCCAAGTCAAAGACGTTTACGGTACTGCAGTTTGTCCACTTTTTTACCCAACTCATTGTGTTCAGCGACTACGATTTGCCCGTGAACATAGACATTGGACAATGGATCAATGGAGCTCTGCATTGTTCATGGATGAGTCTTGTTTTTCTCAGTGTTCACCAGATGCATGAAAACGTGTGTGGAGAAGGCCTAGTGAACGATTTTCACCGTGTTGTATATTTTTAAGGATGCCATTTGGGGGAGGCGGTATAATGGTTTGGGCCGACATTTCACTGTACACGAAAACTGAGCTTATTCTCATTGAAAATGGTATCATGACGACTGTTTAGGTATATCAACAAGTGTTTAGCCGATAACGTCGTGCCATTTGCTCCATTCGTAGCTGAGAACTTTACTCTAATGCACGATATCGCGCGATCTCACACCGCACGGATGGTTGAGCAATATTTGAATGTGGTTAACTTTAGAAAATCTCTGAGATTCATTAGGGCGATGTTTCGGCAGCGATATCCCATATCGGTAACCATTCGGGATCTTCGAATAGCTCTTCGTGAGAAATGGGAAAACAATTACACAAGAAGAGTTCTCTAACTGCATTCAAAGTTTACCACGCCGTATGACAGAAGTCGTTAGAATTCGCATTATTAATCGCTTAAATTGTGTAAAAACATAGATGTAAAACGTAGCCGATAAGACCAATGAATTTGTCAATTTTGCACAATTTACTGTGTCGTGTCTTTTTTTTTATTGAATAAAATGTTAAGTACCCTTTTTTATTTTTCTTTCTTATTTCATAGATAATGTTTCATGTCTTGATAAAAAAAGAAAAAAAAACAATTTTTCTTGCACTAACAGACTCTTATTCCGGTGTCCGGAATTTTTGGTCCACGAATGTATATTGAGTGAAAGTACTAGTTTGTAGTGGTGCTTTTTCCAAAATTACTTTCTGAAAGAGTTCGTCGATGTCGTATGTATGGTTTTGACACCCAAAAATTGTTTTGAATTCGGAAAAAGATGTCGAGGTAATGTCTTATATTTACTTCCATACACTGAACATTTATTGGACTTAGCATAGGTTGTAGGTTTATGGTCAAGTATATCAGTTTTGGATTTCATTTTATTGCCTTATTTCGAAAATGTAATAATATAGTGAAATTCCATAAACAATTTGCAAGAACTAAGGTACGCCTGCCGACAAATTGTCACTCGATTGGCTTTTTGTTCATCGGTCATCACTTTTGGAATCCATTTTGCCGCGACCTTTCGGTACCCTAAATTTTCATGAATAATTTTTTGTATGGAACCATAAGACAAATTAACAATATCATAAATTCGATATATGCCAATCCCATGATCATTTTGGATCTGTGCAGTTGGTGGTCGCCCGCGTTGAAGTTGATCTGACAATTCAGTAATTCATTTTTAATAAACGTCAAAAGTTAAATCAAACTCTACTTGAGGATAAGTATATTAGAGATGAGGTTAATATATAAAATTTAAAATATATTTAAATTTCTTTGAAAAAGGCACTATGTGTCGAAACATGTAAGATTGTGTTAAATATATACATATCAAAGTAAGACCTTAAATCGCCGACTAATTTAATCTAATATAACATACAAACGTCAAGAAGAAATTATCTCTATAATATATATATATATATATATATTGAGGCATTGCAAGAAGGGTTTCTTTTCTCTGAAAGAAACAAAGAATACTTGTAACCATAATATTTATATCTAATATGTACTTCAATACCAAGAAGGGGAAAGATTGATTCAAAGTATAAATACGTTATTTTGACGACAAATTTGCTTTGAAATAATTAACTTATTTTTCTATTTTTTTATAATGTTTACTTTCAATTTTTTTATTCAAATTAATATTCAACGCGTGTTTATTTAAACAAATGTAACGTATTTATTTTCAAATGTATTTGAACAATTAAGCCCCGCCCACAATTCTAACGGTGCAATAACCCGAAAATAAACCGATATTGCCAGAGTGTTTGTAAACACATAAACATATGTTATTCAACCAAAGTTATTTTATAAATCAAATTGTAATTTTTTTTACTGTTTTACTCTGTAAAAATGTCTAAAATAACAATGTTCGAAAAGATAATGCAAGTAAAGAAGGGGGCGATTTTGCGGAAAGTTATGCAATTAAAAACAAGTGAAAAAGTAAGCGTCGGTAATTAGTCGTCACAGTGAGAGGTCACGCTTTTTGTGCTCCGAATTAATTAAAACAAATTGGTGAAATTATTAAGTTCTGGAGAGTTTTGAGTCTATACAACGTTACTCACACCTACGATCTACCTGTAGACAAAGTTTACCATCTGCCGACCAATTAGTTCACGAATTACGAATTTTTAAAGTTTCAATACGTTAATTACCCGCCATAAGTTTCACCGTGCAACGACCAGCATCTTGGTACGCTTGAAACCGGTCATCCGAGCAAGCCGCCGTCGGACTTGGAGATTCTAAAAAACTCAAGTCATCCCGAGGGACCATCGCAGAAATATTATCCAGTTTCCCGTTGTGAAAACCAGCAGAACACAGGAGCAGGAAGCAACGGAAGCTATATCCGAAGACTCAGGTTTTTGCTAACTTTAACAATATTTTACGCGCCATTTTTACTTGCTCATATACTTTTCGAGAATTTTCTTTGTTTATTCCATAACTAACTATTTACTTTGTTTTCACCGATATAATATCACTGTAATTTTTATTCCACTTATTTAAATATTAGAATCCACTGTTTGTAATTTTAAAACTTGATTCTATGTTACTTTTATAAACTCTTTTAATAAAACAACACCAAATTGCACTTGTCGTACACCATATTGTTAGACTATAAGAATACCAACCGTTGAGTGTATCTCCCGTATTGTTATTTGTGTGTCACGAAAATTGTTAATATAAATTCCAAACTTTGCTAGATAATTTTTTGATTAATAAAGTTAATTGTCAATATTTTACTTTGGTTTTCTTTGTAATATACTTGAGATATTGTTCCGATCCCAATTAAATAAACTACGTATATAAAGTCAAAGTGGAGAGAGGTGAACCTACCTTAACCCTGAAGAAATTAAAGAAGCTAGCCGACGACGAAAATAACCAAAAACAGATAAGTATTGAACGAGCCCGATTTAAATAAACTTTTTATTATACAACAATTCACAGTTATATAACATTCATTCTTTTATATACATACGTTTTTTATATATATTAACAATTCGTAAGATTACATTATATTAATCAATAATAAACACATTACAGATATATTAGATCACGCTTGACACATTACATTTGTCAGCCCAACTTTTGGGGCCTTTATAACGATAATAAACATTCTTAAATATTAACCAATTGAGAAACATTACATTATATATATATATATATATATATATGTATATATATGTATATATATATACAGTATGACTGAAGTTTCCTTTTGTTAACTTAAATAACATAAAACAAACTTAAAAACAATAACATTTTTTAATTTAAAATTTTAAAATAAAAATACAAATTAATAATAGTAACAAAAACGATATTTTTAGGATAGTTAATACGTACTTTACATGTCTACAACAGGTGTTCGAAGTTTCCCCCACCGACTCGCACACAAAACTCCAAACGTCGAATGAGTGCTTCGTTGACACGATGAAGTACATTTTGCTCCCGTATTAAAGTACTTGCTTTATTCACACGATTTTGCAATTCATCGATGGTATCTATTTCATTCACATACACAAGTTGTTTTAAATAGCCCCAGAAGAAAAAGTCCGGCGGATTTAAGTCAGGAGAACGCGGTGGCCATGCGACAGTACCCCCGCGTCCGATCCAATGATCTTGATACACAGTATTTAAATGTCTACGAACAGTATGTGTAAAATGTACCGGAGCACCATAATGTTGAAACCACATCCGATATCTAATATTAAGGGGGACATCTTCTAACAGCGGTTGTAAATTATGTTGTAAGAATTCTAAATAAGTTTGGGATATTAACACGAGCAGGGAGAATAAACGGGCCGACGATAAAGTTATCTATTATTCCTGCCCATAAATTTAGCGAAAATCGCTGTTGATTATGCACACGAAGGACCGCACGAGGATTGTCTATTGCTCACTGGTGCAGATTACGCAGATTATAAGTCCCTTCACGTGTAAAAGTAGCTTCGTCTGTAAAGAGAATATTAAATAAAAAATTTTCGTCCTCGCGATTTCTTTGAAGCAACCATTCACAAAATTGTACCCGGGCCGGGTAATCACGAGGGTTTAATGTTGCACTCGTCTGTAGTGAACAGGATAAAGTTGAGCTTCTCTTAAGGTTCGCCAAACAACAAACTGTGATACGTTAAACCGATTAGCAAGGTGTCGTGTGCTTAACGTTGGATCATCTTCTAGTGCCTCCAAAATCTCTTCTTCAGCAGCTAAAACGTTTTCAGCACGTCCTGGACCAGTATCTCGGCGTCGAGGTTGTAATTCTCCAGTATTGCGAGCCCGTTGAACAACTGCTATAAACGTAGGTGCCGACGGTAAATGTCGATTCGGAAATAATTCAGAATATCTACGACGCGCTGCATGACTATTCTGTTGACATTCACCGTAAATCAAAATAATATCTACTAACTCACTATTGGTAAAGCGGTATGCCATTTTATGTTCATACAAAAATATTTTTCAAGTAGCAATAAAGTAAAACTAACGTCTTATTACTACGAAAAATATCGTTGAACTAATATTTTTTTTTGCAAAACATTGCACGCATTTTTTGGTTGACGTCACTAAGTATACAAATATACCGGGCATTTCATTCTAACACATGTTCCAAGTAAACTGCAGTCTCACATATTAAACTTGACCCTGACACAGTTCGATATCGTTACGGCCACTCGTCGATTACTGACCTATTATGTATGAAATTTGTACAGTGAAACTTGAAAACATTTGGCTGTTATAAATTATTTTATTTTGGTGTTATTAGACAACTTTTATTAGAAAATATTTTTACTATTTTATTTGTTGAATTTTTTGGAATAAATCCCCCAAAAAAACAAAATGAAACTTCAGTCATACTGTATATATATATATATATATATATATATATATATATATATATAATCAAAAATTTATTTAAATTCGGATAAGCGGTCAATTAAAAAACTCCTTTATTAAATTACCCTATATTTCGCAACACTTTGTCGCTTCTTCTGGGGTAAAAAATGTAGTGGGGTTTTTTACCCCAGAAGAAGCGACAAAGTGTTGCGAAATATAGGGTAATTTAATAAAGGAGTTTTTTAATTGACCGCTTATCCGAATTTAAATAAATTTTTGATAATATATCACGGTCGATAATTTCTTTTCAATTATATATATATATATATATATATTGATATGAGATCAGGCCTCATGTTAATATGAGAATGTAAGACTCCACATATGTAAGTCAAGATAATATGATGTTAAAGGTTCACATTTGGTCTGCAAGTTAATGTATAATTTTAAATGAATGAATGAATGCCCTGATACTAAATCAATCCGTGAGTCACGAAACTGTGATATTCTCAAGGTGTGTTTCAACAGAAAGAAGAGATATATCTGTAAGTAGATATTTCTTTTTAACAATGTTATAGGTGTTTCAATATTAAATTGAAAGAAGGTATTCTACTAAAACCTTTGTTTATTGTACAAAACTATTCAATATTTTAAAAGGATATATAGACAAATATATTTAATATTACTAAACATTGACAAATACACTTTAATTAATACAGATATATGGGCAAGATAAAACTTATCTTGATTCTGAGGGAGTACTTCAAAATATTACCAAAATGAATAATAGTTTCTAAAATGTAACAGGTAAACGTATTTATATAAACTGACTTTGTTAAATATTATCATTAATTACTTTTTTTTTTTAATAATTAGTATACATACTTTTAAAAATATAACAAACTAAAGTTATCCACTAAGATTCGTCTATATTGTACTCCGATAATATCATAAAATAAGCTTTTAAATCTCAAAATATCTGTTACTAAAAAGTTGAAGTATCTTAAATTATTTTATATTCAGAATTAATTAACGTAATATATATAAAAAGTCTAATTTATCTAGGATTACCAGATGCTATCCAAATGGAGGATATGTACTCCATTCTCAAATAAAATTTTAGGTCCTCTATTGAACACAAAATGTCCTCCATTAATTAACTTAAAGTATATACTTTACACGAATATTTTTCAGTGGATATTTTTTTTGAAGGGTTTAGTCGCCATCTGTGATAATTTACCTGTAACTAATATTTTAATTCCTAGTAGAAATAGATGGCGGTAATAGTCAGTGATGCTGTGATTCCCCAATTTCGTTTTATGCGTGTAAAAACAATGAGATGATTGTGATTTACACCAGTGTATATGCACTTATATATACAATATGTCAATACCAGTGTTCAGAGTTCAGAGTAATGTGCCGAGTTGTTAAGTAAACGTGTGAGTGTTTAGTATGGAATTTTTACAGGATGTTCCCAAAGTAAGAACAAAATAAAATAATAGGGTATTCTTGCGCTAATTTCCAGAAATTAGCTTGGTGCTCCGTTTTCAATATATAAAGTGTCAAATTTTGCAGTTGTTTTTATATTTTTTGAAAATCTACGACATATTTAATAAATTTTTTGTACTTAGGAAACATGTAGTATATTTTTATTTTTTTGTGTTTAGTTCTTGCCCAGTCATCAGTTCCAATAAAAGAAAATATAAATTTACAGACATTTTGAAGACAAATTTCTCATGTTTTTTAAAAGGGCGCGATGATTACGATGCCAGGTGTGTTATATTGACACTCATGTTGAGATGAGTTCCAAAGGGGCTCTCTCTTTACAACGGCATATAGATTCGGCCAAATACAGAAAGATGGTATGCAATTGTTCCAAAGTCACCACTTTTTTCGCACCTTTATCTTCGGTTCCTAATAAAAAAGCAAATGCTCTGGCAGGAACATTAGCATGTCACACCATTAAACATCATCAGTCATACAAATCCAATGATTGTACTGAAAGTTTGACAAGGCAAATGTTTGATCATTTAGAGACTGCTAAAAACTTAAAATGCGCTAGATCAAAAACCGAAGCCATTGTTAACCATGTCATAGCTCCACATACAATTACAAAACTGAAGCAAACTTTACAAAATATATCATTTATTTCTGTTGCAACAGATGCCAGCAATCATGCAGAAAAACTTTTTCACATAATATTACAATATCTCAACTTCTCCGGCCATGAAACTTTTGGATTTAGGCAATATGCCAAATAATACAGCTGAAACCATAGCCAACTATCTAATACAAATCCTTGATAAATATGGATTATCTACAAAATGTACTGTGTTTACAGGAGATAACGCAAATGTTAATTTTGGGGGTATAAATAGAAAACCTGGCCAGAACTTCTACACTGTTTTGAAACAACGTTTAAAAAATTTTAACCTTGTGGGTATTGGTTGTCCTGCTCATATCATCCATAACATTATCCATAATGAGAGTGGATGTAGAGACAATTATATTAAAAATATTTAATTATTTTTCCATTTACACAGTAAGGACTCAATCACTGAAAGATTTTTGTGATTTTGTGGAAATTAATTATCAGCCTCTCTAGAATCACAGCAAGACAAGATGGCTAAGTTTATTTCCAGCGGTAGAAAGCGTGATAAATTGTACCCTGCGCTAAAATGATATTTTCTTTCCCAAAATCAAGCACCCTACGTAATTATGAGATTACATATATGAAAATCTTTTCTCAGAAGCATATTTATGGTTTGTGTCTATTTTTCAGTCATGTTTAGCTGCTGTGGGACATGAAAGAAAATTCTGTACTACAAACTATGAATATACTGGAAAATATAATACGCTTGCTGAAAATAGAATAGAAGACATATTCCTGCCTTTAAAGGTAAAGCAAATTATTCGCGAAGCAGATGGTCAAGAAGCAGAGAAGCAAAGTATATATGAGGAAGTTCAAGTTTACAAATTCACTATAGAATACCAAATTATTGAGTATTTAAGAATACGAGCATTGTAATAGATGGCATAAAATTGTATGACCAACATAACAATCTGATTTCATTCTTCAAATCTGAAATAGCAGATCCCACATTTTTTGCAGAGCTAAAGCTGCACGAGAAATGGGTGCAATATTTTACAGCTCAGAAATATGCCTGAAGTCTTGTCTTACCTATAACTACTTATATCTTCAGTTTTTGTGTATACTTTTATTTTGCAAATAATGTATCTACCATACTTTCTTCAAATAAAAATATAAAAACTAAATGTTTCTTGTTGCATTGAATTTTATTCTTCATTGTAGTCAGTTTTATGGTAAAATGTCCTCCTTTTTCAATTTGGCTCTAGTAAGCTTAAATTGATCTATATATTTAAATAAAAAAATATTTGTTTCTATATCTTTATTAAAAGATGTTTATAATAATCAATATATTTAACAATAAGGATGTTTTACTAGGAACAGGAATTATTTATAAATTTATTTAATTAGCTAATTTTATTACCCGTATAAACAATATCTTACGTGTAGTGTAAAGTCTATATTATTTTTCAAAATTTTAAAATTGTATTATTCTCATTCTATCATTTAGAATACATTCTAATGAATGTTAATTATGTATATTTGTATACACTAGTTAGCCTTGATTCTGTACAGAATAATTTAAGTTTCAGTAATTTATTTACAAAAAATATAATATAAGAAAACTTTGATCAATAGAATAAACGTTAATTTGGTATTTAAATACATGATCTTTAAGGCGCATTATATAACTCTGGCGTCCGCGTTGTCGATTTAATTTGGTTCTGAGAAAAACCATCCAATCCTTTACATTGGTATTTTCAGCGGAAAGGGCGAATAATAAATGTTAAAGCTTGTATACCAAACAACGTGGGTTAGATCTTGAAATTAGTTCTCAATATACATACCTATATTCATACCTATGGTGATTGCAAGTATTGAAACCTCGATTAAGAATTTGGAACAACGGTCAAAGAACTTCATTCGAGAAGCTTTTAAAACCCAAGAATTTACAGCAGCACAAACAGAAGTCAGTTAATAAAGAATGGAACACCATTAAAACAGATCAAAAGATTGTTTTTACCTAGAAGCAGATAAGGGGAACAAGTTAGTAATTATGGACAAAATCGACTATTTTCAAAGAGTTAAAAATTTAATTGCCGAAGGTCCATATGTAGAAATTAAGGAAATCCGTTACCTAAAATGATTAATGACATTAAAGATGCGTTAAAGAAATGTCCAATTTTAGTAACTTCTACCCAAAAATATAAATTAAATGCTAGTAATCCTTTAGCACTAATAATGTATTGTTTGCCGAAGATACATAAACCAGGTAACTCGATGAGACCTATCGTTTCAGGTACCAACTCACCGACTTACATGATTTCCAAATGGTTAGTGAATGAATTTAAAAATTTATCCGTGAAACCAGAAAGTTTGTCAGTTAGTAATTCCTTAGAATTTGTTCAATTAATTAAAGATTATGAACTGGAAGACGGAGAAATTTTAGTTTCCGATGTAACGTCATTATTTCCTTCGGTGCTTATACCAGAAATCTTGAAATATTTAGAAGACTTGCTGCATAAGAATAACGTTGAACCTTCAAAAAAAAAAGGAATGCATGAAATTGACTACTCTTTGCATGACGCAAAATTGTTTCCAAGTAGGAGAAAAAATTTATGAACAGAAACAAGGCACAACAATGGGTAATTGCCTATCTCCTTTCATAGCTAATTTATTCATGAGTCAATTTGAAGTAGAATTTAAAAATAACGCTAAATCTTTCCAAGAATCTGGATCAGGTACGTAGATGACATTTTCGTGATTTTTGATACACGGAAATGTGAATTGGACATGTTCGTTAAACAATTAAATTTGAAATTTCCGAGTATAAAATTCACGGTCGAAAAGGAAAACAATGATAGGATACCATTCTTAGATAAATTAGTAATTAGAAATAAGCATAAAATAGAAATCGATATTTTCCGGAAAGAAACCAAAGTCAATAGATTCATCACCGCGGATTCAAATCATAGTGTTCAACATAAGACAGCTTTTTTTAATATCTTAGTCAATCGGTTACTAAACTTTTCGTTAACAAAAGAGAGATATGAAATAGAACTAGATTTCATTAAAAATATCGCGAGATATAATGGCTTTGACATAGAAATAATTAATAAATGAATTAGAAAAATTAATTTAAAAAAGACCATCCGCGAATCTACAAGTTTGATATCTCAACGTAATCAGGAGAAAAAGTACATGTGTATACCATACCACCCAATCACGAAAAATATTAATAAAGTTGTTAAAGAAAGAGGTCTTAAAGTTGCTTTTCGGTCCGAAAACACCATCAAAAGCCTCCTAGGTAATATCAAAGATAAGGTTAATTTTGATTTGAAATCAGGTATATGCGAAATTAGTTGCTATTGTAATTTAAAATATATAGGTCAAACGAAACACTCGATAATAACCCGGTATAAAGAACACATATCACATATCAGATTTAATAGACTAGACAAATCTAGGGTAGTTTATCATGCCCTACACACAGATTACAACTTGTCTGTTAAAGGGTTAAAACTTGTCAAAGCCATCAATAACACCAGAGATCTCGACGCATATGAAAGCATTCATATCGTTAAAAAAGGTTAGTAAGTCAAACTACTCCAATATAAATGATTAGTAATGATAAATATTCTGATAGTTGTGTTTTAGGTTTTCTAAAGGGCTAGAAATTCTTTTTGCAATAATACCATCACAAGTTATCCATTTACGCAGTAACTTTTTTAAAGTAATTTCAGAAACTTTACATATCGGAACACCTCGACAAATGTATATTGGTTTTTGTGATTTTGTAATTAATGGAGAAAGAGTTAATTCTGACCGTATTTTTGAAGAATTAACATTAGTACAGAAGTTGATTGTATATTTGCCTAGTAATGGCATAGGCTAGTCACCGTAAACATAATGGTTTTTTGATATATTCGTAATCCATACTGCTTTCTTGAATATAGGATTAGATAAATGTATCTTTATTAATGTGATTTTGACTATTTTAACACGACTCGAAAAATTAAAACTTTAACTAAAATATAGATTGCCCTTATTTTTATTTTTATAGTTTAGTAATTTTTAATGGCGGATACATATCTATTACATCGCATTAATTAGTGTTTTTATATTAGTAGTTACTGAAGAAAGTACAACTGATTTTTTTAATTTTGGAATTTGTATTAGTTCCTTGCATTATCGAAATTCTCTGCATAAAAACTAGTAGCTTCCAACCATGTTCTGCATCTAGATATTACTGGAGCAGGAGGCAGTGATAAAGATGAAAGTTTTTTCCTGTAAAGAGCGAGTCTCAATGGTGCTTTTCTGAAAACTTTTTTAAAAGCGGAACAAGTCTATCAACTTCCGGAAAGGTGTCTGATATAATCACGGATGCTGTGGAGAGCATGTGCTACACAAGGAATATGCAGCATATTAGAATATGTTTCCTTAAATCGTCTGACTGTTCTTAAAATGTATGCAGCACTGTCATTGGCAAATAAAAGTATTTTTTCTTTGTATCTGTCATCCGAATGAAGCATTTGGTGTATATTCTCGTAAATGGTTTTAGCTACTGTTTCCGCATCAACTATATTTATAACTATTGTTGCTATTACATATGCGTTATATGGAAAAGTTGGATGTAGTACACCAGCTACAACATTTACTACACAGCGTCCTATACATCGACAGTTTCGTCGGCACTTATTCATAGGTACTGATTTGAAAGATGGCTTCTAATGCGCTCTACTGCTTTCGTGTAGCACTTAGAAACATAATATTTGTAAGGTTGGTTCATCAGGAACATTTCAACCAATATATTTTTGGAGAAATTTTTTTAAGATGGGATTGTTCAGTTTATTTAATGAAATAATTTCCGCCATTAAAGTTTCACAGAGTTGACAATTTTAATCAGATTCCAACAGGTCTAATTTCTGTGAATGTGTTTGCGCAGCTAAGTGACGTTTCACGTGTGATTTCTTGGAATTTTTTAACGATATTTTACAGACTTTGCAATAAATTTCGGAATCACTGGCAATGGACATACAATCAGTATGACCTTTAATCTAACTCGCAATTGTTTCACGATGCTATTCTCGACGTTGTTCCATATCATATCTGAAAAAGTAACTTACGTCAAAATAATTTGGAGAAGTAGATTCGATGAAACGATATTAAACAGGATCTATTACAAAAATTACGAAGTACGTAATTAATAGTTACAACAATGAAAAGAAGAAACCGTACTTTATTTATCTTACGAAATATAAACTAATAAATAAAATAACTTATAAAAACACCTCACGCTTCTATCTACGCCTATGAAGAAAGAAATTTAACTGTAATATTGAAGTAATTGCATCACAATTCAACGACAAAAAACAGATGTGCGGTTACTCGAATGAATAGTGCTATTCAATATCTGCGTGTTGTACTTAGCGATGTTATAAACTATTTATACGGTCCATCGTAATTTAGGCCTGATGCGTCCGGTCTTTAATCATAACAATAATTTTTTGACAAGTGACGTCAGTCTCAACAGAAGTTTATGTTAGTATAAGTCGTTGTAGATCAAAAATAAATGTATATAGTGTAAATTAATATATTTAGATGAAAGTACATTTATTCATTTAACGAACAGGCACCGAAGATTTAAAAAGTAAAATGTGTACAGCCTTACAACCTGTTTACGGTGAAACAACAACGGGATCGTGATTCTAGTAACTGAAGTTGAAACATCACCGCCAGAAAGCGGAGTCAATCATAACATTGGTACATCACCCCGAACAATAAATGTTTTTTGAAATAATTGAAAATATTTCCGCCCACATAGACACTAGATTTAAGAACTTTAACACCCTTAAATTTCTAGAATGAGTTAATTTTTGGGATAAACCCACAGTTTCTGAAGGGGCCTTTGAATCCCTTAAACAAAATTATCCACAATATTTTGACTTTCCTGCATTGCGCTCCGAAATCACAATGATTTACAACATCTCAAAAGGCTTAAATAAAACGAGTGCTAGTGACTTATGGAAATCTCTTAGTGACTGCGGACTAGGTCGTGGTTGCGTTGAAATTCTTAAACTATGTGAATTAACACTCACTATCCCCGCTATAAGTGCGCCTGCAGAACGTTCCTTTTCTGTGCTTAAACGAATAAGAAATTTTGTTAGGAATTCTACAGGACAAGAAATACTCTCTGTGTAGCTTAATGCAAGAATATTCTCGCCAAAAATGTTTTTATGATGACGTCATAGATGAGTTTGCAAAGGAAAATAGACGTATGGCACATCATTTTAAGTAAGGTAGGATTCTATTGTAGTTTGTAACAAATTTAATTTTTTTTTGCGCCTTCACAAAAAAAAATTGTTTAGGCGTTATTTTACTCTATAGCTTCCCCGTTTACAAGATTCTGAACAGACACAACTTATTTCTACATATATTTGATCCAATACTTGAAGAAAAATGTTCCGCGGAGTGTAATGGCTATGTTCTATCTCTATTCCAAGACTCGTTCGTTTTTTGCTCGCGAATCTTACTGGCTAAGATAAATGCGCCGATTTGTAGACTCTTGAGCCGTTGTCACGTTAAATAAATGAAAGATTACTGGATGGGAATTCAATGTGGAAAGCCCTCGATTTAGTTATTTTACAAACTAGAGAAGGCGCATCAAGTATGAGAACAGAACTGTTAGTGCCGGCAGCACTATTTTTAGAGCTTTTAGCAAAAGTACTGCCTGCTTTCGTAATTATAATTTAATTAAATATTCTTGATATGTTCATTCTGAAAGATATTCGTCTTAGAATTGTCCTTTTGTGATTTATTACTTTTGTACATTCTGAAAAAGTAATTGTTTATAGTGAGTGCATAGATGTCATACAATATTTCATAAATGTAATTTTAAAAGTTTAAAAAAATTGTAAATGTTGGTATTACTAACATAGGGACTGCAATTCCAACTTTATATCTATCCCGTAAGAAAAATTATAAATACTTAAATTCATATATAGATTTTAAAACAAATATTATTTTAGAAATAAAAGCCGTAGATCAAGTAATTGTGGAACATGTTATTTCACACAAAATGTTTCTCCTGCATGTAGTCAATATTTATATACATGCTCTTTCTTTAGATTTGAGTTTGCTTTAACTGCCTATAAGTAAAGCATTTGTTGAGAGAATATTCTCTTTCATTAATATTTTAAATACAGAAATTAGAAATAAAATAAACGTTGTTCTCTTAGAGGCGCTAAGAATTAAGACTGAATTTGTATGTTGTGATAGTTTGAGCCAACTAAAGAGATGTATGGAAAATTTAATACATCAATGTACGATTTTAAAAATCTGTAGACATAATAGTCTGGCCGTGGCCTTTGTTTGTATAAGTGTTTTAGTACGAGGGTCGTTTTTGCATTTTGCATATAGAAATGCAATAAAGAAATAGATAGCTTTAAAAGACTTTATTGTTTTTCGAAATCTTCTCCACGAAGATTTGTGCACTTTTGCATCCCCTCGAACCAACTCTGGAAGCAGTAATTCCACTCGTTTGTTGGTACAGTCAAAATTACGACTGCTCCTTCTGATGACTGGAACCTTTGACTATGCAGTCCGTCCTTGATTTTCGGAAAGGTAAAAAAATCGTTGGGACTTAGGTGGGAACTGTACGGAGGATGATCTAGCAATTTGACGTTTTGTTGCGTTAAAAATTCAATTGTCTAGCGAGCTGTGTGCGAACTTGCATTGTCTTGGTGGAGGATGATTCGTCGTTGTGGGTTACTTTCTCAGAGTTCGGTAATGACTTGCGGCAAACAAATAGTTGTATACTAATCGACAGTAACAGTTCTTTGATTGAGAAATTATTGCTGCATGATCTGCTTTCGAGACAAATGTCGCAAAATCATCTTTTTGGAGACCCTTCGAAAACGGGTGATTTGTAAGGTGAAGGCTTTCCTTCACCTTGGAACACCCAATCGGACGACGGGTGTTTATTTTCTGGCTCGTATGAGTAAATCTAAGATTCATCACCACTCACGATGTTGCACGCGTTTTTAGAGTTTCCCGCGTTGAAGCGGTGTAGAGTTTTTTAATAAGAATTCACTATAGCCGTTTTCTGTTCTTCGGTAAACAGATGGGGTATCTAACGGGAAACTCATTTTTTTAGACACAATTCTATATGCAAATTTTTTTTTAATTGAGGTCTATGAAATCTTCAATGATGCCTCAATTTCGCGACATGTCACATGTCGATCTTTGTTGATGAGCTTGCGCACAACATCGGTGTTTTCCTGAGTGACTGCCATTTTTGGACCTGCTCTTGAATCGTCGCTAAGACTAATCCTTCTACGTTTGACTTCTCAATACCAACGAGAAATTGTTGACTGATGTGGTACTTAACCACCTCGGCAAGGCATTCTTATTGAGATAATTAACTTATTGTGCGAAAATTTTCATGGTTTAATGCCATTTTTCGATTGACCTGTCAACTTTGACAGTTCGTTGTAGCTACAACACTACACGTATCGCACTGAAACTTTGGATTTAGGCTAACTAAAGATGGAGGTTAATTTTTAGTGCTGACATTTTATTAGTGGCGCCTTCTATGTCCCAATATGCAAAACATAAAAGACATCCCTCGTAGAGAAACAAATTGTCGTGAAATTTCATATAAAACTTGCAAAAACTGCTACTGAGACATATTTTATTAAAAGAAGTATATGGCAATGAATGTTTATCAGACGCGCGAGCATTTAAGTGGTTTAAGCGTTTCTAAGATGGCCGAACTGTAGGAATTGACAAAGAATGCGTAAGGCAAATTCTACATAAGAATTTAAACGTGAAAAAAGTGTGTGCAAAAGTGGTGCCGAAAATTTTCATAATCGAACACAAAGAAGGTCGTGAAAATATTTATGCTGACACTTTAATTAAGTGCCATTGAAAATGACCCATACTTCTTGGAAAGAGTGATAACATGTGATGAATCTTGGTTAGGATCCAGAAACTAAGCATCAATAAATGCATTAGAAGAGCCCAACTTCACCGATAGCTGAAATAAGCGCGAATGAGCAATGTGATGGTGTACCTTAACTAGGGTAGTGAAGGTCAAACTGTTAATTAGCATTACTACCTTGAGGTTCTTGCTCAACTCCGTGAGAAAATCAGAAAAAAAGACCTGAATTGTGTAAAAAAACCATGCGGACAACATCAGGACAACCCACCGGCGCACACTGCATTGTCTGTCAACACGTTTCTAGCCAAATATAAAATATAACTAATTTTTGATACGTACTCAGTATAGAAATTTCATCATACATTGTATGTCAAGCATATTATTTAAATATCTTAATTTCTTTTTATAAATATCATCTGATTACCAATGTATTTCACAGCATAACTCTGAAATTGAGTTTTATATTTCCTTTACATCTTTGGATATCTTGCGTTAGTTATCTGAAAACTATTTTTAATTAGAAAACTTGGCTGGATATTGTCTTCTAATTTACCATCGATTCAGTTTGTAATTTTGTACGGTTTTCATAGTTAACCAAACCATTTTTCCGATTATGTTAATGTTTATAATACAATTTAAGCTAGATAAGTTTGACAGCAGTAACGCATGAGCATTAGTGAATCTGTCAGAAATATTTACGCGTACAGGTAAATTGAGCATGTGTGTGTGTGTATCTTATGAGTAAAAAATGGCAAACTCATATTTATCGCAGATATAAATTAATGTGTTTAAGGTAATTTTATAATTGTAACTTGAATCTTATTAAATATTGAGATTTATCAAGTACCTTCTTTAATTCGAATTTTCTTTATTGTGTCCGAATAACAGAGCCATGTTTTAATAATTAGTCTGGTCCAATAGCCGATTTTCTCATTAGCAATTTGCTCTTTATTAACGATATTTAATTTAGACTCAGTGGTTTCGGAAAGATTTTAGTCTTGGTTCTTCGATCTACGTGGGACAGTCGCTTTATTCTTTGTTAATTAAGACATTCATTTTTATCTTTTTCTTGATGGGGGTTCCATCTATAGTTAAGTTATTACACGAACTATGCAACTAACCTAATATATAGAGCGCGCACGAGTTGATTCGCTCTCTCATGAAGTAGCGTTGGTGCAGTAAGAATTTCAACAGATTCATGTATTTAACATTTGGAATTTACTGCAAGTGAGAAGTAATGAATATTAAATCACATTCTTACATGTAAATGTCGACTTATTTGATGCGTTCGTAACTACAATCCGACAAACTAAGTTTGTACCAGTATGCAGAACACACCCTTTCGCGACAACGAACTTCCTGGTGATTAGGTTAATTAAGAATTAAGAAATACTGAAAAAACAAGCCAATCAACGGGAGGAAACGTACAGACGCGCGTTTCGTTCTGGTTGGAACTTTTCAATGTACGGTATTCCCTCGATGACGGACATTGCTTTTTCATTTCTATACTTTCTGTATATATAGTTAACATTTGGAATTTACTGCAAGTGAGAATTAATGAATATTAAATCACATTCTTACATGTAAATGTCGACTTATTTGATGCGTTCGTAACTACAATCCGACAAACTAAGTTTGTACCAGTATGCAGAACACACCCTTTCGCGACAACGAACTTCCTGGTGATTAGGTTAATTAAGAATTAAGAATTAAGAAATCATGTATCGCTAATTAATTTTACTGATATAACTTTTTAAAGTATATTATTACTCGCAATCGCGGATAGTAGCTATATTGGTTAATGTAAAACAATAGTGGAAATGGTCCATAAAGTTGTTTTTAACGTTCGATGTAACGGATTCAAAAAGATTAATTTTGAAGCACATGCACTGAAACCTTAATTTTTGCTTCATCCGAATTTACGACACTAGAGAATTTGGCAGGGCTTAGTCAAGAAATTAGAAAAGGGACTAATTAAGGACTCAGAAAGGGTTGTCGAGGACTGCTACCTCAAAGCGACCAATATAAAACCTCAAGTAATAAGGAGGTTGCAAGATGTTTTGCAAAACCTTCCTCTCTCGATCTGACCTACCTGAAGGTGGACGTTCCGTCGGACACACAATGCCGGCCAGCTCAATGATACGTAGAGCGCACGAGTCCCGAAGGTCGCTTGCTGAAATGGAGGCGCCACCGAATATTAACCCCTGCAAGGTTCACCCCGTATACTCGGAAGCGGGTGGAACACAGGTAGCCCCAGACACAAGAGAGTTAGCCCCCCCCCTTTTACTCGCTGCTGCTATGTACGAAAGACTTTGCTTATCTCAACACAAGTAGGAAAAGAAATCAAACAACACAAATTAACAACAATATCAAACTTTAATTTCAAACGTAGTTCTTATATCACAACAAGGTATGCAGATGCCAAAATACTTTTCAGCAGTTAAAAATGCAAGCAAAAAGTTTAGGTAAATATATACCACAATATTATAACATTAAAGTTGAGAAATAAAATTAATACAAGAAGCTAATTAATAGGTG
This sequence comes from Melolontha melolontha, assembly GCA_935421215.2. Classification (NCBI taxonomy): domain Eukaryota; kingdom Metazoa; phylum Arthropoda; class Insecta; order Coleoptera; family Scarabaeidae; genus Melolontha; species Melolontha melolontha. The sequence continues at coordinate 112,401,251 of OW285236.1, read as the reverse complement.
ATTTTATGTTATGAAAGAATACAGACTTAATTTAATGAATAAGCAGAATAATACCTCAAAGTTATAATTTCTAATAGGTAAAACTGCAAATCTAGATGGTATTATTCAAAAAGAAAAGGCATAGTCAAAGTGAAAAGCTACAATCTGCAAAGATTAAATGAGCCACATAACAAATTAAAAGTGTATCTAAAATATTATTCTACGTTCGCTCAGAACTACCCAAAAGGCTTAGTTAAAAATGAATGAAGCTACATTGAAAACATATACTTCTGACTATTTACCCTTAACACCCCAGTATCGCTCACGGCGCAATATAGAGCTTTCAAAAGCAAACAGGATCACCTGTCAAGATATCTACACCCTGTATACACAGGTGTTAAAAATTTGTGAAAGATTTATTTAAGTACGTAAAAAGTATAAGACAATTGAAAATTAGAACGCAGATCATGTATACATATCTATGGTTCCTTACATAAGTTTACAAAGTAAAATTAAAGGTATCTAGCTCTTCGACGTAACCCGTATATGTAATATTGTACGAAGGCCCGACTGAAGGTCCTCTGCCTCGTACAAGTCTCTATTCTATGTAATGGCTACTAGTGAAGCTAGTCAACCATATAATTTATAATGTTAAAAGAATAATTAATCAAAAGACTAAACATTAATTAAGAAATTTAGGAAAATTAAAGTTTTAGGTTAAATGAACCATTAACTACAGTATTACTACAACATCTACTTAGCTTGTCTATTAATCTGTTCCAAGTCCCAATCTTCTCTCATGTCAGTCTACGCAGCGGAAGAATTAAGCGTTGATTCCGTTTGACTTAATGGAGAACCGTCGCCATCTTGTGACAACGTGAAATGAATGCGGTTATCTCAGAACTGGTAGCTTCGATGCAAACAAAATCCCCGTAGGATGTGAAATGAAGATTTCCAAAGAATCTCCTCCTGATAGAACGCCGCTTAACGTATCCTTGTAAAGAGGATTAACTTCCCATCCAGGAAAGAAAATATCCACCACCACGTGGTACAACTTTCGGGTTACCCTCGAGTGTTAGAATATACCCCTTATTCACTGTGACTTTTATCTGTTCCACAACGTCAAATCTACATTAAAAGGAAAAAGATTTCAAACCGTTGGCACACGTTATGAACGAGTTCACAAAAGAAAATCTCAGTACTGTTTTACAATATGGAAAATTCGAATGGAGCGGTGTAGGGAAAGAGAAGGGGTGGTGTATATTGAAGGGGATTATAATTCAATGTGTATGAATTTAAAATAAAAAATTTTAAAGCGTTGATCTAGTTATTTTACAGCAACAGCTCGTATACGCCAATTTAAAATAAATTTATAATGATGTGGCATTTTGGACTTTGTTAATTTATAAAAAAAAATCGTTCGGGTATATTCCTTAGACTCATAGTTTAACATTTGACTTTTATACCTTCAATAAAAAGATAATTGGAAATTGTACATTATAGATAGCAAAAGAATAACACAGCATTCATTGTTAGGCTCATAGTTTGATATTTAACATTTATACTTTCAATAAAAAAGTAATTGGTAATTATAAATCATATACAATAAAAGAATAAAATAACCTTCAATACTTGAATGAAAATTTATAACAAGAATATTCATCAAAATAAAGTTGATTGAAAGAAAAAAAAACGAAATAACAAAATGTGCATTTATTAACTTCCTAATAACATCGTCGTTTAAGTGACTACATACTACAACCGTTCAATAATTTGATTATGTATCTCTTTAATTATGTAGTTTAGAAATTCTAAATTGGATGTTGTTGAATATATAATGATTTGATTCATTGCCATATTAAAGACGACTCTTGCCTGTCCATGAAAAACTGGTATTTAAATAAATCTTTTTTGACTTAGAAATCCAGACATTAACGTAATAAATTCTGTAGTAATAACTAGAGAACGGACATTCTTACCACATGACTCGGCGTAATTCAATGAAGTATTTGTTAGTCTTTCCCGGCCATCTGGTCCGCTGCGATTACAATGACAACACAGCTATTGTATTCGGAGGATAAATATCCATTAAACGCAATCGGCAATTCGAAATGTTTATAAACTTCGCTGAGTACATCCCGGCGAAATACAATGAAGTATTTGTGTTTGACTTTCTCGGCCACCTGATTTTCGCAGCGTTAACAATGGACAACGGCTATTGTATTCGGAGAACTTAGTTATGTGGTAAGAATGTCCGTTCTCTAGTAATAACATAATACAAAAAATAATCAATTTATGAAAGATTGTAATATGATCAGGAAGAAATATTTGTGGATACGACACATAGTGTCTTTTTCAAAGAAATTAAAAATATATATGACAACATACAAAAGTCCAGAAATAATATATATATATATATATATATATATATATATATATATATAGAAAAACATGTCGAAACATGTAAGATTGCTTTAAATACAAGCTGTCCCGTATCGTTATGTTCAATTTTAGTGTAAAGTAGACTTCATTTCAAGTAACATAAAACGCAAAACTTGTATATCCATTTTTATTTGTTTCAAAGTTACAGATCTATGAATGTGATTGTCAGATCATGAAAAAAAATGTAATCCTAAAGTCAATACAAACTGATTTTATTTAAAACAAGTTATACCATTCAATAACAGGCCTGTGATTGTTAACGTCGCATAATAAAATGTTATCCTAAAATAAATAAACACGTGTCGTAGTGCATACAGTAATTTCTGGGAGATCTACAAAAAATAGTACTGGATATTGATTTATGATAAAGAAGATTCTTATTTATTTCGTAAGTGCTGAACCATGAATATCATACAATAAACAAATGTTGAGATGACTGTTAACGTTGCATTTTTAAATAAAGGATTACATTACGTTTCGGTTCATACAACAGCTTATTAGCGAGTGGACACGTTTTCTTCATTCAAAATGCCTTACCGATATTCTTCTCAAGAGTATGCGGACATGCATTTTGTGTATGGCTACTGTAACGGCAATGCACGTCAAGCAGTTATTGAATACCGACATCGGTTTCCCGATAGGCGCATTCCTCATTATAGAACGTTTCTGGAAGTACACAGACAATTTCGGGAATGAGGACTGCGTGATTATCTTTTCGACCAAGGAGTAAATTTGCCAGCAGACTTAGAGGAAGAAGCAGTAGCTATTGTTACAAGGAATTCAACTCTCAGTGTACGTCGAATCGCTAGACAACTAGGAGTGCCACGAACGACAGTTTGGCGAATTTTAAAACGTGAGGGCTTATATCCATATCACTATCGCAGAGGACACGGTTTACTTCAAGCAGACCACTATTCTCGGCTTGTTTATTCTACCTGGATATTAAGACAGACATGGCTTCATTTTAATTTCTGCAGAACAGTCCTCTGGAGAGATGAATCTACATTCACGAGAAGTGGTGTTACAAATCTGAGAAACCTGCATAGGTGGTCATCAGAAAATCCCAAAGCTATACGCCCATCTAAATTTCATCATGAATTTTCTATTAACGTTTGGGCGGCCCTAATCGATGACTTGTTGATTGGTCCTGTCGTTCTTTCTGGAAGGTTAAATGCGGACAATTACTTTCAATTTCTTATTGACGAACTACTAGGTCTTTTAGAGGATGTCCCACTGAATGTTCAACGAGACATGTGGTTTCACATGGATGGGGCACCACCACATTTCGGACCAAATTGCTGTCCGAAATTGGGTTAACGCCAATTATCCAAGATGGATTGGTAGAGGTGGTCCTGTTGCATGGCCACCCAGATCACCCGATCTTAATCCCCTTGACTTTTATTTATGGGGGTACACGAAAAATTTAGTCTACGCGCAAGTTTCGAACACATGAGTAGAGTGTTGGATCGTATTCACTTGGCTGTCGAGCAAATCCGACAAAACAAGTATGAAAGTCGGATAAGTACTTCTTCTGTTGGCTTACGGACACAAGCCTGCATTCAACAAGGAGGTGGACATTTCGAAAATATTATTAATTGAACTTTTTTAAATAAAATCAGTTTGTATTGACTTTAGGATTATGTTTTTTTTCATGATCTGACAATCACATTCATAGATCTGTAACTTTGAAATAAATAAAAATGGATATACAAGTTTTGCGTTTTTGTTACTTGAAATGAAGTCTACTTTACACTCCTAAAATTTGAACATAACGATACGGGACACTTGTATATACATATCAAAGTAAACCAGACCTTAAATCGCCGACTAATTTAATCTACTATATATATATATACCGTAATCGACAAATTTTAATTTCTGGGACAAAAGTAGAAGAGGAAAAGAGCGCGATTGAGAAAAGTAAAGAAAGACATATAGCGAGGTTGCCAATGAATGTATGCAAGTAGATGAAATAGGATACGATAAGGTTCAGTCAGATTATAGCTAGTCAGTAAGCTTATTGCTTCAGAGGGATCTACAACGTATCTTAGAAATACGTATAAAATTCGCCACGAATATTTACAGAAAAATATTTATTTCGTGATGTATTACTTTTAGGATGTACAACAAAGCTTATATTTTCCGCGTATAAATAAAATGAAATGAAATATTAATTCTAAATTATGTAAAAAAAAATAAATGTAACTCTTATGAAAAGAAAGTAAATCAACTCTTCTCCGATAATATGTACTATCATAAGCATATCAGGTGTTAATGTTAAGAATACTCTCAATATTTTTTCTCGCATTTCATTTATAATGCATTTATTATGCAGCCCTTATAAAAAGAAACGGCAATTGAATTATTTAAAATACCAACCCATACATTTATTTTTGTGGATATCGGGTATGTACAGATACATTGAGGTGTACACCGGCGTAATACCATTTTATGATTTGAGTCTTTTCTTGAGTTGTAAAAACATGCATGTTGAAATCGACTATGTATTAATACACGCACGTACGTATAGAGAAGTAAGTGTTGTACACCCGGCAAGTGTTTGTTATGGAATAGGGCATGTTAAATGTGTATGTCTGTCCATCACTCTGCTTGTCCCTTCACTGTTTGAAAGCAGGCAACGTTGGATATAACATGCATACGCTATTAACGCAAACAGAAATTAAAATTTGTCGACTACGGTATATATATATATATATATATATATATATATATGGTAAACCTAATCAGTAGGCGATTAAAGGTCTGTATATTACTTCAAAATATATGTATTTAAAAAACTCTACATGTTTCGGCTGTATACGCCTTTTTCAAGAGAATACAAAATATGAATGACAGGATATAAATGTCAAGTCACTTGACATTTATATCCTGTCATTCATATTTTGTATTCTCTTGAAAAAGGCGTATACAGCCGAAACATGTAGAGTTTTTTAAATACATATATTTTGAAGTAATATACAGACCTTTAATCGCCTACTGATTAGGTTTACCATATCATACCAAGGTCACGAAGTTATTATATTTATATATATATATATATATAATAACTTCGTGACCTTGGTATGATATGTTAAACCTAATCAGTAGGCGATTAAAGGTCTGTATATTACTTCAAAATATATGTATTTAAAAAAACTCTACATGTTTCGGCTGTATACGCCTTTATCAAGAGAATACAAAATATGAATGACAGGATATAAATGTCAAGTCATTGACATTTATATCCTGTCATTCATATTTTGTATTCTCTTGATAAAGGCGTATACAGCCGAAACATGTAGAGTTTTTTTAAATACATATATTTTGAAGTAATATACAGACCTTTAATCGCCTACTGATTAGGTTTACCATATATATATATATATATATATATATATATGTATATATATAAGAGTTTAGATAATTTCTTAGCCGTTCATTAAATATAACATTTGATAAATTATTGGAGTTTTTCGGCTTTATTATATGAAATATTTACAAATATTAAATTAGACTGTATGTAATTGCAGAGTAAGTGGGGATGTAAACATTGCTGTCTACAAATTACAAAGCAAATCATACGAAATTTTTTTTATTTGAAAAATATGGTCTACGTTGGGACTCGAACCCAAGTCTACAGCTATCCGGGCTGTCGCCTTTACCACTAGGCCACAATAGACCCAGGTTCAAGCCATATAGAAATGCATTATAAAGTAACAGTGTTAATGAATCAGATGTCAGTTATTGAATGTAGATGTCAAGCTGAAAGCAGAAGTCAGTTTTGAAAGCTCATGTCAGTTTTGATAGCAGATGTCAGTTAGTGAAAGCAAATGTCAGTTATTGAAAGCCGATGTCTGTTTTGAAATCAGGTGTCAGTTATGAAAACAAACGTCAGATTAGAAAGCAGAAATTAGATGTGAGTACTGAAAGTAGATGTCAGTATTTTGAGAGCAGATATCAGATTTCAATGTTTGAAAATGCTAATTATTACTCCAAAATAGGCATCTGCTTTCTAATCTGACGTTTGCTTTCATAACTGACACCTGATTTCAAAACAGACATCTGCTTTCAATAACTAACATTTGCTTTCACTAACTGACATCTGCTATCAAAACTGACATGAGCTTTCAAAACTGACTTCTGCTTTCAGCTTGACATCTACATTCAATAACTGACATCTGATTCATTAACACTGTTACTTTATAATGCATTTCTATATGGCTTGAACCTGGGTCTATTGTGGCCTAGTGGTAAAGGCGACAGCCCAGATAGCTGTAGACTTGGGTTCGAGTCCCAAGGTAGACCATATTTTTCAAATAAAAAAAATTTCGTATGATTTGCTTTGTAATTTGTAGACAGCAATGTTTACATCCCCACTTACTCTGCAATTACATACAGTCTAATTTAATATTTGTAAATATTTCATATAATAAAGCCGAAAAACTCCAATAATTTATCAAATGTTATATTTAATGAACGGCTAAGAAATTATCTAAACACTCATATAGCTATGGAGTAATAATTAGCATTTTCAAACATTCAAATCTGACATCTGCTCTCAAAATACTGACATCTACTTTCAGTACTCACATCTAATTTTAAAATAGGCATCTGCTTTCTAATCTGACGTTTGCTTTCATAACTGACACCTGATTCAAAACAGACATCTGCTTTCAATAACTAACATTTGCTTTCACTAACTGACATCTGCTATCAAAACTGACATGAGCTTTCAAAACTGACTTCTGCTTTCAGCTTAACATCTACATTCAATAACTGACATCTGATTCATTAACACTGTTACTTTATAATGCATTTCTATATGGCTTGAACCTGGGTCTATTGTGGCCTAGTGGTAAAGGCGACAGCCCGGATAGCTGTAGACTTGGGTTCGAGTCCCAACGTAGACCATATTTTTCAAATAAAAAAAATTTCGTATTATTTGCTTTGTAATTTGTAGACAGCAATGTTTACATCCCCCACTTACTCTGTAATTACATACAGTCTAATTTAATATTTGTAAATATTTCATATAATAAAGCCGAAAAACTCCAATAATTTATCAAATGTTATATATCTATATATATATATATATATATATATATATATATATATATATATCTCAATTGATAAATTCTTGGAGTTTTTCGGCTTTTATATGAAATATTTAAGAATATTATCAAATTAGTATGTAGTTGCCAAGTAAGTGTGAATGTAAACATTGCTGTCTACAAATTACAAAGAAAATCATACGAAATTTTTAATTGAAAAATTTTGTCTACGTTGGGACTTGGACCCAAGTCTACTGTTTGCCGGACCGTTGCTTTACCACTTAAGCCACGATAGACCTTGGTTCAAGCTATTTAGAAATACATTGTAAAGTAGCAGTGTTAATGATTCAGATGTCAGTTATTGAAAGTAGATGTCAGGTTTGAAAGCAGAAGTCAGTTTTGAAAGCAGATGTCAGTTTTGAAGGTTTGAAATTGCTAACTATTACTCCATAGCTATATATGTGTTTAGATAATTTCTTAGCCGTTCATTAAATATATGTATATATAACAAGTGTTCATTTGAAAAGTCAATCTAGTAGCATGTGATTTATTGAGAACATTTTGAAGTATGTCGTAAATTAAAATTTACTACTCAACCTACGAAGTCGTATATTTTGACAGTTTTATACATACAAATAAATAACAAATAATAGGTATTTATTGAAAACTATAGCAAATGTTGTCCTTCAAGATCAATGCACTTTAAAATCCTCCGTTCAAAATTTCTGATGATATTCTGCAACATTACTGGATTGTTATTAATTTCCATGCATTTCTGTTCGATTCTCTGTAGCATATCATTCAAATTCAATATAGGTGTTCGAAATATGTTATTTTTTAGATAAGGCCACAAAAAGAAGTCGCAAGGTGTTAAATCGCATGAACGTGCAGGCCAGGCAATTTAAGTATTTCGACTAATTATACACTCATCAAAAAATTCTCTTAAATAATCCAAAGATTCTGCAGTACAGTGACAAGGTGCTCCGTCTTGTTGGAAATATGCATTTTGAAGTTCATCATCATGCAACTGATTGACAAATGGTTGTAAAATTTCCGTACGGTACCTTTGAGCAGTTATCGTTCCATTATTTCTTCAACACGATTGACAACTTGAGGTGTACGTTTCTTAACTGCTCCGCTGCCTGATTTTCTTAAGAGACTACCAGTTTCAGAAAAAAGTTTTAAAGTTCTATCCAAAGTATTCTTAAATTGTATATGATCTATTACAAAATGTGGAAACTCTACTTGAAATTCTACCATGCAATCTTGAACTGAATAAACCCATAAACCATCAATTTTATTACCACTTCGAAAATAAGCCTGGACTAAAAAAAATTTATGTTCTAAAGTGAAAGCCTTTTTAAAACTGAGAAGCAATTTATTTAAACCAGAATCGACGCGCGATTATTTTATGCACTAACTGATATTTGTGATTGACATTATCAAATGTCATTTGGATTTACGTTTACGGAACAACAAACACATTAATATATTTGCGTCTTATTCTATCAAAATTTCAAAGTAACCTAGATTGACTTTTCAAATGAACACTTGTTATACAGAGAGAGCCAAAAAGACTGAAATAGTTGGTCAAACTGATTTTGTTTATAAGGTTTTTTGTTTATCAGCAAATTTCAGTAGTGATGCAGCGGCGTAGACGTGGTCATATGGTAATTTTAAAGTAAATATATTCTAACCTTAAATCCACAAAATGATTACTAGTGCTAACAGATTAATCTGTACTAAAATAGAGAATAACTAAATAAAATAACACTACAGTATATTATTAACATCATATATTATAAATAAATTTACAAATATACAATAAAGAAAACTTATGTACATCTCAATATTCTTACAACTGTTATAAATACTATCTGCGACATTTTATACACAAATGCATTTGTCACTTCGTATTATTCTATAAATGTTGCATATTATAAAAAAAAACACATATGCAGTTATATATGTAGTTCTTTTTTCAATATTCTTCGACAACTGCCATATGAGATACCTGCAAAATATATTTTATATTGTATATTTCAAATAACTGTATATATGTATACATACCAGCTTGCTGAGATAATTGACGTATAGGTTTTTATGGACTTCGAAGGATATGCTCCTGAACATTTTCAACAACCTCTGGCGTTATGGTATTGGTCTTCCAGAAGATTTACCTTTACAGACACTACCGGTTTCTAAGAATCGGTCAATTACACGTTCTAGATGTTGAGTAAATGCTTGAAAGGTAATTTCATGTTCGTTACAAGTAATTTTAAATTGATTATAACACGCTTCCCCTGAATACTCCCAAGCACCGTCTTCGTTTTGAATGCCAGTTCGAAAATATGCCATTACTATAAACGTGTCTTCTTCTATAGTAAACACCATGATAATTACTACTAAAAAGTATTTTTCTTTTGAATATAGACAAATTTTGAATAAAACGTGATAAAACAAAGAGAACAAAAACCAGAAAAATACTACGCCATTGATCGCATGAAAACACTGTTATTTGACATTCAAAATGATTTGCTGCCAATCGCAAACCCAAAAATGTTCTAAACAAGTACTGCCAACTCACATATTCTTTTTGGCTCTCACTGTATATGTAGATTTATATACCGGGTGTTTGTTTCATTTTTTGTATGGGGATAGATAGAGATTTGGTTAAATAGGAAAGGAATGTTGTTTTACGAGTTTGACTTAGTGTTGTATTTCAGCAAAAGTTCGCGTACTAAATATTTCCGAAAAACTAAATTTTTCAATTTTCTTTAATCTCGTCTAATTACTTTATTATTCAATTTAGAGAAAAATTCAAAAAGAAAAATATTAAGGTAGCTATACCCTCTAGCAACTTGGATTAATTAATTTTTTATCAGACTTGCTATTATTTGTTTTGGTCGATATATCTTGGTGTGCTCCGATATTCGGAATATATTTAATGCTTTAATACTTTGTATGAAACTGTGATTATTGTATATTTTTGATTATTTCTCGTATGACAAATTATTTGAATGCACATTACGTAAATAATATATACATTTTAGACTTATATATAATTTTAAATAGAACTACTTGAAAAAAATATTTACAATGAATTTTATTTATACATTAGTTTTTGTTTAATTTTTCTGACCGTAACATATACCTCACTTGATGCTAGGTCTTGTATCGAAAACTTGAGATAAGCATATAAACCGAGTCTGTAAAAAAATATATTTGTAGAGACAATCGAGACGCGCAAGAGTATGGGAATATTTGTCCGAATTTATTTGAATCTAGCATATTTGTTTTATAATAAGACATGTGTATATATTTATTACTTTTTAACACAATGAAAGGTCAACTCAGATGTCGCTGTAGTTAAAATAATAACTAGAGAACGGATGCAATTTCCATAAAACGCAATCGGCAATTGGAATTGTGTATAACGTCGCACAGTACATCCCGGCGTAATTCAATGAAATATTTGCTTGACTTACTCGGCCACCTGGTCTCGCACGATAACAATGGACAACTCAGCTATTGTATTCGGAGAATATAGTGTTTTTTAAAGTGTTTTCATGAGCGTAGATAGAAGCGGGGTTTTTATAATGTATTTTATTTATTAGTTTATATTTCGTAAGATAAATAAAGTGCTGTGAGTAAGTTTCTTGTTTACATAGTTTTAACTGTTAATTACATCGTAATTTTTGTGATAGATCCTGTTTAATATCGTTTGATTGAATCTATTTCTACCAATTATTTCGACGTAAGTGTGCATTGAATTTCGTTCAGTTTCAATAACTTACGCACACATTTTTAGTTTTCATTTATTTAGATCTAGAGCATTGTTTAAGTTACTTTTTCAGACATGATATGGAAGAATGTCGAGAACGGCATTGTAATAAAATGGCGAGTTGGATTTACGGTCATACTGATTGTATGTCCATTGTCAGTGATTCCGAAGTTTATTACAAAATCCGTAAAATATCGTCAAAAATTCATCACTTATAATCGCAAACACATCTGAACTCTGTAAAACTTTTATGGCGGCTAATATTCCATTAAATAAACTTAGCAATCCCACTTTAAAAATATTTCTTCAAAAATATACTGGTCGAAATGTTCCTGGTGAATCAACTTTACGCAAATATTATGTTTCTAGGTGCTATACGAGAACAGTAGAACGCATTAGAAGCCATCTTTTAAATCAATACATATGGATAAGCGCCGACGAAACGGTGGATATGTTAGGACGCTGTGTGGTAAATGTTGTAGCTGGTGTACTACATCCAACTATTCCCTATAACTCATATGTAATAGCAACAAGTGTTATAAATAGAGTTGATGCGGAAACAGTTGCTGAAACCATTAAGGAGAATATGCAAAAAATGTTTCATTCGGACGCCACGTACAAAGAAAAAATACTTTTATTTGTCAGTGATAGTGCTGCGTATATGTTAAAAACAGACAGACTATTGAAGAAAACATAAAACATAAAACATAGCCTAATATGCTGCATATTACTTGTGTAGCACATGCTCCACAGAATCTGTGAATATATCAGAGACACTTTTCCGGAAGTTGATAGACTTGTATCAGCTTTTAAAAAAGTTTTCAGAAAAGCACCATTGAGAGTAGCTCTTTTCAGGGAAAAATTTTCATCTCTGTCACTGCCTCCCACTTCAGTAATAACTAGATGGGGAACATGGCTGGAAGCTACTACTTATTATGCTGAGAATTTCGATAGTCTAAAACATTTCGTAACACTGCTAAAGGAGGATGCTAGAAGTATTGGTGAGTGCAAGGAGCTCACACAAATCCCAAATTTAAAAAATCAGTTGTACTTTCTTCACGAACACTTTGGAAAATTGCCAAAACTAATCACTTATTTTGAAAATCGAAGTCTCAAATTAAATGACGGATTAACCACATTAGATGTGGCTGTTAATAATTTGAAAAGTATTCCAAGTGACTTCGGATGTGGCCTTCGGCAAAAGTTTGAAGCAATTCTTAATAGAAATCCAGATTTAATTACATTGCAGCAATTATGTATGGAGACAATTTCACAAAATCTAACGGCTAAATATAAAGAAATAAAAGAATATTTCCAGTATGCACCTATAACCAGTTGCGATGTAGAAAGGACGTTTTCTATTTATAAGGATGTACTTAATTCAAAGAGAACAAAATTGACAGAAGAAAACCTTGAGAAACTATTGCTAGTCAATATTAATAGTCCTTTACTCAACTTGAACGACAAAATGAACAAATAAAAATGTTCCAATTATAGAAATAAAATTAAAAACTTTAAAAATACAACTTTTCAACAAATACATATGTATTTCGTAATTTTATAGATCACCACCCGTTTGTTTTCCAATTATATAAATAAAATTAATTAATAAATATGTATTTCGTAATTTTAGATAGATAGATCACCACCCGTATGTTTTCCAATTATATAAATAAAATTAAAAACTTTATAGGTACAACTTTTCAACAAATAAATATGTATTTCGTAATTTTATAGATCACCACCCGTTCGTTTTCCAATTATATAAATAAAATTAAATATTTTAGAAATACAGCCTTTCGCCAGTACTGCACTGGGCTTTGCGTCATGTGGTAAGCGTGCCCGTTCTCTAATAATAAAGCATTCGTCAACACTTCAAATTAGCCATTTTGTTGCTTGCTTTTGATGTGTTATATCGAGCAATATAAATCATTTAGCGATTATACCTACATGTTATATTGTGTGTTGTGCATTTTAGTATATATGTATTAGTGTGTAGAATAGTTTTGCTTTGTTTTGTTTTAATTATAATTTGATTGTCGGGCATTCAAATGTTGCGGTCGGTTCGACTCGTTTATTAAATGTAATATCTCCAGATCCTAAAAATGGACAATGGGAATTAAATATTCTGGGGATTCTCTCAGAAATTATAAAATATGCAGCAGACATCTTATAGGTGGATTATCTAAATTATAGGCTCCGCTTGGATGCTGTCCCTTAATTTTTTCCTTGCCGTTCATTGTAACGTTGCTTTGAAACGGAACTTCAGGTTGTAAATAAACCTGTGCAGTATTTTATTCATTTAGACTTTTTTTCTGAATATTCTAGGTAATATGCTCATTATGACATAACAATCTTATTTAATGATAATTTAACTTACATATTTATGAAATATTATCTAATATTGTTTTAACTGTTTCAGTTGCTGTTGATACAACAGAACCCATTCCCAGTACTGCGTATTTATTGCCATCCTCTTCAATATTTCGAGGGGTAGAAGATAGCAAAAAAATAGAAACCCAAGCGAAGTAAATTTAATGAAAATTATTTCACGAAAAATTGATCATATTAGGAAATTTAGAAAAGTTAAACATGCTTAACATTTATTATAGTGCTTTACACTCTGTAAATAAAAGCAGAGGATAAAAAATGTACCCTAAATTTTAATTTGTTATAAAGTACATAGTTTGTAAACTTATTGTATGTTGAGTTCTTGAAAAACAGAGTATTATTCTAATAAATACATATTTTTAGTTAGGATTTTAAATTATTATCTTTCAACAATAAATATATTTTATTTTTTAGCAAGATATTGTGCTTATGGTTGTCTTAGAATATATACAGAGTGGAAACGAAATAAGTCGATTTTAATATGTAATAGCTGTAATAATAATAAGCATAAAATGCTAATGCACGAAAACTCTATCTCGAACGAGATCAGAGAAAAAAAAATAATAAATGCGCGTGGCTCGACCCATATCTGGTAAATTTAGAATTCCTTTATAACTCTAGCACTATCCCTACCGAAGCGTAATGGTGCGAGTTATAGATGTGATGATGCATACTGTAAGCCAGATGTCAGTTTGTTATCATCTTCCGGGAAGTATAGCTTATTCAAATCACGAATTAACAGAAATCGTTTTACTATACGGTGAAACATATGGAAATGTTAGAGCTACTAAACGTATCTATGAAGGGAGGTTTCCGAACCGTAGACAGTAACGCGCCAAGTATCTTCGGCGCCGTCGTGCGAAATACTGATAGGCGCCTTTACCCTATATGTATTGAGCCAAAATTACCAGCCACTCTCCCACAGTTCAACATTGAAATTTATGACGAACTCTTTAGACAAAAAACAGTGTAGATGCAAATATCAAGTACACTCTTTGAAGTAACAATAAAATTATTGCTGTCAATGCTAAAATAATTGTAATAATTGTTTTATGTAAATTTGTTGATTTGTTGTAAACTTTCAAAAAATGTTTTTAATATTTTTAAAATTTAACTTATCACAAGTGGCCGTAGGCGCCTTTAAGGCCTTGGCGCCGTTGTGCGCTGCACGACCTTGCCCATATGGACGGCGCGTCACTGACCGTAGATGCAGATCAAATGGTTTAATTTTACAAACCGTGTACAGATTGAGAGATCGCGGTACATTGCATCCAGTTATCAAGACTGTAGCCATAAAAGACGATGTTCGGCAAAGTATTTTTCAAGCTCCAGCCCATATCCGTGAAGACCGAGCCGTGTTAAATGATATACTTCTAAAGTTTACCGAAGAAGTTTAGAGGCTTGTATTTATGAAAACGACAGCCACATGGAACATCTCCTTTAAGCATTCCATCTGTTTCACACAAATCTGCATTTTTTAGGGAAAATAAATTGTCATTACAAAAAGAGGCAAATAGAACACACAAAAAAATATGTTCAATTAAAAATGCGATTTATTATTTCTCGGCATGAATTCAATATTAAGACATTTAAAGAAACTCGATATTGTATTTTTTTTTGGGATATTACAAGGGTCAGGCCATTGACCTACTTATAAATAACAACAGAACAGCTGATGCATAAGGAAATTAATATCAACGAAATGAATGTTTATAAAAAAAAGAAAATGTTTATAAACTTTTCATACTAACACGCATTACATTACTGAAAGGTGAAGGGGATTTTTTGGTGAACTTGAATAAATGAATGCCTATTTGTTTGTTGAATCGATAACATATAAACATATAATTGTATTATCTTGTCTGTTTGCTAATTTGTCATATTTTTCACACATTCAACATGTGGCATATAAAACTTCTTGCAATATCAATTTGATGACACTGCAACGTGGTGCTTAATTGTTATTTTATATTAATATATAGCAATCAGTAAAAATACATATAAAATAAAGATACATATATTTAAAGGCGCTAATAATCTTTATATTTAAAAATATGTACAAAATTAAAGGACGTAAAACATATGAAACATGAGATCTAAAAGTTAACTAGTGAAAGAAGTACAAATAGGTATATCGATATGTGGTACACTTACCACATAAAATTAACAATTCGGAATCACTAACAGTAACGCAAAGATAAAATTTTACACGTTGTAATGATATAAATATTTAATAATTATATTTCATTTACGCTGAGAAACATAGGACAGTATTTTCCAGTATACGATTGGCTAAAAGGGGTGCGAAATTTACGTGTACATCATGTATATGAATAAAAGTTCAATCTTAATAAAATTGACAAAAAAACTGCAAGTAAGTTACTCTAATTGATAATTTTTTCGAGCAAAACTTTTGAATTTGCTGTTATCTCCAAATAAATGTTTATTGATCCTATGTAAAACGTGAGCCTCACTCTGTTCTCAACGTAAATGAAGTATAGTACAGTATAGTATAACCAGTATAAGTGTTAGATTCAGAAAAAGAGAGAATAAACGTTTTTCGTCGATTCGACAGTTAGAAGATGAAATACTTTTTGATATTTCACTGTATTGCCTATTCTGACATCGAATCACTGAATGACAGAAGATTATAAATAGTTACAGATTATTGTCCATGTTGTTAAAATGATTTAATAATTTTTTAATTTGCTTTCCCATTTTCTTCCTCGTAATCATAATCTTCATCGTCTAATTCATATTGCTTTCTAAATGTGCCGTCTGGATCATATTTGTCTAGCAGCTGATTCCAAAGTTCTCGATGATCTTGGAGTAGGTGAGCAAAAATTTTGCCAACCGCTTGTTTTTCTTCTAAATTGCATTCTGCACATTGGGTAGCCAAAGCGTTTGGTATAATTTCTATAAAAAAAAAATAAATTAACATTAATACTAATAATCATTTATTTGTCTTATATAGCGTGCTATTCCTGACCCGCTACAATAATTATTTATGTGGGCTTTCAAATTAATTTCCAAAAATTGCGAAAAATGTTTGTTTTTAAGATGTATTCCGAGCGATTAATAGAAGATGGCAATTTAGTTGTAGAAAAGCGTATTTAGAATTTATTGATTTATATTGTGTTTAGGGATTTTTCTTGTTTCTGCCTATTTAAGAATCATAAAGTATGTCCAGTAGATTAGAAAAAGAGTAATTAAAGGAACTCGTATTGTTTGCAGGTGCTGTAATTGTGTGAGGATTCATTATTCTCGTAAATTTTAGGAACATATATACATATATATATATATATATATATATATATATATATACATATATACATGTAATATTTTCGTGACCTTGTGGTATGATATGGTAAATTCAATCAGTTGGCGATTAAAGGTCTGGCTTTACTCCAAAGTATATATATTTGAAACAACCCTACATGTTTCGGCAATGATGCCTTTATCAAGGATATAAAATATAAATGACAGTATACAAATTGATTTGTATACTGTCATTTATATTTTATATCCTTGATAAAAATATATATATATATATACATACATATATATATATATATATATATATATATATATATATATATATATATATATATAAATGTATATATATGCGTATATATATATACATATATATATATATATATATATATATATATAAACATATAAATATATAGTAAATTCAATTTGTTGACGATTTAAGGTCTGGCTTTACTTCAAAATATATCCTACATGTTTCGGCAAATGATGCCTTTTTCAACGAATATAAAATATAAATGACAGTATATTAATGTCATACTTATACATTTGTAGTTGCTATGGATAAAATTATTCAAAGATACAGTCCAATTTAATAATAATAAATCATGTCTTAGTATTCTAAAATAGATATAGAACAAAAACAGGGAAGCGCAAGACATGAGTTATTATTATGTATGCGCCCGTGGAGCGACTAAACAATTTATACAAAAGAATACAAGCTCACAAATCCTCTAAAACAGACAAAACTGCTTTATCTACACACAAACTACAACGCGATCACCATTTTGAAAACAGACAGATAATTGATAAAGAACAACACACAATAAAAAGGGAAATTAAAGAAATGACTAGTATTAAACAGGAATAAAATTCAATTAACAACAGAAGTCATATAAAAAATTTAAGCAGTATATACTATAACTTAATTATGTAACGATCTGCAATTTACCATCATAATATATGTTGCTGTTATATAATTATATAATCTTAAGTTATTTAAATATCTATACATTTGCTTATCATGCTGACACATCCGTGTTTTGATCCCTGTCTGGTTGTCCGAGTAGGCTTTTGGTGGCTTTCCTTCTCGTTTAAGGCGAATGCTGACAGCTTAACATCTTTAGTCGCTCCACGGGCGCATACATAATAATAACTCATGTCTTGCGTTTCCCTGTTTTTGTTGTATATCTATTTTAGAATACTAAGGCATGATTTATTATTATTAAATTGGACTGTATCTTTGAATAATTTTATCCATAGCAACTACAAATGTATAAGTATGACATGAATATACTGTCATTTATATTTTATATTCCTCGAAAAAGGCATCATTTGCCGAAACATGTAGGATTGTTTTAAATATATACATTTTGAAGTAAAACCAGACCTTAAATCGCCAACAAATTGAATTTATCATAACATGCAAGGGTCATGAAATAATTATCTTTATATACACAAGGTGTGTATAAATTGGCGGACTCACTATACGCGGCGATGTTCTTCGTTAAATTCGGAGTCCGAAATCCTAATACGAAAATGTTGTACCAAGCTCCATATCTTTGCACGAGGTTCCTAAAGTTCGGACTTTCAGTCTTGAAATAAGCATTATTACTCGATATTTGTTGACAGAAGGAGCTACAATTTAGAAGAAAGAAGAATTGTTGTTATTATCCTTTCGTTAAAGTTTTCTTTTTGATTTTAAAGTTTGTTTTTAATATTTGTTTATTAACTTATTTTGACGAAAAACACATCTGACAACGTTGTAAAACAATAAGTAGGCAGCCTAATGTTGTTCTAGTCAAATACATTACTACTGTCAAATTTTGACACTTATGTAATCTAGCCTGATACATCGTTTTAGGATTAGGACTTTTAACTCAAAATTTTACCAAGAATGTCGCCACGTGTAGTGAGTCCGCCAATTTATACACACTTGTATATATATATATATATATATATATATATATATATATGGTAGATTTAATTAGTTGGCGATTTAAGATCTGTTTTTACTCAAAAATGTATATACTTACATGTTTTCTTACATGTTTCGGCAAGTGATGCCTTTCTCAAATAATATAAAATATAAATCATTTATATTTTATTATGCGTGTGTGCAAATCGAGATATGTGTTTGCAGTTTCTTTGGAGACGACTGTAACGTTACAGTTTTTTCTAAAAGTCAATATTAACGGAGAATTCTGAGCAGTTTCATAATGGTTTGTAATAATTAAAGTATGCTAGTTACATCTACCTAGTTTTGAAGAGTTTTATCAGAATCCTTTGGAAAAAATTTTCTTGTGTATATGTTCCCATGGTGTGAGAAATACAAACCCTAGATCCAACGCTTTTATTAATAGCTTTAAAGTCTTAATTATAAATGGTTTTTTGAATGATCAGGCAATAGATGCCAATTGTGAGGATAATGTATTTCAACAACATTGGAAAATTTTTTATAATAATAATAATAGTCACACTCCTTTGGGGTAGTAACCTCATAGGTAGGTTTGTTACAACTTGAGCCATTCGGTACTCATACACTAGGATAGTAACGTGGCTAGCGCTACGCACCAACCGCTATCATTACCCCAGAGTTTTAGTAATCTAAGTACTCATTTAACAACATAATTTGAAACATACTTGAGTAAGTCAAACCTACCAATTTTGTATATACAATATACAATTGTATATTGTATGTTATACAAATACAAAAGTATTTTTAATAATATATAATATTATTAAAAATGGGGTGTGAAGAACACAATACAAGTTCATATGTATTTTTGAATGTATCTTATCCAAAGACGTAGATACGTATTTCACATTTCTACATGATTATCAATGCGCCCCTGTTGGATGAGAGACACATTCAACAAACATAACAACCTTGCTATCTCGCAGATATTATTAAGACAGAGCGTGAAGGAATATTCAACGCTGCCTATATAATAATCGCAGAACTAGCCGTGGTGTTCCTTATAGTCGGTAACCACCGTATCTATAAAAAACTGTATTATCGTGTCTTCTCTACTTGTCGGCGTAAACCGAATACGTATATAACAACATAATTTGAAACATACTTGAGTAAGTAAAACCTACCAATTTTGTATAATACAAAAGTATTTTTAATAATATATAATATTTTTTGTCAGCCTGATCGCGTTTGGACCGAAAAAACACCATCGATATTATTGGCTAGACCAGGGTTTGAACCTGATCCATACATCTTCATAGTCTAGTGACCTACTACTAGATCACACGGTCCTGAAGATTTTATATGTACGCATATAATGAAAGAACAGTTGATCAGAAAACATAGAATATATGACTAGAAATCGAATTACGTAGTTTTACATTAAGGAATTTAAACAGTTATATAGCTGGATATGTAGCGCGAGAAGAATTGGTGAAAAAGTAAACTGCCGTAATTGAGTGAACATCCTTACAATTTTTATAAGAAACCGTGTTATTATGCAACAAAAGGAAATATAAAGGAGGAAATTATCAATATGGGGTTCATTCATTGTAAAGAACATAACTTAAAATGTATTTTTAGACATATGTATGTCTAAAATGTATGTCTTAATGAAACAATTGTTTAGAAATATTAACTTAATTTTAATGAGAAAAGATTGATCTTGAAGTTCTACTGATTCTTTTCTTTAAATAATCCAAATATAACACAGGCGCGGTACAAAATTTATATTTGCAAAGATTGATAAAATGGTAAATTATTTTCAAATTTTTTATTTTAAATTATTAAATTTAATTCGTTGTTTCGACTTGGAAGGTTCAACTTGAAGTAAGCAAAATACATTTTCTTCACAAAATCACATGCTTCTTTGTTGACTTTTAACAATGTATTCAACACATATAAAACAAAAGTTGTTAGGAGAAATAACACAACCTCTTGGAGCCATAATATATAACTAAAAATACAAGTGTAGTTACGTGTGAATACAAAATGTAACCTGAGTGTGGCTTATACTGCAACCAAGATCTTGAACTTATTTATCATGTTGAAATATGTTAAAATCTGACAATGCGCTCATTCCTAATACCTTGGCAAACATGTATAAACATGCTCAATCCAGTCAGTAAGATTCCTCACTTTTTTGCTAAACGGGTGTTTCACTCTATATGAAACTACAAACACGAGTTTTGCAAGAAAACCTGACGAGATGGAATTCTTCGAGTATTTTTGCCGGTTTTAGTGAGTAAAAATCTATAAGAAATAGTATAAAAATCCTGAGCAGTTTTTTTGTTGCAGACCTGTGAAATTAAAGACTCTTGAAGTTACGTTTGTACTGAAAAAATAAGTAATAACAATGGTAGCAACAATAGATTACAACACATTTAGATTAAACATATATGACAACTTACTACCATATATGTTTAGTCTAAATGCATTATATTTTATTATATTGCTACCACCATTCTTACTTTTTAAAAAAAATAATATTTTAAGGGTCTACTTTAGTGCCCGAAAAATTACCATTTCAGAAATATGCAACCCACATTACAGCATACTACAACAGACTAGGCACCAAGACGCCCTGCTGAGAGGGTCGAAGGATTATGTAAATTAGCAAACAAATTTGATTATTGACACATCAGCTACTTGGGATTTATTTATGCCTTGTTTTCAGCAGATAGATGATCTGTGTATTTCCGCCTAAAATTTTTTGAATCGTAGATAAAGAATAGATGTATTATTATAACAAATGTAACTTAATAGGTTCTAATATAAAATAAGTAGTGTAGTAAAGCTACACAATTTTACCCATACATACCTAATTGAAATACTTAGATGCTTGTGTAAAGTAAAAGACAAACAAATATATTAACTTGTTTTCCTCTAAAAGTGGTTACGGCATTACCTGGCTTTCTAATCCTTCTTAGTCGTTTAAAGTTAATCACCTGGTTACTTGGAAAAATGTATATAATTCGATAACGATATGACAATTTGATATTAGTGTTGGTGACCGTTGTAATTTTGAAATATAAACAACAATGGGACTTCACTCCCAAAAAAGATTGACAACCGCTGCAAAACGGAAAAGTAGAAAACAGTTGATGAAACAAATTCGGATAAAAAATCGTATAGTGTCTCAACGTGATAATATTGTAGATAATGAAATTGTTTTCACTGAGACAAATTCGGCACGCGACGACAGTTTTGATTCGGATATATCAGATGAGGTTTTTATTGAAACAGGAAATATAAACAATATTGCAAATTTTACTCTTACTGGACGTAGGATTGTTGATATAAATCATCTGTTTACTGTTCTAAAAGGAATACGACATGATATGTTTGGCTGTACTTTTCAAAATGTAGAAATAAAAGCGGAAAAACATTTTGGTTTTAAAAGTGTTTTTACGTATAAATGCAACATGTGTGGAATAACCGATACATTCAGTACTGAAAATGAAAATAAAAAATGTGGCGTAAATGAAGCAGCGGTGTGTGGAACTGTTGCAGTAGGGGCGGGTCATTCACAATTAACAGAATTTTCCGCAGCTTTAGACATTCCTCAAATGTCTTCAGCAACGTATGCGCGTATAGAAAAAAAGTGCTAAAAAATACAGAGGAGTTAGCATTAAAAGAAATGTTAGCTGCAGGAAAGGAAGAACGTAAGTTGGCAATTGAAGCAGGAGAAATTGATAGCGACGGAATACCTTTTATAACTGTAATAGTGGATGGAGCTTGGTCAAAACGAAGTTACAAGTCTAATTATAACGCTCTCTCGGGCGTTGGGTGCGTAATTGGGACCAGAAGTTAAAAAGTTATGTACGTAGGAGTAAAAAATAAAATGTGCAAATTTTGTAAAAATAAGGATAAAAAAAATGTTCCTCATAAATGTTCCTCATAAATGTTTTCAAAACTGGAACAGTTCTTCAACTTCTATGGAAGCAGCTATTCTAGATGGGTTTAGAATGTCAATAGAAATGCATAATTTGCGATATAAAACTATTATTGGTGATGGGGATAGTAGTGTATATAAAAAAATTCAAACAGCAAAACCTTACGGACCAACATATTTTATTGAAAAAATTGAGTGTCGAAATCATGTGTTGCGAAATTTCTGTACGAAAATACGAGAAATTTCAAAAACTCCTCGATCAGATATGTGTATACGAAATTTTTTACGGCAGAATATTCTTAAATTTAGGGCAGCTGTAGTTAGTGCCATAAAGTACCGCAAAAATGAAAATGTTTCTTTTCAACAAAAAATTGAAAACTTAAAAAATTATATTCTCAATGGACCTGCCCACATATTTGGAGAACATAGTAACTGTGCTAGCTATTTTTGTAGTAAATATGGTAACAATGGTAACAATTCAAATACTATTGATTACAAACATTTCAAAAGCAGTGCTCTATATGATATATTTTTTCAGTCTTTGAATAGAGTAGCCAATTTATCCTCCAGTTTACTTTATGACGTAGACAATAACGCCGTAGAATCCTTCAATTCTGTTGTGAATAAATTCGTGGGAGGAAAAAAAATAAATTTTTCGCTGGGAGGCTCGTACCAAGGGAGATGTTTTGCGGCAGCCATAAATTATAATAATAAAGAGACATTTGTATATACATTTGTTAAGAAAACTAATGGGGATAATTTTAACGGTGTATATTTGGAAAAATTCAAAAATCTTAAACTAAATCAAGCAATAAAAAAGAAAAGCAAAAAAAATAAAATTCGAATTCAAAGTGCTGATTCGGATTACGGAGCGTGCAAAATCGTGGTACCTGACATGCCTATTCCGGAATACGAAAGCAAGAGAAAAAAATTTCTTGATGAATTGTCATTATCTGATTGTCATAATGTTCAAATTAGGACGGTGAATCAAAGACATAACAACGAATGGGAAAAAGAGAGACAGATAAGATTAACGGCAAGTAACTTTGGCAAGATTTGTAAAATGAGAGAAAAAACAGACACGGCTAGTACAATAAAACATATGCTGTATACTAATAGATTCAATAATAAAAAACTACCACATTCTCTACAGTATGGCATAGATGAACCGTTGAAAGCGACAGTGGTGTAAGTCAAAAAAATAAAAATTTTAAGTTTGCTTCACAAATGGGTACTATGAAGTAATATTTATTATAAGAGCTAAAATTCGTGACTGTAAACTAATTCATTCGGCTACAGATGTCGCTATGTCTTCATGCAAATAACTACTAACTTTAAAGCTTACAAGGCAAAGTGGCGCAAGTCAGACTTACACCACTTTACAAATTAGTACTTATCGAAGGAATATACAAATAATACGTATTACTCGTAAGTGAAGTGTTATTATAAACTAAAAATGAGTGAAAATAGTGAATCCGAAGCATCAGAACCTTTCTTAGATTCTGGATCAGAATATCAATTGTCGGGAAGTAGTAGCAGTGAATCAGGTATGTCCTTTTTTTCTGTTACCGTAATAATAACCTCACTTTTTCATTGAATTCAGAATACAACAATATGCATCCAAATGCTGATAAACAATCAGCAAAACGAAAAGGCAGGAAAAGAAGCAGGGAGACTGGCAGTCATCTAGCTGCTACAAGAAAGAGAAATCGTAACCTCGGTTTGCAGTATATCAATAGAAAGGGCAATACAGTAGAAGCGAAAACTTTTAAACACGTAGACTGCAATTGCCGCATGAAGTGCATTAGTAAAATATCTGAACATCAAAGAAAATATGCATTCTAGAGGTTTTGGGCAATTGGATATTTTACTACACAAAATGCTTACATTTGTGGACTGGTAAAACAAACAGAAATAAAACAAGTACGTCCAAGAAACAATCTAGAGTTCCTAAGACCCACAAAAATACATTTTATATTCAAGCTGGTGCGTACTCCACTAAAGTGTGCAAATCATACTTTTTAAACACATTTAACATATAAGATGGAAGATTGTATAGAGCAATTAAAAAGGCTAGGTATACATCCCCCGGGCAAGATTTACGCGGACAGCACCCCCCTATTAATAAGACACCAGATGAGATGGCTAATAAAGTCCGCGAACACATATCTATGTTTCCTGCTTACCAATATCATTATAGTAGACAACATAATCCCAACAAGAAATATTTATCAAGTAATTTAAATATACGGTTAATGTACAAGCTTTATATTGAAGATTGTCAAGAAAAAAGCATACCAAATGTTAGCGAAGCTATTTATCGCAAGATTTTTACCAATGACTTTAATCTCAGTTTTCACACTCCAGCTAAAGATACATGCGCAAGGTGTGATGCATTCAAAATTAAAATAAACTCCGAAACAGATCCACAAATAAAGCGGCAGGCAGAAGTTGAGCATGAGCTTCATTTGACGAAAGCAGAGAAAGCACGAAATAGCATGAAGGAGGACAAATATAAAGCAGTTCTTGATGCCAATAAAATCTATGCGTTTACATTTGATTTGGAGATCCACAAATCCACAAATCCACAAATCCACAAATGACTTGCTCATTAGCATACTATAAGAGAAATATGTACGTATATAACTTAGGATGTCACAACCTTGCTACTGAGCAGGGGTACATGTATGTTTGGGATGAAACTATGGCCTCAAGAGAATCCCAAGAAATAGCGTCTTGTTTGAAAAAACACATTTCAACTTATGCTTCAAATAGTCAGCATATAATTGCCTACAGTGGTGCATGTACAGGCCAAAACAGGAATATTAAAATGAGTTTAATGTGGCCTAAATTATTGGCGGATTCAGAAAGCATTACTGTCATTGACCATAAATTCCTGGTATCAGGACATTCGTACTTACCCAACGATAGAGATTTCGGCTCAATAGAATGTTATGCAAAAGGAAAAAGTATTTATGTAGCGGAAGATTGGTACACTATTATATAAAAAGCAAGAACTAAATATCATTTTCCCTTTCACAAAATGCAGCAAACAGAGTTTCTCTCAACAAAAACAATGGAAGAACTCATTACAAAAAGAAAAGTGAATGAAGAAAATATTCCTGTAAACTGGCTTCACATACAGTGGCTTCGTTTTAAAAAATATGAGCCGTTTAAAATTTTTTATAAGGAAACACTAAATGAAGACTTTTCTTTTCAATGTATCAACTTGTTGCCTCGTAAAAAAGGTAGGCCCGTTATGATGAACAACGTAACACTTGAAAAACTATATAACGATCATCGACCTGTTTCTAAAGAGAAAAAGAAGAATATGATGGAATTGCTACAGTTTATTCCACCTATTTACCATCAATCCTTTACTAATAGAACCGTTAGAGCTACATGAATATGAAGCATAAGAATTAATAATAATATAATAAGTTCTCACTTGTATTATGTACCTTCTTGATTAAAATTGATATTCTCTTTGCATAAATAAAGTAAAATCTAAAATTTTATTTTATTTCAACAAAAAACCCATACAACACTTTTATTACTTCATAACTTCGTAAAGTGGTGTAAGTCATTCAAACAACAAAAATAAGAGCAGCCACTAATTTTTTTCATTATTTTTGGACCGGGTTAGGCAAATTATAATATAAAAAAAAGAACAGTAACAGTAACAGTAATGAATATGTGATCATTTAGTGGTCTTTTAACTTTATGTTTAAAATACTCAAATCGATGAAAGAAAGACTTACACCTCTTTCGCTTTCAACGGCTCAGATAATGAAGAAAGGGCCAAGCAAAAATTTATGGAAATTACAAATTTGAAAGTTGAGGCATGCGGTTTGTTCATTGACGAGAAGAAAAAATGTTTAGGTGCCACTCCAGACTGATTAATTGGATTCGATTCTATTGTCGAAATAAAATGTCCTTATTCAGCGCGTGATAAATTAATACATGAAGCCATTAACGAAAAATTAATTAATTATTGCACCTTAGATGCAAATGATAGTAACAAAATTTTGCTAAAAACTTTTGATAATTATATGTATCAAGTGCAGGGACAACTCCACATCACCAAAAGAGAGAAATGTTATTTCGTAGTTTATACTAAACACGATTTGAAATATATAGTAATAGAACGAAATGATGATTTCCGGAATCATCATATGATTGAACATCTGGAAATATTTTATATGAATGCAATGCTTCCAGAAATAATTGACGCGAGGTATCATAGAGATCAATCTGTAAGAAGTATTATGAAAAAAGATCTCTAATTATTTTTTATTCTAATTTTTTTTAAATACAAACTATTTACTTATGTAAATACAGTAATTTATTAGCTGCAAATTAGTTTGTTCACATATAAATGACTAGAAAATTCATCTTTGATGTTTAGTCTCCGATCCGCACTTAATTTTCGGTGATTATTATGGATCAAAATTCTCTTAAAGCTGAATAAAAGGTAATTTAATTAGCCATTGAACCAGTTGCAGCATTTATTTCAATATTTACGCCGATTTATTGGTTGATAAGTTAATATTGTTATAGGTAGAAGCCTGTGGAGCCAATTTACATAATCCTTCGACCCTCTCAGCAGGACGTCTTGGTACCTACGTGTGCTGTAATGTGGGCTGCATATTTTCGGGGACGTTGAGTATCGGGTTGCCTGTTTTTGACTTTTATTTTTATTGATAACTAAACAACAATTACATCTAGACAAAAACGGGCTGTATAGCTACCTAGATATTATAACTACCTACAACACACACATTTCATAACTACATTAGCTGGCCTGGTTATCTCTCAATTTGTCCGGATAGATTTTCTGTTTCTTACCGATAAAAGTCAAACCGTTCAAAAATTTTGAAAAAAACGTAAATACCTACCTAGTTTTTATTGATACATGGTCATACATACATCGAGCGGTCTTTCAACTTTTAATTTGAAGCCAAAAAATGGCCGGAAAAATACACTCATTTCAGTGTGGGATTGCCGGGTATAGCGTAGAGCCTTAGCACCGTACAAATCGTACGATCACTTCGTGCCGGCATCTTTGATCTTTTGAAATATAACCGTAATACGCGCACGTAACTGCACATGCTCTCTTTTATACATGTCCTACAGTATACGTAAAGGAAATCAGACTGTTCCACTCTTTGAATAAGCCGTCTATCTATCTCAGTTGAAACCTACATAACAATAGAGGAAAGAAACACATGCGCAGTTACTGCGTGAGTTACCGTTTTATTTCAATAATTTTGAAGACTGATATTACTGGATAAGGTTTATACTGTACTTCTATAGATCGTTCCAACCTCCGTATTCAGTATGGGATATAATAGCAACTTTTATCTCTTGCTATCCTTAGTTGCTGTCATTAACGCTATCTTCACTTCCGGTTGCTATGTTGCAACTTATTGACATATGCTGTCGGCATCGACAACAGTATCTACTTATCTGTCTATTAATATCAACTGTCAACCGTCATCGTCCTACTTTTAAAATATTTCGTTAAATTGTTAATTTGTTTATATAGTTGTACAAATTGAACACTTCTATCTTTTTCAAGCGTGCACAGGGTAATATGGGTATTTTTATTGATTTTTATAAACGTTATAACATAATATAAATGTAATTACAGTTTTCACTGCATTAATGGAGACTGTAGGAAGAAAACGGCGCAAAGGAGAAAAATTTAGCCGTGAGGAGAAGTGTATGATTGCAAATGTTTTCAATTATTTCAACAAATCAATGAATGTGAGTGCTGCCGTTCAAGAAGCAAGTAAAGCTTTGGGTATCTCAAACTGTGCAATATATCATGTAAAACAGGAGCAACGAATTGGTTTATTATCAAGTCCAAAAAAACCTAAAAAAAGGAAAGGCATACAACTAAATGATCGACTACATACATATGATGAGAACACGCAAGCAGCTATTCGACGTAAAGTGCATGGCTATTTTATTCAGAATATGCCACCTACATTAAATACAATTCTTGCTGCTGTCAATGCTGATGATGAACTTCCTAACTTCAGTCGAACAACTTTACATAGATTGTTACACGATATGGGTTTCGAATTTAAAAAAGTAGGACGAAATATATTATAAAAAAGATATAAATATAAATATAATAGGAAAAATATACGTATTTGTATGATTCCAGTTCTTTTTGTTTCAAAAGTGGAAACTATTATTTGTTAAAGGATCATCATCGTTTTTAATTTAATAAATTGCATAACACCCCAATATCGAAGTAAATATTCACTGTACGTTGCGTGGATATTGTTGATATGTATATTTGTTTAGAAATGTGTGTAGTATTGTTAATAAATATTGAAATACAGCTTTTTCCTTGTAGTATTCTTTCTTATAATTTTACGTGCAGCGAATTCGCTATGCTCTCTGTTAAAATTTAGTTACTTTAATAAAATAATAAGCAAAATATCATATGAATCTCCACAATTTTGCATCTTCAACGTCAAAAAACGTAAATAAAGATTATGATTTTTAACACATGTGCTTTAAATCTTAAACACTCCCACCACCAAATGGTTACCACTCTATTCTCTACGGTTTCGACACTTATGTTAATTCTGTTATTCTATGACCATACTTACTTAAACTTATACTACATATGTTCGTACATTTTAGTTAAGTAGTAGACATTATACGAGTATTTACCTCTTTTGCTCATTTACTTTCGAGTTAAGTTTTATTAAATATTAGAAATAATGAATATATTAACTAAATTTTATTTAATGTATTGAAATTATAAATTTCTTGACTGGTATCTAAAACTTATTGAAAGGAGTATTTATTAAACATTGTCTATCTATGAAAATAAAACAGTGTATGTACTTACTTTTTAATTCGCTGGCTTCAACTGTGCAAGGTCCTTTTTCCAATAGACAGTTTGCATAATTTATTAGAATTCGTTTATTATAAAGTATATTATTAATGTCCACTTTGTATTTTGTCAGAAACAGACCTGTCGATTCTATCGGAGGAGCAGCATCTGAATGAAATATTGCACAGATAAAAGTAATACATAATAATGATGTTGCCTTCATTTTGTCGAATGTTTAATAAAAACTAACATTATTTTAGTATATTTTGAATATACATACGTATGTCTATTTGGGAAGGTTTTTCAAGGTAGACGAGTGTAAAACATTTAACTTGTGTGCGATTATTTTTAATTATAGAAAAAAAAACTTATAAGGTTATAAATACGTAAACATTTAAATATAATCGATTATAAATAACTACAATGCCAAAGTTATTTATAAGCATTTATATGTAATGCTCTTATGCAGTTCGGCATTGTCGGTTAAATTTTAATATTTTAGTGATTAACTTAATGGTTACCCAAATTGTATTTGCGTCTACAATTGTTGGCAGTAACATATTTACAGCGTTAGTTTTCTGTATATCAGTAGACTAGTAAAAACTAGAGTTGATCTTAACGGTGATTTTACATTCACAGTGAAACTGCAAACGGTGATTTCAAAAGAGCAGTGATTCTTAACAGTGATTATTAAAGACCGGACACATCGGGCTGAAATGGACGTCATTACGACGGACGATATAAATAGTCTACAACATCTGTAAGTACGCAGTTGTTGAATAGCACTATTCATTCGGTTAACTGCACCTCTATTTTTTGTGTGCGGTTAACCGAATAAATAGTGCTATTCAATAACTGCGTGATATACTTACAGATATAGATTATTTATATCGTCCGTCGTAATGACGTCATTTCAGCCCGATGTGCCCGGTCTCTAGTGATTATATTCACCGTTAAGTTAACAATAAGTGAGCGTTTCACTGTTCACCGTTCGTTTTGTAAAAATATAGTATATTTTTATACAGTGAACTGTGAAATGAGTAGTTTATATTAATGTAAAATGGTGATTCTGATTATAAATAGTTTATTCATAAATTTGCCTTACTTGGACTTTTAGAACTGCTTGTAGTAGTCTCGGTGAAAATAATCAATCTTGTTTATGAAAATATTGCCCTACTCACTGATATTGTAAGGATAGGAATTCTTTGATTGACAATTTTTTTTTGTAAAACCAGTCATACTTTTTATTTCGTTCTATTGTTTTCATAAAAAATAATTCTTCATAATTACTTACATATTTTTTATACCTATATTTAAACATACATGTATAAAGTGTTATTTTTATTGGTTTTTAAAACTATTATTATTAAAATTAGCAATGATTGGGATGATAATTTAAGATTTTCTGGTTGTGACAGATGATGTACTACATAAGTATAAATATTCTCAATATGAAGTAGGTACTTTATGCAAATCAATTGCATTTTCGCGAAGTGATGTGAATGAAATAAATGCTTTCTACATATACGACGCTAAAAAAAATCGAATAATTAGCGTGTTATATGTTAAAAGCATTTATTTCATTCACATCATTTCGCGAAAATGAAATTGATTTGCATAAGTTTGCCAAGTACGGGAACAATATAATATTTGTTCTTAATGCAATTTCAGACTTTCCGATGATTCGAATTTCAGTCCCTTGGCTTAATGTTTAAGAGCGCGGTCCGGCAAACCAAAGGACGTAGGTTCGAATCCTAGATAAGGCGAATTTTTTTCAGTAAAAAATTCGAATAATTAGCGTTGTATATGTAGAAAGCATTTATTTCATGAAATACTTCATTTAATTGTCACATTTACGATAGAGAACATTATATTACACTTAATCTCATTGATTGAAGGAATACAATATGAAACAAACATGTAAATAATTTACATATCTGTAACCATGCACATGGACAATACACCTCGTATTTTCAGCAATTACTTCTGCTTAATACATATGTTTCTGCCAATATAGGCGTCCTCAGCTAAGCTAGTGAAGCAATTTATACAAATTAATACAAACCTGTTATAAACAACTGGTTTGTATCTGTATTTAAATTTACTGAAATAGCCCGCAAAGATCAAGCAAGTTCCGTCCTATAAGAAGATAACTATTTAATAATTGACATCTTACGGGCGAAAGATACATTGTCCGGAGGGCTACCTATCGTTCGAACAGCTATGCTGCTACGGGAAACGATAAAATACGTATGTAGATGTAGTCCATTAACAACCTGCCAGATGGCGGTATATACGAAAAGGTTTTGTTTAAGTATAACAATACGTTAAGCACGTATAAAGCGTTTGTACAATATGAAACAAACATGTAAATAATTTACATATCTGTAACCATGCACATGGACAATACACCTCGTATTTTCAGCAATTACTTCTGCTTAATACATATGTTTCTGCCAATATAGGCGTCCTCAGCTAAGCTAGTGAAGCAATTTATACAAATTAATACAAACCTGTTATAAACAACTGGTTTGTATCTGTATTTAAATATACTGAAATAGCCCGCAAAGATCAAGCAAGTTCCGTCCTATAAGAAGATAACTATTTAATAATTGACATCTTACGGGCGAAAGATACATTGTCCGGAGGGCTACCTATCGTTCGAACAGCTATGCTGCTACGGGAAACGATAAAATACGTATGTAGATGTAGTCCATTAACAACCTGCCAGATGGCGGTATATACGAAAAGGTTTTGTTTAAGTAAGACGCCTATATTGGCAGAAACATATGTATTAAGCAGAAGTAATTGCTGAAAATACGAGGTGTATTGTCCATGTGCATGGTTACAGATATGTAAATTATTTACATGTTTGTTTCATATTGTACAAACGCTTTATACGTGCTTAACGTATTGTTATACTTAAACAAAACCTTTTCGTATATACCGCCATCTGGCAGGTTGTTAATGGACTACATCTACATACGTATTTTATCGTTTCCCGTAGCAGCATAGCTGTTCGAACGATAGGTAGCCCTCCGGACAATGTATCTTTCGCCCGTAAGATGTCAATTATTAAATAGTTATCTTCTTATAGGACGGAACTTGCTTGATCTTTGCGGGCTATTTCAGTAAATTTAAATACAGATACAAACCAGTTGTTTATAACAGGTTTGTATTAATTTGTATAAATTGCTTCACTAGCTTAGCTGAGGACGCCTATATTGGCAGAAACATATGTATTAAGCAGAAGTAATTGCTGAAAATACGAGGTGTATTGTCCATGTGCATGGTTACAGATATGTAAATTATTTACATGTTTGTTTCATATTGTACAAACGCTTTATACGTGCTTAACGTATTGTTATACTTAAACAAAACCTTTTCGGATTGAAGGAATATATAAAGATGCGCAACGTTATATGCTACAGCGTGTCTTACCCTAATGTACAGTGAAAACATTTAGAGAATAGCACGTACGTCATCATGCGAAATGAACATATTAGGATTGGTTGAGTTCATTATATCCCATCTGATTAATTTATTATTTAATTCTGTTCTTAAATGCAATACTTTTAACAAACTTTGAATTGTTCTTACAAATGGTAACGTGAATTTCAGATTACGTAACATAAATTTACCGGGTGATTTATAATACAAAGAAAGAACTAATTCCTTTTCTGATTTTAGCCACTTTCCTCTTGTCTTATGAAATAACGGTTTACTTTTATATATTAACGATATTAATAAATGGTGCAGTGGTGCACTAACAGAAAATGATTTCCTCTTTTTTAATCTATAGGTCTGCGATTGTTTTGCTTTTACCCGACAGGGTGCGGTAAACTGAAATCATCTCGAAACCAACAGTAGGATGCGACGCATAGATGTCGAAACCAATTTTGGCTACGCTAAAGTGTATAATCTTTGCACATCTTTATATATTCCTTCAATCAACGCTTAATATTATATACGCGAGTCAGCGATTCTAAACTGTGAATGGTGAAATATTAATTTATGGAAGTGTACGATTCTAAACGGTGAATGCCAATGGTGAAATATTCTAAACGGTGAATGGTGAAACACGAAGTGAATAACATAAAACTGTAATCACTGTGATTCACGCAATAAACGAAACGGTGAAAACGGTGATTAAGAATTCACTGTGAATAATCACTGTGATCAATGTATTTGCTATATTGCTATATATACGGTGAATAAGTTGGTGCGTTATAGCGTTTGACATGCTCTCCGCCTGGTGTTTTGTCAATTAATGAAACCTGCGCAAATGTTGACATTTAACCCTTAATATGAACAGTATCAATGGGATATTTGTGGAGATATGAAAGTGATATATTGTTAGGGCCTCAGGGAAGTTTTACAAAGCATTTTGTTTTTGGGTCTAGAGGGACAGTCGAGCAATAAAAGTGTTAAATTAAATTAAATGATAAGGAATTGGCAGCTTAGAACTATTTCATAACTGTAGTGAAGGTATTTCTGGGCAATAAGAAATATGAGAACTATAAAACCCTCATAGATGAACAGGACATCAGGACATGGGAAATATGAGACCAGTTACCCTAGAACCTATCTAAGCTGGGCGACTACTGCTGGTTTTTAAAAAGAAATTTTTATATTGAACACAAGATATGGTAACTAAGTTATCATAGTTTTCTTTCATTATCACTGAATGGGCTAATGGAATTGATAGTTTTTTGTTTACATTATGAATCAAGACTGTTTTTAGGCTGAATTTCGGCGAATCTATGAAAATACATCACTCGAAAAGAACATGTTCCATATTAAGCTCTAACAGACACATAGCGATTCTTCCTTTTTATGAAAACTTGGAAATGTAATATATCGTTTTTGGGTAAAGTGAAACATTTACATTATTATCTAACAAGTTTCAATGTTGAAGTCTGTCACTAACACGTTTAGATCTTTGGTTTGACAAACCCAGGTCACATACCAAATTATTTAATTAATTCTGTTATTAACTGAGGTTCACTGGTAGCTGGTAAAAATGAAGGATCACTACTGACGTCCTCGCGAAGTTCTCGATTAGATCCTGATAAGGAATTGGAATCACCGAGAAATATAATGTTGTTCAAGTCTAAAGACGGAATCACCACCGGTAATTCATGGCTAAGAGGAACTGGCCTTACTGCAGAAGGCAAATTTGGATAGTCAATACTGTCCCTTTGTTTGTAAATACCTTTAGGTTTTAGTGATATAGAAGTAGTAATCACTTAAGCAAACAGTAGCTAAAACCATTTACGAGAATATGCAGTAAATGCTTCATCATTCATGACAGTGCTGCATATATGTTCAAAACATATTAAGGGAAACATATCCTAATATGCTGCATATTACTTGTGTGGCACATGGTCTCAACAGAATCTGTGAATATATCAGAGACACCTTTCCGGAAGTTGATAGACTTGTATCCGCTTTTAAAAAAAATGCAGAAAAGCACCATTGAGAGTAACTCTTTCCAGGGAAAAACTTCCATCTTTGTCACTGCCTCCCTCTCCAGTAATAACTAGATGGGGTACATGGTTGGAAGCTACTAGTTTTTATGTAGAGAATTTCGATAGTTTACAAAATTTCGTTACATGTTTAAATGACAATGCTCGAAATATTTCTGAGTGCAAGGAACTAATACAAATTCAAAATTAAAAAAATCAGTTATACTATCTTCAGGAATCTCAAATTAAATTATGGACTAACCCTATTAGATGTGGGTATTAATAATTTGAAAAATATTCCAAGTGACTTCGGATGTGACCTTCGGCAAAAGTTAGACGCAGTTTTTAATAGAAATCCAGATTTAATAACATTGAGGCAGTTATTCATGGGGACAATGTCTCAAAATCTAATTACTAAATACGCTGAAATAAAAGAATATTTCCCGTATGACGTATAACCACTTGCGATGCAGGAAGGACATTTTCTATCTACAAGGATGTATTTCATTCAAAGAGAACAAATTTTATAGAAGAGAACCTTGAGAAAGTCTTTTAGTTAATATTAATACTCTTTTATTCAACTTGAACTCCAAAATGAACAAATAAAAATGTATTTTGTATTTTATAGACCACCATTTGTTTCCAATTATATGAATAAAATTAAAAACTCTTTAAAAATACAAATTTCAAATAGTATGCCCGTAGAAAGTTTTTTTTTTCCTTTACATCCGTAACATAACAAAAATAAACGATAAAAAAATTAAATAATAATAAAAAAAAAATAAATTCACAGCTAATAGAAAAAAAGTAGAAAAAAAAAACGCAATGTTAAGTTTGGCTTTGAGTGTAAAACACCACAACCATTCCTCCACTTAACCTTGTAATACAATAAATTAAACTTACAACATAGTTTCATGCCTAATTTAATTTAAATGTAAAATTCTGCGATGGCGGAAAAATAAAACCAAAATGAAAATATAGAAATCACTGTAAGCTGGTGCAACACACGTTCAGAGAAGGACAATCCCTAGTTGCTGATGATTAAATAAATATTGGCGCAAGTGCTTTTTAAATGTAGAACATGGCAACTCCTTCAGGTTGCGAGGCGAAGCGTTATATATTTTATATATATTAAATGTAAATGAGCGTTCGAATAGTGATGTTTTATGCAATGGTGGCGTAATCAATCCCTGCGACCTAATGTTGATGTGATGCACGTCCGTTCGGTAAGTAATTTTATTATATAGGTATAATGGAACCCTGCTTATAATAATTGCGTGATACAGACAGGCAGCTCGTAGCACAGCTCGATTTCTCATATTCAACCACTTAAAATTAAGTAGTAACTGCCTGTGTGTAATGCAAATACAAAATACGCGATAATTAAAAAAAAAGATATATAATACTACAACTGTATCATAAAAAATTCAAAAACAAGCCAGAAAAATATATTCTACAGTGAAAACAAAAACTAATATAAAAGAAATATCTCTGTTAATCCTTTCCCCCCCCGCTCCTTAAAAATAAGTCAATGACTAGAAGGCTAGAAGGCGAGACCAAGCAGTATTATTCATTTAACAGTAAATAGCTTATCTAAATCGTCATAAGAAGAAATTTTATGAACTTTATTACCTAACTTTATAAATATATTACAGTTATTAGTCCAAGTAGTGTCACATTTCTTCTGCACAGCCATCAAAAGAGACAGTTTTCGCTTCGTTAGATCTTCAAGGGTACAAACCCTTCAATTTACTTTTATTATTGTATACCACATGTTTGATATTGCGATTACAAAATTTGACTAAAATCGGTCTGTTGCCGTTCTCTTTTTTTCCCAGGCGATGACAGCAATCAATAGATCCGGTAGAGACATCTACGGCCAGCTTTTCCTTACATACAGAAGTAATCACGGCGTCAGCCGGAACGCCATATATTCGTAGACTATTACGGCGGTAGTATTGTTCCAGTCCATCAACATTTTCGTAGGCCTTTTCAATTTTAGCTTCAAGTGATATTACCTTTTCTTCGTAAGCCTTGATAATATTAGCAGTTTTTTCGCCGTTAATTTTACAGATTTTGTCGAGCAAAACGTCGGATTTCAAAATTTTCTCCATGATTTTAATGATAGTAGCATCGTCACGTAATAAGCGATCGGAAGACATGACTTATAAAGTTATAAAGCGTTAAAACATAAGAAATAATTGAAACTGCTTCAATTCACACACGTCTATTCACTAGTGCGGCACATTACAGAATGGAAATATGGATAAACCATAATTCTACTTACATTGTCTGAAGCCAGGTACAAATAATTTCAATAATCCCTCGAAAATGGGACGTAATAGGTCATTTCTGAGAAAATATGTTTTATGTTTTATTAATTATCAAAATGAAATACAACATTTTCATTAACGTTACAAAAATCATGTCGACCTGTAATCATCCTTAAAAATAATAATATATTATATGTGTAGGTATATATTAATTATGAACTTCAGGCAAATGTAACTGATACTACCAGTAATTTTCAATATTTATTTCATTTTCCCAAGGTCCATTCGAATATCTTTGACACGGCTACGTAAATTTAAATAAGACTTTTACAATTAACTAAATGCAAGTCGGGGATTCAATGAGTATATTTACATCCGAATCAGACTTCCGGTTTAGTCGGAAACGATGTTAACTTTTTTTACTTTAAATGAAACACCTGTATATTTTTACGAATTTCAATAGAGGTCTGCTCTGGGAGTTAAGCAATAATAAGGCTTGGCACTCTTTGGTTCAACAACGACAAAGATATTTAATTAAAACTGATATTTTAAAATCATGTTCATGTTTAGTAAGTCATGGAATTAAAACTCAGTACCTGACTTAAACTGTCAGAATTAACTTTGTAGACGTCTAAATATTAATAATGGTTCAATTAACTGGAAAAGAACGTATTGAAATTCTTATGATGATTGCTTTTGGTGACCGCGTCAGAACTCATGAAGAAGTATGCGATTTATATAAAAATCTGCATCAAGATTGGCATCTAATATCACGAACTGTCGTTGGTAAAACTTTGAGAAAGTATAACTTGACCGGAAATGTTAGAAATATACCGAAAATCGGACGACCAAAAGCCGCAACTAATGAAGTTATTGCTCAAGATATTGCCATAGTATTAGAAGAATTACCACAAATTTCTACTACATCCCTCGCACTAAACTATGATATAAGGTGTCGATCAGTAGCCAGAATATTGAAACACAAAAAATATCACCGTATAAACCACAACTAGTGCAAGAATTATTGGACGGGTATTATGATCGTAGAAGTAAATTATGCGAAAGAGTGATGG
Organism: Melolontha melolontha; assembly: GCA_935421215.2. Lineage (NCBI taxonomy): Eukaryota > Metazoa > Arthropoda > Insecta > Coleoptera > Scarabaeidae > Melolontha > Melolontha melolontha. Next base: position 112,362,791 of record OW285236.1, on the reverse strand, counting down.
AGATTTTGAAAAAATGACCAATATTTTACATACAATTTGCTGTTTTTCGACGAGGCTACGTTCTGTTTGAATGGTACCGTTAATTGCCATAATTGCCGATATTAATTAGATAACCCTCATTGAATGCTAGAAACGCATACACAACATTCGCAGAAATTAAGCGTTTGGGCTGGTATTTTCAGGAACCGTATTATTGGTCCTTTTTCATTCATGGTACACTAAATGGACAGAGATATTTAGATCTTTTACGTGATCAAGTTGTTCCTAATATTGAGGAAAATGCGCAATTATCTGTAAGTGTTTGATTCCAACAAGATGGAGCACCCCCTCACTATGTCTTTAATGTTATAAGTTTTTTAAACGAACCATTCCCAAATTGGTGGATTGGTCGTAGAGGATTTATTGAATGGCCTGCACGGTCTCCAGACTTGACCTCTAGGTTTTTTCCTTTGGGGTCATTTAAAATCTGCGGTTTATACTAGACGATCCTATAATCTGGACAAGTTACGGTAGAGAATAATTGAGAAAGTGCAATTAATTCGTGAGGAGGCTTTGGCAGACTTGCATATTATCAAGAAGTGAACGGTCATCATTTCGAAAAACATTCTTAACTGATATTAATTTTGTTATATTTTTGTGTCCATTTTTCTTGTTCACGTCCAGAGCAGAGCTCTATTCAAATTCGTAAAAATATACAGAGTGTTTCGTTTAAAATAAAAATATTAACATCATTTCTGACTAAATCGGAAGTCTGATTTGAAAATAAATATAGTCGTCGAATTCCCTATTTGCATTAACTTAATTGTGGAAAATTTTATTAAAATCTAAGTAGCCGCATCAAAGATATTCGACTGGATTCATACATTTGCCTAACCCTGTATAAACATCATTAGTTTAGCTAGACATTCTCGTAAAGCCAATTGCTGCAGATTTTTAATATTTTTTAAATTGTTCAATAATGTACGTGATATTACTTGATTGTCATTAAATAAAGAATAGCGAATTAGGTAAATATGTTGCATGTTTGTTACAATTAAATTTTAACATCAAATTGTCCTTCTACAGCAATTTGAAAAGTCTTTACATAGCCTATATGTGCCTATATATACTCATTCAAATATTTAGGTGGAATCAATTTTGTTACAACCATGTTTACGTTTTTATTTTTTTATCTTCTTTTGGTATCTTCCGCTTTCGCCGAAGCCAAATATACGACAAAATATGATAATATAGATATTCAGGCAGTACTATCTAATGAACGTTTGTTACAAAAATATGTCCAATGTCTTCTAGATCTAGTGGCTTGCACAGAGGAAGGAATGGAGTTAAAAAGTAAGTAGATTAACTAATATTATGTTTGTCTTTGTAGTTTTCAAAAATATGCGAGAGCTGTTTTTTTTCTGCCGCACCTAGTAAAGTAATATACAATTTTTTCGCGAAATACATTTATTTATAAATTTTCAAAGCCTTCCCTTCCACAATTAATGCATTTGATTCAACGTGTGAAGCGCTGAAACAAAAAGAAATCGTTAGGTGCCAGGTCTGAACTATACGGCGAATGACCTATTAATTCATTCAATGTTCTGGGCATCCAAATACTCAATCGTTCGAGCAGCTTCAGGCTAGGTTTCTTCGAACAATCCATCGCGGAGAACTGACAGTCTGTTAATCTCGGAGGATAGCGATTTCGGTCCGAAATGATTTTTCAGAAATGGGTAGTTCGTAGTTTTTTCGCGTCGGTAATTTGCGTGTTTGCGACAATTCAAAGAATGGAACCCAATCAATTAGTTTTAAGTTTATTGTTGGAAGAGGAAGAAGAGGAGGAAATAGTATTGTGGCCTATAGACCTGCAAATAAGTGAGTGGACAACTTGTGTATACGCCGAAATTCTGAGGGCGTATTTAATATTACTGTAGAGAGAAGATTATTTGGCAGTGAAATGAAATTTCGAGAATTTTTTAGACTGTCTACGAAACTTTTTGAGACAGTGTTAAGTTTTGTACAAGTAATAGAATACGTTGTCCTATTCCGCCAAAGAAAAATTGTGCATTACTTTGATGTAAATTGTTTTTAATGAATATCAAAGTATTAAGCAGTAAATAAAAATAAATATATAAAAGTCTTATTTAAAACTTTGCATATGTTTACAATTGTTTAAATTGTAACAAGTGTTCATTTGAAAAGTCAATCTAGTAGCATGTGATTTACTGAGAACATTTTGAAGTATGTCGTAAATTAAAATTTACTACTTAACCTACGAAGTCGTCTATTTTGACAGTTTCATACATACAAATAAATAACAAATAATAGGTATTTATTGAAAACTATAACAAATGTTAAAAATGTTGTCCTTCAAGATCAATGCACTTTAAAATCCTTAAAAAAAAGTGACAAGGTGCTCCGTCTTGTTGGAAATATGCATTTTGAAGTTCATCATCATGCAACTGATTGACAAATGGTTGTAAAATTTCCGTACGGTACCTTTGAGCAGTTAACGTTCTCTGAAAAAATATTAGTCCATAGATTCGCCTTTGGCTTATCGCTGCCCAAACACCAATTTTCTCTGGATGTAGCGATTCTTCATTAATTACATGTGGATTTTCACTACTCCAAATTCTTGTATTTTGTGAATTTAGGTATCCCGATTTATAAAACCATGCTTCATCAGTAAAGATGACTCTTTGCGAAAGTTCTCCATTATTGTTCATATTTACAAATCAATTACAAACCTGTTGTCTACGTGGGTAATCAATTTCTAACAATTCTTGTATTGCTGTGACACGGTATGGATGAAGTTGAATATCTTTTTTAATAACTTGTGAGTTGTACCAACAGAAAGGTTTATTTGTTGACTCAAATGTCGAACAGATGTTTGTGGTTCATTTTCCATTATTTCTTCAACACGATTGACAACTTGAGGTGTACGTTTAAAGACTACCAGTTTCAGAAAAAAATTTTAAAGTTCTATCCAAAGTATTCTTAAATTGTATATAATCTATTACAAAATGTGGAAACTCTACTTGAAATTCTACCATGCAATCTTGAACTGAATAAACCCATAAACCATCAATTTTATTACCACTTCGAAAATAAGCCTGGACTAAAAAAATTTTATGTTCTAAAGTGAAAAAAAACGATCTCAAACTTAACGTATATAAGACCAAGGTTATCCAATTTAACTATTACATAGAAGTGAAACATCCTATGAACTACAAAGGAGAAGAACTTACCTTTTCTGATAGCACTAAATTTCTGGGAGTATATGTTGATAGCCAACTAAATTGGAAGGCACATATCGAATACTTAGCTTCGAACACGTCTGGGTTTGCATATGCATTGCGTACTATAGCTTCCTCTGTAGATAGAGCCACTGCACTGGATGCTTACTATGCCTATTTTCAATCGCGTTTGCGATATGGCATAGCCTTTTAGGGTACGTCTGTAGACGTCTCGAGAATTTTCATTCTGCAAAAGATGTGCGTTAGGAATGTTTTTGGACTGGGACGAATGGACACATGTAGACCGGTGTTTATAGGGAACAGCATACTTACCTTGCCATGTCTTTATATACTTGAGTGCGCGTTATTCGTAAAAGCAAACTATGACCTATTTGCAAGCAAAGAACTCACTCATCAGTATGACACAAGAGGTGTTAGAAACGCGTATATGGTGCCTCCCCAAACTATAAAATCTCTAATAAGTAAGAGTGTAGTAACACAAGCGACGCGAATATATAATCATTTGCCAATTGCTATAAAAATTGAAAAAAAGACAAAATTTAAACAAGTTTTGTGCCGCCTGCTAACATCACAAGCATTTTACAGTGTACAAGACTTTCTAGAACATGTATTTTGATCATAGTGCGATGAGTTGCAGTGTAATTTAATGTAGACTTTTGTTTTATATGTCAACAATTATTAATGTTAATGTGAATGTTAATTTTACTATTTTTACAATTTTTTAATGTTTCTTGACATTTTCCATTCATGTATGATGTAATACGGAATAAAGTTTATTATTATTATTATTATTATTATTATTATTATTATTATTATTATTATTATTATTATTATTAAAGCCATTTTAAAACTGAGAAGCAATTTATTTTAACCAGAATCGACGCACGATTATTTTATGCACTAACTGATATTTGTGATTGACATTATCAAATGTCATTTAGATTTACGTTTACGGAACAACAAACACATACTAATATATTTGCGTCTTATACTATCAAAATTTCAAAGTAACCTAGATTGACTTTTCAAATGAACACTTGTTATAGATAAGTGCACATTGTAACATGTTCTAGGAGCAACAATCTTATTGTTTATCTTTGTGATTCGCGGATTATACATTATTAGGTTATCTGAAATAATAGATTTAGTTTGACGCTCAACTTGAATTTTCCAAGCATTTTTCTAGCAGATATAATTCAGCGTCTAGTACACTCAGCGTTGTAGTTTTAAAATCTTTCAACACTCTGAGTTCTATTTCGCCTCGAGTTGATTATAATTCATTGCTTCTGTCATGACTTCTTCAGATAATTTTTTAAAATAATTTGCTCGAACGAATGTCTACGTTACTTACATGGCAAGAAATAGAAATAAAATCAATATAATACCCGTTTGATTATTGATAATTTGTATATACTAGCATATCTCTTTTTAATTTTGTAAATTTAATTTCTCGCATTTTTAGTGTTTATATTAACAGTTATTGGATCTTTTATATTGTTGGCATATAAATTCTTACTTTCTTGTTTCGCCTGTACCTTTCTTGGCAGTCTTTGATTTTTATTCTTAGTTGAGAGCTATATATTTTCGAATTAATTGTTATCTTGTTATTAATTTAATTAATTAATTTAAATTGGGGTATCGGGTGAATTGTTTTCCGTTATAAAGGAAGATAAGTAGCAACTTGCAGTTTGGCTTGCCTCTTGGTCAAAATGTAGCGATAAGTCAGAATATAATGAATTAGCCGTGGAAGCGCGGACGTCTACCTCGTGTCTCATGTTAATTCCATGACTTTCAAATTCCAGCCGCGAAATTACATTCATAACCTCAACTTTTGCTCTAGTTTGTAGTACTGGAGGAAATTATTCTACTGTCGCAGCGATACAGTTAAAGAACATCGATATAGAGCTTTTAGACTTTTTTGAGTTATCAGTCTGTAACAAGTCTTCCATCAACTTGGTCTTTCATCCTGCCCTTTCTTAAATTCTTGTAGTATTTAAAACATCTGGATGTATTATAGATTAATATTTTCAAATATAACAATTTTATTCCGCCGTTCCTATGAGATACATGGTTTTTTACATTTTGATGAAGTCATAACATTTTATTCAGTTCTTTCAGTGTCTTTAACTGCTTCGGCAGTAGGAACGATCTCAGAAAAAGCTAATTAGGAACCTCCTGGCTCTTGAAATTCTTCGATACCATCATCTGACTCAGATTGTTATTGTTCTGTTTCCTGGTAAAAACACAGACTGTCTTCACTCATGCTACAGGTTGATCTAAAGTAAAGCAACCGTTAATCTTCTGCAGAAAACTTTTCCCTCATGTTTTTAAAACAATCACTTCAAAACACGTTAAAATACATAATCGGTTCAACCGTACGATTCCGCTGCAATCAAACTCCATAGATTCCGACGGAGGGGTCAGTTGTATACTGCGGCACCGTGCATCCGCATAGAACCTAGCAAAGCAGCCCCGCTTAAATTCTCCTGTTATAAAAAGTCCTCATATCGCGACCGTGGATGGATTGTTGGTTCTCCGCGGCGAATTGTTCGAGGAAACCAAGCCTTTTGTTAGATCGACCGTTATCGTAATTCAAGGTGACCTTTCTTCTTGGACAATTTTCGGGGACACTTTGGAGAACTTGAAGAAAATAAACTGTGGTGTACTATTCTGCATTAACAGTACGACGGGTTTCCGTGATTAGAGTTGAAACATATCTATTGATCCTCAAAAAATGTGGCGATCATCTTTTTATCTTGGGTTTTTCTCGAACAACTCTTGTTGGAGCTGACTCCTTTTCAAAGATCTAAACTGCCGATTGTTACTGTTTTCGAGATTATAGCAGTATACCGAAGTTTAATTACCTGTAATGGTGTTGTACATTAGATAAGATGATCCAAATGCAAGGCGACCTATACATCTGCACCACGCGGTGTTCCTTTTGAACATCAATATTGAGGGCTGCTTGAATTCTCTTTTCAGTAACCTGGAGATACTTTTCAGTCATGTTCCGAACAAGACCAATATCATTTTTGAGAAAAATTTTTGGCATATGAACTCGAAATTCGTCATTTAGGGAAGGTCGACAACGGTGAAACTCATTGTAGCACCACTTTACGGTAGCAAAGAAACTTGTCACCAAATACCCGATTGATTTCCTCAAAATCAAGATCTGAAGTTTAAAAATACTAAAGTCTATTTTCCAAGTGACACTGTCATTCGGCTTTTAAATGACTAGATTAAAATGTCAAAATTGTAGTAAAATATCATGGCCAGCTATAGATGTTCAGCGGAAAGAGAACAGTTCTTGTATACATTTCAATATATGAAACTTTTAGTGCAGATAACATAATAGTTTATATTTCGGCGGCATTGTAGAAACAGACACAAACCTAACCATGATATAAATAAACAAACTCTAAATACTATTTCGGCAACTAAGTTGCTATCTTCAGTAAGACAATTTGAAAAAGAAAAATAGTGTTAGATATGACATCTTTGGTTAAGTGTTTCAGTGTTATCCCACTGGCGATTTTGAAGATTTTGTGAAGAGCATATCTTCAATGGTTGTATCTTTCAGGACCAGAGACCAGGCGCGGCTCGTGATGACGTATTTGGGAGTGCAAGTACAATGATGCGAGTGCCTCGTGTGTTTTCGGTGTTTACTAAGAAAACGTTACAGTTAGTACACGAGAATACACGAAGCACTCGCATCATTTTACTTGCACTCCCAAATACGTCATCACGAGCCGCGCCTGCCAGAGACGTATATTTACTTAAAATTAAACGTGCTTCAGACCGGAACCGTATATTTACGAGAGCCTTGTGTAATCAGTGGCGGCTCTTGATGACGTTCGATGTGAGCTGCTGCACGGATGAGACTGCTTCGTTTAAGCTTTCATATATACAGAGAAGCAAGTAACCGTACCGAAATCTTCCGAAATAGTTCGAAGTTGTCTCATCCGTGCAGCAGCGCACATCGTACGTCATCAAGAGCCGCCACTGCTTGTGTTGCATGTAAGGTCCGAAAATATACGTATACGCTCGCTAATTTATATACGTACATCATCACATGCACTGCGCAGTTAAACTTACGCGCTTTATATACATCGACATTAGAGCTGTCCGTGCAGTATAGTGAAGTACTTCACAGAGGATAGTTACGTAAAAATGTGCGAAAAGTATGTAAAAGATTAGATCGATGAGGAGTTATACGAAATTCTAGTGAATAGCGATGAGGAGAATGAAGATTTTGATAGCGAAATAGAGCCGAAACGTAACGGTGATGATAGCGATTCGACTTCAAATGACGGCGATGTTGAAGGGAACGTGAATCAGCAAAATAGGGGCAATAAACGGCCCAAATTAGATGAATTTTCTTGGAAGACAACTACTTTCACTCGGGAAATATATCTTTTTGATGATACTAATGGTGCCTTTGATGAAAATCTTTCAAATTTCGATTCAATAATAATTTTTGAACATTTGGTGTCGAACGAAATAATTGATAACACTATAACTGGAATTAGGAATTATAAAATGTATGCTATTGAAAATAAGATCATAAAAGAAGCGGAAAAGTTTAATGTTCCTGCTAGAGAAGAAATGTAGTTATTTTTGGTCATATTTCTTTTGATACCTCAAGTAAAGACACAGCAGGTCAAAGATTATTGGCCAAAGGACTATAATCGAAACACCTGTATTTTCTCAAACAATCCCTTGAAATCAAAATTTAGTCATTTTAAAATTCTTGCATTTTGCAAATAATAATAATATCGATAAGAATGAGAAACATTTTAAAATAAGAATAATTGTAAGCCATTTCAGGGAAGCATTCAAAACTGCTTTGATACCTTTTCAAAAGTTCCTAGTTATAGATGAAACTTTAATGCTATTCAAAGACGATTGTCTTTTCGACAGTATATTCCGTCGAAAAGACAGATTTGGAATCAAATTTTTTATTATAGTGACTGTGAAACCAACTATATTTTAGACTATATATTTACACCCATGCTTCGACTGATATCAAAGATTTTGTCAAAAAAGATATAAGAAAATCAGGCAATATGGCCATGTTGTTGATGGAACTGTATTTTGAGAAAATGCATAATTTATATACAGACAATTGGTATACAAGCTCGAGCTTGTATAATACCCCATCAGAAGAAGTAAAGGTCAAACGGCAATTTCGCGGCGCTGCGCTAACTGCACGGCCCTTCATTTTGCGGTCAAACCGCACTTACGCTGCGCTACACTACACTAGACAGCGCGACGCATTATTTTTGCCATCAGCACGCTTATAGCTGCAATAGCAGAACATCGTGCACATAGTTTTACACAGTATGATGGACGATCTTAATGAAGATATTGTCGTGGTATCTTTATGTGAAAAGTCAATAAAATGGAAATTAAATAATATTGCTTTTTCATTTTTATTTCCTGAATTTATAATTATAGACATAGTCGTGCTCGTCGTGTTTCTGAAAATATTTTTGCTATATTATGCCAACAATTTAGAATTTATTATCGTAAAATTAACCAATGTCCAGAGAATATCGATAAGATAATTCTTGCCATTTGCTGTCTGCACAATTATCTTAGAAATTATCAGGTCAATTTCGATAATCGACCGCAAGCTACCACGCAACTAGACAGCCGAAGTACCTCGCCCCGTACTTCGGCTGTCTGACAACAGGCAGCGCTGAATTTACTTCTACGCCCGGTCTGGATAATTTCTGTGATGTGGCGATGTGGTTCTTTTTTGTGAATGTGTCTGAAGATATTCTTTCTCCAGCAGGGGCGTACCGATGAGCCTGTAGAAAGGCGAAATACGTATCTACGTCTCTGGGGAGGGATATGTTCGGACACGTTCACAAAAATATTAATAGTGAACCTGTATTTGTGTTCTTCACACCAGATTTTTAATAATATTTTATATTATTAAAAATACCTTTGTATTATACAAAACTGGTGGGGTTTACCTACTCATGTATGTTTAAATTATTCTGAACCAAAAAAATCATGATTTTTTTTTCAAAAAAATCGTGTTTTTCCAACCTTGGCAAAAACTACGAGGGATGGGGAAGAAATTACAAAACCCGAGGCCATTTGCGACAGCAATATCTATATGGAAGACATCGACAAAACTGATATGCTTTTGAGTTCGACTGAGTCTGTGGAAAAACGGTGAAGTGGTATAAAATGTGTTTTTTTCATGTAGTAGATTTGTGTGTACTAAACTCTTACGCAGTGTATAAAATGAAAAATCTTCAACACATATCATTATTAGACTTTCAAAGAGATTTAGTGAAATCTTTAATTTTTAAATACACCCGGCACATCAACAAGTACACCAATTTTAGGATACTTACCTCCAAGGCTCATAGATAGACATTTTCCAGTAATGTATCCTAAAAAGCCAGTAACTAATAAACCAACAGAAAACAGATGTATAGTTTGTTCAAGTGTAAAAATGAGAAAGGAAGCAACTTACTATTGCCCATCGTGCCTCTATGCGTTTTAGGGTGTTTTGAAAAATACCATACTTTGAAGATTTGATCTAGTTTGATTCTTGTTTCTCTACTAACTAGAGTCGGCAAAGAGGGGCAAGTTTCAGTGCAGTGCGGAGAAAAACCTGGAGGGGCCTAGCGGCCGTATCAAGGCGAGCGTTCAGTAACGATTACGTACTCGCATCATTTATGTTCGTGACTTTCATGAGTGAGCATAGGCGGTGCAGACGCATGAATGTTTACACATAAAATAATGATAAAAAATATATTATATAACGTACTGAAACACTTTTAAAAAGCTTCCATGAAATCACAAACTGGGTGGCATCTATTAAATATTTGATTCATTAAATGTTTTTACACTTGTTTCAGTCAAATGTGTACGGAGTGCGGAATAAATATTTTTCAATGATGGAAACGATCGTTCCACATCGAGTAATGTTATATTTGCAAATTTAAAGTAATTCCTGTGGCAACTTAATGGACCTTTCGACGCACCTTCACAAATTTGCCTTAGTATGAGAAAATCTGAATCCTTGTCAATAAAACTTTCAAATTTTCGTATTACACATTCATTTGAGTAAATATCATCACAATTTGAACAGAATCCACAAACGACATAGAATTATTTTGTAATTTTTCAATTCCCTCCGCTAGTCCATAGTAGTTCTTGCGAATAGTTTCTAAATCACTTTTTACCTGACTATCTTGAAACATTTTCTGGCTTTTCTTGATAGCTTCGGCGCGTCTCGGATCGAATTGTAAAACTACCTTCTTTACATCATCATAATGTTCGCAGTAGTAAATCAGCTGTGGTGGGTCAGGCACTTTGGGACACAGTTCGTGAATTTCTTTTGTACCTTTTGGGGACTTTAGAAACACTGCGTTCGTATGAGCTATTAAAGCATTTACTCGTGGTATCAATTGCGCCACAATGTTTAAAGCATGGATTTTACATGTTACATGTAACAGATTGCCACTCTTTTCTTTAAGAGATTGGCCTAAGGAAAGCATATTAGCTCAACACCACTTTTGAAATTTCATCGCTAATACATTTTGCAATTCTTTTGGAAGCAAGTAAGATAGAGGATGACGGTTCAAATTCTTCCATTGTACGTACCATCACATTCACCACAGAATTTTTTTGCCGATCGGTTGTTTCGTCCACACATAACCACAATTTTTTATCCTTTAATTTTGCTTTAATTCTTCTTTCAGCATAGTCACGAGCAGATGGCATAACGTTTCTTATCGATGTCCGACTTGGTAATGTATAATCCGAATACTTGCTACAGAAGGAGACAAATGCTTTTTGGTCTAGCAAATTGAACGATAGATTACATATAATAAAACAAACACCCATATCAAATGTTAATTGTTCGCTGTATCGTTTGCCACGGATTGCAGAACAGTGTTTTATACTTTTTAGGTGACGTCCACACTTCCACCTGCTGGTACACGTCAAATAGTCGTCGCACCTTACACATTTAATTCTATCGCCTTCGTATTCTAAATGCAACATACTCGTTATTACGTTTTCTAGTTTCTTCGAAATACGCTGTTTCCGAAACGTACCTAAATGCGACTTTTCGTAAGTATGTGTGTACTGACATGCATTCACAACGACCAGTGGAATAATACTGAACAAGTGTGTTTTGATACGGACGCTTGAGTTTCCGTGCCGCGCGCTTCTCCCTTCTATGTTGCTCTAGGCACTGCCCTGGAAATTGCCCCTCTTTGCCGAGTCTACTACTAACTGCTTTGTGATTTATTTTATTTTCGTTTTAATAAACAGCTGCAGTTGTTACAATGATTTGTTTTAAGAATCCTAATGTGTTAAAGCTGAAAACGTATATTGCCTACTCACAAAAAAACAAGCTCGTTAGACCGAAGTCGTACGAATACGCAAGCGCTGTGGATCCGGTCCGTCGTGCATAGCGCCTAAATCGGTGCCGATCCCGAAAGGGTTAACCAAGGACATTATGTTCAACATTATTTTTGTTTCACATTGTTCTACTGAATATGACAACTTAGTTGCCAAAACACGAACTTAGAATTTATTGATTTACATTGTGGTTAGGGATTTTTCTTGTTTCTGTCTGTTTCAGATTTCAAGCCACAGTCTCCACCAATTCGGAACGGCATTGTAGAATAGAGATAATCTTATATATTTTTTTTTTCGTTAGATAACATGCCGGATGCTATACAAACTAATTGTTCCAAATGTTCGGATAAGCAAAAAAAGGGATCCCAAGAATTTATCTTGTACTTAATCGATAATGAGCCTGAATATTGGCAACTGTTAGAGGAAAAATATGATCCAACAGGCGAATACACAAGAAAGTTAATCGATTCTAGAAAGACAACGACAGAAAAAGCAAACATGTATACAACTGCATCTAACTGAATTACGAGTCGAAGATACTAATTTAATAGTTTATATTAAACCCGTACAAAGCAAAGGGAAAACGACATTATGTATGTTACATGTTGTTCGTGCAAATATATATTTTTTTCCAATTTTTTTTTCAATTGTGTTGTGATATATCAATATTCGGACACGCTGAATTTAATGATTTTACTTTGTCCTAGATTACTAGTCGGAATATTAATATATGACACCACAATAGACCAGTATTTTGTGTCGTATATCCTTTCGTTTGTCTGGGTTAAGTTATTATTCTATGTATGTACATTTTTTGTATTTGCACTATATTGTCAGAAATTCACCATTTAGTTAATCGCAAACTATAAGAAGAATTAAAAAAAGGAGTGTCTTCTATTTTGGTTTTATTTCTAGACTATATTTTAAGTACAGTAATACAAAAATATATCTGTATATGTAATACATGGATATACAGTATGACTGAAGTTTCATTTTGTTTTTTTGGGGGATATATTCTAAAAAATATAACAAATAAAATAGTAAACATTTTTTCTAATAAAAGTTGTCTAGAAACACCAAAAAAAATTTTTTTAATTTTTAATTTTTAATTTTTTTTTGGCGTTTCTAGACAACTTTTATTAGAAACAATTTTTACTATTTTATTTGTTATATTTTTTAGAATATATCCCCCCAAAAAACAAAATGAAACTTCAGTCATACTGTACACAACGGTATACATTAGGCATTGGTAACTTGTGCGTAGAGAAGCGTGTTTCGATCTTCACTTAATCTTGTCAGTATAGGTGAAGAAGTATATATCAATTGTCATACATTTTTTATAATTAATTTTAATTTTTTTTCACAATACGTTTCAGTAAATAATTTGCTATGTTGTTTTTATTTTGTGATTATATTCAGGTAATAGCAAAACGTAAAGAGAAATTAGATGGCAAGCAGGAATTCATTCGAAAAATTAGGTTATAATAAATAATATTACACTTTAAACGCAAACAATGTTTCACAAATACCTATGTTTCTGTTAATGATTATAAGTAAGATTGTTTGGATAGATTAAGATAGAGATATAATTAGACTGGAAGCTCCAGTTTACATTTCTTATGTAAGACTTATAATAAGTCGGTACATATGCACAGTTAAGATCAGACAAACGTTGTAAACGAGAAGCAGTTTCTCTAGGGTATGAATATTTAAGTCGGTCCGCATTTACTACCTATGTATAGCAAGCGCCAATTAAGTTGGCGCGAAGAGGGGGTGCGCAGAAGCCGTTTTTAAAAACGTCCACCCCCCACTACTCAAGTAATTGTCAGAATACATTTGTCATTGACGTTTGACGGAACATAATGTCTTTGCTAGGGGATCATAAAGTGATACACGTTCAGAGGTTAGAATTATCTGACATTTGATGCAAAACCAAATACAAATCTCCCCACTACTTTTAATCCTGCGCGAACTTACTCCTTCTCGCGCCAACTTAATTGGCATTTGCTATACTAAGCCCAAATTCCTTGAAATATTAAAATGTTTACTTTTGGGACTCTAGGCTGGAACCGTGTCCTTGATACTGCTTATTTTTGGCCGATGTTTCGTCCACTATTACAAAGGAAATTTTCAAACCTGCCAGTCCGATAAAAATATTGTTTATTTATAGTAAGTAAAATTTTATCAAAATCTAATCATGGAAGTGAACCTTGCAACATGTACGATAAAAATTCTCTGCATTTTAAACGAAAAACTTTTTTTGGAAGCTGAATTCTAAATGTGGTCCATATCAAGTGACGAATGACGAAAAATTGTTTCATTTCGATTTCTCTATTTACGATTTTGCATACCCCATTCGAGGGTAAAATATAATTAAAAAAGCTCAAATAGATAAAAACTCCTTAGAAGTTGTAAGTAGACATGACACGTGGTGTTTTTAATACGATCCAGAAGCTAAACGACAAAGTGCTGAATAGTGGTCACCACAAAAAGGGTATCCAAAAAGGTTTCGTTTGGAGAAGTTAAAAATTACAACAATTTTAATTGTTAATTTTCATTTTCTTCTCTTTTGTCTGCTTAATAAGTTAATAAAAATTGTTAATAAATATATATTCGGATGCACTGTAGAACTGAATAGGCAGCAAGTATATTTTTGGACATAAGTGTCCAGTACATCTGTATATTTGAAACTAATAGAGGAAGCGCAATGAAATTCGATATGCAAGTAGTAATAAAGTAGTAAGGCTTATACTCACTGATAGAGTGACGCAGCATAGGTAGGCGGTGATGTATTAGTAGCAGAAGTATCCTCCTCGAGTCGCTAGCATTGCAGCACTGTGCCTGGCATGAGGTCTATTAGTCACTGTATAAAGCATGAAGGGTGACCAACCCTGCTGCTTCGTATCCAGAGTTATTTAATATTATCTGGCGTTGCCGGAAATTACTGAAGCATGTCCCAGACATGTTCAATCAGATTAAGATCTGGAGAATGCGCAGGCCAGGGAACCATTCATATGTGGCGGTGTTCTGTAAAGCTCCATACTGCATGTGCCACGTGTGGATGCTGGGTTGTACAGCAAATGTCCGCGCCTTCATATAGGGAAGTATGACTGGAAGTTTGGATAACGGCGACCCGTCATTGTCTACTGTACACACACTAGGATTGTACGGGTCCAGTATGCAATACCATAATGTCCTGCTGTTGATGGTAATGGGATGGTCAAATGAGAGCTTTGACTAGACGCTCACCACATCTCCGTAACCAAGATTTATGCGTCTCTAACACCTAGCGTAAATCTGGATTCGTCTGAAAATAAGATGTGTGATTAGGTTGAGACTGTACGGAGGATGGTCTAACAATTCGACATTTTGTTGCGTTAAAAATTCAATTATTTTGCGAGCTGTGTGCTAACTTGAATTGTCTTGGTGGATGATGATTCGTCGTTGTGGGTCAGTTTCCCGAAGCTCAACGAAGACTTTCGTAAAAAAAAATGGTTGTATATCAATCGACAGTAAGTTCTTTGATCTTGTAGAGAGTTGTTGCCACACTTCGACACTTCGAAAACCGATAAATTTTGTCGAATTCTTTTCATCTTCAAACGCCCAAACAGCGGACTGACGTTTATTTTCGGGTTCATATGAATAAATTCATAATTTATCACCACTTACGATGTTGTATACGTTTTTAGAGTTACCAGCGTTGAAGCGGTATGGAGTTTTTTGACACCAATTCACCCTAGCTATTTACTGTTCTCCGGTCAACAGAGGCGGTATCCAACGGGAAACTAATTTTTTTTTACACACAATTCTTTATGCAAAATTGCATTAATTGAGGTCTTTGAAATCTCCAATGATGCCTCAATTTCGCAATATGTCACATATCGATCTTCGTTTATGAGCTTGTGCACAGCAGCGACGTTTTATTGAGTGACTGCCGTTTTTTGGTGCACCTGTTCTTGGATTCAATTCTCCACACCAACTAGAAATTGTTGACTGATATGGTGCTTCATTAGCGAAAACAGAAATCAAATCGGCGAGGCATTCTTGTTGAGATAATTGTCTTCGAAAATTATAAAAAAATACTTTTTATGAAAAATTTTCACGGTTTAATTCCATTTTTCGACTAACTTGTCAACTTTGACAGTTCGTTATATATATATATATAACATTACACGCATGGCACTGAAACTTTAGATTTAGGTTAACTAGATTAAGGTGGAGGTTAATTTTTAGTACTGATATTTGATTAGTGTCACTCTCTATGTGCCGGTATACAAAACATAAAAGTAATCCCTCGTAGCAATTAGAAATAGAAATTTAATTTTATAGTTTGAAAGGTATTAAATATTAAATATTAAAAAATATATAAATATTGGAAACGAAAAGAACGGTCTTTAGTGAGAAGGTAGCACCTTTTTGGAACTGACATTTATTACTCCTACGTATTCAAGGAAACAAAAATTTATAGTTGAAGATGTTTATTTGTCCCAAACATAATAATTTTAGAAAGAAAAAAATTAAAGTCAATGTAAAAACTAATGTTAAGGAGACAGGTAAAACGAAACTTAAAAGTCAAAAGAATATATCCTACTAAATTAAAAAGAATTAGCAATATTTCTGTTTTATTTGAAGGAAAATTTATTTATGCTGTTGAATATACATTACATTGTTACTGTTGCTTATATGACACAAAGAGGTAATGTTTATATTAAGTTGCATAACTTTTGATATGTAACATTTAATATTTAAGAAAAAGATATATTCAAAACATTTAGGGCCGGTATTATAAACAGCGCATAAATCTCTAAATAACAACTTGGCGAATAAATTTATTCAACGAATAAATTTAAATCTGGTATTATAAAAAGTGCATGCAAGTAAAATAAGTATTTGTGAATAACTCTGAATAGCTATATATTTTACAGTTTAGCGTTTCGATAAGCGATGGAGCCACTGCATAAAAAGAAAAAAATACAAAAGAATCCTAATTCTTTACTATTTCTTTTTGTTTATATTTGTAAAATACAAACCGATAAATCTGGCATTATCAAAATTCAAGTTATCAAACGCACACAAAATATAAACTTTTAAAAATAAGGTTATGTTTATTTTAACCAGTGGAGCAAACAGCTGTTTGCATTTAACCGACGAATAACATTTAATACAACGATTTTCTAGGGTGAAAATTAATTGATAGATTTACTTGCTTAGTTTTCTTATTCTCTATTTATAATACCCAATCTATAGAGTGAGTTAAATTTACTTGCTTATTAAATAAAATCTGCAGATTTTATCGTTTATAATACCGGCCCTTGATTGATTTAAAAGAGAAGCTTATCTTAATAAATTAGGTTTTTATTTGCTCCTATGTATTTGCATTTAAAACACCAAAACACACAAAAAAGGAATTAAATAGATGTAGGTACATATTGTATTTAGATGTAGTGATAAATTATATTTATTATGTAATTTTTAGAAAACCGTATTAATAAATTGACGATAAGCAATTTACAAGTTTCCTATATTTTACAATTTTATTTACTCTAACAATTGTGAATGACGAAATATAGATGTCACTAGTTTGGCATTACTTTAAAATCTGTAGACGTATGAATGTTTCTTGATAGTATTGAATTTAGGTTTTGTAAATTTGAAAATTTGTTGTTGAATAATAGTACTTTAACACCATAATTAAATCAATAATTCTTATTAGTTCTTCGAAATTCTTAATTTTTAAACAAATTATATGTTTGTGAGCTGAATGTGGTATATTCAAATTAAATATTTCAGTCAGAAAGTTTAATAAATTTTAGCAGTTCATATTTATTTAAAGTTTAGTGGATATTTATGTAAAGCATAATAACTTACTTAAGAATCAGAAATGAGAAAGATGAAGTATAAATATTGAAGCTTATTGTAACTTATATTTACTATGAAAAACAAGTAATGCAATTAATCAAGAAATAATAAATATATGCCGAGAGTGCATCTTTTTTTGCAAAAACATATCAAATTTAATCCAAAGTAATATCGAGATTAAGTCTCATGATGTGTGTTTCGAGTTATGACGTAAAAATATAAAAACTTATAGAAGTGTATAAATTTAAAAATTCTCTTAATGAACAAGTTGCTTTTTCATGTTTTGATTAAATTATTAATTTCCATTCATCAGATTTTCAGTTTATAGATATAAACCTAGATATGCTCAACGAGCTGGAAGACGTATTCTATAGTAAAAGTGAGATATCTAGGTCAGCATGTTTGTCATATTAAAACATATTGTAGAGTCGCTTAATATTTGTATGAAACTTTGCACGACGGCTGCTGAGAATATTCCTGGAAATGTTGTGAAGAACACATATAAAACTGAATAAACGACTCTGACGCTCACCATGCATTTAATTTTTGATGTTTAGAAAAAAGTGGAAGCCGCAATGTTGAACATTTTTACTTGCTAGTGAGAGTCGATGTTTTTCCGATGAAGAATAGCTCACTAATTCCGATTATTTCTTCTAGTTTTATTAATAACTTCCAGCAAAAAGTTGTGGTATATGAATCAGATGGTTTGGATATATGAATAGGACGAAAGCTGACAGACAAATGGAAAATATATGGGAAGCGAAATAAGCAGTAGAAGAGTTCGAGGAGATCCAACAAAAAAAAGTGGGCTAAATTTATTTACGAAAAAAAAAATTAGATTGTGTACCTTACACCTTCGGGTACTTTAACTAACCTAGGCTACCTGTCATAGTGTGTTATTATCACTAGAGAAGAACTACTACAAAGAATATCAAAAAAATAATAACTTTACTTTCTCAGTAAAAAGTAATTTCGAAAATATAATGTGCGATACATCGTTGAATTTCTAATGAAAAATGCCATCAGATACAGGTATCCTTTTGTCTCCGTTCATATAAAAAATAAAGTTGATGATGGTATCTCGAAATAGAAATGTCGGACTAAAAATGTAACAATACCATGCAGAAGGTAACTAAAGTGTGCAACTTTTTTCCCATTTAAACAGCTTTGTATCTTTTACTGCTAATGAGATCTCCATGTTGTTCATTCTTATCTTGGACGAAGTGTATATATACCTATATATATATATATATATATATATATATATATATATATATGTATATATATATATATATAAATATAATATCTTCGTGACCTTGGTATGATAAGGTAAACTTAATAAGTCGGCGATTAAAGGTCTTCGTGACCTTGGTATGATAAGGTAAACTTAATAAGTCGGCGATTAAAGGTCTGGTTTACTTCAGAGTATATATATATTTAAAACATCCCTACATGTTTCGGCAATACGCCTTGGTCAAGAGAATACAAAATATAAATGACAGAATATAAATCTCTTATATATATATATATATATATATATATATATATATATATATATATATATAAGTAAAAATTCATTAACGGGTGAGCGGTCTGTCAAGTAAAAATAAAACTCCTTTATTCCACTCTATATTTCATAACGGATTCGTTACTTCATCAGGAGTGTAATTGAGAGTTAAAATTTAGCAAACAACGGCACTAAACATATTAAAATTCGTCAAATTCAAAACATCAAATCAATATGCTGCTAGTTTGTCGTCAACCTCTTAAAAACAAATATACATAAATCATATATATATATATATATATATATATATATATATATATATATATATATTGCTTTCATAACAGACATCTGCTTTCAATAATTGAGATTTGCTTTCACTAACTGACATCAGCTTTCAAAACTGACTTCTGCTTTCAACTTGACATCTACATTCAATAACTGACATCTGATTCATTTACACTGTTACTTTATAATGCATTTTTAAATAGCTTGAACCAAGGTCTATTGTGGCTGAGTGGTAAAAGCGACAGTCCGGCAAACTGTAGACTTGGGTTCAACTCTCAACACAGACAATATTTTTCAATTAAAAATTTCGTATGATTTGCTTTGTAATTTGTAGACAGCAATGTTTACATCCCCACTTACTTTGCAATTACATACACACTAATTTGATATTTGTAAATATTTCATATAAAAGCCGAAAAACTCCAATAATTTATCAATTGCTATATATATATATATATATATATATATATATATATATATATATATATTGTTGTAGTTCTTCTGATGCTCATAATTTCTTTCATTTAAATGATTTCTTGGACAGAAATGTTATATCTGAAATTTAATGTTTTTAAAAATATATAATTTAATAGCCAAATTTCTGTATAATTTATGTAAAATCATAATTAGATTTAGCAATATTGATATCGTATATAATTGTAATTTGCATTCTTTTTATTGTTGTTACTTGCTTTTAAATTAAATTTTTAGATTATATTTTATGTTTTCGTGATACTAAATCTGATTCTAATCATTTTTTTTTTTTAGTAATCGAACTGCTATAATCGTTACTGTATATTACGTGTCTAATTAACTTTTATTTCTAAATTTGTAATTGCAATTACGTGAGATATGCCCATTAACCTTCTGAACAATCAGTCAGAGTTATTTTTATCTCTGGCTCATGTAAGATTTTCTTTAAAGAAACACTTTAAATTTTTCCTTACTAAATTGTCAAAATGACTTTTAATTTAACTTTTGAACTTACTGTATTTATTCCAAAGAAAATCTGATTCAAAAATGTAAATTTTCTAATATGGGAGTCATGACAATTAAAAAAAAAGGGATAAATAAGATGGTTTTTTTTTGCACGGTATTGGTGAAGATTGTTATATTTAAAGTTATCTCTTCAAGTTTATTAATTTTAAAGTAAAAACCATAAGAATTCGATAAAAAGTAGTGTTTTATTAATAAAATATTGGGAAATACCTTGCTGTTAGAATTCTCTACGAGTGGATTATTCCCAGGAATCCTTATATACAGTTTTGAACGTTATATCCTCGCCACAGTTATTATTTGCATTTATGCAGAGTTTTTGATGGAGTTTCCAGTAATTACATTGGATTCTGAGGGATAAATTACACCTTTCCCTGTTTATTATATTAACACATAACCTTGCTGAAACCTACGTTCACCAGGATCATAAGCCGTTCTATATTAGGATCATTTCTACTAGATGTGACAAACCAGATTATCGTGATCTTCCACAACTGTAACTGACGATCTACATCGTGGTTTTTAATATCATCCAGAAGATACACGTACTTCAGGTTTATTGTTATTGTTTATACCAATAGTACAGGTATTTCATACTTTGTTGTCTGTAATTTTCCTCAAAATATAACATTTCCCACAAGTCTTAATCATTTAATTAATACTCACGTAATTCCAAAATAATAATCACTTTTCAATAATGTTTATATTTGCAATATAAAAATCTTTAATAATTGATGCACTAGGATAGATCTTGTTTAATGTTAATTTGGGGTAGGCTTCCCATTTTACAGTATAATATAGGGAGTAACATACTCACCTAACATATTCAATTTGTATCTTGATTTATTTATTTAAGAAAATACAACAGTTTAATTCTTAAATATATTTATTACAAACATATACATATTCGTATTATTTTGTGTACTTAATTCCTGATATCCGAACATCCGGATCCCGCCTATAGACCCGAAGGTTAAGCAGTCTCAGCTCCTATTTCATTTAATTTTCCTATTTATTTATTTTTCTATAATTAATATTCATTCTCATAATTATTATCCCGGGTCTTTTATATTTATTACAAAATTGGCGCTAGCAACGTTGGGGCAATTTAACGGTTGTTTAGATAGAGGGTGTTGAGTACATAGAATAAAGGTAATTTATTAATTTAAAATATCTTATATTATTGACATAACGACATTAATAGGGAGTTGTGTGTGGTGTGTTCTAATTCTACAAAATATTAATAAAGAAAACGTCGTTATATTTATTTATTGACTATCTATAATACAAATATTTACAATATAGTATCATATTTTTAATAACACTTTTCGTTATTCATATAATAAATTTATTTGCGAATAATATATTAATATTTATATCTCTTCGACTATGGAAACAAGATCTCGTTCAGGATCTAGTATGGAAAGATCTGATGATGGTCAGGAGAAAGGGGAAGGAGAAAGATCGACTATACCAGTAACTCAATCTGTTCGTGAAGAAATGCCAACAGACCAGATGAAGGTTTTGTTTGAAGCAATCATGGGAATTAAAAGTACGAATGAGAAGATAGAAAAGAATCAACAAGATATGAGGGAGGAAATAAGGATAATGAAGGATGAAAATCAACAAGATCTTAAAGAAGAAATGAAGATGATAAACGAGAAAATAGAACAGAATCAACATACTCTTAAAGAAGATATGAAGATAATGAATGAGAAATTGGAACATAACATTAATACTAAACTAGAAGATACAATTAATTTACAAAATAGGCAATGGGGATTACTTTTGAAGGATTCCGAAGAACGTATTCAGGCAAATGTGGAAATAAAATTGTCTTTACAAAAAGAAGAGGTTACCACAATTATTAACTCGAATAAAGACGTTCTGGAGGAGCAGATAGTTAAACATCAGGAGAAATGTTTGCAGAATTTTAATACAGTCAATCTAAGGTCTTTGGAGTACGAAGATATTTACAATAAAGAGATCAACGCGGTGAAGAATAATTTACAGGATTTGTTGAGGGATCAGTGTAGCAACAAGGATTTTATCGACACTGAAATAAGGAGTATGAGGGATACTATTAATCAAAGATTAGTAACAACAAACTATCAATCTTATGGTCTACCGCTGCTGAGAGTTGAAAATTTAATTACTTTTAATGGCGACGTTAACATAGTACATCCGATGACTTATTTAACTTCAATGGTGAGGTATTTAGAAGATATACCAGATCAAAAACAGCGGTTGTATATATTGAGAGCTACCCTGAAGAATAGTGCATTAGATTGGTTTATGCGCATAGAAGAACATTGCGCTGATCTTAATAAATTTGTTGACCTTTTCAAAAAGAATTTCTGGGACGAAACTCAGCAGAATCGTGCCAAGATTCGCTTACTTACAGGGAAGTATAGATTGGGATCAACATCACGAGAGGCGTATGCTTCAAAGATATATAATAGTTGTAAATATGTCCCTGATTTGGACGAAGCTTCAATAGCGCGACAGCTTTTGAATCACTATATTCATACGGATACGCACGCGATTATTTGCCAGAGGGTGAATGATATGGATTCGTTGATGGACATTCTTAGGAGGTTGGATGATTATTCCGAGAATAATCAGAGAATAGGTGATAATAACAATTTTAGAGGTATGTATAATCGAAATTATAATTTTAATAACCCTATGAATATGAACCGAACTTTTAATCAACCTGATCTTCATAATAATCAGACTAATAATCATGTTATGGATAATCTTCGTCACAATTATAATAATAATAGAGCTCCATTTAATATTTATAACAGGAATTTTAACTCACGTCCCCAGAATTTTAATAGAAATGATATTCGTCAAAATTCCAATTTCCCACAACCGTCAAATAATAGATCTTATAATAATAATTACAATAATTTTAATCGTTCTTCATTTAATAATAATAATAATTTCGGTCATAATTTAAGAAATAACCATTTTTCTAGAAAAACTAAATATAATGATAATTTTAATTCGAGAGGACGTGGACATATTAATAATATACAACGAAGACATAGATCTTTGTCACCGACTGTTCCAGAACCCGAATTTACCCAAAAAAAAACTTCGATAAAAAAACAGGACTTATACAACAATCCGATTCCCAGTACCAGCACGACAAACATTTAAGTCGGATCGACTGTAACATACCACATAAATTTAACAATATTTCTTTTTATCAAAACCCCGAAGAATTTATTTCTGATTATGATAATGAAAATAAAATATTGGATACTTATAATTTACCTATTATTAAAATTAAATTAGATGATGGCATTATCAATTGTTTGATAGATACCGGTGCAGAGATATCATTGATACATGAGGACAAGGTGAAACTAATAAATAATTATGAGGACAAAATCATTAAAATTAAAGGCACGGATATAGTCGCCGCTAATAAGAGACGGATAGGATCAATCAATCAAAGGATTACTACAGATATCATTATAAATAATCATAAATACATAATACCTTTTTATATGATTGAAAAACTTCAATATGACGCTATTATAGGTATTGATAATATAAAAGTTTTAGGTATGGTTATGGATTTCTTGGAGGGTAAGATTTTTATTAAAGATAATATAATTAATTTAGTTGAAACGTTAACTGAGGAGGAAAAAGTTGAGTATTTTAAATATAAAGAAGATAAGTTAAATGAAGAGATAAATAATGTTATGTTTAGGATTAATATGGTTAAGAAGAAGGAAAATGTATGTGATAGTTTGGAAGATGGTTTAAATATTGAATATATGAATATAAATAATGATTATAATGGAGTGGAAAATAGGTTGACGGGATTAGGATTGAATAATTATGAAGAAGAAAATGTTTTGGATAATAGTTTAGAGGAGATAGAGGAATTAATTATGAAGCAAATAGGTGACTATGTCATTGTCAAGAGATTGCGAGTAACAGATCGTAAGAATAAGATCATGGCGAAATTATTGAGACCTTATCAAGGACCTTATAAAATTGATCGTATTTTTGGAAACAATACTTATGAACTTATCGAAGAGGATACTAATTTAATTAAGGGTAGATATCACATTTCAATGCTGCAGGACCACATAGCAAAGGAGAATTGAATTTTACATTTTTACAGTATATTTTAAGATTACAAGTCTAATTTATTATCTAATCTGTTACAAAATGCAAGCCAGCTGTTTTCATGTTAATTGAAGAATTTTTATGTTCAAACGGGTTAATAAGAATAGGGGTAAGTCTATTATCGGTCAAATTGGTATGTTACAGATCGAAAGGATATTTTTATATATCAGTCTTAGTTTAATATACTACTTTTAATATTGATTAATATTTGCATTTCGAAAGAACTTTCTAATACAATAATTATAATTTAATTTTTCAATTACTAATTTATATGATACATTTACCTATTTATATGTTTGACATGTTTTTTTTTTTTTCCCTTAAAGTTTCATTTATTCTTTAATGTCTATTACTTTTGTTTTATTTTCTAGAGATACTTTAATAGTGTTTATACTTGACTGGTTTTCTATATATATATAATCAATATAATGCAAGATACAATTTTTATATGCACTAACCTATATTACTTTTAATAATAACACTTATTTGCAGTTAAAATTCTTTTTCTTAGAATTTTTCCTGTTAACAATGGGGATTAATGTTGTAGTTCTTCTGATGCTCATAATTTCTTTCATTTAAATGATTTCTTGAACAGAAATGTTATATCTGAAATTTAATGTTTTTAAAAATATATAATTTAATAGCCAAATTTCTGTATAATTTATGTAAAATCATAATTAGATTTAGCAATATTGATATCGTATATAATTGTAATTTGCATTCTTTTTATTGTTGTTACTTGCTTTTAAATTAAATTTTTAGATTATATTTTATGTTTTCGTGATACTAAATCTGATTCTGATCATTTTTTTTTTTTTTGTAATCGAACTGCTATAATCGTTACTGTATATTACGTGTCTAATTAACTTTTATTTCTAAATTTGTAATTGCAATTACGTGAGATATGCCCATTAACCTTCTGAACAATCAGTCAGAGTTATTTTTATCTCTGGCTCATGTAAGATTTTCTTTAAAGAAACACTTTAAATTTTTCCTTACTAAATTGTCAAAATGACTTTTAATTTAACTTTTGAACTTACTGTATTTATTCCAAAGAAAATCTGATTCAAAAATGTAAATTTTCTAATGGGAGTCATGACAATAAAAAAAAAAGGGATAAATAAGATGGTTTTTTTTTTGCACGGTATTGGTGAAGATTGTTATATTTAAAGTTATCTCTTCAAGTTTATTAATTTTAAAGTAAAAACCATAAGAATTCGATAAAAAGTAGTGTTTTATTAATAAAATATTGGGAAATACCTTGCTGTTAGAATTCTCTACGAGTGGATTATTCACAGGAATCCTTATATACAGTTTTGAACGTTATATCCTCGTCACAGTTATTATTTGCATTTATGCAGAGTTTTTGATGGAGTTTCCAGTAATTACATTGGATTCTGAGGGATAAATTACACCTTTCCCTGTTTATTATATTAACACATAACCTTGCTGAAACCTACGTTCACCAGGATCATAAGCCGTTCTATATTAGGATCATTTCTACTAGATGTGACAAACCAGATTATCGTGATCTTCCACAACTGTAACTGACGATCTACATCGTGGTTTTTAATATCATCCAGAAGATACACGTAATAGTACAGGTATTTCATACTTTGTTGTCTGTAATTTTCCTCAAGATATAACATTTCCCACAAGTCTTAAACATTTAATTAATACTCACGTAATTCCAAAATAATAATCACTTTTCAATAATGTTTATATTTGCAATATAAAAATCTTTAATAATTGATGCACTAGGATAGATCTTGTTTAATGTTAATTTGGGGTAGGCTTCCCATTTTACAGTATAATATAGGGAGTAACATACTCACCTAACATATTCAATTTGTATCTTGATTTATTTATTTAAGAAAATACAACAGTTTAATTCTTAAATATATTTATTACAAACATATACATATTCGTATTATTTTGTGTACTTAATTCCTGATATCCGAACATCCGGATCCCGCCTATAGACCCGAAGGTTAAGCAGTCTCAGCTCCTATTTCATTTAATTTTCCTATTTATTTATTTTTCTATAATTAATATTCATTCTCATAATTATTATCCCGGGTCTTTTATATTTATTACATATATATATATATATATATATATATATATATATTGAAGTCGCTCTGAGACTCTGTAATTAAATATAAAGCGCACTTACGTTGGGCGATAAATGATTAATAAAATTTATTTTTAAATAGATTAATTGGGCGCCATATATATATGTGATAAACTATAACCAAACTACGCTATCTCTGCTTTACTTTGCCAACTAGACTCAGGGTGCATGAAAACTGTATGAAATAAGTAAAATTAAATAATTTATCTCAAGCTCATCGCGAGTGATTGGTTGCTGCTTCCTTATAAGTGATTCAAATATACAATAATTACAAGATATAACTCCTACCACTAAATCTACGTCAATAAAAGATTCATGTGAATATAAGAATAAAATATTTATTGAAAGAAATAATTAGGAAACTGTAATAAAATTCAACAGATATAGAAGATAAGGTTTAGGTTATGAACTAAATATGTGTGACAATATGGTGTTAAATAATAAAGGTTATGTGTGTAACGATATTATAAATATATGGACTAAATTACAAAGGATATCTTTAATAAATAGGTGAGTACCTTTTAAATTAATGATATTACGTACAATTGGTATTTAATTTAGTAAAATTTTTAGTATAAGATGTTATGTGATATAGGTAAAAATTCGAGAATCTTTATTAATATGAATTGATTTAATATTGATAACATAAATGCTAAAGACGATATATTTTTAACTAGTATTAATAGTAAACCTGTTGTACTGATTTTTAGATTGCAAGCTTCAACGTTGATGAGTCTCGACGATGTATACTTGTCCGATCGCTTTCCAAATTTCTGACGGCGTGTGAGGCGGGTTATAGGTGATGCTATGGAGATCTTTCCTCGGACTTGGTACAAATCGGCTTGTGTCTCCCTGCGGATTTGTATTACTGCTGGATACCAGGTATTGACTTGATTGACGAGAGTCCGATCAGTAAATGGTCTGTAGTTCTTTCTTGGTTGGATATCTCGGGTATTTAATGTAATTGTAGATGATGTTTGAACTGTAACGCTTAATTATGCGTTTGCACGTAGAAATCTGTTTAACTGTTTGAATTTCACTCGTAATATATATCAGTATTTATGCAGGATGTTTTTAATAACTTTTTCAATGAATATATGTTTTAAATTAAAGATATTTTAGAATTTCTAGGATTAGATCGAAAAATGCGTCTATTACGATTTTTAATTTTACATAAGATGATGCCGATAGCGTCTGTTTTTTATCAAAACCTAGTTATCTTATATGCCAAAAAGTCTCGAAGTTTTGCCTTTTAAAATTACT
Source organism: Melolontha melolontha (assembly GCA_935421215.2). NCBI lineage: Eukaryota > Metazoa > Arthropoda > Insecta > Coleoptera > Scarabaeidae > Melolontha > Melolontha melolontha. The sequence continues at coordinate 112,334,962 of OW285236.1, read as the reverse complement.
TTCTTAGATAAGTATTAACTAATTTTAATATTCTTTCTAACTTAAAATATTTTTCAACGAATTTTAACGTAAGTTTATCATAAATCTTAATGCTACTTTTTGTGTACTGCGCACGATAAATATTTACATTTCGGGTTAATTTTCTTGTCACTTAGGGGCGTGTTTTACTAGCGTCGATATAAAGTATAGATGTATATGAATTTAAATATCGGTGCTTTCGCGCTTAAATTTGAATTATGAATATGAAATAATAAAAATGAAATAGAAGAAAGAAATAGAAATATAGAAATTTTAAGATTGTAATATTATCGTTATATTAATTCGTATACATTTCGACACTACTAAAACATAATAACACCGCTTACATAACCTTTTTATCCCAATTTTCTAACTTGTGTATTTTATATTTCCCATTTCAGGTGCTGATCAATGGGTATGTCTTGTATCACAGCAATATATATATATATATATATATATATATATATATATATATATATATATATATATATTAATCAGCGTTCACGATTCTGCTGTTCTTTAAAGTTATGGTTGCCACATGTACAGTAAAATATGCGACCATTGTCTTTGCGACACTGCGTCAATGAACAACTTTCGTAAATATTGGTTCGCTTTCAGGTTCATACGAATAAATTAAAGTTTCGTGACCAGTAACGATGTTATATCTTAAATTTGAATGATCTCGGTTGAATTTTTTAAATGTTCCTTTGTACCATTCATTTAAGATGGCCTTCGTTTTGAGTTTTTGTTAAATTGTGTGGAATGACTGCAAAGGTTCCATACGTCTAAATAATCTTTAAAAATCGTGTGTATTATTTTCATGACAATGCCCAAAGATGCTTCAATTTAACGGCGTATGGCATGCTAGTCTTTTAATAATTTTACGCACAACATCAACATTAGTGGCAACTGAGAGTGATGTTTCCTTGCTGAAATTCGGGGAATAAATTCTAAATATTATTCTTGGATGGCGTTTCTTCCCAAAATGCCAAATAAAGTTAATCGATGCATTGATTCGACGTTAAATTATATTTGTTATCTTAAAAAGTCTCGGCTCGAAAATTTTGTAGGCGAATGTCACATTTTTACATGAAACTAATTTCTTTTAAATGCCGTGTAAGCAAAACTAGTTTATTTAAAGTACAAAAAAATAAGTCGTGTACTAATCGAAAGTATCAAATTTATGCGCAGCCGTTTTTCCCTGGATTATACAGGGTTACCGCTGAATAGCGCCCCAGCTATGCAAATCTGATGAATATATGTATGAATATCAAATTGAAACTCAAAAAAGGAATTTATTTGTAATTAATTAAAAATTTCCAAATTTTTAGGGCCAAAATGTAGTTAAAGTCGGTCCATATCTTTGTTTGTTCTTTATTTGCCGAAATACAGCCGTAAAATTCAAATGAAACAGACATGCAATAATATACACGCCTGTAACTGTACATATGGACATACACCTCGTATTTTCCAACATTTACTTCTGCCTAAGACACGTGTTTCTGCCATCAGTTAGGCTAGTTAAGTAAGTAAAGCTTAAAGAAAACGCCTCATAAGGTATAGAAAATTTTGTCCTATCAGGTGACACCATATAATCTAGTGACATCTGACGGACAAAAGAGACTATGCCGACTATCCTAGATTAGGCATTACTCGCCCCTTTTATTCTTGGTCACTATACACAACTAATATTGTATAGTGAATTAATTATAATCACGTATACTGAAATATGGTGTGAAAAAGTCTGTCCGACAAGATGATTCATAAAATAGGATATTCAATAATAAATATCTAGTTTTAAGGAGAACAAGAAATGTAAATAAAAAACTCGAGATAATTACGTTGTTATGATTATGTTAGTTGAAATGTTAATATATTTTAAATACGAGTCGTTGTGTGTCTCCAGAAAATGATTCATAAAATAGGAAATCGACTATTAAATTCCATGTTTTAAGGAAACCAAACAAATAAAAATACAGTTAAAAGAATATCTAGCTAATTAAGTTGTTACGATATATGTTATATTAATTTTAAATATGTTCTAAAACGAGCGATTATTTAATCGCCGCCTAATTGTCTTACAATATTGAAACAACTAAAATTTATTTTTCAAAAGTAATATAAAATAATAAGCAAAATTGAAAAATATAGAAATAATATTTATCAGAGTCTGAGACACTACACTATACATCTGTATAGATATAGAGGCAATAACTATGCTTCTCCGTCTATTATAATGATGAAGGACAATCTCCATACTCGAAATAATTTGTTAGAAATATTTAGTTTCGATGGTGTTTTACGCTATTGTTTGTGCATTAGGGAAAATTTCTAGTGTATCGTTGTATAAGAATTTCGTTTAGTTTAATAATAGTAATATTGTCCAATAGATGAATCCTTTTTAAAGGAAAATATAATTAGATTAATGGCACAGCGCAATAACAAATAACATAAAACTTAAAATTTAATTGAATCGGCCGATACTTGCTGGAAATCCATTATATGTAAATGGGATTTAAGTAAAACACTTATACTAATTTCCAGTATATAGTAATAAATCCGGAGTATACAAACTAACATGTAAAGAGTGCCCTAAAACATACATAGGCTAAACTGGTAGGAGCTTTGAGAAAAGAATACAGGAACATTTTAAAAGTTTTATTAACAAAAAGACAGATTCCAATTATGCACTTCATTTGTTGGAAAATAATCATACTTTCAATAAAGATTTCGAAATTTTACAGTCACAACAAAAAGGATTAAAGTTAAATTTACTGGAATCCTTAGAAATAAATAAACTTAAATATGCAGATATATTGTTAAATGACCAATTAGACCTTAATAATTCCCCACTTTTAAACTGGTTTCATTAAATATTAAGATAACAATAACTTTTGACGATATATCGGTAAGAGACGATTCTAATGTAGACAAGTGAAATAGTTTAGAAAAAAGCCATACATTTGTGAAGAGCGTGTTCAGTAGTAATATAAGATCTGAAGAAGCTATATCGTAGCGAAACATGTCATCTATTTATTAATATATATAATAAAGTGTAATATATACTGGAAATTAGTATAAGTGTTTTACTTAAATCCCATTTACATATAAAACTTAAATGTACGGAATTTATAAAACCTACACCAATATAACCTGCCTTCAAAAACTTTCCTCATTAGAGACGGCCATGTTCATTCGCAATCATACGTTTGTGCCAGATTACGTGCACTGTCATCAACCATCATCAAAAAGCATGGCCGTCTCTAATGAAGAAAGATTTTTAAGGCACGGTATGTAATACACCAAATAAATATATGTAATACAATAATAGTTGTTTTCAAAATGTTCAAACAGTTATATGTATATGGAAGATATCTGGTAAAAGAGCATTAATATTGCTTGACATGTTGCTATGATATTTTACCTTGAAATAAATTAAGTAAATTAAATATTGTGTAAATAAGCATAAAACGTACATAGTTAAAATGGGTTGTGCTTTGATTGCACCTACCTAGTACGTGATATAATATTGAATTCGATGTATAATGTCAATAGATTATAGGTTATGATACCATTTAATAATATTTATAATCTAGTTAAGTAAAAACTCACGCTAACGTACCATTTAAAAAAAAAAGGAATATTTAAAATAATTTTTAGTATATTAGATCCTGTATTTGTCATGCACTTCCTAATAATAATAATAATATGGTTAATATATGAGCTATATAATTTATAAATAAACGATCCAATATTGGCAAAGTCACAGTGTAATCTAAAAACAAAGGGAGACCTGTAGCAAATGTAAGTGATATGTTTGAAATGCTAAATGACAATAAACATTGCTTACGTTTGTAAAACCAAAAACTATGTATCTGATGGAAGGGAAATTCATATAAAATAAACCTAGCAAGTTACCAATAGCAGTCCATTCCAGGATATTAAGCTTCAGTTTACATTGATGAATAGAAACACATTAGAGGGGACATGAACTACAAGAAAAGAATAAATATAAATAGTAAACAAAATTTTAAACGTTAACAACGTTTAAAATTTTAACATATAAAATCAGAGGTTAGGGATGTAACATATCTGATACATAAGGAACATACAGAAGATCGTATGTAAGAGAGAGAAAGTAAATGGTCGTTTATGAAACGAGTTTCGATTATCATGCTAGATGCTAGGATAAACAGCCAATCAGATTTGTGTAACGAGTTTATTAATACTCATTTGTGATTGAGTGAAAGACAAGAAATTGGAAAAGATTTAATTAAGAAATTAGCTAATTAGCAATCGTTGCCACCGGTACAATCGTTGGCACAGTCAAAGTATATTGAAAACTAAAAGAATTTCAATATGTTCACGGTGTTTAACGGTTTTTAGTTGCCAAAGTTAAACATTTGTCTACCAGTATACGAGCATTTCATGTGTTTAGGTTTGGTGCATAGAAAAAAAAATGTGCACCTTTTCTATGGCGGTACCCCAAAAATACTATATTACATGTTTATGTGTAATATTTCTTACCTCGTAACTTGCGATAAGCTTATGAACTAAAATGATATCCATTAAAGCCATTTTTTACGTAATAAAGTCGTAATTTTTAGTTGTAACGTCAAAAATTGAGAGTGCCAACGACTGTAATCAAAAATACTACAAAGTCATACCAAGGGCTAAATAAGAATATATTTTAAAGAACCACGATTGTTGGCACCTATGTTTTTGACTATTTCATGTTAATACTAACTTTTTCTTTTAAATTTTCTGAAACTAAAGCATGAAAAATTATGTTAGGTAAATTTTGGTAATCTATCACGATGGAGGACGAAAGAGAAAACAAAATCAGAATGGCCTTAGAAATAGAAGTATTCCCAGATCCACCCTTACAATTTCGCATGAGTGAGCAATTTAAAAAGCCCAAATATGATCCAGCTGTTTACGTTACTAAAGAGGAAGGGACGGAAATTGTGAAGTACGTAGATCCTACCCAAGTCCTCTTTTATTAAACGGCTTTGTGGAATGGGGACGAAAATAAACCTGTTGTAGGTACATACCTACTTTACAAAACACTTTAGTTTAGCCACAGAAAATTGTTTGTTTTAGATGTGTTTTGTGTCAAAAAAGGGGCTTCTCAAGATAAATAGACGATATACAAAGAAGGGTTCAGAATTTCATAAAAGAAATTAGTAGAAAAACTCCTTTTCCAGAAGACGGTTTACCAGGTAAAGGATGGTACCGCGTCTTCTGCAAAACACGTCTGAAGCCATTACTCAAGCCGGCGCCTATATCAGCGAGGGGGACATTAAGAAATGGTTCCGTACAATTGAACAAGAGCTTCAGGTTCTTGAGTATGCAGATATTGTTCGTGATGAAACCGAGTGTTTAACGGCGATGAGACAAATTTTCTACTATGTCCTAAAAATAGGAAGGTTGTAGCAGTACGGGCAACGAAAAATGTTTGTGAAGTCAACCAAGCATCAGCAAAAGCTTCAACAACAGTCATGTTTACCAAATAAATTCAAGTACATCAATACGTTAAGCACGCATTACACATTGGTTACAAATGAAACAGACATGCATTACACACATTTATATCTGTGCACATGGACATACACCCCGTATTTTCCAACGTTTATTTTAGTCAAAGACAAGTGTTTCTCTTTCAATGGACTTCGTCAGTTTGGTTTTTGGTCAGTTTGGTCAGCCAAACTGATGAAGTCTATTGAAGCAGAAACACGTGGCTTTGGCTGAAGGAAACGTTGAAAAATACGGGGTGTATGTCCATGTGTACAGATACATATGTGTGTAATGCATGTCTGTTTCATTTGTAGTCATGTTTACGTTTAGTGCACTTGGTGCCCTTACACTTCCTATGATAATCTATCCATATAAACGCAAACCACCAAAAGAAATATCCCCGAAAGAAGATAGATTGTTAGAAATAGGACCTTAAATGTCCGTAAAGCACACATCTTATGTAGTATTTTATTTTAATATATCATCTTTAAAATTGACTTTCGTATCAGGTTATTGAACACTTTCTATAACAAAGCAGACACAACGTTATAAACATAAAATATAAACATTACCGCCTGTAAATTCAATATTATTCTATTTCTTATTTCGCATCGTAATTAACTCACAATATCTTGAATTCATATTTTATGTAATTGCATTTTTCTATTTTTAATACATTGTCCTTTTATTTCAAGGGCACCTGTATATAACGGGTGTTCATTTGAAAAGTCAATCTAGTAGCATGTGATTTACTGAGAAGATTGTGAAGTATGTCGAAAATTAAAATTTACTACTTAACCTACAAAGTCGTATATTTTGACAGTTTCATACATACAAATAAATAACAAATGTGATTGACATTATCAAATATCATTTGGATTTCCGTTTACGGAACAACAAACACATACTAATATATGTATACGTCTTATTCTATCAAAATTTCAAAGTAACCTAGATGGACTTTTCAAATGAACACTTGTTACATGTTATAACTATATATGTTTTCGTATTAATACTTAATGTAACATTTACTTTAAATTGCTACATACTTTAATTACTGAAATTGCTTTTAATTCTGTGTATAATTTATAATGTTTCCCTGAATTAAAATTTCCATAATTGATTAATAATAACAGTATATTTCTACAGTTTTTATAATATTTTTTTTTACTCTTATTAATATAAAAAAGGTTTTTTTTTTGTTGTTCGATTGATTGTCATGTTTTTAATTAAAGCAATCACATGAATCAGAACTTAATTAGTTTATAATAATAATAATTGATTACGACGTCAATGTATTGAAATTGACTTAAATATATAAAAAAGAATTGACGTCAAGTACCTATGTATATATTTATATAGAACATTTAAAGGAAATTATCAAGTTTGTTTACGTATGTACGTTATTATAATATTGAAAAAAAACAGACTGGCACTATTAAATAGAAATATTTAATAAACACTTAGCTAAAATTATCGATAATCTATTATTCTTTTTAACATGACATGAAGGCAATATTAGGGCATGTTTTACATTTTAGTATATTTTTAATTTTTATTTATTTATTTATTCATTAATTCATTTTGTACATCACAGAAAACAAATACCAAATAGTATAATTTATACAAATAACATAAATCAATAAATAATTATCAGAATGATAACAAAATAATAAAACCTATAATAAAAATAAATCAATAGAAAAAAATGTTTAATGATAAAACTTATCCGACTTGTGTGTTGCGCACTAGGGATACAAATGAGTTATAGGAAGTATTAAATGAATCTATGTTCGGGAATTAATTCAGCATTAATAGCTGATCTAAAAGATTGTGCCGATCATACTCACAATCAGGCTTATGAAATGCTATAAAAAATTCACTGTGCAGGCGAGAGTTAAAAGGAACGAGGAAGTTGATAGATGACAAAAAATTAGACCAATCAAAACAATTGTGAATTAAATGATATCTTCTTTTTAAGGGCAATTAAACAACGACGAAATTCAAGAGATTTTATATTCAATATGTTCAGTCCTTCATTATAAGGAGAGAGCGGACTCGAGCGATTGATGATTCATAGCCCACAGGGGTCTGGCTTGTATTCGCAATAGGTTTGTTTCTGTAAGCGATCCGTGAGTTTCGCACAATACACACAATACGTGTGGCCACCTGCATAAGTGGCAGATACCTTCATAGTGATAGTGATAGTGATTTATTTACTGTAATCACAATTACAATAAAAGTCATTAACATAAAAAAACAATATGTTACGCTCCGCATATAAAAATATTTAAATTTATTTTTAAATAATATATTTCCTCTTTAAATATCTCGTTTTAAAATATTTAATTTAAGACATTTTTTCTATATATATTAGTTTGCAAAGAGAAAGCATTTCTTTTATTATATCCTTAACCGAAACCCTTGGCTTTCTACCTGACCTGATGACGTTACTGTGGAATTTCTATATACATTTCATTTTAAATTGTTTTAATTTAATTACATACATCTTCCTTTATATGTTGTGTTTCATATCATTAGGAAGCTTATCTCACAAGGGATATTTTAATAATATTTATGCCATCGATAGAACACCTCTTCAGGTCGCGCTTCTTATTAATTATTATTCAAGATATCGACGCCCCTTCGACTTAGGTCATAAAACAGACCGTTTTCTAAAACCAGTGTTCTATCGACACAAACTATCAGATATCTTCTCGTTAGAACCCTCGTAAGATACACATCTTGCCCGCCGTACTGGTCAAGTGCTGGCATGGTTCACGTGCCCCTGCATCTCGGCAAATAGAAGCATCCATCGCTCTACATGTACTTGTCCAAGTACATCGCCACACAAAGGTAACTCTGTATTGTTCGATACAGAGATTATTTTATATTAATCGTAATTAATTAACATTTAATTTACTACTCAATTTAACGTTCGTTTCAGTGTATTTTGTGTTAATTTTCAATTACTTATTTACCGCTCCTCGTGTATATATTACTTTGATTAATTACTTTTAAATATATCAATTTCAATTTCTTCTTATGTAAATATAAATACAAACTTTAAGGACAACGCTCCTGTGTTTTATTTAGTAAGTAAGTTGTAGTATATTTATTTATTTAACCATTATCACACACGTCCTGGCCCTTTGATGATACTTCACCAGCACCATTAATTATTTTATTATCAAATAATTTCATTATTATTAGCACGGCAGCCACATACATTCCATAACCAACAAAGCCGCCGTTTGTAATAAATATTAAAATATTCAAAATACATACATACATAAATATTTCTAAAATGTAATATATTACAAAGGATACTGTATAAACATGTAAGACAAACACACATATGGGCAGAAGTCATTCATTTAGAAATTCGTCAATTGAATAAAAGGCCTTTTCTATAAGAAAATTTCTAACAGTGCGTGTAAATCTTCTGATGCACATAGTTTTGAAATTAGCAACACATGTACATAGCTTGTTATATATTTTGGAACCCCAGTAGTCCGCATATCTTTGGGTTGTTCTTAAACGATGGTAAGGTGTTTTTAAGACGTCTTTATTTGGTGTCTGGTACTCGTGCTCATCACCACATCGCGAAAACTTTTCCAAATTTTTGTGCACTTATTCTGCCACACTCAAGATGTTACACCGACGGTATGGTAAGTATTTACTCAGAAACATAAGCCTGTCTACACGTTTCGTCCGATTTCAGATTGCACAATATACGAATTCCGCGCTTCTGAAGTAGAAACACGCGTTCTGCCTCTGTTGACATGCCCCAAAACTGAATGCCATATGTAGCTACACTGTGGAAATTTGCGAAGTACGTCATACGTGCAGCATCATAATTCACTATAGTCCTAATTCTTGTATTGTGTACAGCGCTGTAGTCAATTTTCCGGCAAGTTCATTTATGTGTCTGGACCATCCCAACTTGTTGCTTAAGTGTAATCCTAGGAACATTATAACCTCTATACCTTCATTTGTTTTAGTAGTAAATGCGAGTGTTTGTGTTTTTGTGGAATTTACTGTGAGATTTATTTAGTTTATTATTTATAAAACCACACACCTGCACCACTGTAAAGTTTGTCTTTTCGGGTTCTTAAATAAAACTAACGATAACTTTAGACACACACTATATTAATAATAAAACGTATAACAATGTAAAAGCTAACTACTACCAATAAGCACATTTATGTATTTATATTTATGTAACTTTAATCCGCGATGATTCGGTATGGAATGGTCTCAATCTCTTCTTCGACGGCTTTTATATCGCGGCTTATATTTGCTCGATGCATGCAGAACGCTCGAGAAAATACCAGAGGTATGACGCGCTACGCATCGTTGGATGAGTCATCACAATATATACGAAGTATAGAAGGGAAGAGTGAAGTGAAGTCTGTCTGTCTCCATGATATTGAGCTCTAATAAGAGCGAAATGCATCCATACGTTCCGGGATAAATGTGGCTTTTCACGAATTTTTAATTATAAATATCTCTTTTAAGAAATATATTTTTTACCTGTTTAATACCTCCGTTAACCTCCGTTAACTCCGTAAACCTCCGTTAACTGTATCTAACCAAATGTTCACCAAATGTTTGAATTCAAAGTAGGATGCCAAAATCTTATTTCATTTAGTTTCATCACAAAATTGTTATTATCAAGATTTACATAATAATTGCTGGTTATGTTCGACTAAACTAGTTCAATTTATTTACTGAAAAACGGAAACATGAAATTCAAAGTTTAAGTTCATGTTAAAGGTTCAGTCGAACTTGAACTTGAACGGTCACTAAAAAACCGGTCATTAACAACCTGCTCCTTAAACATACCATTATAGGTAATAAAAACTGAGAGATGTATTAGATTTTTCAATGCCAAAGGCAGTAGATTGATGAGAATAAATCTCCATAACCGACTCTAAATGGTGACCTTCGCGGAAACAAAATATTGTTGTGTGTGTTTGGGGGGGGGGGGGGGGGTATTATTTATTTCGATTTTGTACGGCAATAAAACACTTAAGGTAAATTCAAACGTTCTTCAACTCCAGCGTGTTTGTGGAAGTTTGATTCTAAAATATCCTGTATTTGTAAATCAGAGTATGAAGATTGTAGTATAAATTTAAAAATTTGAAAAGTAAAAGGAAATATAATAATATATTATTATTTAACAGCAAAAATAATTAATTAATAATACTAGCCTGTATGTAGTTGATCTTTTATTAAAAGTAATTTAATGAAAAACTACAAAATTACATCATGCAATTTTTTTGAAAACGATCTGTTAGAAAACTACTTCTTTTTGTAATACAATAATACAAAAGCGAACTGTAAAGAAAAGATTAAAATCACAATGTTGTAAAATACCGAAGTCAGTTAAATATTTAATAACAATTTTAAGGAAAACTAATGGCTTCTTAAATATTTTTTTTCAGTATATTAAAGAAATTATTTTACAATGTTGCCTTTGAACATTTGAATTTAACGAGAGAATTATTTCACTATAATATGAAGAATTACATTCAAATATAAAATACTTAGGTTTAGTCATAGATAACAAACTTAAATGGCTCCATCATATAAACTATGTATCCACTAAATGTGAGCGATATATTAATGTTCTAAGAATAATATCCAAAGTAAGATGGGGAGCTGATCCTAGCATTAGTAAAAATGTTTACAGAGCATGCGCTAGAGCCATAACGGACTACGGTTCCACTCTGTATGGGTATGCATAAAACAGAATATTAAAGCGAATCAACATAATACACAATAAAGCTCTACGTATTTGTCTAGGTGCCATGAAATCTACCCCCGTCGATGCACTGTATGTTGAGGCTCAAGAGTCGCCTGTATTGCTAAGGCGCCAATTCCTAGCTGCAAAACAGATAATTAAGATGAAGGAAATTAATAGCAGACATATATTAGACCATATATATAAACTTGCAGTAGATGATCTAACGAACAAATATTGGATACATCATACAACCCCACCATTAGCCGAAGCTTATAGGAATACCGGTGAATATAGTAGATATATGCATATTAACCTTGGAGCAAAATTAAATTACTTTGAATATATGCAATCTATTAATGTAAATTACCCTCCATACGATGAAAATACTCTATACAATTCTACTTTGTATAAAAGTATCCGCTCAGAAATTCCTGCATCGACGGTAATTTTTACTGATGCATCCAAGTCTAAAGAAGGATGCGGATGTGCCTTACTTGTACCTAGAAATGGATATGAAAAGAAGGTAAAATTACATAATAATGTATCCATTTTCACAGAGGCAGTCGCAATTGCAGAGGCTCTAGAATACGTAAAAAAATATAATATTGGGAATGCAACGATTATGTCAGACTCCAAAAGCGTACTGGAATCTTTACACAAGAGAACTCATCCAAAAAAAAAATAACCCCATAATATTGAACATCATCGAACGCTTGAGATATCTGGAGAAAAAACATGTAAAAATCCGTTTCTATTGGATCAAAGGACATTCAGGTATAGAGCCTAATGAGGCTGTGGATCGTTTAGCAAAGGAGGCTATAAATAGTAATAACATACTGACGGAAAAAGTACCATCTAATGATCTTGTTTCTCATCTAAAAACCAAAATATTAAAAGATGATTGGCAAGCATATTGGAAGCATTCGTATATGAATAGAAAGACGCACTATGCAAAAATACACCCAAATGTAAATATCCGAGAATGGCATAAGGAACATAGGGTATCAAAGATATATCGCACTATTGTCGCTCGATTAAAATTTAACCATGGACAATTTCCAGCACATTTACACAAGCTTAAAATTATCGAATCAGCTGCTTGTACATGTGGCACCAATATAGCCGATATGAACCATTTAATCTTCGAATGCCCTAAGCACAATAACTTTCGAGGTGAATTTATTGGCAGACTTGTTAATGCGGGAGTGGTCATGCCTACTAGTATTACATGTGTCCTAATGTATAATACTAAGCATGTTTACGATCCATTGATCAAAACCTATCCTCGTTTGCCTTTGTGGGGAAACCTATTTTTCGATGGCCGTTTTTTATTGTGTCTAAAGTCGTCTGATAGGCCCCAGACGTGAAACATGTTTATTCCAACGTTTCCCTTCCCGATTTGCGTGAATTTTATCTTATTATAGATTCTGTAAACATTTCTTAACGTGGAAATATGGGCAATGATCCCGAATGCCAAAAAAATATATATATGACGAATCTCTTTTAATTCCATTCTTGTTTGAAAAATCAAGGTAAAATATTTTTGTTAGGGGCAACTTTGAAAGATTTATACAGGAAGCAATGATTCCGAAAGAATAGTGGTATCACTTTCATTTTAAATTTTTTTCCTTCGTGAATGTATAGAGACGACTCTTTAGCAGAAACGTGGATAATGTTTATTACAGAAATATTTAAATATTCTTTTAAAGTTCGTGTGTGATAAATTTTTTTCTCATAGCTTAAGGTGAACTTACTATTCTTATCTATCTCTTATCGTCATTAGGGAATGCTACAAGCGCTATCTTCTTTCACTTCGCGCTATGTTGCGATGTCTATATTAATTTCGGCACGCGCCAATTGGGCACCAAGCTCTCGATGTAATAAATGTAAACCGGGGAACTGGACACCAGGCAGATCAGGTACCTTTTCAAAGTGACCCATTGAGACTAGCGAATTCAGCACTTTCTAATGTTGGACTACTCCTAATGTTAATCTCTTTATTTCAATTTAAAATTATTATTAGCATCTATTTAAGTACCATTAGTTAAGCTGCGCTTTAGAATGTAACGGTGCACATGGGCATAAGGATATCATTAAGAAAGAATTTGTATTCTTCTTCTTCTTCTGTTTTGGGTTGGACGCCAGAACGTGCAGATACTTGAGCATACTGCTCTTTGTACTATCCCCAATAGATCTCTCAGTTCCACTTTGTTAGACTTGTGTCCTCGATAAAAGCCATTATCCTCCTCAGGGTAGGTTTGAGTACACTCGAACGATCCAATAAATCTCTCTCGAAATATTTCTGTCTGAGTTCTTTCAGTTTTTAACACGTGCATATTACATGAAGGCTAGTTTCCTCCTGTTTTCACATCTCCTACGCCAGGACTCGCTAACCAAGCCCATGCCATACAGATGTTTCCTTATTAACCCGGTAATTATTTTAATTTCTTTTTTCTTATTACGAATTAGGTCGGCTGAAATCTTTCTGTCCAGCTCCCTGAGTAGTGTTTTGGTATGGAGTTGACCTTCTGTTAACCTCCATTTATTTTTATGTTCTTTTTCTAGCCATAACCAGATCTACCTTTTAGCGGAATCCTTAGCGATTCCACATACAGGTTCTGGTCCTAAGAAGTTCCTATTAGTACCTTTTTTTGCCAGTTCATCGGCTATGTCATTGCCTTTACTTCCCTCATGTCCTGGCACCCATATCGGCGACACAGTATTGTCTTGTACCAGTTTATTGAGGACCTGTTTACAATATTTCACCAGCTTAGACCTGGTAGATGGATTCATAATGGCCTTAATCAGTCATGTTGATTTTTTTGTTTGCGCAGCCGGCTTCCCGAATTTCCTCGGCGCAGGCTTCGACAGCAAACAATTCGGCCTGGAAAACCGTTGTATGTTTCCTTAAACATATCGATATCTTCCTTCTAGGGCACATTCCATATATGCCTGCACCTGCCCCCTGACTAGATTGTAATCCATCAGTGTACCAGGTGCCGACACCACAATCGGTCGAGCGACTTTTTGCCTGTTCCCTGGTCGGTATAAATATATTCAGTTTAGAAGTAAACATAATCTCAACTGCCATACTGTCCGCCGGCATTTAAAATATCGGCTCTTCCAGTATAGTGATATCTGTATGGCCCTCTAAAACCTTATTAGGACACCATACGTCATTGGCCTTCAGGATCGCAGCCATTGTCTCTGCCTTTACAAATAGTTCCAGTGAAGGGAGACCTACGATGGCCTCCATGAAGGCGGTTCCCGTGCTGTTCATAGCTCCCTGATTCCCAACACAGCCTGTCGCTGGAGAGTCGTGAGGAGCCTCACCGGCGAAAAACATGACAGAAAAAAAGTGGAAGGAAATATGGAAGAAAATACCTGAAAATTTAACTCCAACATAATTCGACACCGAAAGGTAGGGGAAACTAGCCTAAAATGGCATACCAGGGTAAAACGACAGACCGCAATTGTTCATATTTCCCGCCGAAATATGTCTAGTGTGAGTGGGGTGGGTGGTAAAGTTCGTTACAGAGACATCACAGTCGCCATTGCAATGTTGTGCGGACGACGTCAGACGAGCAGCGTTCATTTGATAATTTTTGCACCCGGTAAAAACTTTTTCGTGGATGTATTAATTTTATATGTTGAAGGTAATGTATGTAGCTTAGTTTTGGGCGTATTTTCCCCAAGTAAATAACTTCTCTTTGTTAATCTGATTGGAGTTCGTAATTTTTTTGTCTGAGGTAGCTTCTTGGGTGAAATGGCATACCTATGTCATTTTGGAGGAATGGAAGAATCACATGATGTTTGATCTTTTCACAGGTATGGTTGGAAAATACCAACGGAAAACTAACCGGCAGAGCTGGACGGAACCTGATATGCAGGAAGCTATAAACGCCGTCCAGCAACGGAAGATGGGATGGCTCAAGGCTTCTAAAAACTACAACGTGCCACAGGCCACGACTAGAAGGAGATTCCAGAATTAAAATTTAAGAATTAGGGGTACAAAGAAAGTTCTTGGTCGGTACGGCCCCACATTTTCAAATAAACTTGAACGCGAGATGGTCGATTATATAAAAAGACTTGAAACTTGCATGTTTGGATTGACCACTTCAGAGGTCAGAGCTCTAGCTCGAGCATCGGTTTAATATTGACAGAGAGCAGGCTGGTTGGGACTGGCTAATCGGTTTTAGAGCAAGATATCCTGACATATCTCTTCGATCTCCTGAAGCCACATCGGCAGCTCGAGCCCAAGGATTCAATAAGCCTCAGGCTCGAAAATTCTTCGAACTGTTAGAACGAACGCTAGCAGAACAAGCCATTAGTTTTGATCGCATTTTCAATGTTGATGAGTCTGCTCTATCGACAGTCCATCTCCATCTCCAAAAAAATTTAGCGACAAAAGGTAGAAAGCAGATAGGAGTAATAACAAGCGCCGAACGTGGGATCCACACCACAGTTGTTTGTTGTGCGAACCCTATTGGCATTTTATACTACCGGCTCTAATATTTGCGAGAAAGAATTAGATACCGGAGTTAATCGATAATGCACCAGCTGGCACTCTTGGTTTATGTCAGGAGTCAGGGTGGATGGCCGGAGAATTTTTCTGCAAATGGCTCGAACATTTCATTAAATTCTCCAAAAGCTCCTAAGAAAACAAAACCTTGCTACTCCTCGACGGACATTCAAGCCATAAGAATTTGGATGCACTCTTGCTTGCTAAAAAAAATGGTGTTATAATGCTTTGCATACCACCTCACTGTACGCACCGATTACAGCCTTCAGATGTTTCGATTTTTGGACCATTGTCGACATTTTACAACCAGGCTATTACAGTCTGGTTGCAAAATAATCCTGGGCGCATCGTTACAGCATACCAGGTACCAAAGCTGTTCCGCGAAGCATACGAACGAACTGCAACCATGGAAAATGCTGTCAGTGGATTCAAACAAACCGGAATTCACCCTTTCAACGCAAACATTTTTCGGGAATGGATGTTCGCTGCTGCTGCCGCCACCGACGTTCCTGTCTCAAATGAAGCTGAACACGTTTTGCTACAACAGCAACCTCCAAGAACACCTCCGCAAAACGACACTCCAGAAGACGAAGAAACAGCAAATGGAGATGACTTAAACATTAGCCGAGTTTCTGTTGAAGACATTGTTCCGGTTCCCAAGGCATCGACATCTCTTAAACGTAGAACAACTCGCACGCGCCAAGGAACTACTGTGCTGAATTCAACACCAAGTCTTGATGACCTGAAAGCTAAAGCTGAAGAACGTATGAAGTTGGAACAACGTGCGAAACGGAAAGCTGTTACGAAGAATTTGTGGGCAAGTGAAAATGAACAGGGAGAAGTTGAAGAAGTTGTCGAAGATGAAGAGGACGCTGCATGCATTTATTGCAATGGGTTATATTCCCAAACGAAACCAGGCGACATGTGGCTCCGGTGTCAAGCATGTGAGAAATGGGCACATGCAGATTGCGCGGACGTTTCGCCCAGAAAAAAACAATATATTTGTGAACTGTGTGGAGATGTTTAATTTTGATACGGTCCTTTTTATGAAAAGAATTTTGAATTTGTTTTACTTTTCTTTTAGTCAATAAAATATTTACTTGTAAGCGTATGTAATTTTACCCTAACTTAGTATGCCATTTTATCCTAGTAAAGTGTGTTTTTTATAGAGGTATAGAACTTTGAAATGGAATAAAACAAAGATGAATTTTCTAAATTGACATGAAATTTACTTTATTCGAAAGATAATCTTCTGGCATTATAATTTAAATATGACTTCTGGCATATGACCGCCACGGCTGGTTTGGACGTAGTCTAATCTGGAGGTCCAATTTTCGATGACTTTTTCCAACATTTGTGGCCGTATATCGGCAATAACGCGGCGAATGTTGTCCTCCAAGTGGTCAATCGTTTCGGGCTTATCGGCATAGACTAGCGACTTCACATATCCCCACAGAAAATAGTCTAGCGACGTTAAATCGCACGATCTTGGATGCCAATTCACGGGTCCGAAACGTGAAACTATGCGGTTACCAAACGTTTCCTTCACTAATCAATTGTGGCACGAGTTGTGTGACATGTTGCGCCGTCTTGTTGAAACCACAGCTCCTGCACATTATGGTTGTTCAATTGATGAACGAAAAAGTCAGTAATCATGGCTCTATAGCGGTCACCATTGACTGTAACGTTCTGACCAGCATCGCTTTTAAAGAAGTACGGACCAATGACTCCACCAGCCCATAAAGCACACCAAACAGTCAGTTTTTCTGGATGTAACGGTGTCTCAACATACACTTGAGGATTACCATCACTCCAAATACGGCAGTTTTGTTTATTGACGTATCCATTCAAACAAAAGTGAGCTTCATCGCTAAAATGAAAATCGGGATCAACGGCAATCTTGTTTTGGGCCCATTCACCGAATCTACGCCTTGCTAGGTGATCGTGTGGCTTCAATTCTTGCACGAATTGGATTTGGTAAGCACGCAAACCAAGATCTTTCCGCAAAATCTTCTATAAAGTGGATGGACACATATCCAATTCCTGTGTTCGATGGCGGATAGACTGATTCGGGCTTTCCTCTACGCTACGCTCTACAGCAGCAATGACCTCTTCTGTACGCACTGTACGACGTCTCTGTGGATGCGTATTATCATTTATAGTAAACGTAGTGCGAAAATGTTCCATAGTTAATCGAATTAATTGCTCTGATGGACGATTATGTTGACCGTAAAATGGACTTAGTGCGCGATACGTATTTCAAACAGAACCATGATTTTCAAAATAAATTTACACAATTTGGAAGCATTGGTCAGGCGTCAGTCTATTCATGTTGAAATGCCAAACCAAACTAAACATAAATCACTTGACGGCTGACAAAATGGCCTCCAGTTAAAGTTTTATACCTCTATAAAAAACACCCAGTACCTGCATAAAATGACACAGTTGCTAATGTTTTACTTGAGCACCTGTATTTTTTTAAGCCGTATATTCAAAATGTTTATCAGAATACACCGGGAGAAGAAACAATTGAAGAACCTGTATACCAAAGATAATTGCAGTATTTATAATTTTCACGCACATATGACAACTTTTATAAAAAGTACGCTATTTTAGGCCATTTCCCCCTATATGAGTTCCCAGGATTAAGTAAGTAGAACTATACATATTATTATTTTTTATATCACTTTTATCCTCTATACCTACAGGGTGATAAAAAATTGGTACTTTATTTTTAACTGAAAATAGTACACACAGATATTCACACTTACAGTTTAAGAGACTTAAGGATACTTGTTATACATACATAGGCGTTAGCAAAAATGAGAAGGAATATCCTATTTTGTACGAACACGTGTTTGGCAAAAAAGAAATTTCAACAAACCTTCTGATGCTGTAGTGTTATTTGTTACATTGTGAATGCTAGTTCTCATGATAAAAGTATTGTTTTCTGTTTTTATTTTTACTTGGTATTGCTAATAGAACTATAGATGGGGTTAAGGTGTATTGTATTCAATCACGTGGGAACGTCAAATTGATACAATATGGATGCTTGTGACTCGTGTTGATTGTTTCCGCGCTAGCTGCAGCGTCCTTACAATACTGTAAATGTTTAAATAATAAACGGTGGTGATGTTAAGCATCAAAGGTCCAGGACGTGTGTAATAGTGCTGACATAAATTAATACAATTTATTAACTAAAAGAAAACACAACAACGTTGTACGTTTTTATTTAATATTTACATAAGAAATCGAGATATTTAAAATGTATTAAGTGATTAAATAAAAGTAGCAATATACAAGGAATGTCGAATAAGTATATAAAAATAAACATACAAAAATTACGCGCTTGGAAGAAACTAATTAAATTAATGTGAATGAGAGTAAATTAAAATAATCTTTACAGAACAGGTAACTGTACTTACCTTGAAAACATGTCGCGGCTGGACATGTCGTGGAAACAGAGAACGTCGGAGGGTCGTAGTATGCTGAACAGCACGTGGAGTAAGATGCTTTTCTTACGAAGGTTTGAAACAGAAGAAAGAATTTGTGTAGAAGAGAACACTGGTTTGGAAACGGGTAGGTTTGTTTTATATCCTAGAGTGAAGAGGGATCGAAGTTGCCGATGTCTTGAATAATGAATTAATCAAACGCGCGAGATAAGAGTTGTAGTATCGATGAAACAAATATCATTCAAATATTCCTTATGAAGAAAGCTTTAAAATGATATGCGGCATGATATAATTATAAAGAAGAACACGTATTTAATTAAATAACTTAATTTTAAAATGAAATGTATATTTGGTAGAAATTTGAAAAGAACGTAGATACTTGAGTTGAACGTTCAATCAGGTAGATTTCTTGGAAGGGGGAACTGACCAGAATGATAACAAAAGAAAGGCTTTCTCTTTGCCAACGACTATATACTAAAATTGTCGAAGTTTGAATTCGTATTTTAAATTTGAGATATATTTGAAGAAATATAATTTAAAATTAAATTAAAACATTCTTATATATATATATATATATATATATATATATATATATATATATATATATATATATGAAAAATTTTGTGAAAAACTTCTCTGCGCGGAATGTGCATATATCGATATTTCACTGTTTTTTACAGATCATCAGTGCACCTTATCGAAGACAGACATGATATTCATTCCTATACTACGTGTATATATACGAACTGTAATGAACTTCATGTGTATGAGAATTAATAATTATTAAATCTCATTTTACATGCGATTGTCGCTATAATGCAACAAATTATAGCGACAATCGCATGTAAAATGAGATTTAATAATTATTAATTCTCATACACATGAAGTTCATATATATATATATATATATATATATATATATATATATATATATATATATATATATGAAGTGTAACAGTATTTTTGTGTTAGAAGAGGTGCCTTTAAACGTGCATCAACGCATGTAGTTTTAGCATGATGGTGTTCCATACACCTCATAACAGCTACGAAGTGCGTGAGCATTTAAATAATAACGTTTGGTGACCGATGGATAGGTAGAGGTGGGTCTATTGCATGACCACCTAGATCACTCGACTTGAACCCGATGGACTTTTATGTATCTAGAAATATGAAAAATTTGGTGTATCTATAATAACGATAATGAAATTGAAAACATTTAATAATAGACCATATGTCTTCAAGAGATGCCGCAGACACAATAAGAACGCAAGATATTCGAGCGTGTTATAACTCGTTAATACGGCGAATACAATCCTATATTTAAGCAGGAGGCGGTAACTTTGAACATTTGCTCTAGGAGGTGTTCCTGTGTTGCTCACATAAGAGCATCTATGTTACTTTACAACTTTTATCACAATTTTTTTTTCATTTGTCAATATTTTGGGTGCAATTTAGTGTCCCCCAAGTGTCAGCTACTACATCCAGAAACAAGAATATTTTACTACTTTATTTTATCGTAAGTTTTTTGCTTTCCAAATGCTCGTTAAAGAAAAGGAAATGTGTGTTGCGAATGTGAATATTAACAAAAATAGAATAATCTGGGTATTTTGAAGGTTTTTTTGCAATTTGCTATGTTGTTGCAAGGTGTCGCTTTACATCTGTTACTGTCCATTTATATGTATTATTGTGCACATTTTTATTCTATATGTTTTTTATTAATATTTGAAAGAAATTTCTTAGAAATATAAAAAATATAATTGTAATGCTGATGATACTAAACTTGTTCTAGTCATCGTTGACAATTTTAATTATAGTGTGTATGCAATGATGTACTAATTACGCATATATTACTGTAAATATACAACATGCGCGTTTTTAAATGTTTGCCATAAAATACTTAATTTGACTCAGGTGCATTTTTTTATTCAATGCATTTATAACATTTCTACACAAGTTTTAATGTAGTTAAAAACAACGAATAAAGGGGGGTACATATATACGCAGTAACAGCGGTGGCGGTTAGACCAGAGATAACGTTAGAGAGGGGTAACTACAATACTAACGTTGCGACAATGGTATAACGCCATCTCTGGTAGTTTCTCCAACTATTTCTGAGAATATTTTGGAGGGTTTTTTAAATTATTTCATTTTGAATTTCTTCTAGTATTACTATTCAAATTAAATCAATTTCTTTAATCATTGATTTAATGTAGCAGTATAATTTCATTAAAAATAAACACACAAATGACCACTACTATAAATAAATTAAACTAAATATGTACAAAAATGTTTATTGTAATAAATTTTGTTGTGCAATATCGCAACTTGCACATAGGACCATTAAATTATTTTGCAGTTACAAAGTTATGCCATTCAGTCACAGAGCTGCTGCAAAGTATATTTTTATTGCAAATACTACAAAAAGTAATACTTTTTAAATATTTGCAAACCAGCCACTAATATATGAGACTGGCATTACATCTATACCAGGAAAAGGTGTTGTTGGCAGAGGTGGTATTTTTATTTCAATTGTACCAGATTGCTTTTCAATCAATGGTGAATCTTGCAACAAAAATAATTTAATATTGGATATTATATTTGAAGAATCCTCTTCACAGTTAGTTGACAATGAATGTCTTGTAGCCATGTTGGTTATTAAAAGTGTTTTGAAATGATTTTCAAATTGTGATGCCGTGGGATTAGTGTTCATATGACCCTGTTGTCTTACTTGAGAAAAAAAATTCTCCAGGGGATCTTGATTGATCACCATGGTTTTTAAAATAGATACATTATAACTTTGTTCTAAAATTTTATACAAGTCCTCTAAACCACTCAGAGTAACAAGCCAGTATTCCAAACAATGTATTGTTCCACGACGTCCTGTTGAATCTTCGAATTTCATATTCATTAAAGACTGCTTTGCTTCGGACCAAAATTGTAAATGATCAGAATTTTCTGATACCGCACATCTTAACTTTTTTGCACCACTTTGCAGTGCCATACCATTGACACTGTCAAATAAATTGTGTTTAGTACACTGCCATCTGGTCCAACAGCACCTGAAATAGAAATTAATTATACATATTTTCCTTGAAATATATTTTAGGTAATTTATTCATAAAGCCCAAAACGATTAAGCTGGTATATAACTTTTAATGTTATAATTCACAAAATAGTTAAGCAAGTTACATGAATTTCATATATTGTATATTTAACAAATTCTATATACTGAAGAATCTATATATGCTTTTATTTTTAATTTGTACATAACTTAGCTTAAATAAAAGTTTAGAACAAATTCTTATTATTATACTTATATATAATTAATTTATGATATATTCAACTTTATACACCTAATACTTAAAATCATATACCAGATTATAGATGACTAAGGCAGAGATTTATTTCTGACTTACCTGTCTTTAAAAGTAGATTCATAACAGAAGCTACGGAGTGGCTCAATACCTGCGATGCACATGAGACTTAATTTTGGCAAGCAACGCATTTCTCCAGACATATTGTCCATATTATAAACAGTGTATATATCTTGCCATGATGCTATAAGAATTTCATCTTCCTTATGCCATATCAATTTCTTATTAAGCAAATTATTTCTTATGCCCTTCAACAAATGGGGTGAGTAAAGCTAGAAAACCGCTTACGCAACAACTACTTTACACCGCGTCCACGTATAGACTAATTTTAACATGCGAATATAAACTACGAAAAGAACGAAAAGCACTTACCTCTTAGGGAAAAAGGCATTCACATATGTTTAATCTTCGAGTTGAAAAATATCGAACGAAAGAACGACAAACATTCCTTTCTTAAGGGCGGCACTCAACATGTCCTAAAAACTTCAATTTTAAAACGTTCTAAAATTGAAGTTATTAGGACATGTTGAGTGCCGCCCTTAAGAAAGGAATGTTTGTCGTTCTTTCGGTTCGATATTTTTTAACTCGGAGATTAAACATATGTTAATGCCTTTTTCCCTAAGATGTAAGTGCTTTTCGTTCTTTTCGTAGTTTATATTCGCATGCTAAAATTAGTCTATACGTGGACGCGGTGTAAAGTAGTTGATGCGTAAGCGGTTTTCTAGCTTTAATGTGCCCCATGTGCGACTTTTTAATTAGTGGTTTTTACCTACTGATGATGACAACTTAGTTGTCGAAATGCGTATTTAGGATAAGATTAATAATTGTGGTAAGGGGCTATATACCTTTTTTTTAAAGGTGGATGAAATATAAGGAACAACGGAGCACCACAGAGAAAAATTAAGGAGACCACTAACGATAACGAGGGAGAGTATTTTCTATCTGTTTCGTTTCCATGATGTGAAGCCGTAGCCAAGAATGATACTGTACACTTCTGCATGAGATTCGAATGTCTTGTATTTTTGATATATTGCACTATTGGTAAATAAATATTTAAAGTTATTGTTAGAGAGATAGGCTGATCCTGGCTTTTCAGACATACAATTTCGTAAATATTTAACATTGGCTCTGTGTCTTGTCGGTTCTCTTCAATTTCCTATGTCTTTGCTCTCAATGTCATGAGTTACAACCTCACTCTGTTTTCTTCATGGTTTTCTTCTTTCCAATTTTTCCTCTTGTAGTTTCCAGGCTATTCGTTTACTACCCTTCTACTGTCCGTGTGTTGGAGATGTCCAACCGTTGTACTCGTCTCGCTCTAATTATTTGCTTAATTGTTAAACTATTATGCAAGTTTTAAATTTGTTGACTTGTACGTTGCTTCCATAATTTGTTTGCCCATCTGCATCTGTCAATATTTTAAAGTATTTTTCTCTGCTATAGTTTGATCTTATTCAAAATCAATGGCTTTTTAATCACCGATCACATGTAATTATAGAGTGTTGTAGGTCTTACTTCTATTTTGTATGTTGCACTTCATAATAAAATTCTACCTTTCAGTATTCTATACAGTAATCTTGTGGAATTGTTACGTTTAGGCAATCTTCATCAATCATATTTGTTGTTTATCAGAGTATTTGAATATACACTCATAGACAAAAAATTCCGGACACCGAACTAAATGTCTGTTAGTACAAGAAAAATTTACTTTTTGTTTATTTTTTTTAATAGGACATGAAACATTACCTACAATATAAAAATGAGGATTAAAAAATGGCACTTAACATTTTATTCAATAAGAAAAAGTCACGAAACAGTAAACTGTGCAAAATTAAAAAATTCATTGGTCTTATCGGCTAGGTTTTATATCCACGCTTTCACACAATTTAAGCGGTTAATAGTGCGTAGTACCTCCACAAACTCTAATGACTTCTGCCATACAGCGTGGTAAACTTGCAGTTGGTTAAATGCAGTTGGCGACCTCTTCTTGTGTAATGCTCAGGTAGAGCTATTGCTCAGGTAGAGCTATTCGAAGATTCCGAATAGTTACCGGTATGAGTTGTCGGTGCCGAACACATCGCCCTAATGAATCCCAGAGATTTTCGATAGGATTCAAATCCGGGCTTCGATCTGGCCATTGCAAACGGCGAAAGTTAACCGCATGCAAATATTGCTCAACCACCCGTGTGGTATAAGGTCGCGCGTTATCGTGCATTAGAGTAACAAATGGTACGATGTAATCAGCTAAACACTCGTTGATGTATCTAAACAGCCGTCATGGTACTATTTTCAATGAGAACAAACTGAGATTTCGCGTGAATGACAGCCAAAACCATTATACCGCCTCCCACAAATGCCATTCTTGGAGATATACGACACGCTTTAAAAATCGTTCACCAGACTTTCTCCACACACGATCTCATCCATCTGGTGAACGCAGACAAAAACGAGACTCATTTGTGAACAATATTGTCTATGTTCACGCACAAATCGTAGCCGCTGATCATGATGAGCTGGTAGCAAAAGTGGACAAGCAGCAGTTTTCCTTGACGTCAATTCGCATTTCCGTATTGTAAACTGCAGTACCGTAAACGTCTTCGATTTGGTGAGATACAATTGTTGATGGTAAAATACGATCGCGTAGTGTAGATAACACCATAAAACAGTCTTCTCGCCGGCTTATCGTGCGAGGTCTGCCTGATCCTGGCCTTCTTATGCATTCTCCAGTTTGAAGATGTCGCTGTATTGCGTCTTGGAAGGCACTCCTAGGAATATTCAAGACAGCAGCGATGTATCGAATACTGCGTGCATCTTCGTTCAAAGCTACTTCTCGGGTTACATTTACTGCATTTTGTCAACCAATAAGTGTCAGTACTGACCTTTCAATACAACATATAAAAGCTGAATAAAGATCGCACCAAGATTTTTTGGGTTGGGTTGGATTTTTTGGTTCATAATTATTTTTGTTTTTCTATTGGCTGTTTTGATAAATTAAATGTTTCGTATTTTATTGAATTTCCAATTCTTATTTCGTAGATAATATTTCGTGTCTAATAAAAAAAAAAAAAAAGAATTTCAATTATGATACATTTAATGAAATAAAGATAAAAAGCAATATTACTTAATTTCCACTTTAATGAGGTAAAATCCCATAACAATTATTTCAACACATTGTCTTCCTCAGATTTTACCTCAATAAAGTGGAAATTAATTAACTATATGTTTCTTTAAACTTTGTCTTTTATCCTTTTATTTAAAGGATCATGTTTCAGTGTATTTAAATGTTTTGACTTTCTTCTATGTCTATCCTTAAATCCATACTTTCTGTTGAAGCTGTTATACTTCCTGCTGTTTCCTTCAATTCCCTTTGACTTCTTATCAACTTTGCTGCTTTTGATGATGTTGTAAAAATGTAATCTTTGCATACAGTGTATTTTTTATAAAAAACAGATTATTTAAATTACAATTGCAATTAATTTTTGTTAATTACCACTATTACTTTTTGTAAAAATATTAATATTATAGATTCAGTAACAAAAACTTGAAACGTTAAGCAAAATAAAAATAAAAGAAACTGAAAATATTGCCGAGGTCACTGTTTAAAAAAAAACAAAATTACTGTGGATTAGTGTTATATTTAATTATGTAAGTTTTACGTATAAAACAAGTATAATGAATGCCTTCTTTTTATAGCTGTAGTTTATATGTATTCTTTTAATTCTAACAGTGAATATATGTATATCTAACGAACACTTACACATTAATTTTTAGCTTGTATGCGTCACTGATTTCCAGAAACTCTAAACTCTTCTTCTATAAAATAACTTTTATATAATTATGTGTATTACAAAACCAAGTGAAAATAGAAGCAATAATTAAATAATGAATACGTCGTCAGTATATGTCTTTGCGTCGTACGTTGTTAATTTAAACACGACAGTATGTCATTTAAATGAAAACCGCTTTTTTAAATAAAAATACATTTTGTCTTATGCTCGTAATTATTATATTTTCTGTAACGAGGAAAGAAATCAATTAATATTAAATTTACAATATAAATGGCTTTTCTGAATCAGTAGCTAAATATGAGATTCGTCTGCAAGGGAAATTGAAAGCCAAGTAAGAAAGCGTACGAGTGGAAGCTGAAATTATTAAGAATAAAACATGGTTAGCATTTTCTAGGATTTCATTTTAAATATGTTCAAAGAAATTGCTTTCAGCAATGATACACTTGGCCATTCTTCTTTTCCACTGTTTAAAAGCTCCAAATCAACCCTTCTACCCCCTAAATTGCGTTAAAGTTAAAAAAATAATCAAAAGTCATTGCTAAATACGACGGATGTTGTATTACTTTTATATTTTTTCCAGCAAAAAACTGGAGAGTTAAAACTGCTGTATGGGACGATGCATTATCACGGTGGAGCATAATTCCCCTGTCTGGAACTCTACTGAACACTTCATGCAAACATTTTTCAGTGTATCACTTATGTCTGTAACTGTCTTTTGTCCATCAAGCTTAATTGCATATACTAAGCCTACTTCTGAAGATACCACATACATAACCTTTTTCATGCTCATTGCTTCTTAGTCATTGTAGGAATTTCCTCATCGTCGTGAATCCATACACGACCTTCTTGGCGTGTAGGAGGGCCGAAAAAGGGGCTATAAATTTCGCCACCTGCCACTATTTTGAAAAAAATTTGGTGCCCGCCATTATTTAAGAAATTTAAAGTTTCATGGCGAATTCTTATACTTTCTGCTTTTTGGAAATCGGGAAAGTGATGCTGCACAAAACGACTAAAAGCTGATTATCCATACTTGAGTTCATGCTCTACTACCGCATAAGTGTCTTTATTGTCCTCTTCGATTGCTTTTTAATAGCAGTGTTTGTCGGTAACAGTCGTAAGAGAACGCCCTTCTCCTTTTTTATGCTGAACAGAATTCCTTTCGCGTTCAAATTCCCTATACCATCGGTAAATTTTAGCCAAGGAAGGTGCTTGTTCACTAAAAATTGAATATAAACTCTCTTTGCACTCAAAAGCGTTTAAACCTCTTTTAAAATCATATTAATTATGATTTGAAAGTGCTCCCTGGTTAATTCCATTTTCTTTTACTTTTAAAAAATAGGTAACTGAGTTATAACCAACGTAACTTCAACAACAAAACCTCAAATGACAGATAAAGAGTTGCTCTAAATAAACACTGTATGATTGGTTTTCACAGTCTACTAGATTTCTTATTCTCAATAAATTTATCATCATCACACAGTGATAATGTGTGTTGACGAGCTACAATAACGGCGAAATGCCTCCACACATTCCGGGATAGATGTGACTTTTCATGGATTTTTCATTATCCTAACAACCAGGAAGGTGGAGTCGCGACGTTCAGTGTTCTGTATACTAGTGCAAACTTAGTTTGTCGAAATGTAGAAATGAACGCAACACGTTAGGTGACATTTACATGTAAAGTGACACTTAATACTCATTAGTTCTCATCTGCGGTAAGTTCGATATGTTTCTTCATATTAGGTATATATTTTAGACTTGAAGTGGTCATTACAGCCGTGGATAATAGTAGGTTTAAGACGGCGTTAATTATTAATTAATTATTAAAAGAGTAAATAATAATAATAATAATAATAAGTAGGCGTAGGGAAGTTGGCGTTCCCAGCGCCCAAGGACATAGATCCTTGCAATAGCCACGGCAGAGGCAGCCCATTAGGCTGAAAAGGGGACTATTTCCGACCGCCCCTTTCCGATCTCTGGTCGATCACTAACACCATCTATCCTGCTTCCTAAGACCAACCCAGCGCATTGTCGTAGGAGGCGAAATTTTTGGAAATGGACCCGGATCACACCAAGACCAACCACAAACAGAAGTTCCAATCCCTGAAAGTGTTACTGGCCATACCGTCAGCCCACCGAAGGGAACAGTAAGAGTAAGCGGTTGAGATGGACAAATGAAATGAATGAATACCTCTACCGAGCTTACTTGCAAATACCATCCATATCAAGCAGGATAGATGGGATATGCTTGCCTCGCGGCCGTGTATCAACTTTTTCCCT
Source organism: Melolontha melolontha (assembly GCA_935421215.2). Classification (NCBI taxonomy): domain Eukaryota; kingdom Metazoa; phylum Arthropoda; class Insecta; order Coleoptera; family Scarabaeidae; genus Melolontha; species Melolontha melolontha. Next base: position 112,306,262 of record OW285236.1, on the reverse strand, counting down.
TTCCCCAGAAAGGAGCGCACACATCAATAATAATAATAATAATAATAATAATAATAATAATAATAATAATAATAATAATAATAATAATAATAATAAGGTAACGTACATCATTGACATTGCTGTTCCGTTGGCAAAAAACACTGCAAGGAACTATAGTGAGAAGGTAAATAAATATTTACCTCTCAGCGACGAAATCAAGAGTATGTGGAAGATGGACAAGGTCCTAATAGTCCCAATTGTGATTGGCGCGACTGGAGAAATTCCACAGAAATTACACAAGTCCATAAATACTTTGGATCTCTACCAAAAACTTTATTTAAAAATGCAAAAAAGTGTCTTGTTAGACACGGCTGCAATAATACGTCGCGTGCTGAACTGAAATTGCAGCGCGCGAACGCGGGCAACGTGGCCGGGAGGCGAAATGACGGAACGGGTGGGGTGCTGATGTGGTCCTCTACTGGGTGGTAGCCTAGCATATGCGCTACCAAACTCTAGGGGGGCCTGCCCGATGGGCGGGCAGGTGCCATTCCGCCTTTCCAGCAGGGGAGAGAGGAACCAAGCTACGCGGCGCAAAACACGGCGCCGCGCAATGCACACACCACTAGGGTCGGTCCTGGGCGGCAACCTTGCCAGGCTGGCGTGAACAGCACACACACGCTCGACGTGTGTGCAGTGCCCCCGCAATGGCGGAAAACGTTAAGATGGCACAAAGTGTGACCGTCGTCGACCAAAGTAGCCGCTAAGAGTGTTCCATTGGTTGGCGATGAGCAACCCCGTGCAGGCTGCGCTTCGCGGGTCTGGGCCTTGCCTCGATGGGGCGGGGGTCGGGCCGTCGAAGTACTGCATGGAAAAGTAAAGAAGTTGCCGGGAAAGGGTTGGCGGCCCTGCGCAACGGCTGGTTCTCCGATCTCTCAATATTAGCGCGACCGGACACTAAACACATGCACGAGTGCGCTAAAATACAACACCCCTACACTTGCGCGCTCGCACAAACACAAAACCACACACCCAGAGAGAGAAGCAAGCTGCCAGCAGCGGACAACACGTAAGTTGACACCCTGAAAGTACTGGTAAGTATCTACTATAATCAATATTCATATAAAAATAATGAATGCTAGATAACTATGCCACCCATCTTGTTCGAATGAACCGATGGGGTAAGATAATGGCAACCAAGAGCGAATAGTTCTTGTGAGTGGAAGAGATAATAATAATAATAATCACACCATGACCAACCACAAACAGAAGCTCCAATCCCTGAAAGTGTTACTGGCCATACCGGTCCGCCCACTGATGGGACCAGTAAGAGTAAGCGGTTGAGATGGACAAATGAAATGCACACACCACTAGGACCGGTCCTGGGTGGCAACCTGGCTAGGCTGCCGTTAACAGCACACACACGTTCGACGTGTGTGCAGTGCCCCCGCAATGGCGGAAAACGTTAAGATGGCACAAAGTGTGACCGTCGTCGACCGAAGTAGCCGCTAAGAGTGTTGCCTCGGTTGGCGATGAGCAACCCCGTACAGGGTGCGCTTCGCTGGTCTGCGCCTTGCCTCGATGGGGCGGGGTCGGGCCGTCGAAGTACTGCACGGAAAAGTAAAGAAGTTGCCGGGAAAGGGTTGGCGGCCCTGCGCAACGGCTGGTTCTCCGATCTCTCAAAATTAACGCGACCGGTCACTAAACACACGCACGAGCGCGCCAACATACAACACCCTACACTTGCGCGCTCGCACAAGCACGGAACCACATACCCGGAGAGAGACGCAAGCTGCCAGCAGCAACCAACACACAAGTTCATACCCAGAAAGAGACGCAAGCTGCTGGTAGCGGACAACACATATGTTCACACCTTGAAACTACTGGTAAGTATCTACTATAATCAATATTCATATAAAGTAAATGAATGATAACTAGACATCTTGTTCGAATGAACCGATGGGGTAAGATAATGGCAACCAAGAACGAATGGTTCTTGTGAGTGGAAGAGATAATAATAATAATAATAAAGTGTCGTAGGGAAGGTGGCGTTCCCAGCGCCAAAGGACATAGATCCTTGCAATAGCCACGGCAGAGGCAGCTCATTAGGCTGAAAAGGGGACTATTTCCGACCGCCCCTTTCCGACCTCTGGTCGATCACTAACACCATCTATCCTGCTTCCTAAGACCAACCCAGCGCATTGTCGTAGGAAGCGGAATTTTTATGGGCTCTGGCTACCGCATTGGGTTAGCACCCCTTTGCGTGTTTATAACCGCTATGAAAACTAGGAGTGGATGCCGAGGTGGAATGGGGGAGCAGGCACCCCCAGATCGGACCCACCATAGACTGCCTGCACCAGATGACGAACATAGCAATGGACATGGACCCGGAACACACCAAGACCAACCACAAACAGTTCCAATCCCTGAAAGTGTTACTGGCCATAACGGTCAGCCCACCGAAGGGACCAGTAAGAGTAAGCTGTTGAGATGGACAAATGAAATGAATGAATACCTCTACCGAGGTTACTTGCAAATAACCAAAATGGAAACAAGTTCCGAACCATATGGAAAAGAGCTACATACAACGATGACAAAGAAATTCCTAGTGCTGGGAAACAAAACAACACAAAATATCATGGATCAAAAAAGGCAACTGCTAATACAAAACCGTCTAGCGACGGAATAAATAATACGAATAAGGAGAGAGGTAGAAGTAGACCCATCAAAATATCAACCCATTACCTGTCTTCCAACAATATATAAGCTTTTGACATCTATACTGACAGATAAGATATACGAACACCTTGAAAAAAACCAAATCCTAGCGGAAGAACAGAAAGGTTGCAGAAAGAATAGTAGGGGGTGCAAAGAACAGCTGATAATCGACACCCTTATTACCGGAGAGGCAAAGAAGAGCAAACAACCCCTCCACACAGCCTATATAGACTACCAAAAAGCATTTGACAGCATTCCACATACTTGGCTATTACAAACACTGGAGATATATAAAATAGATCCCCAAGTAAGGCAAATGCTTAAACATATTATGAAGGATTGGGAAACAACATTGACAATCAACATAACCTGAAAAACAGCAGAGGTAGGTAAAATAAAAATTCAAAGAGGAATATTTCAAGGCGATTCGCTAAGCGCTCTCTGGTTCTGCATGGCAATAAACCCCTCTATCAACTATGCTCAATGCGGACGGGAGAGGCTATAAAATTATGGGAAGTGGGCTGCAAATATCCCACCTGTTCTATATGGATGACTTGAAACTTTACTCAAGAACAAGAAAAGATCTCGAAAAGCTATTGAGAACAACAGAAACTTTCAGTCATGACATAAAAATGAACTTTGGCCTAAACAAATGTCGCATAAGCGCGATGACCAAAGGCATCTGGATTGATTCGGAAAACTATACATTAGAACACACACTAGACGCACAAGAATTTATACAGACAATGCAACCTCAAGACACATACAAATACCTTGGCTTCGAACAGAGCAGAGGGATAGACAAGAACCGCACAAAAGAACAAATAACTCAAGAGGTCAAACGCCGAATTAATCTGATCCTAAAGACAAAACTTTCAGGTCGAAATATGGCCAACGCAGTAAACACGTACGCACTACCAGTGCTAATGTACACGTTCGGTATAGTGCGATGGACCGCAACAGAATTAGAGGAAATAAACAGACTAGTACGGGTGACATTCACTAAACACCGCGCCCACCACCCCAGAAGTTCGAACGAGAGATTCCACCTTCCTAGGAAGAAAGGAGGCAGAGGTATAATTGATATTAAAAACATCTACTATGAGCAGATACATGACCTCAGAGGATTCTTCACAGTAAAGGCACAAACATCAAACATCCACAGAGTTGTGTGCAACAATGATGACCGTTTCACTCCACTCAACTTAAAGAACATGCAAAACAATATTCAAGAAAAAATTGTACACCACAACGAAAAAATTGACGCGTGGAGAAACAAAGAACTACACGGCAGGTACATACACGCTGCATACAATGTATACATCGATAAAGAAGCGACACTACAATGGCTATGTAACACGAACTTATTTGTCGAAACAGAGGGCTTTATGATGGCTATACAAGATCAAGTGATAGCAACTCGCACCTACAAGAAACACATACTAAAAGAAAACATCGCATCAACGTCATGCAGAGTATGTGGCGAGAAACCGGAAACCATAGAACAAATACTCAGCGGATGCTCCATTTTAGCCCCAAAACAATACACCAGACGCCACAACAATGTTGCGAAAGTGATCCACCAGGCAATATGCAAATTGTATGATGAAACCACTGGAATATCGCCATATTACCAGTACCAGCCGAAAAATGTAGTGGAGTTGCCTGAGGCCATGATTTACTGGAATCGGACAATACAAACTGATAGAACTGTCCAACACAACAGACCAGACATTACGTTACGAGACCATAACAAGAGCATTACATACCTCATAGACATCTCTATGCCAGCGCCAGCGAATATCCAGGCGAAGCACAGAGACAAGATCGACAAATATTTACCACTTGCCCAAGATGTTAAAGAAGTGTGGAGGCAAAACAAAGTGATTGTAGTACCCATCATCATCAGTGCTACAGGAGAAATACCGGTGAAGTTACATGAGGCTCTAAAGACTCTAAATATACATCCTATGACATATAAACAGCTTCAAAAAATTGTCATACTAGAGTCAACGAGCATTGTGCGGCAGGTGCTGAGCCAGAATACATGATACAAACAACAACGAACACATCTCAAACCGAAACACCATATCTCCGAAAACACGAACTAAACGACTCCTACGATCTATTGCGTCGATTAATGAGAAAAAAAAAAGAAAAGAACATTACAAAAAAAGCAAAACAACAAAGACAAAAAAAAAATTATATTTAATATACCAATGTTTCCATCCATATCAAGCAGGATATATGTTGATATGCTTGTCTCGCGGTCGTGTATCAACTTTTTCCCTTTCTCCCGAAAGGAGCTTTCACATCCATAATAATAATAATAATAATAATAATAATGATAATAAGTGTTTAATGTCCAACAGGTGACACCCAATTACAGAACATATACGAGTATGTAATAATTACAATATAAAATAGCAAAACAAATCAAAATTATAATTAATATAAAAAATAAAGAAAAGGTTATACTAATTGTGAAAATTAAACTAGAAAAAAAATAAGCAGAATATACCAGACAGGAAAAAAATATATACCTATACATACATGTAAGAAATTAAGCTAGCCTAATTGAAAAAAAAATAATCGAAAAACATATTGGCAGTAGTGCTCATAAGGTTGACAGGGGAGCGCTGCAACACATTAGCCCACGCCGTAGGTACAAGAGCGACGCAGTGGAAACGTTAATGTGTAGGGAAATTATTGATAAAGGAACGGGCAGTCAATCTTATTATTTACTAGTTTTAACAGGAATGTGCACACTGGCGATCCCTTCTGTCCGAAAGCGAAGGCAAGTTGTGTCGCTGCAGCAAATTTCCCTGGCATATCCCAATCGGTGGATATAGTCCATCATTTTTGAAGGAGAGAAATTTTAAAAATCGCCAGTGAATTCTATCCAAAAGTAATCTATGGGTGGCGTAGAAAGGATACCGAACGATAGCTGAATAATCCATTTTGCAGACAACAAAAGCGAAATACAATACCTTAAGCAATTCGATGCTATTAAAATGTGTAGAAACACGCATAATGAAACCCAGGGCTTTGCAGGAGGAAGTACACACAGTTTGTAATTGTTGCTTGTAAGACAATTCTGAATCAAACAGTACACCTAGGTTCTTAATTACAGTTTTCCTTTCCAAGTAGGTATTATTAATTACATACTGCGACAGTATACGAAATGAGGAGCAGGTGTACTCACAGAGGAACACTTGATATTTAATTCCAGTTTGAAATTATTACACCAATTTGAGATTATATTCAACTTATCTTGCAGAAGAGAGGTATCGTCCATGCTATTTATTCCAGAGTATATATTTAAATCATCCGCATATGCTAAAACTAAACAATTGAGTGTAGCCAGTAGGTCGTTGATAAACGACACGAGAAGAAGTGGTCCGAAGCTGGAGCCCTGAGGCACTCCAGATGTTGCAGTGAATTTAAATGATCGAAACCCGTTGTAAGATACATAATAAATTCGATTTTTAAATATGAATTAATCAAATTTAAAGAAGATGGCGCAAAGCCAAAGGAGCCAAGCTTAGAAAGTAAGGCTTTATGGCTTATAGTGTCAAATGCGTGCGAAAAGTCAATATAAATGATATTTAACTGACCGCGTCTGTCCAGAACCTCACATATACTACACAAATTAGTCAGTGTTATTACTATATTTTCTTCACCTGTTGCATGCGTTTCGCCTTTAATTATATATTCTTATTGTTACTCGCTTATATTTTTATGGAGAGTTTAATATTAATATTCGTATATGCGTTCAAATTATGTTATTTTAATTTTTATAAAACATCGACTGTAGTGTTTATATTCAAAGAGAGTTGTGTCTTAAATAAATAGTTGGTGACAATGATATTCCTTTCTAACGTGAATCTAATATATATTTTTATTAGTAATAATAATAATTATAGTTTTATTTTCCAACAATATTTACAGTAATTCGAATTATAGGAAAAATAAATGTTGGTATAAATATATTAAATATTAAGTAAAAGAAAAATGTATAATTCATAGGAAAAAATGTAAATACATTAAAGTAATGAATAGCGATTTGCTTTAGAAAAAAATCCTTGTTTGTTTTACTTATTATGCAATCTGTCTTTATACAATTAATGAGCATATATGATTTAAAATATAAATGGCGTGGTGGAGCCCTATTCTACTGAGTATAACTCTATATGACACAATTTCAATGTTAATGATTTATAGCACAATATTATATCTGTAATTTCACACCTTAATTTAAAAATGGTAAGCCTAATGGTTTTAGCCTTCTGATATCTTCGTGTTGTAAAGCTAATGAATTGTGATGTGTTTCTTCTACTGCAGGAACATCCAAATAATGTGGTATGTTTCTATTTGTTACAAAGTAGGGAGCATCAATAATTTCGCACATTTTTTTTGATTGGAATCTCTCTATGATCACAATATTGGATTTGGCTGCTATACCCCATAGCTGAGTCCCATAGGTCCAGGCAGGTTTAACGATTTCATTATATATCAAAAGTTTGTTTCTAATTGAGAGTCGGGATTTTCTTTCGAGGACCCAATAGTATTTCCGAAATTTTGTTCCAAGTTAGCGTTTTTCCATATGTGCACTTTCTAGGTTAGTTTCTGATCTAGGTGCAGGTTTGTGTTGCGTTGTGGGTATGTTTTTGTTGTTAATTGGTTATTGAAGCTGAATTTCCGTGGCATTTTGTAAATACTATATGGTTTGGTTTTTATTCGTTTATTTTAATACGCCAGGTTTTCGCCTAATTTTCTATTTGGTTTGTGTTTTCTTGCAGAATTCTTGCTGCTACATTTGGGTTATGTGTTATCTGCAAAGGTCCAGGTAATTACTCCTTCGTTGGTTGGTAGATCACATGTGAGATTAAGTATAATATCGGTCCAAGAACGTTACTCTGTGGAACCCTCAATTTTATAGAACGTAGTCCTGTTACTTCTGACTCTTATCTGACTTTAAAATACCTTTATTTTAAGTAGGATCTAAGAAGGATAAACATCTTTTTAAATTTATATAGTAGCCCCTGATGCCAAACCCTATCGACAACTTGGCGCGCGTCGAGTCAGATTGCTGCGCAGTAGCTTATTTTTTCGAATGTCTTGTTGATTTGCTCCACTACCCTTTGAGGCTGTTCAAAGCGATTCAAAGGCGATTTCTAAAACCGAACTGATGTTTAGGTATCAAGTTTTTGCCTGTGACAATGTTCATTAATCTTCTTGCCAATAGTTTTTCCATAATTTTAGTCAGTAGGATGATTGGGAATTTGGGGATTTTCCTTGCTTGTGGATAAGTATTATTTCGGCTATTTTCCATTGTGTTGGAAAATATTGCAGTCGAAAAACAGTATTAAATAGGTAGGTTAGTATAATAATCCCTTTTCGTGGAAGCTCCTCCATTATTCTTCCTGTATCTAAGTCATGCCCAAGTGCTTTATTCGGATTTAAGTAATTTTGTATTATCTTTTTAACTTGCATGGGTTATATATTTAATTTGCTCAGTGGTATTCGTTAGTGCTTTAAGAAACGCAGTTACTTCATTATCAATATTTCCTTCTAAGAGTGATAATGGTAGAAATACTTCTTCAAGATATTCTGCAAAAATATCTGCCTTTTCTTTGTCCGATTTTGCTCAGTTCCCATCCATTTTTCGAGTGGGTGTATCTTCTCTCCTGTCTGCTTTAGTCTTCTTGTCGTTTTCCAAAGAGCGCAGTCCGAATTTTCAGTACGAGTTAGAAAAATCACACTAGCAGATATACGTTTAAATCAAAGAAAAATGGAGTCGTAAAGTTGTAGAATAGAATAATTAGTCGAGATACATACGTTATAGGAAACGTAGTACAGTCGATTGCTGAGATAAGAATTTAAAAATTGGATTAATAATAATAATGTTGACGTATTTGGAAACGATCTCAAAACAGAACAAAACAAGTTTTTAAATTGTAGTAAAAGATGAATTACAAAAGTTTCAATAAAGTTTCAAAAGTTTTAGTGTTTCAAAACTAATAGAAACTTCAACAGTTATTTGATATCAATAAATATAAAATCGAAATTACCATAAAAATAAAAGATGTGCTGGTGAAAGAATGATACGATATATAATTAAGGTGATTTTTACTAATACATCTCTATATACAATATAAAAATTAAACCCGCGTATGTTTGTATTCGCAAAACTCGAAAAATAGTAGGTCGATTGACTTGAAATTTTGACGTGTTGAATTGGAATACGCGAGTGTTTTTATGGTAAAACAATTTTTTTTTAATCGGCGCGACAAAAATCTTCCTGCAACGGTGAAATCTACGGTGTACTTCGACATAAGTAGCGTAAAAAATTTTCAAATACTTGATTTGGTAGTACTTTTATTATTACAAGTTGCTAATCATATACTCTATTTACGCAACATATTGTTAAAAAGGAAAATAATTTTGATTTAATCTTTAATGAATTGTCTTATATGAAAACTTAAAATAATATGTATAGGTTCGATGCAAATGTCAGGAAGATGATATTAAAAAAAATATGACACACAATTGTCAAATTTGAAAGGTAAAAATATTAATGATATTAATATTTGAAAAACAAGTAAACAAGTAACTGGGCCTATGAAAGAAAAAAAAAGGAGAAATGATTATTGATTGTCGACGTACTCGATATGAACAAAATCATTCTAAACACAATCACGGATGAAACAGTGCTATACAAATCCATTGACACCATGATGAACCAAAGTGAAGTAGTGAATTTTCCAACGGAATTCTTTCGATGTTCCCAGATTACCGTTACACATTCTGAATTTAAAATTGGAGCGCCAATTATATTATTCCAAAACATTAATCAGCCAAATATATGGAACACGATTTGCAGTTAAAAAAATTGATGTACAATCTAAGCAACAAGTCTGATTGGACCTCATAAAGGTGAAGACGTACTACTTCCACGAATACCATTCCAACCGACATGGCGTTCGATTTCAAACGACTTTCAAGGACTATTAATAAAGCGTAAGGGCAATCTTTGCAAGTGTGCGGTTTGAATTTAGAAAACGATTGTTTTTCTCTTGGGTAATTATACGTCGCATGCTCCAGAGTCGGTAAACTCTCTGATCTTTATGTTTTTGCAGAAAACGGACAAACAATGTAGTCAATCCACTACCTTTATCATAAAAAATATATATTTTTTTAAAATATCTTTTTTCTTCCTTTCCTTTCATTCCACATCGTCACAGCAACGCAAGGCAAGGTATTGAATTGAATGTGTTTTCTCGGTGAATCTATGTTCGCTATAATCTTTTATTTACATTCTCATTCATTTCATATCAGGCTAAGACACAGCGAAGCCGGGTTTAGATAGCGTTTAATAAAGAAAAAGTAATTTCCCATCTTCACTTTATTTTTTCTTACCAAACTATTTATGCCAAGAATCATTAAAAAGAATGCTTGTATTTGCATATCTAATTTGTTTTATTTCTTCTACGTTTCCACTGTTATGAAATAGAGTGTACGTATATGGGAAAAACCATAATTAACAATTCAAAACTAATTATATGCATTTTAATCACATGTTATATAATTGCTATTATTAATAGTTATAATTTTTTTAATTAAAAACGGTTTATATTTGGTATTATATTGATGTATATGTATATTTAGTTCGCGAGAAGATTTAGAAGTCTTATAATGAATAAATTAATTTACTAAACATTTTAATTAACTGGATATCCTCGAGACACATTTACAATCATTTTATAAACTGTATAAATTAAGTTGTTTAATAAAAATAATAAGAATATGCGCGGGTGTGTGCGTATATGTATGTAAGAGAGAAGCACGAACAGAGAGGGAGAAAGGTAAATTTAAATTGACGTGTTTATGCTACTGATTTGTTTGTTCATTATTAAAGTTAAATTTATTTTCAACCTTGTTATTTTTTTTTTGTATGTGTGGTCAGATAACATACTTTATATTATGTGTACTGTTTTCAATTTAAATTTATATCGAAAAATTAACATCAAAACGAGTAAAAAATTCTTGTATATTTCAAATAAAAAAATATTTCCTTAAAATATTATAACGACAATATTACACACTGGTGCAAATGATACTGTCAGAGTACAATATAGTTGAAACTTGGTGAATAACTTTAGTTTATTATACTTTTAAAAGTATACTGATTATTAAAAAAATAAGTAATTAATGATAATATTTAACAGAGTTACAAATGAAACTAATGCTCTGAAACGAGAGTACTACAATTATTTTTATTATTAATAGTTGGTTTTCTAATTATAATCTAGAAAGATATTTCAAAAGTCACTCTATATGTATTTAAATTACAAAAATATCTAACTTCCTTGATATATAAATATCGTAGGCAGATCTATTGAAAAAAATTGGAGATTCATTCTTTTTGAGTAAAAAAGATTGGATACATTTTTGTAATGTATGTATGTATGTAATGTGTGGCTTTAAAAAGGGTACTTTCAAGCGAATATCAATATTTTATTGGTATATAAGTGATCTTATTTGATATAATATTCCTAGTGAATTTGGAATGTTCAACATTGTCAAAATATTACCGTAAAAATATAATATACATCTTTACCAGGTTATAATTGTGACAAAAGTACCAAAAGGGTAAATATATTTGAATTTCCTTCATATTTACCTCAAGCAAGCTGTAACGAGAAATACTAATTTGTATCCGGAAGATTAGACAACTTATTGAGTATCGTGCAGAGAAGTTATTTGAATCACATCTTTATAATCAAGATTATCAATTAAGATCTGAAAAAAAGGACTATTTCTTCTTTGGTTTGAATTTATATATAAATATCTCGAACCTGTGGTAGTTTATTTAATATCCGGAGGAGTTTCAAGAGTGCTTTTGTTCCAGTTCGAATACTTGACAGTCTACATCCAGATGTTAAGAAGAATCTTAAAAGGATTCAATTCATATTAAAAAGAAGTTAGTATCATATATATATATATATATATATATATAATATTTTCGTGACCTTGGTATGATTTGGCAAATTCAATCAGTTGGCGATTAAAGGTCTGTCCTACTTCAAAGTATATATATTTAAAAAAACCCTACATGTTTCGGCAATGATGCCTTTATCAAGGATATAAAATACAATTATATATCAGAGAACTCTTTATTTCCTCCACATCTTTGGGCTGAAGATTCAGCGGAACTCACTCGCACTACCAATGCTTGTGAATCGTTCCATAAACATTTTAGCGATTCCTTCTACAAAGCTCATCCAAATATTTTTGTATTTATAGAAAAGCTAAAAAGCAAATGTACCATTTGTATTTTATATCCTTGATAAAGGCATCATTGCCGAAACATGTAGGGTTTTTTAAATATATATATGTACTTTGAAGTAGGACAGACCTTTAATCGCCAACTGATTGAATTTGCTATATATATATATATATATATATATATATATATATATATATAAATAAATTACTATTTTTCAAATAAGTATTAAAAATATACTGTCACATTTGACAACTCATTAAAGAGTTTTTAAAATGTTTTAAATAACTAACTAATGTTATTTAAACAAAGAAATAGATTTTCAATAGTCATTAATTCTCATTTGCATTAAGTTCAAAATATTATTTATTTGTACAAGAAGTATAGAAGTGAAAAGTCATGTCTGTACAGGATATCGTGCATTGACAAGCTACAAGAAGAGCGAAATGCATCTGTGTGTTCCAGGATAAGTGTGATTTTTCACGAATTTTTAGATAATTATGTAGTAATTTATATAAATTAAATAAAAACAATTTCCACATGAGAGAATGTACTGCGATACTCATCAAATACAGAAGTAAAGGTTTCTAGAGAACAAATTATCGATTCGAGAAAGATCCAAGGTGAAATTACTACGTGTCCAAAACACTTGGTGACACGCGTAACACTTTGTTTTAGCTAAATTTACTATTTATAATTATATAAGACTGTGTCTTCAAAATTATGTGTAAACATTGTAATGGTAATTGTTATAATAATAAATTAAACTATTTTAAAATTAGATTATGTTTTCGTAGACTATTACAATAATTTCCGTTAAAAATAATTTTGGATGATTTATTATTATTAATACATATTATTTTTAAAAAGATTTGCTTTTCATTTGACAGAGAAGATATTTTGTATTCAGTAGTTTTTAGATAAAGGTTGCTATATATGCATTTCGTCATTTCGAGGATTGTATTTGCAATGACTTCTAAGAAATACTTTTACTTACATTATGTGGCATAAATAACAATAAGATATTAACAATATGTAATTTAATTAATTATGTTAATTCACAAAAAGAAAAAAATAAATCCTAAGGTACCTAATCATATTTACCATGGAATAATAAAATACATCGAAAAAATAATGATACATCCTTAAAAAATTATGGTATATGCAAGAATTTTAACCTTCGACTTTGGAAACGTGTATGTTTTAAACATTTTTTATATACATTCACATACATTTATTAAATAATACCAAATGTAAAAATAATTAGTAGGTATAAATTTGTTTTTCCCCTTCACATTTACAGCAGTGAATTATAGTATATAATTGGAATTTTCTTTAAATAAATTGATAATTAGATCTAATGATTATTAAATATATTAAAAAGTTCTGAAATTTGTTTTGTTTACTATACGTCATAAAAATATTGTTTCAGGAAAAAATTAAATACTAATTTTATGTTCAAGTCTGTTCGTGAATTGTTTATTATTAATATCCTTTTAAAAATGAACAGTAGGCTTGAAACAATTAATATTTCTTTTCTATTGAAAATGTCGAAAGTAAAAAAAAATTAATTGTATTCATCAAAAATTTCCAAATTTTTAGGGCCAAAATGTAGTTAAAATCGGTCCATATCTTTGTTTTTTATTTTCCGAAATACAGCTGCAAAATTTCTAGTTCATTGACCTGCAAAAAAGATCGACAAAATTCCCGAATAATTTTAACAATAAAGTCCTTATTCATAGATTAATTATTGAATGTTGATGTTTTCTACCAAAACATACTCTGTTGCTTATATGCAATGTTTTTTTTTTATGAATATCAACAATAAGCCTTTACGTCGTAATATGTCCACAAACTTATGCCCCATTAATTGAAATACGATTGAAACGAAATGAAAGTGAGACTTCTCTTAAAAGTAAAATTATGTTATATATATATATATATATATATATATATATATATATATATATATCGGCATAAAACAAAAACATAATCTTGTGTTTGACCCACCGCTCACAGGGCGTAACTTCAGTATAAGCTGGTTATTTCTTTTGGTTGGTGGCAGTTATATTGAAAGTTGGTGTGTTTTCTGGATGTTTTATTTATTTTACAAAAAAACACTTAAATAAATCTCGCAATGTAGCACTTAATGTTTACTTAAACTAAATACTTTACTGTTTGTTTCAGACTGTATGTCTTGTTCTGTACTGTGTTGTGTTAAGAATATGTATGTGAATGTTGTATACAGAATGTATTGTTGTGTTACAAGTATACAAAGATATATCACTACCCCTACTAATACATAACTTAAATGTGCATATATGTTTGACGTCATTGTTGTGGAATTTACTTCTTGGAAATTTAACTACATAGAGCAATACTCAATGTTTACGATACTCTGAAAGATCTTACTAATAAATAAATATTATAATAAAATGGAATTCCTAGTTACGTATTAATAGGGTGTCATAAATCTTCCGAATGTATTTCCATCTGTTCCATTCGTCAATAATAGATTTTTATGGTACATAAATATTTGGAAATCGTGAAATCTATTAAGTATATTAAATTAAACAATTGGGTGACTATGTTAGGGTCTATTGACATCGTTCCCTCATCTAATAACCATAGGTAATAAATAAACGGTCTAAATGTATAAACCAGATTAGCAAATATAAATTCTAAGAATCTGCAGGCTGAAAGAAATTAACGGCTTAGTAATGTAATTAAAATAATACTCGTGTGCGTATCGAACAATGCAGAATCTTCCTGATTTTATTTATTCAGGACAGATTTAAAAAACAACGTGTAAATCGACGTTGGATAGCGCGTATTCGAACGAGCACCTGTCAGTGGTCGATGTTTACTAGTTGAAGTCTGGAACCAGAGACGGCTTTCCGGAGGGTTTTTCCTCAGAAAGATCGGAGAAATTGTGGCGGTAGTTTTTATGATCGAGTTAGGAATAATCAATCATACCGAAAACAAGTAAAACTACTAAATTAAATTCTAATTAAAAGAGTGAGATAAAAAATTGTAGCGACACTATGATATTAACTACATTAATAGCATTAAAATATCCTTTGCAAAAATACTTTAAAATGATGTGTCACACGATATAATTTTGATCACATTTACGATAGTGAATTAAAACAAGACTATAAAATAATATCAATTGATATGCGGTCGGTATAATTTTGACATGTAGAAAACCTAATTTAATACTAAGTAAAACTACTAATTAAGATATAATTAGAATAGAAATGTAAATTATTAATTAATAATAAAATTTAAATGTACAATGTAAATTCGAAAAGAATATTCGAGAACAATATCAAATACGTGTTCTGACCGAAAATTTGAATGAAATACCACAAAGTGTCTTACTAATTTGTTAACATTTCTAAATCTAAAAATGTTGATTTACTTGTGATTAATACAATTTAAAACGGGATTAAAAAAATTGTCGACATATGTGCGAAGTGTAACAATTTATATTTTTCTTTACAATTTTTCTTCTGTTTGCTATAAACTTCTGGAATAACTTATCTACAATAGAATAGCGCTCACGGTCGGCGAGATTACTAAAGAAGGAGCAAGCCTGTTTCAGAATGGGAAGGAACTGCTGTGCTCAAGTCTTGGCGTTAAAAACGCATCTTGAAAGAGGTTTTCAGAAGAGCCTGAAATCATCCGTTGCGTTTGTTGATTTCCTCAGTCCTTATAACACAGTTTGGAAGAATGGAATGGTTTTTAAATTAAAAAAAATAATTCCCTGTAAGTAATCACTGAATCGCAGTCTGGTTAAAAACTGTGTCAAAATCTTGAAGAATAGCCTTTTCTAAGGCTCAGTTCTGGCTTTTCTAATGTACAATATTTACATCCATGATCTTCCACTCACAAAATAACGAAAATTTATATATGCAGATGACCTGGCTTTATGCACCCAAACCAAGAATTTAGAGGATGGAGAGTTACAAGTTGCTGAAGATTTGCAAACTTTAGACTCCCACCCCAAATATCTGGACATAACGTTAGACTGGTCCCTGACGTTCAAGCAGCAGCTCTACAAAACTAGTCAAAAGGTAAAGATCCGCACTAACATATTACGTAAACTTGCCGACAATTCATGGGGAGCAAATGGGGAAACTTTGCAAACGGCGGCACTGGCTCAGTCTGCTGCTATCTCGTATCGAAGATCTCACATCAAAATAGTAGATATTCGACTTAACGATACAATTAGGATCGTCACCGGCACTGTTAGATCCACTTTCTAACATTGTCCCGCTGGATATCAGATGTCTCGCTGCAACACGGAATGAATGGGCTAAGATTTCCAATAACATCAATCTTCCTGTACACGATGATTTGGGGAGTGTCCCCAAGCTGAAATCTTAAGAGACCGATTTACCTGGATATGGGAAGTTTAGCATCCCATCAATGTGATTGATTGCTGGATAGCCCTCCTCGAACAAAACCCTGAATTGAGGAATGGAGATCTAATTTCAAATCCTTCAGTACCTCTGCCGGGCGTAACCTTTGCAATGTAACGTAGGCAATGGTCACAATTAAATAGGTTACCCAGAGGCCACGGAAGGTGCAACTCAATGTTGTATAAATAGAAACAAGCCGATACTAGCTTCTGCGACTGCGGATATGCGTGTATAAATTAAATTTTTATTATTCTTTTTTTAGTCATAAAAG
Source organism: Melolontha melolontha (assembly GCA_935421215.2). Classification (NCBI taxonomy): domain Eukaryota; kingdom Metazoa; phylum Arthropoda; class Insecta; order Coleoptera; family Scarabaeidae; genus Melolontha; species Melolontha melolontha. The sequence continues at coordinate 112,289,581 of OW285236.1, read as the reverse complement.
TGATTTATACACTAATATCTAAATTTAGATTTCGCTTCTCATATGAAATAAATAAATCTACAATTTTGTTCGAATTCTACCGTTGCTCCCCTAATTGGTCTTTTTGGTCCGCCATTACGTGCAAATGTGCCTGCTTCATGAGGACGTTGATAAATACTTTGCAAGGTTTTTCTATCAAGCACATGACAATTGGAAAATCGTTCACTGTACAATAGCCTAGTTTCTAACGAATTCCAATTGGTATGTCCATAAAATGGGTATCAATAGCATGGTGAGAGAGTGAAAAAAGTTTTATTATCAAACGAAAATACGAGACGCAATCAATTTTGACAACTTTCAAAAGAAAAACTGATAAAATATAAATTATATATGTATTATAAAAATTAAGAGTAGGATTTTGAAAACTAATTAATTTTGCGATTGGATTTATATTAAGTATTAAACTACACACTCTCCGATGAAATATGAAAAATCAGGTGCAACAAATGGTCACCATAGGCTTCAACGGCAAACATTGGTTCTTTCTATAATATTTTCATTTAGAATTCGGCAAATGCTCTGATAAATTTCAGCCACAACACGTTGAATTTTATTTTGTTGATTGTTGGTATTTCGCGAAAACAAGTGACTGCTCTATAATAAATTGTTTCTGCAGTAAATTGGTTGTTGTCGAGCTGAATGGCAGTTGGCACCGTCTTATTGAATCGTATTTGTTCAAGCTATATGAAAAAAAAGAAAAGTCAGTTATCATGTTACGATCCCGATCACTAGTCATCTTCGAAGTAATATGGGCTTATTACAATCCCTTCTCAAGATTCATACCATATAGTGCTTCTTTAGGGTTGTAATTTGCTTTTGATGAACTACGCGAGGAATTCCAAATGCGTAGATTTTGTTTGATTATAGGTCCTGATGATGATTTTTCGATAAAATGGTGAGTCGATTTAGCGATGCTCTAAAAATACTGACGAATTATCGACGGTGAGAATTGGTTAACAAGTTTTCAGCATGCGCTGAACGAAGCTTCTACAGAATGTATGATTGATACCTATCAAGCTTGGGTTTGAAGCAAAACTTTTGGCTATACTATTGCAAATCATAACAATATTCTCACAGGATCTTGGCCCACGTTGCCTCACGAAGTCTTGTATCCATTGCCGATCAATTTCCATCAAATTTTGTAATAAATCTTCGGAGGGTCGGCTCATTTGATGTACGTTCTGGACGATGTAATTTTAATTTTGTCTCCGCAAAACTTTTACTGATTTTGTAATACGTTTTAATAATAATAATTTTTCGCAGAACATTTTATAATTTAAACGGAGGACAAATAACATCTGAAATTTAAATTTGGACCATGCGTTATAACAGCTTAGTTGCAAAATTGAAGCGAAAAGTGCCATCTCAGTCTTTGTGCAAAGGTTGTGGAAATATTTTTGAGTAACAATGGCGTAAAACGAATTTTTGTGTCACCGGCAAAATTAATTTGGCAGTGACACGCTGAGAAAAGATCAAATACATCACTACCCTAAAGTATTTCATAAAAGAAGTGAAACCGTTAAAAATCTAAAACATAATCGAAGAGAGAAGACAAGCAAAATTCTAGAAATTATAAAAAAATATTTTTCACTTTTCGTTTTCCAGAATGAAATCGTGTATTTGACACTATTTGCGACTTTGCTTGCTGTTCATGTTGCGGCATTAAACCTTCAGACAAAACTATGTACTTCGTACATAAATATACAACATATCTTTTGAATGGTGGACGAATAACGTTGACCCGCATGAGCAGTAGGATTGAATGTTACTAGTTTGTTGAATGAATTGTTTACTCTCATTTATGCTTTAGAAAAATACGTGCAAAAATGATTCCGTGACTATTAACGGAAGGGTGGTAATTTTGTATAAATCCTTCGTCCTCAAGTACATTTGAAAAAATTTGTGTAAGATGGATTTCATGGATATTTTCAAACGTTTCAGCAAAAAAAAATTATTCCTCTAACAAAGGAGCAGATACTAATGAAAGCTTGCAGAAAATTTTCAGCCGATAATGTTTTTGGCAGTATTTTCCGAGATAATATGGGATTGTACATATGAATTTTAAACGAAAAAAAAATGTAGTATTATAGGTCTGGAGAGAAAAAAAGCAATTCGAGATTTATTTTTTCTTCGTGATGTCATAGCTACAAAAGCAACTCCTGCAAAGGCAACACTGGAACATAATGCGACACGATACCGAACTCCTTAAAGTAACATTAGAATGCAAGAATTAAATCTAGGTCATTTACTTTCTTCTGTATTTATTAATGATCACTTGGATTTTTTACCTTGCTTGTCTCTTAACTATGTCGATGATATTTAATTATATATCCGTGAATCAGCTTCCGCAGATTGTGTTAAAGCATAATCAGCTATTAATTTTATGGTTTCCTGGTCACGTTCCAATAATCTACATTTAAATGTTGATTAGTGCTTTGCCGTGAGTTGTTATCAGAAAGCTAATCTTATTATTCCCTTTATTTAATGGAAGATCATGTTCTCGCTATAGCTGTTAGAGTCGAAGATCTTGGTATTATTTTTGTCACTAACTGGTCTTTTAACGATCACAATGAATTAATTTGTAATCGTTCTCCAAGGTGCTGGGAATTATAATCAGAACATCGACATATTTTCATAGCATGTCTGTACTGAAGTCCCTATACTACGCTTTTGTCGTGACCAAGTTAGAGTATGGACGGATTATTTATATCCCTCATATTTGAGGCATTGAGTAGGAGGGGTAATACTTTCAATTCAAAATTTTTGTACAAAATTATTTCTAATTTGATTGTCCTTTCTTATTATTAAAATTTCAATGTGCCAAGAACTAATGCGTTAAGCACCATTGTGGCACATGTGTAAGAATTGAGATTGTACTACAGTGATGTCTTCAACGGGTGTCTGAATATACATAATTGGGTTTAAATAAATATGTTTTATTTTTCTTATATAATTTATACTTTTATTCTAATTATATATTTTGTGTTTTTTTTTTAGTTTATATTCTTAAGGATTCTGTAGTGATGTAATATGTAGTTTCAACAAGATATAAAAAGCCTTACCACAATTAATATTCGTATCCTGAATTTGTATTTCGACAACTGGGTTGTCACCCTCAGTACGTAAAATTAGTAATCACAGTGTTGAACATGGGGCACAGTAAAACTAACACCAAGAATAACGAAACACTTTTCAAAGCGTCAAGAAAATAATGAAAATATTCCTAGTTTTGTAATTAAGGATTGTTCTTGCATTTTCTCTCAACCGCTCTCTTATTTAATTAATTTATCCTTAAAAACAACTAAGTTCCCAACACGCTGGAAGGTGGCAAGAATATGCCCAATTTTTAAGAAGGGTGATGCTACTGATGTTAGAAATTACAGACCCACAGCCATTTTGTCAAACTTGTCTAAAGTCTACGAAAACTTGCTGTATAGATTTATTATGGCAAAGGTAAGACCTTATATTTCTACATAGCAGCATAGATTTATAAAATGACGTTCAACTGTTACAAATCTTACAATAATAACACAGAAAATTGCATCGGAGTTGGATAGTGGTGGACATATTGTTGTGGTCTACACCGATTTTTCACGTGCAGTTGACACAATTGATCACCTTATGCTTTTGCATAGGTTGAGTTCCTTTGGAATTAGCCCTGCCCTTGTGACATTGTTGTATAGTTATTTGAACTTCAGATCAAATTTTAAATATTATGACGGATTCACATTCGATGCTTACTTAACCACATCTGGCGTGCCCCAAGGATAAAACATTGGCCCTCTTCTATTTAATGTGTTCATCAATGACTTGATTACTTCTATTCCGTGTTCAGTACTGGCCTATGCAGATGATTTAAAAGTTTATCAAGCTATTGGAAGTACTACTGATAGTGCTACTTTTCAGCATAGCTTGCATGGAATGGTGAATTGGTGTGATGTGCACAAACTTATTATTAATATCGATAAGTGTAGCGTTGTAACATATTCCAAAAGATTTTGCGTTGTGCATGCAGATTACTTTATGAGACATGACGTTATCGCAAGAAAACAAGTGGTTAGGGACTTGGGTATTACATTTGACCATCGTCTATCCTTTGCGCAATATATCTCTAACACTTGTAGTGCAGCACATAAGTCACTTGGATTTATTATGCGTGTGTGGTATAAATTTACTGTCACGTTAACACTAAAAACATTATTTTATGCATGCGTAAGTAAGCTTGAATACTGTAATATCTGGTACCCTTACCACGGCGTATATCAAAATTTAATTGAGCGCGTGCAAAGGACATTTTTAAAGCTATCCTTTAGGCTTGATGGTTATTACCCACTACGAAATATTGAATATAACGTTCTTCTGGAGCGCCATTCATGGATTCTCTAAGCAGGGATCGTGTCGGTGCGTCCTTTTTACACGACATTATTAACAACATAATTGATTCGCCTTATCTCCTATCAAGTTTATCTTTCGCTATTCCTAGAATGGCTTCCAGATATCCAAACACCTTCCACAGTACAGCCTACAAATATTTTGAGAAGAGCATCTATGGTACATGCAATTATTGGGGCTAACGATGCCTATAATGACATTTTTTTGGCAGTGTCGCTAACAGTTTTAGTCAGAGTCTTGTTTTTTTCCTTTTCTTTTGTTATTGATATATATATATATATATATATATATATATATATATATAGATAATTATTTCGTGACCTTTGTATGTTATGGTAGATTTAATTAGTTGGCGATTTAAGGTCTGGTTTTACTCAAAAATGCATATATTTAAAACAATCTTACATGTTTCGGCAAGTGATGCCTTTCTCAAAGAATATAAAATATAAATGACAGTATATTAATGTCATCAATAGGACATTAATATTTATCATTTATATTTTATATTCTTTGAGAAAGGCATCACTTGCCGAAACGTGTAAGATTGTTTTAAATATATGCATTTTTAGTAAAACCAGACCTTAAATCGCCAACTAATTAAATCTACTATATATATATATATATATATATATATATATACATATATATATATTGCTATAGAACTACATTCGTCACACGTTGTGCCGTCAAAATTGTAATAAAGCTGATTAATATAATTAATTTGTCGATCACGAGGTGAGCATCATGTAATAATTCGGTAATTAAAAGATGCAGCCCCACGATTGGGTCCAGCAAATTTGATATAACGCTATTGATGTTAATAACAATATATAGATGATATTAATAAATAAATATTAATAGTATCTCAGTTTTTAATGTTTAAAAATTTATCTTTCTCAGTAATCAGCTGATCGATGAAGTCAATCGTAACGTTTATACATAGATGGAGCGGAGAGCAATGAGGCTAATATTATTTTAACATATATCTCAGGTTCAAAGTAGATCGACATACAAATATAGCTGTAATTGTGACTAAATAAGATTATCATAAATATTAACTTTTATCTACATGAATACAGAAATACTACAAATAGATTTTATAATCAGAAAATATTTATTAAAATATATAAATCTATATAAATATAGGTAGCTATTCTACTAGATAAGTTCGTTTGTGAATCGTGTAAGTTTTCAGAATCAATGTTTATATCGATATCTCATGAGAGGTTATGATTATAAATAAATTAATAAATTTAACATTTAACAACTTCAAATGGATAAACAATTACGTTGAGTTTATATTAGTGTTTTTTAAATAAATATTCTAGTGATCTGAGCAGTATTTTAAATGATTTTTATATGAATATCTGAATTAATGCTTTAATTAATATATGACTTATTATTATTTAAGATATACTAAAAATAATGGATAAATTACAAAAGACTTGTGATAGGTGTTATCTTGTCGGGATGTGGTTCGTAACGGCCTTGGAAGCAGTATACAGCCAGGAGAGGTCTGGATATAGGTTATTTTCCAACTTGGTTAAAAAGGATAAGGAAATTCGGTATTTCGAAGGGTATTAAATATTTATAGCACTTTCGACATGTTTTCCCAGGTAAGTTTTTTATTTATTTCGTTATAATCATCGGAAATTCATCTGAGCGTTTTATTATGATGCTTAACATGTGAAATTATACTTCTGGCTCGGGTTTTTGATATTCAAATTGATGAAATAATTATTATTCACTATTATAATTAACAATTAGCAAGATTTTGTTGTTTTTTACTTAATTTTATTGAAATTTTCGGAGCAGGATAAATTTTAGATGCGTACTATATCAAAATTTGGAAAAAGACGTATTTGACCTTTGTTTTTAATAAAAGCCCAGTAATTTGATCTTAAATTACATTATTTTAAAATAATACTTTGATTATAAAAATTCAAATAGATTCCTAAAATTATTTTATAAATTTACAAATATGTAAGAATATATTTTTGACAGGCAATTGCATTAGCTGCGCGTATCTTGAATTAACCATTTCGCGCGCTAACACTATTTGAAATTGTGAGCGTGTCAAAACTAATGTCTATACATTTACTGAATATCAATAAATTAAATATATTTTATATCGCGTATATGAATTAAATGAAAGATAAAGTGATGAAAACTAAATTTTAATTAAAATAGTTAAGTGCAATATACAAAAATTAACGGGAAACTAATTTATTTAATATTTAGACATTAATTTTTACATGCATGCGTCCATATACAATTACGTTCTTTTTTACATTTCCCTTTTAGTTTACTAATTTCTAATATTCTCATTCCTAGGAACCTGCTGTTCATGAGCATCCAGAATCATAACAATGCATACAGGGTGTCCAGAAACTCTCCTGACAAACGAAGACCGGAGTTTCCTCAGATAATTTTAAGACAATTAAACCCAAATTCACCTAGTCCGAAAATGCTTCCTAAGGGAGCTAGAGTTCTATGAAGATGGCGCCTTGTATTTATTTTTTTTTAAATTCCTCCAGAACGCTTCTATTTAGAAAAACAAAAACTGGTATGCTTATTTATCCTCCAGAGATGAATCGATTCCATCAATTGCGAATTTCTAGTACCGGTCATAGGCGTCCGTTTTGGGTAGGTCAACGGTTATTTTAAGGCATAACTTTTTTGTCTTTAACTTTTAGGCATTTGTGACACTATATTATTAAATTTTCGGGTATTCCAGTACTAAAAGGTACTCTTACTTTAAGTCGGTAGGATACACCGTTTTCTAGAAAAATCGATTTGTAAATTTTTCGTTTTTTCTTCATTAAAGTTCAATTTTTTATTTTTTGCAATAGTTAGCTCTGAACTGCCAACAGAAGTAAAACCTACGTTTTTCATTGTCAAATTGTTGTCAGTTCGCGAAGTTTATCTTTTCATTTTTTACTTTGTGTTATTCAAACACAACGATTTCAATTTAAAAAAAAATGATTTTTACTAATGAGGAATACGCCGATATGCATTTAGTTTAAGGCGAAATGAGGTGTAACGCTCGAGCGGCGCAACGTAGATACGCTGAAAAATTTCCCAATCGTCAGCATCCCACTCACTCAACATTTACAGCTCTTCATCAACGATTAAGAGAAACAGGTTCAGTGGTCCCAAAAAATAATGAAACAGGGAGACATAATGATGTAACAGCAGAACATGAAGATGTTATTTTAATGGAAGAGAAGGAAAATCCAGAAATTAGCGTTCGAAGACTATCTGCCATGTACCCCACAATTTCAAAATCTTCCGTAGGAAATATCTTACACAAAGAAAATTTATATCCTTTTCATTTTACAAAGGTGCAAGCACAGCTAGAAGGAGATTTTCCTGCTCGCGTAGAATTCGCTAGATGGTTACAAAATCAGAAAAATCAAGATGAAGATTTCTTCAGGAACATTTTGTTTGGTGACGAAGCTACATTCTCAAAAAATGGAATTTTTAATGTACATAATGCACATTATTATTCGAACGTTGGTGACAATCCCCACGTTGTTCAAGAATTTAAGCATCAGCATAGGTTTAGCATAAACGTCTGGATAGGAGTAGTTGACGATTATCTACTTGGACCTGTGGAATTACCTGCTCGTTTAAATGGTGCTGATTACTTACATTTCCTGCAAAATATTTTACCTGATTTGTTAGATGAGGTGTGTTTAAATATTCGGCAAAACTTATGGTTTCTACAGGACGGCTGTCCGGCCCACTTTAGCAGGAATGTACGAGATTTTCTAGATAATAACTACGAAGACCATTGGATTGGAAGAGGCGGTCCAGTTGCTTGGCCAGCAAGGTCGCCGGATTTGAATCCTTGCGATTATTGTGTTTGGGGATACATAAAAGCATTTGTTTATTCCGTTCCGATACAAAATCGCGCACAACTCTGGCTAAGGATACAAGATGCTTGCAACGAATTTAGAAATAACTTTGGAATTTTTGCAAGAATTCGGCGTTCTCTAAGCAAAAGGGTAAACTTATGCATAGAGACTAATGGTCATCACATCGAGCAACTTTTGTAACAATCTACCTTTGATACTTGTTCTTTTTTTGTTAGTTTCGTTCCATTGTAATAAATAATTTGTTTTTAATTTATTAAATTAATTTTCATCCATGTCTTGATAGTCCAAGCCAACTTCGTCGCTAAAAATAAGTAGGTACATAATAAATTGAACTTTAATGAAAAAAAAACGAAAAATTTACAAATCGATTTTTCTAGAAAACGGTGTATCCTACCGACTTAAAGTAAGAGTACATTTTAGTACTGGAATACCTGAAAATTTAATAATCTAGTGTCACAAATGCTTAAAAGTTAAAGACAAAAAAGTTATGCCTTAAAATAACCGTTGACCTACCCAAAACGGACGCCTATGACCGGTACTAGAAATTCGCAATTGATGGAATCGATTCATCTCTGGAGGATAAATAAGCATACCAGTTTTTGTTTTTCTAAATAGAAGCGTTCTGGAGGAATTTAAAAAAAAATAAATACAAGGCGCCATCTTCAAAGAACTCTAGCTCCCTTAGGAAGCATTTTCGGACTAAGTGAATTTGGGTTTAATTGTCTTAAAATTATCAGAGGAATCTCCGGTCTTCGTTTGTCAGGAGAGTTTCTGGACACCCTGTATATATATAAATATATATATATATATATATAAGTAAAAATTTTATTAACGGATGAGCGGTCTGTCAACTAAAATTAATACTCCTTTATTCCACTCTATATTTCATAACGCATTCAGAGTTCAAATTTAATTGTAAGTATTTAGTTATTGTTATATTGTTTAATATATTGTGGTTTTGTTAAACATGTAGACACTCCTGATGAAGTAACCAATGCGTTATGAAATATAGAATGGAATAAAGGAGTTTTATTTTTACTTGACAGACCGCTCACCCGTTAATAAAATTTTAACTTATACAGTACGGTCGATAATACTTAATAGTCTATAGATAATTATTACGTGACCTTTGTATGCTATGGTAAATTCAATTTGTTGGCGATTTAAGGTCTGGATTTACTTCAACATATATATATATTTAAAACAATCCTACATGTTTCGGCATAGATGCCTTTTTCAAGGAATATAAAATATAATTGACAGTATATTAATGTCATTTATATTCTGTCATTTATATTTTGTATTCTCTTGACAAAGGCGTATTGCCGAAACATGTAGAGTTGTTTTAAATATATATACTCTGAAGTAAACCAGACCTTTAATCGCCGACTTATTAAGTTTACCTTATCATACCAAGGTCACGAAGATATTATATATATATATATATATATATATATATATATATATATAGTAAATTCAATTTGTTGGCGATTTAAGGTCTGGTTTTACTTCAAAATATATATATTTAAAATAATCCTACATGTTTCGGCAAATGATGCTTTTTCAAGGAATATAAAATATAAATGACAGTATATTAATGTCATACATTTGCAGTTGCTATGGATAAAATTATTCAAAGACACATTCCAATTGAATAATAATAAAACATGCCTTAGTATTCTAAAATAGATAGACAACAAAAACAGGGAAACGCAAGACATGAGTTAATATTATGTATGCGCCCGTGGAGCATCTTAAGATGTAAAGCTGTCGGCATTCGCCTTAAACGAGAAGGAAAACCACGAAAACCTACTCGGACAGTCAGACATGAATTAAAACACGGAACTGTCAGCATGATAAGCAAATGTATAGATATTTAAATAACTAAAGATATATAATTATATAACAGCAACAAATATTATGACGGTAAATTGCAGATCGTTACATAATTAAGTTATAGTATATACTGCTTAAATTTTTTATATCACTTCTGTTGTTAATTTAATTTTTTTCCTGTTTAATACTAATCATTTCTTTAATTTCCCTTTGCATTGTGTGTTGTTCTTTATCAATTATCTGTGTGTTTTTAGAATCGAAATAGTGATCGCGTTGTAGTTTGTGTGTAGATAAAGCAGTTTTGTCTGTTTTACAGTATTTGTGGGCCTGTGTTCTTTTGTATAAATATTGTTTAGTTTGGCCTATTTACATTTATTTTCAATATTTAAACCAAAATAAAAAAAAATCGAGAAACACACGTCATCTATAAAATACCATGTCGCGATTGCGATAGTTACTACATAGGCCAAACTAAACAATATCTATACAAAAGAACGCTCCACGGGCGCATACATAATAATAACTCATGTCTTGCGTTTCCCTGTTTTTGTTGTCTATCTATTTTAGAATACTAAGGCATGATTTATTATTATTCAATTGGAATGTATCTTTGAATAATTTTATCCATAGCAACTACAAATGTATGACATTAATATACTGTCATTTATATTTTATATTCCTTGAAAAAGGCATCATTTGCCGAAACATGTAGGATTGTTTAAATATATATATTTTGAAGTAAAACCAGACCTTAAATCGCCAACAAATTGAATTTACCATATATATATATATATATATATATATATATATATATATATATATATATATATATATATAATGAACTTCATGTGTATGAGAATTAATAATTATTAAATCTCATTTTACATGCGATTGTCGCTATAATTTGATGCATTTAATTCTACAATTCGGCAAATCACTTTTGCCCTAGATTGTAGACGCCACAAGCCGCTACATCAACTGTACAAGTTGTCAGTACAAATGAAAAATTTTGTGAAAAACTTATCTGCGCGGAATGTGCATATATCGATATTTCACTGTTTTTTACAGATCATCAGTGCACCTTACCGAAGACAGACATGTTATTCACTTCTATACTACGTGTATATATACGAACTGTAATGAACTTCATGTGTATGAGAATTAATAATTATTAAATCTCATTTTACATGCGATTGTCGCTATAATTTGTTGCATTTAATTCTACAATTCGGCAAATCACTTTTGCCCTAGATTGTAGACGCAACAAGCCGCGACATCAACTGTACAAGTTGTCAGTACAAATGAAAAATTTTGTGAAAAACTTATCTGCGCGGAATGTGCATATATCGATATTTCACTGTTTTTTACAGATCATCAGTGCACATTACCGAAGACAGACATGTTATTCACTTCTATACTACGTGTATATATACGAACTGTAAAAAACAGTGAAATATCGATATATGCACATTCCGCGCAGATAAGTTTTTCACAAAATTTTTCATTTGTACTGACAACTTGTACAGTTGATGTCGCGGCTTGTTGCGTCTACAATCTAGGGCAAAAGTGATTTGCCGAATTGTAGAATTAAATGCAACAAATTATAGCGACAATCGCATGTAAAATGAGATTTAATAATTATTAATTCTCATACACATGAAGTTCATTACAGTTCGTATATATACACGTAGTATAGAAGTGAATAACATGTCTGTCTTCGGTAAGGTGCACTGATGATCTGTAAAAAACAGTGAAATATCGATATATGCACATTCCGCGCAGATAAGTTTTTCACAAAATTTTTCATTTGTACTGACAACTTGTACAGTTGATGTCGCGGCTTGTTGCGTCTACAATCTAGGGCTAAAGTGATTTGCCGAATTGTAGAATTAAATGCAACAAATTATAGCGACAATCGCATGTAAAATGAGATTTAATAATTATTAATTCTCATACACATGAAGTTCATTACAGTTCGTATATATACACGTAGTATAGAAGTGAATAACATGTCTGTCTTCGGTAAGGTGCACCGATGATCTGTAAAAAACAGTGAAATATCGATATATGCACATTCCGCGCAGATAAGTTTTTCACAAAATTTTTCATTTGTACTGACAACTTGTACAGTTGATGTCGCGGCTTGTTGCGTCTACAATCTAGGGCAAAAGTGATTTGCCGAATTGTAGAATTAAATGCAACAAATTATAGCGACAATCGCATGTAAAATGAGATTAAATAATTATTAATTCTCATACACATGAAGTTCATTACAGTTGGTATATATACACGTAGTATAGAAGTGAATAACATGTCTGTCTTCGGTAAGGTGCACTGATGATCTGTAAAAACAGTGAAATATCGATATATGCACATTCCGCGCAGATAAGTTTTTCACAAAATTTTTCATATATATATATATATATATATATATATGTTTATGTACAGTTCATAAAGTATAAGTTTTCAGTTCGTACTGCCCAAGTGAGAACCGCAAATTGTACTTTATCTCTTTCTAACACACATGAATACGCGCTGTAATACTACAAACGTTTGTCATTTTAAGTTAAGACGTACGTCTTTGAAATATTATATTAAATAAAAAGGGATAGGTTGTCTAGGATATAGTCTTATGATATTCGGATTGCTGTGAAATTATTTTAATACTGTTGTTTATTGACTTTGTTTCCGGTATTCTGACTTCTTGGTTAAGTAATCTAATTTGAATATCTCGTTTGTCATCAATAAATTACAAAATCTGTTCTTTTGAGAGCAATAATGGTAATAAATAATAATATCAATTAGTGGCAATAAGTACGAAATTGTTTGATTATCACTTTGACATTTCTAACCTATTTATTTGACAGAATATTTCTTAGATGCCTGGTAAGCCTCTTGGTTCTCAAGCTCAACAGCTTGTATTAAATCTTACAGCCTATTTTGAACGAGAAAAAGAGAATGGTGGGCCAGTTATGTCCATCGATCGTGCTCATGAGGTAATTCACATAATCACATAAGGCAGTTATAAAATTAGTTTTATTTTAGAGGGTAGCACAGGCCCTTAATATTTCTAGTAGAACGGTCTACACTATTAAACATCGTAGCGTTCAGAATCCAGTCTTATCATCTCCTGGCAAAAACAGGTCTTGTAGGAAGCCAAAAACTAAGGATTTACCAGAAGCAACGAAAATGGAAGTTCGAAATACTGTTTATGACATGTATAAAGAAAGTATGTGTTTAATATATTGTAAACATTTATTACATGTTCAAATTTTTCAGAAAAACATCTTACCCTAAAAACTCTAAGAAATGTTTTGGCAACGAAAGAATTTATTCATATGAGTACAATCTTGAAGTACCATCACTAATAATAATGGATAATGCTCCTTATCATAGTGCTATTCAAAATAAACAACCGAATACCTCCTCAAAAAAAACAGAAATTATGGAATGGTTGAGAAAAAGAGATATAAGCTATTCACCTGCAATGTCTAAAAACGAGGTAATTCAATTAGTAAAATATCATAAAGAAGATAAAATATTTATTATAGATGAAATAATAAGAGAAAGTGGAGTTCAACGAAACATTACATGATAAAGATCTCGTGGCAAAGTTTTATTTGAATGAAGTATGTTTTTTTCTTACTGGTGGTGGATTTTTTTTTATCGGTAGTGTACTAACCTGCAAAATTATCAAATGTAGTTATCAGAAAATCCTCATGTGTTTGTTAAATATTATCTTCATCTAATAAAGGATAATATGGATTTGGATTGTATTATTATACCATTATTTTCTTAAGAAACAACAAAATATTAAATGTAGACTATATAAATGTTTCTTTTATTAATTTGACAACATATATTTACAACTTTAAAAAGTTTTAATTCTTTTTCAAAGAGTTACGAACATAACTTTTACATTCTATTCCAATATATTTAAATTTATTTAAAATATAAACAATATATAAGTTAAGTAGAAATCTAAATTATTCATAAAATTAATACATTCCCAATCTTCTTAACCCAGATATAGTGCAAGAAAATGATTTCGGTAGGTATGTCATTCTAACTAATGCAAACATTTTTAACACCCCTGTATTCACTAAGGCTCGTAATATGATATAACGTACCATTATGCTATAACGAAGACTTATATACAAGTTTTTGTATTCATAATACTTCGTTACGTTAAATCGCCTGTTAAATGCATCGTTAAAATAACGTGAAGTTTTTGGCCATTTAAACGATCTTTATATTTGTTGTAGATAATAGTGATTTCTGTTTACTGTTTGTTTAATTTATATAAAGATAAAAGTATAACATATATTCATAACATAATATACCAATTTCATAGTTCAGCATGTCATCTTCTGAAGATTCAGATATAGAATTTGTGAAGGAAATTCTACTTGCTATGCCAAGGCCCAGACTTATAAGAGAGCGAAACAATCCCATGGATATGTTTGATAACATAAACAAAAACTGTAATTTCTTTAGTAGCACTGTAGTACAAGTTTCAAAAAAGGAACATATAAAATAAATAAATTCATATTCATGATGACAATTTACACAGTTCTATTTCTTGAAGTTTTAATTTGTTGGCTTGCATCTTTTCTTCTATAATGGCACACCTTAATTTTGCTTGAAGAATATTTTCATCCAATTGTGCATTTCGAAGTTGTTCTTGAACTTCAATGGCCATATTGTACTTTATTTTTAAATAAATTTGTTCTTCATTTGATTTTTTTTTTCTATTATGAACAATGTCATTTAAATTTGCATATACGTCACTTGCACTTGTTCTATTTTGAAGATACTATCTTTTTCTGTTTACAGGTAGCTTTGTGGTATTGTTTATATTTTCATATGCACCACTTTATATTAACCATGCTTGATTATTAGTTTTGTTATTTGAAACGGATGTACTAGGTACATTATTTTGGGTTTCAAGTGAACTACTTTGTAGTAGTTCCGACTCTTTTATATTGGCAAATATATATTCACTTTTAACACAATTTGGATTATTTTCTTTACTAATACTTGTTAATTCGCTTAACTTAATGATAGCATCGTTGTCAGCTTCTACTACAATATATAGAGGATCTACAATGACAACTAGTTGAATACACCGTAAATATAAACATATAACTTTACCAGACTCTACATTTTTGTGATAGCATGATTCACTGTTAAAGTTATTGGCATCACATTCTAAATGCTTCTTCAACATGCTTTGGAGACGTTCTCCATTTTCTCCTAGGGTCTTTCTAAACGTCCCTCTACCTGTGAGGTACAGATTAGCCTACATTAAATTTATTAAGTAATGAACTTATATTGTGTAATTTACAAAAATTCGCCTTATCATCCGCCTGTTCTTTCCTACTTTTTCGTTTAAAATTATCATAGAACACTTTCAATTGTTGTATTGTCCTATGTGGACCGCTATTAGAGCTATTGAAATTACGTGTGATTTCTTCCCATGCTGTTGTTTTACCCTTCGATGTGATGGCATCGGTCCTTTTATTCTCAATAATACCGATATGTGATTCTACAATATCCAGCAAAAGACAAATCTCTCTGTCCGAAAAGTGTTTACCTTTTACACGTTTTGACATCTCCATTTTTGCGATTTGCTGTGATTTGATTACAGTGAAGTATGTTTTTCCCAAATAATTTCGTTAAAATTCCCTAGATCGATAATTTCGTAATGATCTGTTAAAAAATTCTTTCTAACGTTTATGAATGTGCTATTTCATTTAATGACCATTATAATTAAAACGACCATTTCATAATGAACTATTATTCCATTTTCTGTGAATACGGGCCTAAAGATCTTTTCAATACCTATGCATTTCGCAATTGATATCTGACTTGAAATATTTCTTTTTAAATAAATTTTTGATCGAATATTATCGTGAGTTTATAATTATAAATAACATTTAAAAAAATTTGTTCGAATATTGAAGTAATAATATCCGCACAGTTTTCTTGTGTTGAAAATATTTATATAAAACTAGAAAAGAAACAATACTTTTGAACTATTCATGTTCCCACTTTACTCATTATTTTGACATGAAGGTTATGTATTTGCTTTCTTTGGTTATATTGCAAGTAAAACTGAAATTTTGACAATGTTTGCGAAACATGACATTTATAATTTATGATGACAGACGGTTGTTTCCGCGACTGAATACATGACTTCATTTGACTCCGCAGTACTGATTTGAATCATATGCTTCGAATTTGACCTTGAACTGAAAACTTATACTTTATGAACTGTATGTGAATATATTTAGGAATACGTATCACCAAATGCTATATGTAGAATAACTTTCTTTTATTTTATTTTGTCCTATTAATGGATTTTATGATCTGTTGGACTAATAAACATTATTATTATTATTGTTATTATAGTTTATTATTTATTTAGGAATAATAGGAACTTTAAAGTTTAATTAGATTTTATTTATTATCTTTATTCCTCATGGTTACAATGCCATTAGTTACGTTTATTACACCTGAGTAAATGTATTATTCAATTACATTTACAACATGACTGTTTTAAATGTAGTTTTCGTGTAAAAATATAAAAGATACATATAAAAAAAATACTTATTTCTTATTTTGCTTAGTAATTGTGAATGGGGACGATTAACCTTCTGTACAGACATTATTACATTACTGAATACATTAATGACAAAGAGAATAAATATATATTTACATATTATAGTATATTTACATCTATGTAGATTAATATGGAGGGTTACGTATGCATGTATGTCTACGTTCTAATTATTATATAAATCAGCCTTGAAACGTAAGTCTCACAGAATACAGATTTCAAATATTTTTTTTGTTTGGCTGCTAAATTGCTAGTAATTATTTAATTACGTGAATATTTCGAATGGAAAATACACTGATCGAAGAAATTAACGCACCATGCAGTAAACGAATAAATAAATAAAAATTCAGAAATATTTGACATAAAAAAAATTTAATTTTCTCTCCATGGCAATCTAATTTAAGAATTAAGCCACTTGTACGTAAATGCTTCACTGGTGTATAACTAGTTGCCTACTATGCCACCTATGCATTGACTTTTCTTTTTTTAGCATTACACATAGGGATAAATGTATGTGTAATGATAAAAAAAGAACCTAGTATAATTTAAATACTTAAGTACTAATTAAGTATGTATTGAACGTAAATATAAAGAATTCAGTATAATAAATCTATGAAAGACAAGTAAAGAATTTGTTCTTAAATTACAAAATTTATGTTATACATACACAAACATATTGGTCTTACAAATAATCAGTAATTTTACTTTGTTTGGAAGCAAATTCGTTGTTTAATAATTTAGTCTCAACTCGGGTTACTATTTTAGAAACATATCATTATCCTCTTTTGTGGTAAAAATGTTCTCCAAGTCTATTAGTCTAGTGATTGCTTCTTTGTAATTTTTAATTGTATTTATAGGTTGTATCTCTTCCTAATCTTCTCCCGTGTTTTCTTCGTTGGTTGAAAAAATTTCAGTGACGCATTCACTAATGATTAGTATAGCATCGTCTTCAGATAATAACGCGTCGTTAATTCCATATCAAGGGTATAACTACTAACAGTACTTAAGAGCAATGAGATTGCGTAACTTACAGCCAATCTTATCACTTTGGTATATTAATTAAACTTATGTTTTTTTTTTTGTATTTGTATTGATATAATCATTAGTTTACAAGCTTATTCATCTAACCATGCAGTAATATTTATACGAATGCCACATTGAACCTGAGAGGCTCTATAAAATACTGGAGCTAGCCGAAAGAGAGGATAAAATATAAAATAATAA
Source organism: Melolontha melolontha (assembly GCA_935421215.2). Taxonomy (NCBI): domain Eukaryota; kingdom Metazoa; phylum Arthropoda; class Insecta; order Coleoptera; family Scarabaeidae; genus Melolontha; species Melolontha melolontha. Next base: position 112,271,587 of record OW285236.1, on the reverse strand, counting down.
AATTTGTATATTCATAGTAAGTACAACTTTGATATATTCTATTTTTCGCAATATGTTTATTTTCGTAAACAAACATGGAAGTTATTAATAGTATATATATATGTATATATATATATATATATATATATATATATATATATATATATATATATATACCAGGTGATTCAGTTTGGTATTCGCCCAACTGTAACTTTTTTACCTTTAGAAAAAAGTATAATAAACCATATATATTCGTAAATCCGATGGCAAAGCCTATTGGATGGGATCAACAATTTATCTTTGCAATGACATCTGTCGAAAAAATGACTGTCAACTTTTTTTTTTCAAATGACACCCTGTATATTTTTTGCACCATTTAATAGGTATTTTATTTCTAATACCAAATATGTATCACTATGATAAAATAATAAAAAAACAATCACAAAAATAATAAAAGTTTATTTAGATGCGTAACAAGTAGATGACAATGAAAACAATTGTTAGGAAAATTTATTTAATAATTTTAGCAAAAAAACTTAGTTCATCAAATGCTCGAAATGTGCACCGTTCATCTCAAGACACATTTCAGCCCTATGTAATACCTCCTGAGTACAGACACGCAAAAGAACTTCTAGAGTCAATTGACGACATTCATGTTTTATTCTATTCTGCAGATCTTCCAAATCAACTAGAGGTGTTGTATAAATCCTCCCCTTAAGATATGGCCACAGAAAGAAATCAAGTGGCGTGAGATCCGGAGATCTGGGGGGCCACTTTACTTCCACACTACGATTTCCAATCCATCTCCCAGTATAAACTTCATTTAAATAATTGGTGACAATTCTACCGCCATGAGCTGGTGCGCCGCCGTCTTGTTGTAATATCAGATTTGACCGTATTTGTAACGGAACATCGTCCATATATTCGTATAATTCCTCCCTTAAAAATTGTAGATACCTTTCCGCCGTGAGTGTGCCTTCATAAAATTTTAGTCCAATAATTTTTCCGCTAAGGATGCCACACCACACATTTATTCCCCAAACATTTTGAAAATTTCTCGAAGCCAGTAAGGATTATGTTCTGACCAATAGTGGCAATTGTGGCGATTCACTTTTCCATTGTTATGAAATCGAGATTCGTCTGACCACACGATAAGATGTAAAATCCAAACTTCGTAGGCATAGTTCAGCCAGGCTATAAAGTTTACCCGTTCGTCGTAATCTCGAGGAAGCAAAGCTTGATGTACGTGAATTTTAAATGGATGCAGTTTATTATCTTTCAAAATCCGTTGAATTGACGAAAAAGAAATATCAGTTTCATCGGCTATTTGCCGAATGGATATGTGGGGATCAACACTTACTCGAGCTAAAACTGCAATTGCATTGTCTTCAATTCTTGTAGTCCTTGGTCTAAAAGCACTTCTCTTCTTCTTGAAACTTCCAAATGCACCCAAATTTCTTGCTAGTTTTGCAAATAATTTGTCAGATGGCAATGATCTCTCTGGATACCGATGTTGGTATATTCGTCTAGCGAGCTTACTATTTTTTTGGCATTCTCCATAGATTAAAATCATATCTAACTTCTCTTGGTTTGAATACACAGCCATTTTTTTAAGAAATTACAACTAAGTGACGCGCCGTGATATTTTTTGTTGACAGTTAAAAGTGAATTGAAATTATTTTCAAGAGTAAATATTTTTTTCCTAGAACTTACTATATCTCCACGATTTTAGTGATTATTTCTGTTACTCTATCCAAAAGTAAAGAGTGTGGTACATATTTGGAATTAGAAATAAAATACCTATTAAATGGTACAAAAAAATATACAGGGTGTCATTTGAAAAAAAAAAGTTGACAGTCACTTTTTTGACAGATGTCATCGTAAATATAAATTGATCATCCTATCCGATAGGTTTTACCATCGGATTTACGAATATATATGGTTTATTATACTTTTTTCTAAAGGTAAAAAAGTTACATGTGGGCGAATACCAAACTGAATCACCTGGTATATATATATACATATATATATATATACTAAATCGCCAACTAATTAAATCTACCATAACATACAAAGGTCACGAAATAATTATCTGTATACATATATATATATATATATATATATATATATATATATATATATATATATATATATTACATACATTCCAATTTGATATTTGTAAATATTTCATATAAAAGCCGAAAAATTCCAATAATTTATCAAATGTTATATATATATATATATATATATATATATATTTATATGGTAGATTTAATTAGCTGGCGATTTAAGGCCTGGTTTTACTCCTTTCTCAAAGAATTTAAAATATAAATGACAGTATATTAATGTCATACTTATACATTTGTAGTTGTCATGGATAAAATTATTCAAAGATACATTCAGTTTAATAATAATAAATCATGCCTTAGTATTAGTAGTATAACTATAACTAAAAATAGTTAGACAACAAAAACGGGGAATGGCATCACTTGCCGAAACATGTAAGATTGTTTTAAATATATGCATTTTTAAGTAAAACCAGACCTTAAATCGCCAACTAATTAAATCTACCATAACATACAAAGGTCACGAAATAATTATCTGTATACATATATATATATATATACAGTGTGTTCATAAAGTTTGGAACAAGGCTTATAACCGCATTATTTTACATTTTTTGGAAAAACGCTCGGACAGGTAAATTTTCTTTTTTAAAACGCCATCTTTTGACATACAATTTTTTTCTATGACGTTATTGGTTTTCGATGACGTTATTAACACTTTCTTTAAATGGCAACCATATTATTTTTTTCTCGTTTTTGGTAGATCTTTATATCCACCAAATTGTGATATAAAACAATTGGTATGTTGCATCACAATTTTTTTGAAAAAATTATAAAAATTTAGAAAAAAATATGAACATTTTATTTTTGTACAAAATTAAAATTAAATTAAAAAAAAAATCTGAACTTAAATTTATTGTAACAGTAACGTAAAAAATGGACCCCACCAACCAACTGACACTGTCCCAGCCGAGTGTAAATGCTTTGCGATCAATAGTAATCTGCGTTATTCGCTCCAGGTCAAAAGAAATTTGTCTTCCCAATCGGCCAATTACTTATTAAAATATCTTATTTAACATTAAATAGTTTCACAAAAAAGGGCCAAAGAAGTTTAATTTATTTAAAAAATTGACTTGATGTGGCAGACCATTTCTTAATTAAAATTATCGCCCAAAAATTGAAGATTTCAAAAACTAATTAAGCTTACAAAATTTACTGAAATATGTAAGTAAGTTTTTTTTACACTTCTGTCTTGTGTGAGGACTTAAATATTCTTCTTGAACAAACCGGATCGTCAAAAGCACATGTACTCATGTTACTATGCAAAAAATTTACAAAAACAAAAACACGCACTTTTTTGCAAGATATTTCTTTATGACATTCTTGCTTCTTTTTATACAATTTATGTACAAAAATTTTAGTTTGAAATTGTTTCTATGGCGACAACATTGTTGAATTATTTACTTCTATTTTTGACGTTAAATTTTTGAGATATTGCGTAAAAATGATTCATTTTTGCTAATATAAAAACATTTATCTGAGCGAGAAAGAATCGAAATTTTAATTATGGTTGGGTATGGGGACAGACAAAGAACGCATGCGGAAGCATGCGATTTGTTTAACCATGAACACCCTGTTAGACCTCCAATTACCAGGTCTACGGTGACAAAACTAGTTGGAAAGTTTATCGAAACTGGATCCGTAAAAGATCGACCACGGCAAGGTAGACCTCAAGTAGGAGAAGATGTGAAATTAAATGTGCTTCTTGAAGCAGAAGAAAGGCATCATGTTTCCACCAGACAACTTGCGTTAGCCAATCAGGTGGCTCACTCATTTGTCGTCAACTTATTTAAAAAAGAACACTATCGTCCTTACAAAGTTCAACTTGTACAGGAATTACATGAGGATGCGAAGATCGTCGACTGCAGTTCTGTGAAGACGTAATGTTACGTTGTGACCAAAATCCAAATTTCTTGGAAAACATCGTCTTCTCAGATGAAGCTACGTTCTGCCTAAATGGATCTGTTCACCGCCATAATTGCAGATATTGGTCGCAGAACAATCCGCATTGGAATCAAGCGTGTCATACTCAGCGCAGAGGAAAAGTTAACGTATGGGTTGGAATGATTGGACGACGCATTGTAGGACCATATTTTTTTGAAGGAAATTTGACTGCTGTGCAATATTTAGAATTTTTAAGATTTGAACTGGTTCCAGCGCTCGCTGTTATTTTCCCAAATCACGAGGATGGTACCCCATCCAAATATTTGGTTTCAACAAGATGGGGCGCCTCCCCATTATGGTGTAGAGGTTCGCCACTATCTTGACGAAATATTTCCCAATAAATGGACGGAGAGGCGCCATAGAATGGCCACCTCGTTCTCCTGACCTGACTCCGTTAGACTTTTTTTTGTGGGGTTATTTGAAATCGAAAGTGTATTTTACCAAACCGAACAATTTAGAAGATTTAAAAGAACGAATTCGCGTAGAACTTACACAAATATCCCCAGACATAATTGAGGCGAGTATACGAAGTGTTTACACTCGGCTGGGACAGTGTTAGTTGGTTGGTGGGGTCCATTTTGAAAATTTACGTCAACTGTTACAATAAATTTAAGTTCAGATGTATTTTTTTTTATTTAATTTTAATTTTGTACAAAAATAAAATTTTCGTATTTTTTTCTAAATTTATATCATTTTTTCAAAAAACTTGTGATGCAACATACCAATTGTTTTATATCACTATTTGGTGGATATAAAGATCTATCAAAAACGAGAAAAAAATAATATGGTTGCCATTTAAAGAAAGTGTTGATAACGTCATCACTCGAAAACCAATGACGTCATAGAAAAAAATTGTATGTCAAAAGATGGCTTTTTAAAAAAGAAAATTTACCTGTCCGAGCGTTTTTCCTAAAAATGTAAAATAATGCGGTTATAAGCTTGGTTCCAAACTTTATGACCATACTGTATATATTTATATATATACCAGCTGGCCTTGAAATAAAAAGACAACGTATGAAAAATAGAAAGATGTAATTATATAGAATAGAAATTCAAAATATTTTCCCAAAAATTTCCTCTCATAGAGAGAAAAAACCTTTCAAGAAAATTTTTTTATCACACAGTTTGCAATCAATTATATTATAAAAAGCGATATCATAAAGTTGACCGACAATAACAAAAAGAATAGTTTTGGTTTTGTCCATCTCATCAATATATATCAATATATATTTACATCATTGTAAATATTAATATAACGAAAAAATTCGTTGTCATTGACGAATTTTTTCGGCGCGTACTGTAAATTTACGTCCTCGGAACCGGAAAAAAGCAACACAAAATCTTATATAATTAAATTGTATTAAAATCAGCATAATGCTAAAGCGGTATAATTTTATGTACAGTATTAGAAAATGAACTAACTGCTCTTTTGTGTTTAGATTATTGGAAAAATTTTTAATGGACAAGATTTCTACACAAATAAAAAATTATTGTTTTATATATTTTCATTATGTTAATACAATATATGATCGAAATTAGTTTATAAATATATTCAAATTAATATAATTTAATAATCACTAACTAAATATATAATTTGGGATATTAATTAAGCTACGAGTTAATGGACTATACAATTATGTGTTTATTTCTGACCTGTAATGGCGTAGCCACTCGCGGTCATACCGGCGAGCCTCTTTTGTTCGTCAGATGTTAGCCCAAATATTAACCAAAAACTTCCATTGATGATGTAACCTGTGAACGGCGTGAGGATTTTCTTTGCTCCAAATGTGACTATCGTGTGTATTAAAATAGCCATCTCTTGTAAAACATGCTTCGTGTGTCCATAATACATTCCTAAGAAATGTTGGTTCGTCGTTAATTTTATTCAAGTACCATTTGGCAATTTGAACTCTGTTGGGGTAATCAGCTGGAATTAACGTTTGCACTTTTTGAATGTGAAACGGATACTTCTGGTATTCCTTCAAAGATGTGTGACTTGTGCGCATGGTATGGACAGTGACAAAAGTACTTGTTGTCGGGTTATTTTCAAATCGTTGCAGAACTTGGTCCTCAAAGTTAACATTTCGGACAGTACGATTTTCTCCCGAATCTATTTTCTTTACTTGGAATTCACCAGTATCTCGAATACACTTATCCAATCTTGAACATGATGTATGACAGGGAATGCGACGCTGAGGATGCTGTTCTGCATAAATTCGCCTTGCTTCGTTTGCATATTACCATAAGCTGCTCTCTAGGCAAGATCCATGTCTGCTAATTCAATATTTGTAAAATGATGCATTTTCAATCAAACATTAATTTATCTAATAAAGGGTAATTTGTGACACGTAAAATAACAATTAAACAAACTTCTCTAATAAGGAATAATTTGTGACAGACGTAAAATGACAACTATTAAAATGGTTGTTGTTTTTCAAAGGTTCCAATTTTACTTTGTATACCGCCGAAAAATCCTGGGGTGACAGCTTATTTTTTTCATTTTATGTCGATACTGAAAAATTTCTGGACACTAGTTTATTAATAGAAAATGTTTATTTAAGTGCCCTCTATAATTTCTGAAAATTAGGAATAGTTATTCTGTGATACAGTGTACATTAGTGAGTAGCTTGATACTTGTGTTGAAGTTGACGTCAAATATACAAACTTTAGTAGTGCCTTTGATGTAATGATCATATTCTAAATATTCTAAATTGGATGCAACAGTTTGTTTCTTTAGAAAAAAACGTCTTTTTCGAGAAAAATAATGTAAATACGATGATTTGAAATGGAAATAACTACATAAAGTCCTTAAGGTTTTAAAATCTGTAGTGTTTTTATTTGCAATAATTACATCAAAAACACTTTGTTTATCGAACCTTGTGTATTATAGAAATAATATAACAAATACGTCAGAAATAATATGTTCGCCTCTTTTACAATTAGGCAATTAAACTAAAATTAGAGCGAAGTATTTTACAAACATAGCACTTAAGTATCACAGGGCAATAACATTAATTGTCTAGGTTAAGATGTATAGCAAAAAATATAATAATTGTTAATTATATTTTTCATATAGAGTTTTTTTAAAACAACATTACGTAAACTCAGGAAAAAAACCTACAAATTATTACATATGAAATCAATTTTAAATTATATTCGCCCGAAGAAAGAACAAAATAATATGTACTCCATTTAGCAAAAACATGTTTACTTTCAATATATTTCTATATGTTCTATTTTAATATAATCAAAACACAACTGAATAGGCGTTTAATTAAGTATTCCAAAGGAAGTTGTACGTTGTAATTATTATTGTTTTCGATGAAGATCATCACTCATTGAAATTAAGAAAATGGGAACTGGAGAATCAGAAAACATCGGCCAGAAATGAAATAATAAATAACTTGATATAAAAACAGAAAAAGACGTTGGTTATTAGCAAAGTGGGATCAAAGGAAGAAATAAAAAAGGTTGTAAATAATAATAATAGCATTTATTTGTAGAATACAACACTTCCATTTACATTACAATATAAATTTGTAAAAATTAACGAAAATGAGTTACTATATATATAAATAAATTAAATCATAAATGCATAAAATTAACTAAGTATATACAGACTGTCACACAAAAAACACCCCAAGCTGTAACTCTGTTATTTATATTTCGATTTTCATGAGATATGTACCAAATGAAATGGTTTGATGAGTAGTATGTTTGAGGCTATATTTACTTTTTTTCAGCGCAATCTTCAATTCCTAATTAATTGCACGGTATATATGTTTTTGCATAATTGAATAGAGATTTTCCTTCATTTATGTAAGTCCCTTCGGCTCTCATTTATCAGAGTGCTAGATTTCCCTTTAAATTAAAGTAAGTGCTCATACATAAACATACGTTGTGTGTGAAACTTCAATAGAGGTACATATTTACATGCTGTATATTTTGAATTCATAGGCGGAACATAATACAATTGTCAGGGGCTTTTCAATTTTGAGGTTGGCGTCGTAATTGACTAACAATATTTTGGATTCATATTCTATATAATTACATATTTCCATTTCTCATACGTTGTCTTTTTATTTCCAGGACACCCTGTATATAGAAGATTTTAGTAGTAAATTAGTTTTAGGGGAGAATAGGTAAACAGTGGTATTTCGTCTTGACAAGTATTGAAGGATCAAGTAATTTAACGGTTGCAATAGTATAGGACAATCAACAGAACTTAGGATCAGATTAGGTACATAGAAAACTTACACTGATGGAAGTGTATACTTCCCGAAACGGAATAATAAAGAAGGATTATTAAACTTTCTAGGAGTAAATAAGAGTCGCCCAAGAATCAAAGAAACTTGACAAATCTTCACTGAATTCGTTCAGGTTTGCGTCTATGGAATTCATAATATGGGGTATACTATATTAAACAAATGTAGTCAAGACAAGACCAGATTAGGGAATAGAATAAGATTTTTAGAGAAACCAAAGTCTTCGGCAGTTACGCACAATAAATCTCAGGGTTTGTTTAGTACGAACAGCAATACTTTCAATGTTTGCGTTGAAAGACAACTTATGATCGAATAATATACCCAGCGAATAAATGAGGTACTGTTAAATTTATAATTATAAATTATAATACTAAATCTCCTACAAAAACTCACAAGTTTGCATTTATTAGGGTTTAATTTATTTCAGCGGTTCCCAAAACTTTTTCAATCCCGAAGCCCTTTTTGAAGCAAATGTTTCTCGTGGAGCTCCAAGAAATGTGTAGGTCTATCTGTCTATAAAACATACTTCACACGACATATATACGGAAACATGTATTTATTAAATCTTAAATATTTTTTAAATCTACAAAAAATGTAACTACTATTTAAGATATTTGAAAAATGTTCCAATGTTCACTCGAAGTTACTGCGAACAATGTTTGTCAATGACCGGTGTCACTGAAGTCAGTTGAGGATGCATATCGTCTTCTGCGTCCAAATGAGCTCAATATTTAGTTTTTGTAGAAGTCTACCTTGAAAAGATATTTCACAGAGCTACGTAATATCAAAAGGCAATAAGGCTAATTTATTTAGTTTTTGAACATAATATCGAAAGATCATCCCCGAATTGCCCCAAAATTAAAGAAAATACCTGACAGTGGCTGTCCGAAACCATATCTGGAAAGATCTCATATTCTGCCGTAGTGAGGGCTGCTGGTTTCAACGTCACTAAAAATGGATCTACAATTCATTCAGAATTCTTTCGAAACGATTCTTGAGTCTCCTTGTGTCTACTGTGGATAGTATGAATTCTAATTTTGGAGCAAATAGTGAAGATGTTCTTTTATTATGGCCGACAATAGAGTTATTCCTTTGCAGCATATTTAACTGTTCTATTAATACGATAATATAATTCACGTATCTCATAGTACATTTTTGATTAATTTCATGGGTTAAAATACAAAAACAAAGTCGCAGAATAGCTATCAAATTGACGGTAATTCAAAGACCGTGTGTTCACTGTCACCTGTTTTTAATGAATAAAACTGTTTACTGTCAAATGACAGAAAGTTTCAGTGGACGCGCCAAAATCGGATAATAGTGCTAAACACCGTTCACGATTCGAAGACGTGCACGTCAAAACAATGTTGCGAAATCATTTCCAAAATCGATTTGTTTACATTTTAGGTTCGGGTATTAAACGCTTATGTCAAACTTGCATTATTTAGGTTATAATTTATAAATAGCCGAATTTATTAATTCACTTACAAAATAATCAAATAGCAAAAACAGGTGAAAACTTTATACGTATTTAATAATAAAAATAATACTAAAAAGACATTTGTGTTACATCAGTATATATGTTGAAAGAAAATGAAAGATACCAGGTATTATAAAACAACTTAAAAATAAGTTACTCGTTTTAGAGAAATATGTGATAATTCCACTAGCGCTCTTCTTTTATACAGGAACCCAATTTTCCGCAATACTTTCCATAAAGATGTTTTACCACACATAAAAATATCCCTTTCGATAAGTATAGTATTTAAATTGTTCTATAATTGTTCTTAATTGTTCTATAATTATACCACAATTATATTATAATACAGTAAATTTTTTCAAATATCTTACTATTTCTTTACATCTTTCTTTTTGCCATGTTTCCGTTTGGGATTGCAAATTGCGTGTCCTTTTTGTATTTTCGAGGAAATTCTGCTGACAGATGTCACGTTTATTCGTAAAACTTTTGCTGCACGCTACAAAAAAAAGTGCGATATGTATATGAAACTATAGCAATACAAATACGATTTTTTTTTCCGATTGAAACAATATTGAATAATACTGCCTTGGTTACGATATATCATAAGTAGAGCTGAGGATGTTTGCGGTATAACCATGGTTATATCATGTAACCATAGTAATTTACTATGGTTACATGATATAACCATGGTTATACCGCAAACATCCTCAGCTCTAATCATAAGTATCATAATCATAAGTATCATAACTCATTTCTCATAACACACTTATATTTCCCAAGGGATATATGAAACGCTCATATTGTCCCAAGGGAAATATGAAACGTCACATTTCACCATAAAAATGTTATAATTTTTAATTGAAGCAACAAAAATAATCAAAAATGTTTTATTTTCTAATTAAAGCAACAAATGAACTAAGAAAGTCTTTGCATTAGTAGCACTACTTTTCAGAACCAAAATAAAAATTGCAATTCTCAAACCTTCCGCTTAAGCGATTACAACCAGATACAAACGATGAAGAATCTTGTTCGGAATTCGTCATTGACACACCAGGAACCGTAACAGATGCTGCAGATGGCTCTCCCTCCACACCCGCTATCATCTTTGCTACCTTATTTTTCTGCAACATACTGTCAGCCAGATAGCCTTCCGCAACAGACGAACTTTTCCAACCATCGTGTCTCTTTAGTGTAGTCATTGAGGCTCCCGCATCGGCCACCAAAGTCGCGGATGTTCGTCTTCCACAATGGCCTGTATACGCCTTCGAATTATCCAAACCCAACCATTCAGCAACCTTACTCGGAATCTTTCCAAAGGTATTTTTGCCGACCGACTGGAGAGTACACTTCTTATTTCGATAAGCCACGAAGAACCTAAGAACACCTTGCGGACGCAACGCCGAATATTCTCTCACCAAACGAACAGCACCCAGATCTTCTTCTTCAATAATTGTAAATTTCCTATTTACATCATTCTTCGTCTTTTAAATGTTGATCACGATCACCGACCCACGATCTTCGATGTCGGAAGAGAGCATATTCACCAATTCGTTCGTTCTGCAGGCGCCAAAGGTTTCCATAATTAAAGCGACCTTTAAAATTACGGTTGTAACAATCTATTCAACAGAGGAGAATCACAATGAAATTTTTACCTTATACATCAAAAAAATTTCATTAGGAGCTTCTCGCAAGAATTTTTTGAGCTGTTCTCGGGACAACACCTCTGATTTTTTAGGAACGTATCCTTTATTTTTATTTTTCACAAATGTTTCTACTTCATCGAACATTTTAACATTAATTTTTTCCTTTAAATGTAACATTGACCTTAGCATCGATAATTTTGTCCACAACGTGTTTGGTGAATATTTATGCGACTACGGATAGAATAAATTAGTCATACGTCAAAAATAAAAAAAATTATAGCAAAATACCAAATCTTCAAAAAACGCTAGCAAAATATTTTCGTCGACACCGTTCACCAAATTTTTTCTTCTCCACTCTTGAAAGTCTTCATACACTTTAGTGTAAGCAGCTTTGGATTTCGCCGGAACCAAACATTCACGGGCTTTCGCCGCTTGTGTTAGCACATTGTTTGACATTTCATCAATTTTATTTATAACAGAACGCGAAAATCAAACCAGGCAACCATGATATTTACAAACACGGCCCTTAGCAACGTCACCAATCCGATAAATTCAAAAATATACAATCCAATATTTTTCCATTTTCACAACAATATTCTTTCAATCAGAAAAAAACCATTGATTACAACACGGGGAATATGAATACCTTGGTTGTCTATACATCCCTCGGGTTTCACCCTCGGGATGTAACTAGCCAACCACGGGAAATATACTATTCATATTCCCCTAGTTGTAATAATAGCTATACTTCTCTCACTGATAAAGCCAGTAACGGTCCATCATTATCGCGTTCTGCTTCACAGTTTGCAATCGCGGATGTAACAAATCACTTGCATTGGCTGCAAAAGCTTTCCGTATTTCAAACCAAGAGTAAACAAACACGTATAATATGACAGAACGATATGTGTCGACACTGGACATTCGCACCAACATAAATATGCATTCACGTTGATGTTCGCGTGTTCGATGTTCGATATACCGCCAGATCAAAAATTATATTGATAAAGGATAACCATGAAATGTAAAACGTCCGTTTCAATTTATATCATTTTATTGAGATAATTTTTATTAAATTATCAGGTTAACTGTCATACTGACATTTGACTGACAAAATTTGTAAATATATGATTATCTAAAATGATTTACATGTTTGAATAACATTTTATTAAAAATTAATAAACAAATTACAATAAGTGTTCGAAATGACTCCTGCCTTCTTCGATGCACACGTTTACGCGCCTTTTCATGCTATCAAAATCATTTTGCAATAATCTTTTGTTGCAGTTCTTGCAAATTATGTACAGGAATTCTCGGTAAGAGAACACAAAATAGTCCATAATAGTCAAACCTGGTGACCTCGGAGGAAACCCAACTTGCGTATGCAAACTTACAAAAAACTCACGGAGAAAGGCTATAGTTTCTTGTGTCGTATGTGCGGTTGCACCGTCATGTTGGAAATATACATTATGAAATTCATTGTCGTGTAGTTGTTGAACAAATTCAGTCAAAATGTGAAGGTGAAGCTGAAAAAAATCGGCCCATTTATCCTTCTACGGGAGACTGCAATCCAAACACGAATTTTTTGAGAATGTAGTGGAGATTATTAGTGCTCCACATTCGCATATTTTGAGAATTTATGTACCCCGAAAGATGAAACCATGCCTCATCGGAAAAAAATGTTAAGTTTAGCAGGTCGTTATTCATTAAATTGTTGACGAACCATTGGCAGTACGCAAGACGTCTGGGGTGGTCTGTTGGCAAAAGAGCTTGATATGATTGCATCTTAAATGGATGCATGTTCAAGCTCTCCTTTATAATGGTCGACATGTTCCACAAGAAACTCTAATTTCTTGGGACAGGCGTCTCAAAGAATTTGTGGGGTTCTGTTCTATACGATTACGAACGTCAATAATTACTTCTTCTGAACAAATAGTTGGCCTACCAGCACCTTTTTTATGAGTTACAGATCCAGCTTCGTGAAATACACCAACACTATGTGCAAGGCACATATAAACTCTCTTTATTACTGCGAAATTTTGGAAGTGTTCACTAAAATTATCCAAACATAAACGCTTACTGTATTCCCAAATTCTATTAACTAGCACACCTGTTCTAAAATACGCTTCTGTGGTGTAAACCGTAATTGAAAAACTACAAGATGTCAGAGAGAAAATATATTGATAAATTAACTCCTATATAAAAATGTCCATTTGCGGGTGACATTTTTGTCACTTTGACAGCGATAAAAACCTACATAGCTTTTTATCACCGATAAAAATGCTTCTTCCTCCGATAAAAATGCTTCTTCCTGTTACATATCTAGTAGCCTTGCATCACTTAATTTATTTTGGCAGCTGACAGGTAATAACTATTAAGTATCGTTGAACGTAAAATGTACGAGTCGGTTTGGGGAAATTTCCACAAATATCAAAAGATCAATACCGCAATACACAAGAAATACAAAATCGTCAATATGGAGACAATTTAAATAGTTTTATTCATGTCGTTAATTTATCTTGCCAAAAAACACTCCAGCTTTTCTTTCAATCGGATAAATTTCTTTTTAACTCAATATTTTTCCAATCTGTAATTTCGCTCGAAAAACCTACATTAGAAAAAATCGCTCGACCTTTCGGTCTTGCGATTTTTTCATGTAAGTTTTTCTCGTCAAATTACTGATTGGCAAAATAATTTCGTTACAAAGAGAAATTTATCCGATAAAAAAAAAGCTCTTGTGTTTTTACTTATGACAAATATTAATGTTAGTATGACACTAAATGATATAACCTAAGACAGACGTTTTACATTCCATGGCAAATCTTCGTTTATTGTTTTTGTGATGGTGATTCCGAATTCGAATCGTGAACGGCGTATATTAACCAGAAAATGTTTCAACCAATAGATCACCGTCAATGAGGCGATGCTAGCTAGGAGGAGATTCGAAAGATAATTAAGAAGAAAACCCAAAAAAAAACAAAATTAATGAAGAGTCTCAGTGGTACCAATTCATGGAATTTTGCGCTTCAAGGGGATTCAAATTAACGGAAGAGACTACGATTACAGAAATTGCATTAATATTAAGAAATGATGCTTGCAACATGAGAAGAAAAGACGGGCAAGAATGTAAAGAGTGCGTTGTCAAAACATTATGGAACTCCGCGGCAAAGATTATACAAGAAAATTTTTTTTCTGAATGTAATTCAATCCATTTAGTGACATGGAATTTAAAGAAGCAAGGCTGGCTTGCGATTGTAAAAGCAAGCAACTGCAGGAAATACAAGAAAAAAGAAAGGTTAGTGCAGTTGCTTTTGTACCAGTAGAATGTAAAAAACTGCAAAAGATCTGGGACGAGAATACGTCTGAAGGGCTTCAAAAAAATTTCTTTAACATTGTCGCTAAAGAATTAGCATAGCGTGGCAACGAAGGTGCGTCTGCATCTATTTATCACAGAAAGAAACAGACGATTCTGGAAACTTCACTAACCGAATTGAATACAATCTAGTATTTAACAAAACGAATCACGGAGGGGACAAAATTTGCTGTGATAGCAAATGGTTAATACCTAATACACCTAATACAGTAGATCCTGATGTGTGCCCAGTTCGACTATTCCTAAAACTAATGGGAAAATGATCAAATAATGTAACGACCTATAGATTTTTCCTGACACCAAACAAAATTGGAGAATAGGAAGTACTACAGTATGGTATAAAAATCTCCCTGCTACTGTCTCCAAATGGACAAAGGAAACTGCTCGAAAAGTGAGAATAGGTGCCACCAACAAAAAAGTGTCAAATCTTTCTTACAGATCAACAGCTGCGAATGCAGATATACCAGAGCAACAAGTCATGAAGATAACTGCTCACAATAACCCAAAATTGAAATATCTAATAGTGTTTCAGTTTCCTATGCCGAATGCGGTAATTCGTAAGTTGTAAATAAAAACTGTACATTAAACGTTCAAAATATGTATTGTAATAAATAAATAATTGTTGTGTTGAGTATCCTGTAACTGTAATTATTTATTGTCAAATTGATTGTTGAAATTTTTGACTTTTTTAAAATTTAATTTTCTGTTAACGGTCATTATATTCTCTCACCAAGTATAACACGTGTTACGATTAATGTAACCAAAATATGCAAAGCGCATATTTTGCATATATTGCATATTACTAAAGAACGGACGCAATTTCCATAAAACGCAATCGGCAATTGGAATTGTGTATAACGTCGCTGAGTACATCCCGGCGTAATTCAATGAAGTATTTGTTTGACTTACTCGGCCACCTGGTCTCGCCGCGATAACAATGGACAAGCCAGCTATTGTATTCGTAGAATATAGTGCTTTTTATAGTGTTTTCATGAGCGTAGATAGAAGCGGGGTTTTTATAATGTATTTTATTTATTAGTTTATATTTCGTAAGATAAATAAAGTGCTGTGAGTTAGTTTCTTGTTTTCGTAGTTCTAACTGTTATTTACATCGTAATTTTTGTGATAGATCCTGTTTAATATCGTTTCATTGAATCTATTTCTACAATTATTTCGACGTAAGAGTGTGCATTGAATTTTGTTCAGTTTCAATAACTTACGCACACATTTTTAGTTTTCATTTATTTAGATCTAGAGCTATGTTTAAGTTACTTTTTCAGACATGATATGGAAGAATGTCGAGAACGGCATTGTAAAACAATGGCGAGTTGGATTGACGGTCATACTGATTGTATGTCCATTGTCAGTGATTCCGAAATTTATTACAAAATCCGTAAAATATCGTCAAAAATTCGTCACTTAGGATCGCAAACACATCTGAACTCTGTAAAACTTTTATGGCGGCTAATATTAAATTAAATAAACTTAGCAATCCCACTTTAAAAATATTTCTGAAAAAATATACTGGTCGAAATGTTCCTGATGAATCAACTTTACGCAAATATTATGTTTCTAGGTGCTATACGAGAACAGTAGAACGCATTAGAAGCCATCTTTTAAATCAATACATATGGATAAGCGCCGACGAAACGGTGGATATGTTAGGACGCTGTGTGGTAAATGTTGTAGCTGGTGTACTACATCCAACTATTAACTATAACTCATATGTAATAGCAACAAGTGTTATAAATAGAGTTGATGCGGAAACAGTTGCTGAAACCATTAAGGAGAATATGCAAAAAATGCTTCATTCGGACGCCACGTACAAAGAAAAAATACTTTTATTTGTCAGTGATAGTGCTGCGTATATGTTAAAAACAGGCAGACTATTGAAGAAAACATATCCTAATATGCTGCATATTACTTGTGTAGCACATGCTCTCCACAGAATCTGTGAATATATCAGAGACACTTTTCCGGAAGTTGATAGACTTGTATCAGCTTTTAAAAAAGTTTTCAGAAAAGCACCATTGAGAGTAGCTCTTTTCAGGGAAAAATATCCATCTCTGTCACTGCCTCCCACTCCAGTAATAACTAGATGGGGAACATGGCTGGAAGCTACTAGTTATTATGCTGAGAATTTCGATAGTCTAAAACATTTCGTAACACTGCTAAAGGAGGATGCTAGAAGTATTGGTGAGTGCAAGGAGCTCACACAAATCCCAAATTTAAAAAATCAGTTGTACTTTTTTCGCGAACGAGTGGAAAATTGTCAAAACTAATCACTTATTTTGAAAATCGAAATCTCAAATTAAATGACGGATTAACCACATTAGATGTGGCTGTTAATAATTTGAAAAGTATTCCAAGTGACTTCGGATGTGGCCTTCGGCAAAAGTTTGAAGCAATTCTTAATAGAAATCCAGATTTAATTACATTGCAGCAATTATGTATGGAGACAATTCCACAAAATCTAACGGCTAAATATGAAGAAATAAAAGAATATTTCCAGTATGCACCTATAATCAGTTGCGATGTAGAAAGGACGTTTTCTATTTATAAGGATGTACTTAATTCAAAGAGAACAAAATTGACAGAAGAAAACCTTGAGAAACTATTGCTAGTCAATATTAATACTCCTTTACTCAACTTGAACGACAAAATGAACAAATAAAAATGTTCCAATTATAGAAATGAAATTAAAAACTTTAAAAATACAACTTTTCAACAAATACATATGTATTTCGTAATTTTATAGATCACCACCCGTTTGTTTTCCAATTATATAAATAAAATTAAAAACTTTATAAATACAACTTTTCAACAAATAAATATGTATTTCGTAATTTTATAGATCACCACCCGTTCGTTTTCCAATTATATAAATAAAATTAAATATTTTAGAAATACAGCCTTTCACTTTCGCCAGTACTGCACTGAGTGGTAAGCGTGTCCGTTCTCTACATATTACATACATTTTTTTAAATATTGGCATATTTCCTTAATAAATAGCATATTGTGCATAATTGAAAGAATTTTGAATGATGTTGACCTTTGGCAGGTGTTTCAAGAGTTCAAGATAAACAATTTTATAAATCTATATACCATTATGAAGTAATTTATTCTATTGTTTGCAGTTTTCAAGAAAAAAATATGAGGTACAAGAGTATGGTTATATACCTAGTCTTAATTCAAAGAGAGAGAATTCAAAATAGGACGTTTTAAACCGTTAACAGGGGTTTTATTGTAGCTATATTTATATAAGTAGGTAAATAATAAATCGATTTCTGAATTTCATTTCTGATTGTGCTTTTGAAGAGGTAACATCGATTTGTGTTTTGTAGTGTGGTGATATTTTATTTATTTTTAGCGTCAGTGTGGATTACGCCATAACAAGTGTTCATTTTAAAAGTCAATCTAGTAGCATGTGATTAACTGAGAACATTTGGAAGTATGTTTGGAAGTATGTCGTAAATTAAAATTTAGTACTTAACCTATGAAGTCGTATATTTTGACAGTTTCATACATACGAATAAATAACAAATAATAGGTATTTATTGAAAACTATAACAAATGTTGAAAATGTTGTCCTTCAAGATCAATGCACTTTAAAATCCTCCGTTCAAAATTTCTGATGATATTCTGCAACATTACTGGATTGTTATTAATTTCCATGCATTTCTGTTCGATTCTCTGTAGCATATCATTCAAATTCAATATAGGTGTTCGAAATATGTTATTTTTTAGAGCCACAAAAAGAAGTCGCAAGGTGTTAAATCGCATGAACGTGTAGGCCAGGCAATTTCAGTATTTCGACTAATTATACGCTCATCAAAAAATTCTCTTAAATAATCCAAAGATTCTGCAGTACAGTGACAAGGTGCTCCGTCTTGTTGGAAATATGCATTTTGTAGTTCATCATCATGCAACTGATTGACAAATGGTTGTAAAATTTCCGTTCGGTACCTTTGAGCAGTTAACGTTATCTGAAAAAATATTGGTCCAATGATTCGCCTTTGGCTTATCGCTGAATTTTCTCTGGATGTAGCGATTCTTCATTAATTACATGTGGATTTTCACTACTCTAAATTCTTGTATTTTGTGAATTTAGGTATCCCGTTTTATAAAACCATGCTTCATCAGTAAAGATGACTCTTTGCGAAAGTTCTCCATTGTTGTTCATATTTACAAACCAATTTCAAACCTGTAGTCTACGTGGGTAATCAATTTCTAACAATTCTTGTACTGCTGTGACACGGTATGGATAAAGTTGCATATCTGTTTTTAATAACTTGTGAGTTGCACCAATAGAAAGGTTTATTTGTTGACTCAAATGTCGAACAGATGTTTGTGGTTCATTTTCCATTATTTCTTCAACACGATGGACAACTTGAGGTGTACGTTTCTTAACTACTCCGCTGCCTGATTTTGTTAAGAGACTACCAGTTTCAGAAAAAAGTTTTAAAGTTGTATCCAAAGTATTCTTAAATTGTATATAATTTATTACAAAATGTGGAAACTCAACTTGAAATTCTACTATGCAATCTTGAACTGAATAAACCCATAAACCATCAATTTTATTACCACTTCGAAAATAAGCCTGGACTAAAAAAATTTTATGTTCTAAAGTGAAAGCCATTTTAAAACTGAGAAGCAATTTATTTAAACCAGAATCGACGCACGATTATTTTATGCACTAACTGATATTTGTGATTGACATTATCAAATGTCATTTGGATTTACGTTTACGGAACAACAAACACATACTAATATATATTATGCGTCTTATTCTATCAAAATTTCAAAGTAACCTAGATTAATTTTTCAAAAATGAACACACGTTACAAAAAACTACGTATAGGTATGGGAAAAGTCTACTATTCCTCGTGCGTCAAAATTGGAAGTATAATTTTTGAATATTAAATATAGAGAGCGGTGCGAAATCGGTCTACATCTGTTAGTTTTGAGATAAAAAAAAAGTTACAAGCAAGGGACATACACAATGAAAATACAATGAAATGTACAGGGCGTTTCAGTTTTTCCCTGTCAGTATTAACTTAATTTTTTATACGAAACCCTAGGTATATCGACCGATTTCGCACCATTTGGACACTCGGAGCGCTTTCGTTTAATATTTTGAACTTATTTGTTAGGGATTTAGATATAAGTCTTGATATTATTGCTTTTCAATTGAAATTTCAATTTTTTTCATTCCAGATACCATGCGATAAAAAATATTAAATAGACCAACACGTGAAAACTTCTGTTCATATTACTAAATTGCATAAGATGAAATCTGGAGACGTGTCACAACTCACATTAACGCAATCTTTCCAACCAATATCCAAAAAGCTAAACAAACAAGACATCTTTAACCGAGACCTATGTCATGCAATGATGACATTAAATATTCCCTTGACAAAGCTACGTAATCAAAACTTTACTTCTTTTCTCCAGAAGTATTGCAAATTCAATGTCCCAGGTGAAACAACACTACGAAGAAATGACCAAGTTCCTTATATTGATTGTGTTCTTAGCGATGAGATTCTGCCAAAATTTTACCCCATTGGTTCTAAAGAGTTAGAAAAAACAAATGCACTCACAGTGGCCAGATTTGTTCAAGAAGAACTATCAACATTTTTTCTTCCTGCGTCTGTTCCTGGAGATCTTCTTTTCTCATTTTTTCAGATGCAGTATCGTACATGGTAAAGGCAAAATTTGAAAATCTTTTATCCGAACTTGATACATGTAACAATGGTTTAAATAGGGTTGCTGAAGAGATTAGGAAACATTTTCCTTTTATAATAGTTTAATTTCCAACATAAAAAAAATCTTCCTTAAAGCGCTTATTAGAGTTCAGTTCTATAAAGAAATACTATCAAACACTCCTCTTCCAACTCAACCTGTTATTACAAGATGGGGCACTTGGTTGGAAGCCGCTTTTTTTTATTGCGAGAATTTCTGTCAACTAAAAGATCTAATTTCAGAATTGTCTGATGAATCTTCCCAATTCCTCAATGATGTTAGCAATTATTTGAAAACAAAAAAATAAAACAACTTTCGTTTATAAAAACCAATTATAGCTTTGTTTCTAAAACGATAACACAAATGGGGGACTCTAATTTGCCTCTAATAACCCGAAGTGTAGATCTAGTAAAACAATTTGAGGCAGCTTTACAAAATGTCGCAGGCAAAATATGGGGGATAAAATTTTTCAAAAATGTGATGGAAAAAATTGTGGATTTCGGTTTCTTAGCCAAGTAGCTAATATTTCAGCGGGAGAATTTACTGAATCCATTGATTGGATCCTGTAATATTAAGCAATTTAAAAAACGCCCCTATTACATCGGTTGATGTAGAAAAGAGTTTCTCCATTTATAATTTTTATATTCAGACAGGAGACAAAATTTAGTGGTTTCCTGTTTTTATAACTAACGACAATCTGCTTTGTGTAATAAATAGAGCTGAGGATATTTGCGGTATAACCATGGTTATATCATGTAACCATAGTAAATTACTATGGTTACATGATATAACCATGGTTATACCGCAAATATCCTCAGCTCTAGTAATAAATGCATATTTAGGTTTAGTTCATTATATAGAAAAATTAAAATGTCTGTTTTTAAGTGAATAACTAAATTTATGTATTGTAAGTATTTTTTTCTACAAACACCGTTAAAAGTTATCATTTTGACACGACTAACTTTAATTAAAAATGTGATATTATAGCGTAGCGTGTTCAAAGTAGTACTTTTAACACTAGTGTTAAAAGTAAATTGACATGACAGTTTGTCAAAAATGACAACATATATTAAAGTGATTTTTATTACCAAATGAAAATTACATATTTCTTGGATAATTAATATTAAATGTACAGTTTGTGTAATTCGAGATATTTATTTCCTGTGTTGCAGTACTTTCAGAATTATTATTCTCGCTATTACTTCATTTTCTTTACACGAACTTAAACACGAACTCATCTTTTGTATGAATTGTGACAAATTAATTTGACGTTATTTAACGGTTGCGTCCAGTTGTGTCAAAACGTATTCATGAGCTGTCAAATTTGGTCAGTGGATTTTCATTATATTTTATAATAAAAATTATGTTTGTAGAAAAAATATTGTACGATACACGTGTTAAAAATGCTATTTTATTTCACTCGTAAATTGCGACACTCGCTAACGCTCGTGTCGCAAACTTTTACTCGTGAAATAAAATCGCACTTTTAACACTTGTATCGTAAATAACTATTTTCTACAAACACCGTTAAAAGTTATCATTTTGACACGGCTAACTTTAATTAAAAATGCGATATTATAGCGTAGCGTGTTAAAAGTAGTACCGTTAACACTAGTGTTAAAAGTAAATTGACATGACAGTTTGTCAAAAATGACAACATATATTAAAGTGATTTTTATTACTAAATGAAAATTACATATTTCTTGGATAATTAATATTAAATGTACAGTTTGTGTAATTCGAGATATTTATTTCCTGTGTTGCAGTACTTTCAGAATTATTATTCTCGCTATTACTTCATTTTCTTTACACGAACTTAAACACGAACTCATCTTTTGTATGAATTGTGACAAATTAATTTGACGTTATTTAGCGGTTGCGTCCAGTTGTGTCAAAACGTACTCATGAGCTGTCAAATTTGGTCAGTGGATTTTCATTATAATTTATAATAAAAATTTTGTTTGTAGAAAAAATATTGTACGATATACATTAGTATATATGTTGAGCACTTGTGAAATTATTACACTATTAAACTTAAATAAAACACCTTATATTTCACAAACAATAGTATATTGACTATATGTACATTTCATGTGCACTGCACACATCGTCAGTAGTTACTAATTTAAAAGTATTATTTTTTAAGTACATGTATAGTAAAAAATATCTATTTTTTTTTTTTTTTTGTTAGGGGTGTAAAAATTACAATTATAAATGGTCAACAAATGGTCAAAAATATGCAAATAAAAATATAACAATAAAAATAAAAATAAAAATAAAAAATTATGGTCGTATATTGTAACAGTGCCTGCTAAAATCTATTGAAATTCCAAGAAGGACAATTATGGGAAAGACCGTTACCTATGAAAAACAAGACATCTGACTGTGTTTGGCATGTCGGGTTCTATTAAATAACAATATAGTAACGTGAAGAGGATCTATTAGTTATTAGATACTGTAGGTATACAATTTAAAAGTTTATTATTAATAGGTGACATGTCATTGTTTAGGAGGTATTTTTGTATTTTTTCATATGTATGGCTTCCCACATGTCTAAATTTTTGCTATTACATTTTTTAATTAATTTAACATTATCTACGCTGAAATTATGTCCGGTATCTAAATGATGTAGAGCTAATGCTGATTTATCTACATTGTGAAGTTTTACATGAGCTAAATGTTCTTTGAAACGGGTTTGAATATTTCTTCTTGTTTGGCCGATATATAATTTTGGGCAGGAATTACAGTTAATTCTGTAAATACCTGATTCTTTCAGTGGGTCTGTGTTAACTAACTTTGTTTGAAGATATTGTTGTAACTTATGAGTGTTGGAAAAAGCAGGAGTTAGATTATATTTTTTTAACAATTTAGTTACGTTATTCTGCCAACTTTTGTGAAAAGTAATTTTGCAATATTTTTTGGTATTACTCTTTGTATTTGGAGTTAATCTGGTTTGTTTGTGAAATATAAGGTGTTTTATTTAAGTTTAATAGTACGATATACATGTTAAAAATGCTATTTTATTTCACTCGTAAATTGCGACACTCGCTAATGCTCGTGTCGCAAACTTTTACTCGTGAAATAAAATCGCACTTTTAACACTTGTATCGTAAATAACTATTTTATTTGTATATTTTCAACATTTTTGTGCATATTTTGACTAAATGATTTGCATATTTATGCGCATATTTTTGGGTTTTCCACTTGCATTTGGGTATCACTAGTAATAATATATAGGAGTATAAGCAAAAAAAAAACGATAGAAGATAAGACGGCTGTATACTCTAGGCAAGAGTGTGACGAAAGGCGTAGTTAAAGAGGCAATGCGTATTTACAGATATCAAACAAAATTACAAAGGTCATCAATGGTTAAGTGAACGTGCAACGTTAAAATATTAAATTCACTTGATTTATCTGGATTGCCACCCCACATCATTAATCTGAAGGTTCGTGTTCCTCTAATTCGTCGTAGCAACATTGACCTACCTCGTTTTTGCAATGGTACCAGATTGGCAGTCAAAAGATAATTAAACAATCTCATCGAAGTAATAGTTTGTGCTAATACCACGTATACCAATGATACCAACAGATATGCCATTTCAATTCAAGCGATTGTAATTTTCATTTAAACAGGTTTTTGTAATAACTACAATTAAATCACAAGTCACAACAGTCATTGCAAGTATGTGGATTGAATTTTGAGAATCAAATTTAATCAAATTTCAAATTTAATTTAAAATGGTTGATTATGTGGGCAGTTACACAAGCAGATTTTGTTAAGACTCTGTATAATTTTTTGGTATCTCAGGGCTATCTTTTTGGTTCTACACAATAGGCCTAGCGTCCAAAGTAAGTGCAAAGAAATAATACAACAAGAAGTACTACTTTAAAATATTTTATTGTTTGCTTAAATTTTCACAACTCATTATTGTCGTAACTTAAAATATTTCATTCTTAACCTATATCTTAACCTAACAATGCAACTTTAATATACAAATATTCTTTAGTGAGTCATACACGGATAGTATTGGAATTTTAATTCTGATTCCAAATGAATCTCGCAAGCAAAGACTCGTGAGGATTTCACTCGCAAAAGGGGGTATTTGCCCTCCAAATGCTGAGATTAGTACTCAAAGCCTATTTCTGACAAAAATGTGGGTCTCTGGTCTGTACTGATAATTTTTTACAAAGCGAGTGTGCTATTCAGCGGGAAACGAGTCCCTACAGAATAGGAAGCTTATCCTCATACTGCATAAGTATTTTTTTATTTGCGCCTACCGCTGAAAGTTTTGAATTTAAGATTTTAAAGCAGCACAGATATTTCCAGAATATTCAGGGAAAACTACTTGCTCTTCGTCAAACTCGGATATCTGGCTTAAGATAATCCTTAATTTTGTAATTATGATATAATTAATTATTTAAAATAATGATCCACATGCACCTCTACTAATTTAATTGCTCTATATGCTCCAATTTTCATCGAGTTTAAAAATTTTATTTTCTCAAAGTTAAATTGTGCACACAAAACTTCTCCTGGCACATTATTAAACTTTTATAATAAAAATAATAAGAAATAAGAATAATAATGATAACAATATTAATTATTAAAATGAAATTAAACTTTTATTTATTCTTACTTAAATTTAATACCAATAGGCTTAAATTTTTGAATTATATACTATATTCTAATTGAGATTTTTGAAATCATTAAGCGTCACAGTTTTTTCCGCTTTTATAAGCAGCCTTCTTCTTCCTTCTAAGAATTCGGTTCCTACCCCAAATAATTTATTTCTGTTTTCTCTAATTTTCATAGTTATTTAATATTTCCACCCATTGGGTAATTTAAGTTTTTCCATCTCTCTGTGTTGTTTCCCAGTCTATATGTTTTTCCTTTTCGTTGTAATTTTGATATTTGTAAATTTTATTCTGGAGTAGTGAATTTTTAGTATTGTCTTCCCCGCATAGCTTCTCCTGCTCAGCTTCTCCTGCTCGTTCGTACAAACAGATTTTACGTGGAAATCGCCTACGTAGTGCTCCTCTCCCGTAGTATTTTCTTTCTCTTTCTTCCCTTGTTTGTATGGTATTGTCTTGTCCTTTGCTTTTTCTCGCATGTCTTTTCGATGCGTCTCATGATATAGCTTGTCACATGGCTTTACATAGTGATATGATTACATTAATTACTTTTATTTGTATTTTATGCTGTTTGTTTACTTCTTGTTACTGATATTCTTGTTGTTTTAGATTTTACTAGTCCAAATTTCCCGCTTGTATGGCTTATATAATTAATTTCTCTTATTTTTAAAATAACATTGGACGTCTTATTTCCATGCATTCATTTTGACAAGGTTATATTTACAAATATATAATGAATTAAATTTAAATATGGTTACTAACGTTATTCCTGTATAAAGAAGAGATTATTTAATATCCTTTTATGATCTTACTGGTGTGTATAGCATACTTTACATATATTTTAAACGTTTAACAATCTAATTAACTTAAAATTTACTAACATAACGTTACTTGTTTATCTATTAATTCTTGGAAATATACATCTAAATTTTTAATACTACATTAATATCTGATATACAAGGTGCATTTAAAATACACAAGCTCGGTTGATTTCTTTTTAATTTGTTTTTGCTTATCCAGTTATGTTTAATTAATTTATACGTTATTAATTCTATTTTTAATTTTTACCAAAAGTTAATTTCACAGCAATATGTCATTGCAGAACTTACGTCACATCGTTATACTTTTGTTGTTCTTGGTAAAATTATTTGTAAAATTTTACCTTTGACATCTCGACATATCTCGAAAAGTTTCTTCTTTAATATGTTACCTATTTTACGTCACTATGTAAGGAAAAATATATTCTCTCAAATCCCTTAGAACAAAATAGGGGTTACAATTTAAAAAACAAAAAAATATGTCAGAGGACAAAAATGTCAAGCTATTGAAAATGTTAAAACTGCAGAAAAGGTGCGCATTTGGAAAACAAAATCGACCTGTTAAAGCATTTAGTTGAACTGCATGCAGGTAAAATGTTATTACCGATGTGCATTACTTTAAGACCTTACTATATAATAGCACATATACCGGGTTATTTTTTATCATTACACATACATTTATTCCCATGTGCAAAGCTAAAAAAGAAAAGTAAATGTATAGATGGTAAAGTAGGCAACCGTTATACACCAGTGACGTATTTTTCTAAATGTCAAATATTTCTGATTTTTTATTAATACTTAAATCTTAAATTAAATACATTTTATTGAAAAATAGATAATTTATTTAAAACAGTTAATTATCTTAACAGACGTATACATTGTGCGAAGACAATTTTAAATATTTTTAACAAATTCGAAGAAGTTGGATAGTATTTCTTTAAGGATAAAATATATCTAAGATAGTAAAATTAGTGTATCAAAAAAGGTAGACAATATGAAGGCGTTGATAACAAAAAAGTACAATAGATTTTACCATTTTATAAGATTGCAGCATTGTAGAACGTTCTCACATTAGGTACATCATACTTCTTCTCTACGAATTCACCGAACGTAACCAAGTATTGGGGGCATTTCAGTAACATGATAAAAACAAAAAAAAACACCTTGTGGTATCTTACGAATAAGTAGTTTTATCATCATTACTGGAATTAAAAATTGAAGAAGGGAATACATTATACAACAAAACTTTTGGAATCTGTTAAAGCAAGGCTATTTTCATATGAAGGACGATCAGCTACTACAGTAGCAACTGTTTTAGACCCTCGATCTAAAGGAGAAGGTTTTCGTAATACTGAAAATGCTACTGGGGCTGCTTCCTTTCTAGAACAAGAAATATTGAATATTATGAAGAAAATAGATACTGAAAATAAAGAGCAAATCAAAACTCACTTTCATTATTTGGATTTTTGCAAGAAAGAATAAGAAAAAGTAAAATCAATTACAGCTGATGTAAAGTTTAAAAAAAAGAAAGGTATGTAATTGCATTTTTTATTTGTATTTTCTTTTAGGTAACAGGAATGGAGCTGAAACCCTTAGAATAAGTGCTAGGAGATACCTCTGTATTCCAGAAAATTCAACAGAAAGTGAGTGCTAGTACAAAAAAAATGCCTGTAATCGAAACAGACGTTAGTCCTCATCAAAAGTCGCTTTAAATATTTGGATTTTTGCAAGAAAGAATAAAAGAGAAAGTAAAATCAATTACAGCTGATATAATAATAACTAAAAGGCAATACCTCGAAAGGCCAAATTCAAATCAGGACGTAGATCCTCTTTTATTTTGGAAGGTAAGTTTAAAAAAAAAAAAAAAGAGTAAGTGCATTTTTTATTTGGATTTTCCTTTAGGTAACACGAATGGAGCTGAAACCCTTAGAACAATGTGCTAGGAAATATTTCTGTATTCCAGCGAGTTCAGCAGTAAGTGAAAGAGTGTTTAGTACAGCTCGTTTAATAATAGAGCAAAGGCGTGCAAGATTAAAACCAAAAAATGTTTATATGATAATGTTCCTAAATAAAAATGTTTAAAATATTAATAAGTAATCCAAATATTTATTTTAATAAAATTACATCCAATCTTTTCCTATTAGCTAAAGAAATAACCAAAGATATGAATGTTTAAGCATTCAAAGGGAAATTATTTAGATTGCCATACAGAATGTACATAAAACATTTTAAATCTATTACGAAACTGTTTTCTTCATCAGTAAAAATTATTTTATTTAAAATTTCTTCGTTTTCATTTAACAAATTAATCATTATATCACAAAAATCAGTGTTTTACTTTATTTTCCTCGAAAAGCTCTTGATGGCTTGATACCTTGTATGGCTTATATTTGAATTCTTTCAGCCTTTTTAACACCGAACTAGTACTATACTTCAAAATGCCTAAGAGCGATCCTACATAAAACTATTCAACTTCATGCGTTCTGTTAACACGTGATTGGTTTTTTTTTGTGAAAATTTAGAAAACAACCATCTTCTTTGTAGCTGTTAAAAATATTTAAAATTGTCTTCGCGCAAGGTATAGACCTGTTAGGATAATTAATGGAAAACATTTCTCCGACCGTCCTTAAAGTGTTATTCTTCTGGTACCACATTATCATTGAAACTTTTCGTCTTTGCTATACATGTTCGTGATTTGAATAAATTATCTATTTTTAAACAAAATGTATTTAATTTGAGATTTATGTAATGAATAAAAATTGAGAAACATTTAACATTAAAAAAAATTATTTTCCCTCCATAGTAATTTAATTTAAGAATTAAGCTATTGTTTGTACGTAAATGCTTCACGGTTGCCTACTATGCCACCAATGCATTTACTTTCCTTTTTGAGCTTTATGCATAGGGATAAATGTATGTGTAATGATAAAAAAGGAGCTGGTATATCATGGCGGCTATGAAAATTTATTAAAAAGAGAAAAAAAGTTTCAGAATTCAAGCATATAGAATAAAAAATAAATAGCCACACTAATTGTTTTTTTGTAGGTAATTATTGTGTTATTATATGAAAATGTTCATTATTGAGGACATTGTACTTTTAAATGCTTTGATATTTTCACGTGTAGATATTTTTAAATATATTTTTTCCAGAATGAGATTTAAAATTTAAATAACGAATGTCAACTAATCAACTTGTAAGGCATTGCTAAGTTTTTTACATTGTATAATAAATGAAAGTTGTATATTTTTAAATGTCAACACAAGATATACGACACAAAATCTTAGTAACATCAAAATTCAATCTCTATAATTAGATAATATTTTTGAATAACATACATTTTGGGAAGATTTAGAACTATGTGATAAAAAATGTTAAAGTTAACTTTAAAATTCGTTTATTCAGAATTTAAAAATATGTATAATCCATTTATAATGTGAGTAAAAGGAACAATTGATTGTGTTTTATAAGACGATTTCAAATGTGTTTGTAGATATTTTTACAATTTTAGGTTTTCTTCCTTTGCAAAGCCTTCGTATTCTACCACATATTTGCCCTCGGGATCATATTTTGCCTTTAGTTCTTTCCATTCTTCTGGCTTGTTTTCCACAATGAAATGTAGAACTTTTTTTGTGCCCTCTTTTTGTTTGTCGCTACACTTGGCACATTTATTTTTTAGAGCATCTTCAATAGCATCTAAGGAATATTAGATATAAAATTATTTTCTAGGTACATAATGAAATAATAAATTATTAATTTATAATTATTAATTAATAATAATATGAATTCGTTTATTTATTTTATTATCTATTTTATATATATATATATATATATATATATATATATATATATATATGTGTGTTAGGATAAAAATATAAAAGCCGAAAAACTCCAAGAATTTATCATTTGACATATATATATATATATATATATATATATATATATATATAATATAAATATACAAATTCTATATTCTAATTAAAATTGCGTCATATAAACTAGTTTCTTGAATACTATTGCATTAATATCGTTATATGTTTCGTATGATTGTAATTTATTAATTTTACTCATACTATCCGCTTCAACACGAAAATAAATAAAGAAATTATTTAAAAAGAATTAATGTAGCATAATTGTTTATATGCCTAAATAATATGGACAATAAATCTCTCAATGTTATAATTTTTAAGTAATTATTACCTCTTAATTCTTTGCCGTCTGGGGTACATGGTCCTTTATCCATGATACAATTAAAATAACCATTAAAAATCTTTCGGTTAGGCAGGATTTCGTCTAGATTAAGATCGTCATACTTTGTAGTGAACTTATCGCCATCAGGTTTCGAAGACACAAGTACAACGAGTACTGATAATACAACGAAAATCTTATACATTTTTATTTGTGTAGTATACGAGGCACCAAACTTCTAATGAGAGCTGCCGAAACCTATTTCTAATATATACCCAAAATTATCCCATTTGAGAAAGATATTATGGTAGGGGATAAACATGATTATCACGGGAAATTAATAAAAGACACCAATTACTAGTTCTTGATCCACAAAAAACACTGACGTGTTTCATTGGCTCTCATTAGTCATAAGTAAAGCTAGGTGAATGAAAATGTATATTTTTTATTTATGATATGTTTACTAAAATTCTTGCAGATCTATACGGATTACGTAAAAAGAAAGCATTTGCGACTACTTTTGTTTTGCATATCTTGCATATAAATACTGCTTTGATCATATTTTATATAAAATTGAATATTTGTTCATATTTTATAATTTATTTCTAAATTGCACTGTAAAAAATATATAAAATCATTTATTCATAATATATCAAAATTACACTAACAGTCCGCATGAGCATTTCCGTACAGCGGGGATTCCCAGATATGTGTTTATCAAGTCGGGGAAGTTCCAGTGAATTTACGAGCAATGAGGTTGACCTATAGGTCAGTCATATCACTAGTTGTGTTTAGTTAGTTCTCGAAAGTACATGTACACGTAATTTTACCTTATTATTTTTGATATGTCGAAATCATCGAAATCATATTCACATGTGTCGATCTGGATAAAAGATTATCCTGAATTTTGTGTAGATAATGGCAGAGTGTTTTGTAAGATTGCAGTAAAATTGTATGTTTATATTTGTTTACGTTTAATTTCATATTTTAATACTTGCAATTAATTATTGTAGATTAGATTAGACAAAAAATTTCAATTAACACAGCATGTAGGAACTGATTTGCATAAAAGAAATATCACAAGATTTAAAAATGCACCACAAGGTACCTTAATCGATCGTTTACTTCAACAAGTAAAATATCAAACAGAATAACTTCCATTATGACTTGTGTAACGCCTTCTTAAGTGCAAACATTCCACTTTCAAAGATGGATAATTCAACATTTAAAAGTATTTTAGAGAAGTATACGAAACTGCCAGTTCCTAATCGCTCAACTACTAAGAACTACTACGAAAAAAGTATCTTAACCCTTAACTGGTGAGCCAGGGTCTATTAGACCCTAAAGTTTAGTTGTTCCAGTATTACTATTAAGGACATGCGCAAATCTTTCTAACCTTATAAGTAGCTTCCTAATATTTAGTCTTCGTCAATACGCCGTTGGAAGAATACGTGTTACGAGTGCAGTTATCTATATATTGTAGTTTAAGGGTCTATGTGACCCTGGTTCACCCTAACTGAAAGTAATTTTAATTAAGAATGTCCGTAGAAAAAAGTGTTCGTGCTACTGATTTGAATTTTGTAGAGACCGTATTACGGTGGTATGACGAAATTGGTTCAGAAAGTGATGAAGATAGTAATATAGATGATGAATTTGTTATTGAAAGTGAGCATGAAAAGGAATCAGCATTATCAGAGGACGAAGCTTCTTCAGAAGAGGAATTACATGTGCAGGAACAATGTGAATCTACAACCAAAGGATATTATGGTAGGAACAGGTTCAAATGGTCAAAGGAGCCACCGAACCCACGCGTACGAACGCGAGCACACAACATTGTTACTCATTTGCCTGGGCTAAAAGGTGCTGCTGGAAATTTAGGTAATAAGGCTGACCCGATAGATGCCTGGAACTTGCTGTTCACCGATGATATTCTCGATGAAATACTCACATGGACAAATGAAAAGCCTGGCGAATACCGTCTCAAATTCAAAGAACCTAATAGGCCTGAATTGAAAAATGTTGTTCGAGAGGAATTCTGTGCATTTCTCGGATTACTTTTATATACTCAAATTTTCAAGTCAGGTCATGAGAGACTTCAATCTTTGTTTGCTGCAGATGGCACAGGAAGGGATGTATTTCGTTGCGCTATGTCTTGTAAGCGTTTTTTTGTTATATTAGCTTGTCTTAGGTTGGATAATTTCCGGACCAGACATGAACGTTTACCTGAAGATCCTAGTGCTGCGATATCTTTTATTTTTACAACATTCGTCAAGAACTGTCAGAGTGTCTATACAGTGGGTAATTCGGTTACTGTAGATGAGATGTTAATTGGTTTCAGAGGGCGAAAATTCAGAGGCAAAATGTATATGCCAATAAACCGAATAAGTACGGGTTGAAACTTATTTGTCTTACTGATGCACGAAATAATTATTTTTATAACGCATATTTGTACTGTGAAAAGGCAAGTGATGGAGCTACTTTGTCTGAAGAAGAACGAAAATTGAATATTCCTAGGCAAGCAGTAATTAGACTTGCTAAACCAATCGAAATATCACCTGCGACAACTGGTTTACTTCTGTTCAATTAGTCCAGGAGCTACTCGATCGTGGACTAACTTATGTTGGTACGATAAGAAAAAACAAAAAAGAAATACCACCACAATTTTTAGCATCAAAGAAGCGACCAGTTTTGTCTACAATGTATGGTTTCACCAAAGATATCTCTTTGGTATCATTTGTGCCAAAAAAGAATAAAGCAGTTGCTGTTATTTCTAGTATGCACCACACTGCTAGTTTAGATGAATCCACTGGAAAACCAGAAATCATAAGTTTTTATAATAGCACCAAAGGAGGTGTCGATTCACTGGATCAAAAGTGTAGCGTTTACTCATCCTCGCGCCGCACTAGACGATGGCCTATAGCCATTTTTTTTACAATTGTGGATATTGCTTCGTGCAACGCTTTCATTCTTCATCAATCCTACAGAGATTGTGAAAAATTACAGCGGTTTGAGTTTATAAAACGTTTAGCGGATGCTCTTGTAAAACTCTTTATACACACGAGATATAACAATCCATCTATACAAACAGGGTTAAAAACAGTCATGGGAACTATTCTGGGCATTACTGATACTATACCGAATCTGCAAGTTGAAAATGGTACCTCAAAAAGAAAGATGCTACATTTGTCCATATTCTAAGGATAGGAAGACAAAAACACATTGTGTACGGTGTAGGAAGCCAGTTTGTTTGCAGTACAGTAAGAATATATGTAATAACTGTTTATAAAAACTCTCGATAAAGTTTGTTGTTAAAATTTTCAGGATTGTGATTTTGTTATTTTTGTATATCGTGTTCGATTTGAAATGTTTATGTGCAAAATATAACATACTTTTATACATTTTAGGAAGCTAAAAACATTTCAGATAATTGTTCTGTTCCGAAAAGGTTTCGATTTAGTTGAATTTCTGTAATAAATATTTTCTAATACAAGCGATCTTTTATTGTTTATATTTCAATACAAATACAGAGAATGATATGAGATAAACCGATATTATCAAAAATTTTCAAATAAATAGTCACATATATGTAGATCATCACATAGGGTCTGTCAGACCCTGGGTCACCACGAACGTAACGTAAATGACGCTCACCAGTTAAGGGTTAAGAGGGTTTGCGAGGGTTTGAGAAAACTGTGATGAAAATTAAGGAAACAATAGGTGAAAATTATATTTATTTCGTAGTCCATGAGACAGTTGTGGACGCTATATTGTCAACTAATTGATTGGCATTTTAAATGAAAATTGCGTCGATCAATCCTTTTTAATTGGTACAAAGAATTGGAGAAAACAAATAACTTAACTATGACAAGATTTATAAACGATAGTTTAACGAACTTTAAAGTTTCAAGAATAAAATTTATAATATGAGAGGTACCATAGGAGAGCCGTTCAAAATTGAATTACACAAGTTCTAGAGAAAAATGAGGGCTTCAATCAGCTTAGTAGAATATCCAGTGTGCTGCCAGGAAACTACGATGGAACTATTGGAATGAGTCAATCAATTATCTGCAAATATAAGAATGCACCAATTACGTCAGTTGACATTGAGCGAAGCTTTTCAACATACAACGTATTATTGACGGATCGCAGAAGATCATTTTTAGTTGAGAATTTAGAAAAGCATTTAATTGTAAATATTTACAATACTATACAAAGGCAAATATAAATGCAAAGTGTTACATTGTTTAGCTTACCTATTCTTACTATACCAGTATTTCGTAAAATTTCGAATAAAATATTGACATAGTACATATTGTGTTATTTCTAAATTTATATTGACATTATTTAATATTTTGACAATAATTTAGTTGTGTAATTTTCACTTAAACTTTACATATTTTTGCATATTTTAATAATGTCATAATACATTAATTCCCTTCACATAAACGGTAAAATTAATTTGTTATAATTGAGGTATAATAATTAATAATAATAATAATAAAATTAAGATAAGTTTAGCATAAATAAATGTAAATGTTTGGCAAAGTATATCGAAAAAGCAAATGAAGTAAGGCTATTACATAAGTAGAGCTAAATAAAGTCGAATCAGACTTTATAGAAGAACAATATATTTATAAATATCATGGCTTTCTTTAATCACACATATATAAAAAAAGAATCAAAATAACAGACTGATTGCCATCCTCAAATCATGCCCAAACTCTTAAAAATGTAACAAGTGCAATTATCATCTTCGCAATATCAGCTTCTCGAGGGAATAAATGATATCCATTTTAGAATTCTAGCGACCGACGTTGAAAGATTTGAGGTCTTGAGTGTAATGCTTAATAATACAAATATCATCTCCGTATACAAAGCTCCTTTACTAGAGTGGGCATTACATGTCTTACCTGCCCTGCCTCATCCTACTGTATATACAGGCAATTTTAATAGTCACCACAACTCCTTGGGATACCCACCAAACAACCAGAATGGAGTGGAACTTCTTAACTGAGCAGAAGCTGTCAACTTGAGTTTATTGTATGATGCTAAGGATCATAAGACTTTTCGTTCTGCTCGCTGGAATACAAATACTAATCTTAATCTCATTTTTGTGACTTATGATGAACATGGAAAACTTTTTGCAGCATCGCGTATGGTTCTGAATATCTTTCTTCATAGCCAACATAGACCGTCACTTATCACTCTGGGAACGGACATAGCATATATTGAATTCGCAAAGGTACCGAGATGGAACTTCCAAAAGGCAAACTAGAGTACTTTTAAGCAAAATATCGATCAGCGTATGCAGGATATCTGTCCGACAATTAAAAACTATTCTAAATTCGTATCAATATTGATTGATGCTGCTAAAAACTCCATTCGTCGTGAGTATAGAAAACAGTACATCCGGAGGTGGTCAAATGAACTTGAAGAACTTTACAAACGATACTCTGACAGTGGCAATAATGAACTAGCTGATCAAATTCTTAGTCGACGGGATGAGAATTGGAAAAGTAAATGGAGGGAAATAACTGAAAACATGAGTTTTACTCACTCTGGTAGGAAAACTGGTCACTGCTTAGAAAACTAAGTTCGGCAGCATTTCCCCTCAAACAAACTTCGCCAATGGATCCCAACCTTATAGCTGAACGACTCCGAAATATTATATGCCTGTCGACAGAGCTTTTGTTAGAGATATTAAAACACAAATTAAGGATACCTTTCTCGGTCTCTCTCAGAATTCGTAATAGTCATCTCCTTTTTCTACTGAAGAAATTAATTTGGCCATTGCTCGGTTCAAGTTAAGAAAGGCTCCTGGTGTTGATAACGTCTTTCTTGAATTGATCAAAAATCTTGGAATGAATGCCCTAGAATGGATGAAAAGCTTTTATAACAATATCTTAGATTCTGGAGACATTCATTACATTTTCCGGAGAGCAACAATTCTAGCAATATTAAAACCTAGTAGGTCTCCGAAAGGTGGAAGCTATAGACCTTTAACTCTCTTATCTGTTTGCTATAAATTTCTAAAACGGCTTATCTATAATGGAACGATGGGCACTATCGTCGACGAGATTATTAAGAAGGAGTACGCCGGTTTCAGAACGAGAAGGAACTGCTGTAACCAAGTTTTGGTGTTAACAACGCACAATGAACTACAGATAGAAGATACAGTCTGAAAAAATGGAATTATTTTTAAATAAAAAAAAAAATCATCCCATCATAAACATGCTTACATCGTTCATTGTTATGCTCATCAACTTAACTGTATCATGCCAAAAGTAACCGGACAATATGCCAAACTAAGAATGTGTTTTTCCAATTTATCCGGAATATATATTGGAAAAGTGTAAATCGAAAATTACCTTGATTTGCCGCTTCACGCTGGAATTATAACATCCATACCGTAAATATGTTTTTTGAGAATAGGCAGAGGTTAATGGAATGCTTCGAAGAATTGAAGGAAAACTGTACTAAAACTATTACTTGCAAGGAAGCATAAGGTTTACAAAGAAATCTGGAGGACTCGGATTTTATATTTTGGTTAAACTTATTTCACAAAATGTTTCCGTATATGATGTATTATTCAATCAATTTCAAAGCAGGAATAATGATAGCACTGCCCTCCTAAAAGATTTGGAGGAA
This sequence comes from Melolontha melolontha, assembly GCA_935421215.2. NCBI lineage: Eukaryota > Metazoa > Arthropoda > Insecta > Coleoptera > Scarabaeidae > Melolontha > Melolontha melolontha. The sequence continues at coordinate 112,234,751 of OW285236.1, read as the reverse complement.
TTTGAAAAAAATATATTATCTATTAGAAACAGCATATTACGCATATATAAGCGACGAAAAATTAATCCTGAAAGTAGAAATTCCATAGTTGCTAAGGAAGTTTGTGATGCAATGATTTTGCAGTTCAAGGAGAGACTGTCACACAGAGGCCATTTCGAAGGGACATCTTTAATTGACGTAAACAATTTCACCAATTTTCTCAGAGTTTCAGTTTCAAATTGATTATTGGGTTTTATCCAATGTTACGGTACGATAAATTAAAGACTTAACCTGAAGTATTTTATTCAAGAAGTGATATCAAAAATATTGTGGGTGGTTTGAATATGCTTTCTTGGTTTTCTGCAAACAATCTAAGTGAAACATTTAGCGAAACGGAAAAGTTATTAAAATTATTGCGACAATTTCAATGAATACGGCGGAGTTAGAATGATGTTTTTCAACTCTTAAGAGGATAAAGTCATTTTTAAGAAATACAATGAATGCAGATCGACTTAATGCCCTAGCTATGGTATCCGTCAATAGAGACCTGATGCATAATATTTCCGATTTTAATGAACAAGTTGTAGAACATTTTATTTCGCAAAAGGACAGAAGATTTGGCTTTGCTTACAAAATAGTTATTTAAGCACCAAGGGCGTTATGGGTATATATTGCTCTGCGGTCGACGTTAATTAAGCCCGAGGGCCTCTAGCCCGAGGGATGAATGCCGCCGAGGGCAATATAATTGCCATAATGGTAGTGGTTCATACAAGATTTTATTTTTCACGAAAAATAGGAAAATTCAAATTACATTGGAAAAGTTCCGAGATTTCTGTTAACTGTCATGTCGTTGACAGTCGTTACGCATCTAATATGTTGAGGTGGGTGCATCGTTCGAGACCCTAAAAATGCATGGGAAAAGGAAAAGTGCATCTGTAGCAGAAGAATCTATAGAGGAAAGCATTTCTTCTAAGAATAGAGTACCCTTCATGATATTAAATTCTGTTACAGTATCAGATAAGTCCTCGTTGGCTTGTCAAAGTAACTAGTGGAGATGTTTTCCACCAAGAACTTTCACAAACTTTGAAATCTTCGATCACATAATTTTTCAAGACATTTCGAAAACTGTATTTTTAATTTTGCTAAATAAAGTTAAAAATTTGATGAACCCTTGAACTAGAAATTGTTGAAAATAAACAACTATTAAGTTTTACGAATTTTAAATGACAGTTGTTGACTTTTAAAGTTTTTCAAGTTGTCAATGTTTAGATACTCTTAATTTTATTAAAGAATGCTAAAGTATTGCTTCTTTCTTTAGACTTTGTTAAAAACTAAAATTATTAGTTCTGTAAAATGTATGTCCTTTCTTCTCGCGCCTTATTTATACTCACACAACATTAAAAACTGTGAATAAATTACCGGGCGTTGTGAGCCATATTGCCCGGTTATTACGCCCACGCGATATGACCGTGTTTATGGTAACTGTATCCAAGGTGAAATAAACAAATAATACTTAAGTGAAAAATAAATTATTTGACTTTTTGCATTTATTTACAGTTACGTTTTCAATTCTGTTTGTGATGTTGTATTGTTTCGTTTTTTTTGTTAATCTCGCGTACATCGAGTAGAACTGACAATAAACATCGTTCCTCTTGGATTTAAATATCAAGCAACGTAAAATAGTCTTGTATTTGTTTGGTCATTTATTTTTTTTTTATTTATATTTGCAATTATTTACACCTGTTTAGTTATGTTAAAAACTGAGAGCCCCCTCACGTACAATTACCACGAGCCGCCGCCGCCTACTATAAATATACATTCTTCAACAATTCTTGAAAACTACAGATATGAACTTTATTGGTTTATCACAATACATACAGATAAAGGAAGTTCAGCAAATAGATCAGATATCTTACATCAAGACAAAGTAAAAAAGATCACGGAAAACAGGAAAACTTACACATAAATCTGTTTCCTTATATGAATTATTACCCTCCGTTATTTCTTAAATGGACTCAAATCATTAAAATTACCATTCAAGGTTCATTAATTTATTATGCAAATATCAATAATACTCAATACATGTATCTAGTGCAGTTTGTAAATGTTTACAAATATTACAGATTTCCGTCGACTGAAGCAGCTCTTGAAAGATTTCGAATAGTGGTTTCCGAAGTATCAGCGTTAGAGTCAAAAAAAATGCTTAGCGAGTTGGTTTGAGTATTGCAAAAGTGTATTGATGAAATATTTCAAGCAGTATTCGTATATATAAGAGCCAAAAGCAATCTTCAAAAGATTGCTCCCCAAGGAGGAGCATATATAGTAACTACTATATTACTAGCAGATCGATATATACCACATAGCAGGCCAAGCTAGATATATTTTTCATAGACCATCAAATAATAACAGCTGATATCATTGACATCGATATACAAATAGCAGTCAATCTTTAGACGAAATACAATGAAAATAAATACAGTTGATATAGTATTTCTTTGCAGTTTGTACTGCTAAAAGTGCGAACCGCAAATTGTACTTTATCTCTTTCCAACACACACACATACCCGCTGTAACACTACCCACGTTAGTCATTTTAAAGTATTCTTATACCTTAAATTAGGCTTTGGACTGCAAAGAAATACTTTATGAACTAAAGAAATACAGTTGCTTGACAAATAAAATTAAAGAAATATAGAATCTTGGAAAAATAATGATCGTTCAATAATAATAGAAGAAATCGAAGAAATTGCAATCCACATCTATAACTCCCTATCAAACTTGCAAGTTCCCAAAACAATGTATATTTGGACACAGAAAATAGCAATAGATAGGAACCACCTGGTCAAGTCATTATTAATATATAGAAATATATAGTAATACAGTTTCTTCACAAATAAAATTAAACAATTATGGAATCTTGAAAACGTAATGATCGGTTCAATAACAATAGAAAAAATCGAAGAAATTGCAGCCAACATCTATAACTCCCTAACAAACTTGCAGCTTCCCAAAAGAATGTATATTTGGTTACAGAAAATAGCAAGAGATAAGACCATCTAGTCAAGTCATTATTATTGGAAAGAATATGATATGAAATAATTGATTGACGAAAAAATCATTTGAAACTTTAAAATTAATTTGTTGAACTACATTTAAATAGAGTTTCAACACGTAACTCTATTTAAATGTAGTTTAACAAATTAATTTTAAAGTTTCAAATGATTTTTCATTGCATTACAGTTGTTTTACTAAACATTGGCTTTATCAGATCATTAGTCAACCACTTGATGAAGTCAATGATTAATGTTAATGGTAAAACTGGCTAATCAACAAAATTTTCCATTTCCACTTATTCGTCCGTGTTAAATTTGGACACAGAGTTTAGGATGTCAAGATGTTGTGAAGATCTGTGAGAATTCTATCTATATATAAAACCAAATATCACGTGGGTAATAATTTCACAAGTTCTTGAAGTGTTGCTAACACGAAACATGTCCAGACTGAAGCCATAAAACGACTCGACGATGATAACTAAAGCTTGGATTAAATGCAAAATGCATATTTGTTGTTAATAGGTATATCAACAAAATTATGAATTTTTTTATTTAACGTTTTTTGAATAAAATAAGGAAATTAAAAAAGTATATTTTTCATATTTTTACTACTTAATGCATATTTAATAATAACGGCTACACAGATACTCTAATTGAAAATATGCTGACAAAAAAAACTTTTCAAAAAAGCTATCTCTATGGTATATCCTGTAATAAAGGATCAGCAAAATTCCAAATTTAGATTACAAACGTACACTGGAAAACCTAATAAACATATTTCAATGTATTTAAAAAAAACTTAATATAAACACGGTTTTCAAAACTAATAATAATTTGTCAAAACATATTAAAAACAATAAAGATAAAACAGGTAAAAATAAGAAATCTCGAGTCTATAAGTTAATATGCGGATGCGGTAAGATATATATTGGTCAAATAGGAAGATCGCTTGAAAAGCACATTGCTGAACATTGTTCTTCGTTTAGAAATAAAAAACAAGATTCCACTTTTGCTAATCATCTATTAGAAGAAAACAACACTTTTAATAAAGATTTCCAAATTCTACATTTAGAAAATAAAGGCAATATATTAAATTTATTAGAAAGTTTAGAAATCAATAAAATTAAAATAAACACAAATTTTACTTAATAATCAATTAGATTTAAATCACTCGCCTTTGTTAAATTCATTCATTTAACAACTGCTTAGACGCTGGTAGAAATGAACATTTAGTTTATTAAAACAAATTTTATGCGTAATAAAATAAAACTATGGAATTTTCAAGAAAAAAACTTGTGTATCTAAGTTTAAATTAAATAACATACAGATTACTTTTTCATTTATCATTAAGAGGTTTCATATAAAAGATACATCACGTAACAATATTTTGGAAAAAGATCAATCCCCTTTTTTCCGGAAATATTTCTCAAACGGATTTGAAACATAGCGTTGCGAAAACGCAACATTGGGACAAATGGTGTAAAACTTTACTGGTCATCTGATGAAGATAAAGGTGTTCAATTTGTGAAAAATGCGATGTCTCGAAACAGATTTCTCGACATAAAGCAGAACATTCATCTTGCAGATAATCAATTCGACAAGGCAGACAAATTTGCGAAAGTAAGACCGCTGGTTGATCTCTTGAACAGCAATTTCTTGAAGTATGGTGTTTTTAGACATCACTTATCAATTGATGAGCAAATGGTACCCTGCTTCGGCCGCCATTCAGCGAAAATGTTTTTGAAAGGGAGGCCGGTACGTTTCGGGTTCAAAATGTGGTGTCTGGCATCTAGCGATGGGTATTTATATCAATCTATACCTTATGCTGGAAAAACTGGCGAAAATGACAAAAGAGAATTTGGTTTAGGTGAAACAGTGGTTATCAATCTTTTGAATGTATTAGAAAATAAGTCGACTCAAGGTATACTTTGATAACTTTTTTACGAGCTACAAGCTATTAGTTCATATGAAACGTCAAAGATACTTTGCTACTGGAACTGTACGTGAGAACAGAATGCTGAAATGCCCTTTAGAGACTTGTAAGTCTATAGGAATGACAATTCTGTGGTTACAGTAGCAACCAATTGTGAGTCTGCACTGCCGAATGTATTTGTGAAGCGGTACAATCATAGAGAAAAAAAGACATCTCTATTCCACAACCAAATATGATTGCCAAATATATGGGAGACGTTGATCTACACGATAACGCAAATTGCGAATTACCGAATAAATATTCGTGGAAAAAGATGGTGGTGGCCGTTATTTATAAATATGTTAGATTCTACTGTGGTGAATGCTTGGAAACTGCACAGACTTGTATACACAGAGAAACCCATTTCGCAGCTGGATTTCAGGTCTGAACTTGTACGAAGCCTCATTAGTGCTAACAAATGTAAAACACAATCTGTTCGAGGACGTGGTTCCAGCGCATCTCTATCATCCAGTGCACGTTTAGATAATCGTGAAATCGTGAAAATTGGAGGAGACGTTGTAGAGTATGCAAAAGTACAACCGTATTTATGTGTAATAAATGTGGAGTGCCATTACATTCACACTGCTTCAAAGACTACCATAATTAATAATTGTAATATTTTTTTGTGCATATAGTCCCATTGTTGCGTTAACGCAACGCAAAAAAAATATAAGAATATAAGAATCAATATAAGAATCATGTTTAGTACCCTATAGTATAATAGTTAGAACCGACCAGATGGGCCAGATTTTCTCACTACCTGTAATATTTGAGTAAATCCTTAGATTTCTTAAAATAATATTAACCTTGTTGATTTTATATTTTTAATTTAGTTTGTAACGTGGTCTTTAGCTGTACCTGATGATGCCACTGTGCTGGCGAAACAATTGTCGTTTTACGATTTCGTATTAAAAAAGTGAAGATTTTAACCATTAGTTTTATTTTTATTATAAATTCGTAAATGGATTTAAAAATTATACAAACAAAAAATAAATATACTGTTGAATGTTATATTTTCTAAACTAAAATCATATTATTGTTCAAGTTGTATTATTACTAAAAAATCGAATTTATGTACATATATCTCTAACAGTGTCAGTAATACTTTTTTGTTTCATGCTAGCTAAAGTAATATTTTTTACAACTAAAACTGATTATACAAATTGATGTAATAAATAGAGTTAGTCTCTTTTGTCTGCACCGCAGGGGAATTGAAAATTTCGACTAGAATCGGCCATCTTATGTCGAGAACGTTGTTGAAAAACAGTCACATGATGCAGGTTTGACGTCATTACTTTTCTGCTGGTCGAAATTATTTTCTACATTGAAGATTGTGTTGAAATCTATATTTCGATAAAAACCTTTGAAGCGAATTTAATAAAATACATATATGCGTATATATTCACGATATAACAGATACGACATACTTAACCTTAACCTAGCGTGTCTAAACAAGGTGATTATATTATACAGGGTGTTTAAAAAAGATGCGGCAATATTAAAGCGGGTGATTGCCCTGGTCATTTTATACAAAAAGTTCCTATGAACATAGGTCCGCATACGCTTCGTTACCGATCTACAGCGTGTTGAATTTTAATTTTAAAGAACAGTAAAAACTTGATTTTTCCAAAGCGGCTTGAGATATCATAATGAAATTTTAGGCGTGTTAATAGCTGTGGGAGACACATACTTTGCAATACAACACGATGTTTCAGTCGTACCTGTGGCGCGCGTATTGGCACGTCACAGACTATTTTTCAAGAAAAAATAGGACGCCTCTGATTTCTCTAAAAATACAAATATGCTTTTATTTATTGTTCAATTATGAAGAAAGAAGCTCTCTGAAAACACGCTCCCTGGATTTCTGGAGGACGTACCATTAGCAATTAGAGATGCAATGTGGTATATGCACGATGGCGCATCAGCCCACTTTAGTCAAGTAGCTCGTGATTTCTTAACACAAGCATACGGAAATCGCTGGTTAGGCCGAGGTGGACCTCACTCATGGCCTGCACGATCCCCGGACTTAAATCCCCTGGATTTTTTCATGTGGGGCCATTTGAAGTCCTTGGTGTACGCTACTCCATTCGAAAACGTAGAAGACTAAGAAACCGAATCATTGCTGGGTGCAACTCAATTAAAACCGATCCTGGTGTTTTTCAGAGAGCTCGCCAGTCAATGAGGAGATTGGATTCTTGCATCCGAGCTAGAGGTGGTCACTTTACACAGTTTTTGTATTTTTGGTTGATACAATTGTTGGTTTGGTAAAATATTTGTTTTTGCCCTTGAATAAAACCTTGTTCTTTAATATTTTTTTCTGTAATAAATGGACATGCACTAAAATGTTTTTTTTTAATAAAAAACGGTACGTCGTACGATAAAAAGTTAAGAGAGCTTTTTACTTCATAATTGAACAATAAATAAAAGCATATTTGTATTTTTAGAGAAATCAGAGGCGTCCTATTTTTTCTTGAAAAATAGCCTGTGACGTGCCAATACGCGCGCCACAGGTACGACTGAAACATTGTGTTGTATTGCAAAGTATGTGTCTCCCACAGCTATTAACACGCCTAAAATTTCATTATGATATCTCAAGCCGCTTTGGAAAAATCAAGTTTTTACTGTTTCTTAAAATTAAACTTCAACACGCTGTAGATCGGTAACGAAGCGTATGCGGACCTATATTTATAGGAACTTTTTGTATAAAATGAGCTGGGCAATCACCCCCTTTAATATTGCCGCATCTTTTTTAAACACACTGTATATCGGCATTGCTAGCAATACAGAAGTTGGAAAGAAATGGACAAGAACGAAGCTAAGTTCGTGTATTGTGCAGATAAATAAGGGATGCACAGGATCCATTCTCATATCCTGACACGGATTTTATGCGTATGTTTATAACGGAAGGTACGCAAATAGACTTCTTAAAATGTTAAGGGTAACAATTTACCATGTTAATATTCATTTTCAATAAATAATACAAATACCGGTGTATTTTGCGGACTACCAACAAACATTTAGCAATAGAGCCACCGTTTCCCTTATATATCACCAAATATTGAAATTATTGGCGACTCCCTTTCACGTCATCATGTCTCAACTGAAATCGGTAGAAATCAATTAGAATAGCCCCCCAGGACAGTACTAAGTTTTATATATGTATACATTGTATACATTTTATAACGAGCTATCGAAAAAATTGATAATTGGAGTAGACTGTGAAATTGGGTTGGTACTTTAACCACTTCCACATAATGACATTTATTATTTGACATTGAAACTATAAGCTTGTGTCAAATTTTTCAAAACTCTTATTAAGAAAATTGTTTGTGTTTAGATGTAAATGGACAACATTTTCAACAACTTCTGTAGCTATATGTAAATTTTGATTATGATTTCGATATTAAATAAATTATTTGTTTTCTTTTTTGTTGTAGTATCATTTCAATGCCATAACCTTTTTTTTTACAATGAAACCAAATGAAACTGTCAAGCATCAAGTAATGTGTCATTATGTGGAAGTGGTTAAAGTACCAACCCAATTTCACAGTCTACTCCAATTATGAATTTTTTCGATGGCTCGTTATATCGTATGATCAAAAAGTCTTTGGATCGCTATTGCCGTGGAATTTACGAGATGTCTATGAAATTATTTATTTCAGTTAGTTTTGACATTTACTTGACAACTTTTAAGTCAGCTGGCGCGACCCAAAGACTTTTTGATCATATGTTAGGTTTGTTCCAACTACCGATTTCGTTACGGTACGCGTATCGTTTGGTGATTATTTTGTGCGCAACCGTTAGTTTTGCACTGCTTTTGGAACGGTGATAATTATAAAGAAGTTATAAAGTATTTGTGATAGTTTGGTTATCAATCTAGTTTGAAGTACTGCCAACAGTATTAATTGAAATAATCATCTTCGTTCTGTCCATGATATTGTGTGATATCGCTAGTGCCAACTGTAGTTCCATAGGATCGAGTTATGTAATGTCCATATCAGTCCAATCGGCATAGATCGGTTAACATCTTAAGGCAAAAGAAGGACAATGCAGCATAAAATGAGAGAGGCAGACATATGTTAACCACGCCTCCCGCATCCTGGGTGCCTCCAGGTAGTAACTGAGCTGTATAAATACCGATGCATGTATTTTATGACGTATTATTACGTCACACTACCAACTTTAAAATACGTATTCGTCATTGTCCATAATATAAGTAAATAATGTTTTATAATTGATAGATTAAGGCGTAAATGATTGAGATTGCTACACTTTGGCGTATATTATCACTTTCAATAATTAATTAAATTATTTTAAAACACTATTATTAATTAAACGCAAACCGAGTTATTCTCATATATTAGTATGAAAGTACATCGTTGTCGCATTGTATCTGTCAGACATTTCTGAAATTTGCGTTGTGCTTGTGCCGTTCGTTTAGGTTATACCTAATAGTTTATTCAACGCCTATTTTGTCTACGATATTACATATTTTATCAAAATTAGTTCTTATTAGAACTTCTAGTAAATATTTACGATATTTGGTGACTGTATTGCGCTAAAATGCCGAAGTATAGCAAACGCCAATTAAGTTGGCGCGAGGAGGGGGTGCGCAGAAAACGTTTTTAAAAACGTCTACCCCCACTACTCAAGTAATTGTCAGAATACATTTGTCATTGACGTTTGACGGAACATAACGTCTTTGCTAGGGGATCATAAAGTGATATACGCTCAGAGGTTAGAATTATCTGACATTTGATGTAAAACCAAATACAAATCTCCCCACTACTTTTAATCCTGCGCGAACTTACCCCTCCTCGCGCCAACTTAATTGGCGTTTGCTATATATGCGTAAACAAGCTAAAGAAATGGTTGCATCGTTAATAACGTTCTTTGAACAAGAGCGTGACAGTATTCGCATTAACGGACAGCCTTTGATACCTTTTGAAGCAGTAAGGAAAGTAAGTGGTGTATTTTCATAAATATAGTATTCAAGGAATGAAAACTTTTGTAATTTTAGCGTGTTGCCGCAGCTTTGAATATCAGCATATTTTCTGCTAGTGCAATCTCACAAGCAGTGAAAAACAATGAATCCCTCACTGATCCGAAAGCAAACTAAACCTGTGTTAGGTATAGATAATGCTACAAAAACATCTATAAGGAATGTGATATATGAAATGTATCGTACTATTAAGTACTATCGTGAGCAATTGAAAGTAAACGCACTATTATAGCTGCGTAAATTTTACCAAATTGTCAAGCTAATGTCATTTATGTTATGATTAAATGCTGACACTGACACTTCAAAAGTACTGTATACATTAGATAAATTTTGAAATTTCGACATGCCAACATAATAAAGTGTGCACTTTCATTTGCTCACGATAGTACATTATATACCATTTTTAATTTACTAAATTTTCTAAATATTTTGTATATTTTAGAACAACACATTACACGGCACAGTGTGCTACAAATTTTGTGGGATAGGGACATATTTCTCAGTGTCTCTTTTCTAGGGACTATTTTAAAAGAAATAGGTTTTCGTTGGAGCAAAGATAATCCTCGACAAGGATTGATGGAATTGCCTCACATAGCAAATGCTAGAGTTACTTTTCTGCAATCATATATTAAAAATTTACACACCAATTATAGGCATTTTGTCTTTTTAGATGAAACGTGGATTTTCGAAAATTTAGTTTCACTGTAAGTGTATATATTTTATTTCATTTGCACGTATATTTAATTAATACATTATAGGAACAAGCCTCAAAAACCATATGTAGTTGATAACCTTGCAGAATACTATGGTCACAAAGTTCTGCGTCTTATCATTGCATATTTAACCCTATAGAAAATATTTGGGGAATCACGAAGACGTATTATAATAAACACATTGGTCGAGATAGGTTTGGTGCTGACAAATGTTAAGATGTGGGTAGAAGCCTTAAGCACCATCACAAAGACAACGTGGGAAAATGCAATTCATCACACAGACAAAGAAATTTTAAAGTGGTGGGATAGGGAGGTAGGATTTGATAAAGAAGATATCAGCCCAATAATCACACACCTCGGAGAAAGTGACTCAAGTGACAATGATATGAGTAAATAAACAATTATAAATGAAATAGGAAAGTCTTTACAATAGAATAAAAATAAATATTACGTTAGAAAAACATGTTCGGTATTATAGAAAATTTAAATTTTGTTTAAAAGATAGATACGTGGATATGTTTATTCCATAATGTCATAGCATATATATGTACTATCGAATACAAAAAAAAGTGGTACAGTCGTATTTTAATCGGGTTAAATTAGGCTGCGTGAATGTAGATATACCACGTGTCCCAAAAGTCGCGCAACGTCAAAATGAAATATACATGCGCCATTCTCCCCCTAATGCAAGGTTGACGGCTGGTCTGTCGGCAGTACAGCGGTTGTCTGTGTGTGAAGCAATATCTTGTCGGAGTTTGTAAGTGTGTGAACGCGTTATTATGGCAACAAGCCCACATTATCGATATACCGTAGCGCAACCGGTATTCTTGGTGTCTTCGTACTATCGTTACCATGCTGATTATTAACACATTTTTTCTGATTTCGCGGTAAAATTTCCTGACTGTCAAGTTCCGAGGCGTGAGACTGTTTATCGCTTGATAAAAAGATCGAAAAAAACGGTTCTGTGGATGATTCCAAGCGTACAGGCCGGCCACGTAGCCTGAGTACAGATGATAACTTACAAACTGTAGCTCAGAGTTTTATTGAACCGCCTGCGCGATCTGTCCGAAAAACCGCAAATGAACAGGATATTTCTCGTTCTACCCTACAGCGAATAATGAAGAAACTAGGTTTGAAGGTTTACAGACCACGCCTGTTACAAGCATTGACAGAAGATGATCCGGATCGTCGGCTACAGTTCGCAGAATGGTATGTCATTCAATGTGAAGCCTTTCAAAACTTTTTCAAAACAATTTTGTGGTCGAACGAAGCTCAATTTAAATTAAATGGGCGCATCAATGGACACAATTGTGTGTACTGGTCCACTGAAAATCCGCATATCACCATTCAAGAAGAATTAAACGTGCCTGGAGTAACGGTATGGCTTGGTGTTTGCGCCTTCGGAATCGTCGGCCCCTATTTCTTCGACAATACTGTAACAGGTGTTGCATATCTCGATTTGTTGATGGAACTACGTGAAGAACTTGCCAATAACCTAGTGTTTGCTGGTCAATGTTTAACTCTTCAACAAGATGGTGCTCCAGCACATTACGCTTTAATTGTTCGCAAATTTTTCGATGAATTTTTCCCCGGATGGATTGGAAGTAGGGGTCAAGTCCAATGGCCTCCTAGATCTCCGGACGTAACCCCACTAGATTTCGCTGTGTGGGGTATTTTAAAGGATAAGGTATTGCATCATCAGTTGCCGGATATTGAGACCATGAAAAATGTTATAACCGAAGAAGTCGCCAAACTCAATGATGACAAACAATTACTTCGGCGCATTTGTAACGCGGTTAAAAAGCGATGTCTGAGATGCATTGAAGAAGGTAGTGGACACTTCGAACATAAGCTGTGATCCCAAAGAGTCAGTTTTTGTTCAAACATATTTGAATTATTTTTATTATAGAAGAATAAATTTTGTATTTGTACTACACAATTTCATTTCTTTTTTTTCATTTGGTTGCGCGACTTTTGGGCCACACTGTATATTAAATGTAGGCGTCAAATTTAAATATTCAAACAACCTATAAATGTCAAATAACATATACGTTGATATACAAAAAGGTGTAAGTGCCAAAATGACTTAAGATCTTAAGTACCTCAGCAACGTCGCAATACTAAAATGTTTAAAAATTGTGTTTACAACTGTACCACTTTTTTTTTGCATTCAATAGTACCTACATATAACTTATATTGAGGATATTTTACAATATATATCATAATATTATATTTATTTATTTTGTAAATCCTTTTACACCAATAAAATTAATTTTGTATATTTTACTTCTTATTATGTTATCTAATACCGTATTCGTACCGAGGACGTTGCTAAGCATAACTTAATGTTCATCTATTCACTGACAAGGACAAATCATATGTAATTGTCAAATTATTGAGAACGTCGCTAAACATAACCTAATGTTCATTTATTCACTGACAAGAACAAACCATAGATTGTCAAATTACCTTGGCAAACGTGCAATATATTACGTCATTAACGATCTATTACGTGCACTGATATTTATCTTGCCTCCCCTATAGCTCGATTAACATCTGATGGCATTTGCGTCGATAACAATTTTAAGACAAAAAAGGAGAACGCAGCATGAAACGAGAGAGACAGACATATTTTAGCCACGCCTCGCGCATCCTGGGTGCTTTTAGATATTAACTGAGCTATACACGCTTCGGTCTGTGCACTAGTTTGAGGGTCCCGTGACTGGTTTGTGTGCGGTCAAAATTTAGTTGGAACATTTTTGGTATCGTTCAATGTGCGATCAGAAATGAAGTTGGAACGCTTTTTCTGCAGTGCGCATGAGCCGGAACGTCACTGTAGGGTTTTCTTAGCGAGTTGGAACAAACCTTAAGGGCCCTCCACACATCGTTCTTTTTACGCGGTTTTGAATGAACAGTTTTGAACGCTCAATTTTGCTTGTGGAACGGAAAGCTGTCAAGATTACATCAGTTGTTCGTTTATTCGCGTTCAGTTAAACACGTTGCAAATAATGAAACGTAAAATTTTTACTATGGCAGTGACAGCGTTAATGTTGATGAAGCAAAAAAAACCAAAGCGTTCTAAATGGATGAAGAACTGGCTTATGAAAAGGCGGAATTATTCTCACATAAATGTCTTAAATGAGTTAAGACTCGAATCTGGAGATTGGTTCAATTTTCTACGCATGGATGAAGATACGTACTTTGAACTTCTACGTTCAGTAACTCCATTAATAAAAAAACAAAATACCCATTTAAGATGAAGTATTTCTGCGCATGAGCGACTAACAGCCACAATAAGATTTTTAGCTACGGGAAGGAGCTACGCTGATCTAAAATTTTCGAGTATTATATCGGCTCAAGCTTTAAGTGAAATTATACCCAAAACTTGTGAAGCTATTTTTGCGGTGTTAAAAAGGATTATTTGAAGGTAACACAATAAAATGTTATTACAATTTATTTATTTAAAACAAGCTTACTAAATAAGTACATAAGTATTACAAACATAAGAATTAAATATTAAATATTCTCCCAATTCTGAATAAAATCTTGTCGCAGCAGTTCCGTTAGATTTATCCATAACATCTTGAATATATACTGGAGAAAGCACTTCAAATGATTGTTGAAATGGTGGTGTTTGTGCATCTGTGATATTTCGACTATCGTGCAATGAATGTTCATTGCGCAAAATAAGTTTTGTATTTCTCGTTATATTGTCAAATTTCGCTTCCAGTAAAATATCCATTATCATTTTTTCTGCTAGAAAAGCTGTTTCTTCAGGCAAATCCCTCATTTTAAAAGCAATATTTTTACCTATGATATCAAATTTATCTTCTTCTTTATCTAAATTTTTACTAATTTTATAAAGTATATCATCCGCTTTAATTTTCTGAGGACGCTTCATTCTTTTACTAGAAGAAGAATTAGATAAGGTACTTGAAGCACTAGAGACTGGTCGTTCTATTTCAGAGTCAATAATAGTACTCTTTGTTTGACTCGATGTTGGTATATTGACTAGCATTTCATCATTAATCTGAGATTCTTCCTGAAATAAAAAAAAACATTTTCATAGTCTGCCGAAAAATCGCCAAGTAAATTTCATTAGAAATAATTACAACGTTTGTTAATTGCAGTTTCCCCAAACAAAGGCTGAATGGAAGAGTATTGCAAGCGCTTTTCAAGAGAGTTGGAATTTTCCCAATTGCGTAGGAGCGGTAGATGGAAAACACATTAACATCGTAGCCCCAGCACATAGTGGATCTTACTATTATAATTATAAAGGTTCACATAGCTTAGCTTAATGACTATTTGTAACGCTAATTACTAATTCATCATGATCGATTTTGGCACAAACGGTCGAATATCTGATGGAGGTGTCATAGATAACACGTTATTTTATCGCAAGCTTACTGAAAACAGACTAAATTTACCTGAACCTTCTGCACCAGCAGGCAGCGAAGAGTCCC
Organism: Melolontha melolontha; assembly: GCA_935421215.2. NCBI lineage: Eukaryota > Metazoa > Arthropoda > Insecta > Coleoptera > Scarabaeidae > Melolontha > Melolontha melolontha. Next base: position 112,219,569 of record OW285236.1, on the reverse strand, counting down.
TTCCATATGTGTTTGTTGGGGATGAAGCGTTTTCTTTGAGAACCGATTTTATGAAATCCTTCAGTCAAAGAGAACTAAACAGAGAACGGAGAATATTTAATTATAGATTATCGAGGGCACGCCGCATTATTGAAAATGTTTTCGGTATAATGGTAGCTAAATTCAGAATATTTCACACTGCAATTAATTTAAAAATCGACAACATCGAAAAAGTAGTATTAGCATGCTGCATTTTGCATAATTTTTTAAGAAAAAAACATAGTGACACCTATACTACATCAGCATGTGTCGATTACGAAGATTACGAAAATGGAAATGTAGTTAATGGTTTAAGAGCCAATAAACACACTTTCGGTTTACAACGCGGACATAATAGACGTTCGACAGAGGAAGCCAAATTAGTTCGAGATAATTACATGCGATATTTTGTTAACGAAGGATCAGTATCATGGCAAGAGAAGTTTACATAACTTATATTATTACTACCAGTACATGGTATTAAATATTACATCTTATATGTTGTTTTATTTTTCCTATCTGCTACGAGAATTCATCATTTGAATCATCTTCAATATTTGTTTTACTTTCACGCGCAATTTCTTGATCAACAAGGAAGAGTAAAAGGTCGAAATACCACAAGCGTGGTACATATACCTCAGAAGCTGCAGAGCCAGATCTTTTTGAGTCTTTTACTTTTTTCATTTCTTTTCGGAAAGAACCCCGTAAAGAATCAATTTTTTTCTTAACTGAATCTTTTGTAGCAGTAGCATCAACTTCTCGAAATTTAATTATAAGTTGTTCATATGCTTCATTTTTTTTAATGCGATCGCTATATTTAGCTGATTTAATTTTCCACGAACACGGAAAGCTTTTATATATTTCAATAAATTCAGATATAAACTTTTTACTACCTGTCATTATTTCAGCCATTTTTAACACGATACTTATGTACGACACTGAATAAAATCGATCACAAGTAGAACTGGTCGGTATCCACGCTACAGACTTGAAGGAACCTGTCGGCACGCGCAGTTAAAATTTCAGTCAGTGACAGAAGTTTAGAACGTGCGCTAAACTGTCGGTTGTAATCATCCACACTCTCGGTTCTAACCGAACTGTCTCAACTGTTCATTCAAAACCGCGTAAAAAGAACGATGTGTGGAGGGCCCTTTATATTACTCATTTTCATTAGGGTTTAACGCAAGTATATATCGAGCAAGAGTAATGTTAGATCTCGGTTTCCGGGTTGGAACCGTGTCGAGGTAGGCGTAATTGCCGAAACCGAGATCTACATCTAGAGAACGACCGCGGAAACCTACACCTACATTTAAGAGTAATGTTAGTTTATTTATTTAGTTATAAATATCATATATAACCCACTTGCCTTATTTACGTAACACAATTTGGATAAGATTGCTGAAATAACGGTTTATCGCAAACTTTACACACTAATTTTGCATCATATTATAAATCCGGAAATTTACAGATATACTTTTTTACATTACCGTTGCGTACTGAATTCAGTCCTGCTGCATACAACTCGTAATAAAATATTCTCTGCGGAGTTCGGAGAAATACATATCCGAGTTACGTGCAGCTGTAAAATATTTGCAGACGAATTTTGGCGAATTAGATTTATTCCAAAATATGGTTACGGCACGGTAGATCATAATTAAATAGAGTGAGGGGGCGGATAGGAGTTAAACAAAACTATGCCTGATGCTGCTGAAATAAAACTAAATCCTTTGGTCGCATTCGTTCAATGTGTGCACTGCATACAGTAATTCTAATCTGGAATATGCTAAAAGTACAAAATGTATTGTACTCCTAGATAAAAGATTATCCAGAGTTGGCGTTTGACGAGAATTCAAAAAATAAAGTATTTTATAGAGCTTGTGGGAAAAGCGTATGTAGATATAACTATATTTGAGTTATTATGTTTTCATGTTCTTTTGTTAAATATTTTTTAAAAAAATATCTATTTAAATAAGTTACATTTAATTATAGCTAAATATTTTGTTGTTTGTAATAATATGTATTATACAATTGCGTGCATGGAAATCGGTCCACTGTAAACTTTCGATTTTGAATTATATTTTGTTTCCAATCTATTTATCAGATCAAACATATATGCTGTTTGAAAGACAATTTAATATGCTTTGATATGAGTTATAAGTTAGCTTATCGTCTACATGTGTAATAACCAGTAAACAAACGAAACGTATTTACCTTGTGATTACAACGCGAATAACAAACTCGAGACACCTTGAAATTTTTACCTTGGCAATCAAAATTTGCACATTATTAGTTTTACATAATTTGATTAGTTTTCAAGTGTATTAGTTTAATGCATATTACACCGCAAAAAGCCGCCCAAGTAATTGCTTTAATCGAAAATGGACTTAGTCAGCGAGCTGTTGCTCGACGACTGCACATGATACGCGCAGCTGTTCGAAGACTGTGCCAACGTTATGAGGAGACTGGATCCTTTCATAGGCGACCTGGAACCGGCAGAAAGCGATATACAACGGATCGTGATGCGAGCTTTATTGTGTCAACAATATGCGGTTCAAGTACAGCAGCAGCTCCGTGAAATACGAGAAGTGGCAATTAGTCAGTGGATAGTGAGATGAAGACTAAAGGAACGTAACTTGACTTGTAAAACACTTGCACTTCATCTAAAAGTTACGGCAGCTCATCATCAAGGATGCCTGCGTTTCGCATGGGAGCGTCATAATTGTACATTGGAACAGTGGGAGACTGTTTTATTCTCATATGAGATAAGGATATGCCTCTATGGCAGCGACTGAGGTAGAAAAGTGTAACGGAGACCAGGAGAGCGATTTTTATAATGCTGCATTGTAGAGCGGAATGCTTATGGAGGTGGTTCTTGCATGATCTGCGGTGAAATTTCTATGGAAGCACAAACCGACCCAGTTATCATCCGTAGGAACGACCGTGGTCACGAGAAAAGAGGTTTAATAGGTGCTAGATACATCGGGGAGATATTAGCAGTTCATGTGGTACTTTACGTCGATTATATTGGAGAAGAATTTATTTTTATTCAAGACAATGTTAGGGCACACACCGCAAGAATTGTGCAAGATTACATTACAGAAGTCGGTTTTCGGGTTATGGATTGGCCAGCGTGCAGTTTCGACCTTAATCCGATCGAACATGTATAGAATGAGCTAAAATGAAGAATTTGTGCTAGACCTCGTGCCCCTCCCTCAAATCCAAAGCTTATTGTTGCAGTAGAAGAAAAGTGGGTTAACATGCCACAAGAAATAATATCGAACTTGATTAGATCTATGCCTAATCGTATGAGAGATGTTATTAGTGTAAGAGAGGGTCATCACAATTATTAAAAATTAAGTGTTAACTTAAGTAATTATCAATAAACCTACTTCCTTAAGTAATAAAAAAAGATAATTTGTTTCGTGTATTAAATTCACAATTTTAAGTTTAAGAAGCCGAAATAAATTTTAATAAATTTAAACTCATATCAAAGCATATTAAATTGTCTTTCAAATAGCATATATTTTTTTCTTGATCTGATAAATAGATTTGAAACAAAATATAGTTAAAGTCAATGTTTATAGTGGGCCGATTTCTATGCCTGCAATTGTATAAGGTGATTTTATATTTTTACATTACAGGTGACATGTGATACACTAAGACAAAGAGAAAAAACTTAACTATGATAATGAATCTCAAAGTCGTGTTTTGAAATCGTTTAAAGATATAGTGTACAAAATCGCCGAACAAGAATTCCCCAAGGATTTGTGTGCGAGGCATTGCTAAGCGCCTGTATGTATGTAATGTAAAGAAAATATTTTTAAAAGCGCCATTGCGGGTTCCATTGTACAAAGCATCATTTCCCGGATTACAATTACCACCACCACCAATAATCACTAGGTGGGGAACATGGTTAAATGCCGAGAATTTAAAATTCTTCTCAAAAGTTTTTAATATTTTGAAAGGGAAAATTGTAGATGGCGAATTTGAGCCTTACGTTGTAAACAATTTCAAAAATGTTCCAGTTACTTCTGCCGATGTTTAATGATCTTTTTCCACATTCGAACACTCGCTATACGACAGAAGACATACATTTAAAATAGAAAATTTAGAAACTTGGCATTTCATTGTTAAATATAATAGTATCTAATTGTAATAACTGGATGATAGATCATAAATTATTAGTAATAAGTAAATAGATGTATTTATTGTTAAATGTAATTAATTATTAATAGTTATTAAATATTAGTAACTATATATTCTTGAATAGCACTTATAATGTCTACGGAGATTTTAAGTTTTTGTAAATAAATTGTTAATAGTGTTACACAAATATTATGTAATGTAACACACCTTAAATGCAAAATAAAATGTTGTTTCATAGAATCGAATTTGGTTTTTGTTAGAATGTTATAAAAAAATTAGCACGTTGAAGCATATTAATATTTTATGAAACAGATATGCAAAATACATATCCGTAACTGTAAACATGGACAAACACCTCGTATTTTTAGCATTTACTTCTGTTCAATACATATGTTTCAGCCATCTAGGCCTCATCGGTTGAACTAGTGAAGCAATGTATATACAAATTAATACAGATCTGTTAAACAACGGATCTGTATCTGTATCTACATTTACGCTAAAATCGTCTCCAAGCCATAACCAGTTTCGTTCAATCAGGCGACACCAATTTAATCAGTGACATCTGACGGAAGAAAGCGACTAGGCCAGAAAAGGCGACCTTCCGCTCGAATAGCAAGGCTATTACAAAAAAGCGGAAAAATACGTATATTGGTGCTGTCCATTAACACGCGCCAGATGGCGGTAAATATACAAAAAAGGGATATTTATTAATACGTTTTGCACGTATTACGCGATTGTTATATTATGAAACAGATATGCAAAATACATATCCGTAACTGTAAACATGGACAAACACCTCCATGTTTACAGCATCGGTCAGCATTGGCGTCACTGCGTGGGTTTTACCGAAATAAAACTGCGCGTTATTTTGGAAAAAATATCGTGGAGTAGTTGAAAATGCAGATTTAATATACTAAACAACTTACCCAATATGCTTCGATGCTTAGAAAAAATCCGGATGTGTGTGAGTTAACGCCTGCAGCATAGCGTGCGTTTCTACAGTAGTCTCCTTGAGATTTGTCCTTTGCGGTGTATACCGTGTGTAAATGAGGTAAGAAAACGACACTGCTGCGCAAGGCGCGTTCTCGCCGGTTTACTTCTCTGATATATTTATTGAATTTATAGTGTAGCATGTGATTGGATACGCATAGATCAGCATAAGGATCGGTCACATGTAGGTGTGGTATACACATACTTATGATTGTATAAGAAATAATAAAATAATAAAAATATTCAGAGAAAACAAACGTTTAATTCCACCAAAACGAAAGAAAAATCTGTGTATTTATAAATAGCACGAACCTGTGTTTGCATATATAATTAAATTCCGGTGATGTGTAAACGCTACATCAAGGAAAATATAAACAAATGAAAAAAATTAAACTATGCTAACGTAACTAACTAAATAAAATGCTGCACTTGAAGAGAAAATAAAAAATATTCTGAGAAAACGGTCGCATAATTCCATCAAAGAAAAGATAAAATTCTGTATATCTATTAGTCAATTACATAAACCTGTAATATGGATTTCAGGTGAAAAAGTACTGATCCACAACCGCTACATCGAAAAACATAAAAAGTTTGCTAACGTAACATAATAAAAACGCAATTTTATGGTATGATAAAGAATAAACATATGGGTTAAATATATTTTTTTCTGGTTGTGTATACTTTGCCATCACAATCGATCGTATAATTATTCTGCACATCTATCGTCAACGTATCTGATCAGACTGGGCATCACAGACACGCCTGGTGCTATAACCTTCGCTTCTCTCTTAACTAGTGTACTGATGGGGTATCGTTTATCTCCTCGCCGTTCTCTCACCCCAGTTCTATACGGTATATCTGCTTATACGCAGAAAAGATAGTTCCACAACTAGCGATGTAATATTCTCATAGTTAAAGTGGTCTTAGTAGTTAGTTTAGTAACACTGTTGTTAAAAAGTTGTCTTAATCTAGCAAAATCAACATTTTTACGTAATACAGTATTAAATTTATTTCTGACGCAAACAATTTTTACATCATTTAAGGTATGTAGCATTGTTTCTACGAGGGCAACAATATCAACTGGATCCAGTAAGAAAAATGAAGCGTTCTGTAATTTTTTTATTGCGTCTACTACTGGAACGTAATTCTCGTAAGTAATTTTTAAAACTGCTGCAATTTGAAGATTTTGAAATGTCATTTGACAAATTACTAACTTTATCTTTACAAAATGTTTAAAATCATTAAATACTGTCTCTGACTATGTACCCTATCGTGTAAGAATTGGCTGCAGCGGTTCCGGGAGGTCAGGATATTGTAAATGAAAGAGCCAAATACGTGTCGGAGATTTAAGAAAAACCACTTTCGTCGGTCATATTAGTTGATCGACATCGGGATAACATTTTCGTATAGTGTCTACTACATGATATAAAGCATGAAGCAGACATGTAACGTGTAGTAAGTTTGGCTGAATTTCTTGAATAGTTGTCCCATGCGATGCATCGGTAACCCACATTAATACTTGCTTTGGTAAAATTTCAAAGTTGTGTAGTGTTCTAACTAATACATTATGAAGTGTTTCAGCAGTACATTCTTGCAGTCTTTCATAGACTAACAAATAAGGGTGTGGCGGTCCTTGCGAAGTCATTGTCCGTACAAGGATTGATACAATGGATTTTTTTTATATCTGTAATTTCATCTGTAGTGAGCCACAGTCTTTTATTTTTTACTCCATTTTTTACATAATTATTCATTTTTTCGCTCGCCGTCAGTAAATACCTACGTAGGACCTCGGACTGGGTAGTTTCCACGTAGAATTGTATTTGTTCCAAAACTAACGAAACATTCTTTGTCCGATTTTTTCAACCGGTATATTACATGCACTTAACATCATACTTAAATCACAAAGAAATTAATTGTACTTAATTTTTTTAGATTTGTGTGTTGCACTATTCACATGTTTCCTACACAGACGTGGATTCCAACATAATGAAAACCTTTTTCATAAACTAACACCTTACTACTTTACCATTATATCTTAAATATTATATCTTAAATATCAAACTGCAATTAATTTTCTGAAATACTTTAAAAGTATAAAATATAAAATAGTTTGTGTTGAATTGCCAATTGACCAAATATTATAATTGCAGCTTAATCATGACATTCATGACCTTCCATCAGAAATTACAAATATCAAGAAGAGTAAACAATATAGCCAACATTACTGTTATGCCTATCTAAATATTCATGCTAATTGAGGACACTTGATATTGCTTACCCGGTATAATAATTAGTAATAAACATAAAGGCAAAAATTAAAGTCTAGGAAAAAAATAACTAAAAAGGGCGAGTGTTAATATTATAAATATAGTATATAATATCTAGCTTTACAATAATATTTATAGTGAAAAAGATACAAAATTGTAACCTTTGAAAGTAGAGATAGTTATACAAGAAGGAGGCCGAAGAAACTTGTTGGCGTGTGTTATTTATTTATTATACGGAGAAATTTATTATAAATTTTACATTTTTTTATTGAATGCAAAGGTGAATTAATTCGTTCAAAATGTGAAACTTACAGAAGCTTGTAATATATTTGTAATTTAAATTGTATTTTTTTTATATTGGTCAAACATATGAAATGATTAATGAAACAGTTTCTGTTAAACTCTGTTTACAGCATAGATAATTGGATTAGCCTGGGCTCGTTTACGCAGAAATAATATTTTTGAAGATCATAAATATAGTATGAATATGAAGAGGCAATTATATATTGTGTAGATTTATTTGTATATATATATATATATATATATATATATATATATATATATACCGCGATATCATAAAGTTTCTGGGTCAACGGTGAGGTGAAAAACGTCTGTCTTAATTTATATCATCCTTTTGAGAAAAATCTGATAAAATTTTCAGGTTATGTGTCATACTGACATTAAGATTAATATATTGACAAATTTTAACGTCAGCATGACACTTAACCTGAAAATTTTATCAGATTTTTCTCAAAAGGATGATATAAATTAAGACAGACGTTTTTCACCCCATGGCCACCGTTGACCCAGAAACTTTATGATATCGCGGTATATGTATAATATTGTAAAATTTGTCTTTTCGGGTTCTTAAATAAAACTAACAATAACTTTAGACACACACACTATATTAATATTAAAACGTATAACAATATAAAACTAACTATTAACAACAATAAGTACATTTATGTATTTTATATTTATGTAACTATATTTATGTTTACTTCGCGAGACTGTAGGATTCAATGAATCCCCATCCCTTCTTCGACGCGGCTTTTATATCTGGTGAATACTTTTCTAGAGCGTCACGTAGGCCTCGAGAAAACATCCAGAGGGATGACGCGCCTCGCGTCATCGGATGAGTCATTACATTGCCCCCTTCTTAAAAATGAAGTTTCGTCCCGAAACATGTCATGCTTTGGTCTCCTCAAACGATGACGAAATCGACAGGTAGGGCCTTTGTTACATTGTGACGTCATATCGAAATAACAGTCCACGGTCTTATCTTGCCTGGATGGACAGGAATATTCAAGCCGATAACTGCATACCAGAATTTCCATACCAGTATGTCGGAAGATTACTTCTAACATGCTCCTTACAATTCTCCAGTCCAGGCGGTCCAATCCACAACCCAATTTTGGAACTGCTAATTTCAAAATGTCTTGTTCTAACATTTGTTCTCGTAAGTGGACCAGGGCCTCCCATAAGGCACGATAGGTTGGCTTCAGGTTTGACAGTTCTTTCGTGACCAAATAAAACATGGGCTGTTCTTCATTTAGTATTTGGAGACTCTTCCCAATTGCTGGTCCCTGCTGCCTTAATTTTTCGATTCTGCCAAATCTCTCTTTAAATTCCCTGGCAATCCCTTTGGCCATTCGCAGATCTCGGGCTACGCAATGAGCAAGCGCGTAGTCTGGCGGCACCGTAAACAAATCTTGCTATTTCTCGATGGTTACCCCAAATCGAGCTTTTCTCGAACCAGAATATTCTTGCATAAAGTCTTCGAAGGTTAGTTCATGGTATTGGCCATCCAATCGGCGCAAGTCAGCGGTTTCGTCATTATTGTCTCCAGAGTATGGGGCTAATCGATTAAAATGTACGACTCTTGGCTTAGTGTGAGGTGTTCGCCTGATGCGATATATTACATCGTTGATCCGCTTCAACACCTCGTATGGCCCCTCCCAATTCTTTTGAAGTTTTGGAGATAGGCCCCGTCGACGTTGTGGATTATACAACCAAACCCGATCGCCTTCATGGTAACCACTCTTCTCGGCGTTGATGTCATAGCTCTCTTTCATTCTGTCACTAGCATCTTGGATATTATGTCTGACTTGTTCATGGATATTATCTAGTGGTCGTCTGAGCGTGCTGACATAATCTTCTCCGGCAAGATCATCACCAGGCTTGCTCCCAAACTTTAAATCACAGGGCAATCGGAGTTCCCTCCCGAATAGCACGTTGGCTGGTGATTGGCCTGTTGTCTCTTGAACGGAGGCCCGATACGCCATTAGAAATAATGGTAAATGATCGTCCCAATCTCTCTGGTGTTCGGAGACCACTTTGGATAAGTGTCTGATCATGGTCTTGTTCATTCGCTCTACCATCCCATCTGATTGTGGATGCAAGGGAGTTGTTCTCGTCTTCCGTATGCCCAAAAGTCCACACATCTTTTCGAATAGACTGGACTCAAAATTTCGCCCTTGATCGGAATGAAGTTCCAAGGGTACACCAAAACGGCTGACGAACTCCTTCACAATCACGTCTGCTACAGTTCCAGCTTCTTGATTTGGTAGAGCATATGCTTCAACCCATTTGGTAAAGTAATCCATGACCACTATTATGTATTTATTTCCTTTGCTGCTTTCTGGAAAAGGGCCGGCGGCATCTATGGCGATCCTTTCAAATGGGCTTCCTACATTGTATTGGCGCATGGGTGCACGTCGACGCCTCTGGGGACCATTGCTTCCGGCGCAATTAGCACACTTTCGGCACCATTCTTTCACATCTCGTGAACAATTCACCCAGTAAAATCTCTGGCGCACCTTCTCCAGTGTTTTATGGACTCCAAAATGTCCCCCAGAAGCTCCATTATGGAGTTCTCGCAATACCTCTGGTATTCTTTTCTTGGGAACCACCATTTGCATCTTCCGCTCGCTTCCGTCGTGATTTTCGACCTCACGACTCAAGAGATTCTGCATTTTGATGTTTGAGGCCTGCTCTGTGTTCAATGACAAAGTCATACTCCTGTAGCCTCTCAATCCATCTAGCTACTTGACCCTCTGGATTCTTAAATTGCAAGAGCCACTTTAAGGCGGCACGATCAGTGCGGATCAGAAACTTCTGCCCATACAGGTATTTGTAAAAGTGCTCAATGGTCTTAACTACTGCCAATAGTTCTCTCCTGGTTACGCAGTAGTTCCTCTCCGGTTTGGACAGGGTCTTGCTGAAGTATCCAACGACCTTTTCTTGTCCATCTTGGATTTGAGAGAGCACGCCACCAATCCCGACGTTACTGGCATCCGTATCCAAAACAAACCTCCCAGATGGCAGTGGATAGTTTAAAACAGGTGCACTGATCAACGTACCTTTTAACAACTCAAAGGCCGCTTGGCATTCGTTGTTCCAAATGAATGCTCGATTTTCTGTTAGGCGAGTAAGAGGTTTTGCAATGTTGGAGAATCCAGGAACGTAGCCTCGATAATATGTGCATAACCCCAAAAAGCTTCTTAGCTGATGTTTGTCTTTGGGTACCGGCCATTTTTCCACAGCTTTTACTTTTTCGGGATCCACAGCAACTCCTTTTCTGGAAACCACATGTCCAAGGTAATTTACCTCCTTCCGGAAGAGGTACACTTCTTTGGACTTAATCTCAGGCTGGCATCTCTCAACCTCTGGAATACTACTTCCAAATTTTTCATGTGATCTTCAAAGGTCTTCCCTACCACAATCACATCATCGAGATATACCAGGCAGGTGTTCCAGGACAGTCCCCTCAGTACAGTGTCCATGAGTCGCTCAAAAGTAGCTGGGGCATTACACAGTCCAAATGTCATGACTGTAAATTGCCAGAGACCTGTACCTAAACTGAAGGCAGTCTCCTCTTTGTCATTGGGATCCATTCCCACTTGCCAAAAACCGCTCTTTAAGTCGAGAGTGGAGAACCATCTTGCTCCTGCCAAGGTGTCTAGCGTATCGTCTATTCTTGGGAGAGGATAGCTGTCCTTTTTGGTCACACTATTTAAACGACGATAGTCCACACAGAATCTGGTAGATTCATCCTTCTTCCTGACAAGGACCACTAGTGGAGCCCATGGACTATTCGATGGTTCAATTACTCCTTGGCCTTCCATATCTTGTATGATTTGCTTGGCTTCCTCACGTTTTGCCAGTGGTAACCTTCTTGGTCCTTGTCGAATTGGACTTGCATCGCCGGTATTTATTTTGTGCATTACAATATTGGTTCTTCCTTTCGTACCAGTTTCAGTTTCAAAGACGTCTTCATAATGTTTGATTAGGTCCTTAACTTGACTTTGTTCCTTCTTGCTCAATCCTTGACAGGCGGAGTCGATTATCTTGGACAATTTCTCAGAAACCTGCACGAATCCATTCTTCTTCGCCTCTATATGATGAACGACGGCCGACACTGGTGAACACCACCCCAAAATAGTACCCTTCTTCAATGAAACAGGGTAATGGTTCACATTCATTACCCTTAGCGGTACAGTCTCCTGAGTCTTAACCAGCATTTTGGCAACTACTATTCCTCGGCCCACCTCGTCATCATCAGCCTTTGGTTCCAACATTGTAACATTTCCGTCCAAATAATCACCTTCCATACACGCCGTCAAAAATGTCTCACTTCTTGCATCCAGAACAACATTCTCTGCAGTAATTACTTGTACATTTCCACAATCTTTCCCATGAAGAAACAATTCCTCATTATTTATTTGTAAAGTGCCTTCTTTCATATTTAACTGGAAGCCGTAGGTGTTCATGATGTCTAATCCCAAGATAATTTGTTCTTCTATGTCAGCTACGAGAACACCATGTCGGATTGATGTTGGTCCTATGATAAAGTTGACATCTACTTCACCTGCCACAGAAGCTGCTTCTCCTGTTGCTGTCCTAAGTCTCCATTTGCTAGAAAATAACTTTTTATTTCTGGGAATTAAATCGGGTCGCACGATGGTTTTCGTCGATCCAGTATCTAGCAGGCAAGCAAGCATAGGTTCTTTTTCCATAACAGCGTCCACATACAGACCGTTGGTTTGATGTTGCAAGGATGCGACTTGGCCAGTCGTCCTTGGGGCTTCCTGATGCTGGATCGATGATTGCCCCCCCTCATCGACCCGCTTTAGTTTTCCTGCTGCTCAGACGATGCTTTCTTGGCCACCTTACCACATTTACTCCGAACGTGACCAATCTCTCCACAATTCCAGCATCGCAGTACTCTTTTATTTGATTTGATCTGGTTTAGGACTGTACTAACCACCTGCTCCATGAACTCCTCATTTTCCTGCTTGTCAACAGTGCAGACACGAGCATGGTTCCGAGAGGCTTGTTTTGCAGTCTCAAACTCAAGCGCGTGCGCCAAAGCATCGATCAAGGTTTTCGGTCTTGCCAACCTTAATGCTTGCTACGTATCAATATCCCGGAGACCATCTATGAACGTCTGGACAGCTAGGTGTTCCATGAAATTATCTGGCGCCATCGGATATGCAAGTCGAACTAGACGAGCAATATCTGCCTCAAATTCCTGAAGATTCTCGCCTTTCTTCTGTGATCGATTCTTCAGTTGGGTATGGTATACTTGCTCCAAATGCACATGGCCATATCTCATCTCCAAGCGTTTAATGAGTTGAGAATAATCTTTACGTTCCTCAGGAGGCAATGTCTGCAAAATATCACTAGCATCACCCCTCAATGCTATGACTAAAGCAGTCGCCTTCTCGGCAGAAGACCATGCGTTTGCTTCTGCGGCCGTTTCGAATTGCGTCAGGTAAGTTGGCCATGACGTCTTCCATCAAAGGTTGGTGGCTTGATTCTGGTCTTTGAAATAGCCACAAATTCTTCTTTTATTTCGATGGGCCGCGGTATGACTTCGACGTTGACCTGCTTGGGATCAGAATGACTCGTGGTAGCGGGTAATTTCATCTCAATCATTATTGCCTCTAAAAGTCTATAATGTTCTCCAATTTTCTCTTCTACAGCTATGAAAACCTCTTCTTTTAACGCTTCTTATTTTTCCGATAATCGCTGTTCTAGAACTTTCTCCACTTGTACCAGACTTTTTTCGAAGTTTCTAGAATTTTCTAGTAATTTCTTTTCCAGATTTTTCTCGAGGATTCTAGCTGTTTCTAGGTTTCTTTGTTCCATTTGTTGCATTTGTATTTGCGCATTCTCTATTAATCGTTGTTCCATATTTTTCGCGCTATCCAGATTCTTCTGTTCCATTTGTTGCATTTGAGTTTGTGAATCTATCAGACGCTGTTCCAAATTTTTCGAATTATCTATTAATAGTTGTTCCATATTTTTCGCACTATTCAGATTGTTCTGTTCCATTTGTTCCATTTTCATCAACAGACAAGACATAATTCTCTGGATCCTCGCCTTCTTGGATCAACACATTGCGAAGCCGTTGCTGGAGGATCGACTTTTTGCCAGTTGTATTCTCATCCCTTTCTTCTAATTCTCGTTTTAACTCGGACACTTTTAATTCCGTCAGTTTCATTCTGCTGGCCATCACGATATTTAAAATAACGTCTTTCCGCACTGTATATTTATTTAAACGAATACTTAATTAACACTTATTGTCTACTTAGTTTATTATTTATTAATTAGTCCACACCTGAATACCACTGTAAAATTTGTCTTTTCGGGTTCTTAAATAAAAGTAACAATAATTTTAGACACACACACTATATTAATATTAAAACGCATAACAATATAAAACTAACTATTAACAACAATAAGTACATTTATGTATTTTATATTTATGTACGCGAATCCCCATCCCTTCTTCGACGCGGCTTTTATATCTGGTGAATACTTTTCTAGAGCGTCACGTAGGCCTCGAGAAAACATCCAGAGGGATGACGCGCCTCGCGTCATCGGATGAGTCATTACAATATCTTCGTGACCTTGGTATGATAAGGTAAACTTAATAAGTCGGCGATTAAAGGTCTGGTTCATTACTTCAAAGTATATATATATTTAAAATAACTCTACATGTTTCGGCAATGATGCCTTTGTCAAGAGAATACAAAATATAAAATTTATTTAATATTTTGTATTCTCTTGACAAAGGCATCATTGCCGAAACATGGAGAGTTATTTTAAATATATATATACTTTGAAGTAATGAACCAGACCTTTAATCGCCGACTTATTAAGTTTACCTTATATATATATGTATACATATCAATTGATAAATTCTTGGAGTTTTTCGGCATTTATATGAAATATTTACAAATATCAAGTTAGTATGTATGTAATTGCAAAGTAAGGGGGGTGTAAACATTGCTGTCTACAAATTACAAAGCAAATCATACGAAATTTTAATTGAAAAAATGTCTATGTTGGGACTCGAACCCAAGTCTACAGCTTGCCGGGCTGTCGTCCTTACCATTATCTAATCACTTATATATATATATATATATATATATATATATATATATATATATATATACTCTTATAATATAGGGAGGTATTATTACATGACTTGTTCATTAGAATAAATATTTCTTGATTTTTTTTTGTCTTAACTGGGAAATTAAGTATGTACAGTGAACTACGAAACTTACTTAAAAATGAAATTGATTATTTTACAAATTGATAAATCATTTAATTTTTTTTAGTTTAGTGTAAATTTTAACAATTTTGATCTGTAATTCATTATACATAATATGTTTACTATTCAAAGTCAAAAACTTGTCTTCTTACTGCGGATAAAGTAATAAATAAATCAGGAAATATTGTAATAATGAAAAATTCGTGAAAAGTCACATACATCCTGGAATGTGTGGATGCACTTCGCTCTTATTTTAGTTTGTGAACACACAGTATCCCGAACAGACATGACTTCTCGCTTCTATACTTCGCGTATATATAGTTAGTATAATGAACTTACTGTAAATGAGAATTAATGTGTATTAAATATCACATTATACATAAATATTTATACCAATTTATACCAGTATGCAGAAATGCTACACGTCCCAACGTCACCTTCCTGGTTGTTAGGATAATGAAAAATTCGTGAATAATCACATCTATAAGAGCGAAGTACATCCACACATTTCAGAATAGATGTGACTTTTCACAAATTTTTCATTATGTTAACAACCAGGAAGGTGTCGTCACGACGTATAGCCTTTTTGTACACTGGTACATACTTAGTTTGTCAAAATGTGGAAATTAACGCAGCACATTGGGCGACATTTACGTGTAATGTGAGATTTAATACTCATTAGTTCTTTTCGTTGTATAACCCATCAAATATGCACGCTATTTATTGTGTTTAAAATACTATTAAACCTGAATGCAGTGCGTGTAGTTAAATAATATTTAGCGAAGTTTATTTTGAAAAATACTGCTAGGAAAATTTCAGATAGTTCACCTAGAGGTGCGAAATAAAATTATAAGAGTTAACTTTGATATAGATTTATTTAGTTCAACAAAATTCTATAATGTGGATAGAAGAAATTACATGTGTGCTGTTAATCGAATCCAAATAAGCCTATAGTACATCTTTACAATTTTATATCTGATTTTGCAGCGAGGTCTTTGTACTGGTCCACATATTTGTTTTCGGGATCATATTTCTTCTTCAAACGTTCCCAATCCCCTTTATTTTTCTCCACTATGAACTTAATAACCTTATCTATGCCCGCCTTTTGTTTTTCGCTACACTTGTTGCACTTACTTTGTAGAGCGTCGTCCAAAACATCTAAAGAAAATGAGAAACGAAAAATTATTTGAGATTAGTATTATATTTAACAATATATATATAGATAATTATTTCGTGACCTTTGTATGTTATGGTAGATTCAATTAGTTGGCGATTTAGGGTCTGGTTTTACTTCAAAATGTATATATTTAAAGCAATCTTACATGCCTTTTTCAAAGAATTTAAAATATTAAAATTTTATATTTTAAATTCTTTGGAAAAAGCATCATATGCCGAAACATGTAAGATTGTTTTAAATATATACATTTTCAAGTAAAACCAGACCTTAAATCGCCAACTAATTGAATCTACCATATATATATATATATATATATATATATATATATATATATATATATTTATATATTCATTAATATTTGGCTTAACAGTCTGTTTACATTAAAAGTCAAATGTTCATTCTCTCAATATTTCGTTATTATTGATAGCTTCGTCAGGAGATACTATAAAATTGCAGTACATAATTTACACTTCTACTAATACATTCAAAAAGAAACTTACAACTAGAGTTGGTGTTATCAATTAATTCGCGCATAATTGTAACTAGTAACTCACTACTAAACACTTGAAAATTACATTTTAAAACAAAACTGACTCTGTAATAATTTTTGAAACTTGAACCCTATTCAACTGCATGTCTGTATGATATGTAAGTGAAACAATTCTGTCTTCATTTCTCCGTTGGGTCCTTATCCGGTTGTAAAAAGTCGATATGGTAAGAAAAAAAAGGTTTATTTAGAAAAATGTATCTATATACATAATGTTTTTGTAAATAAGATAAATTCCCTATTTACAGTGTCATGTGAGGAATATTCAAAATATTAAAAACTACTATTTATTCTCTACTTAATAAGTTTGAGTAGATTACATTTAATCTATTGGTATCTCTTTTAAAATTTAACTTGCTTTTTTCTTTATTGATATGTATCATTTCAAGTATACGTCTGTTTTTGTAGTGATTTTCATTTTTCAAAATTTGAATATTGTTATAATTAAAATTGTGATTCTGATTATTAAAATGTAATGACTAGTCTTTTTTTAGTCGTTTTTAATATTTTTAATATCTTGCACATGGCACTGTAACTAGGGAATTTATCTTATTTACAAAAACATTATGTATATAGATACATTTTTGTACATAGACATTTTGTTTTTCTACCACCTCGACTTTTTACAACCGGACAAGGATCCAAGGGAAAAATGACGACAGAATTGTTTCACTTACATATCATTCAGTTACAATTATGTGCGAATTAATTACTAAGACTAACGCTTAACTCTAGTTGTAAGTTTCTTTTTGAATATATTATTAGAAGTGTTAATTATGTATTGCAGTTTTATAATGTCTCTTGACGAAGTTATTCATAATAACGAAATATTGAGAGAATGAACAGTTGAGTTTTAATGTAAACAGATCGATAACCCAAATATTAATGAATTTATATTAGTACGGTCAAGAAATTTTCTAAAATTATATATAACGGGTGTTCAGAAACATTCGAAGTCAAGTGGACTTTGAACAAAAAATCGTATATCTTTACTTAAGTATCTGATTTGTAATAATTATTAAATGTCAACTGTTGTCTGTCAAAAATTGTCAGAATCTAATATCGAAGATACTAATTTGATAACCTATAAAATTGTATTAAGTAAATGTATCAATCTATCTCAGACATAACTTCATATTTTCAAGGACTACTTTGACTTCGAATGTTTCTGAACACCCGTTATATGAAGAACTTCATGCGCACGAAAATTAATAACTATTAATTCTCACATTAGATGCAATGTCGCTATAATTTATTGTATTAATTTATATAATTGACAAAATCACATTTGAATAAGAACACATTTTATTTGTCCGGAGAACCTGGACGGTTGGCGTCGCAACGTGTTGGGTCTGCTGTCTGCATTCTTAGGCAAATGTAATTTTGTAAATTGTAGAAATTAATACAACAAATTATAGCGACAATTGCATTTAATGTGAGAATTTAATAGTTATTATTTCTCACGAGCATGAAGTTCTTCAAGTTCGTATATATATATATATATATATATATATATGAAAAATTTTGTGAAAAACTTATCTGCGCGGAATGTGCATATATCGATATTTCACTGTTTTTTACAGATCATCAGTGCACCTTACCGAAGACAGACATGATATTCACTTCTATACTACGTGTATATATACGAACTGTAATGAACTTAATGTGTATGAGAATTAATAATTATTAAATCTCATTTTACATGCGATTGTCGCTATAATTTGTTGCATTAATTCTACAATTCGGCAAATCACTTTTGCCCTAGATTGTAGACGCAACAAGCCGCGACATCAACTGTACAAGTTGTCAGTACAAATGAAAAATTTTGTGAAAAACTTATCTGCGCGGAATGTGCATATATCGATATTTCACTGTTTTTTACAGATCATCAGTGCACCTTACCGAAGACAGACATGATATTCACTTCTATACTATGTATATATACGAACTGTAATGAACTTCATGTGTATGAGAATTAATAATTATTAAATCTCATTTTACATGCGATTGTCGCTATAGTATAGAAGTGAATATCATGTCTGTCTTCGGTAAGGTGCACTGATGATCTGTAAAAAACAGTGAAATATCGATATATGCACATTCCGCGCAGATAAGTTTTTCACAAAATTTTTCATTTGTACTGACAACTTGTACAATTGATGTCGCGGCTTGTTGCGTCTACAATCTAGGGCAAAAGTGATTTGCCGAATTGTAGAATTAATGCAACAAATTATAGCGACAATCGCATGTAAAATGAGATTTAATAATTATTAATTCTCATACACATGAAGTTCATATATATATATATATATATATATATATATATATATATATATATATACACGCAGTATAGAAATGAAAGCCATATCTATTTCCGGATAACGTGTACTGATGATTTGTAACAGGAATGAAATACCGATATCTGCACGTTCCGAATTGATATGACTTTCACAAGGTTTTTATGTATATATATATATATATATATATATATATATATATATATAGTAATTATTAAAATAGTTACTTAAAGAATACCTCTAATATTTTATGTTTTTGGACCAATTATTACCTCTTAATTCCTGACCATCTGGAGTACATGGCCCTTCGTCCAACAGACATTTAATATAAGCTCCATAGAGACGTGGATTTGCTAGAATAGCATCAATATCAACATCGTCGTACTTCGTAGTATATTTTGCATCATCAGGTCTTGATAACACGAGTACTACAAGAACAGATAAAATAATAAAAAGTTTGTACATTTTGCTATCTTTAAATGTACGCAGTACCAAACTTCTAGTGCGTGATGTTGAAATCAATTTTTAATATATACCAAAAATTCTACCATTTGGAAAAAAAAAGTAGTATGGTAGGGAGATAAACAAGGTTAACATAAGAAACTATTAAAATGATTATCAAATTACTAGTTTCGTATATATAAAAAAAGAATAACGTGTATCATTAGCATTAGTCATGATATGAACTTTCGTTGCATTCTTGCAGGAGAGGTTAATATTTTGGCAATGAAGCCCGTTAATAGCAAGCAATAAAATTTTGTTTGAGTTTATAAACATAAATACATATTGAAAAATACTGGAAAACTGCAATATATATATAATTTTCCTTCGATTTCTTGTTTAAATAAAATTCAGAAAAGTTTCAATAATTACCATATAAGTAGCTATTGTATGAATAAAGTGTATAATAAAAAATATATATTGAAAAACGTGGTAGTAATCTCTTGATAAGAAAAAATGTATTAAATAGAATAGTTTTTGGGATATTTTCTTTTGAAAACAAATAATGCCTTCAATGATTTTTGCTGTAACCTACTGCCGGGGTAGATTCTTATGTAATCTATCTAGACATGGAAGAAAACACAGATAGTAGCGAAAACGAACTATATATTTCTGTATTGCTTCAACATCTACAGGGTGTCATACAAAAACGCCCCAAGTTGTAACTTTTTATGAGACAGGTACCAAACGAAATGGTTTGATGAGCACTATGTTTGAGGCTACATTTACTTTTTTCCAGCGCCATCTTCAATTCGTAGTGATTGTTAATTTTTTTTCAAATTGCACGGTATATATTTTTTTGCATCATTGGATAGATATTTTTTCTGAATCCATTGATGCACAATCCATCTATTTTAATTGTAAATTTAGAAGAGAAAAAAATAATTAAAACACTTTCTAAACATTTTATTAAAGTCACTTGTGTTATACTATAGTGTGCAATGAAAAAATAAGTGTAAAAAATAACGCATTGCCATATGTAGGTAACTAATTTTAATTCATAAAGAAAAACAATTATCAAAACTAAAAAATAAATTTAAAACTAAAAACTAAATACAAAATTGGCATCTCCTTATTACACCATGGGTGGCATTTAATACGAAATTATTAAGTATTTTCCGACAAGTTTCAAGTATTCGATTTCGTACATCGTTTACGTTTTATGGTAATGTTAACTCGATCTTGGAGATATTCCCAAAACCAAAAATTTGGAGGTGTAAGACCAGGTAAACGCGCAGGCCAACGAATACGTTCACATGTGCCAATCCAATGTTAGTTAAAATTTTTATTCAACCAACCAACATTTATTCGTGCATTATAGGGAGTAGCACCGTCTTGTTGAAAATATACTTCACGCAGTTCCGCAAGCGGTAATTAATCCAAAAAACTTTCAAAATCTTCGCTTAATAGTTGGTGATATCTTAGTTGATTTAAGGAACCGTCGATAAAAAATGGCCCAATCAAGCGGTCTCCAAGTAGGCCACACCAAACAATACAACTAAAACGACGTTTAAAATTATTGTCGACGACATATCTAGAGTTTTCTTGGCTCCATTGGCGATGAATGTTGCGATTAAAAATTTCATATTTAGTGAAAGTACATTCATCTGTTTAAATAATTTTGCGATACAACAACGGGTCTTGTTGCTGTTAAAAATTACAAAACCGTGTTATTCGAATTGGATAATTTTCATCTATTTCTTGCACTTTTTGGGCAATATATGGCTTAAATTTGTGTTTTTTAAGTACTGCAGATGCAGTACTTCGGGACTATGTTCGCATCTTCACGAACTGAGGTTTTGGCATTTTCATCAATAGCTAACAAAACGTTCAGTTGCACGTTATCAGAAAATTTACTGCGTACTACTTTCAGTTTCTTGAAACATCCCAATCTTCTTAAATTTTCTTCAAGTCCGGAAAACATTGCACGTAAATTCGCAGTGCCTGGTTAGAGTTTTTATTACATTCAAAATAAACTTGTAGCATGCCAGTAAGTTGATTTGAAATTCATGATTTATTTAAAAAATGTCCAAATATGCTTGCTTAGTAAAAAAAAAAACTCAGATGACAGTTACGCATGCATAATGCATTATTTTTCCATCGCACACTACAGTATAACACAAGCGACACAAGAGAATATATGGGCGGCAGTATTTTAATATTGTCTTCTTTTAAGTTTAACTAAAATTGATGTATTATACATCAATGGATTCAGGAAAAAAATCTCTATTCAATGATGCAAAAAGAATATACAGAGCAATTTGAAAAAAAAAGTTGACAGCATATACAAATGATGTAAAACGGTTTTTCATTTGTATATATACAAGTAGTATAGAAATGAAGGTCGTATCTATTCCCGGATAATGTGTACTGAAGATTAGTAAAAACTATGAAATATCGGTATCTGCACATTCCAGGGGGATATGTTTTTGCGATAACGAGATCCCTTCAAAAAAATCTATCGGTAACTCCTCAAAATAATAATTAAACGCAGCTTTCAAGTTATTTGAAAAAATATCAGGTCATATACCTGCGTTTTTAACTTAGGCCGACTTATAGAAACAATAGTAATCGTTGGGTACTACATTAGAACTATAGGTAGATGTCTCAACCAATGTAAACCACATTACTTGATAACATGTTAAACGTTTTAATCCTTATGTATTGAAATTGCCGTGCAGCAGTATGTTTTTTTCAGCAACATTTTGAGGTTTTTTCGCTCGAATCATAACCTTAAGATTGTTTAATAGTCTTTTTATAAACATCACATAATTACAGCGCCCCTCTTCCGATTCTTGAGTTTTTGGCCTTTTGGTGGCCAAGATCCTTAATTCTTTTTTTTTGAACTTACTTCTATTTTTGATATGTTTCTTCATAATATTGAAGTAATTATCCACCTTATAATATGTATATTATAGTATGTATCTAAATTTAGTTCCATTTGAGTAAGAAATACCAAATGATTTACCAGAAGCTGTTGAATCGAAGGTTGATGTTATCCACCATCAACTCTGATTTATTACACTTTGAGGATTGAAGTGTTCCTTTAGAAGAAGATCACAAAAGCAAAAATATTTGAAATATTAATTTCTGAATCTTCGAACTTTAATACTTACAAAAGTTATATACCGGGTTCTTTTTTTATCTTTACACATACATCATACATCATGCATATTGCTGTGGTTTTTTCCCCGCAAACATTTGTGAAAAATTTAATAATTTATTGTTGTACATTTATTTTCGACGCCAGTGTATAATTTTTATTATCTATGAATGCAGATTTTATTTTGATTTATTTTTGACTTGTGTAGTTGAAGCACGCCGGATTTGCAGTATCCGAGTTCAGACACTAAATGTTATCTAGGTTGTGAAGACGTGTGTTGTAAGATATAAATCTTTATATTTTATTTTTGATTAGTAGCTTCGTGATTTTTATTAATTGGTTGTTGTGAATGATTTCAATACCGTTATTTATACGAGTTTGTTTTTCTCGTAGTGATTTTATTACGGTCTTCCAACTCAGATGTCTCGTGAAAGAAATTTTTTTCATTGATGCAAGTAATTAAATTATTACTGATTATCATTATTATCATTATTTGTATTAATTTTGTTATATATATATTTAATCTTAATAGTTGTATTAGATGACAAAGAACGTTTTTTAAAATTTCTAAGTAAAAAATTTTCTATAACTTTAAATTTTGCACGTTGGAGTTCAAGGGCAGAGTTTTTGTTACATGTGACTGCGCATGTGTTAGAGATTTGCTTCGGTCTGTCAGTACTGTTTGTTTACTTTTGAAGTTGATTATCTGGGGTGAGATTAAGAAAGTTTCTTTGAAATTTATTAGATTTAATTTAGTTCGGGTGTAATCAGAGGACGTTTGGATTTGCTTTGCGGTAATTTTCAACAAATTCTTTTACCTCTAAGTGTAAGTTTGTATTACACAATTCTTTATACTTTATAAAGATTTTTTTTTTTTTTTTATTTTTTTTTGTATTAAAGATTCAGTTAAATTTATTGTGACTTTCCTTTTACCTGAATAAACTCTTGTACTGGCGCAATATAAATTTTGTAGAAGAGAAAAAAACCACGTTTTCCAATTGGAAACTTGAGGGAAGAGCAGTCTCATTTTTGAAAAGTAATCGACTGAGTATCTAAGCTGGACAGTTCGGTCGTGAATTGTGTATAAGCAAATCTCCAAATCACAATTCATAGCAATATGTGTAGAGATAAAAAAATAATAGCCAATGCATTATTGGCATAGTAGGCAACCAGTTATACACCAGTGTCGCATTTTTCCAATTGTCAAATATTTCTGAATTTTCATTCATACTTAAATGTTAAATTAAATATATTTTATTGAAAAATAGATAATTTATTTACAACAGTTAATTATCCTAACAAGTGTAAACCTTGTGCGAAGACAATTTTAAATATTTTTAACAAATTCAAAGATGATGGTTCTTTTCTAAATTCCCCCCAAAAAAAGCAATCACGTGTTAACAGAACAAATGAAGCTGAATATCCCGCGTTATGTAGAAGAGCGGTCTGTAGGATCAGCTTGAAATATAACCAGGCATTTTGGAGTATCGTTTAGTTCTGTATTCAAAACCCTGAAAGAATTCAAATATAAGCCTACAAGTTATCAAACCAGCAAGAGCTTTTCGAGAAAAATAAAGTAAAACGAACTGATTTTTGTAATATAATGTTTAATTTGTTTAATGAAAACAAAAAAATTTTAAATAAAATAATTTTTACTGATAAAGCAAACAGTTCCGTGATATATTTAAAGAGTTTCATGTATATTCTGTATGGCAATCTAAATAATTTCTCTTTGAATGCTTAAAAATTCATATCTTTAATAGTTAGAAAGCATAGTAAGATGAAACCCATTCAATGATATTTTAGCTAATAGGAAAAGGTTGGGTGTAATTTTAATAAAATAAATACTTAGGTTACTTATTAATATTTTTAAAATTTTTATTTAGGGACATTATCATATTAACATTTTTCGGTTTTAGTCTTGCACGTCTTTGTTCTATTATTAAACGAGCTGTACTAAAAACTCTTTTACTTTCTGTTGAATTTTCTGGAATACAGAGGTATTTCCTAGCACATTATTCTAAGGGTTTCCGCTCCATTCCTGTTACCTAAAAGAAAATCCAAATAAAAAATGCAATTACTTTTCTTTTTTTTTAAACTTTACATCAACTGAAATTGGTTTTATTTTCTCTAATTCTTTCTTGTAAAAATCCAAATAATGAAAGTGACTTTAGATTTGTTCCTTATTTTCAGTATCTATTTTCTTCATTATATTAAACATTTCTTGTTCTAGAAAAGAAGCAGCTCCAGTAGCAATTTCAGTACGAACACCTCCAAAGAGGCTCAAAAACAGTTGCTACTCTAATAACTGATCGTTCTTCATATGAAAATAGCTTTGCTTTAACAGATTCCAAAAGTTTGCTGCACAATGTGCACAACCCTTCAATATTTAATTCCAGTAGTGATGCCGTTAGTGTAATTATTAAATAGTAACATATTTATTACCTACAAGAATTTCCCACTACTGCTTTATAAGATAAATTTCTTCATTTTATAAAACCACTTGTTCGTAAGATACCACGAGGTGTTATTTGTTTCTATAGTGTTACTGAAATGGCACGAATTTGCAGTAATTTCTTTACCATTCTTTCTGTAGAATCGTCCTTCAGTAGGTTAAATACGATAGTACAGAGCGATCTGTCAATTAGTCTGTTATTGATAGTACGCCAAAGTGAACCTCTCGTGTGATTTTGTGATAATGAAAAAAACTGAGTTGAGAACAGTGATGACGTACTTTTATTTGAAAAGCCTAACAGCAACCGAAATCAAAGCAGAGCTGGATTCAACATTTAACACTATTAGAGTCTGCTTCATCGCTTCCAATCGTTCAAAACTGGGTTGCCGAATTTAAGCGTGAACGTCCAAATAGTGTTACTGTTCCGGATATGATTTAAAAGTCCACCGTATCGTCTTGGATGACTGTCGATCAAAAGTGCGTGAAATAGAAGACATTGTAATTATCTCAAATGACAGAGTGCACAGAATTTTAACAAAATAATTGGAAATGAAAAAATATTCGGCGCGTTGGGTGCTGAGCTTGAGTGTTTCTCGTGATCATTTGGGGCGTTTTCGCCGCAATCAGAAGCACTTTATACGTCGTTTCATTACCGCGGATAAAATCTGGATCCACAATTACACTCCCGAAACCAAAGAACAATCCAAACAATGGACAAAACTAGGTTCTCCGCCACCATAGAAGGAAAAAACGGTTTTGTCAACAAGAAAGGTTATGGCAACTGTTTTTTGGCATTCTCATGAAATGATCTTGGGGAGAACAATAAATAGGGAATATTACTTCAATTTGTTGCCACATTTAGGCGAGAAAATCAAAGAGAAACGGCCTTATTTGGCAAGGAAGAAAGTGCTTTTCAATCAGGATAATGCAACAGCTTACAAGTCTACGATTGCAATGGAAAAAATTGGTGAATTTGGATTTGAATTAATGCCTTATTCGCCCTATTCCCTAGATTTGGCTCCCAGCGATTATCATCTCCTTCTAAACCTAAAAAATATCTCGATGGTAAGAGATTTTCGTCCAACTCCGAGGCAAGCGCTTTTGTAAAAAGCTATTTCGAGGATTCGGATTCATTGACCTACAATGAAGGCATTACTAATTTTGAAATATCGTTGGAATAAGTTGTTGAGTAAGTAGGAGACTATATTGAAAAATAAAATTTAGTTTCCGAACCATCCTCGTATATTTGTTTCTTAAAAAAATTGTCTTTTATTATATAAAATATTTACCTTTTATTTTTAGTTTTTGCTTTCGTTGAAATGGTTAATATATCACATTAAATAATTAAATATTTTAGTATTATTTAACGTTAGAGAATTATTAATGTGATGTGTGCTTTTTCAATTTTAAGAAAAATCCGTATGTTTATTCAACGGTTGAATCTAGTAATTACTCTTATTTTTTTGAAATTTATGTTTTAATAAATAAATGTAAGTAATAGGTTCCATCGGTGAACAAACATAAATTTTCAAACTTCAATGTTACGTTTCTTGTTCCTTTTGATTAGTTTACCGTACCTAGGTTAGATGCTCTAATTTATTTCATTATTATTTATATCTAGGTACGGTGTAATCCGCCTATAATGAACTTCAGGGAACCGGTAAAATAGGTTCAGTATATCCGAGGTTCACTTAATCCGAGGTTAACACAATGATAGATACCTAAGTGTATTATATGAACCAGTTAAATTATATTTACAAATATTAAAAAGAAACACGTAAGTTTAAGTAAAATAAATATTTATTCTAATTTTATGTTATTTAGTATATTTTTATGTTGTGAAAAAGTCCGTAATTTTAGATTGTGTTGTCTGACTACGTAAATACTGATCATTTAAAGTGTTTTGTATTTGTAATAATATTGAAAATGTATTGTCCTGGGCTCCGTTAACCTGAAAGTAGTGGTGTAGTTTTCTTGTACTATATTGTAAAGCTTCTGCAGTAGTTGTGGAATTGTCTGGTTCTATAACAATTTCCGGTTCTTCTTCATCTTCGATATCTGATGTACGATCTCTGCATCAGTCAGAATTTCCGTAGCAATAACATTTTTTTATTGACATTTGCATACTCTAAGAACTTCTCAATATCTGTATGAGCTGCAATATCTATCAATTCGCTTGTTAGCAACGTAAAAAACCGGCAACGTATGAATATTTTTAAAACATCGTGCTTTATTGTATTTACCTGCAAACAAAATGAAACGGATATTTTATGAATAACAAAAGTATTAGTTATAATACTCACCTATTATTATCATCAATTTACGCTTTTGTGTACCGCTCTAATTTGCACAAACCAAAGCTGTTACACGTTCTTATGACAACTTGCCACCGCTCCACGTCTCACCTTTGAATTTATGAGTTTGGTTCGGAGGCATCCTATAAAAAATTCCCGTTTCATCAGTATTAAATATTTGATTTTCGGAATAACTATTTTTTCATTGACGGCCAGGTATGTAGAAGCCAATCTTCTGTGACGCTTCTGTTTACCGATGCAGCTACCCAAGATATTCTTCCAGAAACAATATTGTGTCGCTTCTTAAATCTATCAAGCCAACCACTGCTGCATTTAAATTCATTGCCACAATTCCTTCGGAATTCTTCTACCTTTAATTGTAACAAGTGGCCACTAATTGGTACGTTATTGGCTCTTTTTTGTTGAAACCACTTCAGCAACATATAATCTACTTTATTGTGTGTGGATGTACGCATTTTCTTCTTTTTTAAGTTAGTCATACCTTCATTATACTATTTTTCTATTTTATCTTTATTCTTCCATATAGTAGACACAGTAGATTTCCCTATTATATTTTTTGAACAAATTCTAGTTTGAGTGGAACCGGCTTCGATTTCACGGGTTATGTTCAATTTATCTTGAATAGAGAGTGCACGTCTTTTACTTTTTTCAGCCATTCACTTTTTTAATTTCACTAGAACCATAAATAAATACCCACAGACTTCCACTGCAACTACACAATAGTGAATTTGTAGAATGAAAGACAGTAACAAAATAATTTAACTGAAAATCTGCATAATACACCGATCGATAACAATAATTCAGTTCATTATAAACGAGTTCCTTATATGCAAGGCTGGAATGCATTAATTTAAATAGTAAATCAGCCGGGACCTTGCAAAATGTTTATTATATTATATATATATATATATATATGGTATTAATAAGTCGGCGATTAAAGGTCTGGTTTATTACTTCAAAGTATATATATTTAAAACAACCCTACATGTTTCGGCAATGATGCCTTTGTCAAGGATATAAAAAATATAAATGACAGAATATAAATGTCAAATAATTGAGTTGCTATGGTTTAAATTATTCAAAGATACATTCCAATAATAATAATAAATCATGCCTTAGTATTCCAAAAAATAGATAGCAAGGTGTGAACATATGTGTTGTTCGCTGCTAGCAGCTTGTGTCTCTTTCTGGGTATGAACTTGTGTGTTGGTTGCTGCTGGCAACTTGCGTCTCTCTCTGGGTGTGTGGTTTTGTATTTGTCTGAGCGCGTAAGTGTAGGTTTTTGTATGTTGGTGCGCTCGTGCGTGTGTTTAGTGACCGGTGGCGTAAATTTAGAGAGATCGGATAACCAGCCGTTGCGTAGGGCCGCCAACCATTTCCCGGCAACTTCTTTACTTTTCCGTGCAGTACTTCGACGGCCCGACCCCCGCCCCAACGAGGCAAGGCGCAGACCAGCGAAGCGCACCCTGCACGGGGTTGCTCATCGCCAACAGAGGGAACACTCTTAGTGGCTACCTCAGTCGACGACGTCACACTTTGTGCCATCTTAACGATTTCCTCAAAAGCGGGGGCAATGCACACACGTAGAACGTGTGTGTGCTGTTAACGGCAGCCTAGCTAGGTTGCCGCCCAGGACCGGTCCTAGTGGTGTGTGCATTGCGCGGCGCCGTGATTTGCACCGCGTAGCTTGGTTCCTCACTCCTGCTGGAAAGGCGGAATGGCACCTGACCGCCCATCGGGCAGACCCCCCTAGAGTTTGGTAGCGCATATGCTAGGCTACAACCCAGTAGAGGACCACATCAGCACAAAACAGAAAACAGGGAAAAGCAAGACATGAGTTATTATTAAGTATGCGCCTGTGGAGCGTCTTAAGATGCAAAGTTGTCGGCATTTGCCCAAAACGAGAAGGAAAACCACGAAAACCTGCTCGGACAACTAGACAGGTACAAAATAATACAAATCTGTATAAAAACAAATTTGTATCTGTATATGCATGGACACACAGTACGTATTTACCAGCTTTTGCTTCAACTACCAGACGCATGCGTTTCTGTGTAACCACTTTGTCAATGATAGATTTACGAAGCCGGCTTCGTACATCTATCATCTACATCTACAGGCTTCGTAAATCTATCATTGACAAAGTGGTTACACAGAAACGCATGCGTCTGGTAGTTGAAGCAAAAGCTGGTAAATACGTACTGTGTGTCCATGCATATACAGATACAAATTTGTTTTTATACAGATTTGTATTATTTTGTATCAAAGCTTGATGTGAATTATCGCATCGACATGCAATCTATTTTTTAACTAGACAGGAATCAAAATACGGAACAGTCAGCATGATAAGAAAAAGTATATGATATTTAAATGTAATTGATATTTAAATAACATAAGGTATATAACAAAAAAAATATATTATGATGGTAAATTGTAGATCGTTACAAAATTAAGTTATAGTATATACTGCTTAAATTTTTTATATCATTTCTGTTGTTAATTGAATTTTTTTCCTGTTTAATACTAATCATTTCTTTAATTTGTCTTTTCATTGTGTGTTGTTCTTTATCAATTATCTGTGTGTTTTCAAAATCGAAATGGTGATCGCGTTGTAGTTTGTGTGTGGATAAAGCAGTGTTGTCTGTTTTAGAGTATTTGTGGGCTTGTATTCTTTTGTATAAATATTGTTTCGTTTGGCCTATGTAGTAACTATCACAATCGCGACATGGTATTTTGTATATGACATGTGTTCCTCGATTTTTTTCTATTTTAGGTTTATTACTTTGAAGTAATAAGTATATATATATATATATATATATATATATATATATATATATATATATATATATAATATTTTCGTGACCTTGGTATGATAAGGTAAACTTAATAAGTCGGCGATTAAAGGTCTGGTTTATTACTTCAAAGTATATATATTTAAAGCAACCCTACATGTTTCGGCAATGATGCCTTTGTCAAAGATATAAAAAATATAAATGACAGAATATAAATGTCAAATAATTGAGTTGCTATGGTTTAAATTATTCAAAGATACATTCCAATAATAATAATAAATCATGCCTTAGTATTCCAAAAAATAGACGCAAGCTACCAGCAGCAACCAACACACAAATTCATACCCAGGAAGAGACACAAGCTGCTAGCAGCGAACAACACATATGTTCACACCTTGCTATCTATTTTTTTGAATACTAGGGCATGATTTATTATTATTGGAATGTATCTTTGAATAATTTAAACCATAGCAACTCAATTATTTGACATTTATATTCTGTTATTTATATTTTTTATATCCTTCGCAAAGGCAACATTGCCGAAACATGTAGGGTTGTTTTAAAATATATATACTTTGAAGTAATGAACCAGACCTTTAATCGCCGACTTATTAAGTTTACCTTATATATATATATATATATATATATATATATATATATCGATATATAACTGAGCCTCTCGTTGGGCTGGCAAACAATGAATAGCTGAGGAGGTGATAATAAATATAATGAAAGAGTTCAAAAATATTAATTTTAAAATTAAAAAGATGGGCGCCTTTATATAACTCCTCAAACTGCTCTATCTGTGTTCTAAATTGCCAACTAGTCGGATAGCATGAAACTAAATTAAAAAGCTTAATTAAATGTGAAATCTCAGGCTCTTCGTTGGTAATAAGTAGATGCTTCCATAAAAGTAAACTATTAATGTTAAGGCTTAAAGAAATAACTCCTACAAGTAAATATAGACAAATAAAAGATTGATATGATAATAAAAATATTATGTTTATTGCTATAAAAGAAAACTGTAATAAAATAACATGTATTGCAAAGGGTGAAATTAACGAAACTACATATAAGAAAGACAACAAGGTGTTACTTAAGAAAATAAGGTGGTTATGTGTGTTTTAACTTATAAAAATGTGGATAACAATATAAATAATCTTTTAACGATAATGGTGAGTACCTTATAATTACTATTTCTACGTTTAAATTGGTTGTTTATTAAATTTTAATACAAGTATAGGACGTTTAGGTTAGGTAAACAAAATCGAGAATTTTATTGGTTTATAAGTTTAAAGAATTAAAAATTTTGAAAAATAAATACGTTTTATCTGTAACCTGTGTTTATAATAATCCTGATGTTTATTTTGTAGAACGTACGCATCAAATGGGATGATTCTCGGCGATCGAAAAAAGTCCGATTGCTGTTCGAATTGTTGGCGGCGTGGGTGGCTGTTTCTAATGACGCTTTCGAAGATTTTCTTCGGTCTTGGTCTCTGATGCCTAATTTCTCCCTGCGTTCTTATCTAGCTGTTGGATTACAGGTATCGATGTAGATGAACGATAATCAATTCCGTAGATGTTCTGTGACTGTTTCTTGACAATATTTCTTTTTGATTTCTTGCGATTATGGTGAAATTACATCTATGACGCCTGGTTGTACGTAAATACGTTAAAAATCGAAATTTCTTGAAGAATTTCTCTCGTCGATCGGGTTTATTTAAAGGCAGGATACTTTTAATTACTTTTTACTAAATTAGCGATTTTAATTAATGATATATAAAAATTTCTAAGGATCGGTCAAAAAAATGCGTCTACTATTTTATAAATTTCAAAAGATGATGCCGATAGCGCTTGTCTGTTTTACCAAACTTAGCTATCTAATGATGCCAAAAAGTCTCGATGTTTTACCTTATCAACATATTTAAATAGATGGAATTTGACTAATTTTACTATTCTTACAGATTTTAAAAATTATTTAATAAATTAACAAGTGAGGTTAATGTAAAACTTAATGTTACAAATTGAGTACTGCGCACGATAAATATTTACATTTGCGAGATGTCAATTTGTAGGCGTGGCTTACTAGCGTCGATATAAATTAAAGATGCATATGAATTTGAATATGTGTTTTTCGCGCTAATATTTGAAATTTGAATTAGAAATAATAAAAAAGAAATTAATGAAAGAAATATAAATATAGAAATTTAAGAAAATAATGTTATCGTTATTAAAATTCGTATGTACTTCGACACTACTAATACTTAATAATATCACTTACATAACCTTTTATTACCCTTTTCTTACTTTGTATATCTTATTTTTCCCATTTCAGATGCAGCTCAATGTGTATGCCTTGCATCATTACATTATATATATATATATATATATATATATATATAACGATATTTCATTATACGCGAGTTCATTATAGACGACTTACAGTGTATATGTTATTTCATGGGCTAGGATATCTTCACCCTTAATCATCTAAAATATGATGAAGATGATAGGAATGCGAGATATTCGACTAACACACATTACAGTATTCAGAAAAACTCTTTTCGTAAATGTATCGTTTATTTAAAAACATATGAAATATTATTTTTATGCGTTTATCCCGATTGAAAATATGTATTTATATGAGTCGCATCAAGATATGTATATCATGAGTACGAAATGGATCGTCGATACCTTCTTAGAATCATCTGGTAACCTGGAGATATTGTTTAATATCGTCTTCGAAGTATACGTTGCATTGTAATAACTAGAGACCGGACACATCGGGCTGAAATGATGTCATTACGACGGACGATATAAGTAGTCTACAACATCTGTAAGTGCAATAGCACTATTCATTCGGTTAACCGCACACAAAAAATAGATGTGCAGTTAACCGAATGAATAGTGCTATTCAACAACTGCGTGATGTACTTACAGATGTTGTAGACTCTTTATATTGTCCATCGTAATGACGTCCATTTCAGCCCGATGTGTCCGGTCTCTAGTAATAACTGACAAACACCTTACGAACTTGAGATCATAAAACGTATTCTGCTGGATGGTCGTCATTTTGCAAAATATATTCATGCTGTCACCTAGCATTTTAAACGATGTTTACAAGCACAAATTTTAAACTTTGATATTTTGCCGTTCTTCTCGTGTGTCAATTAACATTACAGTTCATAAAATATTTCTTTTAAGTCCAAGGCAATATTGAAAGTATAAGAATACGTTAAAATGACTAACGTGTTTAGTATTACAGCGCGTATTTATGTGTGTTAGAAAGAGATAAAGTACAATTTGCGGTTCGCCCTTTGAGCAGTACGAACTGCAAAGAAATACTTTATCAACTGTACGTAGATATTTTAAATTTTGAGAAATTAGAGTTGCGTTTTAAGTAGTAATCAAGGAAAGGAAAACTGAATACGGATGTGAAACATCAGATCTATTAAATGTAGGTTTTATAGTTCTAAAATTTGATTATAAGACAATGGCAAATGAACGGCACATTAATTTGTGAATTCCACTTAGCGGGAAAAGTAACGAATGCTAAGAAGTGTTCGCAGTGGTAACGGTGCTTTGATAAAAGAAAATGCCAATGTTAATTAAAAAAATTTCGTTAAAGAAATTTTAACGAAATATTGTGGACACATTTTCATCTCTGGTCACAATTTGTTTTAAAAATGAGAGAAATTTGAGGAAGTGTTAGACAAAATTGTTAGACAAAAGTGAGACTATATGGCGCCAATTCCTAGCTGCAAAACAGATAATTAAGATGAAGGCAATTAATAGCAGACATATATTAGACCATATATATAAACTTGCAGTAGATGATCTAACGGAAAAATATTGGATACATCATACAACCCCACCATTAGCCGAAGCTTATAGGAATACCGGTGAATATAGTAGATATATGCATATTAACCTTGGAACAAATTAAATTACTTTGAATATATGCAATCTATTAATATAAATTACCCTCCATACAGCGAAAATACTCTATACAAATCTACTTTGTATAAAAGTATCCGCTCAGAAATTCCTGCCTCGACGGTAATTTTTACTGATGCATCCAAGTCTAAAGAAGGATGCGGATGTGCCTTACTTGTACCTAGAAATGGATATGAAAAGAAGGTAAAATTACATAATAATGTATCCATTTTCACAGCAGAGGCAGTCGCAATTGCAGAGGCTCTAAAATATGTAAAAAAATATAATATTGGGAATGCAACGATTATGTCAGACTCCAAAAGCGTACTGGAATCTTTACACAAGAGAACTCATCCAAAAAAAAATAACCCCATAATTTTGAACATCATCGAACGCTTGAGATATCTGGAGAAAAAACATGTAAAAATCCGTTTCTATTGGATCAAAGGACATTCAGGTATAGAGCCTAATGAGGCTGTGGATCGCTTAGCAAAGGAGGCTATAAATAGTAATAACATACTGACAGAAAAAGTACCATCTAATGATCTTATTTCTCATCTAAAAACCAAAATACTAAAAGATGATTGGCAAGCATATTGGAAGCATTCGTATACGAATAGAATGACACACTACGCAAAAATACACCCAAATGTAACTATCCGAGAATGGCATAAGGAACATAGGGTATCAAGGATATATAGCACTACTGTCGCTCGATTAAAATTTAACCATGGACAATTTCCAGCACATCTACACAAACTTAAAATTATCGAATCAGCTGCTTGTACATGTGGCACCAATATAGCCGATATGAACCATTTAATCTTCGAATGCCCTAAGCACAATAACTTTCGAGGTGAATTTATTGGCAGACTTGTTAATGCGGGAGTGGTCATGCCTACTAGTATTACGTGTGTCCTAATGTATAATACTAAGCATGTTTACGATCCATTGATGGATTACATTTTTAAATCTAGGATTAGGATCTAAAATCAAAACCTATCCTCGTTTGCCTTTGTGGGGAAACCTATTTTCCGATGGCCGTTTTTTATTGTGTCTAAAGTCGTCTGATAGGCCCCAGACGTGAAACATGTTTATTCCTACGTTTCCCTTCCCGATTTGTGTGAATTTTATCTTATTATAGATTCGGTAAACATTTCTTAACGTGGCAATATGGGCAACGATCCCGAATGCCAAAAAAAAAAAAAAAAAAAAAAAAAAAGTGAGACTATGAAACCATCGCCAAAGGGAGACCTGTTTTCTCGAGGAAAATGATTTTGATTTTTAAAGAAATAATTGATTTCGTGTTACTAGCCAATCAAACTGTCACAAGTCATGACATATTGTCAACAATTGGAAAAACTTCATCAAGTTTTAAGACAAAAGAACCTGCATTGTGCAATCGGTTGGACGTAATTCTTCAACATAATATTGCTCAGCCACGTGCAAAACGAATCACTGTAGAAAAAATTGGACCGATAGTGATGGAAAGTTTGCCCATGTCTTACGTACACTTTTGACATTGCTCTTTCCAACTATCATTTGTTTCGTTCCTTACTCGAAAGTTTCTTACTCGAAAAAGATTAGATAATGAAGAGAATTTTTGCCCATTTTTTTTCACTCAAAACCTCCGAAGATTTGTTTTTGTTGAAAGAGTACAATTTGCGATTCGCACTTTGAGCAGTACGAACTGCAAAAAAAAATACTTTATCAACTGTATATTAGTAATATTTTGTGAAATATCGCCTTTCAAAACCCGATTATTCTTTTACAGAAACTTTGTATTGGGTAGATATATCTAGCGTAGCACTATGTACTTATTACGTCGGTGATATAGTGGTCGGCTTTGATTGTGTAAAGTGGGTGCTAGGGCTATTCAGGATTTAAAGCTAAATTATGGGTATTCTAAATTTAACTTTTCTAAAATTACGGTAATCTTTCTTTACTTTTTAGTTTTCTCATTTTTAAAATTAAATACGTCTGCGTCAGGCTTGTTTACCTATAACTCGTCACTTACTTTAAAGAAAGCACCCAAATTTTGTTATATTTGAAACTTATTTTTATTAAATTTTTTAATTAATTTTTATTAAAATTTTTTTTTAAGAATTACGTACTTGTATATACTGCATTTTTGCCAATTATATAAGCAATTAAAGTAGTTGCGAATATTATATTTTAAATAGAATTGAATATGTACGCAATTAAAGGTTATGTAATGCAATTATTTTGTACTTTTGTGATGATGAGTTGATATTATTTATGTGACTTAATTACATTAACTACAAAGCGAGGCGAACGTTAAAATGAATTATGCACTAACGCAGAGTAACAAAAATATATTGAAGACGTTAATTATAGTAACAAAAAACGATTGCTCTATGATTTAACTGATTATTTTCAGCGTGTTTATTTTATTATTGGTTATATTTTCATAGCCTCCATGTAACCTTGTCACTTAAATATCATTACCAATGCTGTTAATGTTTTCAGAACGCTATTGCGAATACAATATTAATTCTGGTATTTTTATTAAATTTTATGAAACGACTTTATTGTCTAAGCATATTTTCATGTAGTTGAAAAATTTCTTCGATATGCAAGTTTGGCTTAAATTTAATCAAAAATTGTAATCGTAATTATACAGGGTCCGCCGACTAGAGGAGTAGGGAGGATTGGCAGTTTCAGTTGCAGTGATGGTTTGCACCCCGAAAAAGAGTGCGTTCACTGTTAAGCGACATTACCAAAATGGCCAGTTTGTGATTTAGAAGCAGGTAGAATGATATGAGATCACTGTTAGTATGATGAGTAGGCTGCGGAAACGGCGCTATTCCGTATCGGGTTCGGGGTCGACAATGTACAATCGATCAACTTAACATGTATATATGAATGTTATAGCGCGATGGTATTGATGAAAGTTGTCTGTTTGTATAATTTAAATTTTAAATTTAATTAATAATTAATTTTGAATTTAAATTAATTTGAATTAAAATTAATTCCAGATATATACAAAATGCATTTTCTTTATACAGTGAAAAAATTCAAAATATTGAAAAAATAGAAACTTGAAATAAATTATATCACCTATAGTTAAAGTGAATGTTTCGTCTGTATAAAAACTGTCTGTTGATGTACTCGGTTGATCGCGATGCATTTTAGTATTTAGAGGCACGGTTAGTCTCGACTTTTTTAAACATTTAAATGTATTTAAACAAATTTAACAATTTATCTCCGTATCACTAACAATTAAAAAAAAAAAAAATCTTTAATCCAGCTGCCTCGCAGTTCTTCATGCTGGCGTTTTGGAGGGGCCATAGCATAATGCTCTATATACAAAACGATAATATATATGTATTAAAAAAATGGAAGAAGTAATGATAAAACCCAACTTTTTTTTCTATAAAAAAATATTAAAATAAACTTTAAAATTAAAATAAAGTAGAAGAATTTCTGGCACAACAGAAATGAATAACTAATATAAACGATTGAAAAGAAGTGTTTATAGATCTATCAAAATAGTAAAGTGTAACCAACGCGCATCTAAATGTGAAAGACTCGTCTACATTCACCTTCCGTGTTCGCTAGGGCACTGACTACCAGAATGTTGAAACCGACTCTGTGTCTGCGCCTGCATGACTCATTAGACGATAGCGTCTGTTCCGCAGTCAAATGATGAGACATCAACCTGGAGGACGGTTTTTAACCGTCCTCTCGAGAGCACTCGATTGAGCACCCTCTTCCGCTAAAGCTAGCCAACTAAAATTATACTAAATTAAATTATTGCTATACATGTTATAAATTTACGGGGTGATCAAACTGATAAAAAAATTTTTTGGACCACCTTTATTATATGTATGTATATATATATATATATATATATATATATATATATGTATATATATATATATATATATATATATATATATATATATATATATAACGTGTGTTCATTTGAAAAGTCAATCTAGGTTACTTTGAAATTTTGATAGAATAAGACGCATATATATTAGTATGTGTTTGTTGTTCCGTAAACGTAAATCCAAATGACAATTGATAATGTCAATCACATTTGTTATTTATTTGTATGTATGGAACTGTCAAAATATACGACTTCGTAGGTTAAGTAGTAAATTTTAATTTACGACACACTTTAAAATGTTCTCAGTAAATCACATGCTACTAGATTGACTTTTCAAATGAACACCCGTTATATACATATATATATATATATATATATATATATATATATATATATATTGTTGTGCTATCTTGAGTGGTGTAGTTGAATAAGAGTAACATACATAAAATAAAATGAAAAGTTATAAATTATTTGATTAAGTAATTTAATAATAATGTTGAATTCGCAAGTGTAGTTCAATATACGACCTAAAGATGTAGCTAAGCATTAAGTTTTACAGATGTCGCTTGACTAAATTACAAGACATAAATAAATGTAAATAAACAACTTGTACTTAACTTAATAGGTCTCTTTCAGGTGCAAAATCTTATTGTTAATACCTTATATGTATCTTTGTATGAACGCCGGCTAGCTGAAGTGATGAGAGTGAAATTATACTTTAATAATAATAAAAGTGCGGGTTTGGTAGTTAGTATAATATAAATGTGTGTGAATAAACAAATTGTTATATATCGAATTATTCTGGATGAATAAAATAATAAATAAAACAAGAGAGTGAAGAGTATAAATAAATAGTTTAATAAATAATATTCGTATTCAAAAAGGTAAGTGTTAACATGAATATGTGATGCATTAACCTATAAATAGTCACGTGATCAAGTAAACTTATAATTGTTAGGTTAAATATTTTGAGTGAGATAATGCAACAAATTTTATTACTTTAATTAAAACGCAAGGGAACTGTATTTTTCCGTTTTTGAGGTGAACATATCAGTATTAAAAATGTTTGCAAAAATATGATAATATCAACGATTGTGTTTAAAATTAATATAAATTATTAATATGTTATAGGCAATATAAATAAAAAATACTCAAGTTTAATAGAATGTGGATACTGGATATACGGAAGGTTTTCAGGATCCTTTTTCCTCTGGATAAATGTTCTGGTAAAGGAATTATGCAGGTAGCGTCCCTCGGAATAGGAATTATGCAGGTAGCGTCCCTCGGGATAGGAATTTCGTTTAAAAACTACCAGGAAGGAGTTAGGTTGCGGAATTTGCGTCAATCGTAGCTTTGTAGGTTGGTGATACGTAGGATATATCTTTGGGTATGATAATTATACTTTATTTAATAATTTTTTACTAAATTATTGGAACACTTTTTAGAATATGTCGACGCGTGCAAATTATTTTAACCAACGACGCTAACTCTCGTTTGTTTTATATCCAGGCTTCTTATTCGTGATTCTTGTTTGTACTTTTTAATTTAATATTAAATAATTATAAATGTAGTAATTTACTATAACAAATCGTTTGGATATTTTACAAAAATAATAAATTTAATTTTGTGATACAAAAAATTATCTTTGGAATGTACAATCTTTAGCTAGATACCTGTACTAAGTTGGGATATTTCCCGCCGTAAACAATTCAAATAGGTACAGCTATATCCAAAGTATATGTCTATAAAATATTCAATCAATCAAGTTAAAAATCTTCGGTAATACAATATTATTAATGAAAATGACTAAAGCAAATGACTAAAAGAAATTAATAAAGTTCATGATACAAATTTAAGCAATTAAAAACGCGGAATTAACTTCATTGATATGACATGTGAAATATACAGTTCCAACAAAATCTTATCTTCTAAATTAATGTAATAAGCTTTAGAATTGTCCTGTATTTTTGTTTCAGGGCCTCTTATGTAAATGGGTATGCCCCACCACATATATATATATATATATATATATATATATATATATATATATATATATATATATATATTGTAGATTTAGATAGTCGGCGATTTAAAGTCTGTTTACTTTAATATGTATATATTTAAAATAATCTCTTATATATTTCGGCAATTACTGCCTTTTTCAAAGAATTTTAAATTATAAATGACAGTATATTAATGTCGTACTTATATATGTTACCTTATGGATAAAAATTCAAAAATAAATTCAAGTTTAATAATAATAATTCATGCCTTAGCATTCCCCAATAGCTTGACGCCAATTACAGGGGGCATTGGCATGCAATAAGTTATTATTATGAGTGCGCCCGTGGGGCAACTTAAAATGTTCATTTTTCGGCATTCGCCTAGCTAAACTAGGGACTGCCAGTGTGCAGATATTTAAATAACACATGATAATAATAATATTTATTATCCAACAACAAGCCATTTACAGGATAATAATTAACGATAATTTTAAACGGTATATTTCTGCTCAGGATCGATTATAGATTGTAAACGTTCGAAGTTAACGATCATAACCTGAACAACCAAAATAGTGTTTTGTTTAAAAGAAAATTGCTGATATTTAATATAATTAGGAGAAATAATGAACATGAGCTCTTTAAGTATCTCCAGGGTCGTGAAAATCTTATTTGGCAAAGAAATGGTATGTTTATTTCTCAGTATTAATATGATAATATTTAAAAACTTATCGAACACACACACGACTTGCTTTGGTAGCCTAAATATGTTTATTAAAAAAAAAAATCTTATTTATGAGTTGAGCACAAACAATGGATTAACTATTTTTTTTATCGAAAACATAATTTATGAAGTTTATAGTTATGTGGAGATTTCTTATAGGTGGGAAATTAAACGAATCAACAGATATGGAATAACTATTTGGCTATTAAATTAACCAAAAATCTGATAAATCAAACCACGTTTAAAAATGTGTATATAACTTCCCTACTTACAATATTTAAATGATGAATTTTTTTTTTGAAATTTTAAATTTTTGATAGTAAACCAAATAATACGGACTTAGTTCAATACTTTATAACTTTCCAATTTTTTGTCTATAGACATCTTATCTCTGCAATCAATTCTTGGTTCTCCTGACGTACTGTTTGTATTCTACCCAAACAGGAAAAATGGTTACGATCCTAGTAGTTCTTACAGGTGTATAGTCCTCCAGAATATTCAAGGTAAGCTGTCTCCTTTAATAATTGATAATCTTGATTATAGATTGTATGGTCGCTAGCGTCTGTCCAATTCCTTCCAAGATTGATTCAGGGTGATCCGATCTCATTAGGTTTGGAACGGGTAAATGGTTTCACTCGAAATAAAAATGTGTAACAACAATTTGAACACTAACAGAATGTGAACACATATAATAAACGGAAAACAGGAGTATAACGGCCTTTTAAAGAAATGTCTTCTGAGGTTTTCCCGTTTAAACAATATTTTCTCCAGTATCCAACCATACCAAGTGTTACTGTTACCAGTTTCTTTTGTGATTTATAAAAGTAAGTTATTTTGATTTACTATTACTTAATTTTTCTAATTTTATATGTTTCCTAAAATATATCACAAAAAACGCAACTGAATTTAATGGTGCCCAAAATTATTCTCCTCAATTGTTTCAATAAGTCACCATAGCGATCCAACAGCTTTTTCTCCTTTTAAGATCATTGGTCGCTTTAGTTATACCGATTTTGCAAAATATTTAACATTTTAAATATAATTTTGCTCTTTTATTAATATTATAAACTTATTGCTTTACAAATAAATTTTTTCTTTTCACATAACCTTTGACATTATCAAACATTAACAATTGTATATAAAATTAACTAAATTTACATTGTTCTATAATTTTGGGAAATATAGGAAAGTCACATACTTTTAAAAATTTAATAATAGACTTGACACTCAATTTAAAAAAAAACAATATAAATTATATATTAATAAGAAAAGTAACCAATTTAAATTAGTACTTTCAATAAGTATTTTAACATTTTATTATAATATATATATATATATATATATATATATATGAAAAATTTGTGAAAAACTTATCTGCGCGGAATGTGCAAATATCGACATTTCACTGTTTTTACAGATCATCAGTGAACCTTATCCGAAGACAGACATGATATTCACTTCTATACTACGTGTATATATACGAACTGTAATGAACTTCATGTGTATGAGAATTAATAATTATTAAATCTCATTTTACATGCGATTGTCGCTATAATTTGTTGCATTAAATTCTACAATTCGGCAAATCACTTTTGCCCTAGATTGTAGACGCAACAAGTTGCGACGTCAACTGTACAAGTTGTCAGTACAAATGAAAAATTTGTGAAAAACTTATCTGCGCGGAATGTGCAAATATCGACATTTCACTGTTTTTACAGATCATCCATCAGTGCACCTTATCCGAAGACAGACATGATATTCACTTCTATACTACGTGTATATATAAGTACGAACTGTAATGAACTTCATGTGTACGAGAATTAATAATTATTAAATCTCATTTTACATGCGATTAATATAATTTGTTGCATTAAATTCTACAATTCGGCAAATCACTTTTGCCCAAGATTGTAGACGCAACAAGCCGCGACGTCAACTGTACAAGTTGTCAGTACAAATGAAAAATTTGTGAAAAACTTATCTGCGCGGAATGTGCAAATATCTACATTTCACTGTTTTTACAGATCATCAGTGCACCTTATCCGAAGACAGACAAGATATTCACTTCTATTATATATATATATATATATATATATATATATATATATATAAATTAATAAAACTTTAAAAATAAAAAACGAAGAATT
The DNA here is from genome assembly GCA_935421215.2 of Melolontha melolontha. Taxonomy (NCBI): domain Eukaryota; kingdom Metazoa; phylum Arthropoda; class Insecta; order Coleoptera; family Scarabaeidae; genus Melolontha; species Melolontha melolontha. Next base: position 112,176,731 of record OW285236.1, on the reverse strand, counting down.
AGCGATACACGAAACAAAAGGAAATCCAAAATTAATACAAAATATGCTTATATAAAAATTGAAAGTTATAGTATGAAAACAGCTTTAACAAAGAAAGGTAAGAGTAAAAGAAAACAATGCTAACTGCAGAACGGGTCCATTCCAAGCTGTTGCAATTCTGCACCATGTGTACCAGAAGTGCATTCTTTAAAACGTTAGATCTGGCCGTTGGCAATAGAAACGCGGCACACGAACGCGTACGGTAAGCCGGCACAAGAAAATCAACCTGAGACAGCAGACCAGATGCGTCCATGGAGTTGTTGACCAGTTTAAAAAGAAAGTTGGCACTTGCTTCTTCCCTTCTACTAGTTAGAGAGCGAAAACCATGTCTATTGACTAAAGCGTTATAGTCCATCCCACGCATTGGATAAATTCCATCGCACTTGAAGTGAGGTATTTAAGGAATCGCTTCTGAATGCTCTCCAAAGCGATCTGTTGGCAAACGTAGTATAGATACCACACAACTGCACCTTCCTACAACACACTCCGCACATAAGCAAAGAACAGACACTTCAAAGTCGAAGAATTACTGAAGTCACGACAGGTACGTATCAGGAAGCCCAAAGACCTTGAAGCAGCGATACAAACCGAAAAGATATGGGCGATAAATTGAAGCGACACATCAAACAAAATCCCCAAGTCTTTAACTTCAGATCTACGAGTTATCACCATTTCGTCTACATTGTATTGAAAGTTATATGAATTCGCAATCCTTGAATATGTCACAATGGCACATTTGTCAATATTTACAGACATGTTTTTATTACACCAATTGTGCACAAACTTCAAGTTATTAAGCTCGTAACAATCTTCAATGCTCGCAACCCTCATATAGAGTTTTAAGTCATCTGCTTAAGCCAAAACTCTGCAATCCAGTGAACAGAGTAAATCATTAAGAAATATATTAAAAAGTAAAGATCCCAAATTAGAGCCTTGCGGTACACCGGATGTTGGATGGAAACCTCGAGAGTGGAAACCATTAAAACAGGCATAACATGAGCGAGAAGCTAAGTAAGAAGAAATGAGATTCAATAACAAAGAGAGAAACCAAAAACATCTAATTTAGATATTAGTATTGAGTGATCGATGAAATCGAAAGCTTTGGCGAAATCCGTATATATTACATCGACCTGAAAGCGATCATCGGTAGCTTTGCTAATAAATTGCGTTATTTCTACCAAATTAGTAGTGGTAGAACGCCAAGCAACAAAACCATGTTGGTAAGGAGATAGCAGATGACGTGCCACAGACACTATTTGTTCATATATTAAAGATTCGAAAACCATAGCAAAATTCCTATATATAAGTAAGTTGTGCCCATATATTTGGTTGAATAGGATCTTTCTTTCAGAATGGTATAAATTACCGAAACAATATTGTCAGAACAATAAAATAAAACAGTGAAACTTATCATGTGTTTTTTATTATAATATGTATTAAATATATGTTATTACAATGTTTCACCAGGAACCGTCTGCAACATCCATTAACACAGAATAAAATTCTTTTAGGTATTTATGCAAAGTTAAATAAAAAAGTAAGTAAAAGTGTTGCATGTATGCATACGTGTATTTTTCTCATTATTAAAAATACAGTCGATAGTGATAGTGTCATAATATACAGTTACAAATATAAACTAAATATTTGTCTATATTATTAATATAATGTATATTTTTATAATATAAGATGTCGTTGAAGATGCAAATGGACATTAAATTAAATAAAATAAACTTCCTTGGCACGTACTTGAACTTCGATCAAACAGGTTCTACAAAGGTTTACATATCTAACATCCATTTATATTTATATGGGTTGTGTGTTTATATATACATATCTACAAATTGTACTATTTATATGTACAGGTAACAAGTGTTCATTTGAAAAGTCAATCTAGTAGCATGTGATTTACTGAGAACATTTTGAAGTATGTCGTAAATTAAAATTTACTACTTAACCTACGAAGTCGTATATTTTGACAGTCTCATACATACAAACACATACTAATATAGTAGCGTCTTATTCTATCAAAATTTCAAAGTAACCTAGATTGACTTTTCAAATGAACACTTGTTATGGATATGTACATATTACACGTCAATGTAATGGAGATCTAGGCTGTTGCAATGGGAAAACGTAATAGTGAGGCTTATTCTAATATTATTTCATATTGTATATACTTACGCAGTTGTAGTGCATAAGCACGACTGTAAAACGTCTAACAAGATTGTTTAATCCCGTGCCATGTATGTAATGTATTTCCATTTACGCGACTGCGTGACGTAACTTGGCGTTACATATATCTCGCGTCTTATGCCGTAATGATGCACGTCACAGATGTGTCTGGGTGTATGTTTGAGGACGTATGTGTATATATGTATGTGTGTTCTTATTGCAGAAAATCCCAACGCGCAAATTTAAAATTCTAAAAACTATCTATCATTGTAAATATGCTATCTACATATTAAGACGCTAATTTATTCGAATTTTTTATAGAAAAAAAATTCGCCCTCGAGTAAGATTCGAACCCACGTACATGGTTGCCGGACCATCGCTGTAACCACTAAGCTTTGATAGCAGTGATTTCGAATTTTTCTGTGGATGCCTTGAGTTACATCAAGGAAACAGATGATATATATCTTGCCCGTAGTAGGCCGTTGTGCAAATTTGTCGCATTTTTCGCGAGGAAATGTAAATGTAAATATGCTTTCTACATACTACGACGCTAATTTATTTGAATTTTTTATAGAATTCGCCCTTAAGTAGGACTCGAACCCACGTGCATGGCTTCCCGGACCAACGCTCTAACCACTGAGTTAACAAAGGCAGTGATTTCGAATATTTGTGGGGCTGCCTTGAGTTACATCAAGGAAACAGATGATATATATCTTACCCGTAGTAGGCCTTGCATCAATATTTGTCCTCACTGGTCACCGTCACCCGTCGCATTACACATTCGTTTAATTTTTGAATTTGCTGCACAGTTTTGTGCTTTCTTCAATTTACGTGTAATTATTTTTTTATTTATTATTTTGATGAATCGTAATTTCGGTGAATTTGGAGGATTGTTATTTTTTGTATAATCTCGACATTATTATCTCACTACGGATCCATAGTAGCCTTGACATAATAGGCTGTTGCTAAATTGGACCAAAGGCTCAAATATTACCTCTATTATAACTAAAACTGGGATTATGTGAAAATGCATATATTTTATTCATATGTTTACCAAAATTCTTGCAGATCTGTACTGATCACGTAAAAAGAAAGCATTTGCAACTACTTTTGTTTTGCATATCTTGCATATAAATACTGCTTTGAGCATATTTCATACAAAATTGCATATTTGTTCATATTTTATAATTTATTTTTAAAGTGCACCATAAAAAATATATAAAAACATTTATTCATAATATATCAAAGTTATACTAACAGTCCGCATGAGCATTTGCGTAGAGCTGGAATTTACAGATTTGTGTTCATCAAGTCGGAGAAGTTCCAGTGCATCTACGAGCAACGAAGTTGACCTATAGGTCAGTCATATCGCCAGTTAGGTTTAGTTAGTTCTTGAAAGTATATTTACACGTAATTTTAGCTTGTTATTTTTGACGCTAAGAACTAAGTAATTAAACTTCTAGTTTCAAAAATTCTTTTATTGTAAATACCACTACAATATTGTTTCGCCATATAATGGCTTCATCAGGTGGATGAAATACTGATGAAGCCATTGTATGGCGAAACAATAATGTAGTGGTATTTACAATAAAATAATTTTTGAAACTAGAAGTTTAATTACTTAGTTCTGAGCGTTATAATGAAGTTTCAACAAGTATCTTCTTCGTCAATTAACTATGTTATTTTTGATATTTCGAAATCATATTCACATGTGTCGATCTGGATAAAAGATTATCCTGAATTTTGTGTAGATAATGGCAGAATTTTTGTAAGTATTGCAGTAAAATTGTAAGTTTATATTTGTTTACGTTTAATTTTATATATTAATACTTGTAATTAATTATTGTAGAATCGATTCGACAAAAATTTCAATAAACCCATCATGTAGGAACTGATTTGCATAAAAGAAATATCACAACATTTAAAAATGCGTCACAAGCTACTCTGAATCAAACGTCTACTTCAACAAGTAAAAATATAGAGCAGAATAGTTTCCATTACGACTTCTGTAACACCTTCTTAAGTGCAAACATTCCACTTTCAAAGTTGGATAATTCAACATTTAAAATTTTCTTAGAGAAGTATACGAAACTGTCAGTTGCTAGTCGCTCAACTGCAAGAAAAAAGTATAATTAATCTATTGTTTGAGGAAACTATGATGAAAATTAAAGAAACAACAGGTGAAATAGCTATTTATGTAACAAGTACATAATGTAGGACTTTCTTGACGAGCCGAGTTTATTAGCCGAGCAAGCTTTAGCGAGCAAATCTAATAAAAATGGAGAGTCAATAAAGTCCATTATGTACGAGTTGCATATATAGTTATTGTAGTAAGTAAGTAGATAATTATTTTTTTGAAAATTTCAGCGTCGCTTAATGATTTTTACTGTTGCCATTAGTTACCCATATTAATGTCAAGTTTAATAATTTTGACATTTGGTAAAAGTAAATTTGAAATGAAGGAGTTCGCAGAAATAATTTCTGCCGATATATTTAAAATAGCGTTGAATACTAAACAATTACTTTTACCAAATAAGTCTAAACACTTATACTAAGAGACATGTAGTATGTATCGCAAATGGCGTTCAAAAAATAAACTTTTATTTTGACACTGACAGTAGAGTATTTTTTGCATTATATTATTTTACTAGTAAAATAAAGTACCGCTTTGCAGCCCCAAAACAATATCATAAAGCGTCTGTTTATAATGCAGTCGTACATAAATTATATTTATTTCGTAGTTACGCTATATTTCCAACTTATTGATTGGCATTTTAAATGAAAATTGCTCCGGTCAATCCTTTTTAATTGATACAGAAGAATTGAAGAAAACAAATAACTGTAACAAGATTTATAAACGAAAGGTTTTATTTGCCGAATGCCGTTCCAAGTGACAAGGTATTACTGATGTTATCGGATGCTGTGACATATATGGTGAAGTGAGCACAGAATTTAAAGATTTTTTACCAGAATCTGATACAGTAAACGTGTTTGGCCACATATTAATTCATTGATAAATTTGATAAAAAAAGTATTTGTTAAAGCGCCGCTGAGGGTTCAGCCATACAAAGATAAATTACCTGGACTGGCACTGCCACCACAACCTATAATAACAAGATGGGGCACCTGGCTTGATGCCGCTATATGTTATGCAGATACCTTTGAACAGATAATGGAATTCATCCTCTCTTCCTCAAACGACTCGATAGCAATTGCAGATTGCAAGGATATACTAAATAAACCGCAAATGCGCCAAGAGCTAACTTTTATCAAAGAAAACTATGGTTTTATTAGTGAAACACTACGAAAACTTGAAACTCAAGGTGTTGAATTCAGTGAATCGATAGAATTGATTCAAAGTTTTAAGAATAACGTTTATAATGTGAGAGGTACCATAGGAGAGCGGTTCAAAATTAAATTAACACAAGTTCTAGTGAAAAACGAGGGCTTTAATCAGCTTAGTAGAATATCCAGTGTGTTTGCAAGGAAACTACGATGAAACTATTGAAATGAGTTCATCAATTACACAAGCCAACAAAATTATTTTTTTTTCTTGTTGCCGACAAACTGACAACTGAGTTTGGATATATTTAATGTGCTGATTCCAAATATACCTAACTTTTTTTCGTGGCAGCTTTTGTTCTTGAGATCAATTCCGTTTTAGTAACAAGCAATAATAATGAAATAATGGTATCTTTACACAAAATATCCTTGTTTTTTTTTTCGGGACAACAGAACTAAAGATCAGCACTGGGTTAACAAAAATTGACTCTTATGAAACGTAAATAACGAGAATGAAACGTAATCTACGAACTTTTCGTTGCGAGAGAGAAAATCATATTTCAACCGTTGCATATCAAGTTGGGACTTATAAAGCAATTCGTGTAGGCCTTAAATCGATATTGACTTTGCTTTGAGTACTTAATACGTAAATTTCCTGAGCCTAGCATGGAAAAACTAAATAAAGATGGCCCTCGGACAAGACATCTTAGAAAAAATAATTTACCACAGCAATGAACGAAATTGAATCTAATGCTTGATATTCATTTGTTCAAGAAGTACAAAATTTTCTTGCCAATCATAAAGCAGCGAATTATACTGAAATAAATTTAATATTCTTGATTGTAATATGAGCATAAAACTTCACTATCTCCACAACCACTTAGATCAATTCCCACAAAACCTAGATGATTACAGTGAAGAACAGGGTGAAAGTTTTCAATATGACCTTCAGACGATGGATGGACGATATCAAAGAAGATGTGATACCCACATGATGGCCGACTACTGCTGGAGTCGGCAGAGTGGCTATCCTACTGAACTCCATGCTAGAAAATCGTAAACATGATTCTTTTTAGTAATAAGCCATAAATGCATATTTATATCTACTTTGTGAATTAAATGCTTTACTTTTTATTATTTGTTTTTTTTATGAGACTTTGTCAGATACTGATACTTATAACCTGAAATGTACAAGAATTAAAAGAAGATGATTTTTTGGGTCAATGTAGTGTACCTCAAAAACTAGATCTGATGGACTAAATCTGACAGTTGTTTTGTATTATGCACCTAAAAATTACCTAGAAACAGTTAAAAAAGGGCTAGCACCAAAATGTGTGTTGGGCTGTGTTATCTGCAAATATAAGTATGCGCCAATTACGAGTACATCAGTTGACGTTGAGCGAAGCTTTTCAGCATACAAGCTATTATTGACGGATCGCAGAAGAAAATTTTTAGTTGAAAATTTATACAAAGGCAAATATAAATACAAAGAGTTACATTGTTTAACTTACTTATTATTATTATTACACATGTATTTTGGAAAATTTCGAATAAAATATTGATATGGTATCTCTAAATTTATTTAATATTATTATTTAATATTTTGACAATAATATTTAATATTTTGACAATAATTTAGTTGTGTAACTATTAGGTACTTAAACATTACATATTTTTGCATATTTTAATGCAGGTTCTGTATATTCTTATCTAATTTTGAAAACATATATACGCATATAATACAGTTTCCGTGTGAATATAATGCCCAACTTTAATTATAACACTAATTGTGATAATTTACATATGTTTTTCGAGAAACTGGAATTATGGATTTCGCATCCTTTTGGATTTTCCAATTTTATTAATCAATGACTTCAATTTACCAGATTATTGTGTGTTCTTTGTCAACTCTCTGAGAACAAATATTATTAATAATTTCTCTGCAGCAATTTGTTTTCCTCAATTTAATAATATTTTAAATAGTAATAATTGATTGTTGGGAGCTTGTATTTGCCAATACTGGATTTAACATTAGAATACTACGCGATATTATACCACTGATACTTGAAGATGGTCATCATCCTGCTCTGTTTTTAACGTTAACTTTACCTTCTATAATAAAGCAAAGACCTTTTCTTTGTAATAACAACCAGCGTTATAATTTTCATAGAGTCGACTACAACTCTATAATGTCATCTATTCTGCAAATTGGACTGAGTTGTGTAGTTATGATGATGTGGACTTGTGTATCAACGCATTATAATACGAGGGACAAGCTGAAATTATTCAGAATAAAAATCAAGGTTAATATTTTCTAGGATTTTATTATAAATATTCTCAAAGTAGTTTCCTTCGGCAATGATACACTTGACTATTTTTTTCCACTCTTTAAAAGCTCCCAACCAATCTTATTTCGAAATACCTTCAAAATAAGCGTAAAATGCTGTATCAATCTCTTCTTCAGACGAAAATCTTATACCTCGCAAATTGTGTTTAAGCCCAAAAAATAGCCAAAAGTCACACATTGCTAAATCAGGTGAATACGGCGAATGTTCTATTACTTTTATATTTTTTCCAGCCAGAAGCTGGAGAAATGAAGCTGCCGTATGGGACTTCAGGCAAACATTTTTCAATGTACCACTTAGCTGTAACTGTCTTTTGTGTATCTAGCTTAATTGCATTTACTAAGCCCGTACTTCTGAAGAATACCGCAAACATAACCTTTTTCATAGCTCGTTGCTTCTTAGTTATTGTAGAAGTTTCCCCATCTACACGACTCTCTAGGTGGTTTGCAAGGTCTAAAAAAGGAATATAAGTTTTGTCACTTGTCACTATTTTGGAAAAAAATTTGTGCCCGCCATTATTTAAGAAATTTAGTCAGAAAGGTGATGCGGTGCAAAACGACTTATCACTTTTTATTAATGCAGATCATGTATGTTTGTTTTAACAGTTGAGGATTCAATCTTGAGTTGATGCTGTGTTACTGCAGAAGTGGCTTTATTGTAGTCTTCAATTATTTTTTGAACAGCAGCAATGTTTTTGCCGGTAACAGGTAGGAGGACGACGCTCTGCTCCTTTTTGATGGTGAACAGAATTCCTTTCGCATTCAAATTCCTTATACCATATGTAAATTGTAGCCAAGGAAGGTGTTTGTTTACCAAAAACCGAATCTGAACATTCTTTGCACTCATAAGCACTTAAACCTCTTTTAATCATAATAAATTACATACATAGGTGAGAGCTTGATAATTAAAATGATTTTCATCATTAATCGGAATATTTAGAGAAGAATCTTTTATAGACAACAAGTCTTTCACTTATGACTTTGACCCATGCGCAGTTCGTCTGTATTAGCAACTGTCTCGTTATTTTAATTCATTCGTATCGAATGTACTAATCTTAGCACTTTTAGGTTCAATAGAAGACATAAATGATTGCAGATTAATTAAGATTTGCCCACTATCCTCCTCACAATTGAACCCAATGGAATAAGAAAGTTCAAAATTATTTAGATGTTGTTCAAAATGATCCTCGCAAACATATATTTGTTTTGAATTCGAAGAAACATCAATACCTGAAAAACTTCTAATAGAGTTTAACCATACCTGTTTTCTACCATTATCAGAAGGGAGAGTGAAGGAATGTTTATTTTGACAACCCGAATCAGTAAAAATATCGGAATAATATCGATTTTCGCAACCTGTAATTTTACATTTATATTTGTGCATACTTGGAAAAGTCATTGTAAGAGTAAATTTTTATGCAGAATACTAAAATTAATTATTACTACAACAATTAATAATAATAATAATAAAACTTACCCAAAACTTGTTCCTCTTCAAAAATAATTTTTAAACACTACGTCATTATGATTTGCATTTTTATTGTGTCCTCGGTACTATGTACTGTTGCCATGTCGCATACTCTTATAATTAACCATATTTATTCATAGATTTCTTAAGAATATACGATGACTTTTTGGTGAAAATAACGCAAAAAAACTCATTATTGATAACAAAGCTTTCTTTGATGTTTGATTATAATCCCTTTAGACAGAGAGACTACAAAGATTTGGTAACAATACGCAATATGAAATCGAGATAGCGCGCGCACTTGCCCGAAATTTCGTATTTTATAGAAACAGCCCTATGGTTTCTAGCCTCAATGAAGACGACAGGACTACCACATCCTTTCTACTCCCCAGACCTAACTTCTTATTTCTGAAGTTGAAACTGAAGGGGGTTAACGCACGAAGACTTCCAGCACTGCTTCTAGTCATGGATAAGTCGCTGGGATCGGTGTATTCATGTTAAAGGATAGTACTTTGAAGAGAATGGTAGTAAATAATTTATAGGAAGAATTTATTCTGTTTTGTCACATTCCGGGAATTTCTGAGTAGCACCTGGTATAAGTTCGATTTTTGTTTTTGTCAGAAGTATTATTCAAAAAGGTTTTGTTTAAGTATGACAATACGTTAAGCACGTATAAAGGGTTTGTACAATATGAAACAAACATGTAAATAATTTACATATCTGTAACTATGCACATGGACAATACACCTCGTATTTTCAGCATTTAAGCAGAAGTAAATGCTGAAAATACGAGGTGTATTGTCCATGTGCATAGTTACAGATATGTAAATTATTTACATGTTTGTTTCATATTGTAGAAGTATTATTATTATTATTATTATTGTATTTTTCTTTATTATTTTCTTATTATTATATTAATTGTGCATATTTTATCTTAAAAACTAATTGTACTATTTGGAATTCTATACTTGCTACGTACAAATAAATAAAAGGCAATAGTGTGGCTGATGGAATTGTGATGGCGATGCTCTGTAAAAATTATATTCCTGGAATTAAAACAGATGCTTTATACAGGGTCCGGCAACGAAGCGGGGACGGAAGATTACACGCGTATTTGAAAGTTAATCAAATATTTAGTCATCGGATATCCTTCCGTACCATCAAGCGCACGTTATAAAATACTTTGTTTTATACAGGGTGTTCCAGATGGAAAGGTCAGACTAAAGTTGCATTTTTTTAAATAGAACACCCTGTATATTAATATATAAAATGATCCGCGCTTGAAAGCTGGTTACATCGATATAATGTTGTACGGGTCTAAAGTTGATAGTTTCTGCGTAAATAATTATTTTACTTGATAAATTGATACATTTCAGTAGGCTATTCTGCATAAGGAAAATCAAAAGATCCGAAATCAATAGAATATAATATTTTCTACTTGTATGCACTTTCGTTGCTACGTGAAATAAATTCTGCAACTGCTCGCGTTATACAGGGTGTTCACAATTTCGCAAAATCGAAGAAATCTCGTAATTTTTAAATGGAACACCCTGTATATTTTTAGTTCATTGAAAAGCCCTTTTACTACGCTTTCTATTGATACCTCATTTGAAGCACCTAGGATGTATCATTTGCTAATTATTTTTTTTTAGAGTTGAATTAACGAAAAATGCTTGCATTTTTAGTAGCTAATTTGCGTTTTTAAACCTACTGTAAGATCGGACATTCAACAAATTATCCATAAATGGTTTATAACAAGAAGAAACCCCATTAAGTACGAGAAACAGTTGATTTTCACTCAGCAGTGAAAGCAAACATTAAATAATAATAAAGTAATATAACATTTTCATTAGATTCACTGCTGATCAAGTTATCTGGTGCTAGTTTAATAAAAAAATTGCACGAATTAATTTGTATTTTACAGAATTTTGTAAAACCAACTATTTTACGAATACCTAATATGAAACAATACATACCTAATTAGCTTAACATAAATCGAAATCATGTAGGAAAGAAGTACGAGTAGTATTAAAAGTTTGCACTATTTTAAATAAATACTAATTATTAACCACAACATCAAATTTATTTAACAAAAGTAGTAGCACAGTAAATAAAAATAAAGTAAATGTAAATAGTAAATGCAAATAAATCAAAGAAAACTTTCAAATGTCCTTCCATGTCCCTCAATACATAAATGAAGACGCCTGGTGAAATTCTGTTGAACATGCAGTAATGTTTCTTGGCGAACATTTGTAAATGCCTCTCTTATGCGTTCCATCATATTTCCCTTGTTGTAGGAACTTCCACATAAACTAGAGCCTTGACATATCCCCAAAAGTAGAAGTCCAAGACAGTAAGATCTGGACTTCGCGGAGGCCAAGCGATTGGACCACCTCGTCCTATCCATTTGTCTTCCTTCCATCGCCCTAGAAACTCGCTAACGTTAAGGCTGTAATGAGCAGGTGCACCATCGTGTTGCAACCAGAAAATTTGTCGGGTGTCAGCATCCACATGCTCAAGTAAATTAGGCAGTTCGTTCTGCAAAAATGACAAATACGTATCGCCTGTAACGGTTCCATCGAAAAAGTACGGGCCAATGATATATGGACCAAGTATACCTCCCCAGATGTCAAGAGACCATCTATTCTGATTGTCTACATTACGTATCCAATGCGGGGTTTCTGTTGCATAATAATGCATGTTATGTTTATTTACCGCCCCATTACTTTTGAAAGTAGCCTCATCGCTAAACAAAATCTTTGTTAAAATATTTGGCATTTCTCGCATTTTATTTAACAACCAACCACAAAAGTCTGTTCTTTTAATGAAATCATCACCATGCAATTCCTGATTTAATTCCATATGGTACGGATGATACTTATGACTTCTTAAAATTATTCGTACGCTCCTATCTTCAATAGCTGTTACCTTTGAAATACCGTCTATACTTATATGTGGATTTTCCTGTATTGTTAATAATACGGCCAATTCGATTCTTTCATTGATTACCGGCTTATTTATTTCTCTCTTCTTGTAGGTTACACTACCAGTTTCTGTAAATCTCTCTAATAACCTTTCAAATGCTTCCGGTCTTGGCTTTCTTTCAAGGTTTGGAAATCTCTCTGCATATACTCTACTTGCTAGGAGACAATTTCTTGTACACTCCCCAAGAATAAATATCATATTCACCATTTCTTGAATACTAAAATTAGTCATTATAGCAATTTCTTTTAAAGATTGAACGAAATACTGTGTAAGATGGAACAAAATTTTTGACAACTTCGTTATTAAGTATACAAGCTTAAAATTGACACCAGATAACTTGATCAGCAGTGAATCTAATGAAAATGCTATATTACTTTATTATTATTTAATGTTTGCTTTCACTGCTGAGTGAAAATCAACTGTTTCTCGTACTTAATGGGGTTTCTTCTTGTTATAAACCATTTATGGATAATTTGTTGAATATCCGATCTTACAGTAGGTTTAAAAACGCAAATTAGCTACTAAAAATGCAAGCATTTTTCGTTAATTCAACTCTAAAAAGAAATAATTAGCAAATGATACATCCTAGGTGCTTCAAATGAAGTATCAATAGAAAGCGTAGTAAAAGGGCTTTTCAATGAACTAAAAATATACAGGGTGTTCCATTTAAAAATTACGAGATTTCTTCGATTTTGCGAAATTGTGAACACCCTGTATAACGCGAGCAGTTGCAGAATTTATTTCACGTAGCAACGAAAGTGCATACTAGTAGAAAATATTCTATTCTATTGATTTCGGATCTTTTGATTTTCCTTATGCAGAATAGCCTACTGAAATGTATCAATTTATCAAGTAAAATAATTATTTACGCAGAAACTATCACCCTTAGATCCATACAACATTATATCGATGACCAGCTTTCAAGCGCGGATCATTCTATCTATTAATATACAGGGTGTTCCATTTAAAAAAATGCAACTTTAGTCTGGCATTTCCATCTGGAACACCTTGTATAAAACAAAATATTTTTAAACCGTGTGCTTGATGGTACGGAAGGATATCCGATGACTAAATATTTGACTAACTTTCAAATACGCGTGTAATCTTCCGTCCCCGCTTCGTTGCTGGACCCTGTATATATTTTTTTCTCTAATGGCGTAGAAGAGAATTCTCTTTTGTAAAATGAATTTCCTGAATATTAGAAGTATACATTTTATAATAAATAAATTAGTATTATTGAGCACGTTTAGACATGTTTTTCCCATAATTTCACTAATAGAATTCAAGGACATTCAGACCCCGTTATGCTCATAAATAACAACTATTCAAATTTTTAAAATTCAACAATTTATTAGGAGAAACAATTAATTATTTAATTTACTATATATAAAAAATAATGCATTTCAGTATCATCATATTGTTAACAAAATAATTATATTTTTGATATGTGAATAATTGCTCCTACACACTAATTCCTTCTTTTGCAGCTTCTTCTTTGTATTTTTTCTTATAATCACCACTAGGATCATATTTCTTTTCTAGCGGATCCCAACAGTCCTTTTCCTTTTCAATTAAGTGTTTTAAAACCTTCTTAGCGCCCTCTTTTTGTTTTTCATTACATTTTTCACAGTTATTATCAATAGCTTCAGGGAGAACACCTTTAAAGAACAAAACAATTGCAAAATATTAGGTTACATTAACTGAATTAAGAAATATTTACGTTTTAGTTCAGCTCCATCTGGGCTGCACGCTCCTTTGTCCAAAAGGCAATTGCAGTATCCTTGGAGAAGGCGTTTGTTGTTTAAAATTTCGTCAAGATCCACTCCATCATATTTAGTCGTGTATTGCTCTGGTCTAGCTAAGGTCACTGCCGCAAAGGCACCCAACACTATCAACACTTTAAACATTTTTCTGCAGTTTATGCTTTGCTAGCGGAGATGTGAACTATCTAACACTATCTTAGTTAGTTTGCTTTTTATAGGTAAAAATGAAGGTAGGGGCAGTAAATGTGGAAAATTACACGCAATTTTCGACTCCAATTTTGTTGCGTAAAAATACAGACGTGTCGTCCATAAATAATCATAGCTTTAAACGCAAATACTGTAATTAAATCAAACATGATTTTGAAATTACTCGTTGTACATAAATACTTTACTTAATTATTACATCCAACATAAATGCATTTAATTTATTATTAAATAAATGTACAATATTGTTTGCATAAAGTTGTTTTCTTGGTAAAACTTTCAGCGCATGTGTTATTAAAAAAATTTACAACTAAACTTTTATTTATGTATGTTTAGGATTAATTATCCAACATAAAAATAGTTTGTCCCTGTTTCTAAACAGAGGCATTATACATATTTCGTATCTCTTCAAACTAACCATAGGTATTATATTTTACATAGTAATATGTGTTGATTTTCAATATTGTCTAATAAACATAAGAATTAAATAATATTATTTGATCTACAAGTTTAGAGAAGTGATAGTTTTCCAGTGAATGTAAATGTTTGAATTCACAAGTGGATCATATTTACGCGAACATGGAAATTCACATTTCTAACGTGTAGATCATCCTATTTTTTCGTGTAGTTGACGAAAGTAACGGTAATTTAAAAAAAAATTAAATTATGACAGTGTCGAAGAATAATATTATGTTATCAAGGTACATCGAACATTTGTTGACATAGTAACAAAACATGTGAGCAAGTAAATAATTTGTGAAAAAACGATCATATAAAATGATTCAATCAAACGAGAATAATTAAGAAATTTTACAATTGGTATCAGAAGTAGAGTCAAGTTTATTACCTAAAAAGTCCAAAGCAAAGTACGAGAAAACTTACCAACAGTTATGTGGCTGGAGAAATGAAAAAAAAATGCGCAAGGGGTAAATGAATTGCTAATTGCGTACTCTTTTGAAAACGTTTGTTTTATTTATAAGATTTATTAGCACTGATTTTGAAATATTCTTAGGTGAAAATTCCTAAAGCTTCGACACCATGGTCAGTGTACTTGATGCTGGGAAGTATTCTACCAATAAATAAAAATGTGGATATTTCTGCATATAAAAAATTACTGGCTTACCTGAAACGTTAAAATGATGGTTATATGGAAAAAAATCGAGAGTTTTATCGATGGATAATGTGAAGGAATTTTTAGAAAAATCTCATGATGTTAGTTTTTTGCCTATGAAGGCAGTGTTGGTAATTACGTTGCACAGGGCCTGTTGGCTGGAAGAATTACGTTTACTAAACGTGGATGATGTAGAAGATTGCGGGCATATTTTAGTCATAACTTTACATGACATGAAAACAAAGAAAAACCGAGTCTTTACAGTTCCATCATCTATACATTTCCCAGATGGAGTAAACGGAATTGAGCTTTACAGAAAGTACTTGAATTTGAGACCAAAAATGTGGACCATCGCAGACTATTTATATTTTATAGACAGGGTAAGTGCACAAAGCAACCAATTGATATACTCGTAACTAACTTCTAGCGAGGCAATAAATTCTAATTTATCAGTGTCTGGATTGCGGTTACTTTCCTCATCTTCTGGTGTAGTCTTTATTAATTTAACAAATTGTTCATTTACAATTTACGCTAAGAAATAAAAGAATGAAAAAAGTGTTGCTAACTAAAATCGTGAAAAAAGTGTTGCTAACGAGAAAAGTCCCACTTTTCTTCACAATTTTTTATTAAACAACGTGTCGCTTTTCTATTAACTATACGAATATAGTTATTTACGTTATAAGCCCGGTAAATGAGGTTTTACAGTTACGAGTAAGATGTTTCTCACTGTAAGAATTTAGAAACGAGTGCTTTGGAAAATCTTTTGCCGGACGTATATCGTACAACGTTTTATTTCATCCTGTGAGCAATTTCGCTTGAAAAAACTGGGATATATTGTTTAAATGTCACAAAAATCATTAAATCTGATAGAAATGGTGCAATAGGAAAAAAATATTTTAATAACTTCTTCAATTCAAAACAAAACTGTTCCTTTTCCAATTAACATTGAAGGGAATTCGAATTGTACTGTGTATAATTAACATTAATATTTAATGTATGTTCTTCTTCTTTTTCTTCTATTTTGGGTTGAACGCCAGCACGTCCAGGCACTTGAGCACACTGCTCTTTGTACTATCTCCAATAGATCTCTCAGTTCCACTCTGTTAGTCTTGTGTCCTCGATAAAAGCCACTATCCTCCTCAGGGGAAGTTTGAGTACACTCGAAGGATCCACTAGATCTCTCCCGAAATATTTCTGTCTGAGTTCCGTCAATTCCTCACACGTGCATATTACATGAAGGCTAGTTTCCTCCTGTTTTTCACATCTCCTACAACAGGGCTCGCTAACAAAGTCCATGCTGTACAAATGCTTCCTTAAAGGACAATGTCCGGTTATTAACACGGTAATTATTTTAATTTCTTTTTTGTTACTACGAATTAGGTTGGCTGAAAACTTTCCGTCCAGCTCCCTTAGTAGTGTTTTGGTATGGAGTTGACCTTCCCTTAACCTCCATTTATTTTTATGTTCTTTTTCTAGCCATAACCAGGTCTCCCTTTTAGCGGAATC
This sequence comes from Melolontha melolontha, assembly GCA_935421215.2. Lineage (NCBI taxonomy): Eukaryota > Metazoa > Arthropoda > Insecta > Coleoptera > Scarabaeidae > Melolontha > Melolontha melolontha. The sequence goes on along the minus strand of OW285236.1, from coordinate 112,159,857 downwards.
CTTAGTGATTCCACATACAGGTTCTGGTCCTATGAAGTTCCGATTCGTACCTTCTTTGGCCAGTTTGTCGACTATCTCATTGCCTTTAATTCCCTCATGTCCTGGCATCCATATCAGCGACACTGTATTGTCTTGTGCCAGTCTGTTGAGTATTTAATGCATTTTGTTTGTATAAATCTGAATAAATCTTGTAAAAATTGTGATCCAATAAACTATTTTAATGCTGTAAAGTTTCATTTTCCGGACTGAAATAAGTCCGGGAAATCAAAAAATTTAACACAGGATGAAATAATAGTACATTGTTTATCTAGCAGTAAAAACGATACATTTGCGGACAACAATGTAAATTGTTGGCACGAAGTTTGTACAATATTTTTTGTACGAGAACTATAATAATAATACATATTGTTAAATACGTTATCGTTTATGACACACTACTAATCTCTTGATATTAATTAAAAAAATTTGAGTTTCAGATCAAATTTAAAAAATTCTATACAAAATAAAAACCTCACCAACAACATGAATTCTGATAATGAAATGCAATGTACACCGCCTGAAATTCACGAAGCTGCCAATATTGCAGTGGATAATTTATTACCCATAAAATCAAAAAACATATACAAAAGCACTTATACTAAATTCGTAACTTGGGCTAGATCTAAAAATATACAAAAATACTCCGAAAATTGTTTATTAGTTTATTTTCAAAATTTACAATCAAATAAATCATTATGGTCCACTTATTCTATGTTAAAATCATGCTTAATAATATATGCTAATACGGATATATCTAAATAGGCAAAACTCACAGCGTATTTAAAACAGATAACGAAGCAACATTAGCCTAAAAAATCAGCAGTATTAACCGAAGAACAAATTACTAAATTTATTGTTGAAGCACCAAATTCTTTGTTCCTACTAATGAAGGTAAAGTCATTTCCATATATTTAAATTCCATACAACACTATATGTGTTTATAGGCTGTATTAATATTGGGTATTTCTGGAGCGTGTCGACGTGAAGAACTTTGCAAAATGTCATTGCGAGACATAGAATTTAAATCGAATTTAATTATCGTAACAATTCCAGAAACTAAAACAGGTAACAGCCGTACATTTTCAATCATTAAGCCTGAATGGATTGCATTAATTCGGCAATATGCAAATTTAAGACCGGACAGCCAGCAGCGATTCTTTTTAACATATCGCAATGGCAAGTGTGTTTGTTCACCTGTTGGTCTTAATACAATTGGCAAAATTCCAATGCGAATAGCTGAGTACCTTCAGATTGATAGCGCAAGTAACTTCACAGGTCACTGTTTTCGAAGGAGTTCAGCGACATTGTTGGCAAACCAAGGAGGTGACTTGCTTTCAATTAAAAGGCATGGTGGATGGAAATCATCTACGGTTGCAGAAGGATATATCGAAAATTCTCTGCAGAGTAGAATTCAATTAGCTAAAACAATGACCCCGTTAGAGATATCGACTCCGCCCGCAACTTGTTCGACATCTGAAATACAAGATATATGTAATAATACAATCAACGTTACTATACCTTCGCAATCAAGATCAATTCAAACAAACCAGTTAATCCCTGGGGTATCAATCTCTGGTTGTCAAAATTGCCCAATTTTCTGAAAAGAATGAATAATGGTAATTTATATAATATTTGTTGCTGTTCTGACATTGAATTACATACCTTCCAAATATAACAATTTCTATTTCATTTCTTTTTATTTTCATAGAAAAACAACGAACTGGGTAGCATATTATTAAGGTTAGGGATTTATGATTTTAAAATGTCACTAAATTAATCAAGTTCCAGGAAGTACCAACTTTACTTTTACGCACTCGTGTTTAAAGTGACTTTTTACGCCCGCAAATCGAATCGTGAAATGACAGGTTTTGATAAGCGAGTACAAAAAAAACATTAAGTGACCTAGATACTTTCTAGGTTGAAAATTATTTAAGTAAAATGTTCATTACAGTATGATTGCAAAAAAATTAAATTATTGTATTTTTGTGTTCCTTTGAGATTTGTTCATAGTTATGCTCACATAAATCTAGTACGACCAAAAAACGTCAAATTTTCAAAATTTGTTTGGAGTAATTGTACTTTTCAAACAGAACGTGGTTTAAGAAAAAACCTCAAATATTGTATTTTAATATATAAGTTGATGGTAATTAACTATTTTTATTGACAAATAATACATTTTAAACATATATTTAAAAAAAATAGAATCAATACTTTATTATTGGGCCATTATTTGCATCAACTGCTCTCAATCTCCTGGGCATTGAAATTAGAAGCTTTCTAATGTAACCGTATTATTCAACTATATTTTCCCAGGTATTTAAAAATCCCACAAGTCTTCTCTATTTCTAACACGTACCGGCGACATACGTTTTACCATCTCAGCCGAGACATTTTCAATAGGATTTATATCTGCTCTTTTAAGCCAGTGTCCCTCTGTCAATATGTTGATAAATATTTTCATAAGCATGACGTCACTTTCTGCAAAAATATATTTTGACAAAAATATTGACGGCACATTAAATACCTTGTCCCACTGTTAATATTTTTGGCAGAATATTTTAAATTTGGCGCGTAAATTTAACATTGAAATAATATTTTGTGTCAAATGCGAAAAATGAAGAGGTTATTTTTAAGTGGTGTGTTGTGTTTTCATTTTTGGTTTCTATCTTTTGATATAAAAACAATAAAAGAGTAAAATGGAGAATTTAAACTAAAATGTTAAAATTGCACTATCTATAATATTGAGTGTATCGGGAAATATATTATTAAATGGTAAAACCAATAAAAGAAACGTAAACATTGGGTAAAGCCTTGGTTACGAACAAGAAGCGCTGGGTAGGAGGGCAGAGGAGTACCAACTACGGTTAGGAATGAATTAAGTTATTGTAACTTTTTGCGCATGAGTGATGCTTCTTTAGAAAAAATTTTAAATTGCTAACACTAAACTAAACCACCAAAATACACATTTACGTGAAAGTATAAGTGTACACTATAGGTAATGATTTTCATTGCATATAAATTTCTACGTCAATTCTCAAAATTTTCAGGTTAGCACTAACACACCGATTCCTTGCTACAGGTGAAACTTTAAAAAGTTTAAGTCTTCAAAAAGAAAAGCTCATAATACTTTAAGCAAAAATATAAATGAAGTACTCAATGCTATTATTGTCTGTATAGAGCATATTTATTAAAAAGTAAGTTGATAAAATGGTATTTTCATATAAATACAGAGACAAATAGATAGTTAAGCCTTTTATGTATCTTTTTCATATTCTATTAGTAGTTTCAATACATTGTGCTTAAACTTCAGTTGCGTTGTTCGATTGTTAATATTTCTTATTGATGAAGCGATTATTCTGGCAAAATGATCCCACTCATTTGGTTGCTCCGAGGTTTGGGTTAGTTGTTCCAAGGCCCTAGAAGCATTAGCTAAAAAGATTGCTTGTTCATTTTCATTAGTTCTTTTTCTCTATGGTGTTGGTCGAATTGAAGAAGTTGATGAGGAAAGGTCTAATGAAAGGAGAGAAATAGAACTTTCTCCATCCGCAGTTCTACCAAATTCTTCAACCTAAACAAAATAAAAAATATATAATTACATATTTGTTTTATTGTAGGTGCCAACAACAACAGCTGACTGGGAAAGAATTGAAAATGGTTTTTCTACTATGTGGAATTTTTCTAATTGTTTAGGGCCCCTTGATGGAAAACACATTGTATTTAGATCCTGGAGATTTTTTCTATAGAAATTATCCTCTTCGGTCCCAAGAAAAAAAAGTTTATTTAAAATTACGTTTTCTTTATTTATTTAATTTAGAACATTAAAAAGAAAGTAAATGTGAAGTTATTTTTCAAAAATATCTTAACTTAGTACAAAAAAATTCTAGTCCACATTGGGTCCAGTTTGTATTTAACATTTTAATAATTATGACCTAAAATATATTTTAACCTATAGTAATTAACAGTAATAATAAAAAAACTACGCATGAAATTCGAAAAAACAATGGCGTTGTGGTTGTATGCATAAAAACACTTCGCATGTAGAATATTGATATCGAGTTTTTCCCTTACATTTTTCGATACGGCACCTCATGACTTTGTTTTTATCTTGCACGGCACAAATCGGCAAATGTTTGTTTGAGGATGTTCAAACATCTGCAGGGGGAATAGCTTTTGGTGCAGCTGGTTTTGTTAGTTGGATATGTCTTAATGGGGGTTCGTATTCATTATCTTGTGGATGGTAATTAGACAATCAGCATCCATGGTAAGACATTCACCTATGTACATTTTAAAATCTAGCAAATCCATTATGTTAGGGTTACGAACTCCCATTTTTTCTTGTCTAAGCGGTACTCTATCCATGAATTAACAGTGGCTAAGTCAATGCAATGGCAAATGAATCGAATTGGCCACTTTTTGGTTCTTTGGGACATACTATGATACGATATCATTCTATCGTTAAGATCTACCCCTCCCATTGCCCTATTGTATGCCCTAATACAATTTGGGCGTGTAATTGATATGTATCGTCCAGTTTTTTATTCCAACGTCGAATATCGGTAAGTGGAAAACTTCCCTCTGATGATGACAGAACTAGCACCGACCTATTATCTATCCATTTTGTAATTGACATTTGCCAGGTTTGCCATCTGGCCATGTGCTTGCGCCTTGAGACACAAAAAAATCCAGTACCAATCCCTGAGGAGTAGCTAGAACAAAATTTTTCAGGCCTGTTGGGTTCGGTTTGTTCTTAATGTACTGCCTCAACACAGATTTTCCCGTGAATGGAATCATCTGCTCATCAATACTGAGCTCCTTGGTATACGGAAGAGTGATGCACTTTCTTTTTATTGCATTTATTATTGGCTGAACCTTCCCTAATCTATTTTGTTTCTTGGATTCTTCAGTAATTTCCAAATTGTTTACCAACTGCATGTAATTTCTAAGTCTAAAAAATCTATCGCGCGGTAATATAGTAGCTGCAGGAATTTTTAAGAATTTTTTGTAATACATACGAACTCTCGGTAGCTTGAAGCTTCCCATTATGATACAAGATCCCACTAATTTTTTGTACTCTGAACTTGTAGCTCGAAGCGAAGGTAAATTATCTTGCATTGCACGGAAGTTGCTTTGATTTGCCGTCAAGTTCCAAAAGTCTTCATCAAGATATTGACAAAAGTACACTGATAGGGTGACCACTTCGTTCTTTCATCGACTGACCACTCTTCCTCCATTATTTCGACAATATTTGGTTCGAAAACCTGGCTACTCCACTTCATTTTTTTCCGTTCCGCAGCAATTTATTTTGACTCATTTCTCTTCTTATTACTGACAACAGGACATTATCGTCATCAGAATCAAAAAGGGCTTCATTTTCATTTCATTTCAATGGCATCCTGAACTCTTGGGTTATCGGCACTTACGTGACTAACGTCAAAATCTACCAACTCATCAGAACTGCTTTCACTTTCATCGACTTCAAGTCCATTCCCAATGTCCTGGTCACGTACCAAAAACTCCTCGTTTTCATCATCGCTACTAAGATCTCCTTCGCTTTCATCGCATATTGTTTGCGCGATTCTTTGTAACTCATCATCAGTTAACGCTCTTCTCTTATACCACGTATCTGAAGTTAACACATTTCGCACAATTAAAAATTACGTAACTAAATATCTAGCTAACCGACAAAACACGAGAAACATTTTATAGAGCTAAGACCCAGAGTTCAGCCGGTTGGACGGGCATAAAATATCAAATGGGATAAGAATAATCCTTACTACCTAAATTACAAACACTAATAGTAATTCTATGATATCTAACTCTCACTTACTATCATAATTCGCTTTTATTTATTATATTAAATAACAAGAAATTACTTACTTACTTTCGTTATTGCTGGAGCCCGCCATAACCTCACTTAACACCTACGAACGCCGAGTGAAGAATGCGCAGAAAAATCGCCATGTGTGTAATAATATTTACTACATGCCAGCCGACTGTACACACGGAACCAACCGTCGCGGGCAAGCCAATTTTATATTAGAACGAAAATAAAACGTGTCCAGCGGGCTGCGCCGGGGGACCGAAGAGATTATAAAGGCACAGACAGTATTATGCTATTAGCACTAACAGATGCAAATTATATGTTTTTCTGTGTTGACATAGGAATTAATGGTAGAAGTAGTGATGGAGGAGTATTTTCGAGAAGCCGCTATGTCTGCTGCAATATATAATATTGCACTAAATTTTCCTCCACATAAACCATTACCTGGTAGATAGCTAGCAATTCCGCATGCGATTGTTGCCGATGATGCGTTCCCTTTAAATGAACGCATTATGAAGCCATACAGATGCAAAGGTTTAAGTAATGGGCAGAAGATTTTCAATTACTGATTGAGTCGTGCTTGCAGAGTAGTGGAGAACGCTTTTGGCATACTATCCAACCGATGAATTTCAAGGTAGAAAAAATTGAACTTATAATAAAGGCATGTTTGCATTTTGCATAATTTTTTAATAAGTGAAGGTTGTAATATTACAAACTCCAATCACAATGAAAACATATCATAAATTTTACACTCGATTAGATAATATCAAGCAGGAAATAGAACTGCAAGATGGCCAGCACTAGTAAGGCAGGAATTCCAGGATTATTTTAATTCGAATGGAGAGGTGTCTTGGCAGCAAGATAGTGTTAATAATAGTAACTTAGAAATTTATACAGCACGTATATTATTAATAAAGTTTACATATATAACGTGTGTATAAATTGTCGCAAAATCTACACGCAGCGACGTTCTTCGTTTGGTTCTGAATAAAAAATCTTAATGTTAAAATGTCGTATCATGCTTCGTTTGTTTTCACGGGGTTCTTGAAGTTCAGACTTTTAGTGCGTAACTAACCTTTGCTCTTCGATATCTGTTAATAGAGATAGATGCAATTTACTTTAAAGAAAAAATTTTTACTAGTATTATTTCGTAAACGCTTTCTTTTTGATTTAAAAGCTTGTTTTAAACATTTATTCATTAACGTACTTCCACGAAAAACACATTTGGCAACGTTGTAGAACAATAAGTTTGTATTTCAAAGTGAGTTCAATAAAAATCATTACTGTCAAATTTTGACATTTACGAATTTACGAAGCATGATACGACATTTTAACATTAAGATTTTTTATTCAGAACCGAACGAAGAATGTCGCTACGTGTAGCTTTTGCGACAATTTATACACACCTTGTATATTTGCCTCTAGAATTAGGTTATTATTTATCGCCTGACTGGAACCCATGAGCAATAAAGCATCGCACTCTGTTTCTGTCTCAAGATTCTGTAAATAGTAAAAAACATATCTTATTGCTTTGTCAATAAATAAATTTATATGGCTACTTCAGTATTTTGCGTATTTTCCTGTTGAATAATTTCAATTGGATGGTTGGGTGTCGTGATTACAATATTTGAGTAGCTTTTCCTACCAATCGTATGGTCTTTTAAAAACAACAGCTTAAAAAAATTCAAACGATACTGAAACTCCATCTACACTACTGCCACTCGGTTTGTTTTGCAATTTATGCATTTCTAAATTAAATTTACTTCTTAAGCTGTTAATCTTCGTTTTTACATCCTCTTCAGTATCTTCTCAAATATTCCACTAAATGCGATTTTACTCCTGATTGGAAATTCTTGTAAGTCATGTTCCTCGCTTACGATTTAAATTTTCTTTGTTTTGCCACCTTGTCTTTGCACATAATACAGTAGATTTATTTATGTTTAGATCTTCAGCGATCTAATTGTTTAACCGTTTTCCAAATTAACTATAATTCTTAACTTATTAAGCTGAGTAAGTTTTCTTCTCATATTAAGTATTTAAATAATTAAATTGACATACTGTTAAATTGACAATCAATGTACGTATTAAAGCAAACTAAAAATTCAAAAAGTCTTTGTACTAGATTTATGTTAGCACGACTGTAAATTTACAATTCAGAACTTTTGTGGTCAAGAGAAAATTTTTAAATCTTAAATTTTAAGATAATCTACTTTAAAAAATGGCTTTAATTAATAAAATTGATAATAAGAGCGCATTGTAAAGTAGATGATTTTTATCGCAATTAAGAAGTGAAATTATTACAAGCGGTACATATTTCTAACAGAATTCGGAAGTTGATTTGTATTTAAAAATATATTTTTTTAACTTTGCTTAGACATTTTTTGTAGTAATATATTAATTTCTTATTTTGCTGCTTCTTCTTGGTATTTTTTTTATAATCACTATTAGGATTATATTTCTTTTCTAGTGATTCCCAGCAACCCCATTTTTATCAATTATATGTTTTTGTTGTGCTACAATTGTAAAATAATAGGTGTATTATATACCTATTATCTATTTCTACAACAAAAGAAACAAAAATTAACACAAAATATTTAGTTTAAGACATTTAGCTTAACATCTACAATTATTTTTGTTGACCCTTGCACAATTCATTATTTTTACCAACATTAATTGCGTGGTGACTGTCGCACATGCTGCCATACCAAAGGTGCCGAAAGGTAGATACCATCCAGCATTAACTATTGATTTGGATTTGAGTGTTGATAATGCTAAAAAAAGTTTTCGTTCTAACAATAACCTCAGATAAAACTTCCGTAAGGCTAACACTCAACCTATGTACAATGAATTTGCACAAACTGATTGGACTTACTTGCTAACTTGTGTAAATGTTAATGTTGCAGCATCTCTAATTTACAAGATTGTAGATAAATCGGTATCTAAATTTAAAACTCCTTCCCGTACATATTTTTTAACTGGTATACAAGAGATTTAATTAAATTAGTGAAACTTAGAGAATACTATTTCAGAAAATGGAAGACTTCAGACTAGGCGGCTGATCATCGTGAGTTTCAAAGATTACGCATGCTAACAAAAGCTGAAAGTAAGAACGCATAGCAATTATATTTATCTTCTCTTGAATGTTGAATCGCCAGAGATGCCAAGTTGTTTTGGCGATATATCGGTGAGAAGACTGGCGGGGATGATATTAGTGAATCTAAACAAATAGTTAAAGCATTCGCCAAGAGCTTTTCCGAAATTTTTCTGTTGCCTGTCCAATTTCTGTTGATAAATAAAATCTGCGATGAGTGAACTCAAGATGGATTGGATTACTGGACATGAGCTTCCAAATTTCTTTATACAAATATTTATCGTTACTATGTGAACCATTACGTGCTATATTCAATTTATCACTTGGTACGTCTGCGTTTCCAGAGGTTTGGAAAATCAGTAGGATAAACCCTGTATTCAAGAGAGACGATGGGAATGACATTTCCAACTACCGACTTATTAATAGTTTGTCTTCGTGTTCTAAAGTATCTGAACAATTGCTTCACAGGAGGCTATATAACAGTGTCAGGTCTTTCATTTCCACTAATCAACATGGATTAGTCAGGAGAAGGTTGACCCTAACAAATTTGCTTGAAATATATCAGTACCTCAGCTCATCCCTAGACGGAAGGCAGCAAGTGGATGTCTTCTACACAGATTTCGCCAAAGCATTCGGCACCATCGATCATGCTAAATTACTTTCCAAATTGGACTCAATCGGCTTTTCCTGCCCAACTATCAACTTGATAGCTTCTTATCTGCAGAACCGATCCAGTTATGTGCATTACAATGGATTCTGTTCTAACACCTTTACAGCCACTTCGGGAGTTCCTCAAGGCTCAAACCTGGAGCCTTTGTTATTCAGTGTTTACATCAACGATCTGCTGTTTCGACTGCATTGCAGAGCACTTGCCTACGCGGATGACCTGAAGATAGTCTCGAGAATTGGTGATGTGTAGGATTGTCGTGCCTTATAGAGGAACCTTAATACTATCAACAGCTGGTACAATGACAACATGAACGATCTGAGTATTGCCAAATGTGCAGTGGTGACTTACTCAAAAATTAGCAGTCCGATAATATATAACTACTTGTCAATACCAAGACGTTATATTTTTAGGGATCAGGGTGTTTTATTCACCAATGCATCAAATAAAACGATTCATTGCTACGTAATGTTTCGAAACTGTATTTGTTTCTTCATTAGGCCTAATAAAATATTTATAGATTAGTCATACAAAGTAAAATATAAAAACGTACTTACATTAGCAATTACTACATTGTTAAGCGATCTTATGGAACAAAGATACCGATTAGAAACCATATCTTAGTTGCATTTACATTTGACAAAACCAAACTATTGCGAAAAGTGCGTTGAACTCTATACTTCATGCCTCCAAATCCATTTATTTGGATTTCTTGGGTTATGTCAGCACAAGAATTTAAAATAGCATAACGAAGCTCTTCGATTGTGTGATGTCTGGTCTTGAAAATGGTATTCTTTAAATATGGAAAAATAAAATAGTCTAAAATTGTCAAATCTGGAGGTCTTGGAAGAAAATTAATAATTCATGTGGCAAAAATTCTTGCAAAAAAGTTATTGTTTCTCGAGATTTGTGCGCTGGTGCATTATTTTGCTGGAAATATCCTTCCGTAAGTTCATTATCATGAAGTTCATTAACAAACGGCTCTAATAATTCATTTCGATATATTTCAGCAGTTATGGTTTGCTTAAAAAATTTAGCCCAATAATTCGTCTTCTTGAAATTGTTAGCTAGATGCCTATTTTTCTGTAGATGTAGCGTAGTTTCCACAAATTCATAATGGTTTTCTGCAGACTAAATTCTCATATTTTGCTTGTTTAAATATCCTGAGATGGAGCCAAGCCTCATCTGAAAAGAAGCATTTGTCGAGATTGTCATTATTATTTATGTTATTCAAAAACCATAGACAATCCTGTGTTCTCGTAACAAAATGTACCTGTTTGAGTTCCGAAACTGCTTGAATTTTATATAGAAACAACTTTAAGTCCTTTTTTAAAACAATATGGCATGTTCTGACTGACAAACGAACTCTATGTGAACTGATAGTTTTGCGATTAATTTTTTTTGGTGAGTTATACATTTGATGTCGAATATCCTATATGCAATTTGCTGTTCGTTTTCTAGGTGCCCCACCGCTAGGTTTAAGAGTTATTGCCCCTGTTTCACCAAATTTAATAACGCAAGCTTGTATATGTTTTTGCAGTTGTGCGTAAGTAAATGGCAGATTAGGATACAGTTGCCGGAAATACTGAAAGCACTGATTAGTGGAATAAACCCAATCTCCATTTTCTAATTTTTGCCCATTTCTATAGTAATTTTGAATAATAAATATTTTATGTTCTAACTCTAAAATGATAATAAAATACTTTTATCCAACACCTCCTAATAATAGACCTATAACTATGGCGATTTTAAATCAAGTATGTAGCTTATAACTCACTAGTGAGTTAAAAACATAATTTATCTCACTAGTGAGATAAAACAAGGTGAAATTTAGATTGCATAGAGACATTCAAACTGCTATAGTATTAACACATTTATATTAATTCTAAAGGGTAAACAATAGCAGCTAATTAACATTTACGTGAGATGCTATGAGATGCTATGTGCTGTCTATACTATACTATGAGATGGAGGCCTGGACGCTGAAGGTGACCGACATGAGGAGACTGGAGGCATTTGAGATGTGGGTATACCGGAGAATATTGAAGATCTCATGGGTAGAGAGAAAAACCAACGTAGAAGTGATGAGACGTATGCATAAGGAGAAAGAAGTGATTCCGACAATTAAGAGAAGAAAACTGCTGTACATGGGACATGTCATGAGGGGAGAAAAATATCAAATACTACAAATAATTATGCAGGGAAAAATCCCGGGCAAGAGATCTATAGGAAGAAGACGGAATTCATGGCTGAAGAACCTTAGGGACTGGTTTGGATGCAATAATAATGAACTGTTTAGAGCTGCGGTTTCAAAAGTAAGAATTGCTATGATAATTGCCAACCTTCGAAGCGGAGACGGCACCTAAAGAAGAAGAACATTTACGTTAATATTAAAGTTGAAGGAAATCCTCTTTGTATCTGACTCTGCATTCAGGTTATTCGAATTTAGAGTTATACTAGAAGTCGTATTTGAAGTATCCTGAACAGAAATTTGATGACCAGAAGTCGAGGACGTTAGACTGTCTGGACCTTGTATCTTTCTGGCTATATCAATCTTGTTGGATACTGAATCTTGTATATAACCTTCTGCCACAGTGGACGATTTCCCCGCACCATGTCATTTAACTGTTGTAATATCAGCTCCTGCGTTTGCCAGAAGAGATGCTGATGAACGTCTTAGACTATGTCCTTTATATAATTGAGCTTCTGGTAGGTTCAGGAAAGATGCAACTTTCTGAGGTATCTTAGAAATGGTGTTAATTCCAACTGGCTGGATAGTGCATTTTTCTTTCTTGTAATTTAGGAAGAATCTGCCATGTGGAATACCTTTTGGTCTCATACAGACATATTTTCTGTAGAGGTCAAGAATATCTGTTGTAAATCCTTCTGCCATAACAGTGAAACTTCTAGATACGTTTGTCTTTGTGTCAGGTATCGAAACATACAAGTATCCTCCTTTATCTTCTATATCGTCAACTTTCAGCTTAGTTATTTCATCACAACGACACGCACCTGATATACCCATTATTAAGGCAACCTGCACAGAATACACGAACGAATAATGAATAAATACTTTGAATTAAATATAAGAAAATAAATAATACCTTCATCATCAAATATTTATTGTTAGGAGCCTCATTCAGAAGCTTCTCTATATGTAGCCTCTCCAAGATTTTCGCCTTTTTGGACTTGTGGGTTCTGCCTCACTCTTCAAATAGGCAATCAGTTTTCCGTATTTCGATATGTTTGCTATTCATATACACTTTCAAAGTACTTCTTAACATGGAATACTTCGTCGACAATGAAGAAGGTGCTATTTTCCTTCTATAAATATGGAAATACGCCAGCATAACTTCTTCGTTAATTCCAGTGATACTTTGCTGTTTTCTCCATTCTTCAAAATGACGAAATTCTTTGTCGTAATTATCTTTCGATTTTTTTGGCAGTAATTTATAACATGCTGCTTGAGCTTCTTTCTTAACTTCTAGCGGAATGAAAACTGCCTCTTGCAACCCTTCCATTACCATCAACTTTAACTGCAGTATTTTATTAATCAATCACTAATTTTGTTTGCTTGTTGATTTGCATTATTTATTCTCCATAGTAACTGCATTACTGTATATGTACTTTTTGCATTAGTCGTTTATAATTTAAATTTGACATGGAACGTCAAATTTATAATTTAAATTTGACATGGAACGTCAAATTTATAAAACATTAAAAATCATTTTGAACGGATCTTAAGAGGTGTTGGATAAAGTTTTGTATTGCATACGTGTGTTAATTACAAATAAGTCACTTGAGAAAAGTAGCTCACTCGTCCTAGCGAACTCGTGAGCTAAACATTTTCTCGCGTGACTTATTTGTAACATAACACACTTGTACAATAAATAACTATAAAAAATATAAGCGCTTATAATTTGAATTTATGTATGACCACTGTCAGAATTTGAAGTTTTCTAACGCTTCGTATGTGCACCAATCTTTGATTACTTAATTACTTAAAAAACAGCCTACTATAATGAGATAAGTTTTTGAAGATACGTTACATTAAAGAACACGGAATTAAAATTCCATGCTTTTTGGTTGTAGTGTTATTCATATCATACAACTTGCTAGAATAATGAATAGATAATTAATACACAATATTATAATAATAGTAAGTGCAAGACACAGAATTTAAGAATTTATTAGTCAATAATAATGCGCCCATGTAAAAATTCCGTCAATGTCTTTCCAAAGGTATTGATGGAATGAGGATAGACATACATCATTTTGTCATTAGAACAGCTCAACATATCATCTATACGTACATCATACAAATGTATGATTACTCAGGCATAAACTAAGAAGTAAAAAGAACAATACACTGTTTATTCTATAAAATTAATATTTTGATTATGCTCTGATGCGTACAGAAGGATCGACCTTGCAAGAATTTCCATAAATGATGATTAAATAATAATTAAATCTATTTAATCTCTGTCTTCCAGAAATTAAAATGCAAATTCAAGAGTATATATACACAATTTTTAACGGTTTGGAGTAGTGTAGTGTGAAGTGAAAATGTGTAAAGTGTTTATTTTTGCTATTGTAGCTCTAGTAGCGGTTGTTATTTCAAAAGAAACAAATAATGATGAGAAAGAATATACTTCACAATACGATGGAATCGATCTTCCAAAATTACTTGCTAATAGACGACTAGTGTTGGGATATTGTAAATGTCTCATAGGGAAAGGAGCTTGCAGTCCTGATGGAGCAGAATTAAAACGTAATCATTTATTTCGATTATAATGAGTGTTACGCTGTATAAGTTAATTTTATAACAATATTTGGAAGCTAAAATCAGATTTATTTTTGAATATAAATATGTATATGCAGGCGTTATGATGTGATATCTATAAAACAGTAATCTTTGCACTTTAAAAAAATTGTAAACGTCTTGCAAATGTTTCCATATAATAATTGGATATATTTCAAATTTAATCAAAGTTAAAATTAAAATTTATTTTCGAATATAAATATGTATATAAATAAGCGTTATGAAATGAAACTACAAAAACATTAATTTTTGCACTTTAAATTAAAAAAATAATTATAAAGGTATTTGAAATGTTTCCATGTAATAATCAGGTATTTTTCAAATTTAATAAGTATTCTTTCATGGAAACAGATTTCGTTTTCTCTTTTTATTAAAGCGATGCTTCTGTCCATTACATAGGAAAATCTAATCCATAACAAATGTGTGATATATACGAGGGCACATTTTATATTATCTACATAGGTATGAATGAAAGGCGTTATAAAAAAAGCTACATTTTATTTTTCAACATATGATCCACTAACAGTAACAGATTTATTGCAGCGATTTTCTAATAAGGCTGTACCTTCCAAAAAAAATATTTTGGACGTCGTCCATGCAGATGCTCTTTTGATTTCGGAAAAGATAATAATCACTCGATGCCAAGTCCGATGCATGTAGGATAGATGTTTCATCCCTATAAAGCCATAGTCGTTGATTATTTCTCGGGCTTGTCGAACTTGCGAACTCTGCAATAGTCATGGAGTAACATAACCTTTTGAGCAGAGTTTCGGGGTCCTTTTTGCTGTATGTTAGTATTCAAATTTCAAATTGTTTCCTTATATGCTTTTCCTGCAATTGTAGAGCTTTTATTCATGTATTGATTCCTTCTGTATCCCAAAATACCGTCGCCATCAGTTTTCCACATGAATTTTGCGTTCTTAGTGGTGGAATACCTTGTGATTCTTGTTTTATAGCTCATCATCTTTAATTTTCGGAAAAAGGTTTTTATCGTCATCTAAAATCCTCCAGTCTTTCTTACAAATTTGATGCCTACATAATTTTTGTTCCGGAGTAAGCACGCTGGAAATCCATCATGCTAACATTTTGTTTATTCCTTAATCATCTTGTAAAATTTTTAATACTGTGGCTTCTGATATCTCCACTCAATAGCAATAATTAACACCTTCCTTCTTAGATCTTCTAAGATATGTTCTCGACTTTCTTAATATTTCCTATAGTTCTTGCTTTAGATTTTAGGTAGAGGTTCATTTCAAGATGATCTAAGATGCAGAAGGCTTATCACATTCCGTATCTTGGATCGCCTTGAAATTGATCCCCTACCTCATCGAAATTGCTTTGACCAAAATCTTACTATAAAATATGATAAATCATCCAAATATGCATAAATATATCTGTATTTGTAAACATGGATATACACCACGTATTTAACCAGTGGTCACTTTAACAGCAGTGTTTCTGTCATACGACGTCATCAGTGCGGGTTAACGAATTGACATATCAAAGGTTCGCTTTTGCCAAGTAAACAATTTCATCCTGTCAGCTGACGTGGGATAATCTCATGACATATGACGGACAAAAGAGATTTGCCGATAAAAGCGGTTTCCTCTTGAATGCACAAGCCATTAGAAAAAAAGAAGTATATTGCGCCATCTGACTATGGGTGAATAGACTACACTGACATGTGTTTCTTTCCTTTGTGGAAATCTCTGTAAAAACAGAAAAACTCTCTGAATTTGAACTTGGTCAGTATAAATCAAAATGTGGCAACTATTTGACAGCAAAAGCTTGCTAATGTCACTTGATTTTTTCATAACTAGGTAGATAATATAAAAATCATCCCTCGTACTAAGTTCTTCCAAAATGTTCCGTTCTGTACAATAAAGTGGCTTACACGTCTTATTGCCAATTCTGACATTATTTTGTCTCCGTGAAAATGACTTATTTTTCCTGTATTTGAAAGGTTAAATAATGGCTTCATTACTGACATTGGTTGTCAAAATGATTGGTTCTAATTATCTTTAATCTTGATGATTATTTTATTTCAAATTATCGTTTGTAAAGGTATTATTTTTATCTCCTCTACTATAAGATATAATAAATACGTAATTTCGGCAATACGTCTTATATACAACTACATTAAGGTTCGTAATTTAGGTATGATCGTATGTGTTATGCGTTTTTGTTTTGTACGTTTTTAACATTAAATAAAATTTATTATATTATATAATTATTTCATATTCAACACGAAAAATAAAATACAAATAAAAAGAAATATTTTTATTTAAACGATGGGGCATTGAATTTAATTAATTGCCGCATGTAATTTTCATCTGCCGCTAATTCTTCCTAAGCATTTTTTATGGTATTCCAAAGATGATTTACATTTTGAAAATGAATATTTTGGAAATATATTTTCTTAGTTAATAAATTCTATATATCCTAAGTAGGGTTCAGATCTGGGTTGTTAGCGGGCCATGGCAAAATTTCGATGTTATTATTACCAAGCCATGTTCTAGTAATAATAGTCGTGCGCACAGGACAATTGTCATGTTGATAAATGAAATTTTCGGGATATAATTGTGAACAGAAGGCAGCTTAACTTTTCTAGATTATGGATATATTATTCGGCATTGAACCGACCATCTACTTTGAAGCAAACTCCTAGTTCTTCATAATTGCACCAAGCCCATATATTTGCGCTGAAACGTCCACTTTTCGTATCGTATCGTTCTTCATAATTGCACCAAGCCCATATATTTGCGCTGAAGCGTCCACTTTTCGTATCGTATATATATATATATATATATATATATATATATATATATATATATATAACATTTGATAAATTATTGGAGGTTTTCGGCTTTTATATGAAATATTTACAAATATCAAGTTAGCATTTAATTGCAAAGTAAGGGGGTGTGCAAACATTGCTGTCTACAAATTACAAAGAAAATCATACGAAATTTTTAATTGAAAAAATGTCTATGTTGGGCCTCGAACCCAAGTCTACAGCTTTCCGGGCTGTCGTCATTACCACTAGACCACAATAGACCCAGGTTCACCCCTATCACTTATATATATATATATATATATATATATATATATATATATATATATATATATATATATATATATTTAGTGTTTATAAGAATTTTATTTTTCTTATTTATTTTATTGGCCGTGTCTTAATATTAAAAATAATAGACTTTTTATTGGTTTAGCGACCTTTTATTGAATTATGATATTTTATTCTACGACGTTTCGACTTTTATTATTATTCAGTCTTTTTCAAGTAACTAGAAACAAGAATTAATACAATGAAAACATGAGAACTGTGTTTGCTTTTGTGAGACTGAATTAACAATTAAATTAACAATTAAAATTAAAATTAGATTAAAGACTGAATTACCAATTAAATTAACAATTAAAGTTAAATTAAAAATTAAAATTCGATTAACAATAAGTAAGGAAAATTAAAGTGATTACATCTGTATAAACGAATTGAAAATTTGAATTAAACTACAAATACAGTAAAGAAACATTGAATGACAATAAACTCACCGTTTTTTTGGGTTTCAAAAACACGCATTCTGTGCAACATGTGTTATCGGGGACATCCGAGACCTTTTTTTAAGGACCGACCGCACTGGTTCGAATATTGTGTCTGTGTCTTTGGTTTAGAGAGGTTAATTTCTGTTCTATTTTGGAATTAGCAAAATGGTCAGGACCGTGTTTAGGGGTATATAGTAAAAGTAAAAGTATTTACAAATGGGAACTGATAAAAAATTTTTTTTGGTTTGTGTTTGTGTGTGCGGGGAGGTTTTGATTTTATCTATTGTTTAATGAGTGGGTAATAGAGTTTAGAAAGTCCATAAATTTCGTTTCTGTCGTTGATTGTTCTGCTGTTTTTGAAAATATGGATCATTTCTAAGACCTCCCTAGCTTTTGTATTCTTTTTCTGTGTTATTACTTTGGTGTTATCAAAATCAAAATTATGTTTTAGTGTCAATTGGTGTTTTTTTAAAGCAGTTTGATTTTTTGCGTATTTGTGACCTTTCAATCTTTCTTGTAGTAACTGTTTTGTTTGGCCTATGTATACTTTGTCACAGTCTTTGCAGGGTATGTTGTATATTGTGTGTGATTGTTTTAGTGTAGGTGTTGAGTCTTTTAGTTTGGTGTGTAGGAATTTTATGTTTTTACCGCTTTGGTGTGCTATTTTAAAATTAAATGGTTTAAATATATTGTCTAGATTTTCGGATAATCCAGTTATATAGGGTGTGGGGATATATGTTAATTCATTGTTTTTTTTGTTTTTGTTGTGGCCGTTTGTTGTGTTATAAATTTTATTAAGTCTTAGTTTTATAATTTTTTGTATAAATTGTGGTGGATAATTGTTTTCTGTTAAAATTGTTTTTACTTTATTTAGTACTGTTGGTCTGAATACTGGATTAGTGAGATTTAAGGCTCTGTCTACTAACGCTGTTACTACATTTTTTTTGTGGGCTAGGGGTTGGTTTGAAAAAAAGTTTACATATCTGCCGGATGTGGTTGGTTTAGTGTACCATTTTGTTTGTATGTTGTTTGTTTTTATCAGTGTTAGGTCTAAGTAGTTTATGGAGTTGTTTTTTTTTCTATTTCAATGGTAATCTAATTTTAATTTTAATTGTTAATTTAATTGTTAATTCAGTCTCACAAAAGCAAACACACTTTTCATGTTTTCATTGTATTAATTCTTGTTTCTAGTTACTTGAAAAAGACTGAATAATAAATAAAAGTCGAAACGTCATAGAATAAAACATCAAAATTCAATAAAAGTCGCTAAACCAATAAAAAGTCTATTATTTTTAATATATATATATATATATATATGGTAAATTCAATCAGTCGGCGATTAAAGGTCTGGTTTACTTCAAAAGGCATCATTGCCGAAACATGTAGGGTTGTTTTAAATATATATACTTTGAAGTAAACCGGACCTTTAATCGCAGACTGATTGAATTTACCATATCATACCAAGGTCACGAAAATATTATATATATATATATAATATTTTCGTGACCTTGGTATGATATGGTATTAATAAGTCGGCGATTAAAGGTCTGGTTTATTACTTCAAAGTATATATATTTAAAACAACCCTACATCTTTCGGCAATGATGCCTTTGTCAAGGATATAAAAAATATAAATGACAGAATATAAATGTCAAATATATTATATTCTGTTATTTATATTTTTTATATCATTGACAAAGGCATCATTGCCGAAACATGTAGGGTTGTTTTAAATATATATACTTTGAAGTAATAAACCAGACCTTTAATCGCCGACTTATTAATACTATATATATATATATATATATATATATATATATATATATATATATATATTGTTCATTAAATAGTGCATGCGGCTGTCTATACACACGTGTACGACCACTGTGTGTTGACTGAAACACTTTTACATCAGTGAATTTGCCATTTTGCCAAAAAGGCAATTCTCTATAAACGTAATTGAAAGAAAATAATCGAGATTGTTTGTGTTCCTCTGTTAATTTCTAACCGGCATAGAACTTTTCAAGTTCGATTCTTGTATTCTTCGACACTGTATCGACGCTGTAGATCGAGAGCCAGGAAAATTTATTGCAATTTTAGCATAACGATATTAAAAGGCTTTTCCCTCAAATATCGCCTTCTTCGCGCGTGGATATTCGGGGACGAGCAGAACCACATTTTCTATATAATGTTCTTTCCTCCTCCCAGCGTTTCTTAATTTTTAGCAAAGTAGATTTATGCCAAATTACAGTGCTACTGCTCTAATTGACCAGTTAACGAATTTCGGTATTTTTTCATCTTGACGGGACATGTGGTGACTGCCTCAAACCTACGGTCTCAAACACATGGTCAAGATGTCGGAAGATTAATCTACTCCCATCATTTGTTCCCTAATTAGTTAGGAATATTCTTGACACCCTAAAGAAAATGATACCACGAGTGTTAGCGATAGGAAAACACAACCAAGGGAGTTAACAGCGATGAAAAAGATAGCGTAACTTATCAAGAGAGATTTCTTGTGTCCTAAGAATGAGCGTCGCGAAATTGACTAACTTTAGTTGATATATTACTTAGATGCGAGAAATGGTATCCACCACCAGGGGTGTTTAATTACTAGTAATTAACGGAACACGAGGCAACCAAATTTTCACTCAAAACTTTGTCTAATCGAACACGACCAACTTATTAAAAACGTATTACTTAAAAAAGAAAATGGACACTCGTAATCTTAAACTCCCTATTCCAGAAAATTCCAGTACTTAAGGCAGATTAGATATTATAAAAGACTTCAGAAGAGTATACGGGGACTGATCAACAAAATATTGTAACAGTTTTTCTAACCTACTTTTCAGTAGTAGACGTTTTTCTTTGATAATTTCTGATTAGCTTTTATTATTTTATGAGTATCGTATTATGATTTGGTTAAATCTTCTCAATTGCTTTTTTTCTCGTCGAGACATCAAATTACTTACTTTTGTGGATACACACACGATTTATTTATGTAGATAGACAACGCACATGCAATTATTTACTTGACCTACAACAACTTTGTTGTATTAGTTCTATTAGTTATGGCATGTCTTGTTTGGTTTAGTAGTTTTTCTAGTGATAGCTGACGTAAAACTTTAATTATGCATTGTAATTCGTAATTCTCTCTTGCACAACTACTTTGTTTTAAGCTCGGAAAAACGGCTACTGAAACAAATAGAACAATTCAGTAAGCATTCGGTGTACAATCGATGAGTCGAGCACAAACTTTCAAGTGGTTTCCGCGTTTTAAGACCGGTAGATCGTCCACTAATGACTACAAACGAACAAGGAAACCTCCGACGTTTACCACGCCCGAAAACATCGAAACAATTTATGAAGACACTCGTCGGACTATTATTCTAGGCATCTGCGATAAAGTTGGAGTCGGACATGGTACAGGTCGGCGAATTATGACTGAAGAATTAGGCATGCACCGCATTTCCGCGAAATTTTTTCCGAGGCTTCCTATTTATGACTAAAAGCAGGACAGAATTGCCATTTGCATTGAGCTTAAACAACCTGCTTCGGAGAATGAAATTTTTGTCACGATAAACTTTGATTCTACCATTATAACTTGTTTGAAAGATTTTCTCTTCACTAATGTTTCGTCTTCCTGCGGATTCGAAGTTTTGTTACGTCCGAAACCTATTTTTCGATTTAAATTATTCTCTTCCCTCCATTTTTTATATATTTCTGCGGCTGAACTTTTACCAATATTAAATTTAATCGCTACGGCTCTTAATAATTTCCCATTTTCCAAACTTGTAGCAAGTCTGGCTTTATCAGTTTTCGAAAAATTAGGAATGATACATAATTTGACGTACAGTTTGAAAATTTATCAAATATCGCCAAAATTACAACGCTAAAAAATAAAGGAAATTGACATAACGATTTTGACACTGTCATTTTTTGCTAACGACAGGAACTCTGCTTATTCTTACATCAATTAATAACATTATTATTTTATCAATTATTAGCTACTTTATTAGCACATATACGAAGGGAATTATTAGAGAATAGTATATTAATCAACGAGTGAGGAAGTTGGCAATTTCCACTATACTTTTTCTAATCATATTCAAGGATTAAGTAATAATGAGTGTTTTTTTTATATCTCAAAATATATTTTATCTGGAGCTTTGCATAAAAATTCATCAATTTCTTTGGCAATGAATGTTTTTGATTTTTTTTTTATCCTGATAGCCCTCAGATATTCTTTTCAAATATGCACGTAATTTGGGATAGATTTCAATATTAATATTGTTGTGAATGTTCAGAATAGATCTCAGCATAGATTATTGAGACCATAATGAGGAGGATTTGTATTTCTCTGTTAGTCCGGAGAAATAAGCTTAGAGAGCATTTTCGGAAAATGAATTCGTGTTCAGCGCCAACTGTGCAGCGCCAATGCATAAAAGTTTTGTAACTTGATTCATACTTCTTTTGCGACTTTTGTGGCAAGAGACCAAGTGTTATAAGTTTAACAACCTCTTGCACGTCTAGTGGGGTACAATTTTCGATATCATCTTCAATTTCCATTTTTTCGTGATATTTAGTACATCAAACACAGATTCAGTGAGAAATGTAAATTAATTTTTGAAAAATAAATACAGTTGTATTATCGTCATAGTAACGATAAATATTGCCCGTGGAGAAAAGTAAAATCTCGTCATCTCATTGGTCGGTATAGCAAACGCCAATTAAGGTGGCGCGAGAAGGGGTAAGTTCGCGCAGGATTAGAAGTAGTTGGGAGAGAGTTCAATTTTTTCCATAGTTGAAGACTGAACAATTTTCTCAATCAAAAAGGTATCAGAAATGTGCAAATGATTCAATTTGATTAGAAAAATTCTATTGAATGTGAAAAGATATCTGCTGCCATTAAGAAAAATAAATAATCGTAATGGATATGTACAGTTTGTTGAAAAATTAATGTCTCCCCCTACTAGTCACCGTTAGATCATTCTGCCTTCTGAGGAAGGGAGTCGTGCAGTCTCGATTTCAAATACACAAAAACACCATTAATGACAAGAGAATCGCCTTTGTGTATTCCAAAAAAAATTGAAAAGGAAACTTTATAAGTTTTACGAATAAGCCTAGGCCAAAATACTCATAAATATTTTTTTCTCTTTTGTCAAATTGTCAAAAAAGTGATGTTTTTTCATTAATCTCAGTATGTAAAGTGTTAAAGTGTAAAGTGTTTTTTCACTGTTAAAAAGAACTTTTTTTCATTGTGAAATTTTTTTCATATAGCAAAATGGTAGAAATTGCTTGATTTGCAATTTCATGCACTTTTAGGTTTTCGCTTGCATCACTGGATTCCATTGGAACCCAAATTTCGCAATCAAACTTTAACCGACTTGCATTTATTGAAACTTTTCTATTTACACTCGTAATTAAGACAACTTAACGCAATTGCTGAAGCCGTCGTAATTATGTAGGTGATATTTTTTTTATTTATATTAATCTGCAGTTTTAAATTACTACAATTGGAGAAAAAACGTTGTTTACGTTACGTGTGTAAAGCAATTTTTAAGTTTCGGAATGTATTTTGGTCTCAGCCTTCGATCTCGACAAAACACTCAACATTCTAAAACTCATTTGCGCATTTAATATATAAATAACTATTTTGCCGTTAGCGTTGCTAAAAGATCTATTAAAGCACTCAAAATATGTGCTATTATAAATCATGAAAGCATCGAACATTTAGGGGATTCAGCCTTAATTTGGTCACACTACGTCTATAAGTCAGTAGTCATAGCGATAATTTAAGGTTAACACTGACAATTAATAGAGATTTTATTATGCGGTAATTATATTTACAACACAATAAAAAATATTTTATTATGAAGAGAAACTAACGATCTTTGATTCTGGTATTTTTAATTGCTCCTTGGAAATGTGCAAATATTGTATACATTTATAGTAACCTTCGAATTATCTTTTGACTTAATAATTATACCATGTGGAGTAGAGACATTCTGTTCATAGTTATCATTCTCTGCAATATTGATATTTTTTTTATCGGGTTAAAGTCACTCAAACTGAGAGATATTCCGAGAAGATCCAGGTAAATTTACATCCCTTCCTTATACAAACATATTTGCAACAGTGATTTTGTTTTTTAAAGAAGAGGCGAACGTATCTTTCAGCAATTGCTAAGCTTTTCCAATCACCTAACTGTTTTAAAAATCACCTCCACTATTTGCTACATGTGTAGCAATTGATCTTCTAAAACAACGGTCTGTGTAAAGTTGAGGATTTGGCAATCAAAGAAAACTGGCAATTTGTCTAGTTATCTTACCCATGGTATTAATACCAATAAGGCTATTAATGCAATTGCCATTGCGATAAGTTAAGAAAAAATGTTTATGTGTAACTTTTTTAGGATGAATAGTGTTATATTTCTTTATCAATCCCATCCACTTTGTATTTGTTACAGCGAACATTCTAGGAACATGATTTTTTATTTTAGGTACACTGACAGTAATGGAATCAGATCTGTATTGAAGGTTATCCACACATATATTAATTAGCTCTTCTCGTCTACAGGCTCCATTGTATCCTATAATAATAATAATAATAATATTTATTTATTTGCCCAACAGGTAATCCCAATTACAGTACATAAGTACACAAATTAGATGTATGAATACACATACTATGTTAAATTATTACATAACTAAAATAATTTTGATATATAACAAATAAGTAATACCGATAATTATGATGTCAAGGTTCACATATCCTTAGTGTCCACCTCTCCAATGAATATGTCACTATAATATGCCTCAGCATTCCTCATCATGTGGAATATCGGTGATCTCATCAGTAGATTCGTCCTTGGAGTCGACAGCAAGAAAGTAACAGGGTTACGGGTACTAACACTAGGCACATTGAATCTGACCCTAGACAACAGCGCGGCACCATCAATTTTATTGTGGAGAAGATTATGAAGAAACCTTGCGCTGTAGTTAACTCGACGAACAGTCAAAAACTGAACCCCATGGAGTCGAAGCAGTTCTTCATAGGAAGTGTTCCAGTCAGGATATACACGATTAGATTTGAAAAAGAGGTATTTTACAAATCGGCGCTGTATACGTTCAACTGGAAACTGTTGCGCGATGTAGAAGGGATACCAAACAATAGACGGATACTCGAGTTTCGGAACTATAAGAGTGAAATACAAAGATTTTAGCAAGGAGATGCTGCTGAAGCACCCCGAGGCTCGAATGAGGAAGCCCAATGCTCTCGAAGACGAGTGGCAGATGCCCACAATGTGATCATTAAAAGATAGCTCCGAATCAAACGTCACTCCCAGGTCCCTTACTGAGTTTGAGTTTGTGTTATTCAACTGCTGATTATTTATAAAATAACGTGATAAGGCTGGTGCGTTCTTCCTGGAGAATGACATCACCACACATTTGTCGATATTCAAAGACAATTCATTCCTCCGAGACCACTCCACAAGAATGTTAACATCATGCTGCAAGCCAATAGCATCACCCGGTTTGGCGATATCAGAAAATAGTTTGATGTCGTCTGCGTAAGCTAGCGCCTGACATGTTAACAGTGGAAAAAGGTCATTCATATATAATGAGAATAGCAAAGGTCCCAAGTTAGAACCCTGCGGTACTCCGGAAGCCACTGCAAAGGTGTACGATTTATAACCATTATAAAACACATAATTATATCGATTAGATAAATACGATCCCAACAACATGTATAAATTCGGAGATAAGCCAAAGCTATCAAGTTTTTGAAGTAGAAACATATGGTTGATGCTATCAAAAGCATGTGAATAATCCATATAAACAACATCCACTTGACCCCTACTGTCCAAGACTTCATTCGTATATTGCGTAAAGCAAGCTAGATTTGTAGTAGTAGACCGACCTTTCATAAAACCATGCTGGTGATGTGTGATATATGAATGGGTATTGAAGTAAATAGCATCAAACAAAACTTGTTCGAAAATTTTTGCAAAGTTTGATAAGAGCGAAATCGGTCTGTAGTTTGAAATATGTCTGCTATCACCCTTCTTGAATACAGGAACAATACGGCCGCACTTCCATCTATCGGGGAAGGATGATGTCTGCAGTGCTATGTTTATAATTTTGGTTAGTGGTGCTGATAGAACAAATTTGGTGTCCCTGATCAGGAAGCTGGGAATGCCATCATCACCAGAGGTAAACCTATCAGGAAAAGTAGCCATTATGCTGAAAATAGTATGTTCAGTAATGCGATAGAGAGAAAACGGCTGACATTGAGATTTTAGAGTGGGAGAGTCAACAATATTGGCGGTCGAGAACATTTCCGAGAAATTATTGGCAAATGCGTCTACAATGGCTTGTGGTTTGTCAAGCCAAGCATTTCTATAAAATAGTTTTCCAGGAATACGTGAGGTTCCTCTCCGAGAACGTACGAAAGACCATATTCTTCTAGGATCCGCCGTGATGCTGGTCTCTATATTCACCATGTATGCAGTATATGCAGTAGATATTTGTGATTTCGTTAGTGTACGCAGTCTTCTGAACTCTTCATAAAACATCGGACTATTAGTACCTTTCCATTTACGCCTATAATCATTTTTTGCTTTAATGTTACATTTAATTTCATTATTGAACCAAGCAGGAAAATGCGAGGTGCTTTTCGACATCTTCGGAATAGTTGAATCAAACATATCGCTCAGAACATTGTAAAACCAATCCAGGGCGAGATTAACATCATTAATACCATCCAGAAAGGACCAATCAACCTCCACCAGGTCCTCATACAGTTTTTCATAATTCGCCTTTCTGAAGTTGTACTGACAGTTAGTAGATGGAAACTGATCCGGTCTCAATGTAGATAAAAACTCCATATTAACTGACAAGGCAGGATGATATGCGTCTTCAGGAACAAAGGGATGCTGATCGTGGGTAGTGCTTAGATTGTGATCCAAGTTCGACAAGACCAAATCAAGAAGTCGACCGTCAGCATTCACAATCGCATTGTATTGCTTGAGTTGTAAAAAGTCACAAAATTCCAGGAAAGCAGAAACTCTAGTACTTACTCACTGTATTGGAACTAATATGTTCATAATATTGTGGTAAATTAAAATCACCAATAATTAAAATAGGTTTGTTTATTATAAGGATTTGAAGTGCTTCGAAGAAGGTATCCAAAGCAGAATTCGGTAATTCAGGTGGAATGTATATAACGGAAATATAGAAATTGAAATTATGAATAGTGCACTTGCAAATGAGAAGGTCAATCGACGGCACCAGAGTTTTTAATTCAGAGATGTCAAGCACCTCTAATGTAAATTCAGTTGCCAAGCCCAACAGAACACCACCACCTGTGGATTTTCCCACAGAGGCAAAATCTCTGTCGCATCTGACAATATTGTAGTAGGGAGGAAAAAATTCATAGCTGTCGAAAGACTCGTCAAGCCATGTTTCAGATATAAGTATGACATCATATGCCAAATCAGAAGAACTTGGATAGAAAATATGCGACTTACAGCGAAGGCTGCGAGTGTTTTGCTGTGTTGGATGCGAGTAAATACTTAATGTCCGTAATTATCAAAATAACCTAGAATATAAACTACTTATGAAAGTCAATAAAATAAATTTAGGACTCACTTTCGTAGCTAAGTATACTTTGTCCTTTGCTTCTTTTATAAATTTATGAACATCATTTTCTTCTAAAATTTTAGATTTTTTTAGAACGTAACCAACAGATAACCGTTTTAATAAAGCTTAGAGCCTCATATACTTTGATATATACATATTTCTACATATAATTCGTTTTTCGTACTGTGTATGAGATTTCTCTGGAAGTAACTTTTTCGGCAATATGCCGAATGCCGGTGGAGTACATATAAAATTTGCAGAACTCATTACTAAATAAAATTTAAGAATGAAATGTCAAGTTAATTTAAGTCAATTATACGCAAGTAAATTCAAAAATTTGAATTTTATTCTAAACATATGCGGACGTTATCAACTGCCATAAAATTTCCCTAAATTATCAAATTTCTCATTTTTTCTTAAAAACACGTTTCATAAAATATTAAAACACTCATTCTTTAAAAAACGAGTTTTTTAAACTTGAATTCGTGCTTTAAAACGTATTTTATGAAACATGTTTTTTAATATACTATTATTTCTATCATTGTGTGTGAATAATAGAATTAATTCTTAATACGTTTTATATAAATATTGTTTTATTTTTAATTTTTGCCAATCCCTTGGTTTTCTAATGCGTGATTCCAAATACTTTAGAGATCCTAATATTCTGAAGTCTCTCTATTTTGCGTATGTGATGAGCAAGCTGGAGTATTCTGGCATTATGTGGTATACTATTTATACTTCCCACTGCATGTTGCTGGATCGGGTTTACAGAAGTTATTTGAGGTACTTACAAAATTGATGGAGTTTTTCCACACATCGAAATTAGTCAGAACGAATTACTATTGCCGTGTCACTTTTGGATAGGAGAAATGTACATGGTGTGAAATTTCTGTAGAACCGGATACACGACAAGATCGAATGTGAATTCTTATTATCAAAGGTAACATGATGACCGGTAGATGTTTGACTGTTTTTGTCATTTTAGCAGTGAAAAAGTAGTTCGCAAACTTGGTATAATTTTCAAAAACTGTTCTTTATTTTCTATAAAATGTATTTAAATTGATCAGAATTTTGTTGTTTATGTATTTGAATGCGGAAATGTACAGCTCCACCTTTAGCCGTGACTAGGGTGAGATATAAATTTTTCAACAAACTGTACCTTATAATTTCTTGTGTTTAAATAATTATAAGTAATTATTAATATTCATTTTTATGTAGCAAATAAACTGGTGGTTTTTACAGATACTTATTAATGAAAATAAATCATCTAATATAGGTAATAAACTAATTTAATTGGTTTCCAGTTTCATAGTTTAATAGAATATTGAAGGTATGCTATACAATGTTACGTCATCATAAAATCGGATATTGTGGATCGATTTAAAAATTAAAATTTGTGAAACGTATTTAATGAAACTATGGACCCATTTCCTTACAAACACTTTAATGCAACAAATACACCAGCAGCAAATTCAATATTTAAAGATATCGATTTATCAGTATATCATCTTTATCGGTGTAGTACTGAATTTGTTTATAGTGCTTTCTTAAATTTCTAAAGCAATATTGCGTTTTGTTTTTTGAGTGTTGCTTCATTAGAAAGAGCAGAAATTTCGCTTTTCATAGAAGTAACTTCCATTTACCTTTGATGATTTAGGGAAGTGTAAATACGGTAGTAAGTATTACCTAGTATTTATTTGATTCCTTTTTTCTGACTTGGTATCTTGTCTGGTCAACTTCTTGCTCGTGTTTATTTCTTTCATGTCTATAGTATACAAGGACTGTTGATGTAATACTAAAACAGTACACATGAATTTATAATTATTTATTATACTGAGTTCTATTCTCACTCCGTGGCCCTCTTGTGCGTGTGTTCTTTTTTACCAAGATCGGCCTCTTAATAAGGAAATAGTATGCGAAATGTAGGCATCTTGCTCATACTACAGGCTTTGATTTGTCTCGTTTTGAGGTGCAATGCTTGAAGAAGAGGGACCGGAAAATTACGTTCTACTTTTCTGACTGTTCCAATTTTAAAGCACTACAACAAAATTTAGATGAACTAACCTCATTCTCTCTCTTAAACAGGAAATAGAAATTATCAAAGAGCAAAATAATTTCATTAGAACTTATCAAGGAGCAAACTGCAAATATTTCTCCTAAAACAAGCTCGCTGCAGACCGAGAAAATCATTCAGGAGGTCATGGGAAGAGAGAAACGCAAAGTCAATATCATCAAACCTACAATATTGGGGAAATCCGATTCTTCCAAAGCTGATAGAAAATGGCCATTAGGAATCACCTACTCTGTCCTTCTGCGAGGCGGAAGTTAGAAAAGCGACAATGAATTGTCTGAATATATAACGAGTGGAAAATTATAAAATGGTTACAGTATCTAACGATAAAACTCCTTATCAGCTTGGCCTATTTCGCAGGGTTAAGCAGGAATTGAATGTTTATAAAGCTGCTGGGGAGGCGAATATACGAATAAAATATATAAATGATATTCCTCAGATTGTCCATACCCCAATTTGGAAAAACTAGAACAGTCCAACGCGATTAATATTCGCTATCAAAATGTCCGAGGTCTGAGAACTATAACTAATACGATATCCTCTTCATCTGGTGTCATAGACGCTGATATAGTGTTATTGATATTTTATATGTGTTACTTCTCGTAACCAAAAAAAATATTCACATAATACACATAATTCACTCGAATGTATAAACAGCTGATTTTGTACGTAAATATATTGAGGTTATTGACCTTAGCATACAACAATGTTATACTTTTTATAACATCGGCAGCTGTTAGCTATGTAAACATACGATGTAGCGTATGTGTGTGCATAACTTCAATAGAAGTATTTATTATTTATAAACATTCTGAATATTTTGAATTCATAGGCGGCACATAACAGAATTTTCAGGGGGTTTTTAATTTTAAGGTTCGTGTGGTAATTGACGCACATTATTTTGGATTTATATTCTACAAAATTGCATTTTTTGTTCGTTGTCTCTTTATTTCAAGGACAGTTTGTACAT
Organism: Melolontha melolontha; assembly: GCA_935421215.2. Classification (NCBI taxonomy): domain Eukaryota; kingdom Metazoa; phylum Arthropoda; class Insecta; order Coleoptera; family Scarabaeidae; genus Melolontha; species Melolontha melolontha. Next base: position 112,129,174 of record OW285236.1, on the reverse strand, counting down.
ACGTCATTAATATTAAGTGCAGTTTTGATATCCTTTCCCTCATTGACTAAAAAAATGCAAATTACTGCAATATATTGTCACTGGGCTTCGAAATGTAAAACCTTGAAAAATTATATATTATTAATGTTTATATTTTGCTTTGATACAGGCGTTCTTCCGGAAGCTCTGGAAACAAATTGTCGTAAGTGCAGCAAGAAACATAGACATGGTGCACGTCAAGTTCTGACCCATCTTATCGACCATGAACCTAAATGCTGGGATGAATTAGAGAAACAGTATGACTCGGAAGGAACATATGCAAAGAAATATAAAAATTCTTTGAAGGCGGATGATTAAATGTACAATTTTCTTTATATAAATTTTTTACTGCATGTAAATATTAAATAAAAAATAAATGTTATTGTATATGCACATAGTTTGCTAAAATATATCTATATAATTCGTTATGTTTTTAATTTATTTACTTTAATAAGTAGTCATTGGTAATAAGAAGTATCTGGGAAGGTAATGCACTTAAGTTTCATTATATACGTTACTTGAGTAATACGTAATAGATTCAAACTATACATTATTTACTCTGAAAAAAGAGCATTGGGAAAGATACGGTTTAAAATATTGCGATGCCATCTATATCGGACAAAGCGGTAGAAGTGTAAATATCAGGTTAAAAGAACATAATTCAAGGTAATAAAAAGACTTTGCAGAACATTGAATAAATTCTTGATATGGAAGGCTACAAGCTACAGTACAATGTAAACTGCAGAAAATTGGACGTACTGATAATCCTATAGCTGAAACACGTATTTGCATGTCTGAAAATATATTTTTACACAAATATGAACTTGTATTGTGTTCTTAACACCCGATTTTTAATAATATTTTTATATTGTTAAAAATGTTTTTGTTATACAAGACATTGTTACGGTATAAATATTGATACGCTAAAGATATCTATAACGATAACTCTGTGCTATGCACCTGTGCGACTTATTGCGGAACACGTAGCAATTGAGTATGCGACCTCGAAGACATTCCCGTCTAGCAGCCCGTTCCAGCGGGTTCACGCTTGTGTGTGCACCGTTGTAGTTTTAGCAGCCTGAATATATTACATTGTAATTGATGGATTGCTTGTGGCTGCTGAGCTTGTTTTACCGCAATTCTTTATGTTCGATCATCGTGTTAGACTAGGCTGTATTGTACCCTTCGACCATCTGAAGGTGAGTAATTTAACCGCTACAGTCATTTTAGAACCTTCCGTGTCTCCATTTCGCATTTCGCATTTCGTGTTTTACTGCTTAATTTCCCTCTACAGGGTTTTCGTAACGAGTTTTACTTGAGTCGTTTAAACACCGGAAGGGTAGAGATCGCCTGGAATCTAATACAGACTTCGTGTATCGGATCCGACTCCATTTGCAGCTGGATACCCCTGTGCAGCGAGAAAACAATGTCAGCCAGTTGTAATTAAGTGCCAATAAGTAGAATTGCAGCTTAATTACGTCGTTATGTCTATTTTATTAACCCTCTAAAAACTTGCATCGGCCTATAAGGAATTAAACAAAAAAGAGCTAGCTACATAAAATATTAAAATTCGACAAGACTTGTCGTCTTTTGATTACTGTCTTTTTTTTGTTTTGTCAGCAGAAAGTTTTATCTTCGAATGTTTTTTTTTTAGTTAGTTCACATTACATTGAAATTATATTAATTTATCATAAATACTGTATGAAGGTCGTTTAAAGTAATTAGAAATGTGTGGAATTCAGTTGTTTTGTAAATCCTTTGTTTTTGCTATATTGTGATTGCGTTATCAAATATGTAGTCTTAAGTTTACGTAATTAAGCGGGAAAATTAATTTGTGAACGATTTACATAAGATCTTATGTATACGTATGCCGTTTCTTGTATTCTTTCGAACCTTTTTTTGTTTTGTTTGATGCTTATATCAAGAATATTTTTATACACTAACGTTCAAAAGTTTAACAGACTAACATTTTGCCTTTGCTTTATACAATTAAAATTTATATTGATGATGTGTTCTATTGGAAAAAAATTGTAACCTAGGCACTTATAAATTTAATCATTATATACAGGGCCTTACCCATCATTAATTTATTGGAAACACTTTACGTTTTCTTTGCTATGTGTTTAGTTTGTATATATTATTCATTAGTAAAACGTGTAGACTAAACTTGTTTTTTTTTCTTTAACGTGAGATGTTTTCTTTTATTTGTTATCACCCTGGACCTACAGTGGTGGGTTCGTTAACACAAATACGAACTCTGCGTGACGTATAATCTCTACGACCAGCAGCCCTTAAATCGCGGTGGCGCCATTTTTGATTTATAGTAAGTTCAGCACCGTTCCGACAAGAATCGAACGACCATCTTCACTGAGTTTTACGCAGTTGGTACTGGCTGGCTGTTTTGTTAATTTAAGATCTTTCCACTCACGCAAGTCCAAGGAGGGTTGCTGGATTGCGCAAAGACTGGTTTCGTGGACTTCTTATTGCTTGCACCTTTTGTAGGTAGCAACATGGTGAGGTTTTACCTACTCAAGAACGTTGCAATTATTTTGTTATATACGCTATTAGTTGTGTCCGATGTAGAGTGGAGGCATGTTTATACAGTTTCCACAGGTTGCGGCTGTGTCTGTCAGATGGAAACACCTGGACAAGTCTTACACTTGTTAGGAAGACAGGGCTGGTTGTTTTGGCATTAGTGATGTTGAAATTAGTCAATGAGCGGCGCTGAATGTCCTTCTACGCTCTTAATAACTTTTGTAATGTAGTGAGGAAGTTATTTATGGTGAAAACATCTTTACAGCAGTATGTACTGATGATTCTTCTAGAGCAAAACGAAATATGTGTGTGCATGTCTGAAAAGATATTTGTTTTTGTGTTATATAAAATATGGTGAGGTTTTTCGTAGTATGTTTCAAATTATTTTGTTAAAGCTGTATTACTTAGAAATGTAAGAAATAAAAATAGCAATTTGTATGAACGAAAATTTGGCACAGAGAGAGGATTCGTATGCTTTTTGTTGAAATATGCGGTAAATTTTAATATGAGCATTTTATTTCTACGCTGTTAGCTAGAATACCAGTTTACCGCCTATAAAACCAACATCACTTTTGAAAATGTTAAAGAAACTAGCATGCAAGTGGAAACAACGCACACGACACAACATATTTATTTAATCGAAATGATATCTTATGGAGGCGTCATTATTTGACAAATATAAGAAAGCTTTGTGCAGGAGGCAAAAGAATCTATTATTTTGATGAAACATAGTTGAATGCAGATCACACAAAAGCATATGAAAAGGTACAACGGTTCTTAATCTAAGGCAACCATTTGTCGTTCTATTTATTTAAAGGTCCATCTGGTAAAGGGAAGCGAATTATTATGCTTCATATTGGTATCGAAACTAGTTTTGTGAGGAGATTATGATGAAGATGTGAATAGTGTGCTGGTATATTAAAAATACATTACCTTCTCTGGTGCCTAGTTATGTTATAGTAATTGATAATACTCCTTACCATTCTATTAAAACAGAAAAGTTACCTAATTCGTTGTGGAAAAAGGAGGCACTTGTTGAATGACTTTTAGCAAAAAGTTTATGCGCGAGGGCAAGTTTAAAAGGTCAAGTAATGCCCGTGGTATATACAATATTTTATGTCTTATCACCAGTTCTATACCCTCGAGAACAATAATTTAATATTTATACGATTAAAGTTTATCGTTACGAGTGGTTAGTTAGGGAAACTCTATAAAGAAACAAAAGTTTATCTTGCACAAAACGCTGATAAAACGCAATACAAAATTATGAATAATGGGGAAATCATTGAAATTTCCGAAGAAATTCTGGAAAGGGCTGCGAGAGTAACGGATAATATACTACCTCAAAAGTCAAAAGGATTGTACGAACGGGAATTTTACAACTTTAAAAAATGGATGGCAGGTAATGTGTGTTGCACCCATTAATGAGACAGTTTTGTATGAATATTTTGAAGAATTGGTATGTATAACATTGTTGTTGTTATCATTATTGTAACTTGTTTATTTATTTATAGTCTGGAAAGTTTTCTCCAAATTCGCTCTCGACAAAGTTTTCTATACTCAAGAAAAATCAAAATATGAATATTGGAAAATACCTCAATTTACATACTTAAAACTATTTAAAACTACCTAAAGGACATGAATAAAAAAACTCGAAGAATCTAACGAGAGAGGAAGTAGTAAAGTTTATTCAGGAAGCACCAAATGAAGCATTTCTTATGATAAAAGTGGCGCTGTTATTTGGGGTGTTTGGAGGTTGCAGGCGGGAGGAATTAGTGAATAATGTTGATTTTATATTTCTTGTCGGTTTTCGTGTCAAGAAACGTATTGTTACCATTATTGATGAAGAAAAAATGGGTTCTTTGAAGCTGAAATATGGATCATTGTGACCACAAGGCTGTGTGTTACGGAGGTACTTTGTAAATTATAGAAACGGCCGCTGCTATATTAAGGCTGTTGGAAAAAAATACATTTGGAAAGATTTCTGCTACCATAGCAAAATATTTAAAGAATGATGCTGGCGAATACACAGGTCACTGTTTGCGTAGAACATCAACCACCTTATTAGCGAATGCAGGGGCTAGTATACCTATATTAAAACAGACATGATGGCTTGAGGTGTTCCGGTGTTGTGGAAGGATATTTAGGAGACAGTATCGCATCTAAAACTAAAGTTGCGAAACTTGTAGCTGGAGAGTCTTCAATATCAAATATAATTAGATGGGAGAAGTCTTCAATATCAAATACAATTAGATAGAAAAAGTGTTTCCATTACTGCTACATTTAATAATTGTTTCTTTACAGTAAATGAAAATAAATAAACTGATAAATGTCAACTTTGTCTTTGTATTGTGTTAACCTATCTAAAACTATAGCAACCCTTAATACCCTTAACCATAATCTTCCATTTTATGCCCGCATATCGAAGTTTTAATAGGTGATAATGGTACTAGTAAGACATAAATAAACAAATACCGTGCATTAGTTAATGTATAAGCATACTTCTTTAATTGATGTTGCAGACACTTCTTGGTGACATATTTTAGTAATTATTGATGTACTTGGTAAGAATAACACACTTGGCTATATTTCACAAAATTTTATTATATTCTCTAACATATATGCTTCGGCTGTTATGCCATTCTCAAAGAGTTTCTTCAAACTAACTTAATCTACGTAACAATGTAACTTATATACCTAGTTTTAGTGATGATGTGGTGGTTAAATTGGTTTTACTTAATTCTTTTATTTCCGGGTATAAGAATTTTTTCTGAATATTCTATTGTTCTTTTTGGTTTATCATTTTGGTTTATCATATTGGGCTTATATCCGTTATTTTCTGCTACTTTTCTAATATAGATTATTTCTTCGTACTTATGCCTTTAACGAAAAAATAATATATATTAAAAAAATAGTAAAAAATAACGGTATGAACAGCTAAAATGATAAAACAATAAGAAGATAAAAGAATTAAGTAAAACCAATTGGTATGCAATAACATATATCCCCCCTATCACAGACAAAATAAACAAAATATTAAGAAAATTAGACATTAAAATCATATCTAATAATAAGACAAAATTAGGTACTATATTAAATAACAACAAAGATCAAATACGTAAACTAGAAAAATCTGGAGTATATACCATTAAATGTCAAGAGTGTGAAGCTATATATATATATATATACATATATATCTATATATATATATATATATATATATATATATATATATATATATATTGTTGTGATACAAGACATACCCTTAGATCAGCAGCTGGAATGGGAAATATAAATTACTCAACATAATAAATAAATGTAAACAAGGTTATATAAGCAGTGTTAACAAGTTTTAGTAGTGTCGAAATGTATATGAATTAATATAACGATTATATAACAGTCTTTAAATTAGTATATTTCTATTTCTTTCACTTATTTCATTTTATTATATTATATTCATAATTCAAATTTAAGAGCGAAAGCACCGATATTTGAATTCATGTACATCTATACATTATATCGACGCGAGTAAAACACGCCCACTAAATGACATAACTTTTCATGGGTCTTTGAGTTTTGTTCTGTGGTCGAAGTTGCCTCCACTTCCACTCCGTTGTTTCGTATTTCCCAGGGTTGTGACGTGTTTGAGTCTGATGTAATCGTTGGATGTTGTGTTTTTTTGTGTGGTCCTGTGTGTGTTGTGTTTGTGTAAAGCCTGTGTGTCAGTCGCTTTTTTTTTGCGTTTAAGTCAAATGTGTTCGTTTTTTTTTTTTTTTTTTTTCGTTTCAGTTGAGTGTGTGTTTAATGTTTGTTATTGTAGAGTGTTATTATTGTCTGTGTTTGTGTTACGAAGTATTGCATTTGTTCTTTTGTGGCGTTTGTCGAGTGTAGTGTTATTATCATATTGCCTAAGGCAAGTGCTAGTTCGTCATTTGTGTTAAGTGTCGTGTCTTTTTGTCTTTGTGTCCATGGATTTGTTGTTGGGGGTGGTGCTGGTACGTATTTAGGTTGAGGTGTGGTTTTGTTTGTAGGATTGTTTGGATTGTTGGGACAGTTTATGAAAGTGGATAGATGAGGACCACCGCAGTTTGCACACTTTGGTGGGGTTGTTTTTGTTTTAGTACATAGATGTGTCGAATGTCCGTCTCCGCATTTCATACATTTGTAATTCACGTTACAGTTCCGTTGGTGATTTCCGAAAGTTTGGCACTTGTGGCATTGTATAATGTCAGTCCGTTTGTTTAAATTTTCTATTTTAATCGTCAGTCCGCAGCAGTCGCGTAAGTTGTAGATTGACTTGTATTGTCTCGTCAGTTCGATTAATACAAGTGGTGCTGGTATTCCGTGTTTGCCGTTCATGCGTTTAATTTTTAAAGTCGGGTATCCTTGGTCCGTCAAGTCGTCTGTGATGTCAGTGTCTGTTATAAAGGTGGGAATGCCACGCATCACCACCTTTAGTGTCTTTTCACTTCTCAATTGAAATGTGTAATATTGAATTTGTTCGTTGTCTAGTGTGTGTTTTAGTTTTCGATAGTCTTCGTCGGTTGTCGGTTCGATGTGTATTCCTGGTTTCACCATTTTGTTTTCTACTGTGTTAATGCTGTTTGATTTAAGTAATTGTCGTATGTATGTCCATTTGTCTTTTTCGATTATGATAATTGGTGCTATTTTGTGTGTTTTTTGTGTTTTTGTGTTAGGTGTGGTGGTTTTGTCACTTACCCTGGGCGAGCTGGCTGATGTTGAAGGCTGTGGAGTGGATTCGGCAGTTTCTTCTTCCATCTTTTCGTCGGTTTTGTTGTCGAGGGCGTCGTAAGAATTTTTAGTTTCGATCGGTGTGATTGTTTCGTCTATTTTTGGTTTCTTCGTAAATTTCGGGTAGATGAAGTCTTCTGCGGATATGATTTCAGTTTGCATCTTGTTCTGTGTTCGGTTGTGTTTTTTTTCTTCTTTTAGCGGTTCGGTGTTTTTTTCTGGAATCCTGACTTGAATTTTTGGCTGGTTTGGATCTACCATAAATATATTTGGCGATGTCCGTAGTATGTGCTGGATATCTCGTTCGTTGAATGTTCGGTCGATTATCTCGAGTGTCTCTTCTTTTAATTCCTGTGACCAGAGGACCGTGGTGTTCGGATTAAGAATTAACTTTGTTAAAGTAACAATTCGGCCGGCCATTGCTTCCGGCTTCGTATTTACGGTATAAAATCGTATGTTCTCTCAGCTGGTGTACTGTTCGCACAGACGACGCAGTGAGAATGTTGACATAACCCGCAATGTAAATATTTATCGTGCGCGATATACAAAAAGTAGCATTAAGATTGATATTAAACTTAGGTTAGAATTTGTTAAATAATATTAAAATTTAGATAATATATTAAATATAGTTAAATGTTGTCTTAGAAAGTAGTTTTAAAAGGCAAAACTTTGAGAGTTTTTGAATATTAAATAACTAGGCTTTGATTAAAAAACAGACGCTATCGGCATCATCTTTTGCAAAATTCATTAAAGTAATAGACGCATTTTTCGATTTACTCATAGAAATTATAAAATTTAATTAATTTAAAACGTGTATTCAGTGTAAAAGTTATTATAAACAACCTGAGAAAATACTGATATAAATTACAAGCAAAAATCTAACACATAATCGAATTTCAACGCATAAACGCATAATAAAGCGTTACTGGATAAATATCATCAACGATTATACTAAATACTCAAGATATCCAACCAAGAAGAACCACAGATCATTTACTGATTGGATCATCTTTAATTCAAGCAAATACCTCGTATCCAGCAGTCATACAAGGCCGCAGAGAGATACCAGCCGTTCGCACCGAGTCCGAGGAAATTTCCAGAGCGTCATCTAAATCCACTGCACACGCCGCCGAATTTGGATAGCGATCGGACAAGCTTTCATCGTCAAGATCCAACAACATAGCAGCTTAGAATCTACAATCAGTATAACAGGTTTACTATTTTAACTGAACAAATAAATATCGTCTTTAATATTCATATTTTAAAATCAAATCATTCACATAAATAAATATTCTCGAATTTTTGTTACCTTTTATCTTATATCACTCCCCTATGTATTAGAGATAGTCTACATAATTTAGCTCACATTTATTATTTCATTACACACATAACCTTGTTGACTTAACACCTTGTTGTTACACATATATTTAGTTCATAAAATTCACTTAATCTTTTATATTCGTTTATGTTATTACAGTTTTCTATTTTGCATTCAATAAATATTTTATTTTTATATCTATATAAATCTTTTATTGATGTAGATTTAGTTGTAGGAGTTATTTCTTTCGATATTTGTATATTTGAATTACTTATAAGGAAGCAACTATCATTTACTCGCGACGAGCTTGAGATATCACTTATTTAAACTTTATTTATACAGTTTTCATGCACCCTGAGGCTAGTTGACAAGGAAAAGCAGAGATAGCGTAGTTTGAGAAGTTTATCACATTTTATAAGGCGCCCAATTAATCTTTTCAAAATAAATTTAACTAATCATTTTTCGCCCAACGTAAGTGCTTTATTTTAAATAACAGCCTCTCTATCTATTAACAATATATATATATATATATATATATATATATATAGGTCGAAGTGGAAGATGCATTAAAAAATGTATATCAGAACATGTAAGAGACGTGAAATATAGCATTAAAATTACAGGTTTCTCGGAACACTGTATTGAGCAAAACCATTTACCCGATATAAATAGCCATAATGCAATAAAAAGTAAAATATTAGATTTATTAGTAGAGACCGGACATATCAGGCTGAAATGACGTCATTACGACGGACGATATAAATAATTTACAACATCTGTAAGTATATCACGCAGTTTATGAATAGCATTCATTCGGTTAACCGCACACAAAAAATAGATGTGCAGTTAACCGAATAAATAGTACTTACAGATGTTGTGGACTATTTATATCGTCCGTCGTAATGACGTCCATTTCAACCCGATGTGTCCGGTCTCTATTTATTAGAAATTCTAGAAATTAAAATAGCCCAGAAACAAAACGTAATAGTAACTAATATACAGCTATAATTTATAAACACCCCCATCATAGACACCATTGTAAACATCATTTAACCACCACTTCATCACTAAAACTAGGTATATAAGTTACATTGTTACGTAGATTAAGTTAGTTTTAAGAAACTCTTTGAGAATGGCATAACAACCGAAACATATATGTTAGAGAATATAATAAAATTTCTGAAATACAGCCAAGTGTGTTATTCCTACCAAGTACATCAATAAGTATAAGCATACTTTGCATTTTCTATATATTAGTAGATAGATATCAGACATACAGTGTGCACTGGTTGGCAGAAGTAGGCGCACAGAAAAGCGTCTGGAGGAGATCGAGTAATTTTATGTGGATATGTAATGCAAAATTTATTTCTTTTACCACTTTCGTTCTGGAAGAAAAAGTTTTCCAGGTCTTTCAACTATTTAATTCACTTTCCATCATAACTGATCCGGTTATTTCACTATTTAGTTTTGATGTTACCTTGTAATGGATGCATGAAGTGCTGGTTTATAGTTATGTCGAAATTCATCTAAAGACCATCTTCAGTCTCTGGCAGAAGCATAAAATATCCCGGACTCTTTTCTTGGCTAGAGCCTTGATGTAAAAGGTTTCGTTCCTAATACGTCAGGGAACACCATTCGTAACTCCTACGTGTGGCACTACGCGATAGCCGTTCAGACGTATTATAAGTCAATGGATTTTACGCAAAATAATTTCATCGTCTGATGCTGTAATAGCAATTTTAAAAGAAAGCAAAAAACATCAGTGTTTTGGCTTACACCGACGATATGTTGGTGATGGCTAGATCCAAGACGGAACTAAGAAGAATTTTAAGTATAGTAAATCTGAAAGTTGCAGAGTCTCGTAATATAAAGAAGAGGCAAAAGGCATAAAGAAATAGCAAAGAGGAGTGGCGGAATTCAAATCAAATGATATATAATACATAATATATATAAGTAACACAATTATATACGGGATCCGTCTAAATTCAATCGACAGAATTTCTGTGGTGATGGATGGCATTAAATAGATGAACCTTTTTAATATATTTTTGTTCTGGAAACGCCTTATTGGAAAGTTAAATGATTTTAAAATACTTTATCTCAACTGATATATTAGGCAACTTTTTATACATCTATAGATTGTTTGTTTTGTTAGCAACTACATAATGTGTCAAAAACTTTTCTCATTAGAGATAGCCATGCTTTTTGATAACGGCTTGTGTACGCAATCTGTCACAAACGAATAATTTTGAATGAGCATGACCGTCTCTAATGAGGAAAGTTTTTGAAGGCACGTTACTCTAGATGCATTCAAATTAAATTGTATAAGGATAATGTTATTAATATATATTAAGAATAATAAGAGATGCAAAATAGGTATTTAATCTTGTACCGCATCCTTAGGTTGATTTTTTTTTTATTATCACTGTCATAGTATTTTAAATTCTATATTAAAAATTTACATGTAAAAATTGCAATAACAAATTTATTTAATTTTATTTTAACATAATAAAAGTAAATAATAATAGGGATATATTTAGGATGTATTTTAAAAGAACTAGAAAATTTTGGCCATTCACTGCAATATAAGCATTGCACCGCCGAATCATTGACCGTTAGATACGCACAAGTACTCATATTCTAGGTGTTTGTCTGATTGTTTCCGCCGTAAAAGTATTCCTTCCCTTAGTTCATCTTGTGTTTGGACAGGCGTTTCATAGGTAAGCGTATTAAGATCCCACAAAAGATTCCATAAATAAAAATTCGACATACTTAAATCGAGATTTCGTGCAGGCTAAGGTACAGGTCCTCCTCTGCCAATACGGCTTCCTGTAAAATACCTTTTATTATATATTATATATATATTATATTTATATTATATTTAAATACCTTCGAACCAATGTGGAGGCACTTCGTTATGCTGCAGCCACATTCTTTGTCCGACACAATATGGTACGTCTTCCAAAAGTACGGGAAATTCTTGTGGAGAAATGCTAAATAATTTTCAGAAGTTAAGCGGCGTGGCAAGAAATGTAGTCCAATCAAATAATCGCCTATAATGCCAGCCCAAGCATTAAGGGAAAATTGATTTTTTTTTTTAGGTTTCTCGCCTTCCAAATATGTAAATTCTTATTGTTGACAAAGCCTTCACGATGAAAACAGCATTCATCCGTAAATAACACCATACTTTGAAAATTCTATTCATTTGCTGCATGTTGTAAATACCATTGTGAAAACATAACCTTTGGAACAAAGTCCTTTGCATTTAATGCATGTACTTTTATTAAATGATAGAAGTGCAACAGTTATTCTTTTAATGTCCTTAGAATAGTACTACTACTACAACCGATAATTGTGGCTAAACCTCTTTAAGGGATCTTCCTCGATCATGTCCAAAACATGTTCGTCAAAATCACCAATTCGTACAGTACATAAGCGACCTGCATTTGGTCTCTTAATCTGTAGAAAGATTAGTATTAGCGAAGATATTGTTTCCAAATAAGAATTTTACCTGAAAAGTACCTGTTTCTCTAAGACGCCGATTCATAGCACTAGATGTCATGTGATCTTCTATTTGGGTACAACACTGCCTAGCGACGCTGCACTGCTCTATCAGAACCTCCACACACCGTATACACTAAGTACATATCGATATACTCAGAAAATGTGTAATTTCCCATTTCGATTAACCACGTTAAATAGCATAATGACAATATAAACAAATTTAACACATTTATGTCGTTCCGAAGTTGACAAATTTATATAGCTAATAAAAAAAAATCTATAGATGTTTAAAAAGTTACCTACCATGTCAGTCGACACGAAGTATTTTAAAACCATTCAACTTTCTAATAAGCCGTTTCCAGAACAAACAGATACTAAAAAAGTTCTTCCATTTATCACTCTCCATCACTGCAAAAATTTTGTCGGTTGAATTTAGACAGACCCGGTATAAACAAAATCCATGCTTAACATAATACTATATTAAAAAAAGTTTCATAATGCACCATTTTGTGGCACGAGTTTTCTAAAGTACGAGTGCGATAAATGGCCTGACGAAACGAGTTTTTTATACTATTTTTTCTATTCTGCGTTTTATACATTAATAAATTGAAATTATTTAATTGAGAGATTTGGAATGTTCAGAGTTTTATTTTTATATAAAATATGCAGTTGGAAACATTGATACTTGACATTTTCAAATTTAAATCTTGCTAGCCCCGAAATATTATTTATTAATTTTTGTTAACATTACTTGATATTTTATTTAAAAATATAAACACGAATGACATAGAAACTAATATATCTTGTTGTCAATTGTATTCAATATATGTTGTTTGTGTAGCATTTTGCTTTTCTACGTATATCATTCTGCCAAATATACTTAAATTCTTAAAATCAAATGACAGCAATAAAATATTTTTCTATTTTGCGTTCGAAATGCACTCATTATGAAACCCAAACAAGATCGAAGTGAGCCTCATTTCGATACGCTTTTTTTCATTTTTCAATGTTGGCGTTGTTCGAACACAGAAATAAATATCATTGCTGTCATTTGATTTTAAGAATTTAAGTACATTTGACAGATATGACATATGTTCGTACTCTTCACAATATATACAATATATATTGTATACAATTTACAATAAGATATATTAGTTTCTAAGTCACTCATGTTTATATTTTTAAATGAAATATCAAGTAATGTTAACGAAAATTAATAAATAATATGTAATATAATATACTTCGCGGATAGCAAGATTTAAATTTGACAATGTCAAGTATCAATGTGACCAACTGCATGCTTTATATAAAAATTAAACTCTGAACTTCCAAATTAAATAATTCCAATTTATTAATGTAAAAAATGCAAAATAGAAAAAATAGTATAAAAAACTCGTTTCATAAGGCCTTTTACGGCACTCGCTCTTTAGAAAACTCGCCGCTATCGCGGCTCGTTTTCAAAACTGATCTCGTGCGGCAAAATGGTGCCTTATGAAACTTGTTTTTTAATATACTATTTCATCTGTGTTCGAACAACACCAACATTGAAATATGAAAAAAAGGCGTATCGAAATGAAGCTCATTTCGATACAGTTTTTGGTGTGACGAGTTCATTACGAACGCAAAATAAAAAAATATCTATTTTGTAACATTTCAATTGCAATGTATAAATTAATATAAAATAGAAATAAAACTAATGATTAAAAATCTTCACTTTTTTAATACGTAATCGTTACACGACAATTGTTTCGTCAGCACAGTGGTTTCATCAAGTACTTACAGCTAAAGAGCACGTCAAGTTAATACACATTATACATCAATGCGTATTATGATAGTGGTTATAATTATTAGAAATTATAGTTATTACTTGATAATTAATTTAATTTAATAATTAAACAAGTTTTTTTGTAAATATATTCGAAATGAAAATTTATCTTGATAACGATAAACAGCTTTAAGAAATACGCTTTTGTCTCTATGAGAAAAGTAAAAGAAGAGACGATTACTCTTTTTTCACTTATAGCGAACACTGACATCGGCGTTATTTTAATCTAATGTTAAGTAACAATTACAGTTTTACATCTTTTCATAAAATATACTATACAGTACATAGAGAACCAAGTCATTAGATTATAGATCGGGTTGTTTATTTGGGAGTATCCATCATTTAAATGTTGTTCAATAGGTATTAAGAGAAGAAGCGAAATAAAAAACGAGAGGAGTTAGAATCTTGGAAAAGATAAGGAAGGATAACCGTATTATTATGAACAACCAAAAAATAATCAACGAAGATATTGATATTTTCAATATTCCTGTATGACTTGAATTCGTAGACTATTAAGCAGTCTAACAAATCAGTCGACACCCGCTTTTTAAACTAGTCACATCTTCAGAGTAGATTTCCTGTAAAGATTATGATAATTTAAAATCTTTACTGGAATATGGCTAGACGGTCATAATATGGTTGTTGTACAAATCGAGTGAGCGAATTGAGGAATTTAACAAATGATGAGAGCTGCCACGAAGAAAGAAAGATGGAAATTAATTATAAAGCAGATTAAATAAAAACTACATACCAGTAATTTCAAAACTGTGGTGGCACTACTTTGACGGCCGGTTTTACAAAAGACATTCAACGCTGAACGTAGTTTATCGATAGTTCAACACATGGTTGAACTATCGGTGAACTACGTTCAGCGTTGAACATCTTTTGTACAACTTAAATTATTGAGGGTCCAATAATAACTCCCTAATGAATGTCGAGTGGGTTCATATTCGTATCATGATTCCCAACGGTCCCACAGAAATCACTGTTATATCTAATTACAATTCTTCTATAAAAAGACAAACAATATCTATAAGAAATATAAATGTCTGTAAGAAATATACGTACACGAGGTATGCATGACTGGAAAATAGCCCATGCGTCCAGATGGAATTTATCTGATACACTGATGGCTTTAAAGCAAAGGAAAGTGTACAGCCGGAGTACATGGCCTTAAAGAAAGTTGCCACATTGCGCCATTGTATAGCTAAAATTAATAACGAATAGCGTTGTGAGCATTTTTTCCGATACTCAACCAATATAAAAGGCACTGAAATTTGGTGCAAGTTAAATCTAACCTGCACGGGATTGTACGTGTATCCCAAAAGACCTCAGTAGTCACAAGAAAGTGATAGTAATAATAATAATACGTTTATTAGCCAGCAGTCACAATAACCAATTATAGGATAATACCATATTTATACAAAATCAAATGAAATGAAGTGTGTTGCGAAAAAAAATATATATATAAAATAAGAAAAATAATAAATTGGTCCAATAACTATACCAAAACCACAAACTAAAACAAACTCAGATGCAATAACAGCAATGCGAAGTGGTTGTTAATAATGGTAACAAATCGATTATAACTTAGATTAAAAATATCTATGTCTAGCCTTTTGATTATATTGTTTATGGTACAAATCATATCAATCACAGGCGAATACTGATGATATAAGGAGCGAGACTTGAGGACATGAAAAAGGTTAAAACGTCTTGAGGCAAATTGTGGAACCGAAAGATTCAGTAGAGATGGATGGTGGGAGTCAGGGATAACACCCTTAATGAGCTTAAACCCAAGAAGCCACTGAGATATTGTACGTCTGTCCTGCAAGCTTATTATATTGAATTCCTGGAGTAATTCCCGATATAAGTAACCTCTTGAAGGATATACACCAAGCTTACGAAAATAAATAATCCTCAGAAACTTCCGCTGAACCCTTTCAACATCATCAATAGTCTTCACGTAATATGGTGACCAAATCAAAATCCCGTACTCCAGCGTACTTCTAATATATCTCTGATAGAATAATTTCAAGGGCGCTATTGTCTTGAACACCTTGGTGTTGCGAGAAAGGAAACCAAGGCATTTGTAGGCCTTATTGCATACCTGACGGATATGTTCCCTAAATGTAATCGAGTTATTAAACCAAACTCCAAGATCCTTAAAAAGTTCCACCCTGCCCAAACGATCACCATTTACACTGTAATGGTGCTGAACTGTGACTTCCTTCTTAGAAAAAGACAGAACCTTACACTTGTTAGCATTTAGTTCCAATCCGTTATTCGCACACCAATCATTTATAACATTTAAATCAGTTTGAAGTTGTTCACAGTCAGCGAAAGTCTTAATTTTACCATAAATCTTCTCATCATCAGCGTACAATAAACAGTTTGACCTAAGCACAGCTGACAATTCATTTATGTACAATACAAAGAGCAGAGGACCCGAAACAGAGCCCTGTGTAACTCCATCCTCGCAGGAAATCTATGCGATCTAGTACCCTCACATTCAACAAAATTAGATTCCGTTAAATAGCTGGAAATAACTTTGACGTAATTAGGACTAATACTAAAATTATTTAATTTAGAGATTAAAACGTGATGAGGTACTTTGT
The DNA here is from genome assembly GCA_935421215.2 of Melolontha melolontha. Classification (NCBI taxonomy): domain Eukaryota; kingdom Metazoa; phylum Arthropoda; class Insecta; order Coleoptera; family Scarabaeidae; genus Melolontha; species Melolontha melolontha. Next base: position 112,112,604 of record OW285236.1, on the reverse strand, counting down.
CGAATGCTTTACTTAGGTCAGTATCTACAACATCCACCTGCAAGTGCTGATCAAGGGTATTGGTTACAGTCACTAAATTAGTTGTTGTAGATCTGTCTCTTACAAATCCGTGTTGCGAATCCGAAAATTGTGTCACTATTCCACTATAGCCAAGGTCAGCGAGAATTATTTCAAAGACTTTCGAAAAATTATTAATTAAGTAAATCGGTCGGTAGGACTTTGTCATTTTTATTCCCACTCTTACAGACGGGCGTTATTTTACTCAGCTTCCACTGATCAGGGAAACATCCAGTTGACAATATTAGATTATATATGTGTAGTAGTGGTACACCCAAAGCTGTTCTGTAATCATTCAGTAGAAATGCAGGTATTTCGTCAACCCCAGTCGCATAATATTTCTTAAGCTTTTTGATAGCACTTACGAAATGAGTTTCATTCCAAAGTTCAGTTCTGTGAGGATATATATTCTTTGTATTGAGTTCCGAGGGCGTCCACATGTGTAAACTGACGAAAAGTAATTTGCGAAACCTTTAGCGATGGAACTAATGATATTAACCTGGGCTTAATGACAAAGTGTTCGTCCTAACCCTCATAGGTCAGGAAACTTTTGTGACATTGTAAAAACATATATCAAAACAACCATGAAAAAGTGGACTGAAAATAGATCTAGGGAATGGTAGAAGAACTCGGTAAAAGACAGCCAAACCAGTTCCTTAAGGAACATTCGTTTAAGATTCCAAAGGCCTACTGAATAGAGACGGAAAGACGAGAGTAGGCCTATTAACGGGGCATTGTAAGCTCAACAAACGCATCAATAATATGGGCTTGACAGAAGAAATAGTATATAGATTTTGGAAAGAAAGAAAAACTGCATTCATGTACTATTCCAATGCGAAGGTCTGACAAGAACGCAGTTTCTATTAGGGGGAGATCAATATTCTAGAGCGGAACAATTTTTAGAAGAACCTTTTCCGAAGCTGATAAGGTTAATTAAAAGGTATAGCTATAGAAAGTACTAACGAGACACGAGGACCATGATGAAAGTACTAACGAGACACGAGGACCATGATAGATCTAGAAAGGTCGCAGTGGCATAGACTCTGTGGCCACCTCGAATAATATAATCTAAGAAACATGTGTATGTATATCTACATTAAGGAATTGTATTAAAGTTGGAGATGTGCATCACATAATCCCTCACGTTCTCTAAAATTTCCTTTATTTACAGTTGGTTCGTTTTTCAGTAAATATAATTTCCGAAAACGGAAAATTGCAACTTGGAACAATGAAATGATTTTTAGTGCCATTGATTTTATATTTTATTTATGTATATATATAATGTAAAATTTGCTGATAAATGTTTAATATTTAATTTAATTCATTTGATGTTTATATACTCCAATAATTATATTATTAAATCTCAGCAATTAAAATTTATTAAAATAATTTGATTTTTTTAATCACATCACTTTCATCTAACAGATATAAAAGGATGTTATTAGTGGTTGATATAAAAATAGTTTTTTATATATTACAAACAACATGTACAAGTTTCTGAATGTCCTTTTTATGCTATTTATCGTAACTAATGTTTTAAGTGATGAAAAATATTCCTCAGAATTCGATGATATTGATGTTGCAGCTACTGTATCCAATAAACGATTGGTAGTATCTTACTGTAATTGCCTAATTGGTAAAGAAACTTGCACTCCACCGGGAGAATTTTTAAAAAGTAAGTGGTTTTAAATTCTAATCTAACACTTTCTTAAAACTGTGAATATAAGTATACGAGAATTATCTGGCGGAAGAATGAGTTTTCAATGAAATATTTATTTTAGGATAGAATATATTTTTCAATATACCTAGTAGCGACATAAATAACGAGCGATCATTAAAATTTTCACTCGTAGCTGGCCGTGTATATAAAAATTATGTCGTAGCTTTAGTCATTAAGATGTTATTTCAAACATCTGTCAGTGTCAAATATATATTTTAAAGTTTCATCAAAAGAAAAAGTAATGGTCTTTAATGATATGCATAAAGCGTTTATGGTAGAATGTTACTTCCTGACATCTCAAAAAATTGATGGTATTTGGCAGCATTCAATAGAAAATTGCCTTGCGGAGTTTGAAGAGAGATATCGAAATACTGTTCCTAGCTATAAAACTTTCCGTGATACGCTAATGCATTGTGTAAATCTTTTTCGTCAAACAGGCAGTATTTTGAGGAAAAAAGGAAGCGGTCCTCCTCTCAAGAGAAGTCGCGGCGTAATTGAAAATGTCAGAGAAATTATTAACGAATCTCCTCAAATATCAGAGTTTCGCAACAACTAGGGCTTTCGTATGGAACATGTCAAAAAATTTTAAAAAAGGACTTGCCCATGTATCCATATAAATTAACTTCTGTACAAAATCTATTACCTACGGATTATGAAAAAAGAACACAATTTTGCCAATGGTTTATTCAAATAATGACAGACAATATTTTAAATCATACTTTTTTCACCGATGAAGCTTGGTTTTATTTGAAAGGTTATGTTAATTCGCAAAATATGCGTATGTGGTCCAGTTAAAATACTCATTTCTACAGAGAGGTTCCTCTACATCCAGAAAAAAATAGGCGTATGGGTAGGTATGAGTCGTCACCGATTAATAGGACATTTGAGGGCACGATAACATCGGAGAAATATCGTAACGAAATTCTCAGTGTTTTTACTAATCAATTGACTAATGATGAACTCCAGGTCGGATATTTTCAACAGGATGGGGCTACATCTCACGTTACACTTGAAAATATTCAGTTTTTGCAACAATTTTATGGCGATAGGATAATAAGTAGAAATACAGCGATTCCATATCCACCACGATCGTGTGATTTAACAGTCATGGATTTTTTTGTGTGGCCATATATAAAGAATATTATTTATGAAACACCAATTAATAGTCTACAAGAGTTAAGACATAAAATCATAGAAAAATGTGAACACATCAATAACTCACCGCACATTCTGATCAATGTTTTCAATGCTCTACGAAATAGAGTGCGATTATGCTTGGTGGAGAATGGTCAACATTTTACACATTTTTTATAATATTCTATTACTTTGTATAAAAATTATAAATATATTTAATATAAAAGTCAGCATTTCAAATTATTTTTTAACATTCATGACGTTTGAAATTATAATGACAGATCTCCTCTAATAACTTAAGTTAGGACATACTTTTTGTGTACATGGCTTACTTGACCGAAAATTTTAATGATCATTCGTTACTATTACAAATATTTTATGAAATTATTACATACATAATTGGTATAATTATTCTAAATGGCCACCTTTAGCTTTAATGCAGGCCTTAAGTCGTACAGGCCAATCATCGATAGTTGTACGTAGGACTTCCATTGGAAACTACAGCTCGAGCTAAAGCCTGTTTCAGAGATTCAATATTTGGATATCGTTTGTGGCAAACCATGTCCTCTAAAACGATCCATAAATTGTAATCTAGAGGATTCAAATCAGATCTTGCAACGGGTCAATCTTCTACGCCGATAAAATCAGGAACATTGTTTAAAAGACACATTTGAGTTGTTTTGGCGTTATGGCCTAGAGCAGAATCCTGGTGGAATATCCACGACTGATCCTGAAAGATTGAGGGGTTTTCTCAACATGTTCCAGAACCGTTTGTTGGTAGATTCTAGCTGATGTTTTCACAAAAAAATGAAGCTCAGTTACTCTATCATAGGAAACGCTCCACCAAACCATCACTGAAGCTGGGTGGTGACCTTTTTCTATCCTTTGAACTACTTCCGAGGCTACAGTAGATGACATGGCATAAAACCTGTCATTTTGTTTGTTGAATTTTTCTTGTATAGTAGAAATTTTCTCGTCGGTAAAAAGGATTATCTTGTGTTTGTCGTTTTCGTACTTGATTAACAAACGTTTCGATTTTTCGACCCTATTTTTTTTAAGAGACACAGTTAGTAATTGTCCAGTGCGGCGTTTGAACTCCCCGAGATGCAAGTCTTTTTTCAAAATGGACGTCATTGATTTTCGCGAAATATTCATAATTTTTTGTTTTCGTAATGGATTTCTTGCTATTCTGGCCTTAACAATTTTCATAGCTTGTGGCATGCGTACTGTTCGTGGGCGCCTGCATCTTTTTGCGTCTTTTATGTCCCCAGTTTCCTCAAACAATTTTATGATATACACAAACACGATACATAAACATTCGACTAATTCCAAGCGGACGTAACGATTTAAAAATGTTTGGTTTTTTCATCTTACATGTATAAAACGCAATAATTGCAATTCGGTTTTCTTTATGTGACCATTCCATCGTTAACACACAACACAAAATCAAATTCTTTCCACAGTAAAGTAATTTATAGATTAACTCACGATTAGCAAGTGCCAAAATTTGGGTGCGTTCATTTGTATTATTTTTATTGGGTGCTTTCATTATTGTAACAGTATTTATGTCCCTACTAAGTAATTCCCATCCAATATTATAACGAGCCATCGAAAAAATTCATAATTGGAGTAGACTGTGAAATTGGGTTGCTACTTTAGCTACTTCCACATAATGACACATTACTTGATGCTTGACAGTTTCATTTGGTTTCATTGTAAAAAAAGGTTATGGCATTGGAATGATATTACAACAAAAAGAAAACAAATAATTTATTTAATATCGAAATCATAATCAAAATTTACGTATAGCTACAAAAGTTGTTGAAAATTTTGTCCATTTACATCTAAACACAATTAATTTTCTTAATAAGAGTTTTGAAAAATTTGACACAAACTTATAGTTTCAATGCCAAATAATAAATGTCATCATATGGAAGTGTCTAAAGTACCAACCCAATTTCACAGTCTACTCTAACTATGAATTTTTTCGATGGTTCGTTACGTTTAGCCCAGTGATATTTGAATTTTTGAAACCGTCGAGAAAGTAATCTTTCGAAGGCTCAAAATAAGCATTCGTTGCGGCTTTCACCATCTTTCCACCGACATATTTTTTTCAAGTTTGAGAATCAAAAAAATTACTCGGTGTCAGACTTTGTGAATATTGGATATGGCAACAATTCGTATCCTAATTCGAACAATTTAACAATTAATTTAATTTAATTTAACAATTTAATTTAACAATTAATTTAACAATTTAACGCTTGCCATAGCGGATGAATAAGAGGGCGCGTCATACTCATGGAACAATACTTTTTTTCTGGATTAATGCGGTCGCCTTTTCCTCAATTTGGCATCAAAATGGCCATTATTATATTTCCCTTTTATAAGTAGGCAATAAAGATTGATTATCGTATATATCACAGCTTTAACAAAATTTTTATCAGGAAGAAGGACATAAGTAGACATACAAAAATGTGTATAAAACCGGTGTAGAATCAGTCACTAATGTTATAAGGGCATTTAAACCGAAGGACAATATAAGCCAGGTCATATGTTTATAAGACGCCAGAGTTAAGCACAGGCGAGGAAAAGGAAGACCTAAGAAAACTTGGAATGATGAAGAAGCAGAAATTCTGAAGAAAAGAGAAAAAAAATTCGAGCATGAGTCCATGATGAATTTCATCAAACAATAAGAAAGAATGGTCAAAATTTGTATACTCTATATAACAATATGTAACAATCTTACACCTTAGGGTAAACAAGATTTTAGATTATATATATATATATATATATATATATATATGTATAGTAAATTCAATCAGTTGGCGATTTAAGATCTGGCTTTACTTTAAAGTATATATATTTAAAACAACCCTACATGTTTCGGCAATGATGCTTTTATTAAGGATATAAAATATAAAGTAAAGCCAGACTTTAAATCGCCAACTGATTGAATTTACCATATCATACCAAGGTCACGAAATAATTATATATATATATATGAAGCGTTGTTCTTCGGGTTATTTCGCCGTGTTTGACTGACTTCGTTCTGAGAAGGACAACTGTCTTTCTGACGTTTTGGTGACATGACTTCATCTTTTTCTTGAGGACCTTCTCGTTGCGATGGTAATTTCAAGAGTGAAATTACACTCTTGAAATTACCATTTTGAGGTCGTAGTATTTATTGTAGTATTATTGGAGTAGTTGTGGAGTAGTTGTCAACGGGATAACCGAATACATCGGCTCCGTTACAAAGTGACTTAAATAGCGTATTAGAATCAATATTAAAAAGTGAAAATTAGTCCATCAACTGCAGAGAAGAACAGTGCAACTTTGCACTGAGTTAAAACGATATAGGAAAATAGAGTAAGCAAGCAAACTTTAAAAATAAATAGATAATATATAACATAGGTTAGAACTTGCTGAGAATTTACTATCTAAACAAAGTCCTGCATCAAGGCAAGATAGGCAACCAAATGTACATTGGGAAGTTACCATTTAACAGGTAGTGTACCGTGGGTACCGTTGGCTGGCAGAGATAGTCCGTCTGAAGGGGCGACCTGCGGATTGTCTCTGGCGCTGCCGGAGGTATAACATAATTTACTAATAACCAGTGACGGGCCAAACAGAAGAACACTGAGAGAAATATATAAGTTTAGTACTGATAAAACACAGTTAGCGGTGTCCCGAACTGAGTGATTAGCACCAAATAAGTTATAGTAAAGAAGAGTTGAGAAGTACCTAACCTACGGGGAATTGTCTCGCGATGCAATTGGGAATGAGTAAAATGGAAAGCGAAGATTGTTCCACGGATGATAGTAGGAAAAGTAAGATGTGAATAGGGAGGAAGATGCCGAAAGAAGAAAAAAGGAGTCTAGATCTCCTGGTAATTAATCCAAAAAAGAAAGAGAGGGAAAATTGGAGCAAATATTACAACTGATGAAGGAAATGAGCAAAGATCAAAAGGATATGAAACTGGAACAAAAAGAAATCATAAAAGAATCCCAAGAAATCAAGATACAACAAAGAGAAATCAATGGTGAACTGCTAAAACTAAAAATAGAAAATGAATCCTTGAAAAACAAAAACCAGGAAATACGGAAAGAGAATGTTAAAATACGACAAGAACTACAGAAAGTGGAAAAGACATTGGAAATAATAGAAAAAGAAAGAAGGAAATGTAATGTCGTAATGTATGGCCTAAGGATGGACACAAATGACCCAGCAGTTTTAAAAGAAAGAGTTAAAGGATTCCTAAGCGAGCAACTGAGATTAAGCATTACCCCAAGATCAGTAATAAGAACAGGGGAGAGGACATGCGTCATAGAATTGAATAACGAGGAAGAAAGGAGAGAAGTTATAATAAACAAGTATAGACTGAAAAATATGAAACAAGAGCGAATCTTTATAAATGAGGATATGTTACCGAAGGAAAGAGAAAAACAAAAACATCTGAGAACATTTGTTAAGACGGAAAAAGGAAAAGGAAAAGAAGCAAAAATTGGATATAGTAAAGCAGTTGTAAATGGAGTGGAATGGCGATGGAATAAAGGAACGGAGAGAATGGAAAAGCAAATACCAAAAAACTAATACAGAATAAACAGGACGGATACATGGAAGGAAATATTGGCAATGGAGAGGAGATGGAATGGGAATGGAATGAAAGAACAAATAATAAGGGAAATAGGAAATATGTGGAGGTAGTAAATGAAGAAGTAAACATTAAAACTAAGGAAGGTAAAGTCAAAGAACTAAATGAAAAACAAGGGAAAATGAAACAAATAGAAGCGGACAAGGCTATGAATAGGACACCGAGATTAAGCGAAAAGGCGAATAGGGCGAAACGCACACTGAAGAAGGGGGAATTTAACAATCAATTGGCAAGAAAGCTAAAACAAGAAAGTAATAAAATATGGAACATGGCAACGTGGAATATAAGAGTAATACAAGGAAAAGAAACTGATTTAATACAAGAATTCGAGAAAGCAAAGATTGATATATTAGCCATATGTGAAACTAAGAAAAAAGGAAAAGCAGAATTTGAAACAGAAGAAGGACACCTCATTATATATAGCGGAGTTGAACATAGTGAAAGGGGAAAACTGGGAGTGGGATGCATAATAAAAAGAGAAAATGTTGGATACATGCATAAGTGGGAATGTATTTCTGAGAGAATAATGACGCTGGAACTGCAACTAGAAGAACAAGAAAGGACAAGTATAATAATAACATATGGACCCAATGAAGATGAAATAATAACAAACAAAGACTCATATTGGGAGGATCTTAATGGAATATTAGAGCACATGAAAGGAAGAAGAATAATTTTGGGAGACTTAAATGGCAGGGTAGGAAAAGGTAGAAACGAATTTGAAAATGTAATTGGACAGTACGGAGAAGACATGAGGAATGATAACGGACCGAGAATTATTGATTTATGTATGGAAAACAATATGCTAGTTATGAACACATTCTTCCAGCACAAAAAAATACATATTGCAGTGGAATGTGCTTTTAATTGCTAATTAGATTTAACTTCACACTGCAACTTAATCTGCCGGCTGGGTTCAGTCGTGTTGCCTTCCTTGAGCTCACTTCTCCAGGGTCGATCCTCTCGGATTCGGGTAATATCATAAAATAATACAAGGTGTGACAAATTATACAAACATTTTCCCCCTTACAATTTTATTTCAAAAAAAGAAAAAGAAAAAAAAATCAACTTTACTAAGTGTAACGTTGAACTGTTAAAAGCACAGCTGTGAGGGTAAAAAGACTTGAATATCATATGAAGATACAAGCCGTTAAAAACCTCAAACTGACTAACCACGAGCAAAAATATAAATAATAATATACAAGAAAATTTATTAAATGTCAACAATAATTTTAACCCAAAACTCAAACGTCAAAATAAAGATTTGTTTATCTTGCGCGCGAAATCAAATTCTTACCGTCATGCATGCATTAACATGACATCACACAAACTTGTCCCCACCTTCCTGCGTATTGAAATATTTATGTGAATAAAAACCAAACTCCATAAAAACAGTCTAACAAATTTTCTAGATATTTTTCTGAACACAGAAAATTTTCACAAAAGTTTACAAATTAATTATAGCGCTTTCTTCAATACATTAATAATAATTATAAAAGGTACCTACATTAATTAATGTAACGCAATACAGCATGAGAGATTCCTTTTCTTTAGATAGGTGTTTCAAATAAATTAAATTACAAATATAAAAGATTTGTAAAATCACGACAAATTACTTTTAAAACACAATCGATGCACCAAAAACTATAACGAATTATCCAAGATATTAAATATATATTAGACAAAATTAAGTCGTGTCTAATATTCACTTATAACGACCTATCTTCTAGGGCATTAATCAATCTCTAATATGAAGGTCCTGGAAACGCTAGGGCCTCCCACCTATATAACTCAAAACAATAATAAAATGTATAATTCTCAATACACGCTCTAACATCCAGGATGACGCCAACTTTGAACATCTATCTAGCCCTGAATCTACAGACATGGATAAAAATCAAACATTACAAAATTCATCACTTAAAATTTAAATTTATATCGTTCCCCGTCTGAAATGAAAATAGACACCAAAATACAATACATAATTTTATAAATGTTATACAAATAATGTTCAATATTGTTCTACTATTTTTTCTTTCTTCTGAAGAGAAAAATCTATGACAATATGTATACCAGGGAAGTAGACAGCCGAAATGAAAAATCCATAATAGACTACATCATAATAGATAGAAATTACAGAGGAGAAATCATAGATGTAAGGGTTAGAAGAGGTTATGAAATATTCAGTGATCACTACCTGGTGCTGGAAAAATGAAAGTGAAAACAAGAACAGTTAAAAAGGGGACAACAAGAAACAAAGAGACTATAAAATACTACAAGTTGGCAGAAAAAGAAATAGCAGAAAAATATAAGAAATATATAGAAACAAAAATCAATTTAGATGATATGGAGTGGAGGGTAATTAATATAGAAGAAGAGTGGCAGAGATTCAGAAACTTGTTAACGAGCGCAGCCAGAAGTGTATGTGGAACAAATTTAGTCAACAGAAATAAAAGGCAAACGAAATGGTGGAGTGTTGAGATAAAAGAGCAAGTAAAAATAAAGAAGATTCAATGGCAGAAATACCTTAAGAATAAATCCGAAGAAAACTATGCAATATACAAAGAGCAAAGGACAAAAATAAAGGAAATGATAAAGCAGGCAAAGCAGATAGCGTGGGAAGATTTTGGAAAGAAAATGGAGATGGGTAGTAAAGGAAATCAAAAGCTATTTTATAAAGCAATAAAAAACTTAAGAACAGATAAGAAGTACAGAATGAAGCAAGTAAAGGACAAAAGTAATAAAATACTGACAGAAGAAGAAGATGTTATGAGGAGGCGGCGAGAACACTTCCAGGAATTATTAAATCCAGGAAATGAGAGCAAAATGTCAGAACTGGAACCCACAGAAGACGAAGAATGTAAAGAATACGAGGAGTCGGAAATAGGAAAGAAAAAAGTAGATGAAATGTTAAAAAAACTAAAAAGAGGAAAAGCAGCCGGATATGACCAAATCACGAATGAAATGGTTATAGGGCTTGGAGAAAAAGGGATAGAGATATTAACTAGAATAATTAATATGGCATGGAATACTGGGGAAGTACCAGAGGATTGGAAGGTGGGGGTTATTGTGCCAATATTTAAGAAAGGAGACTCTATGAATTGTGCCAATTATAGAGGTATAACTCTAGTCAGTGTCGTAGCAAAATTATATGAAAGAATTTTAGATGAAAAGTTAAGGGACAAAATCGAACAACAACTAGAAGAACTTCAGAGCGGATTTCGCAAAGGCAGAAGCACACAAGACCATATATTTGCAATTAAGCAATTAATGGAGAAGATCAACAGAAGGAGAGAAGTTTGCTTGGCGTTTCTGGACTTGGATAAAGCATTTGATAGAATACCGAGAAAAATGGTATGGGAAAGTCTTAGGAAAAGAGGAGTGAGCAAAAAATTGCGAGTAGCAATTGAAAGCCTGTATAGAGGAAATAGAAATTATGTTAGAACAGATAATATGGAGTCAGAGGAATTTAGGGTAGAAGAAGGGTTAAAACAAGGAGGTGTCCTCAGTCCCACACTATTTATAGTAATAATGGATGACATACTAAAAGAAATAAGCACTAAAACCAAGAAAGTGAATATTGGATATAGAAATTTAAGACCTGTAAAGCTGGGAGAATACGCCTTTGCAGACGACATTATGATCTGTGCAGAAGGAGAAAAGCAGTTACAAGATAATTTGAAAATGTGGAAAGAAGAATTAAATAAGAGAAAAATGAAAATTAACACACAAAAGTCCAAAACAATGAGCATAGGAAAGCAACAAAGAATAAATGTAAGGATATGAACAAAGAAATTAGAACAAGTGGAACGTTACAAATATTTAGGAATAATGATACAAAGTGATGGAAAAATGGATGAGGAAATAACAGAAAGGATAAATAATGCATCAAAAGTGTATCACACCCTGAGTAAAGCCTTCATAGGAAAGAAAAAAATTAGTCGGAAAACAAAAATTACAGTGTACCAAACTATACTCGTATATAGACCAATACTCACCTATGGCAGCGAAAGTTGGGTCCTAAACAAAAGGATGACAAGCAGAGTCCAATCCATGAAAATGAAGTATCTAAGACGAATTAAGGGAGTAACAAGAAAGGATAAAATAAGAAATGAGTTAATAAGACAAGAATTAAATGTAAAATCAATCATTGAAACAATTGAACAAAATCAACTGAGATGGTTCGGACACCTAGTAAGAATGAACGAGAAAAGACCAACAAAAAACATTTGGCAAGCTGGAACAAACGGGAAAAGAGACAGAGGCAGGCCAAGGAAAACGTGGAATATGGCGATAGCAGAAATACTGAAGGGGAGAAACAAAGAATTTGGAGAAGCTATGAAGGAAGCCAGTGACCGGGAGAAGTGGAAGAAATTCATACATTAGAGAAACTAAACCTTTACACCTTATGGTAGAAAAGGTCTTGATTATATATATATATATAAATATATATATATATATATATATATATATATATATATATATAGTATTTATTTGTGACATTTAGTTGTCATCATAACATTAACTTTATTGTTAATTTAAAATTTAATTGAAAATGAATGATGATTTCTCATTTGAAGAACATGCCGATATGCATTTTGCTTACGGTGCAGGACAGTGTAATGGAATAGACACAACATGCTTGTATGAACTGATATATCCGGAACATCGGCAACCTCATCAGAACGTTGCTCCTTGCTTACCATCGTCGCCTTAGAAAAGTGAGAACCTAAGACGTCCTAGTAGTGGTCGTCCAAGAACAATTCGTACGGTTCCATTTGAAGAAGTTCTACACCGCCTGGAAGAATACCAATCTACGGTACACCGTATCATTCATGAACAACTTCTCTACCCCTACTATTTACAACGCGTATAAGGTTTAAATACTGAAGATTATCCGTATCGATTGAGTTTTTGCCAATGGTTTTTGGGTCATGACGAATCTGATTTCAGGAGAGTAGTATTGTTTCCTGATGAGGCATGTTTTATGCGGGATGGTTTATTTAATAGTATAAACGGACACTTTTGACATGATGAAAATCCCCTTCGTCTCTAGAAGACACCAGAAACAATCTAGTATTAATATGTGGGCTGGGATTGTTGCAAAGAATCTTATAGTTTACTTGATGCCTGCTCGTTTCAATGCAGACATTTATCTGAATTTTCTGCAAAAGGTTTTGCCTCTATTATTGGAAAATCTTCCTTTAAACATTAGAAGTAACATGTCGTTTCAACATGATGGGGCACCTAGACATTTTCGTTTAAATGTGCGCCAGTATCTGACCAGCACTTTTCCAGCCGATGGATTAGAAGAGGAGGCCCCGTCGCCTGACTCGCGCATTTTACGATCTCAACCCTCTGGATTTCTTCGTTTGGGCTTATCTGAAATCTTTAGTTTTCGAAACACCTATTCGTAATGAGAAAGATCTTTTAGATTAATGGCGAGCAGAACACATGTAGAACCTATTCCCGGGGCCCGCGAGTCAATGAACCGGCGGTGCAATATTTGTATTGAAGCAAATGGTCAACATTTTCAGCAATTTTTGTAAACCATCACTTATTTGTCAATGAAACAGCCCAACGTGTCCTCCTAAACATTTTTTGTGAAATAATACCAAAACAATTTTTACTTATTTATGCTAAAACGGCTCACTTGCGGACATATGTTTATTAAAGAAAAAATGTTTGTTTTGATATCCCCTACCACCAATTAAAGTTTGTCAGTATGGTTTTGGGACAGCCTGTATATAATATTTCCCTTCTATAAGTAGGAAATAAAGATTATTTACTTCGCAATCACAAAAAATCCTGACTTAAATCTTACTTATTGACCTAAAAGCGTTTTACATTCTTTGGAGCATGTTCATCAAAAAGAAATGATTTTTTTTGCACCTGGAGTATATTGATGTATTCAGGTTTTATCTGCGATGACGTGTCGACGAATAAATTCTCTTGGATTTCGTTTGAACTTAGCCATTTTTAAATTGTTCGTATTTGCTCAACAGGAAACAAATGCACCCATTTTGCGGTTAGCGTTTTCATATTTCATGTTGTTGCAAAATATTGTTTGCCCATCGGTTGAGATGTTAACGGCATTAGCTTTATATCACGCTTTTTTATTCGGCTCTATTAATATGGGTTTTGTATATAATTTCTGGCAAAATTATGTTCAGCATCTTCTGTGCTGCTACGCCCACTTTTGAGAGCAGTGAGACAAGCGGGTTCATCATAATATTTATATAACTTTTCTTAAGATTATTTAGTAGTTTCTTCACGTAAGAAATAATGTTTAATTAACACACGATTATTTTTCTCTATATTAACATAAAAACAACAAACCGTTTGCTTTAAACTATTATAAAAGCACATCTACCTCACAGTTTTGTGAAAAATTTTGACAGTAGAGAACTAAAATATAACTGAAGTAAATAATATATTCATAATAGTGACAGTGCTACCAACTTTTGAAAAGTAACTCTCGTAAAATCACCTTCGCAGAATAGGCTTTTATCAAGAGCTGATTACAGTTAATTTTTAATAATCTATTCCGGGAAAAAAACCTTTGTTACGTGTCCGTAACGTCCCACATTTTATTGTTTGTTTTACAATCAAATTTATTCTCTTGATCATATATTTTGTATTATTTGCATTAAATCTGCCTGTATATTTTCCGATATGCAAATTTAAATTCATATTCAATTCTTTTTCTAAGTTTTTCCTTTGTAGGCATCTGACCTTAGAGCTTTTTTTTTCTTGTCGCTAAAAAAAAACTTACACTCCTGCATTTTACACATCTGGGAGATATATTGCGCTAGCGAACGTTGACTACTAGACTTCCTTCACAGAACTCGGAGCACGATTAATATTACGATCAGGTTACGAGAAGTACTGACCGCCCCGTAGGGGATATTTAATTAATTGGGCCCATCTTCGTTAATTCGCTTCAAGCTGGGGATTTTCAAGAGTTTTTTTGTGAAGCCAGATTGTTAGTTTTGACCGAGTTACGTATATCGACGATTTTTTTCGTCTCATTACCATCCAGTGCCAAATTGATGGTGCGACCCCTGGGTCAGACAGCAGCCGTTGTTCGACGCGAAAAATAAAAACCACCGGCGTCTTTGTTCCTTTTGTTTCTTCTGGCCAACATTGTTCTTCGATCGCGAGGAGGATCCACGAGGCGCATCGGCGGATATTCAGATAAGGAGTTAATCTTATTAGTTGGTTTTTAATTTATTTAATTGAATTTCTATCGATCCTGTCATTTTATTTTTAAACAAAAAAAAAGGAAGGACTTAACCGCACAGGTGTTCTCTTAAAGACAGAGCCTGTGTGACCTTAACCCATTTCTTTGCGAACGTTACGTACAAAATTTTGTTACAAATTTAGTTTGAATCTTGTTATATTCTATAAATTTATAATTAACGTAAGTCTTGTGGTATATATTGTTATGGGAATTGCCCAGTTATATTAATTCACTAACGTTGAGTTAGTTACTAATTAATTGAGAACTTTATCTTATTTTTTTTTTGTTATTTTGTTTGCTTATCTCTGGCTATTATTTAAAGACATTTCTCTCTTGTAATTATACATTTTACGAAACATATTGTACCCGTTTAGACTAAGACTAGTTTTTTTTTAGAGATCGCTAAATCCAACTTATCAATAAAATTCTGTAACAGTGATGTAACCGAATAAGAAAAATACGTATTACTTCTTGTTTAGGGTGTTTACGGCCGTCAGCCGCTTGTAATTGATTATCTTGAAATTAGGCGAATTCTCTGTTTAAGAAAATCGGTAGTTCTACTACTACCTGGAATAGTTTTACAGTCATTATACAGAGTATTACCCTCACATTCATTATACAGGCTGTGCTCTTTAAAATATATATACGGGGAATATCCCAAACGTTTAATTTTTTAGAATACTTCCTAAATTTATTATACCGGGTATTACCATCACGTTCTTTCTACAGGGTGTGCTCGTTAAGACAATATATACAGGGAGTATCCCAAACTGTTCATTTTGCAGAATACTTTGTAAATTTATTATACCGGGTTTTTTTTTCTTTTGTTCCTTTTTCAAATTTTCCTTTGTCGTCAAGGGGATTTGTTAATAAAATTTATATCAGGTTTACGTCCCTCGTTTTACTTACTCTCTTTACCTCGTCTCTCGCACCTCGAGAGGGGAACGGGTCTCGATCGGGAAACCGGTCCTCTGTCCACGCAACTTGCCTTTCTTTTATCTTTCATCAAGTTTCCGGGTTTGCGACGTCCAGCGGCATAAATTCGGTGGCGTCCTTTTCCACCTTTTTTAGAGTTTATTTCTTACCTCTGGGTCTCCCCACCCCCTGAGCTGAGGTGCCTCAGAAGCCGGGTGGGCCGTTGGACGTTGGCAGGAACGGGCAGGGGCGGTTTTAGGCGACCGAGACAGACTGGGTCTGCTCCGAGGTGCGTTTTGGTTTTTTATTTATTATATAGTTTTTTTGTCACTACGACTTGTGATCGTAGCACCTTGTATTAAATAAGTATAGGTTTAAATGGGTTTGGAATAGTTATTTAATTTTCTTAAAGTTATTTATTATGTTTTAAACTTTATTTATACTAGGAAGAAGATAAATTTATTTGGACGTACTATATACAATTTATTTAGTCTGGGTCTAATAAAGGTTAACAAACACAAATAGAATACTTATATACAGTCATGGCCAGATAAATGTAGTACAACCTTAAATTTCATATATGTCATAAATTTGATATATTATTATTGTAAGACGAGCTTCAGCTTAAGCTACTTGTCATAATAAAATCAAATGTCAGACCATACTGGAATATATTTACTTTATTATTGTTTGAGTTAAGAAATATAAGTTAAAAGTATAATAATAAGTTAAATTTAAATTTAAAATTGAATTAAGGAATACTAAAAATAACCTTATGTCGCTATCTCTTATTCTCCTGCTTGCTCCCGTGCTAAGAGAGAAGTCGGTCGCACTTTCACGCAGCGAAGCGACCGATACATCAAAATGACGTAGAATGACATGAAAAGAACGGCTATGATATTTTGGAAGACGTGCTGTTGCACACTTCGCCAATAAAGCCAATCATTCCCCGAAAATCGGTCCCGTGCTAAGAGAGAAGTCGGCCGCACTTTCACGCAACGAAGCGACCGATACATCAAAATGACGTAGAATGTCATGAAAAGAACGGCTATGATATTTTGGAAGACGTGTTGTTGCACACTTCGCCAATACGTGAACCAGGAAAAATGGTCTCCGCAACTGCTACTTTCACTGAATCGAAAGCATGTTCTCGGAGATATTGAACTAGAATATGGTTCTGCTGTTCAGTCGAAATTCTTTTAAGCCCAGTACCCGGCTTTCTGTCTATGCTCTCATCAGTCTCCCATCTGTTCTTAACCTTCATCACGGTGGTTTTATTTAACTGCATTTGCTGCGCAATTTCCCTAATACTGTACCCTTCTTGTAATTTAAATAATATACGAACTTTATCAGTTGCGGTTAGCTTTCGTGCCATCGTAAAAATATGTTTGACGTTTAATAAAATTTAAAATGATTTGACATATAATTGTTAAAGTACTAACTTACACCATAAAAATTTATTAAGAAAAGCTTGTACTACATTTATCTGGCCATGACATCCATACTGTCATATACTGCCAGATACTGTCATTAAGTGGTAATTAAGGTTAATCCTAACCACATACATTCATATATTAATATTGGAAGTTGATGTCTTAATTTAGTTGAGTAAACTCTTTGAGAATGGTCGAATTTATCAAAACAATTGTTACAGTGAAAATTAAATAATTTGTGGGCAAACAGTAAGGAATAGGTTGCATAGTTGCAATCTAAGTGTAAGACGAGCCTTTAATTACTAAAGATCAGACCGACGAGAGTAAGGAAATTGTTGAACTATTGAACATAGCAACTAGAGATCCTGTCTTTTCACTGGCGAGTCACAGATCTCACCTTTATAATTCTCATGATTGAATTTAGTTTTGGAGAGAACGAGGACAAATACTCAATGAATAAACAACTCTTTTCTGTTGCGGATTAGTGGGCGTTTAGCGAGACACTTAACGTGCGTGGAGATGTGGTTGTCGTAATTCACGATACCATGAGAGGGGTGAGGTATCGTGACCTGGTTATAAAACCAGTTATTGTACAATTTGCTAACAATTTTACATTAAACGACGATAATGCTCGACCACACCATGCCAGAATTGTTAACACCCGCGTCAATTATAGACAATTGACCGAAATGGATAGACTAGTTTGTTGTCTGGATCATAATTGTATTGAAAATATCTGGGCGGAAATGTCAAGACAAATAAATCGTCTACATTTGGAGACATTTGGCAAAACATCCTTCAGACTTTCGTTAATAATTTAATTGCCTCTATGTCGAATAGAGTGACAGCACTACGAAGAGCTGGAGCTGGAACTACATGACATTAGACTGGGGTATGTCAATTCGATATTAGAAATACTATTAAATCAAATCCAAAATACAAATTTTTGTTTCTGTACTTCGCTATACTTAGCTTTCTCTTTTTCTGGTCTTATTTTTGCCTTTCTGTATATTAAACGTGTGCAAGATAATCACATAATAAATCTACACTTTGATTTAAATCTAAAATTTATTGCAAATATGAAAATTTTCCATTTCAATTTCAGAGCATTGTACGAGTATATACAGGTGTCCAGAAACTCTCCTGACAAACGAAGACCGGACTCTGATAATTTTAAGACAATTAAACCCAAATTCACCTAGTCCGAAAATGCTTCCTAAGGGAGCTAGAGTTCTTTGAAGATGGCGCCTTGTATTTATTTTTTTTTTAATTCCTCCAGAACGCTTCTATTTAGAAAAACAAAAACTGGTATGCTTATTTATCCTCCAGAGATGAATCGATTCCATCAATTGCGAATTTCTAGTACCGGTCATAGGCGTCCGTTTTGGGTAGGTCAGCGATTATTTTAAGGCATAATTTTTGTGTCTTTAACGTTTAAGCAATTGTGACACTAGATTATTAAATTTTCAGGTATTCCAGTACTAAAATGTACTCTTACTTTAAGTCGGTAGGATACACCGTTTTCTAGAAAAATCGATTTGTAAATTTTTCGTTTTTTCTTCATTAAAGTTCAATTTATTATGTATCTACTTATTTTTAGCGACGAAGTTGGCTTGGACTATCAAGGCATGGATGAAAATTAATTTAATAAATTAAAAACAAATTATTTATTACAATGGAACGAAACTAACAAAAAAAGAACAAGTATCAAAGGTAGATTGTTACAAAAGTTGCTCGATGTGATGACCATTAGTCTCTATGCATAAGTTTACCCTTTTGCTTAGAGAACGCCGAATTCTTGCAAAAATTCCAAAGTTATTTCTAAATTCGTTGCAAGCATCTTGTATCCTTAGCCAGAGTTGTGCGCGATTTGGTATCGGAACGGAATAAACAAATGCTTTTATGTATCCCCAAACACAATAATCGCAAGGATTCAAATCCGGCGACCTTGCTGGCCAAGCAACTGGACCACCTCTTCCAATCCAATGGTCTTCGTAGTTATTATCTAGAAAGTCTCGTACATTCCTGCTAAAGTGGGCCGGACAGCCGTCCTGTTAAAACCATAAGTTTTGCCGAATATTTAAACGACCCTCATCTAACAAATCAGGTAAAATATTTTGCAGGAAATGTAAGTAATCAGCACCATTTAAACGAGCATGTAATTCCACAGGTCCAAGTAGATAATCGTCAACTACTCCTATCCAGACGTTTATGCTAAACCTATGCTGATGCTTAAATTCTTGAACAACGTGGGAATTGTCACCAACGTACGAATAATAATGTGCATTATGTACATTAAAAATTCCATTTTTTGAGAATGTAGCTTCGTCACCAAACAAAATGTTCCTGAAGAAATCTTCATCTTGATTTTTCTGATTTTGTAACCATCTAGCGAATTCTACGCGAGCAGGAATATCTCCTTCTAGCAGTGCTTGCACCTTTGTAAAATGAAAAAGATATAAATTTGCTTTGTGTAAGATATTTCCTACGGAAGATTTTGAAATTGTGGGGTACATGGCAGATAGTCTTCGAACGCCAATTTCTGGATTTTCCTCAACTTCCATTAAAATAACATCTTCATGTTCTGCTGTTACATCATTATGTCTCCCTGTTTCATTATTTTTTGGGACCACTGAACCTGTTTCTCTTAATCGTTGATGAAGAGCTCTAAATGTTGAGTGAGTGGGATGCTGACGATTGGGAAATTTTTCAGCGTATCTACGTTGCGCCGCTCGAGCGTTACACCTCATTTCGCCATAAACTAAATGCATATCGGCGTATTCCTCATTAGTAAAAACCATTTTTTTTTAAATTGAAATCGTTATGTTTGAATAACACAAAGTAAAGAATGAAAAGATAAACTTCGCGAAAGCGACAGCCCGGCAAGCTGTAGACTTGGGACTTGCCTTTGTCAAGGGAATAAAAAATATATATATTTTTTATTCCCTTGTATATATACACTGTGGTCATAAAGTTTGGAACCAAGCTTATAACCGCATTATTTTACATTTTTAGGAAAAACGCTCGGAGAGGTAAATTTTCTTTTTTAAAACGCTATCTTTTGACATACATTTTTTTTCTATGACGTCATTGGTTTTCGAGTGATGACGTTATCAACACTTTCTTTAAATGGCAACCATATTATTTTTTTCTCGTTTTTGGTAGATCTTTATATCCACCAAATAGTGATATAAAACAATTGGTATGTTGCATCACAATTTTTTTGAAAAAATGATATAAATTTAGAAAAAAATACGAAAATTTTATTTTGTACAAAATTAAAATTAAATTAAAAAAAATACATCTGAACTTGAATTTATTGTAACAGTTAACGTAAATTTTCAAAATGGACACCACCAACCAACTGACACTGTCCCAGCCGAGTGTAAACACTTCGTATACTCGCCACAATTATGTCTGGGGATATTTGTGTAAGTTCTACGCGAATTCGTTCTTTTAAATCTTCTAAATTGTTCGGTTTGTTAAAATACACTTTCGATTTCAAATAACCCCACAAAAAAAAGTCTAACAGGGTCAGGTCAGGAGAACGAGGTGGCCATTCTATGGCGCCTCTCCGTCCAATCCATTTATTGGGAAATATTTCGTCAAGATAGTGGCGAACCTCTACACCATAATGGGGAGGCGCCCCATCTTGTTGAAACCAAATATTTGGATGGGGTACATCACCATCTTCGTGATTTGGGAAAATAACAGCGAGCGCTGGAACCAGTTCAAATCTTAAAAATTCTAAATATTGCACAGCACTCAAATTTCCTTCAAAAAAATATGGTCCTAAAATGCGTCGTCCAATCATTCTAACCCATACGTTAACTTTTCCTCTGCGCTGAGTATGACACGCTTGAGTCCAATGCGGATTGTGCTGCGACCAATATCTGCAATTATGGCGGTGAACAGATCCATTTAGGCAGAACGTAGCTTCAGCTGAGGAGACGATGTTTTCCAAGAAATTTGGATTTTGGTCACAACGTAACATTACGTCTTCACAGAACTGCAGTCGACGATCTTCGTCATCCTCATGTAATTCCTGTACAAGTTGAACTTTGTAAGGACGATAGTGTTCTTTTTTAAATAAGTTGACGACAAATGAGTGAGCCACCTGATTGGCTAACGCAAGTTGTCTGATGGAAACATGATGCCTTTCTCTGCTTCTAGAAGCACATTTAATTTCACATCTTCTCCTACTTGAGGTCTACCTTGCCGTGGTCGATCTTTTACGGATCCAGTTTCGGTAAACTTTAAAACTAGTTTTGTCACCGTAGACCTGGTAATTGGAGGTCTATCAGGGTGTTCATGGTTAAACAAATCGCATGCTTCCGCATGCGTTCTTTGTCTGTCGCCATACCCAACCATAATTAAAATTTCGATTCTTTCTCGCTCAGATAAATGTGCCATTTTTTATATTAGCGAAAATGAACAATTTTTACGCAATATTTCAAAAATTTTACGTCCAAAATCGAAGTAAATAATTCAACAATGTTGTCGCATTAGAAACAATTTCAAACTAAAATTTATGTACATAAATTGTATAAAAAGAAGCAAGAATGTCATAAAGAAATATCTTGCAAAAAAGTGCGTGTTTTTGTTTTTGTAAATTTTTTGCATAGTAACTTGAGTACATGTGCTTTTGACGCTCCGGTTTGTTCAAGAAGAATATTTAAGTTCTCACACAAGACAGAAGTGTGAAAAAAACTTACTTACATATTTCAGTAAATTTTGTAAGCTTAATTAGTTTTTGAAATCTTCAATTTTTGGGCGATAATTTTAATTTAGAAATGGTCTGCCACATCATGTCAATTTTTTAAATAAATTAAACTTCTTTGGCCCTTTTTTGTGAAACTATCTAATGTTAAATAAGATTTTTTAATAAGTAATTGGCCGATTGGGAAGACGAATTTCTTTTGACCTGGAGCGAATAACGCATATTACTATTGATCGCAAAGCATTTACACTCGGCTGGGACAGTGTCAGTTGGTTGGTGGGGTCCATTTTGAAAATTTACGTTAACTGTTACAATAAATTTCAGTTCAGATGTATTTTTTTTAATTTAATTTTAATTTTGTACAAAAATAAAATTTTCGTATTTTTTTCTAAATTTATATAATTTTTTCTAAAAAATTGTGATGCGACATACCAATTGTTTTATATCACTATTTGGTGGATATAAAGATCTACCAAAAACGAGAAAAAAATAATATGGTTGCCATTTAAAGAAAGTATTGATAACGTCATCACTCTAAAACCAATGACGTCATAGAAAAAAATTGTATGTCAAAAGATGGCGTTTTAAAAAAGAAAATTTACCTGTCCGAGCGTTTTTCCTAAAAATGTAAAATAATGCGGTTATAAGCTTGGTTCCAAACTTTATGACCACACTGTATATATATATATATATATATATATATATATATATATATATATATATATATATATATATATATGACATGGATAACATACATGACTTAGATATTGTTTAATTTAAAGTAAATTTGTTAAATAAGGTTTAAACCAGCCAGCCATATATACATTGGTCAAACAAAATGTTCCAAAAAGGAATTTTAAATGGTAGATATGAAATGAATATTAAAACTACTAATATTAGCACTACAGTCAAAAAGGATATTCTTTTAACAAAAATTTTCACTATAAAAGAAAAGATATTTGCAACAAGCGACTTCAACGCATTATTCAAGTAGTTCACCTAGTCAAATAATAACAGCAAAACTCAACAAGTAATATCATGTAAAATTAATTACAAATCAATATTTGGTTTATCATATATGAGGAATAAGCTGAATCTATTAGATAATATAATAATAAGAAAATCTAGTAGACTGTGAAAAACAATCATACAGTGTTTATATATATATATATATATATATATATATATATATATGACATGGATAACATACATGACTTAGATATTGTTTAATTTAAAGTAAATTTGTTAAATAAGGTTTAAACCAGCCAGCCATATATACATTGGTCAAACAAAATGTTCCAAAAAGGAATTTTAAATGGTAGATATGAAATGAATATTAAAACTACTAATATTAGCACTACAGTCAAAAAGGATATTCTTTTAACAAAAATTTTCACTATAAAAGAAAAGATATTTGCAACAAGCGACTTCAACGCATTATTCAAGTAGTTCACCTAGTCAAATAATAACAGCAAAACTCAACAAGTAATATCATGTAAAATTAATTACAAATCAATATTTGGTTTATCATATATGAGGAATAAGCTGAATCTATTGAAAATAAGAAAATCTAGTAGACTGTGAAAAACAATCATACAGTGTTTATTTAGAGCAAAACTTTATCTGATATTTGGCGTTCTGTTGTCGAAGTCACGTACGTTATAACTCAGCTACTTATTTTTTAAAAGTAAAAGATAATGGAATTAACTGCAGAGCACTTTCGATTTAAGTATTTATGAGTGCAAAGAGAGTTTAGATTCAGTTTTGAGTGAACAAGCACCTGGTATAAGGAATTTTAATGAGAAAGAAATTCTGTTCAGCATCAAAAAGAAGCCCCTTCCTCCTTTTTGATGCTTGATCCTCTTATGGCAGTTACCTACAAAAACACTGCTGCTGCTAAAAAAATAATTTAAGAGGACAATAAAGCCATTTATGCGGTGACAGAGTATCAACTCAAGATTGTATCGTCAGCTGTTAAAACAATCATACACGATCATCTGCATTTAAAAAATGTGGTAAGTCGTTTCTGCCACATCACCTTTCTGACTACCAAAAAGCAGAGCGTGTAAGAATTTGCCATGAAACTTTAGATTCGTAAATAATGGCGAGTATCAAATTTTTTCCAAAATAGTGGCAGGTGACGAAACTTATATTCCCTTTTTCGACCTTCCTACACGCCAAGAGAGTCGTGTATGGATTCACGAAGATGAGGAAACTCCTACAATGACTAAGAAGCAGCGAGCTATGAAAAAGGCTATGTATGCGGTATTCTTTAGAAGTATGGGGTTTAGTAAATGCAATTAAGACAGGCTACTAACTAACTAGATGGAAAGGTGTTTTTAATAATATAAAATATTATTAAAAATCTGGTGTGAAGAACACAAATACAGGTGCACTATTAATATTTTTGTGAACGTGTCCGAACATATCCCTCCCTAGAGACGTAGATATGTATACGTGGTTCTTTCTTGTGAATGTGTCTGAAGATATCCTTTAATAGTGAACCTGTATTTGTGTTCTTCACACCAGATTTTTAATAATATTTTATATTATTAAAAATACCTTTGTATTATACAAAACTGGTGGGGTTTACCTACTCATGTATGTTTCAATTATTCTGATAACTAGATGGACAAAAGACAGTTACAGCGAAGTGGTACACTGAAAAATTATTGCTCAGTAGAGTTCCAGGCAAGAAAATTATGCTCCACCAGAAAATGCATCGTCCCATACGACAGTTTTAACTCTCCAGTTTTCGGCTGAAAAAGTATAAAAGTAATAGAACATCTGCCGTACTCATATGATTTAGCACTGTGTGACTTTTGGCTATTTTTTGGGCATAAATGTAATTTTTAGATTACTTGTAGTTGCACTAAATGACGTTTGGATAAGTTGTCGCTAGAAGTCATATGTTTAGCTTTTGTAATCTGGTTCAGCACAATGTCTTATAAACTAGATATTGTAAAGGAATTTACAATCTAGTTTGGTGCATGACTGAGTGTGATATTGTTGCTATTTATCGTGAATAAGATATTTCTTTTTCGACAATTTATCAAACCATAAAGGAATGTGAAGAAGGACCAAGAATTTTAAGCCAAGTGAGGGAACAAAGAATGCTTGAAACCGTTAAGGACAGAGTTGGAGTATCACAGCGAAAAATAAGTCGAAGATTTGGCGTTTCAAAGACCACTGATTTTCGTATAATTTCCCGAAAAAACGTAGTGTTTTGAAAACGAAGAAAAGCACGAAAAATACCGCGACCCAGTTCGAAAGTATAAGTAGGTGTTGTCGTGCGCTAAGGCGCATCCATTTTGTCAATAAATTGATTTTAATCGATGATGAGAAATATTTCACCTTGTCCTATTAAGAGATGAAGGAAAACGATTGTTTCTGTACATAGAACATGGTTTTTGTACATTTTGTACATTTTTGGACATAGAACACACCAGACAACATCAAATTCAAATGTAAATCCATATTTGAGGACGAAATTTTTGTGTGGTATGCCATTTCTGTGGTCGAATTTATCTCGCAGACGTACATTGGTCGTGTTCGAGGAGAAACTATAACTGTACACCTTTATATTCAAGGATGCCTTTTTACACTGCTTCAGTTTTTAAAACACATCATGGCAATGATGTTATCATGTTTTGGCCTGATCTAGCTTCATGCCATTATGCTAGAATTACTAGAGGCGGTATAACGCAAACAACGTAAACTTTGTTCCTAAATTAGACAATCTTCCCAAAGTACCTCAGGCTCGGCCAATAGAAGAATTTTAATCAATATCAACCAGAAAAGTGTATGAAAATGGATAGGAAATTGCAAATGAAGACCGGTTACGACCTCGAATTTTTAAAAAGAAACATATGAAAATTTTTCTAATAATAAGTATTTAAAGACGAATCTAAACATACTTAAGATCATTTTTTTATCATTTATTAATTAGGAACTTTCAATTTGTTTTTCGCTATTTAAACGTGGCATAATCTTCTAAACTCTTATGTTGCATCTAAAAGTATAAAATAATATTCACTGTTAACGAGATAAATATAATCAAATATATTAATATGTAATAGTGTCATAGTATACTACATTGTGTTAAAACCTTCTTCTGAGATAATTTAAATCCTTTTTCTCCTTGACTAGCTAAGCTTTGTTTACTTTGTTTGACATTAGCGGTCTCCCTACATAACATATTTATATATGGAAAGGAATTTTTTTGGGGAATCCAGCAAAATTAAACTCTATTACTTAAGTCAGTTCTTTATTTATTCTCCCAATATTTCGCATAAAGATTGTATGCTTCCTCAAGTGGTCAAAATGTGAACTATTTTTTCTATGGAGAAATTACCTGCCTCGCTATACATAACGTTTACAATATTTTAAAAGTAATCTGACTAATAACAACTAGCGTGCACATAATTGATTTTGAAGTTGCAGTTTAAAATGTAGGAACAACACATTTAAAAAGTATAATTGTGACGAACAAAAGGAATCTTCGCACAATCACATGTTATCCGTCAAAAGGTCAACATAAAAATTTTATATTTGACCTTTTGACGGATGCACTCTAACCTTTTTCTAAACTTATCTTCCAAAATAAAAGAGGATCCACATACTGACTTGAATTTGGCCTTTAGAGGTATTGCCTTTTAGTTATTATTACATCAGCTCTAATTGATTTTACTTTCTCTTTTATTCTTTCTTGCAAAAATCCAAATAGTGAAAATGACTTTTGATGTAGACTAATGTCTGTTTCGATTACTGGCATTTGTTCTTTATTTTCAGGATTTATTTTCTTCATAATATTAAATTTTTTTGGTTCTAGAAAAGAAGTAGCCCCAGTAGCATTTTCAGTACTACGAAAACTTTCTGTTTTAAATCGAGGGCCTCAAACAGTTGCTACTCTAGTAACTGATCGTCCTTCATATGAAAATAGTCTTGCTTTAACAGATTCCTAAAGTTTGTTGCATAGTGTCTTCCCTTCCTCAATCTTTAATTCCAGTAGTGATGTCGTCAGGTAATTCTACAGTCCAAAAGTTATTGAGATAAGTATTAAGAAGTAGTAACATATTTATTACCTACAAGAATTTCGCACTACTGCTTTTTAAGATAAAATTCTCCATTTTATAAAACCATTTATTCCTAAGATATCAAGAGGTGTTATTTGTTTTTATCGTGTTACTGAAATGCTCCCAATACGTGTATTACGTTCGGTAATTCATTAGAAGTAATGTGAGGACGTTCTACAATTCATAAAATGGTAAAATCTATTTGTACTTTTTTGTTATATTTTCTACCTTGTTTGATACACTAATTTTACTATCTCAGATATATATATATATATATATATATATATATATATATATATATATATTATTTTTTTGTGTGAGAATTTAAAAACCAACAATCTCCTTTGAATTTGTTAAAAATGTTTAAAATTGTCTTCATACAAGGTATACGCTTGTTGTGATAATTAACTGTTTTAAATAAATTATGTATTTTGAATAAAATGTATTTAATACAAGATTTAAGTATGAATGAAAGTCAGTAATATTTGACAATTGGAAAAATGACTATATTGTGGTGAGCATTATTTTAAAATTAATTCTTACAAAATGAGCAACTGCCTTCAATTTATTCAGATTTACATTTTCTGAATGAATTAAAGAAATTTTGCCAAAGGCGCATAAAAAATAGAGCGTGTAAGAACTGAAAAACAAGACCGAAGAATATTAGCATATACTGTGAATGTCAGTAATCAAGTATTGTACGAAGTTCCAAGCCTAAGAGCTAATAATAAAATGCTAAATTTTGTAAAAATAGAAAGAGTTTTTGAATATTTTTTTATTATTGAATCAATGTACATATATATATATATATATATATATATATATATATATATATATATATATTAGTGTTTCAAGAATTTTATTTTTCTTTTTTATTTTATTGGCCGTGTCTTAATATTAAAAATAATAGATTTTTATTGGTTTTAGCGACCTTTATTGAATTTTGATGTTGTTTACAACGTTTCGACTTTTATCAATTCAGTCTTTTTCAAGCATCTGGAAACAAGAATCATTACAATGAACATGAGAACTGTGTTTGTTTCGTGTGATAAATATAACAATTAAATTAACAATTTTAAATTTAAAATTATATTAAGAAATGAATTACGAATTAGGTTAGCATTTTACGTTGAAAATTAAATAACATTAAATTAAAATAGCTTAAAAGAATGGTCGGGGGACATTAAAGTGATTAATATCTGTATTAATTAATTGGAGACTTAACAATTATTAACAATTTTAAATTTAAAATTAGATTAAAAAATGATTACAAATTGAGTTAACATTTAACGTTGAAAATTACATAAAATTAAAAAAATAAAAAATAGCTTAAATGAATAGGTAGGGAGACATTAAAGTGATTAACATCTGTATGAATGAATTGGAAAGTTGAATTACACTACAATAGGTAAAGAGAACAAAGAAAAGACAAATAAACTCACATTTGTTGTTTCGTTTGGTTTTACAAGGGTACGCTTCTGTGTGACACATGTGTTTTGGACATCCGAGACCAAATTTCTTAATGGAACGACCGTGCTTGTGCGGATATTGTAAGAGAACTAATACTTTAGTTTGCGGGGGTTTTAATTTCTGTTCTTTGGAATGAGCATGGTGGTCATATATACCCCTAAATACGGTCCTGACCACCATGCTCATTCCAAAGAACAGAAATTAAAACCCCCGCAAACTAAAGTATTAGTTCTCTTACAATATCCGAACAAGCACGGTCGTTCCATTAAGAAATTTGGTCTCGGATGTCCAAAACACATGTGTCACACAGAAGCGTACCCTTGTAAAACCAAACGAAACAACAAATGTTAGTTTATTTGTCTTTTCTTTGTTCTCTTTACCTATTGTAGTGAAATTCAACTTTCCAATTCATTCATACAGATGTTAATCACTTTAATGTCTCCCTAGCTATTCATTTAAACTATTTTTAATTTTTTTAATTTTATGTAATTTTCAACGTTAAATGTTAACTCAATTTGTAATCATTTTTTAATCTAATTTTAAACTTAAAATTGTTAATAATTGTTAAGTCTCCAATTAATTAATACAGATATTAATCACTTTAATGTCCCCCGACCATTCTTTTAAGCTATTTTAATTTAATGTTATTTAATTTTCAACGTAAAATGCTAACCTAATTCGTAATTCATTTCTTAATATAATTTTAAATTTAAAATTGTTAATTTAATTGTTATATCTATCACACGAAACAAACACAGTTCTCATGTTCATTGTAATGATTCTTGTTTCCAGATGCTTGAAAAAGACTGAATTGATAAAAGTCGAAACGTCGTAAACAACATCAAAATTCAATAAACGTCGCTAAAACCAATAAAAATCTATTATTTTTAATATATATATATATATATATATATATATGATAAACGTAATGTTAATGAGAATTAATAATCAACAAATTCTCACATTACTGCCAATGCCGCTCTAATTCGTTGCATTAATTTCTACACCTGACAAAATCACATTTGCCTAAGAATGTAGTTGCAACGCGTCGCTGCGCCAACTGACCGAGTTGTCCGGGAAAATGAAAAAATGTGTGAAAGTCGTATCCACCCTGGAATGTGCAGACGCCAGCGTTTCATGGTTTTACCAATCATCGGTGCACCTACATCCAGGAATAGACACGACTTTCATTTCTATACGAAGTGTATATACTAATTGTGATAAACGTAATGTTAATGAGAATTAATAATCAACAAATTCTCACATTACTGCCAATGCCGCTCTAATTCGTTGCATTAATTTCGAATTAGAGCGGCATAGGCAGTAATGTGAGAATTTGTTGATTATTAATTCTCATTAACATTACGTTTATCACAATTAGTATATATACACTTCGTATAGAAATGAAAGTCGTGTCTATTCCTGGATGTAGGTGCACCGATGATTGGTAAAACCATGAAACGCTGGCGTCTGCACATTCCAGGGTGGATACGACTTTCACACATTTTTTCATTTTCCCGGACAACTCGGTCAGTTGGCGCCGCGACGCGTTGCAACTACATTCTTAGGCAAATGTGATTTTGTCAGGTGTAGAAATTAATGCAACGAATTAGAGCGGCATTGGCAGTAATGTGAGAATTTGTTGATTATTAATTCTCATTAACATTACGTTTATCACAATTAGTATATATACACTTCGTATAGAAATGAAAGTCGTGTCTATTCCTGGATGTAGGTGCACCGATGATTGGTAAAACCATGAAACGCTGGCGTCTGCACATTCCAGGGTGGATACGACTTTCACACATTTTTTCATTTTCCCGGACAACTCGGTCAGTTGGCGCCGCGACGCGTTGCAACTACATTCTTAGGCAAATGTGATTTTGTCAGGTGTAGAAATTAATGCAACGAATTAGAGCGGCATTGGCAGTAATGTGAGAATTTGTTGATTATTAATTCTCATTAACATTACGTTTATCACAATTAGTATATATACACTTCGTATAGAAATGAAAGCCGTGTCTATTCCTGGATGTAGGTGCACCGATGATTGGTAAAACCATGAAACGCTGGCGTCTGCACATTCCAGGGTGGATACGACTTTCACACATTTTTTCATATATATATATATATATATATATATATATATATATATATATATATTATATCATTCGTCCTAATTTCGACACATTTAACATATCAAGAGAAATAAAAAAAAGTTTGTTTCATTTTTATATTTACCTTTTCGGTCCATAGAAGCTTTTACTAATTTTTTTCTTGTTTTGTTATTTTTCAGAGATACTTCCGGAGGCGCTTAAAACTGACTGCGCAAAATGTACGGATAAGCAGAAAGTTCAGATACCATTAATACTTAAAGCAACACTTACTTATAAAGACAAATGTATTCCAGAATTCATAAAAATGTATGATCCCACTGGCGAATATATTGTGAAATTTTCCAAATATTTAGTCGATTAATGAAATGGAAATGGTATATTAAGCAATAGCAGTTTGTATTATCGTTTAGTAGCATATACATATACTTATGTACATAGAATTGTATTACAATAAAATATTTTGAAAGTACATATCTATATATTTCTCCACACCTGATCTTTAATAATATAGAAATTAGTATAAAATAATATTATTGTTAACGAGATAAATATTATCAAATATATGTACGTATTGTGTTAGAACCTACTTGTGAAATAATTTAAAACCTTTTTCTCCTTGACTAGCTAAGATTTTTTTACTTTGTTTGACATTAGCGATCTCTCTACATAGCATTATATACCGCATGTGTCAAATATCATTAGGCATAGGGAATACGTATGAATACATACGATGTATATGTATATGGAAAAGCCGATCCAATGCCGGCGAAGACCGCGACGGCCGGCAACGATTGTCTCCGATTGTTTCGTAAGTACAAGTTAGCAGTAATCATTTGACCATCGACATAGGTACTTGTAATGCGTTCTAAAATAACATTTACGAATTGCGAGGGATTTGCTTTTCTTATTTCTTTCGGTAGAATCGGGAAATTTTTAAGCTGTGGTGCGTCGCATAAACAAAAGCGTAATTCTAATAAAATTAAAGAATAATCCTATTAAAATAAATAAAAAAGATTCTAAAAATTATAATAAATTATACAAGACGCTCAAAAATTCCTCCTTGCACAGCAAGACATTGTCCTAGGCGGTCGTAGAAATTAGCTCTTACATTTGCAGTTAATGAATTCGCAGCCTCAGTTATTTTTTCTCTCAAGGCAACTAGATTTTCTGCTCTACCAGTTTCATGAGTATAAACCATATTTTTTAGATATCCCCACAAAAAGAAATCATTTGGAGATAGATCAGGAGATCGCGGGGGCCATTTAATGTTTCCTGTTCGAGTAATAAGACGATCAGGAAAAGTATTTCCTAGAAATTCCTTTACCCTCACTGCATTATGTGCTGGACAGCCATCATGTTGAAACCAAACGATTTCCTGATTTATTCCAATGGTTTGAATGGCGGGAAGTATTTGATTTTTCAGTAATTCGAGATACTTGTCGGCATTTAATATACCATCAATAAAATAGGGGCCTATAGAATGGTCACCTAAAATACCTGCCCAAACGTTTAGTTTTTGAGGATACTGAGTGCGATTTGCAAAATGCCGGTGTTGATTTTCCGAAGCCCAATATCCAAGAACAGCCGGATTGTGCTTTCCGTGTAATGGAAAAGTTGATTGATCGGTGAAGAGAATATTTTTAACGAAATTTTCATCTCGATGTATCTTTTCCATAACGTCTTGACAAAACTCCATTCCCCGGAAATTTTCCTCGGGAAATATTTCTTGAATTTTCGAATATCTGAAACATTTTAAACCATTACGTTTCCAAATACAATTCGAATATTTGAAACATTTTAAACCATTATGTTTCCAAATACGTGAAATAGTTGTGTTACTTGTACCCAATTCCTCGTCAGCACTTCTAGTAGATCTCGTGTTATCAATTTCCACAATACTACAAATTAATACATAACGCCGTTCTCTTTTCTCAATTTTTTGTGGTGATACCTCTCTTGGTTTGCATTTCGTACAGTTATTGAGACAGAAATAAGTTTCAAATTTATTTATAATATTATAAATTGTTTGTCTGCAAGGTACAGAACGGTCTGCAAAAGTCAGCGCAAACAAATTCATGCACTCCATTGCCGACTTGCCAGCATAAAATCATTTTACTAACTGAGGCTTTTCAGTGGGTGTATAAAGAGCCATTATACATTAATTTTATTGTACGCTTTCAAACTGTAACGGCCGCAGCTAGACTGTTGCAAAATTTCCAGTCAATAAGTATCGGAGATAATCGTCAGTCGTCGCGGTCTTCGCTGGCATTGGACTGGCTTTCTCATGTACGTATACATTGTATGTACTCATACGTTGATTCTCTATGCCTAATGATATTTAACACATACGGTATATATATATATATATATATATATATATATATATATATAATGATATTATGCTTAGCCTCACGTTGGGCTGGCAAATGTTATTATTCGCTGTGGGCTCTATATTAAAGGGCCTCACGTTAAAGCGACCAATGATATATAGCGCTGAGGAGGTGATAATAAATGTAATGAAATAGTTAAAAATAATAATTTTCAAATAAAAAGATGGGCGCCTTTATATAACTCCTCAAACTGCTCTATCTCTGTACAAAATTGCCAACTAGTCGGATTGCATGAAACTAAATTAAAAAGCTTAATTAAATGTAAAATCTCAGGCTCTTCGTTGATAATTAGTAGTTGCTTCCATAAAAGTAAACTATTAATGTTGAAGTTGAAAGAAAAACTGCTACAAGTAAATATTGACAAATAAAAGATTGATATGATAAATAAAATATAATGTTTATTGAAATAAAAAGGAAACTGTAATAATATAACATGTAAAGCAATGGGTGAAATTAAAGAAACTATGTATAAGAAAGACAACAAAGTGTTACTTAAGAGTAAGGTGGTTATGTGTGTATTAAATTAAGAAAATGTGGATAACGATATTAATAATCTTTTAACTACAATGGTGAGTACCTTTTGAATTAATATTGCTACTTTGACATGGTTATATTTCCAATATTAAAACTAGTATAGGACGTTGTTGGTTATGGTAAACAAAATCGAGAAATTTTATTTGTTTATAAATTTAAAGAATTAAAATTTTTTAATAATAAGTACGCTATATCGGTAACCTGTGATTATAGTAATCCTGATGTTTATTTTGTAGAACGTAGGCTTCAAATGGGATGATTCTCGGCGATCGAAAAAGTTCGAATGCTGTACAAATTGTGGGCGGCGTGGGTGGCTGTTTCCGATGACGCTTTCGAAGATTTTCTTCGGTCTTGGTCCCTGATGCCTAATTTCTCCCTGCGTTCTTATCTTGCTGCTGGATTACAGGTATCGCTGTGGATTAACGATAATCAATTTCGTAGATGTTCTGTGATTGTTTCTTGATAATATTTCTTTAGAATTACTTGTGATTATAGATGAAACTACGTCTATGATACTTGGTTGTACGTAAAAACGTAAAAATTGGAATATCTAGTAGAATTTCACTTGTCGATTGTGTTTATTTAAAGGCAGGATACTTTTAATTACTTTTTACTAAATTAGCGTTATGAATTAATAATATTTAAGGATTTCTAAGGTTCAGGTCTAAAAAATGCGTCTACTACTTAATAAAATTCAAAAGATGATGCCGATAGCACTTGTCTGTTTTACCAAACTTAGCTATCTAATGATGCCAAAAAGTCTCGATGTTTTACCTTATTAACATATTTAAATAGATGGAATTTGACTAATTTTACTATTCTAACAGATTTTAAAAATTATTTAATAAATTAACAAGTTAGGTTAAGGTGAAACTTAATGTTACAAATTGAGTACTGCGCACGATAAATATTTACATTTGCGAGATGTCAATTTGTAGGCGTGTCTTACTAGCGTCGATATAAATTAAAGATGCATATGAATTTGAATATGTGTTTTTCGCGCTAATATTTGAAATTTGAATTAGAAATAATTAATAAGAAATTAATGAAAGAAATATAAATATAGAAATTTAAGAAAATAATGTTATCGTTATTAAAATTCGTATGCACTTCGACACTACCAATACTTAATAATATCACTTACATAACCTTTTATTACCCTTTTTTACTTTGTATATCTTATTTTTCCCATTTTAGATGCAGCTCAATGTGTATGCCTTGCATCACTACAATATATATATATATATATATATACAGGGTGTTTCTGAATTGATACGAAAGATTTAAAAGGGTGATTCTTTAGCAAAAATTAAGGGGAGTCTTTCATATAACTTCAAAGATTTGATGTTTTGAATTTGACGAATTTTAACATGTTTAGTGCCGTTGTTTGCTAAATTTTAACTCTGAATTACACTCCTGATGAAGTAACTAATCCGTTATGAAATATAGAGTGGAATAAAGGAGTTTTATTTTTACTTGACAGACCGCTCACCCGTTAATGAATTTTTACTTATACAGTACGGTCGATAATACTTAATAGTCTATATATATATATATATATATATATATATATATATATATATATATATATATATATGTATCGGGTTTTTCTTTTATCATCACCACATAGGAATAATGCATTGATTTTTAATAATTTAGCCATACACATAGGGATAAATGTATGGTGGTGGCATAGTAGGCAACCAGTTATACACCAAATAAAATCAGAGACGACTCATCTACCACCACTGGTGAACATCGTTCTAATCTAACATTAAGTAACAATTTTACAATTTTTGTAAGATACTATAGCACTTAGATAAGCAAGCTATTCATTTCTAGATCGGCTTGTTTATTTGGAAGAATCCAAATGTTGTTCAGCAGAGATTAGGAGAAGAAGCTAAATAAAAGCAGACAGCAGTTAGAAACTCGTATTATTATAAACAACCAAAAAATTATCAACAAAGATATTTATATTCTCAATATTCTTCTATAAAGCGAAATTTTGGACCACTAAACAATGTAATAAATCAGTCGATGCCCCTGCAGAGAATATCATGATAATTTAATGTGTTTGCTGATATATGGCTAGATGGAAATAATATAGAGATTGTATAAATCAAGTGAGCGAATTGAGGAATTTAACAAGAGATGAGAGCTGCCACAAAGAGAGAAAGTTGAAAGATAATTATAAAGCGGATTAAATAAAAAACTATATATCCATGATGTCGAAACTGTAGGGTGCGCTACTCTAAGATGGCCAGCGCCTTAAAACTGTTTCATCTCTCTTATACAAGATTAATAAGTGAGGGTCCAATAATAACTCTCTGGCATAAGACAATACAGTGTCACTGATATGGGTACCAGTACACGAGGAGTTTAAAGGCAATGAGATAACCCACGAACTGGCCAAGGAAGGTTGTAAAGAGGAAACTTAACCTGCATGTGGAATCGTCAAGGATTCCGCTAGAAGGGAGATCTGGTTATGGCAAGAAAGAGAACATAAAAAGAAATGGAGGCTATCGGAAGGTCAACTCCTTACGAAGACTACAGGAGCTGAATGGTAGGCTTTCAGCCAACCTAATTCGTAGTAACGAAAAAGAAATTAAAACGATTACAGGCTTAATTACCGCACACTGTCCTTTAAGGAGGCATCTGTACAGCATGGGTTTGTTTAGCGAGCCCTGGTGTAGGAGAGGTGAAAAAAATGAGGAAACAAGCCTTTGTGTAATATCCACGCGTAAGGTACTGAAAGGACTCAGACAGAAACATTTCGGAAGAGATCTATAGGATCTTACAAGGGTAGTCAAATTTCCACTGAGGAGCATAGTGACTTTTGTCGAGCACGCAGGACTAACAGAGTGGACCTGAGAAAACTCTTGGAGGTGGTACGTACAAAGAGCACTGTGCTTAAGTGTCTGGATTTATTGACGTCCAACCCAAAGATTTAAATAGATATGTAGAATAACTCTCGGATGAATGTCGAGTGGGTTCATATTAGTATCATGATTTCTAAAAGTCCTAAAGAAATCACTGTAATATCTGATTACGTTTCTTTTATAAAGAGACAAACAATAGCTATATAGCTATAAGAAGTATAAATGTTTGTAAGAAACATATGAACGCCAGCTATAACGGACTGGAAAATAGCCCACCCGTCCATAAGGAACAAATCGTGGAGCCGAAATACATGACCTTAAAGAAAGCAGAAGTTACCCCATTGCGCCATTGCGTTGGAAAAATTAATAGACGGGGTGGAACGAATTGCAGTGTGGGCATTTTTCCGATACCGGAGCAATGTGAAAGGCACTGGATTTGGTGCAAATCTAAATTTGTATGGGATTGTGCGCGTTATCCAAAAGACCCTAGTAGGCACAAGAAGGCGATATTAAACTGGATCCCAGACCACGAAGGTTATAGGTCTAATGAGAAGGTGTGCGTCTGTAACCCTCATATGTCCTCATATGATACAATATATGACAGATTGGATGGTCAGATAAATAAATTAAGTAATGGCGAATTATTAATTTCTAATTGCTCATTGAGGATATTATCGGTTTTCTTTAATTTATTAATTTCAAGTAACTCCAATAAATTTAGTTTTTTGCCCTTATTCTCTATGTGTAATATTTGACATAAATTCATTGTTAAAGTTATAGATTGGTAAGTTAATATGAGAGACATATGAAGAGTCAGTTTTATTATTTCTAAAGGAAGAAAAATGTTAATGCGTTTTTCAAACGATCTGCCCGTCTGATAGACCCCTGACTTTTAATTATTATTTTTTAAATCCTTGTTGTTTTTTATAAATTTTGATAAACTGTTGCTATTCTGCTGTTCTATATGTTGTATTAATGTCTAATTTTCTTAAATATTTACTAATTTTTATGCTTGAAGAGCCTGTAAAAGTAATTACTTTAAATTTTTGGGTATTATTATTATTATTTAATATTGGGTATACTTTTGATATGGCTTTTGTAAAAACACCTTTTTAGTTAAAATGTTATCTATTATGTTACTTTTATATCAATTGATAATTTCTTTGCTTCTTTACTTTACTTTACTTTACTTCTTTACTTAAAAACACGTTAAAATAAACTTACCTTAATTGTTTACACAAGTGAAGTTGATAAATGTTAGATTTCTTGGTAATTTATTGTTATTCATAACCTTATAATCAACCGTATTAATAATTAATAACTATAGTTATATAAATCATCAACAAATGGATAGAACCGAACAACTACCTATAATTATACAGATTTCTTTGATTTAATAAATAATTTTGACTATAAATTATATTTGTATTATTTTTTATTTATGCTTATTGAAGTAAATATTTTGATAATCTTTTAAGTTACTATTACCGCTATATTTGTGTGTATTTACCGACTCTAATCCCGAGATAAGTATATATAGATAATTCTTATAAAATCTCATGCTCTCCACAACATCTGGAAACTACATTACGAATCGATTTATTGATCAGCTGATGGCAAAGATACATAAATTTTAAAATCTTTAAGGCGCCCAATATATTTATTATAATATTTTATTTATATTAAATATATCTTATATATTTTATAACAGCTTCAGCATTGTTACATTTGGCGGCCAAACGTGTGACAAATAAGCAGCATCTTTACACTTGGAGTCTCAATGCCAGTGCATGCAATTATTATTATACTTGTTTACATTAAAAATCATATAAAAATGTATATATATTGGCCAAAACACCCCATAGCGGGGCTTAGCAGCGTCGGGAAGCTTTCTAAATCCTCATTTTCGTGGTGGATCAGTCCCCATTCTAGCTCTTTATATCTTCTGGCTTATTTGTTTCCAAAGTTTCCTATTCTTTGTGTTTTCCGGCCAGTTGTTAACGCCTGCTCCTCGTAAATCTTCTAACACTTCCGCTAGCCATTTGGATATCGGTCTATCTCTTCTCTTTTTTCCTCCTGGCTTACAGTTCAATAGCAGCTTGATTGTGATTCTTCTTCCGCCCTACATACATGCCCCAGCAATTTAATTCTTTGCGGTTTTATTTTTTTTACAATATCACCTACTTTGATTTATTGTTGCAGTTCGTCATTTGGTCTTATTCTAAACTCATTGTCCGTTAGCTTAATTGGTCCCATTATGGCTTTTAATATTTTCCATTCGAGTATTTTTAGATTTTTTCGTCTTTCTTAGCTATTGTCATCGTTTGCGCTGAATACATTAGTACTGGTCTTATTATCGTGTTATATATTTTTATTTTATTCGTTTTAGAAATATTTATGTTCTTTATCGTATCATCAACTATTATGCCATCTTTATGTGAAACATTTATTGATAATTATTAGGAGCATAATATTACAATATCTTAATAATACTTTAGTTACTCATAATACGTTAGTAACGAACTAATAACACGTTAGATACAGCACCATAATACGTTAGATACAAAACCTTAATACGTCAAATTGTACATTATTTGTGAACATGAATTTCTATATTTTGACAGTTCTCAATTTTGAAAGATATGCCTTTCATATCTGTCTTAAATCCGCGATCTTCTGCAGCTTCACAACCTTTTTTTTTCGGATGATTCAACACACATGATGTTCAAGCCGCTTACGTCCTCCAAATTTTCATTTTTACGTGAAAACTCAATTGATTGTTCAGAGTTTAACACACTGTTTATTAAAACCTTTCCCATCTGAATCTTCTGCGCAATTGCAGTTTTCTTCGTTACGTTGTCTTCTAAATACCCCCTAGCAACCTTGCTCGACTCCCACCCACCCAGCTCTTGCAGATCTAAGATGTCTCCGCCGGCGTTAACCAGAAAAGTTGCTGAAGATCTTCTAATACAATGACCAGTATACAAAGTTGGATTTTCTAGTTTGAGGTATGTACCGATTTTTTCAGGTATTTTAGAAAAGAAATGAATACCACAAGGCTGAATTGTACACCTTCCATTTCTGTACGATATAAACAGTCTCTTATGCGTAACATGACGCGGTCGCAATGCTACATATTTTTTAAATAAAAGTACAGAATTAATGTCACCGTCAAGTACAAGGACCAAACATCTTTTTTTATGAGTTTTTGTGTCAGGAATGGTAACAACTACCTTAGTCTCTAAAACCTCAACATCGTCCGTAGACATTCTCGCTAGTTCAATGGTTCTATAAGCCCCTCCTAGACCAATCAAAAAAGCTACTTTTATCATCAAAAATACCTCGTCTGGAGCTGTACTCATAAATTCATCAGCTTGCTCTCTAGTGAGTATTTTGGATTTTTTAACTCGATATCCGACATTCTTTTTTTTGATAAATCTTATCAAAGCACCATACTTATCAATTTCTACTCTTTCTTTTAATTCCAAGCAAGCTCGCAACATGGAATATTTTGGCCACAAACATGAAGGAGCGTAGTAATTTAACAGTCTCACGAAATAAGCGAGCAAGACTGTTTCCCCAGCACCTTGAACATGTTCTTCATTTCGCCATTTACAAAACAGACGATATTCGTTTTCGTAATGCAGTTTTGACTTCGCTGGCAACAAATCTAATTTTTCACTATTTGCAGCCT
This sequence comes from Melolontha melolontha, assembly GCA_935421215.2. NCBI lineage: Eukaryota > Metazoa > Arthropoda > Insecta > Coleoptera > Scarabaeidae > Melolontha > Melolontha melolontha. The sequence continues at coordinate 112,072,572 of OW285236.1, read as the reverse complement.
CTACAATATTTGCGGGAACATCTAATTCTTCCATGATTTATTAATTTATTTCAAAAACGTGCAAGCTTTGACGTAAGTATTTTGTATGACAGACAAATTGTTGATTTTGTTTTAATCTTAATACCGTTGATGATACGATAAAGCTTTGAATATAATCTCGAACATCAGCGATTTAAACCCTCTCGTCACCTGGCAACGTCCTCGAGTATTATAAATTGCTTAATGTTCTCGTTATATTAATAGCTATTAATGATTTCCTGTTACCATAAAAGGCTCTAGTTGTTGCCACAATTTTTTCTTTTATTTCAGCATCTTTATTTCCATCGTTTGATATCATAATGCCCAGATATTTGAATTTTTCAACCTCTCAAATGTAAAGTTTTCTATTTTAATACTTTTGTTTTCTTTGTCCTTCTTTCCAACTCTCATCAACTTCGTTTTTGTTTCATTGATTTTCAGACCTAATTTCTCCCCTTCTTTAATTATTTCTTGTAGTATTTCGACCATTTTCTTTCTTCTTTTCGTTATGACTACTCTGTCATCCGCATATGCAACCACCTGATTTCCTTGTATTCTTACGTACTTTGTTTATTTTCCTTGTCACATGCTCCAGAGCCAGATTGAATAACGTCGCGGACAATTAGTGGCCCTGCCTAACACTCTTATTTGTTTCAAATTCGTTCGTTACGCCTTTCGATGCTTGATGTTGATTTTAAGGTCATTACTACAAGCCTTCTTAATTTCGCTGGTACTTTAAGTCCCATCATTACTAGTATAAGCTTTCCCTTTCTAATATTGTGAAATGCTTGTTGAAAGTCCATAAATAAGAATTCTAATTCCATATTATATTCATATGCTCTTTCAAGTATTTGGTATATGTTATGCACCGCGTCCGTAGTCGATTTTCCGCTTTTAAAACCATATTACTATTGTACGATTTTCCATTGTGCTTGCTAATCTTCTCTGTACTATGGACGATAGGATCTTGTATATGGTGCTTAAGCGTGATTTCTCTATAGTTTTTGCAGTTTTGTTAGTCTCCCTTATTGTGCAGTGTCACTATTTGTCTTGATTCCAAGTCCTTTGGCATCTTTTCTTCAGTCCATATTTACCGTATCACTCTGTATGTGTATTCTTGCATATTCTCCCCCCCCCCCCCCGTATTTCACTCATTCATTATTTATACCATCTTTTCCGGGTGTTTTTCTGTTTCTACTAGCTTTTATAATTTCTTTCTTCTAATGTTGGTTTTTGCACTACAATTTCATCATCATCCTCCTCAAGTGGTTTTCATCGCGTTGTTTGTCATTAAGTAGGTCTTTGAAATGATTTACCCACACTTATTTATATTATTCCTCGCTTTCAGCTACTTTACCTTCCCTGTCTATGCCACTCACTTTATGTTTATATGGTCTCTTATGTTCGTTGATTTTTTGGTAATACCTCTTGGTATTCTTTTTTTTATTTTTTTCTTCGATGCTTTTCATCTCATTTGTCATCCCTCCCTCTTACATTTCGTAAAGCTTTTTTCGCAATCTTTCTTCATTTTTTCATATTCTTCTCTTCCTTCTCCTTCCCTCAAGGAGATATATAGTCGAGATTTATTTAACAAATGGCAGAAAAACGATGGTGAATGGATTTATTCTCTGAGAAATGCCTACGAAGATTTTTTGAACGAATTTGTAAATGACGCTGTCTCATATGGCCATTTCTCTGTTTCCAATCGTCGTTTCGTGAATTTATTTTGAGAAATTGGAATTGTGAATCGTAAATGGAAAGTGGCAGATTAATGGTCAGAAATGAAATTACTGTCGAAGCGGTAAGGCAAGTACTTGAAGAACGTCAACAAACTTATGTATGACATTTACAGCAAAAAATAAATCTTTCTTACGGTGCCTGTAGACGTATCCTTAAAAATTATCTACATACCGTATACAAATAACACATGAAATACTTCCTGTTGATAGGTCACGAAGGCAAGAATTTTGCTAACGATTTATTTAACAATTCAGTAACAATGATAAAGCATTATCGCAAGTTATGTTTACAGACGAATCGTGGTTCCACCTCTCTAGGTCTGTCAACTCTGAAAATATGAGAATGTGGAGTACAGAACATCAATACTTCTTTATAGAGACTCCATTACATTCGCAAAAAATTAGCGTTTGAGCAGCTATTACCCAGAGAAGGATTATTGGATCTATATTTTTTAAGGTATGTTAAAAATAATTTTTAAAAACATGTGATTAGATTTCTAAAACACTATGCTGGCACAATAATATCATTTTTTTAGCTTTTTTGCTGAACGGTACCAGTTAGCAATTTTAGCTCCATTTGTTAATATGTTACACGATGATGAGCTATAAGCAGGCGATTTTCAGCAAGACGTGCACATACAACCAATGCAAACATTGCTTTCATGCAGGAATTTTTTGAAGATCCCTTCGTTAGACTAAATACAGATACTATCTGACCACCGCGATCTTGTAACTTAACACCATGTGATTTATTTTTATGGCGCCATTTAAAGAATTCGATTTGACGATTTAAAACAAAGGATCACTAACCAAATTGAAGAAATAAATAATACACCAGAAATTCTTCAAAACGTTCTTAGTTCGCTTAAAAAATAATTACTCTCTGCAGATATGTGGATGGCGGCCATATAACACATTCTATTTAATATAATTTTTCCTTTTATTTTATCATTTTATATATGTTTTTGTTTAACATAATAATAAATCATATTTGGCTTTAAAAATGTTTATTTCTTATTTTGTTATGAGAAATATTACATATTATTATACTACTATTATAATTTAATTAAAAAAATTATATTTAAAATAGATTATTTAGTTTTAACTATCATTAATCATTAATCAAATTAAGACAGAAGTGATTGTATTTATGGCATACTCTGAAAAACTTTTTTTGGCTTAAACATTATATCTACATTAATGAATTGTATTTAATATTGGAAATGTATGTACATCGCGTTCTCCAAAATTTGCTCCACTTGCTTCGTTTTTTATTACATCGTATAATTTCCGAATTCGAAAAAATGCAACTTGGAACAATGAAATGTCTTTTGATGCCATTAATTTCATATTTTATTTATGAATATGTATGACGTAAAACTTACTGATACAATTTAATACCTTGTTTAATGCATTATGTTTATACACTCTAGTAATTAATAATTGGCTAACACACTATATGTATTATTAAATCGCAGTAATTAAAATTTATTAAAATAATTTGATATTTTTTTTAGTCACATCATTTTCGCGTAACATATATAAAAGGATGTTAATAGTGGTTACCTCAAAAATAGTATTTAGAAAGTATATTACAAACAAGATGTACAAGTTTCTGCGTGTCTTCTTCATACTATTGATCGTAGCTAACGTTTTAGCAGATGAAAAATATTCCTCAGAATTCGATGATATGGATTTAGTCTCCATTCTGTCCAATAAACGATTGGTAGTATCTTACTGTAATTGCCTAATTGGTAAAGAAACTTGCACTGCACCGGGAGAATTTTTAAAAAGTAAGTAGTTTCAAATTCTAATCTAACACTTTGACAAAATTATGAATTTTAAGTATACGAGAAAGAATGACTTTTCAATGAAATACTTATTTTAGGATACAATATATTTTTCAATATAATTCCCATCCAATGCCATACACTTACCTTAACGATATTTGAATTTTTTAAACTGTCTGAAAAGTAATCTTTTGAAAGCTCATCAAAATTAGTATTCGTTGCGGCTCCACCAACATATACAAGTTTGAGAACCAAAAAATTACTCGGAGCAAGACTCGGTGAATATTGGATATGGCAGGAACTCGTGTCCTAATTTGAAAAATTTAGCGGTTGCCATACCGGCTAAATAAGAGCGTCATCCTCACGGAACAATACTTTTTTCTGGATTAATGCGGTCGTCTTTCCTTCAATTCGGCTTTGAAATGGCCTGCAGAATAATATTGGCCGGTTATTATATTTCACTTCCATAAGTAGACTTTGCAATCTCAAAAAATCGTCGCTAAAATCTTTCTTATTTGCCGAAGAAACGCTTTTATGTTCTTCTGAGCACGTCCATCAGAAGAAATTTATTCTTTTGACTATGTTCGTGTCTTTCGAGTATATATTTAATATACGAGGGGTAGTTTTTATATTCCCGGACTAGGTATGAAAAAAAAATTTCGAACAGCAATAAAAATTTATTTTTCAATATAGCCCACTTGCTTTTGTATACAAGTATTACATCGTTTTAATAACATCTCTAGTCCATTCTAATACAAATCCTTTGGTTTGTCTACAAAATACATTTCAACGACTGCTATATATATGCTATATTTGTCATCGGCCAAAAATTTTGTTCCCTTAGAGTTCTTTTGAGATTACGAAACAAAAAATAGTCGCATGGAGCGAGATCTGGACTATAAGATGGATGGACTATATCTGTGAAGCCACATTTGGCAACGCCAGCTTTTGAAAGTCTTGATTTATGGAGTGGTGCATTATTGTGAAGCAACAGGACACCTTGCGTCAGTTTTCCATGCCTTTTCGCTTTAATAGAATCTCTTAGACTATGTATTAATCTTGCGTAATACTTTCCTGTTACCGTGCTACCCTTGCGTAGATAATCAATCATTAGTATTCCCTGACATCCCTAAAAATCGTTGCCATTATTTTTCCTGCAGAAGATGTGACTTCTTGGGGCATTGATTCTTGTTTTGACTCAAGGTCAAAATGATGGACCAAGGTCTCATCTGCGGTGACAAGTCGATTGATAATTAAACCCGATTCGTCTCCACAAAGCGCAAAAATTTGTTCACACGTCTCCATCCGCAAACGCATTTGGAATGGCGAAAGCATTCGTGAAACCAATCTGGCACTAACTTTTGTCATTCCAAGGTATTCGTGTATAATTCTGAAAACCGTGCTTTCTGAAACTCGAAATGAAGCTGCTAATTGTCGCTTCTTTAATCTTGCATCTTCCAGTACCAAACATTTGGTTTTCCAATAACATCGGAGGTGATCACGTCAACAGGCCGACCTGGACGGGAATCATCCTCCAGTGATTCTCGCCCATGTTTAAACAATTTTGACAATTTTTTGGAGATTTTCCTTGTTTTGTCAACAATTTTATAACTGCTCGATATTCAAGTTTGTGCATTTTGATACGTGACAACACAAACTGACACATATTAGAACTAATACTGCTGCAATTGTTTTGTAAATTGTCAAAGTCGTTCCCAAGGCATGTATGATAATAAAACACTTTAATGAAAAATTATATTAAAATTGAAATATATCTAATCCGGGAATATAAAGACGACACCTCGTACAGTGACATATTGACGCAAAAATTCTCATTGATATCGTTTGAACTTAGCCACTTGAAATAGTTCGTATTTGCTCAACAGTAAGCAAATACAGCACCTATCTTATGGATAGCTTTTTCATATTTCAAGGTTGATGAAGAATATTTTGTACCCAATCGGTTGGCATGTTCACGGTATTAGCTTTATATCGGTCGCTATTTACAATAATATGTGTTTTATAAATAATTTCTAGCAAAATTACGTTCAGCATCTTGTGTGCTCATATGCTTACTTTTGGGAGTAGTGATGGAAACAATCGGATTCATCATAATATTTATATAACTTTTCTTAAGTTTCTTTAATAGTTTCTTCACGTAAGCAATAATGTTTAATTGACAAACGAATTTTTTTTTCTGCATATTAACATAAAAACAAAAAGGCATTTACTTTAAACTATTGTAAAAACTTATCTATCTGGCGGATTTTGGCAAAATTTTGACAGCAGGCAACTAATACATAACTAACGTCAGCAATGATAGCGAAAGTGTTGCCAACTTTTAAGAAGTTACTCTCCCTTCAAATAACCATCGTATATAGGTTTTTATGAAGAGCTGATTACAATTAATTTTTCATAATCTGTTCTGGGAAAAACATTGTATTAAAAAAATATAGGTTTAAATGCGTTTGGAATAGTTTTTTAATTTTATTATTTATACTATTTATATATTTTATTAGTTATTTTGTTATGTTTTCAACTTTATTTATACTGGGAAGAAGATGAATTTATTTGAATTTACTACATATAGTTTATTTAGTCTTGGTCTATATTATTAATACTTAATACAAATTAATAAAACACTTTTCGCTGTGTTATTTTGTTTTTTCTAACAACGGGAAATCCCTTAAACTCTTTATTAGCAAAAAATTAACTTAGAACATTAAAAAAACCCCACAAGGAATAATAAAAACATAAAACAAATGTTATGTTGAGCCGGATTTGTAAGCACCGAAAGACAAAAATTAGTTAACTACCTCAACACTATCAAACAAAATTCATTTTGTAGTAGAATTAGAAAATTATAAATTAAACTTTTTAAATATCACAATCAAAAGAGAGAACCATAAATTAAGTTACACTACGAGGGAGTATTGATATATTATTAGCCTACTATTCAAACAGTTTGAAGTTGGGACTTTTTCATTATTTATTAATTAAAATTAGATTTTTAAAACCCTATGGTAACCTTGGGTATGGTTTCTTATAGGTATAATTTGCACAACTTAATAACACAGAAAAAATTCCCCGTTCTGACGTCAAACAATACAATGCTCGACGAACACGCGCATTTAATTATGTAATAGTTTGTAGGAGTAGTGACATTCTTAACTACTAACACAGTCTTAAAACAACAGTCTCATTTGTAACATCTCTTCAAAACACACAGTCTTACTTTAAACATCAACATAACAATCATACTTTAACAAGAGACACCAGCCTCAACAGCAGTTTAACTCCTCTATAAAAAAAAAAGATTCCTCTTGGTCTGCAAACCCTCCACAGCTTTTATTACCTCTTCGTTACACAAAAATTGACGTCCTTTTAAACTTTTTTTCAATCGAGGGAACAGATAATAGCCTGAGAGGGCTAAGTCTGGTGAATAGGGCGGATGTTAAAGTAATTGAAACCTTAGATCCCGAATTGTATTCATGATAACGCGCAATTTGTGTGCAGGGGCATTGTCCTGCAAAAACAACAATCCTTTCGCCAACATGCCACGTCTTGTTTTCTTAATTTTCTGTCTCAGGGTGGTAAGTAATTTAGAATAAGAATTTCCAGTGATGGTTTGACCCTTTTTTGGTAATCGATCATAATTATTCCACGTATATCCCAGAAAACTGAAGCAAGAACTTTTCCCGCGGATTTTTGAACACGAAACTTCTTAGATCTTGGACAACCATGATGCTTCCACTCCATCGATTGTTGTTTTATTTCTGGGTTGTAAAAATAGACCCATGTTTCATCCATAGTCACAAGACGGTTCAAAAAATCTTGGTCTCCTTCAAAATGGGCACAGATTAACCGTGATGCTTTCATTCTTACTCGTTTGTGTTCGGCGTTCAAGAATTTAGGAAACCATTTTGCAGAAATTTTTTTCATATCTAAATCGACGTGAACTTATGGACGCGTTCATATGAAATCTTTAGTGCCTCAGTATATGTGAAACATATTCGACGGTCTGATAATATCACGTCATGAACTGCGCCAATATTTTCGGGGGTGGACACCGAAATCGGTCTTCCTGATCGCTTCTCATCTTCAATGGAATGTTTTCCTCTTTTGAATGACGCAATCCAATTTTTGACTCAACCTCTTCAAATACAAGTATGTATTAAATAATGCCTCGATACTTCAATTTATCGATTTTCACATTTACATTTCACATGATTTTTTTCAAAATTGAATGCAGCAGTACTTCAACTTCTTGACGTAAGATTTTACAGTGACACTTTTAAAATGTCATTATTTCTTGCCATTACAACAAGATTTTATTTTGTTCAAGGAAAATGGCCTAGGTTAACTAGATTCAATATCGCCTCGTATATACAGACAATTTAAGAAGATATAGAAGGCTACAAAACTGTATATAAACAAAAGTAAAAAATTCGATTACATACTTAAAAATAATAGAAATTAAAAAAAAATCAATTTCCAAGAACGAAACTCTAAGAAACGCATAAAAAGAATTTTTTAAAACCCCTTTAAGACACCAACATAAAATGATCAAAGCAGCCACTACCCACACAAAAGTATACAATATATAACAATTAAATTATATTGAAACTTATATAATTTCCTTATCAAACGTTTGTATAATTTGTGTTAAGTATATACATATATATATAATGTTTCATCAAAAATCGTCTCCAACATTCATTAACAAAATTATATTATTTTTATGAATAATTTCATGTTTCTTGATTAATAGTTTTTATCTCGATTATTACTAAAAGCGATCTGCATAGATTAAATCAATTCAATCACCTGTTTTGATAAATCAAACGATTACTAGAATCCGTCAATAATACGTGATTTCATTACAAATTGTTTTTCCTGAAACAACAGAAATATTAATTTGTTCGAACTTCATTATCATAGCCTTCAAAATATTCACAGTCTCTCTCGTATAGTGACTAATAAAAACCATAATATGTCAATTAAAATTTGCTGTGACAGTCAGAGTTATTCTTGAAAGTAATAATTAGAAATGTTTTTACAATTAATGCTCTGGGTTTGTATGCTATTAATTTTTTTAATTCCTTTTAAATACGTCTTCTGTAAAATTATAATTGTAAATAATTCTATTAAATTTGTAATTGTTGTTTAATAATATACTGGGTGTATTTTTTAACTCGAAACTTAATATACTTAATATCAAATATCTCAAAAAATAAGCAGTTTAAAAAAAAAATTCAGATCTAAAATTTAATAATTCAATGGAGGAAATACATATGTGTTACAATTACTCCTTCTCCCTTCCTACATGTAGGTGGGGCGGGGGTAACTTTGAAATCTTAAATAGGAACCCGAATTCGAATCTGCAATAAAATTATCACAGATTCGAATTCTATTGGAAAAAGTACGTAGAATATGTCTGAAACATTTTTTTCATTTCATGATAAATGGCGCTGTAATCGGTTTTTTCAATTTCTCTCACCTATGTATACGATTCTGCAATTCGTTTTCAGTAAAAAGATCATAACACAGGAACGGGCGTCTTGCTTCACATACTTGGTCAATGACTTATCGGAGTGCTTTCAAATAAAAAAAAAAATTATTTAATTAAATTGTTTTTTCTTTTAATACCATTTCTTATGTTGATAATAATTTTTATCAAAATGTTTTTGTATATACAGTGTATGTATTTAATGTTTGTGTTATTTCTTCCATTTGTGTTTTTCAAATTCCAAAAACACAAAATAAGCGTACAAAGGAAATAAATAACTTCAAGAAACAACTTATTTTACTCAGTTCGAAGAATATTTCAAAAAGTAAAAGACCTATTTCTGTTATACTGTTAATAGTACCTACTACAGAATGGAGTATTTAACTGTACAAGAGAAAATTGAAATGGTTCTAGTGTATGGAGAAGCTGACAGAAGTCTTGATAATGCTGTTAAACTCTATGCTCAGCGTTTTCCGGATAGGATTAGGTCACGTGCTTCATTTTACCGTACTATCACACAATTCACTACTGATGGAAGTATTCAACCGAAAAAAATAACCCGTCGAGCAACATTTACCGAAGAAAATAATGAAGCCGCTCTATTAGCTGCAGTGGCGTTAATCCTCATGTTAGCACTAGAGAAATAACGCGATTCTGGATTGTCCCACACCAATGCTTGGAAAATTTTAAAACGTCATATATATCATCCATATCATGTATCTTTATATCAAGATTTTCACGGCGTTGATTTCCAAAATCGAGTACCTTTTTGTCAGTAGGCATGTGAACAATTACAACAAAACCCCAATTTTGTTAGTTACGTATTGTTCTTCGACAAGGCGTCTTTCACAAACTACGGAACGGTTAATCGACGCAATACGCATTACTGGAGTGTTCAAAATTCACAATTGCTTCGCCAAGTTGAACATCAGCGCCCTTGGAGTGTCAACGTGTAGTGTGGAATAATTGGGAACAAAGTTATCGGCCCCCACATTATTGAAGGCCACTTGAATGGTGAAATGTACCGAGATATTTTGCAAAATGAACTGCCAGCACTACTTGCAGACGTTAGCTCAGAAGTGCGACAGAACAAGTGGTTTCAACATGATGGTTGTTCAGTACACTATTCGGTGGTAGCACGTGAAGTACTTGATCGTAATTTCAATAGCTGGATTGGCAGAGCTGGTTCAGTAAATTGGCTTATTAGATCATCAGATATTACTTTGCCAGATTTCTTTTTATGGGGTTATCTCAAATGCAAGGTATATAATCAAGTACCAGCAACACGTGAAAATATTATTAAGCGAATCAGAAATGCTCGTGGCAAAATTCAATAAGATACACACCTCAGTTGTCTACATTAATTTGAAATTCGGATCAGTAAGAGCATTGAAGTCGAAGGCCATCATTTTGAGCACTTGCTTTAATTGAAAGATGATGGGGCGAGGGGAAATTTAACACTCTGATATGTGAGAAGCGAAGGAACTTACATAAATAAAGTACCCTGATGCGTGAGAGGCGAGAAGACTCAAGTTAATCAAGCACCTAAAGACACGTCGTTGTTGGGTTACGCTAAAATTAATTTATTCACCAGTAATTTTCATTTCTACCCCAGTTATTCGAAACTTGTAAAATGCATTAGGAATCAAATTAAAATTTATGTAGTGTGGACATAGATACTTCGTACGGTAGGGATTATTTTCGACTAAATGAGTAATAAATAACACACTCTTTCAATAAAATAATATCAGTAGAATCCAAAGATCCATTAAGTTTATACTCTTCGAACTAGATAAAACGCATTGTGTCATAGCTTAGTGTTTGGAGGCGTGTAAATTAAAAGATTTATAAAAATCTGAAAAGAACTTCGAAGTTACTCGTATGTACTCCGGAAAATCCTCATAATTTTATTAGATGACTATTTGATTTAGGTTAATAAATGATTTATGATATACATATTAGTGAATACATGATTTATAAAAATATATTGAGAGTATAACAATAAATGTAGATATAATAAAACACAGTTGTATAGTTTCAAAATAATATATATGCACTACATATGTTTCACCACACTGTGGCTTCATCAGGTGGATGAATATACTGTATATTCATCCACCTGATGAAGCCACAGTGTGGTGAAACATATGTAGTGCATATATATTATTTTGAAACTATACAACTGTGTTTTATTATATCTATATAATGAAGTTTCAACAAGTATCTCCTTCGTCGATTATTAATTTACAATAAATGTATTTAAATTGATATCTTTTCTTTACCTTTTACATTGGATGCTAGGCCTAGTTACAGAGAACTCGAAAGCTATCTCTGAGTGCTGCATTTATTCAAAGAATCAAACGAGATATATGTGTGTGTAACGATTTACATTTTATATAATTGGAGCCCTACTTATTAGAGTCAAAGTACACAGCAATATGTGCTATTGTCCATTATCATTTGTGATTTAAATTTCATTGTTTCAACATTTGCTTAGTAGCTGTTTAACTTAAAGAATTAGTGGGTTCGACCACTTTAGACCAATTTATGATAGCTTCTAAGAAGTTCATTATCAAGTGCTGTATAATTGTTAGATTTTCTGTTTCCTAGAAAATTGTGGGTCGCATTTTTAAACGCATTCCAAGCAATACGCTCCAACTTATGTTCCAGGCTTCTTCAAATTTTTTATCTTGTTTTAGAAGTTTTGCATTTTGGGAAATTTTTGCTTAAGGTATTGGAATCCACGGCCATCTCTGTCCATTGCTTTCATGGAATTTTGCATTAAATCTAATTTTAGGTATAATGGCGGTAGAAGAATTTGATCAGGTTGAACCAGTGACTTCTGAGGTATATTCTTTTGTTCAGGAATATACTGAGCCCTGACTAGCCAGTCTTTAATAAAGTAGTGGGAATTTCTTGTTCTTTGTATACCCTAGTTGCAAACCGAGTAGAATTGCTCTAACTTTGGGGTTTGCACTGATATACCATTTGCACATTTTGTAATTAATTCTGTCTGGAAAAAAAATTATAGTTTCATACATTTCTTTTAAGTGTATTGCGTGGCTCACGGGGATGGATGGATAAACGTTTCCTATATGAAGAAGGACAGCTTTCAAACTCAATATCGAAACATCGATTAAAAGACGCCATTCTTCGATTGAGCTGATGCCAACATCAAATCGTTAACATTATTGCAGTATGAAAGACTTTCGTCGGTTGGAAAATACTGTGATAGTTCTTTCTGATGATTACGATAAATAGAAATATTTGTCCCTGGAGCTAACAGTTTATCCTTCGAATCTAGATCCTAGTATTTCTGCTTTAGTTTTTGACAAACTCAGGTTTCGAATAAGATCATTTAATTCTAACTAATTCTAACTTTATTAGGTGTGGTCCGTCCTCTTCAGATGGCAAATATTCATCATCGCTGGTCGATAACTTAACATTTGCTTCTTCTGGTTCTGTAATCGATTATAGATTTCTCAAATTCAGGTTAGTAGGGCGTGGACTCGATACAAAACCTCATAGGTAGTGTCGCATATATGACGCATAATGGTGGGAGATAAAGAGGTAAAGAGGCACGAAGAAGCTCTATCACCACAGCATCTCCAATAAGTTATTCGGGCAAGCTATAGGCAGAATAATTTGTTGTCAAACAGTAAGGAATTGATTGCATAGTCGCAATCTAAGAGTAAGACGAGCACTTAATTAACGATTAAGCAAAGAGCAGCGAGAGTAAGGGAATCGTTGTTCTATTAAACGCAGCAACTGGAGATTCTGTCTTTTCATCGATGAGCCATAGATCTCACCTGAATAATTCCGATGGTTGAATTAAAAGATATAACGAACATTTCATGACGTCAATGACTCTTTTCTCGGTGGCGGATCATTGGGTGTTTGAGGAGGCACTTGCTTTAATGGGCACGGATGTATGGTTATCGAGACCATGATAGCGGTAAGATATCGTGACCTGGTTATAAAACCAATTATTGTACGAATTGTTGCCGCTATCGGCCACAATTTTATTTTAGTCTTTGATAACGCTCGACCACACCACGCCAGAATTGTTAACGGCCGCATCGAATATAGACTATTGACAGAATGGATGAATTGGCCAGTTGTATTCCAGATCAGAATTGTATTGAACATGCCTTACCAGTAATGTCAAGACAATTGAACCGTCTACAATATTTGGAGACATTTGGCAAATCATCCTTGAGCCTTTCATTAATAATTATAATTTAAGAGTTATGGCACTACTCTTAAAGCTCTAAAGCTGGAGGTCACCCCACACAATATTAGGCTGAGGTATATGAACTCGATATTAGAAGTACCATTAAACCAAATTTCACTGCTTTTTACTTTACACAGTAACGATCCCTTCAAAAGTTCTACTATTCAAGACATGTGTTTGTTACGGTACATTTATGTAAAGATATGTCCATAAGTTAGTTTATTTCTGACGAAGCTTCTGTGGAATTAAACAATCGTTAGTAAAGTAAAAAAGTAAAGTAAAAAAGTTGTGAAATTCATTAAAATTTGTTTTATTTTATCCCAATAATAGTTCTAATTGAATTTCATCAAGTAAAGGCCGAAACAATCCTATATTTTATTTTTGCCTTTCTATATGTTAAACGTGTGCAAAATAGTCACATAATATATCTACACTTTGATTTAAATCCTGAATTTATTGCAAATATACAAATTAACCATTTCAATTTTTGAGCAGTGTATGTACAACACTGTACATAGTCGGTAGAATTCAAATTGCCGTAGAGTTTATATGTATAAACTAAAATAAAGAGAGAGCGTTTGATTATAATCACTCAAACACTATTAATTCAATTAAAGTAGTTATCTTGAATACTATATTTTTCATACTTGTTTTGCTTGTTTTAAACTAGTCGAATTATTAACAATTATTTGCTTCACAATCTATTGAATGCTGCATTTTATATTGCAAAAATTCTGTAGAAAATTAGTGTAAAATAAAAAAATATTTAACAATGGTAAGAGTTATTGTTATATACAGCTGGTATGATACATTTTCATAAAGCTGTAAAATTGTTGAAAAATTACGAAATTAAACTTGCGATATATAACAACTTTTACTTTTTGAAAATAATATCTTTTAAGTACTGGTTTCTAAACAAACCCTTAACCTATTTTGAACATTTTCCATAACACTGAGCAGAAGTTGAGTATTAATACACTAACATTTTTGAAAAATGTTGTCTTTCAATTCCTGAATAGTTTGTAGTCGGTTGTATAAGAGAGGATAATGATATATTCTTAGCCTAATATTGAATCAATTTAAAATTTTGACTTAGAATATTTTATTATTCAACATAGTATGCTCTTACTTTAAAACACTTAATACAGCGATCCTGCAACGCCCTTAACCCTTCTAAAAAAGAGATTCCTCTTAGTCTCCACACAAAAATTAAAAAAAAATTAACGTCCTTTTAAACTTTTTTTTCAATCGGGTGAGCAGATAATAATCTGAGTGGGCTAAATCTGGGGAATAAGACGGGTGCTCCAGTACTTCAAACCCTAGATCCCGAATTGATAATGCGCGAATTGTGTGCAAGGGCATTGTCCTGCAAAAACAATACATCTTTCACAATATGGGTGGTTAGTAATTTAGAATAAGAATCTGCAGTGATGGTCTGAGCCCTTTTAGGTAATCAATTATAATTATGCCACGGATATCCCAAAAAAATTGAAGCAAGAACTTTTTGAACTCGAAACTTTTTAGGCCTTAGAGAACTATGTCGTTTTCACTCCATCGATTACTGATTTGTTTCTAGATAGTAAAAATGGACCCATATTTCATTCGTAGTTACAAGACGGTTCAAAAATCTGTATCTCCTTCAAAACGGGCACAGATTGACTGTGATGCTTTCACTCTTGCTCGTTTGTGTTCGTCGCATTCATTCATGCATTTAGGAATCCATTTTGCAGAAGTGTTTTTCATATCTAAATCGACGTGAACTATATGATGGTCGCATTCATATGAATACTTTAACGCCTCGGCTATATGTTTCAGTCCAATTCTACGGTCTGATAATATCATGTCAAGAACTGCGTCGGGGGTGGACACCAAAATCGGTTTTCCTGATCGCTCCTCATCTTCAACGGAATTTCGAAGTTTGAATGACGCAATCCAATTTTTAACAGTCGCATATGATGAACACTTATCGCCAAGTGTGTTAAGCATACCCTCGTGAATTTGTTTACTTAACCTCTTCAAATACAGTTCAAATTCCGTTTTATTGATTTTCAGATTTGCATTCGACATGCTTTCTTTCAGAATTTACTGCAAAACAATACTTCTACTTGTTGTTGTAAGATTTAACAGTGACACTTTTAAAATGTCATTATTTCCTGCCATTCTAACAAGATTTAGTTTGGTTCAAGGAAAATGGCTTAGGCTAACTAGATAAACAATATGCTCTCGTATACCCTATCCTTTAAAAGCCCCATAAAAAGAAGTCGGAAGCCGATAAATCCGGAGATCTTGGCGGACAATTTATGTTGCCATTTTTTTTATATAACTTCGTTAGGAAACATTTCCCTTAAAAAAATTCTGTAGCATGTGTAATAACGATGGGAGTTAACGGTGACTGCTTGATTATTTTCCTCGAAAAAGTATGGTCCAACAATTTCAAAAATTTATACTCTACACCATACTGGTCACTTTCTGGTCATGTAGAGGTTTTTGATGTAACTGTAGAGAATTTTCCGATGACCAGTACCGACAATTCTGTTTATTTATGGAACAGCTTAAATGAAAGTGACCTTCATTCATCATTAACAAGCAACGAAACACATCTTGATCTTCATTCAAGATTTCTAAAAATTCTCTGTAGAATGTCATGCAAAGTGCTTTAAACCCCTTCCTTTAGGGACTGCACAATGGGAATTTTATAGGGGTGAAAACTTAAATCATTTTTAAGAATCGTACGAGGACTTCTTTCAAAGATTTGCAGGGCCAATTAATTTTCGCAGATTGCATTGAATTTATGTTAACAGCGACACGAACCCTCTGAATATTTTCTGATGTCCGAACAGTTGTAATTACACAGTTAAAAAAACAGTTAAATTTTGATGCAATACTGCCACTTTCAATAAAATCATTCACCCACCTAAAAATTGTCTTGCGCGATGGAATTATCCCATGTCTTTCAACATTTAGTTCCCGCCAAAAATTTCTTTGACCTTGGATAACGAAACCATTTCTAACAAACTCATTCACTACATAAATACGTTGGTTTAGTGGAATTTCTCCATTCTAATCAAAATTTAGTGGAATTTCTCCATTCTAATCAAAATGGCATGTATAGGCATGACATTTAAGGTCAAACTAGCTGACATCACATTTTTTCATGGTAACCTATTCAAAATGTGTCATATCAGTTGCCGAACCTTGTATAACTTATTAATTTACATTGTACATTACTATACTTTTAGATAGAATTTTTAAGTTTGTTAATATGAAGATGGTTTTTTAAATGAAACATTCCCAAATCGGAGGATTGGTCGTAGATGATTCATTGTATGGCCCGCACGGTCTCCAGATTTAAACCCCCTAGATTTTTTTTCATTTGGGGTTATTTAAAATCTGTGGTTTATACTAGACCACCGCATAATCTGGACGAGTTACGGCAGAGAATAATTGAGTAAGGGCAATTAATTCGTGAGGAGGCTTTGGCAACTGATATTGATTTTGTTTACATTTTTTGTGTTCATTTTTCTAGTTCTCTATAAAATTTGCTTTAGTAGATTTAATTAAATATCTCTATCATTGTTGAACAAAAGGGTGCCAAACGTTATTATTGCTGAACTCCCAGAGCAGAGCTGTATTGAAATTTGGAAAATATATATAGAATGTTTCATTTAAAATAAAAAAGTTAACATCGTTTCCGACCGAACTTGAAGTTTGATTTGGATATAAATATACTCATCGAATTCCGGATTTGCGTTTAATTAATTATGGAAAGTCTTATTAAAATCTAAGTAGTCATATCAAAGATATTCGAACGGATCCGTACATTTGCCTAACCCTGTATATTATAGCATTTATAACACTTGAAAATGTATTAATTCTCAAAAAAAAGGGAAGATTTGTTGCTCCAAACGGTTAATATAAAAGATAAAACAAAAGGAAATACATATATTAATAATAAATTATATTCAAGGTAAATGCAAATTCCCGTTATTTAGCATAAATAATTTAACTAATTTTGCATGTTCGACTTTGCATGAAATATAATAGAATTATGCCATCTTTAAACTTGTATGGAAAGTCTATTTTTATCATAAATTACTATATATGTAGTAATCATTATTTTACATTTTATAGTAACACGGTTTGGCATTAGTTGTGTCATGGCTAACCAGATTGCTATACATTATTTTCATATTTATAATATACTTATTTTATGGATGTATGACTAATAATAACGATCAGTTTTGTCAACAAAATTACTCTTTTAATGTCATTTTATTGTTAACATTGAAATTAATGGCTTTAACTGGTCGCGTAATATAATTCTTGGTAATTTTTAAGTGCATTAGTCGCATTTTAAATATATAATCAACATTACATGAAAACATTTAGACATGAGTAAAATTCAACAGAATTGAATACAATTTAAATAATTATTAGAGAGATCATATCTGTTTTTCAATAAATTTACGGCCGGTATTTACAACTGATATTAAAAGTAGTTTTAGTTAGAAGGCATTTAAATTAAGTGTCCCTTAATTAGGGGTTCTGTATTATGAAATGTATTTAAGCAGCATTAACTAAGTGTGAAATTTAGCAAGGTTGGTATTACTATTAGAACAAAATATACGAATTTAGCATGTTTGAACAGTTTGTGTCTGGCTTCGCTTTGGTTTGAGTTGCTTTTAATTCAAAATTAAGAGCAAATCTTTAATATTGTTATATGTATGTTTAGAATTAAGTTTTAGTTGTAAAATGGTTTTTAATTGATGTACATAGTTTTGGATACTGTAATCAAAAAGTAAAGAATATTTAACAGTTGCATACGTTGCCATCGTCCAAATATACCGTTTAGTTTGATTTTAAAATGGGCTGCAATTATCAAACGTGAATCGTCACAAACGCATATTTAATATTTAGACTCTTATGAATTGTTCTCAGGGTTTTTGTTTTCAAAGGGGTTCTTTGCCACTAGGCCTAGCATCCAATATAATAAGGAGAGAAATATGACGATAAGATATCAAACTTAATACATTTATTGTTCACACCTTGTAAAACATGAAACACAGCATGTAAATATTTATGTAAAGTTAAAATATATATATAAATGTCTAAATATATAAGGTCTCTAATATATTTTGAAGGTCTTTGTTAGATTTTTAATAAATCTCGCAACCATACCTGTGTATTACCTTAGTTCAGTGAGTATAGTAGGTACTCTACAAAATACCAAAGTATGACACGTGTTTTTATTTTAAATTAAAAGTAAAAATTAAATTAAAGTAAGGAAGCTTATAGATTTATTTGTAATTCTTCCGATATGGTAGTATTTAAAATAGAAGTCTGCTATTTCATATTCATGTGACGAGAACAAACCCTACCATATGGAATATTTAATTTCACACTATAGGGTTAATTTCAAATTCAATTACTTAATGAAATTTCCAATTATGAAACAAAACCCAGATATTTTTAAATGCTTGTGAGACTTTTCCCTACTTGCGTTAAAAAATGTCTGTGTTATCTCTTCGTCTTTAATATAGCCTAAAATAGACGTAAGTACACAGAAATTTTCGAGGTTATGTAAGTATATCTGAGTTACAGTAGTACATAAAAACATGCATATACATAAATACGTATGCATTAATTCTCCTTTTAATACTTGAGTAGTAAAATTCGGACATCTAGGTTTAAATGCGTGTTTAAAGTTAAATGATCCTTTAAACATGTTAATAATACACTTAAGTTACTTTTAAATACCACTAAGTATCCTCTTAAATGCGGTGATAATACCGGCCAAAATTAACTTTTCATATATTACATTTTTTTAACTGTAGATTGCAAATTTTTACTTTCATGTTATTTCATAATTCTCATTGTCATATAAAAAATATTAATACGTGGATGATTTGAGGGTAGAGTGCCTTTGTAATGAAATTCTTATTTTAGGGTAAAAAATATATTTTATTATAAACAATTAAAAAAAGAATTCACCAAATATACAACACTGCAGACACCAATCACAATTTAAACAATGAAACAACATATATCACGATTCCATATCTTCCACAATTATCAGAAAAAATTAAATACACTTTAAAATAATATGATATAGCTACAACATATAAACTTAGTAATACTAATAAACATCTATTTTCAAAACTAAGACCTAAAATAGAAATATAACATATAACATACCATGTCGCGATTGCGATAGTTCATACATAGGCTAAACTAAAGAATACAAGCCCACAAATACTCCAAAACAGACAAAACTGCTTTATTTACACATAAACTACAACACGATCACCATTTCGATTTTGAAAACACACGGATCATTGATAAAGAACAACATGCTGACAGTTCCGTGGTTAGATCCCTGACTGGCTATCCGATTAGGTTTTCGTGGTTTTCCTCGTTCAAGGCGAATGCCGACAGCTTAACATCTTAAGCCGCTCCACGGGCGCAGACATAATAATAACTCATGGCTTGCCATTCTCCGTTTTTGTTGTCTAACTATTTTTATATTGCTAAGGCATGATTTATTATTATTAAACTGGAATGTATCTTTGAATAATTTTATCCATGACCACTACAGATGTATAAGTATGACATTAATATACTGTCATTTATATTTTAAATATGTAAGATTGTTTTAAATATACAGTGTGGTCATAAAGTTTGGAACCAAGCTTATAACCGCATTATTTTACATTTTTTCGAAAAACGCTCGGACAGGTAAATTTTCTTTTTTAAAACGCCATCCTTTGACATACAATTTTTTTCTATGACGTCATTGGTTTTCGAGTGATGACGTTATCAACACTTTCTTTAAATGGCAACCATATTAACATTTGGAATTTACTGCAAGTGAGAATTAATGAATATTAAATCACATTCTTACATGTAAATGTCGACTTATTTAATGCGTATAAATCTACAATCCGTCAAACTAAGTTTGTACTAGTATGCAGAACACACTCTTTCGCGACAACGAACTTCCTGGTAGTTAGGTTAATTAAGAATTAAGAAATACTGAAAAAACAAGCCTACAAACTTAGTTTGACGGATTGTAGATTTATACGCATTAAATAAGTCGACATTTACATGTAAGAATGTGATTTAATATTCATTAATTCTCACTTGCAGTAAATTCCAAATGTTAACTATATATACAGAAAGTATAGAAATGAAAAAGCAAGGTCGTCATCGAAAGGGAATGCCGTGCATTGAGAAGTTCCAATTAGAACGAAACGGTCGTCTGTACGTTTCCTCGCGTTGATAGGCTTGTTTTTTCAGTATTTCTTAATTCTTAATTAACCTAACTACCAGGAAGTTCGTTGTCGCGAAAGAGTGTGTTCTGCATACTAGTACAAACTTAGTTTGACGGATTGTAGATTTATACGCATTAAATAAGTCGACATTTACATGTAAGAATGTGATTTAATATTCATTAATTCTCACTTGCAGTAAATTCCAAATGTTAACTATATATACAGAAAGTATAGAAATGAAAAAGCAAGGTCGTCATCGAAAGGGAATGCCGTGCATTGAGAAGTTCCAATTAGAACGAAACGGTCGTCTGTACGTTTCCTCGCGTTGATAGGCTTGTTTTTTCAGTATTTCTTAATTCTTAATTAACCTAACTACCAGGAAGTTCGTTGTCGCGAAAGAGTGTGTTCTGCATACTAGTACAAACTTAGTTTGACGGATTGTAGATTTATACGCATTAAATAAGTCGACATTTACATGTAAGAATGTGATTTAATATTCATTAATTCTCACTTGCAGTAAATTCCAAATGTTAACTATATATAGAGAAAGTATAGAAATGAAAAAGCAAGGTCGTCATCGAAAGGGAATGCCGTGCATTGAGAAGTTCCAATTAGAACGAAACGGTCGTCTGTACGTTTCCTCGCGTTGATAGGCTTGTTTTTTCAGTATTTCTTAATTCTTAAGGCAACCATATTATTTTTTTCTCGTTTTTGGTAGATCTTTATATCCACCAAATAGTGATATAAAACAATTGGTATGTTGCATCACAATTTTTTTGAAAAAATGATATAAATTTAGAAAAAAATACGAAAATTTTATTTTTGTACAAAATTAAAATTAAATTAAAAAAAAAATCTGAACTTAAATTTATTGTAACAGTTAACGTAAATTTTCAAAATGGACCCCACCAACCAAGTGACACTGTCCCAGCCGAGTGCAAATGCTTTGCGATCAGTAGTAATCTGCGTTATTCGCTCCAGGTCAAAAGAAATTCATCTTCCCAATCGGCCAATTACTTATTAAAAAATCTTATTTAACATTAAATAGTTTCACAAAAAAGGGCCAAAGAAGTTTAATTTATTTAAAAAATTGACATGATGTGGCAGACCATTTCTTAATTAAAATTATCGCCCAAAAATTGAAGATTTCAAATACTAATTAAGCTTACAAAATTTACTGAAATATGTAAGTAAGCTTTTTCACACTTCTGTCTTGTGTGAGGACTTAAATATTCTTCTTGAACAAACCAGATCGTCAAAAGCACATGTACTCATGTTACTATGCAAAAAATATTAAAAAATCTTATTTAACATTAAATAGTTTCACAAAAAAGGGCCAAAGAAGTTTAATTTATTTAAAAAATTGACATGATGTGGCAGACCATTTCTTAATTAAAATTATCGCCCAAAAATTGAAGATTTCAAATACTAATTAAGCTTACAAAATTTACTGAAATATGTAAGTAAGTTTTTTTCACACTTCTGTCTTGTGTGAGGACTTAAATATTCTTCTTGAACAAACCAGATCGTCAAAAGCACATGTACTCATGTTACTATGCAAAAAATTATCAAAAACAAAAACACGCACTTTTTTGCAAGATATTTCTTTATGACATTCTTGCTTCTTTTTATACAATTTATGTACAAAAATATTAGTTTGAAATTGTTTCTATGGCGACAACATTGTTGAATTATTTACTTTTATTTTTGACGTTAAATTTTTGAGATATTGCGTAAAAATTGTTCATTTTCGCTAATATAAAAATGGCACATTTATCTGAGCGAGAAAGAATAGAAATTTTAATTATGGTTGGGTATGGGGACAGACAAAGAACGCATGCAGAAGCATGCGATTTGTTTAACCATGAACACCCTGATACACCTCCAATTACCAGGTCTACGGTGACAAAACTAGTTGGAAAGTTTACCGAAACTGGATCCGTAAAAGATCGACCACGGCAAGGTAGACCTCAAGTAGGAGAAGATGTGAAATTAAATGTGCTTCTAGAAGCAGAAGAAAGGCATCATGTTTCCACCAGACAACTTGCGTTAGCCAATCAGGTGGCTCACTCATTTGTCGTCAACTTATTTAAAAAAGAACACTGTCGTCCTTACAAAGTTCAACTTGTACAGGAATTACATGAGGATGACGAAGATCGTCGACTGCAGTTCTGTGAAGACGTAATGTTACGTTGTGACCAAAATCCAGATTTCTTGGAAAACATCGTCTTCTCAGATGAAGCTACGTTCTGCCTAAATGGATCTCTTCACCGCCATAATTGCAGATATTGGTCGCAGCACAATCCGCATTGGACTCAAGCGTGTCATACTCAGCGCAGAGGAAAAGTTAACGTATGGCTTGGAATGATTGGACGACGCATTTTAGGACCATATTTTTTTGAAGGAAATTTGACTGCTGTGCAATATTTAGAATTTTTAAGATTTGAACTGGTTCCAGCGCTCGATGTTATTTTCCCAAATCACGAGGATGTTGATGTACCCCATCCAAATATTTGGTTTCAACAAGATGGGGCGCCTCCCAATTATGGTGTAGAGGTTCACCACTAATATTGACGAAATATTTCCCAATAAATGGATTGGACGGAGAGGCGCCATAGAATGGTCACCTCGTTCTCCTGACCTGTTAGACCGTTAGACTTTTTTTTGTGGGGTTATTTGAAATCGAAAGTGTAACAAACCGAACAATTTAGAAGATTTAAAAGAACGAATTCGCGTAGAACTTACACAAATATCCCCAGACATAATTGAGGCGAGTATACGAAGTGTTTACACTCGGCTGGGACAGTGTCAGTTGGTTGGTGGGGTCCATTTTGGAAATTTACGTTAACTGTTACAATAAATTTAAGTTCAGATGTATTTTTTTAAATTTTATTTTAATTTTGTAGATAAATAAAATTTTCGTATTTTTTTCTAAATTTATATCATTTTTTCAAAAAAATTGTGATGCAACATACCAATTGTTTTATATCACTATTTGGTGGATATAAAGATCTATCAAAAACGAAAAAAAATAATATGGTTGCCATTTAAAGAAAGTGTTGATAACGTCATCACTCGAAAACCAATGACGTCATAGAAAAAAATTGTATGTCAAAAGATGGCGTTTTAAAAAGAAAATTTACTGTCCGAGCGTTTTTCCTAAAAATGTAAAATAATGCGGTTATAAGCTTGGTTCCAAACTTTATGACCACACTGTATACATTTTGAAGTAAAACCAGAGCATAAATCGCCAACTAATTGAATCTACCATGTATATATATAAAATAACAATTGATAAATTGGAGTTTTTCGGTTTTAATATGAAATATTTACAAATATCAAGTTAGTATGTATGTAATTGCAAAGTAAGGGGGGATGTAAACATTGCTGTCTACAAATTACAAAGCAAATCATACGGAATTTTTTAATTGAAAAAATTGTCTATGTTGGGACTCGAACCCAAGTCTACAGTTTGCCGGACTGTCGGTTTAACCACTCACCCACAATAGACCTAGGTTCAAGCTATTTAGAAATGCATTATAAAGTAACAGTGTTAATGAATCAGATGTCAGTTATTGAATGTAGATGTCAAGTTGAAAGCAGAAGTCAGTTTTGAAAGCTCATGTCAGTTTTGATAGCAAATGTCAGTTAGTGAAAGCAAATGTCAGTGATTGAAAGCAGATGTCAGTTTTGAAAGCAGGTGTCAGTTATGAAAGCAAATGTCAGATTCGAAAGCAGATGCCTATTTTGAAATTAGATATCAGTTATTGAAAGCAGATGTCAGTATTTTGAAAGCAGATGTGAGATTTGAATGTTTGAAAATGCTAATTATTACTCCATAGCTATATGAGTGTTTAGATAATTTCTTAGCCGTTTATAAACGGCTAAAAAATTATCTAAACACTTATATATATATATATATAAAAATTCAGCTTGCGTATGTTTGTGCTAGCAAAACGCGAAAAGTAATCGGTCGATTGACTTGAAATTTTGAAACAACGTTGCATTTGAATACGTGAGTGTTTTTATAGTAAAATGATTTTTTTTAACACGGTGCGACAAAAGTCTTCCCGCACCGGTGAAATAATTAGACGTAAGTAGTGCAAAAAATTCTAAAATAATTGATTTGGTAGTAGTTTTTTATTACAAGTTGACATTTGCTAATCGTATACTATTGCTTGCGCTAACATATTGTTAAAAAGGAAAATAACTTTGATTTAATCTTCAGTGAATTGTCTTACATGAAAACGTGTTAGATGTTATTTTAAAAAAAATTAAGTCAGGCAATTGTCAAATTTGAAAGGCGAAAATATTAGTGATATTGAAAAATAATTAAACAAGTAGCTGGGTTTTTGAAAGAAAAAAGAAATTAGAAAGTATTATAGATTTTATAAGGATGCCTCGCCTACGTTCGAACATAGGCCACCGTTCTCGACACGCAATCACATAACGTCAAAGGAGATTAAACTGCAATGATCAAAATGTTAAGACAAAAATGAACGTCCTAGAGTCAGAACTTCTCAAAGCCAAGCAGAAGAATCAGCAGATCAACGCGAAGAAAGACATGCAGTCTTACGAGTTGAATCGAGAAGAAGAAGAACAGCATGATCGTCTCAACAATACCAAGAACAATTAGATCAACAGCGAATACATATGCAGTTGCAATATCTGAATTATCGAGCTTCATATCACCGAATTGCTTTCTCATACGATACAATACAATATATACCTCATGTAATTTCGTTAAAATCGGGAAAATGGAAAAAGTACAAAGCACACGATTAATAGTTAAAAAATTGATGAACAATCTAATTGAAGTAACAATTCTGATCATAAAGGTGAAAACGTACTATTTCCACGAATACTACTTATTCCGACCGACATGGCACTCGATTTCAAACGACTTCAATTTCCAATTCGCCTTGCGTTCGCTATGACTATCAATAAAGCGCAGGGGCAATATATGTAAGTGTGCCGTTTGAATTTCGGAAACGATTGCTTCTCTCATGGGCAATTATAGGTCGCATGCTACAGAGTCGGTAAACCGTCTGATCTTTATGTTTATGCAGAAAACGGACAAACAAAATATATAGTAAATCGAATAGCTTTACAATAGAAAATATTTTTGTGAAAAGCCTTTTTTCTTTCCTTTCGTTCCACATAGCCACACATTTCATATCAGACTGACTCACAGCGAAGCGTAGCCGGGTTTAGCTAATATATTATATAATTTGTCCTAATTTCGAAATAAAATTTCGTTAACATATCAAATAAATCTTAGTTTGCATTATTTTTATATTTGCTTTTTCACTCTATAGAAGCTATCACTAATTTTGTTCTTGTTTTGTCTTTTTTCAGAAGCACTTCCGGATGCGCTTAAAACTAGCTGCGCCAAATGCACGGATAAGCAGAAGACTGTTTTGCCATTAATAATTGCAGCAATACTTACTCGTAAAGACAAATGTTTTACAGAGGTGATAAACATGTATGACCCCACTGGCGAATTAATTGCCAAATTTGCCAAATAATTAGATGATTAATGAAATGTAAATAGTCCGATATTAAATAATAGCAGTTGGTATTATAGTGTAGTAGCATATACGCATACTTTTGTACTTAGAATTGTATTACAATAAAACATTTTGAAAGTATCTATATATTTCTCCACCTCGACCGTTAATAATATTTCGATATTATTAAAAATGTTTTCGTTTTATACACAAAAAATGTGAGGTTTCACCCACTCAAGTATGTTGCAAATTGTATTTCTTATATACGCTGTCGATGCAGTTCGACTAATAGTGGCGGTACGTTAATACAGTTTTCGTCAGTTACAGCTGTGACTGTCCAATGGAAATCACTTGCTTTGTTCTACACTTGTCATGTAGACGATAATGGTTGAAATGGCGTTCGTGGTATTGACATTAGTCAATTAGCGGCATTAAGTGCATTAAGTCCATGCTGCCTTTTGTGATTTGATTGTATGTAGCAAGGAGGTTTTTTGGTGAAATTTGTCTTTCTCAGTATCATGCACTAAAGAGTCTATAGCAAGACGAAACACGTATCTCCATGTACGGCAAGTAATTTTTACTTTAATATTAACGTGTATTGTGTTCTCTACAGCCGATTTTTAATAGTATTTCCATATTATTAAAAGTGCTTTTTGCATATTCATGGGTTTACAATTTAATAATAAGGTAAAATTTATCAAAGTTTGACCACAAATTTTCGACTAAATTAACGACTCAGTGCAACTATAAGACACGCGTTTAATAATTGTGTCGAACAAAAACGCAAATATATGACGTTTGTCTTCCATCTCCGCACAATATGTTCGAAATTATAAATACATATTTCTGAAACACTGAGTGAAACAGAATAATAAAATATTTGTGATTTATATTTTTTATTACTTGCCGAAAGTGTCTTAACTAACACGGTAATCTCTAATAAAATCTCTAATATTTACTATTCCCATTAACTTTTCTCTTCTAAATGGACTTGCTAAATTTTGATGTGAAACATCTAAAGGCGCGCCACGGGGGTAAACTCGGGCCTTGAATGCCATCACGCGACGACCGCTCAGTCAGCACTCTCCTCTCTTCGCCATACCGCTGACGCCCCCCTCTCTCTGCAACGCGTATACTGTCTGTGCGCGTATATCGGTGAACGTTATAACCTGTGTGTATGGTGGCGGACCCTCTCTCCGCTATCCCTACAAGCTATACACTAGACGTTCGCCGCTTTTACGTGTGTGTGTGTTCACCGGTGCGCACTTTAATCGCTTTACTTGTGCACACTGCGCGATATAAGAAACCCGTATAACTCCTATGAGCATAAAATCAGAGTTTTTTATTTGCGTAAACGGGACACTGTCACTTATAGACATCAGAGGTTATACACATATTGCTAATACCTGTAAAACCTGTCAAATTTGACAAGTAAAAGAAGATATGCCAAATTTGATAAGTCTGGCTTATATTGATATGTTAATCTACGGGTGCGTCCTTTCAAGCATAACAAAGTATTTCCAACTGAATACGTTGCAACTTTTTATCGATTTTAAATATGAATGATAGTGACAGTAACAGTGATACTGACAATCTAAATATTTGTTTACTTTAGTTTTTGTTCCTTTCATTAAATAACAATCGATTTCGATATTTCACATCTGTCAGGCGTCCCGTGACTGCTAATTTTTTTTATATTACAAAAACTTCTCAAAAGTTCTTTAGAATCTTGTTTTTAAAAAATCTTATTTGTGATTGGCTTCTAACGGTTATATGTAACAAAGTTTTATAATACTAGTTTGATATTTTTGATCGATCTGTTGTCTTTTTCCAAATAATTTTGTTATGGAAGGTGGGTTTTATTGTAAATAATGTCCTACGATTATTTTACATTATAATAATTTTTTCAGAATATATTATAGAGGAGTTTTTAAGTGGTCCATGATATACACAACTGGGTATACCAAATTGATAGTATAGAAAACAAATACACTATATAGCTTCATCAAAATGAAAAATTAATTGAGCTGTATTGCAGATGCAAAAGAAATTTTATTATACAAGGTGTAAATGAAATACGCCAACGTACGCTAATATATAATAGATACGTAAGAGAATTCAAATTTACGAAAAAAATTATTCTATCGAAACTTTAATTTTTGCGAAAATTGAAGAACACAAATTCCTCAAACACAGTCGTGTACTTTGATTGAATCTAAATAAATAGAAATTATATATTTCTATGTTGTCGATTCAACAAACAAATAGACATTTATTTGTTCAAGGTCACAAAAAATTCCATTCACATTTCAGTAATATAATGCGTATCCATTTCGTAGATATAAATTTTCGATTGCATCAGCTGTTCTGTTGTTATTTATAAGTAGGTCAATGGCCTGACCTTCGTAATATCCCGAAAAAAATACAATATCAAGTTTCTTTAAAAATTTGAGACGGTACGATAGTTTTGTGGTGAAATGGAATTTGTAATTTAGTTATCTTAATATTAAATTCGCGCCCAGAAATAATAAATTACATTTATAATTTTTAATTGAATGTTCATGTTTTTGTTCTGTATTCTAGTTGCCTCTTTTTTAATGACAATTTCTTTGCCCTAAAAACAGCAGATTTATGTGAAACAGGCGGGATGCTTAAAGGAAATGTACGCAGTGGCTACCCGACGTAGTCTTTGACAGCTACGGCCTTCATAAGTTGGATGAAATGTACCTCGATCTCTTAATCTGTACACGGTTTGTAAAATTAAATTATTTGTTGGACATCAACCACCCTTCATAAATACGTCAAGTACCCCTAACATTTCTACCTGTTTCACTGTATAGTAAGACGGTATCTGTTAATTCGTGATTTGGATAAGCCATACTTCACAAAAGTTTATAATAGACAAACTTCTAACTTACAGTATGCATCATTACATCTACAATTCCCACCATTACGCTTCAGTAGGAGTAGCACTACAGTTATAAAGCATTTTATGCCGAATATTATTACAACTATTATATATTAAAGTATGTCGGCATATTTCGTTTAGACCCTGTATTACAAGTTCAAAAATATGAAAAGACGTGGGCGTTAATATTAGTAAATACAAATAAAGCCGTAATTATTTTCTCTATTAAATTGTGAAAGTAGAAAGTGATTGAGAGGAATCATGAAAAAGTTATTTATAAAAAGGATCGTGAAAAAACACAAAATAAGTTTTAACATATTGCTGTGATATTTCACTTTAATATAAATTAAGCAAAGTAAATATAGCATAAATAAGTATAAAAGGAAGTTAAAATGGGTTGTGCTTCGAGTGCACCTGTATAATACATGATACAATATAGAATTTATAAATAGAATATTTATAATCTAATTAAGTAAAAACTCATGCTAACATACCATTTTTTTATAAAAAGGAATGTTTGAAATCATTTTAGCATAGTAGTTTCAGGCATTTTCGGTCGGCTGGCGTTGAAGAGGGTGGGGTTTGAGTGATTCAGAGTTGCTGACGGCTCAAGTTGTGCTCCTCGCGTTCATAGAAATTTCATAGAAATGTATCAATTCGCCTATTTGCTAATAGGGTAAGCAGATTTTTATGACAATTCCCAAACTTTGTGATTCACTGTAGATGAAACTACAGATATAAAAAAAAATATACAATGATTTTTTTTAGTTAGTCTGTATTTGTTAGTCTGTAAAAGACTACAAGAATGTACTTCTGAAGCACTTCATAATGTATTAGTTAGAACACTCCACAACTTTGAAATTTTATCAAAGTAAGTATTAATGATGGTTACCGATGCTGCCGCAGTTATGCATCCCATGGTACAATTATTTAAAGAAGTTTGGCCAAATTTGCTACACGTTACATGTCTGCTTCATGCTTTACATCTTGTAGCAGACACTATACGAAAACGTTATCCCGATGTGGATCAACTAATACGACAGACCAAAGCAGTTTTTCTTAAATTTCCTAAACGTATTCCGCTCTTTCATTCACAATGTCTTACACGATGGAGTACATTGTTAGGTAAAGGTAGTATTATTTTAAACATTTTGGTAAGATAAATTTTGCGATTTTACTAAAGCGTAAAGAAGCAGCTACATTAAGGCTCAATCAAATGCAATTTCAAAATCTTCAAGTTGCAGCAGACTTAAACATTATTTACGAGAATTACGTTCCAGTAGTGGGTGTAATAAAAAATGACACTTATATCAACCTTATCAAACTTATATAACTTTGACATAAATATATGTCATTTATAATTCTTTGATAAAGGTAATACTTACCGAAACATGTAAGAGCTTATTTTAAATATATACATGTTAATGTAAAACAGACCTTCAATCGCCGAATATCTAAATATCTAACACACACACACACACACACACACACACACACACACACACACACACACACACACACACACACACACACACACACACACACACACACACACACACACACACACATATATATATATAATTTGAAATCTTGGAAATTCGGCTGTATTAACTATTTTAAATTAGATGTTATTTCGCGAAGTAATGTGAAATGTAAATATTGCTATCTACAATTACAACGCTAGCCTTACGAAATTTTTATTTAAAAATTTCCTCCTGGGGTGGGACTCAAACCCACGACCTTTAGTTCTCTAGACTCACGCTCTATCCACTGCGCTACAATAGGACACGGATTCGAGTTATTAGAAATGCCTAAAGTTACTTATTAAGGAGCACATAATCATATTCTGTCGTCGTTGGAATTTTGGTAAATATTTCAAGCATTAGCTATTTAATAATAATCTATTTCTTAGCCGTACAATTAGTATATATAATTTGAAATCTTGGAATTTCCATCCCAATTTCCAACATTTCAAATTATATATATATAAAAAAAAATGCATTTTCCTATATTGTTTAAAAATTTTTAAACAAATGGCTTTAAAATAGTTTTCTGTAATTAGAAAATGAAGCTATCTTTATCTATATTTCATTTTTCTTTTCAATTTTTATTTACAAAAATACTAAAAGGGAATTTTTAAATTATTTGAAAACATACTTTTTCAATGAGAGCATACCATACAGTTCGCAAAACGAAAACCTGGATATGATATCCGAAAATGAATTTTATCTTCTACATCTGTCTTGGCAATCTCTGATTTAAATTGAATGGAGAACTTGTAACACGTTATAAATCATAAGACGAAAAGTGACAAATTGTTGTCAAAGATGTAATTGAAGGTCAAAATAAAAAAAAATTGATAAACATTTTGCCTATGTATTGCGAAAAACGCATTTAGGCAGTCTTTAAAGACCAATGAAATCAAAAAAGACATGTATTTCGATTATGTATCCTCTATGGCAAATATATTTTCATATTTTTGAGCAAGGTTGTTTATAAATTAGTAATAATTTAAAATCGAATATTTCTGTCATTAGTTGACAAAATTATAGTAATAAGATATCTTAGTCGAAAACAATATTCAATTATTTTTGGCTAGGATGTAATTATTTATTTTACATAATTTTAGTTAATCTTAGTCTTCCGGATTATCTAGTTGATAGAGTGGTATCTAACATAAACGATTTT
Organism: Melolontha melolontha; assembly: GCA_935421215.2. Taxonomy (NCBI): domain Eukaryota; kingdom Metazoa; phylum Arthropoda; class Insecta; order Coleoptera; family Scarabaeidae; genus Melolontha; species Melolontha melolontha. Next base: position 112,040,905 of record OW285236.1, on the reverse strand, counting down.
TCTTTTGAGTAACTCATCTTCTAGTTTTAGATACTATTTAAATTTATTCGTTTAATACAATTATCGAGTCGAATGTATGCAAAATGTTAATAAGTATATGTATTTTACATAGCGAAGGCTCTATGTACACATGTTTCAGTTAAACATATGATAATTATATTTTTCCCCAGAATTTTATATATTCCTAGAAAACATTTCAATTATTCCTGACCTTGTCTAGTTGTTGTTGACTAAGTGTTAAAATTTAATGTAAATTTAAAATACACATTAAATCTTAATTTTGACTGGTTTTCTTTTATTTATGATCTGACAGTTAGATATACTGTCTAAGGCTATTTTTATATACTTAGAAAATTATATATTTATTTATGTATCGGCAGCCAGGGATTGAACGAGGACATCATGATTCCCGATTTGACATTCTTCACACGCGAATCAAAATATGTATAGAGAGTAAGAATAAATGCATCTACTCCAGAAGGAATACTGCAGGGTTCATAAAGCATATCACACATCCTGACTGTTCATCGTTTATATCCAGAGTCGCGTTGACGAACATGAGTTTGACAAATTCGAATAATATGTACAAATCAACATTAGATATACAGGTGTCTTTCAAATAAAAAGATAACGTTTGAAAAATGGAAAGATTCAATTATATAGAATATAAATCAAAATATTGTGAATGAATTACGACGCAAATTCCAAAATTAAACACCGTCTGAAAAATGTATTACGTTAAGCCAATGAATTCAAGATATTCTGAATGTAAATACATCTATTGAAGTTACACATACACATACGTCACAGCGTATGTTTACACATCGATGTTATAAATACTATTACATTCTTGTATGCTAAGATCAATAAGTTCGTACAAAATCAGACGTTTATGCATATTAAAAATTAAAAAAAATGTATATTACGTGTATTATGTGTATTACGTAAATGCTTTTTCGTTACGAGAAATAACGACGATCGGACGATCTAGAACTGACTTAATTCGAGAGGATACTTAAAGCGAGTGTCACGCGCGCCTTTTCCACTTAGCTTAATACCCTATCAACTTACCCACTTACCAAACACGAATGCTCCGGAAATTTTAGGTTACATGCTAGCAAGTTAAGAGGCGAGCTAGGGAGAGGTTCTTTTTTAAATAGGCGCCACCGTGTTTGTGAAATCAACCTGTACAGCTAACGCAGAAGTTGTCGATGGTAAGCTATATAATTCCACAGGAATCAAGCAGCCACTAACAACAGACATAAAACCCCAGGTTGGATAACAATATCAAAATGAGGTTTATTATATCACAACATGTCAAATATATCTGAACAACTAAGTATATCATACAATAATAAATAATTGAAAGAACACACAAATATATATATATATATATATATATATATATATATATATATATATATATATATATATGAAAAAATGTGTGAAAGTCGTATCCACCCTGGAATGTGCAGACGCCAGCGTTTCATGGTTTTACCAATCATCGGTGCACCCACATCCAGAAATAGACACGACTTTAATTTCTATACTGCGTGTATATATACTAATTATGATAAACGTAATGTTAATGAGAATTAATAATCATTAAATTCTCACATTACTGCCAATGCCGCTCTAATTCGTTGCATTGATTTCTACACCTGGCAAAATCACATTTGCCTAAGAATGTAGCTGCAACGCGTCGCGGCGCCAACTGACCGGGTTGTACGGGAAAATGAAAAAATATGTGAAAGTCGTATCCACCCTGGAATGTGCAGACGCCAGCGTTTCATGGTTTTACCAATCATCGGTGCACCCACATCCAGAAATAGACACGACTTTCATTTCTATACTGCGTGTATATATACTAATTATGATAAACGTAATGTTAATGAGAATTAATAATCATTAAATTCTCACATTACTGCCAATGCCGCTCTAATTCGTTGCATTTGAATATTAATTGTGGCTTGTGAGCCATTGTTTCTTTATATATGTATATATATAAAGAAACAATGGCTCACAAGCCACAATTAATATTCAAAATAAATCTACGAGTGACCAATTTGCTTAAAAGAATGCATAAGTGAATAAATTTATTTGAGTTTAAACTGAATTAAATTAAAATTCCAAAAATCAGATGAATTTAAATTTTACTGCCAAAGGCACCAATAATGTAGTAATTAAATAATTGGTCGTAATATCAAAATTCCTTAATCTAAAGTGTGTTTTTTATAGAGGTATAGAACTTTAAAATGGAATAAGACAAAGATGAATTTTTTAAATTGACATGAAATTTACTTTATTCGAAAGATAATCTTCTGGCATTATAATTTAAATATGACTTCTGGCATATGACCACGGCTCGGACGTAGTCTAATCTGGAGGTCCAATTTTCGATTGCTTTTTCCAACATTTGTGGCCGTATATCGGCAATAACGCGGCGAATGTTGTCCTCCAAGTGGTCAATCGTTTCGGGCTTATCGGCGTAGACTAGCGACTTCACATATCCCCACAGAAAATAGTTTAGCGGCGTTAAATCGCACGATCTTGGAGGCCAATTCACGGGTCCGAAACGTGAAACTAAGCGGTTACCAAACGTTTCCTTCAATAAGTCAATTGTGACACGAGCTGTGTGACATGTTGCGCCGTCTTGTTGAAACCACAGCTCCTGCACATCATGGTTGTTCAATTGATGAACGAAAAAGTCAGTAATCATGGCTCTATAGCGGTCACCATTGACTGTAACGTTCTGACCAGCATCGTTTTTAAAGAAGTACGGACCAATGATTCCACCAGCCCATAAAGCACACCTAACAGTCAGTTTTTCTGGATGTAACGATGTCTCAACATACACTTGAGGATTACCATCACTCCAAATACGGCAGTTTTGTTTATTGACGTATCCATTCAAACAAAAGTGAGCTTCATCGCTAAACAAAATTCGCTTATGAAAATCGGGATCAACGGCAATCTTGTTTTGGGCCTATTCACCGAATCTACGCCTTGTTAGGTGATCGTGTGTCTTCAATTCTTGCACGAGTTGGATTTTGTAAGCACGCAAACCAAGATCTTTCCGCAAAATCTTCCATAAAGTGGATGGACACATATCCAATTCCTGTGCACGATGGCGGATAGACTGATTCGGGTCTTCCTCTACGCTACGCTCTACAGCAGCAATGACTTCCTCTGTAGGCACTGTACGACGTCTCTGTGGGTGCGTATTATCATTTAGAGTAAACGTGGTGCGAAAACGTTCCATAGTTAATCGAATTAATTGCTCTGATGGACGATTATGTTGACCGTAAAATGGACGTAGTGCGCGATACGTATTTCGAACAGAACCATGATTTTCAAAATAAATTTGCACAATTTGGAAGCGTTGTTCAGTCGTCAATCTATTCATGTTGAAATGCCAAACCAAACTAAACATAAATCACTTTACGGCTGACAAAATATCCGCCAGTTAAAAAAGTTTTGCCAACTTAAAATTTTATACCTCTATAAAAAACACGCGTTAGATAAAAAATGGTAATTCATCCCGGATCTGTAAAGAATTTTACATATGGTTTACATATTCAGTAATATACTACTAGACTATTGAAAAATATATCAAGAGAAATTGTAGTTTAAAGACTTATAAAGAAAATGATAAACACTGTAAAATATAAAAATAGATTTATTGCAATCATTAGTCTGAATTCGTACATACGGTATACATATGAAATTTTAGAACGATAGCAATTAGTTAAAAAAGGGACATGACCCTAACCCATATATGAAGTTCAATCACCCTGTGTACAGCAAAATCAGCGGTTATCGATAGACTTTAGATTACAATTATAAAAATTTCACATTTGACACTAATGTTAATTATGATATAAAATTCTGATCACTAAATATTCACGTAGAGAGTTTAGTTCGGGTGTCTGTAATTCCCAATAAAACGAAAATTTTGCAATCCTACCATGGTTGTTGATCATTTAATAAAATTAACGAAACCTGTCTTCAACTCACAATTTCAGGTCAGATATTTTCTTCGTCAAAGTTTAGTTACGACACCACTCCGTAAAAATACCTATCTTCCAAAGTAAATTTCAAGAATGGGTTCCATCCAAATCGAAACCAGAAGGGTATATATACAGCAGTGAAAGCTTCATCCTCCTTACAAAAGAAATACTCGGTGGAAGGTTCAATCTCTTTACGAAGACACCTTCAATAGAATAAAGAAAAAAAGCAAGATTGTAACAATTCTAGGTAAACATGCTAATTAAGATGACACCGAAGGAAAAAACTTACCAACAATAGGTGATATGTTCTTACTTTAAAGAGAAAAAATGAGAGCACGTGGTCGAAAAAGTTTATATATCCGCTAAAAGCGTAAACGATAATGCAGATATTACAACAAAACAAATTCTGCCGCCAAATATAATTAATATAATTTTTCGTCACACCTACTGCGTAAGTAAACAATTATGACACCTTTTTTTGAAACGTAAGTGACACTTTACATACCGTATTGACAGTTGCTATGGTAGCGGGCTGTAATATTTATTACGACCCTAGGGAAATAATAGCAATATTAGAAAATTTATGACAAATTTATTTCAAACATGATTAATTAACATAACTAGGAAAAATAGAATATTGTACAAAAACTTATGATTTTGTAATATTAAATGTAAACGAACAATTAGAACAATTAGATATCTGAACAATAGGGTCTTCTTTCTTACTAGGCAAGTTTATATTTTCAATAATGTCAACATTATTAATGGTTGGATTCCTAATGGAATCATCAACTTTCTTCTCATTTTTCTGTATCACAGTTGAGCAAACAGCCTCTGTAATATTTTGTTTATATAAAATTCTGTCAGCTATCTGTACATTATTTATCATTGAATCGGAAACATAGCTTTCTGCCACGGTAGAAGATTTCCATCCGCCGTGTCTTTTCAGACCAAGAACATCAATTCCTGAATCGGCTAATAATGTTGCCGAGGTCCTTCGAAAGGAATGTCCGGTGTAGGTAGTGGGGTTCTCCAACGACAAGTATTTTGCTATTTGGCTAGGAATTTTTGCGAGTGTTTTTTCCTACAGGCTGATTTCGACATTTACCAAAACTGTACTTTAAGAAAAATCTATCATTGGTAATATTTTCTAATCTCAGACCAATGTATTTTTTAATAATTAGCATAAAATTAATTGGATATTCTTCCTTCGCAATAATTGTAAAAGAACGTTTTAATCCATTTTTAGTATCCGGTATTTTAATTATTATTACATCATTTTTATTTTCCACATCTTGAATTTTCATTTTAACTAGTTCATCTTTCCTACAAGCCCCAGCAATTCCCATAATCATAACAACCTGCAAAAAATTAGTATAGAATGAACACGAATTAAAAAGAATCATTCTGTAAACTTACCTTCATCAACAAATATGTATCGTCGGAAGCTTCAATAAGAAATTTATTCATTTCCTCTCTTGTAAAGATACTAGACTTTTTAGTCTAAAACCATCATTTTTACGCTTTAAAAATCCTTTCAATTTAGGATATTTTGAAATATCTTCATTTTCGTTAATAAATATGGTAGTTTTTAACATGGAGTATTCACACCATAAACGTTTGGTGATTTTAACTTCATAGATCTATCACGAAAATATGCCAGCATTACACTTTCTGAAATACTCTCCACATACCTCTGGTGACACCAATCTTTGAACATTTTATAGGTTTCATTGTATCTGTTTTTAGATTTCTCCGGCAAAATCTCAGTACAAGCTATAATAGCATCCATCTCTATTTGATTCATGTTTATAAATTTTATTTAGAAAGAAAAACTTTTGAAAATCTATTGCATATACTTTGACATTTATCAAAAATATAAATTTATATCGACACAAACATGGTTACTATAGATACGACAAATATTCCTGACTTGATGTTACTAATGTGTAATGTCATGTGTATACATATAGTAAAAGTAAAGTGGAAAATCATTCAAATTCGTCTATTTAAAAAAAACGTAGGTATGACGAAAAATCTCATATGCACCACGGTTCGTACAGTACACTTTCATGGTCTCGAACACATGCAAACCTCGACCCTACGGGTCTCGGTTTGCAATCGTATTCTCGACCATAAAACTGTACTTACGAACCTAGGTAAATAAATAACTATTAATCATGCTAAACCGCAGTACATCAGCACTTTTCTGCAGTATTAAAAATTAACTATGTCGATGAATGTGAACAGCACGCACCTGTTGCTTCGTTGAGCGTTAAACAAGTAAGAGCGAAAGATATAAATTTAAAAACGAATTAAAACTCCTAGATTCGTAGTTCTCAAAACATTATCATGAAGGATGTAAATAAGATTTAGAAAAAAAACAATAATCAACTTACGGAAGTTCTATCAATATATAGGGTCATTCAAAAATAAGGTACTGAGCGGACTAAAAATGCAGGTTAGTAAAAACAACCCATTACAAGAGATGAAAAACAACAACACCATTCGCTTTGTTATTGTTTGTCAGCTTTTAGAGATATCGTATCTGATACTCTTTATAATACCTATAGTCGATCGCACAGTAGCGTAACAATTTGTTTTTAAATATCTGCGTCATTTTTTCTCACTTATGAGAGGGAATTTTGGGAAATTAACGTATGATCAAAAAGTCTTTGGATCGCTATTGCCGTGGAATTTACGAGAAATCTATATAATTATTTATTTCAATTAGTTTTGACATTTACTTGACAACTTTCAAGTCAGCTGTTATAAAATATACATAAAATGCAACTAATTACCATAATCTAAAATCTATTTTATTTGTGACTTATGTGTACTTCAAAGTAAAGAAGTACAGAAGTAAATAATTCTATAGATGGTTTTTACACTTCATGGCTATCGCGATCCAAAGACTTTTTGATCATACGTTATTTTGAGTATATATTTTGCATACATTTCATACGTTGTCTTTTTATTTCAAGAACACCCGGTGTAATGTACAGTTTGGTACGTATTATTGTATTACTGTTATTATTGTGTCCAATTTTGAATTACATTTGTCATTTCAGTCCCGTCCTGGAATGTACCTCTGACTGCCGATCTCTATTTATAATATAACTTGATTTTTGATTCACGTATTATATTTTTCTTTTTTATTTTGAGCAATTATTTTGGCCTCCGTTTCTGTTTTCCCCTTAATTCTTATTGTTAGTATTTCTGTCAATACTTTGCTTTATTCCTTTTTTGGTCTTCATCTGTTTCTTCTATATTGTATTCTTGCATTCTATGACATTTTTTGCATATGTTTAAATTCTGCCTGTCTTCTACATACTTCAGTACGAATCTGCTGTTGCATTTTTTAAATTTTACATGAATAAATCTAACTTTCGTCGCTTGTTACAACTTTGTCGTAAACCTTGTGAGGTGACTCTCAAAAAAGCGTGGTTAAGTTATGGGCAAGATTGCAAGATTGTATCGATTCGTTTTAAGAGAAGATCCTTCATATTACTATAAATAAAGAGCCTATAATATTATTGTCTTCATCACTATCTGTCGAAAAGTGTTAGCAACGTTAAATTAGATACATGCATTTTGTAACACTTGGAAACAAGTAGATATTTCTGCGAGGAAAGAGAAGTTTAAGATGAATCATTTCCAAGCAAATGAAAATAAATAAAATAATATTCTGCAGTTTAAACTCGTACTCATTTCTATAGAAATATCAAAGATATAAGAAAATCTCAGAAGGCAAAGGAGGAAATACGCAATATAATAGCAGTGTAAGAAATAAATACAAAAAATTCATATTATTCTTAAATAATTGAAATACATGTAATATTTGTACTACTTGGAAGAAAAGACGATTAAATGGAAACTATTGAACTAATGTTAGGGGATGTAATCCACATATTAGTTCCTTAATATAAGCATAAGTGGTAACTGATCTGGCCAAAATAGCAGCCGCAATGTAAGAATACAGGAAAATACAAAATAAAAATTAAATTTCATTTATTAATTCATGTAAAAGATTTGACAATTTATGTACAAATTATATGGGGCTGACTGGTGACTGCGCAGGCCTTTCCAAATCCTCAATACATAAGTAGACTAACATCGACTTTAGGAATGCCCACCAGCAGGTCCATGAACAGCCTTAATGTGGAATGATTTGGTTTTGTGCTCGATAGGAAGCTTCGCTAGGTATTAGATATCGGAAAATACTAATTATTTGGAAGAAGTTTGTCACTGCTAGTATATAATAAGTCTCTGCTATATCAACAAACTACAAAAGGGGTTTGGACGTAGAGGATAGAGCTTTGGAAATATGCCAAAAAGGAATATTAAAATAACAATCTTTCCAGAATATGGATATAGTGAATATCCTTTAGTATATTATAAATGAGGATGTTGGAAGAGACCAAAAAAAAACGAAGTCTGTAGATAGAAAATGTAAGAAGTCATGAGGAAAGAATTTCAAAACATGTTAACATTGAAACTACTCCTCTTTTCGATAATACAAATTTAACCGGAGGATTTAAAAGTAAAGAGCCTTTTGAGTTAACCTAAAGTGCTATAGTATATTACTTTAGGTGTCTATAAACCTATTCCACTGCGACTGTTTTAAATCTATTATGGTTCTAATATCTTATTAGAAAATTTAGACCTAGAGTATATTCTCTAGCTTTTAATGGGATCTAATAGCTTCGAAAGGAAAGCCTCTCGAACACTTGAGTAGCTTTTTTGTAGTTTAGCTAAGCTTATCTTCACGTCGAGCATCAACTCCAGTTCTTCTTCAGTGTTACATAGTATTTACTTCAATAGATGACTCTGATTCATGCTTGCCTTCCTAGCTTGATTTACTCATAGGGACTTTCTGCCTTGCAACTTTAAAAGTTCTTGCTTTTTAGTTTATCTATAAAGTGACGGGTGACTTATAAATGATTGATACTTTTGTTATTAAAATGGCAATAATTCCTCAAATTTATAACCTTCGATTGTGTGAACAAGAGCATTATGCATTATTGTAAGTGTTTTTACTTATTCACCGATCGGGAAGTCCCGTATTTTGTACTTTGAAGTACATTCTACACACATATTACGTCTATAATGGTAGTTATAAATGTGCCTCCAATCTAAATACATGTGCAGTGAATGCTTAGAATGTGCTATGAATGCTTAGAGCATGATTGGGAAATTTAAAAAAAAAATTGGGTTTAAGAGAAAAACACAATATAATCGAAGAACGTAAAAAGGAATGTCAGTCACGACGTTATCTAAAAAATTCGGAGTTTCAAAATCAACAATTTGTGGTATAAAAAACATGAAAAACTTATTGTCGATGCGCTAACGCACACACTAAAACCATCGAAAAAAGCTCCTTGAAAAAGTCAGCATTTCCGCTTTTAGAAGAGAAATTGTACAATTGGTTTCTTAAGCAAAGAGACAAGAATTTCCCAGTTTCGGGGAATATGCTAAAACAGAGGGAATTGTCACTATCAAAACAATTGAATATTGACAATTTCACAGCAGTGATGGTTGGCTGCAAAGATTTAAACACTGTCGTGGCATAAGGTTTTTGGAAATCACAGGGGAGAAATAATCAGCCAACCTGTACTTTGTACCTGAGGTAAGAGTAGACCCTTTTAAACAGGACCTAAAACGTATTATACAAGAGTATACCCTAAAGCGGCATCAGATTTATAATGCTGATGAGACAGGATTGTATTGGCACTTATTGCCTGATAAAACTTATATCTCATAAACTGAAAAAACTGCTCCTGTATTAAAAATTTCTAAGCAATGACTGACGTTTATGGGTTGTGTAAATATTTCAGGCTTACATAAGCTGAAACTCCTAGTCATAAAGAAATAAAAAAATCCAAGGTGTTTTAGGAATTTTAACAACCCATTGCTGTACAAAAACAATAAGAAGGCGTAGATGATTGGGGAACTTTTTAAGGAATGTTTTTTTCATTTTGTACCTGAGGTAAGTGTTAAAATTATCTACCATTTATTTCATACTACTGATCAGGCATACATACCACCAGCAACCTCCTTACCTCCCATTGTTGCGTCTTTTATCCAACCCATGGGCCAAAATATTGCTACCTACGCGAGAAGCAAGCGAAGCGATGGCTTCTGAAGATGGTCGATCTCTAAACAAAACCCGTAGTCGAATCGCACAATGTGTGGGAGCTTCTATTTATGGTGTGTGCCCTTAGTCAGTGGAGACGGGTGTGGGTGTCTAAAATAAAAGATAGAAGGTAGCGCCAGTCAGTTTTGCTTACAGAAGCTCAGTTTGAAAACTGAGAAGAGGGATTGCGCGTTCTAGGCGCATGTGCATACAAACTACATAAAACAAACGCTAAATACTTACAAAAAACTAATACTAAAATGCTGAACAGGATCCCTGAAAAGAAACTTCTAAAGGGGAAAACCAAAGGCAAAGAAAAAGCTTAGAAACAATTAATTCGTATATTCACGTCAAACTTTAACTTTAACTTAAATTCTTGATCACATAAAAAATATTGAATACACATTTATTCTTACTATATATGAAGAAAATTACTACATTACGTAAAACCATATTGCAAAATTATATCATTACATTGATAACTGGATGAAAATTCAATATTACCCTTACTAGTTTAAGGGTAATATTGAATTTTCATCCAGTTATCAAAAATAAATCCGGGATCAAAATAAATCTAATTAACAATTTTTAAAATAAAATAGCTTTTTCTGGGGTACCTCAGAAGGAATCTCACAATTTATTATAAACATAAATAAGCTGTAATAAATATTTCACATGATAACCCAAATATAAATTTTATTTTAAATTCAAATATTATAATATCCAGAATACATCGACAATTATCGTACAGCCGTGATTTTATTGTTCGTACGATATGCAAGTCGACATTCCAAAAAAACATTTAGTTTCACATACGGCAATAAAAAGTTGTCAGCAAAAGAAATGTGTTACAGAAAAGATATATGTACAAATATGACCCGAAATTTAAAATTTAAGGCAATATAGGAAAAGTTAATTTTACTTTTAAATGTTATTAAAATATATGAATCTACAAAAATTATTGTAATATGAAATATATAAAGATAGGTTGAATTTACAATGAATCAAGCTCTAAAATGTTACGTTAATTAATTACGAAAGTAACTAGAAAACTAAAGCAAAATATCAGATGAAATTAGACAAGTACAAAATAATATTAATAGAACAAATTACTTGTTTCTCTACGGTACGTCATGTCCTTTGGTGATGGTTTCTATTTTCATCCTTGAGAGGAAAACTCGCTACGTTACGGTTCTTGTCTGGCTCGGTGGTAACCAGATAATTAACCACGTGATTTTATAGGGTGTAGGTAGTGTCTAGAAGATGTATTCACCAGAAATTTGCTCCAAACGAAATTGACTATTCCAATAAATATAATCACTTCTACGACTTGATCCGCTTAATGCGATATAACAAAATCTCGAAGAACTGTGACTATAGCTTTCTTTTTTGAAGATTTTCACTACTTAAAAGACCCAACTTACTATCACGAAGGTCGGAGGTCGAATCCCCAATCACCCGCCTCATATAAAATGATAGGGGGGTGATAGAGTTACCAAATTTAAACCCAGATAGCGATATGCATACACTTTGAACGTATTTAAATGATTCGCAAAGAAATAAGATACCGGGACTTGGCAATAAATAAAGGAAAACTAAAAGAAAAATTAAAAGGAAAATTAAATCGTAACAATATTTTAAGGCTCACCAAACTGTACTATAGAAACAGTTTACTCAGTTCTGTTGTATCAACGGAAAAAGGAATAACTGCACCACTCAGTAAGATTACTAAAAAATGCAATCATACATTTATCTGCGGCGTGGGAGAAACTTAGCTCAACAGTAATCGAGAAGTCTTGGAGACACATCCTGTCAGATTTAAGGATGCAGACGAAGATAACATTCCACTAAGTACAATAAGGGTAATATTAAGTTGTGAAAAAACTTTGGTCCTTAATGCGATTAGGTATACAATAAATTTACAACAGGAAGTAGCTCCACTAAGTTAATGCATAAGTGGTTTTAGAAATCGATAGCATAATAATAAACTGCAAATTTTAAGCAGACTACACTGCTGCAGATGTGGAAGATTTGGTTAAGGATGAAGGCAGTAGATGTTGTGAAAATGTTTTCTTCGGATAAGGATGAAAATGAGTGCATTGAAAAAAGAATTTGCCATTCCGATGCAATTAAAGCATGTAGCTGTAGAATGATCAAATCAAAATTCCATAAATTTAAGTGAAATCATCACCTTGAAAGCAATTCAAGAAAAAGCAGTTATGGCCAAAATTGCTCAAAAAAATATTAAGAAAAAAATTACAGATTTTTTCAAATCTTAGGAATATTCATGTGTAATTGATTTCGGTTTAAGTAATAAAGATAATTTACTTAATTACACCCTCGTTTCTATGAACACCCTCATTAGTATGAACCACCCATTGTATTTTTGTGTTCACACTATCGCAAGTGTACTGTATGCAAGTGTCTCGTATCGTTATGTTCGAATTTTAGGAGTGTAAAGTAGACTTCATTTTAAGTAACAAAAATGAAATACTTGTATATCCATTTTTATTTGTTTCAAAATTACAGATCTATGAATGTGGTTGTCAGATCATGAAAACAAATATAATCCTAAAGTCAATAAAAACTGATTTTATTTAAAAAAGTTCAATTAATAATACTTTCGAAATGTCCACCTCCTTGTTGAATGCAGGCTTGTGCCCGTTAGCCAACAAAAGTACTTATCCGAATTTCATACTTGTTTTGTCGGATTTGCTCAGCAGCCAGGTGAATACGATCCAACAACTCTTCTCTTGTGTTCGAAACTTGCGCGTAGACTAAATTTTTCATGTACCCCCATAAATAAAAGTCAAGGGGCTTAAGATGGGGTGATCTGGGTGGCCATGCAACAGGACCACCTCGACCAATCCATCTTGGATAATTGACGTTAACCCAATTTCGGACAGCAATTCCGAATTGTGGTGCTTCCCCATCCATGTGAAACCACATGTCTCGTCGAACATTCAGTGGGACATCCTCTAAAAGACCTGGTAGTTCGTCAATAAGAAATTTAAGGGAATTGTCCGCATTTAACCTCCCAGGAAGAACAACAGGATCAATCAACAAGTCATCGATTAGGGCCGCCCAAACGTTAATAGAAAATTCATGTTGAAATTTAGATGGGCTTATAGTTTTGGGATTTTCTGATGACCACCTGTACAGATTTGTAACACCACTTCTCGTGAACGTAGATTCATCTGTCCAGAGGACTGTTCTGCAGAAATTAAAATGAAGCCGTGACTGTCTTAATATCCAGGTAGAATAACCTAGACGAGCATAATGGTCTGCCTCAAGCAAACCGTGTCCCCTGCGATAGTGATATGGATATAAGTCCTCACATTTTAAAATTCACCAAACTGTAGTTCGTGACACTCCTAGGTATCTAGCGATTCGACGTACACTGAGAGTTGGATGCCTTGTAACAATAGCTAGTGCTTCTTCCTCTAAGTCTGCTGGCAAATTTACTCCTTGGTCGAAAAGATAATCACGCAGCCCGCATTCCCGAAATTGTCTGTGTACTTCCAGAAACGTTCTGTAATGAGGAATGCGCTTATCGGGAAACCGATGTCGGTATTCAATAACTGCTTGACGTGCACTGCCGTTACAGTAGCCATACACAAAATGCATGTCCCCATACTCTTAAGAAGAAAATCGGAAAGGAATTTTGAATAAAGAAAACGTGTCCACTCACTAATAAGCTGTTGTATGAACTGAAACTTAATGTAATCCTTTATTAAAAAATGCAACGTTAACAGTCATCTGAACATTTGTTTATTGTATGATGTTCATGGTTCAGCACTTACGAAATAAGTAAGAACTTTCTTTATCATAAATAAATTTCCAGTACTCTTTTTTGTAGATCTCCAAGAAATTACTGTATGCACTACGACACGTGTTTATTTATTTTAGGATAACATTTTATTAAGCGACGTTAACAATCACAGGCCTGTTATTGAATCGTATAACTTTTTTTAAATAAAATCAGTTTGTATTGACTTTAGGATTACATTTTTTTTATGATCCGACAATCACATTCATAGATCTGTAACTTTGAAACAAATAAAAATGGATATATAAGTTTTGCGTTTTTATTACTTGAAATGAAGTCTACTTTACACTGGTAAAATTTGAACATAACGATACGGGACACCTAGTATATTATCCATATTTATACAAAATATTTTAACCAATAAAGATAAATCTAAAGCAAATGATCAGGTATACCTGTTTCTGAGACTTGCCAAATTAAATATTTGCTTCAATCATTTATAGTATTAGAGGGTGTTGCAAACAGAGTTAGTGTTAGTTAGAAATCACTAAAAAAGTCAAAGGGTAATTTTAGAAGTAAATGTTTTCTTTTCGGTGCTTTAGGACTAGAATTAACTTATTTGTTAGTATGAAACTGCATAAAACTAGCTACATTATAATATTGTATAAATCATTTCTTCATATAACTCAATCAAGCAAACTGGATGGTGAAGCATTTGGAAATTCCATCTTGATATTTATAGTTTCGAAATCAGGTTATTTTTTGTTAATATCAAGTTTTTGCAAAATCGGGTATTGTTTATAGAACCGGTGTTACAAAGTAATCAAATACGTGTGGAACTAAATATATAACTAATTAATATTTACATGATTAATTGTTGTTAAAATAGTAATACCACAAAAAGTTCGTATATATATAAAAAATATGTAAAAAATATTTCAAAAAGTAAGGCTTCAAAAATATGTTTGGATAATACTAAAAGGACGTTAAATACATACAGTGCACTCCCAATTATCCTGGGTAATGACGGGAAAGGGATGCACGGATAGTCGGAAATCACGGATAATCGGGAATCACAGGTAAATGGTAAGACTTACAAAACGCAAAAAACCTTTCATTTGTATTTGTAAATTTTCTCTAAATTCTGAATATAAAAAATATCTAAAAGGGATATCTGTACATTACATGTAGACACGTATTTAGAAATGTACGGATTTAAATATACAACCAAAAAAAAGTATGAAATTTAAAAGGAACAACCAAAAATACAAGAAAATGAAAAGTAATTCTTAATTTTGCACTCGTTTAATGTGATTTGTGATCTATTCATTTTAATCTTTTCCAAAATAATCAATTATTGTTGATTGTTTTGTATTCTTATTGACTTTGCACCTAGTGTCAACACGAAGATTACGTAAAGCAAGTTTTATAGGTAAGAACTCATTGCCCTGCTGCTCTAAGTACTCCAAAAGATCCTGCACATATTCAAGAGCACGGGAGTGTGGAATTCGGTTTTCAGTTACAAATTCTTCGTATGAATTGTTGTCACTACTTCCACCTTCTTTCACATTGTCAAAAATGCAATTAACAATTTCCTCTTCTGTAAGTGTTACGTACCCTGGTAAAGACTAGTCAATATGCAACCCCTCTTCAATGTTTTATAGGTAAGAACTCATTGTCCTGCTGCTCTAAGTACCCCAAAAGATATTGCACGTGCACGTATCATAGAATATTTTCTTGTAGATTCTTGTAGTGTTGTTGACTGCACTTTGCCCCAGGCCTTTTCCAGTTCGTAGATTGCATCCAATAAGGTTAGGTTCTTCCAAAATGTTTTTAGATCAGAATGTTCATCACTCACTATTTGAAGCAAACCACTACGATAATGACGTTTCATTGTGTTAATCACGCCTTAATCTATCGGCTAAATCAGAGCTGATACATTTTGTGGTAAATATTTAACAAATATTTGCCAACGCTTGATTTCAACGTTAATTCAGGAGGGTGAGATGTAGCATTGTCCAATAGCAGTACAGCTTTTTGAGGTAATCCAAGAGTTTGGAGATGCGTCTTTACCTGAGGCACAAACTTTTTATCGAACCACACTTTAAAAATTGTTCTTTCCATCCACGTACCCTTTTGATTGAAGTAATCTACAGACAAGTTTAAAACAGCTATTCCTTTAAAAGATCGCGATTTTTCTTGCCTTCCCAACAACACAGACTTTAAAACTTTATGGGTACCGTCTGCATTTGCACAACACATAGCAGTTAAACGTTCTTTCGAAGATTTGTGAGCTGGTGATTGGCGCTCCCAATCAGAAGCAAGCATTTTTGTTGGCAGACACTTCCAATACAAGCCAGTTTCGTCAGAATTGTATATTTGTGCGGGGAACAAATTCTCACGCTCAATAAACAAGCGAAAGTCTTTTACCAAAGCCCGAGCTGCGACTTAATCGTTGCTTAGTTTTTCTCTATGTATACTCACAAATACCATGGCACTTTTTAAACCTCGTCAACCACCCTGAAGACGCATTGAATTCACCTTCCATTCTCATGGCATCGAAGAAAAAAATTGCTCTACTTGCATAAATGGCTCCTGAAACGGGAATTCCCGCAGTTCTTTGCTGATTAAACAAAGTTACCATGGCTTTGCCTAATTCTTGATAGGTTACTGGTTTCATCGTTTTTCGCTTTGATAAACCACTGGCACTATCAGAATTAGCCGCAATTTTTTTTAGGTGTTCTTTATTCGATTTAATATCAAGCAAATTAAATTGTATTGCTAGGTTTTTAACACTATCTCTATTTTCTAGTTCATTTACAATTTCCAGCTTTTGTTGGATAGACAAAACAACATGTTGTCGTTTTGACGACATTAAGCGAGCACAATGTTATTTTAACCGAAACTAAAAAGTTACTAGAACTGTAAAGCTCTATTTGCGGTTTATGATGCTCTCGTATCTAGTCAATACTTTACAACAGTGTGAATCGTCTAGGCGGTATGTAAAATGAGTAAAATCTCTAGACCTGTATGTAGCATGATTTTGTTGAGGAAATTGCGGATTAACCGTGGCGGGCATGGTTAATCCACTTTTGAGATGTTTTGTTTTTCAACATATGAACTACTGTTCTTGGTGATAGTCTTTCCAAATCAAGGCGGTGCAGTGAAAACTATCCTATGTTTTTTTTTCCTTTGTAAGGGATCGAATTAACATAGTCTTGTCCACAAACTTTGGTGCCCATCGAGTCTCGAAGTTCAAGTCAGGAACCTGAAGGTGCATGACCAATTATGATTCCATAAATTCTAACCCATAAATAAAACAAATTGGACAATATGTACGAAACGATGTTTGTGCAATCGTTTGAATCTGTTACATCATGCGGCATCCTTGATTCAACTAATTTATATAATAAAAAGATAAACATATGTTACAAAACCATCGAAGTAATAATATGTTTGGCTATAATTGATGTAAAAAACTATAAGGGCAGATTTTATATTATCTACATGGCTGTGAAAGAAAGGCATTATAAGAAAAGCTATACGTATTTTATTTTTATACCTATAATATATTAACGGTTGCACATTTATGCCAACGCTTTTTATAATACGATGTAAAATAAAACAAAACAATTAATTTGTTTAATCTTCACTATATATCTTTTTATAATAACGGTGTGCCTTCCAAAAAGAATTCTTTTCGTACGTCTTCAAAAAACTTTTCCCCGCTTCTTTCAAGCAACTATCTGAAGAAGAAAGTCGTCCACGCAGATGCTTTTTTAATTTAGGAAAAAGATAATAATCACTCGATGCCAAGTCTGGGCTGTAGGATGGATGTTCGGTATCCATAAAGCCACAGTCGTTAGTTATTTCTCGGAGTTGGCTAGTTTTGTGTACTCTGCAATTGTTTAGAGCAGCGTAATCTTTTGAGCAAAGTTTTGGGATCTTTCTTGCTGTATGGTAACTTTTAAATTTCAGATTGTTTCCTTATATACTTCTCCTGTAATTGTATAGCCCCTCTTCATGTATATAATAAACAATAAATCTAGATAACTAATTGATTGAGAAGATTCAGGTTGAAACTTCATTACAAAATTATATAATTAATAACACAACGTTTTAAGTTTCAAAAAAAAAGATATAATGTAGAGACTATATATGTTTCGCCACATTGTAGCTTCATTAAGTGATAGTATATACAATTTCAGTTTACAAAATTATTCCTTCTGTATCCAAAGACACCGCCATCAGTTTTCCAGATAAATTTTAGGCTTTTTCCTTTTCTGGTGTTGAGGATTCCTTGCATGGATTCTTATTTTGTCGGTGGATTTCACTGATACACCTACGTCTCATCACCTATTATAATTTTCGGAAGAAGATTTTTATTGTAAGCTAAAACCAATGGCATGTATACCGTGGAAACTAGGAATGTTATCGAAGGACGACGAACAACGCGACGAGGCCACCCAAATGAACAACCTGGTACGTTAGCTACCTACAGCGTACGGGTTATATAGGCAGTTTCTTAACCATCGTGTTTGCGAACGGGAGTGTTTAGGGATATTGGTGAATAAAATAAATAATCTTTTATTGTGGAATTATGCGCATGAAATTATTTAGATATTAATTTATAATATGTATTTGTAGACAATATAAATACTGTGTTAACGCAAAAATCTTTCGTTTTTTTTTAAATTATTTCGTTTGAAAATCGAGTTAAAGTAGTCCACTGTGTAAGCTGTTTTCGTATAGATTATAAGCATGGAGATCGGACGCGGAACCAAATTCCAGCGGAAATGTGTCTGATTATGAATCTGTTGTATGTAATATAATATAGTGACAAGAGGATTTTTACGCTATAATGTCGAAGAAAAAAATATTATTGCCAAAAGTAGGCCAACTCCTACTTTAACTAATTTAA
This sequence comes from Melolontha melolontha, assembly GCA_935421215.2. Classification (NCBI taxonomy): domain Eukaryota; kingdom Metazoa; phylum Arthropoda; class Insecta; order Coleoptera; family Scarabaeidae; genus Melolontha; species Melolontha melolontha. The sequence goes on along the minus strand of OW285236.1, from coordinate 112,022,069 downwards.
CAAAACAAACTAAATTGTATGTAAGATATTTTCAAAAAGAAAATTATAAAAGTTGAGAATGGTTGACTAGTTGTGACAATAAGTCTTTTCTGTTTTGCTGGTCATGTATTGTATTTTCTAGCGACAAAAATTGTGAAATAAAAATGGGTTAACTGATCTAAATAATTTACACAAATTAATAAAAAGGGTTGAGTCTACCACACATGCATGCGATTATTAAAGAAAAAACTTTGGGGAAAATCAGAATTAAAAAACACATTGCCATTAAGTTAAGAATTAATACAGAAAAACATAATCAAGAAGTACGAAAAAACCGTGAAATGCTAGAGGTTGATAGATGTGGTTTGTTTCCTGGGAGAACATGAACTTGCAATTAGTGATCATAGTGAAATTGAACAATCTTCAAACAAGGGAAATTACGTAGATTTAATGTTTATTGGCCAAGTATGACGAAATTTTACAAGCTCATTGGGATAATTCCACAAGGTTATATAATTCTACAATATTTAAGGGAACTTTTAATTTAATACAAAATGATTTTATTCTATAGATTTTGAAAATTTGAAGTAGAAGAAGCCTCTTTTGGTGTTATAATTCTGGACGAAACTACAAATATGACAAATATTAGTCAGTCAGTTATCAAATACCTAACGTTATATAACAAAAAACTGCGAAATTAAGGAACGTTTTATAGCATTTTTAAATGTTTCCACGCAAAGAACAGCTTCTGCTTTATATTATATTATTCAGACTATAGGCAATGATTATAATTGTGGTTTAAAATTAGTAGCGCAAAGTTATGATGGAGTAGCAGTAAGGGCAGGTGAATTAGGGTTACAAGTTAAAGTAAAAGAAACATATCCAACCACACTTGTCACTACTTTCTTCCAAATCTTCAAAAGAACCAGTGCTTTAGATCTAAAGGTTCTTAAAAGATTACCAAAAATAGCCCTCACTCGATGGAATTACAACGGCATGTTAGTGCAAGCTATATTTAAATATCGACAACCGCTTATTATTTTTTTACAAAATATTATGGATAACCAGGAAGAATATCAGGACAATGAGACTCGAGTTAGCTCTAGAGGATATTTTATTATATTAGAAACTGAAACTAATTTTAATCTTTTGTTACTTATTTTTTACGAGATATTTCCATTTTGTGACAACTTACTTTCTGTTTTACAAAATAAAACCAGCAACATTAATTTTTGTATAAAGGAATTCAGGAATTTAAATCCATCATTTTTGTTTTCTAAAAGGGAACAATTTGATCATTTGTGGAATAAATTTGAGCGTTTAAATATTCAACCACAAAGAAACAGAATACGCACCGATATTGCCAAAGAACACAAAACACATGAAAAATTGCAATTCCGGAAGTTGTTCTTCAAAATAATTGACAATATTTCCGCTCACAAAGACACCATATTTAAGAACATTAACAACCTTAAATTTCTAGAATTAGTTAATTTTTGCGATAAACCCACAGTTTCTGAAGGGACCCTTGAATCGCTTAAACGAAATGATCCACAATATTTTTACTCTCCTGCATTACGTTTCGAACTCACAGAGATTTACAACACCAAAAAAATGTTTTGCTTAGGCATTATTTTACTCTACAGCTAATCCTTTTGTGAGGTTCTGAACACGCCAGTAGCTAAAACCATCAAGTTTTCCTCACAAATTTATTGTCGACACAATTTTTATTCGTGCTGACAGTTTGTTCATTCTTAAAATCATCATGTAATCCTAAACTTTCTAGATGTTTCCCTTAGTTGTTGTTTGGATAGGCCTTTCACATTTTGGATCGTCTTAAATTGATTCCATACCCAATCGAAATTGCTTTGACAAAAATTTTACTATAAAATATGACGGAGCATCTTCCTTATACGCTTTAGTCATCCTCTGATGGACATTTTTGTGTCCATTTTCTTCTTTCGTTAGAATTTTATTACGGCTCTGTGTTCGAACTAGATTTCACTCTGTTTGGGTTAGCTCTGTTAAAACAGTAAAACTACGGATTTGAATTAAATTTGATGAGTACAAATCCAAATATGACAGCTATTTTACAGGTAATTTAATTTTTTCATGGCTATTAGGTAGGTAATATAAAAATTTCTTTTCGTACAAGGGATAAACTGAATTTATTGAGAATAAGAAAATCTAGTAGACTGTGAAAAACAATAATACAGTGTTTATTTAGAGCAACTCCGTATCCGTCATTTGACATTTTATTGTTGTAGTTACGTTCGTTATAACTCAGCTACTTATTTCTTAAAAGTAAAAGAAAATGGAATTAACCAGAGAGCAGTTTCGAATTATAATTTATTATGATTTTAAAAGAGGTTTAAGCGTTTATGAGTGCAAAGAGAGTCTAGATTCAAATTTTAGTGAAGAGGCAACTTCCTTGGCTACAATTTACCGATGGTCTAAGGAATTTGAACGCGAAAGGAATTCTGTTCAGCATCAAAAAGAAGGGCGTCCTTCTACGACTGTTACCGATAAGAACATTGCTGCTGTTAAAAAATAATTTAAGAGGACAATAAGGCCACATATGAGGTAATAGAGCATCAACTCAAAATTGGATCCTCAGCTGCTAATGTAAAGCCATGTAATGTGGGGCCTTAAGCCCTAAGGCAGAATCGCCATATAATGTGGGCTTACGGCTTTAAGCGACTAGCAGTGATCACCATGTAAAGCCATGTAAGATCCTATGTGACTGGAGGATCGCTATGTAATGTGGGCCGTTTGGGCAGCCACATTGTGTTGCAGGTTCGAGGCGGAATAAAGAACTAAATGATACACACTCGAAGTTCGGGTAACATTCTATTATTAACTCAATGCTTACAAACTGAATAACAATATTATTTACAAGATGTACATATTATACTTGGTTCAACTCAGACAGGGCAGAACGTGGTTATTAAGATGTAACACAGTTCGTACCACTGACTGGTTGTAACTCTCCCTATGACTTAAAGTATCGTCTATATATACTAGAGAAGATCCTTGTCTTACTTATAATTTGTTTCTAGAACAAATGTATAACCCTGATGCATAGTCTTATGTATGCAACAAATACGGAGTAAGGTCGTGTTTAGATAACACGTTAATGTTTTGTATTAAAAGCGAGGCCGTCGCCTTGCAAAGTGTTACGCATACACATGACCGTATATCGAGTTATTACAATCATACACGATCACCTGCATTTAAAAAAAGTGGTAAGTCGTTTTATGCCACATCACCTTTCTGACTTCCAAAAAGCAGAGCGTGTAAGAATTTTTGAATTTTTTGACCTTCCTACCCGCCAAAAGAGTCGTGTATAGATTCACGAAGATGAGAAAACTCCTACAATTCCTAAGAAGCAGCGAGCTATGAAAAAGGTTATGTATGCGGTATTCTTCAGAAATACGGGCTTAGTAAATGCCATTAAGATAGATGGACAAAAGACAGTTACAGCTAAGTGGTACACTGAGAAATGGTTGGCCGAAGTGTTCAGTAGAATTCCATACAAGGGATTTATGCTCCACCATAAAATGCATGAGAATTAAAACTGTCCCATAAGTCAGTTTTAACTCTCCAGTTTTTGACTAGAAAAAGTATAAAAGTAATAGAACATCCGCCGTACTCACCTGATTTAGTAATGTGTGACCTTTGGCTATTTTTTTGGCTTAAACACAATTTATGTGGTAGAAGGTTTCCGTCTGAAGAAGAGATTGCATGTATCTCGTATTTCAGAAAAAGCATTCGATTATTACTGCACGAAAAAAGGTCTAATAACAACATTGGCAATGAATTTTCTTAATATACAGGCGCCATTACTGCTACCTATACTATTAAAATAACTAAATTAATTAATTTTAAATAATACGTATAGAGAATACCTTAATTTCACTGGGTGAATGTAAAAAGGAAGGCTAGTTCAATGACATAAAAATATACATTTTGACATCTAAATGAAATGTATAATGATTGTATAATTACAAACTCCGAATAGATTTATTTTGAGTTGTATACATTCGAACATTGTAAATATGATATTGTTTCCGTCATAAATACATTTATTTTTTTTAATTGTCAACAAAAAATCTCATTATAAAAAGTAATGCCAAACAATTCCGAGTGGAATTTTTTGGGATATCCTACTGAATGACGTAAAATATTGCGTTAGCAATTTTTTTCTTAATTATTGAAGTTCTTTTCGTTTTTTTAATAGCACCTAATACATATGTTAATATATCGGAATTCTTTGGGATATCCTACAGAATGACGTAAAATATTACGTTAGTAATTTTTTTCTTAATTATTGAAGTTCTTTTCTTTTCCTCTTTTTAATTCAACCTAATACATATTGCTATGGATTTTTCATTAAAGAAAAATACTTTAATTATGCGATATATTTGAATATTTAAAAATGTAATTACATAAATTTTGAACATATTTGTATTTTGAATATTATAAATTTTAAGAGGAAAAAACTGTTTTGCCCGGCGTGCATTGGATGTGCAAATTGAAGAGAGGCAATTCTAGGAGACCAAGATTTGCTGTAGCACGAGACCGTTGTGTTCTTTGAAAGATATATATTTAATTAGTTCGGATTGATTTGAATGTGTTAATTAGTTGTTTGTATTTTGATATTCAATTCCCGATATATTTTAGAGATTTTAATTCTCGTATTTTGATGATATTAAGAGATTAAACAACTGTTCTCTAAGTCTCCAAATTGTAAGTAGAATAATTTGTTTTTATGTCGACATAAATTTAAAATCAGATTATATTAATTGTAGTTCTATTGTTTTGGAACAAGTATGTAATTGTTTTAAATTATTAGAAATAAATAATAAAGATTATTATTAACATTTCTTTGTGATAATTATAAATTGAAAAGTTTTTTCGACGGGATTCAAGGTTATTTTTTTTTGTACATGTTATTTTGCGCATGTGTAAATTTTGTCGTGTATCAAATTTGATTATACAGTGTGTTTCTCTGGGGAGAAATTAAAAATAAACTTTATTATTTTTAGATAAGTTTGATCGGAGTTAATTAATAGGAAGTTTTTTCATTCACTCAGCTGTCAATATTACAGTGAATATATTTTACCTCATGTATTATTGTAAAATACATAATCTTTATACTTTATAAAGATAGATTTTTTTTTCTTTTTTATTTTTTGTATTAAATATTCAGTTTAAATTTTATCCTGTGTTTAATTTTGTGTTCTGGCCTTTACTGCTGTTTAATTAAAAATAAGTAACTCATAAAAAAATAAGTATATAAATTATCGTGAATCTTTCACAGGCGCCTAGTATATTTCGTAGAAACTGTCACGACTTTCCGATTGGAACCCGAGAAGTTAGAAGTCTCATATTTGGAAATCAACCGGCTGAGTAACCTAGTTGGGTAAACTAGTTGTGGATGATGGCGCATTAAATCTACAAACCACTATTCATAGCAATATGTTAATATACATATATGTTATATCAATAACTCATTGTTGACGTCTTTTGTATCATCTAAAGAGGTATAATAAAAGATTTATTGGTTTTCGAAAATGTTACGTTTTATAAAACAAAAGTTTTAAAAAGTGAAGAAGTGTTTTGGAGAAGTATCCAAACCAAATGTAGTGCTAAGGTGTTTACTATTGGATCTGATCTTACCGTATCCAGAAGTGCTTCGTTTCATAACCATCAACCAAATGAAAAGAAACTGAATAGGAAAATTGTTTCAAACTCTTGTAAGCGGAAAGCAGTAGATGATATAAGTGAAAAACCGTCAAAAATTATACGCAGAACACTTGCGAATAATTTGCCAGACACAATTACGACGACTGATATTAGTTATATCAGAAAAAACATGTACAACTGTCGCCGAAAAGTGATTCCCAGTGGACTTCCTTCCAATATTCAAGAAGTTAAAAGGTAGTACAGACGTCTGCGCCCCAAACCAGCAAAAACGAATGTTTTCTGTTTATAAATTGTTTAAAAAGCAATATAATTGTATTTAGTCGTGAAACTAATATTCGCGTTTTAACCGAAATGGATATTCTGTACATGGACGGTACATTTTCTTATTGTACCAAATATTTTTTACAGTTCTTTACCATACACGGGTTAACTAATGGACATTATATTCCCTTATTGTATTGTTTACTGCCTAACAAAAACACTAAGACCTACATGGAACTTTTTCTTTATTAAAATCCAACATATTTGAAGCATATAACATTGAATTTTATCCAAAAATTATTTATGTAGATTTTGAAAGAGCGATACACAACGGTATTGTGCAAATCTGGCCTAACACTGAAATAAAGGGCTGTAGATTTTACTTACACCAAGCGTGGTTTAGAAAAATTCAGTCACTTGGTTTAACCTCAGAATTTAAAACTGATTCGGAAATAGGCAAGTGGCTGAAACATATATTTGGTCTTACTTATTTAAATCCAAAAGATGTAGAAGATTGTTTTGTTTTTGAATTAATGGCATATAAGCCTCAGAATGCAATTTTAGACAAATTCGCCGATTATTTAGTTGAAACATATTGTCATGGATTTTTCGTTGGACAAGAAAGGAAAATGATTGAACGATATTAAAATTTTTATGTAGTACATTTATTAAAATTTATCTATTTCAATTTTTATGTTTATTTATTTCAGACGGGGATCGTTATAAATATATTTTATTTTATAAGTGATAAATGTTATTATGTTTGAAATTTTGATCCATCCTCGTATATTTAGGTTGATCAGAGGATTGAAGTTGCCGCTTTTCCGGATATGGTATTATTATTAAAATGTGTATTGTCTGTATATATTTTTGATTTTATAGTTGGTAGGGATATCCAGGCGGATGTTGAAAATTTCATTTTCGTTAGAGATATCTTGACGTTTGAAGTGATCGGGTTGTTAAAGAATAAAATACTCAATTTTATTCTTTGTTTTATAAAATCGGGTTGTATTTTGTTTATGCATTTGTGTGAGGTGCATGTAAATCTTAATTCGATTTTTTCGAGAGTTTTGGTTATTATAAAATGTTCTTATAAATAAGATATCTCTCACGTAGTTTTTATTAATGGTGCATAGATCTATGTAAGTTCGATAAAAATATTTTATTTATATATTTGATATCACGATTATTTTCATTATTATAATTTCATGTATTTCTTGTAATAATTTATATATTTGAAGGTAGTATATGGGTATTAGAGAAAATTGTCATGTTTTTTGTAAGGGGAGTTTTTTCTTAAAAATAATATTCGAGAACGTTTTGAATTCAAGGTTGGAGTTTTCTTTATTGTGGGTTGACCTTGTTGTGTTATTTTTGCGCACGACTAAAATTCAATTTTCGCGGGTTTTGAAAACTTGGTTGTTTTTGACATTTGATTGTAGGGGTTAAAGTAGAGGTTAAACTTGACAAATTTCACTAGTATTTATTAGTTTTAATTTTGTTCGAGTGTCACAAGGGGTTTTTCTCTGTGTGCGAGTCATTATTCACAAAGAGTGTTTCCCCATTGCTACTGTTAATGATGCTTTAGCACCCTATACACTCGGTAGAGGGATTTTTTTTTATTTTTTTTTTAATAAAAACTTCTAAATTAACTAATTAAGATCTTTCATTGACATTCATTGTTTTATTTTCAAATAAAAAAAAACTTGGACCTATCCCGCAAGGAACGATTCATGAGATGGGAGTTCGTGGATTCTACTGGACTGAATAGCCGGCAATATAAGCTGTAGTGTGAATTAAAATTAATAAGCAATTTCAAAGCAAATTCCACTGCAATATGTAGATAGTAATGCAATATTTCCCCCTTATTTCGGGGCGGAAGGAAAAGCTTCAATTTCTCATAGCACAAATGCATGCGAGTCTTTCCATTCACATTTCAATTCATCTTTCTACAACACACATCCTTCTATATATATCTTTATTGAAAAAATTAAAGAATTTCAGGTTGACACTTATGTAAAAATTCAAAGTCGGCATATTGTCAAGCGTATTAAAGATAGACAAGTTCAGCTTAAATTGAAAAATCTCCAACAATTGATACTTAAATATGAATTTCATCAAATAAGCAGAATAGATTTTGTAAAATGTGTTTCACATTACAATAAAATTTAAAAATTGTACATACATATATGACAACTTACTGTATATATTAACTCTGCTTTTACTTACAATAAACAATATTTAAATGTAAGATTTTGTAAAATGTGTTTCACATTACAATAAAATTTAAAAATTGTACATACATATATGACAACTTACTGTATATATTAACTCTGCTTTTACTTACAATAAACAATATTTAAATGTAAGATTTTGTAAAATGTGTTTCACATTACAATAAAATTTAAAAATTGTACATACATACATATATGACAACTTACTGTATATATTAACTCTGCTTTTACTTACAATAAACAATATTTAAATGTAAGATTTTGTAAAATGTGTTTCACATTACAATAAAATTTAAAAATTGTACATACATACATATATGACAACTTACTGTATATATTAACTCTGCTTTTACTTACAATAAACAATATTTAAATGTACCCAGCGTTTTATTTTGGTCCAGTTTGCTTTTATGTTACTTTTTGGTTATCAGGTTAAAATACAAATTGGTGAGGAAAATACCTGTAAGATTAAGAACGACCCTTAGTTCTGGTGAGGAAAATACCTTACGGATTATCTGACACGAGCGGTTGGTGAGGAAATTACCTCCGCCCAACCTTAAAGACATTAAACATTCTTTGTTATAATTTAAAGTAAACATTTCATTAAAAATGTATTAGTGTTAATGATTTATAGTTACTAATTTTTTTCTGCCAATGTTAAATTATACACAAACAACGCAAAAGTTATTTAAAATTAAATTGAAAGTATTATTTTGAATATTATGAATTTATGAGCCTACGGAAAGATTGGAAATAGCATGTTCGAATAGATAAGAAGTATTAATCCTTGTTATTTCACAAAAGCTATAGACAGACAAAATTTGGAAGCAGGTTGAACAGAAAATCTGAGAAGTACTGTAGATGGGTTGGACATAAGAAAATGCTAGTCAAAACTTAGGGATAATGCGAAGAAACAAAAATTTGTAAACATAAACGACAAAAAAAATATATTTTAAAACAAATTAACATTAGTACATCAAATTTGTGTTATGAATCTGTTAACTTAAAAAGATTTCTATTAAAAAAAGGATAAATTGAAAGTGACAATTTCTTCTTGCCTGTAAATCATTTTATAAATGAAACGACAACGCTTTTTCTATAATTTTTCCTAATTTCCTTGGCAAAATCTCTGCATACTTTGCACCAAATTGCTCATCACATCTTGTCTGATTTGCATCTAAGGTTGAGGCAGTAGATTCCTCAACTTCCGAAGAGTTTCAAGGTGTGGTCCGTGTGCATTTAATGCTCTCTGAAGTTGATCACAAGCATGCTCGATGCAATTTAGGTCGAAAGATGTCGCAGTTAACGGTAAATGAGAAATACCTAGTTTTTCTGTTAATTGCCTTGACACATCGATGCGGTGTTGCAATATCGTCAATAAGAACGAAATCTTGACCGATAGCTGAGTGAAATATGGAATCACATTGTTGATCTCTTACTCTCTATAAATCTTACCGTTCATATTCCTATCCAAAACTAACAAGTCCCTGCGTCCATTAAAACACATTCCTCCCCACACTGTAACCTCCTTGAAATGGATTGATTTCCTGACGATTTCCGAGCATTAATCGATTGGTACAAACTCGTACACGTCGACTATCGGAACATCTTCCAAAACGAGACTCGTCGGTGAAGAGTATAGATTTTCATTCTTTCTGCCAGTTCCGATGTTCTTGTGCCCAAGTCAATCTTGCACGTTTGTACTCTGCTGTGAGTGGAACCCCTCTTAACAGACTTGAAATTACTTCAAATTCACCTCGGAAAGCCTCTAACGTACAATTGAGACTAAAATCGCAACTTCTGTCGCACATTCTACCGGTATCGAGTGTGTTCTTCGAGCTAACAGAGTAATATAGAAATCATGGATGGGAGTAGTAACTTTTGGCGTTCCAGTTCTAAGCCGTTCTGCAATAGTTCCAGTGTCATTGTAACGTTTAACTATATGGGAAACTACACTTTGCGAAATACCAAAACGTTTTCTCACATCCGCCTGTCTAGATCCAGCCTGAATCATACCTAGAGACCGGATGCATCACGCCGAAAATGCGATGAACCATAGAAATAGTCTATAACATTGGTAAGTACAACACGCATTTATTCATTTGGTTAACTGCACGTCTGTTTTTGTCGTTGAATTGTGACGTAATTACTTCAATTACAGTTGAATTCCTTTCTTCATTGGCGCGATAGTTTTTATAATTTATTTTATTTATTAGTTTATATTTCGCAAGATAAATAAAGTATGGTAAGTTAGTTTCTTTTTTTAATTGTTTCAACTGTTAATTACATACTTCGTAATTTTTGTAATAGATCCTGTCTAATATCGCTTCATCGAATCTACTTCTCCAAATTATTTTGACATAAGTGTCCAAGTGAATTTCGTTAAGTTTCAATAACTTACGCATACATTTTTAATTTTCATTTATTTGGGTCTAGAAGATTGTTTAAGTTACTTTTTCAGATATAATATGGGACAACGTCGAGAATGGCATCGCGAAACAATGGCGAGTTAGATTAAGGGTCAAACTGATTGTATGTCCATTGCTAGTGATTCCAAAATTGATCGCAAAGTCTGTAAAATATCATTAAAAATTTCCAAAAAATCGCACGTAAAACGTCACTTGGTATCTCAAACACACACAGAAATTAGACCCGTTGGAATCTGACAATTTTAACCAAGAATTCTGTGAAACTTTAATGGCGGCAAATATTCCATTAAATAAACTTAACAATCCCCCCTTCAAAACATTTCTCCAAAAATATACTGGTCGAAATGTTCCTGATGAATCCACCTTACGCAAATATTATGTTTCTAAGTGCTACCTGAAAGCAGTAGAAGGCATTATAAGCCATCTTTAAAACCAGAATCTATGTATAAGTGCCGGAAACTGTAGATATATTAGGACGCTGTATGGTAAATGTTAGTTAAATCCTCCATTTACGAGAATATGCACCAAATGCTTCATTCGGACGACAGGTACAAAGAAAAAATACTTTTATTTGTCAGTGAAACTGCTGCATATATGTTAAAAACAGGCACACTATTAAAGGAAACATATCCTAATATGCTGCATATTACTTTAGTGGCACATGCTTTCCACAGAATCTGTGAATATATCAGAGACACCTTACCGGAAGTTGATAAGACTTGTATCCGCTTTTAAAAAAGTTTCAGAAAAGCACCATTGAGAGTATGTTTTTGTTACTGCCTCCTTCACCAGTACGAGGTGCATTTAAGTTCTAAGGCCTCCGATTTTTTTTCTCCAGACTGGAAAGAGATAGAAGCATGTGCATTGTTTTAAAATGAGCGTGCGTTTGTTGTCAATACGTCACAGAGATGGCAGCACTGTATGGCAGATGAAATTGTAGCGGCAGCGTCGAGAATGAGAACTGTTTTAGATACTTAAAATGGCTACGTTTTCCTTATTTTAACAGCGTGCAATCATTCGTTTTCTGAATTTGCGTGGTGTGACACCAATTGAAATTCATCGACAATTGAAGGAGACATGTGGTGATGGAGTTATGGATCTGTCGAAAGTGCGTTCGTGGGTGCAACAGTTTAATGAAGGCAGAACATCGTATGACAACAAACCGAAACAGCCTTGGGCTCGCACAAGCCGGTCTGACGACATGATCGAGAAAGTGGAGAGACTTGTTTTGGGGGATCGCCGAATGACAGTTGAACAAATTGCCTCCAGTGTTAGCATTTCCGTGGGTTCTGTGCACACAATCCTGCATGACGACCTGAAAATGCGAAAAGTGTCCTCCAGGTGGGTGCCACGAATGCTGACGGACGACCACAAGGCTGCTCGTGTGGCATGTTGCCAAGCAATGTTGACGCGCAACCAGGGCATGAATGGGACTGTCTTTTCGTCGATTGTGACAATGGATGAGACGTGGATGCCATTTTTCAATCCAGAAACAAAGCGCCAGTCAGCTCAATGGAAGCACACAGATTCACCGCCACCAAAAGAATTTCAGGTAACCGCCAGTGCTGAAAAAATGATGGTGTCCATGTTCTGGGACAGTGAGGGCGTAATCCTTACCCATTGTATTCCAAAGGGCACTACGGTGACAGGTGCATCCTTCCTGCACTGCAACAAAAACGTCCGGGAAAGGCTGCGCGTGTGCTGTTTCACCAAGACAACGCACCCACATATCGCGCTAACGTTACACAACAGTTTCTTCGTGAAAACAACTTTGAAGTGATTTCTCATGCTCCCTACTCACCTGACCTGGCTCCTAGTGACTTTTGGCTGTTTCCAACAATGAAAGACACTGTCCGTGGCCGCACATTCACCAGCCGTGCTGCTATTGCTTCAGCGATTTTCCAGTGGTCGAAACAGAGATTACCTAGAGAAGTAACACCAGTTTCATAGTTTTCGGGTGAGTAGTTAGTTAAAAAAATCGGAGGCCTTAGAACTTGAATGCACCTCGTAATAACTAGATGAGGAACATGGTTGGAAGCTACTAGTTTTTACGCAAAGAATTTCGCTAGTTACAAAATTTCGTTACATTCTTAAATGATGATGCTCGAAGTATTTCTGAGTGCAAGGAACTAATACAAATTCCAAATTAAAAAAATTAGTTGTACCTCCGTCAGGAACACTTTGGAAATTTGCCAAAACTAATCACTTTCTTAAATTTTTGAGATTAAGATTTTGAAAATCATAATATCTAATTTAACGATGGATTAACAGCATTAGATGTGGCTATTAGTAATTTGGAAAATATTCCAAGTAGCTTCGGATGTGGGCTTCGGCAAAGTTAGACGCATTTTCTTAATATAAATCCAGATTTAATAACATTGCGGCAATTGTGTATAGGGGCAATGTCTAAAAATCTAACTGCTAAATACGCTAAAATAAAATAATATTTCCATTATGCACCTATAACCAGTTGCGATGTAGAAAGGACGTTTTCTGTCTACAAGGATGTATTGCATTCAAAGATTAAAAAATTGTACAAAAGAGTACCTTGAGAAAGTATTGCTAGTTAATATTAATACATATTTTCAATAGTACACCCGTGGGCGATGAGTCATCGGCCTCTTGTATCCGGTCCCTAATCATACCTATGGCCATATTAGCCTCCGCTACATTTTTCATCACTATTAAATGCAAAAAAATAAAAAAAGGTGTTACGTGCTCGTAGCTACGTCCTCCTTTTGGTCGCGAAATAAAAGAAGACGCTAGTCTTCTTTTATTTTATTCCGTTTTGTTTATTTTGGACCAAACTGTAGTACTTTCGCTTGCGTGCGCATATCTTCACATACAGTAATTACGTACTAGTTGTTCTTCGTGGTCTTCCTCCCTTCTCGATTCTCGAGTAGCGATTGTAGCGATTCTCGAGCGCTATCGGTAGAGAGAAGGTCGATGGTTGTCTTCGTCATTTCTTAGCAGCTTATTGAAGGACTTTATTGCTTTAAGTAGTATTCTGTTTTTTTTTGGCAGCCCTCTCGTTGAGCGAGGTTATAATTAAGTCGCTACAATTTTAATTGTATCTACAATTACCCGACAGGGGATTTCCTTGTGACGATAAGAGCCGACTGATTCCTTCTCAACGATATACTATATTGCGTTGTTAACCATCAGATATTATCCTGGTGGTTTTTTTTCTCCCTACCGACGCAAACGTCGCTCCCAGGAACGAAGCCGACGACGCTAAAAGAACATCCACCCTGATTGCTGGAAAGAGAGAAACGTACAGCTAAGACTTTAAAAATATTTCTTTATTAATTTATATCAGTAATGTTTTGCAATTAGTTTTCTTTATTGAAATTTTTTAAATTCAATTTTTCTTTGTTAGTTATTTATCTTAGTAATTGCGTCGTTACAGACATCATTTTCAATTTTAATTAGTTAATTCAATTGCCTTTCTAATTAGTATATCTCATTTAAAATTACTATAAGTTTTTTTTTTGTTTGTTAAATTTATTTCGAGAGAGTTTTATTTAAATTACACATCTGTTCCTCACGGGGAGAAAAACTTATTTTTGCTTCTAAAATATCGAAAGAGTTGTTTTTTTTTGCTGCGTTTTCTTTAGCGTTGAAAACGTGTGTATTTTATGTATATTAAACACGTAAGAATAAAACTTGTTTTCTAGATTTGTAAATATGTGAATTATAATTTTAGTACTGCATATTCCTCATTAATTTTGATCATTTTAATTTTAAGCGTTCATTAATAATTTTTTTTCTAATTATATTTAACCGTTAACTTTAATTTATTATATCCTCAGACCACAACTTTGCAAATTTCCACTAATTTATTTCTTATAAATATTTGTATGTAACAAAAATCTCGATATGTACCGGGTCCGTTCAAAAGATCGGACTTTCCATTTTTGGTTTTAAATTAACTGTGAACCAACGGAATACGTATTTTGATGGGGTGTGAGCTATTTGTGCACAAGCGGTCTGTGGATAATTATCGTACTTAATTTGTCTTTTTTTTTCTGTTAAGTAACTAGCAAGATTGATTCTTTTTTTTTTACGTTTCGGACGGTCTGGTTGCGTCCCCTACCCGCTGCGCGTCTGGCCTACTTTTGATGGCCAAAATTTCCGAATTTTGCGACGTCTAACGGTTCTAAATTCGGTGGCGCCCTATACCACCTTAATTCGTGTCTTGAAGTACCTTTGGGTCTCCCCACCCTTGGGCTGAGGCTGTCTCCAAAGCCGGATGGGCCTTGGCAGGGGCGGGTAGGTGAGGCAATCCTCGTCGCGTCGAGTTCCTCTCTTTTCTATTGACTCAATATACAGAGCGTAGCAAAGGTAAAGACTGAACACTTGCCAATGCATACGTTAACAAAAACTTACAGGTGAATTTTGTTAATATTCTAGTTTTTTTTTATTTCCATTTTATCCCAAACGCAACAGCAAATTTTAAATAGGAAATGTTTTATTTCAGTAGTAGCAATATTCCTAACTTTTCTTTTAATGAGCAGTTTATATTGTATATTAATTAATAAACTTAAATTTTAAAATGTTATTATATAACTAATAATTTAAACATTTAAAAACTATTTAAATGTGAGTTTTTTTAACATTTCCAAATTTTATTTCGCAAAATTTCAGGAAAATGTTATGTACATATTAGGAAAAGAATCAACATTAATTCAAATTCTTTAAACTGTAGTAATCTAAAGTAAATTAAAAATATCAATGCAAATTTAAAATATGCATTTATTCTAATTTATGCAGTATATCATTTCACGACGTCTAATCCAGATTACGGTGCAATTGGGGTAATATCTAACCTCACGATGCAAATCCTGTGGAAAATAAACCGTCCGTTCATGTCTTCTTGTAATTGCAGCATGAAATAATTTTTCAACATGTCAAGATAAGTAACTCCAGTTACAGTTTTCTCGATAAAAAGAATGGACCTTACACTTGAGTAGAAATTAGTGCACAAAAGACATTTAATTTAGGTGAATACCTTACATGTTTGACTATCTCAAATGGCTTTGAAGCTAGTTTACTTTTCCACTTACATGGAATGTATCCTCATTACTAAACACGAAAATTGTCATCGTTCTCCATTCGGTGAAACATTTCAACACAAAATTAAAATCGTCTCTCTTTATCAGTATCACTTGTTTGCAGCAAATGTATATTCTGTATGATTTAAATTGCAGATGTGTTCTTAAAATTCTCCACACTGTGTTTGGGGAATATTTAGTTTTAAGTCGGCACGTACAGGTGATTTCTTTGAGCTATGAACGTAGGTCACGCGCTCTTGTTATATTTCTATGCCTACCTTGACCCTTTACTCTGTGTCCTACACAACTAGTTTCAATAAACTCATTATACAATGCAATAATTGTCGGTCGTTGTGGGAATTGCTTGTGATGTTTGCTCCTGATTTTCTGTTGAAAAGAAGTGGCGGATCGCTATTTATGAAACAACAAACTGACCAAACTGACTGACCAAATGATGACGTAGTAGAGTGATGAATGCGTACTTTAGCGCGAATAATAAACTTGAGGATATTGCGGAACTATTAAAAGTCACTAGACCTTGCTACTACAGCCGGTTCCACAGCTGTAGAGATATACTTTAAATAACTAATTTAGGAAAATCCTTTATATCTATATATATATATATATATATATATATATATATATATATATATATATATATATATATATATATATATATATATATATCTAGTGTTTATAAGAAATTAAAATTTATTTCTTATTTATTTTATTGGCCGTGTGCATAATATTAAAATAATAAGCTTTTTTTGGTTTAGCGACCTTTATTGAAAATTCAATTTATTTAAATAACGACGTTTCGACTTTTTTTGGTATAATCAAGTCTTTTTCAAGTGATTTAGAACTAAAAAAATTACAAAACGAAAGGTAAGAATTATATTTACATTATATGAAAGAGTTAAAATTAAAATAATGATTAGAGTAAAGAAAAATAAACTTCAAAATTTAAAATTTAAAAATTTAAAGAATACAAAAAACTCACCAAATTTATTTCGATGTTAAAACACATGCCACAGTGCAATATGCATAGTTTGAACCAATGTCGACCCATTCATTACAGGGTCCGACAGTGTATCTCCGAATCTTAAGTGTAACTAAAATGTCTTTGTTATAGAAATGAAATTTTTTTAAATTATATTATTTCGTTTGTTTGGTCAAGCCATGTGTTTGGGAAAATTCAGTATGTTTACAATGGGAAAAATTTTTTTTTGTGTTTCTTTGTGTGGGTGGGGTTGTCTTCTATTGTTTAATGAGTGGATAATACAGTTTTGAAAGTCCATCAATCTCGTTACGGTCGTTGATTGTTTTGTTATTCTTGAAAATGTGAATCATTTCTAATACCTCCCTAGCCTTTGTATTTTTTTGCTTGGTTATTATTTTTATATTTTCAAAATCAAAATTGTGTTTTAATGTTATCTGGTGTTTTTTTAAAGCTGTCTGATTTTTTGCGTATTTATGTCCTTTTAATCTTTCCTGTAGTAACTGTTTTGTTTGGCCTATGTATACTTTGTCACAGTCTTTGCAGGGTATGTTATATATTGTATGTGATTGTTTAAGTGTTGGTATTGAGTCTTTTAGTTTTGTGTGTAGGAATTTTAGATTTTTTCCGCTTCGATGTGCTATTTTTAAATTAAATGGTTTAACTATATTGTTTAATTATTCGGATAATCCAGTTATATAGGGTGTAGGGATATACGTTAATTCATTGGTTGTTTTATTTATATTTTGGCACTTAGTTTTGTTATATATTTTATTAAGTTTCTGTTTTATAAGTTTTGTATAAATTGTGGTGGATAATTGTTTTCTGTTAAAATAGTTTTTACTTTATTCAGTACTGTTGGTCTGAAAACTGGATTGGTGAGATTTAGAGCCCTGTCCACTAACGCCGTTACAACATTTTTTTTGTGGGATAGGGGTTGGTTTGAATAAAAGTTTACGTATCTGCCGGATGTGATTGGTTTAGTGTACCATTTTGTTTGTATGTTATTGTTTGTTTTTATTAGTGTTAAGTCTAAGTAGTTTATGGAGATGTTTTTTCAAAATAGCTTCAACAACTTCCAACCAAATTTAAACTTTACCAATGAAATTGAAAAAAACAACTCCATAAACTTACCACCAACACTTAAACAATCACATACAATATATAACATACCTTGCAAAGACTGTGACAAAGTATAAATAGGCCAAACAAAACAGTTACTACAGGAAAGATTAAAAGGACATAAATACGCAAAAAATCAGACAGCTTTAAAAAAACACCAGATAACATTAAAACACAATTTTGATTTTGAAAATACAAAAATAATAACCAAGCAAAAAAATACAAAGGCTAGGGAGGTATTAGAAATGATTCACATTTTCAAGAATAACAAAACAATCAACGACCGTAACGAGATTGATGGACTTTCAAAACTGTATTATCCACTCATTAAACAATAGAAGACAACCCCACCCACACAAAGAAACACAAAAAAAAATTTTTCCCATTGTAAACATACTGAATTTTCCCAAACACATGGCTTGACCAAACAAACGAAATAATATAATTTAAAAAAATTTCATTTCTATAACAAAGACATTTTAGTTACCCTTAAGATTCGGAGATACACGGTCGGACCTTGTAATGAATGGGTCGACATTGGTTCCGGCCATGCATATTGCACTGTGGCATGTGTTTTAACATCGAAATAAATTTGGTGAGTTTTTTGTATTCTTTAAATTTTTAAATTTTAAATTTTAAAGTTTATTTTTCTTTACTCTAATCATTATTTTAATTTTAACTCTTTCATATAATGTAAATATAATTCTTACCTTTCGTTTTGTAATTTTTTTAGTTCTAAATCACTTGAAAAAGACTTGATTATTCCAAAAAAAAAAGTCGAAACGTCGTTATTTAAATAAATTGAATTTTCAATAAAGGTCGCTAAACCAAAAAAAGCTTATTATTTTAATATATATATATATATATATATATATATATATATATATCTTTTTTAATTTACGCTTTCAAATATATAATATTTTGCAGTACTGTAAATATAATTCAGTGCAGTCGTACTTGCACGTTTTAAAATTAAGTCTTTGTAAATATTCTATTATTTATGTTATTTTATTAATTATTTGCCACAATTCTAATCATTAGCAAAGAATAAAAACGGAATATCTACATTTATAACTAAATTATAACTTTTGTATTTGTAAGAAATGATCATTAATTAATTGGTATTATAACCGTTTCGTTTTTGTTACATGATTTCTTATTTAATCGACAATAACAAAAAACCAATCGAATTAACTATGTAATGTAACTATTAGATAGAATTCATTTTCCAAAAATATATATGCTATATTCTCCAACAGATGGAGCATAACAGTAGCTTTCAAAATAAAATATTTATTTGTGAACTTATTATTTAATTAATTTACTTCGCGCAATTTAGATTAATAGAAAATTGTAAGATTATTATATTAAGAAATGTTTATACAGCTTCTATTATTACTATTTCGAAATTTATATTTTATATTTAATAGCATTTTTGTCTACATCTAGTGTAGGTATGCCAAACTTCAAAAATCATCACCTAACAAAGGAATTATTATTGTAGAACACACTAAGTTTGGTGCCCGGGATTCCAGACAAAAGCCTTGATGTAGTAAACGTGGGAATTCACGTTTTAAACAAATAACTTCACTTCTAGGCAAGAAATACCTCTTGCTACACTATGTACTTTTCTTATTTAAGTACAATGAATTGCGGTAAATCCTCTCTTACTGTTACTTTAGGGGTCCGCACGTCTGACTTGGTTGACTACCTTGAGCGAAGTTTATTGCGGTAAACCCTCTCTTACTCTTACTTTTAGGGTCCGCACGTTTGACCGGCTTCGCGACTTGGAAGCAAGTATCGCAAGTATCTTGCGTCGTTCTCCTTGATCCGTTCTAACTTCTCTTTTCTCTCGGTGAATCCCCAGCTTCCTTGTGAAGTTCTCGATCGTTCTGGTTACGTGGATGATGTAATACAGTCACTCTCTCGATTCGTATATGTGATACAAAGCTATTCTAATTGAGTTTATACATGACTAGCTTTACAAAGTGAACTACAGAAAATGCTGATTGTGCATAAAAGCATCTGAGTGAAATACGCATTTAATATTATTGCGAAATGTTTTGTAATAATACCCAATGGCGGAAAACGCATTAATATTTATATAATTTTACCTTTTAATTTCATACAAATTAAGTTTTGATATTCTTTAATCGTAATGTGTCCCATTACAATATATATATATATATATATATATATATATATATATATATATATATATATTTATATATATATAAAGATAATTATTTCGTGACATTTGTATGTTATGGTAAATTCAATTTGTTGGCGATTTAAGGTCTGGTTTTACTTCAAAATATATATATTTAAAACAACCCTACATGTTTCGGCAAATGATGCCTTTTTCAAGTAATATAAAATATAAATGACAGTATATTAATGTCATATATTTTTATTTACTATGGATAAAATTATTCGAAGATACATTCCAATTGAATAATAATAAATCATGCCTTAGTATTCTAAAATAAATAGACAACAAAAACAGGGAAACGCAAGACATGAGTTATTATTATGTATGCGCCCGTGGAGCGTCTTAATATGTAAAGCTGTCGGCATTCGCCTTAAACGAGAAGGAAAACCACGAAAACCTTCTCGGACAACCAGACAGGAATCGAAACACGGAACTGTCAGCATGATAAGCAAATGTATAGATATTTAAATAACTTAAGATATATAATTATATAACATCAACATATATTATGATGGTAAATTGCATTTCGTTACATAATTAAGTTATAGTATGTACTGCTTACATTTTTTATATCACTTCTGTTGTTAATTGAATTTTTTTCCTGTTTAATACTAATCATTTCTTTAATTTCCCTTTTCATTGTGTGTTGTTCTTTATCAATTATCTGTGTGTTTTCAAAATCTAAATGGTGATCGCGTTGTAGTTTGCCCATAAATACTCTAAAACAGACAAAACTGCTTTATCTACACACAAACTACAACGCAATCACCGTTATATAATTATATACATTTGCTTATCATGCTGACAGTTCCGTGTTTTGATTCCTGTCGGGTTGTCCGAGAAGGTTTTCGTGGTTTTCCTTCTCGTTTAAGGCGAATGCCGACAGCTTTACATCTTAAGACGCTCCACGGGCTCATACATAATAATAACTCATGTCTTGCGTTTCCCTGTTTTTGTTGTCTATCTATTTTAGAATACTAATGCATGATTTATTATTATTCAATTGGAATGTATCTTTGAATAATTTTATCAATAGCAACTAAAAATGTATGACATTAATATACT
The DNA here is from genome assembly GCA_935421215.2 of Melolontha melolontha. NCBI lineage: Eukaryota > Metazoa > Arthropoda > Insecta > Coleoptera > Scarabaeidae > Melolontha > Melolontha melolontha. The sequence continues at coordinate 112,001,007 of OW285236.1, read as the reverse complement.
GTCATTTATATTTTATATTCCTTGAAAAAGGCATCATTTGCCGAAACATGTAGGACCTTAAATCGCCAACAAATTGAATTTACCATATATATATGTCACATCACACAAGACTATTTTCACCTATTAGCATGTTACAACTACTTTATTTTGAAAATTTGTAATTATTAATTAATGTAATTAGATTTGTTATTTTCAAAATGTATTTTTTATTAACTTTTATTGGTTGATACCTAATATTATATATTCTTTTTCGACCAAAGAATTTCTCAATAATCCTTTTCAGTTTGTATAACAATGAATAGATAACATCAAATGCTGTTTAAATGACCTTTGCAATCTATGAATGTACAAGTATCAATGGTATAAATAAATATAGGTATGGTAATGACATTTTCATGCAATTATAGATATGTACTTTTATTATTGCTGCAAACATTTCCATGGATTTTTATATATGAATTGACACTTTAATTGATTAATTTTTGCAATTATTACTATAATAATCTATTACACTCTTAAGTACACATTTTATTACATGGGTATCTATAGGTGTTTCCGATGTATTTCAACACCCTAAAATCGAATTTAAAAATAGAAATTACCTATTACTAACGGATTTTTTGTAACAAGCATTTATACAGGATGTCCTTGAGAAAAAAATATAACGTACGGAAAATGGAAAGATGCAATTATATAGAATATGAATCCAAAAAATTGTGAGTTAATTACGACACAAACTCCAAAGCAAACTCGAGTCTCATTGTCCCATTCTCCCTGGTTATAATATTTTGAAAAAAAGTAAATGGTTGTCGATATTCAAATACAGTTTGTATTAACCTACCGTTGAAATTCCATCGAATGGGGGCTACTTTTGGTAATCTTTTATAAACCTCCAAATCTGAAGCACTGGTTCCTTTTGAAGATTTGGAAAAAATGCTGCGAAACAGCTCAAAGTTTGAAAAAGAAACTAGCATTTATTTATTATATTAAGAGACTGTTGTAAAACCAAATTTAGGGGATGTATCCTGCAATGTACAGAAAGTGTGGTTGGATACGTTTCTTTTACTTTAACCTGTAACCCTCCAATTCACCTGCTGAAGACAATTTTAAATATTTTTAACAAATCCAAAGAAGATGGATAATATTTCTTTAAGTTTGAAATATACCTAAGATAGTAAAATTAAAGCATCAAAAAGGTAGAAAATATAGCAAGAAAGTACAAATAGATTTTACCATTTTATGAAATTATAGAACGTTCTCGCATTACATCATACTTCTAATACCGAACGAAATCCACGAATTGGGGGCATTTCGGTAACACGATAGAAACAAATAACACCTCGTGGTATCTTACGCATAAGTGGTTTTATAAAATGGAGAAATTTAACTTAAAAAGCAGTAGTGGGAAATTCTTGTAGTTAATAAATATGTTACTATTTCTTCAATAATCCCAATAACTTTTGATCTGTACAATACCTCGAAAGGACGTAGATCCTCTTTTATTTTGGAAGGTAAGTTTTAAAAAAAAGGTAATTGCATTTTTTATATGGATTTTCTTTTATGTAATAGTAATGGAGCTGAAACTCTTAAAACAATGTGCTAGGAAATACTTCTGTATTACAACGAGTTCAGCAGAAAGTGAGAGTGTATAGTACAGCTAGTTTAATAATAGAACAACGGTGTACAATACTGAAACCGAAAAATGTTAATATGATAATGTTCCTAAATAAAAATTTTACAAATATTAATAGTAACCTAAATATTTATTTTATTAAAATTGCATCCAACCTTTTCATATTAGCTAAAGAAATAACTCAAGCTAAAGAAATAACTCAATGGGTTTCATCTTACTATGTTTTCTAACTATTAAAGATATACATCTTTAAGCATTTAAAGGGAAATTCTTAAGATTGACATACGGAATGTACATGAAACTCTTTAAATCTATTACGGAACTGTTTGCTTCATCAGCAAAAATTATTTTAATTAAAATTTTCTCGCTTTCATTTAATAAATTAAACATTATATCACAAAAATCACTTTTGTTTACTTTATCTTCCTCGAAAAGTTCTTGACGGTTTGATATCTTGTATGGCTTACATTTCAATTCTTTCAGGGTTTTAAACACCAAACTGTACAATACTCCAAAATGCCTGGCTATATCTAAAAGTGATCCTACAGGCCGTTCTTCTACATAACACAGGGTATTCAGTTTCATGTGTTCTGTTAACACATGATTGGTTTGATTTTTTTTTTGTGGGAATTTAGGAAACAACTATTTTCATTGAATTTGTTAAAAATACTTAAAATTGTATTCGTACAAGGTATACGCCTGTTGGGATAATTAAGTGTTTTAAATAAATTATTTATGTTTCAATCAAATGTATTTAATTTAAGATTTAAGTATGAATGCAAAATCAGAAATATTTGACAATTTCCAAATACGTTACTGGTGTATAACTGGTTGCCTACTATGCCTGCATACATTTATCTCTATGTGTAAAACTAAAAGAAGAAACATCAGTGCATTATACCTATGCATAATGATAAAAGAAGAACCCGGCATATGTACATCAATAATTTGTTTCCATTATTATCTTGTCAAGTATGATGATGTTAAACTATTTCATAGTATCTGTAATTAACGTAATGTAGACATACATCAACATAATTTGAGTTTACTGGCCAATTGATCCGAGAGGAATAAGCTTGTTTTGAAAGTTAACAAATGCTATGCCATGACTTTCACTAGAACAAGAAATATTCATACTTGTCCTTCTATTTAATTTATAATGTTCAACTCATCAGCATGAGTGATGTAGGATCAAGGATCTTGGTTTGCCATCTGATTCATCTTAATTGTTTAATGGTCATATTTAAAAAACAATTTCGTCTGCCTTAAGCATGTTAGAAGTTATTATCAGAACTTGCAAATATTTCAATGATGTCGCGCTTCTTATACTTCGCTCTTGTTCTCCCTAAATTGGACTATGCATCCGTCGTTTGGTTCCCTCATTATATATCGCAGCAACTTCCTATTGAGCGTGTACAGCGATGATTTCTGAAATTCTTGACGATGACGATGAACTGTTGCTACGTTTTGGATTCGAAACAGCCATCGATTGGAGGATTAGTCAAAGTGCTCATTACCTATTTAAACTTATCAGCAATAGTATTGATTGCGCTGGGATATTATGTGCTCTTCGAATTAATGTACCTTGAGTTAATACTCTCCATATAAATACATTGAATTTGAGTACCCCAAGGACCCACTTAATATTTAAATCACCTATATACCACATGATGCGGAATACTGATACCATTTACAGCGGCATATTTGCTGGAGAAATCCTTTAATAAGTTTACGTATGTGTACCTATAAGTATTTCATGATTGTCACATCATACATCCATATACAGAGCCTTCATTATTTGTTGTAACATGATACATATGCAACCAACATTACAGATTGGTACTACTCCTATACAAATATTCCTAGTTCAAAATAGTTTGACAGATGTTTTTTAAAAATTTAAAAAAGGTATATAACCCCTTACCACAATTATTAATCGTATCCTAAATCCGTATTTCGACAACTAAGTTGTCATCATCAGTAGGTAAAAACTACTAATTAAAAGTCGCACATGGGGCACAGTAAAGCAAGAGAAACGCTTACGCACAACTACTATACACCGCGTCCCCGTATACACTCGATGTTTTTTAATTTTATTTTAATTGAAACGTAAGTAATTTCTTGGAATAATAAAAATAAATTTTAGTTGTATGTTTATTCAATTAAAACACTAGTGTTTATTATCATTTTAATAGCATAAATTTTATTTACAGTTAATAATGAAAAAATTGTCAATTTTGCCTCTGTACAAACACATTTTATGAGGAGCTAACGTACTGAAAGCTTTTTCACAATAACATATTTATAATAAATGTTGGAAATGATGACCATTTTGTTGCAAACAAATATTCACCCTACGTTTTAAATTTTCAAAAACATTATGTAAATCATTCTGCGTAATGTTATTTATTTCATGCACAATTGCTGCTTCTAGTTCTTGTAAATTATGTAGTCTATTTCTATATATCCTATTTTTCAAATGTCCAAATAAGTAAAAATCAAGCGGAGTAAGATCGGGAGAACGGGGTGGCCATAAATTAAACAGTCTATCGTCGTAAAATTCTGTCAAATAGTGGTGTGTGTCTCTGGCCCTGTGAGCAGGTGCATTATCTTGTTGAAACCAGCCATTTTCTAATTCATCGTCATGCAGCTGATTAATAAATTCATTTAATATTCCTCGATATCTTGCTGCAGTAATGGTATCGTAAAAGAAAATTGGCCCAATAATTCTTCTTCTCGACATTCCCACCAATATTCCTACTTTTAAAGGATGTAATGATGTTTCTACTAGTTGGTGTGGATTTTCTGTAGCCCAAGATCTATAATTTTGTGAATTTACGTATCCTGTAAAATGTACCCATGCTTCGTCACTAAAAAAAGTTAAATCTAGGAGATCATCGTTCATTCGATTATTAAACCATTCACAAAATCTAATTCGCCTATCGTAATCGACTGGATCTAACTGATGAACAACAGTAACTTTATAAGGATCCATATGTGTCTTTTTTGTTAATGCTTTGTGACATGTTCCAACTGAGAGACCTACAAGAACATTTTTTTGAATGTTAACTTTTTACAATTAAAAATAAATATGAAATACCTGTTTGCTGAGATAGTTTTTTAACTGATTTATGAGTGCTATGTTCTACTCGCTGCCGAATATCATCTACAATAGCTTCAGTTAATTTGGTGGGCCTCCCAGTCGATTTCCCTTTACAAATACAATGTTTATCCTCAAAACGATGTGTTATAATATGTCTACGATGTCGAAATGAATCATAATCGAAATCAAAATCTGGGAAGCGTTGTATAAATTGATCTATACAACTTGGAAGTGAATAACTCCAATTGCCTTCGGCATCTTGTGTAGCACTTCTATAATGGGCCACTAAAATGAATGCATCTTGTTCGACGGTAAATGCCATTTTGGAGGTTATAACCTAAAATGAAATTATTTTATTTATACATACATTCAATGTTATTAATAGATAACTAACCTTCACAAAAGTTAGAATATCTTCAATAGCTCTTCAAAGAACTGACTTTTTTAACGCGAAATAAATATAAAATTAATGCAAAGAAAATCTAATTGACACAATACACAAAACGTACAAAACTGTCATAACAAAACATTTGAGTTTAGGAACTTATTATGCAGGATTGCCAATCCTAATGTATGCAACCAATATTGCAACACGTCACGTGGGTTACAACCTATTATGAAGGCACGGTACATAGTTTTGGTTTATTTACGTTTATCTGTAAATTTATTATTATAATGTTTTAATTTATCATATATAAATTGTAACAAACCGTTATATGCTTATGTGATATCTTAAACTAATAAGAAGTGCCAATATGAAATAAAATCTTATATGTGTTAGAGCAACTGTTAATTAAATACAAGAGACCAATGCACCACGTTAGGCCGTCAATATGATATAAAACCCAACCCTCATAGATTTTAAATGGGTAATAGATAACTTACAAATGATACTTACAATAGAAATATGCCCTGGTATAGCTATATACTAAATGAAGCAAAAAGAACTACTTAATCCCTCGGGTTATGTTGGTTTCAGAAATTCTCAGAATAATTACACTTATGCATAAAATAAAAGATTTTTGAACGGTTAAATAAATTTAATAAAAACAAAATAGATATATTGAACAGGTATACTTGAGATAGGTAATCAATGAGCAACCAACCTTATAAATGTGAATGCATATTTGGTTGCATAGAAGATATGGGTAATGATATTGGTAAAAGTTCAATGCTTATCAAGACAATTAAAGTTGAATTAATTTCACATATATAATTAAATATCAAATAGTGTATTTTTACTATAACTATAAAGATGTGAAAGTAAATTATTTAACTGATAATGAATAAATAATCTTTTGATTTGAATTATGTGAAGTAATATATTTATCCAGGCTTTTTCGCCTCCAACGTGTACCTGTTTATTAATTCGTCTTTGAAAATTAGGTTTTCCGGGAACAATTAGCAGGTATGCCGCCTTGATCTTAGCAGGTATGAAGGAATAAATTCAGATAATAGGATTGGTTTAAACATTGAAATAGATTCTTCTTAGGTTTTCAGGATCTGAGATACAGATAAATATTCCAAATATATATAATTAAAACACCTTCTCTATTTCTCTTATTAAAACTTTGGTATTTGCTTTGTTTCAGCTTACGATTGGTTACCAATATGGGCTTTAATAAGGACTAGGACCGATATTAGGAAATAATAATAATTAATCACGTTCCAGGATCGAATATATTTTAAAAAGCAGGTTATGTACTTTATCTTCACTTTTATGGGCGCGCCACACACTTAGTCTTTCCCGATATTGAGTATGTCGCGACAAATTTTGGCGTTCATTTTGCTTGGTTCGGTATCTAACTGTGAGAGAATTTTGTTGCTTACTTAAAGGTGACGACGCACAGTGGTTCGATTAGTATAAGCCATCTGGACAAAATTATTTACTGTGTTTTTCGAGTTTATATGCTATTATTACGCAAAGGTACGGATAGATATAAGGTTCAAACGGTATAGACCTCTTCTGAGTGGAAATTTTATATGCACATATCCCCGCGAGCAGTTATACAGCATAATAATATTTCTGATAACATGATGCAAATAATATGTAAAACACTAATGTGTTTAAAGCAAAACAAAGAATTAGAAAAGACTTTGCATTAAATAAGGAACTTACAAACATAAAATTGACAATATTTCACAATAAAAATTCTATTTACATATTTCTAAAAAATAAATATTTTAACAAAAATCTTGTCTACAATGAATCCCATTCGATTTTTAAAGTTTTGCTTGATAACGTTTGACCGCTACGAAACCAATGTGAAAACATTTGTTTTATTGTCACCACCTCTAGCTTGACACTTTCTAACATCTAAAGGATAGCTTATGAGCAATAGACATTGGAAACAAGGAATCTAAGTGTGCAGAGCAGACAAACCAAATCCGTAATGCTCGTTTTTACTGGTTAAATCTTTTTATTTGCCATTCATCATTTTGTAAATTGCACCACAAGATATAGCATCTTTTTGCAGAATTTGTGTCAGTCAAAGCAATGCATACCTTTCCGTCTGTCTTGTCAGTAAAAAGTTGTGTTTTACAAATATTTTTGACTGTTACCAACACTACATTTTGTTGGAAGTTGTAGTAAAATTATTTGTTATCTTTGAATAAATAAATTAGTCGTGTTAATTAGTCGACAATATAATCTAGATGTAGGCCGTGGATTTTGCCGAATAATGTTCTTGCCATTATCACTCAATCTCAAAGGAACAAATGAAAATACGAAGAGAAATTCATCAGTAGTGTCAACATACTCAAATTTCTATTTATAAGTACTGCGGCTGGAACTCAGAACAAAAGGATAATATTTCTTTTTTATTTAAGTAGACTATGATATGAGGGAAGGCAGGACACTTGATGTCCTGCCTTCAATGACCACTTTCGCGTCTGTTTGTAAAGGTGACTTTGCACTATGAATCCACGTAATCACCTAACGCTTCGTCACTATTTAACTGCCTACCACTACAAATATTACCGATAAATTTCTTTATCAGAAGATTCCGATCTTTTTCTAATCGAAGTGGCTACACTTCGGTAACCCGACAAACGATCCGCCACTTCTGCAGATGTGGTCAGTTCACTAGCACTTCGCGATTGCACTAGGTCTTCAACTTCATGTTTTTTAGTTTTGAAAGATAAGTCTACAAGGACTTTTTTGGGTCAGCCTTGAGGTTGGCTTCCTTCGGATCATGAAGAAGTAAATGGTCGCTTTATTCATACAGTAAACTGTATGTCTTCTTCTTGTAACCAATTTTTATTTTTATTTGTAAAACGCTTGATTTTCATATTCGATGCCGTCTACTTTTCAGCGAATTTAGACGAAACACTTGAAATTTTTATTTAAATACTTCTTAATGACTCGGTAGTTTCATCCATAATACCAAATTTTTGCCCAATAAAATCTATTAAACGACCATTTCGTTAATATCTAGAACATTTTTGCCATTCTGCAAAAAACTCCATTTGAGAAATAGAGTGCACACGTTTTGAAAAAAAATTTTTTTTACATAGCAGCTGTTGTCGGATAAAAATTTTACCATTTTCAACATAAATGTTGTGCCTACACTTTAAAAAAATATTAGACTGTATACATATCGATAGAAATTTGCATTCTATGAAAGTTTAGAAATGGCAAAAAAGCATGTCTTGTTGGACATTATTTTAAACAGTGAATTACACATATATTATATGCCATTAGTAGCCACTAGAATCTAATGAATGGAAAAATATATTATTAATATAAATTATATCATTAATAAGAGACTTTAGTAGGTGATACCGAAAGCACTCTGAGATTATAACTAAATTGTTTCCATAAAAGCAATTACCTTATCACTTGCCTTCAACTACTTACGAGTCATATCTGTGGTATGTTTGTCATAATTTGATTACCTGGAACTGATCTGGAGGGTAGTGGGGGGGCTTGTTCATGAAGTGTGTACTTTTGTATTTTTGTCTGACTGGCTTGTACTGATTGAACCACTGTGTGACAACTCATTTCTAAGTAATAATGTTTCTAAAGTTGCAATTTTTCTATCATAAATTTATTAATTTTTTTAAAACAGAATAATGTGTAACAATAGTCCGCGAAGACAAGGTAGAATCGTTTTTTATAGAAGCACATATTCCTGTAGATACTTCTTGAGATATTTTACAATTGGGATACGATTTTTTTTACATTTTCGATAGATCCGTCTCTATTTCATTTTTTACTGATTTAAAAATGGTTGCTTAGGATGGAATTGATCTGTTAGAGTAAACAAATTATTAATTCTTTGAAAACTAATTCCATCATGGATTTTTACCAATTCAACTTTTTCCGAATTTGTGTATTGTGGCATTTCAAAATAAATAATTTTGCTTGACGTTTAACCAACGCTCTACCTACGAAAAAAGAGAAAAAAGTCAAATGACAAACTGAATGACGTGGGGGTGCCGACTCCCACGTCATTCAGTTTATTCGCTTCCAGGGTGTATATTATTGCTGCGACATATTAGGCCGAAGTTTGTTGCGATAAAAAAAAATAATAAATTTCTGATTTTAAAAAATGCGGCATTTAAAATTTATGTACCTACTGATATTTTACACATTATAAATTCGAATGCAGTGTTGCTGATAAATATTTATTTTTATTTATAAAAACTGCTTATTATATATTATTATAAGTACATCTAGTACATTTGAAATTGGCCACTAGAATTTGCTGACTGAAAATATCGCAATGATAAGTTATTGGCTAACCACGCCGGGACCTCGGTTTCGAAACCGGGGCCGTTGTCCTGAAAAGTTTGGTGGTTTCCCTTCTCGTTCAAGGTGAAAGTCGGCGACAAAAAAAATTACAAACGACCTATAAAACACTTCCCACAAACATACCACAAAGGCAAAAATTTTCTTAGCGATTTACTGATCGTTTCAATGACAATGATAAGGCTACGACAAAAACTATGTTTAGTTTGATTTCTTTCTCTAATACAATCTTTTTAGTTGTAATATATAAACAATCAAATAAATAAAACAAGTCAAAATAACTAATAACACTAGTTTACAAATTTAAGTTAGTTCGCTGGGTTTTGAAGTTTAATAGGTGATATTGACTAAATACGAGGGGGTATTGATATATTTTTAGCCTACTTTTAAAACAATTTCAAGTAGGGACTTCAAATATTTTATTATTAAACATAGTCTCCTCTTAAATTAATACACTTAATACATCGATCCCATAACGCCTTTAACGCTTCCACAAAAAGATTCCTCTTTGTCTGCAAATCCTCCGCAGCTTTTATTACCTCTTCGTTGTACAAAAATTGACGTCCTTTTAAACTTTTTTTCAATCCAGGGAACAGACAATAGTCTGAGAGGCTACGTTTGGAGAATAAGGCGGGTGTTCCAGTAACTCTATATGCGCAATTTGTGTGCAGGGATATTGTCCTGCGCAAACAATACACCTTTCGCCTACATGCCACGTCTTGTTTCCTTAATTTTCTCTCTCAGGGTGGTTAGTAATTTACAATAAGAATCTTCAGTGATGGTCTGACTTTTTTTTAGGTAATCGATTATAATTATTCAACGGATATCCCAAAGAAACTGAAACAAGAACTTTTCCAGCGGATTTTTGAACTCGAAACTTCTTAGGTCTTGTAAAACCATAATGCTCCACTCCATCGATTACTGTTTTGTTTCTGGGTCGTAAAAATGAACCCATGTTTCATGTATAGTCACAAGACGGTTCAAAAAATCAAGATCTCCTTCAAAACCGGCTCAGATTGACTGTGATGACTCTTGCTTATTTGTGTTCGGCGTTCAAGCATTTAGGAATCTATTTTGCAGAAATTTTTTCATATCTAAATCGACGTGAACTATGTGATGGACGCACTCATATGAAATCTTTAGTGTCTCAGATATATGATTCAGCCCAATTAGACGGTCTGATAATATCATGTCATGAATTGCGTCAATATTTTCGAGGGTGGATACTGAAATTGGTCTTCCTGGTCATTTACCATTTTCAACGGAATTCCTCTTTTGAATGACGCAATCCAATTTTGGACAGTCAAATATGATGGGCATTGATCGCCAAGTGTGTTAAGCAAATCTTCATAAATTTCCTTATCACTGAACCTCTTCCAATTCAAGTATTTGATGATGCCTCGATACCCCAATTTATCGATTTTTACATTTGCATTCGACATGCTTTCTTTCAAAATTTACTGCACAACAATAGTTCAACTTGACGTAAGATTTTACAGTGACACTTTTAAAATGTCATTGTTTTCTGCCATTATAACAAGATTTTGTTTCCTTCAAGGAAAATGGCCTAGGCTAACCAGATATCAATACCCCTTTGTAAGTTGTGATTTTAAACATGATGTAGATTTTTTCTATTACATTCAGATACAACACAAATTACGAAATAAAGAAGCATTGCGTTTTGCGAACGTATATAACTATATTGTGTTTAATAAGGACAAAATGAAACTTTTATATTTTAATATATTAAAAAATACAGAAATACTAAATAGTATTAATCGAAATTTTGAAACTTTTATTAGTAAGACCGTTGTCTCTTTGTTTGAAAAGACCGTTTTTCTGTTATGCAGAGGGATGTCTCTCTTTAAATACGAACAGTAGTCAGCCATAATTTTTGTATTCCACCTTCCTTGGTACCTCTGCTTCATTTCTTTTATGTCTCGATAAAACATCTCTCCTTGTTCTTTGCTCATTTGTCCAAGATTTTCGTGGAAAAATCATGATGGGCATGCAAAAAGTGAATTTTGATGCTCATATTGCAACTTAAATCGCGAAGCTTTTTCAGCATGTTTTGAACAACTTTTTCATAATCCTTTTATTCATAATTTGCTAGAAAGTTTTACATTATACTTTCGAAGGCAATCCAAGCTTCCCTTTCAACGGGGATCATAGTAGTTTTAAAGTAACTGTCCAAAATCAATTTTCTAATTTCAAGACCAATGAAGTATCTTCTTGAGTTTTGCGTCAGACAAATCGGAAAATTTACTACAAAGGTACTTAAAGCAGTTTCATCCTTATTCAATGCTTTTAGAAATTGCTTTATTATACCTAATTTTATACGTAATTCACTAATCATATTTGCACAATATTTTTTGACCCCGATGAAAGATTGTGTCGCTTCTTTGTCCAATGCAGAGTTCTAGTGTTACGCTATTAAATCAACTATCTCGTATGGGTTAAGTAGAATGCGTGGGATGCGTGGGATGCACGAGTGCATTTGCGTTTCTTTACATCGGTATCGTTTTCGACTAATGGGAAACGTTTCTGCTGGCAACTGTGGGCTGAGCAGTAAATGGCCTGGGGAGACACGCTGTAGCCTTTTGTAGAAATTAATTCACGTTTACGATGTCAGTCAAACGTGATTTGTGAAGACGTAGGCCGTTTTGTTAGTTTCGTGTTGTGTACCGTTTTCGAATAGAATCGCCCTTTGTGGTAGATATGATGGCATTCTCTCTAAGCTGAGTTTCTTCACAACGACGTTTTTTGTCGAATTTGTTGCACACCGGCTTGATATGGCTTGAAAAATCCTCCAAAACCAGTGAGTGACTTCTTCTTAACGCAATGTCCGTATTCACAATTAAATGTATTATATCTCTAAAACACTTGATAATACCGAAATACTGCTATCCATTCTGGAGTACTAATATATCTGAAGCTGGACCGGATGTTCGCTGAATTCTTTTGGTGAATAAAATAGGACGCCATTATGACTTCATGTGGTCGTTTCATTCTCCGTTGTTTGGCAAAGTTGCTTGGTTATGGGGAAAACATATTAGCATCTGCGTCACACTAGCGAATCACCAGATAATTTCATATCATTGTAGTTTCCGTTTTGTGTCGTATTTGCCTTTCTATAGTTTATTCGTACGCGCTTTTCACGCAATTTTCAAAGAATGTAATATTTAAATAAGAATTAATAATATATCGTAACATTATTTTATATTTGAGAATTAATGAGTAATCTTAGCGCTTTGTAATAAATATCGTATACCACAACTTTCACCTTTGCTATTTAATAATTATTTTGTATTCATTATTTCATATTATAATAGTCTTGCCTCACTTTTAATAATATTAAGTTTCGTATTTACGGGTGTAAATTTTTTTTTGTATGTACGAAACAGCTTAAGTTCGTATTGATGTTTGTATAAGTATTTTTGTCACGATAACGAAGATCTTCGGCATTCTTTTTTTTTTTTTATTTCCTCTCAGGCCTGTAAAATTTTAATGTACTGCCTGTCGTTATACAATGCTAGTTGTGTATAGTGCCAAAGAAAAAAAGGGGTGAAAGGTATATGTGAGTAATGCCTTCATACAAAGAATCGTGGTCCAATGTTCACGTATAACGAGAAAATGATTTTTCTTTATCGCGTCCGGCCCTGTCGCAGTTAAATATATGGTCGGCAATACGGGCTTCCACCTCTAATTCAGCAGTAATTCTCTTTACCGACTAATTATATTGTTCTATCGGTATTTGTTAGTACCACACACAAATTTAAAGAAAAAGTATATGTAACTAATTCCATAAAAGTAATTAAAAACCAGGTATTGGACACGCCATGGATATTCTACATAAAGTTTTTTGTTTTATGACAATTTTTGTTTTGTTATAAACATAATAATTTTATTTTAAATGAAGTTTAACGTTCGTATAATTTTAGTCACATTAATTGAATGCTGCATAGGTTTGTCGGCATATTCAACGCATATTCTTATTATTGATATCCACAAAGAAAACATCGTAATAAAAGCACCATATGTATGGGCATAATGTTTTGATATGAAAATCTCAACGTTTACTACTTTTATGAATAGGAACTGTTATCGTCTAACAATCTCTAGGAATTTCATCTATTTTTTTGGAGGCCAATGAACTTGAATTACAGCTGTATTTCGATAAATATAGAATAAACGTTAAAGATATGGACCGACTTTAACTACATTTTGGCATTAAAAATTTGGAAACTTTTGATGAATTACAAAAAAATTTCTTTTTTGATTTTCAGTTTTCGCATAGCTTGGGCGCTATTCAGCGGTAACCCTGTACACAGGAATTTTCTTGATTTTATGTATTTCATAATGTTTTGACATATATATATATATATATATATATATATATATATATATATATATATATATATATATATGTATATATATATATATGTATTGTAGGTTTGCATACAGTCTGTTTTAATTCGTTCTTAGTATTTTTAAAATATATCAAGTAAACTATAGCCTTTCAGTATACAATAAAATGTGATAGGTAATGACTTTTCGAAATAATTCTTAAAACACAATTTTTTCAACAGCTCTTAAAAAAGATGCAGTTTACCATTTTAATCTTATCATATGACAAGTGAAGGTAGGATCATTAGGAAAAATTTCATGATTACTTAAAATTATTACAGGTGTCCGATTAATAATTGCATTCTCTTTGACATGATATTTGACCTTTACATTTAACGTATCACCTCCAAATAACATTTTTATTGTATCAAATTGTCCGACTTCACAAATTGGTTCTTTCCATAATAAAATGGGTTTGTTTATACATTGTTGTAATGGAAAATTACTAAATTTAGTAAAGTTTCCAATTTGACCGAAACAAATAAAAAATATAAAATCATATCAAAGTAGAAATTCTTTTCACTACTTGGTGATGAAACTATTTCAAAACAATTAATTTTTAGTAAAGTTTTGTCTACAATATTTAATAAATCTAACAAAAATTGACGAATGTTTTCAAAAGAATGCCATTGAAATGTTAATAATTGTTGATATATCATTAAAAAATCTTCCAAATTGTAATAATAATCAAAAACATTTTCTGTAGTACAAGAATAATACGGAGAACTGTTTTTTAAAAAATTAAATATATTGATTACATCATACTTAATAATAATAAGTGTAAATATTTTGTAATTATACGCCGCCTAAATTTAAATGGAAATAAAACTAAGGTTCTAATCTTCACTTTTAATCTTTAATCATAACACGACAATTGTTTTGCCAGCACAGTGGCTTCCTCAGGTACTTACATCTAAAGAGTACCTGAGGAAGCCACTGTGCTGGCGCCTGGCGAAACAATTGTCGTGTTACGATTAAAGATTAAATGTGAAGATTAGAAAAGTAGTTTTATTTCTATTTTTAATTATGGATCTTCATCAAGTAAATGCCGAATCAATTCAATTATTAAATAAATGGTGAAGTCAGCCAAGTTGATGTATCAACAATACTTAATAAGTGGCTCGTCGGATATTGAGAAATTAATTCAGATCATTTTTCTTCTTGAAATTCATCCTTATCGTAGCTTCCCTCCATTATTGATTCTTCGGTATCTGACGTAAGTTCTTCAATTCCTAAAGTTCTAATTTCACTTGGTGGGATCCTTTTTCGCCCGGCGATTGAATAGTATAATATTCTTCGAGGGTGTTTCATATTATATATTTTATGAGAAGGAATGTATATTTGGGTGTGATGTTGAAGGTTGGTCTAATTAGGCGTGAACTTCGTTAGAGAGGCAATCCAGAAATGCGGGGACATCTACATCGTCTGTTTTCGTTATTTGCTATTATTGCTTTGGGATTTATATACCGAATTATCCAAAATACCGTGAGTTTTTATATAACTGAACATAACACATGAATACACCTATGTTCAGTTTTAAAATAAATACTTCAATGCATGGGAACGTTATTCAACCAACAAGGCGTGTGTCATCACTTGCCGTAATAAGGCACTTTAGTTGGGAGTATCAACAAAGTGTGAAAATAATTTATTTAACATTTGACTTACACAAAAAATATTAAAATGAATTTTATGGTGAATTGAAAAAAAGTTTGTTTTTATTTATAATTCTTTAACTTTTTCATAAATATTCGAAATATCCACCTTCACATTCCATATAATATGCGAGTCGATTATGAAATTCCTGCAAAGAGTGTGTTAAAAAATCCGGTTTGCTTCGTAATTTGTCGCAGGCTATATTTAAATCTTCAATATTAGTGAAAATTACATTATCATAAATTTTAGATACAAGGTATCCCCAAAGAAAAGTAATTTGGATCACCAAATTACTTTACCGTATATATATATATATATATATATATATATATATATATATATATATAATATTTTCGTGACCTTGGTATGATATGGTAAACGTAATAAGTCGGCGATTAAAGGTCTGGTTTATTACTTCAAAGTATATATATTCAAAAATAACCCTACGTGTTTCGGCAATGATGCCTTTGTCAAGGATATAAAAAATATAAATGACAGAATATAAATGTCAAATAATTTAGTTGCTATGGTTTAAATTATTCAAAGATACATTCCAGTAATAATAATATGCTGTCATTTGATTTTAAGAATTTATGTACATTTGACAGATATGATATATGTCCGTATTTTACACAAACAACGTATGTTGTATACAATTGACAACAACATATATATGTTTCTATGTCACTCATGTTTATATTTTTAAATGAAGTATCAAGTAATGTTAACGAAAATTAGTAAATAATATGTAATATAATATACTTCGCGAATAGCAAGATTTAAATTTGAAAATGTCAAGTATCAATGTGACCAACTGCATGCTTTATATAAAAATTAAACTCTGAACTTTCAAATTAAATAATTCCAATTTAAGCAATTTATTATTGTAAAAAACGCAAAATAGAAAAAATAGTATAAAAAACTCGTTTCATAAGGCCTTTTGCCGCACTCGCTCTTTAGAAAACTCGCCGCTAACGCGGCTCGTTTTCTAAACTGATCTCGTGCGGCAAAATGGTGCCTTATGAAACTTGTTTCTTAATATACTATTTTCTATTTTGCGTTCGAAATGAACTCATTATGAAACCAAAAACAGTATCGAAATGAGCTCCATTTCGATACGCTTTTTTTCATTTTCAATGTTGGCCTTGTTCGAAGACAGAAATAAATGTCATTGCTGTCATTTGATTTTAAGAATTTAAGTACATTTGACAAATATGATATATGTTCGTACTCTACACAAACAACGTATATTGTATACAATTGACAACAAGATATATTAGTTTCTAAGTCACTCATGTTTATATTTTTAAATAAAATATCAAGTAATGTTAACGAAAATTAATAAATATTATGTAAAATAATATACTTCGCGAATAGCAAGATTTAAATTTGACAATGTCAAGTATCAATGTGACCAACTGCATGCTTTATATAAAAATTAAACTCTGAACTTCCAAATTAAATAATTCCAATTTATTAATGTAAAAAATGCAAAATAGAAAAAATAGAATAAATTAAAAAACTCGTTTCATAAGGCCTTTTGCTGCACTCGCTCTTTAGAAAACTCGCCGTTATCGCGGCTCGTTTTCTAAACTGATCTCGTGCTGCAAAATGGTGCCTTATGAAACTTGTTTTTTAATATACTATTCCAATATTTATCACGCGTATATCGACTCATTTCGTTCACCGGGAATATATTACTGAATTTCGGTCACTTGATAGATGACGTTAGAGCTATGAGCGACGTCATAACAGTTAGTTGAAAACCGAACCACAAGATGCCGCACCCGTTATAAAATATTGACACATGTTTCTATTTAAACCCCAGATACACTGTAGACCAATGTTTTTAATAAGATATACTTTTAAAATTCTAAAATAGAGAAATATTTTCATCAACATAATGACACGTAGTGGAATTGTAGATAAATTAGTAATTAGAAACAAATTAATGAGTTGTATTATAATTGAAAGTAACTAAACAGCAATTTTGTTAAATGCATAAACCAAAACGTCTGCGTTATAAATACCGTATAAACAATATGATTGATGTAGGATACATTTGCCGTTATGTGTTAATATCTATGTTTTGATACCGCACTTTCAATAGTTAATATTTATTTTTTGGTCACAAGTATTTTCGGCTATAATGTATAGTTTATGCAAATATAGACAGTTAATATATGTCAACAAGAGTCGTTTAACGTCTTTTGATTAATGTAATTAGCGTATGACTTGCTTATTTATTTCTGGATGTTGTATCACTTATAATAAAAAATGTTTGTAATGCTGACACATTTGTGAAATTAAGAATTCTGTATCAAATACGTAAATTGTTTACATTAAATATTTTCAACTGGTAGGGTCAGATCCACGGCATATGAATATGTATGCTAGCGCAGGAACTACTCCATTTCTAAGTAAATAAAACATTTTTCAGCTGTCAAGTCTTCTTCAATAAAAATTAATCCTGACGTTGATACCTACCCGAACGTATACCTTTTGAGGATATTGAATATATCCAATATTCAACATATCCACTGTGAATTTTGTTCTGACCTATACCTACTGTTCTACAGATTTAATTTCCCATTCATCGTTAAAATTGATTCGTCAGAAAAAGAATATTATCAAGAGCCAACTCATTTCTGTCCATCTTGTCCATTATTTCTAGGCAGAACTATAATCTACGGTGCGGATCCTTTTCTGTGAGTTCCTGGGTAAACATAATTTTGGAAGGATATAATTTTTCACATGGAGACACTTCAAACTAATTTTATGACAGACATTATTTTGTCGGTCTATTTGACGTGGACCAGACATTGAATTCTCTTGTACATTTTATAAAGTATTTATCTTTACATCACCCTTTACGATTTGATGCTTTTTTATAGTTTAATCTGTCCAACTACTCTGAATTGTGCATGAATTTTGGATACAGTTCCTTGTAATATATTTTGCAACCCCGAATATTTCTGATTAAAAATTTTGACAACTTCCATTTGACTTTTACACATATTCCCGTAACCGATCACCAGTAGAATTTCACTTCGATAATTTTCCGTTAAATAACGCGTCGTTAATTAATCACAAAGTTTGTTTTGAAAAGACAATTTATACTATTAACATTGCCACGTACTAATTTACTTACGTCTCTTATTATTTTGGTTACGTAGGTCAGTGTTAAAAGCAATGGAAAAAATGTGTGATAAACACCGCAGGTTTTTGCTAATATATAGAATTGCGAATCTTCCATCCGTACAACAGAGACGCACGCGTCCACTGTGACATGATCGTGCGAGGCAAATATTAACACATGTTTAGTCTACTGCGTTTAGAGACTCGTTGCATACAAACGATTATTAGGTTACAAAATCGTAAAAGATAAAGAGGAATTCTGCTTCACTAGATGTCGAACGGTCGTTTTATTTATATAAGAACATTTATTCATTACGTACATTGCGAAAGAACGCTGCAAAAGAACATACCTAATGCTGCAGTTATTTAATCAAGCTAAACCAACTGCTGACGCTTCTTCTCCTTCTTCTGGTTTTTTGGACCGGGCGCCAGCACGTTCAGGCTCTTGAGCACAATGCTCTTTATACCACCTCTTAATTCCACTCTGTTAGCCTTGTGTCCTTGATAAAAGCTACTATCCTCCTCAGAGGAAGTTTGGGTACCCTCATAGGATCCAATAGATCTCTTCCAAAGTGTTTTTATCCCTTCATTTCCTCACAAGTGCATATTAGATGAAGGCTAGTTTCCTCGTGTTTTTCAAAATTTTCTACACAAGGACTCGCTAACCAAGCCTATGCTGTACAAATGTTCCTTAAAAGGGACCGCTGACTCTGTTTAGAAGAGTAAAGTTTATTAATAGGTGTCGTGTTAACACGACACATCAGAATGCGCATCACATGTGATACAATAATGCCTTACTGACGTTTTGATGTTTTGAACACATTTGTGTCAAATCAGAGTTGTTTACTGCAATTTGTATCTACCTTTGTGAACATAATGGAGAGTCTGTGCAAAGAGATAGATCAATTGATTGAAGAGGAGGAAATGATAGCTGCAATTGCGGTATTGTTTGCGTTGCAAGGAGTTCTGGGTAGATCCAATAAGCGAGGGTAGGCACAAGTTTGGCGAATTTCACGTCCTGTGGCCCGAAATCGTCAAAGACGTTGAAAGATGTAAAATGCATGTAAGTGTTCAAGGCTCCCTGTTTGAGAAGATTTTCGCTATGCATAGTTTTTCGAATGAAACACTCGTTTGTGATCTAAAATATTTTATTCTACTATGTACACAACTATTAATTATTTGATAAAAGATACTTGTTATTTATTTGAAGTTTATTATGAATATCTAAGCGAATGCCGAGTTTTTGTCTAGCTCGATGCTTTATGAGTTCTTCCTAGATGTTTTCCCGGTGACTTCTTCGTAGATACTACTTTTGACTGGTCTTTTGTGCCAGGTAAATTCTGAGGACGCATACAGAATTATTCCGACAAGGTAATAAAACTAAACTAAAATTTATTTTAAGAAATCTAGAATATTAATGAATAAACATACGGAAAAACTCGCAATGAACAGGATAAAGAGTAAACTGTAAACGCAAAACCCATAATAGTCCTTTAGTTTAAATACGCCGTTGCATATTTAACGTAACGGGACACATAATTACATCTATTAAAATCAATTATGAAATTTTAAGAACATAATTTGGAAATTTCGGTATTTCGCATGGATTATAAAGATATGTAATTAACATTGAATAACAATTCGTATGACCCAAATGCAGGGTCTTATTATGTACACTATATGCATTGATGCATACGGATTTAACGAAAGTATTAGTTAAATACTTTGAATATATACATATAAAACTAATGTTCACCTTTGCCTTAAGATTTCTTAACAGTAAGCATGACCATAAGGGAATTTTATGTGGTTAACGGTTTATTAGAAAGTAAATTACGGAAACAATATACAAATTTCAGAGAATCAATATCTCCAAAGAAAAGACTGTATTAAAGGTAAGCAAATATATATCATTAAAATAAAATACTATGTTCTTTTAAATAACGATAATGAAACAAGATAAATGCTGGACAAACGCAGCTATTACTGTGAATTATTACAAAACTGGATAACATTTTATGGAATTGTAAAACTATGAGGTACGTTGGAAACGGTAGTATCTTCTTAACTATGTGGAAAATAATGGTGTTAAGATGATGACTGTGAGATTTAAGGTTCATTCGAGAAGGAATTTTCAGACCAAAATGCTACTGCTTAAATGGGGGTATTATTATTGTTATATTTGGTTGAATAACTTATGGTTATTCAACCAAATGTAATCGAGGATGTGTGCCTCAGTTCGACTTAAAACACTAAGTTACTGATGTTGAGACGCACTTTCTCAGGTTGAGGAAGTTTTTTCACCGTTTTAGCTAGGCGCAAGAAAACAAATCAATATCATCAAGTGCATTATTTTTATCTGCAGGTGATTACAGAGAATGTATCAACTGAGACCTAATATGATTTTTAGATTTCATTATTTCACTACGAAAAGAACGACCACCATCGACCAGATGGTTGTTCTTTCCATAGTGTTCATTTGAGTCTTTTTATACTCCAGAAACTGAATTTGACGATGTATTCGTAGTCTGATCTTCATTGCCATCTTCTTCATCTTCATTCGTCATGTTTTTATCGCTTTCTCTTTGATTTTCAACAAAAATTCGTACTTTCGTACTTCTTCAATTAACAATTCTTCCATTTTTTGCAAGCTCAGATGGTTCAACCACAAGATTCAACTCGCTATGAATATGTGAATGCCGGCACGCTTTGTGACGTGTTTGAGCGTGTTTTTAGCTTCTGACGATACATCACAATAATATGTTCGGGTCTATTCTAAAGGATATAATAGATACTTTAACAACACGTGTTAATACAATTAATGTGTGTCTTAAGCTTTTGTAGTGTTGTCTAAATAGCGAGCCATGCCTTTAATGCATTACATGCGGCAACTGAGCACATAAGTTACATCAAATTATACTCGCGTAGCAGAATGTGCATATAACGTAATCTACGCCATTTGTTTAAATATGCTTTTATTCCCCCGTATTTATTATATAATTTCTATTAATAAATTATATAACGCATAAGTAGCTGTTTAGTATTACACTTTTTACTTCGCATGTTTGAATCAGCCGTAAAGCCGTAAACGACGCGCCTAGTCCAATTCTGGTGTACGGGCGAAATAACGCAACTCTACTAATAAGTCAATGGAGAATATTTATGAACATTTAATACACTAAAACAAATAACAAGGAATTCTGTAGAAAAATATTTTTTGTTTTAATACAATTCATTTTCCTAACGTTTGCGTTTTTAATAAATCCTTTAAAAAATATTATCCTTATAATTTTAGCTATAGTACAACCAATTCCATGTGACCGCTCACCCAATACCGTCGCTTTGAATGGTACACTCTGAGGAAATATTTTAGAGCGGTTGGTTGGACGTTTATTATCATGTAAACTATGTGAATACTAAAGATTATGTATTACAGTTCTCGTCAAATAAAACGGGGCACTATTTTTAGTTATTGTAAGTCAGGATTACAGCTATTGATATTATTTGAAGTTAGCGATAGATGAAAAATCTTATTTATCAGTTTGACAGTAACCAAAATTTCAAAACCACGATTAAATCATATTTATTTAAATGAAGAAAAGTTGAAAAACCTTTTATTGAAAATTATTATAACGTAAACAAGTTATTAAGAATTAATATTTTGTAATAGCACCTTCTACCTCTATCACAGCATTAATTCTTTCAGGCATTGATCTTACTAAATTAATTACATGATTTTCAGGTATTTCTGCCCAGGCCGTTTGCACTATGCGAAATAATTTCTCTTTTCTATGTACATGAAGATTTTGCTTATTAATGTGTCTTGCCATTAAACACCATACATTTTTCATTACATTTAAATCTCCACTATAACTAGGAAAGTCCAAAGTGGCTACGTGATTTGTATTAAACCACTGTTTTATTGCTGCGGAGGTATGAACAGGACAATTGTCATGCAAAAACACGAAATTTCGATTGGGATAAAATTGTGTAACGGTTTGGACCATCACGTTATTAAGAATATTTATATATTCGTTACTGTTGAGGCGATTTTGAATATAGTATATAGTTCCGAGGCCTCGCGATGACTGAAATATTTTTTCATCAGAAAAAATTACTTGATCCCAAGCGTCATATCCTATATGTTGTAGAGCGAAGCCCATTTTTTGTGCTCTCCAAGCAGGAGTTAATAACGATTTATTCACTGCTACGCGCGAATGTAAACCGCCATTTTTAATTCGCCGGGATCTGTTCTAACAGATCCAGGAAAATCGATATTTATTATTGCCTCTCTTATGGTTAAAGGGTTTCTACGCATATGTGCGACTAAGGCTTCATCTTGGTATACATCAGATATTCTTATGCGTCCTGTACCAACAGATCTCGAAAGACTTCTTTCCTCTCTCCATTTTCTATAAATCCTGCTACTGTATCTATTTCAAATTCATCTGCTACACTTCTCACCGACCACCCTTCTTCTATTTTAGTGCAAATTCTTGCTTTACATACTTCATTACCATGAGGCATATTAATAGTAGGAACGTAAATTAAAACCGTGGAATGAAAATATTTGACATTTATAACATATTGCTATGAATAGTGGGTTGATAATTTAGCACGCCACCATCCACAACTAGTTTTCCCAACTAGGTTTTCTCAGCTGGTGAATTTTCAAATCTGAGACCTCTAACTTCACGGGTTCCACTTAGGAAAGACGTGTCTAAAATATGAGTTGAGCGCCAGTACACTTGTATACAAAAATTTATTTATCTATTTTATATAAGTTAAGTTTGAACTAATCTCTTTAAATTTCTTTCAAATATATTCTTTTATATAGATATGAATTAATTAGCAATATTGGAATGAGTAAATAAAACAAACGCAGGTTAAAAATTGAAATAAAAATTTTATATATTAATACAAAAATAAAAAAAATTAAAAAATGTATCTTTACTAAGTATAAAGATGCTGTATCATATAACAAAGATACTGGAGGTAAAAACATTCATTGACAATTGACCGCTAAATGAATGGAAAACGTCCTCCCTAATGACTCCGAACAAAACTTATCTAAAAATAATCAAGCTTTATAGTAGTTTCTTCAAAGGAAACCACTAAATATAATCAGATACTGATACGCAAACAAAAACTACGCATGTGCCTTAACACACAAAAAAAAACTGAATCCAATCGAACAAATTTTCAACTATAAAATTATAACGAAGAATTTTAATACAAGCTGTATTATATGTATGCCTAATAATTAAATCTCTTAACTACTAGCTTTGATACAATGGAAATATAATTATGATAATTATGACGTCATAAAAATTTTATTCTTACTTACAAGATTAATATGGAGACTCTCACGAAAAGGCGCTTAAGCAATTTAATTATCAAAATAAAACGAGTATTTAACTCTATAAATATCGAGAATTTATATCTCTAAACATCAACTATAACATTCACAACACATTCAATCAATCGAAACCCGAACTAATTAAATATATTTAAAATATATTTCACCAAGCAAGCAACCTTTTCGTTCGATAGGTAGAATTCGTCTCCTCAATTGACCTCCAATTTGCACATCAACTGCACGCCGGATAACCAGTTTTTCCCTCTAGTTACCCCTCTCAAAATTTATCATATACAGTCATGTCACAAAATTATTTTTTTTAATCATTTAAAAAAAAATCCATAGCACAATGTAATGACAAGGAAATTCATAACATTAATTGTTTTAGAAAAAGACACAAATAAAATTAAGCCATAATCGAAATAAGACGTGTTCCATGTTATTTGTCGAGAACTGTACATTATAATATAAAATATTCACACTACTTCAAGTAAGAAGAATTCATAAATCGAAGAAGCAAATACAGCTGCCGCCGAATAGCACCCCAGCTATGCGAATCTGAAGAACACGTATAAACGTCTAACTGAAAATCAAAAAAGAAATTCCATAGTAATTCATTAAATATTTCCAATACAAAGGTATTTTTAATAATATAAAATATTATTAAAAATCTGGTGTGAAGAACACAAATGCAGGTTCACTATTAATATTTCTTCACACCAGATTTTTAATAATATTTTATATTATTAAAAATACCTTTGTATTATACAAAACTGGTGGGGTTTACCTACTCATGTATGTTTCAATTATTCTGATACATTACACATGCGGTTAAGCCGTAGTATGAGTGAAGGCACAAACAAAATGCAGTTTTCCAGAGAGTTTGGCTGTACTAACCTTTGGAAGGGCGTCGTTACTTCACATTAATTATGTGGACGGTATGCGAGGTACTTCGGCTGTCTGACAACAGGTAGCGCCGAATTTACTTCTGCGCTCGGTCTGGATAATTACGGTGATAGGGCGAGGTGGTTCTTTTCTGTGAATGTGTCTGGAAATATCTTTCCTCCAGCAGGGGCGTACCGATGAGCTTGTAGAAAAGCGAAATACGTATCTACGTCTCTGGGGATAGGATATATTCGGACATGTTCTCAGAAAATATTAATAGTGAACCTGCATTTGTGTTCTTCACACCAGATTTTAAATAATACTTTATATTATTAAAATACCTTTGTATTATACAAAACTGGTGGGGTTTACCTAATCATGTATGTTTCAATTATTCTGATAAATATTTCCAAACCTTTAGGGCCAAAATGTAGTTAAAGGCGGTCCATATCTTTATTTATTCTATATTGATCGAAATACAGCTGCAAGTTCATTGACCTGCAAAAGAAGTCGATAACATTCTGGACAATAAAGTCCTATTGGTACATAGTGAATGTTATTGTTTTCTGCCAAAACATTCTCGACCGCACATATGCCAATGTTTTTTTGTGGAAATCTTTACGTCGAATATGTCGACAAATTTATGCGGCATTAATTAAAATGTGATAAGAACTAAATAGTTTGAATGTTAGACTACTTTTAAAAGTAAAATTATTATGTTTATAATGAAACAGAAATCGTCGTACAATAAAAAGGTTTAGGTAGCATGTCCAATGGAATAGATACCTGGCTTTTAATTATTTACATGGAATTATTTACACATAATTTTTTTAGTGTTTAAGTTTGTGGTGGTACTGACAAATACCGATAAAACAATATAATTAATTGTTACGCTTTAATTTCCCTTTTTAATATCGATTAATAGTCTTCATTATTTATTGACGAGTCCCGGTATCTTATATTAATACGTTCATTCGGATACTTGTTCCGCTGTCTGTGATTAACTTTGGTAACTATATCACCACTTTAGCTTACACGCGGATGAGATTTGAAAACTAGCAGACAGACCTTGGTAATGTAAAGTCGTTTTTCGAGTGCACATCTTCTTAATGGAAGTTAATTCACGCATCTTTGACCTTTAGTTAATTCCTCGTTCAAAAACGGATCATGTCAAAGAATGAATTCTAATTTTTGGAACAGCCAATTTACCGTTTGCGACTTACGTACGTTTGAGGAAAATATAACCCAACCTTGGTTTGTGCGTGGCCGTTCCATTTCGTCTTCGTAAACGGAAAAAAATTAGCTTCCTGCTGAAGAGTTCACGAGCACTGCAGCCTATTACTTCAAGGGCAATTTATGGTCGTCTAATTCCCCGAACAACGATCGATCTGAGGAATTAATTACCATCTTCGACGGATAGGGACAGGATATTAAGTTTAATTCGTTTTATTAAAGTTTTTGTGTAATTTAAATTTCGTCTTATAATTTTTTATATATATATTGCTTTCATATTTTGCCGTAATCAATTTAACTTCCTTTAGCATAACTTAATTCATTTTTGTAATATTAATATATTTTTCTTATTTGCATTTAAGGTCAAATAATTCTTTCGTATATTGGAAATTAAAATCTAAATTTTGTAGCATATTCCGATATCGACATATTTTTTAGTAATTTCTTCTGCAGTCACAATTGTTTTTGCCGTGTCGTACGTGACCACAGATGTTCTTTTATTGCATACATGCAGGTGTTGATAAATGACGATGCATTTTTGTAATTTCTTAATTTTGAATTTAGAATTTAAATCATTTTTATTTGTGGGTAGGATATTTCGACTATCGCTATTTCTATTTATAAAAGTATTGTGAATTTATCTCTTTATTCTGTGGGAATAAACTATGTAATTAACGTAAGTAATTATTTTTCATTTTATATTAACAGTATTATTACGTTTAACAACTCTTGAAATATTATGTTTACCATACCGTGTTCACCTTTTCGCGATATCTAGTTTTGGATTCTGTATAGAGTTATATATATTTTTTTACCGTAATATACAGTCGATGTAATTATACATTGTGAAAATTCAATTGATTAATATTTCTTTATTTCGTTTTAGTCAATGCTTAAATATATTACATTCATTTACTTAATTTTATTATAATCATTTATTTTCCTTTGATTTTGAATATACGAATTATTTGTTCATAAGTTTTTTTCTTTGCCTTGGCACTCCCTGTAGCAATTTCCTTTTCAGGTATCGTGGGTAGCAATTTTGGAGTTAGTACGTAAGTACTTAGTAAGTCTAGATATATAGCGTGAGTTTGAATAGTTGTATGTGCATGCGCCGAAGATCGCGCAGTCTTTTTTCTCAGTTTTCAGTTTGAGCTTCCGTAAGCAAAACTGAGTGGCGCTAGTTTCTAACCTTTATTTTAGTCACCCACACCCGGCTCTACTGACTAAGGGCATATATAATAAATAGAAGCTCCCATACTTTGTGCGATACAATTACAGTTTTTCTTTGATCTCGACCATCTTCAGACGCCTGCGCTGCGTCAGCTTCCCGAGTAGGTAGCATAATCGGTAAAATAAATTACTGATGAATTAGAAAGGGAAGCCCGTATCGCCGCCCTTATATTTACCTACGGCAGGGTCGGACTCGAATAAAGAATAGTGTATTACAGACCCAGGGACTAAAGTGCAGCATTTAATCTCGCGAATGGAGACAACCACTCGAGGGATTTTAGCACTTTAGTCTCGTGGTGTATACGCTATTTTTTGCACTTCCGAAACAGAGATATTATCACGAAAATTTACAATTGAAAATTTTGAACGTTATTACATATTTTAAGTATGCGAGTTTGCAATGAAATTTATCATAGTTATGGTGTCAACAAGCCATTTTGCAAAAATTGCAAAAGTGAATGAAAATTGTGAAGAATTTGACCTAGAACAGCTGCCGAAGAGGCGTTGGAAGACATACTGCGTTCCAAATCTCGCAAAATTTACGACCAACAATATAAAATATTTTTGATATGGTGCCGTGATAGCAAAGTTATTGATTTTAAAGAAGACGCTTTGCTAGTATTTTTTAGTGAAAATGCAAAAAAAAGGTTCTGCTTCTACGATTTGGACCCACTATTCAATTTTAAAAACCATGCTTAACGTGAAACATAGCATTGATATAAGTAAATTCAACAAATTAACGACTCTTCTGAATAGGAAAAATGTTGATTACAAACAAAAGAAGTCAAAGGTACTAAGTGCAGAACAGTTAGATAGGTTTTTGATGGAAGCTTCGGATGACACATTTATAATGGTAAAAAGTGAGTATTTACAAGAAACATTTTACTTTTTTTAATAAATAATTTATCTCTGTAGGTGGCACTCACATTAGGTGTAGCAGGAGTTTGCAGGGGAATTGAATTATTCCAATTGTCAATTAATGATGTAATCGACTTACGCAATATACTTCTTGTTAATATTAGAGCTACCAAAAACGGGATACAGAGGAATTTCGTCGTAAAAAGTTCCGACAAATCTGAGATCAATCATACACAACTCTGCAAGAAATATATAGCATTAAGAATAGTCGAAACTCCCCATTCAATATTTTTCTTGTTACGTTAACAAGTAGTATACAGTGCAACCTGTAGGAAAGAATATATTTGGAAAATTGCCCCAGAAAGTTGCAGAATTCTTAAATCTACCAGATGCGTCGTCATATACAGGACCATAGCTGGCGAAGAACTTCTGCGTCTCTACTAGATGATTCATGTGCGACTGTAGATATTTTAAAGCGACATGGGGGATGGAAGTCGACAACTGTTGCTACAGGATATGTGGAACACTCCCTTTATAACAAGAAAATTATTGCCGACAAAATTTTTGGAATTGAGCAAATATCAAGGCCCTTCTATGTCAGCGCCAGGACCCTCCTATCAACCTCAACGCCCTACCTCTTCTTGTGAAATTGCATCATGAAAACAATCGACCATTATTTGTTAATTTCACTAACATTACTATGTCTCAAAAATTGTAATAAATTTTTTTTTGGATCTGTCAATAAATTCTCTAGGGAGTTCAATTAATATTTGTTTCCTAGAGATAGAATGACTCACTTTAGTCCTTGTAAACAGGTACTAAGGTATCAACTTTAGTCCCAGAAGTGCAAAAAATCATTTTCTCATTACTACGTGAACATTGGACCGCGATTTTTTGTATGAAGGCATTACTCACATACACCTTTCACGCCTTTTTTTCTTGGCCACTATACACAACTATCATTGTATACCATAACATACGTTTATGAATATTTATCATTACTATGGTCTTATAAACTGCATATACTCGCAATGAATGAATTTTATTGCAAAGTACGCATCTACAATAATAAAATAATTATTAGAAAGTAAATACCCACCTATAAAGGTAATTTTTTATATTGTCTGATCTGAAACAATACGAAGAGACTTTTTGGCGGAGCTGTTTCATTTGTCTGTTTCAAGCGTCTGTCTAATTCGTCGAATAGTTTTCTCGGAGTTGTTAATTCGCGACTTATAACTTTGTCAACAGAAAATGTATATGCTTCTGCCGCCTTTTTGCCCTCTCAAAATATCAGAATATTCTGCAGCATTATAAGTACTTCGCTCTGTTCGTATTTTCTTTTAGGTGTATTGATAGTACGTATGTCTAAAAATATATAAACTTAACACAAATTGTGACATTATTAAAATTAACTTTTACTAATCTAAAAACGATACATTATAGAAAAAGCAAGATACACAAAACTGACCTAATTCAAACAAAACTGTTAATGACAGTAAAATAAATTAGATTATACATGTCTGTACTAGCTAAGGATATAGAAAAGAAAGGTGAGAGGCAAGGAGTTCGCGTAATTGATCACATATTTTCCGCCGGTCAAATGGAATTGGTCTCATAATTTAAGTATTGTAGGTTGTTAAACACACATATAGCATTAAAAAAATAAAAATATACAGGTGATCCATTTAACAAATTCACCAATTAATTATCGCAAATACATCCTGTACATTCAAATTTTAATTTAAATGTTGTAAAATTAAGTTCAAATCTTCTAAAATAATGCCAATAATAATTTTATTCCATAAGTTAAAAGAGTAGGTGGGGTACACTGATATACCGGGCACCTCGATACAGTGACCTTTTTCATATTGCAAACTACTTCTAAATAAATGTAGGTGTAGGTTTTCTCACCCGTAGATAGAAGACCTGGGAACACGTGTTAGGCTAAGGTAAAGCAAACCGCCTGCATAGATAGAAATATAAAATGGATAGATATAAGAATTATATTCCAAAATAGGAAAGAATGGAAAATGCGGACCTCAACACAATAGTCTTACACCGAAAAGTAGAAATACATAGGAATAACAAAGAATAGGATTTTTGAAAGAGAATATGTTTGTTAATGTAATTTCGCTATAGTGTTTTATTTTTATTGCTTTGGGTTTGTTATTTCTTTATTGATGTTTTACATAATTATGTACAGTTTGCCTATGAATTTATCCCTAATCTAGGGTAGAGCTTTACATTTCCGCTTTCAAATACTTATGTAAACACCTTTATGTAATACAAAGAAAATTCAAAGGAGTGCACATTTCCAATGGTACTATAATCGTTCCAAAATTTATTCATGGTTTGTTCATCTGCATTGGAAAATATCTTCAGCTGTTAACGCTTTCATAGGCTGAATCATGTTCTTGAGCAATACGATGGTCTTCGTCAACTGGATCACCACTATAGAGACTATTGCCGGGGAAAAGATACTTGTGAAACGCTAACACCGGCATACTGACGCGAATATAATATTACATGTACTAATATACTTGGCGGGAGAAACAAGATAGCCGTTGTGGCGTCATCCCAATAGTACTACATGTTGCTGTGTTGAACTTCAATCGGGTATTTAGTAACAGGTCATGTTCCTTAGCTACTTTAAAGTGCTGATACTATAAATTTCGACGTGGTGGGCCCTTCTTAAATGACACGTTTCAATTCCTAAGCAAGAAACGGCGGGACATGATTGAAGAAAACCTGCATGTTCCTGTAAGAACTATTTAAGCAATCCTAAAGAGTAATGAGAAGGCAATAATAAACACCATCTTATACACACACACACATTTCAAGGTTTATAAGTTTTATCCCCGTGGAATTTTTCACAATTTGTCTCCAGTTCGAAAAGATCTAGTGAGATAGTCTAGATCTATATTAGATCTTTTTGCAAAGGATCGTCTCATCTAGTGTACAATATCATTAAATTAAGAACTCTAGAGGTGTAAATTTGTGTCTTGACTCACCGCTCATGGAGCGTAACTTTCGTATACGCTTCCTTTATTTTCTTTAGTGCCAGTTATATTGAAACTTAGGTGTGTTTTCTGAGTATTTTATTTATTCAACAAAAAGACACTTAAACTTAATTTATTAAGGTAAGTCCACAAATGAAATACTTAATTGTTAAACTTAAAGTTAAATTCTTTACTGTTATGTCTTGTTGTTGAGATGTCTCTTGATGCTAAGTACTGTACTGTACTGTATTGAGACTTTTGTTGTATGATTGGTATGATGAGACTGGTGTCTCTTCTTAAGGTATTCTGTTGAGTCTCTTGTTGCTAGTGTAAGACTGTTCTTGTTGGTGATAAAAGTCCTGCAAGTAGGTCACATTTAACACTACTCCAACTAGCTATTACATAATTAAATGCAGGATATATTAGTTGTACGGCCAAATAACGACGTAATTAGGAAAAATTCTCAAGTGAACAATGCCTGGTAATGATAGCAATAATAATTAGCAATTTTAACAATTTAATCTTCAAGTATTATTACTAATTAAATATTGGTTATAAATTTAGGTATACAGTTCCGAATAAATTCCATTGTTTAGTAATGGAATTTATTGATACCTATTCAGGAAACGTGAACTTAAGAATAGATGACCACTTTAAACATCGTCTATTGAATTCATTCACTAATAAAATTAGGTAGTCATACAGTTTAATTCATAATGTAATAAGTTTGCAAGATAAAAGATGCCGCTTCCTCGAATCTAGAAAGTTTTATAATTTTATTATTTTGTTTATACAGTGGTTTTCAATTTGGAAATCTGAACGATGGGTATTGATAAAATTGGAAGCGTTATTGAATTCTATATCCTAGATTTACTTATATTTAACATATGTATTATATAATAAATTTCGTTTTATGACGAAACAATACTTTGAAAAATTATAAGTAAAGTGTTTTATCAAAAAATTGTATATTACTTCGGTATGGTAAACAGAAAAAAGGCCTTCGCATACATTTGTAGATTTATTATTTCTAGGCTACGGGATTATTATAGTCGCCCAATTTAATCACTAACTTGCAAGTTATAGTAACTAAGCATTCGCGATACAGGGAGACAAAAGCGCTTTTTAGTATCGTTAGATGCTTAGTATGATTTATCGAAATTGCCTGAACACTTGGTTTGGAAATACCTATGAAAAATATTTTGTGTGATTTCTTTGTTAACTAATACCTTGTCAAGTCAGGTCTTGAATTTGACTCATCATATACTTACCTTATACAAACGAAGATAATTTTGTTATTCGTAGATAGTACAACGACCCAGTTCAGTTATACTAATAACAAAATTAGTTAGGAAACTTTATTTAACAATTTTGTAAATGAGTAATATATGCTGTATTTTATCATGTCGGAAGGTTTTCTTCATGTACGTGTATTTAACATTAATTACATGTAAAAAATATTTTATTAACTTAAAGCTATTAAAAATTATGTATATTGAAAAAATATAAAAGAGTGAATAACAACATGTAGGTAATTAACTTGTGACGAATGGAGTAATCAAGAAGAAATACATGTCGTTAAGAAAACAAAAACGACATTTAGTTTTCTAATTAACTTGACATATCCAAGTTCACTGAAATGCAGGGACACCTTGCATCCCTCCTCCATCCCTACACGCGCAAAAGTATATATAAATTTCATTGATTTTTCCAATTTCTGCATAATACTTTGAAGTGCAACGGAAGAAGTAACAAAATGAACAAGTTTGTTCTTCTTGGTTTCTTTGCGTTAGTGGTTGTTGTGGCAGGTAGACCCGATGACAAGTACACAACCAAGTACGATAATGTCGACCTAGATGAAATATTGAAAAACAAACGTTTGTTGAAAGGATATGTCAATTGCCTTTTAGAGAAGGGACCTTGCAGTCCAGATGGTACAGAATTAAAGAGTGAGTAAAGAAGAATTTCAAAAATATTATTAATATTTAAATATATTAATTTACAGCTGCAAATAAATTTATTATTTAATACTAAATTATAATATATAAATAACATTCGGAAATATCTAAAAAAAAATGAGTAACAGCCGATATTTAATTCTCGTTTTGATATTTTAAAAAACAATTTAAAGTATTTTAATATTCTTGAACGAAGTAGAAAGGGCATGCAAAGACAAATTTTATAATATCTACTAAATATTAATATTCTTTGTAATATCGGTGTAGACTAACGTAAACACTTCTTGCTTCAAAATTAAGCCGACAATTATCAAATTAAACAGATTTGAGCATCGATTTGGCAATGCATAGAAGAAGTAGAAGTTTAGAACTATTTAAAACTAATTCGATAGATAGCTTATTCGATAGGCTGCAAATATTAAATGTTTGAAATTATATAATTTCAGATGACTGTATTTTAAAAATTCGTCAATTTTTAAAAACCTCTCAGTTAAATTAAATAAAATCCTACAATGTTTTATGCAATAATTTTTGTACTGCGATATATTATTTGTTGAATTGCCCAATGAAATAAGGAATATATTCTGACATTTTATTATTTTATTCCAAATACCTAAAATAATTTGTGGTATTAATTTAAACAGGCACATGTTTAAGTAAAAATTAAGAAAGTAACTGTAATTTATTATATTATAGTTACTAAAATATCATGAAAGAGAATGTACTGATACACAAACAAGCTATTACTTTGTTTTTATTAATTTATTATAACAGATAATGTTACCGCACTGCAGTTTCCACATTAAATACATATATAAATATGTATAAGAAACAAAAGAACAACTATACAGATATATATATATATATATATATATATATATATATATATAAATAATATTTTCGTGACCTTGGCATGATATGGTAAATTCAATCAGTTGGCGATTTAAGGTCTGGCTTTACTTTAAAGTATATATATTTAAAACAACCCTACATATTTCGGCAATGATGCCCACAACTTCTTTTCGATATATGAATTACCACTCAAATGCTCCTACAGTATTCAATAAAATGATTGTAAATAATCTGACTGATAGGGCAGTAAAACTATCACATACTCAATACAGAAAAGATAACATCAAGAAAATTAAAACAATCTTAACAGATAATAATTATCCACCACAACTTATAGACCAAACAATTAAAAAAAGAGTACACCAAATATACAACACTGCAAACACCAAAAAAAATTTGAACAATAACACAACATATATCACGATTCCATATGTTCCACAACTATCAGAAAAAATTAAATACACTTTAAAAAAATACGATATAGCTACTACATATAAACTTAGTAATACTAATAAACATTTTTTTTCAAAACTTAAACCTAAAATAGAAAAAAATCGAGAAACACATGTCATATATAAAATACCATGTCGCGATTGCGATAGTTACTACATAGGCCAAACGAAACAATATTTATACAAAATAATACAAGCCCACAAATACTCTAAAACAGACAAAACTGCTTTATCTACACACAAACTACAACGCGATCACCATTTCGATTTTGAAAACATACAGATAATTGATGAAGAACAACACACAATGAAAAGAGAAATTAAAGAAATGATTAGTATTAAACAGGAAAAAAATTCAATTAACAACAGAAATGATATAAAAAATTTAAGCAGTATATACTATAACTTAATTGTGTAACGATCTGCAATTTACCATCATAATATATATTTTTCTTTTGTTATGTAATTATGTATCTTAAGTTATTTATTTAAATATCAATTTCATTTAAATATCATATACATTTGCTTATCATGCTGACTGTTCCGTGTTTTGATTCCTGTCTGGTTGTTCGGGTAGGTTTTCGTGGTTTTCCTTCTCGTTTAAGGCGAATGCCGACAACTTTGCATATTAAGACGCTACACGGGCGCATACATAATAATAACTCATGTCTTGCTTTTCCCTGTTTTTGTTGTCTATCTGTTTTTGGAATACTAAGACATGATTTATTATTATTCAATTGGAATGTATCTTTGAAAAATTTTATCCATAGCAACTCAATTATATGACATTTGTAT
This sequence comes from Melolontha melolontha, assembly GCA_935421215.2. Taxonomy (NCBI): domain Eukaryota; kingdom Metazoa; phylum Arthropoda; class Insecta; order Coleoptera; family Scarabaeidae; genus Melolontha; species Melolontha melolontha. The sequence continues at coordinate 111,965,690 of OW285236.1, read as the reverse complement.
ACTGTCATTTATATTCTATATATCCTTGATAAAGGCATCATTGCCGAAACATGTAGGGTTGTTTTAAATATATATACTTTAAAGTAAAGCCAGACCTTAAATCGCCAACTGATTGAATTTACTATATATATATATATATATATATAAATGATTAATTATTTCTTGAAATTCGGCTTGATAACTATTCATTAAATAAAAATACTCATTTTAACGTTTCGACTTTTATTTTGTCTTCATCAGATAAATTTGATTACAATTACTAGATGTTTTCCTGCAAAGGTAATTTTAAATTAGTAATAATATAATAACTAATGTTTTTGTAAAATGTAAATTTATATATATACTCGTATGTATTTATTTTACTTACAATTGGATTCTTCTTTCTTACATTTTTTTTAACAATTTGAAATGTTTTACTTAAAATATATGGCACATTGTACTTTCAGCATATGGAAGTAGACTAAATTTTAGTAGGCCTAAAATATGTATATATTTTAAATTTTTGTGTTTTGTTCTTGCCTGTAATTTGATACTTTCGGCTTGGTGTGGTTGAGTTTTAAAAGTTTCAAGTGTTATTGGATTTGAATTTTTAAGTTATTTATATTACGGATGTTTTGATTAATGGGAAGTATAGTTTTGACAGACTTTAAATTTCATGACGGTCATTAACGGCATTTTCTTCACGTTTTTACTTCCCATTAATCAAAACATCAAATATCAAACATCGATGTTTTCCAAGGATGTCCAAACACTAGTCCTAGCTTGGTCATTAAGAATAACGTCTTTCGAACTTTTATTACCTTTATAAATTTCTATTGATTCTAAGATATTAAATTTGAAACCGTTTTTCAAACTATGTCGAATTAATGTATTATTCAAATCAGGAAAAAATATCCTGTTTCTAAAACATGGTTGGCGAAAGTGGAATCCGGTTTATTATTTTTTATTCTTCCCAAAAGGACTATGAGGATATAATGTACCAAATTCATTCAATCAGGAAATTTAAAAAAATCCACATCAAGATTTCAGAAAAAAGAAAACGGAGCAATTTCTTCAAACTAACAATCGTTTATTCAATAAATTTCTGAAACATAAACTCATTAATATGAAGCCTCAGCCTCCCAAACAATGTGCTGCCATTAAAAATTATAAAGAAAATGCACCCATAAGATACCTGTACAATTGTTCCTATGTTTCTCATACGTATTGTTAATTTTGTTTGATAATGACATGTTTTTAATGTTGAAACTGCAGTAATGTTATCTGTTATAATAAAGTGATAAAAACAAAGTAATATTTTATGGCGTATCAATATGATTAACTATCATAACGGCTACCACAATAATTTTTTTAAATGGAATGTATTTATTTATTTACTTGTATGTAATAGAAAATGGTTCCAGATAATATAATTTAATAAATAATTACAAGAGCGGTAACTAAAATAAAATGTAAAAAATATATAGTATATTTGAAATTATAAGAAACGCCTAAGGATTTGGATCATGATTTCATTGCGGTCGATTTACACAGCGATTAGGAAGTGCCGTGTATTAAATAGATAAACCGTAACAGAAAATATTAGGGACTAGACGAGCTTGTAGAACAATTTTCAGAATTGGCAAATATTGCATTCGAACAGCAAAAAAGGAGAAGCGATGAAAATTCCAATGTGATTTTGTCGATTTTATTCGTCAAGCAATTTAAAATATGTATAGACAAAATCAAGTTCCTATAATAAAAATGTATATAACTTTTCTAGGTCACATGCCGATATTATAATCACTGTTTACATTTCTCTACACCCTCACCGCAGGGTGCCTAATTAAAATATTTACACATTAGAACTATATTTCTTATAATTTGAAAAGAACTATATTTATATATACTTAAACAATGAAGAAAAAAAGTACATAAAGCAATGATATCTACAAGTGTTGGGTACAAGAAATAGAAATGAATAATATAAAATATTAAACAAATCTATATTCGGAAATGAATTCGGTGCTAAATGATTTTGCCTACGATACTCAGTCTTATGAAACGATATTTAAAATTCGCTATGCAGGTGAGAGTTAAAAGTTGGAAGGCGTAAGTTTAGAGATGTTAGCAATAGGGGCAATCAAAATAATCATAAATTAATCGATATCCTGTTAGTACAACCAAGCTACTACAAAATTCAAGAGATTTCATGCCCAAGATATTCAGTCTCTCGTTATAATCTAGATGAACCTCAATAATATATAATTTGAATTCTAAGATTAATAATTTTCTTTGTACCCGTTTCACTCTGTTAATTAGCGTGAATAGTTAGTAGGTGAAATACAGTCGAAAAATATTCTCTATGATTTTTGCCTATTCCAATACTTCAGATATTTCTTAACTGGCATTACGGACAAATGAATATTTATGCGGATTTTTCACGATTACGCTAAAGATTTAATACCGATCATTTGTTAAGTTATCGTCTGATTATAATTATTCATTAAAATACTCCGCGCTAAAGACTTCAGTTTTTCTGTTTACCAAAATTGATAATATCTTTTATTTTATTCAGTGTTTTTTAATACATTTCCATATACAAAAATGTACTAATTTACGACTTCCATGCAATATTAGTAAAATAAATTTTTTAGTATTCTTTTAATATTTCGTATAAAATTAGTAGAATGCAATATCCCAATAAACATTAATCTTCTGTTAGCACTATCTATTTCAACACTAACCAATATTAATATATTTAAAGTGCCTTATTAGTATTTATTAAAGCTTTTCGAAAACAATGTGCATTTACTCACTATTAATCGAAAAAGAACCTGCTATTTGTCGTAGCTTAGTATAGTGACGTAACCATGTAAGATAAGGAAAGACAGGCATTTCACATTTTTGGGCCATTTTGAAACGAATTTGAGACACGGAGTTGTATGGGAACCGGAAAATTAAGTAGGTACCTCACCAAGTCGTTGATTGACGAAGAAGATACTTCTTGAAACTTTATTAAAACATTGAGAAATAAGTAATAAATTTACCGTTCCAAATATTTACTAAAACCAGTAAATTTATTACTTATTTCTTAGTGAAGCTTATACGAGGGCTGTTCTCTTTCCGCTAAGCCTATCTAGTAGGCGATGATATTTTGCGACAAATTTTGTTTAAAAATTTCAATATAGTTGTTTACAAGTTTAGTTATAGTGACAGTTGTTAAATATACCTGATTGTTTGTAAGTTACATAAGTTTAAAGTAATCCTTTCGACAATAAGTTATGGAACTGAACATGGAGCATTATCGAGCTGTGATTTTTTTTACAATTTCAAGCGCAAACTATGTTTTGAGTAAATCAATCGAGTGTTTGGTGACAAGCCGTGTTCCTTTGCTACCGTTAAGCGGTGGTACAATGAATTTCAACGCAATCGACTTTCCTTAAATGACAGTTTTCGAGCCTCTAAACCAAAAAATATTGGTCTACGGAACATGATTGAAGAGGACCGGCATACTACCGTCAGAAGCATTCAAGCAACTTTAAAGATAGGTGTGAAAGCAATTAACATAATTTTACACTAACATTTGAAGGGCCGTAAGCTTTGTCGTCTGTGGATTCCTCACTTGGCTTCAATTCAAAAAGAAGACCGTGTGAAATGATGCAGATCTCCACTAGATCGATTTGAGCGTGAATCTTTTCATTTGGCGTATGACATCATCACAGGTGATGAAATATGGGTATACTTCTATGATCCAGAAAAAATCAACAAACGTCAGTTGGGTCTTTGAGAATGAGTCGGCTCCAACAAAAGTTGTTCGTAAAAAAAGTCGAAACAACTTGTTAGAATTACTGGGCATGTTTCGACTGTAGCACTGGAGAATAGACGTACTTTTAATTTAAAACAGTACACAACAGTTTGTTTGCCTCAGGTTCTCTAAAATATTCGCGAAAAACGTCCAAGAGAAGGATCACCTTGCATCAAGATGACGCTTGGACCCACATTGCCGCTCGAACAACTGGGTGTTTGAATGCCCAAAACATAGAAATAGTGGGTCATTCACCATATAATCCACCTAATGACTTCTTATTTCCGCGGGTAAAGGATAAATTACGGGATTTATGAAATAAACAAACTACGGCCAGAAAATTGGAGAAAATGTTTTTAAGATTGGTTTTTACGAAATGCAAAAATGCGTTGACTGTGGAGGAGAATACTTTGAAAAATTATAAATACATATGGTACGTCAAATAACTTTACCAGACAGCGGAAAGAAAACAGCCTTCGCATATTTTAATTTTTCAATAGTGCAAAGAAAGTGTATAAATTGAAATATACATTAATTATTTTTTACTCTGTTTAAGACAAAAAATTGATTTACATCTGAAAACGGTATTACCATATGAGCAAAAATTATTTAGATAAGGGATTGCCATGGTTGGGAAGATCACTGTCTTTGATAGGTTCAGCTTGTTATTGCCAATTAAATGTCAGTTTTGATTTTAAGTAACTTCAAATCGAAATTGACATTTAAATCATATCGAATAAAATTTCAAATCGAAACCGTTATCCAACCAACATGTAAAACCAACAACTGAACCCAACCATGGCCATCCCTTATCTAAAAAAAAATTTGCTCATATGGTATATGTTATTACTTATTACAAGCACAAACGGAACCCAAACCTGTAAATTTCGTCCCGGACGGCTATGGATTTAGTAATGCATGTTTGTATTAGATCCATACTACCGAGTGACACTCGGCTCCACACTTAGCCCAACGAATTTCCAATTTTTTCAAACCATACAAAAAGTAACCTTGGTAACTCTGCAAAATATACATTTGCCTTTTGGATACCGCCTCTTCATTTGTCCAAAATCTCTTTCCACCAAACTATTTTTTTAAATGTGGAAATAAAAAGAAATCACAGAGAGCCAGATCTGGCGAATATGGTGAATGCAATTCGACAAACTTTGTTGTAGCAACAGTGATGGAACAAGACTTTTCTCTCAGCAAATGCGATCATTTTTCTTGCATCAAAACATGTCAGCAAATCGTCATAAATATTGGCCAGTTATCGTTTTCTCCAAAAACTGTGGCTATGACTTTATCGGCCGAAAAAAATGTTTTTTTCTTTTTCTTGGACACCTTCCCCGGGAGAAATCCATTGTTTCGACTGTATTTTCATTTCGGGAATATAATTGTATATGCTAGATTCATCTACTGTGACATATCGGCGAAGGAATTTCTTTGGATTTACTTGAAGATAGCCAAACATTCTCTTGATATTTGGACGCCAGCCCTCATTTGATCAACATTAAGCAAACGCAGCACCCATCTCGTGGATAACTTTTTCATATTTAAATTTTCGTGCAAGATATTGCATTGGTTGAAACGTTTTTACTTGGTGAACTATCTCACGTACTTTAAATCGACGATCGCTACTTATAAGGGCATGGACTTTCTGAAATAGTTACAGTAAATGACGGCCCAGGACGTTTTGCATCATCCGTGCTCATATGGCCATTTTTAAAAGTAGAAAACCAGTTACAAATCATTCCATGGGACAGTTCACATTTACGATAGTATTTACGTAACTTTTCCCCGGTTTCTTTAGTTTTTTTACCACGCAAAAAATAAAGTTTAATTAACACTCGAAATTTGTTTTTCTCCATATTTACGCAACAACGAAAATAGTTTTCTTTAGATGAGTATAAAACACATACTATATGTCAGATTTGTTTGAAATTTTAATAGTACACATCAGGAACATGGTGAAAGTCAACAATATAACAACCTTTGGAAAGTCGCTCTTTGGTCAAATCGTCCTCGTAAATGATTGAAGCAAATATTTAACTTGGCAACCCAGAGAAATTGGTTTTCCCGATCATTCGCTTTGTATTTATCTTTTTTCTTAGGATATTTATAAAAATATGGATGGCATATGGTTAGAATTACTACTAAATTAATATTAAATGATATCGGAAGAGAGATTTGTACAAAATAAAAGCTAAAACAAGCTTTGCGGGCAACTATGTATAAAGAAAATTATTCAAAGTAAATACTCAACTTGTTAGCCTAGTCGTGATAGATTCCACACTGGCAATTTTTTTGCGAATTGTTTAGGAGATTCCTGAATATATCCGGAATTGAATTATTTTCAAATAAGGATCTAAAAATCAAAGGATTAAAAATCTAAACTTGTAAAATAATTCGTAGTTGCATGTGGGGTGTGTGGTGTGGCAGAATTCCCTCGCATCACACGCAATATTGATTTACCAATTCCCAAACTGATAAATATAGAGCGAATGACCAGGCAAGTCAATTTCTTAATATTTTCTTCAATATTTCTTATATATAAAATTAATTTAAATTCGGGTAAGCGGTCAATTAAAAAACTCCTTTATTAAATAACCCTATATTTCGCAACAGAATTTGTCGCTTCTTCTGGGGTAAAAAATGTAGAGTTGAAAAATAATAAAATTGACGTACAAAAAATAGAAACTATGAAAAGAAAAAAGGAAAGAAGAAACAAATAAATTTATGAAGTGTATTTAGGATAGTGATTTCAATTAACAAATATAAAAATTGTTTCTATGTACAGACTTGACAAAGACCAAAAATCAATAAAAGTCGAAATGTCGTTTTTCTAATAAATAAATCTGTTTTATTTCATTAAAGGTCGCTAAAACAAAAAAAAATAATAACTTTTTATTTAATATAATTATACGGCCAATAGAATAAATAAGAAACCTTAGTTTCTTATAAACATTGAATATATATAGGTAAATTCCTTTGAGTGTAAAATACTGGATCAAATTTACTCTAATATGTATATGATTTCACTGTTAATAAAAACAGAATTTGGGTCAATATATCATCAAATAAAACGATTTGTTGCTGCGTAACGAATCGAAACTGTATTTGTTTCTTCATCAGAACTAATAGAGTATTTACAAATAAGCCATTAACTTTGTATGGCTGATTTGTAAATATTATATTAGGTCTGATGAAGAAAGTGAAATCATATATATATATATATATATATATATATATATATATATATATATATATGGTAGATTTAATTAGTTGGCGATTGAAGGTCTGGTTTTACTTAAAAATGCATATATTTAAAACAATCTAACATGTTTCGGCAAGTGATGCCTTTCTCAAAGAATTTAAAATATAAATCCATTGTTTCGACTGTATTTTCATTTTGGGAATATAATGTTGTATCCAAGTTTCATCTAGTGTGACATATCGACGAAAATTTAAATATTAAAAAGCTATCCACGAGATGGGTGCTGCGTTTGCTTAATGTTGATCAAATGCGGGCTAGCATCCAAATATCAAGGGAATGTTTGGCTATCTTCAAAGGAAATCCAAAGAAATTCCTTCGTCGATATGTCACAGTAGATGAAACTTGGATACACCATTATATTCCCGAAATGAAAATACAGTCGAAACAATGGATTTATATTTTAAATTCTTTGAGAAAAGCATCACTTGCCGAAACATGTAAGATTGTTTTAAATATAAGCATTTTTAAGTAAAACCAGACCTTAAATCGCCAACTAATTAAATCTACCATAACATACAAAGGTCACGAAATAATTATTATATATTAAATATTATATTATATATATATATATATATATATATATATATATATATATATAATTTGTATTCTATACTACCACAGTCTTGTATCTTGTGCTTCAAAAATTTGTGTTACGTATTAAATTATAATAATTCCAAATCCATTATCTGCAAATTTAAGTAACGCAAAAGAACTAAACTAGACGTAATAATGACTTTGCAAATGTATTATAATGAATAGCATTATATTATTTATGTATTTGACATAAATATGGCGGCCAATAGATCAGTGATAACTCATTGATTTATTATGGGTTTTTTTCCTTCTGAGTTTAAAGTGACTGCCGTCAGCCAAATATTTTATATCACTCCACATTCTTTGTTATGAATTATCATTTTTAGTATAATAATAATAATAATTATTATTATTATTATTACAATTGCTATAGATATGTGAAAATAAATATAGGAATAAAAAACTAGATTATTGAAATCAGATATGTAATAATCCCAAAATGGGACTATAAGATTCGACGCTAAATTTATTCTTTCGAATAAATTAATATAAAGAAAATGGATGAATATCTTTTGAAGTTATATGGCCCTAAAGTAGTTTCGTTACATAGAAAAATTATTTTGACTTTAAAGTTGTATATCATCTGTCTAAGTATATTCAATTAAACTTGGAAAAATATTCGTGAATATGAACAGTACTAAATCTTTAACAGTGAATACATTTATAAAGTACGGAACAGATATACCTTGAAGAAAATTATTTAATCATTTTTAAATTAAAATAATTTGTATAATGTCCAAAAATAGTGCATAGTTTGTTTTCAAAATCATCTCATTTAGCTTAGAATGAAGCTATATAAAACACCGACATCATTGAGAAGTTATTCTTGCATCGAACTTCAAAAGTTAAACTTGTAAACTTATTTGATAGTGGTCAGCTGTCTACACTTTATGAATTGATAAAACTATTTAGCTAACAATAAGATTAAATATACATTCATTTCTGTGCATTTTGTACAATTTTCGTAACAAGCTAATGTAGTAGAATGTAATTTTTGAACACAAGTGCGTTGATTGCTTGCAAATTACCGTGTAGTGTAAGAAACTAATGACATTGTTAACTTGATCTAGAGATTTCTTATTAATTCATTTGTGCGTATTATTATTGTTTTATAATTGGTGTAATCGATGAAACATAACTGTGTTAATTACTATAATTGGATAAAAATTAGTATAAGTAGCACAAGAAAATTTATTGTAATCGGATACAAATTGTATTAGATTTAAATATGATAATTAATGTTTTGTTTATTGAATTGTTACTTCATGGAAAACTTTTCCTGCCATATTTATTGACGTATTAAATAATTACATTAATGCTATATTATTCTAATCAATATTCATCAAGGACAATTACAAATGCATATGTTGATGTATGTTTGCACACGTAATAGGTGTTTAATGACAATGTGTACTGATTTGTTATATCATAAAACTTTTACTTTAAAAGTCTACTTACATAAATATCTGTATATACAAGATACTGATACATTATTATTGGTTCCGGTCAGTAATGTGAAATGTTCAACATTTATATCACGAACGTGTGCATAAGATTACGCACGCAGGTATGACAATTTTCGGGACATGGTAGTGAAAACTCGAAACTCTACAAACACAAATGATTTCATTTCGACTTATATAACGATTTTGTACATAAATATTTAGTCAATGAAAAAAAAATAAAAAGAATCCAATTTATAAATCTATTTTTTGTAAAATTGTTTCGAATGTTATATGTAGAAGTGACATTAATCTATTATAATTGGAAATATATATTCATATAAATAAATATTTCTAACCCTAAAAATTATTTATTTATTTATTTAGACATTACAGGATACCTAATCCTAAAACATGTCTATAATAAAAAGCCACATAACATAAAATTTACAAAATAATAAGAAACTCTAATTCATATCAAAATCTATACCATTTACGAGGTGGTATTGATATATTCTCAGCCTACTATTGAGACAATTTAAAGTTGGGACTATATAGAGTATATTATTATAGGAAAATATTTTATTATTCAATATAATCTCTCTTAAATTAATACACTTAATACAGCGAAGCTGCAACGCCTTTAACCCTTCTAAAGAAAATATTCTTTTTGGTCTGCAAACCAGTCCTGCACAGCTTCTATTACTTCTTCGTTACACAAAATTTGACGTTCTTTTAAACTTTTTTCAATCGAGCAAACAGATAACAGTTTGTGTTCCAGTAATTCGAACCCTAGATCCCTAATTGTATTCATGGTAATGCGTGATTTGTGTGCAGGAGCATTGTCCTACAAAAACAATACAACTTTCGCTGACACGCCACGTCTTGTTTCCTTAATTTTCTCTCTCAGGGTGGTTAGTAATTTAGAATAAGAATCTCCGTTATGGTAAAAGCCTTTTTAGGTAATCGATCATAATTATTCCACGGATATTCCAAAAAACTGAAGCAAAAACTTTTCCAGCGAATTTTTGAACTAGAAACTTCTTAGGCCTTGCAGAACTATGATGCTTCCACACCATCGATTTCTGTCTTGTTTCTGGGCAGTAAAAATGAACCCAGGCTTCATCTATAGTAGAAAAATCCGAATCTCCTTCAAAACGAGCTCAGATTGACTGTGACTCTTTCACTCTTGCTCGTTTGTGTTCGGCGCTCAAGCATTTAGGAATCAATTTTGCAGAAATTTTTTTTCATATCTAAATCGACGTGAACTTATGGACACGTTCATATGAAATCTTTAGTGCCTCGGCTGTATGTTTCAGCTCAATTCGATGGTCTGATAATATTATGCCATGAACTGCGTCAATATTTTCAGGGGTAGACACCGAAATCGATCTTCCTGATCGTTTCTCATCCTCAACGGAAAGTTTTCTTCTTTTGAATGACATAATCCAATTTTTGACAGTCGCACATGATGGGCATTGATCGCCAAGTGAGTTAAGCATTCGTAAACTTCCTTACCAGTTAGCCTCTTCAAACACAAGTATTTGATGATGCCTCGATATTCCGATTTATCAATTTTCGCATTTGCATTCGACATGCATTCTTTCAAAATTTACTGCTAAGCAATACTACAACTTCTTGATGTAAGATTTGACAGTGACACTTTTAAATGTAATTATTTCTTGACATTATAAAAATATTTTATTTTGTTTAACGAAAATGAACTAGGCTAACTAGATATCAACATCCTCTTGTACGCACTTAAAAAATGTAGTTTTCGTGCAGTTAAATAAATCTATATCAAATGGCAAGCCGTTCAGCTCTTTTGTAATTGAATTTATTGTATTGTTGAGTCCGTATGTTGTTCGATGGTAACGCACTGAAAAGGCATCGTTGTTTCTTGTACACGCTATTGTACTCTCAGTTCGCAAAGGGACAGCAACTCCGAACACCATATGTAAGTGTTGAAGAGCCCGAATCAGAATTCAAGGTATGCCATCCTCTGTCTTGATTCTAATGATTCAAAGCCAAATAGGTGAACTCATTTCAAATAATTATAGGGATTTTTGTTTGTTTTTATTTAGTTTATAAAGTAAGTAATTTATCGTGTTTTGTTGAATTATTTCAATGCGCTCACGATATGTAGCGGGACGTACTTATACTCGTCCCCAGAAATAAAATTAAGTAATTCGTTAAACTCGCACCTGAAAAAATATACCTACATAAACTTGTCCCCGAGAAGAGTAGGTCCACAAAACTAGCTTCATGAATTCGTCCCCGACTTTATCGCAGTATTATTCACCCATATACATCAAACGCCCCATTCTTCAAAAACTCGCATTAATTATGCTGCGTTGCCAGGGTTTTTTTAACCAATCCTCCTTTTAATCTTATCCCATGAATGCTTGATTGAATTAAGATCCGGTGAACAAGAAGGCCAACCTAAAACCTTCACATCTTTCTCTTCTAAAAAATTTCTATTGGTTCTGTTGGTATGTGGAGGTGCATTATCGTGCATAAATAATAAAGAGCATCTATCCAGAACCTTACTACGGGTTGTATTACTAAATTCACATAAGCCCAAACCGTGGGCCGGTTAGGGCTTGTCTAATGGGAATCAAAAATTTTTTCACCAATCATAATGCCGCCCCGAAACATTAAAATTCTTTCTTTATAGTTGGGAACAAAGCAGCCCGAAGCCTATGCCCTGTCTTTCACGACCTCTTAAAATACAAATTTGCCGGTCGTCTGATTGTAGGTCAATTCTAGTTTCATCTGAAAATGACATTTCCCCAGTCTCTACAGTACAGTATTGATGATCCAAACACCAATTTAAACGGTCAACTTTATTTTGCACTGATAAAGCTAGTATCATCAACTTGTGTTCTGCTGAAAAGTCATAAACTCGAAGTCGAGCTCGAAGTCTTTCCCCGATAGTTTTGATCGAAACGCTAACACCTATATCTTGCAAAAGTTGCTTTCGAAGCTCAGGATGGGATATTGTGGGATAACTTCTTGCTATTTGAACTAAAAAGCAGTCCTGACCTTCTGTAGTGACCATTTACGACCTCTCCTAGGCCTATTTTTTAAGGTTCCCAACATCAGAAACCTTGAATAAATTTTTCTCTCTCTTCTTGTGTAACCTCCACCGTTCGTGCAATTCTCCTTTGCAACATGCCCTGCTTCAAAAGCTCTTTTGCCTTTCCCCTTCTGAACTTCTGATAACCACATAAAAGGCATTTTTAATTAAATTCGCGGAAGATAAAACTTATAATCTCACTAAGACTTTTTACATCGAAACAGTGAAATCGACACAAGAAACAAGTCTTATCATATTTGTATGAGTACAACTGTTTTTAGTAGTAAACGTATTCGCTTTTTATTCGCTTGTAATCTCTCTAAAAATTCACAGACTGGTAGTTAAAAATCATTTCTGTACCGACGTTAACACATCGTTCTTCTCTGAAAAAAATGAGCGATTTTGGTAACAATCGAAATGAGACATGTCTGAAGCCCAAACGGTGTCTTTCAAAATTTCTTGAATCGATCCTAATGAAATTCTAGTATTATCTACAAGGTTTATAATTATCAACCGCACAAAATCTTTTATGTTTTCGACATGGATTTCATCAGTTGGTTTTGAAAGTCATCTAGATTTCTTTTCGTATTCAGCGCATTCTCTGACTACGTTTTCTATCACTAAAAGACTCTTGTTCTTGATATGCATTCGTCACCAATATTTTTTTGTAAATATTTTCAACGCATTCGTAGCATAAATTTGATTCCGCATACAAAATATTATGCAAAATAAATCAGACATTAAAATGATAGAAAATAATTTCTTCATGACAGAAGCCTTTTGTTTACTTAATAAATTACATTTTTACCAGCCCAGGGAAAAATATTCCGTCCGATTGAATTAATCTGTTGACCTTAGCAGTACATCTATAAATATAATCTGTTAACTATATAATATTCGTTTAAATATTTAATAATTCAGGTATTTCTAATTTAAATAAATAATTCATATGCCTCAATTTGAAAACTGAAATTCGACCTCAACTTTAAAACCAGTAAATAATTTAAGGAAAAATAATTATAAAGAAGCAAAATTGATGTAAATTATTTCACATGTATTTTGTTCAAGATCATTGCAGTCATGGTCATCCACAATGTACCGAGTAAGGTTACCCTCTTGTATTTTTATAACTCATTATTATTTCGTGTAATAACATCATCATAAATTACTTTAATAATAAATTTGTCATTGACAACTAAAAAATTTATGTATCTGAAAAAATTCTGAACATAAAAATTTTCTTTAACTATAATCTGGTAATTACTAAACGCACAATAAATTCTTTTAATTTTTTTTTTCTTTTACCATGATGTAAGATGTATTTTAAATATAACATATTGAAAAGGATAACGTTTTGTTGAAATTGCGTCAATTATATCCTTTAATAATTTATTAACGATAATAATTCAAATGATAGTATAATCACCATAGAATAGTATCACATTAATATTGTATTTACACATTGTCGCTAGTAATAATAGATATTAGCAATATATTTAACATATTATGTGCTATATTTGTAAATACCTTTGATTAATTACATGAACTTACAGCAAATCTCGTTTGCGCATGCAAATGTCGCCTACTGTGTTGCGTTATATATATATATATATATATATATATATATATATATATATATATACATATATATATATATATATATACATATATATATATATATATATATATATACAGGGTGAGTCGTGAGGAATCGGCCAAACTGTAGGAGTGTATTCTACAGGTGAAAGTAATGTAAAAAAACTCAAATGTTGCTATCCGATTTTTATTTGTTTTCGAGTTATAGCGTAATTATAAATAAACAAAATTTCATACATTGAACTTTTTGTATTTTATTGGTATTATCGTTCTTTATAATATATTTTCAAAAATACCACCATTCATTTCAAAACATTTTTTACATCGTCTACCAAGGGCGCTGGTTGCGTTCCTGATTGGCTCAGGTTGATGTTTGATATTGTCCGCAGCATTCATAATCCGTTAAATTAGTGCATCACGAGTGTCCACTTTTACTTGATACACTTCATTTTTTAACCAGCCCCATAAACAATAATCGCGTGGCGTGAGGTCTGGAGACCTAGGAGGCCAACGAATGTGACTACCACGTCCAATCTAACTCCCTGGAAACCTTTCAGCCAAATGTTGCCTGACTGCACGAGCGTAATATGCAGGCGCTCCATCGTGCTGGTAGAAGATTTGGATTCTGATGTTTATGGGAACATCCTCTAGCAGTCCGTGCAGTTCATTTTCTAAAAAATGTAAATAGGTGTCTCCCGTGAGGCGATTCTCAAAAATGTAAGGACCAATTAAAAAACCATCGATCATACCACACCACACGTTTACCGAAAATTTATGTTGAAAGTTACTTTCGACTATTGCGTGTGGATTTTCGTCTGACCATACATGCTGGTTATGACAATTATTAATACCATCACGGGTGAATGTCGCTTCATCCGTAAACAGTATACGCGATACAAAACGAGGGTTATCATTTATCCATGGACAAAATTCCATACGTCTACGATTATTATCTCGTTGTAGGTGCTGTACTCTTTGTAGGTACATGGTACGGACGTAAGCCATGCTCGTGGAGTGTTTTTATCACCCTTGTTTGTGGAATGCCCAATTGAATACTAATTCTCCGTGAGCTGGTAGTTGCGTCTTCTTCTACTACATCCGGAATATCTTCTACTTCTTGTAATTGCTGTCGACTGCCTCGTTCAGATATTATGTTTACACTGGGAAGCTTTCCGGTCGGCCACAATGTGTTGAATACACTAATAAATACAGTTTTATTAGGATGTCTGTGATGTGGAAACCGTTGACGATATTCATTAGCAGCAGCTGTAGCATTCCCATCACAAAATCCATAAACAAACACCATATTAGCATATTCTAAATTAGAATATGTGTGTGGCATTTAGTTTGTTACACTATAGTCGTACAAACGTCAAGTCAATGTCACAATACCCGAACACAATGTTATAATTTACTCCAAGGTATAGGGAACATTTATTATGATGGCAGCGCCCTCACTATATCAACGATGAACTAGAGGAAGTGAAATTAGACGCATTAGGCATACAAACCACTCTACACTATTTCTCGACTGCTTTCAATGTCACTACCGCTAGTTCGGAAAACCACGAACAGGTAGCGCTTCAGCTAGGAAGACTTCCCTATAATGAATTGCTACCGGGGTTTCACTGTTTTTACGTATACATACATAAACATGGTATACTAAATCTACATTTTTAATTACGCTATAACTCGAAAAAAATAAAAATCGGATAACAACATTTGAGTTTTTTTACATTACTTTCACCAGTAGAATACACTCCTTGAGTTTGGTCGATTCCTCACGACTCACCCTGTATATATACAGTAAGTTCAAAATGTTAACTATATATAATCGAAGTATAGAAGTGAAGAGTCATGTCTATCTTCGGGATACTGTGTGTTGACGAGCTATAATAAGAACGAAATACATTCACACGTTTCAGAGACAGATGTGACTTTTAACGAATTTTTAATTATAATTACATGAAGTTTAAAGAACGAGGTGGTTACATAGGCCAGCAAATTTAGACTTTTTAATGTAACAATGATGAAAATAGTTGTGTATACAAAGTAGTGTGTGGTCTTAATTCCTAAATTGATATGCTAAATACTCTACTAATAATGTTTCCTTTCGTTGTCACTGAATGAGATCGTTTTTTGTTTCCATTACGAAGCAAAATTGCCATCGACGAATCTATGAAAATACCACCCGAAAGGTACATGTTCCATATTAAGTTCATTCATTAAACTATCAATGTCATAGCCGAACCATAGTAATTATTCCATTTTATAAAAATCTGAAAATGCAATATTCCGTTTCGGTAAAGTGAAGAAGTGAAATATTTTTATCTAACAGGTTCAACTGTTGAAGTCTGGAAGCAAGAAGTTCAAATTTTTGTTGACAAACCCAAGTCACGAATCAAATCATTTAATTCATTCTGAGATATTTAGCAAGGTTCGCTGGTAGTTGGAAAAATGTAGGAACATTACTGGTGTTCTCGCGAAGTTGTGGATCAGATTCTGATAAGGAATTAGAATAACCGGGAAAAATAACGGAAGTTACGCAACGTGAGCGGCGGATCAGACATAATTTATACAGGATTATTGAAATTATTTGTATCTGGCTTTAGGCAATGTAGGTAGAATTACCACGAGGGTTTACTATTAAGAGTAATTTATATTTCTCTAAAGTTTAATTTGATTCTGTCTCGTGTACAGTACAATTAACTGTTTTTCTCTAACCCTAGTCCTAGTCGTCGATGATGCAATAATCCAGCGTATAAGTTTTGTTATATGTGTGGACGACATATTTTAATGTCACAGGCTAGATTTATATTTGAGGAAGTCAAACAAGTCATCTTTTATATTTTAAGTGCCAAATAATTTAAATTTAATTAAATTTGGTGCAGTGGATGCATTGCATTATATAACGTTGTCCAAGTTTAAAAGCGCAATCGGCATCGGTACTTCCCGGTTATGAGGAACCGACCTTAGTGCAAAAGGCAAATTTGGATACTCAATATTGCCCCTTTACTTTTTTGAATAACCTACGGTTTTAGTGATATAGAAGTAGAAATCGCTTACATGATTAATGAGTTCTTGCCGTACTATAGGAACAGCAAGCGGAATAGAATTTTTCTTGCAATGCATCCATTGCACCAAATTTAATTAAATTTAAATTTTTGGCACTTAAAATATAAAAGATGATTTGTTTGACTTCCTCAAATATAAATCTAGCCTGTGACTTTAAAATATATCGTCCACACATATAACAAAACTTATCCGCTGGATTTTTGCATCATCGACGACTAGGACTAGGGTTAGAGAAAAACAGTTAATTGTACTGTACACGAGACAGAATCAAATTAAACTTTAGAGAAATATAAATTAATCTTAATAGTAAACCCTCGTGGTAATTCTACCTACATTGCCTAAAGCCAGATACAAATAATTTCAATAATCCTGTATAAATTAGGTCTGATCCGCCGCTCACGTTGCGTAACTTCCGTATAAGCTGGTTATTTATTTTGGTTGGTGGCAGTTAAATAAACTTGGTATGATTTCTGAATATTTTAAATAACAAAAAACACTTAAACCTAATTTATTAACGCAAATCTCACAAATGAAGCACTTAATGTAAACTTAAAGTTTAAATTCTTTACTGTTATATGAGACTATGTCTCTTGTTGTTAATATGATACTATTGCGTCCTTTGTTGCTAGTGTGAGACTCTGATGGATACTGTTTTATATGAATGTTATGAAGTGAATGTTTTCTACTGTGTTACAAGTAGGTGAAAACATACCACTACCCCTACAAACTATTATATAATTAAATATACGTATTGTTGTACATTGTATTGGTTGACGTCATAACTGGAAATTTTGCTGTGTGATTAATTCGTAGAAATGGTACCTACAGGCAACAATACCAAGATTTACAGTACGTTTTCAACATTCTAGTTTTACTAATAATTAAATAATAAAATATCATTACTAATTAAATATTAGTTGGCGTTGTAAATCTAAATACATAATTCTGGATCAATTCCATTGTTCAGTATTGTATTTTATCGTACATATTTAGGAAACGAGAGGTTTAACAATAGAAGGTCAGATTAACCCTAGAATACTAAACCGTCGTAAAATTTACGAACGTACCCTACGCATTGTTTAAGTTCGGATATTTTCGGTGATGGGAGACGATTGCTATTTTTAGTACCTTTCTACATTAGTGTTACTGTGCTGCAGTCATATTGTCCTATTAGAAATTGTTACCCTATTGTCTACAATGCACCAAGAAAGAAGTATACACCCTGAAACTTCTAAGCCAGAGATTATACATTTCTATAACTCGACAAAATCTGGAGTTGATTCGTTGGACCAAATGTGTTCTAATATGAACTGCGGAAGAAAAACCAGAAGCCTCTGTGCGTATTTTACGATATGATTAATATAGCAACCATAAATGCCTTTGTCATTTATTGCTTCAATATGAATAGGGCAAATCAAAAACCTGTGAGCCGCCAAGAGTTTATGTTAAGTTTGAAAGATGGACTTATAAAACCCTGGTTAGAAATCAGAAAAAGTATCACAACTTTGAGGCGTCCAATCCGACAAGATATTTGCGATATCTTGGAAACTGAATTGCCCACGGATCCACCTATCCATGCTGCTAACAGGCGTACAGTTTGTAGTTTTTGTCCAAGCCGGCTTCGTAAAATGACAACACACTATTGTCTAAGATGCAAACGATCCATCTGTGGTCAACATCGATCATTTTGTTGTCTAGATTGTTCTAATTAATTTGTTTATGCAGTTCAAATGTATGTTTTTTTTCTTTAAAAGAATGTTATTATAATTTTTTTACGAATGAAGTAAAATAAAATTAAAAAGAGAACCCAAAAATGCTTTTTTAATTTGTAGTAAATTCTACGAGAGTTTAGCAATCATGTCACATCAAAACTAGTTTAGTATTCTAGGGTTAAACAAAGTCTATTGAAATCGTTCACTAATAAGCCTAGGTAATAAAACAAGTGGTCTAAATTCTAAAGTAATCAATAAATTTGCAAATATAAATTCTTAGAATCTAAAGAATTAGATTCTAAGAATTTATTTCTAATTTGAATAGGATAATAAAATTATGTTATACAGGCCGAGGCCAAATTTAAGGCATAAGACTACCTTGAAATGACTAACCCGTGTAGTATTACAGCGCGTATTTATGTGTGTTAGAAAGTGATACAGTACAATTTGCGATTCGCACTTTAAGCAGTACAAACTGCAAAAAAATACTTTATCAACTGTATATAAATATATGCAATATAACAAATTTTTATAACGAAACAAATCCCATGATATAAGGGATAGACAGGAACTCGAAAATAGGAGGAATGTGGTTAGCTATTTCTGAGAAAATGTATTCTAACAGCTACCTAAAAGAAACGCAAAAAAAAACATTTTCATTAATGTTACAAAAATCATGTCGATCTGTGTTAGTATGAAAATGTTTGTAGATTATGACCTACTTACATACAATACAGACATCCTTTACAGTTTACGAGTAAATATTAAAAGTTTGTTCATGTAAAAATATAAAATCCATAATTTATAGCTATTATCTACGAAAATTATGAACATGTTATTGGTAGCATTTAGCTTCGACGCCGTTAATACGATAAACATAAGATTTATCTGACATCAGAATATTTAACAATATTTTCTCTAATGGAATCTCCATACATTAATAATTTCTCTTTATTATTTGTAATTATTTTGTCCTTTAGTAAGGTTTTATTAACTTATTTTTGAATATTTCAACTAAACCATACTAACGGCAATTTATTTATTATTTCAGAAGTTCTTCCGGATGCCATCGAAACCGATTGTGTTAAATGCAGTCCAAAACAACGGAATGGCAGCACAACAGTGTTAAGACACTTGATCAATCATGAACCAGAATACTGGAATGACTTAGAAAAGAAATACGATCCAAAAGGAGACTACAAGATGAGATACCGAGAGCAAGCTAAAAAAGAAGGAATTGAGATTTAAAGACAACGAGGATCAACTTTCACAACTTTTTTTAGAGAATTTGGAGTTTATATTTTGTTAAGGCACTTAGTATCAAAATAAATAAAATTAAATTGATTCAGACTTTTTTTAATATTCCCATGCTCCTCCTTCTATTTATATTAATTTATTCCATTGCTCAGTAAAATCCAAAAGTATCCAATAGTAGACGCTCTCAATTCCGGTATGATTTCTGTGAAATAAATAAAATAACTTTAATTTCACAAACAAAACTTATTATTCTAGATGATCATTACCTCTATAGTGCACACATCGTTAGTAGTATAACAAATTTCTTGATAACATAATTTGAAACATACTTGAGTGGGTAAAACCTCACTAAATTTGTATAATACAAAAGTATTTTTAATAATATAAAAAATATTATTAAAAATGGGGTGTGAAGAACACAATAAAAGTTCATTTATGTATTTTTGAATGTATCTTCTTCAAAGACGTAGACATCTACGTCTTTGGAGAAGATACATTCAAAAATACATAAATGAACTTGTATTGTGTTCTTCACACCCCATTTTTAATAATATTTTTTATATTATTAAAAATACTTTTGTATTATACAAATTTAGTGAGGTTTTACCCACTCAAGTATGTTTCAAATTATGTTGTCATATACGCATTCGGCTCACGTCGACAAGTAGTGAAGACACGAGAATACAGTTTTTTATAGATACGGCGGTTACCGACTATAAAAAACACGTCTAGTTCGGCTGTTATTATGTAGACAGCGCTTCACGCTCTGTCTGAATAATTTCGGCTAGATATTAACGTAGTTATGTTTGTTTTGAATGTGTCTCTTCTCCAACAGGGACGTACCGACGAACATGTAGAAATGTGAAATACGTATCTACGTCTTTGGAGAAGATACATTCAGAAATACATAAATGAACTTGTATTGTGTTCTTCACACCCCATTTTTAATAATATTTTTTATATTATTAAAAATACTTTTGTATTATACAAATTTCTTGATGTTACCTTGGAATAATAAAATTTCATATTGGCAAGCGTGACTATATTTGTGCATAATATAGTCAAGTTTACCAGTATGAAATTCTATTATGGCGTCGATCTAGCAGCGCGAGGGAGGTATTCGTCTCACCAAAAACTATTATTCTAGTAAGAGATACAGAAACTGCTATTTATGCCATGTTTAAATATTTTAAACTCGACTTGTTACACTTTCAAAAATAGTACAAATTCTGGCTATTACCTACGCAATTGATGTGAGAATATTTAATAAATTCTTATCGAAAAGCAAGGAAGAAAAGATATATAATAAATTTAAACTTTTCGTGAATAAAGTACTGCTGGAAAATATAGAAAAATATTTACACGTGTAATTTCTTATGTTTCAAATATAAAATTCTGTGATATATAAGGTGCTACCCAGAAATTCCCGGACTATGAGAAAAAAACACAATAAATCATTCTTAAAACTTACTTATTACCATTTCCTTCAAAGTATTCTCCTTCCGCATTAATACACTGATCCCAGCGACTTGTCCATGATTGGAAGCAGTGCTGAAAGTCTTCGCGTGTTAACACGTTCAATACTATCTCGACATCATATCAAAATGACACCCTTTAGCTAGAGTTTCAACTTCGAAAACAGGAAGAAGTCACAAGGGGCAAGATCTGAGGAGTAGGGAAGGTCTTACTATCCTACTACCCTAGTACTAACGTCTTCGTTTAGGCTAGAAATTGACGTACAAGTGACGTGTGAGTTTGTGTAGGATCTAAGTATTGTTGTGCCACTTGCGTCAAATGTTTTCTCTTAGTCGCCGAAGAACATCGCAATAAAATCGACCATTAACTGTTTCACGTGGTGGGACAAATTCTTTGTACACGATGCCATCAGCGTCAAAGAAGTAAGTGGTCAACGATTTGACGTTGCTTCGAACTTGCTGTACTTTCTTCGGTCGTGTTGCACTGCGATGATTGCTGCTTTATTTCGGGCTCATACCCATACACCCATGATTCGGCGCCAGTAATGATTCTGGTACTGAAGTTCGCATTCCTTTCGGCAGTTTCTTTCAGCTCTGTGCACACATGAACAGGGCGCCGTTTTTGTTCAATATTGAACCTTGCCACAAACTTTGCAGCAATACGCTGCATGTTGAGTTCGCCGGAAAGATTACGCGGACAAACGCTGTACGACAAGCCGACAATATTACAAATGTCATGGATTGTTCTCAGGATCGTATCACGCACTTTTGCCACATTTTGTGGCGTGTTTTCCGTCGATGGACGACGAACGCTCATCATCAATCGACACATATCCATTTTTAAAACGGTTGTACCACTCATACGTTTGCGTCTGGCCTAAAGCATCCTCACCAAACGCTTGTTTAAGCATTTGAAGAGTTTCGGCTGCCGTTTTACCAAGTTCTAAGCAGAATTTGATGCACATCCTTAGCTCTTTCACACCAGACGTTGTACTGTAGCAGAATAACTCAACCCAACTTAACAAATCTAAACACAAAAGCTGCTTGTTACCACCTAGCAAGTACGATGTAGCTCACACCATCTAGCTCTGTTAAACTGTACTACCATCACTTCGCGCGACACATCCAAATTCCGGAAATTTCTGGGTAGCACCTGGTATCTCTAGCAAGCTGTTATCTGAAAATTATATCATTATTATTGATTGAATTAATTGATGGTCATCATTATCAGCAGGTTGTATTTTAGTTTACTTTTTTGTCTATGTAAGACAATGTATTCAATAAATTAGAGCTTACATTTATTTCATGTTATACGACATTATTTATTTATTATTATTTTTCCTGTTTGTTTTGCATTACACTTTGTATTTTTTGTTTGTTACATTTTCCACTTTTTTCGTGTTATATTTCTTTTAAATTTGACTTTTCTTATATAATAATAATATTTATTTCGCAATAGTAAACGCCAATTACTAGATAAACTAAAAAGTTTACAGTGAATATACTCATTTATAAACTTAAACTAATACAGATGTAATTACATTTTATAGCATCTACATACGTACATATAGTGTTACAATGATCAAATGATATTATTTAACAAGTAATACATATTTATGTCAAATGTGGGTATAGTTCTCGTCACGATAATTTAAAATGACTGCAATTAACACTAAACGGATTATAAGGAGTATCTGCTGTGAGTTTACCTGTGGGGCATGTAACATTTAGAAACAGTATCTGTCCATCAGGAGTGTATTCCGAAAAATTGTAAAGCGGCAACAGGTAGTAATAAAAGACAGTAAAATCAAAGGGAAACAAATACTGTAAGTACAAGATACATAAGAAACAATATAAACAAAAATGAAAGTAGGTATAAGAAATATGAATAGGTTAAATAGAAAACATTTATATTAGAGAAAATTAAAACATTTAATACTTTTTAAGCCTATCGTATAACCAGGTAAGCGTTTTCCAATCAACTATTTCGAAAATTAAAGTGCGAATTCATAATAAAGGTAAACAATACATTGGAAGCAACATATTTAACAAATAATGAATTTAATAATTAAAAATCAACAAATGGGATTATTACTTAATACACATTTCTATATATTTCCAGTCCCTTTTAATCTGCCCGAAAACTAATAAATTAATTAGCTTTTTAAAGATAAAGGAAATATTGTAAAATCGGGCTTAAAAATATTCCACCTTAATGCAACGCTGCTGTGCTTACTATTACTACTACTACTGCTAATGAAAGATTCCATTCGGATTGTCATTAAAATCTCATTACCTATGTACAAGTCATTTTAAATTATCTTGACTATACATATAATGCTACCTACAAGAGGTGCAAGCAATAAAATTATACGAAAACTGGCTTCCTCCTCGAGCTCACCTTGCGTGGGTAGGAAGATATTAACTTGACAAAACAGTCAGCCAGTGCCAACGGCGTAAAATTCAGTGAGATGATCATGCAACTCTGGACGGAACGATGTTGAATTGACTATACATTTAAAAAAGCGCCACTGCCATTTAAGAGTTGCTTGTCGTAGAGATTATACGACATGCGGAGTTCGTATTCATGCTAACGAACCCACAATAGAAGGACTAAAGTAATTGCGGAAAAAGAGGAGGTAATAATAAATAAAAGAAAACGTTCCACATTAAGGAAAAATAGATATATTTATTATAAATGTTGTAACACTGAATAAATCTTCAAGGTATACAAAAAGAAATGAAAGTATAATATATGTCCCACAAAATTAATAATGGGCGAGGCCCTGTATATAATTTTTAAATTAATAAATACCAAATTTGAAGGAATTTCAACTCGGACTCATCCTCAACTTTTTTTTAATTACAAAAGAAATCAAGGGCAAAATTCTAACATCCAAGAATTCTTGTACGATAGTGTATATACAGATTTTTGATATAAGCACTAAACACCAAACAAAGGAAAGGTACTAAAGAATTACAAGAAATGGAGTACGTGTACACAAGATCTTATATAAATCGTTCACAAATTAATTTTTCTCGCTTAATTACAGAAACTTAAGATTAAGTGTTTGATAACACAATTAAATATAGCACAAAAATAAGTATTTGCGTTCTTTTGCACAAACTTTTCACCCAACTGAATTTCACAAATTTCTAATTACTTTAATTGTCCTCAATAGTACTTGTAATTAAATTAATATGATAATTTAACAGCAGTGAACTAAATTAATAAAAATTAAATTTAATAAAAATATTTGAACGTAAACATTACTGTCAACAAAACAAAAAGAAAGAAAGTAATAAAAGGACGACATGACTTGTCGAATTTTAATATTTTATGTAGCTATTTTTTTTTTATTTCCTTATGACCCGATGCAAGTTTTTACTGTCAGATGATTAACAAAACAGACGAATCGTAGTAATCAAGTTACAATTTTACTTAGATGCACTTAATTATAGTTGGCTGATATTGCGTCCTTGCCGCGCGGGATTCTGCGGCAAATAGAGTCGGATCCAGTACATGTGATTGGTATTAGATTCCAGACGATCTCTACCCTTTCGGAGATTCAACGGCTCAAGCAACGCAATCCGAAGGTAAAGCTCGTTACAAAAAAAAAACTGAAAACGGTAATTAAGCAGTCAAATTAACACAATACGAAGATGGAGACACAGAAGGCCCCAAAAAGAATTTAGCGGTAAAATTGATTCATCTTGAGATGGTCGAAGGGTACAATTAATATACAGCCTATTCAAACACGACGAACCAACATATAGAAGTGCGGAAAAGCAAACTCAGTATACCTCTAATTCTCCATCAATTTTCAATGCAACATTTTAAACCAATAAAACTAGCGGCACGCACTCGCACTCGCACGCAGTTACTCGTCTAGTCTCACAGAGGTATACAACGGATCTTCGTGTAAGATACCGCGAACATTTCCTTCTCTAAAAATTCTTCCCCAAAAAGTCGATGATGTAGCGATACGTTATATTACAGCAGGAACATACAGCGACCGACAAACAAATCGACAAAATATCGTAAGAATAATTAGGGATGGCAAAAAATGTAAATATATTGACATATTAATCATATGATGTATCGAATGAGATATATTGATACTGTAACATAATACCGTGATATCATAAAGTTTCTAGGACGAAGATGGCTTTGTAATATAAATTGTATGTCTGAACTTAAGTTAGGAACTATAACTCTATTTTGTAAATTATTTTGACAGTGACATTATCTGTCATCCATTAATGTGTTAGAATTGCTGAAAGCAAGTTTGAACGTCGAGTTTGAAACATAGCACATTCGAGTAAATTCAAATATGGTTTACAATATAGTGCAAAAAGCGTACATGATTGAAGCCTATTTTCGGAGTGGAGTGCGAATTGATGGAATTTGGGTGTACAGTCAACGTGCATGTTTGGATGATTTTAGAGAGCACTTTCCAGAGTTA
Organism: Melolontha melolontha; assembly: GCA_935421215.2. Classification (NCBI taxonomy): domain Eukaryota; kingdom Metazoa; phylum Arthropoda; class Insecta; order Coleoptera; family Scarabaeidae; genus Melolontha; species Melolontha melolontha. Next base: position 111,939,933 of record OW285236.1, on the reverse strand, counting down.
GCATTAAATCCAAAAAATTTTTATAATTGCCTTTCCAATTATGTTTGTGTGTTTCGTGAGACTGGTTCTGTGTCATAATTTCATAAATCACGTATTGGTAGACCAACTGTTCGTTCGGAACAAGTTATAAATGATGTTCGTCAACGTATGGTAAATGAACCCACAAAACCTTTGAAACGCCTTTCCCAAGAGATTGGACTTTCTTATGCAACATGTCAGAAAATTGTAAAGAAAAACTTAAACATGCATCCGTATAAGATGCAATCACATGAGGCTATTTTGCCGGTAGACTACCCTAGACGTCGTGCGTACTGCCAGTGGTTTGCAAATAACTTAATAGAAGATGATGACCTGCTAAATTTGTCATTTTTCTCTGATGAAGCATGGGTTCATCTTTCGGGGTATGTCAATTCCCAAAATACTCGAATGTGGAGTAGTGAAAATCCTCATATTTTTATTGAATCGTTTCTCCATAATGCGAAACTTGGTGTTTGGCTAGCAGTTTCTCGCCGCAGAGTTGTTGGCCCTATTTTTTTTAATTTCACAATTAATGCTGAGAGGTATAGAAACATTCTGAATGAATTTATTGAACAGTTGCATGATGATGAATTGCAATATGGATACTTTCAACAAGATGGTGCAACGGCACACACAACACGAGAAAATATTGCTTTTCTTCGTGAGTTTTTTGACGATGGGATCATAAGTTTACATACGGAAGTTGAGTTTCCACCACGATCATCTTGTTTGACAATTATGGACTTTTTCGTGTTTACTCACCTAAAGAATAGAATATTTAAAACTCCTGTTGCTAATTTGCAAGATATGCAACAAAGAATTATTGACGAATGTGCATTAATAACGCCCGCAATGCTGCAAAATGCCTTTAACAGCATGAAAAGGCGTGTCACATTGGGAATTGAAAATAACGGACAACAATTTCAACATTTGCTTTAATTTTGCCTTTTTTTATTAATAAAATTTTGAATACAAGCTGAGCTTGTTGTTTTATTGTATCTTTATTAAATCAAATGACATATTTATTGATGTCACGATGACAATATCAAAATAATTTTCAAAAATTAATGTTAAGTTACCAGTATGATAATATGGATAAAGTTCAGACATATATTTTCTATTTCAATGCCATCTTGGACCCAGAAACTTTATGATATCGCGGTATATATCGATGTATTAAATGAAAACAATGTAATTTTGTTTTCAAAATATTTATTGGTAGGCTACATATAACATATATTTTTTTTTATTTTAAAGATTTAAAATCAAAACAAATTTAATTCCTCTGGCAACGAGCTTTTTAATTTAGACAGTCTGTTTTCCGTGAGACGGTTCATACTTTTAATAGCGATGCCTCCTGTTTTGGAGAATAGCCGCTCACTTGGGACAGACGTTGCCACCACAAAAAAATATTTTTCAGCCAATTTGAATAAGTGGGGATATTATTTTTTCATTTAATCCCATATCTGGGGAAGATCGTCTTCTAACTTCCTGACTGGCAGGGTTAAATATTTAGTCAATTCGCTGTGCTTTCCTGACCGGATTCCTAACTGGATTTTCTGACCTTTTTTGAAGTGAGCTTTGTTTCTATGGTGTTCCCATAAATCAAAATCACCCTCTTCACCGTTTCCTTCTTCGGAAGATTCCGATGATAAGGAGATACTTTCGCAAGCAATTTCGCTTTTGATTTGTTTAATTACATTTCCTAGGGCTTGAGGATCTCTGAAATTTATTTGTTTAAATCGGGGAACCAGTGTTGTGGAAACAGCTGGTAGGTAAGATATCTGGATGGCACCGAATCTCTTATCGACTTCTTTTAATAAAGTTGCTTATAATTGTTTACCTATTTCATACTGTTGCGAATAATTTTTGTACAACTCTGTTAGACAATCGATCGTTCGGTATTATTTTACTTATTGTTGAAAAATTTTCACCACTTATATCGACTGTAATTTTTTCTAGTGGGCGTAACAATTTTCAAATATTCTATCTCAGCTGCTGTAATCATGACTGGAGCGTTTATATCGGAGACTAAAATATTACTAATTATAGGACAGAGAAGTAGAAACTATTACTAACACTTGGTGGTGTTGTGCTAACAATAAAATGAATTAGTGCTTTGATGCATTAAAGGTCCAGGACGTGTGTGATAATGCTGAATAAATATATTACAAAAGTATTTTTAATAATATAAAATATTATTAAAAATGGGGTGTGAAGAACACAAATATATAACTTGTATTGTGTTCTTCACACCCCATTTTTAATAATATTTTATATTATTAAAAATACTTTTGTATTATACAAATTGGTGTGGTTTTTACCCACTCATGTATGTTTCAAATTATTTTGAAATATATTACAACTTACCCACTAAATAAAACACAACAACGTTATCCTTAAAGTTTGTATTTATTATTTACAAGAAAGAAATTGAGCATTGATATATTTTAAAGTAATTAAATAAAAGTAATAGACACAAGGAGCGGTAAATAAGTAATTAAAAATTAACACACAAAAAGATACTGAAAAGAACGTTAAATTAGGCAGTAAATTAAATGTGATTAATATAAATAACCTCTGTATCGAACAGAGTTACCTTTGATTTGCGAAGATGTTCGTCCACGAGGTGTGCGTCATATATTTGGACAAGTATGGAGAGCGAAGCTTGGCAGACGGACGAAGAAATTAATTAGTTAAATCAATCAAATTATTGTGGATTGCATTAAAAGAATAATATATATAGAGCAATACAGATTACCTTAGAAGCCAAGGAGGCCGGGCGGCGTGTTACATCATGCTGGACAGCACATGAAGTAAGATCTATACCTTACGAAGGATCAGAATAGAAGACAGCGCTTTTGTTTGGTTTGTTTTAAGGTTTAAGTTTTATTACCTCCTAAAAGGTAGTGATATCGATGACACAGATATCATTAAAATATCCCTTGTGAGACAAGCTTTCAAACTATATGCGACACGATATATTATAAGAGATGTACGTAATTAAATTAATAACTTAAGTTTAAAAACGAAATGTATAAAGAAATTTGAAGCGAACGTTAAATGCTAGTTGACCGTTAATGTTAGGTGGATGTCGAAGAGTCTATCGTAGAACAATAACAAAAGAAAGAAGCTTTCTCTTTGCACAGGAAATACGTGACATCTGACGGACGAAAGAGACTATGCCGAAAAACGCGATCTTTCGCTTGACCAGCTATGCTGGTACATAAGCGAAAAAATACGTATAAGTGTAGTCCATTAACAGGAGCCAGATGGCGGTAAATATACAAAAAGGTTTGAGTATACCAATACGTTATGCACGTATTACGCATTTGTTACAAATGAAACAGACATGCAATATACATATCTGTAACTGTACACATGGACAATACACCTCGTATTTTCAGCACTTACTTCTGCTTAAGACACGTGTTTCTGCCATCTATAGGCGTCATCAGTCAAGCTAGTGAAGCAATGTAATACAAATGATACAAATCTTTTTAAGAACAGATTTGTATCTGTATACATGTGTACAGTTACAGATATGCATATTGCATGTTTGTTTCATTTGTAACAAATGCGTAATACGTGCATAACGTATTGATATACTCAAACCTTTTTATATATTTACCGCCATCTGGCTCGTGTTAATGGACTACACTTATACGTATTTTTTCGCTTATGTACCAGCATAGCTGGTCAAGCGAAAGGTCGCCTTTTTCGGCATAGTCTCTCTCGTCCGTCAGATGTCACTTATTAAATAGTGCCACCTTATAGGACGAAATTTGCTATATCTTGTAGGCGATTTCAGCGTAAATGTATATACAGATACAAATCTGTTCTTAAAAAGATTTGTATCATTTGTATTACATTGCCTCACTAGCTTGACTGATGACGCCTATAGATGGCAGAAACACGTGTCTTAAGCAGAAGTAAGTGCTGAAAATACGAGGTGTATTGTCCATGTGTACAGTTACAGATATGTATATTGCATGCCTGTTTCATTTGTAACAAATGCGTAATACGTGCATAACGTATTGATATACTCAAACCTTTTTGAAGATATATTATTTAAAACTAAATTAAAATACTCTATATATGCGAAGCGTACCTTTCCATCATATAAGTGGAATTCCAGCAAGTTTTGACATCACAAATCCGATGTTCGTTTTTCTGTTTAAATTTTTCTGATTTGGTCACTAGTTTGAACGCTTCTTTTAAACCATACTACTATTTGTCATATATGGCTTTAACCATATTGGCTACATTTTCCGTCACTACAGTAACAATATTATTTGAATCAATTTCTCAAATTTTAAGAACTTTGCTTAATTCTGAAGCAATATAGTCTGCTGAATGAAACTGCGTTAATTCAACAATGCCAATTGTTGCTCACATTAACTTTGTATCGTAGACAAAGTGGACAGTGAGACCCATGAAGCTTTTAGTTTGCATATCTGAGTTCATATATCGGTAGTAATGATAAAAGATTTCTTCAAGATATTTTTAGATGCTGTTGAAATCCCCTCATACTTCATATCCACATTGTTTTTTATGGTATTTCAAGTCGGTACTTTGTAGACAAGTGCCACATGTTTCACCAAGGCCTTAAAACCCTTTCCTTCCACAGTACTAAGTGAAAAATTATCCTGGACAATAAATGCATGTCACTATTGCATTCGTCAACTATACATTTTTAGAGCCACCGTTTAAAATAAACACAAATAATTGATTCGATGAAATGCATTATAGACGAAAGTTTTACCTTAGAATAAAGAAATGTTTTTAAATGCAGATGAAATTGTAGTCTGCTGAAATCCCGAACTTACGCTCTTCTTTCCTGCACTAGTACTTCTAGGTTCTGAATCTGAATCAAATTCTGAAAGTGTTATAGTTGAAGTCGATGAATGGTGAGCGCTCTCTTATAGATCACTAACTTTCCCTGCAAATTTTAAATGTTAAATTACATTTTACTAGTAAAATTAATCCTATCAAGCTTTACCTCATCTTGGCTTAGTGTTCTACTCTCAACTGTTTTACTTTTCTTCTTAGACGGCTGAGGCTCATCGTTATCGGACCCCTTTTTCTCATCATTTAAATGTATCAGAATAGACTAATGTTTTTGCTTTAGATGTGTTTGAAAATTTGTTGTGTTTCCCAAAGTTTTCAAAACTTTTAAGCATATATTGTATTTAGCCCTTTTTTCAGTAACTTTTTGAAAATACTTCCAAATATAACATCGTGGAGGAGCCATATTCTCAGTACCACTGTTACTTTAACTAACAATAAACAAATAAATTGTTCGCATGCATCCACACTTTCAGCACTCTTTTCACTGTTCTCACTTTTTTCATAATAAATACGTTTGTAGCTCTGTAAAGTAGATGAAGACCGTGGAAAAATTGTTCGCCGATGTATTTATAAACTTTGCACGGTTATTCCCCGAAAAAGATTTCCGAGAAAGAGCCTAATTGTGTTTCAGTAATTTAAAGGAATATCGCCTATTCAACTAACAATCTTGGTGTCTAGTTACTTACCTTACCTACATCTGGTTGGAACCTAAACTTTTTGGCGGTAGATACCAGACAGCACTACGATGTTGGTTATGTTATACTCGTAATGTTTTTCGATATATTTTTGGGAATGATCGATATATACTATAACAGATCGAAATAAAAATATCGATATAAAAGTATCGATATATTTAGTCAAATATCGATATATAGAATTTATCAATATATCGTTACCATCCCTACATATAATATGATTAAATAGATTCTCTGATTGAATTTATTAGGCTATATCTCTAGGAATAATACCACCATTTATTTAACTCTACGAAATTATTGACTACAAAGCACCTACCTATTATTATAAATTTATTTTTGCTTAAATAAGCGCCTACTTAACGTAAGTTACGAAAATGAACAAATGTCAAAAAACATCTTTCTCATATCTATTATGAGCGAGAAAACGTGAATAAATTAAAACAGTTTACTTCATTACTTCACGTAAATATCGTAATGTATCTAGTTGACTGTGTTCTCGTAAATACAATCCACGTTGACTTAACTAAAAAACTGTTTTTCTATCAACTTTGGGTAATATTTTACATGATTCGCGCTGTATAATAATATATTTTGTTATTCATGTCACTACTTTCAAGTTATTTATTTCCTACCTATAATCGAAACCATTAATCTGTTCACATTAACGACACTTGTTTTAACCTTCGATACAATGTCAATAAATGTACAAGTCTAGCATTAATGTTAACTTTCTCCGCTTCGTATGAAACTGCATCAGCTTACGCAATTAAATTTATTTTTCTTGTTTGCTTATGTTAATATTTTACGCATGAAATCGTTTAACAAACAAAAAAAAATTTTTTGTTATTGGATAATTGAAAGTGTTGTTATATATGTTAAATATGTTAGAATTCTATATATTTCCAACATAAAAAATATGAATATAATAGGTTGTATTTAATTTACATTTCTTTGTTCAACCTTTTTCGCTTTTAAATTTAAGTCAATGATTAAATCAATATTCATCTTAGATATTATGAATCCACGCAATTATTATATATAATTAGCTTACAAAAATATAATTTCAAAAAAGCTTCCTGTAATCAAATAAATGATTTCTATAGTTTCAAAAAAAAAACATGTTATAAATCATTCGCAAATTACTTTTCGCAAAGTCTAAATTAAATTTAAATTTCTTACCCAAAAGTAATTTACTTCACAGGAAAGGAAACAAATAATCACAGTTAAAAAGATTAACTAGCGTTGTTAAAAAAAAAAGAAATGAAATTCCACTTTTGTGAATTAAAATCTCGCGAAGCAAATAGAGCAAAGAAAAATAGCAATCCAAATTTTAAAATGGCCTAAACTCATTAATATAACAGGATTTATTAAAATAACGTAATTCTAATTACACAATCGGAACTTGAAAATTTCAAAAACAAAATTACTTTATTTAATGAACGATTTCATACAGGAAAACTACCCATACGGCTATTACACTAAGAGGACACGTTTTACTACTCAAAATGGCCGTCGCAAATTGTCTTTCTTTGATATTCGCGACTTAGCAATTAGCAGATCAGATTATATATTGTTTATTGTTTCTCTATTAACGAAGAATGGCTAGTATTTTAGCGGGTTATATGGCTTCTGCTTCAAGATACCTTCAGACTCGAACGCGTGGTACAGAATATCGGAAGTTTCATTTACACACATCAACGGAATCCATAAGAGTTTTGTACTCTGATTAATTAGGGGTAATCTTGACACCCTATAGGTAATGTTGCAGCTGGCGTTAATTTAATCGAACAAAAACGGATCCTTAATTTTAAAACTAGTACGTTATCACAACCACCCTTAAAAGCTGCATAATTTTTTCCAAGAATATCGAAACGGAAACTGTAAATTCACAACCAAAAAGACGTCGCTAATTGAAAACAAAACTAACCAGCCGGCCAACTTACTATTCCCTACGCCAAGATTTCGGAACGCATGGCCGATAGGGCGTTATCAAAGACGCAGGGACCGACCAAAATGTTGTAACGAGTTATATAGTTATGTTAACATTAGTCAATGAGCAGCGCTGAGTGTTCTTCCATGCAGTCTTTTGATTTGGCCGTATGCCATAATGGACTCGTCGCTGTGAAATTTGTCTACACAAGCATCATGCTGGGATAGACAATTTTTGTTGCTTTTTTCTTTCTTTGTAATTGTTCCATTATTTGTGTTAGAAGTCATATCTGAAAATTCAGATGTTTCTGAATTTTTTTTTAATTTGCGGTTTGAAACTGTATGTATGATTTTTCCCTATATTAATTGAGGGGAGCACTGAAAATTTTTAGAAAATTAACCTGTTTAAAAAAAAATAATGGTTTTATTATTTTTCAAAATATTCTCGTTTTGCATGAATACATTTTTACATTCGATGAAACCAGTCCTTAAAGCAATGATGCCACTCTTCCTGAGACAGTTCAGAAACCAGGTTACTGCTTCATCTTATGACGTAAAAGTGATTTCATTCATTTTATCTTGAATTGAAACAAAAAGAAATCTTTAGATGCTAGGTCAGGCCTGTATGGTGAAGGGCCCATGGTGCTGACATTTAGGGCATCCAGATACTTACTCAGTTCTTAGTTTTGCTTTATGCGTTATGCGTTGTCATCGAGAACAAAGTTTTTTCACCTCCAACTGCTGATGCAAAATGTTTTGGATTTGATTCATACCAATGCCCAATGTCATCCAAATAAATTTATATGATGTTGGTCTATCTTACTCAAGCATTGCTCGAAAAGCGGACATATTCCCGTCGGTAACAGTAGTTATTGGGCGTCTTTCACGAAATTCATCACTAAGAAAAAAAACGATCTCTTTTGAATTCGTTGTATCAATAATAAAGTGTTGCCTTACATAGAGTTTCTTCACCAAATGCATTTTCAAACCTATCTTCACATTATTTGGGAGTTAATGACGATTTGAAATCGTAAAATGTTCTCGAGTCAAATTCATTTTAGGATGAACATAAAATTTTTAGATTTCCGTAATTAACAAACTATTAGAGCAACTCGAACAAACTAGACTTCAATCAACTCGCAAAACATTAAATAGTAGCTGTCAAATAAAAACAAATTTCATTTTTTTAGAAAGATGGCCATCCTAGATTTTTTCAGTGCCTCCCTTGTATGGCTTAAGTGGAAGCAATGCGGAAGAAATTGTTTAGGAATATATTCCTAGACGTGAAAGATAAAGATCACAGAGTTTACGGAAATTAAAACCTTATTTTATTAATATTTATTGAAGTCAGAAATCAATTTATGTATGTTTTTCGTATTCTGTCAAATTGTAAAGTAACAATGTATTGTATTTGTTGTGAATTTAAATTGGAAAAGAATTTTTAAGCTGCAAATATCTCACACATTTTCTATTTAACATTTTATTTATGTTTTGTATCCAACTGTTTATACATTTTTATGCTTATTTTATTCATAGCTATAAATACTAATTGTTTTTATAATTAATATTATATATAAATACGTGATTGTCTGCTGATATCTACAAATTATTAAATAAATTATCATTTATAGTCGCCCATTGAATATATATATATATATATATATATATATATATATATATATATATAATATCTTCGTGACCTTGGTATGATATTTTGTATTCCCTTGACAAAGGCATCATTGCCGAAACATGTAGGGTTGTTTTAAATATATATACTTTGAAGTAATGAACCAGACCTTTAATCGCCGACTTATTAAGTTTACCTTATATATATATATATATATATATATATATATATATATATATATATATATATTTACGCGACCGGTCACTAAACACACGCACGAGCGCGCCAACATACAAAACCCTACACTTACACGCTCACACAAAACCACACGCCCAGAGAGAGACGCAAGCTGCCAGCAGCAACCAACACACAAGTTCATACCCAGAAAGAGACACAAGCTGCTAGCAGCGAACAACACATATGTTCACACCTTGCTATCTGTTTTTGGAATACTAAAGCATGATTTATTATTATGCAATTGGAATGTATCTTTGAATAATTTAAACCATAGCAACTCAATTATTTGACGTCTGTATTCTGTCATTTATATTTTATATCCTTGATAAAGACATCATTGCCGAAACATGTAGGGTTGTTTTAAATATATATACTTTGAAGTAAACCAGACTTTTAATCGCTGACTGATTGAATTTACCATATCATACCAAGGTCACGAAAATATTATATATATATAATATTATGTATAGGTGAAACAGGAATGACAGGATATTATGTTCTATAATATGTTTTCCTTACATCAGGTTCCTCGGATTTGTTGATCTTTCTTTGCCCTTAGCTTTTAGATCAAATAAATCTGTTCGAACATGAGTTATATTTTCTGATTTTTTTATGCAAATAATTACTCTTTTGAATTTAAACAATAATATTAAATATTTATTAACTTAATTTGTTTATATTTATATATCCCTCTTGTGTAATAATCCTATAAATATTTTGTCTATGTATTCCAACTATCAACACTGATTTCTGTTAAATTTCTTTTTTTATGTAAATCTTTAATAACAAGTGTTCATTTGAAAAGTCAATCTAGTAGCATGTGATTTACTGAGAACATTTTGAAGTATGTCGTAAATTAAAATTTACTACTTAACCTAGAAGTCGTATATTTTGACAGTTTCATACATACAAATATATAACAAATAATGGGTATTTATTGAAAACTATAACAAATGTAGAAAATGTTGTCCTTCAAGATCAATTCACTTTAAAATCCTCCGTTCAAAATTTCTGACGATATTCTGCAACATTACTGGATTGTTATTAATTTCCATGCACGATTATTTTATGATATTTGTGATTGACATTATCAAATATCATTTGGATTTACGTTTACGGAACAACAAACACATACTAATATATTTGCGTCTTATTCTATCAAAATTTCAAAGTAACCTAGATTGACTTTTCAAATGAACACACGTTATATTCCATTCTTTAAATTATTAATTATAATTATATCTCTGTCGTTTTTGACATTTGTATATCATACAATTTGTCATTGCTGACATAAACATCATTAACTTCAACATTCAACACTTGCCTTAATTGACACATACAATTTACATTACTAATTCATGATTCACATTTATTCCAACATCTTTATCCTTTAACTTAACATCATATCCATCTATTAACAATTGTAATTATTGCATCACATTATTTTGTTCTAATATTTGATTATTTTCTTTAATCTTCATTTATGTGTCTATAGTTACTTCTTATTTAATCTATATCATAACAAGATAAATAATATTATTTAATTAGAAAAAGGACCTGGGAAATAACATTGATACTACACAATTGCGTGAATAATATCATATATATATATATATATATATATATATATATATATATATATATATATATATATATATAGTAAACCTAATCAGTAGGCGATTAAAGGTCTGTATATTACTTCAAAATATATGTATTTAAAAAACTCTACATGTTTCGGCTGTGTACGCCTTTATCAAGAGAATACAAAATATGAATGTATTCTCTTGATAAAGGCGTACACAGCCGAAACATGTAGAGTTTTTTAAATACATATATTTTGAAGTAATATACAGACCTTTAATCGCCTACTGATTAGGTTTACCATATCGTACCAAGGTCACGAAGTTATTATATATATATATATATATATATATATATATAATAATCCATGCCTTAGCATCCCCCAACAGCTTGCGCCAATTACAGGGGGCATCGGCTGGCCATGAGTTACTATTACGCCTGCGGCTGTAGACCGACTTAAGATGTTACCTTTCCGCATTTGCCGTGGAATTTGGAAAACTACAGAAAACCAAACTCAGAAATATATAACATATATATATATATATATATATATATATATATATATATATATATAGTTGAAAAGCCCTAATTGCTTAATTATGTAACTATGAAAATAAGTTGAAAATAACACTTACTTGCCTCGGCTTCGGCTTAGCTCAGGTATTTTATAATTTAATAATAGCAAGAGAACACTTTATCTTAAATTATTTCTTCTTAATTTTGATTATTTCGGTAGCATTAGTGAAAAAATATACGTGTTATATAGAATGACAGGATGCGTAATTTTTTACAAGCTCAAACAATTCAACATTTAACATAGTATTATCAGCTAAAATTCCTTTTGTTAAAAGCCATTCAATAAGTGCCTCCTTTTTTCATGATGAAGTACATGACTTTTCCTGTTTTAGTAGAATGATAGGGTACTTTATCCATTACTATAACACAATTGGGCTCAAGAGAAGGTAATATATTTTGCATCCATGTGATGAACACCTCACTATTCATTTCTTCACGCTAATCTCCAGTTTTTTCGGATTCAAATAATAACAAACCCCTATTCATAAAACCAGTTTCGCTGCCAATGTGAAGCACAGTTAGTCGCTTTCCTTTGCCAGACGGATCTTTTAAACCAGTAGAAAGACCTTCAACAAATGCTTGCCTTGGATTAAGTACCATGTATATTTCCATATTTTTGCTTTTGTGTAACCTACATTCACCCATGTTTCATCTAAATAATAGATTTTTCTCCCTTCTGCACAAAATTTTTTTATACTTGTCAAATAACGAGGTCTCCATAAGTAATATCATTTCGTTCAATTAATATGTTGTTTCGTGTGCATTTTACTCACTTGAATCCTAGTTTCTTTAGGATTCTCCAAAGTGATGTTCGTTTGAAACGAAGTAAACTGGCATCCCCTTTAATAGCTTCACATATTTTTGTGCAAATGGGTAACTCATTTTTAAAGAAAAATAAATGCACATGCCTTCTAATAATATTTTTTTATTCTTTATCCAATTTATTGTAAGCATCTTTCAACTTCGGAGAATGTGTAACTTTCTAGAATTTCAATTTCCTTAATAATGTCAAACATAGTATTCCTACTGAACCCTACTTCCCTTGAAGTTTGACAAACAGCAGCTGTTTTGGACATATTAGCTTTCTTCTTAAAATACACATTATAAGACACCTGCTTCTGTCCACTTTTTATATATTTTCCTTAACGGTTTTATGATGGACCTGATAAACATGTGTCATCCATGCTCTAAAACGTTTGCGATTATATAAATTAATGAAAGTGATCAAATACCTTTAGAAAATGAGTTTTTCACTTTATAATCTCTATAAAGAGCCATTTTTAACGAATATTAATAATAAATAGCACAATAAACAAGTACTAACTAACTATTAACTGACAGAACAAATTAAACTTAATTTTGCCTGTATAAAAGCGGCCTCTATTTTAGCCAATCACAAGCTCTTATTTTAAGCCCTATCTTTCCCAACAGTTTATTCTTCTTTGGAATACCACATGGATAGAATAACTGGAAATAAATGTTTGTTAATATTATCCTTGCCTTTATTATATGTATATGCTAGCTGGTTTTTTTTAGGAACACAATACTTTAGATATATAATTTTAAGAAAATAAATGTTCCTTTGAACAGGAACTTTGGTAGCTACATATAATTAACAGATACTAAGGAAATAAGGTCTAATTTACAACGAAATAACAGTAATTTACTTTAATGTACTCACCTGTGCTGTTGTATTGTGAAAACATGTGATTTACGGAGCGGTAGTAAAAGAATACCTGAAGAAGCGACGGATAAAACATAAAGCTATTTTATCAGTAATTTATATAAAAATGATATAGTTATTACGGAGAATAAGATTTGTATTTGGTTCACAAAACTACTGTTATATTATTGTTAGCAAATATAATCTTTGAATAGTAAAATTGTAACTTTGGTAAATTCGAAACGTCTAATATAAAACAAAATCAATTTTAATGCATTATGAATCTTGTCGGCGTGCAATATCGGAATTTTTTTTTTTTTGAAAGCTCGTATTTCATGATTACGAACACAGTATACAAGGGTAGAAGAAGTTTTAGAATTATTGAGGCTAGAGAATAAAATTACAATTATTATGGTACTGTGAAAGTTTCTTCCTCTATCAACGGAATGAAACCTTCATATTTAATTGATTGAATAGACATACTTACATACAAAAAAAAATAAATACTTTTGCTTATTTAACAAGTTAAAAATATTTATACAGTGAAATAAATTAAAATTTAATGCCATCTCTATTAGCTTCCTCCTTGTATTTTAGCCTGTATGTACCATTTGGATCATACTTCTCCTCCATTAGCTTCCAAGTTTTCGGTTCTTTGTCAATTAAGTGTTTTAAAATTGTTCTCGCATCATCACTTTGTTTTTTGTTACATTTCGAACAACCTGTATGGATGACATCCGGAAGAATCTCTATTGAAAGATATCAATATTAACGAAAGAAGAGTAGTAGTATATTATAAATATTAATATTAGAAAAGGCGATTATACTAAGGTATTAAATAACTTACTTTTTAATTCTGCACCATCAGGAGTACACTGCCCTTTATCCAAAAGGCATGTGGAGAAATTTCTAACTAATCGTTTGTTGTTCAAGATATCCTTAATATCAACATTATCGTATTTGCTAGAATATTTTTCCTCAGCTAGTACACAAATAACACTAACAAAGAAAAATGCTAACATAAACTTCTTCATATTTCTCAAACAAATAAGTTGCACTACTAAAAAGGTGTTTCCTTATTAGGCACTTAAATATGTAGTTGAAAAAACCGGTATTTAAAATGATATCTTTATCGTAAGTCAAAATACCAGTAAGTACTTCTAATGTGTCTTTCGCGATTGTTACCATGATATATTTTGTCACCAAATTCTTGTGAAATACGTAAATTCATTTAAAAATATCTGCGTTTTACTTTGTTGTGACATTAACAAAGGAACACAACATGTAGTTCATAAAGTTTACCATGATATATTTTAGTCATGTATTGATATTCCAATTCTTGTGGAAACGTAAATTCATTTAAAATATCTACGTTTTATTTTGTTATATTTAACAGAGCAAAACAACATGCAGTTCATAAAGTTTTTCTTCGCAGTTCAAGGCCAAATTTAAGCGATAAGGATACCTTAAAATGACTTTTGTACGAGAACTATAATAATAATACATATTGTTAAATACGTTATCGTTTATGACACACTACTAATCTCTTGATATTAATTAAAAAAGTTTGAGTTGGCAGTATTGATTATTTGAAGTGACATTTAATTTAAAATTATCAAATTCAAAAAATTCCATGCAAAATAAAAACCTCACCAACAACATGAATTCTGATAATGAAATGCAATGTACACCGCCTGAAATTCGCAAAGCTGCCAATATTGTAGTGGATAATTTATTACCCATAAAATCAAAAAAACATATACAAAAGCACTTATACTAAATTCGTAACTTGGGCTAGATCTAAAAATATACAAAAATACTCCGAAAATTGTTTATTAGTTTATTTTCAAAATTTACAATCAAATAAATCATTATGGTCCACTTATTCTATGTTAAAATCATGCTTAATAATATATGATAATACGGATATATCTAAATATGCAAAACTCATAGCGTATTTAAAACAGATAACGAAGCAACATCAGCCTAAAAAATCAGCAGTATTAACCGAAGAACAAATTACTAAATTTATTGTTGCAGCACCAAATTCTTTGTTCCTACTAATGAAGGTAAAGTCATTTCCATATATTTAAATTCCATACAACACTATATGTATTTATAGGCTGTATTAATATTGGGTATTTCTGGAGCATGTCGACGTGAAGAACTTTGCAAAATCTCATTGCGAGACATAGAATTTAAATCGAATTTAATTATCGTAACAATTCCAGAAACTAAAACAGGTAACAGCCGTACATTTGCAATCATTAAGCCTGAATGGATTGCATTAATTCGGCAATATGCAAATTTAAGACCGGACAGCCAGCAGCGATTCTTTTTAACATATCGCAATGGCAAGTGTGTTTGTTCACCTGTTGGTCTTAATACAATTGGCAAAATTCCAATGCGAATAGCTGGGTACCTTCAGCTTGATAGCGCAAGTAACTTCACAGGTCACTGTTTTCGAAGGAGTTCAGCGACATTGTTGGTAAACCAAGGAGGTGACTTGCTTTCAATTAAAAGGCATGGTGGATGGAAATCATCTACGGTTGCAGAAGGATATATCGAAAATTCTCTGCATAGTAGAATTCAGTTAGCTAAAACAATGACCCCGTTAGAGATATCGACTCCGCCTGCAACTTGTTCGACATCTTAAATACAAGATATATGTAATAATACAATCAACGTTACTCTACCTTCGCAATCAAGATCAATTCAAACAAACCAGTTAATCCCTGGGGTATCAATCTCTGGTTGTCAAAATTGCCCAATCAAAATTTTTAATAATTGTTCCGTTTCAATTTCTGAAAAGAATTAATAATGGTAATTTATATAATATTTGTTGCTGTTCTGACATTGAATTACATACCTTCCAAATATAACAATTTCTATTTCATTTCTTTTTATTTTCATAGAAAAGCAACGAACTGGGTAGCATATTATTAAGGTTAGGGATTTATGATTTTAAAATGTCACTAAATTAATCAAGTTCCAGGAAGTACCAACTTTACTTTTACGCACTCGTGTTTAAAGTGACTTTTTACGCACGCAAATCGAATCGTGAAATGACAGGTTTTGATAAGCGAGTACAAAAAATGACTAACGTGTATAGTATAACAGCGCATATTTATGTGTGTTAGAAAGAGATAAAATACAATTTGCAGTTCGCACTGTGAACAGTCCAAAGAAATAACGTGCCTTCAAAAACTTTCCTCATTAGAGACGGCCATGCTTTCTTTATGGTTGGTGACAGTGCACATATTCTGCCACAAACGTATAATTTTAATAGTTTGGTTATGCTAATCTTCAAAATATTTTCTTCAATTCTTCCGTGTTAGGTAGTTTATTTCATTTTAAAATGCGTCACACGCTTCTTCGACAAACGTTAAGAGTAAAAACTGTAACTTTTCTTTTCCGCGTGGAAACATAAAAAAATCATTGGGTGTTAAGTCTGATTAGATTAAATTAAATTAGATTACTTGAGGTGACCCTAAAGTCTCTTTCACAACCATTAAAGATCTATTGTGGTCCTCATGCCTCGCTAGAATACTTCTTCTAGCTCTGTTCTTTTAATTAAGTTTAGCGAGTTCGAGAGCGGTCCTTTCAGAAACTGTTCCGCTTTAGGATATTGATTTCACATTTGTAGGAACCGCGTTCTTGTTAAACTTTTGCATTGGCATAATACATGAATCGCGGTTTCCTCATGGTTGAACTGGGTATCATCATAGCGTCTATTCAGTACTTGTGTTGTACACTTAGGCGAATGTTCCCTAAAGAACTGTTTTGCCAGTTTGTGATCTGGGGAGTTCTTTCACCTTTTGCTACATCTATTTTCAGTCTGCTTTTTCTTGGCTATTTCAATCATTCTTACTGCAATATCAGAAGAAGACTCCCGTCTTATAAGGCTATAGATAAGGCTTGCCGAGCCAATTTATCCGCCTTTTCATTAGACCTATTCGTGTCCTGGTACCCATGCTAACCTTGCTTTCTTGTAATCGCTAAGCTCATTCAATGCACACACAATTCCATACTAGTCTAAATTTAACTTAGATTGGATCTAGTACCTTTAACATTGCTTGGCTGCTGGAGAAGAAGGTCACGGTGTGATTTGTTCCACCGTGTCTATTAATTTCTCCAACACAATTATGCAATGTGGCCGCTTGAAATACCATAGTATCTCTACTTAGGCAATACGTTAACGTTCTGGGCATTCCAATAATCGTTTGAGCAACAGTATGAGTTCGTGTATTATCGCGATGCAAGATGATCCTTGAACGGTTCCCGCCGGAGAAGTTGAGGTAAACAAACTGACAAATCGTAGTGTATCAATTTGAATTACAGTACGACGGTCCTGTAGTGTCACATTGGAAATATTATTAAGAAAGAATGTGGAAATCATATTTTTGTTTCGGCTTCTTTCTTGAACAATTGTTGTTGGAGATCCAAATTTATGATTTTTTATTTTTTTGGGGGGGATCATAGCAATATGTCCAAACTTCGACATTTGTAATTATGTTGTTAATTAGATGAGACGATCCATTGGCAAAGCAATCTAGTGTGTAGATCTGCACTATCTCACACGATCTTCGTTTTAAACTGGAATCAAATTGTGTGTGGTCCTATGTGAAAAAACTTATGTACCTTCAAATGTTTGTGTAACGTTGTGTTAGTGGCTTTCATACCAATTTTTGGCATTTATTGGGCACTATTTGCGGTATTATGTCAGTCTTCTTTAATCTTGCTCCAAGCAAGACCACAATTTCTTTTGAGTAACAGATGATTTTGGTTTACAATAGTCATCTAAGGAAAGTGAATGTCTTTGAAATTCATTGTGCCTCCGTTAACGGTAGCTAAGAAACATGACTTGTCCCCAAATATCCGAATTACTTCCACACAAAACATTACTTACGGTTTAAACCATGTTTGAAATTGTAAAAGATTGTAGTTTGGTAATGCTTTTCAATTCCATGATTTCTTGTACAAATAATTATTTTAAACCTTTTTAGTTAAATAAAAAATATTTCTGTACATTATTTTTCAAATATCACTATTACTAAGCTTGTAAATAACTAGGTCGAACAAAATATGTAGGAAAATATGATGGCCTGCTACCAAGTGACCATGTAAATGTGTGTAATAATTAGTAATTTAGTTTTCCAAAAAATTTTTATTACCATAGTCAAAATTAAAAGAAAATAATACTAAAGCAGATGTTGAAAATGTCGACCATTATTTTGAAGACAAAGTTGAACTCTACGCTTCATGCTTTCAAAGTCATTTCTTGGGTTATGTCAACACAAGAATTTACAAAAGCATTACGAAGCCCTTCGATTGTGTGATATCTGGTCTTGAAATGGTATTCTTTAAATATGGAAAAATAAAATAGTCTAAAATTGTCAAATCCGGAGATCTTGGAAGAAAATTAATCATTCTTGTGGCAAAAAATTCTTGCAAAAAAGCTATTGTTTCTCGACATTTGTGTGCTGGTGCATTATCTTGCTGGAAATATCCTTCTGTAAGTTCATCATCATGAAGTTCATTAATAAACGGCTCTAATAATTCATTTCGATATCTTTCAGCAGTTATGGTTTGATTAAAAAATTTAGCCCCATAATTCGTCTTCTTGAAACTGCTAGCTAGATGCCTATTTTTTTGTGGATGTAGCGTAGTTTCGACAAATTCATGAGGGCTTTCTGTAGATCAAATTCTCTTATTTTGCTTGTTTAAATATCCTGAAAGATGGAACCAAGCCTTATCCGAAAAGAAACATTTGTCGAGAATGTCATTATTATTTATGTTATTCAAAAACCATAGAAAATACTGTGTTCTCGTAACAAAATCTACTTGTTTGAGGTCCGAAACTGCTTGAATTTTATATGGAAACAACTTTAAGTCCTTTTTTAAAATAGTGTGACATGTTTCCACTGACAAATGAACTTGTGATAGTTTTGCGATTGATTTTTTGGATGGGTTGTCTATTCGACGTCGAATATCCTCCATGCAATACTGAGCGTTTATAATTTGAATTTATGTATGACAACAGTTAGAATTTAAAGTTTTCTAAAGCATAGCATGTGCACCATTCTTGGATTACTTAATTATTTTAAAAACGTACTGTAATGAGGAAAGTTTTTGATAGGCACGTTACTTTATTAACATACAATATGCAGTATGTTAAAAATCTTATATAATTAGAAATTTAGTTTTTGCTTTGAAATATTCAATAAATTTTATTTTTTAAATTTTTTGTTATCTTCTGAATATGACGAATTATATTGTGCTTTGAAACAAAGAAGTACCTAGTAGCACTAATTTTGAGGTATTTACATCACAACTTCATTAAAATAAACCGAAGAAGGTATTTAACGGAAAGAGGTCTATTTCATTATTATTCTTAAATTCCATAAGTTCACATTTTATAATAGATAATGGGTAAGGTGTACCATAGATAATTTATAAATAGATTTGCGATTCTTTTTCTACCCGTCGTAGATGTTTTTGTCAAAAAGGCTCTTGTGAAAAACGAGCGCTGAGGCGACACATTGTCGTGATGCAGAGACCAATTTCGTGTTCGCCGAAGTTCGGGCCGTTTGCGTCTGATATTCTCACGGAGTCACCTCAAAACATTGCCATAGAGGTCGAGATCCCCTCAACTACTGCTAGCAGAACAACTTATAGCAGAAGATTTCAACCCAAATGATAGATGGAGAGAGTATTGGGGAGCCTTGAAACCTCTCAAGCGGCCCATATCATTGATCCTGCAGTACCCTTACCAGGAATGAAGCTGCCTCGCCATAAGTGGAAGACACTCAATAGAATAAGAACGTCCCATGGAATTTGTTGTGACTCATTCTATAAATGAGGACTGATTGATACACCAACTTACGAATGCGGAGAACCTCGTCAGCCTATTCACCATATTAAAACTGAGTGCCCCCATTACAGAATATGGAGGTGAGATGACTGACTTTTTTGAAGCATCTAACCCCGCGTTGGACTGGATCAATTAGAAGTATAATCCATGTTGGCCATACGCTAAATAAATAAATAAATTGCAATAGAACTCGAAATTGATCGTGTGAACAACTGAAATGAATTCTCCGTGCACTACGCCTTCCATGTCAAAAAAAAATTGAGAATGCTCTTTCTTGAATCTTGACGAGTTCGGACTCTTCCATTGACTTGATTGTTGTTTAGGTTTTGGATTATAACGATACATTCAGCTGTCGTCGCCAGTAATCACTCTTAACAAAAGTTTTTATCGTCCACAGCAAGTTGTTTAAGCTCAGTGCAAATACAATTCGTTCCTGCTTTTGATCGTGTCTCGGAACAAATTTCGCGACAATATGGTGCAATTTTTCAGTCATAATTCGCCACTAGCCTTAGAACGCGCAAACCACTTCAAAGTTTGTGTACGGCACAATAATTGTTCACCAAATGTTTGCTGAGTCATTACATATTGTGATGAGTCACCCATGATCTCATACGTCGAGAACCGTCCAGAAAATGTAAATGTGTAACAAATGAAAAGTCTAGGCGAACATCGAATATGCCAGTTTTCCCGTTAATATAAATAGCCGTCGGGAGGGATTTATGCCATTCGATACCAAATCATGGCCGAGTGAACTTACATAAATATAAATACATAAATGTGCTTATTGTTAGTAATTAGTTTTTAAATTGTTATTGGCTTTTATTATTAATATAGTGTGTGTCTAAGTTACTGTTAGTTTTATTTAAGAACCCGAAACGACAAAAACATCACAATATGCTTCGGAAGCCGTTTTTCCGTACTTGAAATAAAATGTAATGTGCACGTGTTTTTCATCCATTATAATGAACGTGGTAGAACACAATTACCACTTCACGTAATCGTACGTAGCCTAATGAAAACTGGGCCGATGACGTTGAAACTTGTCATACATACTGCGTATATATATACCTCCCAACATTTTCGGGGTGCGCCGGTATTATTTTGGGTTCCCGTAGCACAGCGTCACTCTGGAGACATCTGGATCGCACCTAGTAAGCTTAAGGCGTATGTAATGAACCATTTTTTACTACCAAACGGTTTTAGAGAGGAGATTCGGTGGCCTAAAATCGCTAATTAATTCAGAACAATTGCACATAAAAATAAGAATTATTGACATCCGGTAATATGTAGCAGTGTGTAGCCCCAAACCTATGTATATATGAAAGAGTTAATAGAATAAATCAATTTTCTCAAGCAGAAAAGTCATATTTTCATACGTTTCTCTTAAGTGTATTGCATGGCCAAGGGTTGTGGGTGCATAAAAGTTTCCTTTGTGAAGAAGGGCAGCTTGCCAACTTAATTTTGAATCATCGATAAGAAGACGTCATTCTTCGGGATGGTGTTGGTGACCTAATACCAACATCACATTATTGCAGAATGAAAGACCATCGTCGGTTGAAAAATACTTTGATAGTTCTTTCTGACGATTACGATACACAGAAATATGTGTACCTGGAGCTAACAGTTTCCATCCTTGGAATCGAGATCCTAGTATTTTTGCTTTAGTTTTTGACAAATTCAGGTTTCGAATTAGATAATTTAATTTAAAAAATCTGATTTGTTAGGTGTGAGGTTCTCTGCTCTTCAGATGGCAAATATTAATCATCGCTGGTCGATAATTTGACTTCCTCTGGTTCTGTAACCTCATATTCTTCACTCGAAACACCTATGGGTCTTGGTACTGGCAAGGCTTCTGAATAAGGCACTGGACGAGTAGCAGAGGACAGACTAGCATTTTTCTTATTTTTGTTGGAAAATCGGAAAGTTTTCGTGCAGCAAAAGAAGCAATCAGTCAAATGGTCCGTTCGTTAAAGCCAAATCATAGGCCTTGCAAATAGCATAGCGCTTTCCTTGCCATTTGAACAGGCCCTAAGAGTAACAACAAAGAGTGCGCAGCAAATGTTTGGAGCCCATGGCTTGTCATGATGTTCAATGGTTAAACCAAAATAGTGAAAATATAACTTTTCTATTAAACATGTAATATTCCGCTTATGCTGGTGGATAGTTAATTCTACACATACATAACAGAAACTGTTTGAAACAGAAATAAAACTACGGCTCAAATCTTCACTTTTTAATATTTAATCGTAACACGACAGTTGTTTCGCCAGCACAATGGCTTCCTCAGATACTTACAGCTAAAGAGTACTAAATTAAAAAATATATGTATAAAATCAACAAGGTTGGTATTATTTTACAACGTTTTTTAAAGAAATTTATGAATTTACACAAGTATTGTCGGTAGTGAGAAAATGTGGCTCATTTACCGACAATACTTGTGCAAAATTCATAGATTCTTTTAAAAACGTTGTAAAATAATACCAACCTTGTTGATTTTATATATACAGGTTGATTTACGAAAAACGCACCACGCTATAAGTCTGCCATTTATAATCCAATTTCAGAAATTCAAAAACCGCGCAAGACAGGTGTATAAATACTACAAAAGAGTAGAATATTTGATTTTTTTTTAGTGTATCATTTTTATCAAGGGATATATTTTTTTTAAATAGCAACACATATTTTTTTTATTTGTTTGGTAGAGATTTTTTTTAATGCAATGGTGTGCGTCAATTTCTTGTAAAATATTTTTAGAAAATAATTTTATTTTTTTAAACAAAGTTAAAGTGTGCCCTGGAATACAAAGCAATGGAAAATTTTATTAACTTCTAAAATAAAACATCGTAACAAATGATAATTATTATAAATATTGCTCAAAATTCCTCCCACCTTGCTGAATACAAAGCTGACACCTTCTAGTTACGCAATATGTTGCATTCAAGTTCAAAACAGGAGGTATCTCTCGACAAGTATGAATAATTCTCTCTCTTAAAACATGCTCGTTCTCAGGGGGTGTTAAAGACGGTCTTGAACATAACTCCACAGCTAAAAATCGAACGGTGCAAGATCAGGTGAACGCGCAAGCCACGGAACTAGCTCGTGTGTTCCTATCCATTTTTGGCCAAATTTACCACTCAACCAGTCATCATTTACCCTGGCATTATGTGGCGTAGCGCCATCCTGCTAGAAAAACACTCTATTTGATTTTGCAAGAGGTAATTCATCCAAGAAATTGTCCAAATTTTGAATTAGTAGTTAGTGATACTTTTCCTGATTTAGGATACCATCAATGAAATAGGGACCAATCAATCCGTCACCTAAAATACCACACCACACATTTACGGTGAAATTGGTTTCAACAATAACTCTCGAATTTTGTGCGGTGACTACGTCTGTTGAAAACGCCATTATTGCTAAAAGTGCACTCATAGGACTAAGTCACATTTCTATAGAACAGCCTATTCTGACCTAACATATTTAAAAAGTAATCACAAAATTGGTGTCGTTTATTTTGATCGTTTTCATATAACGCTTGTACCTTTTGTGGGATGTACGGTTTAAATGTGTGTTTTTTTAAGATTTTATGAACAGTGTCCTTTGACGTGCCAATATTATGTGCGATTTCCCGAGTTGAAGTTCTTGGATTTTCTTGAACGACTTGCTAAGAACGGCATCTAACACAACACTTTCACGAAATTGGCGTCCTTCTTTCTTAGGTTTCTTAAAAGCACCGTGATTTCTTAAATTTCGGTTTAATTCTTCTAAATTTCTGATGGTTAGGAGTTTCTCTATCGGGAAAGCGAGCTGCGTAAATGCGCACTCCTTGACCAGAATTTTTGGATCATATCAGTTAATTCATCGTTATTCATAATGAAATAACCATATAATAACAAAATAATAACAAAACTGTAAGATATAATAAGTACAAACAACAATAAATGACAAAAAGTTGGCAAATTGACAGTTACTATTTTGTCCGCTGTCATTGGATTCCTTGGCAAACTTGAAAATGTTAGAAAAAAACAAAATTATTTACCAAAAACATTTTATAAAATCAAGTAAAAACACACCATTTGTATTCAGAAAAAAATCTCTAGCAAACGAATAAAAAAACAATATGTGTATTGGTGTATAAGAAAACCAGACTGTGTTGGCCAGTGTATTTGATCTGTACACACACAATAACTACAAAAGTATACAGAGTTGTATGGATCCATTCGAATACCTTTGATATGGCTACTTACATTTTAATAAGGCTTTCACAATTAATTGACATCCTTTTGTTCAACAACGACAAAGATATTTAATTAAAACTGATATTTTATAATCATGTTTATGCTTAGTAAGTCATGTAATTAAACGTCATCCAAATATTAATAATGGTTCAATTAACTGAAAAAGAACGTATTGAAATTCTGATGATGATTGTTTTTGATGACAGCTCAGAACTCATGATGAAGTGATTTATTTAACAATTTACATCAAGATAGGCATCCAATATTACGAACTATCGTTGGTAAAACTTTGAGAAGGTATAACTTGAATTTAACTGAAATTTACTGAAAAACAGGCGACAAAAACTGGCAACTAATGAAGTTATTGCTAGAGCATTAAAAGAATTACCACAAACGTCTACTGCATCCCTCGCATTAAACTATGATGTAAGTTGCCGATCCGTAGCCAGAATATTGTAGCACGAAAAATATTATGGATATAGACCACATTTAGTGCTAGAATTATTGGACGGGGATTATGTTCGTAGAATTAAATTTGACGAAAGAGTGATGGAGATTTTCAAAAATGACCAATATTTTACATACAATTTGCTGTTTTCCGACGAGGTCAATTGGTCAATAGATAACCATCATTAGATGATAGAAATGCATACACAACATTCGCAGAAATTAAACGTTTGGGCTGGTATTTTAAGGAACCGTATTATTATTCCTTTTTTCATCAATGGTACACTAAGTATATAGAGATATTTAGATCTTTTACTTAATCAGGTTGTTCCTACTATTGAGGAAGATGGGGAATTACCGGTAAGATTTTGGTTCCAACAAGATGGAACCTCTTACTATGCCCTTAATGTTAGAAGTTTTTCCCAAATCGGCGGAATGGTCGTAGATAATTCATTGAATGGCTCGCACGGTCTCCAGATTGAAATCCCCTTGATTTTTTCCTCCGGGGCCATTTAAAACATGTGGTTTATATTAGACAACCGCATAATCTGGACGAGTTTCGGAAGAAAATAATTGAGGAAGTGCAATTACTTCGTGAGGAGGTTTTGGCAAATGTTATTTAAGAATTTGTTCACAGACTTACATATTGTCAAGAAGTGAACGATCACCATTTCGAAAACTTTCTTAACTAATGTTGATTCTGTTTATATGTTTTGTTTTCATTTTTCTTATTCTCAATAAAATTTGCATTATTAGATTTAATACCTCTGTCTTTGTTGGACAATAGGGTACCAAACATTTTGAAAACCTGCTGAACTCCCAGAGTAAAGCCTCTATTGAAGTTTGTAAAAATTTTAAATTTTTTTAAATTTTATTTAAAATAAAAAAGTTAACATCGTTTCCGACTAAACCGGGAAGTCTGTTCCGAATATAAATATACTCATCGAATCCCCGATTTGCATTTCATTAATTGTGGAAAGTTTTATTAATATCTAAGTAGCCATATAAGAGATATTCGAATGGATCCACTAAGCCTGTATAATTGTTTAATATGTTGTACACAAAATTCACTCAATATAATTCATTTACTAATTACATCTAGAGCCGGTTGAATAGGGAAATTCCAATAGCTTCGACATGGTCATTTAATGTGACGTAATTAATATTGAATATACCTAATTATTAAAGCGGGAATATTTAGACAATTTACATGAGCGGAGTGCGGATGTCTCCGCCTGTCTACGGCGTCACCGACGTATAAGTATCAGGCGTTGGGATGTCAAAAACGCGTACATCGTGAGACATACGAAAGGTGTACAATAAATCCCGCAATCCAGTGTGAATAAATAATAGTACACAATATATTTCATGTTATTATTGTTGTTAAACTTCGCTCACCACTCATTCATGCTATCTAAATATCCCCGCTTTACTAATTACTTACTACTTAACCTTTTAGTCTGGAGTAGAAAGTATTTGGTAGTACTTAATATTAATTATTACAGTGCATGCGACCAAATAGATTAGAGCTCCAAAAAATGTGTGAATTAATTCATGAATCCTTTTGCTCTACCCACCCGCGTACCCTCACTTTTTACGTTTCACAGTCTGTTTACTCTGACTTTGCAGTCCATTATTCATATATTTTTATCCTGTTTTCTTCGTTGTTGACCATTTTTCCGTATTATATGTTAAGTAACAGGTTTTGTCAAAGCTAGCATCTCCAAGTAACAATAGTGTGGAGCTAAAAATTTTTTAACCTTACTTTTTATGTGTATGTGTTCTATAAATAAATTTCAGTTACTATCATACCGCTATAGCTAGGGCTGGTTCCGCAATGGATGAAGTCTTATTTGTTCTTCCAGATGTTCCATCGTACGCGGTCGCAAGACATTGTTCAACAATGAACAAACTCGAGCATTAATATTAAGAGCAATCAGTTAAAAATCAACTTCCACATAGAAGTTTCGTAACACTTATAGATGATGCCGATAGGTAGTTTACACTTAATTATTGGTATAAATAATATTTAAATAAAAATTGCGGATGTGTTTTGCGAAATAAAATAAATCCTTTGAACACTGTTACGAAGACTCTACCTATCGTCACCCTACAATTATCTTGTTCTATACGCCAAAACTGAAATGTTGGCAAATCCATGTTAAAGGTTTGAACTGTTAGATCTCAATACTTTAGGAATATACTTACTCAAAATTTTTATAATATAAATTGTAATGCGGTCAGAAATATTTTTCGAAGAGTTAGCAAAACATTTCGCTCCCTATAATTAAAAAAAACACACTTTTCTGTTTTGGATATAGAACAAAATATGCCATTTCCGATTTTGTTAGTACGTTAGGTGAATATAGAACAATGCAATGGGATATGATACAAGATAATTTCTATGTAGTGTATTTAGTAAAATTTGTATTTAGAAAACTAAATAAAAAAACCAAACCTAATATAAAACAAAATAAAACAAAAAAATAAAAGAACATTAAATGTATTAAAAAAATTTAAAATGATCAAAGTTCCAGGCCAGATTATTTTGGCTTGGACTGCTTATTAGCTCCTGCATTTTTGGGTGCTCTTCCTAATATGCAATAATAAAATTCACGATCTGATTCTTCCATTTGAGGTAACATATCGAACAAATGCTGCTTCTTTTTTTCTGTCAAGGGTACCTTTCTTTTTTCTAGCTGAGGAATTGTATCAGGTAATTTTACTACTGTTTCGAGGTTTATTCTTCTAGTGTATTTTAATTTTACGGTAGTTATCAGACCATCAAAAGATTCTCGATACTTTATGTTCATTAAACACTCTTTTTCATAAAGTAAACTTTTGACTTTCGCATAGGGAACAGCGCTGTACGAGTATCTTGCCGACACAGCTTGGATATCTACATAGTCAGAGGGCTTCATCTGCAGAACGCGAAATTTTAATTTCCATGATTTCGGAATATTCAGAATAAGTCTAATTAAAGTTAATGGAGCCAATATGTCACAATTTCTAACATGTCTTTCAATACAGCTATGCGCACAATCAATTTCTTGCACATTTCCATGCCCTGGTTCAGCAAATTTTTGTTCAATGGTTTCAATATTTCTTCGTTCTTCTGATTTTAAGAAACATTGTAGCGCGCAAGACATAATAGAGTTTTTATTATGCGGCACGCAGCTATCTGACCAGAGATTAAGTTTCTTAATCTTTGAATTATCTTTTACAATTTCTTTTAAGATCCTTACTAAAGCACATGCTACGTGCACACCAGAACGGCCACATAAACACTCATGCCAAATAGCATTGTACACCGTATTGTTTTTATTACAATGTGCAGTAAAATTATAGCAACACAGTTTCATTTTATAAAAATTTTTAGAAACATTAGATTTTGGCAACGAAAATGTGTTTTGTAGGTCAAAAGTTATTACTCCCACTGCCTCATCATCTTTGTAACGAATTCTATCGTTCTCCCTCTCCTTGTTGCCTATGTTTTTACGAATAATGTGTTCATCATATTTTTTTACCTCTTCAACATTAGGGTTCTTGTTAGCAGCATACTCCGAGCATTTGTCGCAAAGATCCTTTTTCGGTTTTAAAAAAGAAATGTTAAATTCAGTTTTAAATATATTTTCATATATATGAAACTTAACGGGCTCGTTTGTGTCATGCACATAAAGTTCGTACATTCGTTTTAAATTAAGGTTTCTTTCTAAATACTGTTTATTAGTAGAAACTCTGCAGTAGTGTGACGCTTAAATCGCTTAAATGCCAGAAAATTCTGTTGACTTCCTCACTTTCTTCTTTAGTTACTTTTTGTGTACATTTAAAAGGACAATTATTGTTAGAATTACAAGCTTCTTTTTTAACAGAACGCTTTGGTGTAACGTGCGCTTTGACATTTACATACTCATTTCCATGTTGTCTTTTCAGCTTTCTTATGTTTTGCTTCCATTTTTGGGGATTTCTTGATCGCTTTTTGGTATTTTTTTTTCTATCATTATCTGTGTTAGCGTCGCTTTCCTGTTGATTTATTTCTCCTTGAATTAGGTTGTTATCTGGAGCTTTATCTATTTGGATAGTATTTTCTTCCACTTGAGTAATTTTGTTTTCTGTGGTATTGTTATTTTCAAAATCTGAAACATTATTATTCAAACCATTTGCTGTGTCCAAAATGATTAGTCCATTATAGCTCATTTCAGTTGCAGAAGTAGTAGCAAAAATTAACGGAATTTCCTGTTCTTGTTCAGATATCAAACCATTTTCATCAATATCCGTTATTTGAAGCATTACTCTTTTGTGTATACTAAAAAAAATTAAACGTACCTATACCTAACTAATGAAGGAGTTAATGTAACTAACAAATCCTCATTTACAATAGGCATATTTTCAGAAACAACAGTATCATTGTCATTGGCCATTTGTTCGTGAACACTGCAACAATTAAAAATACAATAAGTAGATATAAAAACCAAACACTTTTCGTTGAGTTAATAGGACGGCAGGTATCTACTTTCTTTTATATTTAATATCCAAATATTTATTTAACTTACATAAAATTGTGGTAGTTATTTATGTTGACATCTTCAGAAATCACTTCGGCCACAACAGTATCATCATGATTCTGCATACCGTCAGCTACTATTTCTCCAAGAGCACTGCAACAAATTAAAAAATAAATAAACAAAAATAGTAGAGTATGTTGTGAGTTATATTGTACAACCTACGATTACTGTTTGAGGTTATGGTAACATTTTTCTTCTATAAGAAATAATACTTACTTCCAAACTTCAGAAGGGCATTCAATAGGTTTTTCTGGTGGTTCCGAACTAATAACACTCAAACTCATTATAATATAACCGAAAAAACCGTCTCATAACACAAGAAATCACAAATTAATAACTTCGAACGCACAGGAGAGAAGTGGATATGGAACAACATAATTTTCCTCAAAGTATTGCTGTATTATACTGGATATTGCACAATCGTAAAACTAAACCTGGAAATAGCACAAGATAATTCTAGCGATTTCTGCAGAACAGGATAATTCTTGATAAATTTATGAAATCTTAGAATATAGCACAAATAATTACTGAAAACTTTTTTTCTCTTCACTTTAGCTTCGTAATTTTTCTGGATATAGAACGAGCTAATTTTGACGATTAAATTCATGTAAAAATGTCTTTTTAGGCAAAATTGGATATAGAACAAGATAATTCTAGGGTTACGCTATATTAAATGTAATACGCATATCATCGTTTAGTGATTGCGAAGAGAAATTTCTTATGTCGATACCCCGCGATATAAGAAATGCCAATCAAACAGATATAGCTTAATAGAGTGACAAGATATCATGGTATTTAAGCTTTAAAATACAAAATGATAATCTTGGAGTAAGCAAGATGCCTATTGTATACCTTTGTCCAGATTTCGCTGAAAAAGATAGGAAAGTGAAATTTTGTCACTTTTCTATCTATATACATGGTGCTACAAATTCCCGCACCCACCTTCAGATTTTTCAGTTAAAATGGATTGCCATGTTTTTGAGAAATTATTTCCTAAATTACCTTTGCAGTGATATATATTTATATATATATCACTGCATCTTATATATATATTACAGTTGCTGCGGCTGAGGTTTTAAGACGTAGACTGAAGATAGGTAAGGTGCATCGAATTATTATTTGGATATCAATTTTAGGTATATTTAGGTATAATGTAATATACAGGGTGTTAAATAGGTCGTGTCCCATTTATCGGAATTCGCTTCTCTCTAGAGTTTTTAAATGGAACCTATATTTTTCGATATTGTCAGCAAATTCCCCATAAAATTACTTTCAAAATGGTACCAATAATGTAATACTTATTTACTATTTCCAATACTTTTATGGGAAATATCGTTGTTAATACTATTCAATATGCGGAGCGCCCAATATGACTAGATGACCATGATTTTGAAACTAAGAATCTAACGAAATGTCAAATTTCTGCTGAAAATTTTCAAGTGTTTCATGTGTGTTTCAAGTTTTCATGTGTTTAATTTTTCCTTCATAGCTCGAAAATGATGCATTACAGGGAAAAAAACTCAAGAGAGCTCTTATATTTCAAATTGAACGCGGAATACGAAAATAATTTATATTTTGGAAAAAACACATTTTCCATCCCCTGTATTTTCGTAACAGAACATTTTTGGACCAAAGTTAATGAATCAAAAAACTTTTATTTTTCATGTAGATTCACACCCTTAAATATTCGCTATCAATAAGGAACATCCTGTCAATTTGTTGGCGATTTAAGGTCTGGTTTTACTTCAAAATATATATATTTAAAACAACCCTACATGTTTCGGCAAATGATGCCTTTATTAAGGAATATAAAATATGAAGTAAAACCAGACCTTAAATCGCCAACAAATTGAATTTACCATAACATACAAAGGTCACGAAATAATTATCTTTTTATATATATATATATATATATATATATATATATATATATTATAGTTGTATTGCAAACTAGTTTGCAGTACAACTCCGTCTGAGGAAGACATTATATGTCGAAACAATTGTTATTAGTATTTTATCTCAATAAAGTGGAAATTAAGTAATATTACTTTTACATTTTTATTTCATTAATTATGAATTTTCATCAAGTATAGGTTACTTCGATTCAAAATAAAATTATTATGTTTATAATAAAACAAAAATAGTCATAAAAGCTTTATGTAGCGTGTCCATGGTGTGTTCAATGGGATAAAAACCAAAAGTACCGTAAAAACCGTAAGTAGTAAAATACTTACAAAATGTATTTTACTACTGCTTTGTACTCTTATTTATTTAATGTTATTTCTCATTAATCTTGTAGTATCTCCGGAAGAAGCAACAAAGTTGTTGCGAAATATAGGGATACTTAATAAATTAGTTTTTTTAGTTGACAGACCGCTTGCCCGCTTTTAATTTATTTTATTCAATATATTACGGTCGATAATTTCGTTTCAATTATATATATATATTCTCTAAATTCTGGTAAAAGACCTGAGATGAATAATAATTTTAATTTAATTATATAAATCACTATATAAATTTTGCTTTTGGACGTGAAGCAATTACATGTCTTATAAATCATAAATATAGCAATCATTTTTATGTTCCAATGCTAGTAATTCATGGAAAACATTCCGATTTTAAGTGGTCTATTTCACGCTCTAAAACCGAGCAAATTCTCCTTACTTCATTAGCCTTCCATTTTCCCAAACCATCTCAATTAACTTTGTTCTACCTACCGCTGTCTATGAATTCAATGCTTGACTCTTATCTACATACTCTGTTATTTTATTTGATCTTAGTTTTTCCTTTTAACTTTCATAAAAATCTCATTTTCGTACTTGTCAATTTCTCCCTTTAGCTGTCTGATTCACTTCCGTACGTTAGTATTGATTTGATTGCTTTTGTTTTATTACTTCTGCTTTTATTTTTACTGGTGTCTCTTTCTTGCCAAGAAGATAACTCTTTATTATATTGGAAAGTTTGCCTGTTCGATAAATTTTAAAGTTTTCTTAATTGTTGATAACTAGAGCTGAGGATGTTTGCGGTACGGCAGGACCGTATGTAGTGCAGCCCCACATTTAACTATTTATCTAAATATTCTCTGAAATGATTTGCCGGATCTCATAAATTAATAGAGTGATATTTTAGTATGCACTGGATATTGTTATTATACAAAATCATAATAGCCATTTGTATTTATGGATCATAAATAATAATACGCATGTATTTGTATTTGGTTGTGAATTCAATTTAAACTTAAAACGAATCGTAATATTTTAACGACAAGCCGTCCTTACAATACATGCATTCGAGACAAAGTGTGCAACTCTACGAATAACTTCCATAATTGATCGAAAATGGACATTTTGGAGCTGAAGTAAAGCCCCTATTCTTAGAAAATTTTATTACTGTCGTTAAGAACTATTATTATAAATAAAGACGGCAGACTATGTGCCCGAACACTAAGTAAACTAACTGCCTCGGTATATGTATTTATATGATCGTCTCTTTGTTCTTTTCTGCGTTTTTTTTTATATTTAACAATCAATAAAAACATCCATACATATATGTGTGTTTATTTAGGTTGTCAAACGTAAACGAATTTCAAACGCATGATGTTATTGTTATATATATGTATGCATTAATAAATGCTTTATATTTTCAAAATATTGTATTTATAAAATTGTATTTATTAAAATGTTTTGAATTTTTTATTGGCGTTGGCAAAATAAAAAAAAAACGCAGAAAAGAACAAAGAGACGATCATATAAATACGTATACCGAGGCAGTTAGTTTACTTAGTGTTCGGGCACATAGTCTGCCGTCCTTAATTATAAACAACAAAGGCCTTTCATTAGTGTTGAAGTTTTAGTTTCATTGAATTTCCATGTTGTAAGTAGTCAATTGTCAAGTGTTCATTCACAATATTCTAAAACAAGGTGTAAATTTAACTAAAATCCAGAAAAACACATTCTGATAATATATTACTAGATTAGAAGCTGTGTTTATTACTATTTATTATATTATTTTTATGACCAAATGCAATAAAAGCTACGAAAACAAAAGAAACCTCGATTTATTAAAATCTTGTCACACAGCCTTTCAAAGCCTGGCAGCACATATTTTGCATATATTTTATATATACTACCTACTTGAACTAGGTGAATGAAGTTAGAAGTTATAAGTTATAGCTTCTATTTTCATTCACCTAGTTCAAGTAGGTAGTATATATAAAATATATGCAAAATATGTGCTGCCAGGCTTTGAAAGGCTGTGTGACAAGATTTTAATAAATCGAGGTTTCTTTTGTTTTCGTAGCTTTTATTGCATTTGGTTATAAAAATAATATAATAAATAGTAATAAACACAGCTTCTAATCTAGTAATATATTATCAGAATGTGTTTTTCTGGATTTTAGTTAAATTTACACCTTGTTTTAGAATATTGTGAATGAACACTTTACAATTGACTACTTACAACATGGAAATTCAATGAAACTAAAACTTCAACACTAATAAAAGGCCTTTGTTGTTTATAATAATAGTTCTTAACGACAGTAATAAAATTTTCCAAGAATAGGGGCTTTACTTTAGCTCCAAAATGTCCATTTTCGATCAATTATGGAAGTTATTCGTAGAGTTGCACACTTTGTCTCGAATGCATGTATTGTAAGGACGGCTTGTCGTTAAAATATTACGATTCGTTTTAAGTTTAAATTGAATTCACAACCAAATACAAATACATGAGTATTATTATTTATGATCCATAAATACAAATGGCTATTATGATTTTGTATAATAACAATATCCAGTGCATACTAAAATATCACTCTATTAATTTATGAGATCCGGCAAATCATTTCAGAGAATATTTAGATAAATAGTTAAATGTGGGGATGCACTACATACGGTCCTGCTGTACCGCAAAGATCCTCAGCTTTATTGATAACAGCTCTTAGGTATTTACGTTTTCATTTATTTCAGACTTTTTACTTTCACTTTAACGTTATGTTTTGTATCGCTTATTTCTACCACCATAGTTTTCGTTTTTTTTTGTTGTTAAAAGTTTTGTTTATTTATGACTATTTCTTGTCAAAAAAAAATTGGTATTGTAACATTTTGTTAATTGCGTTGCTTCGGAGATAATCTTAGATTATTGCTCTCTCAGATGTACTCAGACTGTGTTGATATAAACGTCTACTTAGTACTGTCACTGAAATGGAACATATGCCTAATTACAGCGAGCTGAGCTGCTCAAGTTATTGCCCTTTCTGAAGTGAGTCAGAAGCAAATAGAAATATCGTGCATAAGCACCAATCCACTGTTTGCCGTATTCTAAAACGATATAGTGAAATCGGCAGGTTCAGCAGACGTCGCGTACAAGGCCGACCGAGATTCAAATGCAAGACAAAATCGTTTACTACAGATCGCGGCTCTAAGAAATCGTGCTGCTACGGCACCTAAGCTTAGTGGACGTCTTGCGGAAGCTAATGGGATGAATGTAAGCAGATTTACGGTATCGAGAAGGCTAAAGGAATATGGTTTAAAAGCAAGACGACCTGCAAAATTTACAGAATTGTTTCCACTGCACAGCACAGAAAGACGAAACTTTGCTCAAGAATATTTACCATGGACTGCCGAGCAATGGAGTAATGTGCTCTTTTGTGACGAAACATGGATTCAGTTGTATCATCCATATGGGCGGAACTTCCTGTTCGCGGACCTCTTCCGCGGGGGTTGAGCTACCCACCAGGCGCGTCCCTAGGTGGCGGATAAGGGGACGGTCAGGTCTCTCTTCGGAGACCTGATTAGTGGCAGTCATAAGCGGGATGTATAGGTCTAAAAACCTTTTAATCCTTAGCGAAAGCTGTCAACGCGGACTAGCTCACCCAAGCTACGGTGTAAGGCAACGTGCTTAGAGCTGAATGGCCACTGGGGTATATGTGGTCTCAAACGTTCCCTGGAGGCACTAGGCGGCACCCCCTTGTATTTACGCCTTGTGCCTGTAATGGAAGCTCTGCCGGCATTGACCTCATACTTCTTCCATACTCGTGGGAATTATATGAATCGAGAAACAAACCAAATTATTAAAAAGATGGAGTCTGAGGAGAATCCAAAACCTAAGGAGTCTATAGAGACTCCCTTGGCAATGGAGACTGATGAGACTCCAAAAAACAAAACTGAAACGCAACGGACTGAAACTGAGAACGTTGCGAAAACAGAGGGTGCACCCAAGGAAAGAAAACATCTTTCCGGGACACAAAGAAAGAAATTAAAGAAGATGAGGAAACAGGGGGTGGATACGAGTAAAATAGGCTCCCCCTTTCCCAAAAAGAACCTCAGGAAGAACCTAAGCCAACAGGGGCCGTTAAGCAAACCGTGTCGGCTAGGGGCACTCCTGAGGATAAAGTAACTAAGCGCACGAAGTTTTCTGCTTCGGGCGTGAGTTACAAAGCAGCTCTTAAAGATATTAAGGCTGCAATAGTTCCTAAAGATTACCCGGTCAGCTTAGTGGCTGAGGGAAATGTGGGAGCTATACAAGAGGCCCTGATGATGGTCATAGATAGGGCGCAGAAGGCGCCGAGGTTTGAATCCTTCCGTCTTATGGACGGCTACTATGGAGTCATCTGTGCAGATGAAGACTCGTACAACACTACGAGAGATTACTTGGAAAAGGAAACTGTTTGGAGACTCGTGAAGAGCGAGGAGCTGCCAAAACAGCAACGAGTTTTAGCGTTTCTGCCAGAGACTAAAAAAGAGGATCTGACAGTGGGCTTGAAAAGACTCGAGAGGCAAAATCCAGGGCTTAAAGTGGACCGATGGATTACCCTCAGTTCCAGGTCTTCCGAAAAGAGCCTACATGTGGGCCTTCGGATTGAGGAAACGTTGGTGAGGACTGATTGGAGACCTTACTATCGCTTTCGGAGGGCTAGCTTTGTAACCCTTGAAACAAAAAAAGACCAGAAACCGGTGGTGCAGGATGAGGGTACTCTAGAAGAACCTCAGGCATCAACCTCTAAGGGTCAAAATGCTGAAGATTCTTCAAATAAATCTTCAACATAAGAAAGAAAACAGCCACGGCGGCACTTTGTCAAAGGACGCTGGCTGAAGATATCGATATCCTCCTCATATCCTCCAAGAGCCATGGATAAGTAGAAGTAAGGTGGGAGGACTAAATATTAGGGGAAGGCAGCTGTTAGTTGGTGTCCCAGACACTAAAATTAGAACTTGTATCTGTTTCAGAGACGACCTGGACGTGATGCCTATCATGGAACTATGCAGTGGGGACATGACGGCAGCCAGGATCAGAATGAGTGTCGATGGGGGGATATTGGAGACGACAATTGCGTCTATATACCTACCCATTGACTCTCCAGAGCTACCAGGGCCTGATCTTGAGGCCTTGGTGGCATATACCAGTAAGAACAATCTGGAATTGATTATCGGCGCAGATACCAATGCTCATCATAAGGCTTGGGGCAGCAAGGATAACAATTATAGGGGTAAGTCTCTCTTTAGCTATCTCTGTGGTACTAAACTTGGCTGTCTGAATCAAGGTGATAAACCGACATTTAAGACATCGAGGGGGGAATCAGTTATAGATATAACCTTATGTGCGTTGGGAATACGGGATATTGTAAGGAGGTGGCATGTAGAGCCGTCGCTCTCTGATCATGCGTATGTCCGCTATGAACTATGTACAGATTTAACGGAACCCAGACTATACAGGGATCCCAAGAGAACAGGCTGGGGCTCTTACAAGGAAGACCTGTTAGCAGCGACTCTAAATATCCCTGTTAGAATAGGGAATTTGGAAGAGCTGGAGTTGGCTGTTGACTGGTTGCAATGGACCATTCTTTCCTGCTATGAAAATAACTGTCCCCTTAGGGAGCGCCGTATAGCTAAACAGGCTGCCTGGTGGAATGCAGAGTTAACCAATTTATGGAAAGAAACTCGCCGGTCATTTAATAGGGCGAAGAAAACAGGTAATTGGGAAGCCTACAAGGCTCTCCTCAATAAATACAATGATAAAATCAAAGAGAGCAAAAGGAACGCCTGGAGAAAATTCTGTGAGGACATCGAAGGTGTTCCTGACATGGCCAGAATAAACAGAAGTCTCAAAAAGATCCTTCCAACGCAATTAGATCTATACAAAAATCGGACGGGAGGTGTACCATTACCGTGGAAGAGACTTTAGAGTATCTTCTGGGGGTACACTTTCCAAGTTCGGAGCGTATGGATGATTGTGATACCAATCAAGTTGTCACCTCTTGGAGGGCGACTAGGAATGATTGGGAGACATCAAACGAGATCTTCAAGCCCCATTTAATTAGATGGGCGATAGGATCGTTTGAACCATATAAATCTGCAGGACCAGACGGAGTGTTTCCCAAGCTCCTTCAAGAGGGAATTGGTGAAACTATGGGTCCTCTAATGGAAATATTCAGGTCTAGCCATGCTATGGGTTATATCCCTAGGGCATGGAGAGAAACTAGGGTAGTGTTTATTCCCAAGCCCGGAAAAGTAACATATACCCACCCTAAATCGTTTAGACCAATTAGTCTTACCTCTTTTATGTTAAAGACTATGGAAAAAATATATTGAAATATTAAAGAAGGGGCTCTGGATAAATCTCCTCTACACCCACTGCAATGGGCATACCAGATGGGAAAATCAGGTGAGGGTGCCCTGCATAGCCTGGTGAGAGGGCTCGAAAGGAGCCTACACTACAAGGAAATTGCACTTGCAGTCTTCTTAGACATAGAGGAAGCTTTCGATAACGCCTCGATGTCTCCTATTATTCGATCTTTAAGAGAGAAATAAAAAGCACCACATGCAACTGGGTTCATAACATGATGCGTAGCAGAGTAGTTCATGCCCAAATGCAAAACAAAACGATCTCCATGAATGAGGACAACAAAAGGGTGTCCTCAAGGAGGCTTATTGTCACCACTACTATGTAGTCTAGTAGTGGATAATCTCCTCAGGACATTAAATGACCAGGTAATATGGATGCAGGGGTTCGCCGATGACATTGTCATAGTGTCCCAGGGGAAATTCCCGGTGACAGTGGCGAGCATCATGCGAAATGCTCTGCGAATTGTAGAAAGATGGTGCCTTGAGGAGGGATTAACTGTCAATCCTAAAAAAAAACAAGTTGGTAGCCTTTACCAACATGAGAAAACTAAATGATCTGGGCACCGTAAAGCTGTTTGGACAAGAGTTAGAACTAACCAATGAAGTGAAGTATCTAGGCATAACACTTGATGCGAAACTGAATTGGAGCAGACACCTAGCCAAAGTGGCAGACAGGGCGGCGCAGCTCTTCTGGAGATGCAGAAGAGCTGTTGGCAAGACCTGGGGACTAAAACCAAATGTGGTATACTGGTTGTACACAGCAGTAATAAGACCAACGATTACCTATGGGGCAGTTGTCTGGTGGAGAAGGACGGAGCGGACATCGTCGGTGGGGCTCCTCACGACTCTCCAGCGACAGGCCCTGTTGGGAATCACGGGAGCTATGAACAGCACGGGAACCGCTTCCATGGAGGCCATCGTGGGTCTCCCTTCGCTGGAACTATTTATAAGGGCGGAGGCAATGGCTGCGATACTAAGGCTGAAGGCCAATGACGTATGGTGTCCTAATAAGGTTGTAGGGAGCCATACAGATATCACAGGAACTATACTGGAAGAGCCGATATTTCAATTGCCGGTGGACAGTATGGCACCTGAAATTATGTTTACAGCTAAGTTGAACATACTTATACCGACCAGGGAACAGGCAAAAAGTCGCTCGATCGATTATGGTGCCGGCACCTGGTACACTGATGGATCACAATCTAGTCAGTGGGCAGGTGCAGGCATATGCGGAATGTGCCCTAGAAGGAAGATATCGATATGTCTGGGGAAACATACTACGGTTTTCCAGGCCGAATTGTTAGCAGTCGCAGCCTGCGCCGATGAAATTCGGGAAGCCGGCTGCGCAAGCAAAAAAAAATAACATAATGACTGATAGTCAGGCGGCTATTAAAGCCATTATGAACCCATCTACCAGGTCTAAGCTGGTGAAATATTGTAAACAGGTCCTCAATAACCTGGCACAAGACAATACAGTGTCGCTGATATGGGTGCCAGGACATGAGGGAATTAAAGGCAATGAGACTGACAAACTGGCCAAAGAAGGTACTAATAGGAACTTCATAGGACCAGAACCTGTATGTGGAATCACTAAGAATTCCGCTAAAAGGGAGATCTGGTTATGGCTAGAAAAGGAACATAAAAATAAATGGAGGTTAACGGAAGGTCAACTCCATACCAAAACACTACTAAGGGGGCTGGAGGGAAACTTTCAGCCAAGCTAATTCGTAGTAGCAAAAGAGAAATTAAAATAATTACCAGGTTAATAACCGGACATTGTCCTTTAAGGAAGCATTTGTACACCATGGGCTTGGTTAGCGAGCCCTGGTGTAGGAGATGTGAAAAACAGGAGGAAACTAGCCTTCGTGTAATATGCACGTGTGAGGAACTGAAGGAACTCAGACAGAAATATTTCGGGGGAGATCTATTGGATCCTTCGAATGTACTCAAACTTCCCCTGAGGAGGATAGTGGCTTTTATCGAGGACACAAGTCTAACAAAGTGGAAT
The DNA here is from genome assembly GCA_935421215.2 of Melolontha melolontha. Classification (NCBI taxonomy): domain Eukaryota; kingdom Metazoa; phylum Arthropoda; class Insecta; order Coleoptera; family Scarabaeidae; genus Melolontha; species Melolontha melolontha. The sequence goes on along the minus strand of OW285236.1, from coordinate 111,900,006 downwards.
TGAGAGATCTATTGGGGATAGTACAAAGAGCAGAGTGCTCAAGTGCCTGGACGTGGTGGCGTCCAACCCAAAACAGAGAAGAAGAAGAGATGGGCGGAACTTATTATAATAGGCGAAGAAGTGAACGTTTAACACCATGTATTTTGGTGAAAAATATTGCTTTTGGAGGAGGCTCAGTGATATATTGGGCAGGAATAAGTTCAGAAGGACGTACTGAGCTTGTGGAGGTCACTCAAAGAATCACAAACGTTTGGTACTTGGAACATATCCTGCTAGACCATGTTTACCCATACACCCGCTTTATTGGCTTTGATAGGTTCAGAATGATCCATGATAACGTACGCCCACACATTGCTAATGTTGTACAACAGTATCTTACTAATGTTGAAATTTGGAGAATGATCTGCCCTGCAAAGAGTCCGGATTATAATCGAATAGAGCACGTATGGGACGAGTTAAAGAGAAAAATTAAAAAACGAAATCCGCTTCCAAGAACTCTGCAAGACCTATGAATAACATCTGAGGAAGAATGGCAACAAATTCCACAAGAGTATCTAAGAAATTTGATTTTTGGAATGGACACACGTACGTAAGATGTATTAGATGCTAGAGGAGGCAATACACGATATTAAATACAACTGAAAAAAGAGCCAGTTAATAACAAACTATTGCATTTTTTTAAAGAACTTGTCTAGGTTCATTAATTTCTAATAAAAATACTTGTTTATTAACTTTAGTTTCTGTTGTTACATAAAATCAAATATATAAGTAGATACATATTATGTTTTCTCAACAAAGAATGAAGAAAAAAGGAAAGGCTAATAAATTATTTAAAATATTCAAAATACTCAATATACTATATAGGAGTTATAATTAATATAATAATTATTTTGAATATTATAATAATTAATAAAATATAACCCGGCCGATAGCCTAGTGGTAACTCACTGGCTTATTATGTCGAAAGTCCCAGGTTCGGATCCAGGGCTCAGCTGTCTGAGAAGGTCTTCGTGGTTTACCTTCTCGTTTAAGGTGAATGCCGACAGCTAAATATCTTGGTATCTATAAGTTGCCCACGGGCGCGGAGTTAATAATAATTCATGGCATGCCAACGCCTCCTGTAATTCGCTTTAAGCTATTGGAGAACGCTAATACATCAATTATTATTATTATTCCTTTGATCCAATCTGCTGGTATATGTTTTCTTGTTTAAGAAATGCCATCACTTAATCTCTTAATATCTCTTTTCTCCATAAATATCAATAATTTATAAATATTTAAAAATGCTATTAATATGTTTTGAATTTTGCAATATATTCTACTACATTAAACAAATTCTGAAGTTAATTTTATTAAATTACAAGTCTAAAACACTGAATATATTGAACTATTACAATATACAAAATTTAGTTTAAAAGTTTTATGTATTTATAGATTTTTCAATTTCTTTCTATTATGAAACTGGAGGAGTTTGTAATTAACAAAACAATATAAAACTTTATAAAATGTTTATTCAGCAAATATATAACAACGATTATCTTTCACAACAATGTAAGTACTTAATTATTAACTATTTATACTGTTAGATGGATACCTTCTTTCGCAGCCTCATCCTTATATTTGCGTCTATAAACGCCCTGAGGATCGTATTTATTTTCTAATTCAGTCCAAATTTCAGGTTCATTATCTATTAAATGTCTGAAAATATCTCGAGAAGCATTCCTTTGTCTCTCACTACATTTTGAGCAATTCGTTTCAATAGCATCAGGTAGTACTCCTGTTAAAAGAAGAATAAACTTTTAAAAAATTAAATTATTAAATATGTGGAAATTATTAATTATTGTTCCATAATTTATATTATACTACTAATTTTTTACTAACTTTACTAATTATAATATGGTATGTAGACCCAGTGAAAATTTTAATCTCTAATGGATGTCCCACATTAATACTGTTATTAATTTCTTCTTCAATAGTGAATTTTAATTGCAAATCTAGTAATGGAACATTTAGAACAAAACGTTATCAATTCATTAGACTTCCACCCCATTTTTTTCAAAAGATATGTTGATGATATCATCACATGTATTCCGGCTAACAAAATAAACTATCTTTTAAATAAATTCAACAATTTTCACAACAAATTAAAATTCACTATTGATAATAAACCCACAGCTTCTTTTCGATATATGAATTACCACTCAAATGCTCCTACAGTATTCAATAAAATGATTATAAATAATCTGACTGATAGGGCAGTAAAACTATCACATACTTAATACAGAAAAGATAACATCAAGAAAATTAAAACAATCTTAACATATAATAATTATCCACCACAACTTATAGACCATACTATTAAAAAAAGAGTACACCAAATATACAACACTGCAGACACCAATAAAAATTTGAACAATGATACAACATATATCACGATTCCATATGTTCCACAACTATCAGAAAAAATTAAATACACTTTAAAAAAATATGATATAGCTACTACATATAAACTTAGTAATACTAATAAACATTTATTTTCAAAACTTAAACCTAAAATAGAAAAAAATCGAGAAACACATGTCATATATAAAATAACATGTCGCGATTGCGATAGTTACTACATAGGCCAAACGAAACAATATTGATACAAAAGAATACAAGCCCACAAATACTCTAAAACAGACAAAACTGCTTTATCTACACACAAACTACAAGGCGATCACCATTTCGATTTTGGAAACACACAGATAATTGATAAATAACAACACACAATGAAAAGAGAAATTAAAGAAATGATTAGTATTAAACAAGAAAAAAATTCAATTAACAACAGAAATGATATAAAAAATTTAAGCAGTATATACTATAACTTAATTGTGTAACGATCTGCAATTTACCATCATAATATATTTTTTTGTTATATAATTATATATCTTAAGTTATTTAAATATCAATTACATTTAAATATCATATACATTTGCTTATCATGCTGACTGATCCGTGTTTTGATTCCTGCCTGGTTGTCCGAGTAGGTTTTCGTGGTTTTCCTTCTCGTTTAAGGCGAATGCCGACAACTTTGCATCTTAAGACGCTCCACGAGCGTTTTTGTTGTCTATCTGTTTTTGGAATACTAAGGCATGATTTATTATTATTCAATTGGAATGTATCTTTGAATAATTTTATCCATAGCAACTCAATTATATGATATTTGTATACTGTCATTTATATTTTATATCCTTGATAAAGGCATCATTGCCGAAACATGTAGGGTTGTTTTAAATATATATATATATATATATATATATGTATATATATATATATATATATATATATATATATACTTTAAAGTAAAGCCAGACCTTAAATCGCCAACTGATTGACTTTACCATATCATACCAAAGTCACGAAAATATTATATTTAAAAATATATATATACCGACTGATTTAAAATATCTTGAAAAAAAGTGTAGATACCTCCATATAGCAGAATGCAAAATATAAAATGTGAAGGCCACCTTGTCAATAAAGCACGCCTCACTCTCATGGGAATGTGTTGAAAATATTAACGCATCAATTATGTCTGTTAACCGATAAAGGCATGGTTACAGAAATTACAAGAAGTTGTGGAAAGTGAAAGAGAATACAAAGAAAACGGAACTAGGAATAAAAAAGATTGCATGTCTTGGACAATGGGAAAATTTGTAAGTGAAAGGGAATTAACAATAAATGCGAGGAGTGGTAATACTACAATTTTTATGAAGACAGGACAGCGCAGCCTAAATACGTACTATATTTTTAATAGGAATTAAGTGTTTGTATTTTTCAATAGAGAACTAAGAAATAAATCAATTTCTCAGTGACAAGATGTGCATTTATAAAACTGCAATTAGGGCATTAGTAACATATGCTAGCAAGATGTAGATCTTGCGAAAATCAGCAAATAGTGCACTGGAAGTGTGGAAAGGAAAGTGTTGAGGAAGATTTTTGGAGGAAAGCTAGTGACGAATACATGCCAGAGATGCACTAATCAGGAGTTGAAAGAACATTAAATGTACGTTAACATCATTTATATTTTTTGCGCGCACATGATAGAATGGATACGGCACGTTAAAAGAATGCCTGAAAGTAGAGTACCAAAGTCAGGAATTGAATGCAGTACGTGGAGGCTAAGGGAACGTTAGGAAGCGGAAGTAAAGGTAGAAGTAAGGGCAAGAGAGAGGAATCAATAAAAACGAAGTTCTGATACATGTCGTCTCCTGTACGGATTGTAAAATACCATATCATTATACTTCTTACAATTGATATGTAGAGAATCTATATTTTTCGTCGGCGTTTATTGCAGAGATAAATTATTTGCTGTCTGAATTTCATTGAGAAACACTATTTTGGTGACCATTTTTAAACGCTCTATTGATTAAGACACTCTATTGATTAAGATTGGTTAATCAAAAATTACACTGAAAACTAAAACACATAATCTTAAAATTTTCACAGAATGTTAAAGTTATTAGTGTTCCCTTTTTAATGAATTTTCAAATAAACGACAAGCGGTCTTAATTCAAATTAGGAATGAAATTATTGCATGATGAAAACCTTTCTTGTACGTACAGTAATGGACATAAATAAATAGGACAGTGTTTTTTTTCTAATGTAAACTAGGCTTTGACAGACATCCTCACTTACCAGAATTGTAATTCAAATGCAAGTTAATAATTTTATAATACATATAAAACAGAACAATTTAATTTCGGTAAAGATTTAATACACATATATTTTTTAAAACTACAACTTTTCTAATACTTGGTCATCGCACCATTTCGGTTGATAACATCAGTAAGTCTCCGTTGCATCGAGTTTACCAAATTTATACAATACTCTTGGGTAACAACATTTTCCCATGCATTATTAATCACTTCTAATAATCCTTGGGCATTTCTGGGTCTAATATTTTGGTTTCGGATGTTTCTTAATAACAGTCCCCAAACATTTTCAATGCAGTTTAAGTCGGGGCTGCGACTAGGCCAGTTAAGCATATTAATGTTGTTTTCTCTGAACCAGTTTTTTACTGCATGAGCTGTATGGATGGGACAATTGTCCTGTTGAAATATAAATTCATTATTAGGATATAATTGGGACACAGAAGGCAACATGATATTATCTAAGATCCGTATGTATTCTTCGCTATTAAATCTACTGTCAATATGCCACAGAACACCAGGTCCACGGGCTGATATCCAAACCCACAAATTTATGGAAAATCTGCCACTCTTGTCTGAATTGTTAATATATCTTTCATCGTACCGCGAATAAGCAGGTCGATATACACGAATAGCACCACTATATGTGGACTGAAAAGTCTTTTCATCCGTAAAGATGACATTATTCCGAAAGTTATTATGGAAAACCATGTGTTCTAGAGCAAATCCCACACGCGCCTCTTTGTGTTCTTGCCTTAAAATATTTTTTTTTGCTGCTGAACGGTAGCGCAAGTCCGACTCTTTAACACGTCGTCGTCCAGTTCGTGCAGATCCCGGGAAATTTGTTTCTTCAGCAGCTCTAATTACGGTGAAAAATGGATTTTCCCTTAGTACCTCAATTATCTTCTGTCCTGTTCTTCATTTGAAATCCTATGTCGTCCTTGTCCTGGGTTCCTTCCTATTCTCCCTTCTTGTCTCCATTTTTTGACAATGTTAGTGACAGAATTTTTGTTAATATTATAGCGCTGAACAATCTGTCTGACCGACATTCCTTCTTCCGCTCTAGCAATTACAGAACACTTCACGATATCGTTAATTCGAGGCATTTTTTCTACTTCAGTTCGACAAATAAATTTTTGACAAATCAACGTGACAAATGTCATAACTATAAACCTAAATTTAAACAACTAAATTTTATAAAAAAAAAGGTTACTTAATTTTTTGACTTGTCCTAGTTAATTATGTCCACTACTGTACCTAAAATAATTAAAAAAAACTTGATGACATAAAATACTATATAGAACGCATTTACCAGCCCTTGATTACTCCAAATATTATTAATACAACACCTAACATTACATATATTATGGTCATATAATAAATTGATCTTTGCATATATCACATAATATATGTATGTAACGCGCGAAGCATTACAGAAATTAAGTCTTCGGAAAATCAAGTACATAATTAATGACATACGTTAGCTGGAAATGTAAATAAATTTGCTTTAAAATATTAGATAATCAATTTTTTGAAAATATTACAACTCGTATTTAGAAAGAAAAGCAATTGGTAAAAAATGCAGCCAACTTTCAATCTCTTGTACGAGGAGAAAAAAAATCTAGAATTAATAAAAGGAAATCTGTTTTTATTTGACACTTTTATTGACTATTTCTTAGTATTTTACCAGTTAATGGCCGTGTAGTTTATTAAATTCGCTCTAATAGTTTGTAGATTATCATAATTTAAAGATTTTGTGTTCACCCAAAAATGAATTTGACTAGAGAACATTTACGGGCTAGCATTTTTGACGATTTTAAGGCATCATTAATGAAGGTCGGCTTAGAAATACATTTGGTGTAGAAACTCCATGGCAACAATTTGTAATTGGTACAGTGAATTCAAAAGAGATTGTTTTTTTCTTAGTGAAGAATTTCGAAGGATGCCCAAGAACTGCTGTTAGAGATGAAAATATTTTCGTTGTTCAAGCAATCCTTAGGGAAGATCGATGGACGTCATATGATTTTATTCGGGCCATATTGGGCATTGGTATGAGTCAAATCCAAAAATTTTACATCAACAGTTAAACGTAAGAAAACTTTGTTGTCGATGATAACTCATCGCCGCATAAAGTAAAACTAACAATCAACTATCTGGATACCCTAAACGTCAGCACCATAGACCCTCCATCATTCAGCCCTGACCTAGTACCTTTTGGCTTCCTTTTTGTTTCCAAAAATTAAAAAAAAACGTTATAAAGTGTCTCAGGAAGAGTGGCATTGTTGCTTTAAGGACTGATTTCATCAAATGCAAAAATGTATTGATGTTAAATATATTGGAGAATATTTTTAAAAAAATAAAATCATTTATTTCTTTTTTAACTAGTCCTTGTTTGATTTTCCAAAAATTTTCAGTGTCACTCTCGTATTACTAATTTTATTTTAGCGACTATAGGTTTACATTTTTTTTGCATGTGCTAACGTAAGCTGTGAATTTATTTTTAACACCTTTAATCACTCCGCACTTCTTGTTTTCCATACTTTAATTATACGTGTTATTTAAGATATTTATTTATTATTTTATGCTTGTAATTTTTCTGGTAATATCTTCAAATAATTGAGTTATAATAATAATAATAATAATAATATAACTTTATTTAGCAACTGCTATGTACATGCACAATAAATTTTGAAAATATAAACTATGAAAGTTAGAACAATAACAGAAGACTTAAACTAAAAATTTTCCCTAACAAATTCAATTACAAGGATCTTAAATCTATTCAAACTACCACTGGATTTTATGTGCGTAGGTAAACTATTAAACAGTTTCAGTCCGTTCACAAACACATTCTAGGTTGTTTGCACCCTATTATAGTTTTCAATATAATAATCGTTGGTATTTCTGGTTCCGTAGTTGTGAATTTGATCGACCGTTGTGAATTTTCCACTTAAGTAAGGAGGCATTGTTCCAATTTTAATTTTATAGATGAAAACGATTGTCTTATATACTATGTATTGTTTTACACTTAATAAACTTAAAGTTTCTAGCATTAGATTAATTTGGGTATATCTGTTACATTTTAATACTATTCGCAAAGCCTTATTCTGTAGTTTTTGGAGTTGCTGCATCTCATTCTCATTTATACTAAATAAAATGGCAGAGCAAAATTCAAAATGTGGTGCTATTAAGGATTTAAATAACAACAGTCGGGCATACAGTGACAAATTATGACTAAATCTATTTAAGAAAAATATCTTCTTGGAAATTTTATTAGATAGGTATTGAACGTGAGTTTTGAAATCTAAATTAGTATTCAATATTACCCCCAAATATTTCATATTCTCAACTCTGTCTATTTTCTTGGAGTCCATAGACAAATCTATATCATTAAAATTCAATTTGGAAATCTTATATTTAGTACCAATTATCATGAACTTAGTTTTACTGAAATTCAATGCCATATTATTCTCACATATCCATTTATACAATTTATTTAATTGGACAGTCATGCTATCCACCATCTCCCTAATATCATCACCAACTATATAGATCATGGTGTCGTCGGCAAACATACATATTTCGCAATTATCAACCGCTTTGACTACATCATTAATGTACAGAATAAACAATAATGGACCTAACACTGTTCCCTGGGGCACTCCGTATTTTGTAATAATCCTATCAGACATCTCATTTTTATATTTGACTACTTGATATCTATTACTTAGGTACGATTCAAACCAGTTATAAACAAATGGTGAAAATATAAATATAGAGATAATAAAATTGATGAAGTTTGTATATAGGATTTTTACGATAACAGTGCATACGACGTGTATTATTAACAGAAATTTTGGAATGACAAATACAAAGCCAATAAAACTCCCGTGGCGAATAGTATATATAAAGATTTTATGTTGTCTTCATATTGCCACCACTGAAAATGACCTGGCATTGTTGACACATATTCAATATATTGCTTTGACATTTAGGTTATAGCCAGTCTCTCATTTTATTTGGTCATGTTATTATTATTTTTTAACGTTTTTAACGTTACATTCTACAAAACAATTATTTTCATAAATAATTATGCCGAAAGTATTTTGCAGTAAGTGGAAATCGCAAGTTGCAGTTGGGGTTGCCCGTTTTGAAGCGGAACGTGATAACGGTGAACTATAACTGCAGTAAGAGTAATTTGATCTTTTTCATACAATATGCAATAACATATTTTATAGCGAATATCTGCAACATTAGGAGTAAGCCTTAGATCCGTTAATAATATCTCTTCTGATGTTGCAAAGGCAATTCACTTGCAAGTCCAAAACGAAAACGTGACAAGAACCTGTCGTTGATATCGTTGGTGTGCGATTCGAAATGCTGTTAGTGACATGTACAGAGACAATAAGTTTCGTAAAATATTTATAGTAGTACAATGCAATTTTGGTATATTTGCAGAACAACATATTACGCTAAAACCTTTACGTTCTGTATTTCGTAAAAGATATATTTTTATGGATAGTCAAACATCACTTCGGAAAATACTGCGAAACATTGGCTTCCATTGTAAGAAAGATGAGCCATGAAAGGCATTAATGGAGTTACCACACATTGCATTAAAAGGTGTAAACTTTTATCTAAATATATACGTTTAAAGCAACATAGTACTTATCAGTTTGTATTTACCGATGAAACTTGGATCTTTCAAAATGGTACTATTAACCGTTCTTGGCAAGATGATGATTTCAGAAGTGTTCGCACTTCGCAGAAGTGTTCGCACAAGTGAAGTTCGTGGAAAAAGGTAGGAAATAAATTCTTTACTCATTGTTATCTTATTTGACACTATTTTTATATTCATTGTATTACATGCTGGTAATACTGATGGTTTTATTGATGTTGCAGAACTTGTATTTCCATCGGCAACTAGCAGTGGTGATTATCATGGTGATATGAATCGATCTAACTACCTGCGATGGTTTGAGCTCAAACTGCTATTTCATTTGGAAACACAATCAGTTATTATTATGGATAATGCGAGTTATCATAGCACTATTTGGAATAAAGCACCTAGGACAGCTTGAACTAAGGCAGATATCGAGCAATGATTAACTAAAAATGATATTTTCTTCGATAGTTATTTGTTAAAAATACAGTTACTTGATTTGGTTGATAAGTAAGAATATTTAAGGCAAGTATTCTTTTTAATATTTATAGTTTTTATTTGATTGTAGAAATAAAACTGCACCTATATATGAAGTTGACCAAAAGGCACAACGTTCTTCGCTTACCACCATATCATTGCGTTTTTAACCCTATAGAACACATATGGGGTATCACAAAAAATTATTATACACGACGTGTTGGAGTTGATATGGCAAGACGCTTTGAAAACAATGACACCGGAAATTTAGAAAAACACTATAAAACATACTGAAGAAGAGATACAGAAATGGTGGGAAAGGGAAGTTGTTATATGGTGAAGATCCTGGGGAATTTATTATCCATGATAATGCGGAAGAAGACAGCATTGCATCGGATTAATAATATCTTTGTAATCAAATTTTATTGTATTATATGCATTTTTAGCTTGGGTAGTTTAGTTTTATATTTTACATTTCCCACTTTTTGTTTATCACTATATAATGTGTCGGGTGTCCGTTTAATACTGAAGCTGACAGTTCGTGTCAAATTTTGGTTAAGTTAGCGTTACTGCATTTGAGCTCGACCGCAACAATTAATATTAGCGTAACTTACTTTTGACGTAAATATAAAAATTGATAAAATAAATCACAATAAACTTACTTTTCGAAGTGTTTATTCCCAATATTTGCTAATTACAAATATTTCAGAAAATGGGATAGATTGGCGCGCATGTGAAACAAGATGTGGATAATAAAAGCAAACAGAAAACGTCCATGAACGACTATGGCAAAAGATGCCAAACACCAATTGACAATAACTATAATTCTAGGTGTGGCAAATACAAAACAAAGAGATTTCCAAAATTTGACAGACGTCAGTTTCAGTATTAAACGGACACCCGATATAAGTAATGTATTTCAAATGTAACAAATTTTGACAAATTTTAGATGACAAATCACATCCAAACCACATAGATATAATAAACCGTACGCAATTTCATTGCAAGCGAGTGTAATTAGACACTCTGTTTGCGAATCGACAACATACAATAAATGGCAAAGACAAAATAAAGAAATTTCCAAAATTTGACAGGCGTCAGCTTCAATATTAAACAAACCCCATATACTAATTAAAGAAATATTTTCCATTTTGAATTTCATTTTGTCATGCGAAACAAAAATTTGATTAGAAAATGAATTGGTAGTTATATACAAATAATAGAATAAAGTCAAAATGATTTTTCACTACATTAACATATTTAAATTAAGGATTATTTAATTTACCTTAAGTACAATCTTTTAATACTGTAATGTTTTATTATAATTTTATAAGACAATCTTGACAATTACATGAGGTAACATAATCTCCATATTATGAATCTCGTATAAAATTTTACATTGGGCAAACGTATCAGTGAAGTGTACGCACTGGTATCGTGAAAATCCTATACCTATCACAAATTCGTATATCAGCCAATTAGGTGCTGATTACATGAAGAATAAATTTCCCAAAAATATTTTAAAATAACATTTTGGCTTTATTTTTGCGCAAATTTCTAGGAACAGTAAACATATGCAAATGATAGTAGCACGTAATCTTTATCTCCAAAATAATTTCTAATTTAATAATTATGAAAACGAACAACAACCAGTTTTTCTGGATTACTAAACTATATTTTATTTGTATTAATTACTACAATAAAATCTAAACTACGTTTTATTTTAAAATATTTTTACATTTCCAATATTCTTTATATATTTTTGGTATATTGATAAATACACTAATAAAAAATAAAACAGACTACTTACTCTTCAACTCAGCACCGTCTGGACTGCAGCCCCCTTTATCAAGAAGACAATTAGAATATCCCTTCAGAAGACGTTTATTTTTTAAAATCGCATCGATATCTACATTATCATATTTAGTAGTATATTTATCATCGGCTGTTACTGCAATAACTATGGCAAAAAGTATAAATACTAACAGTAAGCTCTTCATTTTCGATAATCACTAGTTTCAAATACTTTCTCAAATACTTAATGCCTGTGTGAAATGCTCATACGAGAGGTTATATATAGGAGGCATGTCTAAAAATGGACGCTAAGTAGGGAATTTGGTTCCCCCTTTTAGTGTTTATTTTACATCGCTTTTGTCAACATGCATCAAGTATGTTTAGCAATGACACTTCTGTACTTAAACAATTACTCATTATTTTATTTTTTTAACATAATGTGATGCTAATATATTTACCAATTGATTAGCACCACATGTTCTTCATTATTAGAAAGCCTTGATGTTAATACTAGGAACAGAATTTAAATATTTGTATTCTGGTCAGGCTATGTAGAGGTCTATGCATTTTCCTATTGTCTCTAAATGTTATATTAACTATGATATAATTATTAGTACATATTTTGTAATGCTAAATACAGTCAAAATGAAGAAAAATAAAATTTGTAATTAAGTATTGTAATTATTTTAGGGATTTTTAGCTTCTCTGTTAGTTATAAAACAATAATTACGAAAAAATTACTGCTGCTAGTTTTCATAACGGAAAGTTACGAAAATGGTACACTGTTCAATTAAGATAAATATCCATTTCAATCTGTTATTTAATCTCATCTTCAAAACATACATCATATGTAAAAAGGATGTATTTATAATATATTATACAATATTACGTTCAATTATATTTTCGTTCTTAGTAATCTTAATTCATAGATATATACACGAATTTCATATATTGACAAATAACGGCCAAAATTGAACGACAGATTTTGGTTTCGCGATTGGTAACTCCTTTGACACATATAAACCAGGCAGCAGAGATAAGGTAATTATCGTATCTATACGGTAATTTGGACAAAAGTACTGAGTACCTACAGTGAGAAAAATGTAGTTATATAGAGAATAAAATATTTTTAGTGAATGTATTGCACAAATAAGTTCAGTAAACAAAAACAAGCATTAAGTCCAATTAGATTAAAAGTACTAGTCTACCTTTTGTAGTTTGGTATTGTGATAGATTTTGCAAACGTTTGATATGTAAATGAAACGATACTTTTGAAGATAACATGTTTTGGAATACAGAACACAATTAGTAGAGCCAAATAGAGAAAAGTGTATATCAAATTTGACCAATCGAAAAGTTAACATTAACACTTCATGCGACATTATTTCTTGTATGAAGAACAATGTGCATTCGATTCTTTTCGAAGGAGATTTTAAAATAGAAACAATTATTGTATTCTTTGTTATAAATACCTAATACAATGCTTTAATGATAAAATTATTCGTTTTTGATTATTATATATGGCCCTCCTTTGCTCTCTAAGTATTCCTACGCCGATGAGTAAATAAGGGGTGATATATGTGTAATAATATTATAGAATTAACAGCAGTATTATCTACTGCTAATTCTATAATATTAATAATAACACGGCAGTATAGGTAAGGTAACAGTACAATAAATAACACAGTCAAACAGTGGTTGCTGGTGGTTGAATTGCTGGATGTATGTAAAAAGACGTAATATTACGGCTCGCGGTACATGGACTGAAACATAAGAGAGGGATAACAGATGAAAAAGAAATAAGTTATTATATAGATAGTACAATTTTTGTGTATCAACTCTAAACTAATTTCTAAGCCCTTTAGTAATCTTTTTTACCACAATTATTACACTATTTTATTACAATTGCATTGTACAAACAAGCACTTTAGTAAACACCGATAATGTTGTATTTTTTATTACATCTCGATAGCTGTCACTAAATAGCTATCGTTTGTAGTTCTTCCTGTAGGAATGAATACATATTTGTTAAATATGATATCTTTAGGATATTATAACGAGCCATCGAAAAAATTCATAATTGGAGTAGACTGTGAAATTGGGTTGGTACTTTAGCCACTTCCACATAATGACACATTACTTGATGCTTGACAGTTTCATTTGGCTTCATTGTAAAAAAAAGGTTATGGCATTGAAATGATACTACAACAAAAAAGAAAACAAATAATTTATTTAATATCGAAATCAGAATCAAAATTTACATATAGCTACAGAAGTTGTTGAAAATGTTGTCCATTTACATCTAAACACAAGCCAACTCTTTAATTTTCTTAATAAGAATTTTGAAAAATTTGACACAAACTTATAGTTTCAATGTCAAATAATAAATGTCATTATGTGGAAGTGGTTAAAGTACCAACCCAATTTTACAGTCTACTCCAATTATGAATTTTTTCGATGGCTCGTTATAACAAACGGAGGTGTAGTAATTTCCTAATCCCTATCACCGGATTCACAAGTAGTCCATAGATGTCACTACGTAACAGCACCCTAAAAACAATTTATTAAAATCGCTAAAATTTTTATTTGAACCAATGGGTGGAAAGGAACTAGTAAATTTTTCACTAATTTAAACCCGGCGTAACTTCAGAGTGTGCCGTTTCAAAGTTAATGTAGGTCGTGGTTTGTTTGTAAAACGTGTTTCAAAAAGAACTTCATCTCAGTAGGCAAGTAGGCAGTATAACTTGTCATTTTGTTACTAGCAGTATAATTTTTTCTTACAAATATTTTTTACTTAATAAATAGTACTACTAAATAATGTACACATTGCAAAAAAATATTTTTATTGTTGAAGCATATTTCCGAAGTGTACAATTTCTTAACGGAGAATGGCAATATTCCTACACGGAATATAAGCGACAGTTTCCTAATAGAGTTATGGATAATATCGCTTACCATCATATTCGTCTAGTCGTGGAGATGTTTTGGACTACAGAATCTGTGTTAAAAGGCAGAAGTTCTAGTAGACCACGTACACAACAAAATATTGTTGAACACGTAGAAAACCTTGTTGGAAAAAACCCACATACACCAGTTCGTCGTTTATCAGTTCGAATGAACTGTACCGTTCTTCTAGTACCGTTCATAGAATTTTGAAGCGTCGTTTACATATTGCTATGGATTTTTCCCCAATAAACCATATTTTAAATTTAATTATAACATTTGTCAATACTCTTTTACTGGCGCCTTATAAATTTGTAGAAGAGACAACCACGTTTCCAATTGGAACCCTGAGGAGAAAGCAGTCCCATTTTTTGGAAATAAACCGACTGAATATCCTAGCTGGATAGATTTGTCGTGAATGGTGGTACAACAAATATCAAAACCACAGTTCATAGCATATTTTTGGCGAGACCAAGCATGGGGCGAACAGAAATAGTATATATAATTTTGGAAAGGCCAACATTGGAACAATAGCAGTATTGAAAAGTTAATAACAGAGCACAAAAAGATGGAAGGAATAACGAAATCAGGAGGAGAATGGAGGCAGCCGATTCAAGTAGCTGGAAGTCAAGAATCTTTGGAGGAAGCAAGGGCAGTATTAGGTCCATTAAAAACAATCACCATACATGAAGAGGGGCACGAAGGAGTAAACAGGGATAAGATTATGTTGGACATATTAATAGAAATGCAAGTAAGACAAAGAAAAATGGAAGAGAAAATGGATGTAATGATGGGAAAAATAATGGCATTAAGTAATACAAGCCAAGAAGAAGGTATAATAAGGGGCATGGACTCGTTGGAATTATCAATTGAACAAAATATGGAAGAAAATATTATAGTTTTAAATAGTAAACTGTCAGAAGAAGTGGAAAAAAGAGAGTTTGCAGAACTACAAATGAAATATATGGAAAAACAATTAAGAAAGGAAATAGAAGAAGTAAGAAAAGAAAAAAATGAAGTAAATGTACCCACATATATTCCTGTTCCTGTACAAAGTGAAGTGCTACCTAAATTTTATGGGATGTCAAATACAAATCCCATGTGTTTCTTAAAGAAAATCAAAGCCAGTTTGGAAGATGTGCCAGGGGATGAGAAAAAGTTGCAAAAGATCGGAAACTGTCTGAAGGATGACGCTATGGTATGGTGGGAGATGGTGTCAGACGAGGTAACCACGATGGATTAATTTGAAGCCAGGTTCACAAATCAATTCTGGGGACGAAATAAGCAGACTAGGGTAAGACAAGAATTATTATTTGGTAGATATAATGTCGGAAATAATGAAACGAGAGGAACTTATGTTATGAAGAGGTACTATATAGATATAATAATAATTATTATTATATCTATTACCATATTACCATAATTATAATTATTTAGATAGAAATATTAAAAGAAATGAATATTCAAGAGTTAATTTAAATAATACCCCTCCGAGATCAGATAGACCTATGAATAATAATAATACTCAAAGTAATAGAAATAGGCTTCCCCAAATAGAATAAGAAATAATTCAAATAGAGATTATGTAAAAGAAAATAGAATAGATCCAAAGAAATACACAGGTACAAGGTATAAAGATACAAGGCCTAATTTTAATTTAGAAGTAAAAGTAGATGAAAGAAATAAATCAGAACTTGCTAGTAGTAAGGATTTTTGTTAGGGCCAACCAAAAAGAAAGAAAGTTTTGCATTGTTATATGATAAGTCGGATTGCGCGATAAATACCAGTTTGCCACACATTAAAATTAATATAGGAAATAGGGAATGTTATTGTTTAATTGATTCTGGTAGTGAAACGTCATTTTTGGATGAAAAGGTTGTTGAATGGTTAGTTAAGAATAAGGAAGGGAAATATGTACCCATAGGTAAAATTACTATAGTATCAGCTACGAAAAAGATTATAGCTGTAGTTAATAGGATTTATGTTGTCGAATTTAATATAGAAAATAATAAATTTATCGGAGAATTTATAGTAGTAAAAGGTTTAGGGAGAGATGGAATACTGGAAATAGATTTGTTAGATAAAATTGATACTATAATAGATATTAATAAGAAGAAAATAATAATTAATAATAATAATGTGCAATGGATCCAGGAGGCTGGAGATGAAGAGAAAATTATAAATAATATGCAGAAAATAAACTGTATGGATAAAATAAATAATATGCAGAAAATAAACTGTCTGGATAAAATAAATAATATGGAAGAAGAGGAAGAAGTTAGAGTATTGGAAGGAAAGGAATTAATGGTGTTAGAAGAAATGGAAAAAGAAAATGAGGGAGAAGTGGAATTTCCCGAAGATATTGATTTGTTAAAAATAGATTGTAATGAAGAATATGAAAAAGAAGTTAAAATAATTATAAAGAATAATATAGAATTAGTAAACAAGTTTCTCAGTATTGCCAGAAATTATCGACATTCGTTAGAAGTAGATGAAACAAAACCTTTTAAAATTAAAAACTATGCAATTCCCAGAATATTCAACAACAGGTAGAAGAGGAAGTGAAGAAGATGTTACAAGTTGGAATAATTGAACGTGGTAAAACGAGGTATGTAAATCCATTAGTTGTGGTTAAGAAGAAGTCAAGAGACATTAGATTATGTTTGGATGCCCGCAGACTTAATGAGCGGACAAAAGCTCAATTTGAAACTCCGATAACAATAGAAGCATTATTGTCGAAATTTGGCACTGCAAAAGTATATAGTAAATTGGATTTGAGGAGTGCTTTTTGGTTGGTGCCATTGGAAAAAGAATCCAGGAAATATTGTGGCTTTATGGTTAATGGAAGAGTATATCAATTTAGGACTGTACCATATGGATTAAGCAGTTCTGCAGCGGCGTTAATAAGGGCTATGCAAC
Organism: Melolontha melolontha; assembly: GCA_935421215.2. Classification (NCBI taxonomy): domain Eukaryota; kingdom Metazoa; phylum Arthropoda; class Insecta; order Coleoptera; family Scarabaeidae; genus Melolontha; species Melolontha melolontha. The sequence continues at coordinate 111,882,513 of OW285236.1, read as the reverse complement.
AGATATTAGAACCGTACGAAGATTATGTGGTACATTATATAGATGATATTTTAATTTATAGCAGGAATTATCAGGAACACATGGAACATGTGAGAAAAATAATGGAAGTATTGGTAAGTGAGGGATTAAAACTAAATATAAAGAAGTGTGAATTTTTTAAAAATGAAATAAAGTTTCTAGGGTATAATATAAGTCCTAGATATGTCAGTGTGGATCAAAGTAGGCTGGAGCTAATTAAACAGTATCCACTACCTAAAAACGTAAGAATATCATAATTAATTATTATAAACGTTTTATACCATACCTGGCACGAACAAGTGCACCGTTGTATGAAATACTTAAAAAGAATGAGAAATTTAAATGGAATGGTGAGAGAATGAAAGCTTTTGAGGATTTAAAGAAAGATTTTTATAACCAGTTAGTTTTAATTTTACCTGATTTTAATAAACAGTTTATATTAAGAGTAGATGCAAGTGATGTCGCTATTAGTGGAGTTTTAATTCAAATTAATAATGAAGGTATAGAACAACCGATATGTTTCATATCTCGAATCTTAAAAAGCTACGAAATTAAATATACTATTAGTGAAAAAGAAATGTTAGCTGTAGTATACGCGGTTCAAAAGCTTAGATTTTATTTATTGGGCAAGAACTTCATAGTAGAAACAGATCATGCTGCGTTGACATCACTTTTGAGTACCAGGTTTAAGAATAATAGAGTGTATCGCTGGTCTTTGTTATTGTGAGAGTATAATTTTGAAATTAGGCATATAAAGGAGTACTAAATGTTACTGCCGATGCGTTATCTAGAATGTACAACAATAAAAGTAAATTTAATTATGTTGAACTAAATGGATATAATAGAGAATATGCTGAAGGGGCTTTTGAGTATGAGGTCCTTCAGGATGAAAGTTTTTTATAATTTATAAGAAGTTTTATGAGAGTACGATAATTATAAAAGTTTTATTGTGCGAGAAGAATTAAATAATGGGAAAATTATTAGCAATTAAAGATATATTATGGTTATTGATGTTTATGCTTGACGAGCATTGCTTCACAGGTGCACATCGAGGAGGATGATCCAGTATGAAATTGTGCATCGACTGAGTGCGGGGATCGGTTATGACAGTGTGCGAAACTGTTAATGTTCGTCGAGTGCGGAAAACTATATGTTGAAAGAGATTTTGACATGTACAGGCTTTTCTATAACATAGTTTTGGGGATGCTATGGATGCTATGGATTTTTCCCCAATAAACCATATTTTAAATTTAATTATAACATTTGTCAATACTCTTTTACTGGCGCCTTATAAATTTGTAGAAGAGACAACCACGTTTCCAATTGGAACCCTGAGGAGAAAGCAGTCCCATTTTTTGGAAATAAACCGACTGAATATCCTAGCTGGATAGATTTGTCGTGAATGGTGGTACAACAAATATCAAAACCACAGTTCATAGCAATATGTATCCGTATAAAGTATCGATTGTTCAACAGATCTCATCTAGAGATCACACTAGTAGGCTTAATTATTGCAACTTCTTTCAAGAAAATTTAAATAATGACGAAATTCTTGATCCCCGTTTTTTTACTGATGAAGCATGGTTTCCTTTAAGCGGGTTTGTAAATAAACAAAATTACAGAACATGATCTATAAAAAATCCAAACTATCACATCGAAGTACCTTCACATCCTGTTGAAGTTGGAGTATGGTTAGCTCTATCTCGTCGTAGAAAAAAATAAGACCAATATTTTTTCACAACAACATTAATAACCAACGATACCGAGAACAGTTTTTAACACCTTTTTTTTAGGTCATATGCAACGAGACGAATTCAATGGGGGTTACTTCCAGCAAGATGGGACTACCACTGCACATACAACTCGTGAAAATTTAGTGCTTTTAGAAGTTTACTTCCCTCATCTGACTTGATGAATACACTTGCTTTTGGAATTTACTGCAAGTGAGAATTAATGAATATTAAATCACATTCTTACATGTAAATGTCGACTTATTTAATGTGTTCGAAACTACAGTCCGACAAACTAAGTTTGTACTAGTATGCAGAACACACCCTTTCGCGACAACGAACTTCCTGGTGATTAGGTTAATTAAGAATTAAGAAATACTGAAAAAACAAGTCTATCACCGGGAGGAAACGCACAGACGTCCTCCCGGTGATAGGTACCAGTAATTAATTTAAAAATTTCAAATTAAGTTTTAGAGAATTCTTGCTGAACAATAGCACCTCTTCATGCGATAACTGGAAAAAATTACATAATCCAATTAATATGCTATTCATTCTTGTGTAATAAAGCTCATCTAATCTGTAGTAGCATGTAAAAAGACAATGCAGAATTAAGAGGAAATAACTTTACAAGTAAATGTTTTATTCATCTTATAGTGACAATAGTATCTAGTTATCGTACTAGTTTAATATATTAACATTCAATAAATTATTGTAAATGGCTTAAAATAAATTTGAAACAAATAAATTGTTTGTAGAATCCTTAGATTACAACCTTATAATAAATATCATAAATTGTAGTTGTATAAATTGACCATAAATCTTGACCATAATTATAAAAGATGTTGAAAATGTCCACCACCTTCTTCCAAGCATTTTACGCACCTCCTCCGAATGCTACTAAATACATTTTGCAGTATGGGACTATTTCTAATTTCACTAATTTTATTTATAATTCTGTCTTGGAGATCTATATAATCTTGCACTGATACTTGATAAATTGATTTTTTTAAAAAAGGCCATAAATAGTAATCACACGGTGTAAGATCACAAGATCTTGGAGGAAATTCATGATCGCTGTTCAAACTAATTAAACGATTTCCAAGCACTTCTTGTAACGTATTCATTGTTTCCCCCGCTGTGTGAGCTCTAGCACCATCTTGTTGAAAGTATCCCAAAGCTAGTTCATCATCGCGAAGTTGATTAAAGAAAGGCAATAGTATTTCCTGTCGATATCTTTCTGCAGTCAAGGTACCATTAAAAAAATTGGACCAATAATCCTTCTTTACTTATAGCGCACCAAACACCAACTTTCTGAGGATGTAAAGGAGCTCCAACATAAAAATTATTGGACTTTGTATCACTCCACATTCTCATGTTTTGCGAGTTAACATATCCACTAACATGAAACCATGCTTCGTCTGAAAAGAAAGTTTTGTCTAGGACATCATCATTAAAATTATTTGTAAACCATTCGCAAAATACTACTCGTCGCGGATAATCAATATCGAGGATTTCTTGCAAACAAGTTATACGATATGAGAATAACTGTAAATCTTCTTTTAAAACTTTATGGCAAGAACCAACTGACAACCCGGTTTGTTGAGCAAGAGTTCTTACTGAAGTTTTAGGGGCATCAGTCATTATTGCCCTAAAATTCCCAATCGCTTCTTCTGTCCGGACTTTTGGTCGCCCACCACCCTCTTGGTGTCCCACACTACCAGTTTGTCGAAAAACTGGAACAATTCTGATTAGTGTACACTGAAAAGTATTATAATCAAAAGCAAGGTTGGGAAATTCATCTCGAAATTCTTCCAAACAAGCTTGAATTGAATACTTCCACTGGCCATCGATCTTTTGACCATTTAGAAAATATGCTTCAACCATGAATGCTTTGTGTACGTTAGTAAATACCATTTTCAAAATAAAAAAATATAAATTAGTATCTTCGATATTAGATTCTGACAATTTTTGACAGACAACAGTTGACATTTAATAATTATTACAAATCAGATACTTAAGTAAAGATGTACGATTTTTTGTTCAGAGCCCACTTGACTTCGAATGTTTCTGAACACCCGTTATATGATAATATCTTTAGGATATTATAACGGGTGTTCAGAAACATTCGAAGTCAAAGTAGTCCTTGAAAATATGAAGTCATGTCTGAGATAGATTGATTTTTGACAGACAACAGTTGACATTTAATAATTATTACAAATCAGATACTTAAGTAAAGATATACGATTTTTTGTTCAGAGCCCACTTGACTTCGAATGTTTCTGAACACCCGTTATAACAAATGGAGGTGTAGTAAGTTCGTAGTTCGTATCACCGGGTTCACAAGTGATCCATAGATGTCACTACGCAACAGCACCATATTGAAATCGCTAAACTTTCTAAAATTTATATATACTTGAACCAAGGGGAGGAAAGGAAATACTAAATTTTTACTACTTTAATACCCGACGTAACTTCAGAGTGCGCTGTCTATAGGACATGACTTATTTGTATATACAGACTTTATTTGTTTCTGAGATTGTGCCAGAATTGAAAAAATATTTCATTTAAATTATGTATTCTGTATAGAATTTTGTTAAATTTGTTTTTTAAAAATATTATTATAGAAACAGTAAGTTCAATAAATGTCCGGTATATGAATGTCTGGATAAGACCCCTTTTCCAAATTCAAAATGAAATAGTCTCATTGGAGGGAATTCCAACAGCCCATTTGATATTGACGTAATGTTCTACTTCAGAACAGATTGTAGAGTTACATACAGACAAAAAATATTCAAAACCGTCAAATAACCAAAATGTCGCTTAATGAAAAGATATTTACTTTAGTATAAAACGTAATTGTAATGTAATTTCCGTTTTATTATAAAACGATAACAAAAACAATGTTGTTCACGATGTTGCAGAACAGTCCTTATTCGATGTGGAGAATTCCCATCACTCATCTTTCCTTAAAAAATAATTCCCTTATCTCTTTTCTCGTTCATACAATTATTTTGCGATCACCAAGAAGGAAGGAATAATTACTTAGAATTAAATTCGTCTACCAATTTACGCGTACCCAGACATGTGTGCGCATAATTTGTAAATGTTTGTGATAGCTACATTTTTAAAGTATTTATTTCATTCCAAGTTCATAGTTATTTTTAGATATTCATTATTATTAAGTAAATAATTTGTTAGATAGAAATAATCTTTAATAATTCGTAGAGGATTCAAATTTCGAGGCAAACAAAGTAAAATTAAAATAAATTATAAATAAACGACGCAAACACAACTAAAACAAAATATTAAATTGAAAAAAAAGAAAATGAATAAATACATTTTTTACATACGAGGGAAAATTTTCGTATTATTTACCTATCCTGAAAAAATTAAGTGACAAAATCAAGTTTTTGTTGTCGAATAGCTGTCACGTTTGAATTTATACTGACCAAATTTAGTCCAAATCTATAAAGGTTTGCTTGCTTTTAGGGAGCTTTATTCAACCAAAAATTAATCAAATTCAGTTAAAACATGAAGCGCGATAAAATTATTGAAATTTCAAAAATTTTCATCAGACCATGATTGATGTGTATAAGGAAGATACGTCGTCATATTTAGAAGTAAAATTTTGGTTTAAGCAATTTTATGGGGTAGGGAATCACTTCAAGACTATCTAAGATGTAAAAGACCTATCGAAGCAAGAACTAAGGAAAACATCCAAAAAGTCGAGGAGGCCTTAGCAGATCGAAGAAGGAAGGTGTCAATTATTGCTGTTGAAAAATCTTACAGGATGATTTAAGAATGAACAATGTCTCAGAATAATGGATTACTAGATTGCTTACTCGCGAACAAAAACGGTAGCCAACTAATAAGTGTCCGCCGGGAAGGTAAGTTGTTATGTCGCCATTTCAGTAAATATTAGTTTTGACATTCATATTGGTCAGTCGTGGAATAAAGACTTGTCAAATTTATTATGGATAAATATTCGATAAACCAACGTGTTTTATTTGTTAAAGCATTTTATGCAAATCAATAATCGATTTCTGTAACGATGAGAAAGTTACGTGTATTTTTTGGGAGAAATAACGTACCAACAAAACGCACTATTTATCGTGTAGTGAATGGTTTCGAAGAAAGAGTGTCTGTAGCTGATAGGCCCAAGCGTGAACCACAATATACTACAAGATTGCCTGAGAACATTGCTGCTGTGTTCGACACAATCCATCAACCTCAATTCGACACCGTGCTTAGGAACTTGGTTTATGAAAAGCAACTTTGGCTACAATTATGCATAAGAATTTTAAATTGTTTCCATTTAAGATTCAATTAACACAACAGCTTCTTCCACAAGACCATTTACGCCGCATACATATGCTAATAGGATGTTACAGCTCGCCTTTGACAACCCTGATTTTCATGAAAAACTCATAATGAGGGGCGAGGCGAATTTTCATTTGAATGAATATGTGAATAAACAGAATAGTCGGTTCTGGGCAATGAAAAATCCACAAATTATACATGAGTCACTCATTAAAAGTGGCAGTCTGGTGTAGAGTTTGAAGCTTCCTTTTTTTTTTAATGAAAACGACTTAACGATAACGATATCGTGACATAATTGAAAACTTTTTGACGTCAGAACTACATACTTTGGGCTTCCAGTAAAAGGGTGCCACATCGCAAGCAGCCAGAATTACAATGGAATTACTTTTTCCCCAAAAAGTTATCTCAAAAAATGGTGATGTTAAACGGCCTCCACGCTCACCGGATTTGACTGCCCCGGACTTTTTTTGTATGGGGATAACTGAAGAGCAATGTTTATGCAAACAAACCAGAAACCCCTGAGCAACTCAAACAAAATATTGGTGACGAAATGAATTAAATACCGGTTGAAATATATCAAAATGTAATGAAAAATGTGCTTAAAAGAGCCCGCATTTGTAAAGCTAACAGAGGCGAATATTTATCTGACATTGTATTCCATACATAATTGCTAATATTTAACAAATCATTTATCAACATTACATCCATTCTCTTTCATTTAACCAAAAGTTATGATCAAACAAAATAGTACACCTTCCCGGTGGAACAAGAATCCATGCACCGAGGCTCAAAATTCATCTGATTAACTGATGGCCACAGTGTTTTAGGATACAAAAGGAATCTTGTTAATGTATTCAAATAAAGAAAGGCTCTACAATTACAGGCAAAGTATATAAGAAATCCTGATAGCTGCCATAGGAAAAAAAACCATGCAAAAACGCGGAAATAAGTGTGCGCAAATATTCTAAATTATTTGAGACTTGGCTCTCATTATGTAAAAATCCAGCATTAGCAGTATTTATCATATCCAATATGTATATCATCATTTCGATATAAAAGATCTCATCCAAAACAGTAGACATTTTCCAAATGCTAAACTAAAATTTTTCATATCAGATATATACACTAGTGCTGTTATCCGGATCCGGATAATTTTAGATCCGGATAATTTACTATCCGGATATCCGGATCCACTATCTGGATCCACTATCCGGATCCCGAGAACCGGATCCACTATCCGGATACTAGGATTCCGGATCCACTATTCGGATATACTATCCGGATTCCCTATTCAGATATCGGATTCAATATCTGGTTTTCAGACCCAAGTGTGTTATCCAATTCTCTGGATGGGAATTCGTTGTCAAACGCTTCACTTCTAGATTTACTATCCTATAGTTCGGTTCCGTATGTGCTATTTTGAAGTAGGTCTTGCTATATAATCTTAGAGACAACGGTATGGATGTATATGTATTCAAATTTATAAATCTAGTTTACACTGCTGTGTATGTTTTAATGAAATGTAATATAAATTTAATAACGTTCTAGTTGAGAATAAAATATTCCGTATCTTTATTATTAATAATGATTATCAAGATTTATTCGCAATCATTAGTGTGTAGATATTGTAGATAAGTGTATACGGCAAGCGTTATCCAAATGATATTTAATAAATTATAGTAGTAAATTATAGTGCTATTTTACAGAGGTAACTGTCTGGCAGTTTGACTTAACATTTTCGCTTATTGTATTTATCTCAAACGTTTACGATTTACTAAGACTTCCTTTGCATGTTCGTAGTAGAATTGCGAATTTTTCACAACCATTTTGTTTGAATGAAGTCAGCTAATGCATTCACCTTTCTATTTTTTTGCCCTCGCTTATAATTTTTTCTGGGTTACCTATCTTTAATATAACTACTTCAAGTATAGAAAAAAATATTTTCTGTATTAATATTATATAAATAATTAGCACTTCTTACTGTTACCTTGTGGTATTGCACAATGAATGAAAAATAAAACATAGAATAACTTCGCCGTACCACTTTAAGAATTCCACATTCATTGCATTACATCAATTTGTTTAAAAAATAATAAGAATTTGCTAAACTACCTATATGACAAACTTTAAAAACACTTGCTTACATCAGTGTACAGTTAAAATCCCTGAAATTGACAGAAATTTATACAATATGTATATGCATATATCTGTATATTTAATACAGATATACAACAATAACAAATAATAAGACAACATCGTTGTCTTATTGTTGACGTTTATTTTGACATGTAACTTGTGTATATTTTCTACCTGAAGTAGCCACTGTGTGGTGAAACAATTGTAGTAGTTTACTATAAATTTAGTGAAACTTTTTAGTTCTTTGTTTTATTTATATAAATATGGAGTTTTACCATGTATCTGCCAAATCTATTCAATATTCTGTATATTTGTTTGTGATATATTTCTTAAATATTCACATCTGCAAAAATTCACTACAATAAGTGGTTTCAAAATTATTTAATTAAATAATTGAAAATAAAATAACATTTTATGAAAAGGAAAACTAAACAACAAATAGGTACTCCCAATTTAAACAATATTACTTTTTAAATTATTATATATAAACACCAACATATTTATATTCTTTGAAGTAAGACAACTTCTCTTTGCTCTAATCAAATCACCAGCTGACGAAAATATCCTTTCCGAAGGTACTGATGTAGCAGGAATCGTCAAATACTTTCGAGCTAATTGATTTAGTACTAGATATTTATTCTCATTTTTCTTCCACCATTCAAATACGGATGCGCTTTTTGCAATTGGGTCCTCTCGCATATATTTATCTATTTCCGATGTTTCTTCCGATAACAGGGACTCATCTGCGAATAGATAATTAAAGACCTCGCTATTCGACGAGGTTGGTGGATTTATATCTGTTCCAGGTTGGAGATTTGCTAGTTCTGTCGATATAATTTTCCGAACTTCATCCTGTTGCGATTCACTTAAATATGCTTTATAGTGAGGATCTAAAAAACTACAAATGTTGCAAATTATATCTTCTCTCCACCTTGTGGCAAATTCGTCCTTTAAACAAAGTTTAAACTGATGGAGTACTGAAGAATCGGTTTCAACGTCTGTTAAGAAATTGTTCCTTAGCGATTTTATTAAACGATGTGTCATCATAGCGTAGAATCTTTTGCCGACGATAATAGTGAAGTTACAACCTCAAATGGTTTTAGAACCTTTAAAATTTCCTCAATTAAAAGCCAATCTTCGTCACTTGTTGATAAGTGACCTGCCACCTGTAAGGTAGTAACGGATCTATCAGAGAGAGCTCCTATTATTGCCGGGCGTTGTTCCAAAAGGCATTGGAACATTGTATAAACCGAATTCCAACGAGTTTTAACATACTGTTTCAGTTTTTTGTGGTAATTCCAACTGCTGTTGCTTATTTTGCAAGGCAGTGGTAACTTTACTGGAATGGTGAAAATGAGACACAATATTAGATGACTGCTTTACTAATGTATGAATTCTATCTTCACCTAAAGGTTTATTAACGCAAAGTTTTAAGGAATGATCAAAGCATCTTATACTGTGTCCAAATTCAAGCTCATTATTAATAGCGTTACATATATTTGCGGCATTATCATGAACAACAGCCACTACTTTATTAATCAATTTCCAGTTTCTTATTACTTTTAACAATCTTACCTATACGTAAATTTTCGGAGGTATGTCTCTCAGCCATTTCTTCAGTTGTTAAAACCAAGCTGATATATTGCCAATCCTTTGATATTAAGTGCGCTGTTACGGTTATATATGATTTTGTTGCTCTCGATGTCCACATATCAGTTGTTAAACTTACGAATGTTATATCTTCTAAATAATTTGATATTTTTGTTTTTAGGGTATTGTATTGCAACATTAATCTACTAGTAATAGTTGCCCGCAACGGTATACTATAATTAGGTTCCAATAATTGTATAAATTTTTGAAAACCTGAGTTTTCAACAAATGAGATAGGCAGCATATCTTCAGCAATCATGTTTACTAATTGCGAGTTATTAATTCGTTTCTGTTTTTCATATGCGCTTTTGTATGATACATCGCAGAAATCTTTGGTTGAACTAATGTTGGGTTAAATACATCTGCATTATCACTTGTTTCTACGTGCATAGTAATGGATCCGCTTGATGTTGAAGGAAGTTGTGATGCTTTGTCAGTCATAGTTTGATCTGTATTGCATAAACTAGAACAAGATAAAAAAGAGAAACCATCATAAAAATTTTACTGCAATTAGTTGTTACAACAAAGAAATTAATAATAATAATAAAATGGTTCAATTAGTCGTAAAGCTACTCCAAAGCATTTTATTCGAAAAATTAAAATATTTGAATAATACTTTTTTGAGGTTCATAAATAAGCAGATATTTTTATACTACAGTAATTGCACTTTATCAAAATTTCGTCGACTCGCTGAAAGTGTTTCCATATTCCACTTCTCTTGCTCATTTTTTATAAATATGTATATGTACGTCTCAATTCGTCTAGGTGAAGTGTTAAACTAAACTGCAAGTTCTAACAATTCCATAGAAAATGAAAAAGGGTGGTTCATAATTTGGAAATAAATAGATATATTTATGTTTATTTTGTTTCAAGTTTATAATCCGTATCTTCGCAACACAGACTTAGTTGATATCTCATACACCATTTAAACAACATATAGAACAGTTATGTTTCTGTGGAATATTGATGACAACAAATTTACATTCCTATGAATACACTATTCGCACAGTTCTGAAATGTGTGAATTCCTACATTTATTGTACCTATCGTACATCACTATATGAAAATGTATGTTATGAACTGTAATAATAGCTTTGAAAGAAGTTTATATATATATATATATATATATATATATATATATATATATATATATATATATATATATATATATATATATATATATATATATATATATATATATATATATATATATATATATATATATATAGAGAGAGAGAGAGAGAGAGAGAGAGAGAGAGAGAGAGAGAGAGAGAGAGAGAGAGAGAGAGAGAGAGAGAGAGAGAGAGAGAGAGAGAGAGAGAGAGAGAGAGAGAGAGAGAGAGAGAGAGAGTATCTCTTTGTTTGTTCTTTAGATTTCATTTTTATGAAATGTTTTATTTTCAATTATTTACTGCTCGCAATTAAAGTAATTTTAAAATCACTTATTGTCGTGTGTATTTTTGCAGATGTGAATATTTAATATTTAAGAAATATATCTAAAACAGGTACAGGTATACAGAAATATGGATTCATTGTGTGGTAATTCCAGGGATTTTAGCTGTCCATTAATGTAAGCAAGCGTTTTTAAAGTTTGTCATATAGGAGGTAGTTTAGGAAATCCTTATTGTTTTTAAACAAATTAATGATTATTGATATAATGAACATGCGATTACATAATACACGAATGAAAGATAAAATCACAGAAGCCTGTTGAAATTGCAGTCACGAATGTAGGGTTAATAATGTGGTAGGTACAGCATAGTTATTGAAGTAATTGTTATAATAAATATAGATAGCTCAGAAAAAATTATAAGCCAAGGAAAAAAAAATGGAAAGTGAATTGTATCAGGTGACCTCATTCAAACAAAATGGATATAAAAAAAATCCCAATTTCTCTACGAACTTAGCAAGGAATTTTTTACTAAATTTTAACCGTATGAGATGAATACTATTGTATTCAACGAAAAATGTTAAATAAAACGGCCAGGCAAGAATTACTTCTTTAAAATAACACTATAATTTTTTAAATAACATTTGAATAACACTGCAATATATACTTACATACACAAATGAAAGCGAATAGATCTTGACAATAATAAAGGTACGAGATAGGGAAGTATCGGATAATGGATCCGGATATTAGGTCCGGATAATGAGTCCAGATATTAGATCCGGATAATGGATCCGGATAATAGATCCGGATATCCGGATAGTGGATCCGGTCCTAGGATCCGGATAGTTTTAGATCCGGATATCCGGATCTTAATTTTATCGGATATCAACAGCACTAATATACACACATATTATTTTTTAACAAGCTTGAAAGCATCAAAGATTTCTCAAAATAACAATTTTTACAAATATGAAAAATTTTAAAAAATACATGTAAATAAATAATTGTACTAGAACACATAAAATTTCAATATATAAGACACGTTTCAGAAGAATTAGACAATGAAAATATACAACTTTTCATATTGGATCGTAAGTTGATTTCAGATTTACTAGAAAAATCAAATGTGTTTTAGAATAGAGCAAATATAAGATTTCTCATATTATTTTTGCATTTTGTATATGTGTACATAATATATATATATATATATATATATATATATATATATATATCAATTGATAAATTCTTTGAGTTTTTCGGCTTTTATATGAAATATTTTACAAATATCAAATTAGTATGTAATTGCAAAGTGAGGTCTACAAATTACAAAGCAAATCATACAAAATTTTTTTAATTGAAAAATATTGTCTACGTTGGGACTTGAACCCTAGTCTACGGTTTGCCGGACCGTTGCTTTACCACTTAAGCCACGATAGACCTTGGTTCAAGCTATTTTAGAAATGCATATATAAAGTAACAGTGTTAATGATTCAGATGTCAATTATTGAATGAATATGTTAGGTTTGAAAGCAGAAGTCAGTTTTGAAAGCAGATGTCAGTTTTGATGTCAGTTGTCAGTTATTGAAAGCAAATGTCAGTTATTGAAAGCAGATGTCTGTTTGGAAAGCAGATGTCTGTTATGAAAGCAAATGTCAGGTTTGAAAGCAGATGTCAGTTATTGAAAGCAGATGTCAGTTTTGAAGGTTTGAAATTGCTAATTATTACTCCCTAGCTATATGAGTGTTTCATTAAATATATCAATTGATAAATTCTTGGAGTTTTTCGGCTTTTATATGAAATATTTTACAAATATCAAATTAGTATGTAATTGCAAAGTAAGTGAGGATGTAAACATTGCTATCTACAAATTACAAAGCAAAACATACGAAATTTTTTTAATTAAAATATATTGCCTAAGTTTGGACTTGAACCCAAGTCTACGGTTTGCCGGACCGTTGCTTTACCACTTAACCACGATCCGCGTTTCGGGGCATCATATGTGGAACAAACTAACCCACGAATTAACGCATGAGGAGATGAAGACAAAGATGCGGTAAAGCAAAGAGCGCTAAACTCCTCCTTGGTATAACACATTGTTCAGACAGCACACCAAATCAACTTCGATCAGACAAAAACAATAACCCGAATAGACAACCAGAAGTTACGAACAATGAAAGACGTAACAAAAATCGAAAAAACGACTCAAAAACTTAAACGAACACGACGATTCCTTACACCTGCCGAACACGTGGAAAAGTACCTTGCAGCGGAAGTCGAAGAAAACAGAAAGAAATATGAGCGCGTCAAGAGGTAGTGCAAGAATAACGGGTCCCAGTCCTGCGAACGCAGGAGCCAATCACGATGCACGATTGCCAAGCGCAGAGCCCATAAATAGTGAGATGACCACGCAAACAGCCCATTACTTAGCGTTGGTGCAGAATTTTTACAAGAGTTGCCTTGAAAAATGCCGAAATACCAGTGTTAAAAGTATACAAATATATATAAAAGGTGTAAATAATACTAGAGCAACGTTAGAACCGATTTTTACGGCATTAAGATCAGATACCGGCAAGAAAACTGCGAAAGCATCTTTGCTGCGGAGCGTCGACATTATAGCTACGTACCATTATAAACCTCTACGTTCCTCCATCATTTTAACCCAAGAATATCTCTCTCGATCCTGTTCAGCCGAATATCGCGAGTGGCCGCAATCCTTCTTGATACCTTAACGCCTTCCCTGCAAGACACAGGTTAATTTAATTTAATTCTCTTTGTAAAAGCCTAATTAGTAACTTTTTCTTAACAATTCAAAATTTAATAATTACATCTTGATATTGCTTTTTAAAAATATCACCATTTTTATATATTTAACGATAAGAATATTACGTATAGAGAATTTTGTAGTACTTACCATAACATTGTTTATTTATTTATATCACAACAAACTTTGCTTTATTATATCACTAGTAACATAACCATAATTTCACACGTATCATGTTATATTCATAGTTATAATTCCTTGTTTTGCCGTTAGTCGAGTTACTTATTATTGTATATAGATATCTTGAGTGGAATAAATATTTTATACTTATTATTTTAAAGAAGTTCTTTTATTTATCTATGCGTAGCTAGAAATATCTCTTTGATATTACTAATTAATTTTTCATCAGTTTTATAGGAGTATAATACCACCGGCGATGAGCCTGAGAAAGAGTCGAATTTATTCAGTATCTTAGTCATGCTCTAACGACATCTATCTGTAATTAGAGATACTGCGTACTATCGGCTGGTAGACCAATATCACATGTTCGTATTAAAAGGCGCCCAACAGAACCTATCAGCTGAAGTACGATTGATTCAAAATTACACATTTTATTCACATATTATTATTTCATTCTCAGCTTCTCAGCTTCTCAGTCATATATCAATATATATATATATATATATATATATATATATATATATATATATATATATATAATATATATACCAGGTGTCCAAGAAATAAAAAGACAACGTATGAAAAAAATAGAATATACATCCAAAATATTTTCCCAAAATTCCCTCTCATAAGCGAGCAAAAAATTACAAAGTTATTTAAAAAAGTTTTGTTACCCTACTGTGCGATCGACTATAGGGATTACAAAGAAGATTATCAGAAACGATATCTTTTAAAGCTGATAGACATTAACAAAAATAATGATATTATTATTGTCCATTTTGCTTTAAGTATCCTCTCCGATTCAGTCAGTTCTCGATCGTCACTTACTTCGATTAAAGATAGACTGTTAACATGTATGCCCGCAGAGCGCTCTCGTTACATCTTTTTTTAATATATTTTCTTTAAAAAATGCATAGAATCCTTAGCATGCAAAGCTGTCTACGCAATATTATCCAGTGTTTTGTAAACATAAGCATTGAAGTCAATTGTCCTATTTCTTTATAGACATTTTAATTCACTGTCTAACATTAGTGTCAATAAAATCAAAATCAACGATTTTTTAAATTTTTTTCTAAATTGAAATTTTCTAAAAGATTGGAAATGTTTTGCTCAGAATTACTTAAACCTTGAAATTTTCCACTTATTTAGAAATATCCTGTATATATAATTATCAATGCAGATAAGTAAGCTGTGTAGCAAGTTCATTAATTATCATCTATAAATTACAATTTTGCAAGATAACTAAATAATTATTTTAAATTATGTTTATTACTTAAAAAATTCGCATCAAAATGTCTGTCTCCAATGTAATTTATCTACAGTTGTTAATGCTATGTTAACATCGCTAAACATAACAATTTAATGAGTATACCTTCAGTTTCCAAACACATGTCTTCATTCGCTTAAGGCAAGAAAAGAGATTGTTGAGAGTTCTAGATGCAAGTGGTTTTCTTAATTATCTAAGTAGTTAATGTACCTAAATAGATTCAGCGTTTAATTATGGACATTCATACGTAATTTCTGATGTGCAACCAACATTCCAAGGTAAAGTATTTACATGTTACTTTGACAAATACTGCATTTATTTATCTACCAATTTCAATTTTCAACGTACAGCGGTTGACCAAATTATAAGGTACTGTGCATTTTCTAATTTGACTGAATTTTTTAAACAAATAATCGATTCTAGGTTTCGTAATATTTTTTAATAATAAGAGTGTATTATTGAGGTCATGAAAACTATTTGCTTTTTCCGTAAAAGGGCATGCTTGCTCTCTATACAAACTTTTTCATTTTGTTGGATTTCATTGTTGTGATATCCTCTCATGAGATTTTTAACCAACTGGCGCAAAGAATAATGAAAAATTAGTAAAAAGTCACATCTATGCAGAAATGTGTAGATGCATTTCGCTCTTAGTGGAGCTTGACAACACAGTATGCTAGAGACAGACATGACTTCCACTTCTATACTTCGCGTATATATAGTTAATACAGGGTGTCATTTTAAAAACGTTGCTCTATATTTCGGCCCCTATAGAAATTCCAAAAATATGCAAAAACAAGTCAAACTTATTTTTAAGGGGGACATTTTGTAGGCTGGTTTTCAATTAAATTACATCAACCCTCTAGCGGGGGTGGACATAACCTCTAAAAATTTAAATGGAAATGGGGGTTGAGTGATACCTCATTTTACAGGTCGTTTAACCCGCTTTTCAAAAATGCTAAATTCTTGCCTTTTCTTTTTAGCAGTTCGCGAGATATTTGGTGAAAACTGTAAAGAAGCTTAGGTATCAAAAACACTTTGTGATATTGCTTTAATGAATTAAAATAAATGAAATTGAGGTATTACATAACGGTAAATTTTTAAAGTAATTTTTACTTCTAATATCCAACGAAATAATAAAGACGCATACTATTCAGTTAAACATTATTATTGGAAAGAATGTGATTTACCTAAACTAGTACTTGTGATAGTCGTACAGGTAGTTTACCGTAGAAAAAAAAGAGCCCTGGTTTAAGCATTCTTGACATTCTTGTCAAATTTTTCTTTATTTGTCACTCCATTTATTTTAGCCAAAATTACTTTATTGTAAAATTAGTTTTGCGAGGCAAAAGTTGCGATTTTATTACATTATTTTTAAAAATGGTGTTTACACTTCAACAAAGAATTGAAATTATTCTTATTTATGGGGAATGTGGAAGATGCGCAAGAAGCACGTCAAGAATGTTTAATGAAAGGTATCCGAATAGTAATTTAAATCATAAGTATGTTCTACAATTAGTCGCTAAGTTTAGTGAAACTGGTTCCGTTGCTAACAAAAAAAGAAATATTAGCCGTGTCTTGGATGAAGCAGCACAAATAGAAGTATTAGGCACCTTTACTGTAGAACCCTCCACATCACTTCGCATTGTGGCACGCCAAGTAGGAATGTCTCACGAAACAGTAAGGAAAGCACTAAAGTGAAATAAGTTTCACCCCTATAAAATGCAAATTCTACAACAGCTTTTTGACGACGATTTCGACAGAAGGATTGAATTTTGTGAAACAATGACGGATTTTATAAATGAAAACCAAAATATCTTGCACAATATTTGCTTTACTGATGAGTGTACTTTTTTCTTAATGGGCATGTTAACAAGCAAAATTGTCGCTACTGGAGCGATGAAAATCCGCGACTTTTTAGGGAAGGTCACACACAGTATCCAGAAAAAGTGAACGTTTGGGCTGGTATCCTTGGGAATACTATTATTGGACCTTCATTCATTGAAGGAAATCTAACTGGTGAGCTCTACTTAAATTTGCTTGAAGAAATAATAGACCCCTTAATAACAACTAGTTTGGAAAATCAAATTGACGCGGCTGGTAACATGGTTTTGCAAGAAGATCTTCTACACTTCCAACAAGATGGAGCTGCACCACACTACTATCTTCCAGTTAGACAGTGGCTAAATGATAGATTTCCTGGCAGATGGATTGGTCGAAGAGGAGCAATAGAATGGCCACCACGATCACCCGACTTATCGCCTCTAGATTTCTTCCTATGGGGGCATCTAAAATCGATTGTTTATAAAACACCGCCTCGAGATTTGCAAGATTTAAAGAGAAGAATAACAGCTACATGTAGAGAACTTCAGGCAGAAGTGTTTCGAAATGTTAGAGAGGAGTTTGAGAGTAGACTTTATCACTGTTTAGAAAATAATGGACAACATTTTGAAAATTTTATAAAATAAGTTACTTTTTATTAGTTTTTTAATGTTTTATTGCAAAACACTTGATACTTGCATGTTCATGGTTTGACTTAATTTCTTCAAAAGTATTAAAAATAAAGGACAAGAATTAAGCATTTTTGAAAAGCGGGTTAATCGACCTTTAAAATGAGGTATCACTAAACCCCCATTTCCATTTAAATTTTTAGAGGTTATGTCCACCCCCGCTAGAGGGTTGATGTAATTTAATTGAAAACCAGCCTACGAAATGTCCCCCTTAAAAATAAGTTTAACATGTTTTTGCATATTTTTGGAATTTCTATAGGGGCCGAAATATAGAGGATGGTACGTTTTCAAAATGACACCCTGTATATTGAATTTAATACAAATCAGAACTTATGAGTATTAAATCTCACTTTACATGTAAGTGTCGTCTAATGTGCGTTAATTTCTATAATTCGTCAAACTAAGTTTGTACCAGTATGTAGAACGCTACACGTCGCTACGCCACCTCTTTTCATTATTGTAACAATCAGGAAGGTGGCGTCACGACGTGTAGCATTCTGCATACTGGTACAAACTTAGTTTGTCGAAATTGTAGAAATTAACGCACATTAGGCGATATTTGCTTGTAAAGTCAGATTTAATACTAATTAGTTCTCATTTGCATTAAGTTCAATATATGGCGCTTGGTGTTGATCACTTTTTTGGCGATCGCCCGTTTAGTTTTCAGATCATCTCTATGGGGTTCAAGTCAGGTGCCACGACCAGGGCAAAACATTAATGTTTTTATTAGACAGGAATAAAATAACACTCTTTGTTTTGTGGTAGGATCTGGAATCACGCCAGGATATTGTCAGGGAACCATTCTTCGAGCAGTGGCTGTATCCGAGTTTCTAGTAATCGCATGCACTGATCCTCCATCATGGTTCCTTCTACAATGTTTAGGCATCCCATGGTTCTGGCCGAGATCACAGACCACACTATAACCAGGTCTTTAACCCTCTTCACAAAGCAGTCTAGATGAAACTTCGCTCCAAGGCGTGATCAAACAAATGAACTTTTGTCGGGCACAATCTGAAATGTTGATTCGTCGGAGAAGCGTCCCCATAAAATATCCAAATAACGTAAATTCACACTCTTTTTACCATTTTTGAAGCAGATATCCTTGATTTTACGATCGGTACGAGTGGTAATTTGAGGAGTTTGAGCATAGACTGTTTCATGTGTGTGCAGAAGACGTATACGCAGCAGCCGACCACTACAATAGGTGCATCTACAAAAAATATCCCTACCTATATTTATACATTCACGATACCATCGCTAGGCTCCGCCCACCACTCCGTACGTAGTGCGCGGTTAAGTGACGCTGTTTAATTGTAATACTTTGTTTTATTAGTGATTAAGTGACTTTTATTTATGTATAAACTTGCTTAATTTTATTAATGTGACTATTTATTTATTTTGTGAATAAATAACAAAAATATTTTGTGTCTTGCTTCACGACCCTTGTATTCAACTGAGTTGGCCTCATGTGATTATTATTTTAATCCCTAAGCCGATGAAAGTAATTTCTATCAATTGAAAACATTCAACGGTCGACGTCGAGCAACCTCAACACCATTACAACCAATTACCAATTAAAAAATTACCAATTAAAAATTTATTTGTTACATTTTTAAGCGTGAAGATCATTAAATACGAGATGCTGCCCAGAAATTTCTGGAATGTGAAACAAACACAATAAATTGTTCTTACAATTTATTCACTACCACCTCCTTCAAAGAAAACTGAATACACAGATCCCTAACTCCATGACTGGCAGCAGTGTTGAAAGTCTCAATAGTTTCGAAACGACGCCCCTTGAGCTTCAATTTCAACTTCGCAAGCAGAAAGATGTCGTAAGGTAGGGTAGTACTGCCGTCTTCGTTCAGGCTAGAAACTGATATATAAGTGACGTTTGAGTTGGAATATTGTCGTGGTGCAGGATCCACGAATTATTGAGCCACTTGCGCCGAATGTTTTCTCTTAGTTGCCGAAGAACATCTAAATAAAATCGTCCATTATTTGTTTTACCTATTGGAAGAAATTTGTTGTGAATCAATGCTATCAACGTTAAAGAAGCAAATCAATATCGGCTTGATGTTGCTTCGAACTTGCCGTGCTTTTTTCGGTCGTTGCACACCCATGATTCGTCGCCAATAATGATTCTGGTACTGAAGTTCGCATCCCTTTCGGCAATTTCTTCCAGTTTTATGAATACATGAACACGGTGCCGTTTTGTTTAATGCTGAGTAACCTTGGCCCAAACTTCCCAGCAATACGCCGCATGTTACAAATGTCATGGATTGTTCTCCTTTGGTCTTGCAGGATAGTATCACGCACTTTTGTGGCGTGTTTTCCGTCGATGGACGACCATAATGTTCATCTCATCATTATCAACCGACGCACGTTGATTTTTAAAATGGTTGTACTACTCTTGAGTTTGGACCTGGTCTAAAGCATCCTCACGACAGGCTTGTTTAAGCATTTCCACAGTTTCCGCTAGCGTTTCATCAAGTTTAAATGAAGCACGTTCTTTCTTCTTTCACATGCAGAATCACTCATACACAACTCAACAAATATAAACACAAAAACCGTTTATCACCACCTACAAAGTACCGTTTGACAGACTTAGTATAGACGCAGGTCGCACCATCTAGCGCTATAGAGCTGTAGTATTATCCATTCGCGCGCATATTCAAATTTCGGGAATTTCTGGGTAGCACCTAGCATCTGCTGAAGAAGAGTATTTCTAATAAATGAATGGATCTTTATAATGATTTTTAAACTTATTTCCGAAATAGAGTGAGTACAATAAAATTTAACTACTCAACAGAATATAAAACAATTAGCAATAGACTTGGACATAGCTTTAAACACGATAGAAAATTGTAATTATGAAAGGAAAAAAATAGTATAGATTTTGAAAACTATAAAAATAAGCTAAAAACGAATAAAAACCCAATAAACAAAATATTATAAAAATAATGAAAACAAAACGCATAACCTAATCATATCTAAAGCAGACAAAGGCGACGCAATAACCGTTTTTAAAAGGTCAGAATATACGGATAACATGAACAGTTTGAACATGAACACTAAACAGTGAAGAGTTTGTAAAAATTCAGGACCCTACTAGCAAACTTCAAAAATAAATAGAGAAAATCATAAAAAATAACAATCTACAAGATAAAAATATATATATAATAAATCCACGTATACCCCTCCTACATGGTCAGCCGAAATTACGCAAAAAGAACGTTCCCATGAGACCAGTAGTATCATACATTAATGCGCCAAATTACAAACTATGCAAATATATTAATAATATACTCTCTAATAAGATTAATTTTAAATCGACAAAGGAATTAAAAAATGCTCCAGCATTAATAGAACAACAAAATAAAGTAAAAATACCTGAAAACGCAAAATTAATATTATTAGAATTTATTTACACCGATACCTATTGACAAGCTTAAAAGTATCTTTAAAAAACACATTAATAATAGTGATACAGAAGACACTGAAAAACTTAGAAATGATAAACACTTGCGTAAGTCAAAATTTCTTCAAATTTAACAACCGTAAAGTCTATTCATGGGAAATTCCTATAAGCCCCTTATTAGCAGAAATTTACATGGCATATTTTCCAAAAAAAAATTATGAGGAATATTAAAAATATAAAGCAGATATTATACTGGACCAGATATGTAGTTGACGTCTTCTATGTATTTAGAGGCACCGAAAGACAAACAAAAGAATTAGTTAAATACCTCAACACAATCAATAACAAAATTCAATTTCAATATAATTTCATAATAATAATAAATTAAATTTTATAGATATCGCAATAAAAACAAAAACCAAATTAAACTATCCTACAGCAAGCCTACATACACAGATACAGCAATACATACGAGCTCAAAACAATCGTGGAAAATTAAAATGTCATCTTTCCATAGTTTAATAAATAGATTAATAAACATACCATTAAATAATTCGCAACATAATAAAGAAATTAATATAATTAATGTTTTTTTGTCGAACAAGAAGTTAACGTGAATATTACGATCTTTAAATTTTATCACAAGGTCTAGTAGTTTGTGGCATTTAAACGTGTCATTATAATTGTCGATTGTCAATAATGGTTGAACTAATGATAGAGAAACCTTTTCAAAACTATACATACCAATCGGCAGCCAGTTTCGCGTTCTGTTGTTACCAAAACTTTAAGAAGGTACTGTTAGTGTATTTAGTTTTAATAGGTTTAATCCAGCAATTAGTTCCTTTTGTTTCTTAAAGTTAGACACCTTGAGACAACCATGTAATGTGTAACATATCTTTGAAGAAATTAAAGTGTAATGGTTAATCAATAAACTGTATTTCCTTATTAACTTATTTGTTAGGCAAAGCCACAAAGGAAACAATAATAGGTAGAACATAAATGACGGTGCTCACAATTTGCAAAGAATTTACCGTACAAATTCTGCTACAAATGATGTTAAAGCGCAAGATATTGCCATATCTATAGAGAAAAATCCACATTTATCTACAAACAAGCTGGTGCAAAGGCATGATATTAGTCGTCGTTCAGTAGGATGATTTCTTAAAAAAGAAAAATATCATCCTTATAAAATTCCCTCGTTCAAGAACAGTCTAATGATGATTTCGACAGAAGGCAAGAGTTTTATGAATCAATTATGAACATTTGTAATTGTGATAACAAATAATATAGTATTCTTGGATGAGGCAACATTTTTTTTAATCAGTTACTATTCATAGACATAACTGTCTGTATTGAGTACAGAGGGCATCACTGAATATGAGAGAGAATACCCAACACCATAGAAAGCTTAACTTTCGGTTGGTGTTTATAGAAACAGAATAATAGGACCTTTTTTATTTAAGAAACCCTAAATGGTCAAAGATATTAAGAACTTTTAAATAATCAGATAATTCTTGCATTGAGGAGGAAAATGGCAAACTTTCACAGAACATCTGGTTTCAGCAGGATGGGGCACCCCGTCACTATTCAGTTATCGTTCGAGATCGATTAGATCGAATTTTGCCCACAGATGGATTGAAAGAAGAGGCGAAATTGAATGGCCTGCACGTTCTCCCATATTCAATACACCAGATTACTTCTTGTGGGGATATCTAAAACAGAAAATGTATCTTATTCCACCTAGAAATTTGCAAGATTTACCTGAAAGAATTAATGAAGAGATACGAAGCATTTGACCAGACATCATAGCGAGGGTTACGAGAGAATTTACGGACAGTTTATTTTCTTTTCCTTACCAATTAATAAATAAAAAATACTTTAGGTCTCAAGTGTTACAGTTTGTTATTGAGGAGAATCCCAAAATGTAAAAGTATACAGGGCAATCAATTAAAAAAAAAAGTATTGCTTTAGTACGTTACATTTTTTTGACCCATTGTATATTTAAAAAATAGTTCAAATGATGGCTCTTCATCCCTAATTTTCGGGTCTAAAATTTTGTTACAATATCTTTTTTAATTACACCGATATTTACGAGGCTCCACACATTTGCCCATCACTGTATAACATTTATACATTACAGTTGTGTCCTTACATTTAGTTGAATAAAATCTTTGTTGGAGAATAGTAGAAATTACCGAAACAACATCGCCAGAACAATTAAATAAAAGAGCGAACTTATCAAGAGTTTTTTATCAATTGTATTAAGTAGATATATAAAATTTAATATCATTTCATTTAATTAGTCAATTCATCAATTAGTTTATGTTGTCTCTATAAAGTAAAGAAGATAAATATATATATATATATATATATATATATATATATATATATATATATATATATAGAAATATATAGTAAACTTAATAAGTCGGCGATTAAAGGTCTGGTTTATTACTTCAAAGTATATATATTTAAAACCCTACATGTTTCGGCAATGATGCCTTTGTCAAGGATATAAAAAATATAAATGACAAATAATTGAGTTGCTATGGTTTAAATTATTCAAAGATACATTCCAATAATAATAATAATAAATCATGCCTTAGTATTCCAAAAAATAGATAGCAAGGTGTGAACATATGTGTTGTTCGCTGCTAGCAGCTTATGTCTCTTTCTGGGTATGAACTTGTGTGTTGGTTGCTGCTGGCAGCTTGCGTCTCTCTCTGGGTGTGTGTTTTTGTATTTGCGTGTTTAGTGTTTAGTGACCGATCGCGTAAATTTAGAGAGATCGGATAACCAGCCGTTGCGTAGGGCCGCCAACCCTTTCCCGGCAACTTCTTTACTTTTCCGTGCAGTATTTCGACGGCCCGACCCCCGCCCCAACGAGGCAAGGCGCTCGTCTGCGCCAATTGGCGCAGACCAGCGCCCAGACCACTTCAGTTGAAACTATTGATCTTTGCTGAGCAATGGCCGATAGACATTCAAGTATTGCTAAAAAAGTAGAAATTATTCGAATTGTTGGTGATAATGTACGTTCTACTAGAGGCTGTTATAGAGTTTAACGCGAGACATCCTGAACGTTCACCCATCCGTCATCGAACTGTTGCATACTTGAATAACATATTGCCAAACCACGTCAACGAGAATTGAACAATCGAGAACACCATTTCGATGCAGTAATATTAACAGCGTACCGTAATAATCCTCACGCGAGTTTACGAGATACGACTAGACATTTAAATATCTCTTACTCCAAAATCTGGAGATGTCTCCGTCGTCACAAATTGAAGCCGTATAAGCCAAAATATTTACACACACTTGAAGAAGAAGAAGATCTCAATAGAAGAATGGAGTGTTGCCTATGGGCTCAAGGGAATTTTCTAAATGAGAGAATCAAAAAAAATAATATTCAGTAATGAAGCTACCTTCACTACTAATGGTGATGTTTCGTCCCAGAATTGTAGATACTGGGCAATAGAAAATCTAATATTCGCAGAAAGTTAATGCATGGTGCGGAATTTTAAATACACAAATAATTAGCACGTTTTTCTTTTTTGATGCGCTAATTGCAGAAATTTTTTAAATACTGAATTAATTGATGTGCTTGATGATTTACCACTGGAAATGAGGCGAGATTTGCACTTCCAGCTAGATGGATCCCCAGTTCATAACTCAAGAATAGTGCGAGCATGGTTAGACGAAAACTTTCCGTTAAGATGGATAGGTTGTAATAGCCCTTTAATAGAAGGGGTTCCGAGATCACCTGACATTACACCACTCGACTTTTTTCTTTGGGGGACTATTAAAAATGTTGTGTATGCATCTAGACCTCAAAACATACAGGAACTGTGTCAGAAAATCCGACAAGCCTATCGAGAAATTTCTCCAGAAATATTACGAGTTGTACTGAATTACAAATGGCGATTGGAAAAATGTATCCGTCTTCAAGGTGATTTAGTTGAAAAAGATCCTATTTAAAATATTGTTCGTTAAATTGTTGCTTTTGTTTTGTTTGTTCTTCAATATTGAATAAAATTTGTGAATTGTTTTTTGCTTCATGGCACTATTATTATTGCAATAACAGACTATTATCTACTGACAGCATAAAAATGTAGAAGAATTAAAAAATGCAATTTTTTTCGCGAAATTTGGTATTAGGGGTTCTTGAATAATTTGTAAAAACTTTTCCTAATACTTTTTTGCTCTATCTTAATCGCTGGTATGACATTACTTGAAACACTACTTTTTATTTTAATTATAGTTGGCTAGATATTGACTTTCTAAAAACTCTATTCATACAAAAAGGTGCATTGACGGGGCCTACACAACTAATAAAAGTTATATATTGACTGCTTTCAAAATAAGAAAGTTATTTAGGTGTCCCCATAAAAAGTGAAACACACTGTATATGGTAAATTCAATTTGTTGGCGATTTAAGATCTGGTTTTACTTCAAAGTATGTATATTTAAAACAATTCTACATATTTCGGCAAATGATGCCTTTTTCAAGGAATATAAAATATAAATGACAGTATATTAATGTTATACATTTGTAGTTGCTATGGATAAAATTATTCAAAGATACATTCCAATTGAATAATAATAATAAATCATGCCTTAGTATTCTAAAATAGATAGACAACAAAAACAGGGAAACACAAGACATGAGTTATTATTATGTATGCGCCCCTTGGAGCGCCTTAAGATGTAAAGCTGTCGGCATTCGCCTTAAACGAGAAGGAAAACCACGAAAACCTACTCGGACAGCCAGACAGGAATCAAAACACGGACCTGTCAGCATGATAAGCAAATGTATAGATATTTAAATAACTTAAGAGATATAATTATGTAACAGCAACATATATTATGATGGAAAATTGCAGATCGTTACATAATTAAGTTATAGTATATACTGCTTAAATTTTTTCTATCACTTCTATTGATTGAATTTTTTTCCTATTTAATACTAATCATTTCTTTAATTTCGGCTCGTCGGCGAATGCCGACAGCTTTACATCTTAAGACGCTCCACGGGCGTATACATAATAATAACTCATGTCTTGTGTTTCTCTGTTTTTGTTGTCTATCTATTTTAGAATACTAAGGCATGATTTATTATTATTCAATTGGAATGTATCTTTGAATAATTTTATCCATAGCAACTACAAATGTATGACATTAATATACTGTCATTTATATTTTATATTCCTTGAAAAAGGCATCATTTGCCGAAACATGTAGGATTGTTTTAAATATACATATTTTGAAGTAAAACCAGACCTTAAATCGAAACAAATTGAAACAAATTGAATTTACCATAACATACAAAGGTCACGAAATAATTATCTATATATATATATTGTAAAGTTTCAATCGATGCGCTGAGTAGGATTTAACTAAGAATATAGTATATGAATTATTTATAAAAATTGAAAATCTAAAAGAGTGAAAGGTTAATGATTTTAAATTTAAAATGTGGGCGCCAATATACAAATATCCTTAGTCGAATCAACGCTATCTGTCCCTTTTTAAAATAACTAGCTAATTGCGGTAGAGCTTGAGTGTAAAAGTTAATTTTTAATAATCTCAGGGTTCACGGTCGGTCAGGTGTATTATTTGCAGCTACAAACCAATCAGTGTATTCTCCACTCAAACACAACAATCACACTTCACAAATAAAAGATTGAATTAGATTAATAAAAAATTTAATATCACAAAAATAAGAAAACTGTAACAACAAAATTGAAAGATAAAAATAGGAAACTGTATTTAATATTATATAAATTATGCAAGATGTGACAAAAATTGAAATTAATAAGTGCACATGTGGGAAATGGTGATGAGGTTATGTGTACGAGATAAAATAAACAAATATTTACTAGTTTTTATATCTTATATTATTTTGGTGAGTATAAGCTTATTTGTAGCTAAATATCTGTAAAATTCAACGCTTTAAATTGATGCTTACTTTAAAATTGAATTTGATACATGAAATAATAATTTGTAGCGATTAATTTGAGCAATTATAACTTTTAAAATTAAATAATTTGGAATAAACGTTGTAGGTGAACCTGATGTTGATCTCCTAGATCTGATATACTTCTCAATATGTGGATATGCGGCAGACCAGGAAGCACGGCCTCGTTCACCGTCTTTGGCGGAGTTCGTCGAGTTGAGTGGTGTAAATCGTTGGCTTGCCCTGCTCTCTGCTTCAAATGATGCTTAGGACGATATCTCACGTTTGCGTTGAGGTATTCTTGAGATTTTTTCTTCAAAAGGTGGGCCTTTAATTTGGTTATCGAATGATTCAACACTAGGTAGGAGATTTTCACTTTAAAGATGTTTTAAAAATTTATTTTAAGGAAGTACACTCAAAAACGGCCATTTATGTTCAAAGTTTTATATCAGATGACGCCGATCGCGTTTTATTTTTTATTCCAAAGCCTTATTTCTATATTGAAATAATCTCGTAATTTTAGTTTAATTACATCAATTTAAAATGTGAGTTTATACAATGTTTTGATTTTAACATAAAGGGAAAATTAATTTAATATTTTACATTAACCTAAAATATGATTTGAATATAAATTTAGTAATGTTTTCTACCGTAAAGTTTGCTTTAGCGGGGTTCATATAATTTTGAATTGGTGGGCGTGGTTATCTAGCGTCGATATAAACCTGATGTTGATAAATTAAATACCTGTTGTTTCGCGCGTATAATTTGAATAATGAAAAAAAAGAAATAAAAATATAAAAAGTTAGTTAAAATCAAAATAAGATAATGATGAATTTTAAAGTTATCGTCGTATTAATTTATTTACATTTCGACGTTAATTTCACAAATTCCGTCCACCAATTTATTGTTTATACAGGTGTTTATATTGATTGTGTACCTGTACTTTCCATTGTAGGTGCTGGAATACCTGAGCTGGTTGTACCATTACAATATATATATATATAAAAAGCGTTCAAATAAGCTTTGCCTCTAGTAGGCCATTCCTTTAAAAACTTATGATTATTAATAATTTAAATTTGCATTAGTTGTCAATTAGACAGATGCATAGTTGACAAAAATTGCTTTGTAATTTAAAATTGATTTAACATGGTTTTTACTATACAACACAAATCATTCATGCTAGAATCTTATTTTCGAAACGGACGTAAGATTGACGGACAATGGCAGTATTCTCTTCAAGATTGTTTAGAAGAATTTAGAAATGAGTTCCCTAACGTCATCTTTGATTATGACAGTTTTCGGCACACAGTGACACATTCCGTTATAGTTTCGCAGAAAATTGGTGTATGGTGTCCGATTAGTCGAAGGAGAATTATTGGCCCTATTTTTTTTAACGGAACCTTAACAGGAGAAAGGTATCGACAAGAAATTATTATTCCATTTATCGAACAGATTGACGACGAAGAAATAACACAGGGTTACTTTCAACAAGACGGAGCTAGAGCACACACAGCAGGTGAAACAATTAATATTCTGCAGCAATTTTTTCAAAATCGGTTGATAAGTTTAAACACTGAACATGAATTTCCACCAAGATCTTGTGACATTACCCCATGTGATTTCTTTTTATGGCCATTCTTAAAGAACTCAATTTATCAAGTACAGATACCTGATCTTGCAGGCCTTCAAATCAGAATTGCTGAAAGAATTAATGGAATTGACAATGCGATACTACAAAACACTTTTTCCTCCATTAGAAGAAGATGTGAGAAATGTTTCGAACAAGGTGGTGGACACTTTGAACAATTTTTATAAAATTTTGCTTGTTTGTTGGAAATAAACATATTTCATTCACTTAAAAATGTTCGTTTTATTATTTTGACATTTGTCATTTCAATCAAATATCTCATCTCATAACCAACAAAATTCCTATTAAAATTAGTAACAAGCTAAGACATAATCATAATTTCCAAGGGCTACTTTGAGGTAAAATTTATTTGAATTCTTTGTATATAAAGCAATTAGCTATCATTATATTAATTGAATAAGTACATACATTATGCGAATATATACATATGTTCAGTAATATTTTTATACTATGTATCTAAGAATTAAAAAATATTTGTCTTTTGGTATGTCATTAATTTGTAAAGTAGTTCTCAGAAGTACACTTAAATGGAAAGTTTTTCTATTACAATTTAGTTGACGAGTTCCGTATTATATTCGTACATATTATGTATCTTATTATTAGAGTGGACCAATCCGGAGCGATATTGGTAAATATAAAAGCCGAAAAACTCCAATAATTTATCAATTAATATATATATATATATATATATATATATATATATATATATACAGTTCATAAAGTATAAGTTTTCAGTTCGTACTGCCCAAGTGGGAACCGCAAATTGTACTTTATCTCTTTCTGACACACATGAATACGCGCTGTAATACTACACACGTTTGTCATTTTAAGTTAAGACGTACGTCTTTGAAATATTATATTAAATAAAAAGGGATAGGTTGTCTAGGAGATAGTCTTATGATATTCGGATTGCTGTGAAATTATTTTAATACTGTTGTTTATTGACTTTGTTTCCGGTATTCTGACTTCTTGGTTAAGTAATCTAATTTGAATATCTCGTTTGTCATCAAAAAGTTACAAAATTTGTCCTTTTGAGAACAATACTGGTAATAAATAATAATATCAATTAGTGGCAATAAGTACGAAATTGTTTGATTATCACTTTGACATTTCTAACCTATTTATTTGACAGAATATTTCTTAGATGCCTGGTAAGCCGCTTGGTTCTCAAGCTCAACAGCTTGTATTAAATTTTACAGCCTATTTTGAACGAGAAAAAGAGAATGGTGGGCCAATTATGTCCATCGATCGTGTTCATGAGGTAATTCACATAATCACATAAGGCAGTTATAAAATTAGTTTTATTTTAGAGGGTAGCACAAGCCCTTAATATTTCTAGTAGAACGGTCTACACTATTAAACATCGTAGCGTTCAGAATCCAGTCTTATCATCTCCTGGCAAAAACAGGAAGCCAAAAACTAAGGATTTACCAGAAGCAACGAAAATGGAAGTTCGAAATACTGTTTATGACATGTATAAAGAAAGTATGTGTTTAATATATTGTAAACATTTATTACATGTTCAAATTTTTCAGGAGAACATCTTACCTTAAAAACTCTAAGAAATGTTTTGGCAACGAAAGAATTATTCATACGAGTACAATTTCTTTAGCAATATTGCTTAAAGATATTGGTTTTAAATACAAGAAAGAATGTAACAGAAGAGCACTCACAGAGAAATTAAATATAGTCTGCATGAGAAATGTGTTTTTAAGGGAATATATGAATAACTTAAATTCAACTTTAGAATGAAATCCTGGCAAAATGATAATATAAAAAGTGTTAGGAAATCCGAAGGCTATGATGGTAAACGGTTTATAATTATTCATGCTGGCACAGAAAATGGCTTCATTAAAGGAGCTAGTCTGATTTTTCCATCAAAAGCAATCACTGGTGATTACCATGGAGAAATGAATGGTGACTCCTTTAAGCAATGGGTAAATCATCAGCTTATACCAAATCTTGAAGTACCATCACTAATAATAATGGATAATGCTCCTTA
This sequence comes from Melolontha melolontha, assembly GCA_935421215.2. Taxonomy (NCBI): domain Eukaryota; kingdom Metazoa; phylum Arthropoda; class Insecta; order Coleoptera; family Scarabaeidae; genus Melolontha; species Melolontha melolontha. The sequence goes on along the minus strand of OW285236.1, from coordinate 111,851,524 downwards.
TCATAATGCTATTCAAAATAAACAACCGAATACCTCCTCCAAAAAAACAGAAATTATGGAATGGTTGAGAAAAAAAGATATAAGCTATTCACCTGCAATGTCTAAAAACAAGTTAATTCAATTAGTAAAATATCATAAAGATAAAATATTTATTATAGATGAAATAATAAGAGAAAGTGGACATGAAGTTTTAAGGTTACCTCCCTACCATTGTGATTTCAACGCAATTGAAATGATTTGGGCTAAAGTTAAAAATTATTATAATTCAAATATTGGAAGAAATTGTTATTCAGATGAATGAGTAAAAGAAATGTGGAATGAAACTCTGCAACAGTGTAATGAAAATACTTGGTATAATTGTGTTAGGCATACGGAAAATTTATTTAAAAAATGGCACGAGCGCAAGCAATTTCTTGATAGGGCAGAGATTGCCCTAGTGAAAACTAGTCAGTTTCTGATTCTGACTCAGAACTAGAGTCATTTACATTAATTATTATTCGAGAGATTGCTCGAATAATAATTAATGTAAATGACTCTAGTTCTGAGTCAGAATCAGAAACTGACTAGTTTTCATTTATTTTTGTAATATATATCCCATTCACGTTAAAAATAACATATTGCAAATAATACAATATTTTCGAAGTTTTTATTTGGTTGAAACAATCAAGTTTACTTCTCTAAACATTAATAATCAGGTAACTATCTTATTTTGGCAAAATATTTTTGTATTTATATTTTGTAGAATTGACATAGTAACATTAATATTGCCATAAAAATCATCATGTGCATCATTTGCATGCACATAATATGAAGCTAAGAAGAAATTACTGCCACTGGTTCAACGAAACATTACATGATAAAGATCTCGAGGCAACATTTTTTATTTGAATGAAGTTTGTTTTTCTTACTGGTGGATTTTTTTTTTATCGGTAGTGTACTAACCTGCAAAATTATCAAATGTAGTTATCAGAAAATCCTCATGTGTTTGTTAAATATTATCTTCATCTAATAAAGGATAATATGGATTTGGATTGTATTATTATACCATTATTTTCTTAAGAAACAATAAAATATTAAATGTAGACTATATAAATGTTTCTTTTATTAATTTGACAACATATATTTACAACTTTCAAAAGGTTTTAATTCTTTTTCAAAGAGTTACGAACATAACTTTTACATTCTATTCCAATATATTTAAATTTATTTAAAATATAAACAATATATAAGTTAAGTAGAAATCTAAATTATTCATCAAATTAATACATTCCCAATCTTTTTAACCCAGATATACTGCAAGAAAATGATTTCGGTAGGTATGTCATTTTTAATAATGCAAACATTTTTAACACCCCTGTATTCACTAAGGCTCGTAATATGATACAACCTTAATTTTGCTTGAAGAATATTTTCATCCAATTGTGCATTTCGAAGTTGTTGTTCTTGAACTTCAATGGCCAACTCGTACTTTCTCTTTAAATAAATTTGTTCTTCATTTGATTTTTTTTTTCTATTATGAACAATGTCATTTAAATTTGCATATACGTCACTTGCACTTGTTCTATTTTGAAGATACTGTCTTTTTCTGTTTACAGGTAGCTTTGTGGTATTGTTTATATTTTCATATGCACCACTTTATATTAACAATGCTTGTTTATTAGTTTTGTTATTTGAAACGGATATACTGGGTACATTATTTTGGGTTTCAAGTGAACTACTTTGTAGTAGATCCGACTCTTTTATATTGGCAAATATATATTCACTATTAACACAATTTGGATTATTTTCTTTACTAATACTAGTTAATTCGCTTAACTCAATGATAGCATCGTTGTCAGCTTCTACTACAATATATAGAGGATCTACAATGACAACTAGTTGAATACACCGTAAATATAAACATATAACTTTACCAGACTCTATATTTTTGTGATAGCATGATTCACTGTCAAAGTTATTGGCATCACATTCGAAATGCTTCTTCAACATGCTTTGGAGACGTTCTCCATTTTCTCCTAGAGTCTTTCTAAACATCCCTCTACCTGTGAGGTACAGATTAGCCTACATTAAATTTATTAAGTAATGGACTTATATTGTGTAATTTACAAAAATTAACCTTATCATCCGCCTGTTCTTTCCTACTTTTTCGTTTAAAATTATCATAGAACACTTTCAATTGTTGTATGTGGACCGCTATTAGAGCTATTGAAATTACGTGTGATTTCTTCCCATGCTGTTGTTTTACCCTTCGATGTGATGGCATCGGTCTTTTTATTCTCAATTACACCGATATGTGATTCTACAATATCGAGCAAGAGACAAATCTCTCTGTCCGAAAAGTGTTTACCTTTTACACGTTTTGACATCTCCATTTTTGCGATTTGCTGTGATTTGATTACAGTGAAGTATGTTTTTCCCAAATAATTTCGTTAAAATTCCCTAGATCGATAATTTCGTATTGATCTGTTAAAAAATTCTTTCTAACGTTTATGAATGTGCTATTTCATTTAATGATCATTATAATTAAAACGACCATTTCATAATGAACCATTATTCCGTTTTCTGTGAATACGGTCCTAAAGATCTTTTCAATACCTATGCATTTCACAATTGATATCTGACTTGAAATATTTGTTTTTAAATAAATTTTTGATCGAATATTATCGTGAGTTTATAATTTTAAATAACATTTAAAAAAAATTGTTCGAAGTAATAATTTCCGCACAGTTTTCTTGTGTTGAAAATATTTATATAAAACTAGAAAAGAAACAATACTTTTGAACTATTCATGTTCCCACTTTACTCATTATTTTGACATGTAGGTTATGTATTTGCTTTCTTTGGTTCTATTGCAAGTAAAACTCAAATTTGGACAATGTTTGCGAAACATGACATTTATATTTTATGATGACAGACGGTTGTTTCCGCGACTGAATACATGACTTCATTTGACTCCGCAGTACTGATTTGAATCATATGCTTCGAATTTGACCTTGAACTGAAAACTTATACTTTATGAACTGTATATATATATATATATACACACAGGCTGATTCATTTTCGGCCCTCACCATATATATTATTGGAGATAGAGTATAGGTTTAAATTTGGCAAAGTTGTTAAATTTTGTGTTTGTTATAAATCCGTAAAGAAAATAGACCTGTGACAAATGACCTTCGTTATTTAAAAAAAAAACGCGAAAACCCCATTTCCTTCTTTTACCTGTAGCACCGACATTTGGCCTTGTAGAGAAAAAATAAAAATACATCCTTGTGGCCATTTCTAAACCTCTATCCAGTGGTGTACTCTAAATTTTTATACGACGTTTCGTTTCTTTCTGTCCATCATCAACTATCTAATTTCTTATAGGCGCCATATTGGATTTAGACATCTTCAGAAAGAGTTTTTTTTTCTGATTTCAACCATGTACCACATGCTGACTATAGTTTTTGACATTAGGTTTTATTTGAAAGAATAAATTATAAGATTAAATAAGGTAGCCTTTGGAATTTCAATCTGTCAAACATTTCATTTATTGTTTATTAATAATACAAAAATGTCATACACTAACGAAGAGAAACGAGATATGATAAGTATTTTTTATTCTTCGAAACGAAATTCAACTGTAGCGAGTACAAGATAACAAAAACATTAATAAAAATACATAGAAAAGTAAACAATAAACAATTACAGTAAATGTTCAATTATCTGGCCATCTTCGGTAATGCACACTTGGGCACGCCTTCTGGCATTTTGTACTGCCCATTGTATAGTTCTTCTAGGAACTGCATCGAAGGCATTCTGAAGTCTGTCTAGTAATTCTTCAATGTTTTGTGGCGCATCTACTTTATAAATATTATTTTTAACATATCACAAAAAAAATCTAGCGGACTTAAATCAGGTGATCTCGCAGGCCATTCAACAACTCCCCTATTTCCAATCCAACGGTTTGCAAACTCTTGATTTAAGAAATTTCTAACAACAGCTGCATTGTGTGCTGGTGCACCATCTTGTTGCCACCATAAATATTGTAATTGATTTAATGGGATATTGTCGTCAAGATAGTCAGATACGTATGTATGTAAAATGTTTAAATATCTTTCTCCATTTAAATGTTCTTCATGAATAACTGGTCATAAGAGACGATTTGCCAAAATACCCATCCAAACGTTTATTCCAAAACGATGTTGTGGTCTTCTAGCCCTGTTTCGGGGATTTTGTAATGCCCAATAGTGCTCCGTATTTCTGTTGAAAATTCCAGAATTTGTAAATTTTGTTTCATCCGACCAGATGATTTTGCTTAAAAAATTTTCGTCATTTTCTATCCTTCCCATTAACCAATTACAATATTCTAGCCTTCTCAAATTATCTCCAGGCAGTAAAGAGTGACTAACATGGATCCTGTATGGTTTAAACCTACTTTTATGTAAAGTTTTCCAAACTCTGGACTGGCACAAATTTAATTCTGACGCTACTTCGCGTGTAGAAATTGATGGATTATTATTTATCTATAAAAAAATACAAGATTAACATGAAATTTGAAAGAACGCTTTTAATTTACCATTTGTAAAATATCTTGTCGATTTTGATTTAAATTCCTGTTGTCTTGACCATTACGCGGCTTAGTAAACGATCCATTCTCGACCAAATTTCTGTCGAGATCTAGAAAAATGGTACGATGAGGCTGTTGTCGTTCTGGATATAATTGTAGATATCTTGTACTCGTTACTGTTGAGTTTCGGTTCGAAGAATAAAAAATACTTATCATATCTCGTTTCTCTTCGTTAGTGTATGACATTTTTGTATTATTAATGAACAATAAATGAAATGTATGACAGATTGAAATTCAATGGCTACCTTATTTAATCTTATAATTTATTCTTTCAAATAAAACCTAATGTCAAAACTTTAGTCAGCATGTTGCACATGGTTGAAATCAGAAATAAAAACTCTTTCTGAAGATGTCTAAATCCAATATGGCGCCTATAAGAAATTAGATAGTTGATGATGGCCAGAAAGAAACGAAACGTCGTATAAAAATTTAGAGTACACCACTGGATAGAGGTTTAGAAATGGCCACAAGGATGTCTTTTTATATTTTCTCTACAAGGCCAAATGTCGGTGCTACAGGTAAAAGAAAAAAATGGTGTTTTTGCGTTTTTTTTTTAATAACGAAGGTCATTTGGCACAGGTCTATTTTCTTTACGGATTTATAACAAACACAAAATTTAACAACTTTGCCAAATTTACACCTATACTCTATCTCCAATAATACGCGAGATCCCCATGGTGAGGGCCGAAAATGAATCAGCCTGTATATATATATATATATATATATATATATATATATATATATGGTAAACTTAATAAGTCGGTGATTAAAGGTCTTGTTTATTACTTCAAAGTATATATATTTAAAACAACCCTACATGTTTCGGCAATGATGCCTTTGTCAAGAATATAAAAAATATAAATAATATATATATATTTTTTATATCCTTGACAAAGGCATCATTGCCGAAACATGTAGGGTTGTTTTAAATATATATACTTTGAAGTAATAAACCAGACCTTTAATCGCCGACTTATTAAGTTTACCATATCATACCAAGGTCACGAAAATATTATATACTAGCTAATCCCGACCACGCTTCGCTGTGACTCAATCTGAAATGAAATGAATGAGAAAAGAGATAAATGTATTATAGTAAATATAAATTCACTGGGAAAACAAATCATCCAATTGCGTTGCTGTGGCTATGTGAAGTTAAAGGAAAAAGAATGTTTTTGACAAAAAAAATATTTTTTTAATTGTAAAGCTGATGAATTGATTACATTTTTTGTTTAGTCCATTTAGTTATTTAACATAACTTATAAACAATGTAACCCGCTATTTTAATAATGTTCCTGTCACTTGGCTTTTGACACATTGTCGAAATTACTTCAAAAACGTCACCTTTCAAATATCTCAGTGTTATTTAAATTCTTTTAATAAAATTTGTATCGTATATGTTCTCCTTTCTTCGATCCTACCTTGAATAAATACAATAGTGAGTGTATTCTCTTAAATATTTAATCTTCCTTTCTTGTGATCCTTAATTTTTTGATTTTATATCACTTTATGTTTAACTTCTCTCTATAACAGCTTCTCTGTGCCTGTTTCCTATTACTTTTCATTCTCATTGAACTTGTTATTAAATTCCTTCTGCCAATACTATTCTTATTCCAGTTATAATTTTTCGATTGTCAATTTATTACAAACAAAATGAATATGGCCATCGCAATACTACTACATTATATTATAACATTATTTTCTTTAGATTGACATTTTTAAATTCGTTATATCTTTTGAATGGAATGTCCGATTTTAATAATTTGAAAAGTATTTTACTGGTATTGAAATGGTCTTTAATAAAATATCATTTAAAAGCATAAGGAATAATACAGAGGTATGGATAATATGGTTTGATTATTGTCGGCACTTTTATTAACTTTTAAAATGTAAAAAAGTAGTTATAGTGGCATAACTACAGTAGTTGGACATATAGTTTCGCGGACTTTTTTGTAGATATTAATACGTTCTATAATACTGTAGAACATTTTTTGTCCTATCAACAATAGTTTCCGCAGCGTGCGCGATGGCAGATTTTTTGTGACTAATTTTTTCACACCTTGGGTTACATTAATGCATTTTTATTGGGGATCCCTTTTTTTTAATGTAATATAGCCTATGTCACTCAGTGAAAATGCAGCTTTCTAATGGTGAAAGAATTTTTGAAATCGGTCCAGTAGTTTTTGTGTGAAAACATTACAAACATACATACAAAAACACAAATGTTTCCTCTTTATAATATTAGTTTAGACAAAATGAATATGGCCATCGCTATACTACTACATTATATTATAACATTATTTTCTTTAGATTGACATTTTTAAATTCGTTATATCTTTTGAATGGAATGTCCGATTTTAATAATTTAAAAAGTATTTTACTGGTATTGGAATGGTCTTTAATAAAATATCATTTAATAGGATAAGGAATAATACAGAGGTATAGATAATATGGTTTGATTATTGTCGGCACTTTTATTAACTTTTAAAATGTAAAAAAGTAGTTATAGTGGCATAACTACAGTAGTTGGACATATAGTTTCGCGGACTTTTTTGTAGATATTAATACGTTCTATAATACTGTACAACATTTTTTTGTTCTATCAACAATAGTTTCCGCAGCGTACGCGATGGCAGATTTTTTGTGACTAATTTTTTCACACCTTGGGTTACATTAATGCATTTTTATTGGGGATCCCTTTTTTTTTAATGTAATATAGCCTATGTCACTCAGTGAAAATGCAGCTTTCTAATGGTGAAAGAATTTTTGAAATCGGTCCAGTAGTTTTTGTGTGAAAACATTACAAACATACATACAAAAACACAAATGTTTCCTCTTTATAATATTAGTTTAGATATATATATATATATATATATATATATATAAATATAATATTTTCGTGACCTTGATATGATATAGTATTAATAAGTCGGCGATTAAAGGTCTGGTTTATTACTTCAAAGTATATATATTTAAAACAACCCTACATGTTTCGGCAATGATGCCTTTGTCAAGGATATAAAAAATATAATTATATTTTTTATATCCTTGACAAAGGCATCATTGCCGAAACATGTAGCGTTGTTTTAAATATATATACTTTGAAGTAATAAACCAGACCTTTAATCGCCGACTTATTAATACTATATATATATATATATATATATATATATATGGTAAACTTAATATGAAAAATATAAATCTATTATATTTTTTATATCCTTGATAAAGGCATCATTGCCGAAACATGTAGGGTTATTTTAAATATATATACTTTGAAGTAATAAACCAGACCTTTAATCGCCGACTGATTGAGTTTACCATATCATACCAGGGTCACGAAAATATTATATATATATATATATATATATATATATCAATTTATATATACAGTGTGGTCATAAAGTTTGGAACCAAGCTAATAACCGCATTATTTTACATTTTTAGGAAAAACGCTCGGACAGGTAAATTTTCTTTTCTAAAACGCCATCTTTTGACATACAATTTTTTTCTATGACGTCATTGGTTTTCGAGTGATGACGTTATCAACACTTTCTTTAAATGGCAACCATATTATGTTTTTCTCGTGTTTGGTAGATCTTTATATCCACCAAATAGTGATATAAAACAATTGGTATGTTGCATCACAATTTTTTTTGAAAAAAATGATATAAATTTAGAAAAAAATACGAAAATTTTATATTTGTACAAAATTAAAATTAAATTTAAAAAAATACATCTGAACTTAAATTTATTGTAACAGTTAACGTAAATTTTCAAAATGGACCCCACTAACCAACTGACACTGTCCCAGCCGAGTGTAAACACATTGTATACTCGCCTCAATTATGTCTGGGGATATTTGTGTAAGTTCTACGCGAATTCGTTCTTTTAAATCTTATAAATTGTTCGGTTTGTTAAAATACACTTTCGATTTCAAATAACCCCACAAAAAAAAGTCTAACGGAGTCAGGTCAGGAGTACGAGGTGGCAATTCTATGGCGCCTCTCCGTCAAATCCATTTATTGGGAAATATTTCGTCAAGATAGTGGCGAACCTCTACACCATAATGGGGAGGCGCCCCATCTTGTTGAAACCAAATATTTGGATGGGGTACATCACCATCGTCGTGATTTGGGAAAATAACAGCGAGCGCTGGAACCAGTTCAAATCTTAAAAATTCTAAATATTACACAGCAGTCAAATTTCCTTCAAAAAAATATGGTCCTAAAATGCGTCGTCCAATCATTCCAACCCATACGTTAACTTTTCCTCTGCGCTGAGTATGACACGCTTGAGTCCAATGCGGATTGTTCTGCGGCCAAGATCTGCAATTATGGCGATGAAGAGATCCTTTTAGGCAGAACGTAGCTTCATCTGAGAAGACGATGTTTTCCAAGAAATTTGGATTTTGGTCACAACGTAACATTACGTCTTCACAGAACTGCAGTCGACGATCTTCGTCATCCTCATGTAATTCCTGTACAAGTTGAACTTTGTAAAGACGATAGTGTTCTTTTTTAAATAAGTTGACGACAAATGAGTGAGCCACCTGATTGGCTAACGCAAGTTGTCTGGTGTAAACATGATGCCTTTCTTCTGCTTCTAGAAGCACATTTAATTTCACATCTTCTCCTACTTGAGGTCTACCTTGCCGTGGTCGATCTTTTACGGATCCAGTTTCGGTAAACTTTCCAACTAGTTTTGTCACCGTAGACCTGGTAATTGGAGGTCTATCAGGGTGTTCATGGCTAAACAAATCGCATGCTTCTGCATGCGTTCGCGTTCTTTGTCTGTCCCCATACCCAACCATAATTAAAATTTCGATTCTTTCTCGCTCAGATAAATGTGCCATTTTTTATATTAGCGAAAATGAACAATTTTTACGCAATATCTCAAAAATTTAACGTCAAAAATAGAAGTAAATAATTCAACAATGTTGTCGCCATAGAAACAATTTCAAACTAAAATTTTTATACATAAATTGTATAAAAAGAAGCAAGAATGGCATAAAGAAATATCTTGCAAAAAAGTGCGTGTTTTTTAATCGCCTACTGATTAGGTTTACCATATCATACCAAGGTCACGAAGTTATTATATATATATGTATATATATATATATATATATATATATATATATATAAATTGATAAATTATTCGAGTTTTTCGACTTTTATATGAAATATTTACCAATATCGCTCCGGATTGGTCCACTCTACTTATTATGACATAAATGAGTTAGGACATTAATTTTTTTATTATATGTCAACATATTCCCCTTGAACTTCAAACGCATTTCGATCAACGACGTAATTATATTTTTCAAGATTCTCAATATACTAAAATATACTGCTCCGCAAATTATCAAATACACAACTGAAATGGGCAGCTTATACCGGTGATACATTTGAGGGAACAGGGCGAAGACAAGGAATCATTAGTATTTTTCATTTTAGTATGTTGCTTGTGATGATGTAATTTGGTGTTGGCGTAACATTTATAGAAATTGCGAATGTTACAGAAGATGATTTACCCGTTTGTGAAATACATGAATGATTTTTGTTTGCACAGACTTATTTTTTGGTAAGCATGTATGAGGTGTTATCCAGAAATTCCCGGAATTTGAATGTGGCGCATGAAGGAATGGTAGTATAGATCTATAGCGCTAGATGATATGAGCTACGTGTATACTAAGTCAGTCTGTCAAACGGTACTTTGCTAGGTGGTGACAAACAGTTTTTGTATTTCGTAATTTATTAGGTTGTGTTTGACATATTCTGCGACACCACAATGTCTGATGTAAAAGAGCAAAGAACATTCATCAAATTCTGCTTCAAACTTGGTAAAACAGCGGCAGAAACTTTGAAAATGCGTTTGGTGAGGATGCCACAAAATGTGGCAAAAGTGCATGATGCTTTCCAGCAAGACCGAAGGGGAACAACTACGATGCTCTTCGGCAATTACAAGAAAACAGTCGACGCCAAGTGGCGCAACAATTCGTGGATTCCAAACCACGACAATGCACCAACCCGCACGTCACTTGTTGTGTGTCAGCTTCTAGCCTCAATGAAGACTAACGTCTAGTTCCCAGACCAAAAGAGCACTTCGGAAAACGAAAGGTGGGTGGAGTAGCGATAGAGATAGTGACAGTGACAGATATAGCCAAAACCTAACCTAAGAGTTAACATCAAAACTGTTAAATATTCGTGCAATATGTGTAACAAGGTATTTACTAAGAACAGAAACCTTCCATATGTTTTAAACATCCACGGTAATCCGATTTCAATTCTAGAAAAATTCGTATGTTATCAATGTGCGAAAAGTTATAACAATAAATCGAATTTGATACCACATATTTCCAAGTACAATAATGACAACAATAAAAAGTCAAAATCCATTCAGTTTATTATGCAATGATTACAGTGATTCAAAAGTAAATCTTTTGCCCACTATACTAACAATAATTATATTGATACATCATTACAACAAATTGAATTCGCTAATTTTCTGGAGTTCGGGAGATGGAAAGACCAAATAGAAAAACAGTCAAGGTACAGTCGAAAGCAAAAAAAGTTAACAAGAGATCTCGTGCTTTGTAATAACTTTACAAGTAAAGGTTTTATTAATCTTATAGTGACAATAGTATCTAGTTATCGTACTAGGTTAATATATTAACATTCAACAAATTATTGTAAGAAATGGCTTAAAATAAATTTTAAACAAATAAATTGTTTGTAGGGTCCTTAGACTACAACCTTATAATAAATATCATAAATTGTAGTTGTATAAATTACCAACAATAATGACCATAATTATAAAAGATGTTGAAAATGTCCACCACCTTCTTCCATGCATTTTACGCACCTCCTCCGAATGCTACTAAATACATTTTGCAGTATGAGACTATTTCTAATTTCACTAATTTTATTTATAATTCTGTCTTGGAGATCTATATAATCTTGCACTGGTACTTGATAAATTGAATTTTTAAAAAAAGGCCATAAATAGTAATCACACGGTGTAAGATCACAAGATCTTGGAGGAAATTCATGATCGCTGTTCAAACAAATTAAACGATTTCCAAACACTTCTTGTAACATATTCATTGTATCCCCCGCTGTGTGAGCTCTAGCACCATCTTGTTGAAAGTATCCCAAAGCTAGTTCATCATCGCGAAGTTGATTAAAGAAAGGCAATAGTATTTGCTGTCGATATCTTTCTGCAGTCAAGGTACCATTAAAAAAAATTGGACCAATTCTAGTCTAGTTCTTCTACTTATAGCGCACCAAACACCAACTTTCTGAGGATGTAAAGGAGCTTCAACATAAAAATTATTGGGCTTTGTATCACTCCACATTCTCATGTTTTGCGAGTTAACATATCCACTAACATGAAACCATGCTTCGTCTGAAAAGAAAGTTTTGTCTAGGACATCATCATTAAAATTATTTGTAAACCATTCGCAAAATACCACTCGTCGCGAATAATCAATATCGAGGATTTCTTGCAAAAAAGTTATACGATATGGGAATAACTGTAAATCTTCTTTTAAAACTTTATGGCAAGAACCAACTGACAACCCGGTTTGCTGAGCAAGAGTTCTTACTGAAGTTTTAGGGGCATCAGTCATTATTTCTCTAACATTCCCAATCACTTCTTCTGTCCGAACTTTTGGTCGCCCGCCACCCTCTTGGCGTCCCACACTACCAGTTTGTCGAAAAACTGGAACAATTCTGATTAGTGTACACTGAAAAGTATTATAATCAAAAGCAAGGTTGGGAAATTCATCTCGAAATTCTTCCAAACAAGCTTGAATTGAATACTTCCACTGGCCATCGATCTTTTGATCATTTCGAAAATATGCTTCAACCATGAATGCTTTGTGTACGTTAGTAAATACCATTTTCAAAATTAAAAAATATAAATTAGTATCTCCGATATTAGATTCTGACAATTTTTGACAGACAACAGTTGACATTTACTAATTATTACAAATCAGATACTTAAGTAAAGATATACGATTTTTTGTTCAGAGCCCACTTGACTTCGAATGTTTCTGAACACCCGTTATGTTATTTGACACTTATAGGTTATTTGAATATTTAAATTTGACGCCTACGTTTAATATATATCTACATTCACGCAGCCTAATTTAAACCGATTAAAATATGACTGTACCGTTTTTTTTGCATTCGATAGGGTAAAGAGGACGTTCTACACTCCAAAGCAATTAATTTCCATTGTTTTTGACTTCAAATTACTATTTTAACAATATTTATACGAATTTTAAAACGGACGAAAATATTTTTGATGCAACACAATCAAATTCTTTCAACCAACGCCTTGTAGTTCTTTTGTTTTATCAAAGCCTTCTTAAATGCAAAATAATCTTGACTTTCACCTTGACAAATATTATTATTTTAATAAAATTTTAAATGTAACGATGATTTACATAAAATTATAAAATTAATATTTGAATTTACGAATATACAAGAATGTGTTTTAGATGGTAGATTATATTTATGTTTTAAATACAAACAGATCTTATTCGCGGCTTTTCTATTTTAAAAAGTGGGCGTGTCTAAACTAATGTCGATACAAATTTGAATGTAAATAAATTAAATATCTTTTTATTCTCGCGTTAATGATTAAATGAATACTAAAAAATGAAAAGTAAATTTTAAAATAAATATAAATAGGCTTAGAATATCAAAAATTATCTGGATATTAATTTATTAACACTTCGACATTAATTTTCACATGTTGCGTCCATATACCGCAGCATTTCAATATGTTTTTCCTTATTCTAATTTCTATCATTTCATTCTCAAATCACCGTAATATACACGTAGCTTGAATCATAACAATATATATATATATATATATATACAAATAATAAGCTTTTTTTTGGTTTAGCGACCTTTATTGAATTTCAATTTATTTAAATAACGACGTTTCGACTTTTGTGTGCAATTGAGTCTTTTTCAAGTACTTTAGAACTAAAAAAATTACAAAACGAAAGGTAAGAATTATATTTACATTATATGGAAGCGTTAAAATTAAAATAATGATTAGAGTAAAATTTAAAATTTAAAAGGATATAAAATACTTAATATTATGCACACGGCCAATAAAATAAATAAGAAATAAATTTTAATTTCTTATAAACACTAAATATATATATACATATATATATATATATATATATATATATATATATATATATATATATATATATAATTTAAACGAAATTATCGACCTTAATATATTGATAAAATAAATTATAATCGGGTAAGCGGTCTGTCAATTAAAAAACTCCTTTATTAAATAACCCTATATTTCGCAACAAAATTTGTTGCTTCTTCTGGGGATACTACAAGGTTAATGAGAAAAATACCATAAAATAAATAAGAGTATAAAACAGTAGTAAAAACACAAGAGTAGTAACAGAGACACAAATAACATAAATTATAGATCTGATACTAATGGACTAAGTATAATTTATTTTAATATACTCGGTTTGACGGTTAGTTGACCTTCTTAAATTGTTTTGTTATTTGGTCCATATATTGTTAAATTTATATTGCATTATATTTTTTATTTTTCATGTTTTAACTTTTACATATAGGTACATGTTTTTCTATTTTTGCGTTCGAAATGAACTCATTATGAAACCCAAAACAGTATCGAAATGAGCTTCATTTCGATACCCTTTTTTTCATTTTTCAATGTTGGCGTTGTTCGAACACAGAAATAAATATCATTGCTGTCATTTGATTTTAAGCATTTAAGTGCATTTGACAGATATGATATATGTTCGTACTCTACACAAACAACGTATATTGTATACAATTGACAACAAGATATATCAGTTTTTTAAGTCACTCATGTTTATATTTTTAAATAAAATATAAAGTAATGTTAACGAAAATTAATAAATAATATGAAATATAATATACTTCGCGGATAGCAAGATTTGAATTTGACAATGTCAAGTATCAATGTGACCAACTGCATGCTTTATATAAAAATTAAGCTCTGAACTTCCAAATTAAATCATTCCAATTTATTAATGTAAAAAATGCAAAATAGAAAAAATAGTATAAAAAACTCGTTTCATAAGGCATTTTGCCGCACTCGCTCTTTAGAAAACTCGCCGCTATCGCGGCTCGTTTCCTAAACTGATCTCCTGCGGCAAACCATTTTGCCTTATGAAACTTGCTTTTTAATATACTATTTTTAAAGGTTTTAAAGACTTGTTTCTATAGTTACTGTATGTTTTAAATCTAATCATTTTTATTTTTATTGTATGTCAATTTTATTATTTTTCAACTGTACATTTTTAAGTATTTTTACTACTGTTTTATACTCTTATTTATTTTATGGTATTTTTCTCATTAATCTTGTAGTATCCCCAGAAGAAGCAACAAATTTTGTTGCGAAATAGAGGGTTATTTAATAAAGGAGTTTTTTAATTGACAGACCGCTTACCCGATTTTAATTTATTTTATCTATATATATATATATATATATATATATATATATATATATATATTGATGTAGGCCAAGCCTACACCTAAGAATGCCTCAGTTAGCAAAAGACGGAATTTTCATGTATAGATGTAAGCTTTAGAATTATAAAAAAATATTGAAACTGAATTCTTCATATGTAAAGTTGATTTCGCGTATTTAATTATTTTAAATTCATTCTTACATTTGTTTATTTTATTTTTTTTATTTGTATCTGTCATTCCATTCCGATATCTTGTATTTCAAAAGATATTTCAACTTAATTGATTAATAATAAATGACGCCATTTATTTAGGCAAAACTGTACAAATTTAAAAAGATTACCGCGGGAATTTTCCCCACTATAAAATTAGAATTATATACAACTATCAACATTCACACGTCAAACATGTATTCACTAATATAAACTAAATAATTTATACTAAGCATAAGTATATTTAAAATGATTAAATTGTCATTTTCATTATAATAAAATGTCGAGACTATATAAATACATACAGTTGGACGAATCAGAAATTAGGATTGAGAAAAAAAAAGAAAGTTAGCGTCACTAGAAAATTCTCCATTAAAAACACCTAGACGTATTATAAGTGTCTCTCTGCAAATTAAAAGAAAAAGTATTAATAAATCTAAAAAACCATACGTCAAATCTAGTCAAAACCTTACCAGTATATCCAGCTCCTGTTTAACGCATTTTGCGAGTCCAGACGGTAACCGGCGTCCAAGAAAACGTAAATTGCATTTCGCCGGGAAGCCAGCCGCAAGATCGAACAACAAGCGGGGGACGCCAGCCGATCGCCGTTGATACCTGTATGCCGCATCCACAGATCTACCAGCCTGATCCAGTACAATCAATTCCTATCCAAGTCCACATAAGTATTCTTTAAACATCCTACGAATTTTGAAAATGATAAATTAATTTAATGTCATTAAATAAAACCACTATAGAATTTTTCTTTTTAAATAAATATAACCTATGTTTCGTATTAAGCTTTAGATATTCTAATATAAGTTACGAAGAATACAGTTTCCTGTTAATTTATTAAATTCAATCTTAGAATTCTTTAATGCGTTTAGCTTTATTCATGTCACATTTATTTTGTTGGATCGTTTAACCTAGATTTTATGCCATATTTATTTCATCACGTGACATGTTACATTTTATATATTCATAAGTTAATTAATTTTTCCACTTACCTGTTCTTTCTTTGCAATTATCTCATTAAAGTCCATAATTATAATCCTTATCTCATTCGTTTTATTTTGTAGTTTTGAATGTAGAAACACTATTATTAATTGCATTAGCATCAGCTGATTTTGTAAGTGTCCTATTGCAGTCACCGAACCTACTATTTAATAGGCATGTTTTTATGTCCAACAACAAGAGTCTAAAGTGTTCTTCTGTCTAGCCGGACACATCACACAAACTTTCGCCCACCCGAATATACTTATAAGTAGACATATTTATGAACAGCTGTTTTGGTTATGTATACTTCGATATTAACGAATATGTATCTTTGCATCATGCGCAAATAACAGTTTTTGATGTAATACAACCCCATCTATATGTAACTTGCAATAGCCCACTAAATATAGAGATTGATAATTCACAATTTAAACATTTAACCAACCAGTTTATTTAATATTTAAATTTTGCATCTATATTTATTATGCCCTTTAGAGATATTACAATATATATATATAAATATAATATCTTCGTGACCTTCCGCTTTTGCGGAAATCGTTAAGATGGCACAAAGTGTGACCGTCGTCGACTGAGGTAGCCACTAAGAGTGTTCCCTCGGTTGGCGATGAGCAACCCCGTGCAGGGTGCGCTTTGCTGGTCTGCGCCTTGCCTCGTTGGGGCGGGGGCCGGGCCGTCGAAGTACTGCTCGGAAAAGTAAAGAAGTTGCCGGGAAAAGGTTGGCGGCCCTACGCAACGGCTGGTTATCCGATCTCTCTAAATTTACGCGACCGGTCACTAAACACACGCACGAGCGCACTAACATACAAAACCCTACACTTACGCGGTCACACAAATACAAAATCACACACCCAGAGAGAGACGCAAGCTGCCAGCAGCAACCAACACACAGGTTCATACCCAGAAAGAGACACAAGAGAATACTAAGGCATGATCTATTATTATTATTATTATTGGAATGTATCTTTGAATAATTTAAACCATAGCAACTTAATTATTTGACATTTATATTCTGTCATTTATATTTTGTATTCTCTTGACAAAGGCATCATTGCCGAAACATGTAGAGTTATTTTAAATATATATACTTTGAAATAATGAACCAGACCTTTAATCGCCGACTTATTAAGTTTACCTTATATATATATAATTGGAAGAGAAACCGGTGGTGATCTATAAAATACAAAATACATTTTTATTTATACATTTTGGAGTTCAAGTTGAGTAAAGGAGTATTAATATTAACTACAATGAAATACATCCTTGTAGATAGAAATCGTCCTTTCTACATCGCAACTGGTTATAGGTGCATACTGGAAATATTCTTTTATTTCAGGGTATTTAGCAGTGTGTAAGGGGTAGCGCGACACATCTGAACAGCAAAGCTACCCAAATGTCAACCTCACCTGCACGAGTGGTGGCAGACGCCACCCGGTACACCCTGCTAGATAACGAACGAGGCTCTGACGACCGAACATTGGCGGGATAACCATAATGGATAAAAAAAACAGGATTAAATCCCTGTAGTTGAGGAAAGCAAAGGGAAACTACCTCAACCATAAACTATTCCCAAGAGAATCACATGGTCTCAAATAGAAGAAAGATGCAATCGCTCGATGTTAAAAATTCCGGAGGTAAAACTCATCCTCCAATCGGATCTCCGGGGAGGATGGCTTTGAGTGGAGATAAGAAAACAATAAACTCAAGAAACAATTTAAGAACAGCAACATGGAACGTGAGGACTTTGTTTGAGGCAGTAAAACTAAAACCAATGCCTGCCACGAAATGAATAGACTGCAGCTTCACATACTGGGTATCAGTGAGACGAGGTGGCCAGGATCAGGTAGGACGGAATCAATGGGGAAAACTTTTTACTACTCAGGAAATAATGAAGCAGAACACCGAAATGGAGTAGGCATAATACTTAACAGAAGTGTCAGTCAAGCAGTGAAAAATTTTGTTCCTTACTCGGACAGAAACATATTAATTCAAATATCAGGGAATCCGGTGAATATAAACTTAACTCAGACGTATGCTCCAACAGCTGGTAAGGATGAAAAAGAAATAGAGTCATGGTACAATGAACTAGTAATCCTACTAAAAACCACAAAACCACAGGACGTGACTATAATAATGGGTGATATGAACGCCAAAGTTGGACAAGGAAAAGTTGAGAACATCGTGGGGGACTATGGCTTGGGAGAACGAAATGATCGCGGAGATAGATTGATAGAATTCTGCCAAGAACACAATATGGTCATTACAAACACCTTATTTAAACTCCACCCAAGACGACTATATACATGGACATCCCCACAACACAACAAAAATAGAAGCGTAAGGAATCAAATAGACTATGAGCTTATTAACCGTAGGTTCCGCAGCACAATACTTAGTGCAAAAACTTATCCTGGGGCCGATATTGCATCGGATCACAACCCGGTGGTGGTTAATATGCGTCTCAAGCTAAAAATGATGGAAAAAAGAAGGATTAAAAATAGAATTGACATGGGAGTTCTAAAGGAGGAAACGGTTAAAACAAACACATCTGAACAACTAAACATACAACTCGAAACCTTAAGAACTAGAATAGACAATAATAGTATAACCGACATGGATAACATTTGGAACAACTTCAAAGATATAGTTTTAGAAGTAACAAATAACAATTTAAAGTCAATCTATGTAGAAAAGAAAACAGAATGGATGACTGAAGAAATTCTAAATCTAATGGGGAAAAGGCGAGAAGTTAAGAATAATGAAGCAGACTATAAGAAAGTCAATAAGGAAATAAGAAACAAAATCAGAAATGCAAAAGAGAACTGGATGAGACAGAAATGTGAGAAAATTGAGGAGCTCCAGTACAAAAGCGACTTTTGTTATTGTGTGTTATCTTTTTTATTTCCTTATGTAAGTTGTACATAACTTACATAAGGAAATAAAAAAGATAACACACAATAACAAAAGAATACATAATATGCTAGAAGACTCAGATGGCAGAATAATAATTGATGAAGAAGAGAAGCTACAACAATGGGAAAAGTACATTCACGAAATGTTCGCAGACGAAAGACAGCAGCTAGACATCAACGCTGAACATATAGGAGGACCTCATATTCTAAAGAGTGAGATTGTATATGCTATTAACCAGCTGAAAAATAATAAAAGCCGGGCCCTGATCAAATAAACTCAGAGATACTTAAACTCATAAATGAGGAAAACATAGATCTACTTCTACTTCTGTTTAACAACATATATAAGTCAGGCAAAATTCCCCAGGATTGGCTTGAATCAACTTTTATACCCTTACCAAAAAAGTATAGTGCAAGGAAATGTAGCGACTACAGACTCATAAGCCTGATGAGTCATGTTCTTAAAATCCTATTAAAAATTATACACAAGAGGATATATAACAAATGCGAATCTAACATCGGCTCGGAACAATTCGGATTCCGAAATGGGTTAGGTACGAGAGAAGCTTTATTCAGCCTACAAGTCCTTGCACAGAAGTGCCACGACCAACAAAGAGACATACATATTTGTGACGTCGATTTTGAGAAAGCGTTTGACCGAGTAAACCATGATAAACTTTTCGAGTTCCTGGAGGAAATCGGGCTGGATGATGGGGATTTGAGACTTCTCAGAAACTTGTATTGGCACCAGTCCGCAAGAATAAGAGTCGAGACTAACTTGTCTTCAAGAAACATTGACATTTGTAGAGGAGTGAGACAGGGGTGCGTGTTGTCCCCCACACTATTTAATATATACTCAGAGTATCTGTTTGCGAAGGCGCTTAGGGGTTGTAACGACGGAATAAAAATAAACGGTGTCAATATATCGACTATCCGTTATGCAGACGATACTGTGTTGATTGCGGATACCGATATAGGATTACAGAACATAATCAACAGATTAAATATGACATGCAAAGATTTTAATATGGCCATAAACATCAGCAAAACGAAAGTAATGTTAATTTCTCGTAATTCAAACGTACCCATACCTCTACGGGTTGACGGGGAAATATTGACCAGAGTTGATCGCTTTAAGTACCTGGGCTGCTGGATTGACTCAAGACTGGACCATGACATCGAAATAAGGTCCAGAATTGAACAAGCAAGGCAAAACTTCTTCAAACTCAAAAACATACTGTGCGATAAACAGCTAAATGTAAATTTACGCGTACGGTTTACAAAGTGTTACGTCTGGTCAACGCTATTATACGGAGTGGAAACATGGACCTTGAAAACTGTCAGTATTAACCGTATAGAAGCATTTGAAATGTGGACAACCCGAAGAATTCTAAGAATTCCATGGACGTCACATACAACTAATGAGGAAACTTTGAAAGGGGTACACAAAGATCGAGAACTGCTCCACATAGTAAAGATGCGAAAGACGGCTTACCTCGGTCACGTTTTGAGAAATGAAAAATATTACCTACTGCAGCTCATAATTGAAGGAAAGATAGAGGGTAAACGTGGGCTTGGCAGAAAGAAACTATCGTGGATGCGGAATATTAGGAACTGGACCGGATTAAACTTTGAACAACTCATTAGAGCTGCTGCAAATCGAGAGACCTTTACTGATGTGATCGCTAACCTCCGATGACGGAGAGGGCACAAAAAGAAGAAGAAGAATTTAGCAGTTAGATTTTGGGACAATCTCCCCATACACAATTGCCGCAATGTTAATAAATTTGGATTTCTATTAAAAACTGCGACAAACTTTTGCCGAAGGCCACATCCGAAGTCACTTGAAATATTTTTCAAATTATTAATAGCCATATCTAATGTGGTTAATCCATCATTTAATTTGAGATTTTGATTTTCAAAATAAGTGATTAGTTTTGGCAAATTTCCAAAATGTTCCTGAAGAAAGTGTAACTGATTTTTTAAATTTGGAATTTGTATTAGTTCCTTGGACTCAAAAATACTTCGAGCATCGTCATTTAAACATGTAACGAAATTTTGTAAACTATCGAAATTCGCTGCATGAAAACTAATAGCGTCCAACCATGTTTCCCATCTAGTTATTACTGGAGAAGGAGGCAGTTACAAAGATGGAAGTTTTTCCCTGTAAAGAGCTACTCTCAATGGTGCTTTTCTGAAAGCTTTTTTAAAAACGAATACAAGTCTATCAACTTCCGGAAAGGTGTCTTTGATATATTCACAGATTTTGTGGAGAGCATGTGCTACACAAGTAATGTACAGCATATTAGGATATGTTTCCTTTAATAGTCTGAGCATTATGCCCTTTAGAGATATTACAATATATATATAAATATAATATCTTCGTGACCTTCCGCTTTTGCGGAAATCGTTAAGATGGCACAAAGTGTGACCGTCGTCGACTGAGGTAGCCACTAAGAGTGTTCCCTCGGTTGGCGATGAGCAACCCCGTGCAGGGTGCGCTTTGCTGGTCTGCGCCTTGCCTCGTTGGGGCGGGGGTCGGGCCGTCGAAGTACTGCTCGGAAAAGTAAAGAAGTTGCCGGGAAAAGTTTGGCGGCCCTACGCAACGGCTGGTTATCCGATCTCTCTAAATTTACGCGACCGGTCACTAAACACACGCACGAGCGCACTAACATACAAAACCCTACACTTACGCGGTCACACAAATACAAAATCACACACCCAGAGAGAGACGCAAGCTGCCAGCAGCAACCAACACACAGGTTCATACCCAGAAAGAGACACAAGAGAATACTAAGGCATGATCTATTATTATTATTATTGGAATGTATCTTTGAATAATTTAAACCATAGCAACTTAATTATTTGACATTTATATTCTGTCATTTATATTTTGTATTCTCTTGACAAAGGCATCATTGCCGAAACATGTAGAGTTATTTTAAATATATATACTTTGAAGTAATGAACCAGACCTTTAATCGCCGACTTATTAAGTTTACCTTATATATATATATATATATATATATATATATATATATATATATATATATATATAATTGGAAAAGAAACCGGTGGTGATCTATAAAATACAAAATACATTTTTATTTATACATTTTGGAGTTCAAGTTGAGTAAAGGAGTATTAATATTAACTACAATGAAATACATCCTTGTAGATAGAAATCGTCCTTTCTACATCGCAACTGGTTATAGGTGCATACTGGAAATATTCTTTTATTTCAGGGTATTTAGCAGTGTGTAAGGGGTAGCGCGACACATCTGAACAGCAAAGCTACCCAAATGTCAACCTCACCTGCACGAGTGGTGGCAGACGCCACCCGGTACACCCTGCTAGATAACGAACGAGGCTCTGACGACCGAACATTGGCGGGATAACCATAATGGATAAAAAAACAGGATTAAATCCCTGTAGTTGAGGAAAGCAAAGGGAAACTACCTCAACCATAAACTATTCCCAAGAGAATCACATGGTCTCAAATAGAAGGAAGATGCAATCGCTCGATGTTAAAAATTCCGGAGGTAAAACTCATCCTCCAATCGGATCTCCGGGGAGGATGGCTTTGAGTGGAGATAAGAAAACAATAAACTCAAGAAACAATTTAAGAACAGCAACATGGAACGTGAGGACTTTGTTTGAGGCAGGAAAACTAAAACCAATGCCTGCCACGAAATGAATAGACTGCAGCTTGACATACTGGGTATCAGTGAGACGAGGTGGCCAGGATCAGGTAGGACGGAATCAATGGGGAAAACTTTTTACTACTCAGGAAATAATGAAGCAGAACACCGAAATGGAGTAGGCATAATACTTAACAGAAGTGTCAGTCAAGCAGTGAAAAATTTTGTTCCTTACTCGGACAGAAACATATTAATTCAAATATCAGGGAATCCGGTGAATATAAACTTAACTCAGACGTATGCTCCAACAGCTGGTAAGGATGAAAAAGAAATAGAGTCATGGTACAATGAACTAGTAATCCTACTAAAAACCACAAAACCACAGGACGTGACTATAATAATGGGTGATATGAACGCCAAAGTTGGACAAGGAAAAGTTGAGAACATCGTGGGGGACTATGGCTTGGGAGAACGAAATGATCGCGGAGATAGATTGATAGAATTCTGCCAAGAACACAATATGGTCATTACAAACACCTTATTTAAACTCCACCCAAGACGACTATATACATGGACATCCCCACAACACAACAAAAATAGAAGCGTAAGGAATCAAATAGACTATGAGCTTATTAACCGTAGGTTCCGCAGCACAATACTTAGTGCAAAAACTTATCCTGGGGCCGATATTGCATCGGATCACAACCCGGTGGTGGTTAATATGCGTCTCAAGCTAAAAATGATGGAAAAAAGAAGGATTAAAAATAGAATTGACATGGGAGTTCTAAAGGAGGAAACGGTTAAAACAAACACATCTGAACAACTAAACATACAACTCGAAACCTTAAGAACTAGAATAGACAATAATAGTATAACCGACATGGATAACATTTGGAACAACTTCAAAGATATAGTTTTAGAAGTAACAAATAACAATTTAAAGTCAATCTATGTAGAAAAGAAAACAGAATGGATGACTGAAGAAATTCTAAATCTAATGGGGAAAAGGCGAGAAGTTAAGAATAATGAAGCAGACTATAAGAAAGTCAATAAGGAAATAAGAAACAAAATAAGAAATGCAAAAGAGAACTGGATGAGACAGAAATGCGAGAAAATTGAGGAGCTCCAGTACAAAAACGACTTTTGTTATTGTGTGTTATCTTTTTTATTTCCTTATGTAAGTTGCACATAACTTACATAAGGAAATAAAAAAGATAACACACAATAACAAAAGAATACATAATATGCTAGAAGACTCAGATGGCAGAATAATAATTGATGAAGAAGAGAAGCCACAACAATGGGAAAAGTACATTCACGAAATGTTCGCAGACGAAAGACAGCAGCTAGACATCAACGCTGAACATATAGGAGGACCTCATATTCTAAAGAGTGAGATTGTATATGCTATTAACCAGCTGAAAAATAATAAAAGCCGGGCCCTGATCAAATAAACTCAGAGATACTTAAACTCATAAATGAGGAAAACATAGATCTACTTCTACTTCTGTTTAACAACATATATAAGTCAGGCAAAATTCCCCAGGATTGGCTTGAATCAACTTTTATACCCTTACCAAAAAAGTATAGTGCAAGGAAATGTAACGACTACAGACTCATAAGCCTGATGAGTCATGTTCTTAAAATCCTATTAAAAATTATACACAAGAGGATATATAACAAATGCGAATCTAACATCGGCTCGGAACAATTCGGATTCCGAAATGGGTTAGGTACGAGAGAAGCTTTATTCAGCCTACAAGTCCTTGCACAGAAGTGCCACGACCAACAAAGAGACATACATATTTGTGTCGTCGATTTTGAGAAAGCGTTTGACCGAGTAAACCATGATAAACTTTTCGAGTTCCTGGAGGAAATCGGGCTGGATGATGGGGATTTGAGACTTCTCAGAAACTTGTATTGGCACCAGTCCGCAAGAATAAGAGTCGAGACTAACTTGTCTTCAAGAAACATTGACATTTGTAGAGGAGTGAGACAGGGGCGCGTGTTGTCCCCCACACTATTTAATATATACTCAGAGTATCTGTTTGCGAAGGCGCTTAGGGGTTGTAACGACGGAATAAAAATAAACGGTGTCAATATATCGACTATCCGTTATGCAGACGATACTGTGTTGATTGCGGATACCGATATAGGATTACAGAACATAATCAACAGATTAAATATGACATGCAAAGATTTTAATATGGCCATAAATATCAGCAAAACGAAAGTAATGTTAATTTCTCGTAATTCAAACTTACCCATACCTCTACGGGTTGACGGGGAAATATTGACCAGAGTTGATCGCTTTAAGTACCTGGGCTGCTGGATTGACTCAAGACTGGACCATGACATCGAAATAAGGTCCAGAATTGAACAAGCAAGGCAAAACTTCTTCAAACTCAAAAACATACTGTGCGATAAACAGCTAAATGTAAATTTACGCGTACGGTTTACAAAGTGTTACGTCTGGTCAACGCTATTATACGGAGTGGAAACATGGACCTTGAAAACTGTCAGTATTAACCGTATAGAAGCATTTGAAATGTGGACATACCGAAGAATTCTAAGAATTCCATGGACATCACATACAACTAATGAGGAAACTTTGAAAGGGGTACACAAAGATCGAGAACTGCTCCACATAGTAAAGATGCGAAAGACGGCTTACCTTGGTCACGTTTTGAGAAATGAAAAATATTACCTACTGCAGCTCATAATTGAAGGAAAGATAGAGGGTAAACGTGGGCTTGGCAGAAAGAAACTATCGTGGATGCGGAATATTAGGAACTGGACCGGATTAAACTTTGAACAACTCATTAGAGCTGCTGCAAATGGAGAGACCTTTACTGATGTGATCGCTAACCTCCGATGACGGAGAGGGCACAAAAAGAAGAAGAAGAATTTAGCAGTTATATTTTGGGACAATCTCCCCATACACAATTGCCGCAATGTTAATAAATTTGGATTTCTGTTAAAAACTGCGACAAACTTTTGCCGAAGGCCACATCCGAAGTCACTTGAAATATTTTTCAAATTATTAATAGCCATATCTAATGTGGTTAATCCATCATTTAATTTGAGATTTTGATTTTCAAAATAAGTGATTAGTTTTGGCAAATTTCCAAAATGTTCCTGAAGAAAGTGTAACTGATTTTTTAAATTTGGAATTTGTATTAGTTCCTTGGACTCAAAAATACTTCGAGCATCGTCATTTAAACATGTAACGAAATTTTGTAAACTATCGAAATTCGCTGCATGAAAACTAA
Organism: Melolontha melolontha; assembly: GCA_935421215.2. NCBI lineage: Eukaryota > Metazoa > Arthropoda > Insecta > Coleoptera > Scarabaeidae > Melolontha > Melolontha melolontha. The sequence goes on along the minus strand of OW285236.1, from coordinate 111,825,353 downwards.
TAGCGTCCAACCATGTTTCCCATCTAGTTATTACTGGAGAAGGAGGCAGTTACAAAGATGGAAGTTTTTCCCTGTAAAGAGCTACTCTCAATGGTGCTTTTCTGAAAACTTTTTTAAAAACGAATACAAGTCTATCAACTTCCGGAAAGGGGTCTTTGATATATTCACAGATTTTGTGGAGAGCATGTGCTACACAAGTAATGTACAGCATATTAGGATATGTTTCCTTTAATAGTCTGAGCATTATGCCCTTTAGAGATATTACAATATATATATAAATATAATATCTTCGTGACCTTCCGCTTTTGCGGAAATCGTTAAGATGGCACAAAGTGTGACCGTCGTCGACTGAGGTAGCCACTAAGAGTGTTCCCTCGGTTGGCGATGAGCAACCCCGTGCAGGGTGCGCTTTGCTGGTCTGCGCCTTGCCTCGTTGGGGCGGGGGTCGGGCCGTCGAAGTACTGCTCGGAAAAGTAAAGAAGTTGCCTGTTTTTAACATATATGCAACACTCAGTTAGTAACAGTTAGCAACTTCAGTTAGTATGTAGGACTTAAAAAACACTTTACATTTAAAAGAAAACTTGGTATTATTTTCATTAACGTTTCTTTTTTTACAAAAATGGACTTATATATATGTATATATATATATATATATATACAGGGTGTCCAGAAACTCTCCTGACAAACGAAGACCGGAGTTTCCTCTGATTATTTTAAGACAATTAAACCCAAATTCACCTAGTCCGAAAATGCTTCCTAAGGGAGCTAGAGTTCTTTGAAGATGGCGCCTTGTATTTATTTTTTTTTAAATTCCTCCAGAACGCTTCTATTTAGAAAAACAAAAACTGGTATGCTTATTTATCCTCCAGAGATGAATCGATTCCATCAATTGCGAATTTCTAGTACCGGTCATAGGCGTCCGTTTTGGGTAGGTCAACGGTTATTTTAAGGCATAACTATTTGTCTTTAACTTTTAAGCATTTGTGACACTAGATTATTAAATTTTCAGGTATTCCAGTACTAAAAGGTACTCTTACTTTAAGTCGGTAGGATACACTGTTTTCTAGAAAAATCGATTTGTAAATTTTTCGTTTTTTCTTCATTAAAGTTCAATTTTTTATTTTTTGCAATAGTTAGCTCTGAACTGCCAACAGAAGTAAAACCTACGTTTTTCACTGTCAAATTGTTGTCAGTTCGCGAAGTTTATCTTTTCATTTTTTACTTTGTTATTCAAACACAACGATTTCAATTTTTAAAAATATGGTTTTACTAATGAGGAATACGCCGGTATGCATTTAGTTTATGGCGAAATGAGGTGTAACGCTCGAGCGGCGCAACGTAGATACGCTGAAAAATTTCCCAATCGTCAGCATCCCACTCACTCAACATTTACAGCTCTTCATCAACGATTAAGAGAAACAGGTTCAGTGGTCCCAAAAAATAATGAAACAGGGAGACATAATGATGTAACAGCAGAACATGAAGATGTTATTTTAATGGAAGTTGAGGAAAATCTAGAAATTAGCGTTCGAAGACTATCTGCCATGTACCCCACAATTTCAAAATCTTCCGTAGGAAATATCTTACACAAAGAAAATTTATATCCTTTTCATTTTACAAAGGTGCAAGCACTGCTAGAAGGAGATTTTCCTGCTCGCGTAGAATTCGCTAGATGGTTACAAAATCAGAAAAATCAAGATGAAGATTTCTTCAGGAACATTTTGTTTGGTGACGAAGCTACATTCTCAAAAAATGGAATTTTTAATGTACATAATGCACATTATTATTCGTACGTTGGTGACAATCCCCACGTTGTTCAAGAATTTGAGCATTATCATAGGTTTAGCATAAACGTCTGGATAGGAGTAGTTCACGATTATCTACTTGGACCTCTGGAATTACCTGCTCGTTTAAATGGTGCTGATTACTTACATTTCCTGCAAAATATTTTACCTGATTTGTTAGATGAGGTGCGTTTAAATATTCGGCAAAACTTATGGTTTCTACAGGACGGCTGTCCGGCCCACTTTAGCAGGAATTTACGAGACTTTCTAGATAATAACTACGAAGACCATTGGATTGGAAGAGGCGGTCCAGTTGCTTGGCCAGCAAGGTCGCCGGATTTGAATCCTTGCGATTATTGTGTTTGGGGATACATAAAAGCATTTGTTTATTCCGTTCCGATACAAAATCGCGCACAACTCTGGCTAAGGATACAAGATGCTTGCAACGAATTTAGAAATAACTTTGGAATTATTGCAAGAATTCGGCGTTCTCTAAGCAAAATGGTAAACTTATGCATAGAGACTAATGGTCATCACATCGAGCAACTTTTGTAACAATCTACCTTTGATACTTGTTCTTTTTTTGTTAGTTTCGTTCCATTGTAATAAATAATTTGTTTTTAATTTATTAAATTAATTTTCATCCATGCCTTGATAGTCCAAGCCCACTTCGTCGCTAAAAATAAGTAGGTACATAATAAATTGAACTTTAATGAAGAAAAAACGAAAAATTTACAAATCGATTTTTCTAGAAAACGGTGTATCCTACCGACTTAAAGTAAGAGTACATTTTAGTACTGGAATACCTGAAAATTTAATAATCTAGTGTCACAAATGCTTAAAAGTTAAAGACAAAAAAGTTATGCCTTAAAATAACCGTTGACCTACCCAGAATGGACGCCTATGACCGGTACTAGAAATTCGCAATTGATGGAATCGATTCATCTCTGGAGGATAAATAAGCATACCAGTTTTTGTTTTTCTAAATAGAAGCGTTCTGGAGGAATTTAAAAAAAAATAAATACAAGGCGCCATCTTCAAAGAACTCTAGCTCCCTTAGGAAGCATTTTCGGACTAGGTGAATTTGGGTTTAATTGTCTTAAAATTATCAGAGGAATCTCCGGTCTTCGTTTGTCAGGAGAGTTTCTGGACACCCTGTATATATAATCAAGACCTTTTCTACCATAAGGTGTAAAGGTTTACTTTCTCTAATGTATGAATTTCTTCCACTTCTCCCGGTCACTGGCTTCCTTCATAGCTTCTCCAAATTCTTTGTTTCTCCCCTTCAGTATTTCTGCTATCGCCATATTCCACGTTTTCCTTGGCCTGCCTCTGTCTCTTTTCCCGTTTGTTCTAGCTTGCCAAATGTTTTTTGTTGGTCTTCTCTCGTTCATTCTTACTAGGTGTCCGAACCATCTCAGTTGATTTTGTTCAATTGTTTCAATGATTGATTTTACATTTAATTCCTGTCTTATTAACTCATTTCTTATTTTATCCTTTCTTGTTACTCCCTTAATTCGTCTTAGATACTTCATTTCCATGGATTGGACTCTGCTTGTCATCCTTTTGTTTAGGACCCAACTTTCGCTGTCATAGGTGAGTATTGGTCTATATATAGTTTGGTACACTGTAATTTTTGTTTTCCGACTAATTTCTTTCTTTCCTATGAAGGCTTTACTCAGGGTGTGATACACTTTTGATGCATTATTTATCCTTTCTGTTATTTCCTCATCCATTTTTCCATCACTTTGTATCATTATTCCTAAATATTTGTAACGTTCCACTTGTTCCAATTTCTTTGTTCCTATCCTTACATTTATTCTTTGTTGCTTTCCTATGCTCATTACTTTGGACTTTTGTGTGTTAATTTTCATTTTTCTCTTATTTAATTCTTCTTCCCACATTTTCAAATTATCTTGTAACTGCTTTTCTCCTTCTGCACAGATCATAATGTCGTCTGCAAAGGCGCATTCTGCCAGCTTTACCGGTCTTAAATTTCTATATCCAATATTCACTTTCTTGGTTTTAGTGCTTATTTCTTTTAGTATGTCATCCATTATTACTATAAATAGTGTGGGACTGAGGACACCTCCTTGTTTTAACCCTTCTTCTACCCTAAACTCCTCTGACTCCATATTATCTGTTCTAACATAATTTCTATTTCCTCTATACAGGCTTTCAATTGCTACTCGCAATTTTTTGCTCACTCCTCTTTTCCTAAGACTTTCCGATACCATTTTTCTCGGTATTCTATCAAATGCTTTATCCAAGTCCAGAAACGCCAAGCAAACTTCTCTCCTTCTGTTGATCTTCTCCATTAATTGCTTAATTGCAAATATATGGTCTTGTGTGCTTCTGCCTTTGCGAAATCCACTCTGAGGTTCTTCTAGTTGTTGTTCGATTTTGTCCCTTAACTTTTCATCTAAAATTCTTTCATATAATTTTGCTACGACACTGACTAGAGTTATACCTCTATAATTGGCACAATTCATAGAGTCGCCTTTCTTAAATATTGGCACAATAACCCCCACCTTCCAATGCTCCGGTACTTCACCAGTATTCCATGCCATATTAATTATTCTAGTTAATATCTCTATCCCTTTTTCTCCAAGCCCTATAACCATTTCATTCGTGATTTGATCATATCCGGCTGCTTTTCCTCTTTTTAGTTTCTTTAACATTTCATCTACTTTCTTCTTTCCTATTTCCGACTCCTCGTATTCTTTACATTCTTCGTCTTCTATGGGTTCCAATTCTGACATTTTGCTCTCATTTCCTGGATTTAATAATTCCTGAAAGTGTTCTCGCCACCTCCTCATAACATCTTCTTCTTCTGTCAGTATTTTATTACTTTTGTCCTTTACTTGCTTCATTCTGTACTTCTTATCTGTTCTTAAGTTTTTTATTGCTTTATAAAATAGCTTTTGATTTCCTTTACTATCCATCTCCATTTTCTTTCCAAAATCTTCCCACGCTATCTGCTTTATCATTTCCTTTATTCTTGTCCTTTGCTCTTTGTATATTGCATAGTTTTCTTCAGATTTATTCTTAAGGTATTTCTGCCACTGAATCTTCTTTATTTTTACTTACTCTTTTATCTCACCACTCCACCATTTCGTTTGCCTTTTATTTCTGTTAACTAAATTTGTTCCACATGCACTTCTGGCTGCGCTCGTTAACAAGTTTCTGAATCTCTGCCACTCTTCGTCTATATTAATTATCCTCCACTCCATATCATCTAAATTTATTTTTGTTTCTATATATTTCTTATATTTTTCTGCTATTTCTTTTTCTGCCAACTTGTAGTATTTTATAGTCTCTTTGTTTCTTGTTGTCCCCTTATTAACTGTTCTTGTTTTCACTTTCATTTTTCCCAGCACCAGGTAGTGATCACTGAATATTTCATAACCTCTTCTAACCCTTACATCTATGATTTCTGCTCTGTAATTTCCATCTATTATGATGTAGTCTATTATGGATCTTTCATTTCGGCTCTCTACTTCTCTGGTATACATATATATTTTTTTGTGCTGGAAGAATGTGTTCATAACTAGCATATTGTTTTCCATACATAAATCAATAATTCTCTGTCCATTATCATTCCTCATGTCTTCTCCGTACTGTCCAATTACATTTTCAAATTCGTTTCTACCTTTTCCTACCCTGCCATTTAAGTCTCCCAAAATTATTATTCTTCCTTTCATGTGCTCTAATATTCCATTAAGATCCTCCCAATATGAGTCTTTGTTTGTTATTCTTTCATCTTCATTGGGTCCATATGTTATTATTATACTTGTCCTTTCTTGTTCTTCTAGTTGCAGTTCCAGCGTCATTCTTCTCTCAGAAATACATTCCCACTTATGCACGCATCCAACATTTTCTCTTTTTATTATGCATCCCACTCCCAGTTTTCCCCTTTCACTATGTTCAACTCCGCTATTTATAATGAGGTGTCCTTCTTCTGTTTCAAATTCTGCTTTTCCTTTTTTCTTAGTTTCACATATGGCTAATATATCAATCTTTGCTTTCTCGAATTCTTGTATTAACTCTATTTCTTTTCCTTGTATTCCTCTAATATTCCACGTTGCCATGTTCCATATTTTATTACCTTCTTGTTTTAGATTTCTTGCCAATTGATTGTTAAATTCACACTTCTTCAGTGTGCGTTTCGCCTTATTCGCCCTTTCGCTTAATCTCGGTATCCTATTCATAGCCTTGTCCGCTTCTATTTGTTCCATTTTCCCTTGTTTTTCATTTAGTTTTTTGACTTTACCTTCCTTAGTTTTAATATTTACTTCTTCATTTACTACCTCCACATATTTTCTATTTCCCTGATTATTTGTTCCTTCATTCCATTCCAATTCTATTTCCTCTCCATTGCCAATATTTCCTTCCATGTATCCGTCCTGTTTATTCTGTATTAGTTTTTTGGCATTTGCTTTTCCATTCTCTCCGTTCCTTTATTCCATCGCCATTCCACTCCATTTACAACTGCTTTACTATATCCAATTTTTACTTCTTTTCCTTTTTCCGTCTTTACAAATGTTCTCAGATGTTTTTGTTTTTCTCTTTCCTTCGGTGTCATATCCTCATTTATAAAGATTCGCTCTTCTTTCATATTTTTCAGTCTATACTTGTTTAATATAACTTCTCTCCTTTCTTCCTCGTTATTCAATTCTATGACGCATGTCCTCTCCCCTGTTTTTATTACTGATCTTGGGGTAATGCTTAATCTCAGTTGCTCGCTTAGGAATCCTTCAATTCTTTCTTTTAAAACTGCTGGGTCATTTGTGTCCATCTTTAGGTCATACATTACGACGTTACATTTCCTTCTTTCTTTTTCTATTATTTCCAATGTTTTTTCCACTTTCTGTAGTTCTTGTCGTATTTTAACATTCTCTTTCCGTATTTCCTGGTTTTCGTTTTTCAAGGATTCATTTTCTATTTTTAGTTTTAGCATTTCATCATTGAATTCTCTTTGTTGTATCTTGATTTCTTGGGTTTCTTTTATGATTTCTTTTTGTTCCAGTTTCATATCCTTTTGATCTTTGCTAATTTCCTTCATCAGTTGTAATATTTGCTCAAATTTTCCCTCTCTTTCTTTTTTGGATTTATTACCAGGAGATCTAGACTCCTTTTTTCTTCTTTCGGCATCTTCCTCCCTATTCACATCTTTACTTTTCCTACTATCATCCGTGGAACAATCTTCGCCTTCTATTTTACAATTCCCCGTAGGTTAGGTACTTCTCAACTCTTCTTTATTATAACTTATTTGGTGCTAATCACTCAGTTCGTGACACCGCTAACTGTGTTTTATCAGTACTAAACTTATATATTTCTCTCAGTGTCTCTTATATGTTTTGCGCGAATTGCCCGGGATTCCAGATAGGCAAGTGTGCAACAAAAAGTAATTCATAACACTGAACCTCTTCAGTACCCTCGCTCATCTTGAACTCTCTCCGAGATAAAGGACATATTGCAAAAACTGAATAGTGGTGTAAGGCGAAAGCACTTGCTGAGAGATACGGTGTTGGTACATCCACAGTTTCTGATGTGAAAAAGAATAAGGAGAAAATAATGGAGTTAGTGTTTTGCTTTGTTTTTAACAGAATATTCAGGGTGATGGGTTTTTCTATATACAGTTATATTTCTGAATGTGTATCAATTGAGAAAATGTTTATAAAAAGAATTGATCGTTTGAAGGTGGTTTGGAGAGAAACCGTCCAGTGATTCATTTTTACAAAAATTCGCTAGAAAAATAAACAAGATGGAGCTCCTACCAAGACAAATGTACAATGCAGATAAATCCGCATTATTCTGGAAAGTTATACTTGATCGAACATTAGTGCATGCCATAGAAGCAACTGCCCTAGAGCGTAAAACTTCGAAAGACTAACATTTCCTGCATGTACAAATGGCGATAGTACGTATAAAGTCAAAATGATGGTCATTGCCAAGAAATCCCAGGGCTTTTAAAAAATGCCCTACCTCCAATAGAATATGCTTCAATAAAAACGCCTGGATGACTTCTTCCCTATTCGTTAAATGGTTTCACGGATCTTTCGTTGTACAAGTTAGACAGTTTCAAGTGGAGAATAATCTCAATGGAAAAGCTATACTGTTAGTCGACAATGCTTCAAGCCACGCATGGGAGACACAACTAATCAGTGATGATGGACAAATCATAGCCATGTTTCTGCCACCGAACTGTACCCTTCTTATACAACTCATGGACCAAAACGCCATACGTTTGACCAAGATGCATTATCGAAAAACCTTTCGATCCAAGTTTTATCTTCGGAAGAGGAAGACATTTCAAGAGGTCTTAAGATGATAAATTTAAAAGATGCCGTTTTTGCTTGCCAGTGCTTGGGACAAATTGTCAGCTGACGCAATAGAGAAGTCTTGGAGAAAAATCTTTTGCCATTGAGTTGATAATGATTCAATAATAGGATTCAGATATTTCATTGTCGATTCTTAGAGAACAATTACAGTCGACGAATGACGTTCAACAAGAATTATATACTGAAACTGGAAATATGTTACAGAAAATTAGCACTGACAATAAACAACCTAACGCCACTGAAATTTATGAATGGATCGATGGCAATGACCATTTGCAATTAGATAGTGACGAGAATAGTTCCTCCAATGAAAGTGTCAAGACCGTGCAGAGATGAAATAAGAATAAAGCATGAGGAGGCAATTGGGAGTTTTAGTACCTACATACAATGGGCGGAGGAGAAAAATAGACGAAAATATCAAATTTTTTAAAATGAATTTTTACTTCGAGCGCGATTTTTTTATGCTTTATTTATAAAACCTGTATTAGAAGCTTTGATGCTGTTTATTTTTATGAAAACAGAATCTAATAATTTTTTTTGCTTATTTCTCCTTTTATTTAATAATTTCAATAATGTTCCAGTAATCCAGATGTTTCACTAATTTCGATCGAGCCAACTTTAATTGATCCGGATTTGCGGGCCTTTACTGTATGTAAGTGCATTTGATACAAAATAAATTGTTGCCATATAGTTCCAAATAATAAATAAAATAGATATTTATGGTGCTCAACCTGTCATATATTTTTCTAATTTTACATATATACAGTAGTCTATATAACTATCAAAATGAAGATATGTTTTCAAGAATCTGTACATTTTCTTAACTTAATCAACTTAATTTCAAAAATACTTTCGTAATTATAATAATTGTATATACAATCATTTCAACAACTATCTAATTGTTAGATAATAAATGCAATACTTAAATTACGTGTTACATTTATAGGAAAAAAGAAATGGTGTAATACTAGTCTTCCTTTCGCTTTTTATTCCTATTGATTTCTTCTGGACCCCGTTTTCTCTTACTGCCTGGTTCACTCGTCCTTGTTTCGCGTCTAGCGGGAGTATCCATTTGTGCTTGTTGGAATAATTGAATTTGTTGTATACCCTCTTGTTGCATCTGCCTAGCCATATTGTAAATTAGATCATTTGTTTTATTGTACATTATTGCGTTGGTAAACATAAGCAGAACATCTCGTTGAAATTCACTTGTCGTTCTTATAGTTCCGTTATCTATATTTTTTCTAATCGCTTGCAAATCAGTCGGTCTATATACAACGTTATGGTAGCCTGGTGCTTGGTCATTTGTAATTGGCTTAAGAAATAGCGAGGCGTATTTGTGAGTTGCTAAACGATTATAAACAAGTAACAACGATTTCTTCCAATTTCTATATTCACGTTCGTCTTCATTTGTAGTCGTTGAACCAGGAGAATTAGGAATTGAATCAACAGGAGTTGCGGGTGTAGAATATCGCCTTTTGCCCTTGAGAGCAATCTCATCCTCTTCTGTCCATGGACTGTTGGACCTTTCATTATCGTTTTTTAACTTTTTAATTTCTAATTTTTTTTCGATCTCCTGAAATTCTTTTTCAGAACAAGTTTCTTGTTCTTCTTCCAACTGCACTTGTTCCACATTAAAATATATATCCAAATCTTTATCTTCTTTCTTTTTCATCCTTGAATAATCTCTCTTAGCTTTCCCTGATTTGTCTACTTTTACCTCCATACTGACATTATCGTCATATAATTCTCCAGCAAAATCAGGCGTAAAGACTGTTCCGGTACCTTCATTAGTATCTGTTTCGGTTGTCTCTGTGCTTGTAGTTTCCTTTAGTATCTCTGGTTCTGATTTGGTTTCTAAATCAACTGATTCAGTATTTGATTCGTCACAAGAATCTTTATCAATCTTTGCTTCCATGGCCTGTTGTTCATCCCTACTTATTTCCTTCATAATACTTAATTCGACTTTATTAGAATGAACAATATCTTCAATTTCAGATTTATTCAGTTCCTTATCTATTTCTTCATCCTCCATTGCCACAACTTCTACAATTTCAACTGAACCGCCTGTACATTCCTTTTTTAAATCTTCAATGTCTTTTATTTCTTCTATCTCGTCAATATTTGTATCAGATTCTTCAACAATTACCTCTTCTTTATCTTCAATTATTGGTTGCTTTTCTTCAATATTGATTTTAGATTGTTGTTGTTGTTCATACAAATCAGGTTCTTCTTGAAATTCAAAAGGATCGACTTCAGCGAAAGTCGAATCTTTTTCTTGCGGTACGTTATCATCTTGTTGTTTAATTTCTATTAGTACCGCTTGCGATTCTTTGGCCGCATTTTCTTCTTCCTCCTTTACTAACTCTTGAAGTTCATTTTCTAAGTTATCCATTAAATCAATATTATCTGTTAATGCTAGATGCTCCTCCGGGTCCGTTACTATTTCTGCATTTTCTATTAGATCTGATATGATTCCTTCGACTTCCTCATTTTTAATTTCTGGCAAGGTACTTTCTAAATCTTCCACTTTAAGATTGGGAAGAATATCTACAGCATCATCTGGTAATTCAGGTGTTCTTGGTTCTTCATCAATAACTTGCATACTTGTAGTCGGTTCTTGACCAATCGCACTACTAACCAATTGTTGCAAACTCGCAGAAACAGTAACATTAGTTGAAGAATTTAACAAACTAGCAATAGTTGGATTTGTAGTTGTTGGCCTTTGACTTGTGATAGCTGTATGCAATATAGATGATGTTACTACACTTTGAGCATGTGACGGTGATTTTAAGAGACTTGTCAGCAGAGGAGATTGAGCTGATTTACCAGGTTCAGGGATGTGGAGTGAAGGTGCTGTTGAAGGTATTTCTTCAATTATTTCTGTCTCCATTATATTATCCATGCCATCTGACGCTTTTCGCCTCGGAGTGCCACTATTGTAATTATTCGCTTTAACTACGGGCCTCCAAACTCTTTCAATTTCTTGTTTCCTTAATTCACGTTCCTTGAGCCACTTGGAATGCATTAGAGATTCATGTTCTTTTTGTGCTTCTTCTTCATCAATTTCTTTGCACCAACGTTCTAATTGCTCTTCAGTAAACTTACCTGTAATATATAACATAATCAAATAATTTATATTCTGATATATTAGTAAAGTCACTTAGCCTAAAATATTGGCGTTGAATGACTTGTAGATAATAATTTTAATAACTCTCTGATTTTAACTGAACCAGTATCTTTAATTAAGAATTAAATGAAAATTACACAATTGGTAAACAATATGCACTGCTATTGCCTGTCTCTAAACTAAGGTCATTTATTATTTTGCGAGAATTTTTGAGATGAACTATGAATCTTATAACTGTAAGGGTTTTTATGACATATGTACTTTGAAAACTACAAAAACTAAACCTTAAGATTATGCCTAAAACTAATAAAGAGAAGGCAATAGTCTTTGCTACATGCTCAGCAAAAGTATTTGAGTCAAATGAAGCAAACCCTAACAGATTATAAAGTGATCAATAATCAATATTTCAGAAGCGAAAAATACAATTACAGCCAGCATAAACCTAAAAAAGCATGAGGTTTACCCTTACAACTGGTACGATTTTATAAGAATCCTCAACTAAAGGGTTTGAAATTTTACAACAGATCTTCTACCACCCACTGAGAATTGGTTACTCTCATAGACAATGGATGTTTTTCAAGTTGCTATGATACCAAAAACTAGGAAGAAAGCAGTACAACTAACATCATATCAGCCAATAAGTTTGTTACCACTAAAGTTTTTGAAAAATATCTTATGACATTTGACTCCTTTCAGAAAATAATAAACTTTCACGATAAAACATGGTAAAAATGATCTTTCCAAAGACATTTTAATTCCTCATTGCTCTCCTACTGGAAAAATCGTAATTATTATTGGAGTTGAACGAAAAAAAAGATCATATCTATTATTGTATAAATTAAGACCACACTTACATTATATCTAATAAATTCTATTTATTAGAATAGATAAATGTAATTCTTAAGCAATATGCAAAAACGAGGTTTTGCATATTCATTTCTAATCAAAATAAATGAATAATCTTAACAATCATATTGCCAAAAGTAATTAATTATTTAGAACTCCACTACATTATAAAATGTTTTGAAGTCAATATTTAAACTAAATAGTACCTATACAAGTAGATTTTGCAAATTTTTGAATTTCATATGAGCGCATGTACTTTAGAGATTAGAAATGTTTAAATATTGTATTAATTAAATTAAAACAATTAAAAATCATTATATTATCATCTAGTGTTAGAATCATCAATTTTCAGTTATCACAATAAAAATAACACTGAATGATTTGTCAAATAATATAAAAAAAAGATTGTCATTTAAAATCTTAAGTCTAATCTGCATTTTTAAAACTAAATTTAGTTTAGGTTGTTTATGTAAAAATATCAAGATTTCAAGGCAACACAATAATTACATTGCCCTTAAAATCACACCAATAGAACATTGTTTTTCGATATATTAAAAGTCTAAAATTTTCTAGTTTTAGTTCAAAGTGATATAAATAAAATTACATCATAAACTATTATGTAGTTATATTATGCCTTTCATTGCATTTAAAACTTATAATTTTAAATTTATGTAAATTCATACCCGATTGAAGGATAGTCATATCCTCTTGCAATTTAGCATATTCAACTTCCTCCTCTTGCAATGATTTTTTCAATTCAGCTAACCGTTCTGCTCTTAACTTTCGCAATATGTTCTCTGCAGGTGTTTCGATAGCTGCTTCAGGACCAGATGTTCTTTTTTTGCGCTTTGGGGTTTCTACATTTTCAAGTAATGCACCATACTGAGCAGCACAATTTTTTTGATGAAACCAATCAGGAGGACGGTTTGGATCTCCAAATGGTTTTAGAGCGCGACTAACAGACATCCAGTTCTGATCTCCACTTCTTGCTACAGCTGATGCTAAACATAATTGCTCTCGTATAGACCATTTATCTATAGGTTCTCGTTTTATTTGTAACCGCTCTTGAATAGATGTCATTATAGGTTATGTTATTAACAACAGTGTATAGAAAATGAAAACCCAACTGAAATCAAAATTATTAAAGTAAATATTTATCATGATGACAATTAGTAATGAAGAAATCAAGAACTTACTTTTTATAGTGCTAATAAAATAAGTTTTAGTAATTTAGGATTGTCCTCCATGAAAAATAACAATAAACGTCAAAATTTATAACAGGATGTAATATAGCTTAACCACTTCATTTAAATTTCTTGATTTAGAGAATTCATACTATCTCTGATAGTCTACATCTTTTAAAGTAACTTACTTTTCGAGATAATATTAAGTATAAACATTATTAGGGTCAATCTACCTTGAACAGCATTTCTCTATGTGCGAAACTGCAAAACAATATTTTTATTAAAATGGTAGACTATAACCTATCCTTTTATAATAAATTTTACTTCATTTTGTGAAAAACTATTTGATATAAAAAGAAGTTAATCTACTAATTTTTAGTACATCAAGTCCAAAATTTTGAGCTCGTTGTTTTTTAGCATACCAAAGACACTATCTTAAATTAATGGAATTTTAAAAAAACACTGGAGTAAATATTTATAATTTGATTTTTATTAGAAATTAAGCATAGTAAAAATAAGATTAGCTTTCATTACAAATAACATATTCTAAAATTATCTTTAAATAAACGTAATGCATAGCAACTATAGATGTTAGAGATAAGTGATATTTCGAAAACTGTTATTAAAAACCGTTACTATATAAATGACAGAATACAAATGTCAAATATGGTACATTTTGACATTTGTATTCTGTCATTTATATTTTATATCCTTGATAAAGGCATCATTGCCGAAACATGTAGGGTTGTTTTAAATATATATACTTTGAAGTAAACCAGACCTTTAATCGCCGACTGATTGAATTTACCATATACATATATATATATATATATATATATATATATATATATATATATATATATATATACTGTCGTGAGCAAAAAAAAACGGGACAGTGTCAAAATCGTTATGTCAATTTTCTTTATTTTTAGCGTTGTAATTTTAACATTTGATTAACTTTCAAACTCTACGTCAAATTATATATCATAGTTGATAATTCAAAATTGAAAATGCCGCATCTTTCGAAAACTGATAAAGCTAGACTTGTTACTAGTTTGAAAAATGGGAAATCATTAAGAAGTGTATCGGTTCAATTTAATATTGGTAAAAGTTCAGCCGCAAGAATATATAAAAAAAATGGAGGGAAGAGGATAATTTAAATCGGAAAATAATTTCCGCACGTAACAAAATTTCGAATATGCAGGAAGACGAAACATTAGTTACTGAGATTAGGCACAACCCTTTCAAAACATTAAAGGAAGCTATAAGAACAACACAATTTCCTGTCTCATCTTGTAACACAATGGTTACAAGAGAATGAAATTGAAACTTGAGATATCCAGCCCTACAGTCCTTATCTAAATCCCATTGAACATGTATGGGGATTAATGAGATAGAGCTTCTACCCAGGAAGAATTTTGGGAGATTGTTCATCATGCTTGGCATCAAATTTCTACAAATATTGTACAAAATATTGTCGCTTCAATGTCTACAAGATTAGATGCAGTTAATAATAACGGTGGAATGACGAAATACTAATTATTTTAATGTAATAATTATTTCAGTTTAATAAATTATCTTTCTCTATCGTTTTTAGTAATTTTTATATACATTTATTTTAAAAATGTTTAATAAATGTCGATAAGACACAAATTTTTGACAATTCCGGACTTACTATTATGAGTAAAGATAGCCACTTAAGTAGTCACAATTTAAACCCACGCAGAAACAGTGTCCCGTTTTTTTTGCTCACGACAGTATATATATATATATATATATATATATATATATATATATATATATATAATAACTTCGTGACCTTGGTATGATATGGTAAACCTAATCAGTAGGCGATTAAAGGTCTGTATATTACTTCAAAATATATGTATTTAAAAAACTCTACATGTTTCGGCTGTATACGCCTTTTTCAAGAGAATACAAAATATGAATGACAGGATATAAATGTCAAGTAATTGCAATGAATGTCAATTACTTGACATTTATATCCTGTCATTCATATTTTGTATTCTCTTGAAAAAGGCGTATACAGCCGAAACATGTAGAGTTTTTTAAATACATATATTTTGAAGTAATATACAGACCTTTAATCGCCTACTGATTAGGTTTACTATATATATATATATATATAATATCTTCGTGACCCTGGTATGATAAGGTAAACTTAATAAGTCGGCGATTAAAGGTCTGGTTCATTACTTCAAAGTATATATATTTAAAACAACCCTACATGTTTCGGCAATGATGCCTTTGTCAAGGGAATACAAAATATAAATGACAGAATATAAAATTTTATATTCTGTCAATACGTTGAGGATAATCATGTAAATTGTGTGTGTTACTGTTCAAATAAAATATCGCTGTAAACTATTTATGCTATACCAATCTTCGTTTTGTTTAAATAATCTCGTAAAACGATGTTAAATATTGTTATTTTTAGGGTCCATTTTCGCATAAAAATTGACATTCTGAAATGACATGAAAATTGACGGTCTGTTGGAAGGATCTTAACTTTAGCCTATTTTTTTATTGCAATAGCTGTTCTTTCTTTATTAACGAAAACTAAAACTATACATTATATATACTAACGGTAATTAGACATATGTAATGGTTTCATTTATAATTGTGGTAACAATCTAGTGAAATCTAGTGATTTTTTAAGTTCTCATCTAGTGAAAACAATTATTTTCACATGGCAACACTGCGCTAGATAGTAAATTTTTATTTGCTGTATGAAGTTGTTATATATTTATATTTTCTATGGGTTAGCCACTTCATTTAAATTTTTGTTTTAGAGAATTCGTAAATTAAGTCTCTACATTTTTTAAAGTAATATACCTTTCGAGATAATATTGAATATAAATATTATTAGATCAATTGACATAGAACTGTGTTCGTTTATATGCCGAGCAATATTTTTATTAAAATGGTAGACTATAACATAACCTTAATAATATAAAGCTGTAAATTATGAACAATTATCAAAGTATATATGGTTTTTATTTTGATAAATATGGATATATTCATACAAGACATTTGAATTTGCTTAAATCTAGAAATATAAAAGAAAATTCTCGAAATACATTTACAGTCAAATCTTGTAATAGTGAGAAGAGGGATATAGCTCCTTGGTTAAAATTTATTATTATATTTTGGAGTCCTCGTGTAATGAGAACAGCGTTAAAGTTTGGTATAGCTGCTTTAATAATGAATAGGTATGAGAGACTAGGATTTGCGATTATGATGCTTTGCTTTGCTTTTTGAGATTTAATTATAAGAAAAACTTATTTTTATGTAACAGAAGTATATACCTACTTTGTAATACAATTTTATTAAGTACGTATAAAACAGTATCTCTTTACTTTAATCAGGTAATTTTTATATTTATGTTGTATTATTAATTTATCGATTTTGTAGTCATAGAAGAAATGTATAAGGATATTAATAAAAGTCATTTAAACTGTAAAAATGCAGCTTTATTCAATTATAAACTAAATAATAACAACAGTTAAAAGATTGAAATAATGTAAGATTATTTCTAATAGTTCACCAAGACAGTAGCGATGCGCAAAATTCAAAAGAGGCACTTTTCTACATTTATTTACATGTTATGAAAATTAAGGTACCTGTCTGGTACAGACATTTATACTGACAGTGACAAAAGTATTAAATTGTAGAAGAAATTAACAATAATAAACTGAAAAATAAATGCAGTTTCTAGTCGGTTCACCCTCTTATCGAATAACACTCTAAATATCATAACAGCGATGAGCACTTTTGGTAAAAATATTATATAGACTTCATACACATCAGAACTGCAGTTTTAAATGTCTTCTATAGTGTTTAATCTATCATCTTATTTTACAACTAAAACATTTTTATTATAGTTAATCTACATTTTATAACAAAGCATTTAATAACTTCAGTCTAGGCTAGGATTTCATCATGGCAAGAATTTGTGAAACCTATATTTTTCTTTAAACGTAAATATATAATGTAATTGATAATTATTATTTTGTTAAAATCTATTTATAAATAGATATTCACTACTTAAAATGTTGCTGCTGTGAATTTTGTAAAGAATATATTTAGGTACATAATAAAAATATACAATTTCAGTTTCAAACAATATATTAGTAGCACTAATCTAGAATAAATATTAGTTAAATGAATATAGCTTAACAATTGTATATATGTACATGAATGATCACAAGTGTTGTATCTGAATCTACTTTGTACAATATTATTTGGTAACTTCCCTTCTTACTTCTTAATCAAAAATTTAGGTTTTGCATTTTATGTTTCATTATTTATTTATTTTATATTTTGCAGATAATATCTATATGGCACATTTTATTCAGTACCGACCTAAGTATTTATTTAATAATTTATTTTAATTTTATGTCCGAACCTTGATTTTTAAGAATTTGGTTGTATAATTTAAAATTTTATAATTCCTACTATCTAAGACATATAATAGTAGTCTATAACTCTATATTATGCCGGTTTCGGACCGCATAATTTTGAACGCACAAATCCAGAAATATTTATCGATTTTACTTAAATTCTACTCATCATTATAATTATTTTAACACATTTATATCAAAAACTATGTTTTTTATCAATTTCGTTCGTACTAACTAAAAATCAACATAAAAATTCAATTTTCTGACTCACCACCAAATTGTAAACGAGTATACAAGTTGATATATTTACAGATTTTGTGACAATATTGATCCTCCAAGTTGTAAATTGAGATATAATGATATAATTAAGGGGAGGGTGAAACGTCCTCCATTTTTTGAACAATTTTGCTGATTCTAACTTGGATGATAATATTAGAGAATATATTCCAGATTCATTTATAAATATTGTATTTGGATGTGTATTTTCAAGAGGGGCGTTTTACCTCTCTTTATTAATAGATGAAAATTTAATTTTATCATCATTATCTATATGTTTTTGTATTGCATCTCTATCGTTTTGGTTATAGGTACCCTTTAATTTATCACTATTATTATAAACAGCTTGACAAGATTTAAAGCACTTTTAATTTTATTTTGGCTCACGGGGCCCGGAAATTGGACTATTACTGGCATCCCACCATCTAATGTAATTTGCAAAGAATTACGAAAATACTGCATTCAAAACAAAATACCATATCAAGGTTTAAGAAAACATGAATTAGAGAAAAATATAAAAGATTATTTGTTCAAACAACAGTTTATTAATTAATTTAATTTTGATGATGATATAATTCAGAAGCCAAGACAAAGAAAACAAGGAATACAAAATAAAAGGAAAGATTTAGATGAATTACCAAAAATAAACGAAAGTGATGAAGATGATGTTAGAGTTGTTAGGGCACGTGGTTCATGGGGTGAAATGATTGTTGATTACACATTTTATTGTAATAGTGCACAACATGATTTATATACTTATTTATACAAGATAACAGATTTTATTATTGAAATAATTAATAATGGATTAAATAGACATGAATCGTTACGCATTCATATAGTTTTAGCTGTTCAATATGAATTGATTTATATAAGAGATATTTTTCATCAAATATACATAATATTACAGGGTATCGCGTATCAGGACCAGCTATAAAATATATGATTATTGAAAGATTAGTTGGTTCTGTTGTAACAGAAATGAAAAATAATGTAATTAGAAAATTTGAGCATTTGATGCAAAGAATACAAAACTTAGATTTGATCGTATTTTAAATGTAGATTTACAATCAAGTAAATATTCTCCTCTTCGTGGTGGTACATATAAACAATTACCAAGTTTTATAATTAATAAAAAGTGTTGTATTAATGCCAAAAATAAGAAAACTAATCAGTTCAAATGTACCTAACAAAGAAGAAAATTTTTGATGTTTTGAATATGCACTAAATCCTACTAAAGACCATACTGATAGATCATCAAAATAAAATATATCTAAATATGAACGTCTTAATATGAAATATCCATTAGAATTAACATCAGAAAATGTATCTGAATATGAGGAATTTTTAAATATATCTATTAATATATACAAAGTACGAAATGATGCTAGAGTTTATTTATTTATATTAAGTGATAAAATTGGAAAAACTGAAACACATGTACCTAAACATTTTAGAATATGATGAGCATTGCGCTGGAATTAAAAATTTAAGTGCATTATTAAACGGTCAAATTCATAAAAGAGATAAACACATGAATATATGTTTAAAATGTCACGATAAATTTGAAAATAAGCTAAAGTTTGAAGAACATATTGATGTATGTATAAAAGGTAAAACTAATATTGAAATGCCAGGAATTAATAACATTAGATCATATAAATCTTGTGGAGCTGAATTATATTATCCATATACAATTACACTTGACTTTGAGTGTTTATTAAAAAAAATTAAAAAAGAAGTTTGTAAAAAATCTGAATATATTCATGAACACATTCCAAATAGTTTCTCTTTTAATACAATTGATGGAACAAAATTAATAAGAAGTGATAACGTAGAAGAATTAATGAAATTATTTAACAATTCACTAATTGAAATTGGCAAAAGATATAATGAGATTAGAAGAATTAATAAAGAAATGATAGGGACACCAGAAATTATGAAAAAATTTACAGAATCTAATAACTGTTATATTTGTAATAAAAAATTTACAAATGATTTATATAAAGTAAGCCATCATAATCATATTACTGGAGAATTTAGAGGCGCTGCTTGTAATTCATGTAATTTGAATTTAAAACTTTCAAAATTCATACCAATAGAAATTCAAAATTTAAAATATGATTCAATAGTATTTCTAACTTGGATTCTAAAATTATCTGAACATTATTCAGATATAAATTTCATTCCTAAAAGAAAACTACATATATATACAATTAAAAAAAAAAGTAATTGTTGATCAATATAAGCAATTTTGTAATATATCCAAATGTACAAAATGTAAAAGGAAATATTATAATGAAATAATTGAAAAATGTAAAAGTAAAACAAAAATAATTAAGAAAGGTGATACACAAAATATTGTAATTGAATTTAGATTTATTGATACATTTAGATTTATTAATACTTCACTTGACAAAGCAGTAAAAAATTTAGCAGAAGTAAATAATTGCTATTGTGCACATTGTAAATCGAAACAAGAAATTCATAATGTAGAATATCAGCCAATTACAGGAAACAATATTTTAAAAATAATTGCAAATTGTAAGATGTGTAATAACAAGATAATAAAACCAGTTGATTATTCAAAGTTTGAAAATATTTTAAAAGAATTTGAAAAAGAAGATTTATATTTAGTTTTGCAGAAAGGAGTATATCCATATGAGTGGGTTGATGCATATGAAAAATTTGGTGAACAATTACCATTAGAGAAGAAAGATTGGTACACCTTATTAGGAGATAAATATATAAGTGACCATGACCTAAACTTTGCAGTAAAAGTTTATAAACATTTTAATTGTAAAAATTTTGGTGAATATCATTTGTATTTAAAATTAGATACAATTCTTTTAAAAGATGTGTTTGATAACTTCAGAAAAACATGTTATATAAAATTATAAATTAGAACCAGTTTATTACATAAGTGCACCAAATTTAGCAGATGCTGCTTCATTAAAAATAACAGGTCAAACATTGGAATTAATTAAAGATAAAAAATTATATGAAATGTATGAGAATGGAATTCGAGGTGGTATATCTATGATTCCGCATAGACATGCAATGGCAAACAATTGTTACTTTTTTGATGAAAAGATTGGTAAAACTGTGAAATTAACAAAAGAAAAAGCAGAACAAAAAGGGATATACAATAGTAAGAAACATATTAGTTATATAAGGTATTTAGATATTTTAGATTGTAACAATCTATATGGGCATGCCTTAAGTCAACCTCTTCCAATAGGTGATTCCAGAGAAGAAAATTCTCAAAATTTTACAAAGGAGAAAATATTAAATTTATCTGATGATGGAGATAGAGGATACACATTTGTAGTTGATTTAGAAATTCCAACTGAATTACATGATAAATTTAAAGATTATCCATTATTACCAGAACACTTTCCCCATCAATTGATGAATTATCTAGGTATCAAAAAAACTTAATTGATAAAAAAATTGGAAGTATCAATAATGGATCAAAATTAATAAATACATTGAAATCAAAAACATATTACATTATTGATTACAGCATGTTAAAAGAAAGTTTTTACCAAGGAATAATATTAAAGAATATTATAAATGTTATATCATTTCAACAAAAGAAATTGCTAAAACCATACATTGAATTAAATACAAAATTAAGAAAAAAGCAAATAATGATTTTGAAAAAGATTTTTAAAAGTTGACGAATAATTCTGTTTACGGAAAGCAAATGGAAAATGTAAGAAGAAGATGTGATGTTAAATTAATAAATACATTTGATGAATTTAGTAAACATAAAGAGTCTGAGACGAGAAGGATAATAGATGAGAATAATGTACTTTTATATAAAAAGTAAAATTAAATAAATCTATTTATGGAGGTTTGCTGTACTAGAATTGTCAAAATTATTAATGTATAAATTTTATTACAACATACTAAAATCAAAATATAATGACAAAATTAAACTGTTAGGAACAGATACTGACTCACTTATTATATATGTCGAAACTGATGATATTTATAAAGATATAAAAGAAAATATACAACATTTTGATACAGATAATTATACAATTGATTGGATGCCTAAAGAAAATAGTACCAGGTTTATTTAAAGACGAATACAAAGGAATACCGATTAGAGAATTTGTTGGTCTAAGATAAAAAATGTATGCATTTAGATATGATTTTATGAAGGACAATGAAATAGTATCAAAAGAAAAAAAAATATGTAAGGGAATAAAAAAATGTAATATTGAAAAATTAAAATTTCAAATGTATAAAGATTGCTTATTTAATAATGAAGTAACAACAGAAACAATTTATAATATTGTATGTAAGGATTTAAAATTGTATACCCAAAAAACAACTAAGACTGCACTATCACCATATGATGATAAAAGATATTTAATTGATAATATTAATACTGTTCCAAATTGTTATAATTTCATCGGAGTAAATGATTGATACAAGTTTTGAAAATAATTACAAAGAATTATTTGAATTATTATATAATCAAACGAATGAGAATGATATTATAATTGGAGAAGGAATAATATCTGATTACATATTTCCATTCTTAAAAAATATAAAATTTGATTGATCAAAATTACCTGCATGTTATTTAACGTAAGAGACAAAATATCTATGATTTTGTTTCAAATAAACGAGGATCTTGTATATTTAATAATTTCTTTATTTCTTCTGTTGGATTAATATTTTTAACTTGTTTATTTTTATCAAAACATAATAATGGAATATCATCATCACAATCTGAATCATCTTTATTAGTTATATTCATGAGAGCTCTAATATTTTTTCTATTGTGTCTATCTTTTTGAGACAATGTTTTCTTTAAAGGAATTGGAGGTTAATTAGGAATTTCTAATGTCAGAGCTTTGCCTCTTATTTTATCATCTAAGACATCAACGATTTCATTAAAAATATTTGCTAAGACAGGGCTGCTAGTATAGGTAATAATAAATTAATAAATCCTCCATGTATTTCACCTCCTTCAACAATTTTTGATTTGTCTTGTAAAATAATTGAGGAACCTTTTTTGATTGTAATTGTCATTTATATTAATAAAATAAATGTTATATTCTGTTAGTATAAGATTGTATAGAGATATATGTGCAACCGTTGCGTGAAACACAGCTTCGTTAATAGTAAATACCTAACATGTGTTTTAAAAAATTAGAAACAAATAAATTTGCGTTATTTATAATTTAGCTCTTTATTTCTAAATTAGAAACGTACCATAAAAGTACTGTTTTTGACCATTTTTATTTTTAATTATAATATGTGTCTCTCCATCTAATGAATAATATGTAGATACATTATACCTGATGATACCTCTCACGACATGCCTCTTCGAGTCTATTGCAATTGTATACAAGATGTCGGTACTGTAGTGTGGTGGTGGTAATTTTCTTTTCCTTTTTTATGAGGTTATGTTTTGTTTAGTTGTAAAACACATTTTTTGTTTAACTTGTAAACTGTACTATTATTGAAATATGAATTTATTTATGCAAAAGAAGGCAGCCAGAATGATTGAAGCAACGGTAATTGTATCCATAGGACTTCCGCCCAAGAAATGGTCCTAGAATTCGAAGGCAATCACGTTATATTTAGTCAACATGGTTTTCTTCGAAAAATAATTTATCGGGAAGATATTCACGAATGGCACCCGGTAAATGAAGGTAGTTTGCAAATTACATTAGATGGTGGGATGCCAATAATAGTCCAATTCCCGTGCCCCGTGAACCGAAATAAATTTAAAAGTGCTTTAAATCTTGTCAGGTATGAAAAAAATTGTTAATATAATTATAACTTCGCACAAATATGTTTTCATTTGTGAGATACCTTTAAAAAATCGTACGCGATTAAAAACAAAATTGAGTTTTTTTTTATTTATCATTTATTTTGAGTGATATAATTTTTAATGTAATAATTTAATTCGCGAATTAAAAATAAGGGCGTGAATTCTTTCTTAGTTTAGGAATATTTTTTCTGAATCATATATTTTTTTCAGTTCAGATGAGTCAGACTGTAGAAAATAGAAAATCTTGGCTCGGATAGGGCCAGTGTCGTGGGTTCTGAAAGAACCCACGATGGGTTGTGAAATGATTGTGAAAAAATTATGATTATTTTATTTTAATGTATTTTTGTATGTAATATTTATATGTATGTAATATGTATTTTTAATGTGTATCAAGCTATATTTACTACTTTACTATTGCTATTTTTGTTACTATTTACAAACTATACTTACTAGAACTATTAAAAATGAATCGGATTAATTTTATTTTATTCAAGCTGTTTATAACAATAATGATAAATTAAAGGGTATAACCAAAACGATAGAGATGCAATACAAAAACATGTAGATAATGATGATAAAATTAAATTTTCATCTATTAATAAAAAGAGGCAAAACGCCCCTCTTGAAAATACACATCCAGATACAATATTTATAAATGAATCTGGAATATATTCTCAGTATTATCATCCAAGTTAGAATCAGCAAAATTGTTCAAAAAATGGAGGACGTTTCACCCTCCCCTTAATTATATCATTATATCTCAATTTACAACTTGGAGGATCAATATTATCACAAAATCTGTAAATATATCAACTTGTATACTCGTTCACAATTTGGTGGTGAGTCAGAAAATTGAATTTTTATGTTGATTTTTAGTTTGTACGAACAAAATTGATAAAAAACATAGTTTTTGATATAAATGTGTTAAAATAATTATAATGATGAGTAGAACTTAAGTAAAATGTGCTGTAAAATCGATAAATATTTCTGAATTTGTGCGTTCATAATTATGCGGTCCGAAACCGGCATAATATAGACTACTTATAATATAAATGATCCTTTTTAGGCATAAATACCGATTCTTACATTTTATAACATTCTCAAGATTTTACCAAATAAACGTAGCGTTACCATTAAATGAACAATTTTAAATAAAAATGAAACAAATCTTTGAAGTTTAATAAGTTCCCAAGATTTTCTACGCAAATAAAATAATTTGAAAATATGATAGCAAATATATTTTAAAAATGTGTTGTTAAATTATTTATTTATTTATTATTCTTAGGCACATTTGGAGAGAAACATAATAATCATTCAAACAATTTCGTAAATACGTGAATACGTAAATACATGTATAGTTAGAATACAAATAAATGTACTTAATTCCATATAGGTACCTACTGAAACATTGTTTAATATTTCATAATTTAAAAAAATTGAAATAAAAGAAAAAGTTAGCCCTATTTTATTCTAATTTACGACATATAAAAATAATCTTAAAATAAAATTAATAAATAAAAATTTAAATTCAATCATTATTAAATCGGAAATGTAAAAGACATTATTTATGGTTACGAAATTTTTGTATAAATTTGCCTACCAATTTGTTCAACCTAATTATAATTTAAATTATTTCTTCATCATGAAGAATACAGTTCAAATTTGTACTGCATTGTATTGACTGCCTAAACATACTTGAAATGTGAGATAGATGGGAGAGGCTTGCGGACACAGGTTAATATATTATCAAATTCGTAATAGTTTGGTACAAAATACAACTTGCGCGTTTTACACAGTAATTTTATCAGAGTAGTGGATCCATCCGTTTTAAGGAGTTTAATCCAGTTAAAAAGATGTGAAAACGCCTATACTTTTTAATTGAAATTGTTAGTTAAAAGTACGTATTTTTTTACTAGCCAATAAGTATGCTGTTTCATATAAGAATACAACGTTGGAACAAACAAGACAAGATTCCTAAAGCTATGATTCGTAAAAACTAAGACTTATTTATAAAAGAAAAAATGTATAAATAGCTCGAATATGTGTGTTGTACAAAGAAAAATTGGAAATATCATATTTTTAAAGAATACTGTATGTATTTTTATTAATTTTTTAAGTTTATAAGTGCTGAGGTTGTAAAAAAATATTGAAATTCGATATTTAACAATGAAAATTAAATTAGTTTTTTACAGTATAAAAAAGGACGTGGCTTGCAGCGCAAGTATTCTTACATGAAACGGAGGACTACAGTTAATATACTCATGGATATCGAAATAAATACTAAATATTAGGTAGGTATAGCAAGCGCCAATTAAGTTGGCGCGAGGAGGGGGTGTGCAGAAGTCGTTTTTAAAAACGTCCACCCCCACTACTCAAGTAATTGTCAGAATACATTTGTCATTGACGTTTGACGGAACATAATGTCTTTGCCAGGGGATCATAAAGTGATACACGCTCAGAGGTTAGAATTATCTGACATTTGATGTAAAACTAAATACAAATCTCCCCACTACTTCTAATCCTGCGCGAACTTACCCCTCCTCGCGCCAACTTAATTGGCGTTTGCTATACTGTTGCATTCAGGTGAGAAGATAATTGACAGTCGATAGTTGCATTGAGTTAAACAAGGTATATCCTGCCTTTAAAAACCTTCAGTATTAGAGACGGCATGCTTTTTGTTAGTAGTTGGTGTTGGAGACAATACACGTATTCTGTCACAAACCCAAAATTTTGATAGTTTGGTTGTCATGTAAATGCGTGTAACCGTTAATAACTTGAATTTATGTACGACTGCATTAGAAACAGACGCTTTATGATACTTTTCTTGCGGCTGTAAAGCTGTAGTTTATTGTACTAGAAAATAATATAATGCAAAAAAATACTCTACTGTCAGTGTCAAAATAAAAGTTTATTTTTTGAATACCATTTGCGATATATACTATATTGTCTCTTCGTATAAGTGTTTTGACTTATTTGGCAAAAGTAATTGTTTAGCATTGAACGCTATTTCATTTATATCTGCAGAAATATTTCTTCAAACTCCTTCATTTTAAATTTACTTTTATCAAATGTCAAAATTATTAAACTTGACATTAATCTGGGTAACTAATGGCAAGAGCAAAAATCATTAACCGACACTGAAATTTTCAAAAAATTATTATCTACTTTTAAGCATTCAAAGCAGTCAAACATAAAACTATATACCTATGCAACTCGTACATAATGGACTTTATTACCTCTCCTTTTTTATTAAACTCGGCTCGTCAATAAAGTCCTACATTATGTACTTGTTACATAAATAGCTATTATATATGACAACTGTAAGAATTTGAAGTGTTCTAGAGTTTCGCATGTACACCAATCTTTGATTACTTAATTACTTAATCAACAGCCTAGTCAGCCTACTATAACGAGGAAAGTTTTTGAAGACACGTTATAGGCTATAACGAAACCGATTTATATATTAAAAAAAAATGAATTGACTAATTGTACAGAGGTTAAAAAATGTTGTTAATATAAGGAATGTTCTGAAAAAGTTTTTTTGAATAACATTCTCCTACTTCTCATTTTTCTTGACTTTATTTTTTATAAATATAAAATTCTTTAAACTCATGATATCAATGTATAAACAGGCATATAAATTACGCTTTTGATTGCAGTTGCAAATTAAGCAAGTTAGTTAAAATACTTCTATCAAGAAAACGCAATTAAAATTTGAAATAAATAAAAAAAACTTGCAATAGCAATGAATAGATAATATTTATATAAAATGGTTTACGGCGTTCTATGAATAGCATTTTCTAGTGCCTTTTGGAACTTAACTTTTGCATGCCACGAAATGCAATTTGATGCAAGTGTGGTCATATATACATATACAAATTACTATATAGCGCTTGTGCCTCTAAAAGTGAAGTTAACATTAAGGGATGAAACTATATACTTTTTTCTTTCTCTATTGTATGTTGACTACATTAAGCGCCTGTCCCAATTACCTAATGACATTTCATGAGTATTAAACATTGTTAAAGTTTCTTGGTTGTTTTCATAGGCGTCGTTTATAATTGTTGAAATTGTGTCAAGAATATAATAAATATTAATTACCTATGACTACATTTCTCGCTAAACAGTTTCAAATAAACCTATTTTTTTATTTAGAAATTATCGTAAATAAAATATATAGTTTGCTTCTTAAAAAAATGTACTGCTTCGAGATTTGAACTTTATCCTTAACATTGTAAATTGATTTATCGCAATAACTACTCCAAATATCGCAAAATTTAGTTAAAATTTAATTTTTAAATTCTAAATATCTATTTAAAATTAATTTGGCGCCCCTCCAAAAATTAGAAATGTCAGATATTGTTATTATACATTGAGGTGTTTTAATTAATAGAATATTATTAAATATACTATGTAAAATACTTTTAAGCTTTTAAGTGTTCATTGAATTTACGTACTTATAGCCAATGTGGCCTCATATAAATACATATGTGATTAAACACAAAAATAGTTTTTATTAACATTATATTTTATATATAATAATTTTTGTTACATATTTTTTTTTTTTAATTAATTGCTCTTTTGCTTGGCTTCTTACCTGTAACCGTATCTTACCCGTACTAGAAACAATTCGCTTATTTTCAAGTTACATTTGCTAGATTGAAATGAGTGTTTATTTGTTCCAAAAAGGTATATGGGGGACAGTGATGTCAAATTTTATGCCAGAAGCCAATGAAATGATTGTAAAGACTGAAACTCTATTGAAATCCTTCTAATCCTAACAAACTTAAACCTGATGAGAATATTTAAAATACTTTAGTAGGTAACTAAAGAAATATTACTTCAATATAAATGCAGTATAAGTAATACAAACAATTGTACATAAACCTATTCGTTACCATCAATTTACAGTAATAACAGTTTTATTTTGTAGGTGTTTAATATGACCGGTAGGAAAGCGTTGCTAGCAGGCGCGGCTCGTGATGACGTATTTGGGAGTGCAAGTAAAATGATGCGAGTGCCTCGTGTGTTTTCGGTGTTTACTAAGAAAACGTTACAGTTAGTACACGAGAATACACGAAGCACTCGCATCATTGTACTTACACTCTCAAATACGTCATCACGAGCCGCAACTTGCTAGTAGAAACGGTGACAAATATGTGACATCAACATAGAAGCCAAGGAAATAGTATGAACATTGCAAAAATCTAGATGAAAGAAGACATTAATAATTTATATATGAAAAACATATTTAATAACTTATTATCTTTGCTAATCTACATTATTTTCACAAAAATTACAGCTAAAACTATAAAGTATTTTACATATAAATTGAAATTAATTCACTGACGTATGTTGTATATTTCATGCTACATACCCTACAAACTCCTAATTATCGCGCTTTTGTAGGCGATTCTATATTATTAAAATTAAAATAAGAAAACTTATATAATATATATCTATTAACAATAAGTAATTAAAATATACTTTATAATACCAATAAATTTGTACATATAACAGTAATTATTTATCCTAAGTTTATGATCATAATAAATAAGAATAATACATGTTTTCACAGCAGCAACATAACTAAACTTAACACGCAATATAATACATTTTCTGATCAGTCTACTGCTTATACTGTACATTTAAAAAACAAATCATCGAATATTACCTCGTTTTAATTTGTATTTAAGCTTATACTCAAACGTTAGTAGCACTTTTTATTAAAATGTACGTGATTTTAGAAAACCTAAAAAGAAATCAGTACTTGTTGATATTTTATATGAAATATGTTTTACAATGTATACATGTTATATAGCTCAAAATAAACCATGCCACTAAAAGTTGTTATACGTTCCAATAAAACGTAGTTTGCGATATATTTTTTATGATATACTACTAGTTTTTGATAACTAAAATTATTCTATAATAATAAAGTATAATTGCGAGCTAACATACATATATTGGGGTTAATAAATACTTAAGAAAAGTTTATTTGTTTCTAATTTGTATATTAATTATTTTTTACAATAAATATCAAGCAACTAAATTCAGATTCAAAACGAAATTTTTTACTTTCTAAAAGTAGACCTCCTTGAAAAATGATAACTTTCATATTAAAGATCACAGCTAACAATGTGGAGTCTCTTTCTTATTTAAGTTTTTTTTTTCGTTTTCATTTTTTAATGTAATAGTATACAATGTAAACACACTATGATATAAATTAATTCGTACGTGCAAACTTTGCTTTGCGAAAGTCGAGAATTTGTTTGTTTTACATATTTTATTTTAAGAAAAGATAAACTTGTTAGATTCAGTTATTTTTTTCTCTTCTTATACATTAAGGTGAGTATCATCTTTATGGATGTACTAATTTCTACAGTTACATAGCAATAAGTCTTTCTTTGACAACTGTAGTTAAGTAAAAATTAAAAAAAAAACCATTACTACATTAATATTTGTATCCTAAATACGTATTTCGACAACTAAGTTGTTATCCTCAGTAGGTAAAAATAATAAACACAGTGTCGAACATGGGGCACTGTAAAGCTAATACAAATATCGCGAAACACTTTACAAAACATCCATATATTATACACTGAGTTTTAAGGGTAATATTTGATTGAATTTAAAATGCGATAAAAGGAAAAAAAGGAAAAGAAAAATAAAAGGAAACCGGAAAAATCTAGTGATTGCCGTCATGCGTTAGAAACCAATCAAAACATTACGGCAGATTGTTTAAAACTAATTAAAAATATGAACAATCCGAGAGAGTTGAGCATATATTAAAGATTTGTATAATTAGAAACGAAAATAACATCTACAATACCGACAAGGGCCCAATTCTCTATACCTGCTTGTTCAACTTAGAATAGATATAAGAGGCCGTAAGAACGAAACCACGTGTGTCATTTCTGTAGAGAGGTAAGCTCTATGTCCACACTGATATTATTATTTTTACCTACTGACGATAGCAACTTAGATGTTAAAATACGTATTTAGATTACGAATATTAGTGTGGTAAGGGATTTTATATTTTCTTTAAGTTTTTACACAATGATATTTTTCTATTTTGCATCGAAAATGAAATCATTATGAAGCGGAAGAGTGTCGAAAAGAGTTTCAATTCCATACGATTTTTTTCATTTAAAAATAAAACTCTTTTTCCTGCTGCCGATCATGTAAATCAGTGATACAACCCTAGTAACATAGCATGTAAGTCGAATAAACATTTATTTGTAGTTTCATCTTGACAATGGAACTTAATACTATTATGAAAATTCCTAGGATAATAATGAACAACTCATGACTCTGGTTCAAAAGTTTATTTGGAGTAAAAATTAGGAATATCAAAACTGAACTTTTTTATTATGAAATATATATAAAATTACGATTTTTTACGCCTTGTTCTATTTCATGAATCTCCATTTCGAATTGATTTCCAGCGTTTCATGCAATTTTCAATAATATTCGCGGTTTGTTTATAATGTTAATTATTTGTATAACATGATAAAACATGTAACACGATTCACAAAAAGGGTTTCAGATCAAAATTAATTCTTAAATTTCTTAAAAAATAGATTAATTTCTGACGGCAGCAGGCAAACTATAAGTCACACGAAATGTATCGAATATTAACATTCTTGGCAGGCATCAAGCTTCGGCTTTGTCTCAGCTAGTATTTGCCTACCTCGAATGGTAATACGTCCTTACATTCCTTGTGACTTAAATAGCTATAAATGAGACCATTTAAATTTTTTAAGATAAAAAAAAACGTAAAATAGAAAGAATAGTAGAAAATACACATTTGACAAAACATTTTACACACTCGTTCTTTAGAAAACTTGTCTAAGTTTAAAAAACAAGCGGTTTGTTTATTAAACTTAAACTTAAAATCATGTCTAATGAAACTCGTATTTTAATATACTATTCAAGGAGGGTGGTAGCACAGTAATTAATAATTATATAACTATAATTACCCCTACCCAAAAATAGATATTTTTACTATACATGTACTCGAAAATAATACGTTTAAATAGTAACTACTGATGATGTGTGCAGGGCACATGAAATGTACATATAGTTAAATATACTATTGTTTTGTGAAAATATAAGGTGTTTTATTTAAGTTTAATAGTGTAATTATAGTTCTTGGTGATCAAATTAGAACTTGTTTTAGTTTTAGTTTTCCTAAAGGCCTTTTTTATTTGATGAAACATCAGAAATTAGACTTATTTAACTTACTGTATTTAATTTCCCCGAACTTTCTGGGATATTAAAAACGTAAGTTGGTAAGTACTAGCCAGCATTTTGTAATTTAAATAAGTTTATCTTTTCGAGTGTTCTGTTTCTGACTATATTATATAGATAAATATTTCTATTTTTTTTTTACCTAATTGTATTTATTTTTTTCCTAACATTTTTAATAAAGGCTGCGTTAAATTAATATGCTTAACTCTATCTGTTCGTGAAATAAATGCATATACATGATTTGTCTTGACTTTCACATTTTACAATTAAATAGGGCATAATGTAGAATTATACTTAAGATGAATTCTAATTATTCTTTAATTTAATTCTTAGTGTGTATACAGTGTCATGAAATAGGAATTAGCCATCACTATATGAAATGTTCACATGATGTTAGTGGCTAATTCATTATCTGATTTTTGATATACATCATTAGCCCTTTAAAATTTGTAGATTAACACAGTTAGGCCATATATTAATTAATACCTTTCTCTATGTTACTGAAATCAATCTACAAATAGGGCACATGTATATACTTTATTTCCAATTAGCAACATGTGATTTTTCGTGTGCAGGGGCCACGGTTTTTGGTTACTCTCAAAATACTCACATCATTCACACATTAACATTGTATACCATTTGTAATGAACATATATATTACATCTTTGGTTGTTTGTTGTGTTGGTACCATTGACGAAACTATTTAAGCATAAGTATATCATATGGATGTGTCAATTCCTGTATTTTATTTACTTATATTCTATATCTGTACATCAGTAATATATGCAAAAACGTTATTTAATTTAGATTTAATTAAATATATATTATGTATTTTACATATACACTTAACGGTAGCAGTAATATGTTTCAGTAATTGACTTTTTCACAAATATAAACATGATCATTTAATATCAATAATACAATACTTCGTTTTTTGTGTTTCAATTTTTTACAGTGCAAAATTATTATGAAGAACAAAAATTGTTGTTCTGCTATGTTCAATATGTACAATTTAATATAACGATTTGTTTGATATTTAATTTACACTGTCTCAATTATTAAATTTTCTTATTATTGTACAGGGCTAATTATAATGATTGAGGTAAGTTTTAATTTAATTTGGATGTTTTTTTGTATTTTGCTGAATTTCTATTGACACAGATAACTTGATGGCGTACATACAATGAAAGGACATATCATTTATATTACTTGCTTAATGGATATTTCATTTTAATAAATTATAGATGTCACAAATGTTTGCAGTGCATATTGCTTTTATACTATTCATAATTTTCTATTAACATATCGTCATAAATATAGTTGAACTTCGTTAATTAGAACCTCTTTAAGTCGAAAACATCTATTATGAAGGTTTCTCTTGGTAAGTCAAAATAGAATACTATTTTAACTTGAAATTATGTAACGTACGAAAATACTCTCTACAATTCGTTGTGTGTTATAAAGGGTGCGGCACAAATAACTAAGCGATTTTAAATCGTAACAATCACCGAACGCTGCACAAGACGTCAGTCGTATTGTGACAGTTATACTTGTAAGACTTAAGGTATTCATTATGCAGCGTTACACAAACCAAGAGCGAATAGAACTAGTTCAGTGGTATTTCGAAAGTAATTCAAGTGTTGTGTGTGTGCAAAGAAAATTTAGAACAAAATATCGTAATCGTCCTGCTCCAAATTCAAACACCATTCGCAATATTATATCAAAATTTTCCATTTCTGGTTCAGTGAGGGATGCGTACCATATTGGTCGACGGCGCACATGTAGATTAGAAGAAAATATTGCTCGTCTAAGGGAAGATGTGCGTCAAAGGCCACAAACATCCTCACGGCGCCGTGCTCAGCAATTCCATATTAGTGACCGTTCTATTCGTCGAATTTTGAAAGATGACCTTCATTTATATCCATATAAAATTCAAATAACCCAGTCGCTACTCAATACAGGTCATGAAAAACGCCTAGCATGGAGCAACATGCTTATAAACTTAAATAATGAAATTAATGATTTCCACACAAAAATTATCATGAGCGATGAGTCACATTTTCACTTGTGCGGATACGTAAACAAACAAAATAGCCGGTTTTGGGGTACAGAAAATCCTCGAATACTTCATCAAAAATGGTGCGCTGTTTACAGAGCTGGGATTTTAGGACCGTATTTTTTTGAAAATAATGCAGGTAATGCCGTTACTGTTAATGCCGATCGATACCGTGAGATGCTACGTAATTTTCTTGGACCGCAGTTGGAAGAACTAAATCTGAGAAACATGTGGTTTCAACAGGATGGTGCCACATCGCATACAAGTCGAGAAACCATCAACCTTTTACAAACGATGTTTCCGGACCGCCTTATTTCACGTGCTGGCAATATCGACTGGCCACCAAGGTCGCCTGACTTGACTGCCCCAGATTGTTTCCTCTGAGGCTATCTGAAGGACAATGTTTACAAAGGCAAGCCGGAAACGCTGGAAGATTTGAAAAGGGAAATTCGTCAAAAAATTGCAGACATAACACCTGAGCTATTGGATACAGTTATGATAAATGTGATTAAAAGAGCTGAATATTGTCGAGATAATCACGGAACTCATTTAAAGAACATAATAGTCAGTAATAATTTACCTAAAACCTCTACTAAAAGTAGGAATTAACTATTTATAAAATATTGTATTATTTGTCATAAATATATAGGAATTAAATCGCTTAGTTATTTTTGCCGCACCCTTTATTGTAGATAATGCGAAATCTAAATAAATTTGCAGGGAATTCCCTGTAACGTTAACTATGCAAAATACAAATTCATTCTGGTCGAAAACAGAAATGTTTAACGATAAGTGAAAAAGTTATAGAAGTCCAGATGGAAATGAAGAATCCTTTAAACTATACTACGAAACGAAAGTAAGATTATATCCCAAGTAGCCGAGAAGTAGGTAACTGTCAGAAATCTGACACATAAGAGGAAAAGAGTAGGCGAACATCCTGATAAGAAAAAGCAGAAAACCGCTAACACATACACATTTTAAAGCAAGTAATGGCTAGTTAGATAAATTTAAACATAGACACAAACATTAGTTTTCGTAAAAATTGTGATTAAAGTGGAAGTGTGAGAGAGAAATTTTATATTGACAAAGAATTAATTGACAACTTTGATAAAAAAATTATAAACCAATACAGATGAAATTTATTTGTCTTATAAATGTCCTCCTGACCGCAGACTTAGGTACTTTTAGAAATGAGAAGTATCCTGAAGGTAAACATACTAAAAGGAAAATAAAACTCTTCTTAGATATTGGTAAATCTGTCAAACCTGCTGGCATTAAATCCTTTTCTATGAACTATATTACAAATAGAAAAGCTTCGATGACGAAGAAGTTGTAAAAATAATAATTTCATATATGGTAGGCGGAAAGAAAACAATATCTCTTTCGCAAACAATGAGAATGGCCAACAAAGCATGGAAAAATGTTACAGTAAATTACTATTGCTAATTACTTCCAAAAATCACATTTAGTACTCATGTCATAGCATTCAATGATGAAAGTTTAATAGGTGAAGGTGTAGAAACGCTCTGGAATGTAATTGGTGAGGATTTTAATTTAAGGCTGTTTCATTTCAAGAATTAGCAACTCGAAATTGATAATGGATTATCGGATTATCTGATGCTGTCGTTTTATTGAGTGAAGATGCAAATGGCGAGAGAAGACGATAGTTTTGAAATTATATCGACTCAATGTGCGAAAATTGCATTACATATTGCTTGAGCTTGGTATTAATGATATATATTTTCCTGCCTAATCACTGTTGAAAATATTTCTGAACAGTTTCAAGCCGATAAAACTCGTAATATTTTTGTGTTCATCTCAACTTCGATTTATAATTATGAATAATAATAATTTCAAAAATTATCAAGAAGAAATATCTTAATGCATACTATATTAATATTAAAAAATATGCAAAATTAAATATTTTCCCAGTAATTTGTGTAAATATACACTTTATATACAATCCATTTCACTAACGTTTACGGACGGATGCGTCATTACATTACATCATAAATTAAACTGGGACTTACAAGTCAAATTAAAGACTGTAATTTAGAAAATTCGTTAATAAAAAAACTAAATAAAAGTGTTTCTATATGAATAATATGAAATGTTTAATATAAACATATTTAACATTCATATTATTTATTATATAAAATTGGAGTATCTGAAAAAGCTAGGAACGAATTTATAATTGCATTCAAGCAAAAATATTTTTAGATTAAACTCATACGTATAATCAATGACACTAGTATTTTTAATCCATGTAAAAGAGCAAAATGCTATCAGATATCATATTTCTAAGAATGTAAGGCATATAGTTTTGACTTTGTAATTGGATAGTCGTGATTTTATATAACCTTTTGTCTAAGTTTTATTATTTGATTCTACTGGGTAGTCTAAAAACTAACGTATCGCTTAGATAAATTGTATATCTCCGTACTAGTCACTGACTTTCGTGGAATATTTATGATTGACTTGATTCCGCATTACTTGAAGATCCATAATTTAAAATAGAAATAAAACTAATGGTTAAAAACCTTGCTTTTTTAATACATAATCGTAAAACGACAATTGTTTCTTCAGCACAGTGGGCTTCATCAAGCATTTACAACTAAAGTTTGTAACGTGCTCTTTAGCTGCAAGTACCTGATGAAGCCACTGTGATGGCGAAATAATTGTCGTTTTACGATTATGTATTAAAAAAGTTTTTTCCATTAGTTTTATTTCTATTTTGAATATTTATGAATTTATGATGCATTGGTGAACGTTGGCGATTTGTATGGTAATGGTATCTCAATTTTTTGGGCAATAAGACTTACTTACAACTTTGCCTTTTAGGAAATCAAGGTATTGAAATATAGATAACCCTAAAAAAAGTTATTAATGGCTTACGAGAGGCGAAAAATAAATTTTGGTGTATTGATTATTGTTAATTGTTTAGTGAATATTTTTAGTATGTAATTTAAATTTGTTAGCTTTCATACTTTTTTTATTATTTCAACTACTAAATCGCTTGCAATTCTTGTAAAACATTCTGTTTCTCGTTTGTCGCATCTTCTTAAATAAAAACAGCAACTGCAATAGACTGACTAAGAAATACTACAGCAAAGAAAAAGTAGAAGGCAAGTTCTTGATTGTAATCCAAAGCAAAATAATATAATTTTATTACATTCTATTATAATAATTTATACTCAAATTCTCAAATTAAAAAAATGTATTTGAAATTCTATTTCACTCTGAAAATAATGAAAATGAATATAGGTTTGGGAATCAATAAGATATATAAAATAAAGAAATAATACCTGCCTTAATATTGTTATGCATAAAAATATACAATTACAGAAATTTTTTTACGATTTCTTAAAAAAATTAAGAATTTTTCAGAAAATCGAATAATTAAGACAGTATGAGTGAAATATTTTATTATATACATCCAATTACTTTTTACATAATAGATATTATGACCGCTTTGATTTATTATTTAAAACGAAATATAAATTGTAAACGTACCGTAGAATGGACTGAATAGAAACTGATGCAGAAAGTAGGAAAGTTTTTCATAATTTGTTTACTTTTAAACTAATAAAAAAAAGTTTGGTTTGGTTGCGTGAAAATGATGTAGAATCATGGCAACCAATTATACACAACAAAAAAAATTAAAAGAAGGTTGGCAACAGTCCTTTATACAGTTCAAGATAAACGTCAAAATTTCTGGTCAAAATATAGGTTAGAAAACTTTGTTTTGGCAACAAAAACAAAGGTAAGATTGTTTATATTTTAACTAAAGTACTTCCATTATAGACTATTAATGTTGCTTAAGTGGTCAAAAATGATCTGTCCCAAAGATAATTTCGGGCTTCAGAAAAGCTGAGATTTATCTTCAAAACAGGCAAGAAGTGTTGAGTCGTTTACCATCAGAAGAAGACCAAACTGGAGTTTTTCAAGATGTTAACAACTCAGTAGTTTCCTACTTGAAAAATCTTCGCTACGGCGACGAATCGGACACTATAAGTCGAGGTCGCGAAAAGAAATTAAATGTGAAAGCCGGGAAGAGCGTGGCATTATCAGATTTTGGACTTACTATCGAAGCCAGCAGTTCCGAAGAAGAGATTGAGAACGAAATCGATGTTGACGAACACGATGTTTGAAAACCTGATGTTGAAGAACCTGATGTTGAAGAACCCGATGTTTAAGAACAGACTCAAGAAGAAAATTAAGTAAATAGTGATAAAGCTGGGCCGTCATTTTTTGGGACCAAAAAAGAAAACCAAACCAAAGATAAATTTTCAAAGGGAATTCAAAGAAATGGAAGATTTTTTGAAAACGCTATACACATAGCCAAAGAAAATATTAAGACCAACACCTGGTTGGTCATCAGTTTTCCAGTTGAAAGAAAGGCTAACAAGCTTAAGTATTACATAGGTCAAGTCACAAAGTGCCTAAATAAAACTGAAGACTGTCAAACTGAAACTAACTGTGATGAACCTGAAGACTTTGAGGGAAACTTTGTCAGAAAAAAGGCTTCAAGAAAAGTCAACAACTCGTATGAGTTTTCTCCTGTTCCAGATATTGCATATTTTTGCTGTAATAAAGTTGTGGGAAAAATTGAACTAGTCAATGCTGGACAGAAAAGGTTGCTCTGTTTTCCCATAAAACTCGATTAATTTTTTTTATTAGGTACCTAGTTTAAAAAGATTTTTATTCAGAATTTAAGATTTTATTTATGGGTAGGTACCTACCTATTAAGAAACAGGAAAACTCTTTTGTTTTAATTTTTTGCAATTAGATTTTTGGAATAGTTCCTATGTTTGCAATATAGTTCTAAGATTGTTTGCCTACGTCTGTAATGAGTTTTGCAATTTTTTTAATAAATCTCTATCAAAATTTGATGCTTTTCTATTTATATAATGTTTTTGGAAGTTTCTAATGTAACAAATGTCCTAAAATTTTTTTTTTTGCGTTTCTTTTCACCCCAAAATGGGTTTAATAGCAATATACATGATTATTAAACAGCTGTTTCTATTGACCCCAACTTTAGTGTAAATAGAAACAACGAAAAAAAATTTTTATCGGAAAAAGTGTGTTTTTAATTCTTTTTGCAAATAAACCATTCTTTAGTACAACCATAGACCGGACTTTTCCAATAGTTGTTAAAGTAAAATTGTTTTTGTTGTTAATTGTAAAAGCCTTTGAATGTTCAAAAGTGTTTCTATTGACCCCATTTTACGGTATATAACTTTTATTTATATGTTCTTATAAGGTTTTATGTTTCGAAAATATATATTTTGTAATAAAATACCGTAATGACAAAGTAACCAAAAACCCGGCATAGTGTATTCATCTAATAATTTTAATTTATTTGAGCACCTAATATTTAAAGCTAACTTAAAGTAGTATTTTCTAATATTGCACAATACTAGCGTAGAGTGTCCATTGCACGTATTGCTTAAGACCAAAGAAATTTACACCATATTTAGCACGCACCAGTACTTCGGGTGTCCAGTCCTTGGCGGAGAGATCTTCCTTCTCCACTGTTGTGCCGACAGTACTCTGATATTGTGTGAGTACTGCCAGTTTCACTGACATACTATAGTAGTGAAATATGAATATATGAAGATGAGAGCACTAGTGCGTGGAGTGGCGTCATTGAAATGTCGATTCTTCATGAAATGTGTCTGATTTATGAAAAGATGGTCGGCCATTATGACCATTCGCTCTCCTTAGTGGTATATCTTGTGATGCAAAGTTATTCTCTGACTTTGGCCTTGGTAAAGTGAGTTTTTGAAGCGTTCTTCCTAGATCGTTTAAACTTCTATCGCTGGAATGTAATCTTGCTACTGATTCATCTGACATATTTACGTTATCCGCTTCGGCTGCTAAAGCATTGACCACGGCATTGATGGTCTTGCTTTCGCTGCCTAAATCCTCTTCTCGATGGGTTACCAAGTTTGGGTTTTTTCCTATTTTGTTCAACCTGAGAAAAAATGATTTTTTACAACCAATTAGAAAAATACAATTGATCTTATAAATCCAGACTACTCTTTTACTTTTATCAGGTGTAAACATTGAAGGTAGCATCTATACAGGCTGATTCATTTTCGGCCCTCACCATGGGGATCTCTCTTATTATTGGAGATAGAGTATAGGTTTAAATTTGGCAAAGTTGTTAAATTTTGTGTTTGTTATAAATCCGTAGAGAAAATAGACCTGTGACAAATGACCTTCGTTATTTAAAAAAGAAACGCGAAAACCCCATTTTCTT
The DNA here is from genome assembly GCA_935421215.2 of Melolontha melolontha. Taxonomy (NCBI): domain Eukaryota; kingdom Metazoa; phylum Arthropoda; class Insecta; order Coleoptera; family Scarabaeidae; genus Melolontha; species Melolontha melolontha. The sequence continues at coordinate 111,784,994 of OW285236.1, read as the reverse complement.
CTTTTACCTGTAGCACCGACATTTGGCCTTGTAGAGAAAAAATAAAACACATCCTTTTGGCCATTTCTAAACCTCTATCCAGTGGTGTACTCTAAATTTTTATACGACGTTTCGTTTCTTTCTGGCCATCATCAACTATCTAATTTCTTATAGGCGCCATATTGGATTTAGACACCTTCAGAAAGAGTTCTTTTTTCTGATTTCAACCATGTACCACATGCTGACTAAAGTTTTTGACATTAGGTTTTATTTGAAAGAATAAATTATAAGATTAAATAAGGTAGCCATGGAATTTCAATCTGTCAAACATTTCATTTATTGTTCATTAATAATACAAAAATGTCATACACTAACGAAGAGAAACGAGATATGATAAGTATTTTTTATTCTTCGAAACGAAATTCAACAGTAGCGAGTACAAGATAACAAAAACATTAATAAAAATACATAGAAAAGTAAACAATAAACAATTACAGTAAATGTTCAATTATCTGGCCATCTTCGGTAATGCACAATTGGGCACGCCTTCTGGCATTTTGTACTGCCCTTTGTATAGTTCTTCTAGGAACTGCATCGAAGGCATTCTGAAGTCTGTCTCGTAATTCTTCAATGTTTTGTGGCGCATCTACTTTATAAATATTATTTTCAACATATCCCCATAAAACAAAATCTAGCGGACTTAAATCAGGTGATCTCGCATGCCATTCAACAACTCCCCTATTTCCAATCCAACGGTTTGCAAACTCTTGATTTAAGAAATTTCTAACAACAGCTGCATTGTGTGCTGGTGCGCCATCTTGTTGCCACCATAAATATTGTAATTGATTTAATGGGATATTGTCGTCAAGATAGTCAGATACGTATGTATTCCATTTAAATGTTCTTCATACATAACTGGTCCTAAGAGACGATTTGCCAAAATACCCATCCAAACGTTTATTCCAAAGCGATGCTGTGGTCTTCTAGCCCTGTTTTGTCGGGGATTTTGTACTGCCCAATAGTGCTCCGTATTTCTGTTGAACATTCCAGAATTTGTAAATTTTGTTTCATCTGACCAGATGATTTTGCTTAAAAAATTTTCTATCCTTCCCATTAACCAATTACAATATTCTAGCCTTCTCAAATTATCTCCAGGCAGTAAAGAGTGACTAATATGGATCCTGTATGGTTTAAACCTACTTTTATGTAAAGTTCTCCAAACTCTGGACTGGCACAAATTTAATTCTGACGCTACTTCGCGTGTAGAAATTGATGGATTATTATTTATCTATAAAAATACAAGATTAACATGAAATTTGAAAACACGCTTTTAATTTACCATTTGTAAAATATCTTGTCGATTTTCATTTAAATTCCTGATGTCTTGACCATTACGCGGCTTAGTAAACGATCCATTCTCGACCAAATTTCTGTCGAGATCTAGAAAAATGGTACGATGAGGCTGTTGTTCTGGATATAATTGTAGATATCTTGTACTCGCTACTGTTGAGTTTCGGTTCGAAGAATAAAAAATACTTATCATATCTCGTTTCTCTTCGTTAGTGTATGACATTTTTGTATTATTAATGAACAATAAATGAAGTGTTTGACAGATTGAAATCCCATGGCTATCTTATTTAATCTTATAATTTATTCTTTCAAATAAAACCTAATGTCAAAAACTTTAGTCAGCATGTTGTACATGGTTGAAATCAGAAAAAAAAACTCTTTCTGAAGATGTCTAAATCCAATATGGCGCTTATAAGAAATTAGATAGTTGATGATGGCCAGAAAGAAACGACACGTCGTATAAAAATTTAGAGTACACCACTGGATAGAGGTTTAGAAATGGCCACAAGAATGTGTTTTTATTTTTTCTCTACAAGGCCAAATGTCGGTGCTACAGGTAAAAGAAGAAAATGGGGTTTTCGCGTTTTTTTTTTAAATAGCGATGGTCATTTGTCACAGGTCTATTTTCTTTACGGATTTATAACAAACACAAAATTTAACAACTTTGCCAAATTTAAACCTATACTCTATCTCCAATAATAAGCGAGATCCCCATGGTGAGGGCCGAAAATGAATCAGCCTGTATATCTTTAAACATCGAAAGAATCTAACACTATCAGTAGGTATATAGAAATTACTGAACTGGAAAACAAGAAATGTACACCTAGGGCAGTATCTAATATGTTAATTGCATGTGTTTAATAAGAAATCCAAATTGAAATTGAATTTTTTTAGGTTACTTCTAATTCCGTAAAAATATCACAATATGTAGGTACTACTTTTGAAACAAAAAAACAATAGAATATTAATTTTGTTTTTCGAGTTGAAGCAGAGCTTCTCAAGTAGTAATTAATTCCGGTATACGAAGAAGGTTTGTTAAACTTACAGTGACTTTCAAAAAATCCGAGTAGTAGTTAATCCATTTTAATAAAATTTATACATAATGTTTGTTTGATAAAACTTAAGAAATGATTACATTTTCAATCCAAAATATTAAAAATTAACAATGTTATTTAATAATGACTGGGTCCGCTGCGTTTTTTTATGCAGAAATTTAAATGCAAATTACATATGAAACAGCGTGTTGCACTGCCATACTTACGAAAGTTAATTCAACCCCTTTTCCAACAAGTCAGCACACGTTCTCATACAGCAAGGGTTACTATAAGGTTCTTACATGAAAATAACGTGATCCTGATACGATGGCCTTCTTACTCCCCAGACTTGTCACCAGTCGAACATATGTGGGATACGACTGGGTAATTTATCCCAACCACCCAATAACCTACTACTTAGTCTTTGTCGCCGAATTCAAGAAGCCTGGGATAACATTCCCTAGGATACCATAAATTATTTAATTTCAAGCATGCCTCGAAGAGTTGTCGAATGTATAAGAAACCACAGCGGACCCTCTCATTATTAAATAACATTATTATTTCTTAATACTTCAGTTTGAAAATGTAATCATTTCTTAAGTTTGATTAAACAAACCTTATGCAAAAATTTTATTAAAATTGATCAATTCCTGTGTTGAATTTTTTTGAAAATATACCCTATATATGCATACATGTAAGAATAGAGGTATGTATTATTTTAGGAGAAATATCAAAAAGTTTCTTTATCGATAGTATTCAGAGATTTTATCTTCTGCTTTGGGATACAACAGTATTTATAATATTAAGTGCTCCGGAATGTCAAAACAATGAATTTACAGACCAGGTGTTGCAGTAGAGATGGAATCAGTGTTTTTTAATTTTTATCGTGTCAGAATTTATTACGTTATGGCGTATTACTGCATTTTATTGAATAATTTAATCCAAAAAGATAATATGATATCACTAATAGTTACGCAGAATAATACAGGTATGTAGATATTTACAATTATGGGAAATTACAGTTACTTTTTAAGAAAGGAAAACTGAATACGGCTGTTTAACATCAGATCTATTAATATCGTTTCTATAGTTTTAAAATTGGACAATCAGACAATTCCAAATGAATGGCATATTCAACACTGCATGTTTTGTTAATTCCACTTAGGGGGAAAAGTAGCAAATGTTAAAAAGTGTTCCCAGTAATGAAGATGCTGTCGACAATAGAAAATGGCAACGTTGATTAAAAGAATTTCGTGAAGGAAATTTTTATTTGATGATGAAAATTTTGATCAAGAAGCATTGCGAGCCTTTTTTATTCAAAAAATTTCCAAAAAATATCATTAAATTGTTTACAAAAATACATTTGAGACCAGTTGCGATCGTTAGGCAAAATTTAAAAGGTTTGGAATGTAGTTTCCACAGGAATTAATCAAAAACAATCGAGATCAAACAGTCGCCATTTGCAATTCTCATTTGTCACGTCAAAACTGTCTAGCCATTTTTAGAAAAAAATTGTGAACAAATTTTCATCTCTGGTCATAATTTGTTTTAAAAATGAGTACGTGAACTTGAAGAAGCATAAGACAAAATGGTTAGATAAAAGTGAGACTATGCAACCATCGCCAGAGGGAGACTTATTTTCGAGGGAAGTGATGTTTAACTTTAAAGGAATAATTCATTTCGCGTATTACCAGCTAATGAAACTGTCACATGTGATGGTTATTGTCAACAATTGGAGAGACTTCTTCAAGTTTTAAGGCAAAAGGAACCTGCATTATTCATCTGTAGGAAGTAATTCTTCAAGATAATATTGCTCAGCTACGTGCAGTACGAATCACTGTATCAAAATTGGACCTTTTGGAATGGGAAGTTTATCCACGCCCCACGTACTCTCTTGACATTGCTCTTTCCAACTATTGTTTGGTTTGTTCCTTATAGAATTTCTTACTCGAAAAAGATAATGAAGAGAATATCTTGGCCATTTTTTTTCACTTAAAACCTTCGCGTTTAATATAAAATGTTATATAAATATCTGAAATAAGAGACTAAATGTCGGTTTTTTTTCTTTCATGCAGAAGTAGTCGTCAATATTATGCAATATTGAGGATAAAAGAAATTGAAAGTTTGTCAGTTGGTTTTTGTACTGTGTGGTATTACCATCATAATTCATTCAAGAATAAGTTAGAAGTACTTACTAATTTGATTTTTGATTAACACAAAATGAGTGTTGATAAAATACGTAGTGACTATACCTACCCTACCTAGTATTAGCTCGAGAAGAACCGTAGTGTATATATGTCACTTGAAAGTCTTTTGTCTTTGGTCTATAATGAAGTGTGGAAAAAGATCCAAGTCAGAATAAAGAGCACTATTACAACACAGTTGAAAAGTAGGATAGATGGATTTTCTTTAAATTTTCTCAGAGAAACAAGTAAAAATGTTTGAGTTGCATGGGATTCGAAGATTGGGGAGAAGATGTGATACGAGGAATGTACAGTATTTATTGTATCTTGCTCTTGAAGATAATTATTCCACCTAATTTCTAACATATTTACACCTATTTCAAGAAACCTCGGGGTCTTGATCACAGAAGAATTCTTCAACTGCTGTCATAACCTCGTCATTGCTATTAAATTTGGTCCTTCGAAGACTTTCCTTTAGTTTTGGAAATAAATAAAAATCACTAGGAGCTAGATCAGGTGAGTATGGTGGATGGTCCATTAGCTCGTAACCTGCATTGTTAATTGCACTTAACGAAACAAAGCTCTTATGCACTGGAGCATTATATTGATGAAACAAAATTCCACGTGTCAACTTTCCTCTTCTTTTTTCTTTGATGTAATCACGAAGTTGATTAATTAGTGTAGCGTAATATTGGCCCGTGATTGTATGTCCTCATTTCAGGTAATCAATTAATAAAATTACCTTAGGATCCCAGAAAATTGTGGCCATAATCTTACCCGCCGAGGGTTGGACCCTAAACTTGCGTGGTGGTGGAGATCCTCGATGTCGCCACTCCTTGCTTTGGACTTTCGACTCGGAAACGAAGTGGTGAACCCAGGTTTCATCAACAGTAACAAAGCGATCCAGAAATTTTTTTGGAACACTGTTAAACAATTTTAAATTCGGATCTGAAGTCGCGACTCTCTCTCGCTTTTGTTCGGGTGTCTACATTCGAGGTACCCATCTTGCAGATACCTTATGAAGTCCCAAATAGTCATTGATTATTGTTCCAATTGTCCTGTTTGAAAAACCTGTTATCTCTGTTAAACGTCTACTTGTTAACCGACGATCTTGTTTAATCAAGTCACAGACACGATTAACATTTTCCTGGGTGCACACAGTTTTGGGCCGACCAGCACCTTTTGCATGTTCGCAAGTTGTTCTTCCGCATCGTAACTCTCGAGATCAATTCTTCACCACTTGATATGAAGGCGCATCATCCCCAAGTACACTAACCATACCTTCATAAATTTGTTGTGGCGCTAAGGCTTTGTTTTACAGATATTTAATGACAGCGTGAAATTCATTTTTCTCCATTTTAAAAATCTTTGAGCAGCTTCTAATTTAGCTCAAGACAACTTATTAACAAATACAGCTACACGACTCAACTTTGGCACTTTGTATAACAGATAAACAACGAATGAATGGTGTTGTTCGGTCATGTTTATTCCAACGCTTACTATACTAGGGACACTAAATACTGTACATTCCTCGTAGATGATCTCAGGAGCAAACAGTCGAAAATAACAATGATATACGTTAATATAAAGAAAGTACGAGATGCAATATAGGTGAAAAAAAATTAAATTAATTGTGAAACAGTTAAGCTAATTTTGAATGCAAAATTGGACGCGACAAAGATTTTTGCTAAGTTTTGGATTTCCATGGATTATGCTGCGATTGATCTTTTACGTTCCAGTATGATTCCGATACAAAATCCTGTGCCCTAAGAAAAGGCATGGCACTCTCGCAGTTTAACTCTATGTTGGTGTATTTCTTCAACTACAAGGAAATAGACTACCAATAATTTATTTAACAGGAACAACTGTCAAGGAACAATACTGTTTATTAGAGTGAAACAGCTTTAAAGATTTTGTTTGAGAAAAAAACAAAGTTGTGGCTCGGCAAGTGGATTATCAACATGATAATGCTTTAACATACAGCGATATACATTGTGTCAAAAAAAGTAATTACCCAATTAGATCATTCTGCTTATACTCCTGACTAAGCTTCGAGTAATTTTTGTCTTTTCACAAAACTGAACAAATGCTAAGAAGGGACGATTTTAAAATATTACCAATATCCAAGAGAATGTGAGGCAGCTCGTCAACAGTATAGTGTTGGGAAGGATTTTATTAAGGTTAAGTATATTCTTATATCAATTGTTCGATTTTCTCAGACTTCATAGTTATGTGAACGATTTCCAGGATATTCAGGGCTGTTTAGTGTTGTGAAGAATTTTAAGTTCTAGATCAGTTTTCAGAAATAGGAACGTCGTCTGAGTCAATATGTAAGTGCGCAAGAGAAGTGCCTTGAAAGCAATATTAGCGTTTAGTATTCCTTTTCAAATGTATGATCAAGAAATCAATTTCTTCTCCAAGAGTTGTCTTACTTAACTTTACTAAAGTCCGATTTTTTGATCAGAAATGTAAATATGAACTGGAAAATCGAATAAAATTTATTTACTTGTGAAAAATGATATTGAACAAATAGATATTAGTGTATAAATCACTTTTAAGATAAAATGAAGGTCATAGAAATAATTTATACACTAACATCTAAAGTTTTCAATCAGTCTAGTTGTAGCAGGAGTTACTTTGCGTGGATACCATCAGCGAAACTTCTGGGGCAGTCGTTTACTATGTGAGCCTTAGTATGTTCCACATTTTCGCAGTCGCAGAGGCTAGTATCTGCTAGTTTTCGTTTATGCAGCATAGAGTTGCACATTCCGTGGCCTGTGCGGAATCTATTTAATTGAGACCATTGCTTGCGTGAGAGGGTTATATCCTGCAGAGGTTATGAAAGATTAGAAATTAAATCTCTATTTCTCAATTCAGGGTGCTTTTTGAGGAGGGCTATTCAGTAATCACTCACATTGATGGGACGCTAAATTTTCGTATCCAGCCAAATGGATATTCAAGATTTTAGTCAGGTCCTGGTGCACTCTCCAAATAATCGTGTATAGGAAGATCGATGCCGTTGGTAACCTTAGCCCATTCATTCTGTGCTGAAACGAGACGTCTGATATCCATCGAGGCAATCTTAGAAAGAATCGGTAGCCAGAGACTAGATGTGGAATTAGGAATACCGGTGACGATCCTCATTCTATCGTTAAGTTGTATATCTATTAGTTGGTGTGGTGTGATAGCTTCGATACCAGACAGCAGCACAGTATTAGGTAGAAGATTAAGTCAGTGTAATGGCTGCCGCTTGCAAGGTCTACGCATTCGTTCTCTATGAATTGCTGGCAAGTTTATGTAATATATGATTTGTAAAGTCTTCACCTTTTGATTAGTCTAACGTTACGCTCAGATATTTAGGGTAGGGGTTGATCCGGCCACCACCAAATTTCACATACAGCTCTGTTGGCTTCTTTGTTACACAAATGAATGGCACATGATTCGAATTTTGAAGGATTCAGTTGTAAGCGCCGTTTCTTATAATAATCGTCTAAAATTTGCAGATCTTCAGCGATTTGTAATTCTTCATCCTCTAAATTATTGCTTTGGGTGCATAAAGCCAAGTTATCTACATGTAGAAATTTTTGTAGGTGGGGAAATCATTGGTGTAAATGTTGAACATTAGAAGAACCATATTACACCATATTACACGTGAGTGCCCCCTTACAACATATGGAGGTGAGATGAATGACTTCTTTGAACTTACTGACTCCGCGTTGGACTGAATCAATGGCCTTGATTTTAAAGTTGAACTTTTGGATGTATATTTTTAATCCATGTTAGCCATACGCTAAATAAGTAACTTCTTTAAACTATGTTTAGTAGCAATATTCTTGAAAATTTACCATAATTCTAGTAGCTGACCTACTGCGAGATATACCTACTCGTATAAGATGAAATTTGGACGCATTGTGTACGATATTTTTTGCTTGTCCACGTTTGTATTAAATGTAGGATCGATAGATAGGTAAAGTGAGGACGATATTTTATTTTTAGTTTATTTACATTAAACAGATAATAACTTGGAGTTATATTAAGTTCTGCTGCGCCTATAAATACTCGGTTTTTCGAACCTATTCATTCTGTAATAATATGAGCTTCACGATTGTTGTAGTTAATTCAAATTGAATTGTTGATCTACATAATTTTGGTTATATTATTGTTACAATTTTTACAATATAGGTACTTCCAATTTATCTCGGTTTTATCATTGAAATTTTCGAGTGTTCTACGTTGGTCAATCATTGCTACCAAATACTACTTTAAATGCTTTGTTTAAGCTTCTCCATTTATTATAACATTGCCTGATAAGAAATTAGTTTTTTTCTATCTTTAATATAACAGCAAAATGGTATTAAGTTTTTATGGCAATGTCTCTATTATTTCTAACCTGAAACTATTACATTTGTCTTCATTCTTTATAAAAAGTAAATTCTTCAATTAATTTTTCGGTAGTGAAAAGCTTTATCAATGAATTATAAAAAGGTTGAATGATTTCATTTTTACAGAAAATTATGATTTGCATTAGCGATTATAAATTTTTAGGTGTAGTAATCAAACGTTGCACCTATGTATTTAATCTATACGTTTGAATTTGAAATTGTGCGTTAATGATTTATAACTTATAACTTAAGGATACTAAGAGATATGACGTATAGGAATATCTGGTTGATGCATAAGTTTGTTGCGTTTTTGGTTTTTAAGGTATCTTAAAAAAAAATTATTAGACATTAGACATATGTCAAAGATATTTTCTTGTCGAATTATTGTTTATTGAATGGTTTTTGAATTTGTGAATGTGTGCAAAGTTGTATTAACAAGAGAAAATGAGAGAAATTCTTTTCCGACATATCCTTTTGTTCGAGTTCTACAGAGGAGTTAATGCAACAGAAGCCGCTTGAAGCAGTTGTATTGTTTACTGAAAAAAATGTAATTGGGGAAAATATAGCACAGAAATGGTTTTCTCGATTTAAAGAGGGACATTTTGACATAAACGATTTTAAATGTTAAGGAAGACCATCGGATTTAGAAGAAGATAGTCTGAAGGCTTTAATTCATGATGATTCATGACAATTAACTCAGGTATTGGCCATTATAATTAATCGCCTATGATACGATATTTTGATACCCTGCAAAATAGAAAAAGGTAGGTGTCTGGTTGCTGCATGATCTGAATAACAAGAAATGGCGTATCAGGCGTGCCTCTTTGTAGCATGCCTTCGTTTAGTTCGTCAACACCATTTGTGTCCTACATCTGGTGGCGAAAAATGGTGTCTTCTCAATCAAGAACAGAAAAGAATGACTTAACACTAACAAAAAGGAACTCTCTGAGCAAAAGGTGATTTTCATCTGCGTAAGCCGACGTCAGGCATCTGGTGGGATAAAGGCGCGGTCCACTATGAATTGCTTTCGAATACATTTTGTAACCATCACTGTTGAGATCACCGTTGAGATTCACTGTCAACAACTTCGTCGGTTTGCGACCGCAATTGAAGAAAAGAAGACCGGGAAAACATCATTAAGTTATTTTGCAGCACAATAACACTCACACTCATACAGCTATTCAAGAAGAACATTACAAAAGCAGCTATTCAAGAACTCGGTTGGGAGGTAAGTCCACATCCGCCTTATTCTCATAATTTTGCCATGTCCGATTTCCACCTCTTCTGTTCTTTATCAAACAACTTTCGAGGAGTCTGCTTCAATAACAATGTTACGCTTCAAAATTGGCTTGACGATCTTTTCACTTCCAAACCACCCGATTTTTTCAGGCGTGGAATTGAAAAATTGGCAAGTTTGGAGATAGCCGGTAATAATGGAGGAGAATATATTTTTGATTAATTCATGTATTTTGTTTGTTAAAAATATTAATAAATTTTGAGTTCAGTAAAAATGCTACGAACTTGTGCATTAATGTGATTTGTTTGTAATAGTATTTTGTGAAATATGTACTTGGTATTTCGTTTATTGGTTGAGAATGCAATAACTCTTTTTTCTTGAAGACAAATATTTGAATTTTTTTGTATAGTTCCTTACTTGTATTAAATTTTTAAAAATATAAATACCCCATTATTCAAATTTTCTTGAAATTGCTTAACAAAATAGTTTCAAACATTCAAAAGTAAATGTTATAAACAAAATATTAAAACTGAAGATTTGAATATTTCAAATGTTGAAATAATATATTGGAATAAATCGTGATATTTTCTAAAATAAATTTAAATTAAAAAGATACTAGAAGACAACCAATAATTTCATACCGATATTAGTATCTTTTTTTGCGGTATTCAACATTTTGTATATTTGATGTTCATGCCCATAGGTTACTTATTAGATAGCTACACAATTATAAAGGTAAATATAAAGCAAAAATTAAAAAAAATGAAAACAATACAATAAAACTATATTTATAAAAATCACTCCAAATACACAGGAAACAAGTATTACATTTTAGGTGACAGTGATACATTTTGTTTTACCATAATTACTATTGTTTTTTCTAGTTGCAGCTTTATATATACAACGTGAATCAAGACAAAAGTATATAATAATTTTTCAGCACACATAACTATTCTTCAATGTTTGTACGTTTAAGTAAATTTACATATATTTAAGTATAAGAAAATTTTATAATTTTCTATGTTTACTATACTATCCGCGTCAAAAAAAAACACGACATGTCATAACGATTTCAACATTAATTTAGTTTTGTAAGTAAGTTTTTTGTCGGTATTAGTAGCCATGAATATAAGGTTATGCATCTGTCATTATTAAGTTAGTATGAGGCAACAAAGTACTCGGATAACTTAAGACACTCGCCTGACGGCTCGTGTCTTAAACGTCATCCTCGTGACTAACGTCCATTTTTAGACGCTCATTGAATAATATACTATTATGAAAATTTTATTTAATTTTTAGTTTTAAATAAAATTGATCGTGTTCTAATTATCATTTGAAATTTATTTAATAGCTAAATTCAAGTTGAAAATATAAGTAATAATCTAATCGTATATAAATATTATTTTGTATGTATTTTGAGCCGGTGACAGCGTGACGTCACCTGCGTTCCAAATATGTAGCGTCTCATGCTATAAGTATGATTTGCAGTTTTTTGGAGACCGTTTATTTGAAATCTTCTATCATTATGCGGTTATTTATTATATCTAGCCTTCTATCGTTCTTTATATTATTTATTATAAGTGTTAATAAGTAATAAATAGTGGAAAATATCAACAACATACAACTAACTAAACTAAATAATGAAAATATCGTATTTTACCAGATTGATTTTACCAATCAGAATTCAATTTAAATTTAGGCGGGCGGAAATATTAAATCCTGATTGGTCAGAACAATCAGAAACTATCTGTTAGAATAAATTATATACTGTGTCCATTAAGTATGGATACAAGCCCGTAATAACGTTATTGTGCATTATTTGACAAAATGCAAAGATATATCGATTAATGTTTTTTGTTAGCTATATTTAGATGCTACCATTTTGTTTTTTCCGTCGACCTTGAATAAGTTATGACGTCATTGATATTTTTTTTAAATGTCAACCCCACTTTTTCTTTGTGGATTTTGAAAGCTTTTACAATTCTTAATCGATGTTGTAAAAATTTTGGTATGTTATATTAGAACATTTTTGAGTAAACTGTGTTGTAATTCTAAGTTTTATTTTTGACATTTTCAGTATCAAATTTATAACAAATGCTCAAAATGTTTTCCTTCATTTTGTTGACAAAATCCTAAGCGATGATAAATTCCATTTCGCACAATCTGTAATATTTCGGGAGTGATTAGTCTGGTTTCGTAGATGGTGCGTTGTCGTAAAACGTCCAAATTTTCCGGTTGTGTCGCATAGACTTTTCTAATGTAACACTAACACCAAAATGTTTAAATCATCGAATAATGAACTGTAAAAGCTTTCAAAATCCACAAAAAAAAATGGGGTTGACATTTAAAAAAATTATCAATGACGTCATAACTTATTCAAGGTCGACGGAAAAAACAAAATAGTAGCATCTAAATATAGCTAATAAAAAACATTAATCGATATATCTTTGCATTTTGTCAAATAATGCACAATAACGTTATTACGGGCTTGTGTCCATACTTTGTGGACACAGTGTATATATCAAGGTAATTGTATATTGAATTGTCACGCTTCGCGTATACTAAATAAATTCAGTTTTATTAAATCAGCGCTTTCTGTACGCGTAATGTTTTTCAAAAACTCTGTATACAAACTTTGCGTTGCTAACATTCTTAAGTTTGTTTCCTCAAACATCTGGCTACCCTTAGTTCTAGGAAATACTATCTACCCGAATGATATGCCCTCACGCGCCCTCTTACGGTTTTACGCTTACATCTCAGATATCACTTGCAACTCTTGCATCTCCACGCTTTCGTGTCTTTCACCTTTTTCCCTTTTCGAATAATTATTTTAAGAAAATTATTTGAAGAATTAACGAAGACGAACTAATATTAGTGGCCCTAGATGTTCAACAGTTCAATAGTTAAAAATCATTTGACATACGAGGGTAGTCCAAAAAGTAACCTCCGTTTATGCGTAGCGCGATAAGTAGTAGGGGTAGCGCCATCAGTGTGCGCAGTGATTCAATACGCTTCTAGCTGTTCAAGGGGGAGTATCGTACGGTCGCGCGTTCTCGAATTCTAACCTGTAAACATGTGTGCCGCAATAGAAAATTCCACCAAGTGCGTAGCGTAATAAGATTACATTGTGGGCAAAATCACTCAGCAGCTGAAATTCATCGTGAATTGTGTGCGATGTATGGTCCAAACATTATGAGTGAAAGTGTAGTCCGTCAATAGGTACGTTTTTTTAAAAATGGAAGAACTAACGTTCACGATGGAGCCAGGACTCGTAAGCCATCTGTTGTCAGTAATCACTTACTGAACAGAGTGAATGAAAAAAATTGTGTGAACCGTCGCTTCACAATTTCACAACTTTCCGATCATTTTCCTGAAATTTCTAGGAGTCTCATACACGAATTAGGGACAGAAAAACTAGGTTACCATAAGTTTTGTGTTCGTTGGATACCAAAACTGCTTACCGACGATCACAAAATCAAAAGAATGAGTTCTGCCATAGACTATCGTTCTCGGTTTGACGTTGAAGGAGAAGAATTTTTTAACAGGATCGTTACTGGAGATGAGACTTGGGTAGCCTATGTGAATGCTGAGACAAAACAGCACTCAATGCAATGGGGTCATTCAGTTTCTCCAAAGCCAAAGAAAGCCCGTCAAACTTTCTCTACGAGGGAATTGATGGTTACGGTGTTTTGGGAAGCTAAGGGCGTCTTGCTCGATTTTATGGAGCGTGGTACGACAATCATTTCTGCAGTGTATTGTGAAACTTTGAAAAGACTACGACGCGCTATCCAAAACAAGTGTCATGGTCTGCTGACATCTGGTGTGGTGTTTGTTCACGACAATGTTCGCCCTCACACAGTTCAAAGAACAAATGAACTTTAGGCCAAGTTCAAGTGAGACGTTTTTGATCACCCCCTACGGTCTTGGCCCCCAGTGATTTCCACCTGTTCCCATACATGAAGCGGTGGCTTGCATCTCAGCGGTTCGCCAGTGACGAAGAGCTTCAAAACGCTGTGACAGGTTGGCTACATTCGCAGGCGACAGATTTTTATGCAGAGGGTATTTCAAAAACTGTTAAAAGATTTGACAAATGCTTGAATTGGTTTGGAGATTATGTCGAAAGGTAGACAAAAGTTGTAGTTTTAAGATGTATATAATAACATTTTTGTATCTCAACTGGTTTCATTTTTATTTCAAACTGGAGGTTACTTTGTGCTATCCTTGTATTTGATAACTTGTATAACAACAATGGCTTGTAAACTGCCATAATACTTATAAATTTTAATAAATCGTTGTCAACCTTCACTAAATATAACGAATAACGACAATTCTGACATATAACACTCTGACAACGTTATGAAGTGTAGGTAGATAATTATAATACACCTTAAATGCAGCAATAACAGGGTCTGTATGTCAGTAACTTGTGACCTTTAGGTTACTGTGCCTGATATTAGTAAGTATGACGTGGTTGGTCTCGAATCGTAAATGGACTATAGTTATTAAATTTATTATAGGAAAACGCACGAAGACTTTCGTCATTAAAATCTATGACGTAATAGTTATAGTACGTGTATGTGAGTCTTGTGTCGACTTATAAAATTGACGGTGAAGTTTATAGGTTATACATTATATAGGTTTATTATAGGTGACATTAAAAAACGCATACATTTGAAATTTTTCTGTATAATTGTGATTTTTTTTTCAAAAGCCAACCGTATTTTATATTGCAATTTAATCGCGATATAAAAGTCATATTGACATGCCACCATTAAGTGTTGTCCTAAAAAAACAAATAATTACTTTAATAGGAGAAGGATGGTCAATTAGAAGATTAGCTGTAAGATTTATGGTTAATAAAAGCACCATTCAAAGAGCTAAAACGAAGTGGGAGGTACAGAGAACTCTTCAAAGACAAAGGGGATTCGGCCGAAAGAAAATATCAACTCCTGAACGAGATGAAAATCTCCTAGAAGTAATAAGAAACCGTCCATTTGAGATCGCATAAGTGCGATCCATATAACTATTTTCCTGGGCGTGTGCGCAATGCAAATCACCGCATTAAGAAATATTCAGATTTAAGAAATCTAGCGGCTGCGAAGAAAGTATTTCGGAGCAGAATAAAGAGCAATGGGTTGATTTTGCCTTGGAATTTCTTCCCCATAACTTAATGTTTTGGGAAAATGTAATTTTCTGTGATGAGAAGGTTGTTCTATCCACATACAATGGAAGCATTCTTGTATATAGAACACCGAATTCAAGGTTCGGACAAAATTACATACAAAAAATTTATAAAAGCGGAAGATTCTCAGTAAATGTTTGGGCGTGGATTTGTGTGCAAAGGAGCCCAGGAGAATTGAGGACAGATTTACTTCCCATACATATATTACAATCTTACAAGACGTTTTCCTGCCACCTGCAAAAATTTTATTTCCTGGTAGAAATTTCATATAACAAAATGACAATTGCCCTGTCCATACATCTATAGCAGTTCGAAACTGGTTTCGGGAAAATGACGCGTTGTTGTGGCCTTCCAAAAGCCCGGATTTAAACCCAGTGGAGAATGTATGGGCTTATATCACGAAGAAAATGTACAACAATAACTTCAGACCTGCAAATGCACCGGAGTTAACAGACAAGATTGAAGAAAATTGGAGCGAACTTTTTCCGGCCTATATTCGTTCATGCATACATTCCGTGCCTCACCGTTTGCAACGCGTAATAAATAGCAATGGAGCTGCTTTAAAATATTTGTTTTTTTTAAATTATATATGCTATATACTTTTATTAGAAATATAGATTATGGTAATGTATATGAATTTTCGTTTGACGTTTTAAAAAACTCAAAGCTGATTTACATTATTAAAATATTGCGAAATGTAGTCTAAAGAGTTGTATGCGTTTTTTAATGCCACAATTGCACATTCTCACTAAAGAAAATAAGTAACAAACTAATGTATTTTGTGACTGTAAGTAAGTAAAACTACATTTTAGGTTTATTATTTTAACAACCAAATACCCTCAAATGATTCGACAGTTACATGTAAATGATTTTTCATGATGGCCTACATCTTATGTTAATATATTTTATAAAACTAGTTGAAATGACGCCAAAAATATAATTATTAATTAATATTATTCATCCAAATAAGCCTACAATTACTATTATATACATATAATATATTCCAGATTAATAAAATTATAAATTTAGTTATATATCATTTTCGGTGTTATGAGACTGGCAATACAGACGTCACTGTTTTTGGTTGATAACGAAAGTGGATTGTCTCGTGCGTTTTCTTATTTCTAAATTGAGAATAATTAAATAAATTTAATTGTAATATTTCTATTTTATCTTAACAAATTAAAATGAATTTGTGAAAACATATCTTTTGTGTTAAAAATGTTATATTCAAACGAGTCTATTCATAGGATATGATTTAGTTGCATATACAGCTTATTTTCATTTAAATGGATTCACAAACACACCATGGAAGAGTCTGAGGTGCAGAAAACCATCAACATTCTTATGAACGTACAATACATTATCATAGTGTTACAGTATGATGTGGGATATTTAGTCCATGAAATTATTGGCCCATTTTTCTTTGAATATGAAATTCGTAGAGCAGCCAGTTACAGGAGCAAGTTGCCGTTAAATGGATGGATCCTATCATACGGCTAGATAGACAGTAAATTTTGTACGGGAATTACTTGGTAGCTAGCTTTGATTATAAGACATTGGCTACAGTTAGGTTAAGGTTTATTTTATGTAATTATGAATATTGATATTACTAATTTTAAATTTGAATTACACACCCGTTTTACGTAATATGTTTTTTTTTGGAACGAAAGTTTTTGTGTGCCTAGTCACCTAATTATAAACCATTTTGTGTATAATTGAGTATTTTAAAACAAAATATCTTTAATTCTCGTTGTATATATAAATGCGATTTATTTATTTAATTTCCTTTAAAAATCCCAAACCACGTGTATTTACAAAAAAAATATATTGTTTTATAAAAATAAGAAATCTATTGAAAGTATGAACTATCAATATCATTATAATAAAAATAATAAATATAATAAATTATTTGACTATCTAAAATTTAAAGAATTGTATCATAATATCCGGATCTTGTCTCCTTGGTTGGCGGATATCTATAAATTAAAATCAAATTGTTTCAAACCACAGGATATTGCCTGTAATGGTGTTTAAAAAACAGCGATCATTGACCACTTAAAAAAAAAGTAAAATAAAATTAAGTAAATGTAATGTGAAACTGGACAAAGCATTCTCCTCTAGCTACTGTAGAAATTATTGGTGTATCATTTATGTATTAATTTAAAATATTGGTTAAAGTACAGTGATGCGCATATGTATGGAGCACCTCCATTTTATTTACATTTCATTACAACTGTGGTTGAAAAACACCATGTCTGAATTGAATCCGTTTAAGTTAGTAAAATTCAAAATCAACCAGCTATTTACTAGTGTAAATTGCTAAAAGCATACAATTTTCCTATGATTCATTTTATGCGTTTCCTGAGTTTATGAGTTGACTAACAAATAATTTTTTGATTAAAGTACAGCGCCAGAATATCATTAAATTATACAAAGAAGAGAGGAGCAAATAGTGACGGAGTAAAAGAGCTGAAACAACTTTGAAACTTTTCAAGATACATAAAATCTGGACGAACGTGAAGAAGAATAGAATGAGAGGGTAGGAGATTAAAACGGCTTTTACATTCAAGTTGAAAAAAGCATATTTTGATCTAGCTCCTAAATTTAATTCTGGTGTAACTATAGTCCGTCTAGAAAGTATCCGGAATTTATTATTTTTCTTAATTTTATATTTCTTTTTTGTTACATCGTAATACACAAGTAATGCATTAAGTAGGTTGTAGCAACAGTAGGCCATGGCCAAAATCATATAACAACATCAGCTGTCAAATATTGTTGATTGTTAACAGGCTTAATATTTCTGAAATAATGTCGCAAGTAG
The DNA here is from genome assembly GCA_935421215.2 of Melolontha melolontha. Classification (NCBI taxonomy): domain Eukaryota; kingdom Metazoa; phylum Arthropoda; class Insecta; order Coleoptera; family Scarabaeidae; genus Melolontha; species Melolontha melolontha. The sequence continues at coordinate 111,766,823 of OW285236.1, read as the reverse complement.
AAAAAAGATAGTTGGGGGAACATTTGTATAGAAGAGGTGTTCAAAACTTTAAAAAATTAGTGCAATTGACTGAACTCAGAAAAAGTGCAGTATATGAGACAATAAAGAGGATTAGAAATGAGAGAGATATGAGCCACGGACCAGTTTCTGGAAGACCGCGTAAGATTATTGGAAACAATCTGAACGCTTTAGTGACTTTAGGACTACAAAATCCACGCCTAGGGTTCCGAAAACTAGCTAACGGATTTGGAAATCAACGTCAAATAAGAGTTTGTCCAGAAACTGCCCGCATTTAACTGAAAAGACAAGGTTACTTAACAAGAAAATAAAAAAAAATCCCTGCAATGACACCTCTACAAAGGCAACGAAGAATAGAGAAAACGTTGGCAAAATTGAAGACGATAATTTTAGTGATGTTTTTATATCTGACGAAAGTGGTTTTCAGCTTGGTGCAAATCATCTAAAAATCCTATCAAGAGAAAAAGTTATCGTTCAAATTTCCCACTAAAATAATGGTTTGGGGGGACCTCAACGTGGTGCTACACCTCTCTGTATAATTGATGGCACCGTTAATAATGCAAAGTATTGTGAAATTCATAATGGTTTTCTTCTTGAAACCGCTCGTGCTTTATATCCAGAAGTGTGGCGTTTTCAACAGGATAATGCAAGATGCCATACTTCTGTTTACACTACAGCTTGGATGCAAGAACAAAATTTGGCAACAATTCCATGGCCAGCAGCTTCCCCAGATCTCAGTCCGACAGAAAACATATGGGGATTAATGAAAATTGAAGTAGAACGAGCAGCGCCATGAAATAAAGAAGATTTGATTCGGTCAGTTTTACAAGTCTGGACCACCATCACCGAAAAGTATAGCAGTCACTTAGTGTTAGCAGTACCTCAACGTTTAGTTAAGTGTTTAGAGTTAAATGGAGGTTGTATTAGTAAATGAGATGAATTATTTGTTGTGATTTTATTATTCAAGTAATAAAACTATATACCGGAAAATTATAACTGTGCTTCTTGTTTTCCGGATACTTTCTAGACGGACTATACATATATACAAATAACGAGCGATCATTAAAATTTTCACTCGTAGCTGGCCGTGTATATAAAAATTATGTCGTAGCTTTAGTCATTAAGATGTTATTTCAAACATCTGTCAGTGTCAAATATATATTTTAAAGTTTCATCAAAAGAAAAAGTAATGGCCTTTAATGATATGCATAAAGCGTTTATGGTAGAATGTTACTTCCTGACTCCTCAAAAAATTGATGGTATTTGACAGCATTCAATAGAAAATTGCCTTGCGGAGTTTGAAGAGAGATATCCAAATACTGTTCCTAGCTATAAAACTTTCCGTGATACGTTAATGCATTGTGTAAATCTTTTTCGTCAAACATGCAGTATTTTAAGGAAAAAAGGAAGCGGTGGTCCTCTCAAGAGAAGTCGCGGCGTAATTGAAAATGTCAGACAAATTATTAACGAATCTCCTCAAACATCTATTTGCAGAGTTTCGCAACAAGTAGGGCTTTCGTATGGAACATGTCAAAAAATTTTAAAAAAAGACTTGCACATGTATCCATATAAATTAAGTTCTGTACAAAATCTATTACCTACGGATTATGAAAAAAGAACACAATTTTGCCAATGGTTTATTCAAACAATGACAGACAATATTTTAAATCATACTTTTTTCACCGATGAAGCTTGGTTTTATTTGAAAGGTTATGTTAATTCGCAAAATATGCGTATGTGGTCCAGTGAAAATCCTCATTTCTACAGAGAAGTTCCTCTACATCCAGAAAAAATAGGCGTATGGGTAGGTATGAGTCATCACCGATTAATAGGACCAATATTCTTTGAGGGCACGATAACATCGGAGAAATATCGTAACGAAATTCTCAGTGTTTTTACTAATCAATTGACTAATGATGAACTCCAGGTCGGATATTTTCAACAGGATGGGGCTACATCTCACGTTACACTTGAAAATATTCAGTTTTTGCAACAATTTTATGGCGATAGGATAATAAGTAGAAATACAGCGATTCCATATCCACCACGATCGTGTGATTTAACAGTCATGGATTTTTTTGTGTGGCCATATATAAAGAATATTATTTATGAAACACCAATTAATAATCTACAAGAGTTAAGACATAAAATCATAGAAAAATGTGAACACATCAATAACTCACCGCAAATACTGATCAATGTTTTATATTTTTTATAATATTCTATTACTTTGTATAAAAATTATTAATATATTTAATATAAAAGTTAGCATTTCAAATTATTTTTTAACAATCATGACGTTTGAAATTATAATGACAGATCTCCTCTAATAACTTAAGTTAGGACATACTTTTTGTGTACATGGCTTACTTGAGCGAAAATTTTAATAATCACTCGTTATTACCACAAATTGCTAGACCAAGAAAACAAATTAAATGGGAGAAAAATTATAAAAACAAGACTTTTGGCAATTGGGTTAAGATGCTATGGTCAGATTAAATTAAAATATAGAACTAGGTTTTCCATAACAATTATGAAGTAGAACAGAAGAGTTAGTTTATTTTGTATAATTTTCTCTAGTAAGATCACCCCTGTTATGGCGTGAGTTAAATTTATATTATTTTCCTAATTTTTTGAAATCCCTGACATGTTAATATATTATTTACTAAAGAGATTAGTTCGACGTTTTAGTTCCAAGAGGATAATGCTCAGTGTCATACTTCAGCAAATACTAAAGCGTTGCTTGAAAACCAAGAAATTAATCTTATCGACTGGCCACCATACTCAACCGATTTGAATCCAATCGAAGAGTTGTGACGAAATATTTTGTGAAACACAATGTTATATCGAGAGAAAAACTAAAAATTAGAATCAGTAAAGATTGGTTAAAAATAGCAAATAACACTTGCGTAAAATTTGTTGAAAATATGATTAGATGGATAGCTGCAGTAATAAAAAGGGGAGTAACAAAATACTAAAAATATAGATTACGAATCAAATTCAACCAATTATTTTCTGAGCATTATTGTGCTTTTACAGGCGTTCCATATATGTGAGCATACTGTATATTAGTTTTCGGTTTTACGTTCAAGATTTTTATTTGGTATTTGTTATTGTTTTGGAGTACTAAAAGAATTGTTTAATTTTAAAGTAAATTACAAAAATATGTAATATAATCTATTACTGCATGGGATGACAAATGATTCGAGCAATTTCATCTAAAATGACCATTTATTTATGTTGTTGAACTTTAAATATAATTTTATTATTTCATTTTTATTTACCACAATATGCTGTTTTGTATAAAAATTTGGAAATAATATCAGTAATATCTATTAAATTTAAAACAGTTGTTACGAATATAGTTTATTTTCTCTCTTTTTTGTAAATATATTATTATTAAGCTTTTTCACGTATTAAATGCTAAATGCAAGTTATTGGATAATTTAGAAAATGTTTTCCAAAACTGTGACTTGTAATAAGTCTATTGTAGAGCCTTATCAAAAATCACAGTTTTGGGAAGTTTTCTAAATCATCTAACAATAACTTAAATTTACCATTTACCGAGTGAAAAAAATTTGATAATGATGTAATAATTAAAAAGGGGGAAAATAGTAAACTAAATTCTAAACAATTTTCCATTAATATGAGATTGAATTTGGAGAATGCCTAGTCCATAGTTCTTTTCATATTTCCTTTGCTTGACTTTTAATTTATTTAAGTACACCCTGCATATTCAGAAACGATTATCAACATTTGCTTTCTAAATAAATCTCCTGTGTTATTAAAATTTTCAATAGTACCAATGTAATTACATAGTTACTGTTTATGAGCTATCTCTTTGAAATGATCAAAAATGCATATCATTAGAAATTTAAAATAATTGCCATACTTTTTTTTTGTTTATAATCATTCAGATGTCTTGTAATGATTCAAGTGTATTTTATATTACTGATTATAATTGATATCGTATGTAAAAACTAAAAAAGAACCTTACAAACCTTAACACAGTGTTCCGCGTTAGCTTTACTGTGAGCTAATGTTCGATATTGTAATCATTTCCTCCTACTGAAGACGATAACTTAGCTGTCGAAATACGTATATAGGATACAAATATTAGTGTGGCAGTGTATTTTAATCTCTTTTAAGTTTTTACTTAGTTACGAAGTTACGAAGACTTTTTTTGGGATCAGTAGACTCTTTACTAGATTATTAAGAGTTTATTAATTATTGTTTGAAGCAATTCCTATATTTTATGTAATATTCACTCCACTTTATTCTTTGTTTTGGAATTTTGATGATCAATTTATATTAGCTTTCGTCAAAATTCTTTAATTGTACATCAGCACTAATGAATTAATGAAACATTTTGTTTAGAGACAATATAAATTGCAGTTCTCACAATCAACGAAAACAGATATACAATTTGATCAAATAGAAGAGGGACCTACGACTTGCTATAGCTTGCTATAGGTTTGCAATACGTGCATGTTGTGTAAACAGGCAAAGAAGCACCGATGCCTGGTACACATATGGATGGCAATTCAATCTTGGCACAGGTGCAGGTATCTGTGGAATGTGTCATAGAAGGAGGAAATCACAGAGTCTGGGAAAATACATGACAAGGAACATAGCGACTGATAATCAGGCGACTATTAAGGTCATTATGAATCGAATTACCAGGCTGAAACCGGTAAAACATTCTAAGTAGGTCTTCAATAGACTGGCACAAGACAATACTGTGTCACAGACGTGCAGGACATAAGCAGATTAAAGACAAAGAGCAGGCCGATGAATTGACCAAGGAGGTCTCAAAGTAGAACTTCAAAGAACCAGAACATGTACGTGAAATAAAATGAAGTGGAGGTTAATGGAGGGTCAACTCTATACTAAGACATTACTAGGAGAGCTGGATGCTAGATTTTCAGCCAACCTAATTAGAAGTAACGAAAAAGAAATTAAAAACCACGGCTTGATAGCCGGACATTGTCCTATAATACGTACTTGTGAAGATATGAAGGATGTCAGATAGAAACATTTCGGAATAGATAAAAGATCTATTGGATTCTACGAAGGTATTTAAATTTTTCCTGAGAAGGATAGTGGCTTTTACCGAAGGCACAAGACTGACAGGGTACAATTGAGAGATTAATTGGAATGGTACAAAGAGCATTGTGCTCAAGTGTCCGGATTTACTGGTCTAACCTTAAAGAAAATATGTTGTCTATTCGCAAACAGAGTGTCTAATTACACTCGCTTGCAAAGAAATCTATGTGGTTTAGATGTGACATGTCATCTACAATTTGACAAAATTTTTTACATTTGAAAATATATTACTTATATCGGGTGTCCGTTTAATACTGAATTTCTTTGTTTTGTATTTGCCACAATGAGAATTATAGTTATTGGTGTTTGACATCTTTTGATATAGTCGTACATGGTCGTTTTCCGTCAGCTTTTATTACTCACATTTCTTGTTGCAAACGCGCGCCAGTCTATCCCATTTTCTTAAATAATTGTAATTAGAAAATATTGGCAATGAACATTTCGAAAAGTAAGTTTATTGTGTTTGATTTTATCAATTTTTATATTTACGTCAAAAGTGATTATCGCATAGGACGTTAATGTTAATTGTTCAAGTGCAGTAATGCTAACTTAAACAAAATTTGACACGAAAGCTTCAGTATTAAATGGACACCCGATATTATATACCGCGATATCATAAAGTTTCTGGGTCCAAGATGGCATTGAAATAGAAAATATATGTCTGAACTTTATCCATATTATCATACTGGTAACTTAACCTTAATTTTTGAAAATTATTTTGATAGTGCCATCGTGACATCAATAAATATGTCATTTGATTTAATAAAGATACAATAAAACAACAAGCTCAGCTTGTATTCAAAATTTTATTAATAAAAAAAGGCAAAATTAAAGCAAATGTTGAAATTGTTGTCCGTTATTTTCAATTCCCAATGTGACACGCCTTTTTATGCTGTTAAAGGCATTTTGCAGCATTGCGGGCGTTATTAATGCACATTCGTCAATAATTCTTTGTTGCATATCTTGCAAATTAGCAACAGGAGTTTTAAATATTCTATTCTTTAGGTGAGGAAACACGAAAAAGTCCATAATTGTCAAACAAGGTGATCGTGGTGGAAACTCAACTTCCGTATGTAAACTTATGATCCGATCGTCAAAAAACTTACGAAGAAAAGCAATATTTTCTCGTGTTGTGTGTGCCGTTGCACCATCTTGTTGAAAGTATCCATATTGCAATTCATCATCATGCAACTGTTCAATAAATTCATTCAGAATGTTTCTATACCTCTCAGCATTAATTGTGAAATTAAAAAAAATAGGGCCAACAACTCTGCGGCGAGAAACTGCTAACCAAACACCAAGTTTGGCATTATGGAGAAACGATTCAATAAAAATATGAGGATTTTCACTACTCCACATTCGAGTATTTTGGGAATTGACATACCCCGAAAGATGAAACCATGCTTCATCAGAGAAAAATGACAAATTTAGCAGGTCATCATCTTCTATTAAGTTATTTGCAAACCACTGGCAGTACGTACGACGTCTAGGGTAGTCTACCGGCAAAATAGCTTGATCTGATTGCATCTTATACGGATGCATGTGTAAGTTTTTCTTTACAATTTTCTGACATGTTCCATAAGAAAGTCCAATCTCTTGAGAAAGGCGTTTCAAAGGTTTTGTGGGTTCATTTACCATACGTTGACGAACATCATTTATAACTTGTTCCGAACGAACAGTTGGTCTACCAGTACGTGATTTATGACCCACAGAACCAGTCTCACGAAACACACCAACACAATTGGAAAGGCAATTATAAAAATCTTTGGGAATTACAGCTAACTCTGGAAAGTGGTCTCTAAAATCATCCAAACATGCACGTTGACTGTACACCCAAATTCCATCAATTCGCACTCCACTCCGAAAATAGGCTTCAATCATGTACGCTTTTTGCACTATATTGTAAACCATATTTGAATTTACTCGAATGTGCTATGTTTCAAACTCGACGTTCAAACTTGCTTTCAGCAATTCTAACACATTAATGGATGACAGATAATGTCACTGTCAAAATAATTTACAAAACAGAGTTATAGTTCCTAACTTAAGTTCAGACATACAATTTATATTACAAAGCCATCTTCGTCATAGAAACTTTATGATATCATGGTATATATATGTAAAATTATACTCTACTATGACATTCCTAACCTCATATTAAAAACTACCTTTCAATACATCGAAAAAATATGGAAATTGGCATAAGACCTGTACGTAGTTTTATTGCAAGCTACTGTACTTTATTGCTGTACAATAGCAATAATTGAAATTTTTTTAATAATGACTTCAGTTTTTGAAAATTACCAAAACCCTATATATATGTCAATAACGTAAGATTTAAATCATTTAATTAGCCTTTTTTATAAAATAAAATATTAAATAATTCAAAAGTAGCTCATAATGGATTTTCGGAGTTTTGTATTTAAAAAACATAAGTTGGCAATTGTTTCGGAAAATGCTAATATTTCGGTATCAAAATTTCATACTAATCGGATTATCCAATTAAGAAGCATTATATTAACAATGCTTAATATACTTATATCAATTATGTTTCTACCATTATAGCTAAATTATAAAACAGACGATATTTACACAGAGTTAGTATAAAACAGTACACTATTTAATAATTTCTTCTTAAGAAAAAAGTATTAATTTAAGTATGTATTTATAAAATAATGCATCACTGTTCAGTGAATAAAATTACAACTTTGCGTAACTTTCATCAGTAGGTGAGGATATATCGTTGACTTCGTTTAAAAATTACATGTATCTATGTACCTAATTTCAATATTGCCAAACTTAGGAATTCCAAAATTAAAAAATAATTTGTATAAAGAATTTATTTATAAGCTATATTTGACTTCGTTTCATCCGAAAAATAACTTTAACACAAGAATAATTAACTAAGAAGATATATAATAAATTAATAATAATTATTTCCACTGTTAATAATTATAAATGGTATTTTTATCTCAAAGTTTAATTACTCCATTGCTTAAGTATTTAGAATTCGTCCAACAAAAAAATTATAAACAGTTTTTATGATGCGTCTGACTATTAATTTATATAATTTCCAATGCGATCCATTATAGTGAAATATGCCTCAACTAGTTTATCAACAAAAATTAAATTTCGAAATAAAATTTTATTTGAGGTCGGGGTGACCTTCCTAGATTTATTATGTTCCTCGTGTCTCATTAAATGTGGTTACAAATGAGCCTTTTTTTGGAGATCAAATATGTTAATTAAAAAGATTTCTTTTTTGTCGACTACGAAGCTGTTCGTTGGGCAAATGTATGGATTCATTCGAATATCTTTGATATGGCTACTTAGATTTTAACAATATTTTCTACAATTAAATGCAAATCGGGGATTCGATGAGTATTATTATATCTGAATCAGACTTCCGGTTTAGCCGAAAACGATGTTAACTTTTTTATTCTAAATGAAACACCTGTATATTTTTACAAATTTCAGTAGACCTCTGCTCTGGGAGTTCAGCAATAATAAGGTTTGGTACTCTTTTGTTCAACAACGAGAACAAGAAAAATGAACACAAAAAATATAAACAAAATCAATATCAGTAGAGAAAGTTTTCGAAATGATGACTGTCCATTTCCTGACAATATGCAAGTCTGTGAACAAATTCTTGAATGGCATTATTATAACAAAACGTAGACTCGTAGGAAAATAACAAATTGTATATAAAATATTGGTCATATTTGCAAATTTCCGTAACTCTCGCACAATTCAATTCTACGAACATAATCCACGTCCAAAAATTCTTGCAATAAATATGGTTTACACGGATGATATTTTTCATGCCTCAATATTCTGGCTACTGATTGGAAACTTATATCATAATTTAGTGCCAGGGATGTAGTAGGAGTTTGCAGTAATTCTTCCAATGTTGTTGCAATATGTCGAGGAATAACTTCGTTAGTTGCGACTTTTGGTCGTCCGCTTTTCTGTAAATTTCTAAGATTTCAGATCCAGTTATACCTTCTCAAAGTTTTGCTAACGACAGTTAGTGATATTGGATGATCATGATGCAAATTTTGGTGACGCGGTCACCAAAATTAATTATCATCAGAATTTTAATAGGTTCTTTTTTCAGTTAATAATATTTGGACGTCTACAAAGTTAATTCTGACAGTTTAAGTCAAGTACTGAATTTTAATTCTATGGCTTACTAAATAATGTGCGATCAAATAAATTTTACCTCTTGTACTCCATGACAATAAAAATGTTTGTCGTAACTTGTACTATTTACATTTGCATCAATTGTCAATTTGACAAACTATTTATTCTGATGTATACTTAGTTGGAACTTTTTAAATTGCTTTGTAATTTAAAATTGATTTAAAATGGTTTTCAATTCAACACAAGTCATTCCTGGTTGAATCTTATTTTCGTAACGGACGTAAGATTAATGGACAATGGCACTATTTTATTGAAGAATGCTTAGAGGAATTTAGAAATAGGTTTCCAAACTTCGTCTTTGATTTTGATAGTTTTCGGTACACAGTTAAATATTGCACTAAGGTTTTCAGAGAAACAGGGAGTGTTATACGGAAAGAAGGCAGTGCCCGACCGAAAAAAGGTACGGAAGAGCTAGTTGGAACTTCCATACGAGAATTATCTCAAAGAGTGGGTGTATCAATTGGCACTTGTCATACAATTTTGAAAAAAGACATTTATTTCCATATCGCATGACCTGTTATCAAGAAATCAAAGAAGTTGACTAGGTATCCTAGAAGAACAACATTTTGTCAGTTCTTGATAAAACTTTTTTTTCTGATGAATCATGGTTTTATCTGAATGGATATGTTAACTCACAAAATATAAGGATGTGGAATACTGAGAAACCACATGACTTTTATGTTGAAACCTCACTTCATCCACAGAACATTGGTGTATGGTGTGCGATTAGTCGAACGAAAATCATTGACCCTCTTTTCTTTAACGGTATCTTAACAAGAGAAAGGTATCGACAAGAAATTATTATGCCATTTATTGAACAGCTTAATGAAGAAGAAATAAATCAGGATTACTTTCAACAAGATGGAGCTAGAGCGCATACAGCTGGTGAAACAATTAATATGATACAAAAAATTTATTAAAATCGGTTGATAAGTTTAAACACCAAAACATCAATTTCCACCAAGATCTTGTGATCTTACCCCTCGAAAAATTGAGTTCTTTAAAAAAGGCCACAGTTTTTTAAAGAACTCAATTTTTCGAGTATAGATATGCAGACCTTCAAATCAGAGTAGCTGAAAGAATTAACGAAATCGACTATATAATAATACAAAACGTTTTCTCCTCTATCAGAGATGTGAGAAATGTGTCGAATAAGGTGGTGGCCACTTTCAACAATTTTTATAAAATGTTACTTGTTTGTTGCAAATAAACGTATCTCATTCAGTTAAAAAATTTTATTTGATTATTTTGACATTTGTCATATCATTTAAATAGTTTAACCAACAAAATTCGTATTAAGAACTTAAGTAAAAAGCTAAGACATATATATAATTTCCATGGGCAACTTCGAGGTAAAATTTATTTGAACGCTCTTTATAAACATGATTTTAAAGTATCGATTTTAATTAAATATCGCTGTCGTTGTTGATCCAAAGCGTGGAAAACCTTATTTTTGTTGAACTCCCAGAGCAGAGCTCTATTGAACTTCGTAAAAATATACTGGATGTGTCCTTTAAAACAACAAAGTTAACATCGTTTCCGGCTAATCTGGAAGTTTGATGTGAATATAAATATACTCATCGAATCCCCGATTTGCATTTAGTTAATTGTGGAAAGTCTTATTCAAATCTAAGTAGCCATGTCAAAGATATTCGAATGGATCCATACGTTTGCCTAACCCTGTATGTTCGTATATAATTCAATTATTTTAACAAATTTTCATAATTTTTCTTTTACATTTTTTATTTCTCATACATCATTAGATAAAACAATATTTTTTTCTCTCTAAATGTGAAATTTCGTAAAATTATATTCATTGCAAGAGAAACAATCTATCCATTGTACACATTTATCTTTGATATTTTATAAGTTTAACGAAGTTACATGCAAAATTTCAAGTAGATATATCAAATAGTTGTTTCACATGCTTCCAAAGTGGATCGTAGATTATACTTTTACAAGGATTCATTATAGGGATTCTGTTCCTTCGCATAGAATGATTCGAAAGTGGTTGGTGATATATTGGTTAAAGATCGCCGATTGAAGGTATGTGAAATAGCTCAGATTGTAAACATCTTTACTGAGTTAGTCAATACTAAGTTATTCAATATCTTGCACGAATATTTGGATATGAAAAAGTTATCGGCAAGATGGGTGGCACGTTTGCTGTCCGTCCAAAAACGAAATGTGACAATTGTAACGCAATGTTTGAATATGTACAAGCCCAATCCGAATTAGTTTTTGTAGCGATATGTAACAGGACAAAATATTTATCTATCGCTTCACGCTAGAAGCAAATTAACAGTTTAAATAACGGATTTTCGTTGGCGAACCATTACCAATGAAGGAAAAAGTGGTTTCATCTACCACGAAGGTTATGGTTACGATATTTTGGGATTTATATGGCATAACCTATATTGATTATTTGGAAATGGGAAAAACAATTACAGGACCATATCATTAAAGAAAAAACAACTGAATTTAGGCAGAAAAAAAGCGTTGCTACACTTAGCTCATTCGTCCAATTGCAAGCACTAAATTGGCCGAATTACAATCTCATCCCCCATAACCGTCTCATCTGCCCCCCCTCCCTGTAATTTCCAAATCTGAAGAAACGACACAACGGATAGAGATTGTTGAAACCTATTTTGCAGAGTTTCAAAGATTTTACTTTTTGGAAAGCAGTAAACAAAACATGTCAAGACTGTGAAGCTATAGGTATATAAAGGTCAAAGTGGAAGATCCATTAAAAAACGTATATCAGAACATGTAAGACACGTGAAATATAGCATTAAAAATACAGGTTTGTCGGAACACTGTATTGAGCAAAACTATTTGCCCGATATAAATAGCTGCAACTTAGTACATAATGCAATAAAAAGTAAAAGATTGGATTTATTAGAAATTCTAGAAATTAAAGAAGCCCAGAAACAAGATGAAATAGTCACTAATACACAGCTAGAATTTATAAATACCCCCATCATAGACACCATTATAAACATCATCTAAAAAGCCACCAAACTAGGTATATAAGTTACACTGTTACGTAGATTAAGTTAGTTGTAAGAAACTCTTTGAGAATGGCATAACAGCCGAAACATATATGCTAGAGAAATATAATAAAATTTATGAAATATAGCCAAGGTGTTATTCCTATCAAGGACATCAATAATTACTAAAAAGTTTCACCAAGAAGTGTCTGCAACATCAATTAAAAAAATAACTTTATGTTAACTATATTTTGTATAAACTTTATTTAAATTTCAATCCATGTAATCCATACACCAAATAAACAAATAAATAAAATCAACTGGTACGGGGCAAGTGTTCAACCACTTTCGGCAGTATGTGTTAAAAATTAGGTCGGTAACACATAATTTGAAGCAAATTCTTTGTTCGATATTTTGATTCACTTTTGCAATTTGAAAATCAACTGATTGAAAGATCGCATTAAAACTTTACGCGACAATTATGCAGGTAAGTACGTAACCAACTTTCTTTATATGTGGACTTTTTAAATGAGCATTCTCCGGTATTTATTTAATAGAATCTACTAGGTATTACTTATCGTATACAATCACGAATCATTTCATTCTCCTTTGTCACTTTTTATTCAGTAGACATTTAATTTGACAATAATACATATATGCAAAGTATTTAATTTTACCACATTAAAAAAATTCTTAATAGGCGGCATACAACTCTCTTTTAAAATATCGTCTGTCTTTTAATTTAACCAAAATTTTCTATTAAGAGAACATATGTAACATAATTAACCTAAAAATAAACATAGTGATTATTATCTACAAAGCGTTTGATAATATTTTACCACCGTTATTAATACCAGATACTTTATGTTCATAAAGGTATATTAATATTTATAAACCCAGGCTACCAGAGACAAGCACCCTTAAAAAGCTGATACTCCATAATTGGTGATATTTAAATGTGGTACCTAGTTAACCCAAATGATGTATGATAAACATACGTACTGGTTGTTACTTAAAATTTGATGTTATCTGTAAGAGTCAGGCAAAAAACGGAACGACAAGAAAGGAGAATTTTTCTGTGATAAGTTGTTTTGTATTTATTTATATACAAATACACATACAAATTTGAAGTAACGACCTTTAAAATGTGTGTAAATATTTTATTTTATACCAAAGTTAGTCACGCTTTTAAAAAACAATCGTCAATAAGTATGTATGGTTTGGATATTGTTAAATGTAAAATGATCTTTTTTTGCAACACATATATAAAAGAGTTTGTACATGGAACTAACAACAATTTGTTTCTAATTAAAACAAAATAAAACTTAAAAAAATATATCACTGTCTATTTTGGAATGCATTTTCTATTTTAACGACAGAACTTGGGACAAAATGCTTTAACACGACATTCCACATAACCAACAAAAAAAGTCTACTTTTTGTTTGCTGTGTATATGTGTTTTATTGAATCAGGTAGAGTCACATCGCTCTTGAGTTCGCGTGTGTATAGTTTTTCGTGTTGGTGTTTTGGCGTTCTTACCCATATTTTTTTCAATATTTGTAAAGCAGTTATGAACAGTATTACAGAAAACATTTACATTTTCTATTTGGCAAGTATTATATAAGCCAATAAATTAATCATTAAAGAATCAACTTTATTTATAATATCTGTTATTGATTCAAGCTGACGTTTGTAAAATTTTGAAAATTTCTTTGTTTAGTATTTGCTACACTGAGAGTCATAGTTATCGTCAATTGGTGTTTGGCGTCTTTTGTCATATAATAATATAATAAAGTGTAGTGCTACAAATTTAACCAAAATTTGGCACATGCTGTCAGCTTAAAAAATAACGGATAACCGATACTTCCAAACAAACGTTCCCATGGATAAATTAATTATAGCTATTGTTAAGATGCTTACAAACTCCCGTATTTAAAAAAAAACTTTTGGAATCATTAAAGGACCTCAAAGCAACTAATTTGCCTTAAAACTAAATGGGGGAAACGTACTCTTAGCAAAAAAAAATGATTTAAGCTTGGATTTTGTATATTATCAATCCTAAACACGCGAAATTTCGATTATGCCAATGTTTAACTTAAGCATCACTTTGAAGTATTAATTCTTTAATTGTTTCGACCTTTGCTTGATGTAAATCCATATCACTAATAAATAATACACACATAAGATGTTTTAGATTTACACTTTATTAATAAAATAATGACAGCTGTTTCGCTAACACAGTAGCTTCTTCAAATTCAACTTAAGACTAAAGATACATACAAGATACAGCGTTAATCAGGTAGTTGACCCAAGTTAAAATTCTAGGATCTATTACATTTATATTTTGCTTTTTGAAAACTATACCATGTCCTACTTGTGTGAGGTTTAAGTATAAAAATATAGTATAAGCAACTAAGACACAATATTTCAATGGGTGAACAGATTTAACAGTGGGGATGAATTTAAGTCTAATTTATCGTTTAGTAACATTTCTGAGTTTTTAAGTTTATTAATTTCTAAAGATTCTAAACAGTTTAGTTTTCTACCTTTATTTTCTACATGTATGGTGTCGAATTGTAAATTAAATTCGTGCTAATTCTCTATTAAATGATTAGAGTAGGTTGAGTCAGTTTTCTTATTGATATAAGAATGATAGTGGTCTTGGATTCGTTTTTTAAACGTTCTACCTGTCTGTCCAATATATGTTTTGGTACATGATCCGCATGATAACTTATAGACTCCTGATTTATTGTCTTTGGTAGTTTTTTCTTTATTATTTTTAATATATTTGGCTAGATTATTTTTAGTTTTATAAGCAATATTAATGTTTTCTTTTTTTGAGGAATTTTGATAATTTAAGTTGCTGTTGACCTATGTAAGTAAATGATTTAAACTGCTTGTCTGGCTCCACTTTAATCATCGGGTACACCTCCCTTAATAATTTATTGACTGATTTTTTAACAATTAATTTATCTATTAGATTTGGGTCATATCCGTTGTTGTGAGCGGTTTGTTTTATAATATTAAGTTCTTTATTATAGTCTTCATTGGACATCGGGATGTTAATAAGTCTATGTGTCATGCTGTGAACACAAGGTAGCGGCTTTTCACAGCATGACACATAGACTTATTAACATCCCGATGTCCAATGAAGACTATAATAAAGAACTTAATATTATAAAACAAATCGCTCACAACAACGGATATGACCCAAATCTAATAGATAAATTAATTGTTAAAAAATCAGTCAATAAATTATTAAGGGAGGTGTACCCGATCATTAAAGTGGAGCCAGACAAGCAGTTTAAATCATTTACTTACATAGGTCAACAGCAACTTAAATTATCAAAATTCCTTAAAAAAGAAAACATTAATATTGCTTATAAAACTAATAATAGTCTAGCCAAATATATTAAAAATAATAAAGAAAAAACTACCAAAGACAATAAATCAGGAGTCTATAAGTTATCATGCGGATCATGTACCAAAACATATATTGGACAGACAGGTAGAACGTTTAAAAAACGAATCCAAGACCACTATCATTCTTATATCAATAAGAAAACTGACTCAACCTACTCTAATCATTTAATAGAGAATGAGCACGAATTTAATTTACAATTCGACACCATACATGTAGAAAATAAAGGTAGAAAACTAAACTGTTCACCCATTGAAATATTGTGTCTTAGTTGCTTATACTATATTTTTATACTTAAACCTCACACAAGTAGGACATGGTATAGTTTTCAAAAAGCAAAATATAAATGTAATAGATCCTAGAATTTTAACTTGGGTCAACTACCTGATTAACGCTGTATCTTGTATGTATCTTTAGTCTTAAGTTGAATTTGAAGAAGCTACTGGGTTAGCGAAACAGCTGTCATTATTTTATTAATAAAGTGTAAATCTAAAACATCTTATGTGTGTTTTATTTATTATTGAAGTATTAATGCTATAAAGTTAGTTAAATTATTTATTTGGTGGAGGGTTAAGAGTACGTTTCTCCCCATTAGTTTATAAGGCAAATTAGTTACTTTGAGATCATTTAATGATTTCAAAAGTTTTTTTAAGAAACGGGAGCTTGTAAGGATCTTAACAATAGCCTAATTATAAGTTCGATCTTGGTTTTGTAATCATTTTTGTATCTTATTCACATACCTAGAATAGATTTCGTAGAAGTAATTATAAACAGTGTAATTTTAGACATTTATTAGTTAAACAAATAATACATATTATTCAGTATACTCTTATTAAAAACCTAACTGAATTTTTTATCATTATCATAATAATATGAATTATTCAAGCCTTTATATCTCTCAACAGCTTAACGCCAACTAGAGGGGGCATCGGTGACTGAAGGTTTTTGACTGTCTGCATTGACCACGAAAACCTTCTTGGATAGCGGTCTCCGTTTCGAACCCTAGATCTCGTCATGATGGGCCAGTGACTTACCACTGAGATAACGAGCGGTTGATCTAAATCTGACGCAGTGGCGTCGAACATTCCGTGACATAACAAAAACCTTTGAAAAATATAGTTTTACATCGCCCCAAAAATTTTGATTAGAATATATTCCAGAACATGAGAATAACGAAAATTGTATTGATGAATATTCAAATATTGACTGTTTTCTTATTCCATCTTCTCACTTAAGAAGGAAGGAAATATTAATCTCTATCCAATAGATAAACTTGACCGAAGACACAAATTTCCAAAAAGGAAACTTTCCCGATTTGACACTTGCGACATTAGAAATCTCAGGTTGTAATCTCTTACATCATAAGATATCGATGCTTGCTAACATCAAGCGTAAAATACAATAATAGAAATGTGTTAAAAACATTTTTGTACATGTACATATGGATATAAAGAGCGATCAAGATAATTTGTAATCGAGTCAACCTTGAAACCGAAATTGTATGTCGTAAATACATTCGTCCTCAGTTGCATAGTTTACATTAACTGTTGTTATTTTAGCTGTCAACTGACAATTGACTTGACGTTTGTAATGTAAGTGCAGTTCAAGTAAATACATACGATTTAGGATTCAAGGTTGACTCGATTACAAATTATCTTGATCGCTCGTTACATAACAAATACTTAATTCGCATTGGATACTTCTACGCACGGACACGTGTTTCGGATCTTTTTTAGTTCCCATCAGCGTACGAAGGAGAAGTGCCAATACTTAGCGCATTGCTGCTAATACATCCATCTTGTACGAGAAATGTCACGAGCAAACATCTGAAGACATCTGACGGCCAACAAGGACACACCCGCGACGTTATGAATTACACGTGTATGCGTGTGTATTTACAGTGTCAGTAAAAAGTATGGAATTACCTAAGTATCTCAGCAAAGGTCCATTCATTTTAAATTAAATTGGGTATTCCTTTATAAAAAGACTCAAGGATTCTAAAAATAATATCAGATTTGCTGCCACTTCCGGTTGTACCGGAAATAGGCATCCAATTTGTTATTTTAAATGGAATACCCTGTATATTTTTACATTTTGAATACCTTGTTAAATTCTGGATACAGTAAACCTCCACATTGCTATGAGACCAAAAACATTACTTTTTGGAAATCAGTTTTCATTAGTAACATCATAAGCCATGAATGAATTGGAAACATATCTAATTTCCGAAAACAAGTCCTTTAAACTCGGGATTTTAACAATTTATTTATTTTAACGAAGAAAACAATGATTTGTTGACTAGATTAAAGTTAGGCATGGGCCTATCAAACAACACGGTCATTTTTAATTGTCAAATAAATTACTTGTCTAGTAATCTGTGCAATTTTTAAAAGCTTTTTATTTCAAAATCGTCTATTGCTGTTAATATTATTTCTCTGTGGTGTTTTTTATTGTTGTTTTGTCTATTATGGTGTTCCTGATCGAATCAAAACGTATTGAAATTTTAATTTTGCGAGGCTCTAGAGACAAACAGCGTTCTTGTAAGAGGTTATTTCCGAACTAATCATATATCGATTTTGTTGTGGGGTTATTTAAAAAAAAATGCATATATAAGTAGACCTGTAAATTTAAATGAGTTGAAGGAGTACATAAGAAACTTATTACTACAAATGCTGAACGAAGTTTTACAAAATTTTTAGCGCGAATATTTGAAGATCGTTTAAAATATTGTCACTTAGTAGAAGGGCAAAATTTTTAACATTTAATCTAGTCAGCAAATCATCGTTTTTTTTGTTAAAATAAATAAATCGTTAAAATCCCGAGTTTAAAGGATTTGTTTTTGGTTATTAGCCATTTTGGCAATTTATTCATGGCTTATGATGTTACTAATGAAAACTGATTTCCAACAAATTATGTGGAATAATGTGGATGTTTACTGTATCCAGAATTTAACAAGGCATTAAATAATATATATAATATAGAGAGTGTTCTATTTAACAAATTGGATGCCTACTTCCGGTATAACTGGAAGTGACACAGCAAATCTCTGATATTATATTTCGAATACCTGAATATTTTTACAAAGGTGTACTCAATTTTATTTAAAAAAAATTAACCGTTGCAGAGATACTTAGGGAGTTCCTTATTTTTTACTAATACTGTATACTAAGCATTGGTATTTCTACAAAAACGGTTTAAGTATATCAATACGTTAAGCACGTATTACGCATTTGTTACAAATGAAACAGACATGCAATATACACATCTGTAACTGTACACATGGACAATACACCTCGTATTTTACAGCAATTACTTCTGCTTAAGACACGTGTTTCTGCCATCTACTATTAGGCGTCATCAGTTAAGCTAGTGAAGTAATTAAAGCTTAAATCGCCTACAAGGGTTTCCTTTTTCGGCATAGTCTCTTTCGTCCGTCAGATGTCACTAGATTATATAGTGCTACCTGATAGGACGAAATTTGCTATGTCTTGTAGGCGATTTAAGCTTTAATTACTTCACTAGCTTAACTGATGACGCCTAATAGTAGATGGCAGAAACACGTGTCTTAAGCAGAAGTAATTGCTGTAATATACGAGCTGTATTGTCCATGTGTACAGTTACAGATGTGTATATTGCATGTCTATTTCATTTGTAACAAATGCGTAATACGTGCTTAACGTATTGATATACTTAAACCTTTTTTGTATATTTGCTGCCATCTGGCATCGTGTTAATGGACTTACACCTATAATACGTATTTTCTTCCCTTCTGTACCGGCATAGCCGGTCAAGGGAAGGGTTTCCTTTTTCGGCATAGTCTCTTTCGTCCGTCAGATGTCACTAGATTATATAGTGCTACCTGATAGGACGAAATTTGCTATGTCTTGTAGGCGATTTAAGCTTTAATTACTTCACTAGCTTAACTGATGACGCCTAATAGTAGATGGCAGAAACACGTGTCTTAAGCAGAAGTAATTGCTGTAAAATACGAGGTGTATTGTCCATGTGTACAGTTACAGATGTGTATATTGCATGTCTGTTTCATTTGTAATTGGTATTTCTCCTTCATATGCAGATGAAAACTAGGAAAAGTTTGGAACACGTATCCGTACGTAGAAGTCTCCAATGCGAATTAAATATGTGTTGTGTATATTCATGTGTATACATATTTAGATATGTTTTTAACATTTTTGTAAGACAAGCAGTCTTATTAATACGATATTCGACTATTTTTAATATTTGTGTTCTGTAGGATTGATGATTGTAATAATCCTAATGTATAACTAAAATTACCGTCAATATGTTTAAAACTAGGACAATTATTTAACAAAACATTACATACATACGTTGTGTTGCGAAATACACATTTTAGATAATAAATTTATCCAAAATAAAATGCTCGCAAATTACATATCTACATTTATTGTCCTTATTTCACATTCATAAGAAGAACATACTAACCATGTACCTCTATATATCTATTCTAGGTATGTGATTTATTAGTCCATTTTTCAAATCTGCTGTTGAAAAATAGAGCAATATTTTGGAATCATAATATAAATTCGTAATTCATCTACTTTGTTAAACATACTCTGGAGAGTTAATAATCGATTGAGAGATAAACACGATGAGCCGATGCCAATATTTTGTTCTATCTCAAAATATTAATTAAATTTGGGATTTATGTGTACGTAAAGTGCAGAATCTTTGGCGTAAACAAAGTTAAGGACACGCATTCCATGATTAGTATTTGTACTATCAGAACTAGGCTAAATGCAGTGAGTAATCATAGTCTATTGCTACTTGTTGTAGATGTAAATATCATTAAGTTTGTTCCAAATCGCTAAGAAAACCGTACAGTGACGGTCCGGTACATGAACGCTGTAGAAAAAGCGTTCCAACTTCATTTTTGACAGTGTAGTGAACAATACTAAAAGTGTTCTAATGAAATTTTTATCGTACACAAACCAGTCACGGGACGGTCAAAACAGAAATAGTTCACAGACTAAAGTATGTACCAATTGTATTGACATGCGCATTACATACTTCATCCTGTGAGAACTACAATTGGCGACAGCAATATCACACAATATCATAAGATAGAACAAAATTGATTATTGCAATTATTACTGTTGGTAATATTATAAAATAGATTGATAACTAAACGATCACAACTTCTTTATAATCACTGGCCAAAAAATAGTGCAAAACTAACACTTGCGCGCAAAATGATAACCAAACGATACGCGTACTGTAACTAAACCGGTAGTTGGAACAAACCTACTATTTACGCATATGCTAATCACATGGTATTTGCACAATATTAATACTCGTAGTCTAAGTCAAACTAGAAATTTGGTTCATATAGATTAAACAACGTTGGCATTGCTGACTGATTGAGTGTCACTAAGATGCTTAATACTGAGAAATTGGAACACCTCTTAGTAATAAAGTTCTTGAGAGAACAAGAGGTAATTCTTCAACAAATAAAGAAAGTAATGCATAAAGTTTATGAGGATAGTTATATCACGTGAAGAAATGGACAAGAAAAGTGAGGCTGAGTTGATCTGTTGAAGATGAATAGTGACATTAAAGTGGTATTAGATCAATTTTTTTTTGAATTTATCGAAAATGTTAGCGATGCTGAATTCATCGTAAACAAGTCAAAGTGAAATTTTTCGGGCGTTCACTGTCAACGATTATGTTAATCAACCTTATGATGTTGGAAACATAATTGCTATGGAAGATTAAACTATGATTTTGTATAATGGTTCCTTAGTTAAGCAGGATTCGAAAAAATGGAAAGGAAGAAATGAACTACCCACAAGAATAACGATGTTCTGGGGAGTGTGAGGGTATTCGATTGATTGGCTATACGATACGTAACACTAGGAGGATAAATGGTCTTCAATTTTGCTAAAATTTTATGTAAATTACAAAAAAAGTATAAAACAGAAAGGAAGAGTAAGACCAACTGAAGGCGAGCCTTTGCTTCACAAGAACTAGGCCGTGCACAACTGCACAAGCCATGTGTTGTATATTCTGTTATTAAAAAGTATCGATTTGAAGAAATAAATGGCCCTATTACAGTTTGCACCTCGTACCAAGGAATTACATTCTATTTAGAGATTTTGAAGAAAGCCTTTTAAGGAAGAAGACTTGGATACGATAACAAAGTAATAGCCATAACAGACTCATTTTGAAGTACTGTCATGTTGGTTTTAAAAACTTATTGGTTGCAATAAAAGTATTTTAATCAAAAGTGATTATATTAGGAAATAACAAAAATTTGCTTCATGCTGTCTTCCTACTCAGTATGGAAATTTATGGAATTTGTACTAGGGATGCTTCCAGTTCATCGTTCTTGTATAGGTCAATTACTGTTTCCTTGTCATCGTAATTTTTTTAGCACTTCGTTATTTCAATGATTTGTCAAAATAAATGTAAAAGAAACCCGCCAGAATAGTTTAACAATTTTCGTCCAGACACAAGAGTATAAAATGTTTTTAGACTTCCGTCGCGTTTGTCTAACACTTAAATTTGCAATTATTTTAAAAGTGGCTTTACTTTGCACGTTATTCATGTTATTGCGGAAATAAAAATAAAACATTTCGTGCTTTGCTTTATTTAACAATATTTTAGTTCTATTTAATTATCTGATCGTTCAGTGAAAATATAATAGAAATGATGAAATTAAGTAGGTAGTTAAACTTGTTTCAAATATTTACTGTAATCCTTGCAATATTGTTTCATTATCTTGACCAAGTGCATGAAAACTAAAATACCAAATTACTGCTTTATTACTTAGACTAACATAATTAAGATTGCAATTTTATTTGAAGAGGAGAGAATTAAAATTAAGTCTAGATTATTGCATTTATTTATTTCTACCTTTTTTAATAAGTTTAGTTTTGTACTTTTACCCTATACATAAGTATATGAAAAATCCTATAATAAATTTATGATTATATTATAATCGGTTGTCTGGTTTCTTCTTTCTATAACTTCTTTCATGCTTTTTTCACTATAGTTGAAAAAGCCCTTCCTATCTATGCATACTTTTCTACAATTTTTTTAAGTTGACATGTAAACTTCTGACTTCGAACTTTTCTGTTTTATCTTTGCTTCTTTAATAAATTATCGTATATTATTACTTGCGCTTTTTAATGAAGATTCTGAGTTTCTCTGACATTCTGTATGTAATAGAATTGTAACTATTCAATTTAATTTGATTTAAGATAAATTGAAGGTAAAGGTAATAATTGTTAGTGTTTTTTTAAGGATATTTTTGATTATGCTTCTCGAGTAACTGTTATTTGACAAAAATATAGAAAAATTTATTACAAATAACAAAGGTAAAACAGACAGAAGGTTGAAGTTGGGAAGCTACATGTTAACTTGTGGAGATTGTGGTAAAGTATACAGTTTGTCCAACAAATACTGGGAATTGTTGAATGAAACAGAAAATATTGATTTAATGATTATAAAAATAATAATTATTCATGCCTTAGTAACTAAATTGGCAGGCCAAGACTTATTATTAGAGACCGGATACATCGGACTGAAATGACGTTATTACGACGGACGATTAAATAGTCTACAACATCTGTAAGTACATCACGCAGTAATTGAATAGCACTATTCATTCGGTTAACCGCACACATAAAATAGATGTGCCGTTAACCGAATGAATAGTGTTATTCAACAACTGCGTGATGTACACATGTAGACTATTTATATCGTCCGTTGTTATGACGTCCATTTCAGCCCGATGTGTCCGGTTTCTAGTTATTGTACGCCGTTCACGATGAAGACGTGCACGTCATCAATGATGTCAAGACAAAGTTGCAAAATCATTTGCAAAATTTATTGGCAAATTGATTTGTTTACATTTTAGGTTAGGGTAGTAAACGCTTATGTTAAACTTGCAGTATTTAGGTTATAAGTACAATGTGTAATATGAAATTATAACAAAATGCAAATACGATTTTACTTCTCTCATAGTTGATAAAGTCAACAACCGTTCATGATCGCGTTCTCTTCCCAGCTTGCAATCGCGGATGCAACAAATCGCTTTCCTTGGCTGCAAAACGATTTCGGCATTGCAAACCAACAGTAAACAAACAGACGCAAAATATGACAGAACGATATGTATGTACCAACACAAATATGCATTCGATGTTGATATAAATATTATAGTTCGTTTATTGTATTTGTGTTGGTCTTCGAATCGTGAACGCCGTATATTACCCCCCACGTCCGTGGAACGACTTAAAATATTTGGCTGTCGGAATTTATTTTAAACGAGAATGAAAACCACGAAAACCTTCTCGGATTTGATCTCGAAACCTCAGCATAAAAAGCCAGTGGGCGGTGACTTATCGGCCGGCTTTAATAATTCAAAGTTTTTTTGTAGCCTTCAAAATAGGCGCTATTTGATGTCATATTTATATCAAGGAACAATTTAGTGGTCTAAACACTTCAACTCCGTCTGCAAATTCTGTTTTATGGCTTTAATGGATTGGAAAGGTCTTTCATAAAATAGCAAATCCATTCAGTTTTGGGAACAGGAAAAAGTCACTATATTTATCAATTCTAAAATCGCAGAGCACACGTGATATTTTTCATATCTATTACGCGGACTTTTTAAATGAACAATTTGGGGAGGTTATTTGACATAATGTACAGTTGCGGCCAATAAATATCGGGCACTGACTTTTTCATGAAATCTGGTAAATCAAGCTTTTGCATACAAAAACGTCAAATTAATTAATAAGGTAATAAGAAAGCAATCTATATAGCTGCTATTAATGCTTAGAACGTGTATATTATGGATATATTAGACGGAATATAATTTTTTTTTTAAAGTGTTGATATTTATTGAAATATTTTATAAATTAAAATTGAAGCTATAAACATTAATACTTTGTAAATGCTCCATTTTTTGTATAACATCGTTCAGTCTTCTCGATATGGTGTTTATTACAGTTCAAATATAGTTAAGAGTCAGTTCATTCCATGCTTCTTGTATTCTAGCCCATAATTCTTCCACATTTTCTGTCCGAAAATTGTTTGCCCTTTTAATTTCTTTAACTATTAGGCCCCAAACATTTTCAATGGGACTCAAGTCTGGGATTCTTGACGGCCAGGATAAAGTTTGTATATTTCGCTGTTGCATTCAGTCGGTAACAATTCCCGCTGTGTGTATAAGGGCAATTATTGTGCTGGTATATGAAATGGTTTTCTGGAAATATCGCCTGTACACTGGGCGGTACACGATCACGCAATCATCTTGCATTAAACCTACCATTTATTTTAGTACATTATACAAGTCCTTGTGTACTCATCCATCTCCATTTACGGAAAATCTACCACTAGCAATTACATTAATAGTGTAGCGTTTCTCAAAACGAGAGTAGGGAGGTCTATCAACTCGAACAACAACAACTCGACTGAAATACCTTCTCGTCACTAAAAACTATATTCTTCCAGAAATTAAATCCTTCCCTTAAATATTCGAATGAAAATTTCATTCTTTGGTCCTTGTTATCCCACGTCAAAAAATATGTCTAATTGCCGGATTATTACGTAAATAGATTGTTGTCTAATGCAACGCAGCGCTGTTTTGACAGAAGCAAAATAATTAGTCTCATATTTTGCCGATGTGGCTGACTGAAATGGATTATCTTGCAAGAAGGTTGACAAGTTATTGTCATCTTCTATCGAAGATATTCTAGGTCGACCACTTCCAACTTTTCTCTCAACGATTTGTTCATCATACAATTTTTTTTATGGAGTATACAGGACTTTTGGCAACTCTAAATCTTGCGCCCATGTCCCTTTCAGGCAAACCTTCGTCAAGTAAGGTTACTATTTTAGCGTTTTCTACGGAGGATAAATGAGGAGCCATAATTTTTCTCAAGATGACAGATTAAATAATAGAACATTATATAAGATAAAAAAGTTTCCTGTATTTATGCAGTTGATTACAAAGAAATGTTCACAATCAAAATTGCTGCGCGATATTTATTGGCCGCGACCGTACGTAGCATAGGTAGGAAGGACTCTTGAAATTAAGATAATAAAACACGAAAAATATATAGAGAAAAGAAAATTGTCTCAATAGACGCTAACTGTTTAGAAACGTTTAAAACGTATACAGGCTAAAAGAAACTAAAAATATTTAGAAATAAACAAATAATCTAGATTTATAACCACTTACACTGTGAGTAAAATCAATTGGATGTAGTTGGCTGCATTAAAATCCCTAAATTAGAATATTTTAATATTCGTAAATTGGCATCATTGCTCATGTTTCTATAGTGGTTGTTTACCTGTCATTATTGTTTGTTCACATTATTGTTTGTTCATGATATTTTGTTGCTTTTCTGTCTATATGTTATTGCCTTCTGATTAAAAAAATCTGTATTTACAAAGATATTAAAATAATGTCGTTTACGGTGCAACAAGAAGCATTGGCCCACTTTTTATATCTGGAATACGAAACGTAGATGGGACATTGGAATTATTTCTCTGTGATCGTGCCTTAACCAGTTTTCGACAGGAATACGAGTATAGTGATCAAGAGATAGCCTTCGATACAGTTGAACGTCATCGCGATACACTGATTCAGAATTTTTTTGAAGCTGCATGGAATAAAATTCCACCACAAGTGTTGACAGATGATATTATGAAAATATTTGGAATAGACTAGAAATTCGTCCAAATATGTCTCTTAGAAAACTACCTACTCATACAAGTACGATTGAATATAGGGAAATGAAGATATTATTTTGCAATATTTTAAGTGTTTCTAATGGAACTAATGGAAGTGTTTGGGGCTGCATTGAAAAAGCAATAGTGATCTGTTCTACATCACTTACGCGAACAGAGTTTTGAACAACGACAAAATTATTGCGGCTGGTTTAATGATACTTTAAATAATGTAAATTTGAATATAATCTTTTTCTCTGACGAAGCGTTTTTTCACTTGTCGGGTTATGTCAACTCACAAAATTACTGTACTTGGTCAACATAAGTTTTTTTAAACAGAACTTCATCAGATAAAAATTGGCGTTTTGATTGCAATTAGCAGAAGACGGATTATAGAACCATTTTTTTTTACGATAAATGTTGATCGTTATAGACAAATTATTTTTGGACCTGTTTATTAATCAGAAGTATGAAAATTAAGCAAGAAATGGGGATTTTCAACAGGACGGAGTTCTACTACATATTGTAGAAACTACAATGAATTATTTGCAGTAGTTTTATGACGACAGGCCTTTGGGTACTGGTTTATAAGCCTGCCATTCACCAGACATGACACCTTTCGATTTTTGCTGTTTATACACTTAGAAAAAAACACTATTACAAAACTTATGAAATTAGAAACTGGTTTCATAATTTAGATAAATTTTAAGACGTAAATAATATCTGGAGATATGTCTAAAAACGTAATGACGCAAATGACAAACGAAATTTTTCATTTTTTAAAATATGAATTAGTTGTGACTTTCAATAAAAGTACCAGTATCTGACCCTTCCAACATGTGCACATTCCTGAATTATCAGTAGTTAACTCTTCTTCGTTCGGGAAGGGATGTGTTTCCCGCGAGTTAAAATATCTGCGAAAAGAAAGCGCGTGGTAATCACCATTGAAGAAAAAATTAAGGCGATTTCTAGAGTAGAAAAGGGCGAATTAATAAAGAAAATGTCAGACGAACTTAACGTCGGAACTTCGTCAGTGAGTGACTGTGTTAAATCAAAGGAAAAGCTTATTGAGCACACTTCAAAACAAGGTGGCTGCAGTAGCTACAGGCCGAAGATCATTAAAATTGGTATCTATGAGACCGTAAACTTTGGTTTATGCAACAAAGGGACAAAAGAAATTCCAATTTCTGCACTTATTCTGCAAAAATTTTAAAAATTACGGAAAAACATTCTAGAGATTAGATCTTTAATGCGGACGAAACCGGTCTTAACTTTAAAATGCTCCCGTCAGAGATTCATGCTTTTACAACAAAGAGAAGTGGTGCCGGCTATAAAAGAAACAAAGAACAAATCACTGTGTTGCTTTTTAGCAATAATTCTGGAGAGTGCCGTTTTACGCTAATTATTATTGTCAAGTAAAAAAGCCACGATCATAAAAAATATCAATAACAATGCTTTACCAGTGCTTATGGAAACCAAAAGAGTGACAAAATACCTAGAATCGAAAGGTTTTCCTGGAAAAGCATTTATTATTTTGGATGACGCACCCTCACATCCTGATGTACAAACCATTGAAGAATGGAGACATTATTGTTCAATTTTTGCCTTCGAAGGTTACTAGTTTGCTGCAACCATTAGATCAATGCGCAATTGAAACATTCAAAAGATATTATCGCCAGTTTATGCTTCAGACAATTTTAGCGACTGACTCTGATATTTAAATTGATAAACATAAAGAATCCAATATTCTGGTCTGCTAAGGCATAGGAAACAGTTAAAAGCTCTGCTCTGAAAAAATATTATAATCAAATTTTAAATGATATCCTTGAAGATTGAGAAGAAGGCCTAGAAATAGATTTGATAAATATTATATGAGGTTATATCGGTTATACATTCACAATCAGGAACCTGGTTGTAAAAGTGTAACTAACTGAAGCAGAAGTTATAGAGTGGGTTAATAGTGATGCAGATCGTCAATTCACTGATCAAGGAATTTTAAATCTGGTGAATAAAGAGGCAGCGGAAGAGTGCGTTGACGATAAAAAAGAGCAACGGATTTCTTCGAAGGAGGCATTTAAAGCATTAAAGGTATGCTTATTTTTTATTACATTTTTACTTTTGCCGCTGTTTACATTTTTAATTTCTTTTATTCAGGTTGCTTTAAAGTTCGTAGAGCATCACAGTGCATCAACCCCTGCTGACTTGAAGATTATGAGGCATTGGCGTGATGTAGCAACTCGTCAGCGAATCGAACGAAGAATAAAACAACTTTAACACAGTACTTACAAAATTGTAGTTAATAAAAATGTGTCAAAATCAAAATAAACATTTTACTCACGATCGGTTAGTAAACTGAACATTTCTAACCTTCAAACCGGTTAGAAAACGCGCTATTATATACCAAGGTAGGTAATAGCTTATGTCACTTCTACGTCTAGGTAATGTGATTTGAGAATTTATGAAACGTCAATGTTATTTAAATAAGTAAATCAAATTATAATAATTTAGTACAAAATTTGCTTGCTTTTTGAATTAATATTAATTGCTACATTAGAATTTTCATGATTGTTTACTGTTAGAGAAAGACCATGTTTAATATCGTAGAATAATTCTACGATACCTATCAAATGCATTTGTCAAAATGCCATGAAATTTAATACTATTACATTTTTAAAATTTAGTGATTTAGTAGTTTATATAGTAATTAATTACTAACCGATCGTGAGTAAAATAGTATACAAACTTCGGCGGAAAGATTCATTCCCGTCTCGAGATTAAGTTCACCGGGACGCGAAGAGTCGAGGTTCTAATCTCTCGAAGATAATAAACCACTTTTCGCCTCGGTATGTAATATACTATTTTACATACATAAAGTACATAAGTTTTATTTAAAAAAGATCACGCTCTCTTATCCGAATTTTTCTTATTCCCGCTCATATTAGTTCGGATATGAGAGAGTCAATACAGTATAATATAAAATGCCTCGTCTTGAATCGAATTATCAATTTAAGAACATACATTATTATTATAGGTTAATGTAATTACAACTAGTCAGAAATAACAAATATCAAGAAGTGTAAATAATATAGCCAATATTACATTGACGCCAATTTAAAAATTCTATTGCCAACTGAGGGCATTTGATATTGCTCACTCGATATAATATAGTGAAACAATATTGAAGTGGTACAGTAAATATTTGAAACCATACTTTTTAGTTATTTTATTTGTTAACATAAAAAAGTGTCAACAAGTAATGTTAACTGTATTTAAGTGTATTTGAAATGTTGATATCCTATTGAATACTTATTTTATTTAATTTACCAGTTTGTCTTAATTTTTTAGATATAGACAATTGAAAATAGCAAATGTTTTCTGTTTGCAATATTATTAGTACAACATTTTAATTGTTAGTAGCTACATTTCTAAATAATAGTATTACAACGAACACCGCTTCTGTTAAAATATGGGTGATTATGAGAATATGTATACAGTATGTATTAGAGATTCTCTATTGGAATTATTGAAAGAGTTTAAGGCTTTTATTGTGTGGAGATAACTTTTAATAATCCATTCGTCTTATAAAATTAGATGCTTTGAGAGTCACCTTTGATCAAATTGTTATAAACAACATTTTCACTTTGTAAATAAAGTCAGTTTATAAAATTTGGCAGCTAATACACATCTAAACGTCCATACTTTACACCCAAAATACAAATCTATATCCAACGAAATTAATTTTCTTCTCTTTTAATTGCAACATTAATTAATTTTAAATTGAATAAAGTAAGGTCGCTAGATTATAATGTGAAAGTTATTACCAATATATTCCAATTCGTGGAATACGGTTTCAGTATTTTAAATTTAACGATATTAATTAAATTATTAAAGTTTCAAATGATGAAAAGTTACAGAAGTCGTTTATATGAGTTGATAAAGCTGACTATATTTCAGGAATCTTCGATACGGACAAAAACGACGTTAAACGGAACGTTTTCAAGATCGAGTCGTGTTCTTTTCACTTGAGGAATCCGACAGCTTTAAGTTCAGTGCCTAGGACTTTGCATTACACCACAATAATGTTGTATTCGCAGTTTTTCATAGAAATAATCATTGGGAATACGGGTAGAGACTAGAATCTTATTGAAAAAGTATGAACTTATTATATTATGCTATTTCGCGAGCGAATATGACTTTTTATTTGTGATAGTACTTGAATTCCTCTTAAAGAAATGAATTAATGGAAAAAATATTGTTATTCTTTTTTTCTTTCTAGAACAAGAATTTACGTATGAGGGTAATATATTGACAAGTAAGGCTCGGCTACTAGCATTATCTTTCGGAAAAGCTTAGTATTACATTTTAATTCTGTCATCTTTTTTTGTGGTGTAAAATATTCCTTTACTTTCTAAACTTTCTAATATTTGAGGGCATTTGTTCCATATTTCTTAGGAATAAGAAATTACAGAACGGTACAATCTGTGGTTTAAAAATATGTGTCAAACTCTAGGGCACAAATTACTTTACATGGTCTTTCGAGCCGGATTATGGGGTGCGCACTTTCTCGAAGAATTAGTAGAAAGTGCTGTACTGACGTGTTTCTAGATAAAGGACGATTCTCCGAACAAATAAAATATACAATTTACAGAGACATTTGTATTTAAAAAATGCATTCTTTTTGTGTTGTTGAGGGTTAAAATATATTGACAATAGCCAAGTTATATGAATCTTTGGGTTAGAAAGCCCGCTAGCGGCAAATAATGAACGGTAAAATTCTTAAGAAATATGGAACAAATGCCCTGAAATATTAGATAGTTTTAACACGTAAAAATTAGCAGACACAAGTAAAAGAATATTTTACGTATTGTCACAGGTAAATTTGGTTAATTTCAAACATTAAATTTAGAAGTTAGAGCCGAGTGAATAAAGTATTTAAGTGGAAAATCTTAAAATGCATAAAGTCGCAATTCGTGGAGCAGTCCAATATTAATTTTCTAAGGAAATTTTGGACGCAATTTAAACGTGGAGATATGAGTATGCAACCAAAACCACCGAATTTTGCTCCGGAAGTGATCTATAAAATTAATTTTACGACCGAAGAATTGACATCAAGGAAATAGATGAAATTGTGAGCAAATCAATTGAACATTAACATTGTGGGTGTCAGGAGAAAATTTGAAACTGTTCAACAAGAACTAAACTTATTCCTTTTTAAGATTTGCTACGGTTGATGAAACCTGGCTTCACCACATGTTCCTAAATTCAAATGGCAATCTCAACAATGAATACATCATGGTAGCCCTCCTCCAAAGAAAGTGAAGACATTTCCCTCGATTATGATTTTTTGGGATTCGAAGGAGATAATTTTCGTAGACTATTTTACAAAGGGCCAAACAGTTAAAAGAGCGTATCATGCAGCTCTACTAAGCAAATTGAAGAAAATAATTGTTGAAAAATGGCCTGAAATTGTCTATAAAAAAGTCCTCTTTCATCACAATTCACCTTCTCACATCAGATATGTTTGCGAAAAATTAGATCAATTGAGATTTCAGATTGCGACCCTACTACATTATTTATCAAATCTAGCCTGAAGTAATCCCAACGTATTCCATACATTCAATTTTTTTCTTGCTGGAAAGAAGTCTCGTTCACATGAAAAACTATTTTGGGGTCTTGAGAAAGATCGTTACAAAAACAGCATACTGATACTTCTAGATTGTTGGTACAAGAGCTTTGCAATTAAAGGGGAATATGTTTGAAAATTATAAAAACCTTAATGCTCTAATTCGCCTGTTTCATTTCGAGTCTTACTTATTGTCAAATCCTTCTCGTATAAGCCGTAAATTTTTTTTGTGAGAATTTAAAAATGTATTAATTATGCAACTCACTTTACCAGTACTACTATTATTATGGTTATTATTATTATTTCAGGATCTAGATTCTAGTTTGCTTCATTGAAGAAATTTTTGTATTAAATAAAATGCTTCTTTCGACCTTTCATTTTATTCTTGTATTATAACTTTCTAAGCTGACTAATTGTATTAAGAGTGCGGAATACAAGTGAGCCTTCCCATTGTTGCCAATATTCGACCTTTCGCGCCAGTGTGTGAGTACTGGGGATTGAAATAAGTTCTAATCTGCAAACATGCAAAGTTTCCTTTTCTTGCATACTGTCGTTGAGGAACAGTGTCATTGATTCGAATTCTAAGATGCGTACCAAGCAACGATTTGTGATAAACTTTTTAACATTGGAAGCTTGAGCAATATGGTTTGCAAGATATTTATGGTAACGATTGTGGATATGAAGAATGTTCGCCAGTGGTTTTGACGTGCCAAACTTTGTTACAGAGACGAAAGGAAGTTTGACGAAAAGTGATCAGGTCGACCAAAATTAGTGACGCAAGCGAAGAATCCGGACAAGTCAATGCACGGTTTCAAGGAAATCGCCGGATTACGTAAAAATAAATTACTCGGCCATTAGGCATTAGTCAAAAAAGGGTTCAGTACATTGTTCAGACGTTGAAATACAGAAGAAAATTGCTACAGATGGGTACTACGACAATTAACGGATGTCATGAAAGAAAAGACAACAACTTTTTAACTGGTATCGACATCAATGAGATGACATTCCTATGAACATCAACAGCGGGGACGAATCTTGGGTTCATCATTATGACCCCGCAAATAAGCAAAAGTCGATGGAATATCGTCGTCTTGATTCTCCATGTGTACGAAAATTCAGAAGGG
This sequence comes from Melolontha melolontha, assembly GCA_935421215.2. NCBI lineage: Eukaryota > Metazoa > Arthropoda > Insecta > Coleoptera > Scarabaeidae > Melolontha > Melolontha melolontha. Next base: position 111,733,624 of record OW285236.1, on the reverse strand, counting down.
TTTCATCAACGTAAAAAGACATACTCACCATTTTCTTGAGTGCAGAGGGCACCCCATGTTCAATACCGTTATTTTTTGCTACTAAGGATGGCAACTTAATTGTTGAAAAAGGTATGATACGAATGTTATTGTGGCAAGGGGTTCTATTCTCTTTTTTAATGGAGAGGTGCCTAATTTCATTGTTTTTTTGCATTGTATAATTGTTTTCATTTGATTAATTGTTTTTTTTTGGTTTTGGTTACAATTGTACATCAAGAACAAGGGTTAATTTTTCATTATTTTTTTTTTGACAAAATATATACTTTAGTTATCAGTACAGGTTGAAAAAAAACTTTATTGTATTAGTTTACTTTTATAATTCGAATAGTGAATCTCCAATATTCTTGTTAAGTTTCTAGTGATAAGTGTTTTTTTAGTGTGTTAATATGGTGCTAACGAAAAGAACGGTAAGTTATCCAATTACCAAAAATAGATGAGACGAAAACAATATGAGAGGAAAATAAAATAAATACTGAGACAAGATGAGTTTATCGAGACAGATTTTTCCACATTCGCCAAATATAGTGATAGCAAACAACAAGAAGCGATGGAACAGGTACAAGTAATTCAATAAAACCACTTTGGGTTTTTTATACCAACCAACGCACTGACCTCTCCGCGGCCACCGATTCCATTGTTCTTCTCATCAAAGGGTATTGGTCTAAGACGGCATTAAAATGGTCCACTGATAAGGAAAATAAATTGCAATAGGTCTCTGATCTGACGGATGCCACTCTTCTAGCGTTCGTTAATAAACAGATTTCGCCGAAATAGGAACCATCACTTAAACTGGTAGCCACATCGCCATTCGCCATTACGATGTCGACAATTCCTTCTTGTATGAAGTACATTTTGGAACCGATTGTACCTTCTTTTATTATAATATCACCTAGAACCAGAAAATTATATCAATTAATAATACTGTTTTATTATTTTTTTCAAGAGATAAAAAAATTAAATAAAGTTTTGATAGTATTACATATTTCTAAAAAAAGCAGAAAGTTACTAATTAAATGGTTTAGAGAAAAACAATCAAAAAATATCCAAAGAAAATAATATTAAAGGAGAGACAGACAACTCGTAATTAGTAACAATATATGTATAACAAAATAATATGTATATACCGCGAGTTTTTTATATGACTGAACATAACACATGAATACACCTATGTTCAGTTTTAAAGTAAATGTTTCAATGCATGGGAACGTTATGCAACCAACAATGCGAATGTCATCACTTGTCGTAATAAGGCATTTTAGTTGTCAGTGTCAACAAAGTGTGAAAACAATTTATTTAACATTTAACTTACACAAACAATATTAAAATGAATTTTATGGTAAATTGAAAAAAGTTTGTTATTATTTATAATTATTTAACTTTTTCATAAATGTTCGAAATATCCACCTGCACATTGCATACAATATGCGAGTCCATTATGAAATTCCTGCAAAGAGTGAGTTAAAAAATCCGGTTTGGTTCGTAATTCATCGCAGGTTACACTTATGTGTGTTCTTAAATCTTCAAATTACGTTATCATAAATTTTAGATTTAAGGTATCCCCAAAGAAACGTCGTTTGGCGAAAAATCTGGCGATCGGGCTGACTAAACTATCGGACCAAACCTTCCATATCCATCGACCAAGAAGACTTGAATTTAGAAAATTTGTAATTGCTGCAGTTGAATGGGGCCTAATCCATTTGAAACCACAAACATTCAATGGCTAAATTTTCAAATCGAGGAACAATACGAGTTGGAAAAAAAAACACGTTTCATCAGTGAAAAGTATTTTCTTCAACACAATATGACTTCAACACAATATGACTTTCATTTAATAAATAAAAAAGTGTTTAGCAAAAATCAACACGTCTTATTCCATCTCCATGAAATAATATAAAATAAAACATTTCTAAAAACTAAATAACTCTTCTCAAGAAATCAAAGAGAACTAAATAAAAAATTCTCTTAATGAAAAATACCTGAATAACAATTAATTATGAACAATTTTATTAGAACAGATATTCAAAACGATCACCTAACTGAAAAGCACAGTACCCTAATCTACCGACAAAATTTCTGCGAACGTTTGACAATGTCTAAGGTAAGGCACAGGTAATTTGCACGCTATTTAATCCGTTTAAGTTTTACTTACGAAAATCTACTCGCTACAATAACAACAACAGATGTAGATTACATACGAAAAAATTTGTATAACGCTTATCGTAAGGATTTCCGATATGCTCTACCATCTTTCGTTGAAGAATTGCATACAATATTGAGTTAAATGTCAAGACAAATAGAAATGAAAACCCTTCGTTTATAAGCGATGACAAAGAGAAAATCGTTGTTAGACAAATGTTTACCATATATGGCTTCGAAAACGGTCATTACTCATTATATACCGTTAATTTTTTGTTTATTACCGAATAAGCGAAAATCGACATATATCACGGCACTGAGTGCTATCAAAGAACTATGTTTTGACAAATTTAATGTGAATTATTCTTTGGATATCAATTTGGGGTCTAACACTTCATATGCTTCAGGATAGTATAATGTAAAAATATATACAGGGTGTTAAATAGGTCATGCCACATTTATCGAAATTCGAACGCTTCTCTCTCGATTTTTTTTAATGGAACTTATATTTTTCGACTTCGTCAGCGAATTCCCTATAAAATTAATTTCAAAATGGTATCAGTAACGTAATACTTATTTTTCTACCACCGCTAGTGTGATGTAAATTAACTCCATCTACAAACACATTTAACTGTCAATTGATGTTTAAATAAAAATTGATATTTGACATTTGAAATTTGTATCTTCACAATCTTGTCTTCATCAAAACGCAATGTTTTGTTGAAATTTTGTCGAGATCATGGTGGTATGGTACAAAACTCGAGTTGTAAAGTAATTATCCCCTCGTGAAATTTTTTCCACTCGTGCGTAATATGCTACATTTCTAGTACGTAATATACTATTACAGTATTTTCAACGGTATTCCACTTTTATGGAAAATATATTTAATACTTCTCAATATTCAGTACATCTAACATGGCTACATATATAATATGTAATACAAAATTATTATTATGTACACTTTTTAATTTTTTAATAAATTAATCTTAATTCATATGATGCTGGACATTTGTTTTCGTTCTGCTTCACGCACATTCTTAACCTTCTCTGTATGTACTACCTTACATTTCTAGTCATATTGTTCTCGTGCAAGTGGAGGAAAACATTTCTTATACGTTGCTTCATGTTCTTTTACGGTCATGTAAACTATGTTTTTTATAGTAAGCCACAGAAAAAAATCACAAGGGGTGCGATCTGGTGATTGCAGTGGAGAACTTATTAGACATTCTCTCCCAATCCACCTATTAGTAAATACCCTATCTAGGTGCGCTCTTGCAGCAGTTCCCTAATGTGCGGGTGCACCATCATGTTGGTACCACAATTTGCCCATGAAGTTATCTGGTAGGCCTTCAAGTAGTATTGGTGAATTATTTTGTAGGAAGTTTCTATAAATTTCACAATTTAAAGTATTGTTAAAGAAGAATGGTGTTTCCTATGATGCCTCCCCAAGTATTAACACTTCATTTGTGTTGATACAAAATAGGTTGCACAAAATGAGGGTTACTTGTATGATAGTAGTGTATATTTTTCCTATTCATTATTCCAGAATTGGCACATGTTGCTTCATATGTGAAAAGTACATAGTCTAGACAGTCTTGATCTTGATGTAATCGTAAAAGCAGCCATTCACAATACATAAGTCTCTTTTCAAAATATGTATGTTTGTAATAAACCTTGTGAATATTAATTTTATAAGGGTGAAACTTATGTTTTTTAAAATTCTTCTCGTGGTAGTGGTTGTAATTCTATGTTGTTTCGAAATTGCCCTTGTAGACACGTGCGGATTTTCTACAACGGATTGAATGACTGTCACTTCATTATTTTCTGTAACCATAGTTGTTGTCCTTTAGTGTTTGGATTAATTTACTAAGTCCGACCGAAGAAACCTTACCAACAAATTGTCGAAGCTCTTACTATCCGGAGTTCTACGGTTAAGGTATTTCGTTGTTTACATTCTTGATGCTAATAGTGGATTTTAGTCGCAAGTTCCGAGAACAAACGCCATGTCTATGAATTTCTCTTTCGAAAAATTCAGTTTTAGTAAATGAATAGGCAAAAAATTACAGAAACAAAATGGTATATTTGATTACGAGATTAATAACTAATAACTAATAATCAACAACTAAATAATTCAATTTGCAATAAGCAACCAGTGATACAATTATAACAAATATTAAAACTCAATTATAACAAAGAGAAACTACAAAAAACGAGTTGATGTGGAAATTTTCAGCAAAGATGTGACGTTTCGTTAGATTCTTGGTTGTTGTCTGAAAATCATGGCCATGTTGCCCTATTGGGTGTCTCGCATATTGAATAGTATTAAAGATATTTCCTATAAAAATGGAATATCGTTGAAAATACTGTAAATAAGTATTTCGTTATTGGTACCATTTTGAAGGTAATTTTATAGGGAATTTGCTAATAATATCGAAAAAATAGGTTCCAATTAAAAAAGAAGAGAAGCATTTGAATTTCAATAAATGTGGCTCGACCTATTTAACACCCTGTATATATTTTTACATTATAGCATCTTGAAACATATAAAGTGTTATCCCAAATAGATATCCAAAGAATAATTCGATGCACGATACCCATCTTCAACCTACATCTTAAAACGTCAGACGCTGCAACTGTAATATTCTTGACAAAAATTCTAATATAACTAAAACTAGTTGTCAGAAGTGCACATAGCCATATATCACTGCAAATGTAATTTAGGTGGCTATCAAAATAATTTCTAAAAAAAAATGCAATCCAATTAAAATGAACAATCTGAACTTTACAATATCCGCTGTGATATATTATATACGTACAGAAAATCCAACTTTCCTATCTTTCACGCCAAACACCCGGTATATTATATTACTATATGGTATATCTTTCTATTTTAACTTGGTATGTATTGTTACAATTCCTTTATTAAATATTCATTTTTAGTGTAACGTATATTCATTATCAATGAATTCAAACTATTCATTTCAAACTAAACTAGAAACAATTTCATCACGGCTTTCGTATACATCCATAGAAGGCAGCAAGGTTAATATATTTCAATTGTAGTAAATTTACCCTTGCATTGTGTTCACAATTTCGGGTAGTTAGTTGACAGTTTGAATTGCTGAAAGACGGCAGTTTTGTATACATCATACAAATGAGGCAAATTTAGCAAAAACATTATATTCTGGAGCAGATGTGCTTTGCATTAATATGTTTACATTATGGTTAAGTATGGTTAGACTTTTTACGAATCTAGTATTCATGAAAGGATATTAGAAAGAGTGTTAGGAACATTTATACTATTTTTTTATTGTTATATGTTGCCTAGAGAGTACAAATCGGAATATTTTATTTACAAAAGGCAAAGTAAGACGCTTTGTTAATCGCAATTTCTTTAGAAGTTCGATATTTTACAAGACCTCATTAGAAGAGTGATCTTCAATTCGAATGCTAGTCGGACAACTAAAACGAGAAATGGTGTGGAGTATTTATGGAATTCAACTTGAGGACGTAAGTTGGCTATCGGCTGATTTCTTGTGTAACTACGTATTATTATTCTAACATTAGCAACACAAAAGCGCTCAAAATATTGACAAATTTTTACTGTCGAAACTCCGCTGTTCGAAATGAATCGATTTACACTTGCCCAATTTACGTGTTGTGTTGCCGAAACAGTGCAAGATTGGCATGCTATAGGCCTTTCACGATATGAAGACGTGCACGCCATTTATTGAACTTTCGGCATAACAAATCTGGAGCAAATAAAATACCTATGTACATCTCAACGTTAATATCGCCTTATAAGTTTGCAGGACTGAGAAAGAAGCGTCCATTGATGACAAATTTGTGAATTGGTCATTTGACAAATGTGTTCTGTCATTTAATAAATGTGTTCTGTCTTTTGACAAATTTGTTCTGTCATTTATTTTCCTTGTTGTTTGTACGTTTTTATTAGTTTCCACCGTTTTTATCTAGTCTTTTTATTACAAACAATTATTCGTATAACTAAAGTGGAATTATTCGATTACACAATAATGCGGAAACCGTTCTCTAGCCAGAGTAAATCGCTAATTGCTGCTACAATCGCGTATTTTAAGGAAGGACGTGATAATGGTATAACTATAATGAATTTCATTATTCATAGCATGTATCTGCAGCATTAGGTGTAAGCCTTACAACCGTTAGCAGAATCTCTACTGATGTTGGAAAGGGAAATACACTGGTCAGCCCTAAACGAAAGCATGACAGGAAGAAAGTAGTTGTTCATATTGACAACTTTACTGAGTATGGACGAGTGGACGTTCCATTGATAACACAAGTATACACGGTTTTGGATCTAAGCAACCAAAAGCTGTTTCTATGGTTATTTGGGGCGCTGAATTCGAATCGCACTCCGTTTTTTGATTTTGGTTCTAGTTTTCGAGATATTAAATAAACACAATATTTACAATTTTTGACAATTAATCTCCATTTTATTTATTAAAAAGTGTTAAATTAGAAATGAAGAGCAGTCGAACTGAGTCGCTTGTACTGTTTGGGATCTGTTTCACGCATTAAAGTCCAACAGTAGTCGCTCATCATGCCCTCGTCCCAAAATCCTTGGTATCGTTTTACGATTTTCGCCAAATCTTGGTGTAGTCGCTCTCCTTGCTCGTCGCTTGTATCACCCAAGTTTTCAGGAAAAAATTCGAGATGGGAATGCAGAAAATGTATTTTGAGAGACATTCGAGCTCCAATCTTGCAATAATTTTGCAACAAACTGTCGATTATCTGCTTGAAATCCGGGGATTTGCGGTTACCGAGAAAGTTGTGAACAACATCTTGAAATGATACACATGCTGCTGCTTCATTGGGCGTTAAACATTTTGTAAAGTTTCTGTCGGCCATTAATTTTCGAATATCAGGTCCGACAAATATTCCCTCTTTGATTTTGGCGTACGACAACTTGGGAAATAACTTGGTCAAGTACTCAAAGCCGGTCCTTCACGGTCGAGCGCTTTGACAAAGTTTTTGATAAGGCCAAGCTTTATGTGGAGAGGTGGCAAGAAAATGTTCTGTGGGTTCACAAGTGGTATAGAAGAGACGTTTTGTTTTCCTGGTTCATAATTAGTACGGCTTGGCCAATCTTTTTTCACATAATGTTGGTCAGTTGCACGGCTATCCCACAGACACAAAAAACAGCAAAATTTGGTAAAACCAGATTGCATCCCCATCAAGAGACCAATAACCTGTAGGAATAGTATATAAATCATTTATTCTTTAAAATTGAATTGAAATTTATTTTCAAACCTTCAAATCGCCACAAATTTTCCATTGATGCTCTTTATATTTTATCTTGGTAAAAATTTTACGTATTGTATCGTAGCATTCCTTCGTTTGTACTGCATGAGCAATCGGAATTGATGGTTTTATATTTCCATTGTGTATCAGAGCAGCTTTCAGGCTGTATTTTGAACCATCTATGAACAAACGCCATTCATTTACATCGTATGGTGTATTCATCGCATCAAACAAACCGTTGATGTCATAGCAGAAGCATATATTCTCCTCTTTTTTGAAAAACGGTAAAAGCGCCTCATTTCTGGTTCTATATACAGTGACTTTTGTTTGAGTGTCAAGATATTTCCACTCCTGCATCCGTGATGCGAGCAATTCTGATTTTTGTTTCGATAAATTCAAATCACGAACCAAATCATTGAGTTCACTTTGCGAAACTAAATGTTTTTCCTCCATGTTAAAATCGCTTCCACTGTTCGTCGGTGATGAACTACAAGTTTCCATGTAATTTGCACTCGTACCTGGACAAATTGGCAAAGGATCATTGCTCGCACGGGGAACTGGCTTAGAACTGATGATACTTCAGGATATTTATATTTTGATAGTTTTTTTGCATTTACACCGACGACATTCATCAAGCAAAAGTAACAATCATCTACATGATTTTTCGGCTCTCTCCATAACATTGGCAATGAAAATGAAAAACATACTTTTTTACCGCGTGACCACTTGTATAATATTGTGCTACACGCGTTACAAAACAATTTCGGAACCCACGGCTTGTGAGTGTTTGATACAGAGAAACCAAAATAATAAAAATATGCATTTCTGATCACATTAGTAATAACTTTGCCACTTTTTCTGATCATATAACATCCGCAAACATAACAAAAACACTTTTAATCAACTTTACAATTCTGTCTTTGCATTTTCACACGTTTTGGATTTAAAAAAAAACTTTAAAAATACAAATTAAATAATGTTTCTAGCGACGCCAACAGCTGACTGTCATTATGATAGCGCAGTGCTGCCAACATGCGCGAACTCACAAAGTAGAACCAACTTTGAAAACGAAACCCGGATTTGAATTCAGCACCTCAAATAACGTCAAGATTTTTTCTCATCTGCTCTGATCCAAAAGTTGACCGGAATTTGTAAACTTGTGTAATTCAAAAATAATATGGGAAAGGGCATTGAATACAATTTTATCTGAAACTTGGCAAAACAGCATTCATCATACGGAAAAACTAGTACAATAATGGTGGGATAGAGAAGTGGGTATAGATCGCGACGAACCTCCTGAATTTTTTATTAATGTTGGAAATGAAAGTAACTATGAAGATAGTTTATCAGACTGATGTGTTTTTAACTTTATTCATACAATTAATGATCATTAATATACTTCTCTACGTTTGTTTACTATTATATTGATGAAAGGCATTCCATATTGTAGTATTTGTGTATAAATAAATTGCATATGTTTCTATTTATATTTAATATGTATGCATCTACTTCATTTGCATATATTTTATTATGAATTATCACTTCAACATAACGTATATATCTTCCATGTCATGTCAATTATTTGATACATATAACTTACATTAGAGAATCATTATTCATTACATAACAAATATGCACATCTTGCTACACTTTGCAAACGTCATCAATGACGTGCACGTCTTCGTATCGTGAAAGGCCTATAATTTATGACATAAGTTGTACTCGTGTTCGTCTAGCGTGCTCCTTCGATAATATTACTGCTGTTGTCGAAAGTTTGCGCCTATACCCGAGAACCTCAACTCGCCACAGATCTCAGTAATTGAAGAGTAGCCGCGATAGCCTGAGGAAAGTTCTGCATAAAGACCACTCGCTTCGATGTCATTCATCTGCTTAAGCTATAGAGCAGTTGGAAACGAGACGCATTTTCATATCGACGGCTATCTAAACAAGTATAACCGTCGTATTTACGGCACGACAAAACTATACGCAGTCGTAGAGAAGCCAATGTATCCTCAACGTGTAACTGTTTGCTGTGGTTTTTAGTATAGCAGCATTATTGGTCTATCTTTCTCCGAAGTTAAAAATCGCAACGGACAACGAAGAGCGATATGGAGGCATGATAACTGATTTTCTTGTCCAGAAATCGATGAATTGGAGAGAAACACAAACCACGCAACAATCGATCTTTCGCGCACTAAGTTCAATAACCGTGTAATCAGCCCTTTTGGTGATGTTGCTTGGCCTGCGCGGAGTTACGTAGAGTTTGTGAATAGTTAAAATGGAATGGTAAATCTTTTTATTTTCAAATGAAACTAGAACAAGCAGAAAACAAATTAGCAGAAAGATAACAGAAAAGCTAATTTAAATTGAACTAAATTACTATCAATTTGATTTATTGAACGAATTCATTGATGAAAAGGAGGGTTTTATAAAAAAAAAGTGTATGAATATATTTAAATAGAAAAATTATAAAGTGGATCTGGATAGATTTAGGTTCTGCAAAATTATTTATAATATACAAAAGTTAAATGTCTTTTAGAAAGTATATATTATAACAAGTGTTCATTTGACAAGTCAATCTAGTAGCATGTGATTTATTGAGAACATTTTGAAGTATGTCTTAAATTAAAATTTACTACTTAACCTACGAAGTCGTATATTTTGACAGTTTCATACATACAGATAAATATCAAATAATAGGTATTTATTGAAAACTATAACAAATGTTGAAAATGTTGTCCTTCAAAATCAATGCACTTTAAAATCCTCCGTTCAAAATTTCTGATGATATTCTGCAACATTACTGGATTGTTATTAATTTCCATGAATTTCTGTTCGATTCTCTGTAGCATATCATTCAAATTCAATATAGGTGTTCGAAATATGTTATATTATATTTATATTATATATATTAAATATATTATATCGCATGAACGTGCAGGCCAGGCAATTTCAGTATTTCGACTAATTATAGGCTCATCAAAAAATTTTCTTAAATAATTCAAAGATTCTGCAGTACAGTGACAAGGTGCTCGTCTTGTTGGAAATATGCATTTTGAAGTTCATCATCATGCAACTGATTGACCAATGGTTGTAAAATTTCCGTACGGTATCTTTGAGCAGTTAACGTTCCCTGAAAAAATATTGGTCCAATGATTCGCCTTTGGCTTATCGCTGCCCAAACACCAATTTTCTCTGGATGTAGCGATTCTTCATTAATTACATGTTGATTTTCACGACTCCAAATTCTTGTATTTTGTGAATTTAGGTATCCCGTTTTATAAAACCATGCTTCATCAGTAAAGATGACTCTTTGCGAAAGTTCTCCATTATTGTTCATATTTACAAACCAATTGCAAAACTGTAGTCTACGTGGGTAATCAATTTCTAACAATTCTTGTACTGCTGTGACACGGTATGGATAAAGTTGCATATCTTCTTTAATAACTTGTGAGTTGTACCAACAGAAAGGTTTATTTGTTGACTCGTATGTCGAACAGATGTTTGTGGTTCATTTTCCATTATTTCTTCAACACGATTGACAACTTGAGGTGTACGTTTCTTAACTGCTCCGCTGTCTAATTTTCTTAAGAAACTACCAGTTTCAGAAAAAAGTTTTAAAGTTCTATCCAAAGTATTCTTAAATTGTATATAATCTATTACAAAATGTGGAAACTCAATTTGAAATTCTACCATGCAATCTTGAACTGAATAAACCATAAACCATCAATTTTATTACCACTTCGAAAATAAGCCTGGACTAAAAAAAAATTATGTTCTAAACTGAAAGCCATTTTATAACTGAGAAGCAATTTATTTAAACCAGAATCGACGCACGATTATTTTATGCACTAACTGATATTTGTGATTGACATTATCAAATGTTATTTGGATTTACGTTTACGGAACAACAAACACATACTAATATATTTGCGTCTTATTCTATCAAAATTTCAAAGTAACCTAGATTGACTTTTCAAATGAACACTTGTTATTGTTTTCCATAAGTGATTTACAGAAGCAATTAGAAGAACGAAAGTTTAGTTCCAGCTAAACATTAGCAGTTACATATTCTGTGATTCTTTATAACTAGATATTTCTCAAGTATAGCAAAATATTTTAATGGAACCGAAAAGCAATTGTACATTTTGTTCAGACATGTTTTACTAGGTTAGACATAAATGATAACCTCATCTACCTAACAATGAATATAATAAATATGGCCAGGATGGAGTACAATTTAGATATATACGAGGTGCTACCTAGAAATTCCCGAAATTTGAATGTGGCGCGCAAAGGAATGGTAGTACAGCTCCATAGCGCTAGATGGTGTAAGGTACAGCTACACTAAGTCCGTCCGTCAAACGGTACTTTGCTAGGTGATGACAAATAGGTTTTTTATTTATATTTGTAGAGTTGTGTTTGAATTATTCTACGGCATTGCAATATCTGATCTGCAAGAGCAAAGAACGTGCATCAAAGTCTGCTTAAACCTTGATAAAACAGCAGCGGAAATCCTAAAAATGTTTCAACAAGCGTCCGGTGAGGATGTTTTGGGACAAACGCAAACTTATGAGTGGTACAAGCGTTTTAAAAATGGACGTGTGTCAGTTGATGATGATGAGCGCTCCGGTCGTTAATCGTCACAAAATGTGTCAACATTTAAGTTTTAAAAATGTACGTGAGTGAGGTGAAACAGTTAATGGACAATTTTATTGCGATATTCTTCGGTGACTAAAGAGAAAACATTCGATGCAAGCAACCTGGTAAGTGGCACAAAAATTCGTGAATCTTCCACCACGACAATGCACCAACCTATACGTCACGTGTTATGCGTCGGTTTCTAGCCTCAACGAAGACGACAGTACTACCCCACCCTCTCTACTCTGCAAATTTTGCCCCTTGTGACTTCAGAATCGCAGTCAGCGTTGAACGCGTCAACACACGTTAACACTGCTTCCAGTCATGGACAAGTCGCTGGGATTTGTGAATTTATGCGGAAGGACAGTACTTTGAAGGGGATGGTAGTGAATAAATTGTAAGAATAATTTATTGTGTTTTCTTTTCACATTCCAGGAATTTATGGGTAGTACCTCGTATGTAGTAAATAATTTGGTAAACTAAAATTAATTAATTAAAAATTACCTTGCAGTATTTTTATAAATAAAAAATTGTAGAGAAAAATTAAACATAGATCCAGAAGCGTTACATTTTCTATTAACAAAAAAAAAACATTGCATACAGTTTTTCATTTGTTATTAATTTTTTTCAAATCGTGTTTATTAACTTACCTGGTTGGAAGACTTCATATCTAAGTTTCGTGACGACGTCCGATACGAAATTCGAGTCCGCATTTGCGAAGAAGGGCACAGATGCCACCAACGATCTGCAGTTATAGTTGATCACATCTTCCCTAAGTTTCTCCGACAACTCGCCGAGAATACATTCTTCGTCGAAGAATTTGCCTTGGTAACGATGTTCGAAGTATTCGGTTATTCGCTGCCGCATTTCTCGCGGTAGTTTTCTGTACGCCATGTATTCCTCTACTTGTTTTACCTTAATATATGAACATACATTAGTACATATTACGCAAGAAGTTTAAAATTACTGTTATTGCTCACATTTATGTGTTAATTCATTGCTTATGAATAATAAAACCAGAATGACAAATAAAACATGAAACTCTTTGTTTGGGAATCTATTATTTATTAGTTAAATATAAAGAGCTGCAAAATATTGTGGGAAGGTGCCCGTTAAAATACATTGCAAGATTTACCTGCTATAACAGAAACATAAAATAAAAAATGGAATCATCTAATACACCTACGTAAACAGAACTCGGTAGTAACCCTATTGCTAGTTAGGGAGGATCACTGCAGATCTTAGCTTCTACTTTATTGGCTGATACAGGAAGATGCTCTTTTATTTTCATTCATTATTTATTAATCTGTTTATTTACTACAGTTGTAAGTTATGATTTAAACATTTAACGCATTATTTTGAAGTAACTTCAGTTTAATTTTAGAGTTTTCCCTATTTATTTTGAAATATAAAACATATTTCAGATTTAGAGTTGGTTTATTTTTAGAAATTTATTTATTAATTCATTTGTATTTTTAAGGTAAGATACCATTTTATTTTTCTAATTAAACTGATTGCAAATATCTTTTATTTAACAACACTTGTATTACAGTTAAGTAAAATATTCCCTTTTTGTTTTTAAATAATAACTATTCGGGTTTATTAGTAGGATAAAAATGTCGATAGAAGACGTACCTATACCTATCATCATACTGTGTCCAGCAGTTTACTACTTAGGGTTGTCTACGGAAACTAATTGTGGAGAGTCCATAGAAAGCATACGCATATCATAGCTCCGCATAGAAAACATATTACATATGCCTATTACAAACGGCAACTGTGTATATATGGAACGATCATCCATAAATTCTTACCTATATCGTCTATTGTTACACGTAATTCTAACTCATTAAATCGAAGCTTGTACATCAGATGCAAAAAAAACACGACACCTATCATTTTTTAAAAAATTGGCTATCTTTGTTTGTTATTTTGGCTTGTGGTTTACACTTTTTATTTTTATCGACAAAGAACTTCCCACTGGATTATTTAAAAAAACAATATGATATTTATTCTAGTTTTAACAAACAATAACATGAATAAATAAAAAGTATGCGTATACTTATGTTAACAACAATAAATTTTAGAGGTACAGAAAACTAATGGCATACTAATAATAAATTCACGAATTACATTCTGCGAAATACTCTCCCATTCTTCGTGAAGAGCTACATTAAGCTCGTTTATTGTGGTTAGTGCTATTGCACAAGATCTAATATGTTTACCTGGCATGTCCCAAACATGTTCTACAGGACTGCACAGAAAATGCTGGCCACTTGATTTTTCGAATGCCGACTTCTGCCAAGTATTCACTGACGCATTTCGCTGAATGTGTTATTCTGTATCAGAACAAAGTCATCAAAAATAAACGGAGCGAATGGAACGAAGTGATTTACAAAAACTTCCTCAGTATACCCCCATCGATTAACACTAATTCTGTAGTGGTCTCCATTGATATGCCTGCTCACACCATTACGGAACCTCCGTTATGACTAAGCTTGGAGCTGAAACACACTCGGCAAATCGTTTACCCGTTCATCTCAATACTCGTTTCCGTTCGTCTGGTGAATGGAGAGAGACCCTAGACGCATCGGTAAACAGTAAATTATTCCATTATTCAAGATTCCGGTTAATATGTTCACGAACAAATTGTAATCTCGCTACCCGATGACGTGGGAGTAACCTAGACTCAGTTGCTGACCTGAAAGCTTTCAATCCAACTTCATATAATCTTTGGCGAATTGTCCACCCACTTACATTTTTACAACGAACGTCCAGAAGTCGATTTGTTATCTGTACTGAGGTCAAATGAAGATCCCATAGAGAATTAAGAAAAGGGAATCTGTCATTTTGAGTGGCGGTTTCCCGTTTTCTACCACTACCTCGCGTTTTTGCACCAGTCTCCTCAAAACGTTGTAGTACTCTTTGAATAGTAGAACGACTGACGTTGAGTTACTGAGCCACATACCGTTGATTTCGATCATCTTCCACGAGAGCTACTGTTTTAGCATAATCTTCAGCACTTGGAATCATAATTAACAACAATCCTTAACACTTAGAACCACAATTATAACTACTAGTCTGCCATATAGACAAGAAATTGTCTAGCTACCGAAAAATTCGTAAAAAAATGTTAAACACAGGCACTCCAATTGAATAAATGTAACGTGGAACGATTGAATCTGAATTTTCTAACATGTTTATTGTTGAATTAAAACGAGAATAAGTACCTAACATATTCTTCGGTCTGTTTATTATCCAGAAGGAAGCCCTTTGTCGATAAAATATCAAAAGTGTAAACTAAAAGCCAAAATAACAAACAAACAGCTTATTTTTAAAAAAATTATTGGTGGCCCGTATTTTTTGCACCTGAGTGTATTAACATTAATTGCCTGTTATTTTAATCCCCACGTTTTCATTTTACCAAGCCTACTTAATCAATAGTAATAACTAATTTAGAAATATTATTATGCTAATTAATAATTGCACAAATAAATAATTAGGTGTTACTTGATATGACAATATTTTGGAGAACATTATTATCTATTGTTCATCTTAGATATTAGTAGTTGTGAAAACTACCAGTTAAAAAAAGTGGAAACAGACACTGCCAAAAATTATTGAGTAATTTAGAGACGACATTTATTTATAAAGCGGATTTATTACAGGATGTATCGTTTACCGCAACTGATTACAATAATTCAGTCATATATGTATAATCAATACAGATTTCAGAAAAAAATAGATTTGTGATTAGATTACATCACAGATAAACTCCTAGACAAAATTAACACCCCATTCTTTTTTCTTAATTCTAAAATAACGATAACTTTTAGTTTATTAATTTTATTGTTAAGTGGGCTTTGACCTTCCTTAACATTTTAGGCAAATGCTGTGAAAATAGTGTCCATAGTGTAGTATTAAAAAAAATCAAGATTATTATGAGACAAGATATTTACTTTAATAAATCACGATATATGAACAAAAGATCCTTACAATAATTAAAATAATACCTACACTTTCTGCCCGAAATTTTCGTAGGTGTCTCTAGTTTACAGAAAATTGTAGCGCCATCTGCTTGTGAGAAATTGACTTATGAAGTGCCAACCTTCCTTAATAATTTTATAACATTTTGTTTGCTGGAAGTCAAGCTACAAGGCATTTCAGCGACAACAGGTTGAGTACCTTGGTCGAAAATCGACGATACAGAAAAAGCAGAGAGAGAATGACAATTACAGTAATTTGAAATGTACTTGTGTAGGTAAAACCTCACCAAATGTTGTATAACAAAAAACATTCTTAATAATAATTAAATATTATTAAAAACCTGGTGTGGAGAACGAAATACAAGTTCATATATGTGCGAAAGTATCTCTCCAGATACGCAGACGCATGTTTCGGCTTACTACAGAATCGTCAGTGTGCACCACTGGAGAGATACTTTCACAGATTCAACACCTTTGCGATATTACAGAAGGGTGAAGACACCTTAATACGTTTTGCAAGTTGCGGTAGTATCCATCAGATGGAAGCAACCGGCTCAGTTTTGCACTTGTTATTAAGACAGTGATAGTTGTTTCAGCGTTCATCTATAAGCAGCGCTGAATGTTCTTCTACGCTCTGTCTTAATAACTGCCGTAATACATATAGCAAGGTTGTTACTTTTGTGAACATATCTTTCTAGTGGTGGCGCCCTGACGATTCTGTAGTAAGATGAAACACGTGTCTATGTCTCTGGAGAGATACTTTCACAAATATATGAACTTGTATAGTGTTCTTCACATCCGATTTTTAATAATATTTTATATTATTAAAAATGTTGTTTTATAAAAATTAATTGTTTTTGGTCAATATATTTAAATGTTTTTGTTTTTTTAGAACCATTCTGATTATTTTTGGGGCAGCGGGTGTATATCTCTATAAAATTTAATATCTAATTGTGAAAAATTAAGATTTAAGTAACTAGATTTAAAAAAAAATCTAGTTCCATTAAGTTCAACTTTAAATTTAATATTTTGAAACTGAAATTTAGAAACAAAAGTATTGTTGTTACTTAATTTGTTTGATGCTGTTATCAATCACGATTCTCATAAACAAAAAATGTTTGAAAAATATTTATTTCGTAAATTCTCCCTGACATTTTGATTAATGATATTGCATGAAAGGCCGACAAATTACATTTTATGTCGAAAGTATACAATGTACAATCGGTTATGACAAGAGAACAACAACAGTATAGGCAATGAAAATGATGATTTATATTACAATAATTTATATTGCCAAAATAAATAAATGGAAAACTCTGTAATAAATTAATATGATCTGAGCTATGTTGAAAGTAGATGCAGTTAAAAAGCTAACAATTTAGAAAAAAACATTTAATATTAACTTTGTATTTATTCCAGTTTTTGATAGCATATGTGGTGCGCAATAATCTGAAGAAGAAGAACAGAGTAGGTTCTACAAAGGAAAATCATGCCCGGATATCTTTTGTTTAAAGCAAATTATAGAAATGGAAACGGCGACAAACGCACCAGTCCAAAAAGTTTATAACAACGTCCTTGTCAATAAACTATGGGATGTCCTACAAACATTAATCACACGTTGATTAAAGCATAACAAAATTTTTATAAAGACAGGAAGAAAAATAACTAATTTAATGTAACAAAAAGAATGTGTATATCACCAACATTATTCAAGATATACGAGATCTGTCCGGAAATTATCTGACCTTCTACTGTAGCAAGAAAAGAATTTAAATTTGGCAATTTCGATGGTGTCTATTCAAAGTACTTCTCTTGGAAAGCCATCACCTTCTTCAAGTGATCCTTTCACTTTCGGAAATAGTCCTTGAATTCAACTTTCGGAATAGCAAGCTTCATCACATTCGTTGAGGTAGAGTTTGGACGGCATTTATGACGGCATGGACAGCATTCAAGATGAATAATACTTTTCTGGTCGAAGAAACCAGTGAGAATCGCCTTGATGTTGCTACGACTCTGGCGTGCTTCTTTGGGTCGTGGAAAGTCAGAATCATAACCATAAACCCAATACTCGTCCTCAGTAGTGACCCTTAATATTTCCGAAATGTCTCCAATTCTTCCAAATTGTCCTAGACAACTTCCATTCGATTAATTATTTTGGTTTTCTGTTAGCTGTCATAGAATTAATTTTGCAGCTACACAACCCACCCCTAAATTTTCACCCAAAATTTCTGAAACTGGATTTTGGAATCCCAAAGCCTTATTCTAGCTCCAAAACAATCAAACGACGATTTTGGTTGATTAAAACCCGAACTCGTCACGCATTTTCAGGATTTTTTCCATTGTGGGCTTACTAGAACGACGGCCACTTTTAAGTGACATTCGACAACTTTTAAATCACTTAAATCACTCTTTAATTTGTGTATACTTGTGTATACATTCATTGCCATATACTTAACAAATTTTACTGATGGTTTCCGACCACGCCTGACCAAGTTTTTGGCATAATTCAATGTAAACTCTGTTTGTTGCTTTCAGTAATCGTGAATGGGACACGCACGAGATTTGACCTTCACTCAACGATGTATGCTTGTCGATTGAACACCTGCACGACCATGTCATCTGGTGTTTATACACGTAAAGGTCTCCCTACATGGTAAATACCTGTTTTGACAATAGCACACCTAGGTACTAAGTTACAGTAGACACCCATGCCATGGAGGAAACAAATGCAGACAAATGAAAATTGAAATAGATGATGATACAACCCTATTCACACTACAATTTGCTAATGACCAACGATAAGGAGAATTTGTAATTTATGACGAGAAAATTAATACAATAGTAAGGCACGAAAGAATAGAACTTTACAAACGATATAAATACTTAGGTATAGAATTTAACGCACTGGGCGTAGATGAAATGGAAATTAACCACGAAATGTACACGCAAGAAAAGCGATAATTTGCTTAAATATTTTCTGAAGTAAAGAGATAAATAGAGGAAGAAAACTACAAATTTATGAAACAATAATGAAAAGGAGCCTCTTATAAGGATCAGAAATATTGAGAATGAATAAGAAACTAAAAAAAGAAAAACAAAAAAACTATAAGGAAGTCTGCTAAAATACCACGCTTAATTACAATAATTAACGAGGAAGTAAGATGAAGAATGTGTATAGAAGGAACCATAATTTAAGTATATCAAATGAAAACAACTTATCTAGTACAGGTCCGTAACACGCAAGAATAAAAAGAAGCTACCAAAGAAAATCTTGCAATAGTTACTAAAAGAAAAGAGAGGAAATACATGGGTGACAGAAATAAATTAAAATGTTATATTACGGCTGTTAGCAGCTCAACATAGTCATGAAAATTATGTTCCCTAAGATCTTCTCTAAATAGAAGCACTAGGAGCCACATCATGGCTGTTCACTTTCGCGAAAGCCATATTCGCGAATTGCATTGTCATACAGTAATGGAAAAACTTTCGACAATTTTCCTCAACTTTAAAATATTGTGACTATAATCTTTCTCGTTAATTGAAAGACTTTTGTTTTTATAATACAGAACTATAATTTCATCCCCTACAATAGGCTCTAAAATCGACTTCTTGAAAGTAGCTGCTGCCATTGAAAATCCTGGTTAATTGCGTCCTGTTATCCGATCTTTGTGCAAAGAATATGAAGGCAGCTGAGATTCATCGTGAACTTTATTCTGTTTATGGTGAAAATGTCATGAGTGACAGTATGGTTAGAAAATGGTGCTGTATGTTTCGAGAAGGACAAGCTAATGTCCATAATGAAGAACAGAGTAGAAGACCAATTGTTGTAACGAACGAACTTACTGCAGGATAGTGCACAGGCGGCAAAGATGTATGAAGAGGGCATCGAAAATCTGGTTCATCGCTACAACAAATGTCTCAATCCTAATGGCAACTGTGTAGAAAAATAGCTGAAAGTAGTAGCTTTAAGTTGTATATAATAAAAATCTATTCATGTATTGGTGTTTTTTTTTCTTATAAGCTTATAAACTTATTTTACGAATAACCCTTGTACATGTACATATTACTTAATGGAAATATTTATTAGAATAGTTAGTTTTATTTGTCTATGAAATAATGAATTCGTATTGTTACATGTGTTAATAGTGAGCAATATTTTCTAATTATCAATATCTACTAATATCTAATTAAAGAACTTACTTTTTCTCTATATTGGCGTCTCGATGAGTCTAAACTTTGGATGAGATTCGTTGCATGACCCAGGAAGAGAGCATAACACGTAGCTCCGGATATCATAGACAGCATTGTAAGCCACATGTCCGTTAAAGATTGTGGTGGGAAGCGGCCATATCCTATGCACAGCATGTGAGACATCGCCTTGAATAAGGACCAGGAATATTGTTCCAACCAAGAGGCCTCCTGAAATCACAAACACGAGGAGGATTTCATCTTAAAAGGTTTACGTATGTCTCTTTGTCTTTATAATAAATAACTCTTGACATTTCAGCCGGCTTTGGTCTTTAGCCGTCGTGACGTTCAAACAAAACGAATAAAAAGATGAAAGGGAAGGAAAAGAAAACGTTTTCCGAGTTATTCGTCATCGCGAGATTTTCAGACTCTTGCAGTGACACTCGTCTGTTCTTAATAAGTATTGTCAAAACTTGGGCGATGTTCATACACTGTCTATGTATACTACGTAACGACTATTTTATTTCAATCCTTCAAAATCATTCATAAATGTGAGAATTATAGTGTTATTTTTAATATGTGAGTTAATAATTGAAGATGATTTAAAACAAATATTAGTGAAGTTTGTAATATTTACGAGAGCCTGATAATTGCTGTGTACTTTTTTATAGTTATTATTACCTTACCTTCAGTTTACGTAAATATTAATAGTTTTCAAGAAGTTAAAGGCTATTTAATAGCAGTCAGTGAATAGTTACTATGAACGATGTAAGTTCTTTTTCATTAAATGATTGTCAGAAACAAATCTGAGAATAAACAGAATTTTATGATTTCGAACAAAGCATTCTCTAAAAACGACATTAGTTACTACTAGAACAAATAGCATATTAAAGACCAGGTGGAGAAAACTTATATTATAGCTGAGCATACAGTTCACTGCCGAGGCGCTAGCCGAGGCAGTGGAATGTTTGCGAAACAATTAATATGCTTTCGCTGCCATCTATTATATAGTACATTTTTCAAGCGTTTAATTAGAATATTTCTTTAAGATTTTGTAAATAATTTTTAGGATAGGCTCAAATGATAGATTACACATTTAATTCTCTTTATTAATGATAATATTGACGTTTTAAGTTGGTTGCGCAAATATCTCTCAGAATGAATTTACGATACATACCAGGGAGAATACATAGAGGAAGATACCCTTCTGATGTTATTTAATTGTATTTTTTTCAGTCTCGCCGTACAATAACGACAAAACTGCCACCGTATAAAAATGAACTCTTTCAATATAAGATAATAACAATTTTATCCTGTCAGATGGCAAGAGTTATCTCGTGACATCTGACGGACAAAGGAGACTCGCTGATAAAAGTGGTTTCCTCTCGAATGGCTATGCCATTATAAGGGAAGAAAGAAAACATGTATAATGGCACATATTTGTATTAATTTTGTATATGCTCGATGTGTTTCACATCGATATGCTATATTTTTTTTTTGGTATGTTGAGCCATATGGCTACGAGTTAATGTGCTTTTTTCCTCCCTTACAATGGCATAGCCATTTGAGTGGAAATCGCTTTTACCGACGAGTCTCTTTTGTCCGTCAGATGTTAGGAAATACCTCTTGTCGCCTGACACGATAAAACTGTTATTATTTGCGAAAGCAAACCTTTGGATCACTTCGGAAACCAGCACTTATGACATCACTTAGATAAAAACACATGTGTCTGAAGTGACCACTGTTTAAATACGTGGTGTATGTCCATGTGTACAGATACATATGTGTTTTATGCATATTTGTATTGCTTTTGTATACACAATACAAGTGAAAATTGCTATCCAGGCATGCAGATATGTGTTTTGTTCTACTTTGTCTAAGTAAGCTCTGCTAAATTTTGTTAACGCTATGGACAAAGAAGGCCATGGTTGCAAGTACCTTAAAGAAATATTCCCTTAGTTAAGTGATGCTAAACTAAAAGAACTTTATCGCAACTCAAATAAGGAAATTTTTAAGTAATTTCCTTTTTAAAGAAAAAATAAATGACAAGGAATTGGCAGCATGGAACTGTGTAGTGGCGAAATTTATGGGTAACAAGAAATATGCGAATTATAAAACCCTTATAGATAAACCTTTAAAACCATATGAACTACTAGGATATCGCATGTATTTAAAAATGCGTTTTTTGCATTACAATTTGGATTTTTTTCGGTAAATTTGGGTGCAATAAATGACGAACGAGGAGAGAAATTTCATCAGGACATCGGAACAATGAAACACTATACCAGGGACACTGGTTCCCATTTATATTGGGCGACTACCTATGTTACTTTTAAAACTGATATTCGCATTTCTGTATTTGACTGTTAATTGTGCTGTGTATTACCACAATATGCTAACTTCAAAAGTATCGTTTTATTTACACATCAAACGTTTGTAAAATCTACCACAATACGAAAAATAGTTTCCAGTACTTTTATTCTAATTGGATTTAGTATTCGTTTTTGTTTACTGAACTACAGTTGTAATGTATATTTCTACAATACATTCATAAATATTTTGTTCTATGTGTAACTACATTTTCCTCAGTTTAAAATTTTCTGGTAAAAGGATTGTTAAAAGTTGAAACATAAAGTACTAAATAATAATACTAGGATACTAAATTACTATTTGCATATATTGCTTGTATAAAAAATTGAAAATTAATATTAAGAATTTGAAATTATGCCTTTCTTCCATACTTGAAAAAGAGATTTTTTCCAAACAATTTGTATTCTGGAATAGCTTTTTTTAAGCTGAACTATTTACACTTGGGATATGTTATTTTTTCCTTTTGCTTATTGGAAAATCGTTAAATTTAATAAATTAACATTGACATTATTTTGGGAGACGTATTTTATATAATCGATCAACATTTTATCAAACCTAATTACACCCTATTTAAAGACTAGTCAAAAGATCGTGTTACAATTCCGAATTATCGATAAGCCACCACAACTAAATTATTATATAGTGAAATTGAATACGTGGATTTATGCAATTAATTCAACAAACTTGAGCAATAGATTTCAGTTTTAATATTAAAATAAGTATCTATTTGTGTTTTACATTTATATGTACACAATCTAACTATAAATACTGTCAATGTCGCACAATTGGACGAAATTATGAGTCAGAGAATTTTATAACTGGATAAATGCATTGTCGGAAATATGTAATATGAGGTTTGTTTTTGCAGGCGTTTTGAAACGGTTTGAAAATCATTTTATAATCACTTTTATACGCATGCGTCAATTAGAATTGTGAGGATGTGAGGATGATTGTATTGCATCAGAACTAATAAAAAGCATTCAGTATGTGTTTGGTACTTGCTTAGACTGCATGTAAGTGTAAGCATACGTAATAAAATGTCGTCGACACATAAATCGAGAAAACGACCGTTGTCAGACGAAGTGAATAAGTTTATTATGGATTTCCCGGACTCAATATACGATGGCTCAAAAATTAAATGTTTAGTGTGCAATACATATCTAATGTGTTGGTCAAAAACACATTGTAAAGAACACGTAAGCAGTTCGAAGCACAATAATAACAAAATTAATCGACAACAGTTTATACATGAACTATGTGTAACTATGATTGTGTGTACACTGCCGTTTACCTTGTTAAGTAATGATTCATTTATTTCATTTTGGAATAAATACGCGAATCAAGTATTTCCGAGCACGACAACATTACGAAAGAATTTACCATCGGTGCGTAAACAGGTTGAAAATAAAATTAAAGCCGAACTGAAAAATAAAAAACTGTGGTTATGTGTGGACGAAACAACTGACAGCAAAGAACAATCTGTAGTTAATGTGATTGCGCATAATATGAAACCACATCAACCAACGTCTTCAATTTTATTAGCATCCAGATGTCTAGAACAATGTAATGCCGAAAAAATTTCAGAGGTGCTGGAAAAATTTAAACTTTCGAAAGACCAAGTACTAATGTTTATGACCGATGGTGCCGCAACCATGTGTTCTGTAGGCCGGTCTCAGAAAATATTGTCCTAACTCGTTACATATTACTTGTAAACTCCATGCTCTACACCTTGTCGCAGAACAGGTCCGTAGATGTTATCCAGAGGTAGATGCTTCAATATCGAGTACAAAGGAAGTATTTCTGAAATCTCCAAAACGTATTCGGAAATTTCACGAATTGTGTCCCCATACCCCTGAGCCACCACAGCCGATTCTGACACGTTGAAGTACATGGTTAAGGGCGGGGTTTTACTATCATGAACATTTTGAAAAAATTAAGGACGTGGTTTTATCATTGGATCCGAAAGAAAGTGCAGCTATCAATACAAGCCAGAAAAAATTGCCCAGATGCCCAGATTAAAATAGATTTACAAAGTATTCGTGAGAATTACTTGGGACTAGAAGAAGCAATAACAAAATTAGAAAATTCGTCGCTGTCGTTAGAAGAATCAATGCAAATCGTTAAAGATGTTCACGCACATGTGCTGTAGAAGACGCAAAAAGTGAAAGTGTTCTAATTAAATTTGAAAGTGTTTTAGACAGAAATTCAGATTTTGACACCTTAACACGTATTTGTGAGGGCACGTCTACAGATGCGTTAAGTTGCTTAAAAAAGTATTTTGATTATGCGAATATAACATCACAAGATGTAGAACGCCCGTTTTCCGAATATAAACATATTTTTTCCTCGCGGCAGACATGTTTTTCAGAAATAACATTAGAAACGCACCTGATGTTGAAAATATATAATCGAGTTTCTCCAGTTTGTCAATCCTTAAAAGACGCTTAAAACGGTAAGTGTTTTTTTAAATCCTCTGTCGTGCACACAATCACTGATTTAATACATTTTCCATTTTATTTATAGGTACATACAACGCTGCTATAATATGTACTATTCTTATTTTTCATGTGTTTATGCATAGTACTTTAATAGCAGAAAACCAAATGTATATTTAATTATTTCTGATAGAATAAATGTCTCTACTTCTATACTTATATCGGTAACAAGCTCATGTTCCGTCCCTATTCTATCGCATATTCTAATATATTACGAATTACACTCCCATACCGGCGCTCATGGTGCGCACGGAAATTGGTCTGCTCTAGTGATTACCATTGTGAGTAACTGTATATTCTAGAGACTCATAAAGATCAGATTGATTGTGTTATATTTGTTGTATTTTGTTGAAAAACAAAATAAATAAAATATAGAAACTCGACCTTGTGAAAGATTTCTTCTTGACTTTAAATTAATTTAATTAACTTAATTAAGTTAATTTAAAATTAACTTTAATTAAATTTAACTATAACCATGATTTTTCATGTTTAATCATGTGGTAAAGAGCGATTATACAGATTTATTGCTGTAAATATTCCCGTTAGTCAATTCTCTTAATAGTTGGTGGTATCAAAGGAATTAAAGTGACGTAGTAACTGTAAAGGGCTCAAGTAAAATGAACTATATTAGAGAGTATTAGAAGGTTTGCTAGGCATAACTTAAGTCTAAGACGAAAGTTTTTAAATTAATTACTATATATATATATATATATATATATATATATATATATATATATGTGTGTATTTACATTGTAATACTTTGGTTGGTTGGCTACATATGTGATACTTAAAAACATTTAGCATTATTGCGCCAGTTAAAGTAAGAAAAAGAAAAGAAATATATTCTGGTCACATTAGGGGATTAAGGTGGCTCTAAATTTGGGGCATATCTTTCAATTCATGTGGATTTAAGGCGCGAGAACCATTCTCTTACAGTGTATGGTGGCACTACTGGATATAAATCTTACTGAAAGTATAATCTCCTAACGATTATGAAATGAATGTGTAATACCTCAATTTGTAATAGCTCTTTTACTTATAAAATGTATAATATAAATTAAAATTCAGATACGAACAAGTTTTATAATTTTTTTAGTGTTATAACAAATGTATTTTTTTAATTTTTGGTTTATACTATATTTATTTTATTTTGTATAAAAAAATATTAAGTTGGTGCGTATGAAATATCGGAATTGATGAGCAAAATTTAATACAATTTATAAAAAACAAATTTTCATTAATCAAAATAATTTTAGGTCTGTTAATAATACCATTTTAAAAAATACGAATTTGGGGAATTGATGAGGAGATGATGCCTTAACTTGTTTTTGATAATGATCTGTTGGAAATAAATCTGAGAAATATAATGGACTGCATATGTTATTCATAGATTACATAGTCTATGATTTAAAGATATAAATAAGATGTGCGGACCGGACCAATGCAGAAACTAGGATTAACAAATCTGGTTAGAATAACCTTGAAGAACACTGTCAGTAAGGTTACTATTGAAGGTGGAAACTTTCCAAGGTAAATAAAGGTCTGAGATAGGGATATTTATTGCCTGCTTTTTATTCAATTTATTCAATGGAGAAGGTTTCAGATAATGTAAGATACAAGCTAAAGGGCTAATATACCATAGTAAGCACCAAATTATAGCTTTTGCTGGCGATATTGTACTGTTAACTAGGACAAAAATTGAGTTAATAAAACTTTAAAAAAATTAGACAGAAAAGCAACAGAATATGGGCTTTTTAGTAAAAACGAAAAAACCAAATGTTTAGAATAAAATAAAATCGATAGTAGAGAATATGAAAGAAAACGAACAGCATACAAAAATAGAGAAAAAGCTAACGTAGAGCGGTAGAGAGCTTCTACTACTCTATCGTAAGGAAAATGTTAAAATCGAAAGTAATAAAGAGAGATACAATGGTATTTTTAATAATATAAAATATTATTAAAAATCTGGTGTGAAGAACACAAATACAGGTTCACTATTAATATTTTTGTGAACGTGTCCGAACATATCCCTCCCCAGAGACGTAGATACGTATTTCGCCTTTCTACAGGCTCATCGGTACGCCCCTGCTGTAGAAAGAATATTTCCAGACACATTCACAAAAAAGAACCACATCGCCACATCACAGAAATTATCCAGACCGGGCGTAGAAGTAAATTCAGCGCTGCCTGTTGTCAGACAGACGAAGTACCTCGCCCCGTCCACATAACCAATGCGAAGTAACGACGCCTTTCCAAAGGTGGCACGGTCATCTCTCTAGAAACTGCATTTTGTTTGTGTCTTCACTCATACTACGGACTAACCGCATGTGTAATGTATCAGAATAATTGAAACATACATGAGTAGGTAAACTCCACCAGTTTTGTATAATACAAAGGTATTTTTAGCAGCAGGGGCGTACCGATGAGCCTGTAGAAAGGCGAAATACGTATCTACGTCTCTGGGGAGGGATATGTTCGGACACGTTCACAAAAATATTAATAGTGAACCTGTATTTGTGTTCTTCACACCAGATTTTTAATAATATTTTATATTATTAAAAATACCTTTGTATTATACAAAACTAGTGGGGTTTACCTACTCATTTATGTTTCATTATTCTGATATATTACACATGCGGTTAGTCCGTAGTATGAGTGAAGACACAAACAAAATGCAGTTTCTAGAGGGATGACTGTGCCACCTTTGGAAAGGCGTCGTTACTTTGCATTGGTTATGTGGACGGGGCGAGGTACTTCGGCTGTCTGACAACAGGCAGCGCTGAATTTACTTCTAGGCCCGGTCTGGATAATTTCTGTGATGTGGCGATGTGGTTCTTTTTTGTGAATGTGTCTGGAAATATTCTTTCTCCAGCAGGGGCGTATCGATGAGCCTGTAGAAAGGCGAAATACGTATCTACGTCTCTGGGGAGGGATATCTTCGGGCACGTTCACAAAAATATTAATAGTGAACCTGTATTTGTGTTCTTCACACCAGATTTTTACTAATATTTTATATTATTAAAAATACCTTTGTATTATACAAAACTGGTGGGGTTTACCTACTCATGTATGTTTCAATTATTCTGATAATAAAGAGAGAAACAAAAATCCAAATTTATAGAAGTGTAACTTTGTTGTACTACTTTGTTATGCCGCCATTTCAGTAAATATTAGTTTTAACAGTTCATATTTGTCAGTCGTGGAGTAAAGACATCTCAAATTTATTATGGATAAATATTCGATAAACTAATATATTTAAATTGTTAAAGCATTTTATGCAAATCAATCATCGACTTCTGTAACGATGAGAAAGTTACCTGTACTTTTTGGGAGAAATAACGTACCAAAAAAGCGCACTACTTATCATGTGGTAAATGATTTCGAACAAAGAGTGTCTGTAGCTGATAAGCCCAAGCGTGAGTCACAACGTACTGCTAAGTGTTCAAAACAATCCATCAACCTCAATTCGACATCATGATCAGGAACTTGGTTTTACGAAGAACAATTTTGGCCACAATTATGCACAAGCATTTGAAATTGTTTCCATTTGAGATTAAATTAACACAACAGCTTCTTCCACAAAAGCCTTTACGCCGCCGTACATATGCAAACAGGATGTTACAGCTCGCTTTTGACAGCCCGGATTTTCATGAAAAACTCATAATGAGTGACGAGGCGCATTTTTATTTGAATGGATATGTGAATAAACAAAATTGTCAGGTTCTGGGCAATGGAAAACCCACAAATTACTCATGAGTCACCTCTGCATCCATTAAAAGTGACATCTGGTGTGCAGTTTGGTCAGGAGAAATCATTGGACCTTATTTTTTATTGCCCCGAAGCTTTTTTTGTGGGGATTTCTGAAGAGCAAGGTTTATGCAAGCAAATTAGAAACCCCTGAGCAACTCATACAAAATATTCGTGATGAAATTAATGAAATATCGGTTGAAATATGTCAGAATGTAATGAAAAATGTGCTGAGGCGGGCTTTATCTGACATTATACTCCATACATAATTGAAAATATTTAATACACCATTTATCAACATTAGATCCATTTTCTTTCATTTAACCAAAAGTTATGATCAAACAACGTAGTATACCTTCCCGGCACTTTGCAATTATAAGTAGCCAATAATTTCACACTTAAAGGACAAGATGGTTATAACGAGCCATCGAAAAAATTCATAATTGGAGTAGACTGTGAAATTGGGTTGGTACTTTAGCCACTTCCACATAATGACATTTATTATTTGACATTGAAACTATAAGTTTGTGTAAAATTTTTCAAAACTCTTATTAAGAAAATTAAACTTATTTAAAAAATGGTATTCAACATAGAACAAAAAGCAAAAATTATCGAATGTTACTTCCGTACAGGTGTGAAAGTAAATGGTGAGTGGCAGTATTCAATTACGGAATGCATGGCTGATTTTAGTGAAGAACATCCTGAATTAGTGTTTGACTACAATGATTTTTACAATGTTTTGACAAATTGTGTAAAGTTATTCAGAGAGACTGGTAGCGTCGGTCGAAAAACTGGAAGTGGACGGCCATCTAAACGTACAGCTGATAATATTGAAGCCCTGCAGCATATTATTGATGAAAATCCAAAAGCATCCATTTCAGTAGTGACCCAACAAACAAATTTATCTTACGGTACGTGCCAATTCATTCTTAAAAAAGTCTTACATTGTCATCCATACAAGCTGCAATGTTTTCATGAACTTTATCCAGTGGATTATTTAAGACGTGTGGAATTTTGTCAATGGTTTCAAAATAATCTAACACAATCAGGATATCCTTAACACAGTTTTTTTCACGGATAAGGCCTGGTTTTATCTTTCTGGATATGTTAATTCCCAGAATATGAGGTGTTGGTCCTTCGAAAATCCTCATTTTTTTTTTGTTGAAAAAACATTGCATCCCAAAAAAGTTGGTGTTTGGGTTGGAATATGTCGAAGAAGATTGGTGGGTCCCATTTTTTTTTGAAGGTACACTTACTGCTACACGATATCGCAATGAGATACTCGACTCATTCATAAATCAACTGGATGATGAGGAATTACAAAATGGGTATTTCCAACAAGATGGTGCAACAGCACATACGACCAGAGAAACACTTCAATATCTCAGAGAATTTTTTGATAACAGAATAATAAGCAGGAACACTGAAATCCCATATCCAACTAGGTCTTGCGATTTAAACATATGTGATTTTTTCGTATGGCCATACATCAAAAATTCGATTTATTCAACGCCAATTCATAATCTGGAACAACTGAGAATTCGCATAACAGAAAAGTGTGAAGAGATTAACAACTCACCGCCAATGCTGCATAAAGTTTTTGCTGGATTGCGGAGAAGAGTTGGTTTATGTTTAGATGTAAATGGACAACATTTTCAACAACTTTTGTAGCTATATGTAAATTTTGATTATGATTTCGATATTAAATAAATTATTTGTTTTCTTTTTTGTTGTAGTATCATTTCAATGCTATAACCTTCTTTTACAATGAAACCAAATGAAACTGTCAAGCGTCAAGTAATGTGTCATTATGTGGAAGTGGCTAAAGTACCAACCCAATTTCACAGTCTACTCCAATTATGAATTTTTGCGATGGCTCGTTATTATGTGTACAGAATGCATGAAAGCAGAGTTGTAAATAAAGCGCTTTTGGAAGGAGGGAAAAGACAGAAACGACGCTAGCGAGAAGGATCGCTGGCTGAGAAGCTATTAAAAGTACATAAATCAAAATGGTTATTTACATGTTGGGTTGACTTATCGTAAACCAGAATACATAATGAGAGTTGGGCCTTCAATTTTCAATTTATTATGCATGTTTTGATTATATTGAAGGTATTTATTCACTTCTACGCTTAGAACCATTGATAAGAAGAAATAATCAATTATATCGAATGTGCTTTACTAAACCGTTATCAGAATTTTCTGTGAATATAGGAAAGGCTTAGGAACATGTAATGAAGCAGGGTTTATCCAATATAATATCACATAATATCAATTTTTCATTGCATGTTATTAACCAGTTTAAGGAAAGTTCTATCGAGGGCAGTGAACACACATTTACTTAAATCACATTATTTTTATCGGAAAGTTTAAGAGATACCTACTCATTCAACATCTTACTTTTATCTATGGTATGAAGCGTACTTAGTATTGTAGTACATTAACATTTTACCTGTTTGAAAGCTGACTGAAGGTTTGACTTAGATATTTTTCAACAAAAGTGCTTAAAACATTCTTTTGTTCACCAATGTTTCAAGTGACTCAACTTCTTGAATCAAAGTTGTACTGTCTGTTTTCGTGTGATAGTCACACCATAAATCGTAAACATACATCACATATACTACTAGGGAAAATTTTTATATTATCTACATAATTTATGAATGAAAGGCGCTATAAGATAAGCTATATTTTATTTTTCAATATGTGATTCACACTTATTCCAGCGTTTTTTCTAATATTATATACACTCCTCCACTTTTGAACTGGTACACTTATATAGCATGTAGTAAAAGTAAACAATCCTTCGCAGGCGTTAGGCATGACTTCCTATATGATCAGGGCTATGTTTCAGAATGCAAACAAATGTCTATCGAATGACATTTGCGACTCCATTGTTGTTTGTTGTTATTACCTGTCATAACTGCAGTTACTGAGCTCACGGACGCATATACTTTTATCAAGTTTTAAGAGAATTTTTGCTAATTTCTCGAATAAGTTTCAATGCAGAGTGGTTGATTGCATTTTAGAGATGCCATTAAGGCGTTTAAGTATTGAAGATATGAGCCAAGCTATGGGAATGCTTATGACTGGCGCATCGCTAAGAACTGTTGCTGTCCATTTCAATGCGAGCCACAATGTGATCAGAAGAGTTCGAATGCGTTTTAATGATAAACAGAGACACGGCGGAGGGCGAAATCGCAGTACAACAGTCAGGAAGGACCGTTTTATTACGGTTCAGTGTCAAAGGAATAGATTGTCTACTGCAAGAACACTCCAAATTCAGTTATTGAATGCAACAGGTACTCAAGTATCCACTCAAACTGTAAGAAGAAGGCTCCATGAGGTAAATTTAAGGTCCAGATCTTCTAAAAAATGCCCGTTGTTGACCAGAGCCCACAAAAGAAGAAGGCTAGAATGGGCATATTAACATGCAAATTGGAATGTTGAAGATTGGGGTCGTTGCTTATTCAGTGACGAAACCAGAATGCGTCTCCATAGCTCAGATGGAAGAGTTAGAGTTTGGAGAAACAAAGGAGAACGCTATATTGAGACAGCGTGACTTACCATCAAGCTTATGGAGATGGTTCAATTACTGTTTGGGGAGGTATTTCTGCGACTCATCGTACTGAATTAGTTATGCTTGGAAATGCTACAATGAATAGTGTCAGGTATCTTAATGAGGTATTACAACCTGTAGCGTTGCCATTTGCTAATGAAGTAGGCGATGGTTTTATGTTTGTTGATGATAACGCGCATCCTCATAGAACAAGACAAATCAATGCATTTTTTGAAGAGAACAATATTACGCTCATGGATTGGCCAGCGAAGGCTCCAGATCTTAATCCCATAGAGAACGTATTGGATTACCTGAAGAGGTTAATAAGATCACGAGGAGTGGATCCAAGCAATCACCATCAGCTCCGAACTGCCGTTTTGGAAGAATGGCATTCCTCAGCATTACATTCGGAATTTGAATTCCAGCATGCCAAGACGTTTCGAGGAGGTCATAAGAGCTAGAGGAGGTCCCACGTATTATTAATCTTTAAGTGTTTGGTTATCGTTTCTTTCCAAAGCTAACTTTTCTGTAATATTAAATGAAGATTTTGATATTTTTCTATTAAAACATTTGAAATTCGTTACTTAATTTTTATTCTTTTAATTCTTCGCCTTAAGAGTGTTTCACAGAACCATATACTATCAATTAAGCAAGAAAGTGTTGTTCAAAATGTAGTAAATTATTATTTATATATGTTCTTGTAAGTGTACCAGTTCAAAAGTTGAGCAGTGTATATTCTATATATTCTATGCTACATATATGCTATATATTCCAAAATATAACTCTTGGAAAGTCTACAAAAGACTCTTCCACCGTTTCTTTAGAGAAAAGCGTTGTCCACGCACATGCTTTTTTAATTTAGGAAAGAGTTAATAATCACTCGGTGCCAAGTCCGGGCTGTAGGGTAGATGTTTCATCTCTACAAACCGACAGTCGTTGATTATTTTCCGAACTTGGCGAGCTTTGTGAACTCTGTCATGGAGTAGCATAATCTTTTCAGCAATGTTTTATTTTTTTTTGTTGTTGTATGTTTTCAAATATCGAGTTGCTTCCTCATATATTTCTTCTGTAATTGTAGAGCCTTTCTTCATGTATTCAATTAACAACATTCTTTCTCTATCCAAAAACATCATCGCCATTAGTGGATTCCAGTGATATACCCACCTCTCATCATTTGTTATGATTTTCGGAAAAAGGTTTTTATCGTCAGCTAAAACTCTCATAACTCTCTATTAGACAAATAGTTGAAGATATTAGTCTCTCATGTGGTATATAATATAATTACAGGCGAATTGAACATGAAAAAATTGTCTACGGGATGGTTACCACGAATGTTAACACATGCACACAAGCAAACTCGAAAATACATTTGCAGTCGTCTTTTAACGCGGTATAAACACGACATTGAATATTTCCTTGCGAGATTAGTGACAATGGATGAGACTTGGGTCCATCATAATGGTGTAGAAACCAAAATACAGAGTAAGGAGTGGTTCACCGCCGAGGTTCACCGCCGCCGAAAAAAATTCAAGATGCAAGCTTCAGCAGGGAAGGTCCTGCTATTTTGGGATGCGTAATTTTAGTAGATTTGCTTCTGAAGGGGGTCACAATTACAGGTGCTTATTATGGAAATTCAATTTCCAAATTAGGTGACTTGATAAAAGAAAAACGTCGGGAGAAGTTGCGCAAATGTGTTCTCTTGTATCAGAATAACGCAATCAGTACCAGGTCCGCCATTGCAACAGCTGCAATAGCTCAAGCAGGCATCGAATTAGTTGAGTATCCGTCGTATTCGCCAGATTTGGCCTCTAGCGATTACAGATTGTTTCCAAAACTTAAAGAACGCTTGCATAGTAAACGATTTCCGTCAGATAATAGTAAATCAGTGGCTTGCAGAGGTCGAGCAATCTTTTTTTCAAGAAGCATTCGAAATGATAGACCATCGATGGGAAAAATAAAAGTGAGATATTTGCCAATTTTTTATTGTGAGTGGGTCAAAGGTAGTGCAAAGAGATCCACCCTCATAGATAGTTCACTATATCTATAAATACTATAAAATAAAAATAAAATTCCTTAATTGCCCTTATATTATTATACTAAAACTCTCTTATTATTGTAATTTTAACTGTAAAATATGTACATATCGCCCGTCGCTTCATTTTAAGGTGGAATAAGTCGTAAACCGGAAGGTGTGCCTAGCAAGGCAGATCAGAACTTGTTTTAATATTGTGACTTCAGATACTTCCATTTCAACAGCAATAATTGACACCTTCTTTCTTCGATCGGATAAAAGTTGATGTTTTCGTTAGTTATGTTTTCGTTAGTTCTTGCTTCGATAAACCTTCCGCATCTTGGATCGTCTTGAATTGATTCCCTACCCCATTGAAATTGCTTAAACCAACATTTTACTGTAAAATGTGATGGCGTTAGTAATTTTGACGAATATTTTTAGGTACATTACCTTTTTTGTCAAGAACTTTATCACGCTCAACTGAATTTCATTAATTTTTGATTAAATAAGCTCTGTAAAAACAGCAAAACTCTTTGGATTTTGATTAAACTTGGTCAGAGCATAAATCCAAGTCTGACAGTAATTTTTCTATGTCTATGCAGATAATAAAAAAATCTCCCCAGGTGATATTGTGTTATTAAAAATAGGAAAATAAAGTAGACTCACGATTATCCGAGTCTCGGTCAATCGAGACTCCGGATTAACCGAGTTAATCGTTTATTATTGGCTCACCCTTATGGGTTCGCTCGTAACTCATCACATTGGGCGAGTTCATCAGTCTCCTAGCGATTTCCGCTTCATCAATGATAGTTGAGTCCGATGAACGCGCCTATTGTCACAACCACCTGTCACCATCAGTTATCTGCGCTTGCGCAGTGGTTGTTGCAAGTGGTTGTGTTAGTGTGCTGACTTTTGTGCTTTTACAGTACAGTAAATATTTATTTCTATATTTAGATATCAGTGGGAAACGGAAGAGAATTGTTGTTCCTCTTGAAACGAAATTTAATGCAATAAAACATTTGGGCAACTGCGAGTTAACTAAAGAGGTGGCTACTACTTGGGAGGTGGGGAAGTGACTGTTGGGGGATTGGAAACGTAACCATAAAGAAATCGAAAACGTTATAAACAAAAGTGTGAGTGGAGGCTGTGGTATTAGTCGAAAGACTTGAAGAGCGACTATGAGCAGACGTCTGAATTTCTATTTCTGTGGTTCTCACGGCTTCAAGGGATGGGCAGTCCTGTGAGCGGACCAATTCTTCAAGCTCAAGCGCTTGAGTTCCACAAGAACAGTAAAGTCGGCGAGGAATCATTTACTGCAAATGGTGGATGGCTGGACACGTGGAAGAAAAAATATGGCATAAAGCAGCTCACCATTAGTGGGGAAATACTGTCAGCTGCCCCAACAGAAGTTGCGGAATTTCTGTATAAAATGCAGGAAATAGTTTTGAAGGATGGATTAACCTCAGATCAAATATGTAACTCAGACGAAACTGGTCTTACCTTTCGAATGCTACCATTGAAAACCTTAGCAGCAAAATTCGAAAAAATTGCTCCCAAGAGCCTTTAAAAATATCAAAGTCAACAGTCTGCCCACAATGTATCGCAATCAAAGACGTGCATGGATGAACAGCATGATTTTTAGTGAATGGTCTTATGAAGAATTTGTTCTCTCACTAAAGCATTTTTGGAAAATCGTAAACTACATAAGAAAACCATTTTATTATTGGATAACGCGCCATCTCACCCAGATGCCAAAGAATAGGCAGTGGCTATATTAAAGCTATATTTATATCCCCTAATGTGACGTGACTTATACAACCTCTAGACCAAGGGGTTCTGGGAACTATGAGGAGAAATTACCGGCGAGGACTTCTCCAGATGTTGATTGCAATATTAGACGAAGAAATAACTGTTAAGGAAGTTTTAAAGCAAATCATATTAAAAGATGTAGCTTACTGGATTGTTTCAGAGTGGGACGAGGTAAAAACTGCCACCATTAAAAAGTCAGGCAAAAATTTATTTGGCTTTAACGAACCCCAAAAAGTGCCAAAACAGAAGAATGTAAGCGAACTAGTTCAGCTAGCCAATGAGCTACCCTTTGAAAATAAAATCAACAGCGAAGACTGCAATGAACATGCCGAGATGGAGATCAGCGATGAGGAAATGATCGATATGGTTAACTGTGCTAAGAACAGTGAAGAAGACGAAGATACGGACGAGATAACTTACAAAAATATCCCACTACAATGGGCTGAAATCGATCGACGCCGTTCTTGCTTACATAGTGCAATGACAAGAGCGTACGCTCACACGACATACTCTATTTTCAGCGTTGGCCTAACAAGAGAGGACAAAGGTTAACTCAGGAAACTATAAAAGATTTTTTTAAGAAATAATCTCGTGTTTTTACTTCTTTTCAGGTCTGTAACTATATTTACTCACGATCGGTCGGTAAACTGAACATTTCTAACCTTCAAACCGGTTAGAAAATGCGCTATTACATACCGAGGTAGGTAATAGCACTTTACCGGCTAGCTTATGTCACTTTTCCGGCTAGGTAATGTCACTTCAGTATTTAAGAAACGTCAGTGTCATTTAAATAAGTAAATCAAATTATAATCAAACTATTCACACATTTTTAAATAACAAGACAACGTTTTAGTACAAAATTTATTCGCTTTTGAAATTAATATTAATTGCTACATTAGAATTGCCATGACTATTTACTGTTAGAGAAGGACCATGTTTAACATCATCGGATAATAATTTAGTAATCTGTCAGAAAATATCACTCTTAATTGTTACGTTACCTAGCAATAGTACCTATCAAAAGCATTTATCAAAATGTCATGAAATTTAATACTATTATATTTTTGAAATTTAGTGATTTAATAGTTTATATAATAATTAATTACTAACCGATCGTGAGTAAAATAGTATACAAACCTCGGCGGAGAGATTAATTCCCGTCTCGAGATTAAGTTCACCTCGATGCTGCGCATCTCGGTGAACTTGCTAATCTCTCGACGGTAATGAACCACTTTCCGCCTCAGTATGTAGTATACTATTATTTCACGTTTTTCCTTATAATAAACAAATTCTGTACATTTTCAGGAGTTATTTTCGTTACTTAACTTCCGTATTATCCGAGTTTTCTCGTATCCAAGGTGGTTTCGGTCCCAATTACCTAGGATAATCGCGAGTCTACTGTACTTGCATGAAGTAAGTGTTAATCTTGCACATTAGAGAAAACAACTAACTTATTCGCATAAAAAATTTCAGTTTTTATTACAAATATCGTCCGAATCAAAAAAATCAATGCTTCATATTTACCAACCTAATAACTACATTAAGATGAAAACATTAATAATGTGTTCTAAGAGAGAATTATTTGCTTAAAAATCAAATATAATATAAACTAATTATTAACATGAATCAGTATAAATGAATTATTAGAAGTCACTTTCATTAAGTTGGCAAAATGTGCACATTTACAAATTTCATTTACTGAATGTCAAGAGAGAAATTTAGAATTTCAATTTGAGGCTTTGAATAAGTAGAAGCTACTAAAAATATAATATTCATACAGATGTAGTTCTTACCTGAAGTTCATTTATCGCGACCCAGGAATGTGGAGGGAATCCTTGGAGCATCGGCACCAGAAATTGCAAGCATCCGGACCAGTGGCCGATCAGTAACATCATACATATTAAATTGAATATTCGCATGAAAACACTCGCCATGTTAAGAAACTGAAACACCACCACAATTCATAATATTAACCGGTTTTAGAGGCATGAAAGAGTTTGTGCTTCTATCTAATTCGGAAAGTTCGCTTCAAATAACTATGTAGTAATAACAATAAGTAATAAAACAATATAAATATGTGTATATAATAATACTCAAACAAGATAAGATAATAATACCAATTACTACGTCCACATTGCAATAATTTAGAATTTTAATAGCATTTTCTATCTGACAGAATCAAATACTTATTTTGAAAATTAGGTAATGCCAGAGTTAATGTTTATATACAAATTAGTAAAAGAAGGAGATTGAATTAGTTATAAAATTAATGATATTACATTACATTTCTAAGAATATTCTCTTTTATTATGCTTATTATGATTCTTAAATTAATTAAAAACAGTTTCAGCGATATCATTAGTTGCAATGAATAAATAACGAGATAAATAATATAATAATAAAATTCACTCAAAGACAAATAAATTATAAGTTTAATAACAAATTAAAAAAGTTACAAATATAATTAGTGACAAAGAAATCTCAGCAATAGCGGTTTGATAATTAATATATGAGTTGAGAAAAAATTGAAAATTGTTTTTTAATCTGTTGCTAAGATAATTTAGACCGATTAAAAAATCGTATCCCTTGATATCAGTGGCGGCTCTTGATGACGTACGATGTGCGCTGCTGCACGGATGAGAAAACTTCGAACTATTTCGGAAGATTTCGGTACGGTTACTTGCTTCTCTGTATATATGAAAGCTTAAACGAAGCAGTCTCATCCTTGCAGCTGCTCACATCGAACGTCATCAAGAGCCGCCACTGCTTGATATTGTGATATTATTAGAGCAGATCAATAATTAGTGAGTCTGGCAAAAGAGGGCAGCACTTTGCAGCAGTTGGTAACAGTTCAGAACACTTTTTTGGTTCGAAGTGAACTGTTTTTAGCTTAGGTTTGAAACATGGAGAAAGTGAATTGCCGATTACTGGTTCAGTTCGTATTTAAAGAACAAAGGAAATTACGAAATTAGAGCTGAGCTGCTGTCTGTTTACGGGGACCAATTTTAATCAATTGTAACCATAGTGGAACCATTGTATTTGATGAACAATATAGTGGCCGCCCAAAAGACGTATGTGCTCCAGGTATGATTTAAAACTACATGATATGGTGCTGGTCGAATAAAAATGGGAGAAATAGCAGTGGTTATGATTTTGCATAACGAATTGAGTATGATAAGCTATGTGGAAGATGGATACCGCATTTGTTTAATGCGGATCACAGATGCGAACGAAGATGTATTTCAGTCCTTAATTTATGGAAGTTAAAACATCTTGAAGGACTTTTGGCGCTGAATAATAGCGGTTTATTAAATTTGGATAAACCACTATACACCAGAAATAAAGCAACACTAAAAATAATAGACCGAGGTTGGTACAATTGTTCTGAAGAAGGCAAAGATCGTAATGATTTTGGTTACTGTTATTTCGGACTGAAGTAGGCGTCTTCTCATTAATCATTTATCTTAGAAAAGATAAAATGATAACAGGCGAATCTCTTTTAGATCAAACTCCACGATGCAATACAACGCAAAAAGTCCTACTTAAAGAAGAAACGAGTGCTTTTTCTTCAGGGTAATGCACGTGATCGCACTGTAATTGTTTCGATGACAAAATTTCTTGAATGAATTTCGAACTAATTCTTCATCCAGTTAATCCATCAGATTTGGTATCTATAGACTTTTCCCAAATTGAGAAAACTTGGCTCAGTGGCAAGAGATTTGGGTCAAATAACTGAAGCAAATACATATTTCGAACAGTTTGATATAGCTTAGCTTTCTGGAGGAACGAAAAAGCTTGAATATCGGTGCACTAAATGTAATGAATTTTCTTGTACAGTTGCAAGGAAAATATGTTGAAAAATAAAACAATTTTTTGTAAAGGGTTTGGGTTTTCTTGCCAAGGCTCACTAATTTATGAAGCTCCCTTGTATGTACTGCTTGTAAAACTAACTTTCCAAATTAAATTTGACTGTTTATCACCATTTTATAGTTATAGTCAAATGATTCTTGTAGGTAATATCCTCTTTATTGTGTACTTAAATAAACATTTATAGTTAAACAATGCATAATTTGTAACATTGACATTTAAAATGTATACATTTTTTATAAATAAACACGTCTTTGAAATTTATTCTGTAAATTATAACACTTGAAATATTCTTCACAAAAACAATTTCATTGAGTTGCAAAAGTAATTAAAAATTAAAATTCACGAAAGTTTAGAAGTTCATAAAAGAAAAGTGAAAATACCGAAAGTTTTTACATTGGGTTTCTAGACTTGAAAAGCAGCGGCATAATAATGAGATATGTATTATTATAAATTTATCTCACTGTCGACTTACACCGTAACTAAAATTTTCAATTTTTTCTTTCCCTTGTATTTTCGCAGAAAACTTTTCAAATATAACAAAAAAAATAACATTTGCAAAATTTAGTTTTTGTGTGCGTTTTTAGATTGAAATCTCTTTTATATTTACATATTTGCTGTTAAAATTGTTTTTTCTCAGATTTTTCTTTTAATTGCTTGTAGAGTAACTAACAATTCGTATGAGGATATCTCGCACTAAATCAATATCGTTAAAGGTTTGTCTATAGCATTTTTCTTTTAAACGTTTGATAAATAGGATACAGGGTGTTAAAGTTTTACCAAAAAAATATGAATTCAGTTATAAGTCAGAATTGAAAAAACATTTAACATAGTAACTTCAAAAGAAAAAAATTGACCAGTGGCGCAGATAGTGAATGAAACCAAATGTTTTGTTTGGGTTACGACACTGATTTTTTTTCAAAATCACTCCAATTTTAGAATCTCTGGCATATTCTCTAAATAATAATATTATCGTTTAATTTTTGTAGAGTTCGCCGTTTTCGAAATAATTACGACTGTAGTTATAGGTTATTTCGAAAAACTTAAATTACATATAGTGTTGCCAAAAATCTTTTCATACTATGTCCAAGTAATACAAAATTTTTCTAACTTCATTCTCCTCCGCCATTCTTCAACCGTTTAAACCATTTGTTTTTCTACGTGCATAGCATCACTGTTAAATTTTGGGCGAGAACTTCTACCAAAACTTATAGTATATTATAAATCTTAAATGATTTGAAAGAAATCCATAAATCAACGGTGTACCTAATAGATAGATCAATTGTAAAAACTGGCCTTGATGTTGCTAAACTATCTACATTTAAACGCCGCAATGCTACACCGGCTCCAAAACCGTGTAGATATAATATCAGGGAATAGTAATTTATGTTAAGTTTGTTTCTTTTTAATAATTCTAGAATAATAGTGTTTTTGTTTCCAAGCTCGATATTAAGCAAATTGGAAATAATGTACAAGCAATAATGTTCTTCTTCGGCTCGAATAATAGTATATTATAGACCAAGCAGAGAAAGCTCATATTATAGTCGAGCATACAGTTTACTGACGAGGTGCTAGCCGAGACAGTAGAATGTGCGCGAGGCAATTAGTATGCTTTCGCTGCCGAGTATTATATACTTTTTTTTCAAGCGTTTAATTAGAATATTTCTTTGAGATTTTGTAAATGATTTTTAGGTTAGGCTCAAATGACAGATTACACATTTAATTCTATTTAATAATGATAATGTTGGCGTTTGACGTTAGAGGTTAGTTGTGAGAATAAATTTACGATACATACCAGGGAGAACACATAGAGGGAGACACTCTTCCCTTGTATTTTTTTTCAGCTTCGCCCTACAATAATAACGACAAAACTGTCGCCGAACAGAAATAAACTATCTCAATATAAGATTGGGAATAGTATAATATCAAAATTATTATACGCTTGAAAAAAAAAATTGTTATGCAGTCATTTCCTGATGTATTTTTCGGACTCACGTATAATTTCAGTAGTAATTATTTCGAAAATGGTGACCTCTATAAAAATTGTACAAAATCATTTTATTTTTTTAGGGAATATGCTATAGATACTAAAATTGGATGAGAGTCTGGAAAAGAGCAGAAACGTAAATAACTTTTTTTCTAAACTAAATATTTGGTTTCATTTACTATGTACGTAATTGGTCATCTCTTTCTTTAGAAGTGACTATCGAAAACTAGGCCAGGAAAAATTAAAAATGTTAGGTGAAGTTCGAAAAAAAATGTTTTTTCAAATTTTACTTTTTGCTTTTTTTGGTAAAACTTTAATAACCTGTATCTCAGTCAACAAACGTTTGAGAGAAAAATGATATAGGCAAACCCATGTTATTTTAGGGTGAGGTATCTGCACACAAATTGTTTTGAGGCATTAATGGGACAGCCTGTATATCTAATATGCGAGTCACGTAGGCGTTGATAATAATAATTTTTAATAATAATTTATTGATATTTTAATAATTTATTTTATAGCTCCTTGAGTAATATATCCTAGAGTAAAAAGGTCTAAGCAAAGCAATTGTAATCAAAAAGTTAATATAATATTGTAATGAAAAGTGGAACTTCTTAAACCAGAAAGCATTCCTTATGATTTTCAGTAACACTTATGTAATTCTAAGCCAATTACAATAGCTGCCATCAAGTAGAAAATGCTATAAAATTGTAAAGAACAAATAATAAATAATAATTATTCAAAGCAAACCTACGTATATTACGCTCACTTGTTTCAAATGGTTGAATTAATTAGTGGTCAAGAAACCTTTAAAATACTCAAAAACAATACGGATATTAGAGAAAAAAAACGCAAATCGGGTATTATTACAGTTGGCGAAATAAAAACAACAAACATCAAATAATAATAATTACAATTAAAAATTGTGTGGAATTAATAACAATAGTAATAAATGTAAATAAAAAACGAAGCGTCTTCTCCGTACGTTCTCGTCTAGGGAGTTAAAAAAATTTTGAATTTGAATACGCCTGAAGCCATTGCAAAGCTGTGCTGAATTTATAGAAAACAAAAGCTCAAGCAAACTCTCGTCTTTAATTTTTACTTGTATTGTGCTCGCTAATAAGTACAAACTACAAAAAACAGAAAATCTTACATATAAAAATAATAGTTCCGTTTGGAAATGTTATTGTCACTAATGTAAGTGTATGGCAATTGTGTCTAGGTGTCTGCTATAACATTATAGTAACAATTTTAAGTTCTTTTATGTCAGGTAACTGCAGATACATGTCGTAGAAAATCTGCATAAAATGTAGAGAGGAAGCGAGAGACATTGGAAAGGAAAATGTAAGAGACAATAATAAGAATTCACCACTCGTTGATAACGTTCGGTCTGCACTGGAGCAAGTTGTAGTACTTTGTAATAAAAATAAACAGCGTTTTAGTAAGTTTATATATACAGAAGTTTAAGAGGAAAATGTGTGTTATTGAAAATATAATAAAAGAAAATAAAAAAAGAAACGAAAACCATACAAAATCATACTTCTAATAATTAAAACAAGCTGTTTCTGAGAAAATGATCTTTTACTGTAACATATTATAATTTCATAATTACGTAGTTCATAAAATTACTTACATTAATCCAATTAAATAACAGTAATGCGCATATTTTGTTAAAATGCAACACCATAATAAGTTCGAATACAATACTAAAATTAAATCAATATTATTTTCTATTACTTTTAACCAGCCAGAATTACTTCAATACTCAACTTAGGCTACAGATAAATTTCATTTCTTTTCTGTTAAAATAATCGATAATTATCAAAAGTAATCATCTCTGCAAACTATTTAATTTTAATGTTTTTAAAATGATATAAT
This sequence comes from Melolontha melolontha, assembly GCA_935421215.2. NCBI lineage: Eukaryota > Metazoa > Arthropoda > Insecta > Coleoptera > Scarabaeidae > Melolontha > Melolontha melolontha. The sequence goes on along the minus strand of OW285236.1, from coordinate 111,689,637 downwards.
TGTACCAGTATAAAACAGGGAATATTTATTATAAATTAGTGACAATTAAACCTAGACAAATAAAAGGATATACGACTTTCAATCCGGATTGCGCGTCTGAATATTGGTATATCACGGCACAATAGAACCATTCAATTTAAAAGAGGCGTTTTACGGAAGTTTTGTTTGTGGGAAAGAATATGTATTTGTTTGGATTGTTACATGTACAGCAGGTGACATCCATAATGTCGTTTTCCCTTTGCCCTGTCCAGGTTTAGTGATAATTCTATAAAGGCAGGAGAAGAACCAATAGTCAAAGAAATATTTAACCATATTTATAAGATATGGACAATGGAAGAAGGAAAAATTAATGGGAGTAACTTTTTATGATACCCATCTTTAGAAAAGGCAAGAAGTCCTGTTGCAAAACCAAACTTAGGCATGACATTACTCTCAATTCTATATTAGACATTTTGTAATATTTCGTGTAAAATATTATAACTTTATGTAGAGGAATGTATAGAAAACTATTAGAGCGACTTCTGAAAGAACTGCTCCACTTTAGACCATACCTTCAATGAAAGACAATTAGTGGAAAAAAATTGCGAATATGTAAGGGAAGTACATCATCTATTTATAAATTTAACAATCTAATCTAATAAGAACATATATTGAAACGGATAATGCGAAGAATGGATACGATAAAAGCTCTCGCCGATACCACAGTCGTAAGTGACTGACTTATCTATCGTATCAGAGGTATCAGAGCTTGCAATACGAGAAGATTTTCTAGTTTACGATGAATGCTGGCGGCCAAATATTTTAAATCGCCCCACCGACGTGAGCGCTATAATAACTCATAGTCGGCCAATGCCCCCCCTGTAATGTGTTAAACTATTGGTGTATACGAAGGCATGCATTATTATTATAATAAAGCCTTCATTTATTATACTTATTAGGATTTATAAGGTCTTTGCGTACGTAGGCGACATAGACTTGATACCAAGAAGCGACCACTGTTTTCTGCCCTTATGTAAGTAAGTCTTGAGATTTATATGGAAAATTAATAATCGAAATTAAAGACAACAAATTCAACAAATCCTGAAGGTAAGGCAATATATATTTACAGAGATCGCCCAAATTGAAATATCTGAGAACTTTTATTACTAACACGAACATTGATAAGGATACATCATACTTAGATAATGGAAGGAACTACATGATTTTAAGAATAAACTTTTTAAAAATCACACGCGCTGTATATGATGTAAAAATATCTGTATGGCGAGCAAGAACTGTTAAAGAAGTATGAAGACTAAAGAGAACCTGACATTACCAGTGAGATTAGAGTTAAATCAGTGGATTAATTTCATCCTGTTATAGGTGCAAACTTGGATGAAAACATGAAGGATATATCTAAGTTAACCAGCTGGAACAGGGCCGCCAGGAAGGCCATGGTCAAAAGACAATATAATAAACTACCAGAAGAACTGGAGAATCAAATGAATTAAGGAGGTCACCCAAAATAGAAACAAAAGCAGAAGCATCGTTAAGGAGGCTGAATCCATATGAAGGTTAGGCCGATTGACATTCTTAAGAATTGCAAGTATAGCATGCGCCAATTAAGTTGGCACGAGGAGGGGGTGCGCAGAAGCCGTTTTTACAAACGTCCACCCCCACTACTCAAGTAATTGTCAGAATACATTTGTCATTGACGTTTGACGGAACATAATGTCTTTGCGAGGAGATCATAAAGTGATACACGCTCAGAGGTTAGAATTATCTGACATTTGATGTAAAACCAAATACAAATCTCCCCACTACTTCTACTCCTGCGCGAACTTACCCCTCGTCGCGCCAACTTAATTGGCGTTTGCTATACAAACACAATACATTTATATTGCAATTTTCGTATATGATTCATTTCATGATATAACTTCTGCGCCCAAATAATGTAACTTGCGGATTCCGAAATTACTCTGAAATTTATCTTACAGCTTCATATAAAATTTTGATCATCTGTATTCGAAAACTATAATATTTTCTTTCTTTACATTACTATTAAAATTATTCAATAATACACGATACTTGATTTGAGTGTTCGAAGTATAATAAAAGAAAACATTTTTCTAAAGTTAAATCCGGCAATTTTGAATTAGGTTTTACTTTAGTAATAATGATATTTTTGAAGAAACAATAATCAGTTTGGATAAGTCCAAGAAATTTTTCTTATGCATTTCGAAAAGTACAAAGTTTTTTTTTATTTTGGAAATCATCAATATGTTATGGGAAAATACTAAATTGAAATTTAATGATTTTTAGGAGTCGTTAATATTGACTTCTGCATTGCTAGTTATCTTAATTTTTAAAATACTTTCCTATGATTTCGAGAAAGACAATTGAGATTAATTATAGTATGAATTTATTTAGTGCATTTATTAATGATTTCTTAAAACTAAAAAACTACTTCTCACCAAGTTTGTATAGAAATTGTTGCATATTTTCTTACCATTATAATTTAGTCAAAATGATGACTTTTATGCGACGTTTTGAGTTTCGTATTAGGCGTTTTACATTTCTAATAATCTTTTTCCATATTCATAAAACCATTTTAGTTTTATCAAGTAAATTGAAGATGAGGTTTATGATTCTAATGAACTTATTTTATTTATAAAAAAACTTGTGAAACTATTACATTTTAAAGTAATAATTCAATTTATAAATTAAACTATGGTTGCTTAAATAGAAATTAGAGATAAATCTTATTTATATAAACAAATTATTTGACAAACAAATATTTATATTTTAATGTAAAGATCATTTTCACAGTTTCGCAAAAGTATGAAAACCATAATGCAAAAAGCACAAGCAACTACGTTTGATAAAAAGCGATCCATTCTGCATAACATACATACTTACCTTATTAGAATATTTATGTAAAATTATTGTAAATTTTTTGGGCGCAAAACTAGTGTTATTGTAGTCAGAGTATAGTAATAGTAGACTAGTAGAGTAGTTATCCAATAGATTGTATAAAAGTAGTTGTGCTGTTAGGTTGGCATGTGATCGGCTCTGTAGGCTTGTAGTTGAACTAATGTCGATGCAATGCATGGGGTAAGACATAGGTACCAAATCAGTATTGCATTTTAAATATATGAAATACGTATTAAATATTAAAATATACGAATTATAATTAATATGAATATGACTGTAGTGAAATTTCTATTTATACAGTTAGTATATCTTTTTGATTATAAGGAATATTAAATTGTTTATAAAAGTTCTACTTAATACTAAGATAAATGCACTTATTGTTTTTATTATACTATATTTTATGTTAATATTTTAAAAATTATATGTATAACAACAGAATAAATATTGAAGGAAAATTAATTTAATCTTTTTACTATAATTGATATTAATTTAAAGTTTGAATTAAGAAATAGCTTTTTAATAATTTTTAGGGTTTGCAATTAATCCTGAAATAAAAAGAAACTATAAATTTTATTCAAAAAAAGTAAGATGAAAAGCCTATTAGAGATTTTAATATAATATAATTTAGATAAGTATTTTATGAAACACTTTTAATTACTATTCTTTGAATCTAATTAATATAAAAATAAATACGATTCAAATATATTGCAAATTAATTAGATTAACTTTACTCTCTTGGTATGTGTTTTGTTGTTGAACAAAAACGACAAAAAAGTAGGTCGACACACTAAATGTGCAATCAAATTTCATTTTTATTTTAGTTATTATTAAAAGACCGACATTCTTGGCCGGCTCATAGAGGCGTGGACCAGCGATAGGTTCGGAAGACTTACTTTACCAGCGTTTCGTGTGCTATGTGCATGTAGTACATGAATACGTGAACAGCTATCATAGTGTAAAGTTGTTTGTAGACGTATCTACGAATATGCGTAGGTGTAATTCACTTCAAACTTCAAACTTCAAACTGAAAGCATTTTTCTAAATAACACGCACTTTTATTTCAGTAAACCTGACGTACTGACGCCGCTGTTTGCCTACCTAACTGCCGGCCTTTAGTTATTATTCTTATTGCTTTATATTTTGAAAATACAATCGAACTCGGTTATAACGAAATCCCCATGGACCGTAAAATTGTTTCATAATATTCAATCAAGCGTTTCTTATAAAAAACGATAAAAAATATATTGTTGTTTTGGAAATATTTATTCTGGAAATATCGAAAATAAGTAATATGCGAATAAAGATAAGTTGAAATTTAAATTCTTTACAAAAATTTACAATTGTTTTTGACTCTTTTGTTTTTCAAAATTTATTGTTATTGTTTATAAGCGGCTTGTTGCCTTCTAAAATTATTCATTTTCCAGATAAGTTAGCTGTACATAGTATGCTATGGGTTCAATGCTAACTGGCTTCCTCTGCTGTTGGAACTGGAACAACTTCTCTGTGAGTCTGTTCCTCTTCACTTACAAAATTCTTATTTTCTTAGCTACAAAATTACTGACTCGATCATTCTTCCGGCTGGCGTATTTTTCTTACAGATGAACTTAGATATGGTTGTGCACTTAAATATTTATTTCTTTGTGTCCAAATGGTTGACGTCATCGTTTTAGAGAGTCGTAATCACGGCAAATTCGGGCATTTACACAATTATTTTGTATTTTGCACATTATGTTTAACCTGTTTGTCAAAGAAAGTTGTTTTTGACTAGCTTTATCAACATTTGCCAAATTTGAAGACACAAATTCAATAGGCTAATAGAAATTACATGCGCATGTACTTTCTAGATAAGATTTGGTTTGAAATTTATTTATGTTCGTTAAACATGGAATCTACAAGGAAAAATGCGTTCCTTGATTTACAATTCGTTATAACCAATAAGTTGTAAACCCGAATTCTGTGTTCCCACGGTCTACAATACGGTACGTTATAACCGAGTGTTCCTGATATCCGAGTTTGTTATGATATAACAAAAATACATGCATTTAATAAGAATTTCGGACGAAGCTTTTCACTTCATTTGGTTATAGCCGAGTGTTCGTTATATGTCCACTTCGTTATAACCATGTTCAACTGTACAAGTTAAGATACTATTGTTATTCTATTCTCTTCTATAAAATTCTCTTTTTGTTGAATCATTGATGTACTTAAACACATTATATATCATACCTCTTATAGAAAATACTGTATTAATTACAACATAAAATTAAAATGCAACTTGAGGGAAACTAGCAATTTTCAATGGAAAAAAAATGGAACAGAATCAGACGTGCAGAAACCATTAATAACAGTGAATAAAGATATACTTAATACGAATAATAATAAAAAAACTTGATATGTTTTCATTATAATTCGTATCAAATGTATCCAAATACAATGTTTCATCAAGAACAGGCAGCAAGGGATTCTGTTTCATTGTATGGGATGGTTAAAAAGTGGTTCGCTGTATTTCGTCGCGGTTATATGAACACGTAGGAAATGATTAACAAATATATGGTGTTGAAAGATCGTCGTGAACGTGAACTAATTCAAGTTTTAAACATCTCTAGTGAATGTACATCAATATTTTACATAAAAATTTGTTATGAGATTTTCTTTTTAGAGACGACCAAAAAGGAAATCATGCGATAATTTTAAGATAATGTATGAATGTGCTGTATAACCGTGAACGAAACGTGAATCTATCACTTTACGCCAGAGACAAAAGAACAGTTGAAGAAATGGACTTTCGTTGGTGAACGAGCATGAAAGAAGCCAAAAATGATTCAAACTTGCTGGAAACTTGATTACAGTATTTTGAGATTCCATTATTTGTAAAAGAGGAAAGCGATCTCTAGACCGTATTATACCAATTTATTGTATCATTTCAATGCTGAATTAGACAACGAATGACCACATTTGATGAAGAAAAAAGTATTGTTAGATCATATATCATTCATAATGCACTAGCTCAATCGTCTGTAATAGCTAAATTGGTTGAATTGCTGTCTCATCCACCATATTCGCCAGGCCTGTCCTAATATTATTTTCTTATTCTAGAAACTGAAAAAATGATTTAGCGGGCAGAGATTTGCATCGAACGAGAAGGTCGCCGTTGAAAGGGAGCCCTCTTTTATAGAGTTGGTATAAGTTGGAATATCGCTGGCGTAAGTGTATACGAACTGAAAGCCGGTTATGGAGAAGAATAAAATATTTTATATTTTTTCATTTAAAAGCCACGTTCCTATCAAGTATTCCTCGTACCTACTTAAGTTAGATATAAGGAATATTAAACAAAATTCAACAAAAACTTAAATACTCATACAACTTTTATAATAAACACATCTAAATTATAATGTAAGCTAAAACAAATTAATTCTAATTTGTTTTCATTTTGAGTAATATATAAATAATGTCATAGTTTCGAACAAAGTCAATTTTGTCGTAATGTATGGCAAATATATATGATTGCATATTTTTAGAATGGAAGCCTTTATTTCTTACATCAAAAATTAACAGCATTTTTCGAGATAAACTTGTTTTATGTTTTGTATATTATTTTTTTACAAAATTTTAGCACAAAAAAAAAATCCAAATTCTGGCTTCTGGATATTACTTTATGGTAATTCAAAATCTTCTATTTTGTTCTATTTTGTAGTAGTTTTGGCGTCGATTTCATGCCTGAAGGATATAATTATTATTGACAGTTTTTCCTCCGTTATTACTTTATTTCTTTTAGGAATATTTTCTTTGAACATTTTTTTTAAATTTTGGCATGATGGTTTACCAATTTCATAAGGAAGAGAAAATGAAGTCCGTGGAAATTATTGCCAGAAAATAAATGTTGCATAAAATGCTCTGTTAATGTACACATATAGTAAGGAAACTCATACAAAATCGCTATCTTACAAGAGTAATCGGGAGGTAATACAGTTAGTAGATAGTAGATTTACATATATTTAATATTTTAATTTATTTGATAGTGTAATAGCATAAATAAAGTATAAAATTTCAGAGTCTTCATCATTTTCATTAGTTGTAGATTGGATATGGATATATCGAGTTACAGGGAATTGCAAAAAAGAAAAGATTCTACTTAAAAAATATTCAATGCCGTATATATTATGTAAATTACCAAATATATAGTAAATTAAAATCTCTTTGTCAAGTAATTAGTCAAGATTTTAAAAGAAGTAATTGTAAATTAAGGACTTCCTGAAAGTTAAGCTATTATTGGAAGCACTCAAACTTTTAAATTTCCTTTTTAGTATTTGTTTCTTATTTCAGGATATAATCAGTAAATATTTTTTATTGGTTAAATGTAAGAAGCACTTTTCCATCAATTTCAGGTCAGCTTGGGCCTTTTATATTTTTCATGTTTGAATACACTTTTTTGTTTACATTATTTGACCAGAAATATAGTATGATTATTTTCATGAAAAGCTGTTTAAATAATATCTTAAATTTACAGATATTATAACTATAATAAAATGCAAATTAAAGATGTATAATATCACTTGAAGAATTTTTACACAATATATGACGTATTTTGCGTGATTATTAAAGCTGCGGGTAATTTAATTGAGCATAATTAATTCTTACATGTTTTTTAAATCTATAAATATGTTTGCTTTACTGTATAGTAATAATTTGTGTAGGCCTATACAATCTATACAATTTATACATATATGTACTTATTTTTAGATATGCTATTATTTCTGAAATAACATTCCGACAGTGATTTCTTTTATTTTGTTTGTTTGAAAAATTAAATTGGTCTTCTATAATTTAGAATTCAATTCTTCCTAAGTAAAAAAAAATAAATAAATTAGATCTATATATAAAATTAAAGATTTGGTACATATGTCTTATCTTTGGTGTAACATGCTATGATGGTAAAATAGGTTAGAAACTTAGCATTATAAAAGAATTTAAAATGAATCTGAAAGTAAATATTTGCATTTGCGAGACTTAATTGTGGCATGGGAGTTTGTTTGAATTAAATAAATGTGACTTTATACAACAAATAAATACGAACAAAAAAGGTGAAAAGGATGTGTTATGTGGTGTCATTTGGACATTGATTATATGTACACATATATACAGTGTGTGAAAATTAGACAGGATCAAAACCAAAAGCCTCAAGCGAAAGCAGAGGCGCCACGTCGGTCATGCGCAAAAATGCCAAGCAAGCTCGAAGCGTGTTACCTTGAATATAAGATTGCTTTTGCTGTATTTAGACTTGTCGAGATCCGAACTGAGGCGCCCCCTTCGCTCCGTTCGCTTTTTTTGGAGGTTCTGCAAGATCTAGAAAAAGCGAAGAACACAAGGTAGTAGAAAAAAGCGTGGCACACTAGATTCCAGAAGAAACGAAGTAAATAGTAGAAAAAAGAGAAAGAGAAAAACAGACAAAAAGTACACAGAAAAACAGCAGTGGGTATTTTAGTCGGGGTGAACAATAAATGTACAACGAATACGACACAAAATATACAGGAACTATGAACATTAAAGGACTTAGGATGGGATTACATAAAACAAATAGGCTACTATAATACACTTATCGTAAGTTAATTTTTTATTTTTAGTTAGTTCTTATTAAGAGAAGTTTGCTGCCAAAAGCTTTCGTGATTTTCTATCTTGTTTAAGGTAAATACCTATCGTCAAATATTTTACGTCACTCCACAATCGCGAGCTTGGCCTTAATAATAACTTGAGAGGTTCATTTTGTCTGCGTACAGTAGTACATCACGCAATTGTGCATTAGTTCACTAGAGTCGCTTCTATAGTGCGTATCGTTGGTTCAACAGTAATCTAGTATGCGGAAATTTTATATAAACGAACACAGAGGCTACCAAGAGATTCATGAAATTAATAAATCGTGCAATCAGTGCCGTTTGCCATTAACTTCGCAATGCAAACATCACATTTTATGAAATTGCCATGGTACATTAAACGAGGATACCGATGTATATATTTATAAATTTCATGTATCCCCTTTTAACCTCAGTCTCTAGAAGCGACTCCAGTGAACTAATGCAGAACTGTGTGCCGGCAATATGAACTACCTCTAATAATACTTATGGCCTGCCAATGCCCCTGTAATTGGCGTTAAGTTATTTGGAGAGACAAAGGCATGAATTATTATTATCAAAAAACTGTTCAATATTTAAACATGAGTTTTATTGAACTACATCTAGAAAAGTGAAATTCATTTTGGTAATTTGCAATAAAATATAATACTTTCGGATCTATCTTTAACAAAATACTTTAAAAATAACAGATAAACTGAAAATCCGAATTTTTAATAATGGATCATGTATTTATTTATTTTTATTACTTAAGTTTTTGCAAATTTTGCTTATTCTAAACTGAATATAAGGAAATTCTGTTTTTTATCTTTCTATTTATGAGCGAACAAATTTTAAGACTGAATTTATTTCTTAACTTCGTTTGAAATTACATATTTTTTGATTGATTCACATTTAGTAAAGTAAAATTAATTTTGGTAATTTGAAATAAAATATAATACGCTTCGGGTATATATAAAAAATACTTTAAAAAGAACAGATAAACTGAAAATTCGAATTTCGAATCCTAGACTATGCATTTATTTTTATTATTAAAGTTTGTGCAAATTTTACTTATTTATAAATTTGATATAAGGCAATTGTGTTTTTTAATCCTTCTATTTTTGAAAAGTTCAATTTTAAAATATAATAGTTGTTCTATGTTCGAGTACAATTACTTACTTTTTAGTTGAATCTGTTCGAAACTATAATATATTAATATGTTGTCATTTCGTCTCTCTAGTTTCTTGAAAAACCATACAAATATCTATAGGTATTGTCGAATTTTTTTAAATTGTTTTATATGTATTTAAAATTGAATTCAAAAGCCTGTTGTCCTAAAAATAGATGAATTAGTTTACTTATTATTATAAATTAGCTTTGTTGGATTGCTCACTATTCTTTACAGCAAGTACTAGAGCCACGAAATTTAAATTCTTTAGTTTTTTCAAATGTTTTTTGGTTATAATTATATTATTGGAACAAAGTAATTTGAAACATGCTTGAGTAGGTAAAACTTTACCATATTTTATGTAAATCAAAAACATTTTTATTAATATAAAAATATTAAAAATCGGTGAAAACACAATACAAGTTTATATTTCTGTGAAAGTATCTTTCCAGACATGCAGACACATGTTTCATCTTACTATATAATAATCAGTACATGTTGTTGGAGATATATTTTAACGAGGAGCTTTTCGCCAGCAGCATGTACTGATGATTCTATAGTAGATGAAACACATGTCTATATGTCTGAAAAATACTTTCACGCAAATATGGACTTCTATTGTGTTCTCCATACCAGATTTTTTATAGTTTTTTATATTAGAAATGTTTTCATTATTTTATTAAAAAATTACAATTTGACAGTCATAGTTTCTTGTCGATTTTTTTAAATTTATTGGTGGATTGGTAGGTATATAATCTTTCATCATTAGTCATATTTAGTTAAATTTATTTATCAATAAAAATATATTTTTTAATAAGGAAAACACATGTTTTTCTCTTTTTTCTATTTGAATGTTTGAAATATTTAAAGATTGTAAAAGTTTCGTTCGTGTTGATCAATCAGAGATTGTAACTGTTTCGAAGGCCCTTTTTATCTATCGGACTAAGCAGCTTTAAATTTTAATGCAATTTCCCCTTATGCTTTTTAAAATCGCCAGTTTAAAAACATTTGCAACATTTCAGTTGTGCTGTCCTGATTAAAATGATGGTCCGTCCAAGTCAACTATTTCGAGTTGTCAAATTTGTTTAAACATGGTCGAGGATCATTGAATTATTATCCTCGTCCAGGTCGCCCTGATGATATGATCACTTCAAACGTTGTTGAAAGAACTAAATGTTTTGTACTGGAAGACGAGTAAGAAGCGACAATTAGCAGATTTACTACGTGTTTCAGAAACTACGGTCTCTAGAATTCTACACGCATACCTTGAAATGACAAATGATAGTGCAAGGTAGGTTCCAGGAATGCTTTTGTCATTGGAAATGCGTAGCTGGGTAGAGACGTTTGAACAATTCTTAACGCTTTGTGGGAACCAATCAGATTTAATTATCGATCGTCACTGAAGATGAAACTTGGGTCCATCGTTATGATCCCGAACCGAAACGAGACTCCATGCAGTGAGATGTTAAAGGCTCAAGGCATCCCAAGAAGGCGTCCCAAAGCATCGCAAGAAGATTACCAAGAAATTATGCTGATTGACTATATATCTGAATAAGGATAGTACGATAAATGGAGAGTGTTATGCAAGCTTTATGCATCATCTCAGAAATCCTATTAAAGTGAAAAGATGTGGAAAACTGATGCAAAGTGCCTTGTTGCTACACGACAATGCACCAGTGCACAACTAAAGACTTTCTAAAGCTACTCTTAAGGATTGTAGATTTGATTGTGGTTCAATAAGACAATTAGGAAGACAAAATTGAAACACGATGTTAGTACACCTCCTCGCTGTAAGAAGGCAGAAATGTTGATTTGACTTTCACTTCCTCAACATTTAAGGATAACTGAAGAGGAAACCGATTCAAAAAAAAAAACCATCCTGTCACATGTCGGCTCTGGGATTTGAACTTTAGACCAACGGCACTCTCACTCCCGTTGTTCGAGACTCTTACCAGTCGGCCGTTCAGCCGTTAAAGATCTTGTTATTTAAATCGTGTAATACCTGTATTCAAATGCAAGGAAACTATATAGATAAATAAATTTTTATTGATTCTCTAGTCTGTTCTCATGCCTAGTCTGTGAAAACATTCCCTCGTACCAAAGAAAATCGCCAGCGTAAATTATGAAATTACTCAACAGATGTTTTGCAGAAAAACGCAAAAAAAATTCGTGGAAATTATTCCCAACAAATCACACTTAATTGTAGAAGTTATAGAGAGCATTATAACACTTCGTTTTCACTATAAGCTTTACTGTTCATTATTATAAGGTGTTTTCCAATAGGTACTTGACAACTTTGAATTTAATTTGTGAACGCACTATATCACTGATCATCTAACTGTTACTTTCCTTTTTTTCAGTAAACTCAACATTTTCATCATGGTAAAGTACACGAAGGAACAACGTATGCAAATTATAAAAATGTACTACCGAAATTCGGAGTCGGTGACCGCAACTTTAAGAGCGTTAACTCCAATTTTCGGTCGTTATTCTCGCCCTAGTAGACAAGCAATAACAAGTTTAGTGCAAAAATTTGAGTCTACATATTCATTGTGTGATGCTGCCGTGCCAGTGAGACAACGGGTTGGTCGAAGTGACGAAAATATCGCTGCCGTTCAGGCGTCCGTAGCAAACGATCCAAATCAGTCGATTCCGCGGCGTTCTCAAGAACTGGGCATCGCCAAGACCACTTTATGGCGAATTTTGCGTAAGGATCTTGGTTTACACCCATACAAGATCAAGCTGACTCAAGAATTGAAGCCGAGGGGCCATTTGATGCGACGTACGTTCTCCGATTGGGCTCTGGAGAAGATGCGGCAATATGATGAATTTCATCGCAAAATCATCTTCAGTGACGAAGCTCATTTTTGGCTCAATGGGTTCGTCAATAAGCAAAATATGCGTTATTGGTTTAGTGAAAATCAACATGTGATTCATGAATCATCACTTCATCCACAAAAAATAACTGTTTGGTGCGGTTTGCATGCCGGCGGCGTCATTGGGCCATATTTTTTCGTCGACAATAACGATTGTCACGTTACTGTGAATGGCGATCGTTATCGCGCCATGATTAACGATTATTTTTGGCCCAAATTGGAAAACATGGACTTGGACGAGATGTGGTTTCAACAGGACGGTGCCAGAAGCCACACAGCACGCGTTACAATCGATTTATTGATGAATAAGTTTGGTGAGCGTGTTATCTCAAGAAATGGACCAGTCAATCGTTCGTGCGATTTAACGCCTCTAGACTTTTTCTTTGGGGCTACGTCAAATCATTGGTGTATACCAACAAGCCGACGACGTTGGAAGAACTCAGAGCTAACATTGAACGCGAAATAGCGGCCGTTACGCCCGAAATGTGTGACCGAGTCATCGAAAATTGGGTCCAACGAATCGACCGATGCCGACGTGCCCGCGGTGGCCATATGAACGAAGTCGAGTTCCATTCATAAATGTTTTGATTGTACTTCAAGTCGATCATAAAGTTTTGGAAAAATCTCAAATGGTTTGCGTTTTATTTAAATTAAAAGTTGTCAAGTCCTTATTGGAAAACCCTTTAGTATTATTTACTAAATTTTTTTTAACATTTGGAACTTACTGCAAGTGAGAATTAATGAATATTAAATCACATTCTTACATGTAAATGTCGACTTATGTGGTGCGTTCATAACTACAATCCGACAAACTAAGTTTGTACTAGTATGCAGAACACACCCTTTCGCGACAACGAACTTCCTGGTAATTAGGTTAATTAAGAATTAAGAAATATTGAAAAAACAAGTCAATCAACGGGAGGAAACGTACAGACGGCGTTTCGTTCTGATTGGAACTTTTCAATGTACGGCATTCCTCGAAGACGGACATTGCTTTTTCATTTCTATACTTTCTGTATATATAGTTAACATTTGGAACTTACTGCAAGTGAGAATTAATGAATATTAAATCACATTCTTACATGTAAATGTCGACTTATGTGGTGCGTTCATAACTACAATCCGACAAACTAAGTTTGTACTAGTATGCAGAACACACCCTTTCTCGACAACGAACTTCCTGGTAATTAGGTTAATTAAGAATTAAAAAATATTGAAAAAACAAGTCAATCAACGGGAGGAAACGTACAGACGGCGTTTCGTTCTCATTGGAACTTTTCAATGTACGGCATTCCTCGAAGACGGACATTGCTTTTTCATTTCTATACTTTCTGTATATATAGTTAACATTTGGAACTTACTGCAAGTGAGAATTAATGAATATTAAATCACATTCTTACATGTAAATGTCGACTTATGTGGTGCGTTCATAACTACAATCCGACAAACTAAGTTTGTACTAGTATGCAGAACACACCCTTTTTTTGTTTAAAATGAATTGTATTAAAACAAAAATATAAAATATTAAAAATCGGGCGTGGAAAACACAATACAAGTTCATATATTTGTGAAAGTATCTCTCCAGAGACGCAAAGATGTGCTTCATCTTACTACAGAATCGTCAGTGCGCCACTATTGGAAAGATACGTTCACAAAAACAACAACCTTGCTATATTACAGAAATTATTAAGATAGAGTGTAGAAGAAGATTCAGTGCTGCTCATTGACGAATGCCAAAACAACCATCACTGTCTCCATGTTTTGGAGACCTCTGCCCTACTCAAGTGTGTTTCAAATTACTTTGTTATGAATTCTATTTCTACCGTCAAAATAATATAAAGGAAAATTTGTATGATTTTTCATTAATATCACCTGGAGTATTTAAATGAATTGATAGGTTTATATTCGATATTTCGTAAACTCTTTCTTTTCTATTTGTGACTCAGGCCATCGAACTCATTCTAACAACAAACAATTTCACTAAAATATATCTATATTTTTCTTTGTTACTAGAGCAAAATTTCATTCGCGATTAGCCTTATAATAAAAAGATAGTAAAGAAATATTGTTCCTTCTTGAAAAATGTTACTTTTAGGAAAGCCTTTTTATAAATATCAAATTAGTAAATTATTTAAGCGTTTTAGTGTAAGAATTCAAATATATTCAAAATTTGATATCACTATCAAAATTATTTCTTTATTTAACCTACGATAAGTTTGGGAAAATAATTAGAAACAGGGAAACAATGAAAGAAACAATGTGCAGTGCGCAACAAGCAGACACAGACAACAGCGCTCATGCCAAAAAACAAACTCAAATATAAATAATAATGAATTTAAATAGGACAAGACAGTACAAGTAATACATAATAAGTTCCTTTTCAAATGACATAAATATATTCACACTATATAATGTATAAAAAACTGCATGAAATGAAATACATGTAACAGTGCAAATGAAATAGTACAATTATATTTACAATTTCTATTATAAATAAACCTCAACTACACATGAATGGAATGTGATAATACATAAACATTTTTTTTTTCTTATTCACGATACGTTGACATTCTGCTAGATTAGAGCTTCTCCTTTCAAAAGTAATTAACCTAGAATTGACATTCTGCTAGATTAGAGCTTCTCCTTTCAAAAGTAATTAACCTAGGGGACTACTAAATTTTTGTCGGAGAATGTTTATTTTTTGGTCCGATGTTTCCTCTTCTACTATTCCCTCAATTAGAGATACATGCACTTTCCGAATATTAAAAAAGATAATTTTTTTTTTAAATATAAATTTTTATTTAATATTACTGGGAAAATGATACTTAGAAGATTAAATATTTACATGCAGGTTCATAAATATACTAAATTGTAAATTGCCTAACATTACTTTTTTATACTGATCTATTGAAGAAATATATTGTAAGGAATAGTATTGCAGTGAATAGAATCTAAATAATATTACTGTTTTAACATACAATGATGAAAGAAGTACAGAAATTTAAATTAGTAAAATATTTTTGTACTAAGTATCTACTAAGAGTAAAATGTGAACAGATTTGCTAATAAAAGCAATAAATTAAATTTTAGTGGTGGAGTTTCATGTTCTTATTTTCATTTTTAGTTTTATTTTTAGTTTTATATTTTCATTTTAAGTTGTAGTCAATTAAATTGGTTTAAATGTAACGAAAAGGACAAAAAACTAATGATTTGAAAATGTTTATAATTTATAGTTATGTTAATACAGTCACTTATTTTATCAGTTCTCTTTTATGAATGT
Source organism: Melolontha melolontha (assembly GCA_935421215.2). Lineage (NCBI taxonomy): Eukaryota > Metazoa > Arthropoda > Insecta > Coleoptera > Scarabaeidae > Melolontha > Melolontha melolontha. Next base: position 111,673,794 of record OW285236.1, on the reverse strand, counting down.
ACTCTTAATTTAACCGAAAATTTGTTTATTTATCATTTAGACATGGTTTATGTAGTGCTTACTATTCAGGCGCGGCTCGTGATGACGTATTTTGGTTTGCAGTACAATGATCCGAGTGCTTCGTGTATTCTCGTGTACTAACTGTAACGTTTGCTTAGTAAACACCGAAAACACACGAGGCACTCGTATCATTGTACTGCAAACCAAAATACGTCATCACGAGCCGCGCCTGCTTACTATACATATACGTACAGATTGAGCATAAGTGCTGGTTATGTATTTATATACCGTATCAGCGAGCGTCAAATAGAAAGTCGCGCTTATTGCCAGCGTTAGCTGCTAAATATATGTACGCCTTCAATCTAGTGCCGATGATAAAATTCGAATTTCGAAATATAGAATTCTTGCTACAAAGGTACAAAGGTATTCGAATTTCGAATTCGAAACCGAATTTCAAATTCTGCACTATTTTACTTCCAAATCCTTTAACATTTTTAGTGGTGCGTCCACTTGTTCACTCACTAATAAATAACTTTTTGACGATAAAAGACGTAAAACAGATTGCGCATTAATCCGAGAATTTAAAACTAACATGTCAATTGATTTACGAGGAAGATTTTGCAAACGAGGAACAAATTATGGTGACATAAATTTCAGAATATTTGGATCCTCGTTAAAAGTTCCTTAATACTGAAGAGGATTATTAGAAACGAAACATATAAAGTGAATGACATTTACAATACGCTTCAGAATCCTGAAACAAATACGGCAACAGAAACACCATTAACAAACTTTATGGATATAATTTTCCCAGAGTCCCAACATAACAACATATCAGAATTTCAAATGTATAAACAAGAAACAGAAATCTTGAAAAAGCAGAATCCGTTTGAATGGTGGAAATCAAATGCTAGCAAGTATGCTACCTTGTCAAATATAACCAGAGCATATCTCGCGATTCCAGCTACGTCATAACCAGCAAGGGTATTCTTCACGGCCGGAAATATTGTGTCAGCTAAGAGAAGTTGTCTATTACCCGATAATGTCAACATGTTAGTGTTTTTAAAAGAAAATAAAGAACATTACTTTGAATCGAAATAAAAATTTAAGTTACCAGTAACGTATTTAATAAAATGTTTTAACTTAACGTTTTTTATTTTCTCTAAACTATTAATTTCTTATTTCAGACCAATTTGAATTATGAATATTATAATAATATTTCGAATTTTCAATGTAAATTTATTTTATTTGATTCAATATTTCGAATTTTTAATTTACAGTTCGATATTTCGAATATTCAAATATCCAACTTAAAATTCGATTTTCGAATATTCGAGTTTCGAATTCACTAAAATTCGCAATTTCGAATTTAGAAACTTTCGAATTCAACAGGACTACATCAATCTTATATATAACTATGAAAATTTTTTCAATTCAAGAAAATATTTTTGTTATTAAATGACATCATTTTGGTCAGTTAATCAGACAAATTACACATTCATTTAAAAAAAAAAGCTTAAGCCATTAGTAATAATTTTGAAAGCTATGACAAATACGAAAGGTTTGAGTTTTGTGAAGCAGTTTTAGAACGTTGCAGCAATTATGAAAATTTTGATAAAAATATATTAGTTACTAATTAATTCAGTTTCCCTCTAGTTTCTTTTACACTCTTATTATAATTTTGCCATTGTGCGGTGCGGTATTGATCTAAGGAAAATAAACATATGATTTATGACGCACGAACACAATATCCGCAGAAGGTTAAAGTTTTGGCAGGACTTCTGGAGGATCATATCATTGCACCCCTTGATAATGAAGGAAATTTAAACTCACAAATATAGTAGTAATAGTATCGTACCTTGTGTGCAAAGCATACCAGATATTTCCATAAATGACGTTCGGTTTCAGCAGAATAAATGCCCGTTCATAATGCTTGAATTGTGTGACAATATTTAAACAGTAGGTATATTTCATACCAGCTGGATAACTAATAGGAGCGCTATTCCCTGATCTGCTGGATCGCCTAATTTAGCCTTAAACTATTTTTTCTTGTAGTGTTAATGTAAAATGGTTCATTTAGGGTTTTCAGAACAACAAAGCTCGTACTACCGCTGATTCAACTACGGACATTCATCATTGCAAGCGAAACATATTACCTCCGACATTGTCGAATGTTCACAGAAATTTTGTCGACAGATTAGGGTGATGCGTGATCGTTTTGAACATCTGTTCTAGTTAATTCTAAATTCTTGGGAATTCTTACTAAATTTTTCTTTAAGATTTTTTTATTTAATTCTCTTTTGTTTCTTGAGAAGAATTATTTAGTTTTTGGAAGTGTTTTTATTTTATAATTTATATTCTGCTATAAATAGAATTTGTTTATTTCTATACAATTACATTATTTTTAAATTTATAAGGTGACAATTATAATTGTCACCTTAATAATAATTATTATTACGTTCTATTATAACAATATTTAATTTTTACTTGCAACTACAAAAAAATTGATATGTGCCCTTGTCGATAAGTATTACAATGTATTTATTGCGTCCATCGCTTCCCTGTCGTCTGAGCTATATGGCGCGATATATCGGAGAACATGGAAGAGCCGATTTCGTGTATAATCAGATGACTATAGGACGCTCGCTCATATGGTATATGTATGCATTTTAGTATGAACACAATGTATGAAACCGACTAACCTATACAATCAGCTCTCTTGGTTTATCTGTATGTGTATGTATGCGAACTTATTTTATTCTTGCGGATTGAAAAATATTTGCGAATTAATTGTAAAGCTGTATACCTCACCACTACTGCTTTTTAGTATAAATATTATTCTTCCGCTATAGGGTGTTAAAGATAATGGTGGTATGGAGTATCTTGATTCTGTATTTTAGATTTAATGCGTTACAACAGGTCAATTCTTTTTTATTTAGAAATTTTTTTTTTTAATTTGACACTAAATCAAAAATAAAGGATTATTGATGACATTTTAATTTTCTTTGCATTTCTTGTTTAACGGTAAATTATCACAACCTATTTTTTAAAAGTAGAATGCTCAGTATATTCTTGCATTTTCAGAATACAGGATAAAATACTTCAGAAATATCAACATAAAATCTTTGATATGCAAAAAAAACTATTACTTTGTTTTTTATTACTTTATCATAAAAATAACCACTGCAGTTTCAACATTAAAAACATGTCGTTCTCAAACGAAAGTAACAACATTTATAGGAACGAAAAAACAATTATAGAAGTGTATAGTGTATCCAGAAATATACTGTTGACTTTTAAGTAAAATTTAAATCCTATAAATCCTACAACAATTTATATACAATTTAAGGCTACAAAAATAGGAATATTGAATATATAATTTGATATTCATTTATCATTTCAAATATATTCATGGAATTTTATTATGTGCAGGTACACTCTGCATTAAAATTTTATTAATTGACGGTATTACTTAATGACTTGCAATAACGACAAATTTAAACTAAGACCGACCTTGATACACTATTGTCTCTCTTTCTGTTAGGGTTAGATTTCATGCGTTAATTACGGTGTAATGAATAGCATTTAAATTTTATTTAAAAGTCAACGGTATAATCCTAGCGTTAGATGATTCTACAGAATGGTAAAAAAAATTCCAGCGAATTCGCTCCATCTCTGTGTTAGCCCACGAAGTTTCCTAACAATCTTCGTACCTGATGTATATAGGCTGTGCATATACGAGGGCGATTCGTAAAGTAAGTTCCGTTTGGTTATTGAAAAATCAGCAATACATGAAGAGGTTTTTATTATATACAACTTAAAGGTACTACTTTCCGTTAAGCCATTTCTTTATGTTAGGGAAAAGATAATAGTCGCCAGGAACCTAATCAGAGCTGTAGGTAGGATGCGCAAACACTTCCCACTTAAGTTGTAGTCTCTCGTTCCATAAAGTCTACAAGATTAATTAAGAGTGAAAATGAGGAATAATTACGGGGGCGGGATTGTATAATACTAAGAAAAATACATTAATATTGTTGTAAATTAATAAGACTATTGAAAAGTTTTGAATATGCCTAACTTGTCATTAAGAATAGTATCAATTTATTAATTGGTATTATTAATACCAATTACTAATTTCTATGGATTCTAAGACATTCAATTTGGAACATTTTTGCTCATTATATAGGATTAATGTATTATTAAAATGACGAAAAAGATATCCTGTTTTTAAAATATGATTCACGAAAGTAGAATCCAGTTTATTATTTTTGAATGTAAATAACTGTCCTCTATATCTAATTTCAATAGAACAACCAGTTTGACCGATGTAAAAACTCTGGCCAAGTTAACCTATAAACTCCGGATTTTTTTATACGTTTGAATTTCATCTTTGTTATTGAAAAGAAGATAACATCATTTTGTTTGAGATTTGAAACTGATATTAAAATCACTAACGTCTAATTATTAATGGGTTCAAAGTATGCTAAAGATATAAATTGAGATTTATTCTCTAAATTTGTCTAAGGAAAGATACTATTGTAGCTAGTTTTTTAGATTTTATTAGTTGAGTAATTGAATTTACTTCGAAAACATTATTAATTGCGATTGCTTTGATAGTGTTTCATTCTTTATTAATTTTTTATATGACGTTATTCATAATGACTAGCTAGATCTATTTAAAGCTAATCTTTTCAATAGTCTTATTAATCCACAGCAATCTTAATAAATTTTTCTTAGTGCTATACACCCCCATAGTTCAGAAATTTCCTATTATCATTTAATTATATCTTAAAGCTAGGATTATTTTTGGTTGTAACTTATGGATACCTGTATAATTGTTCCTTTTTTGTTAATTTTGTTTAAAATTCAGATTTTTTAATGTTGAAGCTGCAGCAATGTTATCAGTAGAGCTGAGGATGTTTGCGGTACGGCAGGACCGTATGTAGTGCATCCCCACATTTAACTATTTATCTAAATATTCTCTGAAATGATTTGCCGGATCTCATAAATTAATAGAGTGATATTTTAGTAAGCACTGGATATTGTTATTATACAAAATCATAATAGCCATTTGTATTTATGGATCATAAATATAAATATATTATATAAGTTATAAGTTATAACTTCTAACTTCATTCACCTAGTTCAAGTAGGTAGTATATATAAAATATATGCAAAATATGTGCTGCCAGGCTTTGAAAGGCTGTGTGACAAGATTTTAATAAATCGAGGTTTCTTTTGTTTTCGTAGCTTTTATTGCATTTGGTTATAAAAATTATATAATAAATAGTAATAAACACAGCTTCTAATCTAGTAATATATTATCAGAATGTGTTTTTCTGGATTTTAGTTAAATTTACACCTTGTTTTAGAATATTGTGAATGAACACTTTACAATTGACTACTTACAACATGGAAATTCAATGAAACTAAAACTTCAACACTAATAAAAGGCCTTTGTTGTTTATAATAATAGTTCTTAACGACAGTAATAAAATTTTCTAAGAATAGGGGCTTTACTTCAGCTCCAAAATGTCCATTTTCGATCAATTATGGAAGTTATTCGTAGAGTTGCACACTTTGTCTCGAATGCATGTATTGTAAGGACGGCTTGTCGTTAAAATATTACGATTCGTTTTAAGTTTAAATTGAATTCACAACCAAATACAAATACATGCGTATTATTATTTATGATCCATAAATACAAATGGCTATTATGATTTTGTATAATAACAATATCCAGTGCATACTAAAATATCACTCTATTAATTTATGAGATCCGGCAAATCATTTCAGAGAATATTTAGATAAATAGTTAAATGTGGGGATGCACTACATACGGTCCTGCCGTACCGCAAACATCCTCAGCTCTAGTTATCAGTTATAATAAAGTCATAAAAAACAAAGTAATAGTTTTTTAGTCTATCAATATGATTAACTATCACGAAGTAATGGTTTTCACAATAAATTTTTGTTCAAAAAATTTAAAAAAATTATCATTAACATAAAATTAAAATAATCTGTTCCAGAATTGGTATGTATTTTAATTCTATCAATTTTCCACTTAAAACTTTGGAAAGGGCGGAACAAAAGTAGAGTGAACTAACATTTTAATGATACGGAACGGATATACACCGTGTCCAAAGTTATCGGTGCACTATTGCTATCTCCGTTATCTTTGGAGCTACGGTGTTGGCTAAATTATCAAATTATTAGTATTTTTAACGCTGATCAGTTTATGAAAAAACAATTGAGTTACTCTGTGTGTGTTCCATTAAAAAAAAAAAATTCAAAATTTCTCATAAATACGTGATTCAATTGTTTTTTCATGAACTTAATACTAATCAGCGTTAAAAATCCTAATAATTTGCTAATTTAACCAAAACCGTAGCTCGAAAAATAACGGAGATAGCAATAGTGCACCGATAACTTCGGAGACGGTGTATAGTGACCTTCAACACTTCTGAAAAAATCCGCTCTGAAAAGTTTGGTCAAGAAGTAGATGTGTCAAAATCATAATCCACGAAGCAGTTAGTCTTTTTAATAACCACTAGAAAATTCGCATAATTTTTCAATAGATTTGATACGAATCCACGATATCTCGCAAAAACTTTCCAAGAATCAAAAATCGAAATGGTTCAAAATACATAATCTTCATGATTTGATAGATTGCCGAAAATACTGTATGTATGTAGCAGATAAAATTGCCGTTATTTATTAGACGCAGTATCCTTAAAATGTAAATGCGCACGTTGGTTTTGTTGTAAATAACGCAACCAAACCATTTCTCACATGAGAGCATTTAAATATATTGTGGCCTGAGATGATATAATCACTTTCATATGCCAGGGTGATTTGACGGGAGAGAGCATTTCCAGAAGTTGCCATGATGAGTATATTGCTGACTTCAATCAAGTTTTAGAACCTTACTGTCAAATCATATTGTTTAAAGTACATTACTTCTTAATTTTGTGTTAATATGGAGAAAATAGAACCCAGTGTGTTCATTTAACATTATTCTTCAAGTGGAAAATCAACTAAAGAAATTTAAGAAAAGTTACATAAATATTACGACGAATTTGCTACCTTCCATGGAATGGTTCACTGCTTCCAAAAATAATAACATGATCACAGAAGATGCTGAACATCTCAACCAAAGGAGTACATTATATTTTGTATCAACATTTAAATATGAAAAAGCTAACCGCAAGATAAGTCCTATGTTTCGTTACTGTTGAGTAAATTGGAACGAACTCGTGTTAGAGTTTCAAATGACTGTATATCTAAGTTCAAACAAAATCCAATTTTTCGTTAATATGTCACCGTAAGTGAAATCTGGATACTCTACTCCAGACAACATCACTATACTCCAGACAACAACATAGTTAAAACAATAAATTTCTTCTAATGAACGTGTTCCGAAGAAGGGAAAGGCGCTGAATTTAAGAAAAAAAAACAGTATTTATTTAGAAAAAGTTTTGTTCCATCAAGATAACGCGTCCTCTCACCCATCCACTATTGCAATCACTAAATTTCTCAAATTCGGATACGAATTGCTGTCTCATCCACCATACTCACCAGATCTCCGAGTAACATTTTTATTGTTTCTTGCTTTGTGGAAAGAGAACAGGGAGAAACGAGAAGGTGAAAAGGTAATTTTGAATATTTCTGGTAGGATGTCTTAATTTTATGTTGTTAATGGTATTTTTAATTTTTCCTGCTTTCTTTCCTTAAGTAAGAACTTTATGCAGACGTTTTTAAATATAGTTTTATTAAAATTCTGTATTTGCATAAACGTATAAATATGATCGATAATTCATTTGAAAAAAATAAGTTGGGTTATTTCCTGCTAACTGGAAGTGAAAAAAATGAAAAATTCCATCAATAAATCCTCTATTTTTGACTATACATTTTTAACTATTTTTAAATAAAAGATCTAGTCGACGTTCCGAGACTTTGTCCTAAGTCTGTATGTATTTGTTAAGAAATTTATTAAAACCGATCTATGTTCTTATTCCTGAATACTTTATACTAAAACTAAGCAGTGTTGTGGAAATAGGCAACTTGTGTCTACGTATTAATGACAAAATAAGTGAACAATAATCTCTTGCAGATAGTATCATAAATTAGTAGCATATTTTTGGGACTTACAGGAATTTTTAGTGCTTCTACTCGGTGAAACGTATGTGATTCATAGAGAGTACGTAAATTTGGTTATTATTCACAAAGACACTTCGTAAACTACAAGAGTAAATTTAATTTTTGGAAATGTTCATTTAATTTTAAATTAATGAGTATATTATGTAAATGTGTGGCAGATACAAGCGTTGTCGCAATAACTGATGTTCGGGGTTAATTTATTACTCCTGTTGTGAACATTTTTATTGCATACAATTATGCATTCCTAAGACATATATTTAAATTCTTAAAATATCCAGCAGTATTAGGAAGAAAATTTAAATTGTCGCACACTATGTTAAAACAAAATAATTTGAAATATACTTTAGTGGGTAAAACCTCACAATTTTTTGAATAAAACAAAAAAAATTAATATCAATATAAAAATATTATTAAAAATCAGTGTATAGAAAACATATTTGTGTGAAAATTGCTTTCCAGATATGCAGACAAGTGTTTCATCTTATTATAGAACCATCAGTCTACATTTAATCAAGGCGAATAGAGAATATCTCTTGAATTTTAACTTTTTAATTTCGAAATGAACAGTCTATAGTATATCTCTTATATTTTATTTCTTGAAATATCAACCTACTGCCCTAATTAAAGCTTTCACAGATTCCTTCATAAAAGACAGGAGAGCGGTTCAGTAATTAGTGTGACGAAGAAAAAAGGCGGCTCCAAAAAATCTTAGGTGTTTTTCAGGTTAGTGATACTTCGTAACGTAATTGTTTGAGTATTTGAGTAGAAAATGAAGAGTTTAATTCGTTTTGAAATATGCAGAAAATGAAGTACCGATCAGTGATTAAGTTCTTCTTATGGAAGGGGAGATGGAGCAGATTGCGTAGGATACTGCTGATATAAAAGAGATTCTAGGTCATTTTGGCGTTGATGTGGATTTCGTTGCTACAACTAGGCTGGGGAAGTTTGATTTGTCAAGAGAGTCACGTAAAAAGCCGATTAGGATTACAGTTCCGGACAGCAATGCGGTGTATAAAGTTCTGCGATATAGAAAGAAAATCAAATCGGTGCCAAGATTCAGTAGCGTATTGCTGTCCAGAGATAAAACATGCATACAGATTCAATTACTGAAGTCAGTTAAACAACAACTACTTGATCGCAGAGCTACAGGAGAATCCAATCTCACTATTAAGTATGTTCGTGGCGTCCCCACTATTATCAACGCTCCGGTCGCCTCGGGAAACTAACTGCGTCCAACACAAGTAACTTTACCTTTAGACTTCTTTATCAAAACGTTCGCAGTCTACGTACAAAATTAAATGCAGTCAGAGCGATTAGCAATGACATGGATGCCGATACATTTGTTTTTACTGAAACTTGACTGTCTTATGACATTGATAATTTTGAAATTTTCAATTCGTATTTTTCTGTGATAAGAACTGATAGAATACAATATGAAACAAACATGTAAATAATTTACATATCTGTAACTATGCACATGGACAATCAAGATATGTAAATTATTTACATGTTTGTTTCATATTGTACAAACGCTTTATACGTGCTTAACGTATTGTCATACTTAAACAAAACCTTTTTGTAAACTGATAGAATGTTTGCGGGGGCTGGGCTGTCTATGGGTGGAGGTGTTTTATCTGCTTTTTTCAACTATATTAATGCAACTTTCGTTAGCGAGCCTCCTGCCTCGCTCTTGATGCCTTTAATCGATGTGAAAATAGCTAAGACTGCCCTTTCCAATCTAGTGCTTTACATTGTAAATATTTATATTCCTCCTAGTTTATCATGTGGTGACTTTGAGATCATTTCGATGTATTGACTCTTGTATTATTAAATAAGAATATTTTCATTCTTGGAGATTTTAACTGCCATCTTCTCAAAGCTGATAATAATACGTCTGACCGTAAATATTTGTGCTTATCTCAATATAGGTACATATTCATTAGATTTGCGTCAATTCAACAATGTAACGTTTCTCGATTTAGTTTTTATCAATGTTCACTGTCAAGTCGAGTTATTGCACGATACCAGCCTGGTGGTTGGTAAGGATCTTTATCACCTGGATTTGGAGTACCTTTTCTATAGTTGACAGTTTTGTTTCCAAGATTAAGACTTCTGGTCGTCGTCGTTGTTTTTCCCCGTGCTACAATCCTGATGTCAAATACCTATTACGCATGAAGGAGTATTATTTTAGGAAGTGGAAGAAGAGTAGAATTTTTAATAGACTATCATCTTTGACGAAGCTCGAGATCAGAAAAGCTTACGTTAATTATTATCAATACCGCGTAGAAGCACAAATAATTCAGGACCCTGCTTCTTTCTGGAAATTTGAAAATTACAGGAGGGACAGTTCTAGGATACCTGGTTCTATGGTATTTAACGATCATGAAATTATTACGCCTCAGAGTATAGTGGACGCATTTGGTGAATTTTTTCATCGGTCTTTCGTTCGCAATCTGCATCTTCGTCTTCTACGTATTTTTGCACTAATAATATCACTTTATGCCCTATTATTCTCTGTACAGTTTTGAACGGCATTCGCAAGCTCAAATCTAATAACGGTTGATGAAAGCTGGATATGCTAGTATATAAGCTCACTGATAAACTTTGCCATATGAGAGCGCATGTAATTTTAACAAAAAAAAAACATTATTGGGACATATGTCCGATTTCAATTATTTAAGGAAATAAAAGGCATCAAAAGTTTGATTGTAATTATTTGAACTTTTCAAAATCACTTAAATATTTACATAAATTGCTCAAAATTCAAAATCATGTGAATACATAATTATAATAAATGCTCACATTGTCCTTCCCCCGCTTCAATGCATTCTTCATAACGACGAACTAAAGAGTTTTTCACTAGAACGAAAAGGTTTAGTTGATTTCTAATTTGAGTAGCAGCATTTTGTATTCTCTGTAACAACTGTAGTCGTGTATTAATTTCCCTCTTGATAAACAATTTGTTTCATGTGGCCCCAAAAATAGAAATCTAAAGGATTTAAGTCGGGTGATCGCGGTGGCCTTGCAATTGGGCCATTATGACCAATCCACCTGTTTCTAAAGTGCAAGTTCAACCACTCAACGACTACCCGTCCGCGATGAGGTCGAGAACCGCCGTGTTGGTACCTCATAGTTGCAATAACGTTGAGAGATGTATTTTCAAGAATCTAGAAAAATTATGTAAGTATCTGCGTTCAAACGTTCTTCCAGCACATACATGCACAGGTAATAAGTTATCGTTGAAAATTCGACCGCATACGTTGATTTTGAATCCTTGTCGAAAATTACTTTGTCTAATCGCATGTGGATTTTGTAATCCAGATATGATCGTTATGGTAATTGTTAATTTCGTCTCGTGTAAAGCACGCTTCATCGGAGCACAGAACATTTGAAATGAAGTAATTATTTTGGGCATGTTGCTGCAAAAACCAATTACAAAATGCTTGCCATCGCTGATCATCTACAATTTGTAAGGTTTGAACATTTTGTCGATGGTAAGGATAAAGGACTTCGCGGTGCAAAGTACGCCATACAAAATTTTGGCTTACATTCAGATTGTGTGCTATTCTCCGAGTACTAATTGAAGCATTGTCAATTACAGCATCAAACAGCTTCTTCCTGGTCTACATTAAGTACATGTGGTCGAATAGCTTTTGCTGGAACAGGATTACCTGTTTCTCGTTATCTTTGGAAAGGTTGTCCGAAAACTGAGTAATGCGGTAGATGACGAAGAGGAAATCTTTTCTGATATTTTCACACCGATTCGCGTGCATTTTCATAGACGAATATGATATCGGCATACTCTTCACTGCTACAACCGTACATTTTAAGTTATAACCCAACACAACGAGAGAATACTGGCATTAGACTAATACAGATTTATGCTTTTTTTTGTTATTAATAAGTCATAACAATAGCCATGAATGAACATTTAAATAATTACAATAAAACCTTTAATGTCCATTATTTCCTTAAACGATTGAAATCGGACATATGTCCCAATAATGTTTTTTTTTTAATTACATGCGCTCTGGTATAGCAAAATTTGTAAGTGATCTCATAAATCAGCCTGTACACTCGAAATCAAGCAACCATCTAATAGACTAAGGCTGATACAAGTGCTCCGAATAGGGCAAAGACGGTATATTCGGCTGGAAAGGTTGCGGCTACTGTCTTTTTAAACTGCAGTGGAATTATTCTTACCGAATATCTTCAAAAGAGTAAAATGGTAACAAAGAAATACTATGCATTCCTTTTAGATCAATTACACCATACAATACAACGTAAAAAACGAAGAAACGAATGCTTTTTCTTTAGGCTTATAGTTGGACTGTTTCAATGACAAAAATTGTTGAAGTGCTTTCACATCCAACTTATTCCCCAGATTTGGCTCCCTCAGACTTTTTCCTTTTTCTTATCTGAAAGCTTAGGGCGGCGACAAGAAATTTTGGGTCAAATAAGGAGGTGATCACTGAAACTAATACATATTTCGAACAGTTTTGTTAAGCTTACTTTTCTGAAGGAATGAAAATACTTGAATATGGGTCGACTAAGTAATGAGTCTTTCAAATTGAGCAGCTTATTTTAAAAATAAATTAAATATAGATGGCGTACTGAATTCGTCTGGATATTTTGACATTTACGAAGAGTGATGTATGACATTTATAAAAATGATTTCTTACACGATAGAACAATGTGTTCAAATTGTTGAATTATTTTATGAAAATCAGCGTTCTGTGAAAAATGTTTTTAGAGAATTACGTGAATTTTATGGTTTACATGATCGTTCATATGAAAGAACTATTGGTCGAATTATTAGAAAAAAGCATATTGGTTTGATTCGAGAAAGAGTTGCTGAAGTACTAGAAATGTCGATTAGTCGAAGTTCACCACAAGTTTGGCATAGTGAATCAATGTATTTTACGAAAGGATTTAGGTTTAATGGCATATAAGGTTCAAATAACACAGTTTTGTTAACAAACAAAACTGTCGAATTTGCGGTGAGGAAAATACACGAGTGATTTATGAAGGTGGTGTAATTGGACCATATTTCTTTCAACGTGCTGCTGGTGATGCTGTAACAGTGAATGGTGTTGGATATCGCGAGATGTTAACTGAATTTTTGTGGTCTGAACTGACTGATCTAGAAGGTAGATGGTTTTAACAGGACGGTGCAACACTTCATTTTGCCAATGAAACAATTGCTTTATTAAGACAAAAATTTCCTTGAAGAATTATTTTAAGAAATGGTTATGTTAATTGTCCACCAAGATTATGTGGTATAACACCGTTGGACTATTCTCTTTGGGGTTATGTAAAAAGTCAGGTCTATATGAACAAACCACAATCGGTTCCTGAACTAAAGGATTAATTTATTTGTGTCATTGGTGAAATAGAGCCTCAATTATGTTGAAATGTAATAGAAAATTTTAACAAAAGAGTGAACAGTTGTAAAGAGGCAAGAGGTGGTCACTTCACAGGTATTATTTTTCGCGTATGACAGAATTGATCCTACAATTACCAATAAAAGTTTTTGAAAATCAATGCAAATTATGAGTTTTATTTATTTTAAAAAAAAGGCGCTGAATTTGAAAGAGTCTTTATGATTTAGTTACAAAGAAAAATAAGATAATTTTTTGTCAAAAGGTTTATGTTTTCTTGCCCCTAATTACTAAACCCCCTCCCCTTGTAGATACCTGAATCTCTTTCAAAGGCGAATGTAACTCCTTGAAAGTGTAGTGGTTATCAAGTAATTAAAAGGACATGATATTAAAACTTACTAGAGGCCGACCTTTTGCTAGAAACTTGTAAAAACCCATCTAGTTATTACACTGACAATTGTGGAAAATATTTTAAAATCAATTAAGTGTTAATTTCCTAATCACATTTTGTATATGTAGAAATTCCAGGATAATGTTTACTCAAAACCACTTTCTGCGCAAATGAATGGTTAAAGATCGGGAGAAGAACGAGACCCTAAGTCAAAAATTGTTTCTTGATACTAGTTTTCTGTTTTTCTTGTTGATCTATATACTATATTTGTATTTAGTCAATATTATTTAAAAAAATAGAAACGTTGCCCTGGCCCAAAGTATCTAAAGTAACTGAAGGCAATTATTTGAATATATTTATTATATTTATTCTACGGTGGCAGTAAAAGCTGAAAAATACTAAAATTGTTCATCGTTTTAAGAAGTGCCTTTGCAAAATTTGTAGTTTGTGAAGTTTATTGTTAAGGTTTTGGAAATTATTACTTTGTATTAGAATTAGTTAAGACTAAAGAAATTTCAGATATACATCGACACGGAAAATTGTTAGTTGTAGAGATTGGTGTGTAAAGAAGTGTGTATAAAAAAAGGGCACTGGTATGATATTAATAATTTGTAATGTTTATCATATCAATTTACATTGTATACTGGCCCATATAAATAAATAAACACCCACTAAACGTTGATATATTTGAGTGAAATTTTCAGTAAAGATGAATTTTCCTTGTACTTACAACCGGTGGAAATTTCAGCAAGATACATTCGATTATTCATGTGGCATTGGGAAGAACTAAAAATATTTTTATTTTTCTGTTTATTTAAATGTGACCAAAGTATAATTACAGTTTTATCTAGTCTTACTAGAATGTAAATGGACGCTTTCTATTAGACAACCTGCGAATATGAACGTGGTTTATCCTATCCCTTTGTGATGTTACTGATCGTGTAGGACGTAGTCGTAGACTACTATTTAACGTTTCGATATTATTTTATTGTCTTTTTGAATACAATAATGTCGAAATGTTAAACAGTAGTGCACTTTTTTAAATATTAATTAAACCCCTGATAAATAGTGATGAAGGCATTCTTAGAACTGAATATGCACAATATATAAGATAATTAAGTAAAATTATTTAGTTGGATTTTAAGTGTTATATAGTAAAGTATAACATGTTCGTCTGTGATCTATTTTACTCGTATTTTATACAAAGCGAAAGTGGTGTAATTAGAAAAAGCAAAAGTTCTAATGCATCTATAGAAAAAATTATCATAAACATGTTTTTTAAGAACGAAATCTCCCAAAGTGTAATTACTCCCACTTTACACACTTCAAGATGGATGATTTATATCAACAAAAGATACTCCAAAACGCGTCTCGAAGTTGGAAAACAACATCTTATGCCCATTGGACCGTAGCGTAAACATGTTCTGTGTTCTGATGAAACAAAAAAGTAATCGGCATTCTTCAGATGGCAAAATTATAGTAACGGTAAGTAACAAGTATTTAATCCAAAATACATCTGAACAGCAAAGTGGTAAATATAATGATACGGACCTGCTTTTCATGGCGGGGGGCGGGCCTCATACATCGCGTACATGACGTGTACAAAATCTAGTATATAGACATCATCAGAACTGTAATGTTTCCGTTTCCTGAAGAATATTTGAATGTAATATAGCAGTTTCAACATGATAATGACTGCCTTGAGCAAAATACTGTGACAATTATCCAGTGGCTTTTATATTCTCCCAATTTGAACGCGATCAGTGACTAATACCAAGTTGTAAAAACGGAAGTAACAAGAACCAATATAAAAGGTACAAATATTTATTTAATCATGTCGCACCAGCATGCAAAAATATATTGATAGGTGTCCGCTAATAGACCTATTTATTAATGGAGTTGATGGCAAAAGATATGTAGCGGAGATTAAAGTTAAATAGTATATTTCTAAATATTAATATGTGTTATGTACAATGCGCGACTTATAAAACCCGTACATAAAATCATAGTTTTTTAGTTATGTAAACGGAACAAATATATTCATACTGTCACCTATAGACTTCATAGGTTATACTACAACGTGTTTCAATAAGAATTACATGTAGTTTGTCCATTAATTTCTCCTATAAATTATGGTGTTTTGCATTCTTGAAATGCGGATATAGATTAAATGGTATGAAGGTTATCTACCTGTCACTGTCAAAATTTATCATCGAGTGAAATGGTGATGAAATTAATAACTAGTACAATTAGATTATTAATTTATTTAATAAGAAAACTTTAAAGATGGGATATTAATCAAACAATCTAGGTAAATACCTAATTTGTAGAAATTTTAATTATTATAATTTATAACAAGTGTTCAAAATGGTAATCATTCTGTTGAATGCATAATGTAAAACGACGTTTCATTGTCAAAAATACTCTGAAATATATTTGGTGTTATTTTATTACATTTAATTGTAATGAAGCAGAACACCGAACTGGAGTAGGCATAATACTTAACAGAAGTGTCAGTCAAGCAGTGAAAAATTTTGTTCCTTACTCGGACAGAAACATATTAATTCAAATATCAGGGAATCCGGTGAATATAAACTTAATTCAGACGTATGCTCCAACAGCTGGTAAGGATGAAAAAGAAATAGAGTCATGGTACAATGAACTAGTAATCCTACTAAAAACCACAAAACCACAGGACGTGACTATAATAATGGGTGACATGAACGCCAAAGTTGGACAAGGAAAAGTTGAGAACATCGTGGGGGAGTATGGCTTGGGAGAACGAAATGATCGCGGAGATAGATTGATAGAATTCTGCCAAGAACACAATATGGTCATTACAAACATCTTATTTAAACTCCACCCAAGACGACTATATACATGGACATCCCCACAACACAACAAAACTAGAATCGTAAGGAATCAAATATTATATTATTAATGCTTATTAACCGTAGGTTCCGCAGCACAATACTTAGTGCAAAAAACTTATCCTGGGGCCGATATTGTATCGGATCACAACCCGGTGGTGGTTAATATGCGTCTCAAGCTAAAAATGATGGAAAAAAAAGGATTAAAAATAGAATTGACATGGGAGTTCTAAAGGAGGAAACGGTTATAACAAACACATCTGAACAACTAAACATACAACTCGAAACCTTAAGAACTAGAATAGACAATAATAGTATAACCGACATGGATAACATTTGGAACAACTTCAAAGATATAGTTTTAGAAGTAACAAATAACAATTTAAAGTCAATCTATGTAGAAAAGAAAACAGAATGGATGACTGAAGAAATTCTAAATCTAATGGGGAAAAGGCGAGAAGTTAAGAATAATGAAGCAGACTATAAGAAAGTCAATAAGGAAATAAGAAACAAAATAAGAAATGCAAAAGAGAACTGGATGAGACAGAAATGTGAGAAAATTGAGGAGCTCCAGTACAAAAACGACATGTACAACTTACATAAGGAAATAAAAAAGATAACACACAATAACAAAAGAATACATAATATGCTAGAAGACTCAGATGGCAGAATAATAATTGATGAAGAAGAGAAGCTACAACAATGGGAAAAGTACATTCACGAAATGTTCGCAGACGAAAGACAGCAGCTAGACATCAACGCTGAACATATAGGAGGACCTCATATTCTAAAGAGTGAGATATATGCTATTAACCAGCTGAAAAATAATAAAAGTCCGGGCCCTGATCAAATAAACTCAGAGATACTTAAACTCATAAATGAGGAAAACATAGATCTACTTCTACTTCTGTTTAACAACATATATAAGTCAGGCAAAATTCCCAGAAACTTGTATTGGCACCAGTCCGCAAGAATAAGAGTCGAGACTAACTTGTCTTCAAGAAACATTGACATTTGTAGAGGAGTGAGACAGGGGTGCGTGTTGTCCCCCACACTATTTAATATATACTCTATATACTCTAATATATACTATATATATATATAGTATCTGTTTGCGAAGGCGCTTAGGGGTTGTAACGACGGAATAAAAATAAACGGTGTCAATATATCGACTATCCGTTATGCAAACGATACTGTGTTGATTGCGGATACCGATATAGGATTACAGAACATAATCAACAGATTAAATATGACATGCAAAGATTTTAATATGGCCATAAACATCAGCAAAACGAAAGTAATGTTAATTTCTCTTAATTCAAACGTACTCATACCTCTACGGGTTGACGGGGAAATATTGACCAGAGTTGATCGTTTTAAGTACCTGGGCTGCTGGATTGACTCAAGACTGGACCATGACATCGAAATAAGGTCCAGAATTGAACAAGCAAGGCAAAACTTCTCCAAACTCAAAAACATACTGTGCGATAAACAGCTAAATGTAAATTTACGCGTACGGTTTACAAAGTGTTACGTCTGGTCAACGCTATTATACGGAGTGGAAACATGGACCTTGAAAACTGTCAGTATGAACCGTATAGAAGCATTTGAAATGTGAACATACCGAAGAATTCTAAGAATTCCATGGACATCACATACAACTAATGAGGAAACTTTGAAAGGGGTACACAAAGATCGAGAACTGCTCCACATAGTAAAGATGCGAAAGACGGCTTACCTTGGTCACGTTTTGAGAAATGAAAAATATCACCTACTGCAGCTCATAATTGAAGGAAAGATAGAGGGTAAACGTGGGCTTGGCAGAAAGAAACTATCGTGGATGCGGAATATTAGGAACTGGACCGGATTAAACTTTGAACAACTCATTAGAGCTGCTGCAAATCAAGAGACCTTTGCTGATGTGATCGCTAACCTCCGATGACGGAGAGGGCACAAAAAGAAGAAGAATTGTAATTGTATTCATCAAGTTATTTAAGTTATTCATTCTTGTCTTATATACTTCATTTTTTAGCAATCTCAAAATAGAAAGATCTAATGGAGTTAGATCTGGTGACCTTGTTGACCCAACACCTTTGCTTATAACTCGATGAGGATAGTAATACTCTAAAGGCGCTAAATTTTCACCAATTGTATGTGCAGTAGTAGTGCTTGCTGAAACTAACTTCCATTGAATTCATCTCGTTCCACTTGAGTTAAAAATGGTGTTAATAACTGTTCTCGATGTCGTTGACTATCAATGCTGTTGTGAAAAAATGTTAGTCCAATTTTTCTATGACGAGATACAGCTAACCAAACTCCAAATTTAACAGGACGAAAAGAAACTTCGATGTGACTGTTTGGATTGTTTATAGACCATGATCTGTAATTTTGTTTACAAACCTGCTTAAATGAAACCATGCTTCACCAGTAAAAAAAACTTAGATCAAGAATTTCGTCATTATTTAAATTTTGTTGAAAGGAGATGCAATAATTAAGCCTACTAGCGTGATCTCTAGGTAAGATGTGTTGAACAATCTATACTTTGTATGGATGCATATGTAAACGACGCTTCAAAATTCTGTAAACGATACTAGAAGATACGTTCGTTTGAACTGATAAACGACGAACTGATGTATGTGCGTTTTCTTTGTGTTCAATAATATTTTGCTATGTACGTGGTCTACCAGAACTTTTGTCTTTTAACACAGATCCTGTAGCCCGAAACTTCTCCACGACTACACGAATGTGGTGATGTAAAGCGCTATTGAGGAAACTGCAAGTGAAACTGTCGCTTACATTCCACGTAGGGATATTGCCATTCTCCGTTAGGAAATTGTGCATTTCAGAAATATGCTTTAATAATAAAATATCTTCTTGAAATGTAGTTGCATTATTTATTAATTAAAAAAAAATTGTAAGAAAAAAATATGTTGCTAGTCACAAAATAACAAATGTCAAAATGACATTAGATAAATAGTTAGGTATAAACAAAAGGCAAGTAGCTTATAATAATTTGCAAGTACTAGTTACGGACTGCCTACTGAGATGAAGTTCTTTTTGAAACATGTTATACGTACATTACTAATACCTATAGCTTAAGTAAAATTTGACGATTCAAATTTGATAAGCCTGGCTCACATTGATAGTATGTTAGTTAGTGTACGGGTTTTATATGTTGGGCAGTGTACGAATTATAAATAACTTAGAAATAAATAAATTTTATTATAAAAGTTAGTTTCATCCCAAATTTCCTCCAATCGGGTTTATCTTTGTTAATCAAAAGCCCAAAATCCAAACTTTTCAGTTGTAGTGTGAAATTTTAAGCGGTAAGTAAAATCCAAATGATTTTCGAATTTACGGATGGGTAGGCTAAGTATAGTTACATATTGTGAATGCTGAGACAAGGAGAGCCTATAGCGTCTGCTGCAGGAAGGTTTCGCGACACATCGTACTTCATTAAACTTGTCAAAGATGTCAAAGATGGAATCATATTGTGTTCTTAAAAAAAAACCTCAATTAATTCTAATGATCAAAGATGGACTCGTTTCCTTACGTTTGCTCTGCTTTCTATGTATTATAAAACGTAGTATTATGGGATAGAATACCATTAATTGTGGACAGCGATATAATTTACTATGCAATAAATGCACTTTTAGCGTATATCATAATATGACAGAAATTGTGAAGGTTAAAGTGATAGCGTTCTTAAAGAAATCACTGTAGGCAACATTTCAGAAGGATAACGCAAGTTATATGTGGCACATAATGTACTTAACTACTTAATAACAAACATATCTATGCTGGCTTGACTAGCTCGTTCACCGGTTTTATAGTCGATCGAAAATATGTGGTTTCATTGGTCAACGATTTCATGAAGCATAAAAATTATTTGGCTCGACTGTCAATTTATCCAATCGATGATCCTAATAATTCAACGACTAATTAAAGCTGTTTGTTGTCCTTGCTTCATTCGTGATTGAGCATCTTGGACTGCCGGGATCGGATCCGGGGCTCAGCTGTTCGATAAGGTTTTTGTGGTTTTCCTTCTCGTTTAACGTGAATGTCGACAGTTAAATATCTTATGTCGCTTCACGGGCGCAGGCGTGGTAATAACTCATGGGCTGCTCCCTGTATGCTTCCTGTAATTGGTAATAAGCTATTGGGGGATGCTAAGGCATGAATAATAATTATTATTATTACTTGCTCCACCTAAAACCCTCTACGCTAAACACTCCGCACAAATCGACAAGCATGCAACCGGCACAACCCGACGGCCAGGCCCCCGTCGACCATACGGAGCGCCGCCCTGTCAATTTTATTCAAATAAATGTATCAATAAAAAGGAATAACAATAATAATACTAATAAACATGGTGTCGTCAAGGTCGTTAACTCTGTTAAACCCCCACTTTGGATGTTCTGATATTCACCATAGTCAGTGCTAGGGCCGGCAGAATGCTTCCTCGTGCTATGCTTCTTCGGCCTTGGCGTCATTCAGCATGGCGCTCAGAAGTCTTACGCCATCTTCCCATTACGGAGCAAGCCCAGTAGCACACTCTTCTGCATTCGGGCCGCCTCGTTCTCACAGGTAGAAATTTGGAGTATTTGCATGAGAGAAGCAGGAACGCCCCTCAAGGCCCTTATAATAATTGGAACTGTCTTTGTTTTATGGTTTGGGTAGGTCTTCTGCAGTTCAAATTAGAGATTCTTATACTTTTCTCTCTTCTCCTTTTCCTTTTCTATGATGTACTCCCTTGGACTTGAAAATTTTATGATAGTTATCGATCTTTCTAGCCTTAGCAATAACACCATATCTGGTTGATTAGCCAGGATTTTCGTTGCGGTTGCGAAGGAATGATTCCAGAGTATTATTATTGTTTTATTTAAGATAAAACTAAATAGTAATTAATAGTGCCTTCATGTGTGGATAGCAATTTTCATATAAATATTAACTTGTATTGTGTTTTCCACACCCTGTTTTTAATAATATTTCGATATTATTAAAAATGTTTTTGTTTTATACAATAAATGGTATAACCATTAATAATGATATTATGTATAATTTATTAAGTAAATTCGGTTATTTTCACTAGCTGTTTTCTTGGGTGTCGTAATATCCAATCACAATCGTAAATCTTCAATTATTCTTTTTTTAAATTATATTGTCATAAATTTAAATAGAGATTACATAAAACTATATTAAATAGGATATTAAGATTTCAAATAACTAGTATTCTTAGACATGCAATATAAAAGAAACTATTTGTTTACTCTTAATTAAGTGGTATGTTTTGCATATGTTACATATATTTTAACCAATTTTTCTTCTTTATGGAAAAAAAGAATCAGAAAAGATAAGAATTATATTTAATTGAAAATTTTTCGAGAAAATAATCAATTTATGACGGCCATAGTTCGTCACCTTTTAATCATTATGCGATAAGAGAGATTAATATAAAGATTTTGTATTATGATTTTGTTTTGATATTGTAAGGTAGTAGATAAAGTATAAGAAAGTTTTATACGGTAGAATCCGAAAAAGAATCATATGCGCGATTTGTTTCTTCAAAATCCAACTTGGAGGATAATGACCAAAAGGTTCATTAAGTACGCATGTTGAAGTAAATGTATTAAATGAAGTGAAAACGAATAAACTAAAACATTGCTCTAATCAACAGCTAAAACATCAATAACTTACACATAAGCGTTGATGTCAATGATTCTTAACAATTCAAAAGGAAAGAATATGTACATATCGTACTCTACACTGTAAACCTATTTCAAACTACATTTACTCGTGCAAGAATTGTTACAAATCAATAATTAAAACAAATTTCGGATTCATCGCATTCATTGAAAAGAGTAGTAATACATCAGCAGGGTAACTGATATTGAAAATAGGTGAGTACGGGTAATGGAATATTGATAAAATAATTACTTATACATCTACCGAGAAGTGAATGAATTGTATATTTTGCTGAAAGAAGAAATTGATTCAAATGTAATTTAGAATATTATAATTTATTTCGTAGTTCGCCAACAAATACCAGATATGATATTAAATAGATTAATTATAATGGTTTTAATTTATACTTCTACGATATAATATTACAGAAATGCTAAAAAAACATATCTGTATATGCATACATGAATATTCACAACGCATTTAAGCAATAGTAACTTCAACGTATAGGAACGTGTTTCGATCTATTAAATCTCATCAGTGCACGTAATTATTTGAAGTACCTATTGCAGTCGCTGCCGCTAAGTTATAAAACAATCTTGCGCGTAAAGTGCCACGATAATTTTTCGAGACATCTGACGGACAAGAGATTCACGCTGGCAAGCGCTTCCCATGATTAGTGGAGGCAATATTGGAGAGAAACAATGCGTTTAATTATGTAGTCCACTAACTCGTAGCCAGCTGGCTCCAGTATTCCATGAAAAGATAGCATAACAGTAGATAAGCTAAGAGACTACTGGACCAAAATCCTATAAGATTTAATAAAGGGGTCTAAATTCACATTTTATTCCCTCCAGTTTTTTCTTGCTAATGTAACCACGCTCACAACACGCACGAAATTCAAAAAGTCGGAAACAGGTGTAAAAGAAGAACAGATATGAAGCATGTTCGAACGGGTAATCAACAGATGTAAAACAGGTCTGAAATTAAAGAAATGAACAGCTCAACATGATCATCACCAGTTTCATGCCTGTTCTGATTTACATCTATTTTAGATTTTTTAATTTCGCGTATGCTATGGGCGTGGTCACATAAGCCAGAAAAAAAAATGGAGGAGATAACGTGTGAATTTTGACCCCTGTGTTAAATCTTATGAGATTTTGGTACAATACTTTCTTAGCTTATCTACTCACGTCGATGTTAAAATAACAAGTGGCTAAATACAATAGTACAGAAATGTTAAGAAAGATATATCTGTAATTTGTGATGTTATTTTAATATAGATATGCTATCTTTCTACTTGGATGTTTTCTTAATAAATATTCAGTTATTAATAGTAATTGTTGTATTATTATTTGAGCGATGCCATCAGTTCTTTTAGGTATCTAGTAATTTGTACTCTTAGTGGTGAAATAAGCTTCTTACTACTATATTATCAAATATTATCGGCAGTGTAAGGCATAGTTACAGAGTCTGGTTGGCGCCACTGGATGCTACTACATTTTTAATGTTAAAGTTACAATATTTTGTTAGAGAAAAATATTTCTGAATTGGAAAAAATTTACTACTTATATCACTTTTACAAGTTTTTTCTTTTCGTTTTAATTTAGGTGGCCTTTTGTGAGATATTTTATTAGTTTTCAAAATATTAGCATTAAATTAAAAGTTGCATGAAGACTAAGGCCTGTGCTTTCCAACTAATAGCGCACACAAACAAAATTCATGAACTATTTACTATTTACTATCCGTTGGTTGCAAAAATGCACTTTAAAACACTTTATTTCGTGTTGGTAGATTTTGCCAGGATACTCGATAGTGCGAGCTAATTATGCTATGTTGTGATGCTATGAGCTGCTCAAAACAAAGTACGATGGCGCAACTTGTCAAATCCTTCGCAGTGAACTTTTGACTCCTAGCAGTGGCGGCTCTTGATGACGTAAAACATGGGCCCTTGCACGGATGAGACTGCTTCGTTTAAGTTTTCATATATACGGAGAAGCGAGCAGGTGCAACCGAAATTGTCTGAAATTGTTCGAAGCAGTCTTATCCGTGCAGAAGCTCACGTTTTACGTCATCAAGAGTCCGCGACTGACTATTAGTATATAAATAGAGAAAGGAGTGAAACAGGGATGTGTGTTGTCGCCACTATTGTATTGAATTATCTAATAATCAGAGCAACAGAGGACAGAAATGGAATAATGTGGAACCACCTGCCGAGTGAGAAATTAGCAGGCTTAGAATATGCAGACGATATCTGTCTTATGTCACACACTATAAGACATGAAACATACATGTTTTCGAAATTAGAAAAAAGAAGCTACAAAGATAGGATTTGAAATAAATCTAGCTAAACCAAAAGAAATGCGAATAAGAGACGAAGATGCTAAGGAAATGTTATATATAAATCAGCCAGAGATCAAACAGATTCAGGAATTATGTTGCTTCCGCAGCGTAATTGAGGGATTAGAATTAGACATAAAGCATCGTATATGGAAGGCACAACAGGCATATGGTTTACTAAACTTGACAAAGGTTGATTGAAGAACTAAGCTGAAAACCTTTAACAACATCAAGTCTACGTTGTTATATGAAAGGCTTGGTTAATGGCAGAAAATTACTAAAAAGGAATAAAGATATTCATAAATAACCGCCATAGGAAAACTTCGATACTACATTACTATTCTAAAATAGATAGACAACAAAAACAGGGAAACACAAGACATGAGTTATTATTATGTAAGCGCCCGTGGAGCGTCTTAAGATGTAAAGCTGTTGGCATTCGCCCCAAACGAGAGGGAAAAACCACGAAAACCTATTCAGACAGCCAGACAGGAATCAAAACACGGAACTGTCAGCATGATAAGCAAATGTAGAGATATTTAAATAACTTAAGATATATAATTATAACGAGCCATCGAAAAAATTCATAATTGGAGTAGACTGTGAAATTGCTTTGCATCAGTTGGATATATTTAATGTCCAACGACGACCAACATAAATACTATTACAGTATACGGCATAAAAAAGTCAATTCATACACGTCTTGAACGTATAAATTGTATTTCTAACAGAAAACTATATTTCAAACAAATGTAATGATTTTTGATATAATTTCTTAAATATTCTAGTCTCTTCAAACCATTCCGATTATTTTTGGAGACAGAGTTTACGTGTTTTTGATTGTCATTTTGTATCTCTCAAAAATTGCTAAACAATACTACCGATTCTCAATGTTTAGTATTATACTCGCACCTCAGATTTGTTTTTAGTTTTTCGAGTTTTAATCAACCATTATTTGAAGCATTAATCTCACATATGATACCAGCCACGCCAACCTATTTCTTTCAAATCCCTTTTGTTATTATGTTTATATCCTTTTTATGGAATACTTGCCTGCTTTTGATATTATTGTTAACCTTTAATAAATGTTGCGTATTTATGTATTACTTAAGTTCTTTTTTGGACATTTGATTATGTTTGTTCTTATTTTTGTTTTGTAATTGATTTTATACAATTAACTGATGTGGCCTTTACTTAATGAAAATTCATTGTAAAATTAAATGAGAAACACAATTGTGTGATTTTCACAATATTTTATTATTATACTTAGTAGTAACAATTTTTTCGCTAACACTTGTGGCTTCTTCAAACTAATAAGGCAACTCAAATTACAGAGCGGAATATACAATCAGCTAAACTAATTTAGGGGGTGGAGGTGTTATACAGTTACATGAAAATAAATTTAACAATGAGGAATTATTCAAATATAGTTGAATAGTTAATAAATTATTACATTTTTTAAGTCTTTCTATTTTTGTTGTTTCAAGTAATATTGTCATGTAATGAAACAAGTTGCCGTGAATAAAGGTTATAACAGTGATTTAACTACAAAGAAATGAGTACTGATGATCTGTAACGACAGTGAAATATCGATATCTGCAAGTTTCGGGACAGACGTGGTTTTCATACATTTTTCATTAAACACACGACCTGGATGGTTGACGTCGCGACGTGTTGCGTCTACATTCTTCGCCAAGAGAAATCTTGTCAGATTGTAGAACCAATTAAGCGACCATTGGAAGTGAGATGAGATTTTAATAATTATCAATTCTCACATGCAATAAGTTCAGTGACTTAACTGATAGCTTACTCAGTATACAGCACAAAAGAACCTTACAAATGCTATATATCAAACTACCCAAAAATCAAATAATAAATTATATAGGCCCAAAATCCAACAAATAAATAAGTTACCTACTTAAAAACCATGATTTAGATATTGCTTTTAAAACGAACAATAGGTTAGACAAATTAATTAAAAAGACAAAGTAAATATTTTAACAATTCTGAAATGTATAAGCTTTCTTGTGGTGATTGCTCTAAGATATATACCGGACAAACTGGAAGATCAATGGAAACAACAATATCAGAACACAAGAGATCTTTTAATTATAACAAAAGTTATTCCAACAATGCGGTACAATTAAATACTTGTAATCATTCATTAAATTCAGATTGCACTTCTTATATTCTTATATTCAGAAAATAAAGGTTTTAAATTAACATTACTTCGAGACAATAGAAATAAACATAGACATAGAAAATGCAATAATTTATTAAATGATCAAGTAGATTTGAATAATTCCCCATTGTTAAACTTATTCCAATGTAACTGTATAACACCCCATCCTTAAAGTAGTTTAGCTGACTAAAGATTCTCTTCTGTAATTAGAGTTACCTTATTAGCAAACACCTCCATTCTCGGTCGATTCTCGGGTCACAGAAGCATGGACAAGCAAGAGGTTCGGACCAGCGCTTCGAGTGCTATTATGTACCTAGTACATGAACAGCTATTATAGTGTGAAGTTGTTTATAGACGTATTTACGAATACGCGTGGGTGTAATTAGAATGTAAAGTATTTTTCTAAATGGTGCGCCCGTTTATAAGCCAACGTAGTGACGCCACTGCTTGCCTACCTAAGTGGCGATCTTATTAGTCTGAAGAAGCTACAGGATTTTATATACTTGGAAAGTAAAGTATATTATTATTAATATTAAAGTATATAAATATTTTAAATGTTAATATATATTCATTAGAAATACAATTCATTCACTATGAGAAGGATCTCATTTATGTTTAAATTATTTCATATTTTAGTGTACTAATTTATGAATGTAAAGGAAATATTTATATAAATGCGACCCTTATTTCTAACAGGAAAAGTACCATGTATAAAATTTGTAAAGGAATAATTAATTGAACGTGGCATTCTAAACATGTATCGTGTTTTTGGGGTTGTGTATATTGTTCTGGTATTCCGTGTCTGTATTTGTCTAGTAGTATACTTGTATGTAATTATTTATCATGAATCAGTTAAAATTCAGGGGAACGTTCATTTTCACAAGATGCACAATAACAAACATGACGTCACATTTAACTATCGCCCTCTAACATCTACATTCCCAAATGAAACCCTGAGCTGTCTTTCGAGTGTTCAAGTAGAGGGTGTGTTTTGCCTTTGAGATAGACAGCTTAAGGCGCTTTTGTGTTCATAATATATAATCGACAGACAGATTATTATAAAAGAATAATGAAGCACCTCGGTGGTCCTGTCTCTAGGTGGATTTATTGGGGTACCGTCAGCCGCGTACTCAGCCTGTCGAGCCGAAGGGTGTTGGTACATGGGTATCTACGGCCCAAATACCTTCATTATTTCATTATAGTGTTTAAAGATTTGTTTCGTTATGTGCATGTCTTACTCTTTAACGTTCTGCATGTACTTTTATTGCCAGAGTTCAGAGTTGAGACGCTGTTCGTTTTAACCAATTTCTCAGCTAAAGTATTATTAACAAATAATATGTTATTATTTTCCGTTTCATTGATTTACAAAAGTAATATAACCTTAAATAGTGTCTTTATTAGCTTTTTTTTTTGTTTTTGGTTAAACTTCATATATTGAAATCAACAAAAAAAAGTATAATTTAAAAAGGTATATAACCCCTTACCATAATTATTAGTCGTATCCTAAATACGTATTTCGACAACTAAGTTGTCATCATTAGTAGGTTAAAAACTACTAATTAAAAGTCACACATGGGGCACAGTAAAGTAAAATAAACGCTTCCGCACAACTACTATACACTGCAACCCTGTAAAGACTAAATTTAACATGCCAATCTCAAACTACGAGACAAACACTTGCCTCCTACGAAAAGGTTTTAAACATGTGTTAAATTATCGAACAAAGGAACGGCAGAAATTCTTCTCTAAAGAAGGCGCCTACTAAAAACGATTTCTAAAGCTACGACGACCTACTATTAAACTAAATGAACCACCTTATATTTTCACAAAACACTAGTATATTTAACTATATGAATATTCCATGTGCATTGTACACATCAGTAGTTATATAAACGTATTATTTCGAGTACAAGTATAGTGATAAAATCTATATTGGGTAGGGTGTAAAAATTTTCCATTACAAATGGTTAAAAAATATGGTCGTATATTGTAAAAGCCGAACTCTCATTGCAAATTCTGAGAAAGACAAAATTAAGAAGGGGCGTTACATGTGAAGAAACAAGACATCCGACTGTGTAGTGTTATATTAAATGAGAATCAATTCACGTGAAAAGGGTCTATGAATAATTGGATATTGTAGGTATATAATTTAAAAGTTAATTATAAATAGGTGACATGTCCTAGTTAAGGAGTTAAGCAATTTAATATAATGTATAGAATTCACGGTAGGCTCTGGGTGAAACATGATAAATAATTTAATAAACAAAACACCCGGTACATCTGTTCCACAAAACGCGAAACATTTTACATTTCATGAAACAAACACACCGAGTGCTTCATTCAACAACCATTGTTAAGGAGGTAATTTTTGCATTATTTCACGTGTATGGATTCCCACATGTCTATATTTCTGCTGTTACCTCCCCCGCCCACTTATAAAAATGTGAATAGACAGCTGAACGGTATTGGAGATTTATCGCTATTCAAGGAGGTATGTTTATTTTTCGCGATAAATATACTTTCGTAAGCATCAAGTTCATGGGGTTTATTAATTCCTTTTATCAATTTCAAACCTGTAATCGGTACATTGTGCAGTGTGCTCAAAGCGTGATTTGCGACATTTGATTTATCCGGTCTATTGTATTTGATATGTGCTATGTGTTCTTTAAAACGTGTTATTATAGGTCGTTTAGTTTGGCCTATATATTTCAAATTACAATCCGCGCAACTAATTTCATAGATCCCTGATTTCGAATTGGAATTAATTCTATCTTTAGTTATTCCCTAGCAGACTTTTGATGGTGTTTTCAGACCGAAAGGCTACCTGGAGACCTCTTTCTTTCACAACTTTATTAATGTTTTTCGTGACAGGGTGGTATGGTAGACATACTGTCGTGAATTTTTCTATCCAGAGAGAGAAAAAATTGGAAGAATTAAGTATTGAACTATATTTGAATAATTTGGGATTTAAAATGTATTCTTGAATTTTTATTTATATTTATTATGTTTGTAATTATATTTTTGACTGGCCCTGTATGTATATTATATTAGAGTGGTGGGTGCGGCTAGATTTTGTACTATTGAATTTGATGCAGGAGATTTCCGCGATATTTTATTTAGAGATACCAGATTTTTCAAACCAGGTGGTCATAGAGTATAAGAAGTTCATTTTTATTCTCTGTTTGTGAGTAAAGTCGGGTTTTTTGATATTTGGTGCTATTATTTTGTGCATTTAAAGTTATTACGATTTTACGAGAGTTTGTGATCTCGCATTTGATATTTTAATTAAATTATGGTATCTCTCACGTAGTTTTTGTGTTGATTGTGCTTAGATCGATGTAAGTATTGAAAAACACTTAATTATATTATTGCTTATATGATAATTTGCTTATGTTTGTAATTTTAGTGTATAGTTTGCGATAATTTTTGACATTTAAATCAGTATATGAATATTAGAGAAAATTGTCATGTTTTTTGTAATGGAGTTTTTTCTTCAAGATAAAATATTCTAGATCGTTTTAAATTCAGGTTGGTTTTTTTGTTTATGGGTTTGATTTTGTCATGTTTTATTGCGCATGACTGTAAGGCTGTCACGCGTATTTGATAACTTTGTTGTTGTTGACATTTGATTTTTAGGGGTTACAGTAGAGGTCAAACTTGACAAATTTCTAAAGTATTTATTAATTATATGTTTGCTCGAGAGTCACAGGGGGTTTTTCTCTTTGTGCGTGTCATTATCATAAAGAGTCTTTCCTCCTAAGCTATTGTTTAATCTGCTTTAGCTCCCTGTACATTCAGTAAAGGGATTTTTTCTTTTTTTTTATTTTTTATTAAAGTTGTAAACAAACTAGATCTGATTTTTATTAATGCTTATCGTTTTACTTTAAATATAACCTGGCCCACATCCGTAAGGATCGACCCGAGTGAAGTGAGCTCAAGGAAATCTACGAGACTGAACAGCCGGAAGCTTAAGTTGTAGTGTGAACCCAATTAAAATTCATAATTAAAAGCACATTCCACTGCAATATGTACTTTTTCTCTTGGTTACTTTGGGGTATCAAACTCGTGGATTCGCGGATTGTATTTTTTATTTTAGTTTTTCTAATTAATTTATTGATTATTTCTATGTCAAAGCCATTGTATGTCGCAATATTTTTAATGAAATCTAGTTCTGTTTCATATCTCTCTTTTGTTAACGGAAAATTTAGTAACCGATTGACTAAAAAGTTAAAGGAAGCTGTCTTATGTTGATAACTATGATTTGAATCCGTGGTGATGAATCTATTAACGTTGGTTTCTTTCCGGAAAATATCGATTTCTATTTTATGTTTATTTCTAATCAGTAAAGTATCTAAAAATGGTATCTTGCCGTATTGTTCCTTTTCCACCGTAAATTTAATAGTCGGATATTTCAAATTTAATTGATTAACAAACATGTCTAATTCGCATTTCCGTGTGTCAAAAATCGCGAGAATGTCATCTACATACCTAATCCAGACTCTAGGGAAATATTTAGCGTTGTTTTTGAATTCTACTTCAAATTGACTCATGAATAAATTGGCTATGAAAGGAGATAGGCAGTTACCCATAGTTGTGCCTTGTTTCTGTTCATAAAATTTTTCTGGAAAGAAACCAATTTTAATAGATTCATCATCGCGGATTCAAATCATAGTTATCAACATAAGACAGCTTCCTTTAATTTCTTAGTCAATCGGTTACTAAATTTTCCGTTAACAAAAAGAGAGATATGAAATAGAACTGGATTTCATTAAAAATATCGCGACATATAATGGCTTTGACATAGAAATAATCAATAATTTAAATAGGAAAACAAAAATAAAAAATACAATCCGCGAATCCACAAGTTTGATATCTCAAAGTAACCAGGAGAAAAAGTACATGTGTTTACCATACCACCCCATCAAGAAAAACATTAATAAAGTTGTGAAAGAAAGAGGTCTCCAAGTTGCCTTTCGGTCCGAAAATACAATAAAAAGTCTCCTAGGGAATACTAAAGATAGAGTTAATTTTAATTCGAAGTCAGGTATATACGAAATTAGTTGCGATGATTGTAATTTGAAATATATAGGCCAAACAAAACGACCAATAATAACCCGGTTTAAAGAACACATATCACATATTAAATACAATAGACCGGATAAATCTAACGTTGCCAGCCATGCTTTAAGTACACTACACAATGTGTCGATTAAAGGGTTAAAGCTTTTAAAGGGCATAAATAACCCCCGCAATCTTGACGCCTACGAAAGCATTCATATCGTTAAAAACAAAGAACATTCCATGAACAGTAATATAGCACCGATTCCCTTCACCTGTCTCTTTTCATTCTTAGAACCATAAAAGGGTCGTCGACCTTTTAAATTGAAGTATTAACACATGTTGAGTGCCGTTTCCTTAAGAGAGGTAATTTTTGTCGATCTTTCGTTCGATATATTTCAAATTGTGAGTTTAAACATATGTGAATGCCGTTTCCCTAAGAGAGGTAAATTTGTCGATCTTTTTCGTTAGATATATTTGCATGTTTAAATTAGTCTATACGTGGACGCCGTGTAAAGTAGTTGTTGCGTAAGCGGTGTTCTAGCTTTACTGTGCCCCATGTCCGACACCTTGATTAGTGGTTTTTACCTACTGATGATGACAACTTAGTTGTCGAAATACGTATTTAGGATATGATTAATAATTGTGGTAAGGGGTTATATACCTTTTTAAGTTTTTACTTAACCACAGTCTCCAATGAAAGACTTTTCTTCTTTGTTAGTTATTAAATAAGTAAAATTTCAATTTTGCAGAAATGGTACGCAATATTATGCCATATTTGTGGTAACCAATTAATTTGTGGAAAAATTTAGAACGCGAATGAAGTAGTTGATATTTATATCGTCTTATATGAGATTAGTATCTATTTCAACTCTTAATACAAGCAAAGTTTATGATGAGGCTACCGTACGCGAACGAACTGTACAATATTGATTAGAGATAAATCACTTGAAAATGAGCCTCAAGATAGGTCCAGAATTTGAGTCTGGTCATAAAGACTATTGCATGTTCTGTTAGTAGGATGTGGTGTGCTAGTGATGTAGTTGGTGCTGTATTTCTTACTGCTATATTATGTTATTTTATTTCGACACTTAATCATTTCTTGATTTTTCCGAGTATGTGCAATTCTTAGAGGAAATTTTGTAAACATCTTTATCTTTTAAGTGCATTTTGTCTTGTTTAAAAAATACTACGACTGGAAAGTATAGACAAAAGCATACGAGAATCCATAGAAATCGACAAAAGGCCTTAAGACATAAACAAGTGATGCGATGTATAGCTCTTAAATTATTAAACACTACACACACACACACGCACGGATCGTCACGGAAATCCGGCATCTGTAGCTAATCACGAACCGCTGAATCCCACACTACCGAAATAAGAAACGAAAGAAAGCGAACAGTAGATGATTTATACAAAATAATTATACACTTTACTGCAACGCAATAAAATATCAGTAAGCTTTTGTTGTTGAAGGGAAATGGGATATAGTTGAAAAGTTGATGATATTGAGACCATTTTAAGGACCAAACAGACACGCGAAACAACACCTGGGAAACTACGTCGATATTCCATTATTTTGAATTAAATACAATGAAATTTTTATACTACACTCATTTCTTTGACAACAGGAATAATTTTTTTTTACCTTCAGCTTTCATTATTGAAATTCATTACAAAATACGGATATCACAAAACATCAAATATTGATAAGTTTCATACCATTTATTTTATTAATTTAGAAATAGATTTGAAATATAATTATAATTCAATGTTGTTCGAGAAGATGGTTTGTGAATTTACGTTACATAAATTACTAAATATAAAAGAAATATCTTTGGCTAAATGTCCAGTATTAAGTATCGGTGATGAAAAGTGGAAGACTGTAAATATTTTAATCAGAAAAAGTTTAAGATTTATACAAAAAACTAAAACATCTAATCTGCCTTGTAGGCTTCCGCGGTCGTTGTCCACGATTGCTTCTGGGTTTCAGCGCCCTTGGCGCTGCTTCCTTCTTGGCCGATGTTTTGTCCACTGTTGCAAGTGGCGTCTTGCCAAAAAGGAAGCAGAGCAGAATAGGCGTTCTAGAAAAAATCAATAAAACATCCAGTTTTGAAATATTGAACAAATTTATTCTTCATTGCGCACAAAATAATTGAATAAATTTAGAAAAAGAACAGAGAATAAGGTATCTGACCAACTATAAAAATAAGGTAATATTATTAACAACAATTTCAGGTTTCTATACATGAAATTTACTCTTAAATAATATTTATTGCGAATTTACTATTCCATTAATTTATTGTTAATTATGTAGTTCTCCTTGATACTCTTTTTTTTGTAATTAATTAAAATTTCTATTTATTTTATTAATTATTATTACCTATCGGGTTAATTAATTATTATTATTACCCCTAGTGTAATAATTTTGGATGAATTATATTGATGATAGGAAATAATTTAAAGTTATAGAACATTAACTAATTGCTTTTCTTAAAAGGATATTTCTTTATCAAACAAATAATTCGTTTATTTCCATAGTTATCTCTCTCTTGGAAGAAAGGCTAGTTCGCGTATATGTATTTTGCCGAACTCTATAGTAGACTTTCTGTCGAGCTCGGTGGAGTCTACATAATTTAGGATATTAAAAATAGTACAGGGTTCTTCTTTTATTATTACTAGATACCGGACACTTCGGGCTGAAATGGACGTCATTGCGACGGACGATATAAATAGCCTACAACATCTGTAAATACATCACGCAGTTGTTGAATAGCAATCACTATTCATTCGGTTAACTGCACATCTATTTTTTGTGTGCGGTAAACCGAATGAATAGTGCTATTCAATAACTGCGTGATGTACTTACAGATGTTGTAGACTATATCGTCCGTCGTAATGACGTCATTTCAAAAATTTTTCTACGTGCAACTTTAAAAAGAAAATAGTCAATGTATTCCGGCATAGTAGGCAACCAGTTGTACACCAGTGAAGGATTTACCTATAGCTTAATTCTTAAATTAGTTTGCCATGGAGAGAAAAAAAAATTATGTCAAGTATTTCTGAATTTTTATTCATACATGAATCTTAAATTAAATACATTTTATTGAAAAGTAGATAATTTATTTAAATCATGAATAAGTACAACAAAGTTGACAAGGTAGCAATGATAATGGGGCATCAGAAGAATAATAGTTTAAGGATGGTGGGAGACATGTTGTCCGTTAATTATCCTGAAAGGCCTTGTGCGAACACAATTTTAAATACTTCTAACAAATTCAAGATGGTTGACTTCTAAATTTCAACAAAAAAAAATAAAACCAATCACGTGTTAACAGAACACATGAAGAATATCCTGTGTTATGTAGAGGAACGGTTTATAGGATCGCTTTTAGAGGTAGCCAGGCATTTAGGAGTATCGTACAGCTCAGTAAACAAAACCCTGAAGGAATTCATACAATATATTAAACCATCAAGAGCTTTACGAGGAAGATAAAGTAAAACGAACTAATTACATTTATCAATTCAAAAATACTAAATTTCCTTTCCATTAATCCATTGGGTATTGACCCCGTACAAATTCTCATTCCCAAAACCTAACCCGAACGTAGTACCCTCAAAAAGTCAATATCTGGATTGGAATACCACATTATCATTGCTACCTTTTCATCTTTGCTGGTCTTATGCATGACTTAAATATCTACTTTTAAATAAAATGTATTATATTTAAGATTCATGTATGAATAAAAATTCAGAAATATTTGACACAAAGAAATGTTTTTTT
The DNA here is from genome assembly GCA_935421215.2 of Melolontha melolontha. Classification (NCBI taxonomy): domain Eukaryota; kingdom Metazoa; phylum Arthropoda; class Insecta; order Coleoptera; family Scarabaeidae; genus Melolontha; species Melolontha melolontha. The sequence continues at coordinate 111,637,943 of OW285236.1, read as the reverse complement.
CTTTCCATGACAAACTAATTTAAGAATTAAACAATAGGTACATATTGTCATGGATTTTTCCATGGACAAGAAAGGAAAATAATTGAACTATATATTAAACTTTTTTCTGTAGTACATTGATTAAACTTATCTATTTCATTTTTTATGTTTATTTTATTTCAGACGGGGATCGTTATAAATATATTTAATTTTAAGTGATGAATTTTATTATGTTTGAAATTTTGATCCATCCTCGTATATTTAGGTTGGTCAGATGTTTAAAGCTGCCGCTACTCCGGATATCATATTGTTATAAGATGTATATTTTTCTGTATATTTTTGATTTTATAGTTAGTGGGGATATCCGTGCGGAAGTTGGAAATTCATTTTGGTAGAGATATCTTAACTTCTAAAGTGACCGGGTTGTTAGAGGATAAGAAATTCATTTTTATTCTCTGTTTTAGTAAATTCGGGTTTTATTTTTGTTTATGCATTTTATTCAGGTGCATGTAATGTTACTTCGATTTTTGCGAGAGTTTGTGATCTTGGTGTGATCTAATAAGTATGATATCTCTCACGTAGTTTTTTTGTGTTATCAGTGCATAGATCTATGTAAGTTTGATAAAAATATTTAATTTATATAATTGATACTACGTTTATTTTTATTATTATATTTTATGTATTATTTGTAATAATTTTGATATTTAAAATCGTATATGAGTATTAGAGAAAAATTGTCATGTTTTTTGTTAGTGGAGTTTTTTCTTAAGGATAATATTTTACAACGTTTTAAATTCAGGTTGGATTTTTTTTTAAGTTGTGGGTTGAATTGTGTCGTGTTTTATTTTGCGCATGACTGTAAGCCAATTTACGCGGGTTTTGAAAACTTTGTTGTTTTTGACATTTGATATTGTAGGGGTTAAAGTAGAGGTCAAACTTGACAAATTTCTCCAGTATTTATTAGTTTTATATTTGTTCGAGAGTCACAGGGGGTTTTTCTCTGTGTGCGAGTCATATTCACAAAGAGTGTTTCCTCCAAATGCTACTGTTAATGTTGCTTTAGCACCCTATACATTCGGTAAAGGGATTTTTTTTTATTTTTTTTTATTAAAAATTTGTAAATTAGCTAATCGTGACTTTTATTGACATTTATTGTTTTACTTCTAACATAACCTGGACCTATTCTGAGAAGAACGATCCGTGAGATGGGAGTTCGTGGAATCTACTAGACTGTACAGCCGGCATCATAAGTTGTAGTGTGAATAAAAGATTAATTAATAAGCAATCAAAAGCACATTCCACTGCACAATTTTGGCAGCCCAACGTGTCGGCGAATGAGAAAAGGAATTATTAATGAAATTATAAGCAAATAATTTGGAAATACACGCTAATTTATAAATTTGGCGAGCCCAACGTATAATTGGCAGAAAGAAAACAACATAAATTTTTAAAATGGAATATTTAAGTCAAAGAATGGGTAATGCTGGTTACATACATGAAGGAGGACACAATGAAGAAAGCAGTCAAGGGATAATGGATATGATGCACACAATGATGCAAATGATAATGGATTTAAAACAACAAAGTCACAATGACTTAGAGGAGATAAAACAAAACTATGATGAAATAATAAAGATAATGGATAAAAGGGTACCAAGAAACAGTAACAATCAAATAAACAAAGAAAATACAATAACTAAAAGTAAAATAGCACATGTCGAGGAAAAACAAGCAATAATAGAAGAAAAGGAATCGATAACAATGCAACAAGAAGAAAAGGAGGGAGTAGATAACATAACAAAAGAAGAGGAATCAACGATTTCAAAGGAAAATTTAGAGGACGTGCCAGGGGAAGAATCTATGCCACAGGACGATGGAAATCATTTGGATACAGAAGCTGGAAGAAGAAATAATCAAATTAGGGTAAGCGAAGAAAATATATTAAATAAAATTAATTTTAAAGCTAACGAGATAAGAGAATTTGATATAAATAAAACAAATGCAAAGTTAGAATATAGGATGGATGAAAGTAATCATGAGAAAATAGTCAATGAATTAAATAAACAAGCAGTTGTCATTAATGGTATTAATGATAAACAAACTAAGATAAAAATGAAATTGGTTTTCTACAAATGATATTTATAAATATAATTGGAATAATTATATAGGAAGTAAACGCAATAATTCCTGTAATTATATTTTAAAATACAATTGCTTTTTAAATAATATAAATCAGATGCATGTCAATAATAAAATTTTAAAATATGATACTTTGAAAATTAAGAAATATAGGGGTACTAAATTTAAAATAATTAGACCCACATTTTATGTTAAGGTAAAAGTAAAAATGAAACTACAAATTATTTACTGTCGGATATTTCAAATAGGCCCAACTTAATGAGAAATTTCGTTGTAAACTATTTAGATGAATATGCGAGATATAAGGATTTTTGCTTTTGAGTTAATTAATTGGAATGTGATGTATTAAAGGATATAAATAAAATTTGGAAATGTTATAGGAGTTGATATAGGATATTGAAATAAACTTAACGTAAAGGATAATTAGAATTAAAATTATTAGTATAAGAAGAGGAAGTAGGTAAAATAAAAAGGTGTTTACTGAATTTTGTCGTGATAAAAAGTTATATGATGTTTTGAATATAAGAAAATTTACAAAATTTCGTCGATGATATATGAAATAAATATATGATATATTTGGAGTGAAAATGAAAGTGTATTTATAGAAAAAAAATTTTCGTCGATATATTTAAATAAAATTTCGTCGGTATATGAAAAAAGTTATTATGATAATAGAGATATATATATATATATATATATATATATATATATATATATATATGATTGAAAATAAAAGTATGGTATTTATGAATTTATAAAAAAAAAAAAGAGTTATTGGCATGTTAAAAGGTAAATGAATAAATATATTTGAATATTATGGTATACGAATTGCTGATTTAATTGACATGGTAATGAATAGGATTAAGTAAATGGATATATACAGGATGAGTTATGATAAAATTATTGTTGATATAATTAAAATTAATTAGAATTATCTGCGTATAAAAAAATTGTTGATTATGGGAATTGCGTTGAAAAGAAAAAATTAAAATTATATAAATATAGGAAGAAGAAATTGAGCTTATGATATTATTGTTATAATTATTATTATTATTATTGTTATTGCTTGGGAATTAATGGTGTTATGAATTTGTTTATGATGATGATTTGGTATATGAGATTTTGATATTGTGCTTTTCTTTTATCTATGAAAATTCGTTGGAGATGTTCATGTCCAGGAGATCGAGAGAGTGCTCGAATATTTGACGATGATGACTGTTACTTCGGCGTGTTCCTTCGTCTACGATGTATGTAACGAAGCCCATTCGAGAATGTCAAGCAACATGACATTAATAAATTATGTCTAGTCAAAGATGACATAAATAAATTATGTCAAGTAAAACGACATAACAGATAACATGTCTTAAGTCAAATAAGACATTTATATTCATAAAGATTATATACAGAATGTATATTGAGATGTTGAATCCGTTTGTCACACTACAGCATCAGAACGAGGATGATCCTGTTCAACAACAATGCAACATGTTAGTGCGGGGAACAAAGACAGGGTGCGACACTGTCTCAAGTGGTAGTGCTGAAATTTATCCTTGAAAAAAGCTCACGAATGTTCTGACTTTGTTCTCGGATAAATTCGGGGATTTATGTCATGGATTTTTCCATGGACAAGAAAGGAAAATAATTGAACTATATATTAAACTTTTTTCTGTAGTACATTGATTAAACTTATCTATTTCATTTTTGATGTTTATTTTATTTCAGACGGGGATCGTTATAAATATATTTAATTTTAAGTGATGAATTTTATTATGTTTGAAATTTTGATCCATCCTCGTATATTTAGGTTGGTCAGATGTTTAAAGCTGCCGCTACTCCGGATATCATATTGTTATAAGATGTATATATTTTTCTGTATATTTTTGATTTTATAGTTGGTGGGGATATCCGTGCGGAAGTTGGAAATTCATTTTGGTAGAGATACCTTAACTTCTAAAGTGACCGGGTTGTTAGAGGATAAGAAATTCATTTTTATTCTCTGTTTTAGTAAATTCGGGTTTTATTTTTGTTTATGCATTTTATTCAGGTGCATGTAATGTTACTTCGATTTTTGCGAGAGTTTGTGATCTTGGTGTGATCTAATAAGTATGATATCTCTCACGTAGTTTTTTTGTGTTATCAGTGCATAGATCTATGTAAGTTTGATAAAAATATTTAATTTATATAATTGATACTACGTTTATTTTTATTATTATATTTTATGTATTATTTGTAATAATTTTGATATTTAAAATCGTATATGAGTATTAGAGAAAAATTGTCATGTTTTTTGTTAGTGGAGTTTTTTCTTAAGGATAATATTTTACAACGTTTTAAATTCAGGTTGGATTTTTTTTTAAGTTGTGGGTTGAATTGTGTCGTGTTTTATTTTGCGCATGACTGTAAGCCAATTTACGCGGGTTTTGAAAACTTTGTTGTTTTTGACATTTGATATTGTAGGGGTTAAAGTAGAGGTCAAACTTGACAAATTTCTCCAGTATTTATTAGTTTTATATTTGTTCGAGAGTCACAGGGTGTTTTTCTCTGTGTGCGAGTCATATTCACAAAGAGTGTTTCCTCCAAATGCTACTGTTAATGTTGCTTTAGCACCCTATACATTCGGTAAAGGGATTTTTTTTTATTTTTTTTTATTAAAAATTTGTAAATTAGCTAATCGTGACTTTTATTGACATTTATTGTTTTACTTCTAACATAACCTGGACCTATTCTGAGAAGAACGATCCGTGAGATGGGAGTTCGTGGAATCTACTAGACTGTACAGCCGGCATCATAAGTTGTAGTGTGAATAAAAGATTAATTAATAAGCAATCAAAAGCACATTCCACTGCAATATGTCACTGGTGTATAACTGGTTGCCAGCTATGCCGCTAATGCATTGACCATTTTCTTTTTAAAGTTACACATAGGAAAACAATGTATGTGTAATAATAAAAAAAGAACCCCGTATATATATATATATATATACTTATATACAGTGAGGTCCTAAAGTAACGGATAAATTCATTTTCTACGTAATTATTAATACAAAAGGAAAATCCTGAAACAGGTCAATTTTTATATATGAAACTACATTTTTTGAATAAAATTATCTATGTGCCCCTTCAACCCCCTCGAAGTAATAACTACCCCTTTAAAAAATTTAAATGAAAAGGGGTAGCGTGTGTTACTGCTTTTATAAGGGATTTTAATTCTCTATTCAGCAGTATATGCCTTTTTGATTTTTGGACGTCGATAATCAAGAAAAGAGTAATTTTATGACATACAAGCAAGTAGTCGTAGAACCAAATACCTGTCACGAGTGACTAGTCTATTAGTTACCTTTATGTCAAAAAAGTAAATTTGTTTCTTTTTATGACATTTACTTCTCAAATTTGTTTTAGTTCGTTAGACGTCGTTAACAATTGTTAGGTATTAAACGTTTTTTTAGAGATTTCTAAGCGTTAATTTAAATTGTTCAACAATGAGCTTCCGAGACCCAAAGAATTGACGTATTAATATTAATTGGAGTGGGTGATAAAACACGAACGCATTCTGAAGTATGCAGAATATTTAATGATAATTATCCTGACCGTCACATTTCCCAGTCTACGGTGAGTAGAGTCGAACAAAAATTCCGTCAATTAGGAACTGTCAAAGATCTTCCAAAATCTGGTAGATCAAAACTGAATGACGAACAAAAATTGGATATATTATTACATGTTGAGGAAAACCCACATAAACCTACAAGAGAAGTAGCCGGTGATTGCGATGTAAGTAAATCGTCTGTCTTGCGTGTTTTGAAAAAAGAAAAATACCATCCGTATAAAATTCAAATGGTGCAGGAATTAAATGACGATGATCCTGATCGTCGATTGCAATTTTGTGAAATTGTTACAAATAGATGTCAACAGGATCCGATGTTTCCCAAAAACATTCTTTTTTCTGATGAGGCATCGTTTACCCTACATGGAACAGTCAACAAGCAAAATTGTCGGTATTGGAGTAAACAAAATCCGCACTGGATGAGGGAAGGTCATACTCAGTATCCTATTAAAGTGAACATTTGGGCTGGCATAATAAATAATAGAACTATTGGACCATATTTTCTTGAGGGGACATTAACTGGGGCGATTTACTTGGAGTTTTTACAAACATTTTTAATACCTGAATTAAGAAGACTTTTACCTGATACTGTTAACCCCACAGAAATTAATAGAAACATATGGTTTCAACAAGATGGAGCTACACTACATTATGCAGCAGTAGTACGAGCTTACCTTAATCAAGTTTTTCCGCATCGGTGGATCGGTAGACGTGGTGAAATTGAATGGCCAGCCCGTTCTCCTGATATGACTCCACTGGATTATTTTTTGTGGGGTTATTTAAAATCAAAAATTTACTCCAATAAACCAATCAACATTAATGATTTAAAAAACCGAATAATGCATGAAATTAATCAAATCAGCGCTGAAATGTTGCAAAACGTTTTGGAAGAATTACAACATCGTCTATTTGTTTGTCAAGAAATGAACGGACTCCAGTTTGAGCATATGATTTAAACTATTTTTAGTTATTGTAAATAATGTTAAATATTTTAAAATTTATTTCGTTCTGCGACATAATTAATTATACAATTTAAACAATTTAACATTGATTTTTCCTATTATCGACGTCCAAAAATCTAAAAGGCATATACTGCTGAATAGAGAATTAAAATCCCTTTTAAACGCAGTAACACACGCTACCCCTTTTCATTTAAATTTTTTAAAGGGGTAGTTATTACTTCGAGGGGGTTGAAGGGGCACATAGATAATTTTATTCAAAAAGTGTAGTTTCATATATAAAAAGTGACCTGTTTCAGGATTTTCCTTTTGTATTAATAATTACGTAGAAAATGAATTTATCCGTTACTTTAGGACCTCACTGTATAAATGGTTAACTATTTCCTGGAATTCGGCTTGATAACTATTCATTAAATAAAATTGCTCCTTTTAACGTTTCGACTTTTATTTTGTCTTCATCAGATTTTACGAAAAGCATTTTTATTTAATGAAGTTATATGAAGAATAGTTATCAAGCCGAATTCCAAGGAATAATTAACCTTTTATAATTAAGAGAACGAATAAGAAAAATAGAAAAAGAAATTATACTTATATATATATATATATATATATATATATATATATATATATATATATATATATATATATATATTAGTATCAACAGTGTTTCACCAAGAAGCGTCTGCTGGCCTCATTCTTTATCGTAATTAATATTACGTTTTCTTTTGTAACTTTCATTGCAATTCATTCTTGTCGCTTTCAATTTTATTGATTTAATGAAAGTCCAGACGACTAAGATTAAATAAACAAATCGAAAGCTTGAATCTAATTAAAAAAGAGTCGTAAATTGCTGTGCTGCTGATTTTTATCCCAAACAATTTTTTCTTGTTAAATTTAAGAGGGCAGACGATCATCGTTCTTTTTGTGGGTTTAATTCAAGTCAATCAGGCTTATTGCGTGCTAAAGTGTCATTCCAATTTTTAATTTTATGTAATCGAACCACCAACTGCGATAATTTCACTTCAAGATATTAAATTAACTTTTGAATATTCTTGTGATTGTCCAATTATGATATTATTCTTTCGGGTAATAAAACACCATTTAAATTTTTAATTGAATGTAGCTTCTGCCAACTGGCCAACTATACCTCACTGTAACATTTTAAATTTATTTTGAGCGAATCCAAATGTTTTTATATGTTTGTAATTGTATTGTTACACATACATTGTGTAAGTACAAATGTTACTCAATCAAACGTCAATATGACAACCATGATGGAAATACATACATTGTGTAAGTACAAATGTTACTATTAACATAAATAAATAGTTTTTTATTCAATTAGTTATATAGAAATTCAATGTTTGGATTCAATGTTACTCACATGTAGAGATCAAAAATTGTGATTTTTTTTGAAAAGTATTATTTAAGAGTTATGGAGAACATATAGTATTCTGCTCGCATATAATGCCTATTATTTACACAGGTGATTTGCGCCACTCGCTTCGCTCGTGACACGAACTTCACCTTGGTGAATAATAGCCATAATTATATGCTCGTTGAATAATATACTATTTATTAATGATAATATTGGCGTTTGACGTTTTAGGTTAGTTGCGCTAATATCTGTCAGAATTTATTTACGATACATAGAGGAAATACTATTCCCATGTTATTCACATGCATTTTTTTAGCTCCGCCGTACAATAATAACGACAAAACTGCTGTCGGACAAAAATAGCCTCTTTCATTATAAGGTTGTGAATAGTATATTGAAATTATTATACGCTTGAAAAAAAGTTTTTTTTTGTAACGTACTTTTGTGAGTACCTGATGAAGCAACTGTGCTGGCGAAGAAATGATCGTTTTACGAGCACATATTAATAACGTTAAGATTTTAACTATTAGTTTTATTTCTATTGTAATTATCAGCTTTGTGGACTGTTATCCCTAGCAAATTCCTCTAAATTAAACGAACAAAAACATTATTTTGTTGACAGTATTGACAATATTTATAATAATAATCGCAACAAATATATCATTTATATTTAATTTTTTATAAAATATACATATTAATAAAATAAAGTATATTAGGAGGATTGCCTGCCTGTCTTTTCTTTCAATGAAAACAGCTCCTGTTTTCATATTCAATGAAATATATGTATAACATAAAATACTATAAATAAACCTTAGCTTTGATTGTATCAAAAACGAACAGCACCTGAACGCTTAATAATATTAATAATATATATGCACTAGATGTAATTGTAAATGCACAGTACGCTGTATATGTAAGTATACATAAATACGAAATGTAAAATACATATTTGACAATCACATACATACATATATACAACAAGCATAACACAAATACACACACACGTACACATATAAAGAGCGAAGTGCTGTATGTCCGGTTCTATATAAATAAATTATTAGTAGATACGAAGTGCTGTGTGTAAAATACATGGATATGCTGTCATATAAATGATTATTGTACACAGGGAGCGTGAACACAAATAGTATTGTACTGATGTTGGGTGTGATATATGTACAGATATGGTTCAATAGTTAATCGACATATGTATAGGTATATTAATATGGGTAAATAGTATCGGTTCTGTACAGAGACGGAAAAGAGTCGGTGGTAATGGATTTGAAAAGAAACTATGAAAGTTAAATGAGATATGCTGATCAATATAGTAAGCTCGTATGTTCTACAGTGCGATAGCTTTCGTTTTCTTCATGATAGGTAGAATTAAGATTTATTTCCATTTCTAGAATAGTACTAACATACATTTCAGACAGTGGAAGATTTACAAATAGTGGACATCTTATGCATAACTTTCAGATATACAATTATGTATCCGGGTGAACATAGAATTTAGATACTGTTTTTACAAAACAATACAAATACTTGCTCCAATTTAAGACCTGGAAGTACAATAACAAAAAAGATTTTGAAAAAATTGCTTTGAAGCAATTAAAAAAGCTGATGTCTTAATTTGGATTAACAATTATTTATTATTATAATTGTGTATTACATAACAAAATAAATTTTGAAAATCTATGTTGTCTTAGAGAAGTTATATGGCAATAAAAAAATGATTGTAGAATATTGATAAACAAAAAAAAAAACTATTACTTTGTTTTTTTAACACTTTATTATAACAGATAACGTCATTGCAGTTTTGGAATTAAAAACATGTCATTATCAGGAAATTAACAATACGTATGAGAAACATACGAACAATTATACAGATAATATATATATATATATATATATATATATATATATATATATAATATCTTCGTGACCTTGGTATGATAAGATAAACTTAATAAGTCGGCGATTAAAGGTCTGGTTCATTACTTCAAAGTATATATATTTAAAACAACCCTACATATTTCGGTTATGATGCCTTTGTCAAGGGAATACAAAATATAAATGACAGAATATTCTGTCATTTATATTTTGTATTCCTATATATTGTTTCTCTAAGCGCAAAGAAAAAGTAAGTACTGTAATAATATAACGTAATATTAATTGTCACTTTATAAAATTAAAAATAACATAGTTGTATAGAAATAAAATAGCCACATTCTATTTATAGCTGAATATAAAATATAAAATAAAAACACTTCTAAAAACTAAATAACTCTTCTCAAGTAACTAAAAAGACTCAATATGCCCTAGAGATGTTCATACGAAGGAGTATTTAGCTGTTAGAGGTATAATTTAAAGAATTTCCTTATAGAAAAATAACTGAAAAACAAGTTCGAATAATTTTATTAGAACAGATGTTGAAAACGACCACTTAACTGAAAAGCGTAATGTTGTAATATGTCGACAAAATTTCTGCGAACATTTGATAATGTCTAGGTAACATATTTCGCATGCAATGGGTAATGTTCGCAGTTAAATAAATGGTAGCCACGAGCTCTGCTTTTCTGAAAATCGTAAATGGGCGATTTTACATAACCTCTGAAGAAAAAATTGTTTGGGATTAAATCGAGCGACTTAGCAGGTCAGCGTATAAATAGAGCTCTGATCAGAGTAATCAGTTATCAATCTGGTATCAGATATACTCGTACCTGTTTAAATATTATTGTACAATTACAGCATTATGAGTAGGACATTCATCTTGCTGAAACCAAACGACATTTATAGAAATATCTGATATGCTTTACAGACAAGATACGATACTACTTTGCAAAAGAAGTATACATCTTAGAGAGTTTAAATTTCCTTCAATTGCAAAGGGTCTAATAATATGGTCCCCTAGGAGTCCTGCCTAAACATTAACCTTTTGCGGTTATATCGTTCGTGCGTCATAAATCGTATGTTTATTTTCCTTAGACTAACACCGCAAAATAGCAGAATTATGATGACCACGTAGGGGGGAAACTGGATTCGTTAGTAAATAATATATTATTAGCAACATTTTCGTCATAGTTGCAATGTCCTAAAACTGTTTCATAAAACTTAAACCCTTTGTATTTGTCGTTTGAAAATATTTAATTGGAATTTGGTAACTTGTAAGAACGATATCAAATTCTGAACGTGTAATTTGTCTGACCAAAATAATAATAGTGATCTTTATCGTACCACAGTTTATAAACAAATTATAGGACATTATATCAAATTAAACTATTTAATGTTTGTAGAAAAAATACACAGTATAACAATGAGATTAACACCAAATAAGTAAATGATTGCATACACATATAAATACTGTATTAGTAAATGTCAGAATTTCCATTTACTAATAAAATATTCTGACATTTAAAATTAATCACATATGACAGATAAGTAAATGATATTAAGTTAAGACATACATTTTTGAAATATACGTAATTCAGAGCCACCACTTATAAAAAAATTTTTGAATCAAGTAGTATAAGAAAAGACAGCGCATTTAAGACAATTTGATTTACGTGGCACCGATTTCGATTCCTGTTCAGGTCAGTTTGAAGCTTAATACAATCGTCGTGGTTGTTGATAATAGTGAAAATCTTCAACTCATCAGCGTGCTCCACGTATGCACACCCAAGATCCGAAATTAGACCCCTGTGGGACGCCTAACGGTATCAAAAAGTTATTAGACGAATAACCGTTATAGGATAGAGGAAAAGGTTAACTTTTCCTCTATCTTACGTGCTTCCAAAAGAGTTGCAAAATGTACTAGCAATGAAATTTTAAAAGTGGTGTTGTGTGCATTGAACAAATTTCAAGTTTCAACAAACCAACTTTTAATGTTTGTGAGTGACGATGCCGCTAACATGCCTTCCTTAGGCCGATTTCTTAAAGAAGAGAGTGGCAATCTGTTACATGTAACATGTAAAATCCATGCTTTAGACCTTGTACCGTAATTGATACCTAAATGTTATCCACGAGTAAATGCTTTAATAGCTCATACGAAGGCAGTGTTTCTAAAGTTCTCAAAACGTACAAAAAAGTTTCAAGAATTGTGTTCCAAAGTGCCTGAATCATAACAGCCGAACTACGCGTTGAGGAACATGGTTAGAGGCTGTGTTTTACTACTGCGAACATTTTGATGATGTAACGAAGGTAGTTTTACAATTCGATCCGAGGCACGCTGAAGCTATCAAGAAAATCCAGAAAATGTTTCAAGATAGTCAGGTAAAAAATGATTTAGAAACTATTCGGAAGAACTACTATGGACTAGCGGAGGGAATTGAAAAATTACAAAATTATTCCATGTCGTTTGTGGATTCTGTTAAAATTGTGGATGATATTCACTCACACCTAAGTGCGGCGGAAAGCGAAAAAAATTAGTGTGTAATACGAAAATTTGAAAGTGTTATTCACAAGGATTTAGATTTTCTCATACTAAGACAAATTTGTGAAGGTGCGTCGAAAGATCCATTAAGTTATCATAAGGATTACTTTAAATTTGCAAATGTAACATTACTCGATGTGGAACGGTCGTTTTCATCATTGAAAAATATTTATTCCGCACGCCGTACTCAGTTGACTGAAACAAGTGTGGAAACATATTTAATGATTTAAATATTTAATAGATACCACCCAGTTTGTGGTTTCATGGAAGTTTTTTAAAACAGTAAGTGTTTCAGCACGTTATATAATATATTTTTTATCGTTATTTTATGTGTAAACATTCATGCGTCCGCATCGCCTATGCTTACTCATGAAAGTCACGAACATAACTGATGCGAGTACGTAAACGTTACTGAATGCTTGCCTTGATACGACCGCTAGGCCCTCCACGTTGTTCTCCGCACTGCACTGAAACTTGCCCCTCTTGCCGACTCTAATAATATTTATATGCTGAAAAGAGAAGCAAGCAACCGTTAACAAAAGAAAATACTAGATTAACTGCAAACAATAAATAGAATTACGACAAAATGTGAATCTACAATAACGCGTGGGTTCCATGTGGAACTGACGCTGGTCGTATGTGCAGACTAGTGTACCTCGCGCTCCTCTATTTCCGCGTATTACCGACTACTATAGGTGGCTATAGCACGCTCGCTCATACGGTATATCATATGTATGACTAAGCAGAAGAAATAAGTGCGCGTAAGTCTTGTTTTAATTTTTTTAATATTAATTTATTTTTATTGCTGCTTTTTTTGTGTTTTTATGTTTAAATTACGCTAAGTATGTTTGCCTTTTATGGTAACCTTTTAGCTGTAAAAACTGATTACAAGACATAAAAAAATACACGGCCTACCTTGGGTTACCAGAATAATTAGCTATAATATAACCCTTTAAGTGAAATTGTCTGTATCATTTCGTATTTCCAACATTAACTGTAATACATCTACCTGGTACTTGTATCATGTGTATTTTTAACGACATAGCAGCTACAAAAAGAGGCTACAATTTCGTTCTTGCAAATAATTTCGTACATACATCCGTGGAATTATACAAATTTAATGAGCTTCGGCCGCGACGTAACCCGTCATGATTTGTCATCTGTTTTAATGCCTTTCATTTATTTTAATAAACCGAGGGATTACCGCTTCGTGAATAATCAAGGCGGATTAATGGGTCTTTACGTTTTGCTTGGTTTTCCTCATCAGCGTGAAATTGCGGACAGTATTCCTTTACATTGTAAAAATAATCATGTTCCTTTGATATTTTATGATGCTTCATTTTTCATAACTCTTCTATCAAATGTCCCGGTTGCAGAATTCTTTAATTTCAATAGTTTATATCGAATAAATTCTCAAAAGATTTCGCCGGGCTTTATACATAAGAACTCAAATCCCTTTGATTGTACGTGCCTACTCGATTCTACGTCGCCACAAAGTTGTTTGATGTCGTAAACACTAATCTCGGTTACGCGGTTGTGCAGCTTTGTCCTTTGTACTAAGAAGTGTTTACTAGTGACCTAATTAGTAATAAGAACACCAGTGTATTGATGATGAAAAGATATCGAAATTGAGAATATATAAAAAAACATTGCTTTATGGTGATGTGAATTATTACATATTTCTTAATAGTTATTTATTATAAATTTATTCACCGAGTTTTATATAATGGTAAGAAAATAGAAAAATAACCTTGATCAATAAAAGTTTTACTAAAAACGATTATCGCCCGAAACCATCAAAAAGACAGAAAATATATGAAATGCAGAGAATAATATTATTAGAAACCTGCCGCATAATATCAAAAATGGTCAAACAAAGCATCTAAGAACTTGTATCATAATCAAATAAATTCGTGTTGTTTTTTATATACAGTAGAGTGCCATGATTATTTTTTAAGTTGTTAATTGATAGCATTTGTTTGTTACTCTCGTGAGCAAAAAAAATGGGCACTGCTTCTGCGTGGGTTTAAATTGTGATTACTTAAGTGGCTAGACGAAAAGTAGATATTGTATTCAAATTCTGTCCTATGTAATAAACTTTGAATTGATCTTTCTATGTACTCATCATAAATGACCTCTAATGAGTGTTGCAGTCACTGGTAGATATCTTGGAAAACCTAAGTTATTTATCACATGGTGCGCGCAGAGGTATAACGAAATGCATAGTCGATAATTTGCCGGAACGTGAAATTTTTGTCTCGATAATAACATGAGAGCAAAATGAATTGAGGTAGTAGGAGGCTGCGGTTCGTAGATCGTATTTCGTGAATTATATTCACAATATTTTTCTGTCAAACATTTAATGACAGACTGTCAGTGTGAATTATTAATTCTTTCAATACAATTTTTCTTTAAAAAAACAGTATAATCACATTCAGAATGTTTACTCAAGAACAAACGGTGTTCATTTTAGAATGTTACTTTCGTAACGGTCGACGTTTGCCAAACGGCGAATGGTATTATTCAATAGAAATGTGCAAGGAAGAATTCCAACAACGTTTTCCTGAAGTTGTTTTAGTAAATAAGAACTTTTCTCGTGACCTATTGAGAATTATAAATAACTTTCGAACAACTGGGTCTGTAAAAAGACAATGGAAATGGGGAAGATCTTCTCGAGTTAGGACCCAAAATGTTGTTAATAATGCAAGAAACGCAATTAGAGAACAACCTACAACATCTGTCAGAAGACTGGCACAACAGTTGGATATAAGTTATGGAACCTGCCGCAGTATTCTTAAACGCGATATTGGTATGCATCCTTACAAGGTTCAATTGTATCAAGAACTATTGCCGCCAGATTACGTTCGAAGAGTTGCCTATTGTCGTTTCTTTAATGCAAATCTTAACGACGACGATGTTTTGGATAAAACGTTTTTCACCGACGAAGCGTGGTTTCACCTGAACGGCTACATAAACGCTCAGAATATGCGTATGTGGGCAACAGACAATCCGCATTATTATAGGGAAACAACGTTGCATCCTGTAAAAATAGGGGTTTGGTGTGCCATGTCACGTAGAAGGCTTATTGGTCCGATCTTTTTCGAAGGAACTATAAATGGTGAAAGATATCGCAATAATATACTGGAACATTCATAAATCAACTGCATGATGACGAGTTACAGTTAGGTTTCTTTCAGCAAGATTCCGCACGACCACACACTGCCCGTGAAACAATAAATTATTTACGTGAATTTTTTGATGAAAGAATTATTAGTGTTGACCGTTTCCCGCCAAGATCGTGTGACTTAACTCCTCTGGATTACTTTTTATTTCCATACTTAAAAAACTCTATTTTTAAAAATCCAGTGCATACAATAGACGATTTGCGGAACAATATCGTGCGACAGTGCGAGTTAGTAGACGGATTTATTTTACAAAAGGTTTTTGAAAACATGAAGCGGCGCGTAAATTTATGTTTGAATGCCGAGGGACAACAGTTTCAACAATTATTGTAAACTTTTCAATAAAATATAAAACATGACATTTGTATGGCATTTTATAAATATTTTAAGTTGTAAATTAAATTTGTATCAAGGAGACATTTAAGTGCTGTCAGTAATATTTATTTACTTTATAATTCACGAAATACGATCAGCGAACCGCAGCCTCCTACTACCTCAATTCATTTTGCTCTCATGTTAGAAAGGCAGGGTAAAATAATCGTAATGATGTTCCATCAAACTCCTAGTTTAACATTACGTCAAACTCAAAGGCAATTAGTTCAAAAAAGAACTGAATATAACTATAAAAACAATAATAATAACTCGCGCTTACAAGTCGCAAACGTTAAATATAACAGTACTAAGCTTAGAACTAAACATTCCCCAAACAACAGTGTAAAGAACATACAGAATACAATTGCTTCAAGCTTACAGTGATGCTGATAAAGAGAGGCGACTTGAATTTTGTGTTGAAATGTTTGACAGAATCAAGAACGATGACAATTTTCTTGATCAAATTGTATTAAGTGATGAGGCTACATTCCATGTAAGTGGAAAAGTAAAGAGACATAACGTACGAGTGCGGTGTGCTTCAAAGCCATTTGAGATGGTCGAATATGTAAGATATTCGTCTAAGTTAAACGTTCTATTCAAGTGTTGGGCCGGGCCATACACTTGAATAGAACTTTGCACAAATGACATTCTTTTTCATCGAGAAAACTGTAACTGGAGTTTCTTATCTTAATATGTTGGAAAATTATGTCAGCGGACAATTGCAAGAAAACATGAATAGACAGATAGCCTATTCTTCAACAGGATAGCGCACCTGCCCATTTCCATCACGACGTTGCATCTTACCTCAATCGCGCCGTAACCTAAATTGGATATGGAGGAACGATAGCTCGGCCGCCGAGATCTCCTAATCTGACGTCATTGGTTTTCTATGTGTGGGGTTACGTTAAAGGAAAAGTTTATGTTCTACCTCTTCTTACAAGTTTAAATGAATTGCGAGTTCGGATAACAGAAGCAGTTGCAACCATTAACCGTGATACGATACGTAAAATTTGGGACGAATTCACTTATAGTACGTTTACATTTGACGCTTATTACATGACATTTATGTCAGACAGTAACTGTAGCATAACATAGACTGGATAGAATTTATGTCCGGTACATTTGCGGCATGTGTCTGCAATATTTCTCGACACTTCTATAGGTGTAGGTGGAAACGGGTATTTTTCGCTGACACAGAACTGTCGGCAATGAGTTGCTGAAGTTGACTAGCGGTCTACTTTTATGTCAAGTGTCGAGCAATAAGCACAAACGTACGTAATTACATATTTTTATTTTTGATCTTATTTTATATCCATATTTGTGAAATGGCTGAAAAAAGAGTGATTGAAAACCGAAGTAGACGAACTAGTTAACTTGTACCGCAATAAGCCAATATTGTGGCATGTAAAAGATAAAGTCTACAGGGATAGAGTAAAAAAAAAGAGATGCTTTGATCGAGATGACGGAGAAATTAACGACTTCAACAGACGAAATTTAGAGAAAAATTCATAGTTTGAGAAACCAATTTAACAGTGAATTAAAACAGATAAAAAAGGTGAAAACGGGAACAGGTACATTTCAAAATGGCCTTTTTCAAGCCGTTACTTTTTTGGAAGGAGGTTCATTGTGCCGGTCAACATAAAGAAATATACCACTGGTAAAAGTAGTAGTTTTCATTACATAATATATTTTCATCCGCTATATAAATTTAGAACAAACATAAAATATTTACAAAAACTTGTATTGCCAGTGGACTTCGCCTCGAGGGCTGACGAAATATGCTCTAAAGTCTTCGCGAATGTTTTTTTTGCAATTCCCGATGAATTATTACTCTCTTGCTGTCTATGTGGAAGCAAATTCTCCAAAATTTCTCCAATTCTTCAGATATCAGGTTCTGTTTCATCCGTTTCTGTATTTTATCTGTCAAGTATACCTTCTGGAGCAAATTTTTGCGAAAATATGGAAATTACATACGCAATAAACTGCCATTATCACATTATATATACGTTCTGAAGCCAGTAAACTAGGTTTTCTCAGTACTCTAAATACACTAGACATCACTACAAAAGCGTTTTCCAGAATTCTTCGTGCTCTAGAGAGTCGATAATTAAAAATATTTTCTAAGCAGTTCTTGATGCTATTTTTTGCTTTGTTTCATAATAACTATTATGTCAAAATTAAGAATGACAATATGGATACGTTCTAAGAGAGGAGCGATATATATAGTGTTACGCCTAGCGTACAGAAGTTTAATTCACTTAATTAAAAATATATTCGTTTTTAAATATCTCATATTAATTATATTTAAACTTAAGACATTTTTCTTCATTTGTACAAACTTTCATTTTCGTTACAAAGAGAAAGTATTTCTATTTCTTTTGTCACCTTCTTAACCGCCGACGACCCTTCTTTCTACCTGACTCAGAACCCTAACGTTAATGTCGAATTTCTTCTAGATAAATTCCATATTTTAAATTGTTTTAATTTAAGATTATTTACATCTTCTTTTATATGTCTTGTTTGATATCGTTAGAGAGCTTATGTCACAAGGGTTATTTTAAGAATATTTATGACATTGACAGACGACGTCTTCAGGTCGCGTTTTTAATTAACTATTATTTGAGATATCGACCCCCTCTTCGATAGATCATAAACCAACCGTTTCTAGACATTTTCTATCGACGAAAACTAATAGTTCCTTCTTCGCTTTCGAACCTTTCGTGAATACACACATCGCTCATCGTGCTGTTCAAGCACACAATGGAACTCACCACGCTGTCCAGCCTCTTTCGCTTCTAGGGTAATTCTGTATTGTTCTATATATATTATTCTTTTAAGCGAATTCATATTAATTTAACTCATTTCTTATTCCCCCGGTAAAACATCGCTCTGCATATACTTGACCAGGGTATATCTTCGAAGACCACGTGGCTACCATCGCCGCAAATCAAAAGGTAAGCTCTGTATTCTTCGATACAGAGGTTATTTTATATACATATTAATTAACCCTTAATTTACTACCCCGTTTAACGTTCGTTTCAGAGTATTTTTTGTGTTAATTTTAATCTACTTATCCACCACTCCACGTGTACATATTACTTTGTTTTAATTGCTTTTAAATATACGAGTTTCAATTTCTTATTATGTAAATATGAATACAAGATTTAAGGACGCCGCTGTGTTTTATTGTATGTATTAAGTTGTTGTATATTTATTTTAATTAACCAATACCACGCACGTCCTGGACCTTTGATGAGACTTCACCAGCATCCGTAATTATTTTATTATCTATCAAATAATTTTATTATTATAAATAGCCGAGCCCCCTGTATTTGTAATAATAGCTACATAAATCGCTGATCTAGGTGTAAACGGCTTTGATATTTCTTCTTCTTCTTCTGTTTTGGGTTGGACGCCAGGTACTTGAGCACACTGCTCTTTGTACTATCTCCAATAGATCTCTCAGTTCCACTCTGTTAGTTTTGTGTCCTCGATAAAACCCACTATCCTCCTCAGGGGAAGTATGAGTACACTCGAAGGATTCAGTAGATCTCTCCCGAAATATTTCTGTCTGGGTTCCTTCAGTTCCTCATACGGGCTTTGATATTTATTTCAATCTTGGACACCGAGAGGTATTAGATACTTGCCGCAGACATTTATATCATTACAGACATTACATATTAGATACGATTGTTCGGAAATTAGGTGGCCTAACACAGAGATGGCGCGAGTTCGCAGAAGTCTTCTTCACCATTCTGTAGAATCATTCCTTAATAGGTTAAATATGACAGTACAGAGCGATCTGTCAATTAGTCTATTTTCGACAGTAACGTCTCGTGTAATTTTGTAATAATGGAAAAACTTTGTTGTTTGAGTTGAGAGCAGTGATGAAGTACCTTCATTTGAAAGGCTTAACACCAACCGAAATCAATGCGAGCTAGATTGAACACTATTAGAATCAGCTCCTTCGTTTTCAATGGTTAAAAACTCTGTTGCTGAATTTAAGCGTGGTCGTATGAGTACAAATGATGAACCCCATAGTGAACGTTCAAAAACTGTTACTGTTCTGGATATGATCGAAAAAGTCCATCATAACATCTTGGATGACCCTCGAGTAAAATTGTGCGAGAAAGCAGCTATAAATAACACTGTGCACAGAATTTTAACTGAATAATAGGGAATGAAAAATTAGTCGGCGCGTTGAGTGCCCCGGTTACTCACACCGGAGCAAAAATTAAATCGTTTGAGTGTTTCACGACGTTTTGGCACGTTTTCGCCGAAATCAGTAGAACTTTGTACGCTGTTTCATTACCGTCGATAAAATCCGAGCCCACCATTACAGACCCGAAATCAAAGAACAATCCAAACAATGGACAAAAAAAAGGTTATACGCCACCAAAGAAGGTAAAAACGGTTTTGTCAGCAGGAAAGGTTATGGCAACTGTTTATTGTGATTCTCATGGAATTATCTTGATCGACTACTTAGAAAATGGGAAAAAAATAAATGTGGAGTATTCTGCTAATTTGTTGCAACAATTAAGTGACAAAATCAAAGAGAAACGGCCTCATTTGGCAAAGAAGAAAGTGCTTTTTCATCAGGATACCGCACCAGCCCAGAAGTCTGGGATTGCAATGGCAAAATTCACGAATTGGGATTTCAATTAGTGCCTCGTTTGCCTTATTCCCCAGATATGTCTCCCAGTGATTTTCATCTCTTTCCAAACCTGAAAAAATCGCTCGGCGGTAAGCGATTTTCTTTTAATTCTGAGGTAATCGCTGCTGTAAATAGTTATTTTGAGGACTTGGATTCGTAGACCTACAATAAAGGCATTACTAATTGGGAATGTCGTTACAATAAGTATGTTGAGCGTGCAGGAGACTATATTAAAAAATAAAATGCATTTTGTCATATAAAAACGTGCGTTTTCTTTGTTAGATCGCGTAGTTTCCGAACCACCCTCGTATATGCTGTGTTACAAGTGTAAGGCATATTGAACATTATGTAGGTAAATGAAACTTGGAGTTCTGGTGAATGGTTTGCTTTATTTTTCAGTCGAATAAAATTTACATTTTGTTCACAATTAAATGTTATTTCTGTAAAATCAGATTAGGAAGATGCTGTATATAAAGCTGTAGTTACTTTTGGTTTACATTTATGTCTTATGCTGATTTGTTTGCACCTGTACGTAAGTATTATATTGATGTATGTTTTATATCTTAAATTCTTTGTTAACATGTTTTTCTTTTTTTTTTAAATAAATTATATCCTCTAAGTACGCCCACACATTAATAAATAAATAAACATAATAGTAAATTAACTGGATAAGTAACTGTATTCATTAATTTTTCTTTTTTCGAATCCCAAAAAAATGTTACTTCATGTGCGGATGAAAAAGAACGGTTAGTGTATATAATAGACGTTGTTTACAATTCGAACGTGCTTTCCAGTTGCCTTTGCCCTTCCGCGATAGGACCGTTCAAAAAGTCTTAACGTAAACATTTGTAGAATTATGTTAAACATATATCATAACTTTTGATAAAAGTAAAAATCATAAAATGTCATTAGCGTCACGAAACTTTCCGTTTTATGTAGTTAGTTTTCTTGTAATGTTATTTCATAGTCTTACATAAAAATCGGAGACTAGCCGGCGATGATATTTTTAAAAGTTTGTGCTCGATAACCTACTTGCACTATGTCAAATCTTTCTTGTATAGCATATATCTAAAATACTAAAACTAAGTAGTAAATTTAAATAGCTTTAGCAGGAGGTTTAGTTGTAAGAAAGTTTAAAATTTAGAATAAATTTGCTTTTCTAATATTGTAAAGATACACACAGCTAAATTGTTATACTTTTACATAAGTTATTGAATAAAACTTTGACATGCTATGAATAAATTGGCCACATTATGTATTGAAGCTTTTATTTATATTAATACTCCTTGATAATCCTCTAATCAGTCAATGTGTAATTGATAAAATAAAAATGTTTGTAATTTCTTACTGTTGTTTTTATAATCGATAAATTTATTATAACATTTTTTATTTATAAAAATATGCTTATTACGGCTTTAAAGGGTTGTCTGTTCTTGTAGAAGATGAACAGCTGGTAGGTCCGGAATATTAGTTGTTCTACCATTAAAACGATTTTGATATGTATTTTTCATGAAAAAAACGTGACACTAGTATTGCCTCCACCTTAGCAATGATCTGATTGAAAAGCACACATTTGCACAAAGCTGAAACAATTGGGCTTAATATTCAGCAAACCTTATTGACTGCTAAACTGTACATTGAAGTTATTCCTTAGAAATAAGCTAGCGCCTACGAAGAAACATCAGAAAATAACGAGAGTGGTGCTGTAGTACCAAAATGAAATATTTATTTAGAAAACTTCAACAACTATCTTTCAAAGTACTCTCCATTCTGTGCAATACACGTTTGTCCCAGCGTTTTGTCATAAACATCTGAGAAACAATTTTTTGAGAGACTATCTAGTGTACCCATCACCGCGTTGTTGAGCTCTAAATTCGACTCAAATTTTCGACCTCTCAATTCTTTTTGACTTCAGGAAACAAAATAAATGCTTGTCACATGGTCACATGGAGCAAGGTCAGGTGAGCAGGTTATGTGTTGACAAATCGCCGATTTGTGAGCCGCAGCATTGTCGTGATGGATCCAACCGGTGTCTTGATAAAGCGGTCGTTTTTTATTTAATTTTGCCTTTAGGGTTCCTCGAAGTACATTAGAATAGTACTCTACAGTTACTGTATGTTCTCCAGGTACAATGTGATCATAAATAATGCCCCATTTATCAAAAAAATTAAGTCTATCACTTTACTGGCGTTTTTCACAGTTTTCGCCTTCTGCGGTCTTGGATTGCCTTTGTGCTTCCATTGCATACTTTCAGACTTTAATTCAGGGTCGTAATGATAAAACCAACTCTCGTCACATATAACCACATTGTTTAAAAACAGTGGATTATGTTACAGTTGCCTTTTCCACTGTTGACAAATTGTCACACGATTGGCATTTTGTTCATCGGTCATCAGCGTCATCACTTTTGGAATCCATTTTACCGCGACCTTTCGGTACCCTAAATCTTCATCAATAATTTTTTGAGTGGAACCATACGACAAATTAACAATATTAGAAATTCGATATATGTCTATCAGAAGATCATTTTGGAGCAAGTCGTTAACTTCTGCAAATTTTAAATCAATCCGTGCAGTTGGTGGTCGCCCGCGTTGACGTTCATCTTCCACTGAGTCACAACCGTCTTTGAATTTCTTATGCCACTCAAATACTCTATACCGCGATAAACTATCATCTGGGTATGCGTTTTAATAATTTTAAAAGTTTTAGTTGGAGTTTTACCTAACCGAATACAAATTTTATCGCATTTCTTTGCTCCACTCTAATTTCTTCGATGGGTGTGTCAAACACTGACAATTCAGTAATTAATTTGTCAAACGTCAAAAGTTAAATCAAAGCCTACTTGAGCATAAGTACATTAGAGATGGGGGTTTCATGTTTATTTTGTAAAATTCTAGTTGTGAAAGAAGTTATAGCACCAGTCGGGTTATATTTTGTTATACCCTCGTATAACGCTGTAATCTGTTCAAATTGGATGTATGAAATCCATCTATGGTGACTGCCTTCATCGGGAGATTCCAGTCCAAAGGTTTGAGATCAATCGCAAATGTAGTTAATCTCCTACAAGAGTATCTACAGCGATCTAGGAGGATCATTGGACCTGTTGTACAGATGCAGAATGGTAAAGTTTAGTGGCAGTGTGAGTTTATGTGTGTCTATATGTATAATTTAAATGTAAAGCATGTCTGGTTCAATTTCTAACCAAGCCAATTCTGCTTGTAATATGGATATGGCTATATTCAATGGGGTCTTCACATGGTAACGAGAATAACGTAGATATTTGATACTCATATTTTTAAACAGGTGGTATTTAATAAAAAAAAAACCTTCAGAAGATCTAATCCAAAATGCATGCAGTCCGAGATGTAGTAGGAAATTAAAAATTACTCTCATTTATTGTTCGTATGATATGATGAAATGATATTAAATTTTTGGCAAAAATGGGGAATACTCCTAATCAAATTAAACAATGGCTTGACGGCGTTTTATCTCTTCCATATTCCAGTGTAAAAAACGCGAGCAAATGTTTCCGCTTAGGGTAAGACCCTTTAAAACGACCGTTCCGATCAGCCAATTTAAGTGGTGGGGTCATAAAAACTTTCATTTATGGAAGCATTGATATTAGAATATCGGCGTTGGAATTGTTAGTGCAAAATAGGTACAATGGATTCTTTCGGTTTCTCGTTTTTAAACATGTGTGGAGACGAACCAAAACCGACTTTGAAATTCATTAACACAGGAATAGAAACAATGGTTCTGTTTTATATTCGTCTATCCAAAAAGGACTATCGAATGGCGGCGATCAGACGAATCTCGTCCCATAAAGGCAAAAGTCGTTCAATCAACAAGAAAGATTATGATGGTCACAATATTTGGGAATCGTAAGGAAATTTTGCTGACTAACTTTAAAGATCGAAATACAACTGTCGACAGCACATATTTTGCTTGTTTGTTACCTAAATTGACAAAATAGTCGTGGAGAACGTAGAGAAAAATTGTCAAAAGTTTGTTACGTTTAAACTTATCATTTGTAAATAATAATAGTGTTTTCGCCGTACTGTATATGCCTTTTTCTTTCGAGTATACTCTGTCGTACTATGCAGGTGTTTGTATGATGCAATCGGGCGACAAGACATCGTAGATCGAAGCGTTTCCTCCTCCGACCCTTCTGGGAGACCGTGTCTAGGTTTTGGCACACTTCAGTTTTGTATATCGGCTAGGACGTACGTGTTTGTGCCAAACGCTTTTTGGTTTTTGTGTAACGTACAGTAAAGTTTTCGATTATACACCGAAATAGGTGGATTTTATGACATACATACATTTGCTTAATTAACCCCAACATCTAATTGGATTTGTGCCGTCGTCTATGCTATTTATTTTGTTTCTTTGACCAAGATAGGTGAGTAATAGCGCTATCGCTCCATTTTATTTACGACAGTCTTGTGTATTCATTTACGTATTTCGCCTTTGCTAACGTCTAAAATATTTTCTTTAGGGCTCTCATTACTTGTTTTTTGTTACGAATTGCTGGTGGAATCAATAGAAGTTCGCGAGTTGTAAATAATTTTGTACGAAATATGGAAAACTATGGAAAAATTACAGAGGCGGCATTCGAACTGCAACTACCGAGAGGGAAAGAAGAAATATCCTACGCGAAGCTTTTAATTCCTGTTGTACTGCCAGAAAAATGAAGTAAGCCATGGCAATCTGTGGCGAGCTTGAGGACTGGACAAAGAATAATTAAGAAGTGTGCATATCCAAAGCGGCGTAAATTACAGAAACACGGTTTTAACACAAAGACATAAAGGAAATAGACTAAAGTTTGCGAGAAACCATATGGGTTGGATTAATCAGTGTATTGTACTATTTTTATGACTTGCGAAAAGAAGAAAAGTTTGCGGCTCGATATCATAACAGGCAAGCCGGGGTAATTGTATGGGGTGCTATTTCTTATATCGGTGTGGTGTATATAGAAATTTGAAATGGTATTCAAAATGCCCGAACGTACCATGGTAGGTTTACCATGCATTTTTCAATGTGATCACGCTGCAATTCTTACGGCACGGATTATTAGTACCTGATTTGAAGACCAAATTATAGAAGTCATACAGTGGCCTAGTGTATCACCCGATTCAAATATTATTGAAAATGTTTGGGGATAGCTTACGAGACGATTATATGGTGTTGGTCAACAGTATGATAATACTGTACAACTAAGCAACGCAATAGAGGCTGCTTGGAACGTCATACCCCAAGAATATTTAAACACTTTATTCAATTCGTTACCAAATCGAATATTTGAGGTTATTCGCGCAAGGGGGGAAGACACTCATTATTAATATTATTATGTTAATTTGTTAGTTCTACAGCTTTCACTTTTGTAGTACTATTTCCATATAGACAACCTGAGTTGTCCTTTTTTTCGTGTGAGGTTATTCAGATGTCGCCGCAGCTATGCCAACTTTTTTAGTTGAAGTGCAATTAATGTTAAAAATTGTATTTAATACTTTAATTTAATTATGAGCAATATAACGATAAAAATACTATAGTTGCCTTGATTCCTAAAATAATTGTGTAAATTGTATCTTTTTTATGAGGCTAATCAGTTGACGTAGAGTGTATGTTAGAAATCTCCGGTATTCTTTTTCTTTGTTATCATATAATATACAGGTTGGTTAGATGCCGGCATGCGCAAATGTTTTGGTACATTTATTATTTTGAATTTTTAAGAATAAGTTGTTTTTATATATTTGTATATTAGTATAATCATTTATTGTTGCAATAATTTAGAAATATACAGGGCTTCATCCATCGTTATACACTTTTGCTAGTTCGCATTTTTTTTGCTGTTATACGACCAGCGTTCATAATAAACCTTGTTATTTACTAGTTGGTTGTTTTTTTTAAATTTTGTATTGTAGTCTACCCTCCTAGAATCTACGTGGGGACGTTAGTGCATGTACCCCCCCCCCTACCCGGGAACCTATAGTCATTAATACAAGCTGCCTACAAATCATGCCTCTTTTAAATATCGATCAGTTAGTTTAACAAGGTTTCGACAAGAAACTCACGTTGTCTTCACTGAGCTGAGTCCGTGGTACTGGTCGATGATTTGTAGGTTTAACAGCAACCCGCCCACGAAAAGTAATTCCGAGGAGGGCTACTGAATTTAGTAAATTTAATAAGACCAGTTATCGCGAGTTTTGTTGCTTGCACGAGGCGGGTAGCAAGGTGTTCGATTACTGCATGATGTGCCCGCTCATACTGATACACATTCACAGGCTGCAATTCGCGAATGTCGTTTTCAAGAAAATGAACATCCAGCGTATAGTCCTGATATAGCTCCTAGTGACTATTATTTATTTTCCTATTTAAAAAAAGATCCTAAGAGACGTCATTATCATGACGATATTAAGCTGCAAAAGAAAGTAATGCAGTATTTCGGGGGAAAATATAAGATTATTTTCACAAAGATATAGAATTATTATTAATCGTTGAATAAATTCATTAAAATTATTGGAAATTATATTGAAAAATCAAAAATTTTAAAATTTTAAAATCTTTTTTTTCTACGTGAGATCGAGAACATATTTCATTTACCTCGTATATATTTATATCTTAATTTAGTTTTGTACTTCTTTAAAACTTTCTTTTAGACTCTTATAAAACAAAAAAAGAAAAGTTGATTTTATTATAGATAATTGAAGATATTCTAAAAAATATATCGAATTAATTATATTGCATATTACGAATGTAAACTGATGGACAAAAAACTGACCCATCATATTGACATTTAATAACATTTTAAGTATATTTACATGGTGTGAATTACGTTTGTGAATTTGGAGATTATACCTTCTTCATTTAAGTAGACCATTGTTGTAATATTATGACTTATTACATGACACATTATGACAGCTATAATAATAATTATTTTGACATATTGAAGATCGTTTTATCAAGCAAAAAGGAGTGCATCAGTTTTTTTGGCCGCCAGTTCACAATGTAGTTTGCTAGTATTTGTGAAAATGGTTTTTGGGTATCATCTTTTGAAAATAAAATATTATTTTGAATGCATTTTAACTTTTGGTGTACCCCTATCGTTTCAAATTCAAGGTATATTTGATGTCTAGTTTACTTAAATGCCTTGATCACTATAAATTATATAAAACAAAAACATTTGTAATATCGAAATATTATTAAAAATCAACTATGGGGAACACAAAAATTCATATTTATGTGAAAATTGCTTTCCACACATGCAGACACGTGTTTGCTATAGATTGGTCGGCGCATGATGGTGGGAAAGCTAAATTCACAACAAATAATTCTTTTGCTACGCACAAAAAAGTCACAAAAACAACATGAAAGAACATTCAGCGCCGCTCATTGACTAATGCCAACATCGCGAGCGCCAAGTCAACCACTGCCGCCCACACGACAAGTGTAGGGCAAAGCAAGTGGTTTCTATTAAACAATTACAGTTGCAACCAACGGAAACTGTATAAACCTGTCTTGACTATCAGAGGAGCTACATCGACACCGTATATAACAAAAACATTTTTAAACATACTTGAGTGGGTAAAACGTCACTATTTGGCTTTACCGGCAGTAATCTATACATGTCTGGAAAGCAATTTTCACACAAATATGAACTTTTATTGTATTCTCTACACCCGATTTTTAATAATAATAATTTTACCCACTTAAGTATGTTTCAAATTGTTTTTGTTAGAAATAATAACGGGTGTTCATTTAAAAACGTCATCAATTTACCTGTGATTTTTTGATAGAATAAGATAGAGCCAATAAGGGAAGTCGTAACTTGGTCTTTGTAATTAATTGTACACTTGACATTTGTCAGAATAATTCCGTTTTGACAAGCAAAGTAAAAGTTGTTGAACGGCAACATTGTCCAAAAACTTTTATATTCCATCGCAGAGTGTTGAAATGCATACAAGCCGATGGTCAACACTTTCAGCAATTAATGTAATTTTTAGTTAAATAAACTAAATAATGATATTTAAATTGAGTTTTGAATGTTTCTCATTTGATCGATTAGATATACTTCATGATGACGTTTTTAAATGAACATCCGATATATTACTAAACCGATTAAACATATTTCTATTTTTTATTGTGTTCAAATATTACTATAAGTTCGTAATTACAAATAAATTTACTATTTAATATCTTATTATAGAGTTGTTACCTTTCCCCACATTCCAGAGTCCTCAAGTTAATATGTACAAATATTTTCAAAATATATCGCGTACTGATATATATCGACATGCCGATGTATGTGTTTATAACATCATAAGTTCAACCGTCTCGCGTCGAGATCTACGCTTAACTAAAATATAAACATCTGCCCGGCATAGACAACCTAACACAATGAACTTGCTTATCTTAAAATTCGCAATCTCACTTTTATAACTGAGTGCATCTCGTAAAAAAAAAACTTTTCGTAAACATCTCTTGCAATAAGTAATTTCTTTTTTAATATTTAAATCTTATCGGACTGTATATATTAACAAAAATGCTGAGTTGTAATTTCATACGAACACGTGTTTTTTTTATAAAACACGATGTATTTTGAGAACGTTCGTACGTATATATTAACTTATATTGAGTAGGATTCTGAAATGTGGAGAAAATCTGACAACAGTACTTATTAATTTTGCATTTATTGACAGATATTTCATGTGCAATAAATTATGTAATATATTCATTCGCATTAGTAACATCTATTATTAAATTTTCTAGTGTATTATTTGTATTTGTTTTATAAATGGAGTTTTTTTATAATTTTTAAGATATTTGTACTTTTATATTATTTTTATGATATATTCATTCTTTAAATTATTTTGTAATTCCAAGAAGAGCAAGTATACAGCTGTTTATAAAAACAGTATGTGAGAAATGCCGTTATTATCCATAAGTGTCCTGTTCAAGATAAAAAGGCTGGAGGGAAGAAATTAATTTTCGAAAATTGAAGCTAAGTGCAATGGAGTGCCGTCAAGTAGCAACTAAAAAGATAGCCTCATTCCAAGCTTGCCTGAGCTTACAGCGGAAGCCCAAAGCCCACATTTTAATCCAAATTATCTTGCTTTCCCAACTCCCTTAAACTCATCTAATACATACTTTTTACAATTGAAGAATGCACAATTTCATAAATAATTTACATGAAATAATATGAAAAACTATATATAAAGATTTGTACACTTGTATGTCAGATTTACATATAATATGGCATGGAAACAAACCCTTGGTCTCGGATATTAATGGTGCGATTATGGTCGAAACCGTCGAAACAATGGTGGAAATAACGATCAACAATTCAATATGTTAGTTTACATTAGGTAATGGAACAAAAAATGTCAACACATAAATAAACAACACTACCGTCCAAAATTATTCGAACTGTATCGATTCACATTGGCATAACTGACAATTAATTAAATTATTATGACACAATTTGTGTGTAGTTATTACAGTTGGAGTCCTGAAGTCCAGATTAATATTACAGATAAATATACGATAAAAATTTTGAACTCTTGGATAAATACAAAATTGGGATGCAAACTATAAGACGCAACAAATTAGATAAAAAGTAATGTACATGGACAATGACGACATGCAGTATAAAGTATTCATTAGAAAATTCACCGTTGATTGCAGGAAAATTATATTTATATTTTTGTTATTTATTTATTTATTTCGTATGCGAAGCATGTTAAAAGTCATTAAAATAAAAAAGGTCGTAAAAGTGATACATTAATATCCAAATTTTTTGTTTAACATTAAGTTCTAGGTAGAAATAGTGTGTATATGAAAATTTATTAATTCGCTTAAAAAATTAAATTTACTAAAAAAAAAATTTTAAAAATAGGGGATTGTTCAAAAATTGTGAATATACATGTTGCATATATATCCCCTTTTTACTCACTGAGTGATAACATAAAACATATTATATATATTAACTTGTAAATATATTATTCGCCAGCATAAAACAAAAATAATATAAAAATTAATAAATAGAATTACCAAATTGGCAATTCAAAAATTTTATTTATAAAATCATAACTCAAAAAAATAATATTTATATATATATATATATATATATATATAGTAAATTCAATTTGTTGGCGATTTAAGGTCTGGTTTTACTTCAAAATGTATATATTTAAAACAATCCTACATGTTTCGGCAAATGATGCCTTTTTCAAGGAATATAAAAATTTATATATATTTATTTTATATTCCTTTGAAAAGGCATCATTTTGCCGAAACATGTAGAATTGTTTTAAAAATATATACATTTTGAAGTAAAACCAGACCTTAAATCGCCAACAAATTGAATTTACCATAACATACAAAGTTCACGAAATAATTATCTTTATATATATATATATATATATATATATATATATATATATATATATATATATACATATATATAAATATAATATTTTCGTGACCTTGGTATGATATGGTAAACTTAATAAGTCGGCGATTAAAGGTCTGGTTTATTACTTCAAAGTATATATATTTAAATATATATACTTTGAAGTAATAAACCAGACCTTTAATCGCTGACTTATTAAGTTTACTATATATATATATATATATATATATATATATATATATATATATATAATATTTTCGTGACCTTGGTATGATACGGTAAACTTAATAAGTCGGCGATTTTATATTTTTTATTTCCTTGACAAAGGCATCATTGCCGAAACATGTAGGGTTGTTTTAAATGTATATACTTTGAAGTAATAAACCAGACCTTTAATCGCCGACTCATTAAGTTTACTATATATATATATATATATATATATATATATATATATATATATATATATATATATATACATAAATCTCATTTAACATACTGGATTATTTTTAAGTTATTAAATTTAACATTGTTTTTGTTGAAGTGTTTACAGTATTTTCAATTAGACTGTAAAAGAGAAATAAGGTTCGTATGTTATTTGTCTTTTTTAATCGATATTTCTCATCATTTATAAAAATTAGTATGAAATTTCCAAGAAAATGTGAGTCAATTAAAAACTCAATTGATTTGAGATTATTGAAGTGTTGTAATTATTAACTAATAGAATAAACAAACATGTAAATTGAACATAAATTTCTGTAATTTTCTGTAATCGCAGAAATTTTTGTAATGATTTCAAAAATTGCCGAGATATTAATTTTTTTATTTTTAAAACTAATAAATACAATAATTTAATACGAACATTAAAATTTGATTTTTCATTGCTCTGCAGCTATAAAGGAAAATTCCAAAAAAATTGGAATTTTGTGGGTGAGTAATGCTCAGAACTAACGCTTTTTTGTGCTAAAAAAGTCTTAAGGGGGCGAAAGCGCCCTTTAAAATTAGAATAATTAATATAGGAAAAAATAGATATTAATTCAAAAAGGTATAAAACCCCTTACCACAATTAATAATAGTATCCTAAATATGTATTTCGACAACTAAGTGGTCATCGTTAGTAGGTAAATCAAACCGGTAATCAAAGTGTCGAACATGGGGCACAGTAAAGCTAACACATACAAAGGCGCACAACTTTAAAATAGCGTCCATGTATACACTGACTTTAAAATAAATACATAACTAAAATTAGGTCAACTTACCCTTCTTAAGAAAACGGCAACACCATGTGTTTATTCTCACGCCCTCGACTTTTCTACCTACTTTTCTAAGAACATCGCGAGGTACAATGGTTTTGACATAGAAATAATGAATAAATTAATTAGAAAAGCGAATTTAAAAGAGACAATCCGCGAATCCACAAGTTTGTTATCTCAATGTAACCAGGAGAAAAAGTACATGTGTTTACCATACCACCTAATCACGAAAAACATGAATAGAGTTGTTAAAGAGCAAGGCCTCCAAGTTGCTTTTCGGTTCGAAAACACCATCAAAAGTCTCCTAGGCAATACCAAAGATAAAAGTTAATTTGAAATCAGGTATATACGAAAGTAATTGCGACGATTGTAATTTGAAATATATAGGTCAAACGAAACGCTCAATCCGTTTTAAAGAAAACATATTGCATATTAGATTTAGAAGACTAGAAAAATCGAGCGTCGCTAACCATGTCCTGGACACGGATCACAGTGTCACGATTAAAATATCAACAACTCCAGAGATCTCGACGCTTACGAAGGCATTCATATTGTTAAAAACAAAATGAATACGTTTAACTCGGATAACGATCCTATCCCATACAGTTGTTTTTTTCGTTCTTAGAAAAGTAGGTAGAAAAAGTCGAGGGCGTGAGAATAAACACATGGTGTTGCCATTTTTTTTAAGAAGGGTAAGTTGACATAATTTTATTTTTGTATTTATTTCAAAGTCAGTGTATAACGTGGACGCCGTTGTAAAGTTGCGCGCGCTTCTATGTGTTAGCTTTACTGTACCCCATGTTCAACGCTTTGATTAGTATTTTACCTACTGATGATGATAACTTAGTTGTCGACATACGTATTTAGGATACGATTATTAATTGTGGCAAGGGGTTTTATACTTTTTTTTTGGAGTTTTTACTTAACCACAGTCTCCAAAGAAAGATTATTATAGATATTAATACAGAATCAATAAAAATGGATAAAGTACTTGGTTTTGGTGCTCTCTGATATACATTGTTTTACTTTTCATGAGGACCCACAAATAACTTTTTTTATTTTGCAAGCAATAAATGTAAAATTTTTATGAATTGTGTAGGCCACGACAATGCATCTTTTTGTGCGAATAGAGTTTTTACTAATTCAAAATCTAGCTCACTATGATTAAAATAAAAAGTAGCAGTTCAAGTATAGTTATAATAGCGATTAAGCAAACAAGTATTAAAAACAGATATTACAAATCACCAAAAATCCTAAATATGAAATTTCGGTCAAAATATTTCATTTTAAATTTTTTTAAGATCTTTATGCTTTCAGTAGATAATAATTTACTGTTGCAGTAATAAGAGTGTCATGAGTCATGAGACAAGAAAAAAATTTACAAATTGTTTGAAGCGCAGAAACGTCTGTTCACTAAATATTTTGCCTCAGTTGCAACTACTGGTCTTTACTGAGTAGACATTTAAGTATTCACAGAACTCTTGTAATTGCAATAACAAATTATTATCTACTGACGGCAAAAGAATGTTAAAAAATTTGAGTGATTTGTAACACCTTTTCTTAATACATTTTTGCTCTATATTAATCGCTTTACTTGAAACGCTGCTTTTTATTTTAATCATAGTTGGCTAGATTATGATTTAATAAAATCTCTATTCGTATAAAAATATAAAGTTGTGACCTACATAACTGATCAAAATTTTGTACTGATTGCTTTCAAAATTAAGGTGTCCTCATGAAAATTGAAACACCGTGTATGTTAAGCTTGACTGACATTGTAATTTAATAATTAAGAGTTTATCTTCCACTCCATCGTGCTTCAAAAATATTTTAAATTTGAAATTATAGAATACAAAACAGCGTTTAAAATAGTGTAAAATACGTATATAATTTATTTGAAAAATAAACCGGCATCAACAAAATATGCATTACGCCTATTTACATTGTGTACGTATAGGTAAGACGCCAATATATACTTGCATACTTTAAACTTGCAAACATTAATATGTTGACATAAGTTCATTTGTTTTAAATACATTATGTATGTATTTTGCACTATTTTGACTGCTTTTTCTTACACAATAAAAATTTGAAATGATTTTTGGAGTGGGATGGGGTGTCTGTGAATTTTTTATTCTTAATGCGCAAATTTAAAATATGTCATAAATAGAGACCACCATTCTTGATGTGGTCACAGTGTCGTGGAAGAGCGAGTAGTTCGATAGGTTCAGAGCTACTCTTGGCTCATGTCGTACGTTTCCCACTTAGACCGCTTTGCGTGCTGTATGTATGTGGTGTATGAATAGCGTTGATAGTGCAAAGTTTATAAATATACAGGCTGTCCTTGAAATAAAGAGACAACGTACGATAAATGAAAAGATGCAATTACTTAGAACATAAATCTGAAATATTGAGTCAATTATGACGCAAACCTCGAAATAAAAAACACACTGGAAATTGTATTACGAGACGCCTATGAATTCAAAATATTCAGAATGTGTATAAATAATAAATACCTCATACACACATACGTTACAGCGTATGTTTACATACGTAACAGATGGATGAGATAAGCGATAACAAAATTATTCTTTTTGTTATTGTCGGTCAACTTTAAGATATCGTATTTTATAATAGAGTCGATCGTACAGTGGCGTGACACAAATTTTTTAAATATCTTTGTCATTTTTTTCTCGCTTAAGAAAGGAAATTTTTGGAAAATATATACGTTGTCTTTTTATTTCAAGGACACCCGGTATTTATCTATACGCGTAGGTGTATTTCGAACGGAAAGTATTTTTATAAATAACGTGCACTTTTATTTCGGTAAATCCAACGCAATGACGTCACTGCTATCGAACCCAGATAGCTGTCCATAGTCATAAAGCATAAAGAACCAAATACTTTAATCTGTATTACTACTATTCGGTCTATTTTTATCGCAGAAATACATGCTAAAAATCGAAAATCGTTCTAAATGTGAAGGATGTTTTCAACCTCTTAAAACATTTTTCAGTACAAAGAAAGCAATAATTTCGAGCATATATGGGATAGACTGCTACAACTTCGCTTGTAAGTAATATTATTAATCTAGTAGAACAAAATAATAAATTGAAGTTGTTTCAACATAGAAATAACTGCAATAATCGTAAATATAACCGACGTTCATTGACGATTCAATGCATATTTCTGTCAGTGTAGGAATGATTTTTAAACATTATTTAGATTAGACATGAGATAGCATATGTGAAGTGTTTACTTGAATACTAATTAGATTGTAGTTGCAAACTGTCATTTCTAACAGAAATTTATACGCCTCTCGCCGTACTTAAAATGAGTGCCATTGCAATATATATGACATAAATTGAACTAATTTCTCTAGCACGACGCAGTATGCATGCCTGATGTTTGATAAATTCAGATTCATTAAAAACGACTATGTCATTTTCCTGACACTTGAAAAGTGCTTTACTTCTGATTGATTTATCCAACATTGGAACTAAACGTGGGAGTGAAATAGCATACGTAGTTACACGTTATAAAAGTCCGTAATTTATTAATTTAATTATCTGCAAGGTCCTTTTTTTTAAAGGCCCTTCATTGGAAACTGTGGCAAAATTTGTGAAAAGGTGTAAAATCCCTAACCACATTCATATTCGTGTCCTAAATACGTATTTTGACAACTAAGTTGTTAGTTTCAGTATAAAAAAAATAACAATGTTGAACATGAGGCAAAGCATAGCAGCGATTTTTGTTTGCTTTACTATGACCCATATTCAATACCGTTATTACTACTGAAGATGGCAACTTAGTTCTCGAAATACTTATTTAGGATACGAATGGTGATGAGGTATGGGAGTTAATATAATTGGACAGTATTCTTTACTGAAATTTAGTTTAAAACTACACAATAATTGGGTACATAATTTCGTCTAATAATAATTAAAATAATTTTGGACAATAGTAAAAAATATGGACGGTTGAACAGTGCTTCAAGCGTTGCGAAAATTGTGAGATCAAAAATACATAACTGCATTTACTTACATAGACTTCCTCCCATTGGCTGACATATCTGACGAGTCTGGACAATCGAAGTAGTCGCACCAGTGAAAGGAGTTTTGCGAGCCGCAATATGCGTAACGCGCGGCCCGCGTGGAGAATTTGAAAACTTTCGCCGAAATCCTGGAACAGAATTTCGAATTGTTTCGGTAATTCGCAAGAGAACATCTACGCCCAACAAATCTACAAAATGCAATAACACCAACAACGACAACAATGGTAACGATAAATGCTCGTACAGTCAATCAACATAATATTACCTTTTCTTTTGAGAGTATTTCTTATCATATAATTTTGTGTGCATGAGCAAGGCTGTCAATATCAGAGTTTTTCTTAGAATGTTATTATTTTTGAATAATCTTTTGCTAAAAACATTTTTGATGTGCAAAATGTATATAATTAGGTGACAATTTTTTATAGTTTGTGTCACAAACAAGAAGAAATGAAATTCTGAAATTTATGAAACACATTTTCGATTCTAATTTATCTTTTCTTTCCACCTAAGTATGGGCTTCATGAAAACCCTTTTTCTTATTATAAATCTCCAATTTTGCAATTTTTCTAGCACCTTCTCTTGGTGTTCTTAGTGAATGCCCTGACTAATATCATTTCCACTTTAATACAGGTTTGAAACCATTTCTTATTTAATCTTGGTTTGGTGGATGCTCTAGACATTCATGCTGTCACATGCATAGCATTAATGTCTTCTTCTCTTTCCTTATACACTTTTCTAATTAAGTCTTTTGTGAAGATACAAGTTCGATATTTTTATTTTCAGCTATTGAACGGTAATTTCGAGTATCTCGTTTTAACATGGAAAGTTTCATTTTTCTGTGTTTAATTCTTTCGAAATGATAAGGATGCCAAAGAGATTCTTTAAGAGTCCTCCACACTGTCCAGTGACTAACTCCAACTTGGCGAGCTACCTCTCTAGTGCTGATGGAAGGATCTACTTCAACAATTTGAAGAATATTTTCAGCGTACTCTTGAATGGAATATTGAACCATTTTAGCAACTGTTATGTTTGATAAATGATAAAATAGTCAAAATGGTTTGCAGTGAGGATCAAAAAGTGCAAATATTTACCTGTTTTATACAATATAACAAAAATAAACGTGCAGAGTAAAAAGAACATATAGGATTTTATATTCAATTCGTCCAACACCGCCAGAAAACACGTTTAAAAATATTTACTAAAACATACATCCAGTTTTAATACAAAAAAAGCGTTTAGTTGAAGTAAATGAGAACGAACATATAGATATAATGCTACATTTCGAAGGTAAAGCCATCCATGAAACATGCATTATTTTTAGAAAATTCTGAAAGTAGTTTAAATAATGCAGTTGATCAATTAGAGAAAAGTTATGCCAAAATCCAATGTGCGTTAAAAAACAATTGTAGACTATATAAAATATTTCCTGAAGTTGTAACGGAGACGCATAAAGGGAAAAGGCTCAACTTTTACTGCGATATGATTCCAAATTTGAATGAAGATCCCGATAGTTTTACTAAAATATTATGGACTGACGAGTCATTTCTTTCCACTATAGAGCTTTTAATAGAAAAAAATCGAAGGTCTTGGGGAAAACAAATATAACAGAGAAAGATTGGTAAGACAGTTAAAAAATCAGGACGAAAATCTGTTGTGAATGCGTTTGGTGTGGCATTTTCCGGAACTAAATTGTCGGGTCTATATTTTGTGATTATAATTTAAATGGAACTACCAATCTGGAAAGAATTATTCCAGGAGAAAAAAATATTCTTACATAGAATTATTCGGAGGCCGAACTTGATGATATGATTTGGATGCAAGATAGGGCAAGTCCGCATTGTGCCCTACAAATTCGAGATCATGGGAATAATATATTTCCGGTATGATTAGGGAATAACGGAACTATTAAATGCCTCCTAATAGTCCTTACCTGAACCATGTGATTTCATTTTTTTCTGGATTTTTAAAAGATAATGTTAATAATAATAACAATCATAGTATTCAAGTCATTGAAGAAAGGATTCGATTTTAAATAAATAATGTAAATTTAAGAAGGCATTATCATTAATGCATTGAAAATCAAATCATTGTTGACGTCTTTTATAATTTATTATTTGTATTTAAATTTCTTAAATAAATCTGTTATTTTGTAAATAAAATGCAAATATTTGCACATTTTCATGCTTACTGTAAACCATTTTGACTATTTTATTAAGGAAATGTCAGTTATCAACCATAACAGTTGTCATTTTCATAGCTTACTTTAATAATGTTAACTTTTCCATAATGCCTCCTAATAGTCCTTACCTGAACCATGTGATTTCATTTTTTTCTGGATTTTTAAAAGATAATGTTAATAATAATAACAATCATAGTATTCAAGTCATTGAAGAAAGGATTCGATTTTAAATAAATAATGTAAATTTAAGAAGGCATTATCATTAATGCATTGAAAATCAAATCATTGTTGACGTCTTTTATAATTTATTATTTGTATTTAAATTTCTTAAATAAATCTGTTATTTTGTAAATAAAATGCAAATATTTGCACATTTTCATGCTTACTGTAAACCATTTTGACTATTTTATTAAGGAAATGTCAGTTATCAACCCGGTAAACTCGGTAAACTTTGATCCTTTTATGTAATAAAGTTTATATCTTGAATATAAAGTGTCTATTATTGAATCATCCTTCTGAGTATAATTATTCTTTCATTACAATAATTCATTCAAGTTAAAATTTGTCAACATCCTTTAGGTTTAGTTTGCAATACAACTCCATCTGATGAAGACACTGTGTGTCGAAACAATTGTAATGGAATTTTACTTCAATAACGAGGAAATTAAGTAATATTGCTTTTCAATTTTTATTTCATTAATTATCAATATCCATAAAGTAAAGGCTACTTCGATTAAAAAATATATATTATTTTTTTGAATCCCATTGAATCTGCACGCCACTGTGTCTTTGATGGCACGTAAAAAAATTATGTCATAGCCACACACTTTTATTTGAAATATCTTTTTATATATGCAATAATAACAATTATAAAGGTGGGTAATTTCTAATGAATAACCCTCGATATAAGCACAAGTTCTGTAAACTGAACTTCGGAATGAAGCCACAGTGTGGCGAAACATATGTAGTCTCTATATTATATCTTTTTGTAAAACTTAAACGTTGTGTTTTTAATTATTGTAATAAAGTGTCTCATCAATCAATTAGCTATTGAGCATATCCCCATTTCAGAAATGTTGAAAATTGACTTGTTTCTAGTTTAGGTTGCTAAAATTATTGTAATTTGTATATTTAATAAGGCCTTAATTTTCTGTCTTTTGTTTTGACGCATACGGTATTTTGTCTTACTCTTTGTGAGTTTTATCTCAAACAATAATTCTTGTTCAATTACTATCAAATCTGTCATATTTCAGGCAGAAGGTGTAATTTAAACATAGGTGACTAACAAAATCAGTTTATGTTTATATTTTTATTCTTTTTTATTCTACTTCTTTATGTAGTAGGTATACGCATTTATAAAGCCAAGTTCTTTTAATAACTCATCTATTTCTATTCATTTATATGCATTCGTAATATGTATGATCTTTTCATTTAGATTGTTCGCGTGTATCCCTTGATTGTTAGTTCTAGTGGAATTATTTTCGTTTCACTGTTTTTCTTTATTTGCTATATTTCTTTATTCATTCTGTCTATCTGAATGTTGATGGCTTGAAATAATTTAGTTTTCAGTCAGCATGTTGGTGAAATATTTTACTTACTTATTACTTCATTTTTCGTGGTTCATCTTGTTTTACTAACAGTGTTTAGTTCCTGTAAAAATTAGACTTTTCAATTTATTTTCCGCTTGTCTGATTTTCTTTCCAGTTTCGCTGAAGTTATTATAATTTCACGATCAGTTATATTTTATGTTAAAAAGTATGAATTATATATTCTTTCTATTTTGTCAACTTTTTTGTTTTTAAGTTCCATGATTTACGTGGAAGAAAGTGGTTAAATTTGACTATTATACTTAACTTCAAAGTGATTATATAAGTATTATTTAGAGAAAATACATGAACGTATTATTATGTATATTACAAAGATATTTTTAATAATATAAAATATTATTAAAAATCTGGTGTGAAGAACACAAATACAGGTTCACTATTAATATTTTTGTGAACGTGTCCGAACATATCCCTCCCCAGAGACGTAGATACGTATTTCGCCTTTCTACAGGCTCATCGGTACGCCCCTGCTGGAGAAAGAATATCTTCAAACACATTCACAAAAAAAGAACCACATCGCCACATCACAGAAATTATCCAGACCGAGCGTAGAAGTAAATTCAGCCTGTAGAAAGGCGAAATACGTATCTACGTCTCTGGGGAGGGATATGTTCGGACACGTTCACAAAAATATTAATAGTGAACCTGTATTTGTGTTCATCACGCCAGATTTTTAATAATATTTTATATTATTAAAAATATCTTTGTATTATACAAAACTGGTGGGGATTACCTACTCATGTATGTTTCAATTATTCTGATATATTATGTATATAATGAAATATTCTTTGACAGCCCTACTTCTCTGCTAAACTATTTTCTTTGCCAGTAATTAAAACAGCAATGCGAGAACTCTACGTTCTTGACATATTCTCGAGCAAACAACATGCTGGCATATCCTTTATAAAACGCTTGGTAAAATCGGGGTAACTAGTTCGTTTCTTTAGAATGATACAATAAGAATAAAGGTTGGATAATTGAAGGTGAAACTTAAAGTTTAACTTTTCTTTACGATGTTAGCATAAGAAATTGCTGCTCTGCTTATAATGTATTTATAAATGAATACTCTTCTTGAAAAATTGGTTTACTGCATTAAAAAATATTTTTTTACTTACCAAACAGTTTCTCCATCATTATCTAATAAAAATATCATGAATATGGGAAGGAAAATAATACATTTTATATAAAAATTTTTGATACGAATATGAAAGTTTGGGAAATATGCGAACTTAGATGCATTCTAAAACTGATATATTGTGCATCCTAAGATTTGCAGTTAAACAATTACATTCGTTCTTTCTTGCAATTTAGGAGATATTCGATTCTCGAAGAAATTTATCATGATTCATGACATTTGAGAAGAGCTAACAGTTGTCGAGCAGCATGGGAAAAACTTTACTTATTTTTAAAGAACACACGACATTCAAAACATTCAAACTGTTTTAAAGCTAGAAACTTCTGGTACTGACATTTTATTGATTTTGCAATTTAGAATCAAGATGGTGAAGAAAAAACGCAGTAGTAATATTTTTTCGTTTAATATATTCGAAATAAAGAATTTAGTTAAATATTATGTAGACGCAGACAATGAGTCAATAATGTATTTGCACATTTCCACATTTAGTTAAAATACCAATACATTCAATAGATATGAATCTCGACTATGCATCGTTGCTTAACATGTAATATTTAAATATATAAGATGTAAAAACAAAACGATGTTTAAGAAAGTAAATTCGTGTTTTGCACGAAAATGAAAATTAATTCCAATAAAGGATTTGCACATCTAAGCAAATAATCAAACTATTGTTTCGGCAATCCTGGTATAAAAGTACAAGGCAAAAACTAATGTTTATGGCGCATACGATTATATATATATATATATATATTGAAGGAATTTCGTATTTTCTTGGCCGTGGTTATATACCAGATAAAGAATAAGTGTTTCTTGGGAATGGCGGCCAGGTAATTAAAACAATATTTCATTTTGTTTTAGGTTTTGGTTCTATATATACAAATATATATATATATATATATATATATATATATATATATATATATATATAGAGCCTTTTCCACAACTGAAATATTTATTTAAATTTTTAGAAAGTTTTGATTACATTTCAACTAGGACTAACTGTGTTGAACATATTGTCTAGTTTTTATCTCAAAATAAAACTAAAGCTTTTGGTAACCGTGTTTGAAAACGTCCGTTTATTATCGTTTTTTGACGGGTGCACATGCGGAGGGTTATTTTAATATGTTCTCGGGCATGTGTTTTTTTAAATTCATTTTTGTGAGTTTATATTATGAGTGTTTATATAATAGACAGATATGTGTAATTTTTTTTAAATTCATTTGTGTGTGTTCATATTGTGTTTATACAATGGGCAGATATATTATCGAGAGGTTGTTTCTATCTGTTCTTTGAGTAATGGAATTTTTGTTTTTTTGTATATGGATGCTTTTTAATATATTTCTTGCCTTGTAATTTTATTCTGATGTAATTATTGAAGGTTTATCAAAATTGAAAGTGTGTTTTTTGTGTTATGTTTTTTTAGGGCTGTACTATTGCTTGAAAATTTGTGTCCAATTAAGCGTTCTTGTAGGTATTGTGTTGTTTGGCCGATGTATACGCCTTTGCAGTCGTTCCATGGAATTTCATAAATAACGTGTTTTCTTTAATGGTGGTATTTTGTCTTTTAATTTAGAGTGTAAGCTTTTGAGATTATTGAAGTTTTTATGGGCAACTTTTATGTTATATGGTGTTAAGATTTTGTTTATTTTTTTCTGACAGGTTTATATAAGGTATTGGGACATATTTGTAGTTTGGGGGTTGGTTTTGGTGATATTTGTTTTATTTGTGTTGCAGTGCTGATATAATTTTTGTCTTATGATTTTGTTAATGAATGAAAGGGTATAATTATTTTTTTCTAGAGAATCTTTTGTTTGTGCTAGGATTTCTGGTCTGAAGTCTGGGCTTGTTAGTTTAATAGCTCTATTAATCAATCCCGTCACTACATTATTTTTGTGTGACATTGATTGGTATGAATCGAAGTTCAGAAAACGATCAGATGCAGGTTTGTGGTATAATTTTGTTAGGATCTTTTTTTTCCGGTGCGTATTAATGTTAGATATAAGAAGTTAATTTTAGAATTATTTTCTTTTTGTCTAGTGAACTGTAGTTTTGAGTTAAATTAATTAAATTTATTTAGTATGTATTCTGTTTTATCAGAGGGGATGCAAGCAATGCAATCATCCACGTATCTTTTAAAAAATGGGTTTAAAATTTAATTTTGAAATTATGTTTTGTTCTGGTTCTTCTAGTACAAGTTGTGCAATAACACTAGAGATAGGCGAGCCCATTGCGCAGCCATGTGTTTGTTTGTAGTAATGATTATTATATTGAAAGTATATAGTGTTTAGAGTTAACTGTACTGCTTTTTTAAATTCTTCTAGTGTTAGGGGTGTGAAATTTTGTAGTTGGTTCCAATTAGTTTCTTTTGCTTTTATGGTAACGTTAGTGGGTATATTGGTATACATCGAAATAACATCCAAGGAAATGAGTATATGGTTTACAGGGATTTCTCTATTGTTGAGGAAGTGTTTGAAATCGTAAGAGTTTTTTAAGTAATATTGATTTTTGCCGGTGATGTTGAAAATAGAGTTTGCCAAGAATTTGGATAATTTGTATAACGGACTTTGTACACAGGATAGGTACTATGGATACTATGGACACAAATTTTCAAGCAATAGTACAGCCCTAAAAAACATAACACAAACAAAATACACTTTCAATTTAGATAAAACTTTAATAATTACATCAGAAAAAAATAAGGCAAGAAATATATTAGAAAGCATCCATATACAAAAAAAAAATTGCAATGACAGAACAGATATAAACAACC
This sequence comes from Melolontha melolontha, assembly GCA_935421215.2. Classification (NCBI taxonomy): domain Eukaryota; kingdom Metazoa; phylum Arthropoda; class Insecta; order Coleoptera; family Scarabaeidae; genus Melolontha; species Melolontha melolontha. The sequence continues at coordinate 111,593,848 of OW285236.1, read as the reverse complement.
TCTCGACAATATATCTGCCCATTATATAAACACAATATGAACACACAAAAATGAATATAAAAAAAGAAGTTACACATATCTGTCTATTATATAAACACCCCTTGTATACTCATAATACAAACACACAAAATGAATTTTAAAAAACATGCCCGAGAACAGATTAAAATAACCCCCGCATGTGGGATACTACCTACATACCACCCGTCAAAAAACGATAATAAACGGACGTTTCCAAACACGGTCACCAAAAGCTTTAGTTTTATTTTGAGATGAAAACTAGACAATAGGTTTAACACACTTAGTCATAGTTGAAATGTAATCAAACAATATAATATAATGTAAGTACATTTAATATAATTCTACTTTCACCTTTCTAAAAATTTAAATAAATATTTCAGTTGTGAAAAAGGCTCTATATATAGAACCGAAACGTAAAACAAAATGAAGTATTGTTTTATTTAGCTGGCAGCCTTTCCCAAGAAACACTTATTCTTTATCCGGTATATATATATATATATATATATATATATATATATATATATAGACTTGTAAGTATTGTCGACTGTAATGAATTGAACAGGCAAGCGGTCTGTTAAATAAAAATCTCATTTATTTTACTCTCTATATTTCGTAACCATTTATTACTTTACCAGTGTAAAGTTTCAATATTATTCCGTCGAAACCAATCAATAGTATTTATTGTATGCCGTATGTAGGACAATTGTCATGTTGGAAAATAAAATTTCTTTGTGGATGTATTTGTTCTACGGACAGCAGCATCATATTTTCTAAAATGTTTATATAATTTACTGCATTAAATCTTTCATCTATTCCCTGCCTATCACTATTATTCAGGCGCGGCTCGTGACGACGTACTGCACGTACAATGATGCGAGTGCCTCGTGTGTTTTCGGTGTTTACTAAGACAGCGCTACAGTTAGTACACGAGAATAAACGAAGCACTCGCATCATTGTACGTGCCCCAACAGTACGTCATCACGAGCAGCGCCTGCTGTTATTTAAGTATCGCTCTTCAAACCGTGTGTTTGTGGGTCTATATACACGCAACGTACCATTACTTGATTGAAAATTTTTTCATCAGAAAAGAGATTTTCCCAAAATTATGTCCCATTATATAAATGATTTAGTGCATACAATAACCGCGACTGTTTCAGTTCTTCAATTAGTAGAATTTTTTTGTTGCAACAACACGAGAACTTAATTCACTTTGTTTGAATCCTCGAATTGCCGTTTGCTTAGAACCAGGGAAATTTGTTTCCTTAATAGCTCTTCTTGCACTTGCAAACGGATTTTCACTAAAACATTTAAACAAATTGTGATGTTCTACATCAGTTGATATTCTTTTAAGACCAGTTCCTCATATACTGCCTTCATTTTCCCATCTTTTTTAACTTGTAGTACTGTAGATTTATTTAGATAAAACTCTTCTGCAACTTGTTTAATGATGCGACCTTCCAAATTTAACAAAATTTGTACTTTCGTCTGCCGGAGTCAATTTCCTTGCCGTTTTGGATATCAAAATGTGTCATTTTGAAGTTATAAGAATGAAATACAACAAAACAAAAATTCAAACATGGTTTATACTAGATTTATGCGAGCTTAGCTGTGTCTGAGGAAAAACTTTATGAATTAATTTTTGGTTCGTTCAAATTACAAATTTATTTTCTTAAATATCGTTTTATTCTACATTTTATATATTTAAATATTATATGTTAAGCAGCGATGCATATTCGGAATACGTACTATCGCGGCATTTAAAAATCGGACACATAATTTGTTTGGTTTGAACATGGCTTTTTAAGAGTAGACAGGTATCTATTTGTTTCTGTTTACAGATCCGTCAGTGTCTTATTCAGGTTTGTAAAAATATAATGTTTAATATCCCATATTTGAATATTCAAACTAAAACTAAAATAATTACGTTACTAGAAGAAGGATTGTCAGTTAGAAGATTACCGAATAGATTTTGCGTGGGGAAGAGTATCATTTCAGATATAAAAATTAAAAGGCGGCGCCAAGGAGTTAGTAATAGAAATCGAGGTTCCAGTGGTATTCGTGTGTTAACTCCCGAACAGGATGAAAATCTTATTAATTTTATAAGAAACGATCTGTTCGAAACAATAGTAATGCAGTGACCGCAACATATTTCCTCGAGTATGTCCAAACAGCAAGAAAACGGCTGAGATAAATTTCAGACTTGAGAAATCGGGCGCAGAATAAGGAAGTAACGATTGGTTTTGCGTTGGAATTTATGCCGCATAATTTTAATTTTTGGGGAAATAGATGAAACAGTTGTTTAGCCGTCTCATAATGGCCGAATCCGTGTTTATAGTCCACACCCTAACCTAATTCACGATTTGACGAAGAGTATACTCAAAAATCACAAACGAGCGGAAGATTCTCAGTAAACGTCTGGGTCTGAATTTGCGCACATGGCAAGGTTTTTGCTGGATTATAGGAGAAAGATTTAATAGTAACAATTATATTAGAATATTAGAGAATGTTTTTCTACCTTCTGCAGAAATTATATAAATATCTTGAAAGAAATTTCATCTTTCAACACGACAATTGTCCAGTCCACATGACAAGAGTCGTTTCTAAGTGGTTTAGAAAAAATAATATTGTGTTTGCCGTGGTGCTCTAGAAGTCCAGATATAAACCCCATCGAGAACGTGTGGGGTTACATTATTAAGACTATGAGCAGGAATAAGTTTGGGCCAGCAAATGTCCAAGAATTATCTAACAAGATTGACGATATTTGGAATGATATTTCACCAGAATTTATACATAATGTCATAACATCTATTCCTAGACGTTTACATGAGGTGTTATACAGAAATGTTGCTGAAATAAAGTATTACAAATTAAAACCAAATAATTGTAGTTTTGCCGATTAATAAAATCTTGTCTTTCATTTGTTCCCTCAGTAACATAATTTTATAATAAAATGTATAACATAATTTTGCGTGAAAGGTTACAGATAAATGTTAGTATGCTGCCATCCACGAAACAACTTAATTATACAGAAACGGAATTACAATGCTTAATTATAGTGAAAATAAATATCTAATCGTCCGCATTTTAAATGCTGCGATAGTACGTATTGAATTACTCTTTTCACTAAATTATAGGTTGTGTAAATACGTTATTGATTGGCTTACTGTATATGAAGCAGATTGTAGTTGTAGATGATAAACGTATTTATTTGTAATGACAAATTGTGTCGTTTTAATTGGTACAGTCATGCAGTATTTTTATTGTTTATATATTTTTTTAAACTTCGCTCCAGTTTAAATATTGGGAGATCGTGAAATTTTTCACACAAAATTGAAGTTTAATTAATTTTAAATATCTACTAGACCATAAAAAATTATTTTGTTTATGTAATGGGAAAATTATATTATTTTATTTTCTTGTATAAATTTGAAGCATAAAATTAAGATAAATTAATTTCTTAACTAATATATTGGCTGTGTTGGTTGATTGTAGGCAGGTAACATCATTTTTGAGTGTAAGGTAAAAGTAGGTGTTTTGGGAAGTGTACTGGTCAGCAAATTCAACATAAATTCAATATGCAACAAGAGCATTCAAATCGACTACACTTTCTTTACCTGGTTCCTCTTCAATATTAAACTCTACTTACTTGATTAAATATAAGAAATATATAGTCTAAGGGTATGGACGATATGAGATCTAGGAAAAACCATGTTCTCAAGTAATGCTTGGCAATTAGTTTCGGGTCTAGAATTACTTGTTCCGCATTATCTTGCTGCATTATACCTGAAACGGATAAATCATATGTGTACGTTTAAATGCAATAGTTAGGAAATTGTTTCGTTATCTTATACGTTACCTGTTCTAAAATTGACAACGATATCGATTAGGAATATTGTGTCAGACAGACAATTAAAGGCAATCCAACGAGTACTTAAATCATCATTGAAAAAACTAATGGCGACGGGTAAGATGATGAGATTCGCTACCAATAACAGCAACATACACAGATCCCAGTAGAATCTGAAACAGAAAATATATATGTAAAAACTGAAAACTTGCAGGAAACATATGATATCAGTTATTATATAAAAGTTTGTATAGAAGGACTGTTGTCTTTTTGCTAATCTAGTAAAATATTACACAATTTTTAGACAAAACACATTTGTTTATCATTTTGTTGACTGTGGAGTATTCACCTCTATAGTCAATGCATTTTATTGCATGCGTGAATATTAAATCTTCAAAACATTTTCTCCAGACTTTCAGCGTAAAGTTATTTCATTTTTAAATGGGTCACCCGTTTCTTAACCCGATATAAAGCGTAAATTTATTCTCTACACATGGAAACAAAAATAAATCATTATGCGCCAAGTCTGGACGGGGAATGAGCCTGTTCAAGTATGAGTTGTATATGTACTTTCAAAATAATGGAGTGTAGAGACGTATAGGAAACATAAATAAATTTTGCTGTAAAAATGTTTCCACTCACGTGGGACTTTGGCAGCTTCGCTTATCTATTCTTTTGCATGTTAATGTGCACGCGTAAGTTCTTGGATTCCTCCTTTCCGTTTCATTTTTAAATTTTCTTTCGGAGAAAAGGAAAGTTTTTCAGGACATTGCTAATTATATTATTCAGAACTGCAGGTATATAAAAAAAAACTAAATAATAGTAAATCTTACTTAAATTAATTTTAAAACGAATAGACTCTTTATTTTAATGTTTTGGGCATTTAATTCTATATCGTTTGAACAGCAGTGTGGACCCTGAAGTTATTGTGATGCAAGACGATCCTTCCTCTTGAACCACTCTCGCGAACACATTGGAGAACTTGAGTCAAACAAACTGTAGTGTATGATTCTGCATTAACAGCATGGCGGTGCTCCAGAGCTATAGTGGAAACACCTTCATTAATCCCAAAAAATGTGGTGACCATCTTGTTGTTCTGGCTTGTTTCTCGACCAATTATTGTTGGAATCGACTCATTTTAAAAGTTCAATATTTCCGATTCTTACTTCTTTTCGGGACCATAGGTATCACAACAGTATACCCACGCTTCATCCTCTGTAATAATATTGAGACGATCCATTGGTAAAGCGGTTTTGTGTAGATCTGCACGGACCTCCTTTTGAACTGGAGTCAAATTGTGAGGAATTCAAGGGAAACAAATCTTACATATCTTCAAATGTTTATGTAAAATGGTGTTAATTACATCTTTATGGTTGGTTTGGCGTTCGTGATGTTAACATTAGTCAATGAGCAACGCTGAGTCTTCTTCTATGCTGTCTTTTACGACTTGACTTGACTTAAGGCGGCAAGGAATCCTTGTTGCAAAATTTGTCTATTCTAGCATCATGCTCTAACGAGTATATAGCAAGATGAAGCACGCGTATGCATGTCTGGATAGTTATTTTCACACAAATATGTGCTTGTATTGTGTTCTCCACACCCAATTTAAATACTTTTGCCATTAAAGATGTTTTTATTTCCAAACTGTCACTGTCACTTGTAAATAACTATAAAGTGTCAAACAAGATTTGCAGCAAAATATCATGGGCTGTTAGAGACGTTAAATGGAAAGAGAATTTTTCATAATGCAATGGAGATCTGTTGAGCGGAGTAAATTCCGTTTTTTAATGAAATTCCATACAATTACTATATAGAAATTAACATTTCTATTATAAAATGAAATTGCAAAATTGATTACAATTTATAATGCCAGAGTTATTAACAATGTGTTGGCAAAACTATGTGTCTACTTAATCTTTGGAGCCGTTTCTAAATCACGTTCGCATTTCTTTTTTAATATGTTGGTTATATCTTTGCTCACATTTATATTTCGTTATCGTTTTAACTAATTTGCTTCTAAGCTTTCTTGTTTTCGTCGAGAAAATATTCCTTAAAATTAATGACTACCGTTTATATTTTCGAATTTTATACACTTCAACTTCTCATCTCTTCAACTTCGTATAGCTTACATTCTTATGATATTGTTATATTTACAGTTATAATGTAAGTAAATATTTAAATTGACATCCACACTTGCGAAAATTTTGTTGGTGTCTTTGGATGTATGCTATGCTACTACTATAATTTATATAATACTTGTAATTTAAAGAGCTATTTATTTTCATAATCCATTCTGTCGATACTTCTTCATTTAAGGGTAACGTGCCGGTTGTAGAAAAATGTAGTAGGTTCTAACTACCCTTCAATTGCGAATATTTATAACAGTTCTGTCTGTAATACATTTTAAGTAGGCACCGGACACAAGAGACCAATGACTCATCGCCCACAGGCGTACTACTGAAAATTTGTATTTTTAAAGATTTAGATTTTTAATTTTATTTATATAATTGGAAAACAAAGGGGTGGTGATCTATAAAATAGGAAATACATCTTTATTTGTTCATTTTGTAGTTCAAGTTGAGTAAATGGGTATTAATATTAACTAGCAATACTTTCTCAAGGTTCTCTTCTGTAAAATTTGTTCTCTTTGAATGAAATGCATCCTTGTTGAAAGAAAACATCCTATCTGCATCGTAACTGATGATAGGTGCATACTGGAAATATTCTTTTATTTCCGCGCATTCAGCAGTTAGATTTTGAGGCATTGTCCTCATACACAATTGCCGCAATGTTATTAAATCTGGATTTCTATTAAAAACATCGTCTAATTCTTGCCGAAGGTTACATCCGAAGTCACTTGGAATATTTTTCAAATAATACCCTCATCTAATGTGGTTAGTACATCATTTAATTTTCAAAATAAGTGATTAGTTTTGGCAAATTTCCAAAGTGTTCCTGAAGAAACTACTACTGATTTTTTAAATTTGGAATTTGTATTAGTTCCTTGTACTCAGAAATACTTCGAGTATGGTCTTAAACATGTAACAAAATTTTGTAACCTGTCGAAATTCCCTGCATAAAAACTAGTAGCTTCCAATCATGTTCTCCATCTAGTTATTATTGGACAGGGAGGCAGTAACAAAGATGGAAGTTTTTCCCTGCAAAGAGTTACTCTCAATGGTTTTCTGAAAACTTTTTTAAAAGCGGGTACAAGTCTATCAACTTCCAGAAAGGTGTCTCCGATATATTCCCAGATTCGGTGAACAGCATGTGCTACACAAGTAATATGAAGCATATTAGGATATGTTTCCTTTAATAGTCTGCCTGTTTTTAACATACATGCAGCACTGTCACTGAAAAACAAAAGTATTTTTTTTTTGTACATGTCCGAATGAAGCATTTGGTGCATATTCTCGTATATGGTTTTAGCTACTGTTTCCGCATCAACTGTATTTATAACTTTTATTGCTATTACTTATCACTAGCTACAACATTTGCTAGACAGCGTCCAGTTTCGTCGGCACTTATTCATAGGTACTGATTTGAAAGATGGCTTCTAATGCGTTCTACTGCTTTCGTGTAGCACTTAGAAACATAATATTTGCGTAAGGTGAATTCATCAGGAATGTTTTGACCAGTATATTTTTGGAGAAATGTTTTGAAGTTGTTAAGTTTATTTATTGGAATATTTGCCGCTATTAAAGTTTCACAGAGTTCTTCGTTAAAATTGTCAGATTCCAACGGGCCTAATTTCTGTGTATGTGCTTGCACTGTTAAGTGACGTTTTACGTGCGATTTCTTGGGATTTTTTAACGATATTTTACAGACTTTGAAATACATTTCGGAATCACTGGCAATGGACATACAATCAGTTTGGCCCTTAACCCAACTCGCCATTGTTTCACGATGCCATTCTCGACGTTGTTCCATATCATATCTGAAAAACTAACTTAAACAATATTCTAGATCTAAATTTATGAAAATTAAAAATGTATGCGTAGGTTATTGAAACTTAACGAAATTTACTGGACACTTATGTATATATATATATATATATATATATATATATATATATATATATATATATATACATATATATATATATATGTAATTAATAGTTAAAACAGTGAAAAAAAGAAACTAACTCACCGTATTATTTATTTATCTTATGAAATATAAACTAATAAATAAAACAAATTATAAAAGCTCCTCCCGCTTCTATCTGCGTCCATGAAGAAAGGAATTTAACTGTAAAATTGAACTAGTTGCGTCACAATTCAACGACATAACACAGATGTGCGGTTAACCGAATGAATAGGGCTATTCAATAACTGCGTGTTGTAATTAGGGATGTTATAGACTGTTTATATGGTCTATAATAATTTCGGCCTCTCGTGTCCGGTCCCTAATAATAAGTCAGGAGAATAATGAAGGAGAATAATGAAGGAGAATAATGAAGGAGAATAATGAAGGAGAATAATGAAGGAGAATAATGAAGGAGAATAATGAAGGAGAATAATGAAGGAGAATAATGAAGGAGAATAATGAAGGAGAATAATGAAGGAGAATAATGAAGGAGAATAATGAAGGCGAATAATGAAGGAGAATAATGAAGGAGAATAATGAAGGAGAATAATGAAGGAGAATAATGAAGGAGAATAATGTCCACCATAAGCGAAGCCACCATCGATGATAGGGCAAGTGGAGGTTGTCTACAGATGATTCGTTTAAGAGACTATCCAACGAAGCTTTACATTGCCTCAGATACACAAACAACAGGGAGGAGGAGAAGTAATGTGTTACTTATTTCAGAACGAGCGCAAACTGCACTAAATATCGTAGGCGATTGGTGTAAAAGAGAAAGGTTACCAATAAACGCTCGGCAAACAGAAATAATCGCATTCACAGAAAAGAGAGCGCTACACCAGTGCTTGGAAATTCAGAAATTTCATTTACCAAGGAAGCTAAGTATTTAGGAGTATCGTTGAACCAAAGACTTAAGTGGAATTCTCATATTGTACGAACCGCCCATAAAGCAACCATTGCCTTGGACAGGTTAAAGCGAATTTGTCGAAAAAACTGGGTCTCAAAATGACTCTATGAGATCATAATCTAATCTAAATAGACAATGCGAAAGTACAGTTGAAAAAGTATTACTTAGCAGTTCTTACTGCTCAATGTATGCTGCTGTATGTACTTCATCTCTTTCTAACATACATAAATGCGCGCTGTAATACTACACACGTTAATCATTTTAAGGTATTCTTATGTCTTATATTTGGACTTAGACTGCAAAGAAATACTTTATGAGCATATGAGTGTGAATATACATAAGAAATAACTCATTATAAATTGCATACACAATAATCAAAATAAGCAAATTCAAAAATAATAAATGTAATCAATTTGCCAGTAATGGAAACTAATTTATAATAAAAATCTTGTTCCAATTGAAGAAAATGTTTTTATTTGTTAGCCTGTATGGTACAAAACTGCAAGTAGATCAAATAAATGAACGTAATTACATAATTAAAATACACTTCAAAATATTTGTGGTATTGCAAATAATAAGTAAAGATTTTGTTTAAAGTGACTGTGAAATGCCAGGATTATTAACCTATGATGCACTTATAACAAATATAATATTAATTTCGTAATATCTTAGTTCATTTACATCTGTTGCGTAAGCGTTACGAATCAAACCAAGCAATAAATCGAACTTTGTCGACATTTTTTTGAAATATTTTAACGAAGTATGATTTTAACATTTTAACAGTAAGACACGTATATTGAAACACAGAGACTACAGTACTTACATATTAAACTTTAAATCAAACCTTAGAGATTTTTTAAAATTTCGTTGATTATAATTTCTGACACTCTTCTATAATTACACTAAATTTGCCGAGCCTTTAGATGTAGTTAATGCTATGCATCCCACATTTTCTAATGTGTACTTGAAAAATGACAGTTCAAACTATTCTGAACCTTTTACATAACTATTGTCCCCGTTCCATCTTACCTTGAGTTAATGAAGACGATTTAGGTGATTTTATGCTCAGTCTACGTGTATTGCGATAACTTATTGACAGTTTTCTAATAAGTGATTAGAGTAGGTGTATTTCCCTTTTCTTTGGTAATGATACTAATGATCATTAGTCTTTCCACGAAAACATAAATGTTTCCTATTTAAAGAAGAGTGCAGTTTTTTGTCCTGTTCATAAGAATGGAGATACACCACGGTTGTCAAAGTATCGTTCTTTTTCAATTCTTTCTTTGGGAAGGTGTTTGAACAAGTTATATATTTTAGAATTTATGGAGGTATACATTGGTTTATTAAAAAATTCTTTCAATGGAGACTGTGGTTAAATAAAAATTTAAAAAAGGTATATAACCCCTTATCACAATTATTAGTCGTATCTTAAATACGTATTTCGACAACTAAGTTGTCATCATCAGTAGGTAAAAACTACTAATTCAAAGTCGCACATGGGGCACAGTAAAGTAAGAAAAACGCTTCCGCACAACTACTATACACTGCAACCCTGTAAAGACTAAATTTAACATGCCAATCTCAAAACTACGAGAACAAACACTTGCCTCTTAAGGAAAAGGTTTAAACATGTGTTAAATTGTCGAACAAAGGAACGGCAGAAATTCATCTCTAAAGGAGGCGCCAACTAAATTCGATTTTTAAAAACTACGATGACCCACTGTTAAACTTAAATGAAACACCTTATATTTTCACAAAACACTAGTATATTTAACTATATGTATATTTCATGTGCATTGCACAGAGAGATATGAAACAGAACTAGATTTCATTAAAAATATTGCAACATACAATGGCTTTGACATAGAAATAATCAATAAATTAATTATAAAAACAAAAATAAAAAATACAATCCGCGAATCCACGAGTTTGATATCCCAAAGTAACCAAGAGAAAAAGTACATATTGTCATGGATTTTTCCTTTCAGAAGAGAGAAAAAAGAAGAATTAAATATTGAACAGTATTTGTATAATTTGGATTTAAAATGCATTGTTGAATTTTATGTATATTTATATTTGTTGTGTTTGAATTTATATTTTGACTGGCCCTGTATGTATATTATATTAGATTGATGGGTGCGGCCAGATTTTGTACTATTGAATTCGATGTATGAGATTTTCGCGGTAATTTTATGGAGAGATACCAGTACTGGCAAACCAGATGGTCAGAGAATAAAAACCTCATTTTTATTCTCCTGTTTTTAAGTAAATTCGGGTTATTTGTTTTTGATGCTTTAATTTGTGCATTTTAAAAATTAATTACGATTTGCACGAGTGTTTGTGATCTCGTTTCTTTTTGATAGTAAATTTAAATAATGGTATCTCTCGCGTAGTTTAGTGTTGGATGTGATTAGATCGATGTAAGTACATTGAACAATTAATTTATATAATTGCTACTACGCTAATTTGCTTATGTTTGTAATGGTAGTTTAGAATTTGCATAAATTTTGATATAAATATTAGTATATGAATAATTCAAGAAAATTGTCATGTTTTTGGTAATGGAGTTCTTTTTTTAAGACAAGATATTCTAGATCGTTTTAAATTCAGGTTGGTTTTTTGTTGCTGGGTTTGATTTTGTCATGTTTTATTGCGCATGACTGTAAGGCTGTCACGCGTACTCGATAACTTGGTGGTTGTTGACATTTGATTTTGTTGGGGATACAGTTAGAGGTCAAACTTGACAAGTTTCTTAATTATTTATTAATTATATGTTTGCTCGAGAGTCACAGGGGGTTTTTCTCTTTGTGCGTGCCATTATCATAAAGAGTGTTTCCTCCTAAGCTACTGTTAATTTTGCTTTAGCTCCCTATACACTCGGTAAAGGGATTTTTTTTTATTTTTTATTTTTTTAATAAACGAAAATGATGAAAGTGTGAATTTTATTGACTGCTATATTTTTTTTTGCTTACACGTTTCTTGCTTGCTTGAGAGCAAGACCTGAGATTAGAAGATTCCAGCTTGGAGATTGAGCGACTGAGCAACCGGACATTCGTCGTGAACTGTACCCATGAGCTAGGCACAGTTCATAGCACAAATATATGGCAGCCCAACGTGTCGGCGAATGAAGAAAGGAATTATTGATGAAATTATAAGCAAATAATATAAATAATATGACGCAATCCAACGTAGGACCGAGATAGAAATAACAAATTATTTGGCAATCCAACGTAGGAACGATATAGAAAAGCATAATTGTATGACGTAAATCAACGTGACAGCGAACGAAGAAAATTTACAAATATAAAATTATAAATAAATAACATAATTTTAAAATGGAAACTTTAAAACAAAGAATGGGTAATGCTAGTTACATGCATGAAGGAGGAGGCGACGGAGGAAGCAGTCAAAAGGTAATGGACATGATGCAAACAATGACACAAATGATGATGAAAATGATACAACAAAATCACAATGACATGGAGATGATAAAACAACAACAAGAGGAGAGAGATAGAGATATGCATAGAAAAATGGAACAAATGATGAAAATGATACAACAAAATCACAATGATATAAGACAACGACAAGAGATTACAGAACAACGACAAGAGGATTGGGAGAGAAATATGGATAGTAAAATAGAAGAGATAATGGATCAAATGGCACCAAGAAACAATAACAATCAAATAAATAAAGAAAACACAATAAGTAAAAGTAAAATAGTACACGTCGAAGAAAAACGAATAATAGAAGAAAAGGAATCAATAATAATGGAACAAGAGGAAAAGGAGGGAGTAAATAACATAACAAAAGAAAAGGAATCAACAATTACAAAGAATAATTGGGAAAATGTGCCTGGGGAAGAACCTAAGCCACAGGACAATGAAAATGATTTGGATAGAGAAGCTGGAAGAAGAAACAATCAAATAAGGGTAAGAAAAGAAATTATATTAAATAAAATTAGTTTTAAAATTGAAGAAATAAGAGAGTTTAAAATAATTAAAACAAATTCAAATTTAGAATGTCAAATGAGCAACAATAATGAGAAAAAAATGGTTAATGATATTAATGATAAACAAATCGAAATTAAAAGGAAATTGGTTTCTCCAAATGGAAATTATAATTATAATTTGAATAATTATATAGAAAATAAATGCAATGATTTCTGTAATTATATTTTAAAATACAATTGCTTGTCAAATTATGAAAATCAGATTCATGTCAACAATAATTTTATAAAAGACAATACTCTGAAAATTATGAAATATAAGGGTACTAAATTTAAAATAATTAGACCCACATTTCATATTAGAATAAAAGTAAAAATGAAATTAGAAATTGTTTACAGTCGGATATTTTAGATAGGCCCAACTTAATAAGAAAAATTTTGTTATATACTATTAAAATGAATATGCGAGGTATTATGATTTTTGATTTGTGAAATAATTAATTGGAATGTGACGTAATAAGGATTTATATAAAATTTTGGAAAAGTTATAGGAGTTAATTTATGATACTGAAATAAATTTAAACGTAGGATAGAGATAATTAAAATTAGTATAAAAAGAGGAATTATATATAAAAATAAAAAGGTGTTTACAAAATTTCGTTGAGATAAAAAGATATATGAAATATTTGAATGAAAATGAAAGTGTATTTATAAAAAAATTCGTCGTTATATTTAAATAAAAGATCGTCGGTATATGAAAAAAATATATGATAGTAGTAGCTACGAGTATAGAAAAGTTTATATAAAAATATTATGATAAATATACATATATTATTGAAAATAAAATTATGGTAATTTATGAATTTCTAAAAAAAGAATTGTTGACATGTTTAAAGGATAATGAATATGATATTTGATTATGATGGTGTATGAATTTCGGATTTAATTGACATGGTAATGATCAGGATTAAGCAAGTTGATATATATATACAGGATGAGTTATAATAAAATTATTGTTAAAGAAGTAAAATATCTGCGTATATAAATTTTATTAATTATGGGAATTGAGTTGTAATATAAAAATTAAAATTATACTATAGAAGAAGAAATTAAAGTTATGATATGGGATTATTGTTGTTATTACTATTATTGTTGATTGAGGATTAATGGTTTTATGAATTTGATTGTTATGATGATTTGGTATATGAGATGGTAATACTATGTTTTTCTTTTATCTATGAAAATTCATTGGAGATGTCCATGTCCAGGAGATCGAGAGAGAGCTCGATTATTCTACGATGATGACTGTTACTTCGGCGTGTTCCTTCGTCTACGATGTATGTAACGAAGCCTATTCAATAATGTCAAGTAAAATGACATTAATTCAATTACGTCCAGTTAAAATGACATAAATAAAGTATGTCAAGCAAAATGACATAAGAAATAAAATGTCTTAAGTTAAATAAGACATTGTTACATAAAAATTTTATACAGAAAGTATATGGAGATGCTGTAATTGTTCGCTGCATCATTACTGCACCATGAGGATGATGACCCTGCTGCAAAGCAATGCAACATGTTAGTGCGGGGAACGAAGACAGAGTGCGATACTGTCTCAAGTGATAGTGCGGAAATTTATCCATGAACAAAGATTAGGAATGTTCTGACTTTGTCCTCGGATAAATTTGGGGATTGTGTCATGGATTTTTCCTTTCAGAAGAGAGAAAAAAGAAGAATTAAATATTGAACAGTATTTGTATAATTTGGATTTAAAATGCATTGTTGAATTTTATGTATATTTATATTTGTTGTGTTTGAATTTATATTTTGACTGGCCCTGTATGTATATTATATTAGATTGATGGGTGCGGCCAGATTTTGTACTATTGAATTCGATGTATGAGATTTTCGCGGTAATTTTATGGAGAGATACCAGTACTGGCAATCCAGATGGTCAGAGAGAATAAAAACCTCATTTTTATTCTCCTGTTTTTAAGTAAATTCGGGTTATTTGTTTTTGATGCTTTAATTTGTGCATTTTAAAAATTAATTACGATTTGCACGAGTGTTTGTGATCTCGTTTCTTTTTGATAGTAAATTTAAATAATGGTATCTCTCGCGTAGTTTAGTGTTGGATGTGATTAGATCGATGTAAGTACATTGAACAATTAATTTATATAATTGCTACTACGATACTTTGCTTATGTTTGTAATGGTAGTTTGGAATTTGCATAAATTTTGATATAAATATTAGTATATGAATAATTCAAGAAAATTGTCATGTTTTTGGTAATGGAGTTTTTTTTTAAGACAAGATATTCTAGATCGTTTTAAATTCAGGTTGGTTTTTTGTTGCTGGGTTTGATTTTGTCATGTTTTATTGCGCATGACTGTAAGGCTGACACGCGTACTCGATAACTTGGTGGTTGTTGACATTTGATTTTGTTGGGGATACAGTTAGAGGTCAAACTTGACAAGTTTCTTAATTATTTATTAATTATATGTTTGCTAGAGAGTCACAGGGGGTTTTTCTCTTTGTGCGTGCCATTATCATAAAGAGTGTTTCCTCCTAAGCTACTGTTAATTTTGCTTTAGCTCCCTATACACTCGGTAAAGGGATTTTTTTTTTTTTTAATAAACGAAAATGATGAAAGTGTGAATTTTATTGACTGCTATATATTTTTTTTGCTTACACGTTTCTTGCTTGCTTGAGAGCAAGACCTGAGATTAGAAGATTCCAGCTTGGAGATTGAGCGACTGAGCAACCGGACATTCGTCGTGAACTGTATCCATGAGCTAGGCACAGTTCATAGCAATATGTCTACCATACCACCCTGTCACGAAAAACATTAATAAAGTTGTGAAAGAAAGAGGTCTCCAGGTAGCCTTTCGGTCCGAAAACACCATCAAAAGTCTGCTAGGGAATACTAAAGATAGAATTAATTCCAATTCGAAATCAGGGATATATGAAATCAGTTGCGCGGATTGTAATTTGAAATATATAGGCCAAACTAAACGACCTATAATAACCCGTTTTAAAGAACACATATCACATATCAAATACAATAGACCCGATAAATCAAATGTCGCAAATCACGCTTTGAGCACACTGCACAATGTACCGATTACAGGTTTGAAGTTGATAAAAGGAATTAATAAACCCCACGAACTTGATGCTTATGAAAGTATATTTATCGCGAAAAATAAACATACCTCCTTGAATAGCGATAAATCTCCAATACCGTTCAGCTGTCTATTCACATTTTTATTACCATAAGTGGGTGGGTGGGGGTAACAGCAGAAATATAGACATGTGGGAATCCATACACGTGAAAGAATGCAAAAAATTACCTCCTTAACAATGGTTTGCTGAATGAAGCACTTGGTGTGTTTGTTTCACAAAATGTAAAATGTTTCGCGTTTTGTGGAACAAATGTACCGGGTGTTTTGTTTAGTAAATTATCAATCATGTTTGACCTAGAGCCAACCGTGAATTCTATAAATTATATTAAAGTGCTTAACTCCTTAACAATGACATGTCACCTATTTATAATTAACTTTTAAATTATATACCTACAATATCTAATAATTCATAGATCCTTTTCACGTTAATTGATTCTTAATATAACACAACACAGTCGGATGTCTTGTTCTTTCACATGTAACGGCCCTTCCCATTTTTGTCTTTCTCAGAATTTCAATAGAGTTCGGTTTTTACAATACACGACCATACTTTTTAACCATTTGTAATGGAAAATTTTTACACCCCTACCCATAATAGATATTTTTACTATACATGTACTCGAAATAATACGTTTAAATAATAACTACTGATGTGTGCAATGCACATGAAATATACATATAGTTAAATATACTAGTGTTTTGTGAAAATATAAGGTGTTTCATTTAAGTTTAACAGTGGGTCATCGTAGTTTTTAAAAATCGAATTTAGTTGGCGCCTCCTTTAGAGATGAATTTCTGCCGTTCCTTTGTTCGACAATTTAACACATGTTTAAACCTTTTCCTTAAGAGGCAAGTGTTTGTTCTCGTAGTTTTGAGATTGGCATGTTAAATTTAGTCTTTACAGGGTTGCAGTGTATAGTAGTTGTGCGGAAGCGTTTTTCTTACTTTACTGTGCCCCATGTGCGACTTTGAATTAGTAGTTTTTACCTACTGATGATGACAACTTAGTTGTCGAAATACGTATTTAAGATACGACTAATAATTGTGGTAAGGGGTTATATACCTTTTTTAAATTTTTATTGGTTTATTAGTAACTATTCCACTTTGACAAATCTGTATAATATTTCTCAGATCTTAAGTGATATTCTGAATAGGCGTCATTAGGTAGATGATATTTATACTTATTTTTCGCACACGTTAGATACTATAAGCCATAAAGCTCTCGAAACTTAGCTTTTTTAGCTTTCATGTATTCTATAAGGTACTTATATGATTTCATTGAAACGTCAGATGTGCTTCTGGGTTCTAACTTAAGACCACTTCTTTTCCTGTTGTTTATTACCGATCTGCTGTCTCCTCTTACCCGTCTAGGTTTAGCATATGCAAGTGATTAAAAAAACTATTCTGAAACAAATAATCGCCAACGACATTTCTTTTCTGCAAAATAATTTAAATACGTTCGTAAAATGATGTAATACTAACACAGTGTACACTCAATAATATATATCATAAAAGAAACAAGGGTCTTGAACTACAATTGTAAACTGTTCAAAGAAAATATGGGTTAGATTATGTTTTTCTACCAATTTTAAGAATATGGAATTAATTTCGATTATGCGGCTAAAAGTAATTGATGCCTCGCATCGATTACTTTTCAATATAATGCGTTGGCGGTTTTGGAAATTTCTGACATTTAAAATAAATGGAGTTTATCCGCCGATGGATACTTCATGCCTTCGCTCTTGAATCCCAGTTTCTGCAGGTCGTCCTCATAGAAATCTGTCTCCTGGTTTGTAAACCACTGAAGTACTGCCATTTTGAGATTGTCATCGTCGTTGTAGTACTGACCACCCAAGTGGTTCTTTAAATGCAGGAACAATTAGTACTTACTGCACGCTAGGTCATCGCTATACTGAGGATAATCATGTTATTCCCAGCCACATGACATGATAAAATCTTTGGTTACGGGCATACGGATTTGCATTGTCGTGAAGCAAAGCTAAGCATGCCATTGCTTTTGTTTTAGATTGCATCAGACAGTTTATTTATGATCCTTTAAGAAGTTTTAAAAAGAAGGGATCGCCAGTGTGCTTATTTTTTATGGAAACTCCTAAATAACAAGCTTGATCATCCGTTATTTCTATCGAGAATTTCCTTAAATGCGCAAAGGATTAATTAAAGATTTAACTAGGTCGCTTGTGTGTCCAAGGAGAGGACCAATATGTTACAGTGTTCCCATGTCAGCATTAATGATCATTAGAGCTGGGGATGTTTGCGGTGTGCCAGGATAGTATTCAGTTAAGCGCACGAATATAATGACCTTGTTTCGATCGGTGATGCATGCGTGATTTTATTGTTTTACATGCATTCGCTATTTATATCACTTAGGTATGTCAGTTATGTGTACTGTATATAAATAACACACTTACCTTATTTACGATTATTATAGCATAGCGCCAAGTGGATAAGACTTGCAGTAAGTTTGTAGCATTAGATACGTTTCCATATTTGTAGCGGTGAGCGATGTACGCCGTGATGAATAAATTTTTTTATATTTTGAGAAAGACCGCTCGACATCTACGGATGTAACACACGCACAATTAAAATAATCTTTATAGATAGAAACCGAATCTACACTTGCACCATTACTAATTTGTTTTAATCTGGTAAAATCAAAATCATTGTTTATCACACTCTCGAACTTTTCTATTACATTAACATTTTTGTTGTCATTTACTGCGCATAGCTGGGCGTGTACATCGTCCAGTATTTGCAGTGACTCCGCTAACGATAATGCAGTATTTTGAAATTTCTCGATTGCGTTAAACAATCCTATATGATTGTTATAAATAGTTTGTAAATCTGCATCAAGGGAAGGGTTTTGAAAGAGTCTCTGGCTTTCCTTAATGGCTACAGCTTCGGCAGGATTGAATTGTAGAACCACAGATTTTATTTGTTGGAAATACTTGGCATAATAAAATGCCGCCTTTAACCAACTTCCCCTATGTGTAAGGATTGGCTCTGGTGGTTCGGGAATACCAGGGCACCGACTGTGAAACTCTCGAATTCGTTTGGGATATTTTAGAAACACTTTTTTGGTTGCTATTTGGTTGCTATTAATGCATCCTCCTCTGGATAACATTGCCGAATAGTTTGTGCCACAAGGTGTAAAGCATGAACTTTACATGTCACATGCAAAAGTCTCTCACAATCTGCTTTAAGAGAACGGCCTACAGAACGCATTGTCGCAGCACCATCGCTCATAAACATCAGGAGTTGATTAGTTGAAACTTGAAATTTTTGTAGCGTATCGAGCACTACCTTCGTAATTACTTCGCTAGTGCACTTTTCCAATCTTTTGCTGGCTAATAAAATGGGAAATGTTGATTTGACAGGATCTAGTACACGCACTATAATATTCACAATAGAATGTTTTTTTCGATCTGTCGTTTCGTCGACACATACCCATAACTGTTTATCATTTACTACTGCTTTCATTCTGTTTTCAATGTCCTCATGCACAATTGGTAAATAGGTGAGTAACGTTCTCCGTGACGGTAGCTTTTTGTTGGAATTGTATTTATTCCAAAAGTCGTGAAAGGCTTTTTTATCTAGCAGGTGAACTGGCACATCGCAGACGAGTAGCATTGTCAATAAATCGAAAATGAATTGCGTTTTAGACAGCACATTATTTTTTTTGTCTTTGTGGTGTACACTTTCAACATGTCTTTTACAGTCGTATTTGTCCCAGCAAAGTAACTGTTTATCGCATAATTTACAAACCACTTTTGCTCCATTATAATACAAATCGGGAAAGTCACGGATAAATTTCTTCACGTCGTTATACAATGAGCGCTTTCTTGGCTTGGGCACGTCCGTCATACTTATTAAATAGAGCTCAAGACAACACACGATCACGTTGCCAGTTCACGACTAACTAAAGTGTTTCGCTGCATCGTGTTTATACGCTGGTGGGGATGCACTACATACGGTCCTGCCGTACCGCAAACATCCTCAGCTCTAATGATCATAATGCAATAATTCGATGAAGATTCTGTTTCAGTTAGACTTTACACTAGTTAATTTCTTGTATTAATTTCTGATACAACGAGAGCGAAATTGTTTTAGAGCATTTGGCACACCTGACTTAGTCAGGTATGCCAATTAGTTACTAACTTCAAAGTTGTTATTATTACAATATTGCGGCATGTTTAGGGATATACATAAACCATAGTTGCCAAATGCCCTCCATCAATTTCGCTCTGATTGTATTATTCTGCTTGACCTATTTGGATTTCCTTTTTTTGATGTGAAACATCTAAAGGCACGTCACGGAGGTAAACTCGGCTCTTAAATGCCATCACGAGACCGCGTGACATCACCGCTCAGTTAGCGCTCCCCTCTCTTCGCCATACAGCTGGTGCTCCCCTCTCTCTGAAGCACGTACACTGTGTGTGTGTGTATATCGGTGAACGCTATAACATGTCAGTGTGTATGTTGGCGCTCCCTATTTCCGCTATCCCTGTAAGCGTTTGCTGTGTTTTACGTGTGTGTGTGTGTGTGTGTGTGTGTGTGTGTGTGTGTGTGTGTGTGTGTGTGTGTGTGTGTGTGTGTGTGTTCATCGGTGAGCGCTAGAGATGATCCTAACGGTGATTTTACATTCACAGTGAAATGACAAACGGTGATTTGAAAAGAGCAGTGATTGCAATCACTGTTAACAATAAATGAGCGCTTAACCGTTCACCGTTTTCTTTGTAAAAATATAGTATATTTTTATATAGTGAACGGTGAAAAGACTAATTGTTGGTGAATGATGATTCTGATTATTTAGCATTTATAAGCTATTTTCTCTTGAAACTGTTTGTCGTACTCTCGGTAAAAATAATCAACCTTGTTTATATGAAATTATTGCCCTATTCACGGATATTGTAAGGATAGGAATTCTTTCAAAGAAAATTTTGTAATACGAGTCTTTATAATTTCGTTTTATTGTTTTCATAAAAATTTAATTGTACATAATTACTTACATGCTTTTTTATATATTTAAAGTACCTTATAAAAAATAGAAAAGCATAGATGTATAAAGTGCTATTTTTGTTAATTTTTAAAATTACTATTATTAAAATTAGGAATGATTGCAATGATAATTTAAGATTTTCGGGTTTTGATAGATAACGTAGGTATATTATTACATAAGTATGAATATTCTCAATTTAAAGTACTTTATTTAATAGTAGTCACATTTACGATAGAGAACATTATATTACACTTACTATTAAATAATAGTAATAATTAATATTAATAAATTAAGCCAGTATTATTTGTCTTTGTATACGCAAGTAAGCGAATCTAACTTGTGAATGCTCAAATATTAATTTACAGAAGTGTACGATTCTAAGCGGTGAACGCTAATGGTAAAATATTCTAAACGGTGAAAGGTGAAACATGACGGGAAAAATAAACCGTAATTACTGTGAATGAAACGGTGAAAACGGTGAATTTTCACTGTGAATAATCACTGTAATCAATATATTCGCTCATCCCTAGTATGCGCTATAGTCGCTTTACTTGTGTACACTGCGCGACATATAAAATACGTAACTTTCATGAGCATAAAATCAGAGTTTTTTATTTGCGTAAATGGGACAAATATATTCATATGTCACTTATAGACTTCATAGGTTATACACGGATTGCTAAACCTGTAAAACTGAAGTCAAATTTAAGAAGTCAAATAAGACATGTTAAATTTGATAAGCCTGGCTTACATTAATAATATGTTAGTGTTCGTCCTTTCGAGCGTAAAAAAGTATTTCCACCCGAATATCTACGTTGCAACTTTTTATTGGTTTTAAATATAGGTGATAGTGAAAGTAACAGTGATCGTAATAATATAAATATTTCTTTACTTTACTTTATATTCCTTTCTTTAAATAACAATCGATTTCGCTGTTTCACATCTACCAGGCGTCCCATAAACTAAACTAAATAGGTTAGATCATATAAAAATAGCCGTTCAAACGTGGCTCGAGGGACGTGAGAGACAAAGTGGACGATGGTCTGTCAATAATGATGATCTGGCATAAAACAGAAAGATTAAAAAGTTCAACGAAACAGTTTCCTGGGACATATTATGGGACCTTAACTAAACTACGCCCTGCATTCCAAAACAAAAAGTGTGGTATGCTCAGTAGAAGGATTGTTTTGCTTCAGATACTGCTAGTCCACACGTGGGTCATCGAATCAAAGAATTCATCGACTCATATAGTTGCAAACAAGTTGATCACTCTCCGTATAGTTCTGACCTAGCGCGAAGTAACTACTATTTGTGCCTGCACTTAAAGAAACATCATGGCGGTGTTTCAGTGGTTTGTAAGACAGGCCGCAGAACGGGATACATAAGTTGGTCATACGATATGATAAATGCCTTAACATAGGTGGAAATTATTTTAAATTATTTTCTCTGTGTTTTGGGTTAGCTGGAGGGCGAATTGCTTTTGGATCTCTAGCTTGGACTGGCACAGTAAATGCTGAGATATATTATTAGGTCTTAAATAAACTGTGTCACACAATCTAAAACAAAGACAGTTGTATGTTTAGAAGATGGATCGTTTTGCTGCACAACAATGCCAATCCACACGTGGTTCAAACCAAAGATTTGATCATGTCATCTGGCTGGGAATAACTTGATCACCCTCAGTATAGCCGTGACCTAGCGTGTAGTAAGTACTATTTGTTCCTGCATTTAAAAAACCAGTAGTACAACGACGATGACGATTTCAAAGTGGCAGTACTCCATGGGTTACAAACCAGGAGGTAGATTTCTATAAGGATGAACCGCAGAAACTGGTCGTACGATACGGTAGATACCTTAATGTAGGTGGAGATTATGTTGAAAGGTAAATTAAGGTACAGATTTTTATGTAAAGCTAAAATTGTTAATAAAAGGCCTAATGTTTTTTACTATCTAAACAATATTTATTATTTATTTGCTGTATTAATTCTAATTTTGATTTATTTGCCACATTTAATACAGTTATTGCATTTGCGTCCTTTAATTGGCGATATCCTGTTAGATATTAAAGGCTATTTTTATTAATAAAATTTGAAATTATTTAGACATTACATGATATTATAAATATTTAGATGTGCATATTTTTCTAAATATATGTCAGCACATTTTTTCATTATTGATTAACAACTATTTGAGAGCAAAGCATGCAGTAAATTCCTGAGATGCCAACCACGAAAGCACGGCATTCCAAATAACTATTTCATAATTCTTTCTGAGAAGGTTTACAGCTGACATCTGACATCTATGACTTTACGTATGAATTACTTCCGAGATTTTTTATTAATATTTACTTAATTTGTGTTTTAGTCACTTAAGAAATATATTCAACAATTTAAAATATCCTTGTTAGAAATAATTTAATATAGGAATCGACATTACAAATTACATAACATATTTAGAAATATTATAACATGATAAAATGATGTCCTTCATTTTGTAGACAAACACGGCTTCTTAGGGAATTCAAGACATTTTGAAACACTGCTTCTGTTACACTATTAATAGTATTTGTAATAGCATCTTGCGTAATGGAGTCTTAAACACTGTATTCCTTAAATACCCAAAAAGGAAGAAATATCGACCAGTGTCGATTGACAAAAAAAATGTTATGTCCAACAATTTGCCATCCACAAGATTATTTTGGAATTGCGTTTCTGGAAATCGAGTGTAAAATTGTTGCCTACACAAATCAATAGAATATTCTCACTCTGCATTCGGTAAAAGTTCTCCGCTACGAAAAGAAGCCTCCACAATAAACTTATATTTTTCTTCCGTAAATGGCATTGTTAATATCAACGCAACCTTAAAATTAAGCAAAAAGGATAACGATACTCGTATAAACACAAAAAAATTAACTTACAATAACAACGAAATAAGACGTTTATTGCCTTGAGAAAGATATTTCAAATATTCAAGTAAATGCAGCAAACTAAGGGAAAGAGAAAGGACAAAAAACTTGAATGACTAACAGATTCAAATAATACAAATAACAGAATATTAGATTGACAGCCATCTTAGCGAAGTTACAAACCAAATAATTCATAATGCAATAATTAATGTGTGGCAAACTCATGCTAAATGAAGCGGTACGGTCAACCTTTTTTGATCTCTCTGTATATGCAAGATAAGGCGTTTAATTATAGCAGGTACAAGGTGTAAATAAAGTAACGAATAAATTCTTTAACTTCGTTAATATTAATTTTTTGGAAAAGTCTCAAAGGGGTATAAAATAAAAAAAACGAGAGCAGCCTAAAACATACTGCAAACATTTTCACACGTCTAAACGATAATAATGCCCGATAAAAAAAAGATTTAAATCAGCTAGACACACGTAATTTAGTTTTATTTACAAATGGTAACCAAAAAAAATACATTACATATTAACAGCACAATTTTAATGTAAGTAGTTTTAATTTAACATTGTAATCTTATCATTTTTCTAACATTTTCAATAAATATTACAGTTTTGAAAAAGGCACTATATATAGTATCGAAACGTCATCATTAATTAAATATTGTTTTAATTACTTATTAATTAATTATTAAATATAACAATTGATAAATTATTGGAGTCTTTCGGCTTTTATATGAAATATTTACAAATATCAAATTAGTATGTATGTAATTTGCAAAGTAAGTGGGGATGTAAACATTGCTGTCTACAAATTACAAAGCAAATCATACGAAATTTTTAATTGAAAAATATTGTCTATGTTGGGACTTGAACCCAAGTCTACAGTTTGCCGGACTGTCGCTTTTACCACTTAAGCCACGATAGACCTTGGTTCAAGCTATTTAGAAATGCATTATAAAGTAACAGTGTTAATGAATCAGATGTCAGTTATTGAATGTAGATGTCAAGTTGAAAGCAGAAGTCAGTTTTTTTTTCATAACAGACATCTGCTTTCAAAACAGACATCTGCTTTCAATAACTGACATTTGCTTTCAATACCTGACATCTGCTATCAAAACTGACATCAGCTTTCAAAACTGACTTCTGCTTTCAAGTTGACATCTACATTCAATAACTGACATCTGATTCATTAACACTGTTACTTTATAATGCATTTCTAAATAGTTTGAACCAAGGTCTATCGTGGGTTAAGTGGTAAAAGCGACAGTCCGGCAAACTGTAGGCTTGTGTTCAAGTCCCGATGTAGACAATATTTTTCAATTAAAAATTTCGTATGATTTGCTTTGTAATTTGTAGACAGCAATGTTTACATCCCCACTTACTTTGCAATTACATACATACTAATTTGATATTTGTAAATATTTCATATAAAAGCCGAAAAACTCCAATAATTTATCAATTGTTATATATATAGATATATAGATATATATATAGATATATATAAATATGTATATTATTATTCTATTGTACGAAATAAAATACTCTAGTTTAACTTCTTGTTAACCTTCATATTGGTCCATAAATAATATTAACCAATAAAACTTTAAAATAGGTTGTTAAGAAGCGTTTACGATTTTTTAAAAGAACAGCAATATTTTAATCGGCTCTAATTTGGACTTGACAATAAATTTATTGGAATATATAGTGCAATTAGTGTCTAAAGTACTTACATCGACACATTTCTGTATTATAAAACCATTCCGCTAATACCGAAATTTATAATCACTACAAGTATTGCATTATTGGACAGATTTAATGATTACGTATCATAAAATTGAAGAATATTTTATACTAGAGGGACCGAATGTCTCTTAATTAAATATGTTATTTTATTTTCAATTAACAATCAAATAAATTGCTCTTAAGTGGCTTAAGTAAGCCTCAAATTGGTTTCGCAGCATGCATTGTATGCATAGCAGTGCAATGGGATAATTTACTAAGAGTCTTTTTTTAGATATAACTTTGTACATGCATAGATATTGACATCTTTGTTTCAAATAATAATTTATGTTCATAAATATAAGAAATATAATATATACCCAAGTTCTTGCCACAAGAGAATTCGATCCGTGGATGTACGGGAAATGATTAAAAATGTATTTTATAAAATTTAAAAGTACACCTTATTAGAATAACACTTGATTATAACCGGACTGAAGCGATTTATTGACCAATTGTCTCGATAAAACGTTGCGGTGGTCTCAGGTATGGTATACATGTTATAACAGCTCCACTATTTGCTTGCTCGATTGCATTCCTGGAGCAGGCTTTTTATTTCCGTCGTTATGAATAATAGTACATTGTGTGTATTCCTTTTTAAATTAAGCAGTGGCGTGTAAGACGGAATATGTATACATTTATATATTATTTCGTTAGACTTCTTGAAATAATCGCTTAAAAAATTATATCCGCTAATTTCCCAAGTATATTCTCGTTTTACATGCTATTATACATGCATATACATATATATATATATATATATATATATATATATATATATATATATATATTTATTGTTCTTGAGATAGTATATTTTCTATTCTCGTCTATAAGGTATTGTTTCTGATTTCGTTTGTTTCAGTGTTATTTGGTTACAACGTTTAGTATTTTAAAAAATCCGTTTTATATTGTTATATTTACCCCATAATCTTTTATAAATATTAAGTTTAATTTACTCCCTTATTTTTGGAGTAGTTTTCGTTTTTAGTCCACTCCTTTTTGTTCTTAGAATTTCTCTTTATTTTCATTAACTATGGAGAATTCTCGTAGGCCAACCATGGTAGAATGTATTAGAGGCCATACAGATTGGTTGCATATTCGTAATGATACCGAGGTATATTGTAGTGGCTGTTCATTAAGTTTAAGGCGTCCATAAAAGTGTAATATGCTGAGACATGTTTCTTCTAAAACTCATCAAGATAACATATGACCATCTGCACTTGACACTTTTAACGAAGAACTGTGTGAAGTTTTCATGGCGGCCAATATCCCATTCAAAAAGCTTAACAATCCAGTCCTTAAGAGGTTTCTTACAAAATATACTGATCGTCATATACCAGATGAGTCTACTTTACCTAAATATCACTTACCAAAATGTTATGTGAGAACCATTGAAAAAATACGAACCAACCTATCTGGTTATTATCTTTGGGTAAGTGCAGACGAAACAACGGATAGCAACATACTTAATTGCAACTAAAATATTGCAGTCATAAAGGGTGAAACAGTTGCAGAAGTAATTGATCAATGTATTCATAATATTTTCTCATCGGATAAGAACTATAAAGACAAGATGCTATTCTTTTTTTGACTGATACGGCAGCCTATATGTTAAAAACATAGAGGTACATGTACTACACAGAGTATGTGAATATATCAGGGGTCATTTTCCAAATGTTGATAAGTTAGTTTCATCATTTAA
This sequence comes from Melolontha melolontha, assembly GCA_935421215.2. Classification (NCBI taxonomy): domain Eukaryota; kingdom Metazoa; phylum Arthropoda; class Insecta; order Coleoptera; family Scarabaeidae; genus Melolontha; species Melolontha melolontha. The sequence continues at coordinate 111,566,446 of OW285236.1, read as the reverse complement.
AAAGATATTTCTCAAAGCACCTTCACAAGTGGCATTATATAGAGAAATATTAACTAAGTGGGGAACATGGCTAGACGCAGCATTTTTCTATTCGCAACACTTGGATGATTTAAAAACTTTGTTTTTCATCTTCAAGATGATGATACGCAAAGCATTTCTAATTGTAAACACTTTTACTAAACTTTATTAAACTTATTTAAATTAAACTTTATTAATAATTAAATTTAAATTAAACTTTATTAAAGCTAATTTCCAGTGCCTTACAGATACGATTACTTACATGCAAAATCAAGATATTAACCTAAAAGAGGCGATAATTAACTTAGAAACCGTTATCGATCGAATGAAAAGTATGCAGTCTGAATTTGGAAACAAGCTGAGACAAAAAGTTGATGCGATATTTAGCAGAACACCAAATTTGAATATATTATATAAATTCTGCACAGAGCCAATTGAAAAATCTATACAATCGAAGTATGGTGCACTTTTACAACATTTTAATCACGCACACGTCACCAGTTGTTATGTGGAATGGACATTTTCTATTTTTAAAGATGTTTTAACATCTAAAGGAACTAATTTAACACAGGAACACCTTGAACAAATTTTATTTACAAAGTTCTCGCATCGATATGCTAATTTGTTTTTGTAAAATTTTAGTTGTTCATATAATGTTTTACACTTTCAATGTTTCACAGAAAATACATAGTTTTGAGTTTTGTTCTTTGTAAATTATTTTTATTAAAAATTCGATGCGCAATTCGCTTGTCAGCATTACTTTTGTTTCAGCAGTAGTTGCTGCCGGTTATCAAACCGTTTATTACATTCGTTCTGTTATGCATTGACAGATAACGTGTGTTCATTTGAAAAGTCAATCTAGGTTACTTTGAAATTTTTATAGAATAAGACGCATATATATTAGTATGTTGTTTGTTGTTCCGTAAACGTAAATCCAAATGACATTTGATAATGTCAATCACATTTGTTATTTATTTGTATGTATGAAACTGTCAAAATATACAACTTCGTAGGTTAAGTAGTAAATTTTAATATACGACATACTTCAAAATGTTCTCAGTAAATCACATGCTACTAGATTGACTTTTCAAATGAACAGCCTTTACGTATTAACTGCATATGTAGGTATGATACACACTTATGCAGTTGACCACACGTATCAAATTGTCCAAAACTCACGGAGAGCTTACAGAAACAAACCTATTGCGTATACAAGGCAGACGCCGGTGGGCTATGAATCATCAATCGCTCGAGTCCGCTCTCTGATTATAACATTATTACTTTTATTTTACTTCTGTGCATTCAGAAAATCGATGTCAGAGCTCTTTTGTTAAATGTTATTATGACATATTTTTTTCCAAATCAATTTTAATGTTTAATTTTCCCAAATTAATTAAAAAAACGAGGGTGTTTTATTAAATTATATTGTATATGAAGAGAGCACGGGGATCGACAGTTAAATGTACGGTAGAAGATTAGTATTGCTAGACAAGGATATAAGAATGGAGTAGTGTGCAACCAAACCAGAGGGTGCCGCCAAATACTCTAACGGTTATAATCAAAATCTATTATATCAATAAATAAATTTGTTTTATGATTTGGTAGACATTTTATATACAGGATAGCTATTATAAATGGAAACGGTCAAGTATCTCGATATCTCGGTTCGGATATCATAATGAAATTTTGACCACACGAACATATTGGGTCTTTTTGGCTATATTTTAATTTTTTTTCTTATCGCATATTTGAAATCCAAGGCCAACTTGATTTTTTTTAATTACAATATGGGGCATTGATGGAAAGATAATTTTTTTCGAATTCGGCGATGTAAATATAGTATGTCTATTTTCCAAAATATGTGGTTTAGGTAAATGAAAACGGATAAAAAGTATTTCGGTCTCTTTTGGGGTAGCAACAATAAAAGAACATTTATTAAATAAGAAACTATTTATAAAAGATGTTCAAATTGTCCACCATTAATTTCCTGGCAGTAAACGGATACGTTGAATGAAGTCTCAAATTTCGTTTTCCCACCAAATCAAAGGTATATCGAAAATTTCCTGCCGAATTTGTAATTTGAGATCTTCGAGATTTTGTGACCTATTAACGTAAAAACCCGACTTTTTAAATACTCCCACAAAAAATCAGGTGGTGACAAGTATGGTGACCTTGCCGACCATTCGATAATTCCTCGTCGGCCGATTTATCGATCCATTCAAGCACTGTTGTGTTGCCATTAAAAAAAATCAAGTTAGCCTTGGATTTAAAATATGCGATAAGAAAAAAAAAAACGAAAATACAGCCAAAAAGATCCAAATATTTTCTTATATTCGTAGACAAAATTTCATTTAGATATCTCGAACCGTTCTCGTGATACTTGATCGTTTCCATATATAATAGCGATCCTGTATGTATCATATATACGAGGACGGATTGATATACAGTGTGTTGCCGGATAGGTTTCCCAATAGGAAAAACATTTTTATTGTAGATTTATGAAAAAAAAACATTCTTTATTAAATTTTGTTTGATTGAAGATACACAAATAACACTAGACTTTTAAAATAAATTTTATAGTAATGCGTAAAATAGTTTTTCTGCAAATTTTTGAGTAACATTTTTCTAAGTCCTTAGTTGTGTAACTAGTTGCATTGAACGCAATGCATTTTATATGTTCGGCATGTGCTAGGTGAACTACTGTCATGCAGTATTTTCGGCTGGTAGAATCTGGCGGTCGTTGATTTTTACTGGAGGGTAAATTTCCTTGGATGTAACATGAATAGATTTGGATTCATTGCTCCTAAGTCGTTATCTTCTGGCCATTCTTGGACTTATGTTAAGACCTGGAGATTATATCAAACGAACGATAAAATTTGTATCCTAGGTAGGCCATGAACGACTGAGATAGACATACAAGTCTCGTTTGAGTTTAGAGAATTGACGAACTGTCATTTGTAAATAATCATTCAAATCAAATTGATAAGTTACGATTTAACATATTACTAATAGTACGACATGTACGTTAGATCACTTAATCAATTTAAGACTGATTTAATCCATGGCATACTCTGAAACCTTTTTTTTTGTGGCTCACTCAATATGATGCTATAAACTGGACTAATGTGCGATACCAATATCTCAGGATCGTCCGCAAAAGTCGCCATTGTTACTGATTTGGTAGTTGATAAGTCACTTGTATAGGAGATACAGGACAGGTTCTAGGACACTACATTGAGAAATCGTATTGAATGGGGTTGAGATTTGAGTATTCGGTATTTTTTTGAATAAAGAAATGTCTATTTATTATGTAAGATTTAATCAGTTTGGGGTGAGGATTAGGCAGCTTTCTTTTTAATTTGTAATGTGGTCCTTGTGCCGAACCTTGTTAAACGCTTGCAATATGTCCAAAAAGATAACAAACTAATACTTCACAGCATTCTTCGCTTTTTTACTAGTCAGTGGAGTTCTATTGTTTCATGCTTATCATGAAAACAAGAACTTATTAGTGAAAATTATAGTTCTATACATTTGTTAGTAATTTCAAGCACTTAACATAGAAGCGATATTTAATGATTATCTTTTATTTAATTTTAATTAATACGAGGGACAAGGTGAAATTAATGAGAATAAAAAACAAGCATAATATTTTCTAGGATTTTATTTTAAATACACTCTAAGTAATTCGCTTCAGCAATGATGCACTTAACCATTCTTTCCTTCCACTGTCTAAAAGCTCCCAACCAATATTCTTTCAGTATACCTTCAAAATAAGCGCGAACTTCGGCATCAGTTTCTTCTTAAAACGAAAACCTTCTAAGTTAAGCTCAAAAAATAACATTGCTAAATCAGGTGAGTACGGTGGATGTTCTATCATTTTTATATTTTTTCCAGCCAAAAACTAGAGAGTTGAAAATATCGTATGGGACGATACATTATCATGATGGAGCATAATTCCCTTGTTTGGAACTCTACTGAACAATTCAGCCAAACATTTTTCAATGTACTACTTCGCTGTTACTAAGTGTCTTTTGTCCATCTAGCTTAATTGCATTTATTAAATTCGTACCTCCGAATTATACCGCATACATAACCTTTTTGTAGGAGTTAGGAGTTTCCTCGTCGTCGTGAATCCATACACGACTCTCTTGGCGAGTAGGAAGGTCTAGAAAGGGTATATAAGCTTCGTTATCTGTCACTATTTTGAAAAAAAAATGGTGCCCGCCATTATTTAAGAAATTTAGAGTTTCATAGCAAATTCTGCTTTTTGGAAGTCAGAAAGGTGATGTGGCACAAAACGACTTAGCACTTTTTCCAAACGCTGGTGATCATGTATGATTGTTTTCACAGCTGAGAATTCAATCTTAAGTTGATGCTTCTATTACCGCCTAAGTGGCTTTATTGACCTCTTCAATTTTTTTTTAACAGTAGCAATGTTTTTGTCGGTAACAGCCGTAGGAAGACGCCCTTCTCCTTTTTGATGCTGAAGAGAATTGGTGTCGCGTTCAAATTCCTTATACCATCGGCAAATTGTAGCCAAGGAAAGTGCTTGTTCACTAAAAACTGAATCTAAAATCTCTTTGCACTAATAAGCGCTTAAACCTCTTTTAAAATCATAAAAAATTATCATTCGGAAATGGTCTCTGGTTAATTCCATCTTCTTTTACTTTAAAAAAATAAGCAGCTGTTATAACGAACGTAACGTAAACAACAAAACGTCAAATGACAGATAAAGAGTTGCTCTAAATAAACAATGTATGATTGTTTTTCGCAGTCTACTAGATTTTCTTATTCTCAATAAATTCATTATCCCTTGTATAGGTCTAAATACAAAATGTTTTATACGACGTCATACAATTACTTAATTTGCTATTGACAGCTGTGTACGTGCCTAATATACTATATATAGCACAGTAAAAATTTTCTACTTTCACATAAATAAAATCATAAGTGGTTTTAATTTACTGGTCTTTTATCTTATAAAACAGGATTTCTTCAAAATTAGGCGGAAGTTTGCACCGAAAGTTTGTAGGTAGGTATATCTTGGTTAATAACATTGGACAAGATCCGTATTATACAAAAGCGCTTACTGGAAAATAATGAGTATATACGTTTAGGCGGGATTATTTGTTTTGTGTATGGAATTAAATTGAAACCGATGTTAAATATATAAACCACAACAAGCAGAATAGTTTTGTTATTTTAGCAGAATAGCGAGCGCGAGTATTCTTTGTTTCTACTATAACTGGTGTACTAAATATATTAATTATATTATCATCTTTGTTATAAGTTTAAATTATTTGTATAGAACTACTATTCCGAAAGAGAAACTTATGGCGTATGTAGCTATATCACTTTAAAATCAATATTCGTCAGGTGCAGTACCTAATACAGTGTAGCGTGATTCCTTTTGCTCTATTTGGTTTGCAATAAACTTAAGAAGGTAAACAAACTTGTCTCGTTTCACAGAAGCTTTTCCATGTATGTTAAATTTTAATACTGTGCTCGTTCGCCCGGAGAATTTTCTCGAATTTACCGTATTTTAGGTTAAAGCGACAGTTAAATTAACACATGTAAGTGATGTACTTAAAATTTCTAACTTTTATAACATATTTTATTAAGTAGTTCCTCCGTATAAAGTTAAAAATATCTATAAATTGGGTTACTATGTTTAAACTTGTAATTCTATTCAACCACAATAGTTTTTGTTGATATAGATTAACCAAATACAATGCTTTGATATTTAACCGTCTGTTACGAGAGCAATTCGTAAAGTAAGTTCCGTTTTCGCCTAATGAGCAGAGGAGCGAGGACACCGGCACGATTGCAGCGTTGCGGTGTAGCATGGTTCAGTGTGAATCTGGCAGTGCTAGTAAGAGAATCGTTCGGACATTCTTTCGTGCCATTTTGGCCGTTTAAAATGGCTTCTGCAAATGAAAATCCGGGCTCTTATCTCATTTCTATGGGCAAAGAACGTGAACTGCTGAGATTAATCGTGATCTTTGTTAAGAAGTTTACATGGAAAAAATACATATTAAAGAAGGAAATAAAATGGGGGTTAGAAAAATGCATAGGGTGCTCGGCAAAAATCGGCTTTATATTAAGAAAATAAAGTCCGTCTTCATAATATGATATTGGCGTATTTTGGCCCATTTGGACTTATGTCATTGAGCCAAAACTTTAATGATGATAGTAAGTGCTCTTTGGTATGTTAGTAATGTGACATTACATACTGATTTAAGAATACCAACAGCGGAAGAAGTACGTACCCAAGAAATATTAATTATTATTTATGGGGCTGAATTCACCCATCTGATTCAGCCTCCAGTTTGAATCAGGACTCTTCTCATAGGAGATTGAAAGAATGGACTCTTCCCTTAGGAGATTGGAAAAAAAAAGAAATAGGCCAAATAATTTCCGTCCTACTGAAGGACGACATAACATCACTGAATGGATTTCCTTCCCGCGAGTATAACAATCCGTTAATTTATGACATTTATTATTAGTTTTAATTGTTAATGCTCAAATAAAATCTAAAAGAATGAAGGAAACGTTTAAATAGTAAACAAACTGACTTAATATGAGCAAATTATGGGGTTAAGATTTATTCCTATTAAAAATCGCTTCTAGGTAGAAGATGTGTTTAAAAAATCCTGAAGTTTAAAAAAATTGTGGGAAAGAAACTTAACTTGGTCCATGTTAAAAATGATTATTAGTCTACCAATACTAATTAATAATAGACGTCTTATCGATAAAAGAAATGAACAAGACGGTGTTCTAAAATTTATGAAAAGGAATGATAGAATAGGTAAACCTAATTGATTGCAGAGTTAGTGTAGATGGCCCATGAAGTTGCAAATATTGAAATAATACAAGAGTTTCATGATCTCGAAGTTTCTGTAGAAGAAAAACAATACCATGACGGAGATTCAAACTTAATGGCTGAGATGGAAAACTTAGTTTTTATCGAAGGTTGGATAGACAGATTTCAATTTTTATATACTATTTAATATATTGTGTAATAACTTTTATTTGTTACTGATTTGTACACATCAATTTATCAAAACATTTGATTAATTATTAATGCTTATTTTTGCAAGTTACTGACTAGTAAAAAGTTACCCGTTAGTATTACAAGTTAATACATACCATTATTTACATTAGATAATTCTGTTTTATTTTTATCGTAGACGTTAGAAGTATTAGTACAATTGCTATTTCCGTTAATACAAAATTTGGACGATGAATTAGTTGAAATTGAACCTTCTGCTGGTGCAGTGAATGCCGATGGAATAGAATTTGTAGTCTCATTACTGTCAAATAATTTTCGCGACATTTCAATTTTGTTATTGATGGAGTCATCGACATAACTCGACAATTTCACTGGATTTCCATCTTCATGCACATTTTAGTGCTAAAATATCTCCACCCGCATCTTCAACCATAGTTGTCCCAGTTCGGCGAAAAGAATGACCGGAATGTAACTCTGGCTCTTTTAAACCTAAATATCTCTCAATTTGCTTTGGGATAGCGCCGATAGTGTGTTGACCAGCTTTAAGAGAAACGTATTTTCCATGTCTGTAAAACACGCAGGTTTCTGTTCTAGGAAGTCGAAGATTTGTATACCTTTTGTACAACATACAGGACCAAAGCTGAAGCCATCATCGGTTATGGTAAATCTTCTTGTTAAATTTTTTGTTTGTCGCAATGCTACCATAACGTATTTGGCCATATGTTCTATGTCATTGATAGTCAGACAAAGAAGTTCATCACATCGACAACAATAAAGAATCCCGAATATTGTTATAACTTTCGCCAGTGTGTTATTTCACTGGCGATTTGGTGAAGAGCATATTTTCAAAGATTGTATCTTAGCCAAAAACTCCACGTTTAACAATATTTTTCTTTTTCTACTGAAGATGGTAACTTAGTTGCCGAAATGCGTATTTAGTTTTTTTATTTATTTTAAGAACTTTTGTTGTTTCTTTCTGTTTTAGATTTCAAGTCACAGTTTCCACTATTTGGGAAACCCATATCTGTCAAATATAATATTCCAGACGATTGTAACATCGATTTGAGTTCCAACGCTACTTTCAAATATATAATATAAATATGAGATATTCAAAGTATATGCTGTTTAACATATTTTAAATAATTGAAAATATATTTGAATGACTGTACAAAAAATGTTTAACCAGGAATATAATTCGGGCTATTATAGATTAATCACCAAAAATTTGAGTTAAAGGTTGGCACTTAAATAATATATAAAACTTTTAGAATCAATCGTAAACAAATTTAAATGTTTAATGACTTACAGTGAAGCAGTACTTGCGTAGGTATAAGTATATTGTTATCTCAATTTTATTATGGTAAGGAATTATTTCCGATAATTGTTTATGTTATTACGAAGTGGACGGTTTACTTTAGCTAATTAGAAATATAATTTCGAAGAACATTATGGAAATTAGTTTTCAAACTTATGAATTCGAATTAGTGACATCATCATACATATACACAAACTACATATTTAAAGATTTTCGTTTATTTCTTTAAATTATTATAAACTTAAATATTATGACGTCTTACTTCTTTACATCATTCTGCTATTAAAACACACTAGATGGTGAATTGTTGGCGTATAACCATTTTCGATTTGTGGTCCGTGATGAGCAAATGAAGTTTCTGCCTACTGCGGTTATAACCGAATAAGCAGGAAATTAAAACGGGTGTAATTGCACGGAAATGAATCTTAATACCATGTTATTGAGGCATAAAAGTTACTCCTGACATTATACTCTTCGTAGTACTTTATACACGTACAGTCAAGGAGATGAACGTTAATTTAAAAATAATACGAATTAGTTAAACGAAGAATTGATACTTTCAGGATTTGAAATACATATTAAGTAAAATGAGATAATTTCATTAGATTGGACTATTATATTTATTTGGAATACAATTTTTATTACTTATACGAAATTGTTTGCGAAATATCTTTTCTTTTACGGGTGCACATATACCTACTATTGCTTTAAAAAAAATCTAGTACAATTTTTAGTGTGTAATTTGCCGTTTTTTTAATGTTGTGATATTGGTTTCATAAGCTCTTTGCTTTTACAATAAGAGTAAACGAATATTAGCAAGAAATAAATCCTCTTTTTTAGAAAAATATGTTTCGGTAAATAAAAAATTTGTATCTCTAATACTTTATACAAATTCCGTTTTTTTTGAGGCATTGATGCGATGTAATTTCTCAAAAAAATTTCTTCTTCACTTATTACTAGAGACCGGACACATCAGGCTGAAATGGACGTCATTACGATGGATGATATAAATAGTTTACAACATCTGTAAGTACATCACGCAGTTGTTAAATACCACTATTCATTCGGTTAACTGCACATCTATTTTTTGTGTGCGGTTAACCGAATGAATAGTGCTATTCAATAACTGCGTGATGCACTTACAGATGTTGTAGACTATTTATATCGTCCGTCGTAATGACGTCATTTCAGCCCGATGTGTCCAGTCTCTACTTATTACTTCCCAAGTGCTATTAATAGCTTCTCATAGCTCTTCCTTGTTGTTAGGTTAAAAATTATTTTTGTGTAGCTTTTTCACAATATATCCCTAGATGATTTCAATTGGGTTTAGGTCAGGGCTATTAGCAGGCCAAGGCAAGGCAATATTTTGGGTTCCAAACCAATTGTTAACATTATTTTTGGTGTGCACCGGACAATTGTCGTGTTGATATACAAAATTGTCGTGATATAATAAGTTTACTAAAGGAAACATGACATTTTCCAGAATATTCAAAAATTTGTAGCGTCAAATCTACCATCGATCCTCCAGCAAACTCCAGATCCTCTTGCACTGCTTCAACCTCATACATTAACTGAAAAGCTTTATATATGAAAATATTTATATATTTCGCATCGAATTTACTATTTTCTGGCCGGTAAACTCCCAATTTTAAATTTTTGTTGACTGGAAATATTTTTCGTCCGTAAAAATTACTTTTTTCCCAAAACCAATATGTATTTCTGTGCACATAATTTAGAGAAAATATTACGCTCTACTGTTTTTGTTCACCGGTAAGAAATGGTTTATTAGCGGTGACTCTGTATTTGAATTCCGAAGCTTTAATTCGCCTGCTAACGGTGGGCAAAGACCCAGGATAATTGCTTAAAAAATTTAGTAACTCCGTATCTTTTTCTACAGTAAAAATTTCGGGTCTCCCTGATCCATCTTTTCTAGATAATATTTGTTGTTACTCCCAACGCTATTTTACATAAAATACAGTAACCTTGTTAACGGTTTAAAGCACCAGAGACTGCTCTTATAGACCACCCATTATCAAGTTTTGCTACTATTCTAGCTTTCAAGATTTCATTTAATTTTGGCGGCATATTGACATAAACGTTCAATTAATTTGAGATGCAAAGTAGAAACATCACTGTCATGTGTAATAGCTGTCATAGCGTTTGACAATAAAAGGCACGCTTACAACAATTAATTTTAACAGTACGAGATTTTTTTGAAATCAACAGTACACTATATTTTGCTTATATCACCGGAGTAGTTTTATTCATACACTTACATTATATATATATTATAAAACAAGTAATATAAATACTACTAAGATTTACATACTTCAATGACATTAAATTTACTTCGGTCATGAATAATTTTTTATAAATAGGAGGTCGGTTTGACTGTACCGCGATCTATCAATAGAGGGCACTAGCATCATCAATCAAGCTTAATACTTTGAGATTTTTGTATTAAATATTAAATGTCAACTGTTGTATGCCAATAATTGTCAGAATCTAATATCAAAGATACTAATTTATATTTTTGAAGAATTTAATAAATGGTATTTACACGCACACAAAGCATTTTTAATAATATAAAATATTATTAAAAATCTGGTGTGAAGAACACAAATACAGGTTCACTATTAATATTTTTTGTGAACGTGTCCGAACATATCCCTCCCCAGAGACGCAGATACGCATTTCGCCTTTCTACAGGCTCATCGGTACGCCCCTGCCGGAGAAAGGATATCATCAGACACATTCACAAAAAAGAACCACATCGCCATATCACAGAAATTATCCAGACCGAGCGTAGAAGTAAATTCTGCGCTGCCTGTTGTCAGACAGCCGAAGTACCTCGCCCTGTCCACATAACCAATGCGAGCCAACGACGCCTTCTAATGATGGTACAGCCGTGTCTCTAGAAACTGCATTTTGTGTGTGTGTTCACTCATACTACGGACTAACCGCATGTGTAATGTATCAGAATAATTGAAACATACATGAGTGTGTAAAACCCCACCAATTTTGTATAATACAAAGGTATTTTTAATAATACAAAATACACAAATACAGGTTCACTATTAATATTTTTTGTGAACGTGTCCGAACATATCCCTCCCCAGAGGGATTCCTCAGCAGGGACGTACCGATGAGCCTGTAGAAAGGCGAAATACGTATCTGCGTCTATGGGGAGGGATATGTTCGGACACGTTCACAAAAAATATTAATATTGAACTTGTATTTGTGTTCTTCACACCAGATTCTTAATAATATTTTATATTATTAAAAATACCTTTGCATTATACAAAACTGGTGGGGTTTTACCTACTCATGTTTGTTGAAGCTCCTCTACATCCTCAGAGGTTGGTGTTTGGTGCACATAAGTAGAAGGAGGATTATTGGTATATTTTTTTTGAATGGTACCTTAACTGCAGAAAGATATCGACAGGAAATACTCTTGCCATTCCTTAATCAGCTTCGTAATGATGAACTAGCTTTGGTTTACTTTCAATAAGATGGCGTTAGTGTTCACGCAGTGAAACATTGAATATGTTACTAGATGTGTTTGGAAATCGTTTGATTGGTTTGAATAGCCTCCAAGATCTTGTGATCTTACACCGTGTGATTTCTTTTTATGGTCTTTTTCAAAAAATTAAATTTATCACCAGTTTAAGATTATATAGATCTGCAAGACAGATAAATAAAATTAATGAAATTAGAAATAGTCCGATACTACAAAATATATTTGGTAGCATTAGGAGGAGGTGCGTAAAATGCCTGGAAGAAGGTGCTGGACAATTTCAACATCGTTTATAATTTATTATGGTCATTATTGTTGATAATTTATACAATTGCAATTTATGATATTTATTTTAAGGTTATAATCTAAGGACTACGCGAACAATTAATCTGTTTTAAAATTATTAAACCATTTTCTAAGATAATTTGTTGAATGTTAATATTAAACTAGTACGATAACTAACTAGATAATACTACCACTATAAGGTGAATAAAACCTGGACTTGAAAAAGTCCCTTAATACTGCAATTTTTTTTACTTATTAACCAGATTAGACGAGCTTTATTACCAAAGAATGAACAGCATGTGAATGGGATTATATAATTTCTTTCAAAGTAAATTATCGCATGAAAAGGTGTTATTGTTCAGCAAGGATTCTCTAAAATATCAAAACGCTTAATTTTAAATTTGCAAATTAATTTATCTTACTTTCTAAAATCATTACTTGACTAATTAATTTCTGTTAATTAATATAGCATCATAATGGAATATCTTTTGACAGAAACTGGTATATGTGTGTATGACAACCTACAAAATTGTGTTAAGTAAATGTATCGATATCAAAAATTATTTTGGTCAACGGTGGCCATGGAGTGAAAAATTTGTATCAGACGCTTACTTTCGTAATGTTCGTAAATCGTGATCACATAATCAGGATTTACTACAATCCTGATCCGTAAATACTTTAAACTGGAGCACTGGAGCTCAATTCGGAATAGTAGACGACCATTTGTTTGCTAGGTCTTTGGAGAAATAAGAAAAAAACACCCAGTGACAAAGGATCATTCTTTACCATTAATAACAATGTGAGCGCTCTCACAGATCGGCACAAACAATTGAATATTTTAAGTGGTCAAAACATCAAATTCATGGGTTATCCATCGTATAGCCCTAATTTGGCACCCATTGATTTATTTTTGTTCTGGCGTGAAAAATTAACTACGTGGACAAAGTTTTGCGACACCAGAAGAAGCGGTTGATGCGTTCAAAATGCATGTTTTGGAGATACCTCAGTCGGACTGGAAGAAGTGCTGGGAAAATTGGTTCGAACGTATGCAAAAGTGCATCGATCACCACAGAGAATACTTTGAAGAACAATAAAACTATTTTCAATGATAAATATTTGCGTTTCATTGTTATTCTGGATACATAAACAGCTACCCTCGTATCAACTACAAACAATGAAGAAAACCGGTCCATCTGAAAATCTCATCATAGATTTGTGAATGTGACTAGGTTCATCTGTATCAACTTTATGAGAACGCAGAGAGAAACATATAATTTAATGCTAATATTTTGCCTCCTAGAAGAATATGATTTTGGTAAAACCTAAAGCTGCTGAAGTTGATAAATTCTAGGTTATTATTATTCATTTATGTTTGTGCATGCCATAACACCTGGTTTCTGATACGAATAAAAGAGTTGTAAAATGGCATATTTATTTCACTAATTGATGTTGCAGACATATTTTGGTGAAACATTTTAGTAACTGACTTAGATTACATTAATCTAAGTCAGTATATTTGCGAACATAGTCACCAAGGAAGAAATTGGAGTACAACTTAAAATTGTCGAAAGAAGTATTAGAAACCAAGAACCTATTAACCCTACACTGCGCACTGTATTAAATTTAAGACAACACTTTTATTTTCACTTTATATCGCTTACAAACATTATTTAGGTTCACAAACATTATGTCTTTAATTTAGGACGCCTTTATGTATATGGCACATAAAGCTCAATATCCATCAATGACAATTTAGTTTAGGTCTACGCTTTATCAAATTTCTAGAATTGTAGTTTTCATAGTTGTACTTGCAGAGCGGATATAACCGTACATGTTTGAGTGATTTTTATTGCAAACATCTGTGTAAAACATTTGAATTTACTTTATAAAGGTAAGATTATTATATAGGTGCACTATTTCTTTACTTATTTTTTATATTGGTTTACAGAATTGGTCATAAACTTAGTTGTATTAAATTTGAGACATAGCGCTTTATCTTTGGTATGGTTTGGAGGAAGAAGTATCTTACAGAGGCCCAATTAGAAGAACTTGCGGCCCAGTTTTTAGAAAGTGAAGATGAATTTGATGATTCTGATGCTGATAACGATGAAAACTGCCTCGTAGACAACGCTTTAGAAGAATGTGATATACAAGATATTGCCAATGAGTTTGAAGATGACGGATTTATATTGGAAAATGAACTAACAGACACTAACGGAGAGACCGCGAAAAATAATGACATTGAGAAAAATACTGAAATAAATAATACTGAATTTGAGATTCATAACAAAGCCGGACCCAGCAATATTCAATCAGTTGCAGACAACAATACTAAGAAAAGACTATCTCAAATTATGTGGAGAAAAAAAAAATTGGTTTTGGATGAAGATGCTACAACTTTCAAAGGAAGTGAGATTCTTGGTTGTAGTTTCATGGATTTAGCTACCCCATTTGCGTTTTTTAAATATTTTTTTGATGATAAATCTCTACAAAAAATAGTTGACGAATCGAATATCTACATGATTCAAAAGGATCCAAATAAGACAACAAATCTCACAATATCAGGGTTGCAAAAGTATTTAGGCATATGTATATATATGTCCATGGTACATATGCCTAATGTAAGGTCTTTTTGGAGTAGTCGATTGGGATTTTCAAGGATAAAAAAAAACAATGAGCCAAAAACACTTTGAATCTATTCGAAAAGTGCTTCATTTTAATGACAATTTGTACATGTTACCCAATGATAATGAAAACCATGATAGGCTCCATAAGTTGAGACCAGTTATAACTGCCCTTTGCTCAAAATTCCAGAGTGTACCATTAGAGCAAAAATTATCAGTCGACGAGCAGCTGTGTGCAACCAAGGCCAGGCACCACTTGAAGCAGTATATGCCTGCAAAGCCTTATAAATGGGGCTATAAACCTTTCATTCTCTGTGGAGCTAGTGGGGTTGCCTATAAATTTGAAATGTATACCGGTTGTGAAAATCAAGCAAAGTTCAGATTACCAGATGAACCAGATTTGGGAGCAGCTTCAAATACTGTCGTACGTTTGTGCAGAGTTGTTCCACATAATCTAAATCATGTGGTCTACTTTGACAACTATTTTACTTCTCTACCACTTATGTCATTTTTGGCAAACAATGGTATATTTGCATTGGGAACAGTAAGGAAAAATCGCCTTCCTAATTGCAAATTGCCTACCGATGATGTAATGATAAAGAAAGACCGGGATACTTCTTACGAGTATGTTTGTAGTTTTGATGGCGTCGATGTAACATCTGTGGCATGGAAGGATAATAAGAATGTTTTCTTGCTGTCCACCTTTATGGGAGAACTTCCAAAGAAAACAGTTAAACGTTTCGACAAAAAAGAAAAGAAAACTGTGGATGTCCAATGCCCTAATCTAGTTTTAGAGTATAACAGGCATTTGGGTGGCGTAGACTTTCTTGATAGCCTTATTGGTCGCTACAAGGTTATTATGCGTAGTAAAAAATGGTACATGAGAGTATTTTATCATTTGGTAGACCTTACTTTGGTAAATGCTTGGCTGCTCTACAAGAGAGTCGCAGCTCAAAGGAACGAAAATAAAATTCTAAAATTAGCAGAATTTAGGGCAGAAGTTGCCGACTGTCTTTGCAAGGTTGGTAATGGGCGCCTATCAAAGAAACGGAGACCCTCAGATGTAGAAACGAAAATTACCGAGAAAAGGAAACGCTCCGCAACAACTTACTACATTCCACCAAGGGACATAAGGACAGATGGCCAATCCCATTGACCTATTTATACTAAAGAAAGGCAACGATGCAAATTTCCTACGTGTAAATATTGTTCTCAAATAAAGTGCAACAAATGTGGAGTGTACTTATGTTTAAATAAGAACAACTGTTTTGTGCAATTTCATACCAACTAAAAACCTAATATCGTAAAATATGTAACAATGTATTAATAAACCGCTTTGTCTTAAATTTAAGACAACTATATTTTTTTGATTTTTGAGAAAAATATATGATTTGGAATTTTTTTAATATTTGTCTAGACATCTAAAGAATATTTGCTGTAACAAAACATTTTTTTCTAAGTAATAGAAAAAATTGCGCAGTGTAGGGTTAAAGAATACAAATAAAACGAAAACGTAATTTGAAATAATGCAATAGAAGTTAGATTTTAGGTAGATAACCAAGAAATCGAACAAGTAAATGGCCATAACTATTTTGGAAGTATCATAAGCTGCAAAGTAAACACAGACGAAGAAATAAATAAAGGAATAATAGCCGCGAATAAAATATTTTATGCGACACAGAAAAAGTTTCTCAGTCACAAATAGATTGAGAGAAAAAATGTATCAATATATGAGACCGTTTACTTGCCATTGCTTATACATAGGTGAAAAGTTGGGTGTAAATTACAAGAAAAGGGGTTTCAGGCGGCTGACATGAAATTCCATAGTATGGTGTTGGAGATAAAAAGAATAGATTAGAACGAAGATGCAAGAAAGTGTGAAATCAATCAAAGAAACCGCAGAGAGAGAAAATTGGTATGGTTTGTATATTTGATAAGAATAGAAGGGAATACAGACATGATAACAGAAGTAATACCATTCGAAATGAATGAAAAGGAAAATATGCACAAAAATGAAGTGATTCAGTAGAAAAAATATTAATAGAGGTAGGCAAAAACTGGAATTCATCTTAAGGACTGGAATAGAATTAAGAAACGATGAAGAGATTTTGTAGAAGTTGTAATTTTCTTATATAGAATTTTGGCGCCCAATACCATATATTTTGACTACATATAATTGAGGTCTATATATATATATATATATATATATATATATATATATATATATATAAATTGAGGCATTGCAAGAAGGGCTTTTTCTCTGAAAGAAATAAAGAATACATGTAACCGTAATGTTTATATCTACTATGTACTTTAATACCAAGAAGGGGAAAGATTGATTCAAAGTATAAATACTTTATTTTGACGACAAATTTGCCTTGAAATAATGAACTTATTTTTCTATTTTTTTATTGTAATGTTTATATTCATTTTTATTTCAAATTAATATTTAACGCGTTTTTATTCAAACAAATTTAACGTATTTATATTCAAATGTATTTGAACAATTAAGCCCCGCCCACAATTTTAACGGTGCAATAACCCGAAAAGAAACCGATATTGACAGAGTGTTTGTAAACACATAAACATATGTTACCTAACTAAAGTTATTTTATAAATCAAATTGTAATTTTTTTAACTGTTTTACACTGTAAAAATGTCTAATTTAATAATGTTCAAAAAGATAATGCAAGTAAAGAATGGAGCAATTTGCGGCAAGTTATGCAATTAGAAACAAGTGAAAAAATTGGCGTCGGTAATTAGTAGTTGCAGCGAGAGGTCACGTTTTTTGTGCTCCGAAGTAATTAAAATAAATTGGCGAAATTATTAAGTGCTCGAGATTTTTAAGTCTACCAAACGTTACACCTACCTACGAACTACCTGTAGACCAAATTTAACATCTTCCGACCTAACAGTTTAAGAGTTACGAATTTTTAAAGTTTTCGATACGAAAACTACCCGCCATAAAAATTTCACCGTACATCGAACATCTTTGAACGCTCGAGACCGGTCATCCGCTCCAGCCGCCGTCGGACTTGGAGATTTTAAAAAAGTTCAAGTCATCCCGAGGGACAGTAGCAGAAATATTCTCCAGTGTCCCGCTATGAAGACTTCTCCAGAACACAGGCGCAGGAATCAATCAGAGGTTATATCCGAAGATTCAGGTTTTTGCTAATTTTACCAATATTATACGCGCCATTTTTACTTGCTCATGAACATTTCTAGAACTTTTCTTTGTTTATTCCATAAATAACTATTTACATTGCTTTCACCGATATTCTACCACTGTAATTTTTATTCAACTTATTTAAATATTAGTATCCACAAGTTTTAATTTTAAAACTTGATTCTATTTCACTTTTATAAACTATTTTAATAAAGCAACAACTATTTGCACTTGTCTTACACCATATTGTTTGTACTGTAAGAATACCAACCGCTGAGTGTGTCTCCCTCATTGTTATATGTGTGTCACGAAACTGTAAATTTAAATTCTCAAACTTTTCTAGATGTTTTATTATTAATAAAGTTAATTGTCAATATTTTACTTTGGTTTTTTTTTGTAAAATACTTGAGATATTGTTCCGTTTCCAATTAAATAAGCTACGTAAATAAATTCAAAGTGGAGAGAAGTGAACCTACCTTAACCCTGAAGAAAAAAAGAAGCTAGCCGATAATAAAAAACAGATAAGTATTGAATGAGCCCGATTTGAATGAATTTTTATATACATCGAATAACATAATCATTCATTTCTGTAATATAACATTGAGAGCCCAACACTTTGGGGCATTTATAACTAACATTCATTTTACATTTATTTATATATATGTACATTCATTTTCGGATATATAACATTCACACGTGACATATAACATTTGGCACCCTAACGTTTTGGGGCGAACTTCTACTCCACACTTCAACAAAAAGTCACTCTATTGTCGAATATATTAAGAAGGAACACTTTCTCAAGTAACAAAGTTTTCGTGGCACAAAGAATTAATAAAAAAAACAAGGAGAACCGTGGTATTAGCATTTACCATACTGTACTATTTGTTTATGTATTTGTTATTTTGTCTTTGTGGAACTTCAGAGAGAGAGCAAGGTTTTGTATTTCAAGGGATTGCTGTCTTCAAGACCATCTGTAAGATATTTAAAGGTTGGTACAGGGAAATATTAAAGTGCAGATTCATATTTCTTTTATATACATATATTTTTGTAATTTGTCATTGCATTTACGTGAGTACATTAAATCTAATAACACTATAAACAACAATATTTTACCACGAATATATTTACAATATAATTACAACTACCTGTACAAATACTAATATAATTTACAAACTAACTAAATATACTCTAAAATGGATACAAGACACAGAGCTAAGACCCCGAAAGACGCAGTAGAAGAAGACCGGAGTGAACAGGGGGACATTGCAGTACCGCAACCGTCCGTTTCAGGAGAGGCCAGTGTTTCGCCTGATAGTAAATTCATGGACATGTTTAACATGTTAATGGCACAAATGCAAGAAATAAAACAAGATATAAATAACAAATTAGATACTAATAATCAAGACATGAACACTGCCAATAAAGACCTTAATAACAAACTAGATACTAATAAACGCGAATTAAAACAAGATATAAATAATTCAAATAAAGATTTAAATACCAAATTAGACACCAACAACCAAGAACTAAAACAAGATTTAAATAACTTAAATAACGAACTAACGACGAGATTAGAAGTTAACCTAATCAACATAAATGAAAAAATAGAATTAAACACCACAAACATAGAAAAGAAACTTAATACATTCAAGGGGGGATATCGACGTACAAATTGCAGAAATCACCGCAACACAAAAGGCCATGGAACAGAATGAGTTGAAGTATCTCCTAAAACTAGATGAGACCGTTAAATCACAAAATTCACAGTGGGCACAACAACTAGAAGCTTCAACCACACAAATTTACGAAATAACTGAATCGAAAATTAATACAGCAAACAAAGAACTACACAAAGACTTAAATAAAATAATACTCGAAAATAATTGTACATTAGATACAAAATTAACAACATATAATCAAATCAATGAGGAACAGACCCAACATTTAAGACGCGAGTTTAATACACAAATTAATGAAAATAAAGAAATACATAATCAAGAAATACAGGCGGTGAATTTGAATCTAGATAATATGAAAACTACAAACCGAAAATTATAATGAAACGCAGCACAACTTACACCAATTAGAAAATAAACTTAGAACTTACTTTCGACGGAGATATGACTCGAGTACACCCCATGGCGTATTTAAATGGGATACTACGGTATTTAGAGGACGTTATGCGAGAAACACCGGATCGAAGTAGTGCGAGCAACATTGCGGAACAGCGCACAAGAATGGTTTCAGAGGATAGAGGAACACTGCCATTCTTTAGATCAATTTGTTGTGTTATTTACGAAGAACTACTGGGACGAAAACCAGCAGAACAGGGCCAAAGTTCGACTATTAACAGGGAAATTTAGATTGGGACAAGTGACGAGGGAGATGTATGCATCTCGCGTATACAACCAGTGCAAGCACATCAGCGACATGAGTGAATCAATGATAGCGCGCCTATTGTTGAACCACTTTATTTTCACTGATACTCAGGCGATTATCTGTCAGAAGGTCACTGACATGGACTCTCTAATCGAGATACTCCGAAGACTGGACGATTTTGCTGAAACCAACCAACAACAACAGCCTAATAATCGGACGAACAACACTAGGAACCCACAAGCACCGAACTACATTCCCAACCCCATACCACGTTTCAACAATTATTCTAATAATAACAATACAAATAATTATGCTCAAAACAATCGTTATCAACCAGCAACCTCTAAACCATACAACCATAATAACAACTACAACAACCATCCTCACAATAATTATAATAATCAGAATCGACCGAATACACAACATACTTACAACCGACCTTATCCGAACAATTATCATAATAATTCGTCAAACAACAACTATAACAATAACCGACCCGACAATAACGAGGCTTATAACGCGCAGCGCGCACAAACTCACCAATCGAGACGCGGAATAAATCACTACGCAAGCAGAAGAAGAGGTCGAGGTAATGATGCTTACCGGCGACATAGATCGTTATCACCTGACAGAACAGACATAGAGGGGCTACAAAAAAAAAACTCCAATTTCACAAGACGATCTATATCTGGACCCAACACCCGGACCATCAAACCAACAAAATTAAATAATGATAACGGCTATAACATGTTCTGGAAGTTACAAAATATAAAATTTTACCAATCACCGGATGAATTCATAAACATAGAAGACACAGGGGACGCCGTAAATGAAGTATATTCTCTACCCATTATTATTTTACAATTCAGCAACATAAAATTAAATTGTTTAATCGACACCGGAGCCGAGATTACATTAGTTAGAGAAGATCTGGCAAAACAAATAAAGGGATACGAACAACACGTTGTTAAAACCAAGGGTACCGACATAGTTACCGCAAATGGAAGAAAGATGGGCACTGTCACAAAGCAACTCAATACCGAAATAAGAATAAACGAAATCAGTTATTTAATTCACTGTTACGTAATAGAGAAGTTACAATATGACTGTATATTGGGTATAGATAATATCAACAGGTTGAAAATGATATTGAATTTTGAAAAAGGTATTTTATCAATTGGAAAGAACAATTTAACATTTAATAAACATTTGTCCGTAGAGGAAGTGCAAGAATATAATACTTATAAGAGAGAAGTTTTAGCAGTTGTAATAAATAATTTATTAGAATATAATGTACCGTACTATAGGAGAGCAGAAGAAAGGTTTATTGATAGAGTTGGAAAGGATAATATTATAAATAATGAATATATAGGAGTGAATAATAGGCCAGATTTGTTAGGAACGCAAGATAGTTACGAGGGCGAAGAAGAGGTAAAGATTAAGGAGGATTTACAGACAACTGACATTATAAATGATAAGAATGATATAACAAATATAATTGATAAACAGGAAATACCGTATTCAAACGTCGTACCGCAATTAATTAACATTTTAAACGAAAACATCACTTTAATTAATAACGATATTGTTTTCGCAAAAGGATATGAACATCCAATTAATATTGACAATGACTGCCCATTAATAAGTAAGAATTACCCTATTCCTTACCACTATCAACAGAAAGTTAGTTTAGAATTAGAGAGATTAGAACAATCCGGAATTATCGAGAGATCGAACACATACTTTATTAATCCCATTGTAATAGTTCAAAAGAAGGACCTATCGTTAAGAATATGCTTAGACGCGAGAGCTCTGAACAAACGAATTAAGAATTCGAAATGCCGCAAAACATAGACATCTTATTAACGAAATGCGGAAGTAAACAAATTTATAGTAAATTAGACTTAAAGAATGCTTTTTGGTTAATAAACTTAGAACCGGAATCCAGAAAATACTGTGGTTTCTTAGTGAATGGAATTGTATATCAGTTTAGAGTATGTCCATTTGGTTTAAAGACATCACCAGCCGCTCTGATACGTTTTCTACATCGTATACTAGACCGATATGATGAATTCGCTTTGCATTACCTAGACGACATTATTATATTTTCCGAAACTGTGGAACAACACCTACAACATATTAACATTATTCTTAACACCTTAAAAACCCATGGTATGAAACTTAACTTAGCGAAATGTCAATTCTTTAGACATGAGATTAACTATCTAGGATATGTGATTAATCAGAATAACATTTTATTAGACCCGACACGGTTAGATATCATCCAGGATTATGCGAGACCGAAGAATTTAAAAACGTGAAGAAGTTTTTTAGGTGTTAAACTATTATAGGAAATTTGTCTCAAACTATAGCGAGAAAACGTTACCCTTGTTGGAACTAATCAAAAAGGGGAAGAAATGGAACTGGACGGCTGAATGCGAATTATGCTTCACAACTTTAAAAGAAAATTTTGTAGAAAATCTCCGTTTACATCACCCAGACTTTACTCTACCGTTTGTTGTGCGAACAGATGCTTCACACAAGACAATTGCAGCAGAGCTAGTACAAATGAAAGACGATCAAGAAATCCCTATTTATTTTATATCACGCACTTTGAAAACGTGCGAGACTCGATACACGATTTCCGAGAAGGAAATGCTCGCTATCGTATTTGCGTTAACGAAACTCAGATATTATCTGATAGGAAAGTCATTCGTATTAGAAACGGACCACAAAGCTTTAGTCAACATCATGAGCTGCAAACTTAATAACAGTCGCATTTATCGCTGGACTTTGTTAATACAACAGTACGAGTTCATAATAAAATATAAACCTGGCAAAGAAATGGTAACTGCCGATGCACTTACGAGACAGGAGGGGGACGTAAAGAGGCAGAATATTTGCATCAACTTAATAAATCTACAAAGGAGAGGCATTTTCTCAAAAACAAAAATCTTACAGACACAATCAAGCCCCGACTTCGATGAAATAAGACGACATTTAAGAACTGTAGGTGAATATAAAGGTATGTCAATCAGAGACCAATTCATAGTAAAACAAATAGGAAGAACTACGGTATACGTCACAAACGAACAACACACCAGAGAAATAACAGAATATTTACACCGAACATACACCCACATAGGTGCAAGAAAGTGCTGGTTACTCTACAGAGAAGCTTTCTACTGTATAAATGACGAACGAATAATAAACAGCGTGGTAAAACAATGTCGACTCTGCGAAATAACCAAAGATAAAACTTTCACTAACACCAACATAAGCCATAATATAACTGCATATGATAGACTAGAGTTAATATCAATTGATTTTCTATCAAACCTTATTCCTAGCAGTAAAGGTTATCGCCACATTTTGGTAATATGTGATATATTTTCTAAGTTCATCAAACTCATACCTACGCAGAAATGCGATACCAACACCGTTTTACAAGCTTTAGTGGACTACTTCGCACATTATGGAAAACTACAAACAATACTATCGGACAACGCTACCTATTTCACAAACGATCGTTACAAGGAGTTCTTACATTCACACGACATCAACACCGTCTATACATCAATCCGCTACCCACAGGGAAATCCTACCGAGCGATATATACGCGAAACGATAAAATATTTACGTATATTACTGGACGAAAATCACAGAAAATGGGCCAGACTGTTACCACAGATAGAATTTACTATAAACAATACACCTAGCACAGTGCATAATCACTGCCCAATAACTTTATTCACTGGACAACCACCACAACGACCATGGACTGATTCTGAGCATATAAATTTACATAATCGTTTACAAGTCAGAGAAAGATTATTACTAAGAAAGCGAAAATGGGAGGAAAAGAGAAATACGGCAAATAAGAAGTACAAAACTTACAATGTAGGAGACCAAGTTATAGTTAAGAGATTAAGAGTAACAGATTTAAAACACAAAATAATGGGAAAGCTATTGAAAGCCTACCAAGGTCCCTATACAATTAAGAGAATCATTGGTAACAAAACCTTACGAACTTTTTGAACCCGAAACAAATTACATTAAAGGTAGATATCACATAACTATGTTGCAAGACTACCACACTTAAAAATAAAGTTTTTTTTTTATATACATAACAAGCCGAAACAACTTTCAGAACAAACAAACCAAACATGTTATAGTCCGTAAACTAATAATAAGTACTATATTATCTATACTAATCACAAGTTTACATTTAGACTAGGCTAATTAAATTAATCATATTATTATTAAAAGAAAAAGGAAGAAGCAAATAACTACTTAGTATTAAAAAAGGGTTTCCAAACAAAAAAAAAAAACCGAACAACAAAATAAAACAATTAACTTTAACCATTTAATGACAATTACTAAATAGGGAATTATTAGCTAGAATAATATAAATAACTACTTATAGAATTTGAAATATTTTTAACGTGAACACACACATTTCATTAAATTTTCATCAGAGCACTATACTGCACTTGTATATTTCTGTCATACTCCTTTATCCGGTTGATTAAAAGCTCTCAACAAGTTTCTATCTTTTAATCAAGGGGGAAAATTGAGGCATTGCAAGAAGGGCTTTTTCTCTGAAAGAAATAAAGAATACATGTAACCGTAATGTTTATATCTACTATGTACTTTATGTACTATGTACTTATGTACTTTATGTACTTTAATACCAAGAAGGGGAAAGATTGATTCAAAGTATAAATACTTTATTTTGACGACAAATTTGCCTTGAAATAATTAACTTATTTTTCTATTTTTTTATTGTAATGTTTATATTCATTTTTATTTCAAATTAATATTTAACGCGTTTTTATTCAAACAAATTTAACGTATTTATATTCAAATGTATTTGAACAATTAAGCCCCGCCCACAATTTTAACGGTGCAATAACCCGAAAAGAAACCGATATTGACAGAGTGTTTGTAAACACATAAACATATGTTACCTAACTAAAGTTATTTTATAAATGAAATTGTAATTTTTTTAACTGTTTTACACTGTAAAAATGTCTAATTTAATAATGTTCAAAAAGATAATGCAAGTAAAGAATGGAGCGATTTGCGGCAAGTTATGCAATTAGAAACAAGTGAAAAAATTGGCGTCGGTAATTAGTAGTTGCAGCGAGAGGTCACGTTTTTTTGTGCTCCGAAGTAATTAAAATAAATTGGCGAAATTATTAAGTGCTCGAGATTTTTAAGTCTACCAAACGTTACACCTACCTACGAACTACCTGTAGACCAAATTTAACATCTTCCGACCAAACAGTTTAAGAGTTACGAATTTTTAAAGTTTTCGATACGAAAACTACCCGCCATAAAAATTTCACCGTACATCGAACAACATCTTTGAACGCTCGAGACCGGTCATCCGCTCCAGCCGCCGTCGGACTTGGAGATTTTAAAAAAGTTCAAGTCATCCCGAGGGACAGTAGCAGAAATATTCTCCAGTTTCCCGCTGTGAAGACTTCTCCAGAACACAGGCGCAGGAATCAATCAGAGGTTATATCCGAAGATTCAGGTTTTTGCTAATTTTACCAATATTATACGCGCCATTTTTACTTGCTCATGAACATTTCTAGAACTTTTCTTTGTTTATTCCATAAATAACTATTTACATTGCTTTCACCGATATTCTACCACTGTAATTTTTATTCAACTTATTTAAATATTAGTATCCACAAGTTTTAATTTTAAAACTTGATTCTATTTCACTTTTATAAACTATTTTAATAAAGCAACAACTATTTGCACTTGTCTTACACCATATTGTTTGTACTGTAAGAATACCAACCGCTGAGTGTGTCTCCCTCATTGTTATATGTGTGTCACGAAACTGTAAATTTAAATTCTCAAACTTTTCTAGATGTTTTATTATTAATAAAGTTAATTGTCAATATTTTACTTTGGTTTTTTTTTGTAAAATACTTGAGATATTGTTCCGTTTCCAATTAAATAAGCTACGTAAATAAATTCAAAGTGGAGAGAAGTGAACCTACCTTAACCCTGAAGAAAAAAAGAAGCTAGCCGATAATAAAAAACAGATAAGTATTGAATGAGCCGATTTGAATGAATTTTTATATACATCGAATAACATAATCATTCATTTCTGTAATATAACATTGAGAGCAAAACACTTTGGGGCATTTATAACTAACATTCATTTTACATTTATTTATATATATGTACATTCATTTTCTGATATATAACATTCACACGTGACATATAACAATATATATATAACGAGCCATCGAAATATATCGTAATGGAATATATATCCAAAAATTGGGAGTCAATTACGACGCGGACCCCAAAATTAAAAACATGAAAATTAAAGCATGTGTCACCTATGTATTGGAATGTCTATTAGAAATATCTTCTTTCAATATACACATAAATTATATTTTACAACTCTCGTTACGTCTTTTTGAAAATCTTTACTTTAAATATAATTACAAATTAAAACATTTAGTGTAGTTTTAATATAGTTTACTAAAATAATAATCACGGTACATAATAACGTGAAGCGTGCGTTAGAATAAAAAACAGTACTGGATTCCTCGTGAACCGAGATAATGAATAATGTTGTCTCTTATATTTAGTTTTTAATACCTTGTGTCCTTATCTAAATTCTAGGTATACCTATAAGGTATACGTTGCATTTCTCACGGGAACTTTAGTACACAAGAACGGTTCTATAACATACACTGCTTTTGTTTGTAAAAATTGTAACAGACAATATTGTTTAGACGGCTGTCGATGTTATAAAAACCTTTAAATGGAGCAGCTTTATTTACTTTAATTGTATTGAGGTTCAATAACCTCAATACAATTACTTACGCATATATCTGCCGTGGACGATAACTTTTAGAACTGACCTATATCACATTCCTTTCTTGTGTATTACGTGAATTTTTTCTTGTTACGAGAAGTACCAAATATAGATTACCTAGTAATATGGATTTACAATGGCGCTATTGAATGGCGCTAACATTGTAATGTTTATGTTTAAAAAAATATAACATTGAATAATCAGCTTTGGATTTAAGGTTCGATAATTTGTTATAATTATTAATAGATTTGGTAAAAAACATGTAAGGTGTGTTCTGTACGGTCATCTAATGTAGTATTTGGCAGCACTCTATCTTTAATCGAGACGTATATGTATATTGTATTGAACGTGCGTAACGATCGATAAGTGAACGAAACTTAAAGCGACATGGACAATAACAAACTATTATTTCTGTTATTGTCGGTATCGTCTTTTATAATGTAGTTGATCACACAGTAGCCTGGCAAATTTTTTAAAAATATCTTTCGTCTTTTTTTCGCTTATGAGAGGGAATTTTGAAGTATGTTATTTAGCGAAGTAATGTAAATGTAAACATTGCTGTCTACAATTACGACGCTAATTATTCGAATTTTTTTCAGGTAAAAATTTCGAATAATTAGCGTCGTAATTGTAGACAGCAATGTTTACATTCACGTTACTTCGCTAAATAACTTACTAATTTAAAAATATTTAAAATATTTAATATAAAGCCGAAACTCCAAGAATTTATCAAATGATATATATATATATATATATATATATATATATATATATATGTATATATATATATATGTATATAATTTAAACGAAATTATCGACCGTAATATATTGAATCAAATAAATTAAAAGCGGGCAAGCGGTCTGTCAATTAAGAAACTCATTTATTAAGTATCCCTATATTTCGCAACAACTTTGTTGCTTCTTCCGGAGATACTACAAGATTAACTTAATTCATTAATCTTGTAGTATCTCCGGAAGAAGCAACAAAGTTGTTCCGAAATATAGGGATACTTAATAAAAGAGTTTTTTAATTGACAGACCGCTAAATTATTGGAGTTTTTCGGCTTTTATATGAAATATTTACAAATATCAAATTAGAATGTATGTAATTGCAGAGTAAGTGGGGATGTAAACATTGCTGTCTACAAATTACAAAGCAAATCATACGAAATTTTTTTATTTGAAAAATATGGTCTACGTTGAGACTCGAACCCAAGTCTACAGCTTGCCGGGATAATGTCAACTAAAGGATTAATTTATTTTAGCCTCTATATTTCGCAGCCATTTGCTACTTCCTCAGGAGACTAAAAACAGAGTAAAACTTAGCAGTGGACGTCACTAAACATGTTCAAATAGATTTACATTAAACTGAGTGAAATTCATTCAATTTAATGTAAATTCAGAAAGTTATTCAGCAATGTGGCTCACTTTCATTTAGACGGGTTTGTAAATAGACAAAAGTGCCGCTCCTGCTCGGTTGAGAACCCTAAGGAGAAGCATCAAAAAACACTTCACTCTCCTAAAGTTACGGTATGGGCTGCAATGAGCGCATATGGAGCTATTGGCCCTTATTTTTATGAAAATGCACTCACGGTTACTGCTCAGCGATACAGATATATGTATGACAATTTTCTCAGACCAGAGCTAGATAGTTTTGCTGGATTTAATGAGAACCCTTGGTTTCAACAGGATGGCGCTACCTCACATACTACGAACCTTTAGATGAAAATCGTCAGGGCCATGTACCTGGGAAGAGTGATCTCTAAGCGGGGGGATATTAATTGGCCACCCAGGAGTCCCGATTTAACCCAAATGGATTTCTTGCTGTGGGGTTTTCTTAAGGAAAAGGTATACAGTACGGTACCAAGAAATTAGAATCAGTTAAAACAACGAATCCGCGATGAAATTCGGGAAATCAATCTAGACTTATGTAGACGAGTCTTTGGCCATTTTCAGGTCTGCCTTGAGGATCTGCTGCAGCACGAAAGACGACATCTTCATTATGTTATTTTCCAGAAATAATTTTCCATTTTTTAAATTTTATGATAAAATTAATTTCAATTAAATATGTTTTTTATTAACCGAGTTATACCTTTTTCAAAAGTACACCTGTACATCAGAAACATTGACTGTAGCGTTAATTTTGAACATTAATATAGTTTTTTGAGTTTATATATACATATATACACATACAATGATATAATTACATTTAGATTATTATTTACTGCATTAGTAAGAATTTGTTTAAGATCTGAAACGTTTATCCCACATATGTACCTTGACAGATTGATATTATTACATACCTTTAATACCTATATACATCGTACGCAGCATGTATATGTGTGGCTAGGGTTACTATGAAGTACATTCAATTAATTGTAACTTGTGTATACAAATTATGATAATGAGATTAGATAACGGATGTTTTGCATAATATGCATATCACTGCACTATAAATATGGTGATTTGATGATAATCCTGAATGACAAATTAGCTACCTGTTTGCGCACTACGAATTACTAATTTTAATGTATTTAAACTAGTAATCCTTTATTCAATTTACAGTTGCATAGGTCAAAAGTATTTTATTATACTAGTACATATAAAAGTATTTTTATTAGAAACATTAATATAATATACTTGTGTAATAGTTATTTAAGTAATAAGGGAGGTAAGTAACATTTACTAGTCGAGGACTAATTTGCGTCCGAGGGCTTGCCCGAGGACTTGCAATAGAGTTCGAGACTGGTAAATGTTACCTCCCGAATTGCTTATAACATTTTTCCCACTCCCCAGACAATAAAATCCTCGAAAATTAAATGTAATCATGATAAACAGTAACGGTGAACAACCTCGGAATTTAATAAATTAGACACATCTGAAACGTTACTAGGCAGTTCCTACATACAATTGTTTATAAACACAAATAAAACGAAATTTGACAATTCAGTTGTGTTAATTGTGGTTTAAAAGTGAGTGTTCCCAATGTAGAAGACGAATCGAAAGAGGCTTGTTTGGATTTGCTTCCGGAGAAGTCGATGAAACGCTACGAGTTAACATACAAATTGTTCAAGAAATGGTGTCAAGTTAAGGATACCACCATCGTTTCGGAGTCCCTGCTGTTAGCGTATTTTCTGGTGAAATCTAAAAAATTCAAGGCTGCATCCAGTTTGTGGTGTGAATACTCGATGCTCAAGAGTACATTATTTATAAATGAAAATATTGACATATCAAAGTATCCCAAATTACGTGCGCTTTTGAAAAGAAAAAATGATGGATACAGGCCTAAAAAGTCATGTGTGTTCACAAGGGTAGAGATAAATTTATTTCTTGAAAGTGCTCCGGATGATATGTACTTACTTATGAAGGTATGCTAAACTTTTAATTGTAATCTCTTCTAAATTGAACATTTCAGATAGTGATGTTAATGGGAATTGCTGGAGCATGTCGCGGCCAGGAGTTATGCGAAATGAAATTGATGGATGTGAAAGAAATAAATGAAATAATTATTGTTACAATACCAGATTCGAAAAATGGAATGCCGCGTACATTTACAATTACAGCCTCTAAAGGAAATAACTATTGCTATTTGCAAATTGTCAAAAAATATATCAACATTAGATCCAAAATTGCAAATGTACGTTTTTTCATGCGTTATCATGGAGGGAGATGTTATAATCAACCTGTCGGTAAAAATACAATCGCGGAAATACCTTGTAAGATATCAAAATATCTGAATTTAGACAACCCCAAACTCTATACAGGTCATTCGTTCAGAAGAACGTCAACAACATTATTAGTGAATACTGGAGTAGAAGTTCTCACACTAAAGAGGCACGGGGGTTGGAAGTCTAGTAGTATTGCGGAAACCTACGTAGCCGATTCTATCGCTAACAAAAAAAGCGATTGCTAATAAGGTTTTATATGATAATCAGGGTACAAATTATACTGAAGCATCTTCGGCGATGATAGTGTCAAATGAAACCACGGAATTAAGTGTTGCTGATAAAGTAGGTGATAATAACATTGAATTATCAAGAAATATAAATAAATATCCCAATTTTGTTAATAATGTTATTAATTGTACAAACTGTAATATTACCATAAATATAAATTAATAGAACACGTGTTTTGATGCACTTTTTTCCCTAAAGGACGTAAGTAAATTACTTACGCCCCGTTGTCATAACAATCACAGTCATTTCAGTAAAACCAACTTACGTCATAACAATCACAGTCATTTCAGTAAAACCAACTTACGTCTATAGAAACAATGTATTAATGGTATGCTTACTATAAGGGGAGTGGGAAAAAGTTTTTTTGTTTTTGTGCAGAGAGTAGAAGTATCGATAAATTGTCCATAACCCAAGTATTGTGCAATATATAGTTACCAACTGGATTTTATTTGAAATCTGTTAATTTATATGAACCCTATCCAATTCAAGTTAAGATCTTTGTTTTCGATTTTTTCCTATTTTCGTACATAATTCTTAATTCTGTCAGTTCCATATTTCTTTCTACTGTGGGTTATTTTACTGCATTCACCCACACTTGTCTGGGTCTGCCTTTCCTGTTCTTTCGATAGGGTCTTGCTTCATATACTTTTCTTGTTATTCTTTAGTTTAGCATCCTGTATATGTGTTTCAACAACCCCAACTGTCGCATACTTACGTTTCTTATTTCATCTCTTTGCATCCTTCCCTCAATTTTTTTCAGAAACCTTTTCTTCTATCTTTCTTTGTTATTACGCAGGTTTCACATCCATATTCATTTATATGAGTCACGAATCAAAAATCCCAAATATGAATGAAAATATTTTGGCAATATTGAACCATCATTAGAAATTGGGAAGAACTGACAATGAGGCGAAGATCTCGGATTGCACCGTGTAAACTGATAAAAACAAGTTCAGAAATGGATAAGCTGACCTTCAAAAGCACCTACGTTTAGGAAGACCCTCGATTATACATCAAAGTGTGTAGAACTTCAACTACCAGCACATGGCTATTATCGCAAGAGCTTGAACGTTTACAATGAACTGCAGGTCGCCAAGAGAAGCTAAGCAGGTGCTGCAATGAAGTACTTCGCGCAAACTCACAAGATGAACGTTTCTTCTGCAATTGTAACATGCGATGAAAAACGAATTTATGTTCGTAATCTTAATAGATCAAGTTTGTTTTAGGTTTAAAGTTCGTGAATCTGTTCGTCAAACATAAGTGTAAGATTGACGAAATGGCTTTTCCTTTTTTGCCATAAGAGGATGAACTGTTAACTATATTACCTCTTCAGTTAAAGAGCAGTGACCTCAGTCAAACTATTTCTTGCGCATTTAAACAATCAATCCTTTAGACAATACTTTAGAACGCAATATTGAATATATTATAGATTTTTGGATCCAACGGGTTTGAAGCCCATATATCATCAGAATTTTCACGATAAATTTGGAGGAAAAGATGGGCCACACTTCGCAATCGGAAAGCTGTTGAACTGACTTTAACATTTGCATACAAAGGCTCAGTCGACGGTTAACTGATAAATTCACATAGGAATTTAACAACCAATTATTATCATAATCGGTTGAACTAACATTATATTTCTATTTTTACATCTTTTAAAGTCAGTACAAGTAAATCTATAATATTTTTAGAATCGAGACATAAAAGTCATGTAATTCTTATTGATAGAGGAATAGAATTTCTAGTTAGTTCTTTATACAGGGTTAGCTAAAAGTATGGAGACGGCGATTTATTGTCGTTAATATTCATTTTAGGGAATTATGTTCAATATAAAAGTTTGTTAAGATATTTTGATCTACATTTGAGATTATTTGTTTTTTTTTCTTCAATTGTTTTTTACATACGCCTATTCGCGCATTTTTTTTTTTAATGGGAACTGGTAAATTTTGCTCTTCCATTCCATAGAGGTTTTTTTTCTCTTTACAATAATATTTTTGTATTTTTTAAATTCATTTTAATAACTTTTTTACAAGAAAAATAAAACAAATTAATAACAAAGTAAATTAAAGTAAGTGTTCAAATTGTCGTCCATTAGTAATTTGACAATGACCCAATCGATTTACAAAATCCCGAACAGAGTTCTGTGAAAAATCTCGAGGAATTTCTTGTATCGTTCTGGTAATTCAGATTTGTAAATCTTCGACGTTATCGGGCTTATCTTTGTAAACATTGTTTTTTACGTATCCCCAAAGAAAACAATCTAAAAGTCTTAAATCTGATGAACGGGCTGGCCATTCAATGGTTCCTCGCCTTCCAATCCATCTGTGGGGAAAAACGTTGTCCAGATATTGACGAACATTTACACCATAATGTGGTGGGGCGCCATCTTGCTGGAACCAGGTACTCTCATTGGGCAGTCATTGTTTTCATGAGGATAGAGCGTAGCACTAGCAGGTATTATTTCATTTTGCAATAACTGCAAATACAGAGCCGAAGTTAAATTGCCATTGATGAAAAAGGGACCGATAATATGACCGCCTAGAATGCCAACCCAAACATTAACCTTTTGGGGGTACTGCGTATGGTGCTCCAAAAACCAAGAGGGATTTTCCGATGACCAGTATCTGCAGTTATGTCTGTTTACTTCACCGGTAAGGCAAAAAGTAGCTTCGTCAGAGAAAAGAATATTGTTGACAAAATTTTCATTATTATTGCAAATATTTAACATTTCTTCAGAACATTGTAATCTCCTATCAAAATCATCTTCCGTTAACTCGTGTACAAGGTGTACCTTATAAGGTTTATACTTTTCACTTTTTAAAAATGACACGATCGATGACTGTGAAATATTGAAATTGGCCGCTAATTGATTGGTTGATAAATGGGGATATTCAGATACAGCCAATAAAATATCCAGTTTGTTATCATCGCTTTTTGCTGTTCTAGGTCTACCACTCCTTGGCAAATCTTTAACGCTACCCGTTTGTTCAAAGCGTCTTAAAGTTTTACCAACAACGGATTTAGAAATTGGATTTCTATTTGGATGCGTATCATTACATAAATTACTAACGTCTTGTAAACTTCAGCGTCTATCTCCATAACCCAACATCATAAGTATTTCAATTCGTTCATGTTCACTTAAACTCGCCATTGTTAATATTAACAGCAACAAATTGCACAAATGAATTATTTCTGTCAAAGATTTGACGTACACAATAACCACTGAAAAAATTATGTCGCTCAAATTTGTTTATCGCTACGCTTCTGTCTATCAACTATGTACCGAACATCTGTTAAACACACGAACCGGCATTTTTTTTATAAAAAAGTTATTAAAATGAATTTTAAAAAAACAAAAATATTTTTGTAAAGAGAAAAAATTCTCTATCGAATGGTAGAGTAAAATTTACTAGTTCCCATTTAAAAAAAATGCGGGACAGGCGTAACTAAAAAACAATTGAAGAAAAAAAATTCAAATAATCTCAAATGTAGATCAAAATATCCTAACAAACTTTTATATTGAACATAAATTCTTTCAATGGAGACTGTGGTTAAATAACAATTTAAAAAAGGTATATAACCCCTTACCACAATTATTAGTAGTATCCTAAATACGTATTTCGACAACTAAGTTGTCATTATCAGTAGGTAAAAACTACTAATTAAAAGTCACACATGGGGCACAGTAAAGTAAAATAAACGCTTCCGCACAACTACTATACACTGCAACCCTGTAAAGACTGTACAGTCTTTACAGGGTTGCAGGTAAAAACTACTAATTAAAAGTTACACATGGGGCACAGTAAAGTAAAATAAACGCTTCCGCACAACTACTATACACTGCAACCCTGTAAAGACTGTACAGTCTTTACATGTGTGACTTTTAATTAGTAGTTTTTACCTACTGATGATGACAACTTAGTTGTCGAAATACGTATTTAGGATACGACTAATAATTGTGGTAAGGGGTTATATACCTTTTTTAAATTGAACATAAATTCCTAAAATGAATATTAACGACAATAAATCGCCGTCTCCATACTTTTAACTAACCCTGTATAATTCATCAATATTATTATCATGCGGTACACGTACAAGTAATGGGTTATCCATTTCGTGGTTTCAAAACCGTAGGACTGTCATTGGCAGCTTTCAAATATTTATGTCAACCTAAATGTCAAATTTTGAGTTGAATGTTTGTCATTTACGAAAATGAATCAAATAATAACAGAGAAACGCGTTGAAGTTGCTAAAATATACTACAAAAGTGGGGATAGCCACGTAGCCACGGTTCGCTCAATTAGA
This sequence comes from Melolontha melolontha, assembly GCA_935421215.2. NCBI lineage: Eukaryota > Metazoa > Arthropoda > Insecta > Coleoptera > Scarabaeidae > Melolontha > Melolontha melolontha. The sequence continues at coordinate 111,531,013 of OW285236.1, read as the reverse complement.
AATGACTTTGGCCGTCATAATCGTCCTACTGTGTAAGTAATTGTCAAGATAGTGAAAAAATTTGAAGAAACGGGGACCGTGTTAGATATTCAGAGATATGTGCATCATCGTAATGTACGTTCCGCTGAAAATATCACTCCTTTGAGTAAAAGTGTGTCCGAAGAACCGAATTTGTCGATTCCACGGCGTTCCCAGCATTTGGGCTGTCATACGGCTCATTACGGCGAATTTTGCATCTGGATATACACCTGCATCTGTATAAAGTCCAGCTCACCCAACAATTAAAGTCTGCTGATCATCAACAACACAGGAGATACGTCAAATGGGTTCTTGAACAACAGGCCATCAATTATTATTTTTCGAACAAAATTCTCTTCGGCGATGAGGCGCATTTCTCACTCGGTGGGTACGTAAATAAGCAAAATTGTCGCATTTGGGGCTCTGAAAATCTTCAAATAATTTAAGAGAGGCCGTGACATCCAAAAAAAATGACTGTGTGGTGCACATTATGGTCTGGAGGCGTCATTGGGCCGTATTTCTTCGAAGATGACGAAGAAAGTGCGGCTAGTGTCAATTCGGAGAGGTATGGTCGAATGCTAACAGACTCTTTTTGGACTGCGATTAAAGATATGGACTTGGAAGATATGTGGTTCCAGCAAGACGGTGCAACAAACCACACAATACGACCGATTTTGGCTCTATTGCACGAGAAATTTGCTGGCCGTCGAATTTCACGTTTTGGCGACGCCAATTAGCTACCGAGATCATGCGATTTGATGCCGTTAAACTTTTTTTGTGGGGCTACGCAAAAGACCGTGTTTATGCAAACAATCCTCTAACTTTACATCATTTGAAAGACAACATTCGTCAACTGATGGCCGAGATACCGGCCGAAATGTGTCGAAGAGTGGTCCAAAATTACCTCAAAAGGATTGAGTGTTGACACAAATCCCGAGGCGACCATTTGAATGACATTGTATTTCACACATAATGGCAAGGTCCAAACTTTATAATAAAAAAAAAATTCGTCAAAAATTAAATTCTATATGTGTTTTCCTTACGTTTTTTTTTTGGATAACCATATATAATATGATCTAAATTAATTTTTTCATCATCGCAATAACACGGGAGAGTCGGAAATAATTGTATTTTAAAAAGATGTGCTGAATATTTTCCATGTTTAAATTTCATTTCAACTGCCTATTGTAGTACGATATTTTGTTATAAATTGTTGTTTCCATATGCTAGATAGGCTCTTTATTTTTTCTTGTGAAGAAGCATTGAATTAATATGAACACTCTTGAAAAAATCTTGAAAAAGAGTTTTGTGGAAAATTAATTTACTTTAGAAAAAAAAATTGTAGCTGAGCCTATGGAACTTGCCAATAATACAACGTGCGCAGTAAACTTAAAGCAATTACAGCAGTAGCCTCATTGAACACCCAGAACTAAAAGCTACAATAACTGACAGCATTGTATTTGGCATAAATTTAACTTACTGCAATATCGGCACTTTCAATTTACTTGTAGTGCATAATAAATTGTAATGGTCCTGTTCATTATATAGAAATGTTATATTATTTAAAATATATATTATTTATTAATAAAATCATAAATAAGTAAAAAATGGCAAATTATTTTAACATTTGTTCTATGTTCTAGAACGAAATTAGTATATTACGTAACTAGAGTTGTAAATAGCATATTACGCACGAGTGGAAAAATTTACGCATGAGCTGTGTAGTGGCGAGTGTGTAATTCCACGAAGACGTAATTGTTTTACAACTCGAGTTTTGTACCATACTTTTTCTACCACCGCCAGGATCCCGACAAAATTTCAACAAAACATTACCTTTTGTAGAAGACAAGGTTATGAACATACAAATTTAAAATGTTAAATATCAATTGACATTTAAATATCAATTGACAGTTAAATGTGTTTGTGGGCGGAGTTAATTTACAGCACACGTGCGTAATAAAGCATTTACTAGAGGGGTTGCTGGTGCGATTTTCGGTATTTACACTAGCGGTTGTAGAAAATAGTTATTTTGGTATGAAGTCCGGAAAATAAGATTTTACTGGATGAGTAAGCAAATACCAGGACGAGTCGTAGACGAGTCCCTGGTAGCTTACGAGGCCAGTAAAACCACTTTCCGGACGTTGTGCGTACAACATTTTTTCATGCAATCGTAAATTATTCACTTTTATTATCGAAAATGTCCACTTTTACTAAACAGTTGATCGTGGTAAGCTTTTTCAGTAATGTGTATTACCTTAGCAACCAATCGACAAACAACAGTCAATTTGTAAAAATAACGTTCGTGTATACAATTTTATTTGTTCCTCACTTGTAAACATTAGTTTTACAAGTCACTGTATTCACTTTGAAAATGTATCTTAACTGGCTAGCCAGTAAAATTTTGCACCTGTGGTCTTATTACTATCGCATGCATTAAATATCATAGCGCATTTGTTATTTCCGCTAATACTGAAGTTTCCAGACGATGTTAAGTCACTTGTATTTTCACCTGTATACTCTGTAGAATTGGATGGTGTGAATTCTTTAATTGGAAACATTCTTTTTGATATTTCGATCTTGTTACTAATTGAGTCATTCACGTAGCTCTCTGCAATTTGTGTTAACTTCCATCTCCCTGCACGTTTCAAAGTTAAAGTATCGCCCTCCAGTCAACTACAATTGTTGCTCCAGTCCGTCTAAATGAGTGACCTGTATACAGTGCAGGCTCTTATAATCTCAAATTTTCAGGAATGTTCTTAGGTATTGTGCCAATAGTATGCTGACCTGCATTTAAGGCGACACATTTTTCATTCCGGTACGTCAAAAACAATCGCAGATCCTTACTTTTTTTAGGCCATAGAGTCGCATATTTTCGATTGCAACCAAATATACCAAAAATGGTAATGACTTTGGCGTCTCGTCAGAAGTTTCAAGTATGCATTTTTCCACTTATCCTTCGTCAGAACTTCAGCTTTTTTTGGGAACATAGCGTTAATTTCGTCTTTTCAAAAACGCAACAACTTTATGAAATCTAGAAATGGCAAACGAAAACCTATTTTTTTTAAACATTCTTATAAAAGAAAATAAACCTGCGAACTTCAATGTTTTCAAGTTGCTAAACAACTCTTTACCGTTGACCATTTCTACCATAAAGAATTCGGGCTAAATTTGTTGGACAAATTATTGATATACGCCAATACAACGTTTTCCGTTACTCCAATCACGTTGTTTTCCTTTTGCCAATTATTGAAATCAGCGTACTCGCGCTCGTATTTTATTGAAAATTTTTCAGGCAACAAACTTGTAGCCACAGTTGCTGCTTCATCAATGATAGCCTTTGGCACACTCATTTCAATAAATCGAGCCAACGAAATATATCAGCAAAAATACACTACAAACGATAAATCGAAATGACATAACATAACTAAACAATAAAATAAATGACGTGCGCTTCCAAAGCAATACGTCTAAAAAAGTGACGAACAAATAAAATATTGTAATGACTCATCCGCTGACGCGAGATGCGTCATCCCTCTGGATGTTTTCGCGAGGCCTACGTGAAGGCTCTAGAAGGAGTATTCACCGATATAAAAGCCGCGTCGAAGAAGGGATGAACATTCATTGAATCCTACAGTCTCGCGAAGTACACATAAATATAGTTACATAAATATAGAATACATAAATGTACTTATTGTTGTTAATAGTTAGTTTTATATTGTTATACGTTTTAAATATTAATATAGTGTGTGTGTCTAAAGTTATTGTTAGTTTTATTTAAGGACCCGAAAAGACAAATGTTACAGTGGTATTCAGGTGTGGACTAATTAATAAATAATAAACTAAGTAGACAATTAAGTGTTAATTAAGTATTCGTTTAAATAAATATACAGTGCGGAAAGACGTTATTTTAAATATCGTGATGGCCAACAGAATGAAACTGGCGGAATTAAAAGTGTCCGAGTTAAAACGAGAATTAGAAGAGAGAGATGAGGATACAACTGGCAAAAAGTCGATCCTCCAGCAACGGCTTCGCAATGTGTTGATCCAAGAAGGCGAGGATCCAGAGAAGTATGTCTTTCAAGTTCCAGGCGGAGATGCTGACGTGAATTCGCTGTTTATGAAACTAGAACAAAGACTAATAGATAATTCGCAAACCTTGGAACAGCGTCTAATAGATTCACAAACTCAAATGCAACAAATGGAGCAGAAGAACCTGGAAACTTCTGGAAACTTAGCGAAAACTCTAGAACAAATGGAACAGAAGAATCTGGATAGTGCTAAAAATATGGAACAAAGACTAATAGATAATTCGCAAACCTTGGAACAGCGTCTAATAGAGTCACAAACTCAAATGCAACAAATGGAGCAGAAGAACCTGGAAACTTCTGGAAACTTAGCGAAAACTCTAGAACAAATGGAACAGAAGAATCTGGACAGTGTGAAAAGTTTGGAACAACGATTGATAGACAATTCGCAAACTTTGGAACAGCGTCTAATAGATTCACAAGCACAGATGGAAGAAAGAAACCTAGAAACCGCTAGAATTCTCGAGAAAAATCTGGAAAAGAAATTACTAGAAAATTCTAGAAACTTCGAAAAAGTTCTAGAACAGCGACTAGCGGAAAAATCAGAAGCGTTAAAAGAAGAGGTTTTCACAGCTGTAGAAGAGAAAATTGGAGAACATTCTAGACTTTTAGAGGCAATAATGATTGAGATGAAATTACCCGCTGCCATGAGTCATTCTGATCCCAGGCAGGTCAACGAAGAAGTCATACCGCGGTCCATCGAAATAAAAGAAGAACTTGTGGCTATTTCAAGGACCAGAATCAAGCCACCAACCTTTGATGGAAAGACGTCATGGGCAACTTACCTGACGCAATTCGAAGCGGCCGCAGAAGCAAACGCATGGTCTTCTGCCGAGAAGGCGACTGCTTTAGTCATAGCATTGAGGGGTGATGCTAGTGATATTTTGCAGACATTGCCTCCTGAGGACCGTAAAGATTATTCTCAACTCATTAAACGCTTGGAGATGAGATATGGCCATGCGCATTTGGAGCAAGTATACCATACCCAACTGAAGAATCGATCACAGAAGAAAGGCGAGAATCTTCAGGAATTTGAGGCAGATATTGCTCGTCTAGTTCGACTTGCATATCCAATGGCACCAGATAATTTCATGGAACACCTAGCGTCCAGACATTCATAGATGGTCTCCGGGATATTGATACGCAGCAAGCATTAAGGTTGGCAAGACCGAAAACCTTGATCGATGCTTTGGCGCACGCGCTTGAGTTTGAGACTGCAAAGCAAGCCTCTCGGAACCATGCTCGTGTCTGCACTGTTGACAAGCAGGAAAATGAGGAGTTCATGGAGCAGGTGGTTAGTAGAGTTCTAAACCAGATCAAATCAAATAAAAGAGTACTGCGATGCTGGAATTGTGGAGAGATTGGTCACGTTCGGAGTAAATGTGGTAAGGTGGCCAAGAAAGCATCGTCTGAGCAGCAGGAAAACTAAAGCGGGTCGATGAGCGAGGGCAATCATCGATCCAGCATCAGGAAGCCCCAAAGACGCCTGGCCAAGTCGCATCCCTGCAACATCAAACCAACGGCCTGTATGTGGACGCTGTTATGGAAAGAAAGACCTATGCTTGCTTGCTAGATACTGGATCGACGAAAACCATCGTGCGACCCGATTTAATTCCCAGAAATAAGAAGTTATTTTCTAGCAAATGGAGACTTAGGACAGCAACAGGAGGAGCAGCTTCTGTGGCAGGTGAAGTAGATGTCAACTTTATCATAGGACCAACATCAGTCCGACATCGTGTTCTCGTAGCCGACATAGAAGAACAAATAATCTTGGGATTAGACATCATGAACACCTACGGCTTCCAGTTAAACATGAAAGAAGGCACTTTAAAAATAAATAATGAGGAATTGTTTCTTCATGGGAAAAATTGTGGGAATGTACAAGTAATTACTGCAGAGAATGTTGTTCTGGATGCAAGAAGTGAGACATTTTTGACGGCGTGTATGGAAGGTAATTATTTGGACGGAAATGTTACAATGTTGGAACCAAAGGCTGATGATGACGAGGTGGGCCGAGGAATAGTAGTTGCCAAAATGCTGGTTAAGACTCAGAAGACTGTACCGATAAGGGTATGGAATGTGAACCATTACCCTGTTTCATTAAAGAAGGGTACTATTCTGGGGTGGTGTTCGCCGGTGTCGGCCGTCGTTCATTGCATAGAGGCGAAGAAGAATGGATTCGTGCAGGTTCCTGAGAAATTGTCCAAGATAATCGACTCCGCCTGTCAAGGATTGAGCAAGAAGGAACAAAATCAAGTTAAGGACCTAATCAAACATTATGAAGACGTCTTCGAAACTGAGACTGGTACGAAAGGTAAAACCAATATTGTAATGCACAAAATAAATATCGGCGATGCAAGTCCAATTCGACAAGGACCAAGAAGGTTACCACTGGCAAAACGTGAGGAAGCCAAGCAAATTATACAAGATATGGAAGGCCAAGGAGTAATTGAACCATCGAATAGTCCATGGGCTTCACCGGTGGTCCTTGTCAGGAAGAAGGATGGATCTACCAGATTCTGTGTGGACTATCGTCGTTTGAATAGTGTGACCAAAAAGGACAGCTATCCTCTCCCAAGAATAGACGATACGCTAGACACCTTGGCAGGAGCAAAATGGTTCTCCACTCTCGACTTAAAGAGCGGTTATTGGCAAGTGGGAATGGATCCCAATGACAAAGAGAAGACTGCCTTCAGTTTAGGTACAGGACTCTGGCAATTTACAGTCATGCCATTTGGACTGTGTAACGCCCCAGCTACTTTTGAGCGACTCATGGACACTGTACTGAGGGGATTGTCTTGGAATACCTGCCTGGTATATCTCGATGATGTGATTGTGGTAGGGAAGACCTTTGAAGATCACATGAAAAATTTGGATGTAGTATTCCAGAGGTTGCGAGATGCCAACCTGAGATTAAGTCCAAAGAAGTGTCACCTTTTCCGCAAGGAGGTAAATTACCTTGGACATGTGGTTTCCGGAAAAGGAATTGCTGTGGATCCAGAAAAAGTAAAAGCTGTGGAAAAATGGCCGGTACCCAAAGACAAACATCAGCTAAGAAGCTTTTTGGGATTATGCACATATTATCGACGCTACGTTCCTGGATTCTCCAACATTGCAAAACCACTTACTCGCCTAACAGAAAATCGAGCATTCATTTGGAACAACGAATGCCAAGCGGCTTTTGAGTTGTTAAAAGGTACGTTGATCAGTGCACCCGTTTTGAACTATCCGCTGCCATCTGGGAGGTTTGTTTTGGATACGGATGCCAGTAACGTCGGGATTGGTGGCGTGCTCTCTCAAATCCAAGATGGACAAGAAAAGGTCATTGGATACTTCAGCAAGACCCTGTCCAAACCAGAGAGGAACTACTGCGTAACCAGGAGAGAACTATTGGCAGTAGTTAAGACCATTGAGCACTTTTACAAGTACCTGTATGGGCAGAAGTTCCTGATCCGCACTGATCATGCCGCCTTAAAATGGCTCTTGCAATTTAAGAATCCAGAGGGTCAAGTAGCTAGATGGATTGAGAGGCTACAGGAGTACGACTTTGTCATTGAACACAGAGCAGGCCTCAAACATCAAAATGCAGATGCCCTTTCCAGAAGGCCCTGTCCAGAAGACTGTCGACATTGCAACAGAATCGAAGACAAATCGACCAACGCTCTTCGAACCACCGTTGTTGATGACCAATGGCAACCTGACAATTTGCGCGCGGATCAAGAAGCTGATCCGGATCTTGCAGTCCTCAGGGCTTGGAAAAGAAATGGGCAAAGACCGACCTGGCAAGAAATTGCTCCCCATTCACGAGAATTGAAGTCATACTGGGCACAATGGGATTCTTTAACCATAGAAGACGATCTCCTGAGACGTGAGGTCGAAAATCACGATGGAAGCGAGCGGAAGATGCAAATGGTGGTTCCCAAGAAAAGAATACCAGAGGTATTGCGAGAACTCCATAATGGTGCTTCTGGGGGACATTTTGGAGTCCATAAAACACTGGAGAAGGTTCGCCAGAGATTTTACTGGGTGAATTGTTCACGAGATGTGAAAGAATGGTGCCGAAAGTGTGCTAATTGCGCCGGAAGCAATGGTCCCCAGAGGCGTCGACGTGCACCCATGCGCCAATACAATGTAGGAAGCCCATTTGAAAGGATCGCCATAGACGCTGCCGGTCCTTTTCCAGAAAGCAGCAAAGGAAATAAATACATAATAGTGGTCATGGATTACTTTACCAAATGGGTTGAAGCATATGCTCTACCAAATCAAGAAGCTGGAACTGTAGCAGACGTGATTGTGAAGGAGTTCGTCAGCCGTTTTGGTGTACCCTTGGAACTTCATTCCGATCAAGGGCGAAATTTTGATCCAGTCTATTCGAAAAGATGTGTGGACTTTTGGGCATACGGAAGACGAGAACAACTCCCTTGCATCCACAATCAGATGGGATGGTAGAGCGAATGAACAAGACCATGATCAGACACTTGTCCAAAGTGGTCTCCGAACACCAGAGAGATTGGGACGAACATTTACCATTATTTCTAATGGCGTATCGGGCCTCCGTTCAAGAGACAACAGGCCAATCACCAGCCAACGTGCTATTCGGGAGGGAACTCCGATTGCCCTGTGATTTAAAGTTTGGGAGCAAGCCTGGTGATGATCTTGCCGGAGAAGATTATGTCAGCACGCTCAGACGACGACTAGATAATATCCATGAACAAGTCAGACATAATATCCAAGATGCCAGTGACAGAATGAAAGAGAGCTATGACATCAACGCCGAGAAGAGTGGTTACCATGAAGGCGATCGGGTTTGGTTGTATAATCCACAACGTCGACGGGGCCTATCTCCAAAACTTCAAAAGAATTGGGAGGGGCCATACGAGGTGTTGAAGCGGATCAACGATGTAATATACCGCATCAGGCGAACACCTCACACTAAGCCAAGAGTCGTACATTTTAATCGATTAGCCCCATACTTTGGAGACAATGACGAAACCGTTGACTTGCGCCGATTGGATAGCCAATACCATGAACTAACCTTCGAAGACTTTATGCAAGAGTATTCTGGTTCGAGAAAAGCTCGATTTGGGGTAACCATCGAGAAACAGCAGGATTTGTTCACGGTGCCGCCAGACTACGCGCTTGCTCATTGCGTAGCCCGAGATCTACGAATGGCCAAAGGAATTGCCTGGGAATTTAAAGAGAGATTTGGCAGAATCGAAAGGCTAAGGCAGCAGGGACCAGCAATTGGGAAGAGTCTCCAAATAATAAATGAAGGACAGCCCATATTTTATTTGGTCACGAAAGAACTGTCGAGCCTAAAGCCAACCTATCGAGCCTTATGGGAGGCCCTGACCCACTTACGCGAACAAATGCTACAGCAAGACATTCTGAAATTAGCAGTTCCAAAATTGGGTTGTGGATTGGACCGCCTGGACTGGAGAATTGTAAGGAGCATGTTGGAAGTAATCTTCCGACATACTGGTATGGAAATTCTGGTATGCAGTTACCAGCTTGAATATTCCTGTCCATCCAGGCAAGATAAGACCGTGGACTGTTATTTCGATATGACGTCGCAATGTAACAAAGGCCCTACCTGTCGATTTCGTCATCGTTTGAGGAGACCAAAGCATGACATGTTTCGGGACGAAACTTCATTTTTAAGAAGGGGGCCATGTAATGACTCATCCGCTGACGCGAGATGCGTCATCCCTCTGGATGTTTTCGCGAGGCCTACGTGAAGGCTCTAGAAGGAGTATTCACCGATATAAAAGCCGCGTCGAAGAAGGGATGAACATTCATTGAATCCTACAGTCTCGCGAAGTACACATAAATATAGTTACATAAATATAGAATACATAAATGTACTTATTGTTGTTAATAGTTAGTTTTATATTGTTATACGTTTTAAATATTAATATAGTGTGTGTGTCTAAAGTTATTGTTAGTTTTATTTAAGGACCCGAAAAGACAAATGTTACAATATTCAACAATACACGCAAGGTAACAGGTTTTACTGGCTCCAGAAGGTAACAGGCTCGTCTTCGACTCGCCAGTCTTATTCTTCTGTCCGCCAGTAAAAACTCTTTCACCATGCTAGTAATGTTCAATACTATTACAGGACCAGTTTGGTAAAAAACATTCAGTGGATCGTTCGGTAAAATCAGGACTAGTTCGGTAAAATGATACTTTCTAGGTTGAAAATTATTTAAGTAAAGTGTTCATTACAGTACGATTGCATAAAAAGACTTTGGCGTTCTAGAACATAAAAGTATTTCGCAGCTAGGTGAACAAAAAAGATTCACTTTATTAACTGAAAATTGAACGAAACTGTCAACTTTTAATGACAGTTTTCGAAAATAGTTATTTTTGTATCTAGAACGCGAAATGGTAATTTTGCGTTCAAGAATAGAAGTTATTTTGCCGAGCTTTAGGGAGGCAAAATGTCCATTCGAGAAGGCAAAAGCATTTCGCGTTTGAGATACAAACAATATTTTTTCGAAAACTGCAATAAAATAAGACAATTGTGTTATGCACAATTTAATTTATACTTGAAATCGTTCGAACCGTGTTTGAATTAAGACGGTATAGGCGCGATGACTATTATAACGCTAGCAACCTAATAAACAATAAATATTAGTTGTTTGAAATAGTATATTAAAAAACAAGTTTCATAAGGCACCATTTTGCCGCACGAAATCAGTTTAGAAAACGAGCCGCGATAGCGGCGAGTTTTCTAAAGAGCGAGTGCGGCAAAAAGCCTTATGAAACGAGTTTTTTACACTATTTTTTCTATTTTGCATTTTTTACATTAATAAATTTAAATTATTTAATTTGAAAGTTCAGAGTTTTATTTTTATATAAAGCATGCAGTTGGTCACATTGATACTTGACATTTTCAAATTTAAATCTTGTTATCCGCGAAGTATATTATATTACATATTATTTATTAATTTTCATTAACATTACTTGATATTTCATTTAAAAATATAAACAGGAGTGACATAGAAACATTATATGTTGTTGTCAATTGTATACAACGTACGTTGTTTGTGTAAAATACGGACACAGGCGCGGCTCTTGATGACGTATTTTGGTTTTCAGTACAATGATACGAGTGCCTCGTGTGTTTTCGGTGTTTACTAAGCAAACGTTACAGTTAGTACACGAGAATACACGAAGCACTCGGATCATTGTACTGCAAACCAAAATACGTCATCACGAGCCGCGCCTTACGGACATATATCATATCTGTCAAATGTACATAAATTCTTAAGATCAAATGACAGCAATGATATTTATTTCTGTGTTCGAACAACGACAACATTGAAAAATGAAAAAAAGCGTATCGAAATGAAGTTCATTTCGATACTGTTTTGAGTTTCATAATGAGTTCATTTCGAACGCAAAATAGAAAAAAGTAGTTTCAGAATTATATATTGTAATTCATATTCTAAGAATGTTTAATTCAAAATAAGCTCGAAAAGAGAAGATGAGCATTTACCAGGGGAAGTAGTGGAGCGGCGCAAAGCGCTGTTTCACAATTAATCCCCAAAAAATCATAAATAAGTTTCGAAAATTTGACAAATTATTTTGACATTCGTTGGCATATGTTCTAGAACGAAAAAGACTTTATTTTTCACTTAAGTATTATTTGTTCATGTCATCTTGGATACAGTTACCATAAACACGGTCATATCGCCCGTGGGCGTTATAACCGGGCCATATGGCTCGTATCGCCCGGTAATTTATTCACAGTTTTTAATCTTGTGTGAATATAAATAAGTCCCGAGAAGAAAGGATATTCATTTTACAGAACTAATAATTTGAATTTTTAAGAAAAGTCTAAAGAAAGAAGCAAAACTTTAGCATTCTTTATTAAAATTTAAGAGAATCTAAACATTGACAACTTGAAAACTTCAAAGTGTCAACAACTGTCATTTAAAATAAAATTAAAGTTAAATCGTTGATTCAAGGAGACATGTTAGATGCGTAATGATATTTAACGATTGTCAACGACATGACAGTTGACAGAAATCTTGAAACGTTTCCAATGTAATTTGAATTTTCTGCTTAAGAAATTAATTCTTCGTGAAAAAATAAAATCTTCTATTAACCACTGGCGTTATGGCAATTACATTGCCTTCGGTCGACATTCATCCCTCGAGCCAGAGGCCCTTGGACTGAATTAACGTCGACCTCAGAACAATATAATACCCATAACGCCCTTGATGAATAAATAACTATTGTCGTTCTAGAACATAAAAGTATTTCGCAGCTAGGTGACCAAAAAGACTAACTTTGTCAACTGAAAATTGAACAAAAATGTCAACTTTTAATGACAGTTTTCGAAAATAGTACATTGTGTATCTAGTAGTAAAAGCGATACATTCCTGGACGACAATGTAAATTGTTGGCCGAGGCCGACAAGCATTGAAGTCCGGGAATGTGCTTTTACTATGAGATACACATACTTTTTTTCTGAAATCGCAATAAACATTATTATAAATTAAAGAATTTTTATAAATGCATAACATTTTTTCATTACCACATAATTGCATATGAAATCGTTTGCTTGACAATCACTGTTTGTTTGTTGTTGTGGAAAATGTCAGAGATTCATTACTTATTATTTCGCTTTAATACCTACTTATCGCTAAAAATTTTTTTAAATAGTGCTTGCTGATGCTGTTCTGGTATGCGGGACACCACCGGAGTTAGTAAAAGATGCTGAAAATGTTGTTTATGTGTATTTATTCACTGTCTAAAATGTATATAAAAAACCACCGGTACGGGAAAGCTACCGACATTCTCGGATTAGGGCGAGAAAACCTTCCCGGACTGTTTTCTGATGTTTGCTTAGCAACGGACTAAAATACTGGAATAGCTTATTTTGAAATCTGAAATTGTGCCGAGCAAGTAGGAAATCTTAGCCGGTTTCAGAAAAAAAATATTTTAAATATGCTAGTATTACATTATTACGAGTAGATGTCGAACGGTCACTCTGCATATAAGAACATTTATTCCTCACGGCGAACACGATTACATGGAGAAACTGTTGAAACATACCTGATGCTGGAAATATGTATTTAACCGATCTTATCCACTTTGCGTATTTGTATACTGATAATGATGGATAAAGCGGTAAGTGTTTATTTGTTTTATTATCTGCTCCTTGCACTTTCAAAGCTCGCGCTACCGCAGTGCTAACTCAAGATCTGCCAATATCCTCTATAATGGAGTAAGATGTTGAGGGATGCTAAAGCATGAATTATTATTTCGTAAGATTTTATATTAACAAAGACCAAAACATATAAATGGTCAAATTAAGTTCTAGTAAGGTCTAATTTAACTCATGTTGTGTATATTAGCGTCATCAATATAATAAATTATAATTGTATTGTACAAAGTACATTTATATGACAGTTTAATTTATTTTCGTTTTTGACAATTTAATTAACAGATACTTGTATTTAGAAGGCAAGTATATCTAATTTTATCTCGAAGAGAGAAAGTTCTTAAAATAAAGTATGTGGTGAAAAAGTTAATGTGTACGTGACAAGCTCTGTACAAAAAATTGTAAAGCAACGAAAGTTGAGCAAATTAAAAACATAATAAGGAAAATGTAACATAACTGCATATTATTTTGCTTTCGAAATAACTGGTTACGTCCTCGGCAATCAACGTTCTTACATGCATCTAGCTATCTAAAAATGCATTCCGTAACAGATTTCCGTTTCTTACTGCGGTTCCGAGATACATAAAATGTAGTTTTGATGAAAACAGAGCAAAAATTTGCTATTATATAAAGATACCCTTATATACATCTATATATATACTGACTGTCCCGTAAAAAACGCCAACATTCATAATTCCGTTATTTATTGTCCGGTTTTATTTAAACAAAAAGTAAATTTAATAGCATCAAAAACACTATAAGATAGCAGTGTTTTATTTGTTTTCAATTGTTTTCATTAATGTCAAACGACAGTCAAGTTTTTTATTTTAAATGGCAACATATATATTTTTGGCTATATTCGGATTGCATTTTTTTTTTCTGAATTCAACGATGTATAACATGTTTATTTTTGATAAACGTTTATTGCAAAAAAAAAAACTTTAAAAATTTCATCTTTGTCTTCCATTATTTATAAATATTCGAATGTGTCATGACTGAGTCATGAAACATTTGAAATGTAAGTATTATAAATATTATTATAAGAAACAAAACACTTTACAATAAATGTTGAAATTGCCCGCCACCTCGTTTAACACATATCGCACATCTCCTAATAATAAAAAATAAAAAAAAACTTTATAAATTTCATCTTTCATTATAGTAGACTTGGCCCAGTCCACTAGCATTATGTCAATGTGCCTTAAGTGTCAGTTTGACTTTACTAAGTTTTCTGTATTATCCTGTTTGAACGTTTTGCCGCAACAGAAAGCGTATTTTCGTTAAAAATGAATAACAATGAATTAACGGACATGTTACAAGTGTTCTTTGAATGTAATAAAAATCGCCTTCAAGCAGTTCGTCGGTACAGTGCTCGTTTTCCGGACAGAGAAGTTCCAGGTTCGAAAATATTTCAGAGAATTGAAAAGAATTTAAGAAATTATGGATCATATACCAAACCAAAAACACAAAAACGGAAATTCTCCGAAGATAAGGAATTAGATGTTCTTCTTGCAGTACAGCAAAATTCACGAACTTCGATTCGAGAAATTGCACATAATATTGGGGTATCAAAAACTACAGTTCATGGTATTTTAAGAAAACACAAACTTAAACCGTACATAGCTCGAAAAGTTCATGCATTAGAACAAAATGATCCTGGCCGAAGAATCCAGTTTTGTCGTTTTTATTTAAATGCATTAGAACAAGACCCGAATTTTTACAGAAGGATAATTTGGTGTGATGAATGCACTTTTAGCAACAACGGTATTTTTAATAGAAACATACATCGACAGTGGAGTGCAGACAATCCGAGATTTGTAATTGAAAATAATTTTCAAAGACGTTTCAAAGTAAATGTTTGGTGTGGCATTTTAGGTGATCAATTAATTGGGCCATTTTTCATAGATGGTTGCTTAAATCAAGAAAAATACTACACTTTATTACACGAAAATCTCCAAAACTTTTTAGATGAATTACCTTTGGCAAATTTAAATAGAATATTTTTTTCAACAAGATGGGGCTCCCGCGCACAACGCCTGAGTAAATACTGATTTGTTGAACACCCAATTTGGAAATAGGTGGATAGGAACATCCGGTCCTATCGAGTGGCCTGCGCGTTCACCGGATCTTACGCCCCTCGATTTTTGGTTGTGGGCTTATCTACAAGATCGAGTTTATTTAACAACTCCAGAAAATGCTGACATTTTAAGACAAAGAATTATAAACACTTGTCAAGAAGTACCTGCCGCTTGTCTTTTAAATGCGACCTTTGGAGTCATTAGGAGATGTGCGATATGTGTTGAACAGGGTGGCGGGCAATTTCAACATTTATTGTAAAGTGTTTTGTTTCTTATAATAATATTTATAATACTTACATTTCCAATGTTTCATGACACATTCGAATATTTATAAATAATGGAAGACAAAGATGAAATTTATAAAGTTTTTTTTTTGCAATAAACGTTTATCAAAAATAAACATGTTATACATCGTTGAATTCAGAAAAAAAAATCTAATCCGAATATAGCCAAAAATATATATGTTGCCATTTAAAATAAAAAACTTGACTGTCGTTTGACATTAATGAAAACAAATAAAACACTGCTATCTTATAGTGTTTTTGATGCTATTAAATTTACTTTTGTTTAAATAAAACCGGACAATAAATAACGGAATTATGAATGTTGGCGTTTTTTACGGGACAGCTTATATATATATATATATATATATATATATATATATATATATATATATATATGTATATATATATATATATATATATATATATATATATATATGTATATATATATATATATATATATATATATATATATATATATGTATATATATATATATATATATATATATATATATATATATATATATATATATAGTAGAAATGCGTTAAGTCCAATTGTACGTCATTAATAAAGTTTACATGTTGTCACAACTACATTAGAGAAACTAAAATAGTTAATTTGTTACACTATATTAGAAAGCTTTTATTTCATTAATTTAAATATGAAATGTTATAAATTGATGATAATATAGATATTCATAGCAAATAAACACATAATTTCGGTTTCAATACGAAATGATTCTTGTAATAAGGTAATAGTTAGTTGCGGCGTTGATAGATAATATATCTCTCAAATAAGCCTTGTTTTATGTACATTTTTTCCGTTTATTTTGATTGTTTCAAAGCAGTTCCTTTAGAACTGCATTGTGTTTATTATCTCATTGCGTCATTTGGATATAATGCCGAAAGTTTTCTGTAAACAGTCGAAGCAATTAATTGCTTCATTATTAATAACGCGAATGTGGAAAACTATTAGTTCCAAAAGTTGCTGTTCATGACGTAAACGACTAAATTATTTACCATGTAGAAGTTTTTAATAATACAGACGGTTGCTACTGCTTTAAATACTGGTTTATCCACCATCAGTGGCATAGCAAAATGCATCAGAACAGACTAACTAGTTACAAACCCTTGAAAAAAAGAGTAAGAGCAAAGCCTGTTCGTGACATTGATCATGCTGAAACTTCAAAACGTAATGTTAATTATGAAGTGTATCGTACAAGTAAGTAAAATAATATTTTAATCAATTATTAATTATTACCTTAAACACTCAAAAATGTTTTAGAACATATCACACAACGTTCATTACTTAATCTTAATAATTTGGTTATTTTATAATTGACATCTGGCCGGCAAAATGTATAGGACGTGTCGGATCTAGTATGGCGTACAATTGTATATAACGCGTTTTGTCTATAACAAGTGTTCATTTGAAAAGTCAATCTAGTAGCATGTGATTTACTGAGAACATTTTGAAGTATTTGACCTACGAAGTCGTATATTTTGACAGTTTCAAACATACAAATAAATAACATATAATAGGTATTTATTGAAAACTATAACAAATGTTGAAAATGTTGTCCTTCAAGATCAATGCACTTTAAAATCTCCCGTTCAAAATTTCTGATGATATTCTGCAACATTACTGGATTGTTATTAATTTCCATGCATTTCTGTTCGATTGTCTGTAGCATATCATTCAAATTCAATATAGGTGTTCGAAATATGTTATTTTTTAGATAAGGCCACAAAAAGAAGTCGCAAGGTGTTAAATCGCATGAACGTGCAGGCCAGGCAATTTCAGTATTTCGACTAATTATACGCTCATCAACAAATTCTCTTAAATAATCCAAAGATTCTGCACTAAAGTGACAAGGTGCTCCGTCTTGTTGGAAATATGTATTTTGAAGTTCATCATCATGCAACTGATTGACAAATGGTTGTAAAATTTCCGTACGGTACCTTTGAGAATTTAACGTTCCCTGAAAAAATATCGGTCCAATGATTCGCCTTTGGATTATCGCTGCCCAAACACCAATTTTCTTTGGATGTAGCGATTCTTCATTAATTACAAGTGGATTTTCACTACTCCAAATTCTTGTATTTTGTGAATTTAGGTATCCCGTTTTATAAAACCATGCTTCATCAGTAAAGATGACTCTTTGCGAAAGTTCTCCATTATTGTTCATATTTACAAACCAATTACAAAACTGTAGTCTACGTGCGTAATCAATTTCTAACAATTCTTGTACTGCTGTGACACGGTATGGATAAAGTTGCATATCTTTTTTTAATAACTTGTGAGTTGTACCAACAGAAAGGTTTGTTTGTTGACTCAAATGTCGAACAGATGTTTGTGGTTCATTTTCCATTATTTCTTCAACACGATTGACAACTTGAGGTGTTCGTTTCTTAACTGCTCCGCTGCCTGATTTACTTAAGAGACTACCAGTTTCAGAAAAAAGTTTTAAAGTTCCATCCAAAGTATTCTTAAATTGTATATAATCTATTACAAAATGTGTGAACTCAACTTGAAATTCTACCATGCAATCTTGAACTGAATAAACCCGTAAACCATCAATTTTATTACCACTTCGAAAATAAGCCTGGACTAAAAAAATTTTATGTTCTAAAGTGAAAGCCATTTTAAAACTGAGAAGCAATTTATTTAAACCAGAATCGACGCACGATTATTTTATGCACTAACTGATATTTGTGATTGACATTATCAAATGTCATTTGGATGTACGTTTACGGAACAACAAACACATATTAATATATTTGCGTCTTATTCTATCAAAATTTCAAAGTAACCTAGATTGACTTTTCAAATGAACACTTGTTACATACTATCTGTTTAATGCATCTTAAAACAAACGTCATCAATTTTTATCCGTCTGAAACAAATCAATACTTCTTGCTCAAGTCTAATACTCTTAAAGCGATACATATGGAAGAAGCGTACTTAATATATTTCTTTTGCGGTAAAATTTAAATGCGTTCAATTATGGTAACAGTTTAAATAAATTTCAGAAGAAAAAAGCTGCGCGGTAGATATATAGTCATAATATATAGCGAAATAGGTTATGTACTTGTCAAATTGTAATATTTTGAAGTTACGTAATATTAATATTGCCAGAATAATACTTGTGCATTTTATTAAAGTTTAAGACTTTAGTCTACATAAAAAGAAAATGAATAAATAACCTTAAAGCATACGTTTTACTTAGTGAACTAAATTATTCATAAAGGATTCTTCTATCATTGAAATGCCTTCTCTTTAAACAATCTACTTTTTGCTGTATTTATACACCCAACTACAATATTTGTGGATATTGGCAATGTTATATCTAAAATGTATTATCGGATAGAAATAGAATTGATTGGCTAATTTACTTGATATATGGAGTAGTTTGTAAAGTTTACGACATGACTAAGTCATGTCGTATGATAGAAGCATAATATTTTATACACTTGTTTAAAAAGATCATACTATTTGCTAGGAAGCGTTCAAATATTTTGCAAAGTTACTAATAAAAAACACAGTATCAGACAAATAAATATCTAGAATTTTTTAATATATTTAATATTTAAAAATATAGTATTTGACAATAAATAAACAGATATTGGTTAATATGAATTTCACTGCTGATTGATGCTTAATTATCCGATTCTTCCATTGAATAATAAATAAATAATAAAAAGCAATAAATCATTTGGATTAATAATAATTGGTTCGATTTCAACATATATATATATATATATATATATATATATATATATATATATATATATATATATATATTGAAAAGTAATAACAAGCCCCACGTTGGGCGCCAATTGAAAAGGGATAGATGGTGTGTAAAGAAACGCCCCACGTTGGGAGCCAATTTAAAAGTAATAACAAGCCCTCGCGTTCGGGCGACTATTGAAAAGTGGCGAATGTTCTGAGAAATAATAATATATAATAATTATAATATGTAATAATAATTATATTCAGTGATGTAATAATATTACTTGAATGTTTAAAATAATTAATTTAAATATTACTGAAGCCTCCACGTACGGGTGACTATTGATAAATGGCTGATGAGCTATGTATAATAATAATAGAGTAATAATTTTAAGTGATATAATTATATTAATCGTATAGTACAGGAATCGTACTATTGGTTGGGCGCCTTGGTTTTAAACCTATTACATTAGATCACCAGCCTTTCTTATGTAATGTCTCAGGTTGCGACTAGATGTCGGGGAACAAGTATTATGTTTTACAAAATTGGACTCTATTTCTCTCGGCTCCTCGTCGGTTGGTCTACCCCTATGTGTGTGATGGAAAACTGTTTAATAATATTACAAAGTTATCTCTAGCTACGCAATGATAAATAAAAGAGTTTCTTTTAAAAAATAAGTGTAAATATTTATTGAAATAAGTTATCTGTAAACAATGAACAACAAGCGTGCCTAACGACAAAATAAGGAATTAATATGGTGTGCACGTGTGTACTAAAGGTTATGATTCAATAGCAATGTTATCTTCAAGTATATTGTAATATAAATAAATAAACAGACAAATTAAGGGTAAGTACTACAGTTCTTAATTACAAATTTCCTTTCACAAATTCTGAGCAAGTTAGAAAGGTATTTTTAAAGTATAATCAAAGAGTTTGGAATTTAATAAAATTTTGTTTTGTTGAAAAATAGTTTTTATAAGACT
Source organism: Melolontha melolontha (assembly GCA_935421215.2). NCBI lineage: Eukaryota > Metazoa > Arthropoda > Insecta > Coleoptera > Scarabaeidae > Melolontha > Melolontha melolontha. Next base: position 111,510,659 of record OW285236.1, on the reverse strand, counting down.
TTTTTCGAAATAAATTGGCTTAATTAAACTTGTTTCTTGTAGGATGCGGGCAGGTATCTAGGATGGTGTCGGCGTTGGTCAGGGTTGTCGAAGTACGTGCTCAAATAAGGTGTTTTCGTTTCTACGATGCCGCCTTATTCGAAGGCGTTGGTATTGCTCGGGGCTGGTGTTCCAAAAAGATGCTTTGAACGATCACTTGCCGATCTTCGTTATTATCGACTTCAAAAATGGTTCTAAAGTAGCTCCAAGTTTAAATGCTTCTTTTCTGGGTACTTTTAGAATTCTATCACAGGTATTTTAAGTTTAATTAAATTTTAACTTCGGAGTAGCACTTTTCCTGGCAATCGTTATAAAATTTTTCTACTGACGCTCGATAGCAATTATTTCTTTCAAAGCCTTGTAAGAAATTATGAAAATAGCCTCGAATTTTACTTTAATTACAAGTTATAATAATTTAAATATAAATGAAAGATTGATTCGGACATGAAAACAAAATTAAAATAATATTTTACAAATAGTTATAACGGGTTTTCCAATGTAAGGTTATGTTATGTGTGTAGAATGAAAATAACCTGTTCGCGGGTTAGCAAACATTCAAAAAGTGGGCGTGTCTAATTAGTATCGATACAAAATTTGAATATAAATAAATTAGCTATCTTGTTAATTTCGCGTAAATGACTTGAATTATGAAAATGACAATTAAAATATAAAAGTAAATTTTGAAATAAATATAAATTAATTTGAAATATACAAAGTTATCGTAATATTAATTTATTAATATAATTTATTAACGATACTAATTTTACAAATTATGTCCGTCAAATGTAGCTATTCTATTGATTGTTATTCTTGTGTTAATTACTGTCTTTCCCTTTGCAGTTGGCTGGAGTAATGGTGATATTATATATATATATATACATATATATATATATATATATATATATATATATATGTAATAATGGAAGTATGTATTAGAGAGCATACCTCATCAACACTACTTATAGGTAATAAACGACTACCGTTTTCTTTCTCTTTCTCAAAATAATTCAGAACGTTTAACACAAGCTCCTGTGCTTATGAATTTAAGCACTTCCCAGACATTTTCTGATAGATATTTATGTTAACTTACCGAAAACTTGAAGTCACACTTTTTTTTGTTCTGAGATTTTTGTAATATTTAGATGGAATATAGTAAAAGCAAAGAAAACCCAAACAGATAAACGCAATAATTACAAATGACAGATGATTGTAAGACAGTTTGATTATGGTAGTAGTACCGGAAGTACGCTTTCTGTCCTTGTGTATCGTACGAACAAATTGATCTTTTGTGATTCTTTGTCTAGCAGACTAACGCAATTTTGTTCGTCTGTTCCGATATCAGTATTAAAAAGAGATGGCTACATTGAAACAGTGCGTAACTCGTGTTGCTCGATTATGAGGTTTGTCTTAAGTTCGATTAAATTGATAGTATGTTCTATGATTTTGACAAATAAAAATTATCTTATTATTATTTAGACCCTTTGAATCTCTGTACATAGTGGAAAAGAATGATAATACTAGTCAACAGTTCAAATTTCTAATACACCAATAGGTCTAGTTTATGTCTTTTGTCGTGCTGATTCTGAATCTGATTTAAAATTTTCTCCATCACGTCACAATTTTGAGATATTTTCTTTAGTTTGTTCAAATGAACGCATTAAATTTGACAAAATTTCAAATTTACTTGTATATAAGAAAGATACTACTAAAAATATTGTTCTGTCGAACATTGAGTGGACATGCCTGGACATGTTCATGCACGTTTCCCACGTTAGAGCACTTAAACCACGCCTATTTTGCTTGGAACAAATCAAATTAAGAATTGGAAGATATCTGGCCATGTTGGTGCATAAAGAGCTAAACACGGCTCTTTCGATTCAATGTAACTCGGTTTGTGATAGCTCAACGTCTTTTAAGTTCATAATGTCACCTACGTGTATAAATAATCCAAACAGTTTGTGTTATGTATGTGGAGAATTCACTACTCATTAGCATAAGCGGAATATTACACTTTTATTAGAAAAGTTATATTTCCACTATTTTGGCATAACCATTGAAAATCAAGACAGACCATGGGCTCCTAGCATTTGCTGCGCACGCTGTGAGCTACTCTGTCAAAACCTAGGGATTTTTTAACTGCAGCTGAAATAAATTTCCTTATTAGGAGGTCCATATGGAAAGTAGATTAAAAAAAAATCTTTAATTTATAAGTCGTTACGTCCATCAGATACAAAGTTTAACTTAAAGGTTTTCATTAGATATTTTACAAACACGTCAGTTTTCTCTGTTACTTCTGGCTCATCTTCCAGTGTTGTCTTTTATAGGCGGAACGTATTATTGATGTCTTTTATATTTTTTCGAGGCTTTTCATAAATAATAATCAATACCTTCTGAAACTTTGAGTCCGTTTAAATAGTCTTTTACTTTTTGATTCTTGATATATGATAGCAGTTCTTTCAGTTCTTTGGGCTCTATTTAATTTCATTTTATCATTTTCATGTCTAATACTCTGTATTTTGCGCAATTATCTTTTCTCTCGCAATTGCCGTGCGTTTTTGTTTGAAGTAAATATGTTCCAGAATAATTGAAACATACATGAGTAGGTAAACCCCACCAGTTTTGTATAATACAAAGGTATTTTTGTGAAGAACACAAATGCAGGTTCACTATTAATATTTTCTGTGAACGTGTCCGAATATATCCTATCCCCAGAGACGTAGATACGTATTACACCTTTCTACAGGCTCATCGGTACGCCCCTGCTGGAGAAAGGATATTCCCAGACACTTTCACAGAAAAGAACCACATCGCCCTATCACCGTAATCATCCAGACCGACCGCATAAGTAAATTCGGCGCTGTCTGTTGTCAGACAGCCGAAGTACCTCGCATACCGTCCACATAATTAATGTGAAGTAACGACGCCCTTCCAAAGGTTGGCACAGCCAATCTCTCTATAAAACTGCATTTTGTTTGTGCCTTCACTCATACTACGGCTTAAACGCATGTGTAATGTATCAGAATAATTGAAACATACATGAGTAGGTAAACCCCACCAGTTTTGTATAATACGAAGGTATTTTTAATAATATAAATATTATTAAAAATCTGGTGTGAAGAACACAAATGCAGGTTCACTATTAATATTTTCTGTGAACGTGTCCGAATATATCCTATCCCCAGAGACGTAGATACGTATTTCACCTTTCTACAGGCTCATCGGTATGCCCCTGCTGGAGAAAGGATATTCCCAGACACTTTCACAGAAAAGAACCACATCGCCCTATCACCGTAATTATCCAGACCGAGCGCAGAATTAAATTCGGACACGTTCACAGAAAATATTAATAGTGAACCTGCATTTGTGTTCTTCACACCAGATTTTTAATAATATTTTATATTATTAAAAATACCTTTGTATTTGTTAGGATATTTTGATCTACATTTGAGAATATTTGAATTTTTTTTTTCTTCAATTGTTTTTTGTTACGCCTGTCTGCGCAGTTTTTTTTAAATGGGAACTTGTAAATTTTACTCTACCATTCGATAGAGAATTTTTTTCTCTTTACAATAATATTTTTGTTTTTTTAAAATTCATTTTAATAATTTTTTTATAAGAAGAGGCCGGTTCATGTGTTTAACAGATGTTGGGTACATCGCAGATAGACAGAAGCGTAGACAAACTTGAGCGACATAATTTTATCAGTGGTTATTGTGTACGTCAAATCTTTGACAGAAATAATTCATTTGTGCAATTTGTTGCTGTTAATATTAACAATGGCGAGTTTCTCTATCGAATGGTAGAGTAAAATTTACTAGTTCCCATTTAAAAAAAACTGCGCAGATAGGCGTAACTAAAAAACAATTGAAGAAAAAAAAAATTCAAATATTCTCAAATGTAGACCAAATATCCTAACAAACTTTTATATTGAACATAATTCCCTAAAATGAATATTAACGGCTATAAATCGCCATCTCCATACTTTTAACTAACCCTGTATATGGAACTAACTATAGAGAACTTTAATTAACTTCAACAAACTATTTAGAAATTTCATTATAGTGTAACAGGTAAACTCATAATATTTTAACGACATTTACAAAAGCTTGGGCGAGATTCGTTTATGTAAAAGCAATTAGTTGGGCTTGTTAATATCGCATACCTGCCCATAAACACAGTTCAATGCGATAATGGACGTGTAACGCGATTGAAGTATAGTTAAAATTCAAGGCAGTAAAAGCATACGGAAACATATATTTTAGTACAACGATTTTATTTCGGTCCATTTCCGTTTTAATTAATTGTTTTTAGTTGTCAATTTTGTCGCGTCTATCGCTTTTTGCAGTACGGCTTTACTGTTGGCCTTTTGGTATCAAGCGTACCCATTCTCAAAGTGATATATGTATTATGGGAAATGAAACGAGTATATATATATATATAGTATATATATATATATATATTTATATATATATATATATATATATATATATATATATATATATATATATATATATATATGGTGAGTTTCGTTTTTTGTTTTATCCATACGGGCGTTTTTACACTGTACGTTAATATGTCCCAAGGGATTACACACGCGGTTCTAGAAAATGAAAATATATCATTAATACGGTTTTATTTGTTGCTGAAGAGAATTGAATTGCGTATAGTTCATTGTCTACAAGATGTAGGATATTCGTTCACTTTCATGTGTTTCATTAGTAGTAACTATTATTACCCGTAAAAAGAATTTCTTGAGTAGAATAAATATTATTTTTATTTCGTATGCGAAGCCATGTTAAAATTCATTAGAAATTAAAAAATAAAAAGAGGTCATAAAAATGTATACACTGATATCTAAATTTTCCAGCCAGTCTAGTGCAGCAGGAATTGCTTTGCTAAGCTCGTGGATGTCACCAGGGAATCTTCTTCTGCAGTCGTTCGTTTGTTGGTCCATGGTTTGTTCTACATTTTTGAAGTCACAGAGGCTAGTATTCGCTAGTTTCCATTTATGCAGAAGTGTACCTTTCGTGGGCTGCGCGGAACCTACTTAATTGACACCATTGCCTACGTGGGAGGGTTACGACCGGCAGGTTTCAAAGGATTAAAAATTAAATCTCCATTCTTCAATTCAGAGTGTTGTTCTAGGAAGGCTATCCAGTTATAACTCTATTGATGGCTGCTGAACTTCCGTATCCAGACAAAACGCGTTCCTAGACTTCAGCCGAGTTCTGGGGACGCTCTCTAAATCACTGTATATAGGAAGATCAATATAATGGTAATCTTAACATATTCATTTAATGCTGCAGCGAGAGACGTCTCATATCCGACGGGCAATCTTGGAAAGAATCGGTAGCCAGAGACTAGGAGTGGATCTAACCGTACCGGTGACGATCCTCATTGTATCTTTAAGTTGTATATCTATTGGCTTAGTGTGAGAGCTTCGATACAAGACAACAGCACGGATTAATCAGAAGTCATAAGTCAAGTGCAATAATCGCTGCCTTCCACGAAGTCACCAAATTCGCTCCCCATGAATTGCTGGCAAGCTTATGTATTATATTATTGCGTGTCTTTACTTTTTGTCTAGTTTTATAGAGCTTTAATGGCAGAGACCGGTCTAACATTACGCAGTTATTTAGGGTGAGAATTGTGGTCGATTCGATCAACACCAAATTCAACATTAAGCTCTCTGTTGACTTCTTTGTTACACAAATGAAAGGCATATTATTCGGATTTTGAAGAGTTTGGTTGTAAGCACCATGTCTTAAAATATTCATCTAAAGCTTAGAGATATTCAGCAAGTTATAATTCTCCAACCTTTAAGTTATTGATTTGGGCGCATAAAGCCAGATCATCTGCATATAGAAATTTTCGTGATTTTGTGTCTGGGAAATCATTAGCGTAAATGTTGAATATCAGAGAAGCCAGAAATGGGACTTGAGGAACGCCATTTTTCATGATTTTGTCATCGCCAGTTCCATTATTTAGTCAGATTGCCTCAACAATCGAAGTCTATAGCAGCAATATATCAAGCGAGCCACAAAATTTGTGTCCTTAGGTAGGCTATGAACGACTGAGATATACATATAAGTCATGTCTGAGCTTAGAGAATTGACGAAGTGTCGAAGGTGGAATATATTTTTGCAATTTATTAGCTATCTAATAATGGATTTTGTATTTAACGGATAACAGAAACGCACATGGTTGAAATTTATTTTGGAAATGGTAGTAAAATTAATGATGAATGGATTTAGTTCATGAAAAGCATTAATTAACAAATAGAACAATTAGTGAGTTTAGTTATACAAAAATTTTCATATAAAATATTATTAAAAATATAATTTCCTTTACAGTTTATATATATGAACAAACTTGACAAAGACTAATATTAATAAAAGCCGAAACGTCGTTTTCATAAATAAATTTGTTTGATTTCATTAAAGGTCGCTTAAACCAAAAAAAAAATTTATAATAAATATAATAAAATAAATAAGAAATCTTAGATTCTTATTAACATCGAATATATATATACAAGCTGTCCCGTATCGTTATGATCAAATTTAAGGAGTGGAAAGTAGAGTTCATTTCAAGAAACAAAAACGCAAAACTTGTATATCCATTTTTATTTGCTTCAAAATTACAGGTCTATATGAATGTGATTGTCAGATCATGAAAAAAATGTAATCCTAAAATCAATAAAACCTGATTTTATATACAAAAAAAAGTTCAATTAATAATATTTTCGAAATGTGCACCTCCTTGTTGAATGCAGGCTTGTGCCCGTAAGCCAACAGAAGAAGTACCTATCCGAATTTCATACTTGTTTTGTCGGATTTGCTCGGCAGCCAGGTGAATACGATCCAACAACTCTTCTCTTATATTAAGATCGGGTGATCAGGGTGGCCATGCAACAGGACCACCTCGACCAATCCATCTTGGATAATTGACGTTAACCCAATTTTGGACAGCAATTGCAATTGCCCCATCTATGTGAAACGACATGTCTCGTCGAACATTCAGTGGGACATCCTCTAAAAGACCTGGCAGTTCGTCAATAAGAAATTGAAAGTAATTGTCCGCATTTAACCTCCCAGGAAGAACGACAGGACCAATCAACAAGTCATCGATCAGGGCCGCCCAAACGTTAATAGAAAATTAATGTTGAAATTTAGATGGGCGTACAGCTTTGGGATTTTCTAATGACCACCTGTGCAGGTTTCTCAGATTTGTAACACCACTTCTCCTTAACGTAGATTCATTTGTCCAGAGGACTGTTCTGCAGAAATTAAAATAAAGCCGTGACTGTCTTAATATCCAGGTAGAATAAACTAGACGAACATAGTGGTCTGCCTCAAGCAAACCGTGTTCCCTGCGATAGTGATATGGATATTAGTAAAATACGCCAAACTGTCGTTCGTGGCACTCCTGGTTGTCTAATGATTCGACGTACACTGAGAGTTGGATCCCTTGTAACAATAGCTACTGCTTCTTCCCCTAAGTCTGCTGGAAAATTTACTCCTCGGTCGAAAAGATAATCACGCAGTCCGCATTCCCGAAATTGTCTGTGTACTTCCAGAAACGTTTTGTAATGAGGAATGCGCCCATCAGGAAACCGATGTAGGTATTCAATAAGTGCTCGACGTGCACTGTCGTAACAGTAGCCATACACAAAATACATGTCCGCATAGTCTTGAGAAGAAAATCGGTAAGGCATTTTGAATAAAGAAAACGTGTCCACTCACTTATAAGCTGTTGTATGAACTGAAACGTAATGTAATCCTTTATTAAAAAATGCAACGTTAACAGTCATCTGAACATTTGTTTGTTGTATGAATGTTGTATAAATCAATTTCCAGTACTCTTTTTTGTAGATCCCAAGAAATTACTGTATGCACTACGACACGTGTTTATTTATTTTAGGATAACATTTTATTATGCGACGATAACAATCACAGGCCTGTTATTGAATCGTATCACTTTTTTTTAAATAAAATCAGTTTGTATTGACTTTAGGATTACATTTTTTTTCATGATCTGACAATCACATTCATATATCTGTAACTTTGAAACAAATAAAAATGGATAAACAAGTTTTGCGTTTTTGTTACTTGAAATGAAGTCTACTTTACACTTCTAAAATTTGAACATAACGATACGGGACAGCTTGTATATATTTGCGCATGTCTGTTGTTCTCACATTTAGAAACTGAATTCTAAATGCCTTAAGATCTATTTTAAATTATACAAGTAAGAATAAATTGACATTTAAAAAGAATGTCATGGTATATTAATTATACTTACACATTCATTGTATCCAACGAATTTGAACTTACCTGAAACAATAAGAAATACATTTTTAGAAAATAGGAATAGGATGAATAGATTCTGTATTATATCTAGGATTCATATTTGGAGCACACTTACTATAATGAAATCTTTTAATTATTCTGTGTGCAATGTTAACGTCACAGACGCCTATTAGACGCAAATTCCTAACTTGTACACTTGAAGAATGATTATGAATTCATGTCTTTACATGAACAAGCAGTATAGTTTCATAACAAACGTCATATTTATCACGCCATGTTTAGCGTCCGATCAGATGCTAGTGGTGGTTAAAATGTGGAAAATATTTTCATACCAAATAAATGCTATTTAATATTAATAACATTCTTTTACTACTAATATAGTAGTAAATAGTATTACTTAAATAATAAATTTGTTTTTAAAGTATAGTCAAGAGTACAAAAATGAAAGATAAAAGGGGAAAAGGTGGTCAGGTGCAAAAGATCTAAAAATAGTTTATTATACGGTTATATCAGCATTCTTTATTCAATAGCGTATCTTTAAGAAAATACGCTTTAGTCTCATTATTATTCTAATATGGTTTTCGTAGTATATTAAATATTCTTCGGTTATTAATGGATTTTTAATTTTTTCGATTTGCGTTCTAAACGATGCCAAACCTTCTCAAATGCATTAGATATGTTCAGGCTTCGTTTTCATGCGGATCTCTATTGCATTACCGTTTTTGCTAGGCGCTTTGCAAACTTGTGAAGCATATGATCAAAATTTGTATAATTTTATGTAGATGTATGCATCTTTTTATTCCTTGGTTATAAAAGACCACTCATTCGTTCATATTCATATTATTCTCTCTCCATACTTACTTATTTGATACTCATATTATTCTTTCTCGTACTCTTCATATTACTCATATTATCATTCATGTTAAAACCTTACCACTTTCAAATTTACTGTTCTCCCCATAAATTCAGAAACATTCTTTTCTTTTAGTCTCTGCCAGACACTGTATCTTTCTGAACTTAATTATTCAGATAAGTGAGGGCAGTGAAACGATCCCTAAAATAATTTTTTTCGGAAATAATAGTGTTTCTACGCTTTCCTTTTTTTTTTGTTACATTCGCATTTTCAGCGAGTGTATGTATCTATATTTGACTTATGAATGAAGAAATCTTATCTTCCTTTTTCTAAAGATTACCAAGAAAAACTTAGTAATCCTTTTTTCGCTTGAATTGTTTTCTTTTCCAAAATTTTAAATAATTGAAAATTTGGAAATACAACGGCCGCAGTTTGGTATTCCATCTGTAGAAAATATTATTTTTCGACAATCTTTATATCCATTAATAGATTAAGCAAATAGAGAATAAATAAAAAGTCTAGAACTGTGTTTAAGTCACAGAAATTAGCAAACGACAAACTGAATATTTCATAATATAATATATTTGTTAATATAAATGTTATATATAAAGGCCTCGGCTATCGAAACCAGTAGTACACCTAAAGCCGCGCATATTCGAATCAATGTCGATTTGTTGATTTTGTGTCTCCGAGCTAGCTGTAGTGTCAACAATAATCAAAATAGGCAATTAAATGAAATAATGAGGATCAAAGATCTAGGACGTGTATCAGCTGAAAGTAGTGATGCGAGTTCTCGAGAACAAAAGTAGTAATGTATTCGATTCTTGAAAGTTCTCGCTGTTCTCGAGAACTTTTTTCTATATACAGTCCCATAGGTGATTCACGTTAAGAAAATTAATATTTTGAGAATATAATTTTTTAGTTAATAAACCCCAGATATTATCAAACATTAATATTTCGTCATACCACCATTTACTTTCAATCGATGAGGCATTGAGTTTGCTAATTGCCGCATGTAATTTGTCCCAAAGGTGTCACTTTAAAAAAACTAATATTTTGAGAATATAATTTTTTAATGAATAAACCCAAGATATTCTCAATGGGGTTCAAATCTGGGCTGTTAGCGGGCCACGGTAACGTTTCAATGATATTGTTATATAGCCATGTTCTAACAACATTAGCCGTATGTACAGGACAATTATGACAATGTTGGTAAATAAAATTTTCCGGATATAATTGTCGGACAGACGGTAGCATTACATTTTATAATATATGGCTATAGTTGTCAGCATTGAACCGCCCGTCTACTTTGCAACAAACTCCTAGCCCCTTTACGTTGAACCGTTCACTCCTTTATACTGGATATATATATATATATATATATATATATATATATATATATATAACAACTGATAAATTATTGGATAATAATTTATCAGTTGTTATATTTAATGAACGGCTAAGAAATTATCTAAACACTTATATATATATATATATATATATATATATATATATATATATATATATACACACACACGTAACGACCATTATACGTAGATTGAAATAGCTTTTCATCGATGAATATGGCATTTTGCCAACAAGATAATTCCCTATAAACATGATTTAAGGAAAATAATAATCGAGCTTGTTTGTGAACTTCTGTCAGCGATCATTTTTGGACCGCTACACAACTTTTCAAGTCTGATTCTTGAATTCTCTGATTAGCTGTGGATCGTGATTCAGGAAAATTTACTGAAATTTTAGCATTATTAAAGATATTAAAAGGGGTTTCCCTCAAATGCCGCAAAAGCAGTGCGTCTTCTTCGTGTGTCAATATTCGTGCACGAGCAGAAACATGTCTTCTTGAAACTGTTCCTTCCTCCTCCCACCGTTTCTTATTTTTTAGCAGAGTAGATTTATTGATGCCAAATTGCTGTGCTACGGCTCGAATTGACCAGTTATCATCAAATTTCCCTATAATGCAACCCTTACTTAACAAATCTAAATGCGCGGGCATATTTCGACTATATCTGTCAGTCAAGTATGACAAATTAATTTGAGGCGATATGACAAATGGAAGTGTCAAAGCCTATATACATTTATATTTATCCCGTAATTATGGAAACCAAAAGCCTGATTTAAATTATCGTATATTAAGTGTACGCCAATTTATTGCACAGAACTGTATATTACAGAGACGAGCTTAGATTTATGAAAAAAAAATTAAGAAAACATGATTTAAATAAAAATATCTGAAATATATCGACAAAATACAGTTTATTTATTAAGTCGCTCTCTGAAATATGTTTTATATGTTTAACAAAAACTATAGATGACAGAAAGTTGAAATTTTTTGTATATCTCTAAAATTAAATTCAAAATAAGACAAAAACAACAAACTTTGATTACTTCAACATTCTAATCCTATTTGTTCATACTACTAAGTATTAAAGACATTACTGTTCGAGATACCGCAACTCCTCTTTATGGACAATGCAAAATAAGTCATGTTTCTTCCACCATGTACAACTGCTGTCAGTCAGCCATTAGACCAGGGTATCATAAAAAAACTTTAAAACTTGGTAGAGATCTTTTATAATAAAACACATTTTATGTGAAGTAAATAACTATAATGCCAGAATTACGGACTATGTTGGCTTATATTTCATTGATAAAGCGTGGCATAGTATGACCAATATAACAATACAAAATTATTTTCGAAAAGCAGGATTTAGATGCAGTATCAATGACGACAGCGAAGATTTTGAAGCAGAAGATTATCTACCATTATTAATGTCTTCACAGCTTGCAATATAGACTAGCTTAAACAGAACTAGTGAAGATTTATGAAGATTTTATAAATGTGGACGCTAACCTCATAATCGAAGATGAAGATATAAATACCGGAACTTCCAATAACGAAGATAGAACAAACTCCGACGAGGAAGAAGGAGGGGATTATGAAGAAAACTATCTAAATCCAATAAAAAATGAAAGTGATGCATTAAAAGTGATAAAAGAATAAAAAAAAACACGACAAATGTTTTTATTTATTAGATTTCATATTTTATAGGCTTTCATTTATATGTATATTCTTGTTAGTATGCAAATGAAAAATATTTTTTCCCACTCCCCTTGTAGTAAGCATTCCATTAATACATTGTTTCTATGGACGTAAGTTGGTTTTACTGAAATGACTGTGATTGTTATGACAACGGGGCGTAAGTAATTTACTTACGTCCTCTAGGGAAAAAAGTGCATCAAAACACGTGTTCTATTAATTTATATTTATGGTAATATTACAGTTTGTACAATTAGTAACATTATTAACAAAATTGTGATATTTATTTATATTTCTTGATAATTCAATGTTATTATCACCTACTTTATCAGCAACACTTAATTCCGTGGTTTCATTTGACACTATTGAATTGTTAAATTTAGTTTTATTTGTGTTTATAATCAATTGTATGTAGGAACTGCCTAGTAACGTTTCAGATGTGTCTAATTTATTAAATTCCGAGGTTGTTCACCGTTACTGTTTATTATGATTACATTTAATTTTTGAGGATTTTATTGTCTGGGGAGTGGGAAAAATGTTATAAGCAATTCGGGAGGTAACATTTACCAGTCTCGAACTCTATTGCAAGTCCTCGGGCAAGCCCTCGGACGCAAACTCGTCCTCGACTGGTAAATCTTACTTACCTCCCGTATTACTTAAATAACTATTTGTTAATACAAATAAATGTGTAGACTAAATTGAATTATTTCAAGATAATTTCCTTAAACGGACATTCCTCTTGTCCGGGCAAAAGTTACGGACAGTGTCCATTTTAGAGAGATTTCACTGTATATAATAATAATATTTATAAAAATCTTTCAATTTAGATTGAATTATGTTTTGAATATGTTCACAAACACATGTTCACAAAATTTAGTAATGTTTTCCCACTTTGTAATTTATAGTATCCGTATTTATTCCACAAGGAGACACAAATTATTCGTTGTCTAGAAATGTAAACGATAGATTACATGCAATAAAGGTAATAAATAAATCAAATTAAAATGTTTATTGGATTGTTTAGCACTTTTATTTATAAAAATGCTGTGTGCTATTGACGTGACGATGACATCTCTTTTGGACCAACACATTAGAGATAAATTACAAACTACTCATTGACTTTTTGCGCCATCATAAACTAAATCCGGCATATCTGCAATCAAGTTTTTGACTGTGTCTGACATTGGTCTTTTTCGCGAAATACGTAACTGCGATATTTTTAAAGTAAACGTACAAACAAACGTAGTAATTACGGTAGTCTACATGTACAAATTAATACAGATCACGCTCCACATACATCAGTTCTAGTACCCGAGGACCTTTAGTACAGCTCTGGCGCGAGGCGCAATTTCCCTACTCTAATTATAACATCGAACATAGAGTAAAACCAAAAGTCATGTATTATTAAAAGGTTTTCGTTAAATCAAAGTTTATTTTACACTAACGAGTTTGTAACTGATTCTATAAATGTGAATTCATTATGGGTAAGCATTTGTATAATCACCCTCTGTGCATACCTTAAAATGGGTAATATCTACCTATGTTTATGTCCATTAGAGCTGGATAAATATTCCATTGACATCAATAAAAACATTACTATAACAATTACATGAATTGGCATATAAATCACAAACATAAATATTGTAAATTAGGCTTCTATCAATTGCATAATAATATAATATAATATAATATACATTTGCAAAGTTTGTAAAGAGAATGTTAAATTAAGATACGCTGTAGTTTGTTCCGGGCAAATGAATAATTTAATACGTGCAAAGTAACAATCTGCCCAAGTTTAATTAAATTTATTAAGTTTCCTATCATGTACGTAGTTCGTCAAAATAGAATACTTAATTTATAATTTCAATGGTTATGAAACTGTAAACTAGTTAATAACTATTTTCAACTAGTAACTTTTATGTTAAAGTTGGTTAAATTTTTCGTATCCAGGCATTATTTGTTTCTTTTTGTTTTTTTAGAGATTGCCAAGTCAGCATACTTATCTTTGTTCTTATTGCGATCACAGAAAGTTTGGTTAAATGCAGTTGTGAATTTTTAAAACGATTATATCATAGCACTATATTGCACAATGTATTAAAAAAAATATGTACAAAATTTTAGCTTGTAATATCACGTACTAGTGATACTACATGATATAATATACGAAAAAGCATTATAATATTCACATAAATATTCGGGCGTTCACAGCCGTCACCTGAAGGGCTAAAAGTATCTTTTATCGATTCAGCCTGCTACTGTGCCAGTAATAATCTTCCGCTGATGACGGCCACAGTAGCAGGCGAAACGTCAATGTCTATAAGACAAACATGGCGAGTCCAATAGAAAACACTTCTACCACTACCACTATACCACTATATGTTATAAATATGCAAAATATATTATCCCAGTCTGATAACGCTTTTGTTTTACAAAAAAAGTCTGAATGGTACACAACCATTTGTTTGGCGGAAGTCTTCGAAGAAATAGGAAGAAAAAAACATCGACGCAGGATCATTCTTCGCCATGGCAATGCGAGCTCTCGTATATCGACACAAACAACTTCATTTTTGATGATGGGTCACCTGCCGTATACAATTTTCAACACCAGAAGAAGCGATTGATACGTTCAAAATGTATGCAAAAGTGGAGAATATTTTGAAAAACCATCATGGAGAATATTATGAGAAACAATAAAATCATTTTCAATAACAAATATTTGTTCTTTATTTCGAATACTTAAATCGCAATCTCCATAATTTGTCTGAATGCAATTCATCGCACTTCGCTTGTAACTGATTTCTTTACTAAAAATAACATTTTTGTTTCCTGGATATTATTTGACGATAAAACGAATGCTGTAGCATAACACTGCTGCGATTCTAAAGGAAATGATCGAAATCCTAAGCAGCATTCCTTTAAATGTCATTAAAAACCCCCTTGATGTACTAGCCTAACGTTGAAGTTGGTTGTATCACTTCAAGTAGACACCGATTTAAATAAAATTAATAAACTTGTTTGAAATGCTGTGTCTTTACATCTATTTTGAAACAGGAGAGGAAAACTTTTGGAACAAGGTTCTACGTTCAATTGTAAAACATATTTCGTCAATTTGATACGAATATTTTTAATGTTTAATACAATGTAATACCTATCTTAATTAGTTTTCACGAGTACAGATCAAATTAAAATTGGTGTTTATATACATAGGCGTTTTTAGTTAATATAAAGTATCATTAAATAGAATTGAATCTACCTACGGGGTGAAATCTAGCGAATCCCGAATCATGGTTAGAGTGGGTCAGCGTGTCTGCATATCAGGACTTAATTCAGTACGTTTAACCGCAAGCATCGCAAAAAATGAAGTCACAGTTTGTGTTAGTTCTTCATGAGTCTCGATGGGAGATAGTTGGAAGTTTCATCGTTACGAAAGCGCGAAAAGCGACCATCGCTTAATAATGTAAAAAGCATATAGGTAAATTTCCGGATTCAAGTTATGATGGTGCAAAATTAGTATGTAAAGTTTGCGATAAACCGTTATTTCAGTAATCTTAACCACATTGCGCTACGGGTAAATAAGGCAAGTGGGTTATATATGATATTTATAATTGCATAAATAAACTAACATTACACTTGCCTGATATAGACTTGCATTAAATCCTAATGAGTAATACAGTAATACAAAGTGTTTCAAAAAGAATTACATCTAGTTGTCCATGAATTTCTCTTATAAATTATGGTGTTTTGCTTTCTTGAAATGCGTGTATAGATTAAATGGTATGAAGCTTATCTACTTGTCACTGTCAAAATTTATCATCGAGATATGGTGATGAAATTAATAACAAAAACAATTAGAATATTCATATATTTAATAAGAAATCCTTAAATATATATTAATCAAACAATCAAGGTAAATAACTAATTTCTAGAAATTTTAATTATTATAATTTATAACAAGTATTCAAGATGGTCAAGACGTTCAATGCATAATGCAATACGACGTTTCACGTTGTCAAAAATATTCTGTAATACATTTGGTGTTATTTCATTACATTTAATTGTAATTGTATTCATCAAGTCATTTGAGGTATTCATTCTTGTCTTATATACTTCATTTTTTAGAAATCCGAAAATAGAAAAATCTAACAGAGTAAGATCTGGTGACCACGCTGGCCAAATACCTCTGCTTGTAACTTGATGAGGGAAGTAAACTTCTAAAAGCCCTAAATTTTCACGAGTTGTATGTGCAGTAGCCCCATCTTGCTGGAAATAACCCCTATTCAATTCATCTCGTTACACTTGAGTTAAAAATGGTGTGAATAACTGTTCTCAGTATTGTTTGCTATTAATGTTATGGTTTAACAGGATGTAAAGAAACTTTGATGTGATTGTTTGGATTGTTTATAGGCCATGTTCTGTAATTTTGTTTATTTATAAGCCACCTCAAATGAAACCATGCTTCATCAGTAGAAAAACTTAGATCAAGAATTTTGTGATTATTTAAAGTTTCTTGAAAGAAGTTGCTATAATTAACCCTACCAGCGTGATCTCTAGGTAAAATCTGTTGAACAATCGGTACTTTGTAGTCCGAAACTTCTCCACGATTAGACGAATGCAATGATGTAAAGGGGTATTATACACAACTCGCGTAGTAATATTGCCATTCTCAGTTAAGAAATTGTGCACTTCGGAAATATGCTTCAACAATAAAAATATGTTTTTGCAATGTATACATTATTTACTAGTATTCTTTATTAAGTAAAAAAATATTTGAAAGTAAAAATTATATTGCTAGTCACAAAATGACATTAGATAAATGTGTAGTTAGTTATAAATAAGAGGCAAGTTGCTTATAATAATTCGCAAGTAACGAGCGATCATTAAAATTTTCACTCGTAGCTGGCCGTGTACGTATATAAAAATTATGTCGTAGCTTTATGCATTAAGATTTTATTTCAAACATCTGTCAGTGTCAAATATATATTTTAAAGCTTCATCAAAAGAAAAAGTAATGGCCTATAATGATATGCATAAAGCGTTTATGGTAGAATGTTACTTCCTGACACCTCAAAAAATTGATGGTATTTGGCAGCATTCAATTGAAAATTGCCTTGCGGAGTTTAAAGAGAGATATCCAAATACTGTTCCTACCTATAAAACGTGATACGCTAATGCATTGTGTAAATCTTTTTCGTCAAACAGGCAGTATTTTAAGGAAAAAAGGAAGCGGTCCTCCTCTCAAGAGAAGTCGCGGCGTAATTAAAAATGTCAGACAAATTATTAACGAATCTCCTCAAACATCTATTCGCAGAGTTTCGCAACAAGTAGGGCTTTCGAATGGAACATGTCAAAAAATTTTAAAAAAGGACTTGCACATGTATCCATATAAATTAACTTCTGTACAAAATCTATTACCTACGGATTATGAAAAAAGAACACAATTTTGCCAATGGTTTATTCAAACAATGACAGACAACATTTTAAATCATATTTTTCACCGATGAAGCTTGGTTTTATTGGAAAGGTTATGTTAATTCGCAAAATATGCATATGTGGTCCAGTGAAAATCCTCATTTCTACAGAGAAGTGCCTCTACATCCAGAAAAAATAGGCGTATGGGTAGGTATGAGTCGTCACCGATTAATGGGACCAATATTCTTTGAGGGCACGATAACATCGGAGAAATATCGTAACGAAATTCTCAGTGTTTTTTACTAATCAATTGACTAATGATGAACTCCAGGTCGGATATTTTCAACAGGATGGGGCTACATCTCACGTTACACTTGAAAATATTCAGTTTTTGCAACAATTTTATGGCGATAGGATAATAAGTAGAAATACAGCGATTCCATATCCACCACGATCGTGTGATTTAACAGCCATGGATTTTTTTGTGTGGCCATATATAAAGAATATTATTTATGAAACACCAATTAATAATCTGCAAGAGTTAAGACATAAAATCATAGAAAAATGTGAACACATCAATAAATCACCGCAAATACTGATCAATGTTTTCAATGCTCTACGAAATAGAGTGCGATTATGCTTGGTGGAGAATGGTCAACATTTTACACATTTTTTATAATATTCTATTACTTTGTATAAAAATTATAAATATATTTAATATAAAAGTCAGCATTTCAAATTATTTTTTAACAATCATGACGTTTGAAATTATAATGACAGATCTCCTCTAATAACTTAAGTTAGGACATACTTTTTGTGTACATAGCTTACTTGAGCGAAAATTTTAATGATCACTCGTTACTAGTTATCAGTGCCTACTGAGATAAAGCTCTTTTTGAAACACGTATAATATGTATACATATATAAAACAGTACTGTCCTGGCGTGCAGACAAAAGTGGCCCACTGTAGTCATGGCGAATATATTCAGGATGATAAGATTATCCACAGAGGGTGCATTTCTCGGTAATGATCAACGAATATTTGTTTCCAAACATGCGTGACATTGATGTAGACGGGTTTTGGTTTCAACAAGATGGCGCTCCGTGCCATACAGCAGCAGAAACAATCATTTTATTGCGATTCAAAGTCAATCATGCAATCATTTCTCGAAATGGTCTTGTCAATTGGCCATCAAGATCTTGAGATCTGAGGCCTTTGAATTATTTTATGTGGGGTATGCCAAATCGAAAGTGTATGTCGACAAACCAGCCACAATTAAAGCATTGAAACACAATATTATTCGTGTTATTAACGAAATAAAGCCACAAATGTTAAAAGAACTGACCAAAAATTGGGTTTAAGCGGGGTCATGGAGAGCATATGGATGAAGTCATATACCATCATTAACGTCAGGAGCCAAGCTTTTAACGAAATCAAATTTAACTCTCTATCTTAACATTTTGTTGTTTTTCAATTTAAAGATAGGACACGCTTATTGAAAAACCCTGTATATGTGTATAAATATTACGGCATATATATTTGAAAATTATATTATAAAGTAACACATTTTTAGACTATTAAATTTTAAATTATGGCGCCAACAGTTTTTCAGGACGATTTAGAAATATGTAGACGACGCGCCTGTAAGGTTTCAATTCATTATTAGGGCGATTTCATTCTATCCTGATAAGGTTGGTTTTATCTCTACTCGATATATGAACTCTATAAACGAAAACATAATGTTTTACCTTTTAGTATATTACGTAAATTTTGAATTATCGTTGAAGAAAGTGAAAGGATAGAGTGAAATTAATTCTGCCTACAGATGGTAGATAACAGTAATGGAAAGAATACAAAATCCCTCTCGCATCTCTATTCTTCTTATATCGAATCTCTCGAGAAATTCCACACTAAAAGTTTTACAAAATGTAAGGATTACCGACGGAGATTGGATGGAAAAAATATTTATTGATTCGTAGGCTTATAACGATAAAGTTTTGTAACAAAATCAATGCCAGATAAATCACAATCTAGGATAATGTGTTGCATAGACTAGCGAATGTGGGATTTGCTTAAAATAGATTTCGTGTTCATTTATTGGGAATAGACATCTCACGTTTTATTTCAAAAAAGGCAGATATAATCACAGTTATTAAAAAAAAACAAGAAATCAATAATCATATCGTGGTGAAGGAGTTAAATTAATTCAGAAAAGTCGATATTATTGTTACTGGAAAATTTCCGTAACAGGTACCGATAAATGAAGAAATGAACAAAAAATTCCAATTAAACATGCAGAATTAGAACCAACGAGATATGATATATAAGGTTTCCAACTCTATAAAACAAGAACAAGAAAAAACGAAATAGATCCTCATTATTAAATATTTTTTCATAATAAATTTTATTCTTTGGAGTTTTTCATAATATAATTTACACAATAGATGATAATAATTAGTATACCTCCACCCCTTCATAATTATTGCCTTATTATATTGATGTACACTCGACCACATAGAAAATGTCCCTATCGTAAACCGACCCTTCGGTCGGTGATTATTACCTTTTACCTGGACCGGGGACTCGAGAATTGGTCACCATAATTTTGCACGTAAAAAGCGGATAACTACCAAGTAATATTAATGAAACTGTATGATGCAAAGATCCAAAAACAAGAAGAAAAATTTTACATTAATTAGTTAATTATAAATAAATATAAATAATGAAGGAATTGCAGTTATTGTATTTTGTTTTTGTGGGTATTTGTAATACTCGAAAGGCCGATTATATATTTTCCCATCAATGAGATTGTTCATCAAGAACAATAATAGTTAATTAATACTATTAAATACTTCATAAATTATTAACAGTAATTAATATTTTTTATTATTGAATCTACACAATACTAATAATAATGAAGTTTGTTAAAAGAAAAGAGTGACTTCAGTAGACTGTTTCCAATAAAACAATCTACATACTGAAATAAATGCTTTCTACATATACGACGCTAAATAATCGAATTTTTTACTGAAAAAAAAATCGCGCTTATGCAGGATTCGAACATGCATCCTCTGGTTTGCTGGACCACGCTCTTAACCCTGGAGCTATTAAGGGACTGAAGTTCGAATCAAGAGAAAAGCCTTAAATTGCATTAAGCACGGATATTATATTTTATTTTCAGTAAATTTCACAATCTAAATACTAATTAAAATCAAATATTTTTTATCCATCCAGTTATATGCGAGGGGAAGAATTAAAAAAAATCTGCTTTTAAAAAAAATTAAATATGTTTTTATTTGATTTATTTTTTTAATGTTCTGCGAATTGATTGCAGTGTAGTTTGTTTGAATTGCTCTATTAGTTTGTTAATTATCAGGCTTCGGATAATTATGTTTTTGCATAAGTGCATATTTAAATGCATATTTTAGTCGTTGTTATGAATAAGTGATTTTGAACCTTTTTAATTATAAATGCATAATTTAACCGTTTTTCAGCAAGGTATTATATTAAAACAGTCTATTATTTCACATTAATATT
This sequence comes from Melolontha melolontha, assembly GCA_935421215.2. Lineage (NCBI taxonomy): Eukaryota > Metazoa > Arthropoda > Insecta > Coleoptera > Scarabaeidae > Melolontha > Melolontha melolontha. Next base: position 111,489,450 of record OW285236.1, on the reverse strand, counting down.
TAATGTTATTGTTAGTATAATTACACTTTTGCGATTTCTATTGTTTGTTGTATGTCTACCGGTTAGTAATTATTAAAACTTTTTAGCACTAAGGCATTTCGCATAATTGTAAAATAACACCCATTCGCTGAATATCAAGCGCAAATAGACACTTTATAGTAGACGATTAAATAATCTTCTAAACCATTGAATAGATAGGTGAAGTGAATAGCAAGTTAAAGCTGGATTTACTATAAACAGCCAACACAATAATTAGCGTTTTTAAACCATAATACTTGAAAATATTAAGAGGATTACCCGGGTAATCGAACAATGAGAAATAAATATAGCGGGGATTTCCTTAATTTTACAAGGTCTTTTATATTCCAACAATTTGAATTAGTTGTGTACTAGTTACAATAGATAACATCCATCAAGATTCCAAAAGAAAAAAATGTGTAAGTGTAATTTTAAGTCAATTTGTGAAGGATTATAATGATTTTACAATGGACGTCTGTTATTTTGTAAATACTGCGAAGTTCGAGTTACGGTGATAAAAAAGTTTCAAGTCGCTCAGTATCTTCCATGCAAGCAATAGAAATCATAAAAGGATAAATAACGAAGGACAAATATTAATTTCTAGGCATGGACCTAAACGCAGCGTCATTGGTTTCGTTGAATGCAAAACGGTATTGTTAAAGCAGTAGAAACATAATAAAACCATTTCATTTTTTTTAAACTAATCTTTTTTTGATGTTCTAAAAATTTTCAGTATTCGTCTCGTATGACTATATAACTATAACAGATTATGACTATTATCTCTCTATTCTGGTGTCTCAGTTATGTTGTTCCTAATCAAATAAAAATTTGAAATTTGGGGCATCTTATATACACCCAATATTCTTTAAATTGAGCCTAATGTTCATATTGTTTCACTTTCGGTTTAACCGGAAATAATCCTATATAATAATAATAATAACTTTTTTATTTTAAATAAAACCCAGTATATTTTCCTCAAAATTTGAATTCCGCTGAAAATTCTCTTTCCCGTGAAGTATTACACTTTGTATTTAGACTTCAAAACAGAGATGAAATTGCATTTCAAATATTCAAAAATTGGGATCGTAGAAACCAAAGCGATCTACAGAAACTAAAGAAAAATTTGAGTAATACAAATACCCACAAAAACATAATACAATAACAACAATTCCTTCAATATTTATATTTATTTATAATTAACTAATTAATGTAAAATTTTTCTTCTTGTTTTTGGATCTTTGCATCATACAGGTTCATTAATATTACTTGGTAGTTATCCGCTTTTTACGTGCTAAATTATGGTGACCAATTCTCGAGTTCCCGGTCCAGGTAAAAGGCAATAATCACCGACCGAGGGGTCGGTTTACGATAGGGACATTTTCTATGTTGTCGAGTGTACCTACCTACCCCTAATATTGCATACATTTCTGATGAAGCCACTGTAGTCAGCGAAACGATTGTCAAGTGTCATACAGGCTGCCCTTGAAGTAAAGAGGCAACATATGATAAATGGAAAGATTAATTATGTAGAGTGTAACTCCAAAATATTGTGACTTAATTACGCCGTGAACCCCGAAATTAAAAATACCTCCGAAAATTGTATTACGCGACGCATATGAATTCAAAATATTCAGAATGTGTATAAATAATAAATATCTCACACGCACTTACGCTAGAGCGTATGTTTACATATGTTACATATGTAACATCTGGATGAGATGGACAATAACAAAACTATTATTTTTGTTATTGTCGGTCAACTTTAAGATATCGTCTCTGATACTTTTTATAATCGCAGTACTCTTTTTTTCATAAATCAATTTCCAAATTGATTTATGATGAAGAAGGTTCCTACTTATTTCGTAAGTTCTGAACCATTAATATCATACAATAAACAAATGTTCAGATGACTATTAACGTTGCATTTTTTAATAAAGGATTACATTACGTTTCAGTTCATACAACAGCTTATTAGTGAGTGGACACGTTTTCTTTATTCAAAATGCCTTACCGATTTTCTTCTCAAGAGTATGCGGACATGCATTTTATGTATGGCTACTGTAACGGCAGTGCACGTCAAGCAGTTATTGAATACCGACATCGGTTTCCCGATAGGCACATTCCTCATCACAGAACGTTTCTGGGGCTACACAGACAATTTAGGGAATGCGGACTGCGTGATTATCTTTTCGACCGAGGAGTAAATTTGCCAGCAGACTTAGAGGAAGAAGCAGCAGCTATTGTTACAAGGATCCAACTCTCAGTGTACGTCGAATCGCTAGACAACTAGGAGTGCCACGAACGACAGTTTGGCGAATTTTAAAACGTGAGGGCTTATATCCATATCACTATCGCAGCAGACACGGTTTGCTTGAGGCAGACCACTATGCTCGTCTAGTTTATTCTACCTGTATATTAAGACAGTCACGGCTTCATTTTAATTTCTGCAGAACAGTCCTCTGGACAGATGAATTAAACGTTTTCGTTCACGAGAAGTGGTGTTATAAATCTGAGAAACCTGCACAGGTGGTCATCAGAAAATCCCAAAGCTGTACGCCCATCTAAATTTCAACATGAATTTTCTATTAACGCTTGGGCGGCCCTCATCGATGACTTGTTTATTGGTCCTGTCGTTCTTCCTGTGAAGTTAAATGCGGAAAATTACCTTCAATTTCTTATTGACGAACTGTCAGGTCTTTTAGAGGATGTCCCACTGAATGTTCGACGAAACATGTGGTTTCACATGGATGGGGCACCACCACATCTCGGAATTACTGTCCGAAATTGGGTTAACGTCAATTATCCAAGATGGATTGGTCGGGGTGGTCCTGTTGCATGGCCACCCAGATCACCCGATCTTAATCCCTTCGACTTTTATTTGTGTGGGTATATGAAAAATTTAGTCTACGCGCAAGTTTCGAATACTAGAGAAGAGTTGTTGGATTGTATTCACCTGGCTGCCGAGCAAATCCGACAAAACAAGTATGAAATTCGGATAAGTACTTCTTCTGTTGGGTTACGGGCACAAGCCTACATTCAACGAGGTGGTGGACATTTCGAAAATATTATTAATTGAACTTTTTTAAATAAAATCAGTTTTTATTGACTTTAGGATTGCATTTTTTTTCATGATCTGACAATAACATTCATAGATCTGTAATTTTGAAACAAATAAAAATGGATATACAAGTTTTGCGTTTTTGTTACTTGAAATGAAGTCTACTTTACACTCCTAAAATTTGAACATAACGATACGGGACATTTGTATATATAGTAGATTTTGATAGTCGGCGATTTAGGGTCTGTTTTACTTTAATATGTATATATTCAAAATAATCTTTTACATGTTTCGGCAATTACTGTCTTTTGCATAGAATTTAGAGTTATAAATGACAGTATATTAATATACTGTCATTTATAATTTAAAATTGTATATTTTGCTAAAACTAAGTTAAAACGAGTTTATTTATTCAACAAAGTGTCAAATTTCGTTTATTTTAGATTGTTTCTGTGAAATTAAATCTCAACTAAATGGGATCCGTTTTCCTTAAGTCCTGGATTTGATTGCATTCATAAAAAAGCAGTAAACCGAACGTGCGGAAACCAGCTAGTAATAAATATTTTGCTGAATAAATTTGCGCTAGAGGCATAAATTTGTTTCCGTTGAAATTTATCGAATTGGTAAACTTGTGCAAATGAACTGTAAATATTTCACTTCTAAGAATCAATATTTTGCTAACGCAATTATTCATTGATTGGCTTAGTTAAGAATCATTTGATCACTAAATAACATCAGAAATGTATTAGTTTGTGTAATTTGCAATTGAAAAATACTTTCAGTATTGGAGTTGAGGTGAGTGTACGTATATGAAATGTCCGGTTCTTCTTTGGTGAAATAATAGCGAATGATATTGTGGCATGCTTGTGTTAAATTAACACTTCCTTCGTTAAAGATTTGCTTGCTCACTACTTTATTAATGATACAAAATCAGTATCAAATACATTATTTAATGCCTAAACAATGTATCGACGAATTTACTTGTTTTTGTGGATGAAGCACCATCCAAAAATTGGAGCTTACGGGGCGAACAAACCACTCTCAGTTACGTATTTCGTACCTCCAAATACCAACCCTTCGAAAATACATCACGACATTCTTAATAATTTTCACGGTAGTCTCTCTAAATGAAGGAATTAAACTCCCAGTGTATTCTGTGCTCATGTGATAACAACGAAATTCAGCGAAACACTTTTAGACTTTTCTTTTTGCGATATTGACAATGAACTGCGAATTTATTCGCTTGAAGTAGCTGGAAGAATTCTTCAAGCTACTGCGAAACAATAAACATCTACGTACAGCCCTGAAGATGTCCCTTGAAACAGTGGACGAAACGTTGGCAATTACGCCTAACTCGACGCGGTTCCAACCCGGAAACCGAGATCTACAATAACTATTTTATCTACGTGAAACTTTATATGAGTTTATTAGAATTATCAAATGTCAGAAATTTATTAGTGTTGGATTATTCTTGCTCTGTATCGAAAAGTCATCATATTGTTAAACGGACCTCTATGCGACATCGAATAATAACTTTATCATTTTAGATAAAATTACCTTGTTATAAAAACAGAATCCTTTTCTATTTTAAAATACTTTTTTCCCACTCCCCTTATAGTAAGCATACCATTAATACATTGTTTCTATGGACGTAAGTTGGTTTTACTGAAATGACTGTGATTGGTATGACAACAAGTAATTTACTTACGTCCTCTAGGGAAAAAAAGTGCATCAAAACACGTGTTCTATTAATTTATATTTATGGTAATATTACAGTTTGTACAATTAGTAACATTATTAACAAAATTGGGATATTTATTTATATTTCTTGATAATTAAATGTTATTATCACCTACTTTATCAGCATCACTTAATTCCGTGGTTTCATTTGACACTATTGAATTGTCAAATTTCGTTTTATTTGTGTTTATAATCAATTGTATGTAGGAACTGCCTAGTAACGTTTCAGATGTGTCTAATTTATTAAATTCCGAGGTTGTTCACCGTTACTGTATATCATGATTACATTTAATTTTTGAGGATTTTATTGTCTGGGGAGTGGGAAAAATGTTATAAGCAATTCGGGAGGTAACATTTACCAGTCTCGAACTCTATTGCAAGTCCTCGGGCAAGCCCTCGGACGCAAACTCGTCCTCGACTGGTAAATCTTACTTACCTCCCTTATTACTTAAATAACTATTTATTTTACGCCGCCAAATTATAACTTTCAAAGGTAATTCTCATTGAGCACTTGGGTTTATCACAATATTATCAAACCTTATAGGCTCATTTAGTAAATACGTCACAGATAGTCACTGGATGTAAACAAACCGAGTTGTACATGTAAATCCCCATATATCAAACGCTAAAATATTTTCTTGGTTATAAGCTGGCGTATTCAAGGTATGAAAACGTTAGTTTCTGTCTTTTGTAATAGAAAGGTATTTAAAAAAAAATGAAAGGTTAAACGAGCAAACATTTTTGGGTGGTAATTACATATTTGCTCTATTTATAGGTTAAGTGTGACCCACGCTGAAAATATTTAAAATGCCAGTTTACTGTTGGGCACCTCGATATATTCACAATAACATTTAGTTATATATGTAGTTTCTTTATATTTCCCAAAAATATTAAAGTACGAGTATACAGAAAATGACTAACTATGTTAATGTAAATACATATATACCGGGTTTTTTTTTTAAAGAAAAGTTGATGAATAAGTGGCATAGTAGGCAACCAGTCATACACCAGTAAGGTATTTTTCTAAATCTCAAATATTTCTGATTTTTGATTCATACATAAATCTTAAATTAAATATATTTTATTGAAAGATAGATAATTTATTTAAAATAGTTAATTATCCTAACAGGAGTATACCTTGTGCGAAGACAATTTAAAATATTTTTAACAAATTCAAAGAAGATGGATAGTGTTTCTTTATGGATGAAATATATCTAAGATAGTAAAATTAGTGTGGAAAAAAGGTAGAAAACATGAAAGCGTTGATAACAAAAAAGTACAAATAGATTTTACCATTTTATGAGATTATAGAACGTTCTCAGACTTCTAATGAATTACTGAACGTAACCCACGTATTGGAGGCATTTCAGTAACACGATAAAAACAAATAAAACCTCGTGGTATCTTACGAATAAGTGGTTCTATAAAACGGAGAAATTTATCGTAAAAAGCAGTGGTGGGAAATTCTTGTAGATAATAAATATGTCACTACTTCTTTAATAATCACAAAAACTTTTGACTGCACAATTATCTGACAACTGGAATTAAAAATTGAAGAAGGGAAGACATTATGCGACAAACTTTTGGAATATGTTAAAGCAAGGCTATTTTCATATGAAGACTGATTAGTTACTAGAGTAGCAACTGTTTTTCATAGTACTGAAAATGCTACTGGGGCGACTTCTTTTCTAGAACAAGAAATATTTAATATTATGAAGAAAATAGATCCCGAAAGTAAAGAACAAATTCCTGTAATCGAAACAGACATGAGTCCGCATCAAAAGGCACTCTCATTATTAGATTTTTGCAAGAAAGAATAAAAGAGAGAGTAAAATCAATTACAGCTGATGTAATAATAACTAAAAAGCAATACCTCGAAAGGCCAAATTTAAATAAGGACGTATATCCTCTTTTATTTTGGAAGGTATGTTTAAAAAAAGGATAAGTGTATTTTTCATTTGGATTTTCTTTTAGGTAACAGGAATATGTAACAGGAACAATGTGCTAGGAAATACTTCTGTATTCCAGCGATTTTAGCAGAAAGTGAAAGAGTATTTAGTACAGCTCGTTTAATAATAGAACAAAGGTTGCAAGAGTAAAATCGAAAAATGTTAATATGGTAATGTTCCTAAATAAACATTTCTAAAATATCAATAAGTAATCTAAGTATTTAATTTGTTAAAATGACACCAAACCTTTTCTTATTAGCTATACTTCTTTAGCTAGCTCAATGGGTTTCATCTAACTATTAAAGATACGGATGTTTAAGCATTCAAAGGGAAATTATTTAGATTGTCTTACAGAATGTACATGGAACTCTTTAAATATATCACGGAACTGTTAGCTTTATCAGTAAAAATTAAAATTTAAAATTTCTTCGTTTTCATTTCACAAATTAAACATTATATCACAAAAATCAGTTCGTCTTACTTTATCTTCCTTGAAAAGCTCTTGATGCTTTGATATCTTGTATGGCTTACATTTGAATTCGTTCAGGGTTTTGAATACCGAACTGTATGATACACCAAAAGCGATCCTACATAACACAGGATATTGTCTGTTAATACGTGATTGGTTTTATTTTTTTTGTGTGAATTTATAGCCCAGTCAAAATAGCATTTCAGCTTGCATAAATTACGATACAGCTGAAAATTGGTGGAGGTCTTCATTTCATTTTTACAAATGAAATGTCAGAAGTCCCCATCGATCCCACATCTGCTAAAAAAGTTATTCGAGGTCAAAGGTCGAAAATTTCGGTTTTTCGCCCTTTTCTCGCAAACGGCGAGTGTTGTAGTAAAAATAGCTTACACAAAAGTTGTAGATTATTAAATTCTCTACAAAAATTGTCTCCATGCTTTTTTTTCTACGAATCATCATTTCAGAGATATCGCAATTTCAAACATCGAAAATACTCATATTTACTCTTATACGGCTTGTAATGCTTCATCGGCTGTTCCGTATGAGTAAAATATGAAAGTATTTATAATTTTAATAATTTTAATCATTAAAATATAATATTTATTATTATTTCATATAGTTTTTATAATTTTTATAATATAATGAAATATAATATTTATAATTTCAAAATACTTATGATATTATGAAATATTATGAATATTACAAAATATGTATATATTGTAAGATTCTAAAATCTAAAGAATCTACAGGCTATGGAGGGTAGAGAAAAGTTTCTCTCTACGCTCTCTATAGTCTTTCTACCTGTCTCTACCGTCCGACTCAGTCCCCAATTTTGTTCCCCTCCCTCTATCCTTGAGCAACATCTGCTCGTACCGTATTGTAGAAAAAGTGCCAAACGTATACCTGTGCTTCTCCAGAAGAGCTACTTTTAGTATAAAGCGTTTCTTCACAGTAAACAGACGTGCTCGTTGATATTATTTTCGATTTGAGAGAGTGCAATTATCCTGTCTTCCTCTAACATCTGCATCGGCCCAACAACATTTATATCGAGTGCATTATCAAGTTCAATTGTGGCTTGGTAACCCACTGAATCCAGAAGACTGGGGTTGGGAAATAATTAATGATAGTTTGGAGCCAATTAAAACTTTACACCCACCTGCTCCAGAAAAACTTCTCAACACCATTTTCTGCAATAGCCTGAAAGGCTGTAATAAAAACTGTGGTTGTAAAAAAGTAGGATTGCTTTGTTCACCGGTGTGTACTAACTGTTCAGGCCAATCTTGCTCTAATGTATCAAATACAGCAGATGAAGATTCTTATGATATTGATGAAGAGACTCGTGAGTCTCTTCTCTTAGAAGTATCTATAGAGATACAGGAAGAAGAAGAAGAAAGCGACGAAGACATTATAGTAGAAGTAGCACTTGAAGATTATCAAGCAGATTGAAAGTTCCATAAATATACAATTATTAATTTCATTATCATTCGCAATAGCTCAATTTTTTCAATTCAATGCAATAGTAATTTTCATTTAATATTTGCACTGTCTAATTAAAATTTTATCAAGATTGACGGTGGAGTATGCCTACTGGGGAAACCACGTTAAAAAAAAGCGCCAAGTGCGCCACCTTATAGGTGGTGTGGAAATGTGCACATATTATGAATATTATATTTCTCTGTATTATAAAAATTATAAAAACTATATAAAATAATAACAAATATTATATTTTAATGATTAAAATTATAAATACTTTCATATTTTACTCATGCGGAACAGTCGATGAAGCATTACAAGCCGCATAAGAGTAAATATGAATATTTTCGATGCTTGAAATTGCGATATCTCTGAAATGATAATTCGTAGAAAAAAAAACATAGAGACAATTTTTGTAGAGAATTTAATAATATACAACTTTCGTGTAAACTATTTTTACTATAACACTCGCCGTTTGCGAGAAAAAGGCGAAAAACCGAAATTTTCGACCTTTGACCTTGAATAACTTTTTTAGCAGATGCGGAATCGATGGGGACTTCTGACATTTCATTTGTAATAATGAAATGAAGACCTCCACCAATTTTCAGCTGTATAGTAATTTATGCAAGCTTACTCTATTTGTATGTCTATTTTGACTGGGCTATTAGAAAACAACCATCCTCTTTAAATTTGTTAAAAATATTTAAAATTGTCATCGCACAAGACTTGCGCCTGCTAGGATAATTAATTGTTATAAATAAATTATCTTTTTTTCAATAAAATGTATTTAATTTAAGATTTATGTACGAATAAAAATTCAGAAATATTCGACATTAAGAAAAATACGTCACTAATGTATAACTGGTTGTCTACTATGCCACCTATGCATTGAATTTTCTTTATTTATCATTACACATAGGGATGTATGCACTATTATATGCATTTTCACCACGTTCGCGTTCCTTGTCGTGGTTCTTGAACAATTTGAGTATAATATACAATTTTATTAAACGACTGGCTTCTGTGATCTAGAAAAAAATTGTTTAAGTTTGAAACAAGATTTGAAGTTATGTGAACTTTTATTGAATTTTAAGAAAATATAAGCAATCTTGAAAGTTTTAGAGGGAACAATGTTATATATTTGTATTAGACAAACTTCAAAAATATTATACGTATAATTATTGTTATGTTAAGTGCAATTTAACTTTTTCTAATATCTTATGGCTATTTCTATTATAAATGGGTTTTGTTTGCATCCTGTCCCTTTAAAAATGGCGGTAATGACGCGCACTCAATGAGCGTGTTGGAATAAGCAGATTGCGAGTGTGTTTGTCAGTTTAAGAATTTTATTATTGCTATTTTACACATAGTAAATACCTTTCAAAATATCTTCAACACTTAGCGAAGAAATCGAAATTGAAAAATATTCTATAAACGAATTTTTTTTAGCAATTTTACATGCTAATTTAAGGGTTAGACATTGAATGCCTGCTATCACATAAAATTCATGTTGCGAAAGTTCATTTCAAAGACTTGTTATAATAACACTATTTGAATATCTCATCGGTGAATATATACATGTATGAGCAAACAAATAGTGTTAAATATAGCAGCATCTGAAATGTATTGACAGAAGTTGGTATTGACGTAATGCTAAGTAACACATATACTAATTCGATTTTTATAACCCATTTTCCATCAATATCCTAAAAATAGAACGTATTTTCCGATATAGAGTATCTAATATAGTCAAATGGTGTTTCGGTCGTAAATGAAACTGTTCTAGTAATCGGCATAAATATTAATGAAGCAATTTTATTATAATAAACCTTGCATGAAAATTACCACCATAAATTGTAATTACTCATTCTCTTTGATCAGGAATTAAGCAAGTTAATTAGCCTGAACGAACAAAACCAATTCGCAGAGGGAAAAAGGTAATCCATTAATTAAAACTAATAAAGCTTTTTTGTTACTGAATTTGGGGATTTTTTATTTAAAAAATTGCGTTATCGCTCGATTGAAGTTTTATTAAAATTAAGAAAAAGAAAATACTTTACAGATGGCCAAAGTAAAACTGATGGTTTTGAAAGTAATACCTGGTAAACTAAAAAAAAATTTATAGTAGTCATTATAGGAAAAAAGTATTTGTCGATAAATTTGTGGTTTTGCGTTCTATACATTATCATTTTAATAATTTTGAATATTCGGTTAATCTATTATAAATACTTGTGCTGATTTTAATTACAGGAATTTATTTACTAACGAGTATACTGAATTTGTGTTGTTGCTCAGCTCACCTGTGAAATATACTTTTTTTTGGCACCATTTATGAGATTTTTTTGAGAATCTATTTTAATCAGCTTGCTTAAAGACTCAAATATATGAAGTATATTTACCTTTTTTCTTTCCCAACAGGGCATTTTCTAATAAACTAATATAAATATCATCTCCATTTATAAAGTATATAATGCATAAGTAGCTCTTTAGTATTATATTTTTTACTTCGCATGTTTGAATTAGTCCGAAGCCGTAAGAGACGCCTAGTTTGATTTTGTTGTACAGACGAAATATCGCAACTCTAATTATTTAAGAGAAATAGCTGATGCGTGCTCAAATTACCTAAATAAATTGCGATACGATGTTTCTAACCAGCCCAAAAATTTTTGCTCTTTTTCTTGTGATATGAAAAGGAAACATCGGACCTTTGGACGTACGCTGTTTGGCGACGGATTCACAATTTAGTAGTAGTATAATCTTCCTGTGGGCTTCTTATTGTCGTAATTTGACTCGACGTTTCGCTGTCCATATTGCCAGTTTCTTCAGGAACGTTTCAGGAATATGTATATAACCTTCCTCAAACTGGAATTTTTATTCATTTACTTTCACTAATTTAAATTAACAAAAATTTCAGTTTGAAAAAAAGTTCGGTAACACATATTACCGAAAAGTAACTATAGAATTAAATATTGTTTTAATTACCATATATATATATATATATATATATATATATATATATATATATATATATATATATATATATACCGGGTGTCCCAACAAGGGTAACGAGGTACGGTATTAGGGAAACGGATGTACCTAGAAATTTGAAACAAAAAAATTGTTGAGTAAATCGGCTAAGAGAAAATGCGGAAATTATTTTCGAGTTTCTGAAATGGCCTCCAGGGGGCGTAATTGCCATCCTGAATTTTAAACCCCGTTTTCTGCAAAATTTTCTTATATTAATGATAGTCATAGTGAATACTATTTTAAAGCTGAGACAAATTCAAATATTTTTTGTTAAGTGCTTTTTGCTCTATCACTGAAAAGAAAGTGGTGGGGGGCGCTAGAATATTTTCGGAAAAAAATGTCGATAACTCTAAAAAGGCTTAACGTATCTTAATAAACTTGGAGTCGTTAAAAAGGGGGTTTCCTAGACTATCAATTGAACTGTGAGTGAGGTGATTGTGTTAGCTTACCTTGCCGCCAGATGGCGTTTTCTGACATAATCGCAAAAAAATTAACTTACTGCAAAAAAATTTAATGGAATGATATCACTTTTTGTACGTCATTACATAGTCAATCAAGAGCCTAACAAGCCAGTGAGAACCGCATCTCAATATCTTTATCCTAACCTAAGATATGAATAAAAGAAGAAATATATATATATACATATGGTAAACCTAATCAGTAGGCGATTAAAGGTCTGTACATTACTTCAAAATATATGTATTTAAAAAACTCTACATGTTTCGGCAGTTCGCCTTTATCAAGAGAATACAAAATATAAAATGATAAAGGCGAACTGCCGAAACATGTAGAGTTTTTTAAATACATATATTTTGAAGTAATGTACAGACCTTTAATCGCCTACTGATTAGGTTTACCATATCATACCAAGGTCACGAAGTTATTATATATATATATACATATATATATATATATATAACGCGTGTTCATTTGAAAAGTCAATCTAGTAGCATTTGATTTACTGAGAACATTTTGAAGTATGTCGTAAATTAAAATTTACTACTTTACCTACGAAGTCGTATATTTTGACAGTTTCATACATACAAATAAATAACAAACGTGATTGACATTATCAAATGTAATTTGGATTTACGTTTACGGAACAACAAACAAATACTAATATATATGCGTCTTATTCTATCAAAATTTCAAAGTAACCTAGATTGACTTTTCAAATGAACACACGTTATATATATATATATATATATATATATATATATATATGTTTTAACTGGATTCCGGGTTTTCGTTCGCGTTTCCACTGTTTGGTATTCGTAAAGACCGGTGCTGGTTTCTGAACGACGTTTCGGCAAAATCACATTTGCCATCTTCAGGTCTGCGATAACAGTCTGCTTCTGCTTCTGGAACCAGAAGCAGAAGCAGACAGTAACTGTAATAAAAACATATTTAACAATAATATAGAGAAATTTTTTTCTCCAAAAGCTTTAGCGACTTTGAATTAATAACGTAAAGTACAATTTCTTTGCATTCATTATGCATCATTTGCATTAAAAATAGAACGACTATAAACAACGCTGCAATTAATTCCAAAACTTGCTGGAAATGTTCTGGAAATTGTGCTATGATTAAATTACGCAGAACTTATAGACAATGCCATTGGTGACATGAAAATTTATTGCATTTTCGCGAAGTAATGTAAATGTAAATATGTTTTCTGCATTTTACGACGCTAATAATTTGAATTTTTAATTGAAAAAAATTCGCCTTTAAGCAGGATGCAAATACACGTCAATGGCTTGCCGGACCATTGCTTTAACCACTAAGCCATTAAGGAACGTGATTTCCAATCTTTGTGAGAATGCCTTAAGTCGCATTAAGGAAACAGATGATATATGTATATCTTGCCCGTAGTCGGCAGAGTATTTGTGCAAATTTATTGCATTTTCGCGAAGCAATGTAAATGTACATTTTACGACGCTAATATTTACATTTACATTACTTCGCGAAAATGCAATAAATTTGCACAACTACCGACCACAGGCAAGATATATATTATCTGTTTCCTCGGTGTGACTTAAGGCATTCCCAAAAAGATTCGAAATCACGTTCCTTAATGGCTTAGTGGTTAAAGTAATAGTCCGCCAAGCCATAGACGTTGGTTCGAATTCTGCTTAAGGGCGAATTTTTTCTATAAAAAAATTGGAATAATTAGCGTCGTAAAATGTAGAAAGCATATTTAGAAGCCTTGAGCAGCTATCCAGTGCAATATCATTCAGTTTGATTCAGGTATTCAACCGACATAGACGCATTATCGTAGCACTGTTTGTGTAACCAAGGAAGACGCAGCTAAATCTCAAAGAGCAATATTTTTTTGTTGAAAGAGGGTGTGAAACTTCAGAAATTATTAAATGTCTGCAAGGAGTGTTTAGTGAGTCTGCAGAAGCTAAAAGTACCGTAGATATGTGGATCGATATGTGGATCATTGGAAGACGATCCACGCAGTGGTTGCCCGAGCACATTACTGCTGTGGAGAACCTACTGAAAGAGGACAGACGAATCACTTATTTCTCAAATTAGTGTGCACCTAGGAAAAGGTAGACAAGTGTATGAGGTCTTACATGATTGTTTGGGCGTAAGCAAAGTTTCAGCCTGTTGGGTGCCAAAGCTGTTGGGACCGGAAGAGAAACTAAATAGGTCTGACACTTGTCGTTAACTTCAAGAGCAGTTAATCCGTTACGGTGATAAATTTTGACAACGGATAATAACCACTGACGAAACGTAGATTCCTTATTTCAATGCTAAGACCAAAAGTTAATCCAAAGAATGGCGTAAACCCGAAGAAGGGCGTTCATTTAAGGCACGTGCAATTCCGTCTGTTGAAAAGGTAATGCTTACTGTATTCTGGGATTGCGACGGGGTTATTTTTATGGATTATCTGGCGAAAGGCACTACAATTACGCAGAATATTATTCGAACTTATTATCCGGACCACCGTGTCAGACACTTATCAGGAAACGGCCCAGCAAGTTGCATCGCTATTGTAACAAGATAATGCAAGACCGCACATCGCAAGAAAAACGAAGGATGTTTTGAACGATTTACGATGGGAATTGCTTCTGCATCCACTTTATTCACCGGATCTCATACCGAGTGATTTAAAGCTGTACCCAGATTTGAAAAAACGTTTTCGGGGTGTTCGTTTTGAGAATTTAACTTACGTAAATAGGTGAATTGAGGAGACACCGAAAAAGTTTTTTGAGAACGGCTTAAACAATTAATTTATCTTTGGGAAAATGTATTCAATTGAATGGCGATTATGTTTAAAAACTACATTGCAATTTTGATGAAAATTTAAAAAAAAAATTATAGCTAAATTCCTAGAACTTTGTAAACATCCCCAGTATATTCAGTACATGAACAATATAATATTCTTGCGTGTTATTTCTACTAGATGTTACACGTGCTGCAATCAACTTTTAAGTGAAATAAAACCATTTCAATAATTTTCTTAGATAAGTTAGGCGTAAAAAATGGCTTCACATAAACAGCAATATAAATGTCAATAACTAGAAATGTTTTACGTTCCGCATATGACTCACATCGATAAGGCACGTTTAATATTATCGCCCTCGACAAATAATAAAAAAATACTTGTTAATAGCATTTTAGTACCTAGACAAAACCAACTGCAATAAAGCTTAATTTGAAAATTGAGAAGGTTTCCGAGCAACCGGAAAATAAATTACCCATTTTAACCACTCCCGGCGAATAAATCGACAACAGACGGCTACGGTGTGATAACCTAAAGGTCATATTAATTTATTACACTCACTCTGTTCACTTAATCATATTTGCGCTGAACTTCTCTTTTTTTTATTGTCGTATAATGGTGCCCTTCTCTCTTTTTCTCATCAGGGCCAAGAAGCCGTTCCATTATCTCGAATTGAACTAGAAGACAACGGGATTACAGAAGTGTTTTATTTACCGAACCAAAAAAAGGATTCTACATTTAATGTATTTGGCAAAGTCTGTGAATATCTTACTTGTAACATTAGTTCTTAGGTTTATGTAAATTTATTCTTAATTTATTTAAATTATCTGTAGAGTTTATCAAGAAAGTTATTCTGCATAAATAGATACACCGTTTTACTTATTTATTTTGCTAGCGAACTCGTTTGCGGTCTTAAATTTACAACAAAACGAATTCTAAGTGTAGATACTTCACGCTTCTTAATTTTATCTAATATAAGTCACAAATGTTCTCGGGTAAATTTAGATAACAGACAGAAAAATACGGAAGTAAATTAGAATCGCACTTGTACACTATTTTCTCTAGTTTGCGTTAGGTTACCTACATTTTAAGATAACTAGATTGATCTTAGAATGTATTGAATATTCATGAAATTTGCACTGCTTCTAAACTGTAATTACCGCTAGGACTTATCTTATGTAATAATAAAGTACATCTAAAATATTAATTTGGGTTGTTCTTAGAGTGAAGTAATTGTCTTCATGTATCTCTTCGAATCTCTTGATTTTAATTTTAGATTACCGGAAGTATGCTAATTCACGTCGAATAAACTTACTTACAGCGACTAAAGGTAAAGGTTGTGATTTCACTAAAAAAATTAGTATTTAAAAATAAATTAGATTAAAGAATGCAATAAAAAGAATATTAAGATTTCGCTAACGTAAACACACAGCTGACACAACACTATTTACTAAATTGTTAATACTATGTTGGTTCATATTTTCCCAAATTTTATCTCAAACTCTGTTGCAATTCTTCCTTATTTGACAGCGGATGCCTAACATTTATAAATATATGTACATGTAACATTATTTTTGAGATGTCGGACTGAACAGACGTCCTATCACTGTTTCTTTTGGCAGACGTTTCGTACATTGTTGCAAGGGACATCTTCAAGGCTGCGACTACTATTGTTACATTGAAACTGTTTCAATTCATTGAAATAGCTTGTAACAGTTTCTTGTAACAGTGGAAGAAACGTCGTCCAAAAAGGAAGCATTATCCAGGACGCGGCTCCGGAATCTCGGAAGCAATTATGAACAGCGGTCGTGGACGCCTACGAGCAAGGTATATATATATATATATATATATATATATATATATATATATATAAATATAATACTTTTTATTTCCTTGACAAAGGCATCATTGCCGAAACATGTAGGGTTGTTCCCAAGTCTGCTTACTTTATGTCGGGCCAAAACTGGAGGTCGTCTACTTTTCGGTAAATTCATGAATGGTATTATCTTCTTCACATTCCTTAATTGTGCGGCAAATGGTTGACAGTCCAATATTTTGGTCTCGAAAAATGTTAACAATCTCGCGTTTAGGAACTTGTTCAACTAAATTATATATGGATTTTTGTATTTCAATCTTGTATGACATCTTTCAAAACTATTTCTGATAAATCTAACATGTCACCATAGTAACTAATGAAAGAGCATCTTTTCTAGCCCAGTGGTAACTAATTTGGACCGTTTTTGGTAATAACATTCCTCGTCATAAATTTTTCTCAAAATATAACAACATAATTTGAAACATACTTGAGTAGGTAAAACCTACCAATTTTGTATAATACAAAAGTATTTTTAATAATATATAATATTATTAAAAATGGGGTGTGAAGAACACAATACAAGTTCATATGTATTTTCAAAAATACATATGAACTTGTGTTCTTCACACCCCATTTTTAATAATATTATATATTATTAAAAATACTTTTGTATTATACAAAATTGGTAGGTTTTACCTACTCAAGTATGTTTCAAATTATGTTGTTATATACGTATTCGGTTCACGCCGACAAGTAGTGAAGACACGATAATACAGTTTTTTATAGATACGGTGGTTACCGACTATAAAAAACACCCGGCTAGTTCTGCGATTATTATATAGACAGCGCTGAATATTCCTTCACGTTCTGTCTTAATAATATCTGCGAGATAGCAAGGTAGTTATGTTTTGTTGAATGTGTCTCTTCTCCAACAGGGGCGTATTGATCATCATGTAGAAATGTGAAATACGTATCTACGTCTTTGGAGAAGATACATTCAAAAATACATATGAACTTGTATTGTGTTCTTCACACCCCATTTTTAATAATATTATATATTATTAAAAATACTTTTTCTCAAAACTTATACGTTAATTGTCTGTCACCGTAAATCCATTTATATATTGCAAACGACCGTTCAACATCTACCGATAAAATAGGGGCATATTTAAGGTAAATAAAGTTTTTTATTAGCTACTCATTTATCCCCGGTTCGTAAAAATCTATTTCTTTACCATAAAATAAGTCAACAATTCGGTGTACTGTATGAAATCTTCGATTGTTATTTAGAACTGTTTCAAATTTTCTTTTTATATTATCAGCAGCTGCTCCAGGTAATTGGAGGACGAAGATCATATACAATATTCATGCGTTAGTTATAGAATATTGTGAGTTGCTCAGAGTAACCTCTAGATGGCGGATGGTTACAGTTACTCTAAAATAATGTCCATGAATATTGGCTAAATCTAAGTGAATAGTTGAGTGCATAAATACTTGTTGAGCCTGTAAAATAGAAACAGCACCATTTGGATTCAGTAGCGGTATTATACTTTTAACATCGTCAAAATGTATGTGATAATAGGATGCTGCTTTTATTCATGTGCCCCAGCGTGTTATAACAAGTTCTGGTGGTAGTGGCATATGAGACGAAATAAATTGCGTGTAGGAGCCTTCACAAAGTTTCTTGAGAGAAAATATCAGTTTATCTGCATTCGGGTAGCATTTTCTGGCTTCCTCTGATACTCGATGCAGAGGATGTACGAAACATGTAATATACGTCATACTACTGTATGTGCAGTAATAGCCGACCAGCTGCTTTCATATTTGCAGCTCTATCTGTTACTAACAATAACACTTTTTCTTTATTTATATCGTGCTTTTTACTCCATAGCGATTTCAAACACGAGGTGATATAAATTCTGCATTAGCTGTTTCAATTCACTTAGATGCAGGTAGATATGTAGACATTGCCGCGTCGCTGTAAATCACATATTTACGCAATAGAACTCAAGTAACTAATAAAACTGAACAATAGATTGGTCCGCTACAAATTTAAGTCTCCTCCTGGAATGTGTCCTTGACAACCAATCCCTACTAATAATTCAAATTTACTGCTATTTTCATACACATCATTTATCTATATCTGCAAAAGATCTAAGTTTTATAATGCACTCTTAACTTTACGTTTGCAGAAAGCACTTATTAAATTACGTCCTAGATTTACGCAAATTACTTTATTTAGAAAAGCATAAATTATCTGTCAAAAGTTTTTAATCTCCTGAAACTTTAACGTGAATATTTTTAAATCTTCCATCTACTCCTCTATATCATACACTATGTTAAAAAATACACAATTGTTTGAAACTTTACAAGAAATACTTCTCCCTTTTCTGCGTCACTCCATTTCTAAGTAAATAATGGTTTGGGATTTTTTGTTGAACGTGATTCTCGAGCAAAAATCGGTGTAGTTAGTGGAAATGTTTTCGTCACACACGACGTGACCTTTCGGTAAAAAAAAAATTATACCAAAGTCTCGTCAATTTATACCTTACTATTTAATTTGTGTGTGCAAGTTTGACGAGTATATAAAATACGTTCTTGAATACAAAAGTGCTAACTACATGGCTTTCAGCAAGGTTACTTTATTAAAATGTAAAGGGGATTCTTGTAGTAAAGTAACGTTAAAAAGTCGATATGTGGTTTTAATTGAAAACAATACATCAAGTACATACACATATACAATATTAATGAACAGAGAGCGGACGGAAGCGATTGAATAACCAATTGCCCCGATAAAACGTTGTGGCGGCATCATGTATAGTATGCACGTTATTGTGTCTATTAATTAATAAATTCTATTTTACAGTGGCGTGCCTCTGGTTTCGTTTCTTTCGGTGTAATTTGGTTACAACTTTTAGTATGTTAAAAAAATCCGTTTTATATTGTTATATTGTATATTTATCCTATAATTGTTTATAAATATTAAGTTTAATTTACTATCTTATTTTTGGAGTAGTTTTCGTTTCTTCTTTTTAAACCATTTCTTTCTATTCTTAGTATTTGTCTTTATTTTCATTAACTATGGAGAATTTTCGTAGGGCAACCATGGTAGGATGGTAGTATGCAACCAATGGTAAGTGCAGACGAAACAACGGATGTAATGGGACGATATGTGTTAAATGTAGTTGTTGGCATTCTTCATCCGACAATTTCATACCAACCATACTTAATTGCAACTAAAATATTGCCAGTCGTAAATGGTGAAACAATTGCAAAAATAATTGATCAATGTATTCATAATATTCTGTCATCAGATAACATCTATAAAGACAAGATGCTATTATTTTTGACTGATGCGTCAGCTTATATGTTAAAAACAGGGAAGTTATTAAAGCAATTTTATCCTAATATGTCATTTTCCAAATGTTGATAAGTTAGTTTCATCATTTAAATAGATATTTCTCAAAGCTGAGACAAAAAGTTGATGCCATATTTAGCATAAATCCAGATTTTAATATATTATATCAATTCTGCACAGAGCTGATTAATAAATTTATACATTCGAAGTATAGTGCACTTTTGCAACATTTTAATCACTCACCCATCACCAGTTGTGCTGCGGAAAGGATATTTTTTTATTTTTAAAGACTTTTTAACATCTAAAAGAACTAATTTAACACAGGAACACCTTGAACAAATTTTAGTTGTTCATAGTAATGTTTTACACTTTCAATGTTTCACAGAAAATACATAGTTTTGAGTTTTGTTCTTTGCAAATTATTTTAATTCAAAATTCGATACGCAATTCGCTTGTCAGCATTGCTTTCGTATTAGCAGTAGTTGTTGTCGGTTACCAAACCGTTTATTACATTCGCTCTGTTGTGCATTGACAGATACATATTAACTGCATATGTATGTATGTGCCACTTATGCAGTGACCACATGTATCAAATTGTTCGAAACTCACGAATCGCTGGGCTATGAATCATCAATCGCTCGAGTCCGCTCTCTGTTAATGAATAACATTTTTATCAATAATATACATAATATTCTGAAAAGGTGTTTATTTTATAAGATGAGTTTGAAATAATAGAAAATTGAATAATAATTGTCAATTTCGTATTAAATAAAAAAACAATTCATGTTAGATACTTCTTTTTTAATTTGATTAATTAATTTCTAGAGTTAGTACTGAAAGTAAACACTAAATTGAAATAATCAAAAAAAAATGTAATCAAACTACGTGAAGGCAATTAAAAATACGATTCTTAAATTAATAAATTAAGTTAAACTTTCAAGGAAATAGTAATGTGTCTTCAAAAACTGTCCTCATTAGAGATGACCATGCTCATTCAAAAATATACGTTTGTGTCACTCTCACCAACCATTACCAAGAAGCTTGGCCGTCTCTAATGAGGAAAGTTTTTGAAGGCACGTTACATTAACCCAATTATGACCACTGAAATATCAAGAAACACGTAATTTTTTTAAAGAATAAACGTTTATTTAGGTATTCATGAACATCCTTTAAGGTAAAAAAAAGACAAAACAGTGATTTTTGTATATTTTTTTGCGTTGCGTTAACGTAACATAGGGATTATATGCACAAAAAAATACAGTTATCAGTTATGGTATTATGGTAGTCTTTGAAGCCAGTGTGAATGAAATGAACATGAATACGATTATCTTTTTGCCTGCTCTGCAACGACACAATTTTCACAATTTTGTTCAATTATGTAACCCATATTATCTAAATAGCAGTGGATTGTAGAAACGCAGAGGAAGAACCACGTCCTCGAACAGATTGTATTTTATATTTGTTAGCATAAATGAGGCTTCAAGTTCAAACCTGAAATCTAGTTGCGAAGTGGGTTTAACTGAGGTTAACGCCTCCCATATATTTGCTATATTCGAAAAGACGTGAAAAAACATGTACAGATAAGAATATTGCTCATTATTACAATTACAACATTTGTCCCAATGCTGAGGAAGAAGAAAATTGTAATATCTCAAATGCTTGAAACTTAGCAAACTAATTCTGACCTTCCAGGTTGCTCAAGTGAAGGTACTACTATTAATGGCAACCATAGTTTTCCCCAAAATGTCTACTAATAATTTGCCTGGTGTTTCCATAAATGCGCAAGATACATCTCATGTAACTAGGAATATATGCAGGGTGTAAATAAAATATTCCGACGTACGCTAATATACAAGGTGTGTATAAATTGGCGGACCCACTACACGTGGCGATGTTCTTCGTTAAATTCGGAGTCCAAAATCCTAATACGAAAATGTTGTACCATGCTCCATATCTTTGCACGAGGTTCCTAAAGTTCGGACTTTCAGTCTTGAAATAAGCATTATTACTCGATATTTGTTGACAGAAAGAGCTACAATTTAGAAAAAGAATAATTGTTGTTATTATCCTTTCGTTAAAGATTTCTTTTTGATTTTAAAGTTTATTTTTAATATTTCTTTATTAACTTATTTTGACGAAAAACACATCTGACAACGGTGTAAAACAATAAGTAGGCAGCCTAATGTTGTTCTAGTCAAATACATTACTACTGTCAAATTCTGAAGACAAAGGAAGCCTGATACATCGTTTTAGGATTAGGACTTTTAACTCAAAATTTTACCAAGAATGTCGCCACGTGTAGTGGGCCCGCTAATTTATACACACCTTGTATAATATATACGTAGGACAGCAATTCAAAACTAATAATTGTATTTTATCGTAACTTTAATTTTTACGGAAATTTAAGAACACAAACTTTTCAAATACGGTTCTGTATTCAGATTGAATCTAAATAAATAGAAATTACATGTTTATATGTTGTCGATCCAACAAGCAAATAGGCATTGGTTTGCTCAAGTTCACCAAAAAGTCCCCTTCGCATTTCGGATAATAATAGGTACGTCATTGTGTGAAAGCTTTATAACATGTATTCATTGTAAATTTTCATATGCATCAGTGTCCAGTTTCTTTAAAAATTTGAAACGGTATTAAAGTTTTGTGGTAATATGGAATTTTTAGTTTAGTTGTCTTAATATTAAATTCTCGAGTATAATAAATTACATTTGTAATTTTAATTGAATATTCATATATTTTTTCTGTGTTCTGTTTACCTTTTTTTAATGACAACTTTTTTGTCTTAAAAAGGCAAATTTGTGTGTAACAGGAGTGCTTAAAGGAGATATTCAATGTGGCTGTCATTTGCGTAAATACAAGTATGTACACGTTTTAACACGGCTCGGTCTTCACGAATATAGGCTGCAGATTGAAAAATATGGTGCCGAAGATCGTCTTTCACGGCCACGACCTTTATAACTTGGATGCAATGTACTGCGATCCCTCAATCTGTACACGGTTTGTAAAATTAAATTATTTTATGCATATCTTCGGTTCGGAAACCGCCCTTCATTAATACGTCTAGTATTTCTAACATTTTCACCTGTTTCATCTTATAGTAAGACGATATCCTTTAAGTCGTGATTTTAATAAGCCATACTTCACGGAAATTCATAACAGACTGACTTCTGAGTTACACTATGCAACATCGCATCCACTACTCCCACCATTTAGTTTCAGTAGGGGTAGAGCTGCAGTTATAAAGGAATACTAAATTTAGTCGGATCGAGTCAGGCGCATTTATAAAGTGTGTTTTTTATAGAGGTATAGAACTTCGAAATGGAATAAAACAAAGATGAATTTTTTAAATTGACATGAAATTTACTTTATTCGAAAGATAATCTTCTGGCATTATAATTAATACGACTTCTGGCATATAACCGCCACAGCTAGCTCGGACGTATTCTAATCTGGAGGTCCAATTTTCGATGACTTTTTCCCACATTTGTGGCCGTATATCGTCAATAACGCAGCGAATGTTGTCCTTCAAGTGGTCAATCGTTTCGGGCTTATCGGCGTAGATTAGCGACTTCACATATCCCCACAGAAAATAGTATAGCGGCGTTAAATCGCACGATCTTGGAGGCCAATTCACGGGTGCTAAACGTGAAACTATGCGGTTACCAAACGTTTCCTTCAATAAATCAATTGTGGCACGAGCTGTGTGACATGTTGCGCCGTCTTGTTGAAACCACAGCTCCTGCACATCATGGTTGTTCAATTGATGAACGAAAAAGTTAGTAATCATGGCTCTATAGCGGTCACCATTGACCAGCATCGTTTTTAAAGAAGTTCGGACCAATGATTCCACCAGCCCATAAAGCAGTCAGTTTGTCTGGATGTAACGGTGTCTCAACATACACTTGAGGATTACCAACACTCCAAATACGGCAGTTTTGCTTATTGACGTATCCATTCAAACAAAAGTGAGCTTCAACGCTAAACAAAATTCGCTTATGAAAATCGGTATCAACGGCAATCTTGTTATCGGCCCATTCACCGAATCTACGCCTTGCTAGGTGATCGTGTGGCTTCAATTCTTGCACGAGTTGGATTTTGTAAGCACGCAAACCAAGATCTTTCCGCAAAATCTTCCATAAAGTGGATGGACACATATCCAATTCCTGTGCACGATGGCGGATAGACTGATTCGGGTCTTCCTCTACGCTACGCTCTACAACAGCAATGATTTCTTCTGTACGCACTGTACGACGTCTCTGTGGATGCGTATTATCATTTAGAGTAAACGTGGTGCGAAAACTTTCCATAGTTAATCGAATTAATTGCTCTGATGGACGATTATGTTGACCGTAAAATGGGCGTAGTGCGCGATACGTATTTCGAACAGAACCATGATTTTCAAAATAAATTTGCACCATTTGGAAGCGTTGTTCAGGCGTCAGTCTATTCATGCTGAAATGCCAAACCAAACTAAACATAAATCACTGACGGCTGACAAAATGGCCGCCAGTTAAAAAAGTGTTGCCAAGTTAAAGTTTTATACTTCTATAAAAATCACCCGTTATATACCTTTGTCTCTGATTTCGTTCGAGATAGAGTTTTTGTGCATTAGCATTTTACGCTTAATATTATTACAGTTATTACATATTAAAGTATGCAGTCATATTTCGTTTACACCCTGTATAATACCTCCAATTCAGGAGCATAATTTAAAATAAAAGTTGTTCCTGTACCGTTTAAATTATTTGATATTTAATTGGCTATGTCTGCATTTGATAAATCGACTTCACATATTTGACGTTTGAATTTCGGTTGGCTACAAGAAAAAAAAAACTAAATTGCAGTAGACTAAAACTATTTGTTTATAGAATATAAAGGCATCGTGTTCGATGCTTTTATAGCAGTAAATTAGAAAAATAGATTATTGTGGTTTCTTGAAGTGGTTGTTTGTATATTGCAGTTATGGTAAAATAGTGTAATAAGTTGTAAGAAAGATACTAATGGCGTAGGAGTCCCTACAAAAATATCACCTATGTATATAATAAATACTTCTTTTCTTTTTTATTATAGTATCCCTCTTTTACCTTTTGGTATAGATGCACTGAACGCACCGACCTGTAGCATCAGTTTTTTTTCCGTTTTACTGGTTATCCATCCTACAACTGGCTACGGTAATGTCTGCTAATTATGTTAATGGCAATACAGATAACTTGTATGCTTGGTCGTATTGTCTGCTATCAATTGTATAATATTATTACATATACATGGCCCTTGATTACCCATCGGCCTAGGAATCGTTAGAGTACAAAATAATACTATTGACAATAATCAAAAATGAAGAATTTTATTATTATTACCTCGTATTAGGTACTATAACAAACAATACTAATTGTTTCGATTTTAGTAATATCTTTCGGAAAGGATCGAATGCACATTGTTCTTCAAAAATAAATGATGGTTTATGTTACATTTAGAATGGTCAAATTTGATATTTACATTTCTTGATTTGACTACTAATTGTGTTATGTGTTACCACAACATGTTAATATCGAAAGTATTATTTTATTTACACATCAAACGTTTGTAAAATCTACCAAATTCCAAACCCACAAAAAATAGTGTTTATTATTTATATTCTAGTTAGATTTATAATCGTGTTTGTTTACTAATCTACGGTTGTAGTGTATATTTCTACAATACATTCACTACAAATATGTTATTCTCTGTACAACTACATATTCCTCAGTGTATCATCGAACAAAAAAGGTAATATATCATTGAATACTGTTTATTCTGTGTAAAATTAGTTTTGAAAATAGCTGTAAAGACGTCAGGTGTCGCAGAATTTTAGTGCATTTGCCATTTAAATTTAAACGTGCCGGAAGTTGAGATTTATATTTGAGTTATCCTTGCAACAATGTTCCAAGTTCTCTTTAAACTTCAATGCTTTTTAGGATCACTTATAAACGTAAATATTTGCTTGATTTTTATTATACACTAATTGCAGCCAAATATAAATATTTCCGTGACCTAAATATTTATGTTGTATTGCACTAATTTCTGATAAATATATAAGTAGTTATGTTCTTTATTCATTGCATAGCTTTTGAAGCAGTGTAAATATTTTAATTATAACCGTTACCCTTAATCTGACAAACATACACATGTAAACATGTACATACTTACTGTTTTACTTATTATAATATAATGTCAATATACTCGCAAAATTTCTCTTATTGTAAATATGGCTGACGACATAATTTCTTCATGGCTGGCAATAAAAAATTAACTTTCTTTATGTGGTGGAAATGCTTATTATATAAGCTAAGCACACAGTTGAAGCTGTTTAGTTATAACTCACTTTTTACACAACTTTTTATTGCTTAATTTAGGTCTTTTATTATTTACAAATTGATGATTAATTCTGATTAGTTTTTCGTACAATTGTAGTGGTAAATGTATGTATAGTTGTGACCAATATAATAGCAGTGTAGGAAACAAAAACAAAAAATCCTATTTTTTTCTAAATTAAAGTGAAAATGATTAAAAAGAAACTACTGAACCGATGTTAGACGTTGTTATTCGCTTCTTTTGCATTCAGTTAAGTTTAAATAGCGAGGATTAAGATTTAACCGGCTTGCTTGCGTATTTATGCTCTAGATTAAGAAAAAAGTGCTCAGTTAGCCAAGATTAAAATTATCTTGAAGTCGAGCTCAGATTAGTTAACTAAACGTCATTTTTTTTACTTACTTAAACACATTTTCAATATTTTCTCTTAAAAATTTGTATTACTAGGCAATTGGTGTTAAGTTATACATAATGGATTTAGTGAAAATAAATGAACTATTTGATGACATGAAGAAGTTATACGAGGTCATATAAGTAATATAAGAACACATATATTAAAGAAATACCAAATTATTATAAGACACTAGCAGAAACAGAATTTTTTCATAGGTCTCGATTCCTTAAAAATATTATAAAATGTTATCCTCTCAAACGCAAACCACGTTGACTTTATATAAACTGCAACACCTCCCCCTGTTTATATATGTATTTGTTTATTTTGTGATATACAGGACGGGCATTCAAACATTCTTTTTTCAATGAGAGGTGGTGGTACGACTGGAACTACGTGCGGCAGTAGTGCTCTTAGCCGAGAACGTTGGTGGCGGAATTTGTTTGTTAAACGTAGTCAGTTATCAAAATCCTTTGGGTGAGAAAGCAACACGCGTTTGCAGTAGAAACCTACTTTTCACGAGGCCAGTCGATCGTTGCGGTGAAGCGGGCGTTCCGTCTACGGTACAATATGCCCGCTAGAGGTGCTGTTCCTGCCCGAGGATCCATCTTATCGTGGGTGGAAGCAGTTGGAAATGTGTTCCGCAAGAGACCAGGAGCAGCATGGGCTGCTAGAACACCTGCAAACATCGAGGCAGTCCGAGCTTCAGTTTTGCAATCTCTAAGGCGGTTTGCTTCAAACATGCGGCTGCCCTGGAGTTGTCAGATCGTTCAACTCGATGAATCCTTCATGATGACCTTCGCTTTCATCCATATAAAATAGTAGTCGCACAATAACTTTCCGAACTTGACTTGGTTTCACGACAAACGGCATGCGAAACGCTACTTGAGAATTTGCCTCCTAACGCAGTTGTATGGTTCAGTGATGAAGCACACTTTCACATCTCAGGCTGTGTTAACAAACAAAATATGCGTTATTGGAGCGGTATCAATCCCAGGGAAGTTTTATTAGGGGCCTCTTCATTGGGATCGGGTCACAGTTTGGGCTGCGATATCAAGAGTAGGGACCATTGGGCCAGAGGACAATCGCACGGTAACAGTAAATTCGGAGCGTTATGTGGCCATGATTGGTAATTTCTTTCTGCCAGCTCTTGAAAATATTACTGTTGGCGAAGTATAGTTTCAGCAAGATAGGGCGACTACCCACACATCACGAATTTCAATGCGTGTTTTGAGAACAAATTTTCCAGGGCGACTTATCTCCAACAGAGATGATATCTCGTGGTCCGCAAGCTTGCCAGATTTAGCACCATGTGGGACTCTGAAGACTGTTTATAAGTGGCATGAGAGACTTAAATGCGGAAATAAGTCGGTTGAAGACAATCAGACGTCTTTTGACCTAAGAAACAGACGAAAACGTGCAAAAAGTGTCAAAAACGGTTCGTTAAAACAAGCGATTGACTATTCAAGAGCTTTCCAAAGAACTGAACATCTCGTACATGTCGGTGCAAAGCATTTTAAGTGCGAAATTTGTTCCGATACTTTTGATTCACGAACAAAAGAGGATATCGTGTGCCAGTTTGCACGGAATTGAAGCATCATCTTGATACAGTTCTGGACTTCCTGGCAAAAATTATAACTGGAGATGAAAGTTTGGTGTATGGCTGTGACCCTGAGATAAAGATTCAGAGCTCGCAATGGAAAACGAGTGGCTCTCCTTACCCTCAGAAGGTACGTCAGTCAAAGTCGAATGGTTAAGGTCATGCTCATTCTCTTTTTTTTATTGTGACGGCATAATTCGAGCAGAGTTCGTTCTAAGGGAAACAGCTGTAAATTCTAAATATTACAAGGACGTACTGCAACGTTTGACAAACGATGGATAGAGAAAGAGATCAGAAAAATGGGCCAATGACTTTCTCCTTTCTCACGACAACACTACAATACGCCATAAATTGTTGATAATTGTATTGCATTTCTAGGAACTCTTAAAAAAGAAACGACCATCTTCATATCTTTTTACTGTTATATGTAGATGTTGTCATAGTCTTCTAATAATCTTTTAGGAAATAGTTGCTGTCAAATCCATCTTCTTGCTATTACATTTAGATATATTGCAAATGTATTTTTTTATTTTCGATTATCTAAATCGTGTTGAATATTGATTTTGAATTAATGTTTGGTATATAATACGCATATTTAACTCCATTTTATGATGAGTTAAGAATTTAAAAACACAAAGATCTTTTGTTTTTATTCAAATCTCTAAATTAAAAACTCCGGGAAATACAAAAAAATAGAAATAAAACTACGGTTCTCATCTTCACTTTTAATCTTTAATCGTAACACGACAATTGTTTCGCCAGCACAGTCGCTTCCTCAGGTGCTTACACCTAAGCACCTGAGGAAGCCGCTGTTGTGGCGAAACAATTGTCGTGTTACAAGTAAAGATTAAAAGTAAAGATTAGAACCGTAGTTTTATTTCTATTTTAAATTATGGATTTTCATCAAGTAAATACCGAATCAATTCAAATATAAAACAAAAATTATTATAAAAAAGGAAACTACCTGGGAAGTGTATAAACTTAAGTTACTAGTTAAATTATAATTTCAATTGAATTTGCTGAAGAAGCTTTTAAATAAGGTGATACATATTTATATTTCCTAAGTGCACAGGGAATTAATTATAAAGCTCATCCGAATACATTAGTTTATCCAAAAATTGTTATGATCTTAAAGCTTGAATTTCAATTTAATTGCCTTTATAGTCATTCTATATTTTTATAGTAATTTTCAGTTCCATCTTCATTCTGATGCATTACGATTAGTCATAGATATGCCTTGTTAAACGAAGTTTCGCTTAATTATTAATATTTAAGAGATGACTTTAGTCTTATTTAAACTACCCGTGACACTATTGTCATTAAACAGGTTTTGTATAATAATGTGTGACTTTTGGTAATGCTTTTTATTACCCATGACGCTGTCAATTAATTAAATTATGCATGCAAATAACATGTTCAGTAGGTGTGATAATGCATTCCAACATTGTGATTACATAGTTTGAATGTAATTAGTTTCGAAAGATAGAAAATAGTTACGTGTAGAAGGTATATGATTTTTTAGGAGCGTAGTAAATGCGATATTTGATGGGAATTATAACTATTTTACGTATGTACAGTATGCGACTAAATTATGTGTTCGTAGAAAGGTGAACGCATCAAAGAAAAGTTAATATTTGTATACTAATGTAAATGAAAGGTATTACATAAATACATGAAATAGCTAAAGAATGTTTTATTTCAATTTAAAAGTATTACAGTAAGGACTATCAGAAAGAAGTAGTGATAAATAGTGTAAAAAGTATTCGTACTCATGGCATTCTAAGTTACATATTGTACCTACCTAGTAACTTTCTTTTCACTGTATGTAGTATTTTGTGTTATCTTTTTGCATAAAAAGCTGATTAAAATTTATTTGCTCGATTGGCTTTGTTAAAAAATCTTTTGGAAGGAGGTACTTCAATTTTACGTT
This sequence comes from Melolontha melolontha, assembly GCA_935421215.2. NCBI lineage: Eukaryota > Metazoa > Arthropoda > Insecta > Coleoptera > Scarabaeidae > Melolontha > Melolontha melolontha. Next base: position 111,459,026 of record OW285236.1, on the reverse strand, counting down.
TTTCTTGTTTTCCGTCACAGAATAGTGATATAATCTATTATTACAATGTTACTATTTTTTTATATGTTTTCTAAGTTTATTTCTGTGTAGTAAGTAATTTAAGTTAAAAAGGAAACAGGTACTAGCTGCCTATCTCCTTCGGACAAAATAAATGTATATCGCAAACGACCTAACTCACGGATTTTCATAAATAAAGTCCATTTTTGACAATAACGATTATTTTTTGTAATCCAGTAACAAACCAATAAAATTATTTCCCAAACGATATTTGTTTTATTATGTTTTCAGTTTCTGAGTTGTTTTTTGCATCTCCTGAAAAGTTTTCGATTTTGGGGTTAAGCCAGTTGCATTTTAAGCCGACGTTATGTATCGAAAATAAGTTTGGTGCAGTATTATTTCTAATAAAATGATCCTTAACTTAACTCCTTCCTGTTGTAATTGAGATTGTTTTTAAACATTTCTAGTTTATCTTGACACCGAGAAATTTCCAGACACTATTTTATTAATAAAAAATGTTATTGTTTTTATTGCATATGTATTGTAATATTACTTGGCAAAAATAAAATTTTCTAAATAATTTCATATTTTACAGATGTTCACTTGCATTAAATATAACAATATACTCTTTAGACAACATGAAATATTTATATGTATCTTTATTGTAGCTTAGAATAAGCCAATATCTATTTAAATTATTTATTTCAAATTATAATAATTAATTATTCTTATTTGATAAATGTAAAATTAACTTTAACTGCGACGCTGAGTTCGAAATAATTCTCTAAAATAAGAAAGTTTATGAAGCGAAAAATTTATTGACTTAAATGCATTTAAATTATACTAACAGCCAATATTCATAACGAGGTAGATTTAAAGATTCAAATTAATATTTCTGTAAATCAAAAATTGCTTTCCTAATATCAATTAAATATTAGAAATATTGTAGTTTTTTGTAAAAACATAATTTTCACAATTATGATGTTTTTAAAAAATCATCCCTAATACCTATGCCCTCTAAATCACTTACGCCCTTGGCACTTTTTGTTCGCGCAGCTTTGTGATGTATGTGGTATTCTCTAAATGTTTTCATTATAACTACTAACAAATATTTTATTTATTATTTTGAAAATTTGTAGTTTGAAATTATAATTAAAAATCTTGTTGTACTTTAAAACGATTTATCATATATTCAACAATCAAATTCACATATTGCTGTGTACTTCGTGTTTTGTATATATACCTACCTAGACTCTTTCTTAAATTGCTTATTAGTGCAGTGTCGTCAGTCGTAAAAAGTTGTAAAATTTTCAACTGTTGTATTAATCTATTCTTCTTTTGCATTATTATTACTTCACCCCCGGTAGATGGTTAATTTAAAACAAAAAAAAAACAGTTGTACGCATTGAAAAAATGCCAAAAACATAGTGTACAAAGTGTCAGAGTAGATTTAGTCTTAATAGTAATTGACAACTACAGTGTTTAAAAGTAAATTAAGAATAATGACAAACTTATCGGAAAAAGAACGAATTCAGATACTAATGTTAATTGGATATGGTGATAGAAAACCTACCTATGAAGAAGTAAGTCATATTTTTAACGCTTTAAATTCTCAACACCCTTTTATAAGTAGATTTACAGTTTCGAGAATAATAAATAAATTTAACGAAACTAGTAGTGTACAGGATCGTCCAAGGTCTGGCAGACCAAAAATTGCATCTAAAGAAAGAAGGTATTAGTAGGAAGTTTTTTTTGTAAATTAATGTGTGTTCAACAATTACATTTTTTATATCTTCGACAATTTTTTTTCATATTTCCTTAGTAATGTGGTAGGTTATTAGTATTTTTGAAAAGTGGAAGAAATAAGAAGAGCTGTTGGCTAGACCTGGGGACTAAAACCAAATGTGGTACACTGGTTGTATACAGCAGTAGTAAGACTAACAATTACCTATGGAGCAGTTGTCTGGTGGAGGAGGCCGGAGCGGACATCGTTGGTGGGGCTCCTCACGACTCTCCAGCGACAGGCTCTGTTGGGAATCACGGGAGCTATGAACAGCACGGGAACTGCCTCCAAAGAGACCATCGTGGGTCTCCCTCCGCTGGAACTATTTGTAAAGCCAGAGGCAATGGTTGAGATCCTAAGACTGAAGACTAATGACGTATGGTGCCCTGATAAGGTTGTAGGGAGCCATACAGATATCACAGGAACTATACTGGAAGAGCCGATATTTCAAATGCCGGCGGACAGTATGGCACGTGAGATTATGTTTACAGCTAAGATGAACATATTTATACCGACCAGGGAACAGGCAAAAAGTCGCTCGAGCGATTGTGGTGCCGGCACCTGGTACACTGATGGATCACAATCTAGTCAGGAGGCAGGAGCAGGCATATGTGGAATGTGCCCTAGAAGGAAGATATCGATATGTCTGGGGAAACATACAAGGGTTTTCCAGGACGAATTTTTTGCAGTCGCAGCCTGCGCCGAGGAAATTCGGGAAGCCGACTGCGCAAACAAAAAAATCAACATAATGACTGATAGTCAGGCAGCTATTAAAGCCATTATGAATCCATCTACCAGGTCTAAGCTTAAACAGTCCTCAATAAACTGGCACAAGACAATACTGTGTCGCTGATATGGGTGCCAGCCATGAGGGAATTAAAGGCAATGAGCTAGCCGACGAACTGGCCAAAGAAGGTACTAATAGGAACTTCATAGGACCAGAACCTGTATGTGGAATCGCTAAGGATTCCGCTAAAAGGGGGACCTGGTTATGGCTAGAAAAAGAACATAAAAATAAAGGGAGGTTAACCGAAGGTCAACTCCTTACCAAAACACTACTAAGGAAGCTGGACGGAAAGTTTTCAGCCAACCTAATTTGTATAAACAAAAAAGAAATTAAAATAATTACCGGGTTAATAACCGGATATTGTCCTTTAAGAAAGCATCTGTACAGCATGGGCTTGGTTAGCGAGCCCTGGTGTAGGAGATGTGAAAAACAGGAGGAAACTAGCCTTCATGTATTATGCACGTGTGAGGAACTGAAGGAACTCAGACAGAAATATTTCGGCAGAGATCTATTGGATCCTTCGAGTGTACTCAAACTTCCCCTGAGGAGGATAGTGGCTTTTATCGAGGACACAAGACTAAGAGAGATCTATTGGGGATAGTACAAAGAGCAGAGTGTTTAAGTGCCTGGACGTTTTGGCATCCAACCCAAAACAGAAGAAGAAGAAAACGTCGTAAGATAGAAGCACGTGTCTTTGGCTGAAGTGAACGTTGGTAAAATTCGAGGTGTATTTCCACGTGTACATATACTTAATGTGTATGCATATATGTATCATTTGTAACAAGTGCTTAATGCGGTTTACGAATTAGTATACTAAATTTCTATGGATACCATAGTCTTACAAATTTATATCTCAAAAACTATAATGCAATTTTGAAAATACCCTGTGCAGGATTTACTGATGCAGTGATTCGGTTAACACGGTAAACAAGTACATAATATGACCTTAGTTCATTTTTAGATCTTAAAAAAAGGTATAAAATCTCTTGCCACTCGTTTCGAAAATACGTGTATAGACAACTAAGTTAACATTCTCAGTAGGTAAAGTTAATAATCATAGTGTTAAACAAGGTACACAGTAAAGTTAACAGAAAAAATCGCGAAACACTTTACAAGCCGTTCACGTATACATGGCACATTGTAATTATTAATTTTTTAAGGGGTTCATACATTTTTTATATTTTTACTTAACGACAGTCTAAAGAAAAACTTTTTTCCGTAAAACATGTTATGAAATTCTAAGTTTCATTATTTAATTAGCATGCATGTTCTAAGAACAAATAAATAAAATACGTATATAAAACTCTACATTTACTATAAAATACTAGGAATTCTATGAAATAAATGACTTTGTACTTTCTTACTTTTTGTCAACTTTGTTAATTAAATCATTTTCATTATTCAAAAAGAAATAATGTATAATATGTACTTGAGAAGACGGCTAACTAATTTAGAATGATTTACATCATTTTGTTTTACAGTTCATCATTTATGCAGTAACAAATTTTTAGTGGAAATATTCGTTTCTCAAAACTGGTTTCAGAAGAAATATCGGAATTGTTCTTTCAAAGATTTATACATTTCCGAGAGCCGCCGAGACGTAAATTATTCGTGAAATAGGTTTCAATCTGAAGTGATGAAATCTTTGTATGTTATTATTCAAAAGAGAAAATCTATTTGGTCTTCACTTTATATCTTTTATTTCAACGTATTTTTTCGGATGTTTTTAAAGATCCGATAACTGTATTTTTGTTTGATTATATGATTCTAACATATATTTAATACCTCTTTCGGTAATGGATGTATAATTGAAAAAATACGCTACGCAAAATTAGATTCGTTGATTTTTTTAATTATATTTGACAAAATTATGACTTACGGTGATTAACAAGGAAAGTCTTTTAGTTCAGAGATGTCGATTTTAATGAAATTTGGCTGTTAAATAGTCTTAATAGTAAGTAAATCGTTTTTGGTTGGTGCGAATCAGTAAATATAATTATTGCGATACGTTCCTTAAAAAAACATAGAAATTAAAGAATGTCAATGATTATAATATATCACTTGATTTTTGTTAATGTCCTACTGCCCCATGACTGTTAGCGTGAGGACGTGAAACTGAATAGTTTCATTAAACAAGCAATGTTTCATATCTACTTGATATTGTTCTGTCTTTCTTATTATTTTTGTTTAGTACGTATTCAAATTTTTGTAATACAATTTACGACGGGACTAAGTATAATCTAAAATGGCTAATATATGTACTGGCGATAATCTGTTATCAAGTTTTTTGATTTGGCACTCCCTGCTGCACGCACCATTGTGCATAATTGTCAATCCTTCTCTAACGACATGGATTTTTCCTGACACATAGAAACGAGCGATAATTTGTCCTATTATCTAATTATTGAAGTATTTCTATTCTGTGAAACTTTGCATAGTGTGAAAGTTTACGAACACATGCAATACATTTCTAAATATTCAAATGTTCGGTTATTTTTGTCCTAAAATTAACATAGCTTTATTCGTGCCAAATGAATTTGAACTAATCTTTATACTATTTTTCAATATACGAGGTGTGGATATTGGATAACGAGAACTTTTCCCCGTAGACTTTATTAAGTAAAGTTACATGGCTTTAAGCATTTATACCTTCACAATAGTCTTCCTTGAGCGCCATACACTTGTTCCAGCTGTTCTCCCATTGCTGGAAGCATCGTCGAAAATGGTCTAAGTTATCTAACTTAAGCCATTCAGACTTTTGTCGTGCGCCTCGGATATTTTAGGTCGTATCAAAACGATGGCCTTTCAGCGGAGTTTTCATATTGAAAAACACAAAAATGTCTGCATGAATGCATGTCTGCATGAATGACAACGGATGATAGAACACTGGAATATTTTTTTTGCTCATAATTGCTGAACAACGAATGCAGTGTGGACAGGGAGATTATCATGATGCCAATATTCTAGCTTTTGGCACACGTCTGTCTTCAAGTTCTGAGGTCACATTGGAATCCAACTTTCGTCGCCCATGTCAATAATTTGCATCCAAGCTCGCCCTTTGTTTCAACGAAATCCAGGAATATCGGCAAACGCAAGCAACTCTTTTTGCTCCGCTGTGAGTGTTTTCGGAAAGAGTTTAGCACACAATTCCCGAATTTTTAGATCATTATGTGACATCTGGAATGTCGTTTCCTTATTCATGTCTAGTTCTACAGACAACATCTGAATGGTTAGTCGATGATCGAAGCAAACTAGTACTTGCAAACGTTTGGTGTTTTTATCTAAGAACATTGTGAATGGTGCCCCTTTTCTTTCATCGTCTTTCGCAGATTCACGACCAGCTTTAAATCGCGCTGCCCATTCGTAAACTCGTTCTTCTGCTCATTTTCAATTTAGTTAAAATTTTCGACAGTTTTTCTCCTGGTTTTACTAAGAATAACTCTTTGCTCCATATTATTATCGCACATTTTGGCGACGTGCAATCATTACACACTTAACTTTGAAACTGTCTACAACATACGAAACGCGTCCTACAACGTTGTATCGTTGCAGATATGCACACAAACTATGGAATTTTACTACTCAGTCATAACGAAGTCGTCAGCGTTTGCCCAAGGCGTTCTTCTCGTTATTTAATTGCCTATGTGAGGCTTTGGATAAATACGGACTAGTAGATGATTTTATATACAGATTTTGTGCATGCCTTTGATGTGATATGCCATCAGCTCTTTTATCGAAGCCTTGGTTTTGCCTCATCTATAATTGTTCTTGGAAGGTTATATTTAGGGAATCGTGTTTCTTACGTTTATTATAATGGATTCGACTCTAATATGTGCGTTGTTATGTTGAGTATTCTACAAGATTCTTATCTGGGTCCACTTTTATTTGAAGTTTTCGTCAATGAACTTTTACTAAAAATTGATCGTCCAGTTTCAGTTTTTTCAGATGATATATAATGATCTACTTAACGATATATACTATTGATAACGGTCAAAGCTTGAAAAGTAATCCAGGTCTTATTACAAATTGATATGATGTATTTCTTTTTAAATTAAATATCAATAAGTGGTGTGTTGTTTCTTACACAAAGAACAGCACTCCGATATTATAGAACTGGTAACAAAACTTTACTTAGATACTCAGCAATTAAGAATTTGGAAGTTAGAATTTCTGTTCGGACCACAACATTGAACTAGCTAGAACGTGTCAACCATTAGGTTTTCTCATGACTATTTCAAAATATTTTAAAGATTGTAATGCTCTTAAATCTGTCAATTTCGTCTATGTTATGAGCAAGCTCGAATAAGCTAATATTGCTTGCTACTGCATATTACTGGATCGCATTCACGGTAGTACGTATGTTGCAAAACAGATGGAGTTTTTCTACCTACTCTGTGTCCCAAAATATTCTGCTAGATATTGGCGCACTTTCCACTTACTAATGGCGAGAACTGACGCTCATAAACGTGCACTTTTAAGAATGTGTAAAAATGCAGATAAAGTCTTTTCAGATATATTTCTGTAGTTTGAGTATATTGTTTTTAGTATACTCGTGCTACATAATTTTCGTTAGTTTATTTATTTATTATGCATTTGATATTGTTCTGTAAATAAGTGAAATACTTGGTGGATAATAAAGACATATTATTGTTATTATTTTTACCTATTTTAAAAACGTGGTTACTTTTCTTTAAGTAATATTTATATTTGGATTTATTTGCCAGCGACATAAACGATTTTGAGGGGAAAAATAAAGAGTTACGAGGGCGGATTGATATATTTTATTATTATTAAGGCTAAAACGTTTCGGTGTGAAATTGAAGCTATTCCTTTAAGGAACTCTAAGAATCCTAGTCTATGTGGTGGATTAGTCCACATTCTCCTTTCTTTTTCTCACAGACTTTGGTGACTTTTTGCCATCTCGACTATTTTCTTCAACCTCTTCCTGTCTGCCACTTGTTATCTCCATCCCTCTACATTTAGTGTTTTTAAATTTTGTTCCACCTATTGCTTCCATCTGCTTCTCGATGGTCCTCTCAATCTATTTTGTGCTGGTTGCCATGTTGTTACTTCCCTTATCGCTGCTTCTGTCTCTCTTCTCATTATGTGACCGTACCATCTCATTCTTAAAGCCTTGATTTCTCTCACACTATTTTCCGTGCTAATAGTTTATCGATCTCATGGTTCATCAAAGCTCTGTATTCGTTATTTTCCGTCTTTTTTGCACCTGCTATTTTTCATATTACACGGCGTTCTAAAATCTTTAGCTTTTCTTCTTTCCCCGCTGTGAGCGATGCCGTCTCCGTGGCGTATGGTACTACTGGCCTAATGAGTGTCTTATATAATCTCAGTTTGTTCTTCATACTTTATTTTTTGGTCCTTCAGCAGCTTTTTATGACAATAGTAGGCTCTATATCCTTTCTGCATTTTTTTCATGTAAACCGCCTCATTCCGCCTATTGATTATGACTCCCAGATAGTTGACTTCCCTCACCTCTTCAAAACTGTAACTTCCACAGCTCCAACTCCTCATCTATCTGTCATTTCTGCTCCAACACATATTTTGAGGATTGATATATAATATCTCCAATAACACCATTGTGTAAGTAGTGAGGATAGAAACAAGCTCCAACTTGCAAACTGTAATTTAGAGTATCTCATCTTTGCATGCTAAATTTCATTTTCCTGTGTACCGTTGTTGAGCAACAGTGTCTTTTATCATGATATTTCTGAGATGCATACAAAGCAAGGATTTGTAATACGTATTTTTAACGCTGGAGGGTTACGTGCCCATCTAAATTTGCAGACATTACGACCCTGAAAACAAGCGGCAGTCAATGTAATATCATCGTCCTAATTCTCCACGTGTACGAAATTTTCATCAGCGAAGAGTCATTTTCTGGGGTGCAACGGGAGTTATACATCCCAAATATCTGCCGAAGGGATCGACGATTATTCAATATGTTGAGGATATCTTTTTGTAATATTTCATTTTCAAAGACTTTTTATTGTTAAATATAAGTAAATCTAGCATATAGTATTCAAACATAAACGTTTCCAATTTTCTAAAATATTTAACGTTGATTTTCGAATTTAGACCGCTGTATAACACAATTTTTATTAGCACCCTCAATTTGTAAAACTTTCTTTATGCTCTAAGAATTCTTTACATCTATTTATAACCTACTTTATAATTTAGACCACTCTTCTTATTACCTAAAGTTATTAATAATCAGCATCGTTTTCCAAATTTATTTATTGTTTTATACATCAGACCGCTTCTTTTATTGCCTAGGGTTATCAGTAAAGCCATTCAAGAAACGATATTTAATCTGACTACCCATTGTTAACTAAATATGTATAATAGGGTTCCAGTACTATACAAAGGAACTAAATACTTAGGTTTATGACATCTACCAATATTTAATTAGTAATGATATTTTATTATATATTAGTTAAAATTAAATTTTTACGAGACTATTGTATTATTGCTTGTAGGCACAATTTACGCGAAGTAATAACGCAAAAATTTCCCGTTTTGACGCCAAGCAATACACTGTACAACCAATCTGTATGTTAATATGTAATAATGTAGGGGTAGTGATATATTTTACCTACTTGTAGAAACAGTATCAATCAAAGTCTCATACTAGTAATAAGAGACTGAACAGTGTGAACTCACATACAGTATCAACTCAATTATACTACAAGACACACAGTCTTAACACAAGAGTCTCACATTTAACATCATAACAAGCAACAGAGTCTTATTTTAAACATCAACATAACAATTATATTTTAACAAGAGACACCAGTCTTATGTTAGTATAAGTCATTGTAGATACAAAAATAAATGTATAGTGTAAATAAATATATTTAGATGAAAGTACATTTATTCATTTAACAAACAGTTACCGAAGATTAAATAGTAAAGTGTATACAGCCTTACAGCCTGTGCACAATGAAGCATCGGTGTCGTGATTTTAATAACTGACGTTGAAGCATCACCTCCAGAAACCGGTTACAACCATAACATTGGTACGTCAAGCCCGAACACAATAAGCTACTGCAAAACTTTACGATTACTAAATAAATGTATTCGTATAGTAAGGCCTGAAAGAACGATTTTTTCTTGCACCACAACAACGCCAAACCGCATTGCAGCAACGAAACGTTGAAGCCAGTGATTTGGCACCTTCAGATTTCTAGTTGTTCCAAAAGTTGAAGGAGGTATTTGAAATGTCAGCATTTTTGACTAGACACTGAAGTCCAGGCTGCTGTTCGGAATTGGATCAACAGTAAACAAGAATATTTTTTATGGACGGAATGAAGAAATGGATTCAGCGTTTGGAGAAATGTGTTGGATATACACTCACCAGCACGATTTACCGCCCACTAGTCCCTTGCTATAAAAATGCCGTGTATATAGTTTTTGTGTGTGTTTTATGACTGTACCATGCTTTTATGTTGATATCTAATCATAAACAGTATCACTACTGTCATTTTTGTAGAAGAAACTACGTTACTGTGTTGTTGACGTACATAATTTGGGTTAGACTTTCTGCTTTGATGTTCTTTTTGTTGTAATTTTTAGTGTTGATATTCGTTTTAATTGTGTTCTTTTGTGAATTAGGGCTGTCGTATTAGTCAATATGATGAAGTCAATGGTATGTGGCTAGAATTTTAGGAATACCACGCTCTACTGTGAAAGATCATTCCGTGAGATTGGTTACTACGCGAGAAGACCTGGGCAAAACGTAAACGCAAAACATCTGGCCGTGATGACAGGTTTATTGTCAGCACTTATTATTCGAAATCGTTTTACCATTGCAATTGAAGTTCGTAACCGCCTTCATGAGGTGGGGTTAGTTAATGTTAGTGGGCGTATAGAAGAAGACTTAGTGAACAATTGAAATCCAGAAGACCGGCCCGATGTCCACAATTGCTTCCACAGCATCGAGTCTCTCGCCTATGGTATGTATGCTCAAAATCATTCTGTTTGTAATATTGAACAACGGAAGCAAGTTCTCTTCACAGATGAATAGAGAATCTGCTAAAGAGTACCAGATGGAAGACAGCGAGTGTATCGACTTTCCGGAGAGCGATATGCAGTGTGTAACATTGTGCAGACAGTGAGTTTTAGTGTAGGATCGGTTATGGTTTGGGATGGTATTTCTTACGATGCGCGTACAGAACTAGTTATTTTTGATAAAGGTAGCTTAACGGCTGACAGATTTTTGGAAGATATAGTAGAGCATGTGATACAATTTTTACCTTATATCGGAGATGGTTTTTGTTCTCATGTATTACAATACTCGTCAGCACGTAGCTAGGTGCGTTACTGAATAGCTCAATAACGTTGGGATTGAGACTATAGAATGGCCTACATAAAGTCCAGATCTCAATACCATAGGACATGCTTGGGATAAATTAAAAAGGAGGGTGAAGGCCCGATTACCTACGGCGGAGCTTAAAGACGCCCTAAAACAAGAGTGGGACCTCATACCACAGAATGAGATTCAAAATACTACATATGGAGTTCCAAGACGATTAAATGGAGTTATTAGAGCAAGAGGAGGCAATACACATTATTAAAACTAATTTGTTACTAATTCTTAGGTATACAGTTAGATATTATTAGTATCCAAATGAGTGTTTTATTCCATATGTGCTTAATTGACTAGATTTTACTTATTTCCACATTCAATAAAGAAGGCTACTCAAAAATAATAAGAAAATTATATTTGTAATTTCAAAAAGTGGGCGGTTAAATGTGCCTGAGCGTAGCTGCACTAATGGTGATTATGTGGAAGCATAATTATGTACATTGGTAGTACAGTAAATTTACTTTATTTTGAGACTGGTTTCATTGTTTAGTCTATTCTTGTCCTTATTTTATAGAGTTAGATACCTTATATACCAACCCGCCCTCGTACATACATATAGCCGTTGGGCAGGGGAAGGTGTAAAACAAGGAACCAAATAAATTTGAGCTTTATATAAAAATATTTAATTTTATTTTTAAAACGAAAATTAAATAGCAAACAAAGTATTTTCGCACATGCTAACAGTATTAAAAATGGTATATAAATAATAAAAGATAAACTTAAAAGCATAATATTTTTAAGCAACTATTACAAGTATGTGAAACAAAATTGGAGCTAAATTAACGATAATAGCTTTCTGGTGGTTGTTACAATTTCAAAATTTTCGTTTAGTAATCCTGTCATTAGGGTTGTTTCTGGGTCAGAGATTTGTTTAATCAATTTACTTCGTGTATTTGTACCATTTTGCTAAAAGCGATTTTGCGCAGTAAAGATGGTACATAATTTATGACTTTGGGCAGAAATTAGGTATTCCACTTCCGTAATATGCATTTACATTGATATTTGTGAATTCTATTACATATGCACGTTTACCGTTTTAGCTTTGTGCTATATTTTCACAAGTACGAAGGAACGCTTTCCAAAACGCTTGCATATTTAACCACTATATTCACATCTAGATAGAACAGTTCTTATGAAATGCAAAGCTGTACATATATGAGACAAAATAGAACACTTTTGGAACTCAGATAAATTGTTTTGTTTGGTCATATTATCGATTTTCGTATAGGAACGTATAACCTGTAAGCTATATAAATGTGAAGAAACCTCACAGAATTATAAACCAATATACAAAAGTTGTCCTAATTTTTTTTACTATAAATATTGACTATTAATTTAAATTTTCGTACCAGTTTAAATAAATTCTACAGGTGTTCACTGCCGGTGTCAGTAATAAGAGTGTCGTATCATTTCGTGGAACTATTAACGAACATGACAGCCGACACGAACATCTTAATAAATTTCAGGGTGACTTCATTATTTACCAACATATCGCCTGACGAGGTTATAAGGGTAATTTGTGAGGTTGAACAATCAACAGATTTAATGAACTGCCTGGCAGTCTAGGTATTTACTGTGGCATGGAAGATTTAATTAGCAGAAAAATAAAAGAGCGCTAGCGAACCCACTATCGCAAATAATAATCAGTTCGTTTATGGAGAAAAGAAGCTATAGATAACAACGAATGGATACCAAAGTACTGGTTACGATATGTTGATGGTACCTTTGTAACTTAATCACATGGAAAACAAAAGCTAGAAGAGTTGTTTTAATATTCACAAAATAAATAAAATAAGATTAGGATAAAAATAAAGAAGAAGGAAATACTAGTGCTTCTGGATATAGTTTTGTACGTTGTATAAAACCTGAGGAATTTCAATATTGTATATACTGGCATGGTAAGAATTTGTGGATGGTCGGCCTTTCCATACAGTCGACCGACACTGTTGCCGTTATTGTTATTATCTTAGATTAATCTTTTTTATAATAATAATAATAATAATTCATGAAAAGTCTGTCTTTGAAGACTGTGGTAAAACTCAAAAAAAAGGTATAAAACCCCTTTTACCATAATTAATAATCGTATCCTAAATACGTGTTTCGACAACTAAGTATCATCATCAGTAGGTAAAACTACTAATCAAAGTGTCGCACATAGGGCATGCTTATTTCTAATTACTAATGTATCTAAAAATGGTATCCTATCATTGTTTTCCTCTTCGATCGTGAATTTAATAGTAGGAAATTTCATATTTAATTGTTTAACCATTTTTAGATACATTAGTAACTAGAAATAAGCATAAAATAGAAATCGATATTTTCTGGAAAGAAACCAATGTCAATAGATTCATTACCGCGGATTCAAATCATAGTTTCTAACATAAGATAGCTTCTTTTAATTTCCTTCCATTAACAAAAGAGAGAAATGAAATAGAACTAGATTTAATTAAAAACATCGCGATATATAATGGCTTTGACATAAAAAAAATTAATAAATTAATTAGAAAAACGAATTTAAAAAAGACCATCCGCAAACCTACAAGTTTAATATCTCAACGTAACAAGGAGAAAAAGTACATGTGTTTACCATACCACCCAATCACGAAAAATATTAATAGAGTTGTTAAAAATCATGGTCTCCAAGTTGCTTTTCGGTCTGAGAACGCAATTAAAAGTCTCCTAGGTAATACCAAAGATAAGGTTAATGTGGATTTGAAATCAGGTATATACGAAATTAATTGCGACGATTGCAATTTAAGATATATATGTCAAACGAAACGCTCGATAATAACCCGTTATAAAAAACACAAATCAAATATCAGATTTAATGGACCAGAAAAATTTAGGGTAGCTTATCATGCCCTACACACAGATCACAACGTGTCGGTTAAAGGGGTAAAAATTGTCAAAGCCATAAATAACACTAGAAATCTCGACGCATATGAAAGCATTCATCGTTAAAAATAAAAGTAATACGTTGAACATGGACAACTGTAGTATTCTATATAGTTGTCTTTTTTCATTCTTAGAAAAGAGGCGAAAAAGGTCGAAGGCGGAGAATGGATAGTAAACACATGTGAAGCCGTTTTCTTAAGAGTGGTAAGTTTGTCGTAATTTTTAGTCTGTGAACTTTATTTTAAAGTTAGTGTATACGTGGACGCCGTGTAAAGTTGTTGCGCGTTTATATGTGCTAGATTTACTGTGACCCATGTGCGATATTTTGAGTAGTGGTTTTACCTACTGATGATGACAACTTAGTTGTCGAAATATGTATTTAGGACACGAATATGAATTGTGGTAAGGAGTTTCCTACCTTTTTTTAAATAATAATTCATGCCTTAATACCCCCAATATCTTAACGCGAATTACAGAGAGGGGCAAACCGTGAGTTGTTATTACGCCGGTGCCGGTGCCCTAAATGAGCTTAGTAGTAACAAGAAAATGACATTAGCCCACGTAGGCTGTAGGTCTAATGGGAAAGCGGACGAGGTGGCTTAACAAGCTTCATCTACAGCCTTCATATGGCTGCGGAAAAGGTGGGAAAAATTCCGCAGGTCTAATTAAAGCAGTTCCTTAGGGAACATTTGCCCTCGTTTACAACGGGCCTACCCAATAGAGACAGAAACTATGCTAAGATGATAGCAGGCCTATTAGCGGGACAATGTAAGCTCAACGACCATATGAATAATATGAGCTTAAGAGAAGAAGCGATTTGTAGATTCTGCCAAGAGGAAGAGGGAGCGATTCATGTAGCCACTGCGAAGGCTTAGCAGGATTTCGGCGCCTACAAATGGGAGATCAATATCCTAAAGCGGAACTATATTAGAAGAACCACCCTCAAAGCTGCCAAGCTTATTTTTACGATATATGGCTATTATCGTTCACCTTAAAGGAGAAAAAAAAACATGCAAAGCTTCTCGGGCAACAAGCTATGCATGTCAAATAATTACCTCATATGTAAAATATATATCACTTTTTATCAATTCAGTTTCACACGTTCAGCTGCAAATAACATGAATGGTGAAAGATGAAGAAAAGCTATAGTAAGTGATAATGTGCGTTCTCTTATTATTAGAGGTATGAATAATGGGTATCCGCCAACCATCATAGGGCAACAGTTTAGTGTACGACCCAACAATGTAAGAAAAATTTATGCCAATTTTCGAAAAACAAATCAAATTAAAAAGAAAAGTGTCGGTCATCGGCCAAAAAAATTAACTATAGAGCAACAGGAAGCTCTTTGCAATTGGATTGATAATGATTGTTCCCTAACACTTCGTTAAGTTAAGAACTAAATTATTAGAAGAAAATCCTTAATTGGAAATTAGCATAGCCACTATAAGTAGGGCTTTTAGGGAATTTCACTATTCCATGAAACGAATTTCATTTGTACCAGAAAAACATAACACACCGGAAAATATTCAAGCAAGATTTGATTATGCTGTTCAGTACAACAGAATAATGGTTGAAAGAGAAAAAATATTTTTTATCCATGATATGAGCAACGAAAATTAAAGCCCAGCTAAGAGAAAGAAATCATTCTATTGTAAACTCCTCGTCAGGAAAGATGATCCCTCCGTCATCAATAAACATCGTATGATTCAAATCAGTACTTAGGCGTCATATTAAATACTGTAAATTGTAAAATGAATATGGAACTTAACTTCGTTTCTATTGTAAACTCCTCGTCAGGAAAGATGATCCCTCCGTCATCAATAAACATCGTATGATTCAAATCAGTACTTCGGCGTCATATTAAATACTGTAAATTGTAAAATGAATATGGAACTTAACTTCGTTTCCGGGCCAAATATATTTGACATAGTCGGTCGAATTTGTAGGTTATATGAACATATATAATCGAATTACACCTTAAGTTATATTAAAATTACTATAAATTGAACAAAGCTGCGTAAACAGCAAATCAAATTAAACTATAACACCATTTGAAAAATAAAATGAACTATCAAGAATTTACAACATTTAAGTCAACATATAAGATTATGTAATTCTTTAATCATTTTAATGAATGGCAAAACCAAACAGTTTCAAGTTAGTTGTAAAAGCATTATTACTGGAATTGAAATTATACAATAGACCAGAGTATCTACTTTGTATAACTGTAATTACATATTCACTGTTATGACAGTTTTATAAACAATATCTTCCCAATTATATCATAGAATAACCCTAGATATTAGTTAAACGTTCTACAGTGCCTAATTTTCAATAAAATTTGGAATATATTGCAGTATAACTTAACACTGCCATAATAGATAAGTTGAGTTTTGCACAAAGGTCGGTATAAATATTTGAAATTGCAGTATGCATTATAAACAAAACATATTCATACAAACTTATTTGCTGTGAAATGTTTTTTTTTGCTTTGAAATTATTTGTTGACTGCTAGTAAAATAGAACTTGTACGATTGCAGAAAGAAATTTTGAAAATGCAACATCAAATGGAGCAAGAAAGAAAAAGTTTAGTAATTTCAAAAATTAAATTGAGCATACAAAAAATTTTACTTTCAATAAGTTATAGATTTATATAATATATACAAACAATAGTTATTTTATTTATTGTTTTCATCAAATTGTATGAATTTGTTTTGTGTATATTAGAAATTTTTAAGTTAACACCAGAAGATTAGAGCTGATGGACACCAAATCAAATAAGGCAGTCGAAACACATTTCACTAGTGTATCTTGCAAAAACTTGCTACAAAAAGATGAAAACACATTCAAATGTATTTAATTGGACATACATTTTTTTTTTATATGCATTGTATTTTTAACTCCAAATATTAAAATTGCAACGAAAAAGAATACGCAGTAAGAAAAAGGAGCCAATTAAAAAAAAACTTAATATATTAAATTGTCAATAAAACTGGGAATTATAATTGTTTAATAAGTTAATATACATATGTAACCGTTTAACAAAATTGCCTTATTATTTGTTTAATAATAAAAATATCATGAGTATATATACAAAAAAAAGGAAATATAAAAAATATTTAGAAGATAGTATAATAGTCGATATTAGAATAAATTTGCAAAATGAACTGGTACTATTATTGCTTTCGAGAGTTCCACATTAACTTTCATACCATATATGTAATAAGATTGGAAATCTTTTTAAGACACCAAAAAAACCTTTCAATCCAGTTTCTGGTTCTAGAATGGGATTCATCGTACAATTGTTCTGCTCGACTTTGAGGATTTGCTAGAGGTTAATAAATATTTTGTAATATTGTAACAAATATCACAAAACATAACTGGGTTATTGAAATGTTCATTTTCTTAGCTTCTTTTTATTGCTGATCCATTCAAAATTGTTTGGTCATGTGTAGATCCTGGCCATCTGGCTACGATGTCACAAATTCTTAATTGAGAATCTCCTACTACCTGAATATTCCATGATAAATATCCTTTCTGTTTCGGTACAGCTCAGCATTATTACCACTAGGAGATTGTTTTCTCATGTGAGTGCAATCAATTCTACTTAGTACATTAGGAAATCTAGCTACTTGATAAAATCTGTTTCTGTAATTTTTCTACCTTTCTAGACATATTTAGATAAAAATTGTGGCCACAGTCGGGCAATTGCATGTGTAACATTTTGTATGATTATTTGTATTAATATCATTGTATTTGTTGCATAAAAAATCAGTTACTAAAAGTATAAACTAACATTACATAAACAATTAATCAGCTGTATACTAATACTTGATAATTTTACTGCCAACACAAGAAAATTTGATATATTTGGCGTGAACTAAAATGACGTGTAGCACGTACGTTGGCTTAAATCTTGGGTTATAATATAGATTAAGTAAAAACATGGGATAGCTAACAGTTTTTTTATCTGCGGTCATATAGGAAGTATTGTTAATCACTATCTTCACTGCTGCTTGAATCATCAATGTTAATTATAAAGCCATTGATTTCACAATGTAAATGTATTTTATCCAACACCTCCTAATAATAGACCTATAACTATGGCGATTTTAAACAATTATGTAGCTTATAACTCACTAGTGAGTTAAAAACATAATTTATCTCACTAGCGAGATAAAACACGGTGAAATTTAGATTGCATAGAGACATTCAAACTGCTATAGTTTTAACACATTTATATTAATTCTAAAGGGTAAACAATAGCAACTAATTAACATTTACATTAATATTAAAGTTGAAGGAAATCCTCTTTGTATCTGACTCTGCATTCAGGTTATTCGAATTTAGAGTTATACTAGAAGACGTATTTGAAGTATCCTGAACAGAAATTTGGTGACCAGAAGTCGAGGACGTTAGATTGTCTGGACCTTGAATCTTTCTGGCTATATCAATCTTGTTGGATACTGAATCTTGTATATAACCTTCTGCCACAGTGGACGATTTCCACCCACCATGTCGTTTAACTGTTGTAATATCAGCTCCTGCGTTTGCCAGAAGAGATGCTGACAAACGTCTCAGACTATGTCCTGTATATAATTGAGCTTCTGGTAGCTTCAGGAAAGATGCAACTTTCTGAGGCATCTTAGAAATGGTGTTAATTCCAATTGGCTGGATAGTGCATTTTTCTTTCTTGTAATTTAGGAAGAATCAGCCATGTGGAATACCTTTTGGTCTCATACAGACATATTTTCTGTAGAGGTCAAGAATATCTGTTGTAAATCCTTCTGCCATAACAGTGAAACTTCTAGATACGTTTATCTTTGTGTCAGGTATCGAAACATACAAGTATCCTCCTTTATCTTCTATATCGTCAACTTTCAGCTTAGTTATTTCATCACAACGACACGCACCTGATACACCCATTATTAAGGCAACCTGCATAGAATACACGAACGAATAATGAACAAATACTTTGAATTAAATATAAGAAAATAAATAATACCTTCATCATCAAATATTTATTGTTAGGAGCCTCATTCAGAAACTTCTCTATATGTAGCCTCTCCAAGATTTTCGCCTTTTTGGACTTGTGGGTTCTTGCCTCACTCTTCAAATAGGAAATCAGTTTTCCGTATTTCGATATGTCACTATTCATATACACTTTCAAAGTACTTCTTAACATGGAATACTTCGTCCACAATGAAGAAGGTGCTATTTTACTTCTATAAATATGAAAATACGCCAGCATAACTTCTTTGTTAATTCCAGTGATACTTTGATGTTTTCTCCATTGTTCAAAATGACGAAATTTCTTAAACATTTCTCCATTCATTTCACCATGATAATCTTCTATTTGTGATTTGCTTGAAAACAATAAAGGAAGCATTTGACACAAAACATAATTTTGAACCACAATGTAATACAACATATCGCTTGCCCTCGTAACCCTCAGGTTTACGCACACTCTGCAGATTATTATCTTGCCGGCTCTCATCAAGCAATACCACTTCTCTCTGAACAGAACAACTCAAATTCTTTATGTAATTCCTAAGAAATGTCAATCTTATCTCTGCAATGTTGGATCGTTCCACTAATGCTCTATGATTATTATCCTGTTTATATTTAAATCCAATATTGTGAAGTACACGATTTAAACTGCTGCTTTAATGCGTTTTACTGTAACTGATCCCAACCACAATGCATCTGCCACTCGCTAAACAAAAGGTTTATTAAACTCTAAATATATTATGTGCACATGTAATAGGTATTAACACCACCATGGTTTTTCTCTCGTTCAAAATATTGCAGCGAATTTAAAACAAGTTGTCGTGATTGCTGCCATTATAGTTTTGAAAAAATAAATTTAAAAAATATGTATTTATAAAAAGAAAATAAATAACAATTCCATCAAATATCAACGAATGTATGTTGTCAAATGTCAACGAGTAACGACAGAACTACTAAGCGGAAATGTGTGTATTTATCACGGAGTAGGTAATAATCCCGTCTTTGTCTTACTCAAATAAATTGCTTGAGCCGTATGTCTTTGCTAGAAAACACATACTTTCGTTCAAGCTATCCTTGTCATACAAGTAGGTACTGTTTGTTATTCGGATGTGGAGATTATTCTTTCAATGTCGTTGACAGAATTATAGATCAATGACGCAGGGATCATCTTTGGTGATTTGGAGTATAGCTGCATTGAATAGTTCTTCACTGTACTTATTTCAAAATACAGGACAGACCCTATAATGCAGAACATTTTGGAGAATTTTTACATATTTTAATAAATGATTTACACGAAGATGATATCTAAGGTGCTCATTTCATCATGGATAATGATTCCATCCAGCCAGAAGAAATCTTGCAACTAATAAGAGCCATATTTCCTAATATAACTTCCCCCGTGCAGTCCATTTTTAAATGCTACAGAACAATTATTTAATCAGTAGAAATGTATTGTTAAAAGAAGACAACCGAACAACCAAGTTGAACTATACGACGCGATACATAAGGCATCCGAAGCAAAGATGAACAAAATTGCAATAATTATTATATTCGGCATATGGAATCCTATTTGAGTGATTGTTTAAATAGAAATGATATATTAAATTAATGTAGTTGTAGTTACCCAAAGTTTATTTCAATGTTTCAGTAATATTAACTAGAAAGTTTTGTTTGCATGCTGTTTTTTCTTATATTTTTATGTAACATAATATATTTATTGGTATTCTGTATGTGAGAAGCATTTGATAAAGTGAATCTGTTTTGGTAAACGAGGAATCTAATTTGACTTATAATGTCAATGTGACAAAACAGGGGAAACACATTTGAAAAATAGTGAAACACAATAGACAAAAGAGGAAAAGCAAATGTAAAGCACTGTATTATTAAAATACGTACATATCCAACAGACTATTATGCTTATATGTAAAATATATATTACTTTTTATCAATTCAGTTTCACACGTTTAGCTGCAAATAACATGAATGGTGAAAGATGAAGGAAAGCTATAGTAAGTGATAATGTGCGTTCTTTTATTATTAGAGGTGTGAATAATGGGTATCCGTCAACCATCATAGGGCAACAGTTTAGTGTACAACCCAACAATGTAAGAAAAATGTATGCCAATTATCTAAAAACAAATCAAATTAAAAAGAAAAGTGTTGGTCATCGGATAAAAAAATTAACTATAGAGCAAAAGAGGAAAAGCAAATGTAAGTAGCCCGAGATCTGCGAATGGCCAAAGGAATTGCCAGGGTATTTAAAGAGAGATTTGGCGGAATCGAAAAATTAAGGCAGCAGGGACCAGCAATTGTGAAGAATATCCAAATAATAAATGAAGAACAGCCCATATTTTATTTGGTCACGAAAGAACTGTCAAACCTGAAGCCAACCTATCGTATTTTACGGGAGGCCCTGGTCCACCTACGCGAACAAATGTTACAACAAGATATTTTGAAATTAGCAGTTCCAAAATTGGGTTGTGGATTGGACCGCCGCGACTGGAGAATTGTAAGGAGCATGTTAGAAGTAATATTCCAACATACTGGTATGGAAATTCTGGTATGCAGTTACCGGCTTGAATATTCCTGTACATTCAGGCAAGATAAGATCGTGGACTGTTATTTCGATATGACGTTACAATGTAACTAAGGCCCTACCTGTCGATTTCGCTATCGTTTGAGGGAACCAAAGCATGACATGTTTTGGGACGAAAGTTTATTTTTAAGAAGGGGGCAATGTAATGACTCATCCGATGACGCGTCACGCGTCAAACCTCTGGTGTTTTCTCGATACAGTTAAAGTACCCGAGAAAAAATATTCCCATCCATATATAAGCCGTCGAGGAAGGGATGGCGATTCATTCAATACCAGAGCGTCGCGGAGCGAACATAAATACGAATACATAAATGTGCTTATTGTTAGTAATTTTGTAATATTGTAAAGTTTGTCTTTTCGGGTACTTAAATAAAACTAACGATAACTTTTAGACACACACTATATTAACAATAAAACGAACAACAATATAAAAACTAATTACTAACAATAAGCATATTTATGTATTTGTATTTATGTTCACTCCGCGACGCTCTGGTATTGAATGAATCGCCATCCCTTCCTCGACGGCTTATATATGAATGGGAATGTTTTCTCTCAAGTGCTCTACTTGTATCGAGAAAACACCAGAGGTATGACGCGTGAGGCGTCCTCGGATGAGTCATTACAGTATTATTAAAATACGTACAAATCCAACAGACTATTATGCTTTTAGAATTGTAGAATATTAAAAGCTTAACAAAATTATGAAATGAAAATATGTAATAAAAATTTTATGCAATCAGTATCAAATAATTTAAGTTAAATTTAAAAAAATTCTAACGTCAAAATAAATCATATATTTATTATTGCAGAAGAAAAATTTATAAAAGAAATTTTATTTAACAACTGCAATAAACTCTTAAACGACATTAGTTATTTTTGCATTTTCATTAAAATATACGCTGAGTTTTTGGTGTATATTTTTTTTCTAATAAATCTTTTACTGCTTTAGGATATGATCTGTAAATTCCAACCAACATTGAAAAGCAAATGTAAATTATGAATATATTAACGTCGAAAGTCTTCCATTTCTGTCTATAAACCGATCCTCAACGTCAGACAAATTTTATAGTTTCATTTTAAATTATTTTCGACTTTTTCATTCCAATAACTGCTGGATGTTCTTGGTTATGTTTTTTTACGAATGAACGGTCATGTTGTAAAATAGTACGTTGTGGTTGTAGAATTTGTTCGAAGCCCATAATTTTCGACTTCTACTGCTTAAGTTATACGTACTACATATAGCGGGCTCTTTTTTATTATTACTCATACATTTTTCCTATGTGTAACTTTAAAAAGAAAATTGTCAATGCATTAGCGGCATAGTAGGCAACCGTATTGAAGCATTTAGCTATAGTTTAATTCTTAACTAGTTTGCCATGGGGAGAAAGAAAACATTTTTCTATGTGAAATATTTCTGAATTTTTATTCATATATGAATCTTAAATCAAATACATTTTATTGAAAAGTAGATAATTAGTACAATAAGGATCGAAAAGGTAGCAATGATAATGTGGTACCAGAAGAATAATAGTTTAAAGACGGTCAGAAACATGTTTTCTTTTAATTATCCTGACAGGCCTATACCTTTTAAATATTTTTAAGAAATTCAAAGAAGATGGTTGTTGTTTTCTAAATTTCCACAAAATAAAAAATAAAACCAATCATGTGTTAACAGAACACATTAAGCTGAATATCCTCTGCTATGTAGGATCGCTTTTAGATGTAGCCAGGTATTTTGAAGTATCGTATAGTTCGGTGTACAAAATCCTGAAAGAATTCAAATATAAGCCATACAAGATATCAACCAATCAAGACCTTTTCCAGGATGATAAAGTATAACGAACTGATTTTTGTAAAATCTTGTTTAATATGTTAAATGAAAACGAAGAAATTTTAAATAAAATAAATTTTACTGATCAAACTACATTTACCGTAAATTATGAAGTGAACTCTCAGAACTTCCGGTTTGTATCCTGCATTTATTCATAGAAGAATACTCCATAGTAAAATGTATAATAACGTGTAAATAAGTAAATTGGACGAACTTGAGGATGGTATACGTACTGGATATGATGGAATAAACCCAAAATTGATTCGGAATACTCTGCGTTGCTTTCAAGATCGCCTTGCTTATTGCTTTGAAAAACAAGGAGGACACTTCGAAAACTTGCTATGACATTAGACTTCACCTTTGTTATGATATTTTGTTTGTCTTATGTATCGAATTATGTGTCTAATGTATCGAATTGCAGGGAGATTACGTCGAAAAGTAAATTTTGTTTTACTTCGAAATATGTTTTCGTTAAAAAGCGGGAAACATTTCAACTATCCCTCGTATAGAAATACAATTTATTAATGTAAATCTTTCTTTAATTCTCCAACACATCCCGGTAGCACGATAATTTATCCATACCCACATATTAATCGAATAACTTCCCTGTCTACCATTGTACATATCATATCCCGCTCCTCAAATTTCGTATTTCGAGGTCTATAAATATGTATGGTTTTGCTATTTGTTGACTGAAATCCTTTTCGTCGAAAAATATTACATTTGGCAAAAAATCAGGTCCGTAATTAATACGATTTAAAGCAAAATTTTATTTGCTGAAACATGGTACCTTAATTTACTTTCTTTTATCATTCGATGCGCCGTTCGACTAAAACAATAAAAAAATTATTTGAATAACAGCGTTTCTTGCACATCTGAATGAATGCTTTCGCAAATATTGCATTAAAACGTTATTTTGTCCCTGGTTGGAAATTCTTGTAAGACCAGTTCCTTGTTTGCTGTTTAAATTTCCTTCATTTTTACACATTTTCTTTACAATATGAAACAAACATGTAAATAAATAATATACATATCTGTAACTATGCACATGGACAATACACCTCGTATTTTCAGCATTTACTTCTGCTTAATACATATTGCTATAGATTTTTCCTTGGACAAGAACGGAAATATGATTGAACAATGTTGAACTCTATATGAAAGACATTTTAAAAAAAAAATTAGCTATTTCAGTTATATGTTTATTTATTTCAGACGGGGATCGTTATATATATATATATATATTATTTTATAAGTAAAATAAATTTTATAATGTATGAAATTATGATTAGCCCTCGTATATTTAGGTTGACCAGAGGATTGAAATTGCCGCTTTTCCGGATATTGTATTTGTTAAAATGTGTTGTCTGTATATATTTTGATTTTTATAGATGGTAGGGATGGACAAGAGGATGTTGAAATTTCATTTTTGAATTAGAGATATCTTGACGGTTAAAGTGATCGGTTTATTAAAGAATAAAATTCTCAATTTTATTCTTTGTTTTATAAAATCGGGTTGAATTTTGTTTATGCATTTATTGTAAGGTGCATGTAAATCTTAATTCGATTTATGCGAGTGTTTTAATGTTTATTGAAATTTTTTTTGTGGAAAAGATATCTCTCGTGCATTTTATAAATTGTACATGGATCTATGTAAGTTGATAAAATATTTTGTTTATATATTTGATAACACGATTATTTACATTACTATAATTTCATGTATTTCTTGTAATAATTTGTATTTGAAAGTAGTATATGGATATTAGAGAAAGTTGTCATGTTTTTTGTAAGGGAAGTTTTTTTTCTTAAAATAATTTTCGAGAACATTTTTGAATTCAAGGTTGGAGTTTTCTTTAGTGGGGAGTGACCTTGTTGTGTTATTTTGGCGCATGACAAAATTTCAATTTTCGTGAGTTTTGAAAACTTATTTGTTTTTGACATTTGTTTGAAGGGGTCAAAGTAGAGGTTAAACTTGACAGATTTCACTAGTATTTATTAGTTTTATGTTTGATCGAGATTCACAAGAGGTTTTTCTCTGTGTGCGAGTCATTATTCACAAAGAGTGTTTCCTCATTGCTACTGTTTGATGATGCTTTAGCACCCTATACACTTTGTAGAGGGATTTTTTTTTATTTATTTTTTTAAAATATACTAACAAAGGAACTGATTTGGGTTTTATTTGTGTTTATTGTTTTATTCTGGAAAACAAAACTTGACCCTGATCCGCGAGGAACGATTCATGAGATGGCAGTTCGTGGATTCTACTAGACTGAATAGCCGGCAATATAAGCTGTAGTGTGAATAAAAAAATTAATAAGCAATTTCAAAGCAAATTCCACTGCACAATTTTGGCAGCCCAGCGTGTCGGCGAATGAAGTTAAGCAAATAATTTGGAAATACAAGATAATTTATAAATTTGGAGAGTACAAAGTGTCACGTGAATATAACTAAATTAAAAGAGCTATATTGAAGAAATAGTAAACAATAACAAGCAAAATGGATGGTATTTCGAATGTAAATGATTGGAGACAGCCACCACTAATTGGCAGTCAAGAGTCGTTAGAAGGTGCGAGTGCAGGTATAAGTAACCTCAATCTAAATCCCATACATGAAGCAGGACAGGAAGGTGATAGCAGTAGAGGGATAATAAACATGATGCAAACAATGACACAAACGATAATGAATATGATGCAACAAAAACATAAGGAGATGGAACAGATGATACTACAAAATCACAATGAAATAAAACAACAACAAATGGAAATAAAACAACAACAAATGGAAATAAAACAACGACAAGAGGAGATAGAGAGAAAATTGGAAGAGATAGTAGATCAAATGGTACCAATAAATAGCAGTAAACAGACAGATAAAGAAATAATAGATGAATCATTTCCATTAATAAATGAACCTAACATACCACAAAACACTGTTAGCGTAGATCAATTTTTAGAAGAAAAGGAAAAAAGAGAATGGCAGGGACAGAAACTAACGTATATGCAGAAACAAATTGAACAAGTGAGAAAAGAGAAGAGTGAAGAGAGTGTGCCTGTGTTCATCCCTGTACCTGTACAAAATGAACCATTGCCGAAATTTTATGGTATGGCAAATACAAATCCCATGGGTTTTCTAAAAAAATTAAAGGAAAGTCTAGAGGATGTGCCAGGGGACCAAAAGAAGCTCCAGAAAATAGGGAACTGTTTCAAGGACGATGCGATGACCTGGTGGGACATGATCTCGGATGAGGTGAAGACGATGGAGGAGTTCGAGGTCAGATTTACCAGTCAATTCTGGGGAACAACAAGACAAACGAGGGTAAGAAATGATTTATTAGTTGGTAGATATAATAATAATAGTAATGAGTCACGAGCGTCGTATGTTATGAGGAGACACTCAATTTTGAAATATTTGCAACCAAAAATCACTGATAGAGACTTAATATGCCAATTAAGTACTCACTTTGATGCACAAATTAGTCAGGCAGTAGCCATTCAAAATATAAGTGACATGCAACAAATTTTAGAACCTTATGAAGAGTTTGTGGTTCACTACGTGGACGATATTTTAATATACAGCAGGGATGAGCAGGAACACTCACAACATTTAGAGAAGATCATGGAAGTGTTAGCCAGAGAAGGGTTAAAGGTAAATTTGAGTAAATGTGAATTTTATAAGAAAGAAATTAAATTTTTGGGATATAATATAAGTACTAAATATATAAGTGTAGATGAGAGTAGATTGGAACTCATAAAGAAGTATCCTCTACCTAAGAATATAAGAATGTTGAGAGGATTTTTAGGCATGGTTAACTATTATAAACGTTGTGTACCATACCTGGCACGTATTAGTGTTCCTTTGTATGAAATGCTTAAAAAGAATGAAAAGTTTAAATGGACAGAATTAAGAATGAATGCATTTGAGGAGTTAAAGAAAGAGTTTTATAATCAATTAAAATTAATACTACCAGATTTTAATAAACAGTTTATTTTGAGAGTGGATGCTAGTGATGTCGCTATAAGCGGAGTTTTAATTCAAATAAATGACGAAGGGATAGAACAACCGATATGTTTTATCTCTCGTATTTTGAAAAGCTATGAGGTTAAATATACCATTAGTGAAAAGGAAATGTTGGCTGTGGTACACGCGATTCAAAAGCTCAGATATTATTTATTGGGAAAAAACTTTGTTGTAGAGACGGACTATGCTGCCTTGACATCACTTTTGAATACACGTTTTAAAAATAATAGAGTATATCGATGGTCACTATTGTTGTCAGAGTATACTTTTGAAATAAAGCATATTAAAGGCGTTCTAAATGTTTCTGCCGATGCGTTGTCACGAATGTACAACAGTAAAAGTAAATTTCATTATGTAGAGTTGAATGAATATAATAGACACTATGCTACGGGGAATTATGAATTTGAGATGATCCTTCAGGTCCAGCGAGATGAAAGATTTAATATAATAAGGGAACAATTAAATACTAAAGATAATTATAAAAATTTTATTATGAAAGAGGGGTTGATTATGAAAGTGATTAGGGAAATAAGTTATATTGCTGTAAATGATGCGTATGCAAGGCAAACGATGTTACAAATTCATGAAAGTTTGGGACATATAGGGGGATATAAAGTATGGTTAGTGTTTAGAGAGGCGTTTTATGCTAAGAAAGATCGCATAATCGCTAAAGATGTGGTCAGAAATTGCATTACTTGTCGTTTGGGCAAACATAAGAATAGAACCTGTCAGTATGAGGTAAAGAGTATAATTACTCATGAGAAATTAGAATTGGTAGCTATAGATTATTTAGGGAATCTTATTCCAGGAGAATTTGAATAAAAAAATATTCTAGTAATGGTTGATGTATTTTCAAAGTTTGTTAAATTATTTCCCACTTCGCAATATAATACAGATACCTCTATACAGTGTATTGATTCATGGATTATGCGTCAAGGGAAAATGAATAGAATATTAGCTGATAATGCTTCGTATTTTAATAATGATAGATTTAAGACTGCTTTACATGATCGTAATATTGAAATTTCTTTCTCTTCCATACGTCATCCATGCGGGAATCCATGTGAGAGATACATTCAGGAAATAATAAAGTTTTTAAGGATCAAAACCTATGAAAACCATGCAGGATGGGTCGCTCATGTCCAGGATGTCGAAGATAACATCAACAACACACCCAATACTGTCACACTGGAATGTCCTGCGACTGTGATGTATGGGATGAAACCTGCCAGACCCTGGAATACACAAACTGAAAGGGTTGACAACCTGGTACAATTAAAAAACCAAGTTGCTCAAAGAATAACAATAAACGCACAGAAATACCTAAATAAACAAAATGAGCAGATTACGACGAGAACAAGATTTGATATTGGAGATGTGGTGATAGTAAAAAGTTATCGTTTGGGCAGAAGAGATCAAGGCAAATGTCAGAAGCTTGATCTGCCGTATACAGGACCTTATCGGATTTCGAGATGCTTCAATAATGTGACGTATGAGCTGTACTCGATGGATGGACGTAAGAAAAAAGGACGATATCACATCAGTGCATTGCATCCGTTTATCACACTACAGCATCAGAACGACGAGGATCCTGTTCAACACTAATACATCAAGTTTGTGCGGGGAACTAAGACAGGGTGCGGTACTGTCTCGAGTGCTGTGCTGAAGTTTATCCTTGAAAAAAGCTCAGGGATGTTCTGACTTTGTTCTCGGATAAATTCGGGGAATCATGCTATAGATTTTTCCTTGGACAAGAAAGGAAATATGATTGAACAATGTTGAACTCTATATGAAGGACATTTAAAAAAAAAAATTAGCTATTTCAGTTATATGTTTATTTATTTCAGACGGGGATCGTTATATATATATATTATTTTATAAGTAAAATAAATTTTATAATGTATGAAATTATGATTAGCCCTCGTATATTTAGGTTGACCAGAGGATTGAAATTGCCGCTTTTCCGGATATTGTATTTGTTAAAATGTGTTGTCTGTATATATTTTGATTTTTATAGATGGTAGGGATGGACAAGAGGATGTTGAAATTTCATTTTTGAATTAGAGATATCTTGACGGTTAAAGTGATCGGTTTATTAAAGAATAAAATTCTCAATTTTATTCTTTGTTTTATAAAATCGGGTTGAATTTTGTTTATGCATTTATTGTAAGGTGCATGTAAATCTTAATTCGATTTATGCGAGTGTTTTAATGTTTATTGAAATTTTTTTTGTGGAAAAGATATCTCTCGTGCATTTTATAAATTGTACATGGATCTATGTAAGTTGATAAAATATTTTGTTTATATATTTGATAACACGATTATTTACATTACTATAATTTCATGTATTTCTTGTAATAATTTGTATTTGAAAGTAGTATATGGATATTAGAGAAAGTTGTCATGTTTTTTGTAAGGGAAGTTTTTTTTCTTAAAATAATTTTCGAGAACATTTTTGAATTCAAGGTTGGAGTTTTCTTTAGTGGGGAGTGACCTTGTTGTGTTATTTTGGCGCATGACAAAATTTCAATTTTCGTGAGTTTTGAAAACTTATTTGTTTTTGACATTTGTTTGAAGGGGTCAAAGTAGAGGTTAAACTTGACAGATTTCACTAGTATTTATTAGTTTTATGTTTGATCGAGATTCACAAGAGGTTTTTCTCTGTGTGCGAGTCATTATTCACAAAGAGTGTTTCCTCATTGCTACTGTTTGATGATGCTTTAGCACCCTATACACTTTGTAGAGGGATTTTTTTTTTATTTATTTTTTTAAAATATACTAACAAAGGAACTGATTTGGGTTTTATTTGTGTTTATTGTTTTATTCTGGAAAACAAAACTTGACCCTGATCCGCGAGGAACGATTCATGAGATGGCAGTTCGTGGATTCTACTAGACTGAATAGCCGGCAATATAAGCTGTAGTGTGAATAAAAAAATTAATAAGCAATTTCAAAGCAAATTCCACTGCAATATGTTTCTGCCATCTAGGCGTCCTCAGGCAGAAACATATGTATTAAGCAGAAGTAAATGCTGAAAATACGAGGTGTATTGTCCATGTGCATAGTTACAGATATGTAAATTATTTATTTACTGTTTGTTTCATATTGTACAAACGCTTTATACGTGCTTAACGTATTGTCATACTTAAACAAAACATTTTTGTATATTTACCGCCATCTGGCTGGTTGTTAATGGACTACATCTACATACGTATTTTATCGTTTCCCGTAGCAGCTTAGCTGTTCGAACGATAGGTAGCCCTCCAGACAAAGTCTCTTTCGCCCGTAATATGTCAATTATTAAATAGTTGTCTTCTTATATGACGGAACTTGCTTGATCTATGCGGGCTATTTCAGTATATTTAAATACAGATACAAACCAGTTGTTTATAACAGGTTTGTATTAATTTGTATACATTGCTTCACTAGCTTAACTGAGGACGCCCAGATGGCAGAAACATATGTATTAAGCAGAAGTAAATGCTGAAAATACGAGGTGTATTGTCCATGTGCATAGTTACAGATATGTAAATTATTTATTTACATGTTTGTTTCATATTGTACAAACGCTTTATACGTGCTTAACGTATTGTCATACTTAAACAAAACCTTTTTGTATATTTTCTTTACACTTAATACTGTAGATTTATTTATGTGCAATTCTTCAGTGACTCCTGTAACAGTATAACTTCCTTCTAATTTTATTATTATTCTAACTTTCAAGCCGAGTAAGCTTTCTTACCATTTTAAGTATTTTAAATATTTAAATTGACAAATGTTAACTTTACAATTAAAGCATGTGTTAGAGCAAACAACGAAATTAAAAATATTTTGGACGAGATTTACCCATAACTGACCATAACGATAGCAGTTCTGCAGTTTTTGCTCTTCATTCATAGGCAAAATGATAAATTACCTAGCAAACATCACGTATTTTAAGTGTATACAAATATATGAAAGAATTCGTTGACCACTAATTGTTCAGACAATTAGGTAGGTAAGCTAATAATGCTTTGGAATCAAAGGCAGTCGATTTACAGAACTTTAGGAATCATCCATTAGCCCTCTATTATTTTATTCCATTAGGTATAGATGATAGATGTAGTACTGAAGAACATCAAGAATGCCATTAACGCATTAAAATTTTTGAGGATCTATTAAATATTGCGAAAGAGCAAATTACTGATCTATCAGAACGTAATAGGGAATTAACATACACATACAATATTTGAACCAAAACAAATTAAGGTACTTAATAGAAATACCCACAACGGGATTAAGAGGTCCGCAACAAGTATATAAAAATTTCTAAAATGACATCTCACTTGTGGGACTAGTGGTTATAGTTCTTCATAACCACTAATCCCTCATGAAGGCAAAGCTATTCCGTCTATTAAAACTTTGCAAAAAAAAATTCAAAATTTTAAATGTTTGCCTGAAATAAATCCAGAAATTTTTGAATTATTAAAAAAATAGACCCAGTGTTACCAGAAGTAGAGTACGCAGTCCTATTATTGCTATTAAACCTAGATTTCAATTTGATAATAATAGCGGTGAAATCATTGGTAAAGAATAATTCAAAATATTTTTATTATATAAAAAAGGATGTATTATGATCATAAATATTGTGGGGAAATCATCAACAAAAAAATTCTGGTCAAAACAATGTTGATCAGTATGCTATATTAATGTTGGCAGCTGTAACAACAAGGTGTATACAAACTATTGGCTATCATTTTACTGGGAACTCAAATGATCCAAATCACGTTAATAATATAATTGCAAACATTGTAAAAAAATGCCACGCAATAGAAATTGTTTTATATACTATAATTTCGGACATGGGTCCGCAAACTCAAGCAGATTTACTAAAATTAATAATTTTTAAAATTACTTTGTTGGCCAAAATGAAGTATGATGACACATGAATTAAAAAATATTAGATGTAGACTTACAGCAGAAAGTAGAGTTGACGTTAGTGATAAAATTGTAAATAAATATAAATATCAATTAAATAAAATCAGTATTGATGCTGTAAAACCTATGGTAGATGAAGATAAAAAATATGACATAAAAATTGTGCCCTATTTAAAAGAAATTTTTTTGTATCCAAATCATTATGATAAAATGAAAGTACAAGGGATAATGGCAATATTAAGTCATGATACATCTGCAGCCATTGAATATTATATTTCCAAACGAAGAATTGCTGAAAAATATTTGACAACAGTTTGGTTTATAGAAATTATGCACAAATGGTACAGTATAATGAGTTCAAGATCAATAAACCTTGACTTTCGTAAATATAATGATAAAAAGAATATAATGAAACACTTGACTTTTTTCGTGAAGTTCTTCATATTACAGTCAACATTTATATTGGGCCAAGGGGTTATTGGAATCCAATCAAGCCGATACAAAGTGCTATTGATTTGCACGACAAATTTTTATACTATGATCATTTTAATTATTTATTACTTAGTAGATTTACACAGGCTGCCCTCGAAAACTTATTTTCTAATTTTAGATCCCGTAATCCAGTTCTCAATGCTAAAGAATTTAAAACAGCCCTTAGATTGATTTCTGAGTCTCAGTATTTTATGCAACTAAAGCATGGAAATTTTATAAGCCTTTATTAGACATCTTATCTAATGACAATGTATTGATGATGAATCATATCATGTATCCAGCAATACAGATAATGTAACCCTAGAAGAAAAGGAACTATTATTTTGTCTGTTAGACTCAATAATCAATAATAGTCGAAAGAATTACCTGCACTGGCTCAGTTGTATATTGTCAGTTATTGCTGATGATCAAGATAGTGTTGTAGAGTTGAAATTACTAGTAGATTTAGAAGCCTTTAAACAAGGTTTTTTAATAAAACCTTCTGAAGATGTATTTTTTGTTATCGTGGATGCTGAATCATTTTTTGAATAACATGTTGATGAATTAGTTTCAGGTTGATAACTTAATGCCAATGTATATTGTGACTCACATTAAACAATTCCCAAATTATCACAATATTTTAAAACGTACAATTAACTTGTTTTTTAAATGCAGAATTCACAACTTATTAACATGTTACTATAATGATAAAGCTGCTGCTTCTGCTAAATGTTTAAGTAAAAGCATAGGAATGAGAGTTGCTATAATGAATGTTCAATAGTATTATATAAATTACAATTGCTTTATTGATTTATTCTGGTACTTATTAAATTTTGAACACTATTATGTACATCAATGTAACGGCGAAATGAATGAAAAATTGGTTTAAGATTTCTCGAAGTGTCAAAATAACTGCCATCTATTGAGAACTAAATTGTTATTGTTGCCCTTATGTCAATCGTGTCGGTGGTTTGTGGATCGACTGGCTTTGTTTGGAATAATATGTTTGACGCTTCGATTCGACAAAGACAACTACGAAAATAAGTAGTTCATTAAATTCGCAAAATCATGGCAAGAAGACAGCCAACGTTACAACTAGACAATGGAGAACTGAGACGAGAGATTTGTGAACAGTGAATAGATAATCGTGTGTTATCTAGTTTGCTCATTTAGATTCAAGTTTAATATGCAATAATTAATACAAATAAGGCAAATATTGTAACGTAAAGTAAACAAAATTGTTTTTCTTAAAAATATTTAATATAAAATTTTGGTAACCGTTTTGAATGTCTATTTTATTCATTAAAACAATAATTAAGGGGGCAATATAAATCATTTCGATCAAATAGACCAGAATAGAACTAACTAGGTTAAAAATCTTTTTAAAATTTAAGCTTGGCAAGAAGTCTGTTCTTTATTAATACTATTTAGATTGAAATACGTTACTTTTTGTACCTTCATTTATGTTTATGAGGATAGGGACTAACACTCAGAGGTACAAGTATTGATCTTGGAACTGCATGAATAACACATGTTATCATCTTCCCGTCCAGATACTTGCTCTTCAATTCATATTAAATGTGGTACTTCTCCCACGGATTTAGGCACACATATGCAAAAGTTTTATGAGCTTTGTTTGGTGCAAGATTTACTTAAGTCCCTTATCTTAACTGAAACTTAAAACAAGTACAGTATCTAATTTATTATTAATAGAAACTTTAAATTCGATAAAATTAAATATATGTGTACATGATTTACATATCTTGTTAACGATCAATGAATAGTAAAGTAGAAGCACTAATGAATAGTTGACGTCACCTAAACCGTTAGGATGCTCTGTAGTAGTTGTTAAACTTAGCTGCATATATATTGTTATGAGTCAGCCCTCATAAGAAAGCCTAGGAACAAGAAAAGAGACAATAAAACCGTTAGCATAAGTTAGAATTTAAGCGGCCAGAATAACTGTATATTTCCTATGAAATTATTAAATAAGTTAGATTCATGCATTAACCATTTGTATTCATGTTTGTATTTATGTAAACTTTTGTCTTTTCTTTTTGATGTCACTTTCTTTTATATTTTTGTATTACCGAAGTTTTTTGAACTTATTTAATAGAATTAAAATATGTTCAATATATTTATGTAACGACTGTACTATTTAAAAAGTCTATGGCGGGAAGATGTGGAATCAAATGTACGCGCTGTACCGAATATTTGTTATTTAAAATTTGATACATGTATATTAGATATAAGAATTTTACAATTTAGAATTTTTAGAATTTTCATATTAATATTCCGAGGGGCGCCAATCATCGTACGAGTTCTACAGAAGCCCTAGTCTCATCGAAACGTTACCGACTACCAGCAGAACTTCCAGAAGCACGAATCACTTACATTTGAGTATTTCTTAATTCACATTTAAAATATAATATTAATTTAAAATTTTGCAAAATAATAATCGTTTTGATACTTTTATAAACGTAAATACATTTTCAATTAGTTAAATTTAGCATTTAAAAGAGAAATATACAGTTCTTTCTGTGGTGATAATTAGGGAATTTAATAATTTAAGTGTATTAATTGGATAATCACGTGACTTCAAAACTTAGAAACTTTTCGTGTGATCACGTGACCAGATAGTTTGGTTATGACATTTGTAATTGTAAATTAAATCGATAGATCACATTAAGCATTTTATTTCACTTTGAAAACCTTTTTTTACCGAAGGATTTAAATTATTATTTCATTAGACAACTTTGATTTTTCGAGTAACTATTGCTACCACTTCAAAAGCATATCAGCATAAGAACCATTACTCACACCCTTAAGAATAATTACTATATATGTTAAATAAGAGCCAGTCAGGGTAATATCGAAAGCTGTTTCGAAAATATTAGCACGACCCCTTTGTATTCCAGAATGCCAGCAAGATAAGTATATTTTAATATTAATAAATAAATATATATACCCGGTAAATGTATTAATAATTTGTGGTGACATCTATTTAAGAATAGGGTAAATCTCTACATAAGTAAAAAGAAAACTTTATATTTGAAATAATTTAATATTTACACCCTATTATATTACATAACACCTTATATTTACTTAAAAATTATTATTATTTATTATTCTTATACGAACAACAGCTATATATTAATTTGATCACCCAACATGGTCGGCAAATTTACCATTTCACATTTATACAATTACATGTTCTATATTAATTTAGGCGGTCCAACGTGTCACCTATATCTATAACATTTAATCCAACAGTACTATATTAATATATATATATATATATATATATATATATATATATATATATATATTGTTGTGATGCATGTTATCCATATAGAGCTGCATCTAAAATAGGAAGAATAAGACATACAAAGTGAAAAAGGGTTATAATATAATGGTTATATAAATAATATTATTAAGTCTTAGTAGTATCGAAGTGCATATGTATTTTTATAACGATCATTTCATTCTTTAAATTTCTATATACATTTTCCTTTCATTATTTAATTTTATTATATTATATTCAAATTTTCAAATATTAGCGCGAAAAACATATTCAAATCCATATGCAACTTTGTATTATATCGACACTAGTAAGACACGCCTACAAATTGACATCTCGCTATGTTTACATTTATCATGCGCAGTATGCGATTTGTATCATTCAAATTTATCTTAACCTAACTTGGTAATTTATAATATAATTTTTAAAATCATTTAGATATTCTAAATTAATCAAATTCTTTTTATATAAAATTGTTAAAAGGGTAAATCATCGAGATTATTGATATCAATAGATAGCGTGTTTGGTAATATTCAGACAAGTGCTGTCGAATAATTCGATCCTTGAATTTTAAAAAGAAATAGACGCATCTTTTTAGACCAAGCCTTAGAAATCTTCTATAAAACACAAATTTAAATTATAAATTCAGCTAAAAGTGATAAAAAGTATCCAGAATATTAATTAACTCGATCGTCAAGTGAATTACTACAAGAATTTTCGGTAATAACGAACTTTCAAACAATATAGCGTCACAGACGTAGTTCCACCGAAAACGATAGAAAATCAGAAGAAATATATATAAGAATCCATCGCCGAACTTCAACAAAATAGTCTAAAGTACATCAACAACGATACCTGAAATTCTACAGCCAGAAACGAGCGCAGTGAGTAATTAGGCACCGAAGACGAAGTCCGAGGAAAATCTTCGATAGCGTATGCGTAAACAGCCACCTACACCGCCATCATTTTGTGCTGCACCCGAACATTTTTGGATCACCGAGGATCTTCCCAATTCACACAGACGATCTACAAACATACATCAGCATCATTATTATAACAGGTTTTCAGATAATATTTATTTTTTTTCAAAAATTAGATTCTTTAAACTTTTATTTAATAATCTTCTCGAATTATTTACCTAATCTACCACATCCTGTCATGATCTTTATATTTAATTAAACAACCTATTTATATCTTAGAGATAACAATAAAAGGGTACTCACCATAATTGTAATAAGAGTATTCACATTTATATTCATATTATTTATTAGTTTAACACACATAACCTCTTTTCACATTAGTAACACCTTGTTGTTTATGCGTATTTGCAGTTTCGTTAATATCACATTTGTAATACGTTATATTTTTACAGTTTCCTTTAATTTAATAAACATAATATTTTTAATTTTACTTGAATCTTTTATTTGTTCATATTTATTTGTAGGAGTTATTATATTTAGCGTCAACATTAATATTATTCTCTTTTTTGGAAGCAACAACCTAAAACTCACAACGAGCCCGAGATCACCCACATTTAGTAAAGTTTTATTAAATATAGTTTCTTGCTTTCCGACTAGTTGGCTATTTGAGATAAAGATAGCGCAATCTGGGGTGAGATTTTATAAATTAAGGCGCCCGACTAATCTTTTCAAATACATAATTTTATCTTACACTTTTATCTCATTAACATTTTATAATCTCACCACAGCCCAGGAAAGGGGGCCGTTATCAATTGTCGCCGACAACGTGGGCCTGTTGCTTCTTGTTGATAACTCATCTACAAAGTTAAATATTGCAAATAATTGATGCTTTTCAAATTGTTTCATATATTATATAGACAAAAAGGTGTAGATTATTATTGTCGTTGTGTGTACATGTTTTTCCTATTACAACAGCAGATTGTTACCTTTATTTCACTACATCGCAGACTTTGGAGGATTCTTGGACATATTAAAGGTTAGTGAAAGGGAAAATATCACCTTGTGCTTACGTTATTTTATTTAACTTTTGATTCACTAATAAAATTACGGTGTCTCGAGTATTATTATTCATATTTTAAACATAACTTTGTATTTTTCAACTATTTATTATTATCATACTTTTAAAATAAAGGATACATCTTTATATAAATTCATTAAACTTTATAAATTTAATAAATATCAAAATGGATACTCGTCATAGAACCAAAGCAGTTAAGGACAGTCCTGAAGAAGATAGGGTTGAACAGGGAGACATTCCCGTGACACAAGCGTCTACAACTGAAGGGGTAAGTTCACCAGACATTGGCCAGGTGATGAATATGTTACAGATATTAATGACACAAATGACCGATTTAAAACAAGATAACAAAGACTTAAAACAAGAACTAACTAATAGTAATAATAAATTAGATCATACTAATAATAAAATAGATACAAATAACGATAACCTAAAACAAGACTTTAGTGATCTAACAACTAAATTAGAGATAAACATGAACAATATTAATCAAAAATTTGAAATAAATAATGCAAACATCGATAACAAATTAAGTGCTTTCAAAGTTGATTTAGAGGGTAAGATAGCAGAAATTTCTACAGCTCAGAAAAACATGGAAGAAAACGAACTCAAGTACTTAATTAAACTGGATGAAACCATTAATTTACTAAATTCACAATGGACAAAACGATTAGGCACAACCAACAAATTGGAATATAATTGCAATAATCAGACTAATAAAATAGATTCCGGAAATGTCGATCAAAAACAAACCATTTCTAATATATTTAACATACAAAAAGAGGTACAGGGTACGACAACAATTAACTCAAGTAACATAAATAAAGAACAAAAAGAAATAATAAACAATCAAGTACGGGGAGATCGACAGATAAACGCCAATATTCACAATAATAACAACACTGATGCAACCAAAGTCATACATGACGTGAATATTAACAAACTGCGTAGATACCAAGTTAAAAATAATTTATACAATCAATTTCAAATAAATGACAAAGCATACCAGAGTTTCTTAATAAACAATGAAAGGGAATATAATAATTTTAACATAGAGAAGACGGGGATTAATAACATTAATTTTAACTTATCCAATATCAAGATCAAGAATATTAATCATAATTATGCAATCAACTTAATACAAACTAACAAAATTAACATACAAAACATCACTTTAATTTCACCAAATTTAACTATACACGATAGTATGATAACTAACTTAATAAATAAAGAAGGCATGATAAACAATTCAATGATATACGAATACTTAAATCATAACAATTTTCTTCATAATTTATACAGTATAAAAATCAATACCAATATACACATTTACACAAAAATTATAAATATATACACACTAATTAACAAAAACTTACATATATCTCAAGGAAGAGGTAACAGGATATTTCTACACCGGGATAACAGCATCAATATCTTTAAAACAGTTCGTCGAAAATTAACTATTTAAATAAATACGATGACAGAATATCGACATTCTAAAAAACACGATGATGAACATAGCAGAATACGGGGATACGAGTTATAATTACAGATAAATTAAAATAATTACACGTATACTAAACATAAACAAACAGATGATAAACACAATGTAATAAGAGAAAGAAAGAACACATAATAAAACTATAATACAACAAATGAACATATAACAAGGTATATAATTAATAAATAAAATTAAAGAGAAAACAAACATAGCTGGAGCTAAAATACAAATACTAGTTAACAATAATTAAGAGATACTATACTCTGTGAGAAAAAAGGTAACATCACATATTCAGATGGTTAAATTAAACTTACATAGGAACAATTATTTAAAATAATATTGGTACTATCAATCGAATTATTTAAAAGGGGAACATATTTACTTATAAACATGCGGAAGTTAATTAATATGAAAGTTTGAACGTATTATTATTGAAAAAGAGAGAGCATAATTGAAAATAAATAATAAAGGAGTGCAGATATGACATAAGAGGGACTAGGTAAAGATTTTAAAGGTTGAAGGTATTAATACATATGATGGGAGTGTATAGATTTATATATAAAATAAATGAATTATTATTATTATGAAAATATTAAAATATAGACATAAGTGTCTTCTAATAAGGTAGAATATATATGTTAAAGGAGTGGTATTTTAATTGATTAGAGAATAGAATGTGAATGTAACGTCTTGCATGTATGAGGAGAGAATTATTTATTATGAAAGTTAAAGCTTATATCCGTATATCAATTATAATAAAAGACTAAGAATAACAATTTATTAATAGAATTATTGAGCATGTACCACCAATGAAAGATATAAATAATATAACCCCAATGATAATACTACGAACAAATATCTAAATATATAATGTAATTAGTACAAGAAGTATATAATACAAATTTAAAACCACAGAAACAGTAATATACAATTGAATAAATACAGTCATTAAAATTATTAATTACATTGAAAGGTATGTTATAGCTCGCAAAATACATCAATTAAATGAATACTACAACTAAACTATTTTTATATAATTACAAATAAATATACTTAAACAAGAAACATTAATTTAGACTGGATAATTTGAATTTGGACAGCTTGAATAAATAAAGAGAAGTTACAAAGAAACAATAGAATAATAGTTGATAATTAAAAAAAATAAAAAGAGAAAAAGACTTTGGTATACTAATATAATGTTAAGGAAGTTCATCACACAAACAAACATTTCGTTTTTACAATTCATAAAGTTTTTATATTATGGTGTTAACTTATTTTTCTTTCTAATTGTTTAATTCGATCGACACGTAATAAGTTTAGAAAAACAAGGTTGTTATCTTTCATTTCCTACATCATCTTCAGCGAAAAGAATGTCCTCATTTGTACATTCCGACATTTTTTCGACGGGGACATTGTTGTGATGCATGTTATCCATATAGAGCTGCATCTAAAATAGGAAGAATAAGACATACAAAGTGAAAAAGGGTTATAATATAATGGTTATATAAATAATATTATTAAGTCTTAGTAGTATCGAAGTGCATATGTATTTTTATAACGATCATTTCATTCTTTAAATTTCTATATACATTTTCCTTTCATTATTTAATTTTATTATATTATATTCAAATTTTCAAATATTAGCGCGAAAAACATATTCAAATCCATATGCAACTTTGTATTATATCGACACTAGTAAGACACGCCTACAAATTGACATCTCGCTATGTTTACATTTATCATGCGCAGTATGCGATTTGTATCATTCAAATTTATCTTAACCTAACTTGGTAATTTATAATATAATTTTTAAAATCATTTAGATATTCTAAATTAATCAAATTCTTTTTATATAAAATTGTTAAAAGGGTAAATCATCGAGATTATTGATATCAATAGATAGCGTGTTTGGTAATATTCAGACAAGTGCTGTCGAATAATTCGATCCTTGAATTTTAAAAAGAAATAGACGCATCTTTTTAGACCAAGCCTTAGAAATCTTGTATAAAACACAAATTTAAATTATAAATTCAGCTAAAAGTGATAAAAAGTATCCAGAATATTAATTAACTCGATCGTCAAGTGAATTACTACAAGAATTTTCGGTAATAACGAACTTTCAAACAATATAGCGTCACAGACGTAGTTCCACCGAAAACGATAGAAAATCAGAAGAAATATATATAAGAATCCATCGCCGAACTTCAACAAAATAGTCTAAAGTACATCAACAACGATACCTGAAATTCTACAGCCAGAAACGAGCGCAGTGAGTAATTAGGCACCGAAGACGAAGTCCGAGGAAAATCTTCGATAGCGTATGCGTAAACAGCCACCTACACCGCCATCATTTTGTGCTGCACCCGAACATTTTTGGATCACCGAGGATCTTCCCAATTCACACAGACGATCTACAAACATACATCAGCATCATTATTATAACAGGTTTTCAGATAATATTTATTTTTTTTCAAAAATTAGATTCTTTAAACTTTTATTTAATAATCTTCTCGAATTATTTACCTAATCTACCACATCCTGTCATGATCTTTATATTTAATTAAACAACCTATTTATATCTTAGAGATAACAATAAAAGGGTACTCACCATAATTGTAATAAGAGTATTCACATTTATATTCATATTATTTATTAGTTTAACACACATAACCTCTTTTCACATTAGTAACACCTTGTTGTTTATGCGTATTTGCAGTTTCGTTAATATCACATTTGTAATACGTTATATTTTTACAGTTTCCTTTAATTTAATAAACATAATATTTTTAATTTTACTTGAATCTTTTATTTGTTCATATTTATTTGTAGGAGTTATTATATTTAGCGTCAACATTAATATTATTCTCTTTTTTGGAAGCAACAACCTAAAACTCACAACGAGCCCGAGATCACCCACATTTAGTAAAGTTTTATTAAATATAGTTTCTTGCTTTCCGACTAGTTGGCTATTTGAGATAAAGATAGCGCAATCTGGGGTGAGATTTTATAAATTAAGGCGCCCGACTAATCTTTTCAAATACATAATTTTATCTTACACTTTTATCTCATTAACATTTTATAATCTCACCACAGCCCATTATAAAAGGGGGACGTTATCAATATATATATATATATATATATATATATATATATATATATATATATATATATAATAACTTCGTGACCTTCGTATGATATGGTAAACCTAATCAGTAGGCGATTAAAGGTCTGTATATTAATTCAAAATATATGTATTTAAAAAACTCTACTTGTTTCGGCTTGACAAAGGCGTACACAGCCGAAACATGCAGAGTTTTTTAAATACATATATTTTGAAGTAATATACAGACCTTTAATCGCCTACTGATTAGGTTTACCATATATATATATATATATATATATATATATATATATATATAATAGACTTTTTATTGGTTTAGCGACCTTTAATGAAATTCAATTTTCACTACGACGTTTCGACTCTTTTAATTATTA
Organism: Melolontha melolontha; assembly: GCA_935421215.2. Taxonomy (NCBI): domain Eukaryota; kingdom Metazoa; phylum Arthropoda; class Insecta; order Coleoptera; family Scarabaeidae; genus Melolontha; species Melolontha melolontha. Next base: position 111,416,038 of record OW285236.1, on the reverse strand, counting down.
AGTCTTTTTTAAGTGACTAGAAACAAAAAATTAATACAACGAAAAATAAGAAAATATGTTTACATTTGTATGAATGAATTAAATATTAAAATTAAAATAATAATAAAGTAAGGATAATTGAATGATATAAAAACTCACCGATTTATTCCGTTTTAAAACACATTTTTTTTTATTAATTGCATGTGTGGTTCGGAACTTGCACCGAGACCTTTCCCGGGATGACCGCTTCACTTCGAATATATTGTGTGACTAAATGTCTTTGTTGGAGAATTGAACTTTTTTTCGTTTTAAAATTAGCAATGGCCAGGCACTTGTGTTAGAGAAACATAGTATATGTATTTACAATGGGAAACAATAAAATTTTTTGGTGTGTGTGGGTGGGGTTGGTTGTCTTCTATTGTTTAATGAGTGGACAATAGAGTTTAGAAAGTCCATCAATCTCGTTTCGGTCGTTGATTGTTCTGCTGTTTTTGAAAATATGGATCATTTCTAAGACCTCCCTAGCCTTTGTATTTTTTTGCTTAGTTATTATTTTGGTATTTTCAAAATATAAATTATGTTTTAGTGTCATCTGGTGTTTTTAGCGATGCGGCACAAAATTACTTAACACTTTTTTTAAATGCGTGTGATCGTGTATAATTGTTTTAACAACTAAGGATCCAATCTTATATAAAAGTTGCTCTAAATAAACTGATTGTTTCCGCAGTCTACTAGATTTTCTTATTCTCAATAAATTCAGCTTGTCCTTCGTACTAAATAAGTGTTAGGTTCTAATGGAAATTGGAACTGTCCTTTACTCTACTATTCAATGTATAATTTAAAGCGAACCCTAGTAACCTAGTAATGAAACTATAGCATTATAGGCTATTATTTCAAAGCCATCAAGCTTCACTCTAAGCTAATGTGATTCGAAAACGTAATGTACCTATTCTACTCGTCGTTTTTTTTTTGGGTCGTCATCATAAAAAGTATTGTGATATAGAAAAACATAAATCTGCTTTGATGTATTCCTTAATAAACTACTAGTATATTATTACTTACCTACATATATTTCAGTTATTATTACAATTATTGAAGGAATTATTCAGATAACATTCAAAAATCGAAAACTTTGCATAAGTCTTAATAAATATATGTATCCAAAAACAATAAAACATAATTATTACATAAATTTAAAATTACATAAAGTGCTATGTGCCCCCACGAGCAATAGCTCTGCGCCTGCGTACTCACCGTAATACCTACTTACGATTTACCAACTTGCTAAGTATAGAGGCGAGCTGAAGGGAGGTTCTTATATATTTTAGGCGCCACCATGTTTATAATCTTTAGCCGTTACAGTGAACATAGCCACTGCCGATGGTAACTTGAATAAATCATAGGTATCTACATGTATCAGTATTGACATACCAATAATATATAATACAACATAATATAATATACAATAAATTGACTAATACGTGAAATTTAAATATTTGCACAGAATATCATACGTTTAGATAAATTCTAAAAAAAAATGGTTCATAAGATTTAATAAAAAAATAAGATCGACGTATTGAAATGATTGACTAATAATTATAAACAAAACTAAATTAAATAAAAATCTTAACTTAAAAATTGTATAAATAATTTATCTAAGATCTTGGATAAACCTCACATCGAGATTTTGGTACAGTCTGTATATGCAAAAATTATTAAATATAACACACAATTAATTGTTCAATGTCAATTTTAAATCAAGAAAATTTGCACAAAATAAATCTATTAGGATTTGTCCACACTGTATTTGCAGAAAGTATTAACTATAATACAAAATTAAATCATCCTAGTTTCAATTTATATTAAAAAAAAATATTACACAAATTACATCGATAACTATTTTTCCACACAGTATATGCAGAATTGATTATTATATAACAAAAAAAATTAAATAATTGACGGTTTAAATTCTTTTAACAAAAAAAAAATGGCACAAAACAAATCTATAATTATTTTTATGACATTCTGTGATTTATATCATTATATTGAATGTTTCTAAATGATAAATGAGAAAATAAAATAAATGAATTAATTGAATTGAAGATAATTACATGACATTTACCAAAACTTAGCATGCCTCGAGGGTAACATGAAGTGTTCAACCCCCTATATCTATGGCTTAAAATTTCTGAACTTATAAAAAATGTAGGTACTTAACTATTAAATATTTTAATACAGACAAAAAAGAATGAATGAACGAATCTATATCTATTTTATATACAAAATTTTACACATGTCTTTCCCTTGTGAGACGTCGAATGAACTAATTGCAGTCTTCATTAATATACAACCATATAGTTCCTACCTATGGTCCAACGACCGTAGTAAAAAATCTAAGCTTTGCTAATTTTCGCGACCTAGCCCCTGATATCTAATTAACCCTCTAATTTAGATGAATTGCAGAGTACCTCAGTAAGATAATTAACTGGAAGAATGGCAATTATAACCTGACATAACCCCTGTTTTATGCAGTGTTATTATGTAAAATACATTCGTAATCCGAGGTTCGTTAAAAAGAAACTGAAGATATTAAAGGACAAATAGGATATTTAAATCATATGTTACAGATACCATGTCTTATTGAATGTCTAATCCGGGTACTTAGTCATTATTAATTATAAGAGAACCAGTATAACTGTGAGCGACAGTCAATTATTACAGAAGCGAAAAGCAAAGCAAACGTTTTAGAATGGTCCTTAATAATTGTGTAGAATATTAATACTAACAGAAACAATTCTGGATGTAGAAAAAAATGATAGCAAACCTTTCATGTAGATACGTAGTCATTCAAAAGAAAGTGACAAACGGAATGATAATTAAGGTAGGGTAGTTTTAAGAATTTAATTGGCACAATCAGTGTACGATAATTATATGCTATACTGAACACATAACCAAAGTTAAATTAAAACTATAACAAAAGAAAAACATATACTTGAATAAGCATTGATATAAAGTTATAACAAAAGCTTTTTCTTTATAGACTAAATTTATATTTTAAAGTATCTATAAAATAAAACCTGTGTTATTTAAACCAACCTGAGGTTAAATTAACAAAAAAAAGGTAAAAAAAAAGTTGCTAAAAAGTGCTAAGGCTACCATAATTGTTACGAAGATAAATATTGATCTTTAATTGTGGGTATTGCAGCATACGCAATATCATTTAATATATAGATCTGGGGCGAAGTTTAAATAATTAAAGATTAAAAATATGCATTAATACACTTTCTAATAATTTCATTTATATTCTTTCTGAGTCCATATTTATTACAATGTATGTTGATAAAGTATTTCTTTGCAGTTCGTACTGCCCAAAATGCGAAGCGCAAGTTGTACTTTATCTCTTTCTAACATACGTAATACTACTCACGTTAGTCATTTTAAAATATTCTTATGCCTTAAATTTGGCCTTGGACTGAAAATAAATCCTTTATGAACTATTATGAACTATTATTATATATGAACTGATTTTTTGGTCGCTAAACCAATAAAAAAGTCTATTATTTTAATATTAAGATATCTAATTCTTATTAACACTAAATATATATATATATATATATATATATATATATATATATATATATATATATATTAAGAATTAGATTTCTTATTTATTTTATTGGCCGTATCTTAATATTAAAATAATAGACTTTTTTATTGGTTTAGCGACCAAAAAATCAGTTCATATATAATAATAGTTCATAATAGTTCATAAAGGATTTATTTTCAATCCAAGGCCAAATTTAAGGCATAAGAATATTTTAAAATGACTAACGTGAGTAGTATTACGTATGTTAGAAAGAGATAAAGTACAACTTGCGCTTCGCATTTTGGGCAGTACGAACTGCAAAGAAATACTTTATCAACATACATTGTAATAAATATGGACTCAGAAAGAATATAAATGAAATTATTAGAAAGTGTATTAATGCATATTTTTAATCTTTAATTATTTAAACTTCGCCCCAGATCTATATATTAAATGATATTGCGTATGCTGCAATACCCACAATTAAAGATCAGTATTTATCTTCGTAACAATTATGGTAGCCTTAGCACTTTTTAGCAACTTTTTTTTACCTTTTTTTTGTTAATTTAACCTCAGGTTGGTTTAAATAACACAGGTTTTATTTTATAGATACTTTAAAATATAAATTTAGTCTATAAAGAAAAAGCTTTTGTTATAACTTTATATCAATGCTTATTCAAGTATATGTTTTTCTTTTGTTATAGTTTTAATTTAACTTTGGTTATGTGTTCAGTATAGCATATAATTATCGTACACTGATTGTGCCAATTAAATTCTTAAAACTACCATACCTTAATTATCATTCCGTTTGTCACTTTCTTTTGAATGACTATGTATCTACATGAAAGGTTTGCTATCATTTTTTTTCTACTTCCAGAATTGTTTCTGTTAGTATTAATATTCTACACAATTATTAAGGACCATTTTATAACGTTTGCTTTGCTTTTCGCTTCTGTAATAATTGACTGTCGCTCACAGTTATACTGGTTCTCTTATAATTAATAATGACTAAGTACCCGGAATAGACATTCAATAAGACATGGTATCTGTAACATATGATTTAAATATCCTATTTGTCCTTTAATATATTCAGTTTCTTTTTAACGAACCTCGGATTACGAATGTATTTTACATAATAACACTGCATAAAACAGGGGTTATGTCAGGTTATAATTGCCATTCTTCCAGTTAATTATCTTACTGAGGTACTCTGCAATTCATCTAAATTAGAGGGTTAATTAGATATCAGGGGCTAGGTCGCGAAAATTAGCAAAGGTTAGATTTTTTACTACGGTCGTTGGACCATAGGTAGGAACTATATGGTTGTATATTAATGAAGACTGCAATTAGTTCATTCGACGTCTCACAAGGGAAAGACATGTGTAAAATTTTGTATATAAAATAGATATAGATTCGTTCATTCATTCTTTTTTGTCTGTATTAAAATATTTAATAGTTAAGTACCTACATTTTTTATAAGTTCAGAAATTTTAAGCCATAGATATAGGGGGTTGAACACTTCATGTTACCCTCGAGGCATGCTAAGTTTTGGTAAATGTCATGTAATTATCTTCAATTCAATTAATTCATTTATTTTATTTTCTCATTTATCATTTAGAAGCATTCAATATAATGATATAAATCACAGAATGTCATAAAAATAATTATAGATTTGTTTTGTGCCATTTTTTTTTTTGTTAAAAGAATTTAAACCGTCAATTATTTAATTTTTTTTGTTATATAATAATCAATTCTGCATATACTGTGTGGAAAAATAGTTATCGATGTAATTTGTGTAATATTTTTTTTATTACAAATTGAAACTAGGATGATTTAATTTTGTATTATAGTTAATACTTTCTGCAAATACAGTGTGGACAAATCCTAATAGATTTATTTTGTGCAAATTTTCTTGATTTAAAATTGACATTGAACAATTAATTGTGTGTTATATTTAATAATTTTTGCATATACAGACTGTACCAAAATCTCGATGTGAGGTTTATCCAAGATCTTAGATAAATTATTTATACAATTTTTAAGTTAAGATTTTTATTTAATTTAGTTTTGTTTATAATTATTAGTCAATCATTTCAATACGTCGATCTTATTTTTTTATTAAATCTTATGAACCATTTTTTTTTAGAATTTATCTAAACGTATGATATTCTGTGCAAATATTTAAATTTCACGTATTAGTCAATTTATTGTATATTATATTATGTTGTATTATATATTATTGGTATGTCAATACTGATACATGTAGATACCTATGATTTATTCAAGTTACCATCGGCAGTGGCTATGTTCACTGTAACGGCTAAAGATTATAAACATGGTGGCGCCTAAAATATATAAGAACCTCCCTTCAGCTCGCCTCTATACTTAGCAAGTTGGTAAATCGTAAGTAGGTATTACGGTCAGTACGCAGGCGCAGAGCTATTGCTCGTGGGGGCACATAGCACTTTATGTAATTTTAAATTTATGTAATAATTATGTTTTATTGTTTTTGGATACATATATTTATTAAGACTTATGCAAAGTTTTCGATTTTTGAATGTTATCTGAATAATTCCTTCAATAATTGTAATAATAACTGAAATATATGTAGGTAAGTAATAATATACTAGTAGTTTATTAAGGAATACATCAAAGCAGATTTATGTTTTTCTATATCACAATACTTTTTATGATGACGACCCAAAAAAAAAAACGACGAGTAGAATAGGTACATTACGTTTTCGAATCACATTAGCTTAGAGTGAAGCTTGATGGCTTTGAAATAATAGCCTATAATGCTATAGTTTCATTACTAGGTTACTAGGGTTCGCTTTAAAGTATACATTGAATAGTAGAGTAAAGGACAGTTCCAATTTCCATTAGAACCTAACACTTATTTAGTACGAAGGACAAGCTGAATTTATTGAGAATAAGAAAATCTAGTAGACTGCGGAAACAATCAGTTTATTTAGAGCAACTTTTATATAAGATTGGATCCTTAGTTGTTAAAACAATTATACACGATCACACGCATTTAAAAAAAGTGTTCAGTAATTTTGTGCCGCATCGTCATTCTGATTTCCAAAAAGCAGATCGTGTAAGAATTTGCCATGAAATTTCTTAAATAATGGCGGACACCAAATTTTTTCCAAAATAGTGACAGGTGACGAAACTTATAAGTATTCCCTTCTTCGACCTTCCTACCCGCCAAGAGAGTCGTGTATGGATTCACAAAGATGGGGAAACTCCTATGACTAAGAAGCAGTGAGCTATGGAAAAGGTTATGTATGCGGTATTCTTCAGAAGTGCGGGGTGCGGGCTTAGTAAATGCAATTAAGCTAGATGGACAAAGAATAGTTAGAGCTAAGTGGTACGCTGAAAAATGTGTGCCTGAAGTGTTCCATACAAGGTAATTATGCTCAACTCGTCGCATACGGCAGTTTTATGTCTCCAGTTTTTGGCTGGAAAAAATATAAAAGTAATAGAACATCCACCGTACTGTCCTGATTCAGCAATGTGTGACTGTTGGCTATTTTTTAGGATTAAACACAATTTGCGGGGTAGAAGGTTTTCGTCTGAAGTAGAGATTGATATTGGTTGGGAGCTTTTAAACAGTAGAAAGAAGGGATGGTCAAGTGTATCATTGCTGAATGGAATTACTTTGAGCATATTTAAAATAAAATCCTAGAAAATATTAACCGTGGTTTTTATTCTCAATAATATCAGGTTGTCCCTCATATTACTATACTGAAAGGCCAAATATCTTTAAATAAAAATAGTTTTTTCAAAATTTTCAAAAAAATATTAAAATATTAAATTATAATGATAAATAGAATATTTAGAATATAGGTTCAAAACTGAAGCTGTCACAATACTATTACATTAAATGATTAATTTTTCAATCATATACCTTTTTCAATTTGTATAAATAATTATAGGAAATATAATTTCTAATTAGTTTTAAAAATTTACGATGAGAATTTGTATTGGCTACATGTTCTTAAATAAGAAAGGTATGGATACATTTTAAAATATTCATTGACGCTGTCTCATCGACTCCATTATTAGCATTTTCAGTGATGCGACACGAACTTTGCCGACAGAAAGAAAATTGACTGTATTAAAATTCTTCTGGGGACAAGCAGACCATTTATAATATTATGGAGATGTTGATAGTCTACTTTCGGGCTATCTATAGAAGAGTTTTGCCTTTTCTTACAATTTATTTGTAAGCGAATTTTTTAATAACAAAGTTAATAGAAAATTTACAGGATTTCTATTTAATACGTATTATCAGTAATGGCTGGTTGAAAAATACACAAGCAAGCATATTAGGGACGAATAATGTTGGTGTATGTGTGGTGCGTGTATAGCTATAGCAGCCCAATGTCTTAAACTGCAAGTTTATCAATATCCCAAAGGCGCTTAATGTATATATGGTGTGTTCGATATGTTCCACTGCTCTAAAAAGAAAAGGAGGTATAACATCAGTAATTATTAGAGCTGGGGATGTTTGCGGTGTGCCAGGATAGTATTCAGTTAAACGCACGAATATAATGACCTTGTTTCGATCGGTGATGCATGCGTGATTTTATTGCTTTACATGCATTCGCTATTTATATCACTTAGGTATGTCAGTTATGTGTACTGTATATAAATAACACACTTACCTTATTTACGATTATTATAGCATAGCGCCAAGTGGATAAGACTTGCAGTAAGTTTGTAGCATTAGATACGTTTCCATATTTGTAGCGGTGAGCGATGTTCGCCGTGATGAATAAATTTTTTTATATTTTGAGAAAGACCGCTCGACATCTACGGATGTAACACACGCACAATTAAAATAATCTTTATAGATAGAAACCGAATCTACACTTGCACCATTACTAATTTGTTTTAATCTGGTAAAATCAAAATCATTGTTTATCACACTCTCGAACTTTTCTATTACATTAACATTTTTGTTGTCATTTACTGCGCATAGCTGGGCGTGTACATCGTCCAGTATTTGCAGTGACTCCGCTAACGATAATGCAGTATTTTGAAATTTCTCGATTGCGTTAAACAATCCTATATGATTGTTATAAATAGTTTGTAAATCTGCATCAAGGGAAGGGTTTTGAAAGAGTCTCTGGCTTTCCTTAATGGCTACAGCTTCGGCAGGATTGAATTGTAGAACCACAGATTTTATTTGTTGGAAATACTTTGCATAATAAAATGCCGCCTTTAACCAACTTCCCCAACGTGTAAGGATTGGCTCTGGTGGTTCGGGAATACCAGGGCACCGACTGTGAAACTCTCGAATTCGTTTGGGAGATTTTAGAAACACTTTTTTTGTGGTTGCTATTAATGCATCCACCTCTGGATAACATTGCCGAATAGTTTGTGCCACAAGGTGTAAAGCATGAACTTTACATGTCACATGCAAAAGTCTCTCACAATCTGCTTTAAGAGAACGGCCTACAGAACGCATTGTCGCAGCACCATCGCTCATAAACATCAGGAGTTGATTAGTTGATACTTGAAATTTTTGTAGCGTATCGAGCACTACCTTCGTAATTACTTCGCTAGTGCACTTTTCCAATCTTTTGCTGGCTAATAAAATGGGAAATGTTGATTTGACAGGATCTAGTACACGCACTATAATATTCACAATAGAATGTTTTTTTCGATCTGTCGTTTCGTCGACACATACCCATAACTGTTTATCATTTACTACTGCTTTCATTCTGTTTTCAATATCCTCACGCACAATTGGTAAATAGGTGAGTAACGTTCTTCGTGACGGTAGCTTTTTGTTGGAATTGTATTTATTCCAAAAGTCGTGAAAGGCTTTTTTATCTAGCAGGTGAACTGGCACATCGCAGACGAGTAGCATTGTCAATAAATCGAAAATGAATTGCGTTTTAGACAGCACATTATTTGTTTTGTCTTTGTGGTGTACACTTTCAACATGTCTTTTACAGTCGTATTTGTCCCAGCAAAGTAACTGTTTATCGCATAATTTACAAACCACTTTTGCTCCATTATAATACAAATCGGGAAAGTCTCGGATAAATTTCTTCACGTCGTTATACAATGGGCGCTTTCTTGGCTTGGGCACGTCCCTCATACTTATTAAATAGAGCTCAAGACAACACACGATTACGTTGCCAGTTCACGACTAACTAAAGTGTTTCGCTGCATAGTGTTTATACGCTGGTGGGGATGCACTACATACGGTCCTGCCGTACCGCAAACATCCTCAGCTCTAGTAATTATCAAATTCAAAACAGAAAACATTTGTTTCTCTTTCTTTCCCCTGAAAACTCAAGATGTATACCAAGCGTGCCAAACTGCAAGATTATTCTTCTCTTAATTTAACCTACTTTCCGCTAAGTGTCTGCTAAATCTACACATACAGAGCATTAAACGAATAATGTATTAACAATTGTGTGAAGCGATATGTAAAAACCACAGATGTATATCAACATGACGTAAATATTATTTATCTAAATATTACTCGAGCATAATGCGTGAAATAAAATCAGAGACAATAATATATGGGTTTCTGCGAATGAGACAACTGAAATTCGAAGGTGTTGGGTCGTAAATGTTGCCATTGTTTCCTTTCTGGCCAGCAAAGAAGCAGTACCAAAGACGCAGTTCCAACTCTGAATCTATGAAGCACCCATAATATATTTTATCTGCAACAAATCGACAAGAAGAAGCTATTATGGACAACGACCGCTAAAGCCTACAAGTCAGATTAATATCTATTATAACGCACACCTTTTTCGTTCAATATCTATGGACACGAATGCAAAGATTAATATACTTCTAAGATTATGGATATTGTCGATAAGATGCTGTTAAAAATCTATTTCTTATTTTGGAATCTAAACTACAGTGTTTGTTATACTGGTGGAACACTGAAAATAATCCAAAATGACCATGTTAACAAAAAATTATATTTGTTTTTATTTGCCAGCTACAATAATTGCAATATAAATTGGCGAGCGGTGGGGATGGGCCTTAAACATATTTAGGAAGTGTACCACTCACCTGTCTGATTCAGTTACTGCATAGCCAATGATATACAATGATACGCAATTTACCCTTCCTCTATCTGCGGGAACTCAATCCCACCCTTCGCCAACTTATAATGCGAGAGCTGTACATCTTAATGTTTTGCGAGTTAGTTGTCGTTTAGTCTGTTCGATTTAAATTTAAGATTTTGTTTTCACTCGAGAATGAATTCGACTAGAAAACATTACCGGGCTATGATTTTTTACGATTTTAAATCGTCATTAATGCCTAATGGAGTTGAGTTTTGGATGTTGATGTGAACGGTCGTGACTGCGATAACGGCGATAAATAAGATCGTGTATCGGGACATATCTGGTTATCAAAGTCAGTGAGACGAAACATATACAACATACAAAATACATACTGAAATTGAGATTTATAATAAATACTCAATAAGCGAATTAGTAGTTTATTGTAAAAGTCAATATACTTATTGTAATATAATTATTTTGAAACAGATGTATACATAAGTGCAAATATTATAAAAAATTAAAAAACTGAAAAAGTGATATATACGGAGCAAAAACGAGCAGTACACACGTATCAAAGAAAACGAAATATAAAAAGAAAAAAAAATGGAAGAACTCATGGAAATAATAAAAGACGTCCCGAAAGAACTAAAAGAAATTCGACATGTACAAAAAAGTCCTTGCAAGAAATACTTCAGCTAAAGAAGAAAAATATACATATTAAAAAGGAATATTTAGATTAATTGAAAATATCGAAGAATTTGAAAAGGAAAAAAGAAAAAATAATGTGATGATTACAGGATTAACTTTACAACAAAGGAAACAGAGAGAAATGAAGCAGGAAATGATAGGCTTCATAACAGAGAAACTAGAGGTGGAAGTGAAAGCAAAAACAGTAGAAAGAATTGGAGAATATCGATGCCTAGTAGAAATGTAAACCTTAGAAGATAAAATTAAAATAGTAGAGAATAAACAAAAATTAAAGAAAAGTAAAAGAGCAATTTATATAAATAATGATTGACACAATAAGAAAGTGAAATTGGTTTCAATATAAGAAAAAGAGCAAAAAAGGAAAGAAACGCAGATAAGAAAGTACAGATAAAATATCAGAGAGTTTTCATTGAGAACGAGGAATAAAAAGAAACAAAAGTTGGAATTTAAATGTAAACATAAGTCTGAAGCACTGAAGGACACAAACCCAATAAATGACCACAGAACGAAAAAGGATATTGGAGTGAAAAAGAAAAAGGAAAACAGATTAATATATTAGGAGTAACAGAAACAAAGAAAACGGGAAGAGGCATGGAAGAGGTAAAAGAGGGATACCACATGTGTTTGTGCCTCCTGGTTTGAATGGCCGTTATATATGGCTCAAAGTACCGAATTCTGCGTTTTACTCGATCCTCGAAGGACCATGTATATGTTTTGTATTTAATCCACCGCTCACGGGGCGTATATTGAAAATTGGTGTATTTTCTGAATGTTTTATTTATTTTAGAAAAAACACTTAAACCTGATTTCATAAGATAATTGCTCACAATGTAGCACTTAATGTTAACTTAAACATAATTCTTTACTGTTTTATTGTTGTATGATTGTTATAGAATGTATGTTGCGTTCTATTCTATATGAATGATTATGTTCTATGTTCAGATTGATGATGTTCTATAACTATGACTGTTATGTTACAAGTATATATAAAATATTAACGTATGTCAGTTGGGCCAGAAAGCAATTATCATTGTATTAGATGGTCAGAGGGGGGATTAAGGTGACCGTTCAGTTGGGCCGGAGACTTTTAATCCTTTAGGGATACGCGGATACGGGAATATAAAGACAATAATTCTGTTGTAGGAAAATATTTAAAATTGTATTTTGGCATACAATTTCTAGATCCTCAACAAGTTGTTGACTTTTTTAATGAAGAATTATATTACTTAATTCCAGACAATGATTCTAGAACCATAGAATTTAGAAATTATTTATTTGAAAACTATATTTCAGAAACTGCAACATTTCCTCCAAGTGCATGGGCTTCTAATTCAAATTATTTATATAGAACCACAAATAACTGTGAATCATTTCATGCAAAGTTTAATGGTCACTTTTATAATACTCATCCCAATATTTTTTTCTTTACACAAGTTTTATTATCATACCAAACTGAAATCAATATCAAAATAAGAACTGCTAATATATATACAAAGAAAATGAGGAAAGACACTCGTAATAAAGTAGAGCACATTAATAATAAAATTTGTGATTAAATGCATGGTAGAATAAGTCGTTTTACGTTTGTAAAATCTGTTTGTTTTAATTATTTACCTGTATGATATGCGTATATATAAGTATGTTAATTTGTTTCAGAATAAAATTGTAAATAAATATTTGGTTTCTTTTTCTGAACATTAAATTGATATTATGATGTTTTGTGTTTTCCTTAAACAAACAAAAATAAAGTAATTAGGTATATAACATTAAATATAAAATCTTAATCCTCTCCCTTGGTGATAATCCCTCACCTTACTAATGACCGGCCCAACTGAACTATAGATAAGTCCGTCTACCTGACGTCTGGCCCAACTGACATCCGCCATAAAATATATCACTACCTTAACATAACTAAAGTGTGTGTAGGTTTTACGTAATTGTTGTAGAATTTACCTACATTATTACTTCTTAGAAATTGTATCTATTACACATGCAAACAATACCCAATGTTTCAATAGTCTTAAAGATTTTACTGATAAATAAATATAATAATAAAATAGAATTCCTAATTACGTATTAAATAGGATGTCATAAATCTTCTTAATGTATTTCTATCTGATCGGTTTATTTATAATAGATTTCTGTGATATATGCATATTTGTATATCTTGAGCCAATTATGCATATTAATATAATTGATAATACCAGGTATTGAAAGGTCTACTGAAATTGTTCACTAATTACACTAGGCAATAAATAAACGGTCTAAATGTATAAAGCAGGTAATAAACAGATTAGTAAATATAAATTCATTGAATCTAAGGAAAATATTACAATTTCGAATATATTAATTAAAATACATTGTATATAGTGGTTTAACTTTTAAAATGGACATTGAATATTTATAAAGATTGAAATGTTATTCTTTAATTCTGTTATACTAAATTTACTAATATCTAAAATATATAAATATATACAATATAAAATATTTCGTTTTATGACGAAACAACATGTGGTGGTCAGGAGCAAACCAAGCGGTATCGGCACAAGCAGGGGTGGCTGTAATAAGTCCAGATTATACAAACAATATTATATATATTCAAGAGATAGACGAAAGAATTATTGTTCTAGAGATGCTAATCAATCAAGAAAAATATAATTTCATAGTAACATATGCTCCAACTGCAGTAAAAGACGGGAAAAACATGTACTTTGAGAAATTACAAAAAACAATAAATATGATAGAAAATGATAAGATAATAGTAATGGTAAACCTTAAGGGTAGGGTAGGAAAAATAATCTAGGAATAGAAAGATAGCTAGGAAAAGAAGGAGAGGACATGCAAAATGATAATGGGGCTCGAATTATAAATTTATGTTTAGAAAATGATCTAATAATAGGAAATTCGAAGTTTACCCATAAAATGTAAATAAGTACACACGGGACGTCAAGAGCAGGGGTGAACATTCAATAATTGACTACTACTTAGTCTATATAGGCATATGAAATCTGGTAAAGATATAAAAGTGAAAGTGCAGAAGTAGGCAGTGACAACTATCTGGTTAGGATGATCTTAAAAATAAAACAAGAATGTAAAAGAAAATAATCAATGAAAAAACCAGAAGTCACAGATTAAAAGAAGAAAAGTCAAAGAAAAGTACCAAAAACAACTGAAGAGGTATATGAGAACTAGAACAACATACCAAACTATAGAAGAGAGATGGGAGGAATATAAACAAAGCCTAACGCACCAAGAGACAGTTGTGGCACTACAAAAATAAGTAACAACTCGAGAAAGAGAACAGCATGACTAGAAAAAAACTGTAAAAGATAAAAAATAGTTATCGAAGACATACCTAATGCATAAATCCCAAGAAAATTATGACAGATACAAGCAGAAACGAATTGAAGTTAAAAAAAAACAAAAGAGGGTAAGGACAAATCATGGATAGAATTCGGCAATAAACTAACAAAAACATTAAGCGAAAAACAAAAACTGTTCTATAACACGCTCAAACAAATGAGAAAACCAAAAACAAACATGTTAAGAAATATAAAAGATAAAAACGGAAATATACTTACAAGCGAAGAAAAAATTATGGAAAGATGTAGGCAATACTTTAAGGAGCTACTAGAAGATGAAAATGAAATTGCAAAAAGTGAACAAAATAAAAAACAACAGCATATACCACAACACGATTGAGACACAAAAAGAATAACAGCAACAGAACTATCAGAGGCAGTGCAAGAAATGAAAATAGGCAAAGTACCCGGACACCATGAAGTGACGATAGAAATGATCAGATATATGAACGAGGAGAGACAACAGGAACTTCCAGATATTATGAATCAGGTAAAAAAGGAAAATAAGATACCATTAGAATTATAACGCTAATATATAAAAAGGGAGACAGCAGTATATGCGGAAAAGTATATGCCAGAATATTAGAACACAGACTTAGACTCCAATTAGATAGTACGTTTGAAGAAAGGCAGAGCGGATTCAGAAAGGAAAGAGGGATTAACGACCAGATATTTATACTCAGACAATTATCAGAAAAGGCAATCAGCACTAGAAGACAGGTATATGCTTGTTTCGTGAACATGGAGACAGCTTTCGATAGAGTAAAAAGAGAAGACATCTGGAAAATTTGAGATAATAGAGGAATAGAAAAAGATCTTATACAAAATACACAAAGTCTTTACGACAAAACTGAAAACTATGTAAGAGTAAGAAATGAAAAATCAAACCATTTGTTACGAAAATCGGTCTGAAACAGAGATGTATTCTGAGCCCACTTCTCTTTAATTTAATGTTGGATGAAGCCCTTAAACAGAGTATAGATAGGCTAACGCCGTATAATGTCCGATATTGGAAGCTACGATGTATTAGATTGACAGAATTATGCAATACAGATAATGTTGTAATATTAGGGGAAGAGTAGCTGCAAGGTAATATCAACAACTTTAATGAGGGATTCAAATCAATAAATATGAGAATAAATATACAAAAAACTAAAACAATGGTTATAGTACAACAAGGTAAAAAACCATAAAATACAAATAGATGACAAAACACTAGAGGAAGTAGATAAATTTAAATATTTAGGAGTAATAATAAATAAAGAAGATGAGATTAGAAGATGAGATAAATAAGAGAATTGCGAAAACCGGTAGATTGTACAATAGCATAAAAAGTAACTTCTAGGCAAAAAAGAAATACCAAAACAAACATAAATAGTTAAAAAAATTGTAGAACCGACACTGACATATACGTGTGAATCTTGGACAACGACACAGAAACAGAAAAGTAAAATCACAAGCACAGAAATGAGATTTCTAAGAAGAATAGAAGGAAAAACAAGAGATAAAATTAGAAACCAGGTATTTCGAGAAAACTTGAACATAGTCCCTGTCGAAACAACGATAGAACAAGGACAACTAAGGTGGTTAGGCCATGTAGTGAGAAGAGGTGAGAATAGAATTATCAGACAAATATTCGAAGCTAAAGAAATAGGAAAAAAGAAGAGAGGTAGACCAACAAGAACATGGAAGGAGGAGTGCGGACAGCAGCTGAGAAAACAAGATGGGAGGAAATAAAAATGATTGAAAATGACAGAACAAACTGGAAGGAAATATGGAAGAAAATACATGAAAATTTAATTCGATATAACTTGACACCGAAAGGTACATGAGTTCCCAGGATTAAGTAAGTAAGTATTAATGCCTATACGATTTGAAAAAATCGCCTTAGAAATACATTTGGTGAAGAAGCCCAATCTAAGGCAACAATTTATAATTGGTGCAACGAATTCAAAGGAGATCGTTTTTTCTTACTGATGAATTTAGTGAAGGACGCGCAAGAACTGCTGTTACTGATGAGTATATTTCCATTGTTCGAGCAGTACTTGTGAAATATCGACGAACATCATATGTATTCAAGTGACAGTGAGCATTGGTATCAATCAAATCCTTACATTAACAGTTAGACGTGAGAAAACTTTGTTATCAATCACAGTGCATCGTTGCATAAAGCGAAATTAACAACTGAGTTTCTGGATGCCCTATATATCAGCACCATTGACCCTCCACCATATTGGTTTTATCGAATGTAAAGATGTATTAATGTTAAAGGAGTATATTTTGAACAACAATAAAGTAATTTTTTCTACGACCCTTTATATAAAAAGACATTTTTCGTCACCGGAATATTGCAGCGAAAACTTTATTTCCGTCACTAGTGAGAGAAAATCCCATAACGTTAACTTTCGTCCCTAGTGACGAAAGTTACTAAATTTCACTTACGTCTGGTTGCCTACTGTAGCTGTATCCCGTAATTTTTAAATCACGTCTGTTTGCGCTGTTTGAAACTTTATCATGCTTTCTGATTCAGAAAGTGATTTAGATATTCCCAATACGCTAGCAGAAATAGTAAATCAAGCTAAGAAAACCTATGTGGGCTTATTACGAGAAAAATCGACAAAGAGGTATGAAGAAGTCCATGTAAAATTCATTGAATAGAGGTCTGGTAATAGCATAAATTCATATTCGGAAATTGTGCTGCTTGCATATTTTGCAAAATTGTGGAAAAATTTGAAGCCATCGACCTTATGGTCTACATATTCTATGTATAGTTTTGTAATTTTTAATGGAAAATAAAGTATTTGCTTACATAATTTTTTCAAGTTTGTTATAATGCCATAAGGGAGGTAGTAGAAAAAGTATAGTGTTTAACTCGTCGAAATCATTTTTTTAAGCTCGCGAACATTGCCAAACTCGGCTTCGCCCCGTTTGGCAAACTGTTCTCTCGCTTAAAAAATGTTATTTGCGTCACTCGTTAAACAACAATATTACTATCTTTAACCTAATCCTAGCTTGATTTTTTAAAAATTTTCAGTGTTCTCTTCGTATTATAGTGAAGAACAAAAAAGAAATCTTACATAATTTAATTATACAATCCACGCTTAATAGCAATAAGTAATAAAATATAAAATAAATCCTTTCGTTTTGAATTCATTTCAGTAAATATCAATACTACTAATACTAATTAATACAAGTTTATCAAAGTCATTAAAATAATCTATTGGCTAAAGACTGTTAGTAGTTCTGTTACAAATAAAAAAAGAGAAAATTATATATTACATGTAATACGTTAAATTTCTGCTTTACGGGTCTCCCATTTCCCAACTTTCTCCATTAACGTTAGGTAGAACGTTCAACGAATTTCAAGAACGTTTTACAGAAGCTAAAACCTATGTCGAACTTTGACCAAACACGTGCCAGATATTTTTCTACTTACTTTTCTACTTTTACGCTACCAGAACATTTCGTTTATTACATACTAGTAAAACGTCTCTATATTTATCGCAAGATATATGTGTTGTATGTATATGTTTAATGTACTTCTTTCAAATCATTTAATTCGTATTACTACTATCGACTTTAGGCAGATGCGGAAATCAGACAGTTAATACAAAATTTAGTAGATATTTACGATATGTGTATCGTAATGTGTAATTTTACGACACGCGATTGAAAAATTGTCCAACGAGCCGAAGGTGAGTTTGATAATTCATCACGTATCGTAAAAATACATTACGATATAAATATCGTACAACGTTTTATCTACTTTCATACATACAAATATGTTGTTGCGTTTAGTTGAAAAATAAGAGAAAGGCTAGTCTAATAATTCTAATTATGTAAAAGTTTAGTTATGAAGTTGTTTATTTTTTTCGCAAGCCTTCCAGTGACAGCAAAATGCAAAAATGTGTGATTCAGAGGAAAGCTTGCCTTGCAATGTAGAATTGACTGCTCAATCTGCTATAAATACATTTATTCCTGCCAAATTTAAACAGCGCTACGAGATAGTGTACAAATATTTTAACGAATGGATGGAAGTTGAAAAGATGGTCCTTGTCTATTTTGCGAAATAAGCGTAGAAGCTAACCATCTTCTCTATGGTGCCGCTATTCTATGTTGCGGACGTTGGTGCCGATGAAGAAAAATATTGATATTAGTCTATATCATCAGGATGTGACTTTCTTGAAGAGATGCATCATGAAATGAATGATAAGGATTTCTTATTAATGAAGGTAAATTAGAGCTGAAACAATAAAAAATAATCTAAATCTTACTATGCTTTCAATTTGTTTTGATAGTTAAAGTTTTTGGTGCTTGTCGGCGTGAAGAAATTACAAATTTGACGATACAAGATATTCAAGACGAAGACGAATTTATCAAAATCATCTTGTCGAATTCAAAAACTAAAATTACGCGAAAATTTGCCATAACAGAAGGAAATATTCATGGAATAAGTTGGATTTATTTAGAAAATATAAGGATTTGCGTCCCAGTCATACGAAGTACGATCGATTTTTTGTTACCTACAGGGGAGGCAAATGTATCTAGTTGGAGTGAATACGATCGAAGTAATTCCAAAGAAAAGCGCTACTGTATTAGCAATATTGGAACCGGTAAACTATACAGGAGGTTGTTTTCGTAGATCCTCAAGATCGTTTCTAGCAGATGCAGGAGCTGGTATGCATACTCTTAAGCGTCATGGAGACTGGTGTTTCAGAGGGATACGTTGAAATAACAACAGAAAATAATTACAATAAAAATAATGGACTCTTCAGGTACTGCGAGTTCGGCAAGTAACGTCATGGTGGAAGAATGCAGAATTAAGTCAGGTACAGCTTCTGGAGTTAATTTTGAAAATGTTCCAAACTGTGTAATTTATGTTAATAAATAGTTTTAAACATTGTTTGAACCATTTACTCACTTTACCGCACTAGCGCTTTATTATCGCACTAGTGCGGCAAAAATTGTCATTACGATACTAACAAAAATTCTGAAATATAGAATATTACAGTATGAAAGTAGATACATTATTTTTTTCAATATCGGTATTTTAGTATTTTACTAAATTTTTACAAACATTTAAGCATTAAATATAATGGTTTTCTTTATTAAAAAGAGACGCATTCTTTTTGTGAAATAAAACACGAACGTGAGAAATATAAAATCAATTTAGCTCGATGTAATGGACAGTTAATACTAACCATTATTGAAATACAATACAATGCCAAAGCGCTCATAAGAAAAAATCAGTTGAAGCCAATTTTTCCTGATTTTTTCATCCAATGTCATCAATAACAGGTTCGGTGTTGATCTGTAAGTCGTGTAATGTTGTTGATTTGTTGACGTAAATTATTGACTTAATATAACCTCGCAGAAAGAAGTCTAGGGATATCTAATTACAAAAGCGAGACGGACAATTGACTGTTAAATCGATCCACAAACTTCTCTTTCAGTAAGTGAATTGCTTAATTGGCAGTAAGACAATGTTGTCCAAGTCGGGCCAAAAAACTCTAGTCTATATGGGGTAATAGTCAGTTCGTTGTAGTAATGCAGTTATCAGTATGCTTGAAAAAAGTATGGTCCAACAACTCCTTGAGCATGAAATGTTTATCAAACAGACAGATAAGTAAATGTAATGCTTCGTCATGCATTACTTTTGGCTGATTTCTAAAGAAGTTACGGCTGTTTTGCTTATTTACAAAATCATTAGACCAGAAGTGAGTTTTGTACTTGAAGATGTTATTTATGATATTCTGGATTACTTTTAAATTCCAAATTAAAACAGTCGCCTTAAACTGGTAATAAAAATGTCCAATGCTTCAGATCGCCATTGAATTTACATGTTTAGATAACATAATAATTGAAACATACATGAGTGGGTAAAACCCCACCAATTTTGTATTATACAAAAGCGTTTTTAATAATATAAAATATTATTAAAAATCTGGTGTGAAGAACACAAATACAAGTTCAATATTAATATATAACATATCCCACCCCAGAGACGCAGATACGTATTTCATCTTTCTACAGATTCATCAATACGCCCCTGCTGGAGATAGGATATCTTATCTTCAGACACATTCACAAAAAAAAAAGATAGCGAAGTCGTTCTTTTCTTTGTGAATGTGTCTGAAGATATCCTTTCTCCAGCAGGGGCGTACTGATGAATCTGTAGAAAGATAAAAGATATCTGCGTCTCTGGGGAAGGATATGTTCAGACACGTTCACAAAAAATATTAATAGTGAACCTGTATTTGTGTTCTTCACACCAGATTTTGAATAATATTTTATATTATTAAAAACAAATTTAGATCTTCATAAACACTTAGAAGATTAATTTTTGAAATGTTAGTTAAAAGTTTAAGTTGATTTTTAAATTCTTAAAATAAAATATCTTTAATGCAAAAGTAAAAAGAAGAATTTTGGTCGTAATCAATCCATTTTATGTATGCTCGTACTTTGTTACTTCTCCCATCTTGGAACATACGAGGGAAGATCGGAAAGTTTCTAGAATGAGACACACAACACCACTTCTCGGGGTAAAATTATATCTATTTTTCTACATAGACTTCTAGTAGCTCTATACATTTCGTCCAACGTTTTTCAATACCTTTCATTCCTTCAAAAAAATAAGAAATATCAAAATCTTCAAAATGTTCATTTACGGCTTCGATGATTTCATTATTCCATGAGAATTTCTTTCCAGACAACCATTTTTTGAGGTTCGGAAACAGAAAGAAGTTCAAAGGGGCCAAATCTGACGAGTACGGTGCATATTCAATTAACTGGAATCGTAATTCGTGCAATTTCGCCATCGCGATTGCCGACTTGTGAGATAGGACATTGTCTTGGTGAAACAAGACTTTTTTCTTTGCCATATGAGCGACGTATAATACGCGCCTATTATTGTCCTCCCGTGTTGCAAGTAGCCAATGAAAATTATTCCTTGAGGATCACAAAAGACGGTATCCATCACTTATCCAGCTGACGGCATCGTCTTGGCCTTCTATAGTGTTGGTTCATCGTGTACTGTCCACTGCTTTGATTGTGTTTTAGTCTCTGGTGTGAAATGGTGTTGCCACATTTCATCTACGGTTACAAAACGTCTCAAAAAATCTACAAGATTACGCTTGAACATGTCTAGATTTTGCTGATAAATGGTCACATGAGCTTGTTTTTGATTGCCTGATAGCGCGGTCATTTGATACGCTTACTGCCTCTGCTATCTTTCTCAACATTAATCGGCGATCATTCAACACGATTCCCTGAACTTTTCTAATGGTTTCTTCATCGGTAGATGTTTTTAGTCTCCTAGAACGCGATGCATCTGCTATACTTGTTCGACCACGTTTAAATTAACCAATCCAGTTTACAACGGTTGCATACGTCGGTGAAGACTCTTCATGAACTTCGCCTAATTCCGTTTTATTTCTATAGCATTTAAGCCTTGTTTAATAACTGCACGGAATTTGATTTTATTCATGATTAAGAAAATGCGCGCACTGTTCACTTTGCTTGGCGATTACGGCTTTACTTTATGTACTCTGTCTAAAAATTTGACACCAGTTATATAATAGATGGAGCACTCAAAACAAATGGCCTGTACGTGCGCATTACGCCATCTTCCAGTTCGTTCTAGAAACTTTCCGATCGTCCCTCGTATAATGTAGATATACAACATACAATACGTCATTGTCAATTAAAGAGTTTCGATTTTGTTATATCTATAATCCAGAAATTGCAACTGTTAGCGATAAGAGATTATTACTGTTATTGTTTTTAACATTACTATTCATGTTATTGCTATTTAAACTTTTATTAATTAAATTTAATGTATTATTTAAAATTTAAAAGGAAAATTTAATGTAAGGACAAATCACGTTACATATAAAATATATTGCAAGGTTTTATTTAGAAATTAGAATTTACTTAAGTAGGTAATGTATTTTAAACAGCTATAGCGAAAAATTATATAATTGTATTATTTCAGTTAAATAAGTAGTTTACAAGTTTCATAAAGTTGACTAGACTTAATTAAAACATTACAGAATATTGTATTCCAAAATTTCTAAACACCAAGATCGATAAAAATCTTCCATAAGACTACATAAAGCAAAAATTTTTCACTTTTGTATTTATTTTCTTTCTGAATGGATATGTACGTTCAATCAAGTGTCGAAGACAATTCCATCACGTGCGCACATATATAAAGTATGCAGTATGTACAACTTGATCCTTCTCTTTCGTATTCTTCTTCGGTAAAGTTCAAGGTCTCAAGATAATAAAACGTGTCCGGAAGAAATTGAATAACCTAGATTCTAGTAGGGCTTTGCTCCATTCCATTCACATATTCGTACACATACATAGGTGGTAGAAATATCACCTCTGCCATTTCCAGCCAGCTGCCGTAAACTTTTCGGATATCGCACTAGAAGTGGTAGCAGGGCCGTATTTGGCTTTGCTAGTATACCTTTAATAATAACTTTGGAAAAATAAACTATACTTTGTTCACTCAACATATAGAGTAGTAAAAACGCGTGATCACTGCGTGATTTTTAAATACTTCCTTTCTATTGGTATAGAAATACCACAACAAACGATGTAAATAAACATGTGTGATTCTGTCACAGAAAGCTGTGACTATGAGATTGTCTTCCATTTTGAACTCTATAATTTTTCCTTTGGTAATTTGTACAGTTTTGTGTGCTTGTGTTTCTTGTATTTCTTTAAATTGTTATTATTATTATTATTCTTTTAATTCTTCTTAGTCTTTTTTAAGGGAGGGTTAATTAAGAATTTAAGTTGTATAAATACGAGGGGGTATTGATATCTAGTTAGCCTAGACCGGTTCCGTGGATAAAAAAAATATTGCGATACCATAGCAACGAAACATAACATATTAGAAGTGTCAGCGTAAAGTATCACGTCAAAAAGTCAAACCAAAGTTGCGCAATAAAATTTGAAAGAAAGGATGTTGACCGAAATTATGAAAATCGAAAAATACCTGTATTTGAAGGGGTTAAGAGGTAAGCAGATTTACGAAGTATGCTTAATACCCTTGGCGATCAATGTCCTTCGTATGCGACCATGAAAAATTGGATTGCAAGCTTCAAAAGGAGTAAATTTTCCATTGAAAATGAACACCGATCGGAAAGGCCAGTTTGTGTGTCCGTCCCCGAAAATATTGATGCAGTTCATGACATGATTTTGTCAGACCGTCGAATTTGGCTAAAACTCTGTGCTCGGTTTGAAAGTGATGACTTTTTAAGCCGTATTATTATATGGATGAAACTTTGGTACATTTCTACGACCCAGAAACAAAGCAACAATCGATGGAATGGGGACACTTTGGTTATCCAAGGCCTAAGAAGTTTCGCGTTCAAAAATCTGCTGGAAAAGTTCTTGCTTCAGTTATTTGGGATTGCCATGGAGTAATCATAGAATAATAATTGGGAATTATTATTAGATGTTACTGGCCACTCTATGAGAAAAAATTATAGAGAGAAGACGCGGAAAGTTATCCAAAGGTGTTTTGTTTTTGCAGGACAATGCCCCTGCACACAAATCGCATGTTGCCATGCAAACAATTCATGATTTAAGGTTCGAATTACTCGAACGCCTTATTTACCAGATCTGGCTCCGTCCGACTATCATGTCCTTCCTCAACTGAAAAAAAGTTTAAAAGGTCGAAAATTTTCTTCCAGCGAAGAGGTGATAGAAGCTGTGGAGGCCTGGTTTGCAGAACAATATAAAAATTTCTGTTTGAAAGGTCTAGAGGCGTTGCAGGATCGCTGTATTAAGTGTACTAATTTAGTAGGAGAGTATGTTGAATAATCAAACATTTTGACTTTCAAATTTTGTTTGCTTCTGTAGTAGGCTAAGAATATTAAAAGATGTAAGTAATTAAGTACGTACGGTTAAATTTGTATGAAAATAAAACGAAATTAAAAAATATGACTCGTGTTACAAAATTATCTATTAACGAATTCCTATCCTTACATATCTGTGGATAAGTAATAAAAATAGCTTGTGAATGAACTATTTATCATTAGAATCGCCCTTCAACACTAACGATGATTATAATCACCGTTTAGAATCACAGTTTGTCTTTTAGCTGTGAATGTCAAATCACTGTTAAGACCGTATCTACTCGTACTTTATTGTAAATGGGTCTGTGCACGCATTACAAGCGTGTATACTTCGTGGTTACTCTATAGGTTCAGTGAACAACTTGAACAAGTTCTGGTACTAAACTTCTTACAAGTTTTAATTTATGCTATGCCGAATAGAGGGCACCAAACTTTTAGTGGGTTACCAACATAAAATAAAAATTTCTGTTTGTTTATTATTATATATTTAATGCATAGACGG
The DNA here is from genome assembly GCA_935421215.2 of Melolontha melolontha. Classification (NCBI taxonomy): domain Eukaryota; kingdom Metazoa; phylum Arthropoda; class Insecta; order Coleoptera; family Scarabaeidae; genus Melolontha; species Melolontha melolontha. The sequence goes on along the minus strand of OW285236.1, from coordinate 111,390,986 downwards.
GTTGCGGTTATTTATCGGCTCTTATAGATATAAAAATTTTAGAAAAATGAAGTTGAATACCGGACAATATAAACTAAAACGTTTATTCAAAATATTACGACTATATGATTTGTGTAAATACAAGAAGCCCAGTTGGTATAAACGAAATGGTGTTTAATGCGCAAGTCTATTATGAACTTATAAGAAAAATAGGACCGGACCTAGTTTTGTAGTTGAGAAACTTTGATGTGTTTCTTCCAATTTATATGATCAAAGTTTTAGTAAGTACATTTAGTTTAAAAACTTGTCAAAGTTTCTAGACGAAAAAAGTGCAATGTAACTCAGCCTTAAGGCTAAACATACACTGAAAAACAGGCAACACAGGAGACGCAGTACAGCACGAGATAGATTTTTGGAATTATTAAAAACAATAAACAAAAAATAAATAAAAACAATAAATCCGGAGTTTATAGACTTGAATGTACTTCATACCCTAAATTGTATATAAGCCAGACAGGTAGATCCTTTTCTAAAAGAATCAAAGAACATGAACGAAGCTATATTAATAACAGTAATTATCACATTATGCAATACATCTGAGAGAAGAAGCCCATATTTTTAAGTATAATTTTAAAATTTTACAGACAGAAAATAAATGGCAAAATTAAATTTTCTTGAATCCATGAAAATTTTTAAATATAAAAATACAGACCTTTCACTCAATAATCATATAGATTCTACTTTATTAGGCCTATTTTACAACTGATTCTTTATTTATTTTGGTTTTCCTGTTTTTACGTTTGCACTCGGCAAACTTTGATTCCTTTATGTAATAAAGTTTACATCTTGAATATAATCTGCCTATTATTGAACCACCCTTCTGAGTATAATTATTTTTTCTTCTTCTTCTTCTTCTTACTTCACGTATTAGGCTTTGAGCCTGTTACGACCTTTATTTTTGGTCTGCCCATCTTTTCCGTGGGCGTCCCGTCGCTCTTCTTCCTTTATTTTTATTATTATATATATATTGTATTATTATTTTTTCATTATAATAATACATTTAAGTTTAAATTTGTCAACATCCTTTAGGTTTAGTTTGTAATAAAACTCCATCCGAGGAAGACACTGTGTCGACACAATTGTAATGGGATTTTACCTCAATAAAGTGGAAATTAAGTAATATTACAATATGAAACAGACATGTAAATAATTTACATATCTGTAACTGTACCCATGGACAATACACCTCGTATTTTCAGCATTTACTTCTGCTTAATACATATGTTTCTGCCATCTAGGCATCATCAGTCAAGCTAGTGAAGCAATGTATACAAATTGATACAAATCAATTAAACAACTGATTTGTATCTGTATTTACATTTTACTGAAATCACCCAACAAAGATAAAGCAAGTTTCGTCCTATAAGGTGACACTATTTAATAAGTGACATCTTACGGAACGAAAGAGACTATGTCGGAAGGCGACATTATAGTAATATTGCTTTTTAATTTTTATTTCATTAATTATGAATTTTCATCAAGTAAAAGCTACTTCGATTCATAAAACTAATAGCTTCGCAATTACAATTACTTTACAAAATCGTTATTGTTACTTTTCAATATAGGCGTAAAAGTTCAAGTAATCTTTGCTTTTATTTTATAATCCGGTTCTGAACAAGTTGGTGCTTATCGGAGCTTTTCATCGATCCGTTGTGGAATTAAAGAAAAATGGAACGATGGCGCGATATTGATATTGGACGCGTGTCTGAAGGTCTTCACACCGGTCTATTTTCATCAATTCAATCTATATTGAGAAAGCGTCAAGTTAGCCGTCTCGTTGCTCACCGATTGCGTTTACCGATTATCCTACAGACAATTGGATTACATTTAAAATGATTGCAGACTTGAATCGCGAAGTTTACCAAAAATATTTGGTTTTAAGGTCGTACTAGAATAATAACGATGTAATTAATGCCCTAGCAATGAAAATTTACGTACTTTTGACAAAAGTTTCCTTGCGATTTTTAGTGTTGGATTTCAATTATATTTGTATATATTATGTTATATCAATGTTTATTATAACAGATGCGAATATAAACAGAAAAATCGTTAAATAAAAGGCTGTAAGCGCAATTTTAGGAGGGTCTTTAATTTTCTTTAAAAATATCATTTTCATATTTGAGGTATACTTAAATCACTTACTCTCCACGCACTATCTTAATTTTATTTAATTTATGCTATTAGAAAAAATAAATAACATGCAATTCCACGTTGAGTTAGCTAATGAACATGTATATGTATTGACTTTTAACGATGTCTTGTGGGAGGGCGGATTAATATATAAGGTCACCAACTCTCTAAGATAAGAACAAGGAAAAGCAAAATAAGGAAACCAGTCTCAAAATTGAAGTAAATTCATTGTACTACGAATGAACATAATTGTTGAGAATACATTTAATATGTTTTCATAATATTTTAATTTCAGATATTTTTTTATTGTTAAATATAAGTAGATTTATGATATAGAGTTCAAACATACAAACATTTCCAATTTTATAAATATCTAACGTTCATTTTCAAGTTTAACCCATTATATAATATGTTTTTATTAGCACATACAAGTTGTAAAACTTTGTTTAAGTTCTAAGAATTCCTGCAAATCTATTTATTACCTAGGATTAGAAATAATCGACATCTTTTGCGATACGCCAGACCCTTTGTTTATTACCTAGAGTTATTACTGAACAATTTCAATAGACCCTTATTACCTGCCATTGTTAAGTAAATATGTATAGTAGACGCACGATTCCTAAATATATACTATAAAAATTCCATTAGTGAACGAAGGATTTAATTTGGATATTCATTGTTAAGCTCTCCTTAGATATGTATAACAAATCTTACTACTTTGACAAGACGCAATCCGGAACTATATACTTAGGTTTATGACACCAACTAATACCTAATTAGTAATACCATTTTATTATATATTAGTTAAGATTAGATCTTTAAGACATCCTAAACCTTGGTTATTATTGCTTGTAGGTATAATTCCAAGAATTTAAATAACACAAAATTTCCCGTTCTGACATCAAACAATATTTTTGTCAACCAATACGCTTTTAATCTATAATAGTGTAGAGGTAGTGATATTTTCATCTACTTGTAAAACAGAACAGATCAGTATAAGACACACAGTCTTAAAGTATCATTCAGCGTCTCGTACCAGTAACATTCATATCAACCAGTATGTCCTCAAACACAGCATCAACATAACAATCATTTTTTAACAAGAGACACGAGTCTCAACAGCTGTTTGTTTTAATATAAGTCGTTGTAGCTCTAAAACAAATGCATATAGTGTAAATAAATACATTTAGAAGAAAGTATATTTAGTAATTTAAAAATGTGTGAAAGTCATATCCAACTGGAATGTGCAGATACCAATATTTCATAGATTGTACTAATCTTCAGTACACATTATCCAGAAATAGATAGGACTTTCATTTCTATACTGCGTGTATGTATGCAAATGATGAAGAACGCGATGTTAATGAGAATTAATAATTATTAATTTCATCATTTGCATATATACACGCAGTGTAGAAATGAAAGTCGTATCTATTTCTGGATAATGTGTATTGAAGATTAGTAAAAACTATGAAATATCGGTATCTGCACATTTCAGGTGGATATGACTTTCACACATTTTTCATTTGCCCGGACAACCTAGACGGTTGGCGCCGCGACGCGTTGTATCTGCATTCTTAGGCAAATGTGTTGTCATTTGTAGAAATTAATACAACAAATTAGAGCGGCAATTGCATGTAATGTGGGAATTTAATAATTATTAATTCTCATTAACATCCCGTTTTTCATATATATACAGATGGGCATCGATTATCCGTAATTCAATTAACATCTATTAGTCGGGATCCACAAAGAAAGGAAGATGTTCTTATTTTAATCTATTAACCGTGATTACATCGGTTATCCGGGCTAAAATTAATATGTATGTAAAGCGAATTAGGGGAATTCCCTTGTGTGCATGTTTTTTGTCTGTTGTTGTTGGTCTGGTGTTTATTTGTATTTGAATTTTAAGCAGTGCAGATCGTTATTGTGTAGATTAGTTCTTTTTCATATCTATCTTTTGTAAGCGGGAAACTTAACAACCGATGGATAAGAAAATTAAAGGATGCCATCTTTTGTTGGAAACTGTGATTTGAATCCGCGGTTATAAACTAGTTCACATTGGTGTCTTTTCGGTAAAAATCTATTTCTAAGTTATTATTATTCTTAATTACCAAAACATCTAAAAATGGTATTTGTTCATTGTTTTCTTTTTCTATAGTGAATTTAATTGTAGGGAATTTCGAATTTAATTCTATTAAAAAATCGTCCAAATTACACAACTTGGTATTAAAAACCGCGAACCTTATTGTGACAACAGCATTATTTTTTTTACACTTCATATATTCACGCTTCACGGTTCCCTAAATTTCACGCTAGGTTTAAGTAGTATATAAGTGTTATTTCGATGTTAGGAATTTAGTGTTATCCCATTGGCGATTTGGTGAAGAGCATATTTTCTAAGGTTTACCTTAGCCAAAAACGCTAAGTTTAACATTTTTTTAACATCTGTTTCAGTTTTAAGGTTATTCTACTGAAGATGGCAACTTAGTTGCCGAAATAGTATATAGTATTTATTGATATATATATTGTGGTTAGGGTGTTTTTCTTATTTCTGTTTCAAAAGACTGTAAAACAATTTGATTCAAAAATATATTATTTTCTTATTGCAGATATAGAATCTATCGATCATATAACACCAATAGTAAATATAACGGACAACTTGACCACTAAGGATGCAGAAATTTGGCTTAATTGCGATAAAGATGTTCCTTCATTTCCGATTTTATCTGATGAAGAAATTATACGTTTGACAAATCACTATAATGAACCTGAGACAGAAGTGAGCTCTCAGGAATCTGATGATGAAATCACTGCTTCAAAAACATGACTGCAAGATGCCATAAACGCATCCAGCACTTTGCTAGACTTTTTGGGAAAGTTCAGCCTTTTCGAACATTACAGAACAAGATAAAATACATGTCTACCGTGTGCAAGAGAAGCTTTTAGCAGAAAATATGAAAGTTAAGAAAAAGGAACAAACCACATTAAATACATTCGTAATAATTAAACTTTATTAATTTTATGATTTGTAAGTGTGCATATTGATTAAATAAAACAAACATTTATGTTAAAACGCGTACAAAATCTACCTCATTTATCCGGAAAAATCGATTATCTAGAACGATCGCGGTCCCGATCGTCACGGATAATCGATGCCCAACTATATGTTAAAAATTTAGTTAAATGTTTAGTTTTAGTTAAAGTTAAATGTGACCACTTTTATTATTTTGTATTTACGCTAATAAAAAAAAAGTGTTTCTAATTGATAGCTCAAATTTGAATAACAAACAGTACTTGTGAAGTGATTTATTTCTCTTTTTACAAAATGTTTAATCGACTAATTTTCTGGAATGAATGAAATTAATTTAAAACATTTAGTAGGAAACAAAATCTATAAGGTGAAATTCCGTAGTTGATTATCTTTCAGCTTGTTAGTGAAGATCGAGCTCCTCTGAGTTTAATTCTTCGGAATAAGTTAATAACGCATGCGAAAATCTCCCACCGGGCGCTGAAAAAACGACTTCAATTTGTATGCATTGAGGAATTCGTGCACTACCCGAGCGAGCGATAATTTCAGCCACAGAATGGAGCGCTTTTTAAAAGCGCTTTTGAGAGCACTGTAGGCGGCATATCCTAGTACGTATAGAAGTTGGCGTGCTGACGGTGAAAAGTATCAACTATAACCCTTTTCAGCATACCTACAGAATACATATATTCACACGCACATCTATGTGCTAGCTGCTGTTAATGTGAAATTACTTTTCTTGAATGTTTCATTTTAATGTTAGGAGCTACCTTTGGGACGTTGATTTATTTATCGGGGGAGTGCGGCTTCTATCCATAAGGAACGGAATAAAATGACAATAAAATTTAAAATGAATTTTGAACCTTAACCTTTTGAAGACAGAAATAAGTTTGCCGCTACCTAGCCGTGGGAGAATAGAGAGATTCTAGATAGACAAAGTCGAAGTGTACGTAAATATAAAAAATTATTGGGAATACAAAGTCTAGCTAAAAATACTGTCAATGTTGCACAATCGTACGAAATTATGACAGAATTTCATAGTAGCATGAACGTAGGTATCGTATCGTTAAGGATATGTAATATGTCAGTACTTATTTGCCAGCTGCTTGTTCGAATACCATAGCCGCATGGCTATCATTGCATTGGGACACATTTTAGCTCTAGTATCGCCCCTTAATCGTACGCTTCTATTCAAAAGAAAAGCGTACAACTACTATGCGCGATTTTGGAAATATTTCGTTAAAGTGAACATGGCCTTTTATAACTGGCAGTTTTTAGTAATATAGAAAAAATTTAAAAAATACACATTTATTTTCTATCCCAAAATTATAATATTAACTTAAATTAGTATTTGTTCATAGTACCATTTTTAGCAATTACTTCGTTTAATCTTCTAGGCATAGAATGGACAAGATTTTGAGTTAAATCGTTTTCAGGATATACCTGGTGAACTGAGGCAGCATCACATATTCACATATGCGTAAGTAAGCCTGCGAATTAAACCTATCTTCTATATGCCAGCAAATCTCAAGATCATAAAAACAAAACCATGCTCAGACATTTACCGAGATTCTTCCACTTCTTTGATTTTGACTAATTGCTAAATGTATGTCTCATCAAATCGTGTTCTTTGAGGTCAATAAACACGAACGTCTCCGTCACTTGTATTTTAGAAAATCTTTTCATCTGTAAATACAATGTTTTCCTAAAACTATCGCCTCTATGACTGTAATTTAAAGCATACAACAGTCGAGATTACTTGCCTTCGTCTGAAAGGGCTGTTTTCTTTGCAGCAGCATAAAATAATAAATAAATAATTCTGAATTTTTAATTCTCCGGCATACTGTTGTTTGCGATCCTGGAAAATATGTTTCTACGATTGTATCCGTGGTTGTTTTAAATTAATTCTCTTGCAAGTATCTGATAATGTTATCTGCTGCGATACTGGAAATTTTTGGACGATCAGTAGCCAGACGCTAATTTAGCTTTCTGCTCCCAACGACGTTTATAGTAAGCGCCAATTAAGTTGGCGCCAATTAAGTTGGCGCGAGGAGGGGGTGCGCAGAAGCCGTTTTTAAAAACGTCCACCCCCACACTCAAGTAATTGTCAGAATACGTTTGTCATTGACGTTTGACGGAACATAAAGTCTTTGCTAGGGGATCATAAAGTGATACACGCTCAGAGATTAGAATTATCTGACGTTTGATGCAAAACCAAATACAAATCTCCCCACTATTTCTAATCCTGCGCGAACTTACCCCTCCACGTGCCAACATAATTGGCGTTTGCTATACCTAGGTCAAACATTGCGCAAGTGAAGATCTTGACCCGTGAAATGAACAGTACCCAGACCAATCGCTCGCTTCAATAAGGAAAATTTAAGCTTAAAGGCTTAGAGAGAAAAAGCAAACATAATCTTTTAGCACAAGGCTTGAGGGCCATAAGAACGGGAAAAAGTAACAAGGTTGTTAGGTCCTTACTATAATCTTTTCGATCGGCAATTGAGAAAAAATTTAACCGAAAGAATTATAGGATGTATACTCGAAGTTTTCTAGAAACCTCGTGACACCGGTTTAGTGTGATCACTGTCCGGCGTCAGTAATGATTTAGTGAGGTGTCTCCTATAAAGGTGTTTCTTCTATTAAGTTATGCTAGCTTGGGCTGCTATTAGTGGCCCAATAGTGATGAAGCTTCTGATAGACTTTATCTTTAAAGAGAACAATGGGTTCGCTACCGGATCGCAAAGGGAAATCAACGCGAATATGTCGACTAACGATTACGGAATGATCCAGAAGGTACGGCTTTGGCATAAAAAAACATCATCAAAATTTGGAATTTCTAAAAATAACTATTTTTTAAGACACAACAAAGATGTAAAATAGAAAGGGTGCATAACACTGTATGGACGCGAATGCTTCAAATAAATTATACAAGTTTATTTTCTGTATTTTTCGAATATAAGTACTTTAATTTTGTACACTTGGGCGTTGGGCGTTTATGCCCAACGCTTTCCCAACAGGAATAATTCCGATAACAAAGTGAATCTCAGGGCTATCGCACGAACAATCGAGACCAAATTTTCCATAATAGAAAGGAGATTGGTGGTGCGCCCAGGACTGTACGCACTGTTGAAAACAAAGAGGCTATATCAGATGCCTTAGAAGAAGGTACCGGAAGCATTAAAGAAGTTGCACAGGAATTTAATATTTCAAAAACTTCTGTACATTGAATGATGAAAGCTAAATGACGACATCCGTATCTGGGATCACTAGTATTCAAATACTAGTAACCCCAATTTTAACTTTAAATCGAAAAATCTAAACAAAAAATTAAAGAAGATTTGTTATTCCAAACAGTACAAGAAAACAATACAATAAATTTAGCATTGATGAAAAGAATGATTTCATAAACAGATTCGTTTTCAAGGATGTTCTTATGAATGTTTGGCATAATTGTGTACTTACTCTTATTCAGTGATTATTCAAGTTCGATAATCGTGATGTCTTTTGTTGAAAATTAAGGATTATTTAATAATTGTATTTACAATTATTAAAGTTACAACACTTCTCCATACTAAAAACTTAATACAAAAAGAATAGTAAATCATTTACATATGAAAGATTACGTAAAAGATTGAAGAGTATAATAAAATGTTATTTACCTATGTTAACTGTTGATTCTACATTCTAATTATTGTTAGATCATAAAGTAGCAAATAATTTTAATAATAGTTATAATAGGGTTTTATTGTTCAACAGATTTACAAATTCGAATAAAGGCCAAAATAAACTATACAAATCTTAGCTATTTTAGTATAAATATATGCACTGTGTCCAAGATAAGAATGAACAGCATGGAGATCTCGCGAACAGTAAGAGATACAAAGTTGTTTAAATGGGAAGAAAGTTGCGCATTTTAGTGACCTTTTACATGGCATTTACGTAATTCAATTATGTTTTTCGTTTTTTCAGATATTTAGGAAAATGTTTTTTAAAATTTTTGTTTTTATTTTTTTCTGACTTTATTTTACAAGTTATCCAAAAATAAATCAGACTTCTTCATTGTCACTTTCAAAGCTCTACAAGATGGTGTTGTAACATTTTTAGTCCTACATTTTAGTTTTGGGAAACCATCATCTACTTTATTTTTTTATATAGATGGAGAAAAATGTACATGTTGTATCTGATGGCAATTTTTAGTACGAATTCAACGGTGTATCACATATTATGTTTTCGAAATTACGTTTTGCTGAAAAAGTAAATTTATTATATTTTTGGTATTATTGTAGTAGTGATAATAACGCACTATGACAGATAGCATAGTTAAGTTAATTAGACCAAATAAAATGTTTTAATAAAAATGTTGCAATTTAAAATAGTGTTTTGCGAAATACATATTTATTATTTTATAAATTGCATGTGTATTTTACAATCCTGAACTCACGACAAATGTTCAAACAGATTTCCATTGTTTTCCAAACATAGGTAAGACCTTCAAACTTTAGAATGCCAAACATCCTACAACATTTCTGGTGGAATATTATTAAACGCTGCCGTTACAGAATCTAGCAATTGTTGCTCATTTTCAAAATAATGCCTATAAAGTTGGCTTTTAATGCAACCCCAAGGGAAGAAGTCCAGTGGGGTTAAGTCCTGAGATCGAGCTGGGAGTTCCAATCCACCTTCTGGGAAATCGCTGAGAAAGATACTGATGAACCTGTCTAGAATTATGTGCTGGAGAACCGTCTTGTTGAAACCAACAGTTATTGACCACTGCCAAAGGAAACTGTCCAAACTGTCACTTTGCAATAAATAAAAATATCGTGCCACATTTAAGGAGTTATGATAAATAATAGGACCCAGTATTTTTGTACCTAGAATTCCACACCACATAATGAATCCAAAACGATGCTCATCTCTGGATATTTTTTTAAAACGAGGATTTTCTTGAGCCCAATAGTGTGTGTTGCCACACTTTCATCGGACCATATAATTTTAAAAGGGAATAAAGTGAGCCGTTCATTTACCTTCTCCTGTATAATCATCCATTTGTCTAGTAGATATTTCAGGATTTGCAACAACTGCTTGTAAAATATTATTTTGAGTTTCTTGCTTTGAATGTTTATGTCAAGACTTCACAGGTTTCTTAAATGAACCGTATGCTTTTAAATTTTAACACAAACGTCTAAAAATGGGTTTACTTGGTTGCCTTCTATTAATCTATTAAAGTACATTGCCTGGGAATTCACAGAATTTTGGTATGGCATGTTAGTATATAAAATTTTTTCACTGCTAAATCGTTCCCTTTCCATGTTCAAAAGTAAATTAAACCGTAAATGTAATTCAGTAAAACAACGTGCAACAAACAACAAATAATAATAACAAGCAATAAAAACAGTAACAACGACACACTAAAACGTTTCTTTAGAAGAAGGAACATGCAAGTGACAAGTATTACGTCAAAATTGTTGTAATAAATTGTTGTTTTGTAGCACCTACCCAGATACAATTGAACATCTGTTGTGAGTTCAGAATTGTAAAATACACATGGAATTTATAAAATAATAAATACGCATTTCTCAAAATACTATTATAGATTGTGTTTCATCATTTTCATTAAAACATTGTATTCGGTTCAATTGACTTACCTGTCATAGTGCGTTATTATCACTGGGGAAGAACTACTACAAAAAATACCAAAAAAATAATAAATTTACTTTTTCAGCAAAAAGTAATTTTTAAAATATAGTTTGTGATACACCGCTTAATTCGTAATGAAAAATTCTATCAGATATAGAATGTACTTTTTTCTCCGTCTATATAAAAAAATTAAGTTGACGGTTTCTCAAAACCGAAACGTTGCACTAAAAATGTAACAACACCATATTATAGAGTTTTAAAAGTGCCAATGAATAAGATTTTTTTATTTTTCGATAACTCAGTAAGTCAGAAAAAAATAAAACAAAAATTAAAAAAAACATTTCCGAAATATCTCGAAAAATAAAAAACAATTGAATTACGTAATTTCCATGTAAAAGGTCACTAAAGGCGCAATTTTCTTCCCATTTAAACAACTTTGTATCTCATCAGGGTGTATATATATATATATATATATATATATATATATATATATATATATATATATATGTATATATATATAAATATAATATTTTCGTGACCTTGGTATGATAAGGTAAACTTAATAAGTCGGCGATTAAAGGTCTGGTTCATTACTTCAAAGTATATATATTTAAAACAACCCTACATGTTTCGGCAATGATGCCTTTGTCAAGGGAATAAAAAATATAAATGACAGAATATAAATGTCAAATAATTGAGTTGCTATGGTTTAAATTATTCAAAGATACATTCCAATAATAATAATAAGTCATGCCTTAGTATTCCAAAAAATAGATAGCAAGGTGTGAACATATGTGTTGTCCGCTGCCAGCAGCTTGTGTCTCTTTCTGGGTATGAACCTGTGTGTTGGTTGCTGCTGGCAGCTTGCGTTTCTCTCTGGGTGTGTGATTTTGTATTTGTGTGACCGCGTAAGTGTAGGATTTTGTATGTTAGTGCGCTCGTGCGTGTGTTTAGTGACCGGTCGCGTAAATTTAGAGAGAACCAGCCGTTGCGTAGGGCCGCCAACCCTTGCCCAGCAACTTCTTTTCTTTTCCGAGCAGTACTTCGACGGCCCGACCCCCGCCCCAACGAGGCAAGCCGCAGACCAGCGAAGCGCACCATGCACGGGGTTGCTCATCGCCAACCGAGGGAACACTCTTAGTGGCTGCCTCAGTCGACGACGGTCACACTTTGTGCCATCTTAACGATTTCCGCAAAAGCGGGGGCAATGCACACACGTCGAACGTGTGTGTGCTGTTAAAAGCAGCCTAGCCAGGTTGCCGCCCAGGACCGGTCCTAGTGGTGTGTGCATTGCGCGGCGTCGTGATTTGCGCCGCGTAGCTTGGTTCCTCACTACTGCTGGAAAGGCGGAATGGCACCTGACTGCCTATTGGGCAGACCCCCCTAGAGTTTGGTAGCGCATATGCTAGACAACAACCCAGTAGAGGACCACATCAGCACAAAACAGAAAACAGGGAAAAGCAGGGAAAAGGCAAGACAAGAGTTATTATTACGTATGCGCCCGTGGAGCGACTTAAGATGCAAAGTTGTCGGCATTCGCTCAAAACGAGAAGGAAAACCACGAAAACCTGCTCGGACAACTAGACAGGAATCAAAATACGGAACAGTCAGCATGATAAGCAAAAGTATATGTTATTTAAATGTATTTGATATTTAAATAACATAAGGTATATAACAAGAAAATATATTATGATGGTAAATTGTAAATCGTTACAAAATTAAGTTATAGTATATACTGCTTAAATTTTTTATATCATTTCTGTTGTTAACAACAGAAATGATATAAAAAATTTGACATTATTTGACATTTATATTCTGTTATTTATATTTTTTATTCCCTTGACAAAGGCATCATTGCCGAAACATGTAGGGTCGTTTTAAATATATATACTTTGAAGTAATGAACCAGACCTTTAATCGCCGACTTATTAAGTTTACCTTATATATATATATATATATATATATATATATATATATATATATATATATATAAATTAAATTATATACACATGTATAGTAATCTTAATAATAATAATAAAGGGAATAATAATAAACACAAAAAATGATTTAAATAAAGAAAAATTTTTTACTGAATATTATTTAACTAAAACATTTAAAGTCATATATATCTAACTCTAAAATCATTTTATCTAAGATATTTTTTTTTGCCATATTGACTATATTATTTAACGATTCAAGTGCAAATTACAATGATGAGATATAATTTTAAAGTTTTGGGTGACAACTATTGGAGGAGAATGAAAAAGTTGTCTTGTTGGAACGTAAAGAAAACGTTTGGCGTGACGAGATCCTTCATTTTAGAAAACCTTGTTATACCAGTAGTTATAAACAGGCGACACTATTATTTATGGTGTTATACAAAAACTATACGCCTTACGTCATTAATTTGTCGTCTTGATTCCAAGCATTCCATATCCAACATTTGTAGGAGAATGTATCAGAATAATTGAAACATACATGAGAAGGTAAACCCCACCAGTTCACACCGGACACGTTCACAAAAATATTAATAGTGAACCTGTACTTGTGTTCTTCACACCAGATTTTTAATAATATTTTATATTATTAAAAATACCTTTGTATTTATAGGAGAATGTTATAATTAGGCTTGGGATAATTATGCATTCGCATAAGTGCATCCATATTGTAATTGTTAGGTAAAACCATGTTTTTAACTTTTTTCATTTTAATTGCATATTTGATCTTTTTTTAAGCAAAGTATTATTTTAAAACTTGTATAACTTCATATAAATATTTGATGTTCTTGTCGGTATAATGCTTTAACTACACTAATTAATTTATTGATTAGTTCTATGTTAAAGCCATTATATGTCGCGATATTTTTAATTAAATCCAGTTCTATTTTCCGTTAACAAAAGAGAGATATGAAATAGAACTGGATTTCATTAAAAATATCGCGACATATAATGGCTTTGACATAGAACTAATCAATAAATTATGTAATTAGAAAAACAAAAATAAAAAATACAATCCGCGAATCCACAAGTTTGATATCTCAAAGTAACCAGGAGAAAAAGTACATGTGTTTACCATACCACCCCATCACAAAAAACATTAATAAAGTTATGAAAGAAAGAGGTCTCCAAGTTGCCTTTCGGTCCGAAAACACTATCAAAAGTCTCCTAGGTAATACTAAAGATAGAGTTAATTTTAATTCGAAATCAGGTATATACGAAATTAGTTGCGATGATTGTAATTTGAAATATATAGGCCAAACAAAACGACCAATAATAACACGGTTTAAAGAACACATATCACATATTAAATACAATAGACCGGATAAATCTAACGTTGCCAACCATGCTTTAAGTACACTACACAATGTGTCGATTAAAGGGTTGAAGCTTGTTAAAAGCATTAATAACCCCGCGATCTTGACGCCTACGAAAGCATTCATATCGCTAAAAACAAACATTCCATGAACGGTAATATAGACCGATTCCCTTTGCTTGTCTCTTTTCATTCTTAGAACCATAAAAAGGTCGTCGACGTTTTAAATTGAAGTATTAACACATGTTGAGTGCCGTTTCCTTAAGAGGGGTAATTTTTGTCGACCTTTCGTTCGATATATTTCAAATTGGAGTATAAGCATATGTGAATGCCGTTTCCCTAAGAGAGGTAAATTTGTCGATCTTTTCGTTAGATATACATATTTGCATGTTTAAATTAGTCTATACGTGGACGCCGTGTAAAGTAGTTGTTGCGTAAGCGGTGTTCTAGCTTTACTGTGCCCCATGTGCGACACTTTGATTAGTGGTTTTACCTACTGATGATGACAACTTAGTTGTCGAAATGCGTGTTTAGGATACGATTAATAATTGTGGTAAGGGGTTATATACCTTTTTTAAGTTTTTTATTTGTGATTTTGTTTGTTTGTATATTTACAGGTTAGTATTTCTTAAAACTTTTAAGCATTAATATACATTTCGCAATACTTGCAAAATAACACCCAATAACTGAAATATCTCACAAACTGATTTAAAGTGAATCTTAAATCTTTAGATATATTTAAATTTACAAACTAATAAGTTTGAATAACTTTTAAACCTAAAATATAAGGCCTTTTTAATTTGGTGAAATATTTAATTCGAAATAATTGCAGCTGCACAGCTAAGCATAATGGATTCGGAAAAAAAAATATTTATGTTTTACTAAGACACTAAATAAAACTGGAAATTTAAAAATATGTTACACATAATTCAGTTTATTACAAAGGTTCTCGAGTAAGCATCAAAAGCACATAAATTTTTGAAAATGTCAAAAGGAAAAGAAATACTAGTGTGCTGTTTTAAATAAATTTCTCAAAGACTTTAGTGACGTTACAATTGATGGAAATATACTGTTTTGTAAATATTGGAAAGTAACTATATCCACAATCAAAAATATCAAGTAACTCAACATCTACAAATTGGAAAATATCAAAGTTCCAAAATACGAAAAGCCAAAACTAGACAGCAGTAAGTGTTAATCACTACGCTATTGAAAGCTGGACCTAAAGTTTCAATGTTTAACGAAGACTTGTCTAAAGGTTTTATTTCTGCGGATATGCCACTAGCCAAGTTGAACAATTTATAGAAAGTGTTTAGAAAAATATACTAAGGAAAATATACCGCATGAATCAACATTGCGACAGACATGTTGCACAATTGTATAATGACACGCTAGAAAATCAGAGACATATAGCTAAAAACAAAAATATTTAGACGTGTTAAAAGTTGAAAAAGAAAGAAGAAAATCGTTTTTTCTCACAGTGAAGGTATTAGAAAAATATATTATTCGATAATCGCTACATTTTTTAATGATGTTTTGAGTCTCTTGTGGCCAACGGCTACTTGTTATGAAAATATATTAGTGGTTTGTACCGATACTGTGCCATACATATGCAAAACAGTGAATGTTCAGCAGTTATGTATTTGAAATCGATCCATGTTACATGTTGGATGGATTACATCGAGTAGCCGAATTAATTCGTTCAAGATACATTGATGTAAACATCTTTATTCACCAGTAAAAAGAGTTTTCGTAAAAGCAGCGTCCCGTGTGACAAAGTTTAGAGAAATTGCTGGTTGTGGTCTTCCTTTGCCTCTACCACGAATTGTAATAAGATGGGGTACCTGGATTAACATTACCTTCAAAATTTTGATGTTATTAAACATATTGTCAATGAATTTGACCCAAAGATGCACAGTGTATAGAAAAAAGCTCAAAATGCTTTTAATAATGTAGGCATTCGTGGAGATTTGATTTTGATTGAGCTCCATTTTACTTGTATTTCCAGTACTATACCATGTGGCCGCGTGCGTCTGCACTATAGCGATACCTGTAGTGTAAGCAAAACACACAGAGGTGTCCGTATGTTAGAACGGTAAAGAAGTCGACGCAATGTTCCAATGTGTAGTCGCGCATTAGCTCCCGCTCCCGCATATGAGTGTTAGTTGCAATGTTTATATCGTCAGGCTAATGCGCTTGCGCGACTACACATTGGAACATTGCGTCTACTTCTTTACCGTTCTAACACACGGACACCTCTGTGTGTTTTGCTTACACTACAGGTATCGCTATAGTGCAGACGCACGCGGCCACATGGTATATATATATTGTAAATTAAAGCACTTTCGTTAAAGAATAATATTGAACTTGTCGAAAACATTATTAAAACAACCGAAAGAATTAGAAAACCCAATTTTCTTCAACAAATTCCTTTTAACAGAATAATTTGAAACATACATGAGTAGGAAAACCTCACCACTTTTGTATAATACAAAAGTATTTTTAATAATATAAAATATTATTAAAAATCTGGTGTGAAGAACACAATACAGTTCACAAAAATATTAATATTGAACTTGTATTGTGTTCTTCACACCAGATTTTTAATAAAACTTTATATTATTAAAAATACTTTTGTATTATACAAAACTGATAAGATTTTTATCCACTCATGTATGTTTCAAATTATTCTGTTACATTACGCATGCGGTTATCCCGTAAGGAGTCGTAAAGGCACGAAAAATACAGTTTCTAGAGATACGGCAGTGCCATCTTTGGAAACACTTCGTTAGTTCTGCATTTGTTATGTAGACAGAGCGAGTGCTTCGGTTGGTTGCTAATATGCAGCGCTGAATATACTTCTACGCTCGGTCTTAATAATTTCTGTGAGAAAGCGAAGGCGTTCTTTTCGTGAAGGTATCCTTCTCCAGAAGGGGCATACTGAGGAATCTGTAGAAATATGAAATACGTATTTGCGTCTCTGGAGAAGGATACGTTCACAAAAATGTTAATACTGAACTTGTATTGTGTTCTTCACACCAGATTTTAAATAATATTTTATATTATTAAAAATACTTTTGTAAATTACTTTTAGTTTTATCAAGAAATATAGGCTACCTAGAATTCAAAAATAAGACTCTGTTGATTCCATTAATAAAGATCTTTTTCTATTTTGCGTTCGAAATGAACTCATTACGACACCCAAAACAGTATCGAAATGAGTTTCATTTCGATACGCTTTTTTCATTTTTCAATGTTGGCGTTGTTCGAACACAGAAATAAATATCATTGCTGTCTGATTTTAAGAATTTAAGTATATTTGACAGATATATGTTTGTACTCTACACAAACAACGTATATTGTATACAAGTGACACAAGATATATTAGTTTCTATGTCACTCATGTTTATATTTTTAAATAAAATATCAAGTAATGTTAACGACAATTAATAAATAATATGTAATATAATATACTTCGCGAATAACAAGATTTCAATTTGAAAATGTCAAGTATCAATGTGACCAACTGCATGCTTTATATAAAAAGAAAACTCTGAACTTTCAAATTAAATAATTCCAATTTATTAATGTAAAAAATGCAAAATAGAAAAAAGTTGTATAAAAAACTCGTTTCATAAGGCCTTTTGTCGCACTCGCTCTTTAGAAAACTCGCCTGGCTTTCTAAACTGATCTCGTGCGGCAAAATGGTGCCTTATGAAACTTGTTTTTTAATATACTATTGTGTAACTATATAAAATACTTATATATAGATATATAGCTGCGGTACACATCCTCCCATGTTAAAATCGCGGTTTAAGTGACCTCCGTGACAAAGTGAACTCCGATACACGGAGGCCACTTTGCAAAGACCGTTTGATTATTATTTCGACATCACTGATGTCCACTTGTCAAGAAAAATACAAAATCAGAGGGAGCCCGATTGAAAGGTATTGTGGATTTTTCTATACATCTTAGTTTAGCAAATTACCGAAGAGAAGTGCTGCTATCGACTATGCGTATATACTCAATAAATATATAAGACGGTTAGTATGGCATCCGGAGATATTACAACGTTGGATTCTATAAATAGCTACCTTTATCTTATTCTCGAATGCTTTATTGTAAATTGTTGCTAGATAATGGTAAAATCCCTTTCGGAAGCTAACGCTCAAACTTAACAGAGAAAGAAATACCTTAGAAACAACATTCATTGTTTACTGTTCACTGAGAATAATATCGTCAGGGAAGCATATATGCGTTGCCGAAACTCAATTTTATTGATTAAACGTTTGTCTAAAAAATGGATAATATGTATGTTTAATAAAATGTAAATATAAGGTAAATAATAAGATAAAGATTTTCCGAATATATTCTGGATGATATAAAATTAAGTAACATTGATATTAAAGTCTTTATTATTATTTTTTTAATGGATAAAGTATTTAACTAAATACTCGTGTTTTTGTATTTGCGTCAAAATTCGTGAAAAAATGTAACGCTATAAAATTAAAAAAATACGGGAAGCAGCATATTACGCCATATGAGTACAAAAAATATTTTGTATTGGGCAACGTAACTTTGAAATGACGCCTAAGATACATTCAATTATATTTTTACAGCAATATAAGAATAATTAAAATGAGATAAACATTTTGTATTTTACTCTACTTTTAAATAATAAAAAATAGTCTAAAATGTAAAGTTAAAAGGTAGCGATAGAGATTATTCTGAAAATTTACAGATGAAGATTTTTCCGGCGATTTTCGTGCACAGATAATACGTAAAACGTTTATTATATTAATGTACATAATGTACAGAAACAGCGTTAAATTGAGTTAACAATTTTAAAACATCCTAGCTAGAATAATATTAAATAATTATTATTATTATTTTAATTTATTATACAAGACAGTTCTCGTTTACTAAGTGTAACGTTTTCTTAGTAAACACCGAAAACACACGAGGCACTCGCATCATTGTACTTGCACTCCCAAATACGTCATCACGAGCCGCATCTCAAGATGATTTGTACGGTAATATAAAGCTTGAGTACTGTAAGCAGTTTTATTTAGCTTTTAGGACTTTTATTAATATTCAAAAAGTATGTTTAATAGAAATTAGTTTGACAATATTACAATATACCATGATGAAAATTATAATGTTTTGAAGAAAATACAATCTCTAATAAAATGGCTACTATTGGCTACAGCATAAAATTGTAACGCTTTATGTATAAACATTAATTTGTACATAAATGTGTAGCTGAACAAAAGTGACACTATTAATTACATATTTAATGAAGGCATAATCTTTTGCAATAAAACTAGAATTTGTGTACAAAAATAAATGTAAGTAAAAAAATAATATCTAAAATTTCTAAACTAAAAATTTAATCTTTGAAATGTTTTTTTATGTGTGTCCAATAAATAATTACGTGTAAGCAACATAAATCAGAACAAAATAAAATAGGTGGCACTACGAAAATGACACAAGCTGCTCTTATGATATTTATTATCATTTTAGGCATTAACAAAGGATAAGGTTTGTTACTGAAATGTTGAATGAAGTGGCACCTCATTTTAGAACATACTTTTTTTACACTACAGCTCATTTTTTCAATTTAATTTATTACTTCCCGAGATATCGATTAAAAAATGTGATAATTAAACTAAAATCTTACCTACCTTGTCATTTCTCAGAACAAATCTGCTCGATTAAAAACTACATGATATAGGTACATCTACTAACGAAAATATTTTTTAAATTTTAATAGAAGTATAAAATACCATGGTGTTGAATATGTTACTGTAATTTACCACTACTTTTTAATACATTTAAAATACATAGTTTTAAAACTGCTGCTAAAACTAAACTCAGCTGAATAAAACAAAATCGTAAAAATTATATTTTTTTTATTTTAATTTACAATACTAAATATGAAAAAAAGAATTGATATAAACTAGCTACAGCCCGTCTCAGCGGTGTATCCTTGAGAATAACATTGCTAGTCCACTCCTCGCCTTCGACGATTTCAAATATTTATGGAAAAACAATTAACCAAATACTCCACAAGAAATCTCTGTTCTCTTGTACGGTTTCTGACACTGACAACGCGAATTTCACTTCCTGCAGGACAGCGTTGTTTAAATTCTCTCTTCACAGCCATTATAAACTGGCATCCACAGTAATAGTTATTATCATTTCCACTAAATATTCCTATCCATCTATGTGGATTTCTTCCATTTGTTACTTGAGGCTCAACATCATCTAAGACAAACGTTGACATTGCTCTTTGCAACAAAATGGCACAAAAATTTTGAATTCACTTTTTTATACACTTTATGTATCTTTTGAGAGAGCCTCGAGAGACAGAATGACAAATTGAAATCAAATATTCATATTACAACATTCTCAATTTTATTTATTATTTTAATAATTGTGTGGAATTTCGTATAGCCAAAACAAAACTACTTCGTGATAAGTAAATAAGGCTCGCGTTACCGACCCTAAAGATGTAAGCGTTTGCTTGGGTGATTAGTTTTTATAACGAAATAATAGAGCTTCAAGAGGTCAAGAAGAAATATCTTGGGCAACACTGGAAGCAGTCCACTTTGCTGTATACGGATGCAAACCTGTATTAAGGTGTGCAAAATTTTTATACGGAGGCCAAAAGCACCGTAGCATCGACGACACCCTATATACTCGTATATTCGAGGATGTCACTTTGCTATATAACTATACGGAGGCTAATTTGTACGTCATATGTAAAGTTCGCTCCTATAGTGTCCTGTTATGTGGAAAGGATATTTAGACTGATAATAGGCACAAATTTCTTGTTATTTATTACACCATGTTATTGTCAAATGAAATAGCAATAATTTGCAAGGCATTTAAATAATAAATATAAACATCAGGTAGTTTATTAAATTTTCATTAGAAATTTTATACCTATTTCTTATTTACCTAACATACAGTAGAAAAAAGTTATTCTATTTAATTACTAAAAAATATATTTTTGTATTTCTAAATGCATATTTATCATATTTTTAGTGCATATTTGCATCAAGGTTTTTTAATGTGTAATTATCCCAAGCCTAGTTAAAATCAATATTTCGCAGTGGATAAGTGTTACCAATTCGATAGTATAGATATTTCAGACACTTGCGTTGTATTTTATCTACAGGCTATACACGAGACATAGAAAGAGCTCCAAACTAGACTGGCATATTCTAGCTTGCTCCTTACATAGACGTTGTATACAATGATGGTTTTAATTTGGAATATTTTGAATTTCTGATATCGAAATCCAATTTTTAATCCAGGTGATATCATGTGATTTCAGTAATGTGTAAATGTAAGGTAAGAAGTGATGTATAGTTTTAATTGTTAACACGTGAAGACTATCATTTATTAACTAAGAAGTATCTTGTATTTATTTAAACGTACGTCACACGACATGGTTTAGATAATTGTGACGATAGTGAATTATGTCATTTGATACGCGGCCGGTATAATTTTGACAAGTAGAAAACCTAGTTTAACAACAATAAAAATTAATGATTAGTATAATCGTAATAAGACTACATTACGCAAACACTTATACAGGGCTTTGGCTTTTAAGCAGCGTTTTTAGTATGCAGTTGCATAAAGTGGATAAGATCGGTTAAATATTTATAGCAGGTACGTTTCAACAGTTTGTTCATGTGTAATCGTGTTCCCCGTGAGGAATAAATTTCAATTTCTCGAAACACATGCTACTGATCGAACGTTCGCAGGGCCAACTGTGGTAATTAATAACTAAATTTAAATCTAAAATCTAAATTTGATAGAGTATCTGAGAACCGCGTCAAATGCATTACCGTAGATTCTCCGAATACGTCGTTGAGTCCGATGACACAAAAAAGGAAAGGCTTTCGTTGAAACTACATGAATAAAATTCCACAGTGTCTACGAGTTTGTTTTAACATCTTTAAACTTGATTTATTTATAAATAATACAATACAAAAAAAAGCGTGATTAAAAAATTATTAATATATGGGGAGCGTAAAAATTATATCCACTAAAGGTTGGAGATAGCTAGCACGAAGTCATTGGCACAGAGAGTTGGCTGTCGAGATCACCTGGGCTTACTCCATTGTGGTTTTTCTTTATGGTTGGTTATTTAAAAATTAAAGGTAAGATAATTTGGATTATGGTATGTATTAAGGAATGCCATCATTAATAATATATAATATTTTCAGCATAATTTATAATCAGTTCTTAGTCTGTAAGTGATCAATAAAATTCAATTTTCAGTATGGCATTTTTTATTAAATTTGATGTGGCAAGCATTAATTAATCAATAAAATATAATAACTACTGTTTGATTTAAGTTTTAACAGATGTGCTCTAAAATAAGCATAAATACTACAAAAAAAAAACGGATGTTGATCCTTTTTTTGTACTGTTTATGCGTTGGCACACAATAAAATATTTTTATCAATTTACGTACTGCCACTGAATAAATTTGTAATATCATTGGAAAAAGGCGGCGCATGCATAGATTATGTCGCCTACCATCAAGCAAAAATATATTCCTATTTTTGTTTTTGTGACAGCGATAAGCTTTTTGAATTATCTGCAGTTTTCTTAGTATGTGTATGTATATATAGATAGTAATAGATAGTCAAGTTTGTATTCGATAGATAATCATATACCTCCTACTTCAATCAACACCGTCAAAATCATGCTCGTCCACTTATCTATTTATGTACATATGTCCAACACCGTAATAATTGATTCGTTAATATAAACACATATAATACATCTGATTATTATCATGGAATCCTGCTCATGCCATGTAGTCTCCACTTATTACATTCATTCCATAACAGAGTAATAAATTACGTATTTTCTTTCATTACAAATGCACAAGCGAAGCGATTTCAAAGGACACAAAATTCTTACAACAATATTTATTCATTGAAATTATTTACATTATACGACAAAATAGAAGCCTTTGTGGGTACGTCGCTATCTGGCACTGTTCGCAATTTAAATCTGAACAGACGACTTGCTCGGAAATTAAAAAGAAAAATTATTCGCAACAAGGCGAGTGCGGTTGTAAATAGAAATCAGGAAATCGCGCTCCAGATAAGTCTTCTTTAATAAATGTGAGTTTTCTAAAAGTGATTGTGCTTTCTTTAGTTGAGAGCAAATTTCGCCAGATAGTTAGTTCTGAAGATCGTAGTAATGAATTTCGGAGAATTAAAAATAGATGGACACAAGTACTTACTATTCTGTTATAACGTGTGTTCATTTGAAAAGTCAATCTAGGTTACTTTGAAATTTTGATAGAATAAGACGCATATATATTAGTATGTGTTTGTTGTTCCGTAAACGTAAATCCAAATGACATTTGATAATGTCAATCACAAATATCAGTTAGTGCATAAAATAATCGTGCGTCGATTCTGGTTTAAATAAATTGCTTCTCAGTTTAAAATGGCTTTCACTTTAGAACATAAAATTTTTTAGTCCAGGCTTATTTTCGAAGTGGTAATAAAATTGATGGTTTATGGGTTTATTCAGTTCAAGATTGCATGGTAGAATTTCAAGTTGAGTTTCCACATTTTGTAATAGATTATATACAATTTAAGAATACTTTGGATAGAACTTTAAAACTTTTTTCTGAAACTGGTAGTCTCTTAAGAAAATCAGGCAGCGGAGGGAGCAGTTAAGAAACGTACACCTCAAGTTGTCAATCGTGTTGAAGGAATAATGGGAAATGAACCACAAACATCTGTTCGACATTTGAGTCAACAAATAAACCTTTCTGTTGGTACAACTCACAAGTTATTAAAAAAAGATATGGAACTTTATCCATACCGTGTCACAGCAGTACAAGAATTGTTAGAAATTGATTACCCACGTAGACTACAGTTTTGTAATTGGTTTGTAAATATGAACAATAATGGAGAACATTCGCAAGGAGTCATCTTTACTGATGAAGCATGGTTTTATAAAACGGGATACCTAAAGTCACAAAATACAAGAATTTGGAGTAGTGAAAATCCACATGTAATTAATGAAGAATCGCTACATCCAGTGGCGGTTTCTGCTATGGTTTGCAAGTTTGCGCAACCACCAAAACTAATAGATTTAATTTAATGAAAAAAAGCGTAATTCTACATTTTTTAAATTATAAATTAAAAATTTGTACTACCTCACAGAATAAATGAACTATTATAAATTACTTATAATAGGTATATCTAATTGGATATGAATACGTTAAATAAATCATAATAAATGAGAGAATAACACACTTGGTTTGCAGACTCTTTGCAATCCACGAACGTATATATCCCTATACGGCTGACGAACTTTGTCGAACGTCTTTCGGGTATATCTCCATAAACGACAATAGTGTTGCAGCGGCAGTGCAACCAAAACGTTAGACGTATTTCTTGCTTACGGTGCAACGGTATAAAAGCGAATAAAAAAGTTGTATTTGTGTGTTTAAAAGTGTTTATGCTCTTTATTTTTAAATAATAATGAATTCAGTGCAGAGTTTAATAGTGGATCCGTTCTATAAAAGAACGTATGCCGAAAAAATTGAAATAAAGCGATTGGGCAGACCTGTTCCGAATTTAAATCTGAAACAAACGATTTCCAGTAAGACGCGAACTTTTAATAGACTATTTAATAAGGATATTTATAATAAACATTTGTGGATTTGCGGTTGTAGTATAAAAAATGCATTATTCTGCTTTCCTTGCTTACTACTTGAAGGTGAAGAATTATGGACGAAAATGGGTTTAACTGATTTAAATCATTCAAGCGATCGAATTAAAAAACACAGTATATCACAAAGGCATATGAAAAATGTAGTCCAATTATCGCTTTTTGGGAATGTGGATATTGCTGCTCAGATGGATAGTGCATATCGAAGAAATATAGCATTGCACAACGAGAAAGTTAAGTACAATCGATATGTACTGAACATTATAATTAATTGTGTACGTTTTTGTGGAGCTTTTGAACTTGCGCTGAGAGGACACGATGAATCAATTTCGTCCTCTAATCCGGGTGTTTTTCGTGGTTTAATAAATTTTAGTGCTGAATTGGACGTAGCTTTAAAAGACCATTTAGAAAAAGCTACTGTTTTCAAGTATACTTCTAAAACTCTCCAAAATGAAGTTTTACAAACAATGTTCAGTGTGTGTCAAGAAGAAATCTCTAAAGAAATAAAAGAAGCGGATTATTTATCTGTAATAGTTGACGAAACTACAGACGTATCAAATAAATATCAAATGGCCGTGGTATTTAGGTATATAGCTAAAGGTAAGCCTGTTGAACGATTTTGGAATTTTTTAGCGCCGTCAGATCATGACGCGAAAACGTTATCTACAATCATTCTTGCAGAACTAGAAACACACATTAAAGATAACGAAAGAAAATTGATTGCCCAGACATATGATGGGGCAGCCGTCATGGGCGGATCGCATAATGGGGTACAGGCACGTATTAAACAAAATTATAAATACGCTGCTTACATGCACTGCTACGCGCATCAGTTAAATTTAGTTATGTTGAATGCTGCCTCTGCCAACACTAATGTCCGTATATTCTTTGCAAATTTACAAGGAATTTGTACCTTTTTTTCAAATAGTTCTCAAAGAGTTGCAATATTGGACGAAACAGTTAAAAAGCGGCTGCCTCGTTCGGCCCCAACCAGATGGAATTTTAATTCCAGAATTGTCGCCACTGTGTTTGAACACAGAGAAGAAATTATAGAAACAATGCGAAGAATTTTGAATGAAAGTAAAACTGGAAATATCACTACTATCAATCAAGCTTCAGGTTATATTACGCTTCTTACTAATAAGAGTTTTATTTTCTGGTTAAATCTATTTTACAAGATAATGCCTCAAGTAGATATATTATATGCAAAATTTCAAACTAGAGAAATTGATCCCCTTATGGCCAATAAATATATATTATCATTTGAAACTCAGTTAGCTCAAATCAGAAATAATATAACGAACACTTCGGATAAAAGTGACAGTGGGCCCGGCTCATCAACTTCAAAACGACGTAAGATCGATGGAAACGAATATACACGAGAAGCAAAGCAAGTTTGTGATATTATTATTTGTCAAGCCAAAGATAGGTTTAGCTTTACTGGACACTTAACTGCAACGTCTCTATTTTATTCTGATAAATTTAATCAATACAGCCTCCATTTTCCTGAAAATGTCTTTCAGGAAACAATTAAATCTTACCCATACTTTGATGAACGGAAATTCCGTACTGAACTAAGCGTAATTTATGAAACGGAAGAATTTAAATCAATCTCGAGTTTGCTTCCTCTTTATGACATCATTTCACAAAGTGGACTAAGTGCGACTTTTAGTGAAACATTAAAACTTTTAAAAATTCTAATTACAATTCCGGTGTCATCAGCTGAAGCGGAGCGGTGTTTTTCTACTTTGAGGAGAATAAAAACTTTCTTAAGAAACAGCATGGCACAAGAAAGACTTTCTGCATTGGCAATGCTTTCTCAAGAAAAGGATTTTATCCAAAGTATTCCAGATTTTAATCAAAGGGTTATAGATAAATTTGCTACTGCGAAAGATCGTCGCATGGATTTTCTGCTTCAATAAAATCAGGATCAGAATCAGTGAGTTTTAAAAACCTTTTTTCGCAAAAATAACTTTTAATAAAGCATATTTAGTGACCTACCTTGTTTACCTACTGTAAAAAGTATTAGTATTCACTAAATTTGCAACCCCCACATTTTTGATGCACGAGCCGCCGCTGGCTACATCCATTGGTGTTTGGGCAGCGACAAGCCAAAGGCGAATCATTGGACCAATATTTTTTCAGGGAACGTTGAATGCTCAAAGGTACCGTACGGAAATTTTACAACCATTTGTCAATCAGTTGCTTGATGATGAACTTCAAAATGCATATTTTCAACAAGACGGAGCACCTTGTCGCGCTGTACCGCAGAATCTTTGGATTATTTAAGAGAATTTTTTGATGAGCGTATAATTAGTTGAAATAGGTACTGAAATTGCCTGGCCTGCACGATCCTGCGATTTAGCACCTTGCGACATCTTTTTGTTGCCTTATCTAAAAAATATCATATATTCGAACACCTATATTGAATTTGAATGATATGCTACAGAGAATCGAACAGAAATGCATGGAAATTAATAACAATCCAGTAATGTTGCAGAATATCATCAGAAATTTTGAACGGAGGATTTTAAAGTGCATTGATCTTGAAGGACAACATTTTCAACATTTGTTATGTCCACAAAAAGACAAAAGACAAACACAAACATTGTCATGTCAATATTGACATTAAGTTTGATACATACTTGTTATATGGAAGTGTAATACTTTTAAGATTCTCATAATGTAAAAATACACAAATATAGAAATGACGTGCGATCGGAAATTCCCAAGAAGCTGTACGGCTGTATCGTGAAACATATCCAGCGCGACATTGTCCAGACAATGGAGAGGCAGGATCCTTCGCGAAGGTTTCTTTCAACTGTGGGGCTAACCGAACAGTTCTTAATGCTGCTATAGAAGATATTCTAGAGATAGTTGATGCTAATCCAAGTACAAGTATTAGATGAATTGCTGCTGATGCTGGTATTTCATCGAAGACTGTTTGGAATGTTCTTCATGACCAATTACTGTACCAGTTTCGTGTACAGACAGTGCAAGCTCTTACATATCACGATTTTCTTCCACGATTGCAATTTTGTCGTTGGCTTTAGAACAATGCAATGACCCTAATTTTCACAATAGTATTCTTTTTACAAATGAGTGCAGATTTTCAAGAGATGGAATAATGAATACTCAGAAGTAGTAATCATCGATGATCGGACGAGATTCCGCATGAAATGGCACATACTCGACATCAACAAAGATTTTCCAACAAAGTTTGGGTCGGCGTAGTTGACAACTATCAAACACCAATTAGTTCTTCGACAACGTATCGAGCATGGTTTTCAATCAATTAACGAGACTTCTGAAATTTTTCACCGTGTAAGACAATCGACGATAAGACGCTGTGAGACCTGTGTTATTGCCCAAGGTGGGCACTTCGGGGAATAGTACTTTACTAATAAAGTTATATTCCATAATTTGCGAAATTATTAACAATTGTGAAAAACCATCACAACTATTTAAGAGAGCGTTTTCCGTAAATTTTGTATATGGACTGATTATTTTGGTGAGCAGAATACGCTCCTAGAGTTTGGCCAAGTTAACCGGAAACACGCTGTATAAAAATACTGTAAAAATTGTAGTCCCTCCGTCCAGAAATTAGTTTCCGATTTGAGATTTAATGAAAATTTAAGAAAAGTATGCCTTGACAGCTAATAAGTAAATGTCAGATTTGACGTTAAACGTGAAGTTAAGAGTAAAGAGTAATAGGTAATTTGTAAACATCTTAAAGTTCCCTGCGTTATTTGTAAAATAAAAGTGTAACATTTTTTTTAACGAAATATTTAATCAATGTTTTGGCTACAATTTCAAAAAAGAAACCCAAATTGGCTTAAAACTTACGCCAAGCTCTTTACCATTCATTGTTAGAACTCAGTAACAACGGTAAGCTAAAGCATGGCTCCGTCAAAATTACTGCCAGCAAATTCAGAGTATCTAGAAACTGTTAGCAGGATATGGCATCGAGGAAAGCAATCATTAAACGATGGATTAGTAGTAGCCGATGTATCCTCTCGTAAAAAGGGACGTGTTGGCCGAAAACAAAGAATGCTTAATATAGAAACAATTAAAGCAGTTCCACTTATTAATCGGTGTACTATTCATTCTCTTGCACATTCTATTGGCATTAGTAAAAGTACAGTTCATAATCGATTAAAATCAGGACAAATAAGGCGACATTCTAATGCTATAAAGCCATATTTGACGAATGTCAATAAAATTGCACGGGTAAAGTACTGCTTATCAATGATTAAACTAGAAAATGTAACTGATGGAACACCTCATTTCAAGGATATGACTGATCAAATCCATGTAGACGAAAAGTGATTTTATATCGCGAAAACATCCAATACATGGTATCTAGTAGAGGGTGAACTAAAGTAATGTTTCTAGCCGCTGTTAGTCACCTTCGCTGCTACAACTTGGCATTTGGCCTTTCGTATTTAAAGGAGCTGCTAAGAGAAGCAGCAAAAATCGCCGGGCTGCTACATTGGAAACTAAAGTTATTTCGAATGTGACTAAAGAAGATTACAGAAAATTGATAATCGAAAAATTGCTACTTGTAATTGAACAGAAATGGCCTACATCGAATCGTTGTTCAACTATCTGGATTCAACAAGATAATTCCAAACCGCATATCGATCCTGAGGATAAAGGTTTTTTTGAAAGCTTGCCAAACAACTAACTTAAACATTAAAATGTTCTGTCAGCCATAAAATTGTCCTCATATGAACTTTCTCGATCTGGGATTTTTCAATGCCATTCAATCGTTGCTGCACAAAACCGCTTCCAAAATAGTCGACGAATTAATCAATGCCGTTATAAATGCTTACGCTGAATTAGATAGTGACACTCTGAATAAAACCTTCTTGACTCACCAGCAGTGTATGGTAGAAACTATGAGAATTGGTTTTAATAACTATCGATTGCCCCATATGGGAAAAGATCACTTACACAGAAATGGGATACTACCTTTTGTTATTAATTGTGATATGGATCTTGTGACAAAAGTCCGAAATATGGTCGATTTTGTTTAATTTCTGGTTTAATAAACTTAAATAACTTTAGTTTTTTGAATTATGTACTTTAATTTATAAGGAATAAATTTATTTTGAGAAAATTGACATTTATTTATGGATGAAAACAAATAATAAAAATAAATAAAATAAAATCGGACACTTATTTCTGGAAGGAGGGAGTACTATTTAAGAATGAATTGAATCAATACATTAAAAACCTTATTCTCTTTTTTTATTGGATGTGAAAAATTTTCTAGACTGTTTGAATGTCAGTTAGTGATGAATTAATATCGTAAATGATATATGCCAATAATTCTGTGTTAATTTTTCTATACCTTTGTCAATGAGGACAAACAGTATATTCGGTAGTGGAGAAAGAAATGTCAAATGTGACAGTTATGCACTGCACTTGATTTCGACCGCAATAATTAACATAAAAATTGTTTGATAAAATCAAACAGAATAATATTTTTTCTCGAAATATTTATTGCCAATATTTGCTAATTACAATTACTTAAGAAAATGGGGTAGGTTGTGCCGCGTTCCAAACAAAAAATTACACCATATTGTGTAGCGTGTAGCCAGATTTCAAAGTGCTTTATTGTCTAACTTAATTGAACATCTATTGCTTCTTTGGCCTTCAAGAATTATACTTTTTGTTATAAAAAGGTTGGCTGATATTTTACCGAATTATACAATGTGTTTCAAAAAGAATTACATCTAGTTTTCCATTAATTTATCCTATAGATTATGATGTTCTGTATTCTTGAAATGCAGATATAGATTAATTGGTATGAAGGCTATCTACCTGTAACTGTTAAAATTTATGATCGAGAGATATGGTGATGAAATTAATAAAAGTACAATTAGAAAATTAATTTATTTAATAAGAAAACTTTAAAGATGGGATATATCAAACAACCAAGGTAAATAATAAATTTCGAGAACTTTTAGTTATTATAATTTATAACAAGTATTCAAAATGATCATCAGTCTGTTGAATACGACGTTTTAGGTTGTCAAAAATATTCTGCAATACAGTTGGTGTTATTTTATTACATTTAATTGTGTTCATCAAGTCATTTAAGTTATTAGTTCTTGTCTTATATACTTCATTTTCTAACAATCCGAAAATAGAAAAATCTAACGGAGTAAGATCAGGTGACCGCGTTGGCCAAATATCTGTTTATAACTCGATGAGGGAATTAATTTTCTAAAAGCGTTAAATTTAACCATGTAGCCCGAAACTTCTCCACGACTAGACGAATGTGATGAAGTAAGCGGTATTATCCACAACTCTATCAGGAAACTACAAGGGAAACTGTCGCTTACATTCCGCATAGGAATATTGCCATTCTCTGTTATTTAGTTCATTGTGCACTTCGGAAATATGGTTGAACAATAAATATATTTTCTTGCAATGTGTACATAGTATATTTGTTGATTAAGTAAAAAAAAATATTTGTAAGACAACATTATGTTGCTAGTTACAAAACGACAAATGCCAAAATGATATTAAATAAATAGTTAGTTATAAATAAAAAGTAAGTGGCTTATAATAATTTGCAAGTACTAGTTACTCAGTGCCTACTGAGATGAAGTTCTTTTTGAAACACGTTGTAGTAGTGGTGGAAACAAGCAATAAAGTTAACATGAGGCCGCAACACAACTGTTTCTGAACATATAGTGGATTTTCTGTTTAAATAAAAAAATTGATTTTGGGTTTTGAGAGTGGTTGCCTTTGTGAAATTTATTGTGACTTAAAATTGGTTCTGTCGAACATCTGTCCCCAGATTGTCATTTGCGTCAATTTTCTGTTTCCAAATAATGCCCGAGTAATTTGTTATGGGGAAATTCGGAAGACTCCAGGAATTTTCGAAATGGTTTCATAAGGTGATATGAAAAGTGCCTAGAAATGAGCAGTGGATATGTAGAGCAATTTCTTTAGCTTTACGTTAAATTATCTTTTGTTTTATGCACATTTTTGTTTCAACGGTAAAATATCCGACAACATTTTTAACACTGGCTATATAACGTGTGTATAAATTGTCGCAAAAGCTACAGGCAGCGACGTTCTTCGTTAGGTTCTGAATAAAAAATCTTAATGTTAAAATGTCGTATCATGCTTCGTATGTTTTCACGGGGTTCTTGAAGTTCAGACTTTTAGTGCGTAACTAACCTTTGCTCTTCGATATCTGTTAATAGAGATAGATGCAATTTAGTTTAAAGAAAAAATTTTTACTAGTATTATTTCGTAAACGTTTTCTTTTTGATTTAAAAGCTTGTTTTAAACATTTATTCATTAACGTACTTCCACGAAAAACACATTTGGCAACGTTGTAGAACAATAAGTTTGTATTTCAAAGTGAGTTCAATCAAAATCATTACTGTCAAATTTTGACATTTACGAAATTACGAAGCATGATACGACATTTTAACATTAAGATTTTTTATTCAGAACCGAACGAAGAATGTCGCTACGTGTAGCTTTTGCGACAATATATACACACCTTGTATATATATATATATATATATATATATATATATATAAGGCAATATTCTGAATCTATACAAAACCACAAATATTTTTAAAGTACATACATACTTATTTGTTTGATTTAATAAATTACAAGTGAATTCTTTCGTGTGAATAAAGGTCAATAATCCAACAATAAATTTATGTAACGCTATTGAAGCAAATGTCGCCAGTGAGTCACTAATTACACGTATATATTTGCATTAAAAATACCTTTAAACCAGAGAAATCATACCTGGATTTTTTAAAAGTTACGCTCTCATACGAAGTAACTACGCCGGACTTTTTTTCCCAATTACTAAGAGTCCAAAATGACATCATTAGCGTTTTCTCCGTAAACTTTTGACAGGATCCCCGCTCAGTGGAGTGTCATCCAGGAACTTTGATAATTACAGTTTGTAATATATTGCCTTGGAACTTACTGAATTGAGTATTGATTTAAAACATTCCTTTCCTCGAACAAAGGTAACCTTTCCGTACACAATACAATAATATGAAATGCCGATCATAATAGTATTGTTATTCTTTAATTTGTGACGCGAGCAATTTGCGAATCTCGCTCAATTAAATATTAGAGTCGAGATGACTATTAATTTGAATAGAAACGGATTTACCCGTAAATTATTTTCTTTATCAAGTAGCTGAATGTAATTATAATTTAAAGATCTCTTATTGCTGTATTTTTCTTAATTTAAATTACAAAACAGGCAGTTAATTTAACTTCAAATTAGTATTTTAAGAAGAAGATACTAAAATTATTACGAAAAAGCTTCGACTTTAATCTAATATTAAAGTTACATAAGCTTTAAATGTATTGTTTTAATTCAATATTTAAAACGCTTTATACGTGCTTAACGTATTGTCATACTTAAACAAAACCTTTTTGTATATCAATATTTTAGTTAGTTTACTAAGTTCTTACTTATTAAATACAGTATGACAAGTACCATTGAAAAAACTGCAAAACTTAGCGCCACAGAAGGGCAGATGTAGTTTGGACACCAAGCAGGTAGTTCCGATACTGAGATTTAGGGTCACATGTATCTTCGACACCACACAATAATCCCCTTATCGCATTTGTAAAATTAAGCATGATAGATATATTGCAATAAAAGAAAATACGTTTCGAAAGTGAATAAAATAAAATAAAACACGAAATCTGAAAAATATAAAATATAATAGAAAACTAATACATTTTAAAAATTAAATATAACATATACAAATAATACGAACAGCGTTGGTCTAATAGCAAGTCACTAGATTATGAATCTCACGAACCAGGTTCAAACCTTGGTCTAGTCAATAATATCGACGGCGTTTTTTGGGTTCCAGCTCGACTCAGGCAGACTAAATTGAGTACCTGGATGTAAAACTCTGGGGTAATGATAGCGGTCGGTGCATAGCGCTAGCCACGCTACCATCCTAGTGTACTGAACGGCTCAAGTTGTAACAAGCCTACCATATTACTACCACGAAGGCCTGCAAGGCTAGTATGGGGACTATTATTATTATAATAGAAAGGAAACTAATTGAATAAAATAGACTAAAGCACGAAATTTGAAAGAAAAATAAAACAATGAAAGAAATCTGAATCATTTAAAAAATTAAAATATGATATAAAAAAAATAAACACAAACAGGTTTTACAAAATACGAATACTTACATCACTCCAATTGATAAAATTAACATTTAAACCTATTCACCTGGAAAATTCAAGGTAAAAAGTATTAAATATTTCTAGAAATCATTTATCCTAAGTTCCTGATAGGAAATTAACCATTTTATACTTGATGTCGAAATTACATGCAGGATTAACAATATCTTTTTCTTAGTCAGTTAATTGAAGGGATTTAGTGTCGAAACTATACCCGCCACCACTGAAACTATGAAAAAATTTAATTAGTTTAGCAATATTCTGTTGAAATGCTGTGTATTTTTTATGACAAAATGTAGCCTTGTACTAATACAAGGATGAAACTAATAATTGGTTCACCATTAAAACCACGGACTGCAGATAAGTACAGATTGCAAGAAAAAGGAAAGAACCAGAAAATTTGAAATGAATAAGTAAATTAAACCAGGAAGTTAGTTTGAGCCCACTTCTATTCAAACTCCTAATTGATGCAATCCTGAAAAACGAAAAATACTAGATACAGTGAAGGGTGATACGAACAGGAAGCCAATAAAAATAAGCAGGCTATATTGCACGTGGATGACGTTATAGTATCTGATACAACAAAAAAGATGCGAAAATTAATAAATCTATGAACAGAAACAATATAAGTAATGAAGATGAAAATAAATACTAGTAAAAGAAAAATAATGATAATTCATGAAAAAACAGACATAATAAGCAAAACTAATACATTAAGAAGAGTAGGGCTTTATGAAAACTTGAAAGTATAACGCAGGATGGTAAAATTAACAAAAAGAGCGAGAAAACAAAATCAAATATTACTAGGCAATAAATAATTTGATCAAAAACATTTTTAATAATATCGACTTTTTATTAAAAATAGGATACCAAGAACGCAATACAAATTCATATTTGTGTGAAAATTGCTATCCAGACATGCAGGTACGTGTTTCGTCTTAGTACAGACTCATCAATGCATGATCCTGGGATAGACAAAATTCACCACAATAATTGCATATAATCAAGTCATAGAAAACAGCATGACAGAAAACTCATTGACTAATATCAACATCGCGAACGAATACCGACCCGCGTCATCCTCATGACAACTGAAATAAATTATTTTTTGGAACAAGACAAATA
This sequence comes from Melolontha melolontha, assembly GCA_935421215.2. NCBI lineage: Eukaryota > Metazoa > Arthropoda > Insecta > Coleoptera > Scarabaeidae > Melolontha > Melolontha melolontha. The sequence goes on along the minus strand of OW285236.1, from coordinate 111,355,779 downwards.
AATAGAAAAATAGAACTTCAAGTAAATAACAAATTATCATTGGTTGTGTATACTAGTGAAAACTGGATTATCCAGAAGGAAGATTAATGCAAAATAGGAGCCATAGAAATGATATATTTAAGAAAAATTGTTAATAAAACCGAGTGAAATAGGATAAAAATTATAAGATAATAAATAGGTTCGATGGATCAAGAATCTGTTTTAAGTAAGACAGAGAAGAGGCAATTGAATTGATATAGTCACGTATTGAGAATAGCTCCAGAAAGAATATGCAGAGGGTGATCGATAAAATTGAAGAAATGAAAAAGAGCACGGCCAAAAAAAAACAAAGATGGAAAGTAAATTGTAGAGTTGGAAAGGCGGCGTGAGAAATATGTGTATGAAATTAATTAAAGTTTTGTGTGAGTGTAGCTGCAAGGGAATACAGAATCCTAAATCCAACGCATCAAACGCAAGGACATGAGAAGAAAAGAGAAAATGTAATTCTATTGCTACCATTAATGTAAATAATGTTGCTATGGTTATTTGCATGCATAAAACGATCCAAGAATTATTAATAATAACAATTCAAGCCTTAGCATCCCCAAATAGTTTCAATTCCAGCGGGCGTGGACAGGTCATGAGTTGAAATACTTAAAGATATTTTACTGTTGGCATTCACCTTCAGCGAGAAGGAAAACCTTCTCAGACAGCAAGTCGGATTCGATCCTGGGATCATCAGCAAGTTAAAGCCTGTATATTACAGTCCACAAATATCCACAATGAATGATAGTTTGTTTTATTTTTAGAAATTCGTTATAGGTAACATGGAAAGTTTATTCTATTTAATAGAATTACAAATTACATAAAAAATCTCTTTCAAATATGATTTGGAAGAGTGTATAGATTTAATGATTGCTATACTCTAGTGTCTTCTTATGAAATTTTCTATAATTAATTTCTATATTTTCTAACTCTTCGAACTGGAAGCTAAGTTTCGTGCTATGTGGTAGGTAGTATTAATTCAAAGTTTGGGCGACATATTATTTATGAATAATTAAGAATTTTCGACTATCAATGTTAAGTTCTAAACATGCTTCTTCTATGCAACATCTACCTATGTTATTTACATTAACAAACGTCGTTGCACTATATACCATCATAAAATAATGATCTGTAAGACTGTTCGGACAAGAGTTAGAACTAACCAATGATGTGAAGTATCTAGGCATAACACTTGATGCGAAACTGAATTGCAGCAGATATCTAGTCAAAGTGACGGACAAGGCGACGCAGCTTTCTTGAAGATGTGAAAGAACTGTTGTGATTAAGACCAAGTGTGGTAGACTACTTGGACACAGTTGTGTTAAGACCAACGATTACCTATGGAGCAGTTGTCTAGTGGAGGAGAACGAAGCTGACATCGGCAGTGGGGCTCCTTACGACTACAGAGAGCAGGCTCTGTTGGAAATCGCGGGAGCTATGAACAGCTGGGAAACCGCCATCGTGGATCTTCCTCCGCTGGAAGTATTTGCGATGACTGTGATGTTGAGACTGAAGGCTAATACCTTATGGTGTCCTCATAACGTTGAAGAGAGCCATTCGAATACCACGGGAACTATATTGGGTGAGCCGATATTATAAATGCCGGTCGACAGTATGGCACCTGAGATTATGTTAAGAGCTATCTAACAGGCACAAAGTCGCTTGAGTGATTGGGGTGCCTACACCTGGTACACGGAGTCCGCTAGAAGAGAAATTTGGTTTTAGCTAGAAAGAAAATATAATAAGAAAGGGAAGGTCAACTCCATACTAAGACACCCTTGGAAGAGCTGAACGATAGGCTTTCAACCAACCTAATTCGTGATAATAAAAAAGACTATTACCAACATGATAACCGGTCACTATCCTTTAAGGAAGCATCTGTACAACATGGGCTTGGTTATCGAGCCCTGATGTAGGAGATGTGAAAAACGGGAGGAAACTACCTTTATGTAATATGGGAATATTATTATGTGTACTCAAAATAATATCATCTCCCGTAGATTGCGTAGGATCCAAAGAACATCTGGTCGCATGATTTGTTAATCCTCAACTTGAGTATGCCAAAACTCCCAGTATCTAAAAAGATTTCCAAGGAGATTAATATTTTTTAACTTCTAGTATTATTGTATTCAATGGTGATATTTTGATGGCCATGCCCACTACATTCTTCCATTGTGGTCTGAAGATGATTGTTTACAGGCATCAATGTTCTAACAAATTTGTTCTGTCCTCAAATTGCAAGTTTTCTTTAACAAATAAAGACACTTTTAGACTTTTAGAATATTTTGCTAGTTTTGTGTTAACACTTTTGACAACTTTTCTAGGTAGGAAACCCTAATATTACCGTAGCATTGATTATTTAGTTACGAAAGGGTTGAAAATTTTTCATCATAATTTTGAAATTTCATTTTATGAAGTAGAGATGAGTAATCACTTCAAAATTGTTTCACTCGCTATTTATATGAATGTTATAATAATGCCTTTTGTCAATACTTTTAACATTAATAATTATTATATAAGACGTATTTTTTGAAATGTTGAGTGTTTTATTGTGAAATATAATCATATAATGCTTAAGTGTATATCTGTTTCTGCTAATGAAATATTCACGCTAGGCATTTATTAATGAAATTTTCAATACTGTAGGTTGCCATATAATCCTATTCACCATGAAATAACATATACTTGACATTCAGAATCATTATTATTTATATCTACATAAAAAATTACTCATATTATAAAGAAGAGTAATTCCCTGTTTAAGATTAGGTAAGTAATCAATCTATTTATGTTTTTATATACGACATAAAATATGATATTATCAGAACTATTAAATTCATTACCAGAAGAAATATAACAATGTAATAATTCATAAATTAAATCACATTGATATATAATAGACTATAAAAGTTACATAAGAATGTAACCCTGAACTTCGGCATTCTAAAGACTTATAACTAGATTCTAACAGCAATAAAACGATAGAAATCAACACAAACACTAAATAGGAAAACCATACGTTGTCAACAATGATGTATGCTTTCTATCGGTTTTCATTTACCCTTCGTCTATTGCAATATGTCAGTTCTTATTTATTGGCTGTCGATATAGACGCGAGTCTGCCTTAAAGGTAATTTAGCAAAAAGGGAAACTACGACCTCTGTTCCATATGTTAGTTATTGGAGAGGGAGTTTTCAGTTTCACCTAATTATCAGCACGTCCTTAAAATTTATAGTTATACTGTGATTTATGGTTACGAATTAAACCGGTTGTTAGTGTCGAGAAATTTGAGAAAATATATAGCTTAATATACCTCCTGTTATTGGCAATTTATTTGACTAGAGCATTTATAATATAGTAAGATGCCAAAACGATTTACTTATTTGAATAATTTAAACAAAAACCAAATAATTAAATTAAGAAACTAAAAAGTTTCAGTTAAAATGCATGTAGGTACTGATATTTATTATATCGTGCGTTTAAAAAAAACTACCTATAGTGAGCCATGATTTCTAAGTAACATCAAAAAGCATGTCGTAACTTTACTAAACGTCGTTCACGATTCGAAGACGTGCGCGTCATAAATGATGTCGAAACAATATTGCGAAATCATTTGCAAAATCCATTGACAAAATCTATTTGTTTATATTTTAGGTTAGGGTATTAAACCTTATGTCAAACTTGCAATATTTAGGTTATAATTTACAAATAGCCGAATTATTAATTCTCTTACAAAGTAATCAAACAATAAAAATAGGTGAACTTTATACGTATTTAATAATAAATAGAATACTAAAAAGACATTTGTGTTACATCAGTATATATGTTAAAAGAAAATGAAAGATAACCAGGTATTATAAATCAACAACAACTTAAAAATAAGTTACTAGTTTTAGAGCAATATGTGGTAATTCCACTAGCGCTTTTCTTGAATCATGCTTTTTACACTGAAACCCAATGTTCCGCAACACTTTCCAATAAGATGTTTTACCACCCGTAAAAATATCCCTTTCGACAAGTATAGTATTTAAAGATGTTAGGGTAATATGTTGTTCTATAATTATACCACAATTATATTAAAAGAAAGTCAATTTTTTCAAATATCTTACTATTTCTTTACATTTTATTTCTTTCTTTTTGTCATGTTTCCGTTTGGGGCTGCAAATTGCGTGTCCTTTTTGTATTTCCGAGTTAATTCTGCTGACAGATGTCACGCTTACTAATAAAACTTTTACAGCACGGTACAAAAAAAAAGTGCAATATGTAATATGAAATTATAGCAAAATGCAAATACGATTACTTCACCCGCTAATAAAGGCAGCAACGGTCTATCATTATCGCGTTCTGCATCACAGTTTGCAATCGCGGATGCAACAAGTCGCTTACATTGGCTGCAAAACGCTTCCCGCATTTCAAACCAAGAGTAAACAAACACACGTAAAATATGACAGAACGATATGGGTCAACAACGGACCAACATGAATATGCATTCGCAATGATGTTGATATATAAATATTATACTTCGTTTATTGGTTTTATGATGGTAATTCCGAAAATACTGTTAATGCCGTGCACGTCTTCGAATCGTGAACGGCGTATAATATGAATTTCTTAAATGACAGTTACATCTAAATGACAGACGGCTTCAGAAAATTGCAAGGTTAGAAAATTGCCAGGTTAATTCCTAGGTTATAATCTTCCTGTCATGAATAAATAAAATCCGTGTTATCGTTTTTATTAGATGACACTAATGACATTAACATTTGACAACTGAGAACGGAGCGGTTAAGTTACGACATACATAAAAATTTCATGGCCAACTCTGAGGCTGTTTTTTTTTGAACGCACGATACAAGCAGACGCCTGGGAATGGGCGATTTTGATTTGATTCGTACGATGTCATAAATAGTCAGAATTGAAGTTTGTAATACTGTCATTTTGTTCCTTATTGTTTACTATTTCAGTTGCAATGCAGCGATGGACGCGAGAGCAACATGTTTTCGCAGTGAAAGCTTATTGCAAAACAATAATTGTTTTGAATTTCGGCGTCATTTCCAACTTGGGCGTAATAACTCGGTTCTTTCAGCCTACGCTGTGAAGATATGGGTTAGAAAATTGAAAACAATAGGATCTGCATTAAATAGTAAGCGTCCTGGACCAAGAAGGACTGTTCAAACGCCAGAAACAATTCAAGCAGTAAACGCCGCCATTAAGCAAAGTCTACTGCGTTCGGCATGGCGGCATGCTGTCATTAGGTCTGTCTCGTCACACTATGAGCAGAATATTGGTTTCGGATCTCAAATTGCATTCATAGAAGCTTTAGATTGTTCAAAAATTGCAAACCGGTGGTGCCAAAATTCGATTAACTTTTGCTTAAAATTTCCTAACAAAATGTCGAGAAGATGAAATGCTAAACATGTTTGTATGTCTGACGAAGCACATTTCCACTTGAGTGGATATGTTAAGAAACACAACATTTTTGGTATTGAGCTGTAGAGAATCCCCGCGTCTTACACCAAAAACCGTTATACAGTGAAAAAGTGACAGCGTGGTGTGCAGTGCCAGCAAACGGGATAATTAGCCCATATTTTTGTTAAGATAATGATAGCCACCCAATTACTGCGACTTCCCAACTGTACGTCAACATGATTAAACGTTCCTCAGCAATGAAATTGCTGTAAACGAGTCCACGTGGTTTCAGAAAGATGAGGCGGGCGACAGCTCACACGGCAAAAATATCTATGGCTGCATTACGACATCTCTTTGGAGACGTCTCATTTCGAAGAACGGCAACATGAATTTGCCTGCCAGGTCGCCTGATTTATCAATTTGCGACTTATTTTAATGGGGGTTTTTGAAGAATGCCGTGTATGGTTCTCATCTTCACACCATAAATGAACTAAAAGCTAGAATTCGTGAAAAGATTGCGTCAATCGGCGTTGAGATGTTGCAGAGGGTTACGTTGAACTTGCATTCACGACTACAAGAATGTATAGGCAGAGGACGTCATTTACAGAATGTTATCTTTAAAAAATAACTGTCGTATAACTGCTTTATTTAATGGTATGATTTTAGCTTTCTGATGATCACGTATGAAGTATGAATATAAATAAAACTTAGTTCAAGTTGTATTACTGTTGATTGAAAATCGCCTGTTCCGAGACGCCTGTACGTATAAATTTGCTTCTTCCTAATTTAACTCTTCAATATTTTATGTATTTACACAGAACCGTATATTGTGTGTTTGAGTTTAAGACTGCAATTTTTAATGTACTACAATACGAGTTATGATTGGAAAGTTTCAAGATAGGAACCGCTACTGGTCAATAAGAGAGTATGAGTTTTCCTGTGCATGTGAAAAGAAAGCTTATTTTGTTGTTTAAATATGTATTTCTAAAAATATCACTGCATTATGTTTGTTCAGTAGTGATACTCTGTTAAGTGCATACGTTAAATATCAGAAAACTGGCTCCCGAAAATTTATGACATAAGGTTAGTAGAGTTCGAAGACTTACCTATGTGAGAAGGTTGCTGATATAAATACAATTCAACTAGCCAGTACCCAGGTTGAAGTCTCAGTGAAGACGAAGGGGTTCTTCTTGAAACGTTATTACGTGACTGACGAAAATAATAGTTAAAAAGGGTGCCACCGTAAATTATTGAAATGAGGTCAAACGTCACACAGATGACGTAGCCACAAGGTGTAAGATCAATAAAACACAAGGAAGCTACAACTTATCACAATTATATCTATATTTATTGAGAATGCTTTCCTCTCAAAAGCTTTTAACAAAGATCTGGTAAATATAATAAGGGTGGTACTGTATTTATACTCAAAAAATATTAACAAATAATCAACACACAAGAATATGAAAAGACCTGTATATATTCGGTCGGAGTTAAATAGGTAAGATTACAGATTTTACATGCCTGATGGGCGGGTAAAGATGTCTAAGATCTCCGCCATCGTAAATATAAAAGCTTATAGAAATATACGCAAATTTGAAAAAATTGACGGAAAACTGTAAATGTTGTAATATACAATATTAACCACGAATTAATTATTAATTAATATCTAGTTATTCCCTAGTACGGATATTAAAAAAAAAAAGTAAAAATAGACTTTAAACTTCAATTAAGAAAAATAAGATTGCAGCCAAGGTTATGTGTGCCTTGCAGACTTGAAATATCAATTATTGATAGTTCTAAATTAATTGTATCCCGCGTACAGGATAATGATGAAAACTTATCTTTCGAAGGGCAAAGTTTGGCTTCAAGCTACGACACATGGCGATTTACCAGGCCAAGAATCTGACCACGTGGACGATCTCCGCTTCGTAATTCCGGTAGTACTTTAATATCCGAACATCCGGACCAGCTCTAGATCTTTTCTAACTGCAGACTGGTTAGCAGTAACTTGGTACCCGAGTAGATATTTGCGGGCCAAAATATTGAAGACTGTGTGTGTTGAATCCAACAGAAAGTTGTTGCCAAAACATTCAGCAGAAGATTTAGACCAACTCTTCTTTGATTTCGTCGTTTCATATTCCCAGAGAGAGGCCGAAGTAATAATAACTATTAGCAGTGTATTAAAATGTCCAGTCGATGTAAAAATCCTCCTGGTTCTTTCTTTTTGCTATATTTGTGGGGATTTTACTCCAAAGTCTCGGTAAACGACAATTACAACGAAACTTAAGAATATTTACCAGTAGCATATCAGGATGAAATCTGTGTACCACATTACTTATAATTCTATTAAATTCTATTTACAAAAATTATAAGCACCGAACAATATAAGGACATTCAATTAATGAAAAAGTATCAACGTTTCTGGAACCAAAACAGGACAAGGAATTACTTTTGGATGTTGTATCGTAACAATCCTAATAAAGTCCATAATCGAAGTCTTAGGAACAACAATTTTGAATAACTATCTTAGCAATGTGTTTTTCGTTTTATTTTGTAATCTTAGATTTATATAGACAAAATAAAATTGTATCAGAAATTTTGTATATTTTTGTAATTTCTGAAAGTATTTAAAAAATATTATGATTTGAAAATATAGAAACAAATGCAACAGTAAAGCCTGTCTATAAAAAATACACCAATAAAAGTACATGATGTTTTACATTTCTATGAATAAATTTTCATTAATTCAACAAAACCCACTATTTTATATTTACCTTTAATAAGTACCTATTTATACAATGTAACGAATTACAATATGAATTAGATCTTGCGTTTACAATTAAAAACTTGCGAACTAAATTGAACATTGCGAACAAAGAACAATTTCGCGCGAAAAAGTCATTCCGATAACAAAATTCCCTAACGTTCCGTGCTTGAGCGAATGTTTCCCGAGAATTTCCAAAGTATAATTTTGAAATAAGGCGTGATTACGTAAGTACGAAACTTACGTAGACTATAAATATGCACATTACTGTCTCTTTAGCAAAATAGATTTGTTAATGCGTGTTCTACAACCACGAACTTGGCAATTTATTAGCAAACCTATGCGCGAAACCGTCGGAAACTTTGATCTTGCTTATACTTCCACTCAGTTCGCACATTGACTGCGGTGCGAACTGAATCTATGAGATCAAAATAAAATGTCTACTCGTGATTTATACTTGCTAGAAAATACTTTCTTTAACCGCAGAATAATAAGTAAAAGAAGAAAAGTATAGGTTAATGAACTACTAAGAAAAAGAAAAGAATTTGGTGAATTCAATGTTTGAGAAGATTTACGGAACAGTGAAGAACAGTTATTTTGTTTCTCCATAATCCCCCAAATATTTACGCTCACGTACTAGCTCGATAAACTTTTCTGTATTCATTTCAACAAGAATGTTCCCACAAAAAAATACATAAGTAACGCAAATATCCCAACAAAGGGATCTATTCGCATGTCGCATCTGCACCGCACGTATACGCACGAACTGATTTACGGTGACTGCGAGAGTTTGTATTAAACTCAATTAGTTCGGATCAATTGCATGAACTCGTGCGTTTACGCGAGTAAAAGAATTCGCACGTATCCGCATCCACTGTGCGAGAAGCTTTGCATACAGATTTCACCAAAGCATCAATTCCAAGCTAAATTGGTTTCTCTGCTCTTACTGAATCTCATTTCTGCTTACATAAGTTCTCGCTTATGTTAAGTTTGTTTTAGTGATTTTCACTCTTGACGTTTCTATTCAACATCCGGCGTACCTCAAGGCTCTAATTTGGGTCTTTACTTTTTAACATCTTTTTAAATGATCTACTCGGTTCACTGAATTATGGAGTTTTAGCTTACGCAGATGACCCGAAAATTTATATGAAAATTACCATTATAGCATGTTACGAGCTCGATAGCAACTTGAAGCTGGCGCACAAATAGTGTAATGAGAAAACAACTCTCGAAATATTGACAAATTCGCCATTGCAACATATGGCATGGACTTAATAGAGAGTCTTTGTAGATCTGAAATAAAGGATTTGAGTATTTTGTTTATTTCTTCAATTTACCGACCAATTATGTTTGTAATGTTGCCTCGAAGTCTTTGGGTTTCTTCATACGAACTTGTTCTGACTTATTCAGCAATCCTTCGATCTTAGAGTGCCTGTTCTATACTTATGTGCAGGGCAGACTGGAGAATCGTGCAGATGTGTGGTTTCGCTTTTACGGCTACCAACGTATCGTTTTAGAAAGAATTCAAAAGCGATATTTTAAATACCTCAGATTCAAATGCGATGGAATTTATACCGTACGTGGGATGGATTATAAATCTTCGCTCTTTAATTAGTAGGAAAGAAGAAGCGAGTTCTTCCTTCCTTTTAAGCTTTTGGACAACTCCATAAATAAATAAATCAAGTCTATCAGATTAATTTTCTTGTACCATTTTACTGTACGCGATATGTCACCAGCAACCAGATCTAACATATTAAAGAAAGCATCTCTGGTACACATGATGCGGAATTACAACCTGCATCTAAATCCGTTTCTCCGACAGCATTGCTTTCTTTCACTCTCTGTTTTCCTTTTTTAAATCGGTTTTCTTAAAATAACTTTTTTTTTTTTTGTTATCATATCCATATTTTTGTTAATATGTGCATACCATTATGTAGAAAACAACTATATATATATATATATATATATATATATATATATATATATATATATATATATATATATATATATATATACAGTGTTATTCAATTGTTCCGGAACACTTAAATATTTTTGAAACCATAGAAATTTTCAATAAATTTTTCAAACAAAAGTCTGTTGGTTTTAAGCAAGCTATTGTAAGAACATATTTCTAATCTACATGTTGCGCGTGTTATCATGGAAACTGTATTCAATTTGACTTTTTTTTAAAGGAAATACCCTCTATATTTTTACATAGCTGACATCTATAATCTAAAATATTTAAGTGTTTAACGGAACATTTGAATGACATATATATTTATATTTATATATTTATATAAAACCAAGACATTTTCTTGGTTTAGCGACCTTTAATGAAAGGTCGCTAAACCAAGAAAAAGTCTATTATTTTAATATTATGACACGGCCAATAAAATAAATAAGAAATAAATTTTAATTCTTATTAACACTAAATATATATATATATATATATATATATATATATATATATATATATATATGTATATATATATATATATATATATATATATATATATATATATATATATATTTAGTTTTAATAAGAATTAAAATTTATTTCTTATTTATTTTATTGGCCGTGTCATAATATTAAAATAATAGACTTTTTCTTGGTTTAGCGACCTTTCATTAAAGGTGTATGTATATATATATATATATATATATATATATATATATATATGGCAAATTAAATCAGTTGGCGATTAAAGGTCTGTTTTTTTACTTCAAAGTACATATATTTAAAATAACCATACATGTTTCGGCAATGATGCCTTTATCAAGGATATAAAAAATATAAATGACAGAATACAAATGTCAAATAATTGAGTTGCTATGGTTTAAATTATTCAAAGATACATTCCAATTGAAGTAATAATAAATCATGCTTTAGTATTCCAAAAACAGATAGCAATGTGTGAACATATGTGTTGTTCGGTGCTAGCAGATTGTGTCTCTTTCTGGGTATGAACTTGTGTGTTGGTTGCTGCTGGCAGCTTGCGTCTCTCTCTGGGTGTGTGGTTTTGTGTTTGTGTGAGCGCGTAAGTGTAGGGTTTTGTATGTTGGTGTGTTCGTGCGTGTGTTTAGTGATACACGCACGACCATATCATACCAAGGTCACGAAAATATTATATATATATATATATATATATATATATATATACCAGATGTCCTTGGAATAAAAAGACAATCTATGAAAAATCGAAAGAAAGATGTAAATTCTATAGAATATAAATCCAAAATATTTTCCCAAAAGTCCTTCTAATAAACGAGAAGAAAATTACAAATTTATTTAGAAAAAAATTGTTACGCCACTATTGACTTACAATATTTTAGATTTATGTTCTACATCTGTCCATTTACCATACGTTGTCCTGGTAGGTAATAAAACTGATTATTATTATTTTTAAAAGCAAACATTTATATTAGAAGTAAATGTGTATAAACATTACAGGCAATGGCGCTTTTTCTATTTTTTAATGTTGTGATAAATAAGCTAACTAAAATTAAAACTGGCAAGTTTCCGTACGTAACTGTGTTACTGCAGACAATAGACACATTCAATCGCGCGATGTTCTGTTCTGCAAATGAGACGAAGTTTTCTTGTTCACGCAAATTGAATTGTCCTGAAAAGCTTGTAGCGGAACCGGTCTGCAACATTGACATTGGCATTCGTAAATGCAAATTATCGAATTCATAGAGAGCGTACTTGTTGGCGACTAATTGGATTTTGATTGCGGTCAATACCGCGACTATTTTTATATGTGCGTGAGGTACCAAGTTGATCAATTTTACCATAAAATTCTATCAAATATTAACATTTAAACAAGCCCAGTTAGCGCGCTTAGGTAATTGACATCAGACTGTAATGGACGTGACAATATTTACTAGTTGACATAAGTGTGAATTTTAATCATTCCATAAATATAATATTTAAACAACTTGAGATTTAGTGAAAGATCTTTACACATGCACACTAATGGATTCTTTTCTATTTAATGCTTTATATACATAACGATATGTAACATTCACTGACTTATTTGATGTACATAAATGCCTTTCTATTTAAATTAAATGTAAACAAATTTTAGAAGCCTAAACTACTGTGATCGAAAAGTATCGGAACTGGTTAAATAAAAGTATTGATCTTATTTATTATTTTTTACACTTATCGTATACCTAGGTGGCATTGCTCCTAAAAAAAGCTCAAGGGAAAACGTTGCTCTGTTATACACGTATTTATCCCTATTTTGGTGTTCATAAAAATATAAGCTGTTAGTAAATTTTACAACCTAAAGAAACAACTGCTGCCAATTACTGTAAAGCTGCTAGTGTTATGTTGCCACCATTTCAATGAAATCTCTGCGTCTCTAAGTTTAGGGTGTAGAAGACGTACGTAATAATTACACAGGTATGTTAGATTTTTATTTTATTTTACTACCATCCTATACTGTATCGTTTTTGTTACACATTTTCAAACGCATACTATCTAAAAATCTTTACGATCGAAAAGCTGTATTCTGTAACTTTCAAAGTGTACCGATGTGAAATTCGAAAATCGTTCGTATCGACGTTTGTAGAATAACGAAAGCAAATACCTAAGCTATCGTTAGCAGTATCACTTCGTAAATATTTTTATAGAATTTTTTTAGAGAAAAAATGTGAAATTCAAATTTCCAGATACCAGATACCAGAATACCTAAGCTATCGTTGCAGTATCACTTCGTAAATATTTTTATAGATTTTTTTTAGAGAAAAAATGTGAAATTCAAATTTCCAGATACCAGATACCAGAATACCTAAGCTATCGTTAACAGTATCACTTCGTAAATATTTTTATAGAATTTTTTTTGAGAAAAAAAGTGAAATTCAAATTTCCAGATGGATAATCATTTGTTATTATTTGCTCTACTATTATTCACTGTTACATACTGTTGAGTCAGTACACGTCAATAACGCCTATATTTCTTACTACTACACTGCGCCAAAAAAGTTATCCCAATGCTTGAAATATAGCAAATATCTTACATTTAACGCGGAAGAAAACATTGAGTTTACTGATTTGAAAACTTTAGTTTTTCTTCAATTTTTTATCCAAATTTAGCAAAAATTGCGAAAGTAATCAATGACAAAATAAGAAGAATTGATAATACGCCTTGTCACACTTGAACACTTGAAACTTAATTTTCTTAATAAACGATCTTACAACTGTTCCCTACCTTTTACCAAAGCTTCCGATAATTCTTCTAAAGTCTGAGGACGCCGTAAAAGTGAACGAACACGCTGTTCCGATCTGATCCATACATGTTTAATGGGATTGAGGGCGGGACTTCTTGCAGGTCAGTTCAAAGTGACAATATTAACTTCATTAAGTTAATTCCTAACCAGATTAGCTATGCGTGGTTTTTCTTATCAAGCATTAACAAAAAAATCTTCGCCTTTAAATAGGGCAAAAGGAACAAATTAGGTTCCAAAGCATTTACAGCTTGTCTAACCATTACATGTAAATCTCTACGTGCCTCTATGTTTAACCCCCCCCCCCCATATCATAACCGAACCACCTCCAAAATGTCCTCTAGATGTTACACTGAGCATAACGTTCTCCTGGTCTTCTGTAAACCTTTACACGATTGTCATATGAAAATTAACCAAATTTGGAGTCATCTGTAAAAATTACTTTGCTCCATTCATTAAGTCCCCAATGAACTTGTTGTTGTTGTTCGGCAAATTCCCAACGTACTCTACGGTGGTCCGTGCTAATAATTTGGTTGGCACTTCTGGTGTCCATTGACATTCTTTCAACCTATTCCTAACAGACTGAACATGAATGTGTCAGTTATGTACGTTAACGAACTCAATCTGGACTTTCAGTGCAACAACAAACCGCTGCCGCTGAGTACACAATCTCAAGAAACGATCTTCCACGATATTTGTTGACCGTTTTCTGACTTGTCCGAGTCTCCTTTTTTAACTATGCGTTTTCACCAAACCTTTGAATACACATACTGATGGTTAAAGGTTGGACATTTAGAGTTCGGGCAACATTCCTAACACCTTGACCACTGTTGATTAAAGTGACTATTTGAGACGCTTCTTCGCTGCTCAAATGACGAGTTTATCTTTCTTGACGATTCATTTTAACCAAAATTAAAAAAGTGTAAGAAAATTTCACAAACTTTAACAGAATGATACAATATGTCAGATTTTTCTTAAATTGTTGAAAAAAAAGAATAATAATAATCATGTAATATAGTGGAGACATTTTTTTTTAGTTTAAGTGTATGTAATATCTTACTTATGCATTTTTTGTCTAAATCTGATCAAGTATTTGTAAATAGAACAGAATTAAGTAAGTGTTGCGATAATATGTAGAAAGCATATTTACATTTACATTACTTCGCGAAAAATGCAACAAATTTGCACCACGGCCTATTACAGGCAAGATATATATCATCTGCTTCCTTGATGTAACTAAAGGCATCCCCACAAAGATTCGAAATCACTGCCTTTGATAGCTTAGCGGTTAGAGCGATGGTCCGGCAAACCATGCACGTGGGTGCATATTTACATTTACATTACTTCGCGAAAAATGCAACAAATTTGCACAACGGAATAGTTCGGGCAAGATATATATGTTCCCTTGATGTAACTCAAGGCATCCCCAAAAAAATTCGAAATCACTGCCTTTGATAGGTTAGTGGTTAAAGCGATGGTCTCGCAAACCATGCACGTGGGTTCGAATCCTACTTAAGGGCGAATTTTTTTTCATAAAAAAAATATGTAGAAAGCATATTTACATTTACACTGTTGCGATAATTTTTTAGCGGAGTGTTATAATATAATACTTTTATTAATATATGAATTTCCAATTTGGCATTTGTTAAAAAATTTATAGCTGATCTACATTTATTCACAGAAATGATCATCTCGTTTAGAGGTTCTATTAAAAAAAAGAAACAAAAGCCGTAATTGAAGATAGCAGTAGCGATCGAAGTGGTGAAATATCAGTTCGATATCCTGCTGTCAATAAAGCACGCTTACAGAGGTTTACCTAACGTTATTACACTTTCTTTTCGTGTAAGATAATAATATTTTAAACAAATAAGTTCTGTGAAAAGAACGGATCATGGAAATGGCCAGTTAAACCACATGATTTGTATTGTACGTGGGATGACATCTTAGAAAACGTTAAATCCTCAACACAAATATCAAACCGTAGATATTTGTCTATACCAGAACAGTAAAACTTTATTTTTAATGATTAACATTGAATAATTAGTTTATAATAAATATTGTTTATTAAAGACGTTTGTCTGTATAAAAATGAAGAAATAAGTGATAAGAGCGTCGTGAGTGAGTGAGTTGGTCGAGAGTCAAATCTCAGGACCGACGTATGAGAGGTCAGGTTTTTCGAGATGCGTATTCTCTTCTGTTATCCTTAATTGTTGAGGAAGTGAATTTCGAATCAAAATTTCTACCCTCTTACGGTGAGAAGGTACAGAAACAAAGCCATAGAACACTTGACGAAATGACGAAATCTACAACTTTAATTAATTTAGCACAACATAAAAATAAAATAAGTAATACCAGAATTTTTACCAATCTTCATTATCTTTTCATAATTCAGTGATAGACGTAAGACTTTACGCAAACGAATAACACTCAAGTAAATTGGTTTGTTAAGAATTTGATTAATTGGAAGAAATTTATAATGCATTACACCACGGTAATGATAGAAACCTGTTAAAATTACTTCGATTTTTTAGTGATTTTGACGTGGTTCTCTCGGTCGTTATTTTTGGTAGGATATTCACTGCAGTGATGTACTCTTGCGGTATCATAAGTATAGGTTTATGTCTCATCTTCGTAATAATGTATTTCATGACAGAATAGTTTAACAGAAATTATTTAGGTATAGATGCTAACACATGGTTTGTTTTCGAAAAAATATGCGATTGGGAACAAATTGAGACAGGACACGTCTGAGACCCAAATAGTCTTTCAAAATTGCTTAGATCAATCGACTATGTTTAAGCACAAGATCTTTTATTCCCTAAACGTGATGTTCATTAATTGATGTTGAAGGTCAGTCAGATTGTTCTTTATCTTCTTCGAATACTCTGTACCACTCAAACACCCTTATTCTTGCACACATTCATCACTAAAACCTTTTTCTAACATTTTCAACACGTCCGTGGCAGAAATTTCCTTCTAAAACTAAATTTTATGTAAAATCAAATCTTTCATCAAAACGCTTTTTTATTTCAGAAAAACCGTCGTTTGTTTTCATCAAAACACTTTTTTATTTCAGAAAAACTGTCGTTTGTTTACTCATTAACAAGAATAATAAACAAAATTTTGTATAGATATTAAAAACAGTGCTACTAAGCGATAAAATATATAAGTACCTTAATGTCACTAATGTGACGAGCAGCGATTGACACACAGGGGTAAATGACGCAAATACCAGGGACGGAGCAAGGTGATCATGAATCCCGATTTAACATTTTTCACATGCGCATCAAAATACGTATAGAGAAACAAGTACTTACCAAGTAAGAGTAAATACATCTTTTCTAGAAGGAATATTGCAATGTTTATATATAGAACATATCACACATTTTGACTGTTCACCGTTCTTATCCTGAGTTCAAATGATAGTAAATCACTAATAATTGTCCCATTTGCTCATGTGTTAATGTCTCCCACCGTAAATCCATTTATGCATTAAAAACGACCGTTCAAAATCTAGCGACGTAATACTGGCATATTTACGTACATCCGAATTAAATGCTCTCTGCCATTCAAAATGAGTTGAAATGCTAGCAATACGTGCTTTATGTGTATCCGATGACACATGTTTTACTACGGGATTGCAAATTTTGCATCTAAGTTGAATACCGTTGAATTCTAGTACAGGGAAATCTCTTATCCACCTTTCAACATATATCGCGATGGATACTAACGGGATATATTTACGCAGTAGAACTCAAGTAACTACTACAAATTGCGCTTACGATTCAACTAAATACTTTCGGCGCAATAGATGCAACTACTTTTATACATACATATCGTAACTTGTAAACATAGTTACTGACGGGGACGAGAGCGAAGTGAGCTGCGTCGCGTTGATAAACCCTAGTTGGACAAATTCGTATAATATGTACAGTTCTGTGCAATAGATTGACGTACACGTCTTATTGCTCATTCTGGCATTATTTTATCACTGTGAAAACGGCTTATATTTCCCATATTTAAAAGGTTAAGTAATGAGTTCATTATTGACATATGCTTGATTCTATTCATCTTCTATACAACTATCAAGGTTAGTAATTGTTGGTATGATCTTATGCAGGTATGCGTATAAAGAAAATTTACTACTTTACATTATTGTTTAATATTTAACACGAAAAATAAAATACAAATAAAAATAAATATGAAACCATCACAAGAAAACATTAATATTTCGTCATACCACCATTTACTCTCAATCGATGGGGCATTGAGTTTGCTAATTGCTGCATGTAATTTTCATTTACCGCTAGCATTTTCTATAGAGTCCCAAAGGTGATTTCACTTTAAGAAAATTAATATTTTGAGAATATAATTTTTTAATTAATAAACCCAAGATATTCACAATGGGATCAAATCTGGGCTGTTAGCGGGCCACGGTAACGCTTCAATGTTATTATTATATAGCCATGTTCTAACAACATTAGCTGTATGTACAGGACAATTATCATGTTGGTAAATAAAATTTTCTGAATATAATTGTCGAACAGACGGTAGCATTACATTTTCTAATATGTGGCTATAGTTGCCAGCATTTAACCGCCCGTCTACTTTGTAACACTGCACTGTACCAAACCCATACATTTACGTTGAAGCGTCCACTCCTTTGTGCTGGATATATATATACGAGTATATATACACTGTTCATTAAATCGTGCATGCGGCGATCTATACACACGTACGACCATTATACGGAGATTGAAATAGCTTTTCATCGGTGAATATTATATTTGCCAACAAGGTAATTCCCTATAAACATGATTTAAGGAAAATAATAATCGAGCTTCTTTGTGAACTTCTGTCAGCGATAATTTTTTAACCGCCACACAACTTTTCAAGTCTGATTCTTGAATTCTCCGATTAGCTGTGGATCGTGATCCAGGAAAATTTACTGCAATTTTAGCATTATTAACAGTATTAAAAGGGCTTATTAATAAAAAGGTTTTCCCTCAAATTCCGCAAACGCAGCGCGTCCTCTTCGTGTGTCGATATTCGTGGACGAGCAGAACCACGTCTTCTCGAAAGTGTTCCTTCCTCTTCCCACCGTTTCTTAATTTTTAGCGCAGTAGATTTATTGATGCCAAATTGCTGTGCTACTGCTCTAATTGACAGTTATCTTCAAATTTATCTTTAATGCGGGCCTTACTTAATAAATCTCATTGCGCGGGCATGTTTCGATCTATATCTGTCAGTCAAGTATGACAAATTGATTTGATGCGATATGACAAATGGAAGTGTCAAAGCCTATATACATTTATATTTATCCGGTAATTATGGAAACCAAAAGCCTGATTTAAATTATCGTATATTAAGTGTACGCCAATTTATTGCACAGTACTATACATTATAATTATAACATTACATATACAGAGAATTTCACTTAAGATGCAATATACAAACATGTATAGGTTTTTTATTTCAATAGAAACTAGGTAATACATTCTTACATTGTCCCACGTAAAATGCAACATATCAATATAATTTGACATTAGTTAAGTCAAAAGTAGCAGTATTTCTATTTCGATATTAGCTTAGTATCAATCTTAAATGGTATACACAAAGGAAGAGAGAACTCAGTTAGTGACATGGTATCTTTCGGGATTCAATTCAATAAACGATATTTATCGGAAATGTAGCTTTAATCCTAAAACACTACATTGAATTAAATAGGCTTTACTGTCAATAATTTGACAAAACAACCATGAAAGATATCATATCGATCATAACTATTACATATTGCATTTTATGTGGGACAGTGCAAGTGCATAGTATTTTCGAATCTATGGTTACTACATGCATATATTGCAAGTTACATGAAATTCTCTGTATAATGTACAGCTTGTTACGTATTATTGTATTACTGTTGTTACTGTGCCCAATTTCGAATTACATTATTCGTTTAAGTCCGCTCCTGGAATGTATCCCTGAGTGCCGATCCCTGGTGACGAGAATTATATATTTCGAATAGAATGTAAATTATAACTTTGTAAAGTACAGGAATAAATGAATATTTAGTTATAGCTTCATGAAACTCACAATCGCTTAAATGTAAAATCAATAGTATTTACGCCTTTAAATTTAGTAAGCTTCGAGATATTAATGAAAGTGGACTATTGGAAGTATAATTATTCTCAAAAACTTTCAACTTAAAAGCTCGTAATCATTTCGTAAAATACAAAGGTATAATATTACCGAAAACACGGCGAATTATGGTACTAAAACGTTGCCATTAACTTTGAACCACTTCCTTGTTGAACTGAAC
The DNA here is from genome assembly GCA_935421215.2 of Melolontha melolontha. Lineage (NCBI taxonomy): Eukaryota > Metazoa > Arthropoda > Insecta > Coleoptera > Scarabaeidae > Melolontha > Melolontha melolontha. The sequence continues at coordinate 111,336,031 of OW285236.1, read as the reverse complement.
TAATTTCCTCAATATGAACAAAATTAGAGATAAGCTCTTAAATTAGTTTGGAACACTTGTTGAAATTACTAGAAGAAACACATTATGAAGTTAACCTAAAAGTGATAGAATTTTAAGATTTAATTTAGTAGCAGTAGAAAATCAATTTTTGTGGATATTTTTCTAGGTGGCGGATTAACATGTTTAACAAATTGTAAACCGGTAACATTCGTTTGTTAAAAAAATGAAATCGCTCTTAATGTATCGATGATTTAAGAGTTTTTTTTTATACAGATAGAATAAAATCATCTAAAAAGAAAGTTGATTATAAAATAAAAAAATTCTAAAGCGAGATATGTGTATATACATTGTAATAAAGGAGACTTTAAAGTAAACGAGCTTCGGTATAAAGCCAACCAAGTATTCAATCAGAATTGATTAATACGCAAATAAGAACGCATCGAAAAATACAACACTCATAAAAGTTTTTGCATTAGGAAGAAGTTTAAAAAATAAATTCCAGAATATTATTTTCCGAAAAGGTCATATTTCCCTCTAATAAAATTTTAACTTCTTTGTTCTTTGATATGCATAATATTAGTATATGTGCTTTCGCTGTGATTTCAGAAATAAAAAATAATTCAAAACAATATAATTTCTTATAGCCTTATGAGTGCATAAATTCAGATAATCCAATATAATTTATTAGAGCCTTACTTATTTATTAACGTTCATTATTATTCAAAATTTTCATGTTTTGCTTAACATACTTTATGACAACAAAATTTCAGTAGGTATTTATGTTCGAAAGGACGTTGGGAATAATTGATTAAATTTTCGATCCAATTGGATAAGTAAGACATTAATTAAATTTTGTACAATTGGTTATAATTCTGATGAGTTGACCAATATCATCTTGGGAGTATTTTATTCTAAGCTGTACCTCAAGACGAAATGAGCATACTCAAAGCAGTCCACTGTTAAGTCTTTTACGTGTGGTTGCGCATTCTTTTGCTGAAAATCAAGATTTTCCAGCATCCTAACGCAGGGGTGTGACATAAAATATAATTATTTCTTGAATATAATGTTTGGCGGTCATGTTATTTCTAATATTAGAGATCTATTGCCTTAAGCAATAGATTTTCATACCACAACCTACTTGTATTATAGACATTCCTTTTCAGAGCAAATTGTGGATCACGCCGTTTACTATGTCGTTTTCGCATCCTCTTCTGACGATTATGCATGCCTAACCAAAAGCCAGATACATTGTTAAAGACTATAGTATTTCAATCCTCGCTCTACTGTAAGCATTTTTCATACCATTGTCGATAACCTCTACGATCAGGAGTGAGAAGTAGTACTAAAGGAGAATAATATGAGAAAAAACATTTCTTATCCGACGACAATATGAATATTCCAGTATGTTCTGCCAAGCATTGATTCGCTATCGCGAATGTTCAACTGTACAAACTTGTCGATATTTTATTATATTTTGCAGTTAAGTTGCTAAAATAAAATACAACTTTAAACATATATTAAAATCTAACATATTCTTAGGAAAATTATTTAAGCAAGTATCATAAAATCTTGACGAAATTTTGAAACTAGTTTCAGAATCAGGATACAAAACTCATAAAATACACGTATTTATGAAGAAGTAAAGAGAAAAAGTTTGTTGATTAGTGTTTAATTTTTGGTTAAACCTCCATTAAAGTTCCGTTAGGCTGGCAATAGATTACTCAGTTGGCGCAATGCTTAATGTGTAATTTCTGTGAAAACTAAAACTTTTCTTATTGTCCTTATTGGCTTTTGTCAATTCCCGCAACTTGAAAAAACTAGCCTTCGTATGCTATACATATAATGATCCAATATAGTACGCAATGTTTTAGTATATTAGAATACAGGTAACCCCGTATAACATGGCGTCTCCACAACTCGGTTGTGGAGATGATATGCCGCTCTAACACGGCTCGAGAATTAGGAGAAATCCCCATATAACACGGCAGTCTTACAACATGGTTTCACTCTAACACTTTTTTATGTAATTTTTATTTAGTATATGATTGATAAAAAATTGAGTATGAAAAATTGAAACTTTTTTTAAAGAAATGTTAAATATTACTTCTCTGTAGTCCTGAACAATGCGTACCATAAATAAAAAAGCTCCTCTTAAAAGACATTTCATCTCACTACAACAAAAAATTCACATTTTGGATCATCTGAAAAAGCGGGAAAAGGTATCACCTGTTGCTAAAACCTTGAATTTAAATGAAGCTACAATCCGTACCATATAAAAAAATGAACAGAAAATTATATCGTCCATTACTGCAGGTTGTTCTACTTCTGCAAATATGATAGCTCGTTACAGCGCACCAATTCTTGAAAAAATGGAAAAGACTCTTAGAATTTGGATTAAAGACTGCTAAAAAAAAAACGAATCCCACTGGACACCAATGTTATTAAACATAAAGTCTTAAAAATCTACAGATTTTTAAAAGAAAATGGAAAATCTGCTACTAATCCTAATTTTGTTGCCAGTAAAGGTTGTTTCGACCGTTTTAGAAAACGCTTCTTCATTACAAAACACGAAAATACAAGGAGAGAGCGCATCGGCTGATAGTGAAGCTGCTAAAACTTATCCAAAAGAGTTGAAAAAAATTATTGATCAGGGTAGAAATACACCCCATCAGGTTTTTAATACCGATGAGAGAGGCATTTGGTGGAAAAAAATGCCCAAAAGAACGTTTATTTCAAAAAATGAAAAAATCTCGTTAAGGTAGCAAAAGAGCAAGAGAAAGAGTAACATTACTTATGTGCAGTAACACCCCAGATGATCACGTGGTTAGGCCCATGCTAGTATATAAATTCCTCAATCCTCATGGGATGAAAAATCTTAATAAAAGCGCTTGTTGGACTGCAAATAAGAGAGCTTGGGTTACCGTCGATTTATTTAAAAAAATATTTCTAAATTGTTTGTCACCCAAATATCGGGATAATATTCCTACCGCCGAATACAACTTCATTACTTCAACCCTTAGATCAAGGAATTTTAGCAACATTTAAATCTCACTACATCAGGATGTCTTTGCAATGAATTCTGAATAAAATTCAAGATGCATCTATCGTAGTCATGCAAGCGTGGAAACATGTTATAATTTTGGATTGTATAAACCTCATAACTTCATCCATCAAAGAATTAAAATCGTCAACGTTGAATGCTTGCTGGAAAAAATTATGGTAAGAGGCGGTTCAAAGTGGTAATTTAATTGATCCAGCAGAAAACAAAATGGATTAAATAGTAGAACTAGGGGGAAAAGGTTTTGACGACATTACTGTCGAAGATGTTCAAGAATTACTGGTGGAAGAAGAGAACGATGTAGAAAGTTTGTTGAAAATGGCATTTGGAATAAACCAAACTAATTCGGAGAATAATAGTACCGATTACTCTAAAAAGTATAAAGAAAGGCCTAGGCTTAGCCTAGATTTTCTAAATGAAGATCCTTCCATTGAAAGAAGTATGAAATTTTAAAAGAGAACTTCACAAATGCTTGGCTCAATACAACGAAATTTACAAAGATCTCTCAGCTAAAAGCACACAAGCTAGAATAACAGATCCTTTTAAAAAAATAGCGAATGAAACTAGAGATGCTGTTGAACAAAGAGCAGAAGATGATGGTATTTCGCCAAAAAGAAAACGCCCTCGGGTGATAACCAGTAGTAATGAAGAAGACATTATGTAATATGTACCTATGTAGAATTTTTTATTAATTATTGCTTTCAGAAATCAAAATTTCTTTTAGTCGAAAAATCAAATTAGTTTTATTTTTTTAAATTTTGGTACCTAACCCTGTTTTCTGTATTATATCTTTGCTTCGTACAACACGAATTTGTAGAACACAGTGTTTTTTAGGAACCTAACTACCGTGTTATGCGGGGGTTACCTGTACTGCAGTTTCTTAAGACGGAAATATGTAACATCGCTACCCCCAAGAATTACTATATTGTATTAAGAAAAAAAAAATCGCCAATTCTTTTAAGCTATTGTTTTGAAAATATTCGTTTCAATTAATTAAACGCGTAGAAAGATCAACAAAATAGAGATATGATTTATTTCAATGCTGCACCCAACGTATTCATTCTCTTTGAGAATAAACGAATTTCAAATCGTTTTATCCGCAACAGTGATTTCAACAATTATCCAATATGTTTGAAAATCGAACCATTAAAATTGATAAAAGTGCTTCTTTCGCGCAGTTTGTGCGGAACAAGCAAATTAGGCAATTCGTTAGAGACGAGCAAACTGTGAAATACTATCTTCGTATATATTAAATCACACGTTTATGGAGAAGATGTATTCATTTTGTAGGTACATATTTACTAATAATCTGACAATCAAATAAAATACAAGGAAAGCACTCTCGGCTATTAACCCTTCGTGGAACGGGTTGGGTCATATAGCATCAAGTCACGGGTATGTCCTCAGAGGACATATTTTTTTATCAAATTTTTCAAAATTTTTTTTTTACTGCAAATAATACTTATTATTGCTAACAATACTTGTGTTTATTTATCAAAACTAAAAATCAGTACAATATATAAAACTTATTGTTATAAAAAAAAATGTCAAGACTGAAGAGTCAAAAGAAGACAAGTGCTCAGCTTAGTCTTTGATGTAGTCTTCACAAAATGATTTTGCATGCTCGAGACAAAGCCATTTCTTACATTTTCGACAAAAATATTTCGTATTTCGGCAGTAAAAACATTTTCATCGTTTTCTTTGTAGACTTCGTATTGTAGTATTAGGGTCTTGTATCTCCACACCAGTCAATCTGGATGCTATGTTTCTTACATTTTTGGATAAATGCTTATTTACTGCTATTAATCGTGTTTGTTCTTGCATTAGAGGGAGTGCTATCTCACCTTAATTTCGTCAAGTCATTTTCTTCTTTACTATTTAACTTGTAGACAACATAGCTGTTTATGCCTGCGATGTTTATCATATCATAAAAAACTACGATTGGCCATCTGCGTGTATTTCTACTTGCATAATACTGCGCCATTTTTTGGTCAACGGAGTCTACGCCACGCTTGGTTACATTGTAAAAAGTCACAATTTCCGGTTTTTGCATCTCTCCTGGATCAAACATACCACGAAAAAGCATTGAAGATATCACTAAAACATATTTATTCCTTTTATGTACATACGATACTAAAGTCATACTTTTTTTGTAGTTAAATATTGGCTACCAAACAGGGCGTTTTTTTAGTCTAAAAATTCTTTTGGAATCTTTTTTTTTTGTTTTTCTTAACAGTACTTATAATTGTGAGCCGATGATTGTTGAACAAATCTTCTATCTAGGGAAAAGAAGTGAACCAATTATTTAAGCTAATATTTCGACCACTATCGCTAAATGGGGCATCATACGTTTTACTAAGTCGGGCACTTTGTTGCTCAATTTGAAGAGAGCTTCAGGTTGTTTGCTTAGATATACCTCCATATTTTGGGTATAGTTGGTTCTGGCATCCATGACTGCGAATGGTTTCGATGGTTTATTTGGTACATAGACACGAAATGGACAACGACCCCGAAAGGCAAAACGCATCTAATCTGACGTTAGATATTCCAAAACAGTAATTTGCTTTACAAATGTTGTCGAATTCTTCCCCAGCATCCCTCATTGGTGCTAATTTATCTAACGGTTTTCTATCGTCTTTAGTACAAATGTCATCAAACCTCAAACACTGCAACAAAAACTTCATTCTTCTAAATCCTATAACAGCTGGAAGAGATCACACCAGTCCCATCTGTGGCCCAAAACTCTTTCAAATAACGTCTACTACTTTCTACCACAATTTTTGTTATAATTTGTCTATCAACGAAAGTTTCAAAACATTCTATTGGTGTCGATGCATCTGTTGCGTTGCCTATGGTACCAGGAATATGAGAGATAATATTTTGCCTTCTTGTGCGAACATTTTTAGGATACTGATGTTTTCTTCACTGTGTAATATTGTCTTTTCCAACATAATATAAATGGTCTTGCGTTTCTACTGCGCTCTCGGAGCCTAAAGATACATTTTCGGAGACTTCACGGACTCCTTCCTTATCCCTTTCCTGCTCGGTCTCACTATTGTGTTGAACTCCTACACATTTTCCATTCTTTATCTTCTCAGCCATCCACTTTCATCGGCAATCTTTTCATCTGATGGTACTTCTTCATTTAGCTTCCTCAACAATTCCATTTCTCGTTCACATGGATCATTCAACGCCATATTAACTGTACAAAATTAAAAAAATATAACAAACCAAAAAAATATTGTCGTACACGTATTTTACTTACGGTCACTATTAATCACAGTAACGCACGAGTAAGTCACCACAGGACACTTTAACTGATACTGACTGAATAAAGTACACGGCACGACTGAAAGTTGTTTGCAGCTGCAGTTAACTGTAGTGGGAAAAGGTGGACGCTCGTGAATGATGACCGCACTCGTTGCCGTTATTTATAGAGGAATATAATTGGCTGTGGCCTCCTAGGACATATCCGTGCCGCGGAGGGTTAAATCGTTGCATGTCAGATGTTCTTAAATGTGACATAATTACTAACACATGTTTTATTTTTCCGGTGAACAGATTATTCTATCTGAATCAGTCCGATCGCCTTACTTGCTGAGTGTGTTCTTATTGTTGAGGGTGTTGTAAAATGCATAGGTAAAAATTAAATTTAATAGAGGCACTTGAAGTTAAAAATATGTATACAGCGTGTTAAACTTCCTTATATACATGCAATTTCAAAGATAAACACTATTTTAATAGTCCATTGCATTTTGCAGTAGATCATGAAATATAAGAAAATAATACATAACGATCGAATTCATTTTTACTTTGAACGAAAGATCATATGTATAATGAATATACTATTAACTATTCTATTAGACATAAAGCAATAAGAGATATATATGTTTTGTCTTCAATTATTTTGTCTAGTGCAAATGTATTGCACTTCTTTATGAATGCAGTTGATTGACTTGGTTTGTCTAAATAGATCAACTGTTCAAATAATAATACCTACTCATTGAAATTGATAAAAATTTGGTTAAATTTTTCAAATTAGTTTGAACAGGTATATGTGTATGTACAGTAGAAAATATAAATATAATTAATTGTATATAAGATTGATATGTGATTACGAAATGGCCTATAAATGCATTAATACAACAGTGAAAAACAGTTCAAAAGGATGATTGCCTGGAAGCGCTATATTGATAAACGGCTCTAATGAATATTATTCACATGCAAATGTTATAGTTTCGCATAAAAATAAGAATGGCCTGTTGCAAGACAAGAAAACAATGTATAGATACTATGGGGAGTGATTATTCTAGTTGATCAACGCGGTCTAGTTCTTATCGTATCGTATCTATTTATTGTTCTCTCGGTAATGTCAAAATAAATTTATATTCCTTATACGAGGAAATATAAGAAAATAACTGTTGCCGTAGTACAAAAATAAACATTTATTTAGAAAACTTCAACAACTATTCTTCAAAGTACTCTCCATTCTGTGCAATATATTTGCCTCATCGACCTCTCAATTCTTCTTTGATTTCAGGAAACAAATGGAAGTCACATGAAGCAAAGTTAGGTGAGTAGAGAGGGTGAACTATAATTTCCGCCCCCTCCAAGTACATTAGAATAGTACTCTCCAGTATGTTCTTTAGGTACAATGCGATCATAAATAACACGTCATTTATCAAAAAAATTAAATGCATCACTTTACCGGCGTTTTTCACAGTTTTCGCCTTCTGCGGCCTTGGTACTACCTTTGTGCTTCCATTGCATTCTTTGAGACTTTAATTCAGGCTCGTAATGATGAAATCAACTCCCGTCAGATGCAAACACATTGTTTAAAAACTGTGGATTATGTTGCAGTTGCCTTTTCCATTGCCGATATAACACCAAATTTTATCGCATTTCTTTGCTCCACTCTTATTTTTTAGATGGGTGCGTCAAACACCGACAATTCAGTACATAATTAATTTGTAAGAAACGTCAAAAGTAAAATCAAAGCCTACTTGAGTATAATTACATTAAAGATGGGGAGAAGATACAGCACCATTCTCGTTATATTTTGATATACCTTCGTACAAGTCGATTACTTACATCTTGCGTACATTAATCATAAATATATACACGTAATGTTTGTTCATATACATAATTTTGCTAACTCAGCTCATTATGTAAGACATATTAATTAGCATGGTATTATTAATAACACAGACAAAACAAAAGCAATTAAGTTTATGGAGGATTAAATTTGTTTATGCGACTTATCTAAAATTTTAATACCAGTTGTTCTTGTCTGAGATACCTACTTCCCAACATTAGTCATTTTCCAGATTTTTCAATAAAAAATTTATGGTTTCACATAATAAACCAATAAAAATTCTTTCGTCTACAACTATTATAAATGAGTTGTTATAATAAAATTTATGAACCTTAAATCAAAATGTTATTTGATTAAAATTTTATTACAGCAATTATACCGACTGTCTTTGAAATAAAAAGACAACGTATGGAAAATGGAAAGATTAAATTATATAGAATATATACCCAGAATATTTTCCTAAAATTTCCTCTCATAAGCGAGAAAAAATTACAAAGATATTTAAAGAAATTTTGTTACGCCACTGTGCGATTGAATATGTAAATACTACTTGAGACCTTAAAGTTGACCCATAATACAGTTTTATTATTGTACATTTCGCCTTAGTATCGTTCTGTTGTCGATCGTAACGTACATTCGACACAATTTTTCAATTAAAGATAGTAGATTGTAACTTAAATGCCCGTAAAGCACACATCTTACATGTTCTTTTAGTATATCATCTTAAAAAAATTAGAAGTATAAATTTTTAACAGCTGACTCAGGTTTTCGAACCCTTACCATAACAAAACTTATCGGTTTTATAAATATAAACATTGCCGCCTTAAAATACAATAGGGGCATTCTGAATCTGTTACTCATATTTTATATTTCTTACTTCAAACACAAAAACATTCTCATAGTACACATGAAATTTTAGTATGATTTTTAAGATGAGTTTGTAAATGAATGTAACGCACATATTAATTTTTAATTGATTGTATAAAAAGCTTATTTTGTACGAGCTATTGATCTTAGCATACTGGATGTTATAACTTTTATAACATGAACCGCTGTTACGTATGTAAACACACGGTGTGTGTGTGTGTAACTTCAATACAGATACATATTTACATTCTGAAAATTTTGAATTCATAGGCGAAACGTGATACAATTTCCAGGGAGTTTTTAATTTTGAGGTTCGTGTCGTAGCTGACAATATTTTTGTTTCATATTCTATATAATTACATATTTCGATTTTTCATACGTTGTCTCTTTATTATAAGGACACCTGCACGTCGTAACTCATTTCGAATTCAATATGCGTCTTTAGTTTAATATTTTATTAGTTCTTCATGTTTTGCTTTGTTGCTATACAAAATTAAAATTATATATATTGTAGATTCAATTAGTCGGCGTTTTAAGGTTCGTTTTTCTTTAATATGTATATATTTAAAATAATCTTACATGTTTCGGCACATAATGCCTTTGTCAAATATTTTAAATTTCTTTGACAAATGTATTATGTGCCGAAACATGTACGATTATTTTAAATATATACATATTAAAGTAAGACAGACCTTAAATCGCAGACTAATTGAATCTACTATAACATAAAAGGTCGAGAAATAATTATTTATATTTATATTTATATATATATATATATATATATATATATATATATATATATATATATATTGTATAATTTATAGCCGACTCTCGAAGGACCAAATGTTGTATGCAGCTCGTGAGGACCATGTATTAGCTGTTTCTGAATATTTTATTTCTTTAACAAAAAACACTTAAACCTAATTCATTAAAGTAATCTTACAAATGAAATACTCAATGTAAACTTCAAACTTAAATTATTTACTGTTATATTAAACTGTATGTAACAACCTCTTATTGTTATTATGATTCTGCTGAGTCTCTTGTTGCTAGTGTGAGACTCTGATGGATACTGATTGATATGAATTTTATGAAGAGAATGTTCTGTACTGTGTTGTTGTTGAGTTGATACTGTTCTGTTTTGCACTGTTGTTGAGTTGATACGGTTTTGTTCTGTACTGTTTTACAAGTAGGTAAAAATATACCATACCCCTACAAACCATTACATAATTAAATGCATGCGTTCGTTGTACATTGAATTTTTTGGCATCATAATGGTGTTACACATAGCGTATAGAAGTTGAATTCACTGAATTAAAAATATATTCGTTTTTAAATATCTCATATTAATTATATTTTAACTTAAGACATTTCTTCTGTATATTCGTTTCCAAAGAGAAAGTATTTCTATTTCTTTTGTCACCGTCTTGACCGCCGACGACCCTTATTACCTGAACCGTCAACCGATGACCGAAATGTTGAATTTAGAATATCGAATTTCTTCTAGATGAATTCCATATTTTAAATTGTTTTAAATTTAATATTATTTACATCTTCTTTTATATGTCTTGTTTGATATCGTTAGGAAGCTTATATCACAAGGGTTATTTTAAGAATATTTCTGACATCGACAGACCAAGTCTTCAGGCCGCGCGTTTAATTAACTATAATTCAAGATATCGACCCCCTCTTCGATACATCATAAAATCAAGCGTTTCTAGACATTTTCTATCGACGAAAACTAAGAGTTCCTTCTTCGCTTGCGAACCATTCGTGAATACACACATCGCTCATCGTGCTGTCCAAGCACACAATGGAACTCACCACGCTGTCCAGCCTCTTCCGCTTCTAAGGTAATTGTATTGTTCTATACATATACTCTTTTAAGTGAATCCAAATTAATGTAAACTAATTAATTTCTTATTCCTCCGGAAAAACATCGCCCTACATATACTTGTTCGAGTATATCTTCAGACCACGTGGCTACCATCGCCGCAAATCAAAGGTAAGCTCTGTATTCTTCGATACAGAGGTTATTTTATATACATATTAATTAACCCTTAATTTACTACCCCGGTTAACGTTCGTTTCAGAGTATTTTTTGTGTTAATTTTAATCTACTTATCCACCACTCCACGTGTACATATTACTTTGTTTTAATTGCTTTTAAATATACGAGTTCAATTTTTTATGTAAATATAAATACAAAATTTAAGGACGCCGCTGTGTTTTATTTTATGTATTAAGTTGTTGTATATTTATTTTAATTAACCAATACCACGCACGTCCTGGACCTTTGAAGGAACTTCACTAACACACCAAATTATCTTAATTATTACAAAATAACTAAAATATAATTTTATTATTTATCTTAGAATAATTTCATTATTAGTATACCTAGCCGAGCCTTGTATTTGTAATAAGGGGGAATTTTTCTGTGTTAAATTCGTATAAACTGTACATACGGGCAACAATACCAGGTTCACGATAGGGTCTTAAATTTTATTAATAAATAAATAAAATATCATTACTAATTAAGTGTTAGTAGTTGTTATAAATCTAAGTATGTAGTTCCGTCTGAATTCCATTATTTAGAAATGGAATTTTATAATATATATTTAAAACTTAACAAAAAATGATCAGATTAAATGTGGTATATGTAATTTGTTCACTAATAACCCTAGGCAATAAAAGAATCTGTTTAAATTGTAAAGCAGGTAATAAATTTGCAAATGTAAAGGACTTTTAGAACCTAAAGAAAATTTTATAATTTGAATAGGATAATAAAATTATGTTATACAGATATCTAAATTTGAAAATGAATCGTTGAATAATTATAAAATTGGAAATGTTATAGTTTAATTCTTTATCCTAAATTTACTTCTCTAACATATATAAATATATCAAATTTCGTTTTATGACGAAACGTAGGTATATAATACTAATAAATAATATCGCGAAAATCATACCACTCAGATGTGCATGAATGATTTGTACATGCACGTAATTTGGATATTTAAATATCATCGTGCGCAAAACAATTGAAGGCAAAGCGTTACTAGGTATCCATTTGCGTGCTTATATTATTTATAAATACTTATTTAACTTATTATTTATATATACTTTACCAGGTAACTGAACTTTCATTATATATATATATATATATATATATATATATATATATATATAGGTTCTGTAAATAGCTATGTAAATATAAATGTAACATGTCATGTTTTTATAGCAGATCTATTTTTATTAAACTATCCGTTTGAACGAAACATTTAAAGAATGCCTCAAGTTGGTGTGTGATACTTATTTTTGGACTAACATAATACAGACGTTTTATCGTCTTACGACTACTGGAATGGCTTTTTATCAACAAACATTTATCACCTATGGTATCGAAACAATGAACAAAAACGAATATCGAAAAGGCATCTTATCGAAATGGCAGAATTTTCCTGGAATAATGTGAAAAGAAAGTGTCATAGATTGGAAAATCCAATTACATGTTTTTGATAGCCAAAGTTTACAAAGTTTTAATAGTCATTTCCTTCTAACGGTAACCAGCGTTACAATTTTCATAGAGCTAATTATACAAAACTTTATGACATCTATTCTGCAAATTGGATTGAGTTGGGTAGCTACGAGGATGATGATTTGTGTGTCGATGCATTCTATACTAAGCTCTACAATATGTTCAATAAGTCAGTGCCTTTTCATAACAACAACAGGAAAACCTCTCCACCTTTGTTTACTGCTGAAGCGAAACGTAAGTTGAAGACTAAGGAGTTTTATCATCGGAAGTGGATGCGTACTAAGCGCGTTTGCTTTTATGATGAATTCTGTCGTTTCAGAAGAATTATACAAAATAAGATTTCTGTGTCGTATGAAACCTATATAAAGAATGCGGAACTTAAACTTCAAACGCACCCCAAACTGTTTTGGAATTTCATAAATCAGAAGAAATTAAATTACAGAATTCCTGCAATAATGCACAATGACGCTTTCCATTTAATGATCCTGATGACATTGTTAATGTTTTCGTCAAGATGTTCGCCAGCATTTACTTACCTGATTCTACCTGTATGGATGTGAATTGCAATACTGTTTCACACGGTTCGTCATCGCAGAGGAATTATGCTGAGGAGCCCCATATTTCAAATGTGCAAATTTGGCAATACTTATTATGAAGATATTTTTATAGGGACTAAGAGTTAGTGACTTTAGTGATGTTTTATTTTGTTAGTTTTTTCTCTTTTTTTTCTGGGTTTTGAACCGAAACGAACTCAATATGTAACTTTTATTTTAAAATTTATTATACACATTTACAGTTATGTTATTGTAACCCGTTTTGGGTTTTACTGTTGGGTGCAATGAAATATTATTATTATTATTATTATTATTATTATAGTTATGTAATAAAGTTGTTCTAGTAAAATAAAAGAAATTATATTTGAATCCGAATGTCATTTTGCAAAAGGTGCGGTATTGCTGTCCATTAAATTTACTATCTGTACAAAATAGAGGCCATGGTATTTTTCCGTATTAAACCGTTATTTTTGCTCCTATACTAACTAGTGAGCGATTATAATATACTGATTATTTCTTCAGACTTTGTCGCAAATACATTGAAAATGCAGACTAATTTTTGCTACCCAATTATATTTCCTAATAAATACGAATGACGGTTACTTATTTCAAGTACCAGTACAAAAATTATGAAATGTAATTGTTATTACAAAAACTTTACAATTCTATTAAATTTTAATAAACCTAATAAGGGCGATTCGTAAAGTAAGTTCTGTTTCCGCCTAGTGAGCAGCACAGCGAGGATATCGGCACGATTGCAGCGCTGTGGTGTGGTCTGGTAATCTGGTACAGTGTGAGTCTGGTAGTGCTTTCGAGAAGGTCGAACTAATGTCCATAATGAGAAAGGGAGTGCAAGACCAACTGTTGTGGCGAACGAACTTGTGGGTAATGTCGAAGAAAAAATTCGTGAAAATTATCGATTCACGATAGCAGAACCGAGTGTCTTTTTCTCTCAACTTTCACCTACAGTTTTGTACGAGATTGTTACTGAACATTAGGTTACCACTGATTTTGCCCACGATGGGTGCCAAAACATTATACAATATAGCGAATGGGATCGGTACTAACAGAGTTCTATGAAGAGGGCATTAAGAAGCTGGTTCATCGCCATGAGAAATTCCTCAATCGTAATGGTAACTATGTAGCAAAATTGCTGAATTTAGTAGCTTTAAGTTGTATATAATAAAAGGCTCTTCATATATTGGTATTTTTTTTTTAAATAACCAAAAGGAGCTACCTTACGAATCGCCCTCGTATATTAACTAATTTTAAATAAATATAATAATTTAAGTAGTCATTTTCTGTTGGTGGCCATAAATGCTTTTAAGTTTTCTTAAAATATTATTGCTCATTAGTATTATCGCTATTTAAAAGAGCCTATAAGATCTCAATAAAGAAAGAGCCAACTTTCATGTGAACATTTCTTCATGAAATTTTTCAAGTCTTTATGCCAAAGTTTCTAAAGAGGCTAATGAATTACTCTATATAATCAAGTATTTATGTTCAGAATTCTCTGCGTGTGAAAGAATTATCTTTAAAGATAAATACTTGATTATATTATCGAACTTGAAGATAGAAAGCAAAATTAAATAGTAGATACATGGGCTGTTTATAATTCAATATATTTGTTCATGTTAATAAATCATTCGTACGTAAAAGCATAAATAGTTAATTTAGAATGTTGCAGAATTCACGTTCACCGAGCATAGCTCAACCGCGAGAATATACGATCTAACATATATATTTTTAATGGCATCAACTCTGGTCTTTTCGTTAACTGAAAGCTTTCGTTTAGTTCGTTTTTTATATATATATATATATATATATATATATATATATATATATATAGGGTAAACTTAATAAGTCGGCGATTAAAGGTCTGGTTCATTACTTCAAAGTATATATATTTAAAACAACCCTACATGTTTCGGCAATATGCCTTTGTCAAGGGAATACAAAATATAAATATCATTTATATTTTGTATTCCCTTGACAAACGCATATTGCCGAAACATGTAGGGTTGTTTTAAATATATATACTTTGAAGTAATGAACCAGACCTTTAATCGCCGACTTATTAAGTTTACCTTATCATACCAAGGTCACAAAGATATTATATTTATATCTATATATATATATATACATATATATATATATATATATATATATATATATATATATATATATATTGTTAAAGTCTGACAAGGTGTAAATACAAATGCATGTGAATATTACGTTAAAAATACCAATAAGTTGTAAATCAATTGGTAGAGTAAATTTTAAAATAATTCTAATATATATATCCAAGTGTGGTTACAAATATTACCTAAAGATGGAGCTTCGTTAAATACGTTATTGTTGTCACATGCGTATAATTCAATTTGTAAATAAACGTACATAAATGATTTGTACTTAACCTATACAGCTTCTTCCTCGTACAAACTCTTGTTGTTTATTTTTTAAGAGTAATTTTATGTTATATGTCCGACTAGCAGAACAATGAGACTCTATTTAGTGCTTTATAAAGATAATAATTTTGCGGGATCGGTACTCAACTAGAATATGTGTGCAGGTGGAAAACAAATTATTAAATATTTGTATATTCTGGATGTAAAGTTTTCTAAATAAAACGAGAGATTGATAAGCAAATGTAAATGGTTTAATAGGAGTTTCGATTAACCAGGTAAGTGGTAAACATGATAAAAGTATAAATTTTAATCTACATAAAAGTCACGTGATCAGTTAAATTCAATAAGTTTAGGTCAAGTGATGATATTCTATGATAACGTGCTAAATTGAATCTATCTAACTTAAACTTTTTTAAAATAAAATCAAAGGAACTGTATTCTTCTAATTCTTTAAAAGTATTTTAATTATAAATTAACTTATTAGGCATACCTATGGTAATATCTACGATAGTGTTTATAAAGTAAAATTAATTAAAAAAAATTCTATTTTTTTAAGGATATATAAATAAATAATACTCAAGTTGGATATATACGGATTCAGGTGATTAGGTGTTTGTTTGAAGCTCCAATATTCGGGATACAGGACTCGGACAACGTATAATTTCTGGTAGCGTCCCTGTTGGCTTCGGTTAGTTCGGATGGTGTCTCCGGAAAAATGGAAATTTCGTTTTATAACGAACTGGAAGGTATGTGGATACGGAAAATACGTCGAACGGTGCTTGGTAAGTAGGTGATGTGTTGATTATACTCGTAGTATGGTTTTTATACTTTATTTTATGTTTTCTTTCTAAATTTCAGAGCGGCACTTTTTGAATACGTCGGCGTGTTTTTGGAATTTTCAACAACATGACGCCAACTATCGTTTGTTTTGAATGCTGGCTTCTCATTCGTATTTCTTGTATGTATTTATTTAATTTCGTTATAAATATTAGTAAAAGTAATAATTTACTAACACTTATCGTTTTGATATTTTACAAAAATTATATATTTTGTTTTATTATATAAATAATTGTCATTGGAATGTTAAAAGTTTCATTTTATGCCTATTTTTAATTGGGATATTTCCCGCTATATACAATTTTGAATCTGTACAGTTTTTCCTAAAATATATGTGACATTAATGATCAATCAATTAAGTTAAAGATCTTCGGTAACATAAAATATATAAGGAAAATGACTTAGGCAAATGAGCACATGTAAATAAATAAATATGAGATTTAAATTTAAGCAATTAAAACGCGAAATTAACTTTATTGATGTGACAGGTGAAAAATGCAGTTCCAAATATATCTTAAGTTCTAAAATTAACATTCTAACAATAAAATGATCTGTATTTCATAATTCTCGGGGATCCTTACGTGTAGGCTTGACCTACCACAATATATAATATATTATATATATAGAAATAAGAATAAATTAATGAATTCAGACAATGGACCAATCCCTCAGTCCAGTTTGTATGCCTTATTGTGACAATAGCATTATTTTTACGCTTCATGTATTCACGCTTCACGGTTCCCTAAACTTCACGATAGGTTTAAGTAGTATATAAGTGTTTATTTCGATGTTAGGAATTTAGTGTTATCCCACTGGCGATTTGGTGAAGAGCATATCTTCTAAGGTTTACCTTAGCCAAAAACGCTACGTTTAACACTTTTTTCAGTTTTAAGGTTATTCTACTGGCGTATATAGTATTTATTGTTATATATTGTGGTTAGGGTGTTTTTCTTATTTCTGTTTCAGATTACAAGCCAAAGTCTCCACCTCCACCAATTTCGGATTGACATACTAATAGTATTTACGTTAGAAACGACATATAAAATTTCCACAAAATATTAACGCCAAACATTCTAAATATTTGTTCGTCTCTGGTGTGTTTTATAGTTTACATATACAGAGTATAAACAAAATATACCTACATAGTTTAATATGTAATTGAAATAATATCAAGCATAAAATGCTAATGCACGAAAAAATTTAGTATTCCTTTATAACAGCAGCGGTACCCCTACTGAAGCGTAATGGTGGGAGTTGTAGATGCGATGACGCATATTGTAAGTCGGAAGTCAGCCTGTTGTCAATAGACTGCGGAATAGACGCTATCCACTAATGAGTCATGCAGGCTCAGACAGAGTCGTTTTCGCTTAAATAATAAGATTGGTGCAATATTCCCTCGTAGCCCTGATTTTAATGATTTGAAAGGCTTTTGTAGTAATGTTCAAAAATACGGAAATCGGTAGATATAATAAATTTAAAGATTATTATTTCTATGCACCACTCACTAGTTCTGATGTTAAGCGAAGTTTTTCTATATTTGAAGACATACTGTTTAATAAAAGAACTTTACAGAACAAAGTTTAGAAATATTGTAATAATTAATGTGAATAAAAAATGTTTACTGTGGTGTGACTAAGCACTCACTTTAATTATAGGTGATATAATTAATTTCAACTGTATAGTATTTCAATATTTTGTTTCACTGTATAAAGTAAATGCATTTTGTATATATATATATATATATATATATATATATCTGGAATTAATTTCAATTCAAGTTAATTGAAATTCATTTAGCTTCAGTGTTTTATTTATTTTCGTAAAGATAAATTTCCGTATATACATTTCTTAGCCTTTATTACGACTCTGGCGAAATATATTTCATAACTCCGTCTGTTTGCATTAAAAGACGTACAAACAGACAACTTTTATCAATACCATCGAGGTATAATGTTCATATATACATGTTAAGTTATAGTCTTACTATATGGTGAAACCGGTGGAAATGTTATAGCTATTAGACGTATTTATAAAGGGCGATTTCCGAAGCGAAGATGTCCTTCAAATGATTTGATATTACAAACCATGTACAGATTGAGAGATCAAATCCAAGTTATGAAGGCCATGGCCGTGAAAGACGATCTTCGGTAACTTATTTTTCTAGCTGCGGTCCATGTCCGTGAAGACCGAGCCTTGTGAAAGCCTGTACATACTTTGAAAGTTTACCAATCGGTTAGAAGTTTGTACTTATACAAATGACAGCCACACTGAATTTCTCCTATAAGCATTCCACCTGTTTCACACAAATTTGCCCTTTTTAAAGCAAAGAAATTGTCATTAAAAAAAGAGGCAAATAGAACACAAAAAATATGTACATTCGATTAAAATTACAAATATACATAATTAATTATTTCTCGACATGAATTTAATATTAAGACAACTAAATTACAAATTCCATATCACCACAAAACTCTTATACCGTTAAAAATTTTTAAGTAAACTCGATACCGTATTTTTTTCGTGATATTACAAAGGTCATGCTATTGACCCACTTATAAATAACAACAGAATAACTGATGCGTAAAAGAAGTTTTCAAACGAAGATGTATTATTACATTACCGAAATGTGAAGGGGATTTTTTGGTGAACTTGAGCAAATAACTGCCTATTTGTTTGTTGAATGGACAACATGTAAACATATAATTTCTATTTATTTAGACTTAATCTGAATACATGACCATAATTGAAAAGTTTGTGTACCTAAGTTTCCGTAAAAATTAAATTTCAAAAATTAACGTTTCGATTGAATCAAATTTTTTGTAGATTTGAAATTCAACTACAGTTGTGAGAAACTTTTAATACATTATTTTAAAGTTATGTCGATTGGATGTACCTATAAAATTTTATAGGGCTGCTGTTGTAGTTGTATACTTTTTATATTTTATATTTCATTTAACTGTACGTACTACCAAATGCAAATTTCAAAATATAAATGAAGTTCTACTACGGCAGATATTTTAATTTTTACTGTCCGCAATTTTCCGGTAGGTATATACATAATTTATTATAAATATAGCAAGAATCAATGCCATCGTCTGACGTAAATAAAACGTCAAGAGTATAAAATCGTTTGTTCCGATAGGGTGCAAGGAAAGTGCTGATATTTGGTGAGGGAAGTGAAGGTCGAAAGAAGACTGTTAATATTTGTTTGTTTATTTTCACGCGTAGCATCTAAAATAAGCTAAAGTTGAATTTAATGTTTTGACGGATAAGAGAAAAATGTGTCAAACCTTGAAATAATACCCGCTAAGAAATGATAGTGTGATGGATCTATGATTAATAGTTCACATCGGAAACTGTTTACGCTTTTACATACGAATGATTTATTAACATGTATACTGAATTGCAAATACCCCATCTATCTACAATTTAGATAATAAGACATTAGTTTTTGTGTACATATATATATATATATATATATATATATATATATATATATATATATATAAATATAATATCTTCGTGACCTTGGTATGATAAGGTAAACTAAATAAGTCGGCGATTAAAGGTCTGGTTCATTACTTCAAAGTATATGTATATATTTAAAATAACTCTACATGTTTCGGCAATGATGCCTTTGTCAAGAGAATACAAAATATAAATGACATTTATATTCTGTCATTTATATTTTGTATTCTCTTGACAAAGGCATCATTGCCGAAACATGTAGAGTTATTTTAAATATATATACTTTGAAGTAATGAACCAGACCTTTAATCGCCGACTTATTTAGTTTACCTTATATATATATATATATATATATATATATATATATATATATATACACAGATAATTATTTCGTGTGACCTTTGTATGTTATGGTAAATTCAAATTTTGTTGGCGATTTACTTCAAAATATATATATTTAAAACAATCCTACATGTTTCGGCAAATGATGCCTTTTTCAAGGAATATAAAATATAAATGACAGTATATTAATGTCATACATTTGTAGTTGTTATGGATAAAATTATTCAAAGATACATTCCAATTTAATAATAATAAATCATGCCTTAGTATTCTAGCAGTGGACGTCACTAAACATGATAAAATAGATTTAAATTAAATGAAATGATGATTTGATGAATTCAATTTAAATGTAAAGTTTATAGCATTCAGCCAGCTGTCTTTAGGGGTACTATCAAAAAAACACTTAACGGCGATATCAATCTCTTCTTCTGATTGGAACCTTTTCCCTCTCAAATGTTTTTTGAGTTCAAAAAATAGCCAGAAGCCACACAGCGCCAAATCCGATCAGTAAGGAGGATGTTCTATAACTTTGATTTAGTTTTCAACTAAATACTGAACAGTTATCCCTGCTGTATGGAACGACGCGTTATCATGATGTAACATAATTCCATTTCATGGCGCTTTACTGAACACAGTAGGCAAACAATTTTGAATATACCATTTAGCGGTAACTGTCTTCTGACCTTCTAATTTAATTGCTGCTACCAAACCCGTACTTCTAAAATATACTGCGTACATTACTATTTTTATTGCTCGCTGTTTTTTCACCATCGTAGGGGTTTCCGCATCTTCATGTATCCAGATTCGGCTTTCTTGGCGAGTGGGAACATCAAAAGACGGTATGTACGTTTCATCGCCAGTAACAATTTTAGAAATAATTTGAAGGCCTCCAGCATTCAACATATCTAAAGTTTGTTGACAAATTCTAACACGTTCTGCTTTTTGTAAATCTGTCAGATGATAAGGTACAAACCGAGCTACAATCTTTTTCAAATGTAAATGTTCGTGAATATTAATCTCACTCGCGAGGGTCCAATCTTCAATTTGGACTCTATCATTGCATAGGTAATGCGGTTGTCCTCTTCCACCATCTTCTTCACTGTAGTACTATTTTTGGGATAAACAGCAGTTGTAGGAGGGCCAGCTCCTTTTCTGCGAACAACCGAGTTACAATCTCGTTCAAATTCTTTATACTATCTATAAACAGTAGCCAATGATGGTGCGAGATCCCCAAATGCCGATTTTTAACATTCCTCACAGTCATACGCGCTCAAGCCTTTCTTGAAATCATAGTAAATCATTATCCGAAAGTTCTCTCGTGATAATTCCATTTTTGCGATAACAGAAGCGTATTCTATAGGTTATTTCTCAGACACTAGCACAAACTAAACTGCATTTGACAGATAAGATAATGTACTATTTAATAAACAACAATTTGTTTTTCCTAGGTAACTGATTTTTCTATTCTCAATAATTGTAGCTTATCCCTCGTATTTATATAATATACACAAATCATATACATAATGCCTATTTATTGCACAATTTCCTTAAAATTATGATAAAGTTCAGAAACAAGTATCCTTTGTTGGATAAAAGTACTTAGTTGTATTTAATTTTAATTTTGGGATATTTAGCTTTTACTAAAATGTTATAAAAGCTGTCATCATCATCATATATTAGAAATACTTTCTAAAGAAAATATATCACATAAAATCGGACGAAAGAAAATAAATTTTGCCAAAAAATTCGACTGACAAATAAAGATAATGATCGATTTTCTTGAAAAATTGGTAATGGCAATGTAAGTACTGGGATGATCACAATATATAAAATTTTTCGTAAGTCCTTTGACTTATTGATATGTATTTGGTGCGTTTAATATATTTACAATACAGTAGAACGCGAAAAATGAATTAAATTCAAAGAAGTACGCATTAAATTGGATGAACACCAACATTTTTATTTTAGTGTAAATACTTGACAAATCTTATTACATAAATTTTTACACATGACATGTACAAGGAGCGGTAATTAAATAACGAGACTTTATTATTTGAAAACGTATATTAAACTGTATATTGAAGTTAGGGTTACATGCCTTTTGAATAAATCCGCTCTAACTCAACGCTGTACTTCCGAAGTTATCTCTTTAAGAACACGCGTCGCGGTCACTTGTATACTCAACTTTTTCAAACTTGGGCTCTTTGATTTGATCTTTAATTCTTGGGAAAAGGTAGAAGTCGCTAGAGGCGAGGTAGTATTATATGAGCGGTTGGGGAAGGTGAGGAGGATAGGAATGGCCTTTGTAGTAAAAAACACGGATAATGAACTGACGCGGCGGTTTTCAGCCCATTCCGGACGAATGCGTGTCACCCTCACTCTCAAACGCTTCAAAACTTCAAGGTAG
Organism: Melolontha melolontha; assembly: GCA_935421215.2. NCBI lineage: Eukaryota > Metazoa > Arthropoda > Insecta > Coleoptera > Scarabaeidae > Melolontha > Melolontha melolontha. The sequence goes on along the minus strand of OW285236.1, from coordinate 111,313,457 downwards.
AACGCAGAATTGCGTGTGTTCTCAGCCGCTACAAATCACACTCAATGTTACGATTTGTATATGTTGTTTTAGGTGGACCCTCTCTTACTTTGTCATCGACGAATTTTAATTCGTTTTTGAAACGCTTTGCTCATTCATAGATATGCGCTCTGAAATAAACATTTTTTACCGCACAAGGTTTAGAAATTTTGTAAAATATCGACCAATTTTTCGACCGGCTCCACAAGAAATTTTTGCCTTTTTTCACGTCACTCGCTTTTTCGGTCCAGGGTATTCTCAACATTTATTTAAAAATTTTGCAATCGCAGAAACTGCACTGGATAATTTGCATTTTTCCATGAATCTTATTAATCTGTTACCAAAGGCTTTTCTAGAACTTTCGCAAATACACTTAGTGGGAAAATGATCGATAGTTTTCAAGTAATTCCTTTGGTTTAACTTTTGCAATTTTTAATTTTACTGGGAAGGTACCTTCGATAGAAGAATTACTAATGTTTGACTATAATGGCAAAATAACACCATCAACACAGTGTACAATGAGCTTTGAACTTATATGTTCATCTCCAGGAAATAGTTTATTTCTTAAACTTAAATCTGCTTAATTAATAAGCTTAATTAATAAGCGTAATTAATAAGCTAAAGCTAAATCTGCTTAATTAATAAGCTAAAGGCTATTAAAAAGCTATTAAATATTAACGTACATTTTATACGAATTATAAATAATTTGTGAATAAATAAATATTATTTTAAAAGTTGGGTCTATTCATAATTTCCTTCGATTAAGTTCATTTTTGTTAACTACAAATCAAAAAGCCAAAATCCAAATATAGTTGTGATAGATAAGTTTTTAATACATTTTTAACTTAGATTAGAAAATTATGCAATTTTGAATAAATAAATTAAGTGATTTTTAACTGAGAATATGCTGGGTAATAATTATGTGTTTATCGCTACTTAAAGCAAAAAAATGTCCTTAAATTTAATTAAAATAAAATACCGAATTTTAATTAAATTTAAAAATGTGGTTATCGAGTTTCTCTGGTATTGTACTTTGTCTTGCATCAGACGTGCTATTTTTATGTATTGTGTATTGTGCGCCATGTTAGAGGCGATATTTCAACTGTCAAGATTTTTGAAGCAACTATATACAAAAAAGGTGTCATGAGCTGCTGATATCAACTTAAGATATCAAGGTAACTTATGACATAAATACGGGCAAAACACCGAATGGAGTATTGCTACACGAATGTATACAAAGGACTAAAAGAAAACTTACGAGTTAGAAAGATGCTGTTTTAGTGGAAATATCTACCAGAAGATAAATATATTTACAAATTATAAACCTACAAACAACATATACAAGTACTATATTTAAAAAATGTTCTTCTAAGAAAGAGTACGTGGTCTCCAATTATTTTAACACGTAATGAATCTTCTCTTTATTTAACTATATAATTTAGATGTATACGAGAAAACGTATGTAAATCAATTTTCAAATATTGTGGCTACATATATGAATATAATAAACATTATTTGATAAAAATGAGTTTTTTTATACCAAACACTAGCAATGATTAGATCCTTATATACGATGCGTTGGTGGGAAGTAAGACACGACTACTAGTACCATCTTTTGAATAATCTCCGTATTACGAGGGAGTTTTTTGTATTATCTACGTAGCTATAAAATGAACGAGTTCGAAAACAAAAAAAAAATTCAACGTATGAACCATTAACACGAACACACTTATTATAAGGTTCCTTTAATAACACTATGCCTTAAAAAAAACCTTCTTTTGGCAATTCCTTAAAATACGACCCCCCAAAACGTTTTCCACGTCGTCATTCGATAAAAATCGACGCCCTCTCAAGTGTTTTTTGAGTTTTGGAAAGAGATAATAGTCACAGGAAGCGAGGTCGGGACTGTAGGGTGGATGTTGCAATCCATCAAGCCGCATTCATTGATTACTGCTTGAACAATTCGTATCTTATGTACCCTGCAGTTGTCGTGCATAAGCAGTTACAATTCTATTAAAAAAGTCTTCATCTTGAGATGAAACAGTAAAAGTCTCTTCACGAATTTGTCGTCTACGCAATTTTTGTTTAGGACTGCCTGGTAATCCATCGTGCCGACACTTTGCTCTCGTTTCTGATATTCCTATTTCTCTAGCAATAACTGAAACTTTTACTTGGCGGCAGTCAACACCAAATTTTCAACTTTGTTGACGATTTCTTCAATTCGTGCTTCCAGAGGTGCTCCACACTTTGGGTCTTCGTGAATGGATTTTCTGCACTATTGAAATTGCTTACACCAAAATTTGACTTGGAAATAGGACAGGCTATTTTCTCCATACACTGCCACAGAGTGTTTACGTTCAGTATCCTTAATAATACGAGGTGTCATAAAAAAATACGGTGAATAATTTCCTTTTGAATAAATTAATAAAGCAAGCTTACATTATATTAGAATTAATCGCCTTCAAAGTGCTCTTCTCGGTTTGCGATGCACTTATCCCAACGTCGATTCCATGATTAGATGTATTTCTGGTAGAGTTCTTTTGAAAGAACTTTTGGCTACTTCGTCGTGGCCTTCTCAATGTCGAGAATGGTGTCAAGATATTTTGCTCTCAGCACAATTTTTACTTTTGGGAGAAAACAGAAGTTGCATGGTGATAAATCCGGAGAGTAAGGCGGATATGGACGCGCGAGAATCTTTTTTTCGACGAAAATTTCGCGGATCAGAAGCGAGGAAAGTCATGTGCATTGTTTTGATGAAAGAAGAAGTCATTGGCCCATTTTTCTGGTCTCATTCCCTCTAAATCGTTTCGCAAACGTTGCAGTACGCCTCTGTAATATTCGAAGTTTACAGTTGTTCCCCTTGGAACTAACTCTGATCGCACTATTCCCTCACTATATAAAAAAAAAGAATGACCATGACCTTAACGTTCGACTTTGACTAACATGCCCTCTCTTTGTACTTTCATCTCCAGTTATAATTTGTGCTATAAAGTCCGGATCTGCATCAAGAAGATACTTCAATTCCGTACAAACTGGTACACGATATACTTTCTGCTCGTCAATAGAAAGTCTCGGAACAAATTTCTCACTTACTCGTCTCATTTGCAAATTAACGGTTAAAATGCTTTCTACAGACCTCTACGAGATGTTCAGTTCTTTGGAAAGCTGTCGAGTAGTCGAACGCCTGATTGAACGAACCATCTTTGACACTTTTTGCATGTTTTCATCTGTTCTTGAGGTCGAAGGATGTCCCGACCATTGCTCGTCTTCAACTGACTCATTTCCGCTTTTAAATCGCTCATTTGTAAACAGATTTCGAGAGTTATCACATTATCGCCATACAGAGATTTTAACCCTTCATTAGATTCTTTGGCACTTTTTTGCAACTTAAAACAAAACTTAATGTTCACTCTTCCGGATCTGAAGGCCGATGACAAGTCTGACTGGCAAGACTGACAAGTAAGGATTGATCACTGATTGTCTCTAGAAATGAGGCATTGCAAATAAATTTAGTCAGCAGTTGCTGCTATAAAAATTCATTCACCGTATTTGTTGAGCATACCTCGTACAATTTTAATTGCAATAATCAACGTGTCGCTATTAATCTAAGAATTTCTTCAAAATTTGATTGCTAAGACTGAATTATTCGTTCACTTACAAATGTATTAGATAAGTTTATATAAATCAAAAACATTTCATTTGTGATCTATAGACTCACAAACTTCATAACCGATTCTGATAAAGTTTGTATATATGTTCCTTATGTTGTGTGGAAGGATGTATTCATATTTTTTTCCAAATTTTATCACCAAATATTACTGAATTAACGATATGTGAAGCATGAATTTCCATAGAATTTCTATATCGTAATGTCATTTTAAATCATTATATAAAAACCATGACTACGTGACATATAAAACATGACAGTACAATATATAATACGAGTATACTGTCACCTTTTATAATTATATGTAATTGAATGTTTATATTAAAAAAGTCTTTAAAAAATGCCATACGTGCCGAAACATGTAAGAGTTAAAGTATCATAAACAAATTTTCAATTAAAACAGACCTTAAATCTTCAAATAAAGAAAATCATGTACGGTTGCGGCCCTTGAAAAGTCAGACACTCGATTTTGACGTGAATGTCAAAATTTTAAAATTTTGTAATGTGTGTAAATCAAATTTTCATTAGTCATTTTGATGATAATGTCACATTTGACAAATCCATAGTGTTTATTTTTTAAAATGCCACAATTATCAGAATTACAAAACTCTATTAGCAAAACTAAATACTAATTTTGAAATACAGTTTTGTATTCTGATATTCGAAATGATATTTCTGAAATTTAAGTAAAACAGGACGCTACCTGCAGTTTTGTTAATAATTTTTTTTTTATTTACTATTTTTGCAATACATTTTGCATTCTACGCCAATAATTGGTTTGAGTAGCGCTTAAAAAAAGTTTACACCGCTTAAAATATTTTTGTATTCAAATGTTTGGGTTTTCAAGGGCCGCAACTGCAAATATATATATATATATATATATATATATATATGTATATATATATATATATATATATGTATATATACAGTATACACAGTATATACAGTATATATACAGTATATATACAGTATATATACATATATATATATATATATATATATATATATATATGGTAAACCTAACCAGTAGGCGATTAAAGGTCTGTATATTACTTCAAAATATATGTATTTAAAAAACTCTGTCACAAATACAAGTAGTTCTACAATAGTTTTTTAAATATATATATTTTGAAGTAATATACAGACCTTTAATCGCCTACTGGTTAGGTTTACCATATCATACCAAGGTCACGAAGTTATTATATATATATATATATATATATATAGTAAATTCAATCAGTTGGCGATTTAAGGATTGATTAACTGATTGAATTTACCATATCATATCAAGGTCACGAAATAATTATATTTATATATACATATGTTAATTTCTTACTACACTTGTGTAGAATTAGGGTGTCCTTTTGTAGGAAAACACTATTTTGGTTTCGTGACGTTTCGGTCTTGTATTTAGACCTTCCTCAGACCAGTTTTTATTTATTAAGAAGAGAAAAAAAGAAATGTAACAAACTTGCCAATATATTGCCATTGTACAATATTAATAAAACGTATCACAAGTACTTACATAACCTAACTAAATGGGCTATTGATTGTATTACTCCACACACGAGCCTGTTACAGTGGCCTTTACACTTTAAAATCATCGTTATGTTAATGATAATAAAAAACACTAAACATTCTATAAACTAGTACATATATAGTAATAGAAATCAGTCTAAGACAGGCTTGAAATCTCTTTCTATTATGTGCATTTTAAATATGCATGTGAGTACTTTTATCCCTAAAATATATATTTTAATGTACGTATATAAGTAAAATGTGTGTCATGAAAACTTCAAATTCTTTTTACTTGTGTTTTGTGTGTCTTGTCGTTTTTGTAATTGAAAAACATACTCAACTAGAAAAACCGGAAAAACCATTGGGGTAATAGATTGATTACAATAAAATATCATTGATTCGTTGTTTAGCTAGAGAATAAACAAAAATTTTATATCGGTTAATGACAGTTAGTAGAAAGGAAATTTTAATTTTTCTATAGAAGCGGCCGAGCAACGCCGGGATGCGGGCAGCTAATATAGAATAAAATATACTTCTAAAAATTTTAATTAATTTGCACTATGAGTTACTGTCGGTTTTTTGTATATATTATTAATAATAACAAAAACAACCTTTATTGCGCAATAGACAATGCCCCATTAAAGGATAAAATATGTATAAGAATCGTGTATACCTGGTGTTAAAAAAAAAGGTTGCAGAATAGTTGAAACATATATGGGGGGGGGGGGGGTAAAACCTCACCAGTTTTGTATAATACAAAAGTATTTTTAATGATATAAAATATTATTAAAAATCTGGTGTGAAGGACACAAATACAAGTTCAATTTTCAAAATTTTTTTGAACGTCTTCGCAAAAAATATTAATATTGAACTTGTATTTGTGTTCTTCACACCAGATTTTTAATAATATTTTATATTATTAAAAATACTTTTGTATTAAAAAAAAGGTTGTCGGATATTTTACCCAATTATAGTACTGGCGGAAGTAAACAAACAGCTTAGTCAATATGGGTTCGTTACTCAATTGTTTCTGACATATAACCTTTGTAGTATAACTTATTGTGATATAAAGTTGTCAAAATTGTCAAGTTTGTTCGATTTTATTTAGTGATGAGGTTGGGTTTTAAGAACTTACAATTTTCCTAACAATAACTTGTGGGCAAATGATTTAATATATAAGGTTTTAAAGTAAGGCTTGAATCCAGCAATACTTTTAAATCTTTAAATTCTAGTTGGGTCGTAATAAATGCAGACGAAACAAGACGAAGAATGATTGAAGCTAACTACACAACATTTGCCGACATTTAATTTGTGTCTAGACAGCTGGCACCGCTTGAGATGGGGTTGAAGTTTAACTACATTATCAGTAGAAGAGATTTCAGAATATAGTTTAATACCATTATCACACCCGAAAACTATACAATTCATTCGGAAAAGGAAGTCATTAATAAATAGAACAAAGAATAGTGAATCCAAATTTTAGCATTATAGGGCATAAGGCGATGGAACCGAGGCCACCATAATATAACATTTCCTTTGATGTAAGTATGAGCGAAGAATAATGGAAGATGGAACAACACCATAATGAGCTTAATTTATTTGAGTTTCATAGTTCATCATGTCAAATCCTTTTGACAAACCCGCATAAATTATGTCAACTTGTTCCCTGTTTAGACGTCATTGATATACTAACATATTGTAACTAAATTAGTGACAGTAGATCATCCAGATATAAAGCTATGCTGGTCAGGTAGTGTTATAAATATTGCAATATAAAACCTTTTCACATTGTGTTGCACAGTTAAACATTATCGAAATTGGACTATAGTCCGACAGAAGATATTCTTTATCTTTTCCATAGCTTATTCGAAGAGGAAGTGATAATATATTTTCGAACTGAGAATCATTGAAAAAGATCATCTCCTGCTGATTATTTTTTAGGGAAGGTAAGCATCAAGTTAATCAGTTTATATTCATTTACATGAAAAGCGCTAAGACAGTGAATAAATCATATTTAGTAGAAAAAAAAGTTGTTCTATATTAAGAAAACGTATTAGCAAAGGCCTTAACAATATCTGTGGCACCCTCATCGCTATTATAATGTTCAACCGGTATTCATGGGAGTGCTTTTTTACAAGGAAGTAATTCCAAAATTTTGAAGAAGTTTCAATAGTGTTTCATATATCATCAAGGTAACGAGTATAATTACCATTTATTTCTTCTTCTTCTCATTATTTAATGTTATTCTGCATTTGCTAATTCATAATAAATTGCTAATATTATTATTAAAAATGTTTTTCGTGTTAGTAACGTTAAAAGTGCTTAAATCATTTCCAGTGTTATTTGAATTCAAAATTTCTAGAACTATTACCAAAAAAAAAACGACGAGAAAAACAAATAATAGTGAATTTTATTAATTTTAATTTATTCCAGGGAACTATATAGCGTTTCGCATGCATTTTGAAGGAGGTTATTAATATTACCTAGTAGCAATGACCAGAAATATAAACTACATAATACGTATGGTAAATGTAAGGTTCTACATATGTAAAATATATTTTTATTACTCTGCCGTTGAACATTATGAATTTCGTATTCATAAACAATTAATGTATAATAAATTAAATGATATTAAAACATATGTAAATTATTAAAATTAGATACTTACATCCTTAAATTGTGAATTAAATTTAAATAAAATTAAATAAATTATACGCGACTACTTTTGTTTTGCATATCTTGCATATAAATACTGCTTTGTTCATATTTCATATTGCATATTTGTTCATATTTTATAATTTATTTCTAAAATGCACCGTAAAAAATATATAAAACCATTAATTCATATATATGAAACAGTCCGTATGAGCATTTCCGTACAGCGGAATTCTCACATTTGTGTTTATCAAGTCGGGGAAGTGCCAGTGAATCTACGAGCAATGAGGTTCACCTATAAGTCAATCATATCGCCAGTTGTCTTTAGTTAGTTCTCGAAAGTATATGAACAAGTAATTTTACCTTGATATTTTTGATATGTCGAATTCATAGTCATATATGTCGATCTGGATAAAAGATTATCGTGAATTTTGTGAAGATAATGAAAGGGTCTTTTGTAAGTATTGCAGTAAAATTGTAAGTTTATATTTATTTACGTTTTAATTTCATATTTTAATACCTCCTATTTAATTGGTACAGAATAATTGGAGAAAGCAAACTATACAAGAACTATAACAAGATTTCTAAATGATAGTTTAACAAGATTTTATTTGCCGAATGCCGTTTCAAGTGTCAAAGTATTACTGATGTTATCGGATGCTGCGACATATATGGTAAAGTCAGCACAGAATTTGAAGATTTTTTTACCCGAATCTGATGCAAGTAACTTGTTTGGTCCATGCTGTTAACACTGTAGCAAAAGAAATACATTACACATTTCTAGATATTAATTCATTGATCAATTTTACCAAAAAAAAATTATTAAAGCACCGCTGAGAGTTCAATCATACAAAGATAAGTTACCTGGTCTGGCACTGCCACCACGACCCTAAAGTTAACGTGGCTTGATGCCGCTGTATTTTATGCAGATGGCTTTGAGCAGATAAGAGAATTCATTCTCTCTTTTTCCAATGACTCGATAGGAATTGCAGATTGGAAAGATATAGAGGATCCGGCAGATTAAATGCATGTAGTTCCAAGAAGAATAAAAGATCAATGCCATAATAAAACAAAAATTTTTATTTTGCATAAAGTTTGCAGTACCTATATTAAAGTTTATTTATGACGAATGATGTCTTCCAAACGGCGTCCCTCGTTTGCAATACAGCGAGTTAGGTGTTTCTGAGGTTTCGCAAAACGCGCGCTGGCATATCAGTCGGTATCCTTGCAACTTCCGCCCGGATTGCTGCTTTTAAGGCATTGATGGTTTGAGGCCGGTTGATGTACACTTTTTCTTTCAGGTAGCCCCAGAGAAAAAAATCACATTTCTCGAGATCGGGTGAGCGCGGCGGCCATGCTAAGTTGCTGCGATGTGAAATAGTGCGGCCTGCGAACATCTGATTTAAAACTTTCATGGACGCACGTGATGTGTGAGGAGTAGCTCCATCTTGTTGAAACCATATTTCACCATTGAGCTGCTGCAATTTTGGTTGCACAAAGGTTTGTAACATGTGGACATAACGAGCGGATGTCAGTCTAAGAGCCGCTCTATCTCTTCAAAAAAGCAAGGCTCCCACACTCCAAATGCGGACATCATCGCCCACACTGTTACTCGCTGGTTGTGCAGGGTTTTTTCAAGAAGTTTGTGAGGGTTTTCTGCTGGGCAATAACGGTAATTTTGGTTATTCACAAAACCGGATAGGTGGAAATGAGATTCATTATTGGTCAATAAAATTACATTTCTCGGCACGTTTTGAAGAATGGCCTGGCGCGCATGCAAGTCACCTTCGCTTGACGCATGAACAAGAGCCATCTTGTAAAGATGGAGCTTAAGGTCTAGATGTAACATTCGCCTCACACTTCAGTCGGACAACTGCAAAATAGCCGCTTGATTCAATGCGGAACGACCCGGGGATCGCTCAAGGGACTGCCTTAATCGTTCAACATATTGCGGTGGTCGAACATTTCTTGGCCTACCAGGAGGTTTTTGTTTTAGTGTTGAACATGTTACGCGAAAGGCAAATATCTAATGAATAATCGCATTACGATCTGGCACTGAATCCAATGGGCGAATATTGAAACGTAGCGTGAACGCTCGTTGTGTTGAAATGACAGAACCACCATTTTTATTAAAATAAGTTTCAACAACGAACGCACGTTGTTCGCCTGACGAAGGCATGTTGGCATACTAAAACCTTTTGAGTTAGCGTACCTACAAAGCCCCACCACACTTTTTTATTGCCCATCAACGTAGGAGCAACAGCTGTTCGAAATCCATGCATTTTTTCTGCCGGACCCTTTACTAAGTAAACCGTAATTGCGCCAAGAGGTAGCTTTTATCAAAGCAAACTATGGTTTTATTAGTGAAACACTACCAAAATTTGAAACCAAGGTATTGAACTCACAATCAGTGAATCGATGGAATTAATTCAAAGTTTCAAGAATAAAATTTATAATGTGAGAAGTACCAGAGGAATTTGTGTTTCTTGGTGGCAGTGGTTCAGGTGTATGTGGTACAAGCTTTCCTTTCTTGAATATCTTAAGCCAATGACATCTTCTAAATGAATGATACATGTTAAATGTGTCCTATGAAAAGACGGCAGACAGTGTGCCCGGTGCATGGTGACATGAATCATGTCAGCATGTGTACTAAATATTATTTTGGATACTATAATATAAATATGTTTGCAGGTGCATCTGTTATTGCCAATAATACAAAGAAAGTATTCCTCTTTAAGGAAAAAATTTATGGCTCATTCATTCCTCTCGCTTTGTTTACATATCGGAGCAGAAAAACATATATTTAGTAGTTTCCTAAATATTTCCATACATGCATTTATCAAAGAGATAACAGAATTTGAACATAACGAGTGATCATTAAAATTTTCGCTCAAGTAAGCCATGTACACAAAAAGTATGTCCTAACTTAAGTTATTAGAGGAGATCTGTCATTATAATTTCAAACGTCATGATTGTTAAAAAATAATTTGAAATGCTGACTTTTATATTAAATATATTTATAATTTTTATACAAAGTAATAGAATATTATAAAAAATGTGTAAAATGTTGACCATTCTCCACCAAGCATAATCGCACTCTATTTCGTAGAGCATTGAAAACATTGATCAGTATTTGCGGTGAGTTATTGATGTGTTCACATTTTTCTATGATTTTATGTCTTAACTCTTGTAGATTATTAATTGGTGTTTCATAAATAATATTCTTTATATATGGCCACACAAAAAAATGACTGTTAAATCACACGATCGTGGTGGATATGGAATCGCTGTATTTCTACTTATTATCCTATTGCCATAAAATTGTTGCATAAACTGAATATTTTCAAGTGTAACGTGTTGAAAATATCCGACCTGGAGTTCATCATTAGTCAATTTATTAGTAAAAACACTGAGAATTTCGTTACGATATTTCTCCGATGTTATCGTGCCCTCAAAGAATATTGGTCCTATTAATCGGTGACGACTAATACCTACCCATACGCCTATTTTTTCTGGATGTAGAGGAACTTCTCTCTGTAGAAATGAGGATTTTCACTGGACCACATACGCGTATTTTGCGAATTAACATAACCTTTCAAATAAAACCAAGCTTCATCGGTGAAAAAAGTATGATTTAAAATATTGTCTGTCATTGTTTGAATAAGCCATTGGCAAAATTGTGTTCTTTTTTCATAATCCGTAGGTAATAGATTTTCTACAGAAGTTAATTTATATGGATCCACGTGCAAGTCCTTTTTTAAAATTTTTTGACATGTTCCATAAGAAAGCCCTACTTGTTGCGAAACTCTGCGAATAGATGTTTGAGGAGATTCGTTAATAATTTGTCTGACATTTTCAATTACGCCGCGACTTCTCTTGAGAGGAGGACCGCTTCCTTTTTTCCTTAAAATACTGCCTGTTTGACGAAAAAGATTTACACAATGCATTAGCGTATCACGGAAAGTTTTATAGCTAGGAACAGTATTTGGATAACTCTCTTCAAACTCCGCAAGGCAATTTTCTATTGAATGCTGCCAAATACCATAAATTTTTTGAGATGTCAGGAAGTAACATTCTACCATAAACGCTTTATGCATATCATTAAAGGCCATTACTTTTTCTTTTGATGAAACTTTAAAATATATATTTGACACTGACAGATGTTTGAAATAACATCTTAATGACTAAAGCTATGACATAATTTTTATATACACGGCCAGCTACGAGTGAAAATTTTAATGATCGCTCGTTATATTTTACAGTTCTAAATCAAAATAAAAAAAAACATTATTTTGTATTTCTAACAATCAACGAAACAATTATTCTAAAGAAAAAGTGGTATTAAAAATAATATTTAGTACACATGGTGACATGATTCATGTCACCATGCACCGGGCACACAGTCTGCCGTCTTTAAGTCCTATCTTCTAAGGTTATTAAGTGAAGGAGTCTTTTTGGTGTAAGCGGCTTATTATTCTTTTGTTTGTGTTTCTTCTATTTAGTTCTTTTAAATACATATATTACGAAAAATTTTATTGTGTATGTTGTTTCTAATTATTTCTTGATGCGATTGTTTTATACTGTGTGTTTATTGCAATTTATTTCCGTTTCTATAAATTCTACTTTGTCAAATTTTCAAGACAATGTTGTGGCATTAATATTATCAGTTCCAATTTTATATTTATGGTTATATATTTTTTTGTGGAATTGTTATTTTGTTTGACCTAGTGTATTCTTTCACAAATTATTGTTGCAAGTTATAATGACACGAAAATTGCAAAAACACCAAGAAGGGGTACGAATTTTTTGACCAAACATAGCGGGAACTAAGCACAGGGAGCGAGATGTTCGGTTGTCAGCATTCACCTTAAATTGAAATTGTGGTGGATTTATATCCGTTATACTCAACTTATCCGATTCCAACAGTTTGCAAGGTGACATTAATTTTAAAACTGATGGACAAACTCCAATACGCTCTAACTTTGCAAGTAATATATAATAATATATAATACCGTGAAAAGTATGTAAATGACAACAATTTGTTTGCGAGAATCTAATCCAAAAAAATGTGGGTCAATTACGACACGTACTTCAAAATTTAAAACTCCCTGAAAATAATACCATATGTCGCCTATTGGTCAGACTGTCTATAAAAATACCGCAATTGAATTTACACGCGAACATACGCTGCAATGTTTATGTTCATAAAAACTCTAAAAGATAACACTATTGAGACGGTTGTCGATGTTATAAAAACTAATATAATGGAGCAGCTTTGTTTACTTACTTACAAAGTAACTTCAATACGATTACGTACAAATATATTAGCTGTGAAATTTTTTTCAATTCATATTCCATATAATTATATTTTTCTTCATTTCATGCGTATTACGTGAATGTTTTCTTTTTGTTACGAGAAATAATAAATATATAATATTAATATGGATTCAGAATGCCTATAAAAAAGACCGCTACTGAATTTACACGCAAGGACAAGTTGCGATTTTTATATTTATAAAAAATTTTAGAAGATTGTTTAGCCTTGTATGCAAAGTGTTCGATAGCCTGATACGAAAAGTAGGTATATTTTTAAAAGAAGATATAAGATGTGTGATCTACGAGGCATTTTATACGTCCAATTTGGTAACAATCTACCCTTAATCGAAGACATAAATGTAAATAATATCAAATATAAACATGTACACGTGTAACGATTGACAACTGACTGAATCGGAGACGTTACTTAAAACTGACCGACAATAACAGAACTACTATTTTTATTATTGCTGGTCACCTTTAAGTATCGTCTTCGATACTCTATGATATAGATAGGCGATCGCGCAGTGGCGTGACGAATATTTTTTTAATATCTTTGTCATTTCTTTTTCTCGCCTATGAAAGAGAATTTTGGAAAAATATTTTAGATTTATATTGTATATAATTACATCATTCCATTTTTCATATGTTCTCTTTATTTCAAGGGTACCCTGTATATGTGTATAGATTTTGTTATATAACATCTGTTTCAGTGTTTTTGCCAAATTAGATTAAATATTTATAGGTCTGTAAATAGCAATGTTTAAGTAGTCACATTTCGAAAACACAGGTATAATTTTACCAGTTTTCCATACTTTGGGGAATATATATGTTTTAACGAAACACTAAAACCCAATATGACGTACAATAATAACGGTAATAAGTAGCTAGACAGAGATTGCCAAAGATAACCCTTAGCGGTTTGGCATACAATTTAGAAAACGAATGCGCAAAACTGATTATTTTTTGCTGCTGCAAGCAAATATAACATACGTAAGCACGATGCTACTTCGAACAGGCGTGGTTTTTTCTTTAGATAGGAGGTTTCCTTAGATTTTGACGGAAGTGTTAAAATTTCGTGACCGATCGAAATCAGATTACTCAACTTTCTAGCCCTGTAACTGAAAACTAGTCTTTTTTTTTATTACCAATAAAATGTTCTGAAAGTTCAAAGCACGCCCTCCTATGCTAAGAATATTTTTAGACATTATTTACAATTTCGTATAACATTTTTTTATTTTTTGCTTAATTTATTAAATCTAGTTTGGACGTTGCGTAATATTTCAAAAGTGAATAATAAGAGAAATGGATAATATAAGGTAGCAAGATGGTTTTGACAGATTTATTAATGCCCTCGTTGTGCTAGCTACCTACGACACTTCTGAATAAATTTATTTCAAGTTGACACTTGCTCGTTTCATATTTTTCAATAGATTCAAAGTAGTATGTCGAGTGTTTTGATATTGCTTTTAAGGAATTAATTGGCTTTTTATTATATAATATTTAAATCTGGGTTTTTTCTTATAGATTCAAAGAAGTTCTCACTTTACTATAGGATTTTTATGTTATTACTGTTATTATATTTTTAAAATGGAAAAGTATATATTGTTTGACCGTCCTTGAGCGGTAACAGTTTTTTTTAAGTGTTTAATTTTGTACGATACGCATTATTGTCTCTTGCTTGTATTAACTTTTGGACAAGTCCATTGTACAATTTATGTATTTTACTGGACAATAAGCCTATCTATCTATGAGGTAAGCGCCAGAAGTTTCCGGCCTCACCATATTCCGGTAATGATAGAAAACAATTATTGGCAGCCTTATGTAGCGCCACGTTCTATGAGGTAGTGGTAAAAATTTCAGATGCGTGTTTGTCTCACTCGCATAGCAACAGCTATTACCTACTCATGTATGTTTCAATTATTCTGATTCATCGATATACACGCACACACAGTATACGCGCTGCAGAGATGGGAGCGTCAGCGATACGGCGAAGAGGCGAGCGCTGACTAATCAGTCATCGCGTAATGGCATTCAAGAGCAGAGTTTACCCCCGTGGCGCGCCATTAGATGTTTCATATCAAAAAATAAAAAATTATAATTCCAGAATTATTGAATCGTTCAATAAATATATAGATATACAAATAAAAAAAAGATTTATTTCATTTCATTAAATGGCGATATAGCGCACGCAGGGCATTCGTTAGTAATGCCTAAAAACCAAGCAACTTTTAATGGCAAAGTTATAGATTCTGTTAGTTTATTATTATATCATAACGGGTTGGCCATTTAATGTTGCGGTTTTAAAAATCGCGCTATTCCCTTGTATATACCGCCTAATTCTGAGCAAACGCAACGATGCGAATGTATGAATATTTCTCCCGCTCCAAATAGAATTCCCCTGAATGCTGTAGGCGCGTCAACATCGATGTCATATGTCATACATACTTACATATTATGGAGCCGCGTAAGAAAAATTATCTGATTACCAAATTACTATTAAAGGACTATAGATTGTTTAGTCCTGTGTTATTGTAATGATTTTATAATAAATAAATTGCAATACGTTATACTGACGATGGTCACACAAAGCGTAATGAAATTATTAATAAGCGGTTAAGAAAATTGCAAATAAGGCATCAAGAGTTATAATAAATTAAATTTTAATAATAAAGGTAACAAAAACTAAATAAACTTCAGAAATAAATATAAACTAAATTAAATTCTACTAAGGTAAAGAAAAATTGACTCTTACAAATAATAAAATAAATTGTTCATAATGAGAAATTAATTATTATTAATAACGGTAGGCAACTATTTACTTTTGAAAATATAAACTTAATTTTCTTCAAAAATGCACTGCCCTTAAATAAAAGATTCAAAGTTAGCCCCTTCTTTAGCTAGACAATATCCCAATCTGTCACAGAAATTAATTCGGACATTGTCTAACATTTCGGGCCTAATAGTGTTCGAAGCCTCCAAAATTTTGTGCCGCAACTGGTCCAAGTTCGTTGGTCTAACGTTCTCTGCACCATAAATTTGTTGTTTTAAATAACCCCAGTAAAAGAAATCCAGTGGAGATAAATCTGGAGAACGTGGTGGCCAGCTAATATTTTCTGAATGAGTTCCAATCCACCGGTTAGGAAATTGTTCTGATAAATAGTTTCGAACAGCCAACGAGTTGTGAGCGGGACAACCATCTTGTTGGAAGTATATGGTTCGTAAATCTATATCTGGTAGCTGCTGAAGAGTAGGAAGAATTTGTCTTTGCAGTAGCTCTAAATATTTTTCTGCGTTTAAGTTTTCCTCAATAAAAAACGGTCCAACGATATGGTTGTTTAACAAACCCGCCGAAACATTTACCTTTTGTCGTTGCTGGCTACTGGACGTTAAATATCTATGTTCATTTTCTTTGGCCCAGTACCTAGTTACACTTGAGTTATGACTTTTCACAAGTGGGAAGGAAGACTCATCAGTGAAACAAATATTTGCAGCAAAATTGTTATTTGTGTTAATTAAGTCAACTAACATTTCGCAAAAATTCATCCGTTTAAACTCATCGCCGTAAAATAATTGTTGATGTTTGGTATATTTATAACTACGAAAACCATTTAATTTTAGTATGCGGTTAACCGAAGGGCGGCATATGCCTAAATCGTTGGAAATATCTCTAAGACTCAAATTTGAATTTTGTTCTATTGCAGCGCATACTAAAATGGACGTATCATTAGGAACTCTGCGATTTGGGAATATTGGTTTTAAATTTTGTACAGAACCAGTAAAATCTATTTTCTTTTTAAGCCTACAAATTGTAGCTTTGTTCGGGATGGGCCTGTCAGGATACCTTCCGGCAAATAAATCGCATACTCTTTGATAAGAATTATCAGCGTGGTAGCATTTCATCATTTCGGCTTTCTCTTCTAGTGTATAACGCGGCATGATCACTATTCAAACGCCTAAGAGACACCGTATAGGGTGACAGTGGTGACACTAATTTGTGACATTAATTGTCAAATCGTTGCGCGACAAACTGTTTTGTGATTGGCTAAACGCGTTCAGGGGATTTTTATTCGAAGCGGGAGAAATATTCATACATTCGCATCGTTGCGTTTGCTCAGAATTAGGCGGTATAGAAATTAATATAATATATATTTTTTACACTAGAGGGCCAAGCGCGGTTTACAATAAATATATGAAAAATTTGCCTTGTCAGTTTTCAAGACGGCGTCGTATCCAACGGAAGTGCGTGTGGAATTAATAAAATATTATTATAGAAATGGGGAATCTTTTGCAGCTACGGCAAGACACTTGCGTACTCTATTCGGAAGAAATAACGCACCAACGGAAACCACTATAAAAAGGTAAGGAAAAAAAGATAAATTTAGAAAAGTAACAAAGTATTCGTTATCGTGTTTCCATGTCTACTAATCCGACAATATCTTAGGATTGTAGTGAAATTTGAAGCAACAGCATCTGCGGCAGACGAAAGATCAACTGTTAGAGAACGTCAAAAGACCATCCGGGTACCGGAAACCATAGAACGAGTACGGGAGCACTTTACAGCTCAACCTTCAACATCGACCTCAAGAGCATCTCAAGAACTTGAAATACCCCGTACAACACTAAAGCGGATCCTAAATCAAGATCTAAAAATGAAAGCATACAAAATCCAGATCGATCAGCCGTTGAGACCGTTTGATATGGAGCGACGCTACAATTTTGCGAACGAAATCATCGAACGCATTGAAAATGGCAGCATGGCATTGAAAATGGCAGCAGCATGTGTGGTGGTCGGATGAGTCACATTTCGATGTATCCGGTTATGTGAATAAGCAAAATTGGAGACATTGGGGACAGAAAATCCACATCTAGCAATTGTTCGTCCTCTTCACCCTCGACGGTTGACTGTATGGTGTGCTATCTCGTCGGCAGGAATTATCGGTCCCGTGATTGTCAATGGAACCGTTACTTCGCAAAAATATTGTGAAATGCTTAATGAGTCTTTTATTCCCGTGGCGCATGGATTAAATATGGTGAAGAATGCATGGTTTATGCAAGACGGGGCTCGTCCGCATCGCACGGAAGAAGTTTTCAACATTCTTGAAGAACATTTCGGTAACAGAATCATTGGTCTTGACGCTCAACAGTTTACAGGCGGAGGGATATCATAGCCACCATATAGTCCAGACCTCAATCCTTGAGATTTCTACCTGTGGGGATCATTAAAAGATACGGTATATCGCGATGGTATAGATACCCTGGATGACCTTGAAATGGCAATACGGCAGCGAATAGAAGCGATACCGTACGCCACACTTCAGGCAGTTTGTGGAGAATTTGAAAAGAGGCTGCGAAATGTTATCGTTGCTCGAGGCTCTCACTTCGAAAACCTGATTTATTAAACCGCAGATCTTGTTGTTTAATTGCACAAATAAATAATTTTTTTAAATTAATGTTTTGTAAGTTTAATATGACTTCAAAAACCGCAACCTTAAATGGCCAACCCTGTATATTCCACTGAATCATTTAACATTATCGGCAACTTTATTGTCCTCAGTTCTAGGGTGTTATACATAATAAAAGTTAATTCGCGATATTTACATCTACATACATGTATGCTAATTTGCTAGACGACATTGTAAGGCATCCGAGAAAACAGAACACTTGCTCGAGTATCAATTAATTCATTGCCTCAAGTGCGATTAATTAGCGTAACAATGGCGCGTTCCAATGTTAATTATAACGATGTACTTCAGGATCATTAATGCATTATTAAGAATAATAGATTCCTGGCTGGTGGACCTACACATGCGTATATCTGCATATTAGTGCAGATACACATATCACTTACTATGAAATATGATTTATCGCTGTACTGACGTTCTCGGCGAAATTAATATCTAGTTGTAATGTAACGACGGCGGAAATGCTGTGGTATCAAGATAAGTGTTGTTTTGACATAGAAATCACTCCATGTAAAGCTTTTTCCTTTACTAATAGATAACTACAATTGGTAAATTAAATTTGTGATTATAGGTAAAATATTGCTAGACGAGGTAAAGTAATTAAGAAAGAATATCCACTTGAAGTAAATTGATCAATTCAACTTCAATTTTCATTCACTTCAAAAGAGCAAAATAATATAGTAACTTGATTAATTATTAGAAAATAAAACACTTGGCTTAGTTTCACGACTTCTTTAATTAGATATACTAACAATTGTTTCGGCTATTAGGCCATTATCAAAGAGCTATCTAAAACTAAACTTACTCTACTTAAGGTTAACTTATATACCTGTGTTCATTATGGGTGGGAGAATGAGGGTAATTGATATTTAAAATTGCATCGATATAGGGGGTATTTATGAATTCTAATTGTGTGTTTGTGATAACTCGATTTTGTTTTTGGGCTTTTTTAATTTCAAAAATCTCTAATATATTTAACTTTTTACTACATTATGAATGAGGTTACAGCTCTTTATATCGGGTAAGTGGTTCTGGTCTATACAATGTTCTGCGAACCCTGTGTGTTTAACACTATATTTTATATCTCTAATATGTTCTGTTAACCGTTTATTAATACATCTGCCACTCTGTCCGATATAAATAGCTTCACAATTCTGGCATTTTATGGAATATACTCCTGATTTATCTAAGTTATCTATTTTTTATTAATAAACGGTTAACAGAACATATTAGAAATATAAAATATAGTGTTAAACACACAGGGTTCGCAGAACATTGTATAGACCAGAACCACTTACCCGATATAAAGAGCTGTAACCTCATTCATAATGTAGTAAAAAGTAAAAAGTTAAATATATTAGAGATTTTTGAAATTAAAAAAGCCCAAAAACAAAATCGAGTTATCACAAACACACAATTAGAATTCATAAATACCCCCTATATCGATGCAATTTTAAATATCAATTACCCTCATTCTCCCACCCATAATGAACACAGGTATATAAGTTAACCTTAAGTAGAGTAAGTTTAGTTTTAGATAGCTCTTTGATAATGGCCTAATAGCCGAAACAATTGTTAGTATATCTAATTAAAGAAGTCGTGAAACTAAGCCAAGTGTTTTATTTTCTAATAATTAATTAAGTTATTACAAGAATGTTTCACCAAGAAATATCTGCGAAGTCAACCAATGAAAAAAAAATAATATAAATAAAATAAGCGCATGCACGCGTATTTACAATAGTATCGTGACCTACAATCTACATATTGTGATAACTTTTCTATTCGGTTCGTTTATAAAACACACGGTATTATAATTAATAACAACTACAGTGAGAGCCAAAACGATTTTTTAATTTTTAATTAGCAACATGTAATTACATATTTTACCTATCTCAAATCTATTGATAACACTGACCAACACGATTTTTGCTGATTTCTAAGCGAGACTTGTTTTTTACTAATTCGGGTGTGCTAAATCCGAAAATCATATTAGATTTTGCGTATCACGTCAAAATTAAACTGTATACTGTAGTATGATGTTCTTTGAAGAATCACTAATGCGGCTAAGAAGTGACTTACATAAGACCAGTTACAATATAAGGAAAGTATAAAATTTAATAATTCATTTATTTATTTCAATACACTATTAGTCACGAGTATAATGCAAGTATTTACACAATAATAATTCAAAAATTAGAGTATTTGTAAAAGGAAAGACAACAATCAGGGAATAAATTTTCGTTTGTAGCACTTTCTGCTGTGTATTTTGGTTTGGTAGTTCCTTTGAACACTTCAACAGTAGTCGGCCATCATATGAGGATCCCATCTTCCTTGGTACCGAGTTTCTATGATTTTTTAATCTTGATGAAATCTCTCGTACATCGCTTACAGCGCCTAAATTTTCGGGAAACCTATCAAGATGACCATGAAGGAAATGAAGCTTTGTACTCATGTTACAACCTAGGCGGTGAACTTTTTTAAGCATAGATTGAACTAGGTCTTTATAATTGCAGGCTTTTTTCTTTCCAAGAAAATTGTTCGCGACCACCGTAAATAAAGTCCAGGCTTCTTTCTTAGCTTCTTAGTTCATAGAGTTGATGAAATTCGAATCTCCCATTAAAGTTCTAATTTCAAGTCCATCTAATACCCCGACTTTAATTTTTTTCGTAACATAGTCGTGGAAACTTTCACATATGTACTGGAGGCAGTTACCTTGCAAATCTAGAGCTTTAAGATATTGCTTCATAAGACCAAATTTGATGTGGAGATGTGGAAAAATTACTTTTTCTCTGTCAGCTAAAGGTTGACTTATAATATTCTTTTCTCCAACACCAAGGCATGTTCTGGGAGGCCAATGTTTCTGAATATAGTGTTGGTTCCTAGCTCGACTATCCCAGAGGCACAAAAAGCACGAAAATTTTGTATATCCTCTTTGAAAGCCAAATAAAAGGTTTACCATTTTGAGATCCACACAGAAGACCCAGTTATGGTCAGCATATTTTAGTAACTTTATAAACTTCTCAATGTCGTCATATGTTTCCTTTAATTCAAGGGAATATCCAATAGGAATTGAACCGAAAACATTCCCGTTGTGTAGTAGGACATAATTGAGGTTTCTGCTGGAGCTGTCGATAAACAAACGCCATTCACCTGGGTCATATTGTACAACGCCCATTTTGCTTTGTAAACCTGGCACTTTGTTACAATAAACAAATTCACACTCTTCTTTAAAATATTGCCCAAGATCACTTTTCCTGCGACGATAAAAAGTTATTTTTGTACTTTGCTCGAGTAAGTTTTTTTCATTAATTCCTTTGATAGGCCCAAATCCCATACTAAGTCATTCAATTCTGCTTGAGTAAAACGTTGTGGTCCATCATTAGAAAGTATATCTCCATAGTCACAATCTACATCTGAATCTTGCTCCTCAATAGCATCTGCCATGTCTTCAGCATACGAGTTCTCAAGTGAAGGAAGCTTTTCATAAACTGGCATGGGTATTTCATTGGAATGAGGTATTGATCGAATCGCCGAGTCGATATTAGGATATACAATTTTATTATTATTTTTCTTATTATAACCGGAGCTAATTTCTGGAGCTTTCGCTTGCTCCATTGCCGCAAATTTTCAACACATGATTTACACACATAATGTGGAGACCATGACTTGTCCTGATCAGCAAGGTCAAAATAAGCCAAATACATTTTCTTAACGAAAGCAGTAGCAGAAGGAATCGGCACTAACAAGTTTTAACAATTGTCAAACTTTTTCCAAATCCTCCTCTTTCAATTATTACCCTGGCCAACAATTAATTTTTTTTCTGCTGCCTATGGTCTGACACTTATTTTTAATTAATATTGGTATGCTAATGCCAAATATGATTAAGGAATTACTTACATAAGAATGTAAGTAATTACTTAGCCGCATTAGTGATTTTTCAAATCACTAATTTTTCAGTATACAGTTTTATTTTGTAGTTATTATTATTATTATTATTATTATTATTATTATTATTATTATTATACCGTGTGTTTTATTAAACGAACCGAATAGAAAAGTTACACAATATGCAGATTGTTGGTCACTATACTATTGTAAATACTCGTATAGCAAACGCCAATTATGTTGGCGCGAGGAGGGGTAAGTTCGCGCAGGATTAGAAGTAGTGGGGAGATTTGTATTTGGTTTTACATGAAATGTCAGATAATTCTAACCTCTGAGCGTGTATCACTTTATGATCCCTAGCAAAGACATTATGTTCCGTCAAACGTCAATGACAAATGTATTCTGACAATTACTTGAGTAGTGGGGGTGGACATTTCTAAAAACGGTTTCTGCGCACCCCTTCCTCGCGCCAACTTAATTGGCGCTTGCTATACATTCGCTTATTTTATTTATATTATTTAGCTCTTTTGAACTGAATGAAAATTTAAGTTGAATTTATCAATGTACTTCAAGAAGATATTCTTTATTAATTACTTTACCTCGTCTACCAATATTTTACCTATAATCACAAATTAAATTTACCAATTGTAGTTATCTATTAGTAAAGGAAAAAGCTTTCATGAATTGATTTCTATGTCAAAACAACACTTATCTTATACTGTTATTACTACTTTCTCTTGTTAGTAAATTATTGTTATATCGTGTTCTTTTTTTATCATTACACCCTATGTGTAATGACTAAAAAAGAATAATCAATGCATTATTGGTATAGCAGACAACCAGTTATACACCAAGTTGCTTAATTCGTAATTACTTTGCAATGGAGAGACAAAAAATTTTAATGTCAAATATTTATGAATTTTTGTTCATACATGAATCTTAAATTAAATACATTTTGTTGAAAAATAGATAATTTATTTGAAGGATGAATAAAGACGAAATTGTACCTTTTCATAACAATGATAATGTGGTAGCAGAAGAATAATAGTTGAACAAAGGTCATGTTTATGAATTGTCGAACATAGGGGCATTTCAGTAACACGATAAAATAAAGTATACGTTAAACAAATAACACCTCGTGGTACCTTGCGATTAAGTGTTTAATAAAATGGAGAAATTTATCTTAAGAAGCAGTAGTGGGAAATGAAATGGTAACTAGTTTAAAAAACTTTTAAGCAGTATAGTGTACTATCTCTTATCTATGAATGTAATATGTAACAAAGCAGTAATTTGCAGATTTCTTATCATATGAAGGATCTACAAGAAGTCTGTCATTGCACTCAACAAGGGATGAAGATGAATTAGAATATCATACAGTAAATAATAAAAATAAATTAAAACACTTGGCTTGTTTCACTATGAGATTTATTTAAATTCTCTAACATTTGATCAATTATTATTGACTTGCCTTTTATCTTACAATTTGTCTTTTTAAGCACTGAATTCTCATTATATTCTAATTCAATATTCTCGGCTGTTGTTGCAGATACTTCTTGGTGAAACATTTTAACTTCATACAGTAAATAATAAAAATAAATTAAAACACTTGGCTTGTTTCACTATGAGATTTATTTAAATTCTCTAACATTTGTTTCGGCTGTTATGCCATTCTCAAAGAGATCTATAAATTTATAGATCTATAAATTTATAGATCTCTTTGAGAATGGCATAACAGCCGAAACAAATGTTAGAGAATTTAAATAAATCTCATAGTGAAACAAGCCAAGTGTTTTAATTTATTTTTATTATTTACTGTATGAAGTTAAAATGTTTCACCAAGAAGTATCTGCAACAACAGCCGAGAATATTGAATTAGAATATAATGAGAATTCAGTGCTTAAAAAGACAAATTGTAAGATAAAAGGCAAGTCAATAATAGGGAAAAGAAATTAGCTGTTTGGAAATATTTTAAAGCTTCAAATGACAGAGAACTGGCTAAGTGTATAACTTATGGGAATAAATACAAGGCTAGTGAAAATACCAGCAACGTATCTGATCGTTTAAAACGTTTCTATACTATCTTAGATACACATGACGATACAGAGTCTAGGTCTAGCTTATTTGCTAGTTGTAGTAGTTCAAGCTCAGCTTAAGAAGAGCCGTTTTTTATGACAATAAATCTTACAGGAAAAAAGAACTTGAAAAAGCTTTACTTGAAATTATTGTACTAGATTTACAAGCATTGACAATTGTTACTGACAGATGCTTCAGACAATTTATTAAAATATTAGAACTAAGATATTAATTACCTAGTACATATACATTAAATCAAAATCAAAATCAAAAATCAAAAATGAGAATAGCCGTGATGATAGCCAACCTTCTGAGAGGAGATGGCACCTGAAGAAGAAGAAGAAGAATACATTAAATGGAGGTTAGAAGAAGCTTATTTGGAAGTTTACGCTCGATTTAAAAGAGAAGGTTTTCGTAGTACTAAAACAAGAAATTTTTAATATTATGAAGCAAATAGATCCTGGAAATAAAGAAGAGAGAATTGAAACAGGCATTAGTTCACATCAAAAGTAATTTTCATTATTTGGATTTTTGCAGGAAAGAATAAAAGAGAAAGTAAAATCAATTACAGTTGATTTAATAATAACTAAAAGGCAATACCTCGAAAGGCCAAATTCAAATCAGGATGTAGATCCGCTGTTATTTTGGAAAGGAAGTTTCAGAAAAAAGAGTAAAGTGCATTTTTATTTCGATTCTCTTTTAGGTAAGGAATGGAGCTGAAACCCTTAAAATAATGTGCTAGGAAGTACTTCTGTATTCTAACAAGTTCAGAGGAAAGTAAGTGTTCTGTACCGCTGATTTAATAATTAATAATAGAACAAAGGTGTGCAAGACTAAAACCGAAAAATGTTAATATGATAATTTAAGAAATATTAATACGTAATTATTTCATTAATATTACACCCAACATGTTTCTATTAGCTAAAAAATAACTCAATGGGTTTCATCTTGCTATACGTTCTAACTATTAAAGATATGAATGTTTAAGCTTTAGAATGTATACGAAACTCTTTCTATACAAAATGTACAGTAAAAATTACTTTATTTAAAATTTCTTTGTTTTCATTTAACCAATTAAACATGTGAATCACAAAAATCAGTTCTTATTACTTTATCTTCCTCGAGAAGCTCTTAATGGTTTGATATATTGTATGGCTTATATTTGAATTCTTTCAGGGTTTTGAACGATACTCCAAAATGCCTGGCTACATCTAAAAGCAATCGTAGATAACACATGATATTCAGCTTCATCAAAAATTAGAAAACAACCGCCTCCTTTTCAATTTATTAAAAATATTTAAAATTGTTTTCGCACAAGGAATGGGCTTGTTAAGATAATTAACGGAAAACCATGTCTCTGACCGTTCTTTAACTATTATTCTTCTGGTGCCACATTATCATTTCCATGAAAAGTTGCAATTTCGTCTTTATTCATGCTCTAAATAAATTGTCTATTTTTCAATAAAATGTATTTACTTTAGATTCATGTCTGAACAAAAATTCATAAATATTTGGCATTAAAAACTTTTTAAATCTTTCCATGGCAAAGTAATAACGAATTAAGCAATTTGGTGTATAACTGGTTGCCTAGTATGCCACTAATGCATTGGCTATTCTTTTTTAATCATTACACATAGGGAATGTATGTGTAATGAATCTAATGATAAAATAAGAACGCGGTATAACCTTTCTGTTTGTTTCGAAAAGTTATCGTTCTAGCGTGTATTCGTGGAGCAATAACATCTATTTAATTTAAACAAAAGAGATTCTAGAATATATAATATAAAATTATCTCTTAAACGTCTGACTTAATAATCCTATTGATTAGAAATCCTACAAATTAAAAACAGCTGCTAACATTCGTAATATGCCGGAAGTGCTGTGGCATTTGAAAATTAGTGCTACAGTTGATACTAATCCATTGAAACAGCCTTTTAAAGCAAATCAAATCATGAAAGATACCAAGTAATCACAATTCATTATTTAAACCTCTCAGAGCCAAAAATATTCATAATTACTCTACGATAATTTAGTAGAAACCCGAGATCTCAAATTTAATAAAAGATGCATGGCATCGTTACAAAATTCACGAAGGACAGCCTAAATTTCTGCCATAATTTCAGACGGCCGTAATCGTTTTGACTGAAATAAGTACTGGGACGAAGATAAAACGAAATTACGCTTTCGTCCAATCGTTCTACATTTTGCTTTCCGTACGAAAATAAACCGCTATCTACCTACGAAACTCATCTGCGAACATATACAACACTGAATGTTGGAAAAGCAAGCAGGCAAAACGAGATTAAGCTATTAATAACGAAAAGTAAACGGTCAAATCAGAAATGGAAATATTTCCGAGTAAGTTAACTTGGAAGAAAGAGTCAGAAAGAAAGACTCTACGACTGGAGTATTGAATAATAGGTGCCCGATGTTATAAACTGTTAAATTTAATAAGAGTGTTCGTTATTCATACAGATGAATATAAAATTTTATGATCATCTTGTGAAGGAATTACAGTCATGGGCATTTTACAGAACTTATATACGTATTTAATAAGTAAAAGATAGGTGGAAGTATTTATAATATCATAACGATTTTATTTAACAGTAGTCAAAATATACGAGGGCGATTCATAAATAAGTTCCGTTTGCGCCTAGTGAGCAGAGGAGTGGGGATATCAGCGCGATCGCAGCGCTGCGGTGTAATCTGGTTCAGTGAGTCTGGCAGTGATAGCGAGAGAATTGTATCCGATTTTTGTGAGCAAAGAAAATGAAGGCTGCTGAAATTAATCGCGAACTATGTTCTGTTTATGGTGAAATGTCATGAGTAACAGTATGTTTAAAAGATGGTGTTGTATCTATAGAGAAGAACAAACTAATGTCCATGATGAAGAACGGAGTGTGAGACTAAGTGTTGTGACGAACGAACTTGTGGGTGATATAGAAGAAAAAATTCGTGAAAATTACCATAAATTTTGTTAACGATGGGTGCCAAAACATCTTACCGAAGAGCATAAAACTAAGAGAATGGGATCGGCACTAACATTTTTACACGTTTCAATGATAAAGATGAAGATTTCCTCAGGTATATCGTAACAGGTGATGAAACTTGGGTCGCGTATATCAACGTTGAGACGAAAAAACTATGAAAAAACCTTAAAGTGCCGTCAAACTTTTTCTGCGGGAAAAGTCATGGTCACTGTCCTTTGGGACAACAAAGGCGTCCTTCTTGGAGATATAATGGAATGAAGCCAACGGTTTTACAGCGAGGCAAAGCTGCAGGACAGTGCTACAGAAGGAATTAATGCACAGGTGGCAGAGTTCTAGGAAGAGGGCATTAAAAAGCTGATTTATCTCTATGACAAATATCTCAATCTTAATGGCAACTATGTAGAAAAATACATGAAAGTAGTAGCTTCAAGTTGTATATAATAAAAACCTCTTCATGTATTGGTATTTTTTCTTTTAACCAAACGGAACAAATCGCCCTCGTAGTACAAATAACGGTAATTAATTTAAATTAAAGGTTCATCACATAAACGGACAAAAACGTCTTAGGAAATAGACAAATCACTAAATCTTAAAATGAAAACAGATTGCATACATTTTATGATGTAATAGTTATTTAATTGTATTTTTAACCGACTTCTAAAAACAAGGAGATTATCAATTCGGCATGTGTCCTCCTAACATTAACATCTTTTCGAAAACCCCATTAACTGACATGCTGCAGAATGCCAAGACAATATTCGTCGACATATTTACTGGGAACAGGTGTTGAAGACGCGTTGAAGATGAAGACCTCAGTTGTTCTTTTTCTTTCGAACCCGCATTTTAAGTTATTCGTTTTACTGTTACTTTATCATTATTATTAATTATTATTATTATGTTTCATCTTTTTATGTTTGTTCGGGCATAACTGCTCAACGGTTTGACCAATTTTAATGATTCTCGATGCGTTTGAAGAGGGTGAATCCATGATCTAGTACTGAGCTAATACTAACAAAAGACCACTTTTGTTTACACATTAACGATTTTCTCTGATATAAACGTTTTTACGGGTTTATTGGTTTTAAGTTATACATGGGTTTATCCTATGATAATTATATGTCAATATCGATGTGCTGCTAGGCAATTGCAAGGCCATGAGTAGTACGTTGGTCAATACTCTCATTTGAAAGACGCTTATGTATTTTTTGACGTACGGAGTTAATTTCTTCACTACATTTCATTGCTAGTCTTTTCTTAGATTTTTCAAGACGTAACTTTTTTATTTTTTGCATTTCTTCTTAACTGTTTTTTTTTTCACGCGGGTAGCAACTTTTGTAGGCCTTCCCATTATAAAGAAACATATAATAATGCAAACAAAATAGAAAATATGAAATAAAAAATTTTTGGAAAAAACATCAAACCGACTTCCAAAAAAAGGCCTGAACGATTTACGCTGGATTTTTCACTTTTTTGTTTTTGTTGAAAATAATACTCGCATGTAAATAGGTATACGGATTTATTTATTACGAGATTAATACACTTGATACATAACAATTGCTAAGTTAATTTCTCGTTTTTACGTTAAAGACCAAGACATGTTATGTCTTGCCTTGGTAAACTTCTCGAATACACTCCTTTTTCTTACATTACTTTGTCTGGGCGAAAAATGGTCCCCACCCTTATCAAAGGGGGTTGGTGTAAGTAACGGTTCATAGTAGATATTGCAACAATATCTCTCAGATGAATTGACTACGTATTTTTTGGCATTTCCAAACTTTAAACCGAGAACAAATAATTATTGCAATATCTTTACAAGGCATAATAAAATGACCGTAATAAAATGTATCGATACAACAATTTCTCTTATGACCCATGGCTATAATACGCATTCATTCTATGGCAATAAACGGATCGGACCTTTCAAAGCAAGCTACACAAATTCCCATCTGCTAAACTTAGGGGATAATTACCTTCGAAGGCCTTGCAGTATAAAGGCTGTAATACAAATGTTAACGAGATTTGCATATCTTATTCTAAAATAATTCTAGTTAAATACTTTTGTGCACATTATATGGATATGTATGCGAATATACAGGTGCGTCCAAAAGCAAACATACATTAAATCACATGATATTAATAAGGAAACTAAAGGTAAAAAATAAGATTATATAAGATTATTATAAATATTTCCGGGAAACCGGAACATGCCGGCCCCCTTGAAAGGTATTGAATACATTTCAAAGTTCAAAATGTAATAGAGTTCAATCTCATGCATTGGGTAGAGGCAAAACGCACAGTTGTTTGATGGCACGTTTAGTTACACAATCCGCTGTTTTGACGGTCACAACTCTCACTATACCGTCCTGTCCTGGATGAAGTTCTTGCACTCGGCCAAGCTTCCATCGCAAAGGGGGCTGATTAGTTTCACGAAGCAATACTAAACTTCCATTATGAATAACTTCCGTGGAATGCTTAGACCACCTAGATCTTGTTTGTAGTTCCGTTACATATTCTTTGCTCCAACGGGCCCAAAAATGTTGAGACATCCGTTGCAGATGTTGATAATGTGATAGACGATTCTCGCTGACTTCTAATAAATTTGTCTCCGGAATACAAGTTATAGGTCTACCAATCAGAAAGTGAGCGGGAGTGAGAGGATTTAAATCAGTAGGGTCATCAGATAAAGGTGATAAGGGTCGAGAGTTTAGGATGGCCTCTATTTGTGTTAATAATGTGCAAAAATCTTCAAAATGAAGAGAATTATTGCCAACGACTCGCTTTAAATGTGATTTCACAGACTTAATTCCGGCCTCCCATAATCCTCCAAAATGAGGTGAGCGCGGAGGAATGAAATGCCACGTTATACCCTCCTCAGACGTCGAATTAACAATACATTGCCGGGTATCATTATTTAAAAATTTATAAATTTCTTTCAATTCGCCCATTGCGCCAATGAAATTAGTAGCATTATCGGAGTATAAATTTCCCGGCTTGCCGCGTCGGGATATGAAGCGTCTTAGTGTAGACAAGAAGGCCTGGGTTGTCAAGTCGCTTACTAGTTCTAGGTGTATTGCCTTTGTAGCTAAACAAATAAATAAACATACGTACCCCTTGATAAATTTAGTATTGCGATACTTCTTTTCCTTTAATAGAAAAGGCCCGGCATAATCTATGCCACAGTTAAAAAATACAGGTTGTGGCGAAACGCGGTAACTTGGTAAATTTCCCATTATGTGTTGCGGTTGCTGAGGATTAGTTTTAAAACAAGTAATGCAGCGTCGTACTATTTTTTTTGTTAAGCAAGTACCTGAAATAGGCCAGTATCGCTGCCGAAGTGAATACAAAACCCCTCGCGGTCCGCAATGTAGAAGTCTCAAATGCTCATTAGTTATTATTAATTCGGTTAGCATGTGATTTTTAGGCAATATAATGGGATGTTTTTTGTCAAAGTTGAACTCCGATTGTTTAATTCGGCCACCGACACGCATTATGTTGTCGCTATCTAAGAAGGGATTAAGTGTTAATAGATTTCCCTTAAATGTATGATAGCTTCGCTCTTTAAGTGCTCTTATTTCGAGAGAAAAACACTCCTTCTGAGCAATTTTTATTAAACAGATTATGGCTAATTGTAATTCCCTTACGGTCAATGGGCCATAATTTCGACTTGCGACATTTGTTTGACAATTAGAATGAAAACGCAGACACCAAGCTATTACCCTTTGAAGTTTATTCAAAGAAGAAAATTTGTAAAATATATCGTTTTCAACTAATTGAGCTGATACGGTTACTTGTTTTCGAGCTTTAGGAAGTTTTGCATCATTTGTTAATGAATATTGATTGGGATAAATGAAGTCCTTGCTAGATAGCCAATTAGGACCGTGCCACCAAAGTGACGACTTCGCTAAACTCGCGGGTTCAGTGCCACGGGATACCAAATCCGCGGGGTTGTCAGGTGAATTAACATGAAACCACTCCTTCGGATCAGTATAACTTTGAATTTCAGCAACACGGTTAGCTACAAATGTTTGCCAGCGCGAAGGATGAGAATTGATCCAATGGAGTACGATTGTAGAATCCGACCAAAAACAACGAGAATTAAAATGAATACTTGATACTTCGTTAACCCTTCTAAACAGTCTGACAAGCAAAACCGCGGCACAAAGTTCTAGTCGCGGAAGGGTTATTTGCCGCAAAGGAGCAACCCGAGACTTAGCATAAAGTAAATTGACAGTGACATCACCTGATGCATTTGTAGACCGTACGTAAATACAAGCTCCGTAAGCCCTTTCGGATGCATCAGCGAAACCGTGGCATTGTATGATATGTATGTTCAATTGTAGTACGTAACGAGGTATACTAATGTTTACCAAGCTAGGCAATTGATTCAAGTATTTAGCCCATTGATGGTGTACATCCTGCGGTACTGACTCATCCCACGACAATCGGCACTGCCATACTTGCTGAATAATTAGTTTAGCTACTACGATTATTGGGCCTAATAACCCTAAAGGATCAAATAGTTTTGCCGTAATGGAAAGTATGTTTCTTTTTGAGACGTGTTTTTGCTCTTTTAAATTCATTATTTCGTATTTAAAAACATCTAAAACAGGAGACCACGAGATTCCTAATGTTTTCGTTTCTGAATCTTCCCCCAAGTTTACTAACCTTAGATTGTCAGAATTTCCCGAACTGTCCTGAAAATTGCAAACTCATTTTCGTAAATTAAAACCCGCAGAGCTTAGAATTAAAGTGAGTTTGTTTTTTAATTCATTAATTTCACGAATGGACTCAGCGCCGGTTAATAAGTCGTCAACGTAAAAATCATTGTTAATAATCTCGCAAACGTTAGGGTATTGAGAGGCAAATTCGATTGCTAATTGTTTGAGACATCTGGTTGCTAAAAAGGACGCCGATGCTGTGCCGTACGTGACTGTTTGCAATTCGTAACATTTTAAGTGATCGGAAGGTTTTGCTCTCCAGAGAATCCTGTGATATTTGTGATCAGGTTCGCTTATTAAAACCTGCCGATACATTTTTTCTACGTCCGCGGTTATTGCGTAAGAGTGTCGCCTAAAGCGTAAAAGTATAGTAAACAGATCGTTTTGAATTACCGGGCCGACCATTTGTACGTCATTAAGTGAAAGACCTGTTGTTGTTGGCGCGGAACCATCGAATACTATCCGCGTTTTTGTGGTGGTGCTAGATGCCTTAATTACGGGGTGATGTGGAAAATAATAGGCTGACTGATCCAGTGAGGTTTCTCTTACTAGCGTCATATGGCCCAATGATTCGTATTCGTTCATAAATTTAATGTATTTAGATCGCAGATCGGTATCACGATATAAACGCCTTTCCATTGAATAAAAACGTTCCACGGCTAGTTGTCGAGAACTACCCAAGTTACGCTTATCCGGTGTAAATGGAATACTTACAACAAATTTACCTGAAATATTGTCGCGCCTGAAAGTGTTAATAAAATGTGTTTCACAATTGCCGTCTTTGGCATAAGAATTACTGCTTGTTTGATCGCAATTTTCTAATAACCAAAATTTTTCTACTTGTTTCTCTAAATTGACACTCAGATTGCAAGTGAAGTTGTTATTGCGGTTTAACGGAAGCGGTAGCGGTCCCGATATTACCCAACCCAACTTGGTCTTGTGTAAAATAGGCTGATTTGTGCCAAGTTTGATTTGACCTACACATAATAAATTCCAAAATACACCCACGCCAAGTAATATATCGATGTTACCCTCTTGATTGAATGTAGGATCGGCTAATTTAATGTTACTCGAAATATTTAATAAAGAAATATCGAACGAACAGTTGGGCAGATTTTCAGTGATTTTTGAAATTACTAAACAATCTAGTTCAATCTCAAATGCATTATCTAATGATCGTACAAGTAAATCTGTTTTTTGCGTTAAATTTATAGCTGCTTGATTGATGCCTAATACTGTTGACTGTATACGTGTACATGACAGTTTAAGCTTGTTGCATAAGTCACTAGTAATGAAATTAGATTGCGATCCGCTATCTAACAAGGCTCTACATTTTATCCATGCACCATTTAATTCTTTAATAAAAACACATGCAGTTGATAATAATATTTGCGATGACCGCCTTGATACTGAGTGGTTGACTATACTTATTTCGGCTGTATTTTGATTGGAAGAAGTTGGTTCAGGATTAGCATTTTGTTGCCGTTCGATATGGATAAGTGTATGATGCCTTTTATTGCATTGTTTACAAGACGACTTAGATTTACAGTTGTTCATTAGGTGCCCCTTTTTAAGGCAATTTAAACATAGTTGTTTTCTCTTTACCTCAGAAATTCTTTCATTAACAGAAAGCTTCATGATAGCATTGCATGCAGTAATAAAGTGATCGGAATTACAAAATGAACATTTAACTATACGTTCGATCAGTGTAAGGCTATTTGTCTTGTTTGCTTGAGCCTTCACAGCTTGATTGTAATTATTTGGCCGTATTGTCTCAAGCAAATTACATCGGTTAGTTAAAAAATTCACAAAGTCTTCTAAAGAGGGCGTTTCGTTAGTCTTGTTAGCTACTGAAGTTTCCCATTCGCGTTTGGATTGTAAATCTAATTTGCTTGACATTAGATAAATGATTAAGGCATCCCATGATTTTACCGGTTGATCTAGATTTTCTAAAGCTCGCAAATGCTTTAACATATCGTCTAATAATTCACGAAGGGATATATATGATTCGCGACTAATAACCCTTAAGTTGAATAACGCATGAATATGATTGTAGATTATTAATCGTTTGTTTTCAAACCTTTTGTTTAATAAGTCCCAAGCAATGTTATAATTGTTTTCTGACGTCTCTAAGGATTGTATAACGTGTGCGGCGTCACCCTTTAAAGACATGCGTAAGTAATGAAATTTTTGTATGTCGTTTATAGATTTATTCGTATGTATTAAGCTTTTAAAGGTATCGCGGAAGTTATACCATTTTTCATATGTACCATCAAATTGAGGGAGGTTGATTGACGGCAATATTACATTTTTCGTGGCGTTATTTGAAGGTTGTGATTGTTGAATATCATATTGTTTTAGTAGAGCGCGAGCAGAACCTAAAATCTGATAATATTGTGTTTCGAACTCCTCGCGTTCATTCTCTTGAGTAGAGACATTTTCTACCAACCCATCGATTTCATCTTGAATATTATTGAATGCATCCCAAAGTTTTGAAAAGTTTTCAATGCGAGCTTCTAATTCTGAATAAGTATTGATAGTTAGTGTTAGTGTGTTTATATTCGCTAAATTATTTGAAAAACGTGTCATTTGGCTCTTTACGCCGCCACGTTTTCGCACTAAATTCTCGTAATTTGCCATGTTTGTAGCAAATAGAAGGCCAATAAAAGGATATAGTATGGATAATATGAGTGGACTTACTGATTGTTTGTTGTTAGCGATGACACGATTGGATCCAATCTGATGCTGCCCGGTGTCCTAAGAAGATGCGTACTTCTAATGTCTCGATTGATTGATGCTGACACCTTTGGATCGATTGTGATGCTGCCCCGCGTCGTATGTGGTTGTCTTTTGTTGTTTTTATAAAAATAAAAACATCCGGCTCGAAGGACCATGAACGATTTACGCTGGATTTTTCACTTTTTTGTTTTTGTTGAAAATAATACTCGCATGTAAATAGGTATACGGATTTATTTATTACGAGATTAATACACTTGATACATAACAATTGCTAAGTTAATTTCTCGTTTTTACGTTAAAGACCAAGACATGTTATGTCTTGCCTTGGTGAACTTCTCGAATACACTCCTTTTTCTTACATTACTTTGTCTGGGCGAAAAATGGTCCCCACCCTTATCAAAGGGGGTTGGTGTAAGTAACGGTTCATAGTAGATATTGCAACAATATCTCTCAGATGAATTGACTACGTATTTTTTGGCATTTCCAAACTTTAAACCGAGAACAAATAATTATTGCAATATCTTTGCAAGGCATAATAAAATGACCGTAATAAAATGTATCGATACAACAATTTCTCTTATGACCCATGGCTATAATACGCATTCATTCTATGGCAATAAACGGATCGGACCTTTCAAAGCAAGCTACACAAATTCCCATCTGCTAAACTTAGGGGATAATTACCTTCGAAGGCCTTGCAGTATAAAGGCTGTAATACAAATGTTAACGAGATTTGCATATCTTATTCTAAAATAATTCTAGTTAAATACTTTTGTGCACATTATATGGATATGTATGCGAATATACAGGTGCTTCCAAAAGCAAACATACATTAAATCACATGATATTAATAAGGAAACTAAAGGTAAAAAATAAGATTATATAAGATTATTATAAATATTTCCGGGAAACCGGAACAAGGCCGTTAAAACAAAAGAAAAACAGCAAACAATAATTTTGCTCTAAAAAGCAAAAAACAAACTATTTTTTTGTTTTATTTCGTTATTTATTACATATAAAGGATCAAACTAAACTTTGGCGAATCGACGCTAAATTTAAAGAAAAAAAAAATCATCACATTTGTGCCTGTGCGATATATACGTGATAATTGCCACTTTAAATAGCTTTATTTAATTGGTGTCTTATTTCTTAATACTTTTATTTTAACAATGCGTTGCTATCTGTGTGAACAAACTGGACGATTTCTGTTAAATGTGGTGAAGTGACACTGCAAACGCAACGAAAAACTTTGAGGCCACCTGTAAGAAAAGCTCACGAGTTATATTTTGGTTGCAAAGTTGGAGTCCAGGACAAAACTTGGGCTCCCAAAATTTGTTGCTGTACTTGCTCTAGAACCCTAACCAGATGGTTAAGAAGTACTCATAAGACTATGAAATTTGGAGTACTAATGGAATCATGTTGACTGCTATTTTTTATTGACAAAAATTGTGGGGTTTTCTAGTAAAAGCAAACATAAAATTGAATATATTGTGATGACTCATCCTACGACTAATAGGCGCGTCATACTTGTCTGGTGTTCTCTTCAGCCTTCTACATCATTCGAGAATATATGAACGAGATATATAAGCCGCGTCGAAGAAGGGATAGGCAGACATTCGATACCCAAGTCTCGCGAAGAATACATAAATATAGTTACATAAATATAAAATAGATAAATGTACTTATTGTTGTTAATAGTTAGTTTTATATGTTTATACGTTTTAATATTAATATAGTGTGTGTGTCTAAAGTTATTGTTAGTTTTATTTAAGAACCCGTAAAGACAAACGTTACAGTGGTATTCAGGTGTGGACTAATTAATAAATTATAAACTAAGTAGACAATTAAGTGTTAATTAAGTATTCGATTAAATAAATATACAGTGCGGAAAGACGTTATTTTAAATATCGTGATGGCTAATAGAATGAAACTGTCGGAATTAAAAGTGTCCGAGTTAAAACGAGAATTAGAAGAGAGGGATGAGGATACAACTGGCAAAAAGTCGATCCTCCAGCAACGGCTTCGCAATGTGTTGATCCAAGAAGGCGAGGATCCAGAGAATTATGTCTTTCAAGTTCCAGGCGGAGATGCTGACGTGAATTTGCTGTTAATTCAAATGAAACAAATGGAGCAGAAAAACCTGGAATCTTCTGGAAATTTAGCAAAAACTCTAGAACAAATGGAACAGAAGAATCTGGATAGTGCGAAAAATATGGAACAACGAATAATAGATTCACAAACTAAAATGGAGCAGAAGAACCTGGAAACTTCTGGAAACTTAGCGAAAACTCTAGAACAAATGGAACAGAAGAATCTGGATAGTGCGAAAAATATGGAACAGCGTCTAATAGATTCACAAACTCAAATGCAACAAATGGAGCAGAAGAACCTGGAAACTTCTGGAAACTTAGCGAAAACTCTAGAACAAATGGAACAGAAGAATCTCGATAGCGCGAAAAATATGGAACACCGATTAATAGAGAATGCGCAAATACAAATGCAACAAATGGAACAAAGAAACCTAGAAACCGCTAGAATCCTCGAGAAAAATCTGGAAAAGAAATTACTAGAAAATTCTAGAAACTTCGAAAAAAGTCTGGAACAAGTGGAGAAAGTTCTAGAACAGCGATTAGCGGATAAATCAGAAGCGTTAAAAGAAGAGGTTTTCACAGCTGTAGAAGAGAAAATTGGAGAACATTCTAGACTTTTAGAGGCAATAATGATCGAGATGAAATTACCCGCTACCATGAGTCATTCTGATCCCAGGCAGGGCAACGAAGAAGTCATACCGCGGCCCATCGAAATAAAAGAAGAACTTGTGGCTATTTCAAGGACCAGAATCAAGCCACCAACCTTTGATGGAAAGACGTCATGGGCAACTTACCTGACGCAATTCGAAGCGGCCGCAGAAGCAAACGCATGGTCTTCTGCCGAGAAGGCGACTGCTTTAGTCATAGCATTGAGGGGTGATGCTAGTGATATTTTGCAGACATTGCCTCCTGAGGAACGTAAAGATTATTCTCAACTCATTAAACGCTTGGAGATGAGATATGGCCATGCGCATTTGGAGCAAGTATACCATACCCAACTGAAGAATCGATCACAGAAGAAAGGCGAGAATCTGCAGGAATTTGAGGCAGATATTGCTCGTCTAGTTCGACTTGCATATCCGATGGCGCCGGATAATTTCATGGAACACCTAGCGGTCCAGACATTCATAGATGGTCTCCGGGATATTGATACGCAGCAAGCATTAAGGTTGGCAAGACCGAAAACCTTGATCGATGCTTTGGCGCACGCGCTTGAGTTTGAGACTGCAAAGCAAGCCTCTCGGAACCATGCTCGTGTCTGCACTGTTGACAAGCAGGAAAATGAGGAGTTCATGGAGCAGGTGGTTAGTAGAGTTCTAAACCAGATCAAATCAAATAAAAGAGTACTGCGATGCTGGAATTGTGGAGAGATTGGTCACGTTCGGAGTAAATGTGGTAAGGTGGCCAAGAAAGCATCGTCTGAGCAGCAGGAAAACTAAAGCGGGTCGATGAGCGAGGGCAATCATCGATCCAGCATCAGGAAGCCCCAAAGACGCCTGGCCAAGTCGCATCCCTGCAACATCAAACCAACGGCCTGTATGTGGACGCTGTTATGGAAAGAAAGACCTATGCTTGCTTGCTAGATACTGGATCGACGAAAACCATCGTGCGACCCGATTTAATTCCCAGAAATAAAAAGTTATTTTCTAGCAAATGGAGACTTAGAACAGCAACTGGAGGAGCAGCTTCTGTGGCAGGTGAAGTGGATGTCAACTTTATCATAGGACCAACATCAGTCCGACATCGTGTTCTCGTAGCGGACATAGAAGAACAAATAATCTTGGGATTAGACATCATGAACACCTACGGCTTCCAGTTAAACATGAAAGAAGGCACTTTAAAAATAAATAATGAGGAATTGTTTCTTCATGGGAAAGATTGTGGGAATGTACAAGTAATTACTGCAGAGAATGTTGTTCTGGATGCAAGAAGTGAGACATTTCTGACGGCGTGTATGGAAGGTGATTATTTGGACGGAAATGTTATAATGTTGGAACCAAAGGCTGATGATGACGAGGTGGGCCGAGGAATAGTAGTTGCCAAAATGCTGGTTAAGACTCAGAAGACTGTGCCGATAAGGGTAATGAATGTGAACCATTACCCTGTTTCATTGAAGAAGGGTACTATTCTGGGGTGGTGTTCGCCAGTGTCGGCCGTCGTTCATCGCATAGAGGCGAAGAAGAATGGATTCGTGCAGGTTCCTGAGAAATTGTCCAAGATAATCGACTCCGCCTGTCAAGGATTGAGCAAGAAGGAACAAAGTCAAGTTAAGGATTTAATCAAACATTATGAAGACGTCTTTGAAACTGAAACTGGTACGAAAGGAAGAACCAATATTGTAATGCACAAAATAAATACCAGCGATGCAAGTCCAATTCGACAAGGACCAAGAAGGTTACCTCTGGCAAAACGTGAGGAAGCCAAGCAAATTATACAAGATATGGAAGGCCAAGGAGTAATTGAACCATCGAATAGTCCATGGGCTTCACCAGTGGTCCTTGTCAGGAAGAAGGATGGATCTACCAGATTCTGTGTGGACTATCGTCGTTTGAATAGTGTGACCAAAAAGGACAGCTATCCTCTCCCAAGAATAGACGATACGCTAGACACCTTGGCAGGAGCAAAATGGTTCTCCACTCTCGACTTGAAGAGCGGTTATTGGCAAGTGGGAATGGATCCCAATGACAAAGAGAAGACTGCCTTCAGTTTAGGTACAGGACTCTGGCAATTTACAGTCATGCCATTTGGACTGTGTAACGCCCCAGCTACCTTTGAGCGACTCATGGACACTGTACTGAGGGGATTGTCTTGGGATACCTGCCTGGTATATCTCGATGATGTGATTGTGGTAGGGAAGACCTTTGAAGATCACATGAAAAATTTGGAAGTAGTATTCCAGAGGTTGCGAGATGCCAACCTGAGATTAAGTCCAAAGAAGTGTCACCTTTTCCGCAAGGAGGTAAATTACCTTGGACATGTGGTTTCCGGAAAAGGAATTGCTGTGGATCCAGAAAAAGTAAAAGCTGTGGAAAACTGGCCGGTACCCAAAGACAAACATCAGCTAAGAAGCTTTTTGGGATTATGCACATATTATCGACGCTACGTTTCTGGATTCTCCAACATTGCAAAACCACTTACTCGCCTAACAGAAAATCGAGCATTCATTTGGAACAACGAATGCCAAGCGGCCTTTGAGTTGTTAAAAGGTACGTTGATCAGTGCACCCGTTCTGAACTATCCGCTGCCATCTGGGAGGTTTGTTTTGGATACGGATGCCAGTAACGTCGGGATTGGTGGCGTGCTCTCTCAAATCCAAGATGGACAAGAAAAGGTCATTGGATACTTTAGCAAGACCCTGTCCAAACCGGAGAGGAACTACTGCGTAACCAGGAGAGAACTATTGGCAGTAGTTAAGACCATTGAGCACTTTTACAAGTACCTGTATGGGCAGAAGTTCCTGATCCGCACTGATCATGCCGCCTTAAAGTGGCTCTTGCAATTTAAGAATCCAGAGGGTCAAGTAGCTAGATGGATTGAGAGGCTACAGGAGTATGACTTTGTCATTGAACACAGAGCAGGCCTCAAACATCAAAATGCAGATGCCCTTTCCAGAAGGCCCTGTCCAGAAGACTGTCGATATTGCAACAGAATCGAAGACAAATCGGCCAACGCTCTTCGAACCACCGTTGTTGATGACCAATGGCAACCTGACAATTTGCGCGCAGATCAAGAAGCTGATCCGGATCTTGCAGTCCTCAGGGCTTGGAAAAGAAATGGGCAAAGACCGACCTGGCAAGAAATTGCTCCCCATTCACGAGAATTGAAGTCATACTGGGCACAATGGGATTCCTTAACCATAGAAGACGATCTCCTGAGACGTGAGGTCGAAAATCACGATGGAAGCGAGCGGAAGATGCAAATGGTGGTTCCCAAGAACAGAATACCAGAGGTATTGCGAGAACTCCATAATGGTGCTTCTGGGGGACATTTTGG
The DNA here is from genome assembly GCA_935421215.2 of Melolontha melolontha. Taxonomy (NCBI): domain Eukaryota; kingdom Metazoa; phylum Arthropoda; class Insecta; order Coleoptera; family Scarabaeidae; genus Melolontha; species Melolontha melolontha. Next base: position 111,272,330 of record OW285236.1, on the reverse strand, counting down.
AGTCCATAAAACACTGGAGAAGGTGCGCCAGAGATTTTACTGGGTGAATTGTTCACGAGATGTGAAGGAATGGTGCCGAAAGTGTGCTAATTGCGCCGGAAGCAATGGTCCCCAGAGGCGTCGACGTGCACCCATGCGCCAATACAATGTAGGAAGCCCATTTGAAAGGATCGCCATAGATGCCGCCGGCCCTTTTCCAGAAAGCGACAAAGGAAATAAATACATAATAGTGGTCATGGATTACTTTACCAAATGGGTTGAAGCATATGCTCTACCAAATCAGGAAGCTGGAACTGTAGCAGACGTGATTGTGAAGGAGTTCGTCAGCCGTTTTGGTGTACCCTTGGAACTTCATTCCGATCAAGGACGAAATTTTGAGTCCAATCTATTCGGAAAGATGTGTGGACTTTTGGGCATACGGAAGACGAGAACAACTCCCTTGCATCCACAATCAGATGGGATGGTAGAGCGAATGAACAAGACCATGATCAGACACTTATCCAAAGTGGTCTCCGAACACCAGAGAGATTGGGACGAACATTTACCATTATTTCTAATGGCGTATCGGGCCTCCGTTCAAGAGACAACAGGCCAATCACCAGCAAACGTGCTATTCGGGAGGGAACTCCGATTGCCCTGTGATTTAAAGTTTGGGAGCAAGCCTGGTGAAGATCTTGCCGGAGAAGATTATGTCAACACGCTCAGACGACGACTAGATAATATCCATGAACAAGTCAGACATAATATCCAAGATGCTAGTGACAGAATGAAAGAGAGCTATGACATCAACGCCGAGAAGAGTGGTTACCATGAAGGCGATCGGGTTTGGTTGTATAATCCACAACGCCGACGGGGCCTATCTCCAAAACTTCAAAAGAATTGGGAGGGGCCATACGAGGTGTTGAAGCGGATCAACGATGTAATATACCGCATCAGGCGAACACCTCACACTAAGCCAAGAGTCGTACATTTTAATCGATTAGCCCCATACTCTGGAGACAATAATGACGAAACCGCTGACTTGCGCCGATTGGATAGCCAATACCATGAACTAACCTTCGAAGACTTTATGCAAGAATATTCTGGTTCGAGAAAAGCTCGATTTGGAGTAACCATCGAGAAACAGCAAGATTTGTTTACAGTGCCGCCAGACTACGCGCTTGCTCATTGCGTAGCCCGAGATCTGCGAATGGTCAAAGGGATTGCCAGGGAATTTAAAGAGAGATTTGGCAGAATCGAAAAACTAAGGCAGCAGGGACCAGCAATTGGGAAGAGTCTCCAAATAATAAATGAAGGACAGCCCATATTTTATTTGGTCACGAAAGAACTGTCGAGTCTAAAGCCAACCTATCGTGCCTTATGGGAGGCCCTGACCCACTTACGCGAACAAATGTTACAGCAAGACATTCTGAAATTAGCAGTTCCAAAATTGGGTTGTGGATTGGACCGCCTGGACTGGAGAATTGTAAGGAGCATGTTGGAAGTAATCTTCCGACATACTGGTATGGAAATTCTGGTATGCAGTTACCGCCTTGAATATTCCTGTCCATCCAGGCAAGATAAAACCGTGGACTGTTATTTCGATATGACGTCACAATGTAACAAAGGCCCTACCTGTCGATTCCGCCATCGGTTGAGGGAATCAAAACTTGACATGTTTCGGGACGAAACTTCATTCTTAAGAAGGGGGCAATGTGATGACTCATCCTACGACTAATAGGCGCGTCATACTTGTCTGGTGTTCTCTTCAGCCTTCTACATCATTCGAGAATATATGAACGAGATATATAAGCCGCGTCGAAGAAGGGATAGGCAGACATTCGATACCCAAGTCTCGCGAAGAATACATAAATATAGTTACATAAATATAAAATAGATAAATGTACTTATTGTTGTTAATAGTTAGTTTTATATGTTTATACGTTTTAATATTAATATAGTGTGTGTGTCTAAAGTTATTGTTAGTTTTATTTAAGAACCCGTAAAGACAAACGTTACAATATTAATATATATATATTAATATATATATATATATATATATATATATATATATATATATATATATATATATATATATATATATATTAATATGAAATCGATTCGGAATTGGATGAGCTAGACGATTTTACACCAAAACGTGGTCGAAGTTTTCAAGAGGAAAACGATTACGAATGTAATAGCAGCAAATAGCCCTTTTCATATCTCAAGATGAGCTGAATGATCCTATTCGTGATTTAGATCTTCCCTAAACAAAGGCGTAGCTCCTTGAATCTCAAGACAGGGCGAAGATTTCTACGTTTTGGAAAAGAGAGTCTAAGTTTGCAATATTTTTGTAATGGCAAGCAAATGACTTGGTTTACTGTCAGAATATTTCAGACTTAATGAATGAACTTCGCCATTCGCATAAACCTACCTAATGGAGGCTTTTTATTGACTCTTCAAAGACAAAACTAAAGGTAGTTTTATTGTTTAATGGTATTACAACAAATATAAAATACAAATATGGAAGAAATGTACGAGAATATGTATATATTACTTCAAAGCATAAAGTACCAACATCATAGACGGAATATCTGTGGCGATTTAAAAATCGTTTCACTACTTACTAGATTGCAGAGTGGCTCCAAATAATGTTGTTTTTTATGGGAATGGGATAGCAGAGCCAGAAACCGGCCTTATGCCGTTAAGAATGGTCGCTACGTGAACACATTACGCTCGGTCTGAAAAATGTTCTTAATACATCCTTAGCAACAGAAAATCTATTTACCTTCTCTGAACATAAAGCTTTATAAAAATGTTTGTTAAAACCTTCAATAGAGAAGAAAATGCTTTTCTTTATTTGAAAGAGAAATTCTCGCGTATAAGTGAAATAAAGCTTAAAGAAGGCATATTCGTTGGGCCGCAAATACTACAACTTTTAAAACACAATAATGTTGAAAACTTTTGAAAAAAGAAAATAGGGCGTGGACTGCCTTTAGAGACAAGTAATCGGCGAATTATAAAGAACTAGTTAAAAAACTTACCAATCTTACCAGGAATTAGTTTGCTATATGGCATTCAATCGGCATTTTCTTCCCTCGTATTTAGAATTCTTTCTCGAAAACTTAGATGCAGTTTCAAATGAACACGGAGAAAGATTTTACCAGAAAATTGCTGAAATGAAGAAGCGGTGGAGTGAAAAATGGACCTCGCACATGTTAGCGGATTACTGTTGGAGCCTCAAACGTAAAACTGATCCACGAATACATACGAAAAAAGATTGGTTCTCAAAAAATCGTAAGACACACACACGTTACCTTCTGAGACTTTTCGAAGTCCTCTTGCTGCTCACGCGGATCCTCCGAAATGTCAAATCCAGTGTCAAAACGGGTCTAGCACTATCGGTTTGTGAAAAAGCGCTGACACTCGGGGATATATCATCGCCGACCAACACGTCGGATTATTTCTATAGACTCTATCGACTGGTTACCGGATTAATTTAATTTAAAAAATTCATGCATATCTAATGATTGAAATATTTAACATATTGCTGTGTATTTCACTTCAAAGATAAATTATGTAAATGAAATAGAATATAAATAACAATGAAATGCACTTGAAACGAGTTGATAATTGAATACACCAAGTATAATCATCCATAGGATAAATTCAATATCTTGATGCAAACAAATTTTAATTATACTGTTACGATAAATTTAACGTTAGAGAAACAGTCATAAACGTAATTAAACAAATTGTGTTTTTAAAATGCATCTGTGTGTTACGTGCCACATTTTGTATATTTAATGTACAGTGTTAATAGATTATTGTTTATGGAACTATTTAGCAATATAAACACTTTAAATTTAGAAAATACATGTTACGTACCAAAATTAATTTAAAAAGCTATATCGAAGACCATTTTGGTCACATAAAATTCATATCTAATGTACAGTTAGTATGTTTTTCTTTATAAAGTACCTATTGTTTATTTTTGTCCTGGAGATACGATTAATTTTAAATGGTAAGTTTATATGTGGAGAAGCTCATGTAAACAACAATTTAATGTTTATTAGCATAAATAAAGTAATCTGAAAGAAAATAGACACCTATAGATATTGCAAATATTGTTTGAAATGTGTCTTGATAACATTTGTATGCATTTACGCTTTACGCTAATGAGTGTCTTGTATCTAATGTCCATAGTTTGGAAAACAGCTACAATAAGTCATCGGAAATAGATCGATAATGCCGACAGAGCTTTGGAAGAGTATTACAATGTTTAAATAATTCTTTATATGGTATTTGATATCTATAAAGAAGATGTGTATTTATTGTATGCAATATAAACAAAATAAAAGATGACATTTAGTTATATTTAGAGGTTATGTATCGTTAATATATACAGTGTGCAAGATATATGGAACAACGTATCTGAGTGAAAACGTCGTTAACGTAGGTACATCTAGATGCGGAACTTATCTTTTTTAGAGGCATAAAGCAGACATTGAATTGAAATAGGACAAGGAAAAAAGAAGTATGCTAAAAATACGATATTTTTGTTTAAATCATACGAGAACCGGCAACCAATGAAATATACGTATTATAATACTTCGTTACTAACCAGATCTAATTGGCTACAACGTGCAACAAAATATTCAAAATTGACAAAAGAAAACGTTTTTTAGAATGCAGTTCAAAAAGGGCTTAAGAGAAGAGTTTTCTACATCTGAGAAACACTTAGCGTGTCCGAGCTAATAAAAGATTGTTTGACGAGAAGAAAATAATTTTATTAATTTTTAAAAAATATTTTAAAGTTTCATTATCTATCAAGCGTATATATTTTTAATTTTATTTAGTTTAAACGTTGATTTTGTTACGAATAGTTAATTTTCCTTTCATATTGTGACATCAAACAAAAATGTATCACGAAGAGTTTGATAATTTATATACTGAAGAAAGGTCTGTATAAATTACGAAATACGGTAAATCTTGAAGTACATAAATTAAAGAATTGAAATTTCAAGCGTATGTTGATAATAAATTTGTAATCAATTTATAATAATTTCTATTATACAACAGAGCAATAGCGCAAGATATCTTGGCGGACACGTAGGAATTCTGTCCCACAAAGGTAATGTAAAGCTCATGTGAATAAAATGTCTAATAATAAAATAATAATAAAATAATAAATTGTCTAATGATATCTGTGTTTGTTTGTAATAATGATTCATGGTAGCAATCAGATTTAAAAGTATATAATGTGGGGATAAGTATTTAATTCGGTAGGGATTATGTTCCACTAAATAAATATTGAATGACACACTCTTTTAGTACAACAATATCAGTAAATTCAAAACTCCATAAAGCTTTTATATAGTGAATTAAACAAAACACATTGTGTCATAATTAGAGACCGGACACATCGAGTTAAAATGACGTTATTACGACGGACGATATAAATAGTCTACAACATCTGTAAGTACATCACGCAGTTATTGAATAGCACTATTCATTCGGTCAACCGCACACAAAAAATAGATGTGCAGTTAACCGAATGAATAGTGTTATTCAACAACTGCGTAATGTACTTACAGATGTTGATCAGACTATTTATATCGTCCGTTGTAATGACGTCCATTTCAGCAAGATGTGTCCGGTCTCTAGTCATAACTTGTTTTACATCCCTTGAGCTAAGATAATATACGAGTGTGCTGATTGAAAGTTTTATAAAATCTGAAAAAGGACTATACGGTTATGTGTGTATACTTTTGACAATACTCATAGTTTTATATAATTGTGATTTGATTTAGATTAAAAAATGATTCATAATGCTTTATTGAGTTTATGATTTATATATGTATATTGAAAATATGAACAATAAATTTATTTGGCATCTTGTCGTTTTATTTATTTACCTTTTACATTTAATATAATTAAAGCCCGAATTATTAGAGTAAAACTGCACAGCAATATGTTATACTGTTTGGAACTTCACAGAAGATTACTATTTATTTTATGTGTCAAGTTTCAAGCGTCGGCTTCTGGCGGTTGGCGCAATTTCCCTGCTCTATTAATTATCCTTTGGACTCTGGATATAAACAGTGAACAGTCATGATGTGTGATATATTTTATAAACCCTGCAATATCCCTTCTGGAGAAGATGTTTTTACTTTTACTTAGTAAGTACTTCTTGATTCTCTATATGTATTTTGATTCGCGTGTGAAAAGTCTTAAATCGGAATTCATCCGTCCCTGGTCGTGACGTTATGCACCCCTAACTGCCGATTCCTAGTTATGAGAGAGTAAGCAGTCATCATTTACAAAAGTTGTTTACAAAATATAAACATCTAATGAATAACGGACTACGGAAGTTTAAATACTTAAGACGCAATATGAGTACTTAGATGTATTTTTTATATTTCAGGAAACATATTTTTTACCACGTATCAACATTTAAAAAATATACATATATATTTTAAAGTAAACTTTCGGTTTATGAGTCAGACACAAGCAGCGCTGGTAGTGCAATTAGGATTTTCCGTATAGACGGATCTTGTACGTCACCTTTTTATTAACTTTCTCGATTTAATAGAAAGTAAAATGAATTCTTTTTTTGCGAACTTCTATACTAAATCCGATATGTTCAAATTTATATTATATTATTATTCGATATGTGTATTTAGGTTATCTTTTTAAAAAATAATTTTATGTTATACATGACCTTTATTCTTTCAGGTGCAGAAAGACACAACACTTTTTCTACAATTAATTTTGGGGGATTTATGAAGGAATAGAATACATAATGAATTAATAAAAATTAAATATGTATGCTAACAAGACCAGGTAATCTGTACTTTAGGTGTTTTTTTGTAGGTCGTAGCGATCCATTCAAGACATATGGCGGCATGGGTTGTATTGATTAACCATTCCATGATATTAAGTTCGTGTAATGTTTTACCTCGATTTAATTTGCTTTAATATTAGATTAGTACATAAAACAAGCTATCATGCGATCGTGCAACTATATAGAAAATATATAATAAAATTAAATTCATTAAGTCTATACACAGCGTTATAATTAATTCTTGAGTTAATTTATTTAAGACATATGAATTAATCAAAACAAATTGAAGGTGATAGATCTGATTGAAACAGGAAAACTATATATGTAGATGTTTATAATAAACGAAAGCATATTATATCTCTAGTAATATAAAGAGCAATATTTTTAATTTCTTCAGACGGATCTTGTACGTCACCTTTTTATTAACTTTCTCGATTTACGAGTAATAGAAAATAAAATGAATTCTTTTTTTGCGAACTTCTATACTAAATCCGATATGTTCAAATTTATATTATATTATTATTCGATATGTGTAATTAGGTTATCTTTTTAAAAAATAATTTTATGTTATACATGACCTTTATTCTTTCAGGTGCAGAAAGACACAACACTTTTTCTACGATTAATTTCTTCAGATAGCTTGTTTTATATTTTGCCCTACAATAATTTTGATATTTTTCTGTTTTCCGGATATGATGCCACGGTAACTTGGTATGAAATACGCCCGGGTTAATAACCGGACATTGACCTTTAAGGAAGCATTTGTACAGCATGGGCTTGGTTAGCGAGCCCTGGTGTAGGAGATGTGAAAAACAGGAGGAAACTAGCCTTCATGTCATATGCACGTGTGAGGAACTGAAGGAACTCAGACAGAAATATTTCGGGAGAGATCTATTGGATCCTTCGAGTGTACTGAGGAGGATAGAGGCTTTTATCGAGGACACAAGCCTAACAGAGTGGAATTGAGAGATCTATTGGGGATAGTACAAGGAGCAGTGTGCTCAAGTACCTGGACATGCTGGCGTCCAACCCAAAACAGAAGAAGAAGAAGAAGAAGACGCCCGATTCTCCACTAAATTTATATTTATTTTCATTTTCGTATATATCCGGGTGTCTTGAAATAAAAAGACAAGATGTACAGATATTTAGAAAATTTTTGTCACGCCGCTACCTATATCATAAATACTATCGGGAACGATCCTAAAGGTGACGGACAATAACAAAAACAATAGTTTTGTTATTGTCGGTCGCTTTAAATTTTTAACAGTTCACTCCTTTCGAACGCTTAGCATACAAAGCAGTCTGAATCCATATTATTTTAAATTTTTCACAAATTCTTCGCAAAAGCCATAAAAAAATGACAAAGGTATTTAGAAAATATTTTTGGCGCCACTTTTGTTTGGGCTATAACTACAATTTTGCATATGACTCAAATCAATTTGGATCGTTACATGTCGATTATACTTTACACATCGCATGAACTGCATGAACATCGCCAGCCGCGTAAATAATTTTATTCTTTGAAGTAAATTCAATAGCAGTATTCTGAATCCATAAAAATTTTTTATTTCTTGTAACAAAAAAAAACATTCAATATCTAGTGTAGGTTAATAACCTCGTGCAAAATCAGCTGATTAACTGATTTCGTACGAGGTTATTGACCTTACTATACAAAAATGTTGTAAGTTTTTATAACATCGGTATGTAGACATACGCTGTAGCGTATGCGTGTGTGAAACTTCAATGAAGTTATACATTATATTACATTATTATTTATACACATTCTGAATATTTGAATTCACGGGCGGAACATGATACATTTTTTGGGGGTCTTTTATTTTGAGGTTCGCATCGTAATTGACTCACAATGTTTTGGATTCATATTCTATATAATTAGATCTTTCCACTTTTCATATGTTATCTTTTTATTTGAAGGACGACCTGCATACTTTCCAAACATACACTAAAAATAGCGTCTCTATGGTTGTTTGTTTGTCAGAAGTATTCGTTAAGAAGCTTGCGGGTGTAATATTTTAAAACATATTTATATACAGTTTATAACGTGGTTCTTTGCAATTCATACTGACCGAAAATTGGTACATTGTGACGGTACTTTCACAATATTGCTAAAAATATTTTTGTTTTATACAAAATTTAGTGACGTTTTACCTACTCAAATATGTTTTAAATTATTTCACTTTAATCTTTCGTTGAACATTCATAATTGTTTCTTGTTGAATGTTTTACATATACAGGTTGCCGCTAAATAGCGCCAAAGCTATGCGAATCTGAAGAATACGACAAATGTCTAACTGAAAATCAAAAAAAGAAATTCATAAAAAATGTTGAATTTTTTATGGGCAAAATGTAGTTAAAGTCGGTCCATATCTTTGTTTATTCTATATTTAACAAAATACAGCTGTAATTCATGTTCATTCGCCAGTAAAAAAAATCAATGAAATTCCTAAATATTGGTTAGACTACATGTTTAAGTTTAGTTCCTATTCATAAAAATAGTAAATGTTGATATTTTCATATCAAAACATTTATGCCCACACATATGGTGCTTTTATTACAATTTCTTTTGTGGATATCAATAATAGCCTTTACGTCGAATATGTCGACAAACCTAAGCCTCATTCATTAAAAAAAATAATTAATTGAGGTTGAACGTTGTTAAACTTCTTTTAAAAGTAAAATTATGTTTATAATAAATCAAAAATCGTCTTTAAACAGAAAGCTTTATGTAGCGTGTCCAGTGCAATAGATACCTAGTTTTCAATTATTTGTATGGAATTATTTAGATATAATTTTTTTGTCTTTAAATTTGTGTGTGGTACTGACAAATACTAATAGAACAATATAATTCGTCGGCAAAGAGAATTACCGATGAATTAGAGGTAGAAGCCCATATTGCCGCCCGTATATTTAACTGCGACAGGGCCTGAATCGAATAAAGAAAAATCATTTTCTCGTTACTATGTGAACATTGGACCGCGATTTTTTGCATGAAGCCATTACTCACATATACCCGTTTTTTCTTTGGCGCGATACACCATTAGCATTGTATTTAATAATTATGGCTCTCATTTCTTTTACTTTATGAGGCCAGTTATCTCAAAAGCCATAAATTCATGTTTTCTTTTTTGCTTAGATTTCGATCTTTTACAATTAATTTTATTTGTAATGTGTTAATAAACCATTTAATCACCAAACATATGATTTTTTTTGACAGGTCAAAATATTTTGAAAAAATCAAGTGTCCGGTTAATTTTGCACCTCAGTCTATATTTGCAATTCTCAATATTCATAAAAAGTTTAAGACATCGTGTGATATAAATAGCAGCTATTTATTCATGGGCGAAAATAGTACGGATAGAGAATTTTAAGTAAATCTAATAGGTGTACATTAATTATTAGAGAAAATAGGATTATTTTAGGAGTCAACGTTCAAACAAGTTCGAAGCGTTAGTACATTTAATTACTAAACCTAATAATTACAACATTCACCACGTCCTTTGTTAATGAGTACGTTGTTGACACGATAATAGTATTATGAATTAAATTTTAATACCTATATGCTAACAAGAGCGTACTATCGATTTTCTCATGGTTTTCATTATCATCCACCTTGTCTTATTAATACATTGTCGACCAATATTTTATATGAATTAATTTATATACAGAAAAACGGAAGATTTTTTTGTAAACATTTCCTGATTAATTATATAAACGTCGTTCGAGTGTGAAAATTTGTAAACACCTAATACAAGTGCCCTGAATAATTTAAAGGTTAATGTCTTATGTCAAAATCAACAATAAATATGTCTTAGAGGTCTACATAGAGAATTAATAACATTTTGAAGAAAATATGGCAGATACATAACAAAATAAGAGAATACATAGCTCGTAAAACAAGAAGAAATGGTTTATAACTACATTAAATGATTTTAAATACAGGGAATTCCGAAATGCATTGACAGTTTTTAATATGGAATAAATTTTTATTGGTTAAACATTAAGAAATTACAACGAAAACATCTTAATCTATAGCTCTGGGAGTTTCTTTATTTCAAAATTGAATGGCGTAGGTGGCCTCCTTCTTCTGGTACACATGCTTCTAACCGTCGCACGAAATCATCCATCATTCTGCCTAGCATCTCCAGTGAAATAGTTTCAATTTCGTTTAAAATGTTTTATTTAAGATATTCAAGATTACGGGGTCTATTTTTATACACAGGACTTTTTAGATATCCCCACAAAAAAAAAGGTATGACGCTGTTAAGTCAGACAACCGAGTTGGCCAGGTTATGTCCCCGTTGCGAGAAATTAAATTGAATTTCACTTAACGCGATTTTTTGCGGAACGTATCCCTCGCGTAAAGCGGGGTATTACTGTACTGTAAAAAGTACCTAGGTAAAATATTTCTGTTTGGAGCAAGAATCACTTGTCTCGGTCGGACAATTCAACTGGCAATGCCACAAAAGGTTTCATTGATACTAGAAGCTCGTCGTTTGAAAATGAAGAAATTATCAGCAATCTCTAACATTTTTTACACTGCTTACCAAATTCTGAATGATCATTTAAGTACGAATAAGGTTAGTGCAGGATGGGTATAACGACTTCTTTCTGTTTCTCGTTTTCTCTTTGAATATGCATGGAGACGACCCAAAACCCATTTTAGAGTCCATAGTCACAGGAAATGAAACGCTGGTTCTGTCTTATGATCCACTATCCAAAAAGAAGTCAGTGAAATGATGGCGAGCCGATGAGCCACGTCCCATGAGGGCAAATGTCATTCAATCAACTTGTAAGATTATGGATACGATATTTTGAAATTGTAAGCTCATTCTACTGATTTACTTTGAAGATTGCAATACAACTGTCAAGAGCTTTTCATACTGCTTGAGTTTCACAGGCAGCAATTCGTGGCTCGCAATGTGGCTTTCAAGAAATTTAACATCCACAGTATAGTCCTGATATGACTCCTAATGACTATTATTTTGCTATTAAAAAATTATCTTGGAAGACCTATTTAGGCTATTAATAAGGTGCACAATAATCCTCTAATCTTATGTTTGCTACCAATTTTCCGGCATAAGTAGTCGAGGCGGCCATATTTTCTGTAGTTTACTTAGTACGAAACTTTGGCTTTACTACTTTTTTATATCTGGACTCTATGACAGTCAATCCAAATTAGAAATACGATTATCAGCTTATAAAACATACAATGTCTTTTACTTACGATGTTTCGAATCACTTTCCACTCGTAATATTTTCTCACAGAAACTGCAAAAGGATCCAATGATTTTAATTGAAATTAAATGTTTTGCAAGACAATGAATAATTCGCTTTTATTATGTGTACTCTCTTTCGAGCGGCCACCTCCGGTCGCCTTAAATTTTTCCACTTAAAAGAGGTGTTCCTTTAAAAGATATTGGTGGATATGTGTGCATACATGCGTACATGGTATATGTAAATGTATTATATACTTTTGCAACTCACTATTAGTTCTCTATGTGCGCAGAAAAAGTGAAACTGCGGTAATATTTATACACTTTGTTTATTTAACATTGAAGTGCATATGTTATCTACATGCGTACTTCTAAACTTGTCAAAAGAAACTGCAACTGTGCTTAACTTAATACATACGTAGTAGCATAATACATACATCCATAATTAAAAATTTGGACGACAGAAATCTAAGATTATTTGATATGTATTTTTGTCTTTTTAAAAATATGCTTTCAAAGTGTTGTTCTAAATCAGAACAACTTCTAAACCACACCATCAAGAGTGGCAATACAAAATCTTTTGTATCGCCATTCTTGGAGGTAGAAAGTTTTATCTGTGTAATGTTGGTATTGTATTCTTATACGTTTTTATTGTATTCTCTTCATCATTATCTAGCATTTCCTCGTTAGAATCAGATTATTCTTGCTGCAAGATTCCACCTATATCAACGCTTCCACATTTTCAACTTCATGGGCAAAGTTTTGTCAACACTTGCGTATTCATCAAAATCAACATAATTTGCTCGAGATTAGTGAAGCATTTTATACATTTCTGCAATAGCAGATAAACGTAGCTCATCTTCGAAATCAAAATCGCTATCAGTCTGAAAAACTTCGGAATACGTGAACACAGCTTCACGAAAAAAATTTGATTTTTTACTGAACTCACTCGATTCCACGCTCTTCTTATAAAATAAATAACGTCTAGTAAATGACTTGGTTAGGTCTTCTAGAGAATAAACTGTGTCCATTTTTTCTAAAATGCGTTTTAAAATTATTGATCTGTACCAGATTTTAAAATATTTGATAATTCCTCGATTTAATCATTGACAAACAGCGATTGTGTTAGGAGGAAGAAAAATTATTTTGATATTTTTTAGTGTCAAATTCCGTAAATGAGATGCAGTATTATCAAGAAAAAGTAAGATTCTGCGTTTCTCCAAGTTCATTTTTTTTATCGAATTCTTGCAAAAACTCTGTCATATCTATTTACCCGCGAAATGCACGAAGCCTGGCGGATTTGCCAATCGCAAATAGTATTTCTGGCTGTCCGGCTATATTCACACAATGTAAAATGGTTAACTGCTCCTCAGCCATTTTTCTCCCAGCACACTTTTCACCATTAAAGGCGAAAGTTTTATTGGGTATAACACGAAAAAAGAGGCCCGTTTCGTCGGCATTATAAACGTTTCTAGGATTATAATAACTAATCATAGCCGGAATTTTTGGTTTAAAATTGTTAACATCATCAACATTAACACTTGCACTTTCTACTGATATTATTTTAAAAGTAATATTATGTCTATTATTAAAGCATTCTAGTCAACCAGATGAGCAACTAAAGTTTTTATATTCTAATTGCTGAGCAATTTCTATTGCTTTTGACCCGAGTAGTTGAATATTTTTATTTATGGCTTTTACAAACCATTTGTAGGTTAACTTATCAATATCGTAATCTACATCGCAAAATTAGTTCGTAAAAGAACTGATAACTACAGCAAATACTAAATAGAGAGCACGTAAATAATTAATAAAAATGACAAGTATAATGACAGCAATTTGTTAAAAGAACTATATAAGATGCTTCGGTTAAGTTAAACAATCCGATAATTACTACACACCTATAAGATTAACAAAATTGTTTATTAAACACAAAAATGTAGGTTATTAATAGTTGTTATTATTCATATAAATTTTAACTTTTGATGTTGGCGCGAGAAGAGATGGCAGCTCTATAGTACTAGATGTGTGGTGAAATACATCTATACTAAGTCAGTCTGTCAAGCGGTGCTTTGCTAGGTGGTGACAAATAGTTTTTTTATTTATATTTGTGAGTTGCGTTTGAGTTATTCTACGACACTACAATGTCTGATATGAAAAAGCAAAGAACGTGCATAAAATTTTGCTGCAAACTTGGTAAAACGGCAGCGGAAACTGAAAATGGTTAAACAAGCGTTTGGTGAGAATGCCTTACGCTGGACCCAAACTTATGAGTGATATAATCATTGGTTATACCACATAAGTATATCTTATGAGTGGTATAAAAATGGACGAGTGTTAGTTAATGAGAATGAGCGTTGCGGCTATATATCGGCGGAAAACACGCCACTAAATGTGACAAAAGTGCGTGATGCTATCCTGCAAGACGAAGGAGAACAATCCATGACATTTCTAACATTGTCGGCTTGTCATACGGCGTTTGTTAGCGTGAACTCAACATCCGGCATAATGCTGCGAAGTTTGTGCCAAGGTTGCTCAGCATTGACCAAATACGGCACCGTGCTCATGTGTGCATAGAGCTGAAAGAAACTGCCGAAAGGGATGTGAATCATTACTGGCGACTAACAATGGATGTACCGGTATGATCCCGAAACAAAGCAGCAGTAATCGTAGTGGAAGACGCCATCGTCACCACGATCGAAGAAAGCACAGCAAGTTCGATGCAACGTCAAGTCGATGTTGATTTGCTACTTTGACGCTGAAGACATAAAGAATTTCTCCCGTCAAGTGAAATAGGTCATGGATGATTTTATTGCGATGTTCTTCGGCGACTAAGAGAAAACATTCGACAAATCGTGGATTCTACACCACAACAATGCATCAACCCACACGTCACCTACTTGTGTGTCAGTTTCTAGCCTCAACGAATACGGTAGTATTACCCCACCCTACCTGCTTCTTGTGACTTCTTTATGTTCCTGAAGTCGAAAGTGAAGCTTAAGGGGTACCGTTTTGACACGATTGAGGAGATCTAGACCGAATCGCATTCAGTGTGGAAAACGTTAACGCTTCCAGTCATGGACAAGTTGCCAGGATCGATGTACTCATGCTGAAGGAGAGTACTTTAATAGAAATGGTACTGAATAAGTTGTAAGGACAATTTATTGCATTTTCTTCACATTTCGGGAATTTCTGAGTAGCATCTCGTATAGAAAATGATATTAAAAGTGCTTTAATTTATTTTTATTGAATATTGAAAAAAATTGAAACCCCAGGTTTTCTATTTCTTCTAGTGACATACACATTAGAATTAATAAAATTTTAATACCAATGATGCAAATAACACATCCGTGTGTTTTTTTTTTACTATAATAAAATTTATTATACTTCTTATATAAGTACTTTTAGAGAATCATTTGTAACATCTGCAAGCAATAAATTTAGTTTCATTAAAATAATTATGTAAATAAAAGTGAGAAGTTAAATTTACCAGTTTCTATTCTTTATTGAAAAATATATATGTATGTACCACATAATATTGTGGCATAATATTTTGAACTTAAACAACAGAATATTAATTTTTGAGAGAAACATTTTATATAAAATATTTATACTGAATGCGTAAAAATGAGAGAAATGTTATCCCGCAAAAATATTTATGATTTTAATATTGATGTATGTATGTATACAGGGCAATCCAAATTAAGTGTTCACCATTGGTAACTTTGTTATTATTAAAGATACAAGATTGTTTAAATTAGCAAACTAGTAGTACTTTTAACGCTCTTTAAGATGGAAGAATTAAAAAAAACAAATGAGCAGCGCGTTTTCGAGTTTTCCCGAAAAATATGTTTTTTTCAAATGGAAACCCCTGTATATTATATCATTTTCTGTTAGAAATTCAATTTTTAAACAAAAAATCTTATAAGAAATGTTTTACTGGGATTAAAAATACTTGAGTTAAAGTGAATAAACAAAAACAGCTAAGTCAAGTGCATTTCTATGTTTCTATGATAATGACGTTAATTCTTTCTAGTAAACGTCAAATATTAGTACAGTTTTATTAGTCTTTCACTCATAAATTTCATTTTGCTAGTTATTAATTTGACAAAAAAATGATTTTTACCCATGCAGAAAAGTGTGATATGTTAGAATCTTATTTAGTGTGCAGAAAATCCTCTAGGAGGGCAAAAGAACACTACGCTGAATTATATCCACTCCGAACACAACCAAATGAGCAATTTTTTCTGAGACTGTACGGAAAATTTAGAGGCAATGAGAGTGTTTTGCCAAAACAAGAACAAGAAGGACCTTTATAATAAGCGAGGCCACGAAAATTCTAGTTCTTGTATATTTTGAGGCCAACCGTGAGAATTCCATACTAGATATTATCAAGAAATCTGATTTGAGTCACGGTACTGTGCATAGGATTCTGAAGAAACACAAATTCATTCCTTATAAGTACAAACCAGTTCAAGTTTTCTTGCCAGGGGATCCAGAGAGAAGAATGTTTTTTTGCCACTGGTATCTTAACTTTTGTCGCCAAAATGTAAACAACTTTCGTTATATTTTATGGACCGATGAATCAAATTTCTCAAATTCTGGAATGTACAATACAAAAATCATCATTACTGGTCAAAGGAAAATCTTCTTTTAGTACATCCAAGACGCCCGCAAGTCCGTTACAGTTTTAATGTTTGGTGCGGTTTAATTGGTTCAAGGATTGTTGGTCCTTTCTTTTATGAGGGCACTCTAACTGGTGAAAGGTACATAGAATTTTTGTCTGAAATTTTGAATAATTTCTTAGACGATATTGATCTCATAAGTAGACAGAATCTGCATTTTCAGCAGGATGGCGCACCTGCGCACAACTACAGAGGTACTCATCTAATTTTAAATACTATTTTTAACAATTCATGGATAGGAACAAATGGTCCTATTCAGTGGCCTCCCCGATCGCCAGATTTAACACCGCTTGATTTTTTTTTATGGGGTTATTTAAAGACAGAGATTTATAAGCAAAGGTACGAAAACGTAAACGCCCTAAAAATTGCAGTTAGTGAAAAGATAAACCAAATAGATGGTAGGACCATACTAAAAGCAGTTCGACAAGTTCAGAAACGTGTTCAAAAATGTATTGAACAACAAGGTGTTATTTTTGAACATCTTCTATGAAAAAATCAGTGATTTTTATTTTCTTTTAATGATATGTTTATTTATAAAATAAAGTTTATAAAAATTATTTAGCTGTTTTTGTTTATACATTATAACTCAAGTGTTTTTAATCCCACTAAAAAAGTTCTTATAAGATTTTTTGTTTAAAAATTTAATTTCTAACAGAAAATGATATAATATACAGGGGTTTCCATTTGAAAAAAACATATTTTTCGGAAAAACTCGAAAACGCGCTGCTCATTTGTTTTTTTAATTGTTCCATCTTAAAGAGCGTTAAAAGTACTACTAGATTGCTAATTTAAACAATCTTGTATCTTTAATAATAACAAAGTTACCAATGGTGAACACTTAATTTGGATTGCCCTGTATATATGTACATTGAATAAAAATATAGGCAGCAGACCCCAGTATAATTTTCGCTATTATATATAACGAGAGTTGTCAAATTTTCGCCACATGCCAGGATCCTACCCCTTGTCAGTATAAGTTAATATTTACGTAAGAACGTTATTGAAACACATCGGGTTTTATAAACAATACGTGTTCCTATGAAATTACAACTCAGCATTTTTGTTAATTTATACAGTCTTATAAGATTTAGGTATTAACAAAGAAATTACTTACTGTAAGAGATGTTTGCGAAAAGTTTTGTTCTTTACGGGACACATCCAGTTATAAAAGAAAGATTGCGAATTTGAAAATAAGCAGGTTCATTGTTATGCATTATGTTAGGTCGTATATTATGGCCAGATGTTTATGTTCTAGTTAAGCGTATTGAAGTTAAGCGCTATTGAAAAATTGCAAAATACTCGGTTGTCGGAAGTGGAGTCAGTACAAATAGTGGATGAAGTGAAAACATTACTGCAAAATATAGACGACGCAAAAACCGTTCGCGTAGTAGAAAAGTACGATAGTGTTTTGAACAAAGGTATTGATTTTACTAGATTAAGACAAATTTGTGATGAGGCATCTACATATCCGTTATCTATTTATAAAGATTATTTCAATTATGCGTGTGTTACATCCGTAGATGTCGAAGGATCGTTCTCAAATTATAAGAAAATTTTCTCACCACGGTGAACATTGCTTACTAAGCCAAATGTCGAAAACTTATCTAATGGTGCAAGCTTTTTGCCGATTTCATCCATTTTTTAGGTAAGTGTTTTTTTTATCTCTCGCTGAGTTATAATTTCTTCTTTACAAAACGCGATGTATATTCAAAACATTTGTACGAGGGAAAGTCATTAAATAAGTCACAAACTGCTGTAGGAAAGCTGAAAATAGGAGTGAGTTGTTTCCCTATTTGTCAATAGGTGTCACCACAATCCAGCTTTATAATTCTCAACTGACAGTTGGTGTGCGCGAACACAGGCAGTGTTAAAATGGCGACCGTGCTCGAAGATTGTACTGTGGAACAGCAACGTGCTATTGTGCGTTTTTTCTGGGCAAAAGGACTTTCTGCAAAAGATATTCATAAGGAAATGTCTCCTGTTTACGGTGAAAAGTGTTTGTCGCGTATAGCCGTATATAACTGGGTCGAGAAATTCTCTCAAGGACGCTCAAAAGTTGTTGACGATCAGCGAAGTGGCCGCCCCGTTCAGATTTCGACAGATGCAACACTTCGACGGGTGGAAGAGATGAATCGAACTGACAGGCGGGTAACAATAGACAGTATAGCAACTGCAATAGGGTGTTCTCATGGTTTAGCCTACGAACTGATGCACGATCGTTTGAATTTCCGAAAAGTTTGCGCACTGTGGGTACCTAGACAACTGACCGAGGAACACAGAAGAATTCGAATGGGTTTGTCCTTGCAACACCTCTCTCGATACACAGTGGAAGGGGAGAACATGCTTAACAGGATTGTTACTGGTGATGGGTCATGGGTGCACCACTACCAACCCGAAACAAAGCGTGCTTCAATCCAATGGAAACATCCTTCTTCGCCGTCAACAAAGAAATTTAAGGTTGTGGCCTCAGCTGGTAAGGTTATACTTACCGTATTCTGGGATTCTCAGGGAGTGCTCCTAACCCATTTCCAGAACAAAAAAGAGAACGTGACTGCTGAATCATACTGTAGAGTTTTGTTGTTGCTTCGAGATGCAATTCGACGAAAACGTCCAGGCCTACTGACGAGAGGAATATTGCTGCATCACGATAATGCCAGGCCCCATTCAGCCCACTTGACCCAGGTGAGAATTGCGCAATTAGGGTGGGAACTTCTTGAACATCCGGCTTACAGTCCCGTCCTGGCCCCAAGCGACTATCATCTGTTCGGTCCACTCAAAAAGCATCTTGGCGGCAAACATTTCGAGGGTGACAACGAAACACTTTTATACAGCAGGCATTGGGGCATTGATAAAGCGATGGGATAAGTGTATTAATGTAGATGGAGACTTTGTTGAAAAATAAAACTTGTTTTTGGCTAACTATTTCTCTAATTATTTTTATAATACCTTTTTGTGACCTAATTACTGACTTTCCCTCGTACATCTTAACTTGTACTGAATAGGACTCAGGAATGTGGAGAAAAATAACTCTATATATAACTAAGCAAAATTATCTGAATAAATATCCAAGTGGTTTCATACACGTTTTTTAAGAAGAATTCTTTAATAACAACAATAAAGAAATCGTTTAATGTAGAAAAAAAAAGAAAGTATTAGCATTTTTATAATGATTACCGAAGTACCCAAATGCAGCATTAACCTAAAGTATTAGTGGTTTTGAATTTAGCATCGCTAAAAATAAAAGTACCTTTTGCCTTACATATAAGGCCTTTTCCTTGCTCATATGACGGCTGACTGGTAAATTTAGTTTCGTTCATGTTACTCAAGAAACCACTTATAAAGTTTCTTCTCTATTAACGTGTATAATGAAGATTTTAGAGTACGCCTTTTGTTAGCATATACTCGTAAAGTATTATCCACTGCCTCTAAAATATTTTCTTCTTTGTGCAACAAATAGTTGATTTCGCTAGAGCGTACTTCTTTGAATATCAAACATGTAAACCACAACATATTAAGAATAACATTATGCAGTGAACGGTAGGAACTTTACATCATATCCGTATACACACCTTATATAGGAAAACCAGAACAGGAGGTGGAGGAATTCTATAACTCTCTACAACTAGGGAATCCAATCCCGCAAACACGGGATCCTGTAAATGCGGGATCCCGCATGATTTTTGCGGGGTCAGCAATGCGGGACTACACATGCAGGATACGCGGGACTTGCGGGACTTAATAAAAATATCCGAATTTGAAAAGATATGTGTGCTAATTTGTTAGTGTATCCGAATTTGAAAAACAAACGTGCATCTATTTGTTAGTGTATCCTCATGTGACCGATATCAACTATGGACATGGTATTTCTCTGCAAAATGGGATTCCCTTTTTACTCGAGACGCGATTGAGAAAACAAACAAAGTGATTTTGTTTCGTTTCGTGCATATGTATGTCAAGTCGAGATTGTATGGTAGTTTGTTACTTTACAACTTTCAAACATTATTTGCTCGTATTACGTGTTTATTCAATAAATTCTTCTCTTTCGATCAGTTATAATACAAAATGAGTGTAACTGTCATTTACAAAGATAATAAAAGTTCAAGTTTCGTTTGAAAATATTTTTTAAAGGATTCGGCCAAATGTAAATTATGCCCCGCTATCATAAAAATCTCTGTAAGGTCAACTATAG
This sequence comes from Melolontha melolontha, assembly GCA_935421215.2. NCBI lineage: Eukaryota > Metazoa > Arthropoda > Insecta > Coleoptera > Scarabaeidae > Melolontha > Melolontha melolontha. The sequence continues at coordinate 111,251,396 of OW285236.1, read as the reverse complement.
GCCTTCACACTCACTTGCGAGAAAAGTAAAATAATCAAAGCGCGGAAAGGCAGCAGTACTGTCGAGAATTTAGGACGAGGAACAACAAGTCCAATTCCAAGTGTATCATTCACTTCCATTTCCGAAAACTTGAGAGAAAGTGTTTCTGTGCTACCGAAAAAGAAGAAAATTACAGAGTTTTTCTCAAGTGAGAAAAAGGTTTCTATGGAAGAAAGGGTGTCCCGAATGGTAGCTAAAGATGGGATACCATTCGCTAAGTTTATTAAATCAAGTGATCTGCATGAACTTCGCAGGCTACAAATTGTCTTCTTTTGGCAGTTCAATTCAAACTATGGTAATGGCCTAGGGGGCATCAATTAAAAAAAACATCGACAAACTTGACGCACTGGAAAAGCCTCAAAAACGATTCATATTAACATTCGATGAATGGTCATCGTTAAGAAATCGTCTATATTTAAATATCGATCTTCACATGTTTACCGCTGGAGCTGTAAACATTTGGAGCTTGGGATTAGCAAGAACTTCAGGCAGTTTTCCGGCTGAATCTTATGTGATTGCTTTTGACAAAAAACTGAAGACATATAATATTAACTTGGAACGAGATTGTCGCAGTAACAATAGATGATGCTGAAGTCATGAAGAAAGTTGGCAAAATGTTATCAACACATCATCAGTTATGTTATGCTCATGAGGTGCAACTAGCATTATATAAAAACACTAACTCAGAAACAGAAGATGATGTACTAGATACTGCTGAAGTGAATTCCCCTGATAACAGTGACAGTGAATATTAGTTATATTATGATTAATTATAATATATATTTAGATAGACATAAAAACTGAAACATATAAAAAGCCCAAAAAAATTATAAATCTTGTTACAAATAATCATGCCATTAAATTAGGTAAAATTTAGAAGATCAAACTCTGAATACTTTGTCATATCTCCGAAAATATTTTCAGAGGAAATCTTAATAATTTTTCTTAATTTTTTTTATTAATAAATGCTACTTTTATTTTGAATTTAGCTGTCTTTGATTGCATAACTAACTTCTGGTAGTTAATTTTCTCAGCAACTGAAAAAAGCGTTGTGATAGTAATTTCGCTAATCCCGCAAATCCCGTGGATCCGCGAGATTGATGACCCCAGTCCTGCAGGCTTGCGGAATTTAAGTTTTGATGCGGGACTGGATTCTCTATCTACAACACGAAATAGAAGGAATTCACATCAACGAAGGTATTATTATGAAATGGGCGATATGAAAGCTAGAATTGGTAATGAATGTATCAACGGAATTAAACAATGATTTAATGAAGCATCCATTTACCGTAACGGAGAAATTATGATAAACTTCTGTGCACAAAACGAACTGAGGATAAACAATACCTTATTTTCACATAAGCCGCAACATAAATATACATTGGCGGATACTCAAGGACATGAGTCAACGCTCGACTAAATACTAAGAAACAGAAAAATTCATTCTACACTAATGAGAGATGGTGAGCATTAACCTCGGCAAATATAGGCTCAGTCCGAATTCTTTATGGTCGAAGTGGCCAATGGTAAAGAGTTGTTTGGCAGTTGGAGAAAATATTCACGTTCGCAGGTTTGTTTCCTTTTATATGAATGTTTAAAAAAACTCTAAAAAGGTTTTTGTTTGTCATTTCTAGACTTCATAAAGTTGTTTCGTTTTTGAAAAGAAGAAATGAACGCTGCGTTCCTAAGAAAGCTAAAGTTCTGACGAAGGAGCAAGTGGAAAAATTTATACTTGAAGCTCCTGACGAGCCGTGGTTGTTTGCCAAAGTCATTACCTTTTTGGTCTATTTGGTTGTTGTAGGTGTGATGGGCTTCTATCCCTCACTGTAAATAACGTGCAGAATTTGGATAAATATATTGTTGTTACCTTACGCGATACCCACAATTTAACAAATAGAAGGTTTACAATAACCGACGATGGGTATATTTTTAAACCTTGTGTTATTTGTCGAAAATATGCGGCTCTACGGTCTCAAAAAGGTATGAATCTGCGGTTGTTCTTGACATACCGGAATGAAAAATGTGTCGCCCTAAATGCAGGTCAGTATACTGTTGGCACAATATCTAAGAAAATTGCTGGATATTTGGAATTATAAGAGCCTACACTGTATACGGGTCACTTTATTAGACGAACTGGAACAACGATTGTAGTTGATGGAGGTGGCGATACTTTAACTTTGAAACGTGCACGGGGATATAAGTCAACACAAATTGCAGAGAGCTACGTGGATTACTCAATTAATAACAAGATTGAAATATCAAAACAAATGTTTCCAATTAATGAATTCACACCATCCAATTCTACAGAGTATATACGTGCAAATATAAGTGTCTTAACATCGCCTGGAAACTTGATAATTAGTGGAAATACCAATTGCGCTGATATTTAATGTATACGATAGTAATAAGTAGAGAACGGATTCAATTTCCATAAAACGCAATCGGCAATTGGAATTGTGTATAACGTCGCTCAGTACATCCCGGCGTAATTCAATGAAGTATTTGTTTGACTTACTTAGCCACCTGGTCTCGCAGCGATAACAATGGACAACCCAGCTATTGTATTCGGAGAATATAGTGTTTTCAGTGGTGTCGTGTACGTAGATAAAATAAATAAGTTTATCGTATTTCGTAAGAGAAATAGCACGTACATTCCTTTTCTCTTCATTTAAGCAACATCATCCAATTATTTTCACGTAAGTGTGCATAAAATTTCGTTATTTAATTTCGTTTATTTGGATCTAGAATATTCTTACTTTTTCAGACAATGGAAGAGCGTCGAGATGGCATCGTGAAACAATGGCGAGTTGTATTGAGGGCCATACTGATTGTATGTACATTGCCAGTGATTCCGGAATTTATTGTGAAGTATGTGAAACGTTATTGAAAAATTGCAATAAATCAACCGTAAAGCGTCACGTAGGATCGTTGAAGCACGAAAAAAAATTGAACCCGTTGGAATCTGACAATTTTAACGAAGAACTCTGTGAAACTTTTATGGCAGCTAATATTCCATTATTTAAATTGAACAATCCAATTTTGAAGACATTTCTGAAAAAATATACTGGTCGAAATGTTCCTGATGAATCAACTTTACGCAAATATTATGTTTCTAGGTGCTATACTAGAACAGTAGAACGCATTAGAAGCCATCTTTTAAATCAATACATATGGATAAGCGCCACGAAACGGTGGATATGTTAGGATGCTGTGTGGTAAATGTTGTAGCTGGTGTACTACATCCAACTATTCCCTATAACTCATATGTAAAGCAACAAGTGTTATAAATAGAGTTGATGCGGAAACAGTTGCTGAAACCATTAAGGAGAATATGCAAAAAATGCTTCAATCGGACGCCACGTACAAAGAAAAAGTACTTTTATTTGTCAGTGATAGTGCTGCGTATATGTTAAAAACAGGCAGACTATTGAAGAAAACATATCCTAATATGCTGCATATTACTTGTGTAGCACATGCTCTCCACAGAATCTGTGAATATATCAGAGACACTTTTCCGGAAGTTGATAGACTTGTATCAGCTTTTAAAAAAGTTTTCAGAAAAGCACCATTGAGAGTAGCTCTTTTCAGGGAAAAATTTCCATCTCTGTCACTGCCACCCACTCCAGTAATAACTAGATGGGGAACATGGCTGGAAGCTACTAGTTATTATGCTGAGAATTTCGATAGTCTAAAACATTTCGTAACACTGCTAAAGGAGGATGCTAGAAGTATTGGTGAGTGCAAGGAGCTCACACAAATCCCAAATTTAAAAAATCAGTTGTACTTTCTTCACGAACACTTTGGAAAATTGCCAAAACTAATCACTTATTTTGAAAATCGAAATCTCAAATTAAATGACGGATTAACCACATTAGATGTGGCTGTTAATAATTTGAAAAGTATTCCAAGTGACTTCGGATGTGGCCTTCGGCAAAAGTTTGAAGCAATTCTTAATAGAAATCCAGATTTAATTACATTGCAGCAATTATGTATGGAGACAATCCCACAAAATCTAACGGCTAAATATGAAGAAATAAAAGAATATTTCCAGTATGCACCTATAACCAGTTGCGATGTAGAAAGGACGTTTTCTATTTATAAGGATGTACTTAATTCAAAGAGAAGAAAATTGACAGAAGAGAACCTTGAGAAACTATTGCTAGTCAATATTAATACTCCTTTACTCAACTTGAACGACAAAATGAACAAATAACAATGTTCCAATTATAGAAATAAAATTAAAAACTTTAAAAATACAACTTTTCAACAAATACATATGTATTTCGTAATTTTATAGATCACCACCCGTGAACCGGTGTGTATGTATGTTTTCCAATTATATAAATAAAATTAAAAACTTTATAAATACAACTTTTCAACAAATAAATATGTATTTCGTAATTTTATAGATCACCACCCGTTCGTTTTCCAATTATATAAATAAAATTAAATATTTTAGAAATACAGCCTTTCGCCAGTACTGCACTGGGCTTTGCGTCATGTGGTAAGCGTGTCCGTTCTCTAGTAATAAGACACAATAGTCAAATGCTAACAAGAATTTAATAACTGCTAAAGACTTTGGCTGTCATTTCAAATTATAATAATATAACATATATGAGCACAGGTATAAAATTTTACTGCCTAGCCAGTAAAATTTTTACAAGCTAGCCAGTTAAGATACATTTTCAAGGTGAATACAATGACTTGTAAAACTAATGTTTACAAGTGAGGAACAAATAAAAATATAAACAAGACTTGGTAATGTAGTGCGACACAATTATGACTAGAGATGGTATATTGATGTCACATACATAGCCGGAGATATATCGGGCTTCATCGTGTATAGTATTTCTTTAAAGTAATTGAATTTTCTATAATACAATAAATTTAATAAAATAATAAATTAAAATCGAATTAATGCGGTAACAAGTCGATAGCGTCTATAGACATATTCTGAGCGTCTGTGACTCATGTCTGAGTGACAGCGATTTCTCGAAAACTGATTGAGCTAGAGCCGTTTTGACACCGGATTTTGACATTTCGGAGGGCCCCGGAGAATATAAGAAAAAGAGAGAGAGGTGGCCCCGAAAAGTCTCATAAGGTAAAGTGCGTAAGGTAAGGTAGTGCGTGTGTCTTACGTTTTCTTGAGAAGCTGATTGCTGTATTTCGCTACCCCGCTAACAAGTAGAATCGTTTTGATGTCATCCACTCACCCACCGTTCCAAGATCCCCATGTACAGAACCATTAAGTTATTTCCAAGATTATTTTTAATATGTAAATATAGAATCTTTAGATGTGGAACTGTCGTTTTCGGTATTAAAACATGTTTATTCCGCACGTTATGATTGGAATATTTGAAAAATCTTATCCAGATAATGAATTCACTGATGATTCATAACACGGTATGTGTTTGTGCAAGTTTTATAATTTTTTTTCTTATTTAAATTAAATGCAAAATTGCATGCGTGCGCCACTGGCATGTGTGTCGAATTTGTCATCTCTAATTATGACGTATGTTTACGAAGTGTCTTGTCTGGAATCGTAAACAGACTATACCCAGTCCCAGTTATATAAATTAAAGTACGTGCTATACTATCTGCACAAGTACATCTTTTTAACAATACTTATATTTTAGCATAACAAAAGCTCTAACTCCCAGTCTCCTTAAATAGATAAGAGAGTGAGATAAACCGATGATAACTTGATACATAAAGGAATACGATTAACAACAAACTTGAGCTTGGAATTAATTCTTCATGTTCTTGTAATCTGATTAATATTTTGTTCCGTCGTAAAATTCACCAAACAGAAGTCGGAAACCTGAAACGTCAATATTCGCGCCGACTTGGCAATATGATCAAAATGAAAGCTAAAAGAAAACTTATGTAAATGTAAGTACGCTACCGACGGCTGGTGGTACCGTATTACTTTTAAAAGATCCCAAACATACAACGCATATATGTTTTTCGCGGAAAGCGGTATTTTTTGTTATTCAGGAACCGGAGTTTTATATGCAATTTCAACAGAAAATAATACCATGTCTTCTACTACTGATCGTTGATTCGACTGGGATTAATACGAGTGTAATAGCGTAAATATTTCCTGGCTGAGGAAGACCATAAATTCCTTCATGCAGTGAATTCTCTCGCGTATCGGATATCTAATCTCGTTAATAAATTAGATTTTATCGTCTTCTCTTTTTGCAATAACAAACTTGTATACCGCGCAAGATCGATATTTGAAAAAAAATATTTCCTAGTAATTGGATTATGGTGCCACTGCTCTTCTTCACCACTTGAATTTAAATTGAGCGGAAGCTTATGAATGAGATTAAAAATAAAATTTGAATTGTGCTCACAGTTCTCTGACGACATGAATGCAGAAAAGTGAAAATTCTTACAAAGCCAATATCGAGAAAGATGTTAACATTGGTAAAAGAGAAGACAGCTTTCACTATTGTTACAGACATATTGTTAACAAAGAAACAGTTATTTAAAATTATAATGTGAAGAAGCAAACAAATTTACAATTTTTGTGTTAAACAATTTGTATGGAAATATTAAATTCTGTTTCGTTCTAATATAATAATAATTAGGTTCAATGAAAAAGTATCTAATAATCAATTAAAAAAAACAAATAGAAAAAATTGATCGTGGTAGCTGTTTCTCAGTGATAGTTAATTATATACATACACAAAAAAGCTACTACTTTATTTTTTATTACTTTATTATAACAGATAACGTTACTGCCGTTTCGACATTAAAAACGTGTCATTCTCAAACGAAATTAACAAAATGTAACAAAAAATAATCCTACCCTTAAAATATAACTAAGAGGTAATTAAGTGACTATGGAGAATTTACGAAGTAATAATTACGGGGGTGTGTATAGCATTAAGAAAAATACGAAGAATAATTAGATTGTTGTGGATTAATATGACTATTGAAAAAATTAACTTCAAATAAGACCTATTTGAAGTTAATTTTTCCAATAGTCATATTAATCCACAACAATCTAATTATTCTTCGTATTTTTCTTAATGCTATACACACCCCCGAAGTTATTACTTCGTAAATTCCCCATAGTCACTTAATTAGCTTAGGATCGTAAAAAAACCGACACTTAGGCAGGCAAGCCGCGGCGTCACTGCGTTGGCTTTATTGAATATTATTATAAACAACTTTACACTATGACAGCCGTTCATGTATTCAAGTACTACATACATACATATAACACGCGAAGCGCCAGTAAAGTGAGTCTCTTGAACCTCTCGCTTGTCTACGCCTTTGTGAGGTGGCCGAGAATGGTGGTCTTTACTGGTCATTGAGAACAAAGTCTTTCGAATTTTTAATGCCTTAAATTTTGATGAAATCTAAGATATTCAAGTTGAAACATTTAATTCTCATTTAATTAACAAATCAGGAAAAGGTACTATTTCTAGAATATGGTTCGGGAAAATCCGGTTTATTATTTTTAAATGAACGTAAATGTTCCTTATATCCAATTTTAATAGAACGAACAGTTTGACCTATATAAAAGCAAAATAATTTGAAACATACTTGAATAGATAAAACCTCACCAATTTTGTATTAAACAAAAATCTGTAAATTATATATTATTAAACATCGGGTGTGAAAAACACAATACAAATCCATATGTTTGATAAAGTATCTCTCCAAAGACATAGGCACGTGTTTCATCTTACTACAGAATAATCGGTACGTGCCACTGGAGAGATACGTTCACAAAACAACAACGTACCTCTCTAGTGGGTCGTACGGATTTTTCTGTAGTAAGATGAAACACGTGCCTATGTCTCTGGAGAGATACTTCTGACCATGGCAGAAGTTTTCAGTACATAAAAAAAAATTCCAAAAATCGGCAACGCTATGATAAAGGAGGGCATATTTTTTATTCCCCTAATTCGGAAATTAATGAATGACCGCAACTTCGGTGCTGTTCTACAAGGAGTGAAGGTGGTGTGAAATTGTTCAAATCTGTCGTAAATGTCGTAAAATTTCCGAGCAACAACAAAGCGGAAAATTAAAAAAACTGAAATTTTCCGTTTTGTTATCGACAAAATGTTGACAATTTACCATAAAATGAGCTGTAATAGGTCGCTAAAGATGCATTATTTACATTCCCATTTAGCTTTTTTTCAGACAAATTGGGCGCTATGAGTGAAGAGCATTGGGAGCAGTTGTATCGAGACCTTTCATCGTTGGAAAATCGATACCAGGAAAGATGCAATTCGAACATATTCCGTGATTACTCTTGACCTACTCATTAGAAAGAAAAATTGTCAAATTATTTTAATGGATTTTATATATATTTTATTATATTAAATACATCTAATTACTGTAGCGTTTCATTTCAAGACAAAATCATAAAGTAATTTTTTTCTATGAAACAGTACGTGCTAGGGAAAAACTAAAAGAATGATTCAAAATCACCTATTTTGTAACAAGGAACCAGAAAAGAGTTTCAATTTACTAATCAGTCTAATTTTGAAGAACTAACATTTGATTCCAAAATAAAATTATTTTCAAACAAAGATAGGCATATTATTTCGTTATCATAAAAAATTATTATTTCAACTTCAATGTCAAGTACTACATGTTCTTACATCATAGAATAATTTTACGTATTCCATGCTTTGTAATCTTTCAAATAACATTTTTCTTGTTTTAAAGCTGTAGATTTTATGGCTTCTGGAGAAACTTGTTTTGCATTTTTTAACTTTGCTATTGTACTGTGAGTTAACTGCTTCACGTGTCAAAAAAAGTGCGATTCTGTCTTTAGAAACAGGTTTCAAATGGTCGATATTATATGGAGACGTGTGCAGATATAATAGTCATATCTACGTAAATTACAGAGATAAACACCTGTTACATAAATCTTCATAATCTTCATAAATTTACAGGATTTTTTTCTGCAAGTATCTCCTTAAAGACGTGCACTTAGAAATTTTAATTAATTCATTTTATATGATAATGTATTTTATCTTTCCTGTAAATTGCTGATTTAAAGTAATTTCTGACAAATTTATTCAAATTTCTGTTATTTAGGAATGGGTTTATATTGAATATGTATGTAGATTTACAGATTGATGCAAAACTCCGTCCCTTTTTTGCGCTACCATTGCATTACAAAACAGAAATGTTTAATACGATGTAAAATAAAACAAAACAATTAATTTGTTTAATCTTCACTATAACACCATAACAAAAAACTAGATTCTAATTACTCAAATCACTTATTATCTGAAAACCATTCATTCGATCCGGAGTTTGAAATCTTACATGTACAAAATAAATCGCATAAATTAGACCTCTTAGAAGCTCTGGAAATAAATAAAAATAAAAAGTCTGGGAATTTAATGAATGACCAACTAGATATAAATAGTTTTCCTTTACTAAACTTATTTAATTATGGTTTTTCCATGTGATTATTTTGTTTGAATGCCTAATCTCTTCCTTTCTTTGTTAACAGCTTATCGTTTCTTTCTTTATATACCTGTAATTACCAAATTTATGTGCATACACCCATTTTATTTGTAGAATAATCATTATACTATCGTCGTTTGATAAAGCTACAGTGTTAGCGAAACGCGTTACATTTTTGTATACGTTTAGTATATATAGTGAAGATTAAACAAATTCATTATTTTGTTTTATTTTACATCGTCTTAATATGGATCTTCACCAAGTAACAGCCTCATCTATTCAACAGAAATGTTTACCTACTTCCTGCGTGTAAAGTTTTATCATTCTTTGACAGAAGACATTTCAATGGTTAGTGGTGAAAACAAAAGCTTCCATTGATTGTGTTATTTAAATTTTGTTAAATGTTCAAAATAGAAGAGAATAAAGAACATTTTCCACACATTATGATTTTTTTTTATTTCCGAAAAAGCAAGAATGCTTTGCAGAGATAAAAGATTATGTGCGCCGTGTGCCGTGAGGCTGCCGTCGACGAATCTACGTGCCGTAAGTGATTCAGACAGTTTAGTGAAAACAATTTTAGTCTTATTGATGCACCATGTTCTAAACGAGCGACAAAATACTGCTTCCGATTGGAAGTGATCGGCATAGAAAAACTCAAAAACGGAGAAATTCTTAGAATCAACCAGTCAACATTGTCGAGACGATTGTATCAACTTTGGAATATTTAGTCAAGCCGATGTATAGCTGTGCTGCATGAATATGGGAAAAAAATTGTTAGACCGAATTTCTGTTTGTGGGTATCTATTGAAACGGAACGAAATCGGTTCATTTGGAACCAAATTGTATCAAGTAATAAAAAAATGGATTGCATTAAGAGCACAGTGATATCCTTCCAACCAACGTAAGAACCACTTTACCTTCGAAGAAGGTTATACTTTGTATTTGGTGAGACTGGAAAGGAATCGTTTAGTATGAGGTGTTACCTGAAAACGCCATTAATTAGAACCAACACTATTGTCAGCCAAGTGACTTAAAGTGAGCAATCGACCAGAAGCGATTTGAATTAGACAGCAGAAATAGCATTGTGTTTCACCACGACAATGCTAGACTACACGTATTGTTGTGATATTAGCCACCCGACGCAAACTTTTACAACTTGGCTGGGATGTTTTGATTAATTCACCGCACTCCCGTGATCTTGTGGCCTTCAATCACTATTTATTCAGATCAATTCAAAATAGCTTAGATAGTAAAAACTTTACATTGTAAAAATTACTTGAATCAGTTCTTTAGAGAGAAACCTGAGAATTTCTATGAACACGGGTTAGGCAGCTGTGAAAGATATGGTCAAAGGTCATCAAGCAGAAGGGCGCATAGTATATTGATTAAATGCAATTTTTAGTAAATAAAATTTTACTTTAACTTTTGTCAAAAAGCAAAATAGAATATTCTAATGAAAGAAGCAGTGGTAATGGTTCAAAATATTACTACATTTTATTAAATTTACTGAAATAATGAATATACCCTTCTTCCTTGTCTTTGTCATCATCAAATACTAGAGATATTTTGGAAAACAATTATTTATTCAATAAGCATTGGAATTCTTAACAATTGGTTGCTTGCATTACCGATTACATTATCCAAGCAATTCCTGTCTACAATATATAACGCTAATAATAATTAATAATTAATCATTTTCGTCTTTTCTCTTGTCTTGCTAAAATTTTAGTACTATGCTACTACTAATATATATTATAAAACACCAGCAAAATTTCGTTCTGGGATATAAGAAAGATATGCAGGGAGACACAAGTGTCTGCATGTCTGGATAGCAATTTTGAAACAAATATTGTGTTTCCTACATTCGATTTTTAATATTATGAAAATTTTTTTTTGTTTTACAGTTATTATTATAGAATATTATGCGATTTATAATAATCGAGGACGTTGCTGGGTGACGAGGCAGAGCCGAGTCACCTGTGCAGCGTCCAAGATGATTTAAATCGGCAATATTATAGTTATATTCAACGCTTTATCGTATCATCAAAGACAAAAATAAATCAATAATTTTATTATGATTATTATTGATTTTTGGGCCAACATAGTGTGTAAGAACAGATTTTTAAATTTGCTAATGATTCAATAAGCAATGTGTCAAATACAGAAGTATCAACGAAATGTTTACTATATATAAATGCTAAAGAAACTGAAGATCTGGCAATCGAACCCATGAATAGCATATCTTTCACATTTAATAAAGATATTCATGTTCAAAAATAATTTTGTATTATGATTTTGTATCTAATATATTATGAGCTTGTATTTAACGTATTATGAGTAACCAAGATAATATACAAAAAGGCTAAGTACATCAATACGTTATGCACGTATTACGCATTTATTACAAATGAAACAGACATGCAATATACATATCTGTAACTGTACACATGGACAATACACCTCGTATTTTCAGCATTTACTTTTGCTTAAGATACGTGTTTCTGCCATCTATAGGCGTCATCAGTCAAGCTAGTGAAGCAATGTAATACAAATGATACAAATCTTTTTAAGAACAGATTTGTATCTGTATATACATTTACGCTGAAATCGCCTACAAGATATAGCAAATTTCGTCCTATAAGGTGGCACTATTTAATAAGTGACATCTGACGGACGAAAGAGACTATGCCGAAAAAGGCGACCTTTCGCTTGATCAGCTATGCTGGTACATAAGCGAAAAAATACGTATAGGTGTAGTCCATTAACACGAGCCAGATGGCGGTAAATATACAAAAAGGTTTAAGTATATCAATACGTTATGCACGTATTACGCATTAGTTGCAAATGAAACAGACATGCAATAACATGCATGCAGACATGCAGAAACACGTGTCTTAAGCAGAAGTAAATGCTGAAAATATGAGGTGTATTGTCCATGTGTACAGTTACAGATATGTATATTGCATATCTGTTTCATTTGTAACCAAGATAATGTTGGGATCTTGTAATATTATGTATATCACAGTAAATATATTTATTTCGTATGAGTTTGTAAATTTGCATTCTTTTCGAATGATTATTCACATTATGACATTGCGCTAGAGCTTAATGTGCAACTGTTACTAAAATATTGAATATATCTTAACCATGATCCTGTATAAATTTTAATAATAAATTTTACAGCTAAAAGACATTGAAATATAATTTCTTCCTGTTCAAGTAATTGTATACTCTATTAGAATAAGAGAGCATTTCTAAACATGCCGACAAATGTTTTGGAAGGAAGAAGTCTGATTATGTTTTTATCTCACGGTCTGATTATTTCAATTCATCTAAGATATTTCCTGAAATGACAACAGTTGTGTGGGTAGCTACTTCCTAAAACATAAAGAGAAGAGACGAGTTTCGCTGTTTTAACTAGTTGAATAAGTCGAAGAAATACGACATTACATGTGAATGTAATACAATAGGTCCAATATTACACTATTTTACTTTTAATATTTGGATGTGGGTTTTAATGAAATTTAAATGAATAGTTTAATAGTTCATGACACAATACGTTAAATAAATTTAAAAATATTCATATTATCGCCTAAACCACTGAACGTATCGAAACCATATTTACACAATATGATTGTTTGGTACTGCGATAACTTTACTCATTTTTTGGACCCGGTGGGCAAATGTCTGTTGGTATGATTTGGCTCATATTCAGAATCTCTGTACACAATATTTTATGCACATATACTTCCGATAGGTGGCGGTTAAAAGCATCAACATCATGAATTTATAAAATGCAATTAACAACTAACATGTGTTCAAAGTCAAAATGATAACAATTGCTGCGTTGGTGATTGAAAATTGTTTATCAATCCAACAAGTTCAATATTAAAATTTTCAGACGATTTTTACAATATTATACTTAATTAAAAATATTTTTACAAATATTCGAGCTAATTTCAAAAATCATCAATGGTTGCGTGAACGTGCGATATTAGCTGCTATGAATATTGATGTTGATGCCGTCAATATACAAATTCAAAACATGCTGGCAACTGAATCATTTTCATTTAAATCAATTAATACGGTGTAGATGAAAATGAATTCGTGAATGTTGGCACAGAATTTTTAAATTCACTACCCGTTTATTTTCCAATTAGTAGTTAAAACAATGAAAAAAAGAAACTAACTCACCGTACTTTATTTATCTTACGAAATATAAATTAATAAATAAAATAAAATTATGTATAAAAATTCCTCACGCTTCTATCTACGCCGATGAAGAAATGAATTTAAGTGTATAATTGAAGTAATTGCGCCAAATTCAACGCCAAAGACAGATGTGCGGTTAGCCGAATGAATAGTGCTATTCAATAACTGCGTTTTTTATTTAGCGATGTTATAGACTATTTATATGATCCATCGTAATTTTGGCTTGATGCATCCGGTTTCTAAATGTAATCCATGTAGAGATGATATAACCTACTCCTTGAGCGGAGTAGGTGCACCTACCAGGATTCCAGTTCCGAACTAGGTGCGGCAAACTAGGTGCACAAATCAGTTCCGACCGATTGTGAGTCATATTTTGCGTCCGATCAGTCAGGGTAATCTTTATGTTTACTTAGGCACACAGCTTGGATATACAAATAGCAGTCAAATTATTACATTTTAAATGAGGTGTCAGATTGCAATTTATAGATTTTTTTTTTTAATTAAAGTGCATACGATATACATACATACATAGGTTTAAAATAATTTTTGTATGCTTTTCAATGCAACACTAGAAAATCCCATGTCATTCTAATATGCAATGTGTTGAATGTATTTAATTTATTGACGGCGGCGGTGAGAAAGAATGTTTAAAGTTAGAAAAAAAGAAACATTCGTTAGACTAATCACAAAAATAATACCAATAATACCTCAATAGATAAAATGTTATCTAATGTTGAAGTCCCAGGGTCTGCAAATTCTCGCGCAATAATGGAAGTGCAACGATATTTAGAATGTGAAATGGCTGATCGAAATCAGGATCCATTTCAGTGGTGGAAGGACAGTGAATATTTATTCTCGAATCTAAGTATCGTTGTAAAGGAAATATGTTGTGCAATAGCTACTTCAGTTCCATGCGAGAGACTCTTTTCTAAAGCGGGGTATATTTTAAATGAAAGAAGAACACGGTTAAGCACGAGTAAAGTAGAAAAACTAGTTTTCCTGAATATGAACGATGATTTCATTTAGATTTAAATACAAAAATTAAAACTATTTTTTACGTATTAGTTCTTATTATTTTTACTTTTTATTATATATTTTTTGTGTCGCTAAAAATTTAGTTTTTCTTATGACTAGAAATCATACTAATTATTTAAAAATAAATATACATATTTGGTTGCACAATTCTATATACAATTATTCGGAATCGCAGCAACTACAATTGCCAGTTGTATTTATTTATACATAGGTATAGGAGTAGTTGCGTCGTTTATTTCTCACATTTCGCTTCGCTTAGTCGGACTCGTTCCAGGCGAACCTACTCTTTTACATAATACGATGGGATTATGTAGGTGCAACTGCGAGATCAACTCTCGAGCGCTCCGACTTTAACGATCGGAATCGGAATTGTACGACTCGGAATCGTTTCAATCGGATCTACTCTTTTGGAAAATGCGAACTAGGTGCACCTGCTCCGGCACGCGAACTAGGTTCAAAGGAACAGGTTCGGTTCAGAGCAACCATCTCTAAATCCATGTATAATAGCCTATTTACTGCATCTGACAATGATAGTATTGTTTAATTACTACTGGGACCTACAATGTACAATAATTCGTACAGAAGTCTACACAGTCCGAAAGAATACGGACTGCATTTATATTTACATATATGATACTCGATATAGATACTACAGCCGTGGGGCAGAGCCCAAAATTCGCTTCCTTAGTAATAAATTATTGAAATTTCAATAGAAGGCTTTGTTCGTATACAGTATTTCATTTTGCCTTCACCCCGATTGGCAGATGAACGTATTAAAGCAAGTGTGTTAATGCTCTTAAGAGATGCCAGGCCGGAAATTACAGACTTCAGTTCGTGATGTTTTTTATTGCGATGTGAGTGACTCTACATATCGTTACTGACATTGGAAAAGAGGCCGGGAAAGAGAAGAACTCATAATTGTAATAACCAAAGGAATACCGATTTACTCGCTTGACCAAGAATTGATTAGTATTCAAAATCAAGATCTACTGCATGATGCGACATGATGGAGATGGTAAATACCAAAGTATTGATAACGCTTTGCCTAAGACGATTTGTAGAGGATTATATAAACTATATAAGTCAACATCCAATCGTCGATAATGCAATCAGTGCGACACAGAATTGAGGGTGTTGTTCTTGCTCATATCTTGGATATTTTCATTTAAATAAAATGAAACTATAATCATGAAAATATGCATAATTTATAAAACAAATCGTTATCTCGCATTAGGGATTTCCTTCGATTCAGTTTCATTTGCATCTTACTGTGCTTTTTACTGGATTGATGCATAAGTTCGTTGTATTTTTAATAAATTAAAAATTTATTAATTTATTAACAAAATACACGAACTAATAAAAAAAATATTTTATTGCATTATTTACAATTTATTATTACATTTACAATTGCCCCCAACGATCTGGCTAACTCTTGTCCTAGAAACCAAAAACATTACAAATTTATACACCAAACTGATATTTCGCCAAGTTTTCAGCATACATTTTCGGATTTTCTCTCGGTCTAAAGTTAAAATGTAACTACTTACAGACAATAAGCATTTTTACCAAAAGTCGCAAATTTGTTCTATGTACATTTGATACCATTAACAAGCACAAATCTTTTCAAATACGAATGTCAATACTGACAATTCTCGTTTCAGTCATTTATTAAAAATGACAGATTTGTTTTCAAGCGTATGATAATTTCGATATTATACTATTCACAATATTACCTATATTGAAAAAGTTCGTTTTTGTCCGGCGGCAGTTTCATCGTTATTATTGTACGGCTGACATGAAAAAAATACATTTATATCGTAAATTAATTCTGACAGATATTGGCGCAACTAACCTAAAACGTCAAACGTCAACATTTTCATGAATAAAGAGAATTAAATGTATAATCTGTCATTTGAGCCTAACCTAAAAATGATTTACAAAAGCTCAAAGAAATATTCTAATTAAACGTTTAAAAAAAAATAGTAATAGTAAACGGCAGCGAAAGCATATTAACTGCCTCGCACACACTCTACTGTCTCGGCTAGCGCCTCAGCAGTGAACTGTATCCTCGGCTATAATAAAAGATTTCTCTGCCTGGTCTATAATATACTATTTATTTGAGTTTGTAGTACCAGTTTGATTCATACTCCAATAATATCATGACCCATCGCTAAATATTATAAATATATCTTATGCCAATGAAGTAATATTATTATTTTTTTTTCTAAATATAGCGTGATTTCTAAAATACATATTAAATTAAATTAAATAAAACGAAATTTCTAAATAAATTTTTCTTCTACAACGATATTATGAATAATAATATTTTGAACGCGAAGTAAGGAAAAAGTGGCAAAAGTGGCATTTTATTTATTAATTGGTAAGGAAAAGAAAATACTTTGATCATACAAACAAAGTTAAACTTAATTTATGATATTTTCAAAATGGGCGCTTCTTCCTGACAGTAAGCCAAATGTTGCAAATTTCTAGTCGGATAAGATAGATTTTTTAGTTTAGATAGCAAGATAGCACTAGATTACAAGAAGTAATCTAGTGGATTGAGATCGGTAGAACATACAGACCATTCAATTTCGCCTCTCCTTCCAATCCATCTGTGGACAAAAGTTCGATCTAATCGATCTCGAACGATAACTGAAACCAGATGTTTTGTAGAAGTTGGCCATTTGCCTCTAATGCAGGAATTATCTGGTTATCTCAAAGTTCGAAATATCTTTGACCATTTAGAGTTTCTTCTATAAGAAAAGTCCTATTATTCTGTTTCTACAAATACCAGCCCAAACGTTAAGCTTTTTAGGTGTTGTGTATGAACATCTTGTATCCAGTGAGGATTATTCTGTGCCCAATTATTTAATTACGCTTTTAAATGCCACTACTAGACCTTGTGATAAAATTTAATGATTGTAATATTTACGTTTACTTTTGTTCGACAAAAGAAACAATTTTTTAATCGCCACAACGAAAGAAGAAATACAAGAAATTGTAGTACTTACATTTCAAATTATGAAGGTTTTTATTTAAACGATTATATCTAAGAATCCAGCAATACTTATGATTTTGAAAACACCGAGAGATAAATATCGAAAAATTCTGTTTTTCGTTTACATGTAAATCTTCAAACTAAAATACTTTAGATCCCGAGTGTTATAGTTTGTTGAAATCGTGTTATCGAGGAGAATCCCAAAATGTAAATAAATATAACTTTAGTAAGTTACATTTTTTGAACACTATATATATTTATAAAATATGTACTTCAAAATGATGGCTCTTCATCTTTAGTTTTCGTGTATAAAATTTTATTAGAATATCGGTTTGAACTTGACGGATATTTATATGGTTCCACATATATACCCATTACTGTATATTGTATGTGTATTTGTCAATTAATGTTTACTGAATATCAGAAGACAAAATCTAACATAATAATAATGAGCTAATAGTGAAGATGTATTAACTAGGCACTTACTGTTCTTACAACGAATATTGGAAATGTCCGTCGTTATTTTCAAAATAAGTGTTGAATCTAGGTCTCCAGTTTCTCCGAACACGTGTAAATAGACAAAATGTGTAATAATCGATATAATGAACAGTTCCATTCATATATTATTGTGAGGTCAGCGGAGTAAAAGTAAATAAACAAACCCCCAATAAAGATTTAAGTAAGATTGGTCGGGGTCGATGACGTTAGAAAAATCGCAAAACGACGACATGTGTACTTTTTTAACATTTCTTTTTCGGAAATGATTAATTTTACAGCAAATTGATAAAACCCAGTGGAAAATATGCATTATTATTTGAGATAAAGTACTTTAAAAACAAAACTGCTTTTTTTTTTTACTAAGTTGAAGCTTTTTTGAGTGTTTTTATATAGTCTATGTAATTTCAAAAGGATGGCAGTCATTCTTCTTCCACATTGTACAGCAAATACACAACTAATAGTATTTTTATGTTGTAAATAATAAAATTCATGGCAAATAGCTTGGTCTCTTTGTTTTCATTAAAACAAACCGCAGCCCCGGGAGTGGCATCCGTTTAATTACATAACATGTATTTAATTTGTCATGACTGCACATTACAAGGTACTAAACATTCTTTACTTTAACCACTAAATTTATGTTTCCTATTTTATTAGATGTATGTAGAAAATAAGCATAACATTTACGTCGCATAAAAATCTATTAAAATTATTAGAATATTTTTACTTGGCTCTTATCGCATTAACATTTCTTTTGACATAATTTCCATCGTTACTATAGTCATATTTCACTTCTATACACATATTTATTAATTATATCGCTTACTTAATAATTACACTAGTATAAAAGACATTTGGAATCTTGATTTTAAAGACGGTCATCGCATTTGTCCGAAGTTTCCTTCGAACCTCTCTTTTTAGATTACTAAACAGAAAGTAATCACTTCGGGCTAAATCTGAACTTGTAAATGGTCTAATTATTGAAATCCACAATCAGGGATTGCTCTTGAGCAACGGTGTGAACAAATTTATTGTCATGCAATAGTCGAACGCATTTCGGGTTAATTTTCTCTAATGCTTCTCACGAATATAATCCTCTAGTTTATACAGCAGGTATGCCCATTACTCTCCACTAATAGTTGTACTTCTTTTGTGTTCTCAACAAGGGATATAACCCTGTTTAAAAATGCAGAACACTGCCGAGAATTTGTGACGGTTGTTAGGTATGAAGGTATCGTCATAAAGTTTTCCTTTGCTTACTTGAATAGTATTGTCTTGCATATTTTTTCTCCCATGTTCGTGTGGCTATTTTGGAACCTTAATCTATTTTGTAAAAAAATTGTTACTCCTGACAGAATCATTCGGATAAACTTAGATACATTTTCCGTTTACGTGTACTTGGATGTATATAATTAGTTATGTTCATGGCATGAAATGACATTACTGTAAAGTAGAAAATTATAATAACTATAGGTTTATTTCAACTTGCTAGGAAAACCGCACACTGACGGTAGCGGACATGCGCACCGCACAAAGTGCGTTCCAACTCCATTGTGGGCCTTGTGGTGCATTCAAAAACTTTCCTCATTATTAGAGAACGGATGCAATTTCCATAAAACGCAATCGGCAATTGGAATTGTGTATAATGTCGCTCAGTACATCCCGGCGTAATTCAATGAAGTATTTGTTTGACTTACTCGGCCACCTGGTCTCGCAGCGATAACAATGGACAACCCAGCTATTGTATTCGGAGAATATAGTGTTTTCAGTAGTGTCGTCTACGTAGATAAAATAAATAAGTTTATCGTATTTCGTAAGAGAAATAGCACGTACATTCCTTTTCTTTTCATTTAAGCAACATCTTCCAATTATTTTCACGTAAGTGTGCATAAAATTTCGTTATTTAATTTCGTTTATTTGGATCTAGAATATTCTTACTTTTTCAGACAATGGAAGAGCGTCGAGAATGGCATCGTGAAACAATGGCGAGTTGGATTGAGGGCCATACTGATTGTATGTACATTGCCAGTGATTCCGAAATTTATTGTGAAGTGTGTGAAACGTTATTGAAAAATTGCAATAAATCAACCGTAAATCGTCACGTAGGATCGTTAAAGCACGAAAAAATATTGAACCCGTTGGAATCTGACAATTTTAACGAAGAACTCTGTGAAACTTTTATGGCAGCTAATATTCCATTATTTAAATTGAACAATCCAATTTTGAAGACATTTCTGAAAAAATATACTGGTCGAAATGTTCCTGATGAATCGACTTTACGCAAATATTATGTTTCTAGGTGCTATACGAGAACAGTAGAACGCATTAGAAGCCATCTTTTAAATCAATACATATGGATAAGCGCCGACGAAACGGTGGATATGTTAGGACGCTGTGTGGTAAATGTTGTAGCTGGTGTACTACATCCAACTATTCCCTATAACTCATATGTAATAGCAACAAGTGTTATAAATAGAGTTGATGCGAAAACAGTTGCTGAAACCATTAAGGAGAATATGCAAAAAATGCTTCATTCGGACGCCACGTACAAAGAAAAAATACTTTTATTTGTCAGTGATAGTGCTGCGTATATGTTAAAAACAGGCAGACTATTGAAGAAAACATATCCTAATATGCTGCATATTACTTGTGTAGCACATACAATCCCACAAAATCTAACGGCTAAATATGAAGAAATAAAAGAATATTTCCAGTATGCACCTATAACCAGTTGCGATGTAGAAAGGACGTTTTCTATTTATAAGGATGTACTTAATTCAAAGAGAACAAAATTGACAGAAGAAAACCTTGAGAAACTATTGCTAGTCAATATTAATACTCCTTTACTCAACTTGAACGACAAAATGAACAAATGAAAATGTTCCAATTATAGAAATAAAAGTAAAAACTTTAAAAACACAACTTTTCAACAAATACATATGTATTTCGTAATTTTATAGATCACCACCCGTTTGTTTTCCAATTATATAAATAAAATTAAATATTTTAGAAATACAGCCGTTCGCCAGTACTGCACTGGGTGGTAAGCGTGTCCGTTCTCTAATAATCACCAAAACCACTCAGCTAGCCGGTACATAGATTTAGATACACATAAAGTATTTAGCAATAAGTTTAGCACTTGAAGGAGGACTATATAAGTTAAGTATTAATTGTTTATACATATTATCTTATTTATGTTCTAAATTTTATACTTGTGCCAATCGTAAATATTAAACTTAACGCCATCTATAGGTCATATTTATAACTACACTTGTGCATTTTCAAATTATTTTATTTTTCGGGCAATTTAACTAATTACTTTTACTTTAATTACACGTATCAACTTAAGGCCCTCACGCTTTATATTAATATATATATATATATATATATATATATATATATATATATATATATATAGCCAGTGTTAAAAATGTTGTCGAATATTTTACCGTAGAAACAAAAATGTTCATAAAACAAAAGATAATTTAAAGCTAAAGAAATTTCTCTACATATCCACTGCTCATTTCACGCTTACCACATGACGCAAAGCCCAGTGCAGTGGCTTTGCGTCATGTGGTAAGCGTGTCCGTTCTCTACTCATTATAGTAGTAATCAAAGATTGATGCACATGCGAAGCTTTAGACAACTTCAAATTCTGACAGTTGTAAATAAATTTAAGTTATAAATGCTTCTATTTTTTAAATTATTTTATTTCATTCTATGTCACATTCTTTGACTAGCCGGACTCATTTCAGTCCGGAAAATGAAACTTTACTTTACGATACCCCGTTGCTTGGTTACACAGTATCGTAATGTATTACTTTACCGCACCCTAATTTTTTTTTCTAAGTTGGTCACAAGTGTAATAAGTAGAGTGGACCAATCCGGAGCGAAAGCAGAGGCGTGACTAACGAATTGGTTCCCGCGTGCCCCATCGCACATACGATTACTTAGTATGTTGTTCACGGTCATCTGTGTATACGTATAATAGCAGCAGGAAAGTGTATTCTGTGTATTTAATAATGTTGAAGGAGCGTACAGTAAAAAAACGGCTATCATCAAAGTTAGTCAATAGGTTTATTGAGAACCATCCTACTTTATCTTACAATGGGGTAAATGTAAAATGTTTAGTGTGCAATATATATATATATATATATATATATATATATATATATATATATATATATATATATAAACCATTTAACAAAATCAAATTTGCAACGCCACGTGCATAGCGCAAGATATAAAGATAGAGACACTCGTGCTGATACAAAATACGAAGTGTTCTTATTTGATTTGTGTACAATGATGGTTGTCTGTAATTTGCCGTTTACTTTGTTACTTTGATTCGTTTATTTCATTTCTTGAAAAATATGGCAATGTAGAATTACCGAGCTGCACACACTTACGACGTAATTTAAAATCTGTTCGTGTACATTTAGAAAATAAAATTAAGGCTGATCTGAAAAATAAAAAAGTGTGGTTGAGTGTGAATGAAACAACTGATAGCAAAAAAAGATCTGTACTTAATGTTATGGTGCGTAAAATGGAACCAAATCAATCGCCATCCTCAATTTTATTAGCTAGCAGACAAATAGAAGAATGTACTGCGCGGGTAATTTCAAAAGTGGTGTTAAGTACATTGGAAAAATTTGAAATTTCCAGAGATCAAATCCTAATGTTTGTGACAGATGGTGCCGCAACCATGCTTTCTGTAGGTCGGTCTCTTAAGGAACAGTGTGGTAACTTTTTACATATTACATGTAAAATCCATGTCCTACATCTTGTAGCAGAACAGATCCGTAAATGTTACCCAAATGTAGATGCGTTAATATCAAGTACAAAGGCAGTATTCCTGAAATCTCCAAAACGTATTCGGAAATTTCACGAATTGTGTCACCATACCTCTGAGCCACCACAGCCGATTCTGACACGATGGGGAACATGACTACGAGCGGCATTTTACTATCATAAATATTTTGAGGATGTAAAAAAAGTGGTTTTATTATTAAATCCGAAAGATAGTGCCGCTATCGAAGAAAGCCGGAAAAAAATTCAAAATAGTCAGGTTAAAAGTGATTTACAAACTATTCACAACAATTACTTCGGAACAGTGCTAGCATTAGAAAACCTACAAAATTCTTCGCTATCGTTACAGGAATCAGTGCTAGTTGTGAAAGATACACACTCACAGCTATGTTCGATAGAAGACGCAAGAAATGAGTGTATTTTAAGTAAGTTTGAAAGTGTTTTAGATAAAGATTTAGATTTTGCCAGACTTAGACAAATTTGTGAAGGTTCGTCTACAGATGTGTTAAGTTGTTTCAAAGATTATTTTAATTATGCAAACATCACATCACTAGATGTGGAGCGATCGTTTTCTTTATACAAGCACATATTTTCCTCACGGACGCGTTTTCGAGAAATAACTTTGGAGACGCACCTTATGTTAACAATATTTCATCGCGCTTCTCCAGATTTTCAAGTCACGGAAAACGCATAAGACGGTAAGTTTTTTTTTTAATCATCTAATTACATACATTTTCGATTTTATTTTTTATACGTATCATCGAGAACGTTTCATAATCTAGAAAAACCGTCTTACATTTTTTTTGTATCTAACATAATAACAGCACCGTTCGTGATAGTATATCTCTAGATATTAATAATGTTTCGCATGCGGGAACCAATTCGTTAGTCACGCCTCTGCTTTCGCTCCGAATTGGTCCACTCTAGTAATAAGTAACTAAATAATAGAACTAAATCGTTTTAAATGTTAGATATGGTTAGATATGAACGTTTGACAGTGATAAAAATGTAAATCAAAATTATAGAGAGAATAGTAGACATTTGCTAAAACTTTATTAGTACTAATTATACATAATAAAAGGCGTTTGACAGACTCTTGCTAAAGGAGTGTATCTATAAATTTGTTAACAAGGCTAGACGCTATAAATATTTCTATTGAGATTACTCATCATTGTGAATACTGCAATTGTTATATACTTTTACTGTAACACTAGAAGATTCATGAGCATTAATAGGTATTCCAGGCAGATTCTGAAAACACACTATATTTTGTTTGAATCCCTACTGATTCACATTAACTAATAAATCACTGTCCGTTGAATTTCCACAACGTCTAATTTTTTATTGATGGAATTATCAGTGCAACCTTCAGCCGCAGCCGGAGATTTCCATCCTCCATGGCGCTTAATTATAATTAAACCTCCTCCACTATTAGCCAAATGTGTTACACTGGATCGGCTAAAGCAATGTCCAGTGAAGAGTTCAGGATTAGGTAGTTTCAAGTAAGTACCAATAATTTTTGGTACTTTTCCTATTGTATTAATACCTATTGGAATATTTACACACAAGCCATTTCTATATTGCAGGAAAAAACGCATATGTGTAACATGACTGGGATGAAGATGATAACATTTTTTCACCAAATCAATCCATAACCTTTGAGTTATAAAAAATTGTCTAGGAACATAAGTTTTAGTTTTTAGCACGTCAACCATTATGAAACCATTTTTAAACTGTATATCATCTATAATCATGTTTGTTATTTCTTCACGACGGCAAGCTCCATTAAAGCCCATTATAAGAATGACCTAATATAATTTTAATATGACTATTATAACAAAATAATGTACAAAATTAGTAAAATACTACTATAATTATGTTTTTATTACTTATTTTCATTGCTAAATATGTTTTATCATCGGCTTCTATTATAAATCGGTTAATGTGCTCTATTTCTGAAATCTTCGATTTCTTAGGCTCATAGCCTTCAGCCAATCTTTTTATATATGCTATTAGTTTAGAAAATTTTGAGATATCTGAATTTTTATAAATATTCAAACAACATTTTAACATCGAATATTTGGATCACAAGGAAGATGCCTTTTTTATTTTACTTTCTTTGTCAAAATAGGCAATCATGTTTTCTGTAATAGTCACAATGGTATTTTCTTTACACCAAGTTATAAATTGGATATATTACTTTCTATAAATGTGTCGAGATTTATTTGGCAGAAGATTTTCCCAATTGTCTTCTGCAATTTTTCGAAGCTCTGGTGCCGTGCAATTACTTATTTCGTCCATTCTGATGTTAGATAGTTACATAAATTAGTCTAAGATTTAAATTTCAAAACACATAACAATATTTCAAATATTTGAAATGTTAAAATTATAAGTCAGTGAACCAACGTCAAAAAAATAAAATATCTAAAATATTCGTATTGAACATGATTATTTTGAACATTTTTTAATATTTAAAAGGCGGAATAGAAAAAATAGTTTAAAATACACGTTTCATAAGACATTTTTGCGCACTCGTTCATTAGAAAACACGCCCACGGCTCGTTTTCTAAACCTTGAACTCGTGCGCAAAAATCATGTCTTATGAAACTTGTGTCTTAATATACTATTACCGGACTACGATTTTTATTTATTCAGATTTCTACAAATAGAAATACATTAGATATTAATGTTAATATGTGCAGTACAATTAGAGTTCCCATCAATGTTAATTGGAAAAGGAACAGTTCTGTTTCGAAATGAAGAAGTCGTTGAGATCTCTCTTCTTTCCTGTTGCACCACGATGATTTTTGTGGCGATTTCTGACGGCAGCAGTAAAATTATAATAAGTCACACAAAATGTATTGACTATTAACATTCTTTGCGTACCTCGAATGTTAATACATCCTTACATTCCTTGTGACTTAAATAGCTATTATTATAATGTTAGAGTTACAATATAAAATATCTATTATTCAAAGTTACTATAGAACTGGCCAAGAAATAGTAAACGGAGAATGGGTTTATTCCACTAATTAATTGTTATAGGATTTCCGGCTACAGTATCCTAATCTGTCAATTACTTACGCACAACTGCAAAAAATATTCAAACTTGTGTTATTACTAGAGAACGGACATTCTTACCACATGACTAAGTTCTTCGAATACAATAGCCGTTGTCCATTGTTAACGCTGCGAAAATCAGGTGTCCGAGAAAGTCAAACACAAATACTTCATTGTATTACGACGGGATGTACTCGGCGAAGTTTATAAACATTTCCAATTGCCGATTGCGATTAATGGAATATATCCTCCGAATACAACAAGTGTGTTGTCCATTGTAATCGCAACGGACCAGATGATCGGTAAGACTAACAAATACTTCATTGAATTACGCCGAGTCATGTGGTAAGAATGTCCGTTCTCTAGTTATTACATTTGGTGAAACAGTGGCTATAACTCGTACACCTGGCGGTGGAGCAACTAGAGAACGAACAGCAACTTTACATAGAGGATATGCGACATCGAATATCAACAACTCAAAGGACTTAAAATTGTTTCCATATAAAATTGAAGCAGTTTCGAGACTTAAACAGGTAGATTTTGTTACGAGAACACAGAATTGTCGATGGTTTTTTAATAACGTAAATAATAATGACATTCTCGACAAATGCTTCTTTTCGGATGAGACTTAGTTCCATTTTTCAGGATATTTAAATAAGCGAAATTTGAGAATTTTGCATGCAGAAAACCCTCGTTAATAAAAAAAAGGCGTCTGGCTAGCAGTTTCAAAAAGACGAATTATTGGACCTATATTATTTAATCAAACCATAACTGCTGAAAGATATCAAAATGAATTATTAGAGCTGTTTATTAATGAGCAATATAATGCACCAGCGCACAAATAATAGCTTTTTTTGTAAGAATTTTTCGATACAAGAATTATTAATTTTCGTCCAAGACCTCCAGATTTGACAATTTTAGACTATTTTATTTTTCCATATTTAAAGAATACCATTTGTAAGGCCAGACATCACACAATCGAAGAGCTTCGTACTGCTATTGTGAAACCTTGTCCTGACATAACCCAAGAAATCCTAATAAATGGCTTCGAAAGCATGAAGCATAGGGTTCAACTTTGTCTTCAAAATAATACTAACATTTCCAACATTTGCTTTAGTATTATTTTCTTTTAATTTTGACTCTTATAATATATATTTTTCCAAAAACTAAATTACTAATTTACATGAAATAACACAACTATCAAAATTATACGTTTGTGGCAGAATACCTGCACTGCCACTAATCATTAAAAAAAGCATGGCCGTCTCTAATGTGGAAAGTTTTTGAAGTAACATTACCTAATTAATATTATTTCATTAACTTTTCAATATTTCTTTCCCAAAACCTGACGTAACAGAATAAATTTGTTCATTAATATTATTTCATTAACTTTTCAATATTTCTTTCCCAAAACCTGACGTACCAGAATAAATTTGTTCTTATTACTAAGTGTTAGAACTATAAAAGAAACGAACAGTGTTCGTAGTCTCTAAAGAAGAATTAAAAAAATAAAAAGTTGTTGCATAAAAAGTACTTCGATAATTTCTCATTCAAAAGCTAATTTTCATTTACCCGAGAAAACACTCATTGGTGTGTTAGTGGTAGAAAAATGTTGCTTTTTCTCAATATTCCCGAATTTCAAAGTTATTTTAAGCATAATAAGGTAGCATATTTTATAGGGGTTTTACTAAGTTGAGAGAATGCGTGGTGTAATATAAGCGTTAAATTTCGATTTGGAACAAAAAATATATTTAAACAGGCAAAAAATTCCTTGCCTATTCTTTTTTGTTGTCTTTTTCAGATACAGATAAGAATTTTTTAATAAATTGCTATTCAATTCTTTTCATGTGCATAAATCTACATTTATAAGTTAATATAAATACAAATAGAAAACATAATTTGTATTTTTTTAAGAGCGGTAATTTCAGACCGTGGTAAGTAAATAATTTCCCATGTAATTCGTCTCTACCACAACGCCACAACGTAAAATGTTATTTTCCAAGAAAAAATAACAGATATGTAACAATTTATTAAACATTAGAGAATGACTTCGTATATTTCATAGTAATTAAAGAACAAGGGCAACACCAACAATTATAATAAAATATGTAAGAATTATTGTTAATCCTAGTTGTAATAAATACTGGAAAACAACAAGAAAAAATACCATTATATCACCTTATAAATATAAATTCCCATACTCGATTCTTTATCGACTAAAATATCTATGTATTTGCAATGTAACAAGTCCCGAAGATTTTTTGCTTCAGGAAAAAACGAATGGATAGAGGTCAATGGTCATACACTAAGATATTTACGATGCATTATTACAGATATACCGGTTCTGCAAGCGCGGACGATCTATTTATAATAAATTAAACTATCGTGCGCTAAATAAATCAACTTGATTGTTTAATATTTTCATTTCCGAATCGTTATTGGGTACAAATATTTCTAGTGTTTTCAGTACATTTAAAGTTTTGTTATAATTAGAGAACACATAAGTAAAACGACAACTTAATGTTTTTATTCTATAATTCATTTAAGGCCGTTTTTTTCGCCGCTAGATATTTAACAGATAAAGTTATTTTCTAGAAAACTATAAAAGAAACACATAAACAGTTTTATTCACTTATACATACATCTTCTCTATAAGATAAATTTGCCTAGAGGCAAAATTTCTTCATAAACATAATCCTTTAGGTACATATATCGATGCACGCGCATGTACCTAGGTTAAGAAAAGTTAGGTTAGTGTTTTCATTTTTCATTAATTTACCACTAATAGATCGGTGAAATCGGTGTTGATTATTGTTTGTGTTAATATTTATGCGCTCTGGTAAAATCGTAAATATTTAAGTAAGTTAGAAGACCATATACAATCAAATATCGAACGAATTATTTCATATTTCAACAAATTGAGGAGCATTTACAAGTAGTACGAAATCAGTAAACGTTATTGTGATATAATCCTGTTTATCAATATATTGCATAATTTTAGCAATAGATCTGTGATTTTTATAAATAAATTATTGAATCAGATTTTATGACACAGATACCTTTTTACAAACAGCCGCAATTTAAGTGGTGTATTTACCTCCACAGCTTGATATATTGTAAAAAAGAAGTCAACAGTGTAATGATGTTTATAGCGTGGGCAGTTGATTAGCTGACTATAATAACTGGAAATGATTAATTAAAGAAAAAATTTGCTTTTAACTCTCTCAATGAATACGCTTGCACCTTAATTCTGGCCTGAATAGAACTTCCGTGTTTCGGAATGAATTTAGAATAACTGGAAAGGCGATCAGAACGATATTCTTTAGTAGTTTAAACTACTTTCGCCCTTAAAGTAGTTAAAGTACAGCTATAGCATTACTTACATTTAATCAGCTCATTAACGGGATGCTTGGTCGGGGAATTCTGGGTTACTGGTTTATTTGTGTACTTATCTAGTTGAACGTTCTCTTTTTCTAACGTTCGACGTTCAAGTGTTTTCTTGAGTGAACCTTTTTTTCACAGGCTAATTTTTATTAATAAACACTGTTCGCTGCTCATTTATTAAATATATACAAAATCATACATCAATTTCAGGAAAATATATTTATCAAAGTATGTAATATAAAGTTATAAAACATTTGCATATAAAAATAAAACAGCTGAGAAAAAAATGTGTGCAACAGAAAAAAAACAAATAAATAAATCTGTGATATCGTGAACTTGAAAAATAGAATAAACAATAACATTCGTAGTTTTAAATTAATATTTCAACCACAATTTCGATCATAGTACTTACAAGCATGAAAATATATGAATCAATGCAAATATATAATTTCTGGTGACAAATTAAATTACATATTTGATACACATCGAGCAGCCAGAACAAATAAAATTACTTCGGCTTTTACCTTTGAAGGAAAGAAAATATAGATAGTTAGATAGGCCGGTGTAAGCGTCTCAGCGTTGGAATGCAGTATTGAGCCGGACTGCAAAGCATGGAGACCTAAAGGGAACCGCAGAGAGAGTCCGAGAAGCTGCGTGAGTGCCGCTACTGGACTTAACGAGAGCGAGAGAGCTTCAGAAGCTTCGTGAGTGCTGCTAATAGATCCCTGACGGAGAGTTGGAAAAATCTGGATTACCAAAGCGACGTAAATATCGCAATAGGTAATCGTCGGCTTAGTTCGATGTAAGTACCGAAAAAAGAGTCAAAGTTTCCACGGAAAACGGGGGTTTATATCGAGCGATCAAGATAATTTGTAATCGAGTCAACCTTGAAACCGAAATTGTATGTCGTAAATACATTCGTCCTCAGTTGCATAGTTTACATTAACTGTTGTTATTTTAGCTGTCAACTGACATTTTACTTGACGTTTGTAATGTAAGTGCAGTTCAAGTAAATACATACGATTTCGGATTCAAGGTTGACTCGATTACAAATTATCTTGATCACTCGATTTGCCCGTGGGTTTCGAAGTTACCTGTGGCAGCTTTCAAGTAACTTCAAACCGGTAAATATTTTTGTAAAAGAGACAAATATTTTCGATAAACATGTGGTGGGGTAAAAATTTTGTATTTCCGTAGGTTTCGAAGTTACCTGTGGCAGCTTTCTAGTAACTTCGAACTTATTAAATCTTTTTAAAACAGACAAGCATTTTCGATAAACATGTAGTGGGGTAAATATTTTGTATACCTGTGGGTTTCGAAGTTACCTGAGGTCAGCTTTCTAGTAACTTCAAACCGATTCATATTTTTTTAAAAGAGACAAATATATGGACAAAAAGGGAGAACCGCGGGCGCATAAAAATTATGCTTCTACGAATGGTGGGGTTGCGATGCAGTTACGGCTTGTTTTCAATAATACGCTAAGCTAATGAGCAAAAATTGTTTTTTTTAAGACAAGTTACACTAATCTACCAGATATGAATTGTTAAAGAAATTATAATTTATTTTGTCAATCAGATATATTTATCTTGAGGATAACTAACGGCCATTTTATCCATAAGTGAATAAAATTGGCATTAATATTAATATTGATTTCAAACTCTTCTTTTCCTTGTATCTACACTGTTAAATTATAAAAATAATATGTAGTATTTTTTGGGTATTTTACTGATTATAAATACCATTACAATTATCCTTGAAGGTTTTGATGATTGTTAAAGGAAACATCGACACGTTTTTAACGTCAAACTTTTGAAAAGATTGACGTGGAACCAATATCTGGTTAATTTAATGTTTTAATATAGGCAATCAATTTTAACATGCTTAATGGTGTCTGCTAAATTTTAACCCTGTAATAGATCTCCTGAAGAAGTAACGTATGATTATGTAATATAGAGAGTGAAATAAATAAGTTCTTTTATTTGACAGACCGCTTACCTATTCAATTAATGAATAATGATTGACTATATATATATATTTATACACATATATATATACACATATATATATATATATATATATATATACATATACTTATATATATATATATATACATATACATATATATATATACCGATAGGTCCAACTCGCAACGGGCCATAGGCAACAATATACGTATGGAGCGTAATGCGATGTGGCAACGTGTGTACGATGCCTATATTGAGTGACTTTCTTAAAATTTAAATTTATTTTGCAGAATTATTGATTTTTTTACTTTTATCTTTTAGAAAACTTTATTGTTTTTTTATTACTTAAAATTACTTTTCCGTAGCAGCTAAGAATACAATAATACAACAAATGGGCAAATTACGTATACAGAACGAATATGCAAACGACTATATCCTTGCGCGGTTTAAGTCTTACTAAATTTTTAACTGCAATGCAATATGCAATTTGCTGCAATCGAAGGAGCTGCGCATGGAGGGGATTCGATTCGCTATTGCCACACATTGCTATATGGCCCGTTGCGAACTGGACCTACCGGTATATATATATATATATATATGTGGTAAACCTAATCAGTAGGCGATTAAAGGTCTGTATATTACTTCACAATATATGTATTTAAAAACTTAATTACTTGACATTTATATCCTGTCATTTATATTTTGTATTCTCTTGATAAAGGCGTACACAGCCGAAACATGTAGAGTTTCCTTTAATCGCCTACTGATTAGGTTTACCATATCATACCAAGGTCACGAAGTTATTATATATATATATATATATATTAAAAAGAATAGACTTTTTATTGGTTTAGCGACCTTTTATTGAATTTTGATGTTTTATTCTACGACGTTTCGACTTTTATTATTATTCAGTCTTTTTCAAGTAACTAGAAACAAGGATTAATACAATGAAAACATGAGAACTGTGTTTGCTTTTGTGAGACTGAATTAACAATTAAATTAACAATTAAAATTAAAATTAGATTAAAAAACTGAATTACCAATTAATACAAATACAAAAGCTAGGGAGGTCATAGAAATGATTCATATTTTCAAAAACAGCAGAACAATTAACTACAGAAACGAAATTGATGGACTTTCAAAACTCTATTACCCACTCATTAAACAATAGATAAATCAACCCCCCCCCCGCACACACAAACACAAACCAAAAAAATTGTTTTTATCAGTTCCCATTTGTAAATACTTTAACTATATACCCATTAACACGGTCCTGACCACATTGCTAATTCCAAATAGAACAGAAATTAACCTCTCTGAACCAAGACAGACACTTACAATATTTGAACTAGTGCGGTCGGTCCTTAATAAAAAAAAGTCTCGGATGTTCCCGATAACACATGTTGCACAGAATGCGTGTTTTTGAAACCCAACAAAAGAAACGGTGAGTTTATTGTCATTATTGTCTTTCATTGTTTTCTTTACTGTATTTGTAGTTAATTCAAATTTCCAATTCATTTATACAGATGTAATCACGTTATTTTTTCCTTACTTATCATTAATCTAATTTTAATTTTAATTGTTAATTTAATTGTTAATTCAGTCTCACAAAAGCAAACACAGTTCTCATGTTTTCATTGTATTAATTCTTGTTTCTAGTTACTTGAAAAAGACTGAATAATAATAAAAGTCGAAACGTCGTAGAATAAAACATCAAAATTCAATAAAAGGTCGCTAAACCAATAAAAAGTCTATTATTTCAAATATTAAGACACGGCCAATAAAATAAATAAGAAAAATAAAATTCTTATAAACACTATATATATATATATATATATATATATATATATATATATATATATATATGAGATTTTCTTATTCGGCGATTTAAGGTTTTAATTTATTAAATTAAATTAATTAGTAATAT
The DNA here is from genome assembly GCA_935421215.2 of Melolontha melolontha. Taxonomy (NCBI): domain Eukaryota; kingdom Metazoa; phylum Arthropoda; class Insecta; order Coleoptera; family Scarabaeidae; genus Melolontha; species Melolontha melolontha. The sequence continues at coordinate 111,218,023 of OW285236.1, read as the reverse complement.
GAATTTATTTAAGATGATTAAGCTCTTACATGTTTCGGCAATATTTATATATAATTAATTGTGTTATAAATTTGTCTATTGATTTCTTTCGTGGTTAAGTTCCTTTATATTTATTATATATAATATTTATTTTCTAAATGATTGCTGACATATATCTTGCAGTACTATGACAATAAAAAAATGTCCAGCATGAAGTAATGCATTCAGTAATAACGTTGTGGTGTTTTATAGGTACATACTTCATAATCCCACGACAAGAAGACCGGAAATAATTCTGGCTTAGAAATATTAATAGATTAGATTTAGTAAACATGCCATACGCTGACTTGCAATTTGCTTGGAAGGTTTGCAGTGAACACTTCGACATAACAGGAAAATGAAAGGAGCAGATAGTCGCCCAAATTTAGAAATAAATACATTTATGTGATGCACTGTTGGATATAAAAAATTATATTTGTAATGATTATTGATGTAAAATAAATTTATTATTATTTTTTTAAATTTATATTAAAATAACGTAGTGGCAAATGTACACGTCGACATTACTTATATTCTTATACATTCCTAAATTCTTATACCTATTTTTATAGGTTTTTAAGGTGAATAATAATTATTATTAATACTTTTTCCAAACAATTTTAAGTAAAAACACTTGTATTTAATATTTTAATTTTCATAAATAGTATCTATCAGTCAGTATTCATAGATGTCGCGTAAAAAGGAATATTTTTTTACATTGTGTGATCGTTCTTCTTTAGGGATGTTCTGTGTTCAAAACCCAAGCCCGAGGTTTCCATCTGACGACTACAGTCGCAACTCGCAGAAACTGTATTAGCGTGCCTTCACTCTACCTATATCGGACATAACCGAAGCGTATGTGTGATTTTGAATGCATACAATCCTGAGTTCTAAATTATTGGTTAACCTGGTCGACGGAATTTCAGAATAATCTAATAATTACGGAAATATTTACCATTATACAAGTTGGAAAACTAATGCATAAAATTGTACCGTTTATTTTGAGGTTTATTGGCCGATGTTGTAACATGTAATTAATCAAAACTGTGACATGCAAGAAGCAGTAAATCTATCATTTTATATTGACATAGGTCTGACAAATAACCAAGTAATTCACTTAATCCAGAATTACATTCGTATACTAAATATATTGTACATATTGGATTCCCTCAATTAGTACATTTTAAATAAATACAGATTTATTGCATAAAATTTAACAACAGCGGTTTTGGATGATTAAACTCGTGAGTTAATTCTAGTTTTAACAACACGCACGCAGTTCCGTTTAAAAAAGCGTAAAAGACGAAAAATTCTCCGACATTAATAACAAAGATGTAATAATATGATTAGAAAGCATGTGATTAATCAAGTTCATCATGTGATGCTAACATTTTGCATATTAAGTAAATAATATTTCTCGCTTGGCTATTTAATACGTAACGAAATACATATGCTAAGGGAATTGGTTAATTATCTGAAAGGACACTTATATTCGAATGTGTTAATATATCTGAAGAATTAACGTTAAGTGTCGGTCTACTAATAAGTAAATAAATCAATATAAAAAGTGTAGAAGAAAAACAAACCAATTAATTTTTGGTGATGCAATAAATGTAGTTCGAAATAATGAAGTTTTTTTCAAAAAATAATTTAAATTTGCATTTTACGAGCTGTCTTGCTCATACAATTTGTCATTTCTATGTGGGAAAAGACCGACACAATCCGTTTAAAAATTACACCCGTGAAGACTTACAAAACTATACACAGTAGGGTTCACTTATAGCAGTTATAACGATCACAGATACAGTGAAGTCGCGGTTAAAGCAAAGTAATTTGAAAAGAACAGACTTAGATATTATATACCTGTTTTAATTTGTTCCTCTAATACATTGATTCCCAAAGTGGTCCAGGTGGACCCCCAGGGGTTCACGGGAGACTCGACGGGGGTCAACGTTGGCGTGACAAAAAAATGGGGGTTCACAATTCCTAAGCGGGGGTCCACGAAAATTTATCTGGTTTCGAAAGTGAAGAACTAAAATGTTGGCTTTAGTTCACGTATCAATGTAGGCAGATAATATTTTAAGAAGCTCAGCGACTGTTACTTGTAAAAACTTGTATATTCCATATTCAGTACAACGTGTCGAGACTTGCAAAGCGCTGCCGCTGCCGCAATGCTTGTTCAGACGTGCAAAGGGACGAAGAACGACTTGTGGTGTGTGTGCTTGCAATCTTGCATGAATTTGTTTGATTCTTCACCAATATAAATACGAATGCCACGGATAAACGTTACTCATTTGTTTCCCGAATTTCGAAAAGAATAGTAAAGTAAAGTGAATCGATGTTAGTGTTTGCCACTGTTGGAAAAATAAGTACTTACCTGCCTATTTGTTATACATACTTTTATTTTATTTATTATATATATATTTATTTTACAATTTATTGTACACGTAAGTAAACAAAAAATGGACAAATTACAAAAAAAAATACGTAGGTACAAAAGGTGAGACTTATTCCTAAAAGAGATCTCTTCCAACCCACCTGCGATAGAAGATATATTTATGTTGTAATAAGTATATTTGTAATGTTTGCGTGTAGTAGGTACGTATTAAAAATTAAATACTGAATAGAGCCATTTTTAGATACTTCCACAAAAGAACAGAAAGCCGAGAAAGGTTGAACTTCTTGTCCCTACTTTATTAGTAATTTTTTTATTACCCGACTGTGTGGTGGTTCACTAATAATTAAATATATTTTCATAAATTGTACGTGTCTTTATATACTACATACTCGTAACGTGCATCAAAGTAATAAATACATAATTAAAATCGCCAAGTTTTGATATCAAAATATTATTGAAAACTATTTTCTGTCGAATTTACAGAAATATATCAAAATATAATTAATGAAAAAATGTTTCACATTACATTAAAATCGGTTCAGGCGTTTTCATAAAACTCAATTATTGATCTTAGCGATTTATTGCTTTTAATAATTAGAATCAGTTTGCCGCCGGTACTTTGTTAATTTCATTGCAATAATCAATTAATCCTGTTAAAATAGCCATATCCTGTTAAGTAAGACCGCCTTAAGATTACTACAACAAAGTTTTTTTTTTATTTACAGGTAGGTAACTGATACGAAACATGGCTGAATCTAAGTAGAAATGTCGACAGTACAGTGTTGATTATTTAAAATTTGGTTTTCTTCCATCAAAGGCAGACAAGCGATAGCCCATATGCCTTTTATGCAACAAAGTTTTGAGCAATGACTCTATGAAACCATCGAAGCTCGAAGATCATCTAAGAAGGTGTCATCCTGATAAAATAGGTAAAGATTTGAAATATTTTCAAACATTGAAGGAAAAATATGAAAAGATACCCTCCGTGCACAGTATGTTCGCTTCAACGTCGGAAAGTAACGATGATGGCTTGCGGGCATCTTACAATATCTCATTACTTATAGCGAAATCTGGAAAATCGCACACCATTGGAGAACTGTTAATTTTACCCGCTGTTGAAGAGGTTTTAAAAACTGTTCTGCACAAATCTCCATTTGACATACTCAAAAGAATTCCTTTGAGTAACAACACTGTACAAAGACGTATTGATGAAATGAGTTCTGATATTGAAAGTTTCTTGTGTAATTATTTGCAAACAACTCATTTTTCTATTCAACTGGACGAGTCAACTTTACCTGGAAATGACGCATTATTATTGGCATATGTTCGATTTGTTATGGACGAAGAAATTCATGAAGAGCTACTATTCGCGAAAACTTTGGAGACGGACACTAAAGGTGAATCAATACTTAATGTCCTGAGTGATTTTTTTAAGGAAAAATCGATTCCATTCACAAACGTTATTTCGGTGGCATTCTCCTGCCATGGCCGGGCGATGTCGTGGGTTTATAAGCCATCTTAAAATAATTATACAAGAGGAAACTGCAATTCACTGTGTCATCCACCGACAACACCTAGTAGCGGAAAATTTGAGTGCTAAATTGCACCAATCGCTTCAATTTGTGATTTATGCAGTTAACAAAATAAGAAGCAATGCATTGAATACGCGTTTATTTGCACAATTGTGCGATGAAAATGATGAAGACTTCCAACGATTGCTCTTACATACTGAAGTACGCTGGTTGTCCAAAGGTGCATGTTTAACAAGATTTTTCTCACTTTTTGAATCAGTTTTAGAGTTTCTGGAAAGTAAAGATCCAGATTTAAAAGGAAACCTGGTCAATTTGAAGGCAGGCATAGTGTATTTGACAGATTTGTTCAAAAAATTTAATGACATTAACTTACAATTACAAGGGGACATCCTCAATTTAATAAAAACAAAGGGTGTAATTTCAGCTTTTCTTGGAAGATTGAAATTTATGAAACAAAATATTAGTCGGCGCGAATTTTCCCAGTTTTCAAACTTGTCACAGATAGAATGCCTTGATGAGGATATTCACACATACGTTCAACATTTAATTGCCCTGCACGATGACTTTAAAATCAGATTTGAAGATATTCTGACGATGGAAACCACCATGGATCATAAATCCAGTTGATGAAACGGAAGTGGAGAATGTGATATTACAAGAGGAGCTACTCGAGCTTAGCACTAATGAGGAACTGAAGATGAAATTTAAAAGAGGGTATCATAACATTTTAGCTGCAGGCAGAAATACCCGAAAAATATCCTGGACTGTGGGGAATTGCGAGAAAGCTTTTGATAGCGTTTCCCTCGTCATATCTTGTCGAGAAAAGTTTTAATGTCGTTACAAACCTTTTAACAAAAAAAAGGAGCAGATTGAATATCACAGAACGGGGTGATTTGCGGTTATTCCTAACAAAACTGAAGCCAAATATTGATCATTTGCTGTCAAACCATCAAGTACATCCCTCCCACTAAAATTATGACTACATTGTGATTGTCATTGTAGAAGTTACGTTACGTTATTAATATTTAATTTTAATTATATTACGACTGTTATCATATTACAATGTAATATGATAACAATAATAATTAATAGTGTAATAATTACATATTTGAATAAATACAACACAAGGAAATATACTATTTTTCTTTTTATTTTTACCACTTCGAATGGGGAGTTTTCTAAATAAAATATGTGAGAATTGATTGGTTTCTTGTGCTGTGAGTAGATGTCAAAGGAGTAAAGTTGGATGGAATCACTTTTTTGATTGGCGAACTTTACTTTTTTGACATCCACTCACAGCACAATTAATTAATTAATTAACCAATAACTCAGCCGCAACGCAAATTTCCATAGTTAGATCTAATCTTCACATTTTTTGTCGAGTTTTGGGAATATGGTAGAAATGTAGCTGCAGGGGGTCCACCGGAACCAGCAAAACTTTCAAAGTAGTCTATGAGAAAAAAAAGTTTGGGAGCCTCTGCTCTAATAGAATAATATTTCGGTTATAACGAACTTTTTTAGAGATAAAGTTTCTAAGTTTCGGGTTAAAACGAACTCTTAGGTACTTCCCAAGTTTTCTGGGTAAAGCACATTTCCTTTCATAAACAGTATCAATTCCGCAATCATAATCTGTTTCGTGTTAGATGTTTGTTTTGTATTCACACAGCAGTGGAATACAAAAATTAACGACACTACTTTAAAGAAAATACGGAAATTCTTTACACTGAAACATTAATATAAAATTATAAAACCATTACAATATCTGCCAAAATGCATTTAAGAAAGTCAACAGTTGCAGAAATTTGGAAGAGAAGATAGGAAATATTAAAGAACTTTGAACAACTAAATTCTAGTATTAAAAATGCTAAAAAAACTCTACTAACTCGGTAATGATAAAAACTTATTAAAATCATTTAGTACACAGCGAGTTAACAATGTAATTGCTACTGGTGCTGTTTTACAAACGAAACCTGAAGATTTTGGCAATAAACTGTTAAAATATAAAATGGATTTAAATTTAGTAGACGCTGAGTTCGAAGATTTGAGAAGCGATATAACATTAGTAGCGCAAAAAGTTGTTGGTGAAACAGCCGCAGTTAATATAATTAATATACCTACTGTAAACGATTGTCTGAAAAATAGTTGTCCACGTGTAGAGGAAAATTTTAAAGCTGGAGATATATTGAACGCTGATGAAACTGGGTTATTTTACAAACTAACACCTGATAGAATACTGCGATTTAAAGGAAATACGTTTTAAAAATATTAAAAGCCTGTCTGCAAATTACAAGTGCAATAATAGAGCCATGGTTGATTTCCAAAATTTTTACGAGAATGGAACGATGAGCTGCTTCGAAATGAAAGAAAATGAACACACTAAAATCTTAATGTCCAACACTAAAAATCTTGATAATTTAACCATTTTACTGTAGTTTTTTATTTTAACGCCCGAAAAAGGTAAGAATGACAGTAAAATGGTTAAATTATTAAGATTTTTAGTGTTGGACGTTAAGATTTTAATGTGCTTTTGTAATGTCTCTGTTTGAAATGAAATTCATTTTAACTAATGTCTGATGAAAGAGCAAAATAAACACTCCGTAGCGTCACTTGAGCGTGCATCTAGTGTTCTTTTAATTTAAAAAACATTATATACATATATATATATATATATATATATACATACATATATATATATATATACATATATTTACTGTTTATAAGAATTTTATTTTTCTTATTTATTTTATTGGCCGTGTCTTAATATTAAAAATAATAGACTTTTTATTGGTTTAGCGACCTTTTATTATTATGATGTTTTATTCTACGACGTTTCGACTTTTATTATTTTTCAGTCTTTTTCAAGTATCTAGAAACAAGAATTAATACAATGAGAACATGAGAACTGTGTTTGCTTTTGTGAGATTGAATTAACAATTGAATTAACAATTAAAATTAAAATTAGATTAAAGACTGAATTACCAATTAGATTAACAATTAAAGTTAAAATTTAAAATTAGATTAATAGTGAGTAAGGACAATTAAAGTGATTACATTTGTATAAATGAATAGAAAATTTGAATTAAACTACAATACAGTAAGGTAAATAGAAACAAGAATTACTACACTGAAAACGTAAGAGCTGTGTTTGCTTTTGTGAGACTGAATTAACAATTAAATTGACAATTAGAATTAAAATTAGATTAAAGACTGAATTACCAATTAAATTAACAATTAAAGTTAAAATTTAAAATTAGGTTAATAATGAGTAAGGATAAATTACAGTGGTTAAATCTGTATAAATGAATGAGATGTTAAACTACATTACATGAACAATAAATGACAAAACTCACCGTTTCTTTTGGTTTTCAAAATCACGCATTCTGTGTAACATGTGTATCGGGGGCCCGAGACCTTTTTTTTGTAACGAACCGATCGCACTGGTTGGAATATTGTAAGTGTTTGTGGCTTTGTTAAGAGAGGTTAATTTTTGTTCTGTTTTTGGAATTTAGCAAATTGATCAGGACCGTGTTTAGGGGTATGTAGTAAAAGTATTTACAAATGGGAACTGATAAAAAGTTGTTTTTTTTTTGTATTTTTGGTTTGTGTGTGCGGGGGGGGGGGGGGGTTGATTTTATCTATTGTTTAATCAGTGGGTAGTAGAGTTTAGACAGTCCATCAATTTCGTTCCTGTCGTTTATTGTTCTGCTGTTTTTGAAAATGTGGATCATTTCTAAGACCTCCCTAGCCAAAGTACCAAAGTAATAACACAGAAAAAGAATACAAAAGCTAGGGAGGTCTTAGAAATGATCCACATTTTCAAAAACAGCAGAACAATAAACGACAGGAACGAAATTGATGGACTGTCTAAACTCTACTACCCACTGATTAAACAATAGATAAAATCAACCCCCCCCCCCCCCGCACACACAAACACAAACCAAAAAACAAAAAAAAAACTTTTTATCAGTTCCCATTTGTAAATACTTTTACTACAAACCCCTAAACACGGTCCTGATCAATTTGCTAAATTCCAAAAACAGAACAGAAATTAACCTCTCTTAACAAAGCCACAAACACTTACAATATTCCAACCAGTGCGACCGGTTCGTTACAAAAAAAGGTCTCGGGCCCCCGATACACATGTTACACAGAATGCGTGATTTTGAAAACCAAAAGAAACGGTGAGTTTTGTCATTCATTGTTCATGTAATGTAGTTTAACATCAAAAGTTTAACATCTCATTCATTTATACAGATTTAACCACTGTAATTTATCCTTACTCATTATTAACCTAATTTTAAATTTTAACTTTAATTGTTAATCTAATTGGTAATTCAGTCTTTAATCTAATTTTAATTCTAATTGTCAATTTAATTGTTAATTCAGTCTCACAAAAGCAAACACAGCTCTCACGTTTTCAGTGTAGTAATTCTTGTTTCTATTTACCTTACTGTATTGTAGTTTAATTCAAATTTTCTATTCATTTATACAAATGTAATCACTTTAATTGTCCTTACTCATTATTAATCTAATTTTAAATTTTAACTTTAATTGTTAATCTAATTGGTAATTCAGTCTTTAATCTAATTTTAATTTTAATTGTTAATTTAATTGTTAATTCAATCTCACAAAAGCAAACACAGTTCTCATGTTCTCATTGTATTAATTCTTGTTTCTAGATACTTGAAAAAGACTGAAAAATAATAAAAGTCGAAACGTCGTAGAATAAAACATCATAATTCAATAAAAGGTCGCTAAACCAATAAAAAGTCTATTATTTTTAATATATACATATATATATATATATATATATATATATATGTATATATATATATATATATATATATATATATATATATATTGCTATGCTAACCCGAAGGGCTGCGGAGAATTGTCCCACGTTCGGACGTCATAAAATTCACTGGTCTTCCTCCACTCAGTTGTTACTTTAATGTACTGTTGTCTTCCTGTTTTTAACTAAATTCACCGGCTTAACTCGCGTCGTAGGCACAAGGTCGTCTCTCTCTCTAGGTGGGATTCATGTAGTGGGGTCCAAAATCATTTTGGAAAATACTCGATTGGAAATAAATATCTCTAAACAGCTTAGTTTTAAAGTTACGGGATGTTTAATAGTAAATTAAAAGTTCATACAATAAAACGTACCAATACAACAAAATTAACTTATAAAAATTGTTGGGAATGACCGCCTTCAACTGCAATTCAAGCTCATATTCTTTGTTGCATTGATTGGTGAGTGCGTTCAAGAAACAGTGTAATAAAATAAATGTGTAAATAATTTCGTCTTACCTTGTATGTAAACCTTACAAAAATATGTAATTATAGATTCCTTTAATGTATCTTTCTAATGTGGTTCAATGCTGGCTAGTCGGAGAGCTTGAGTTTTCGTCTATCTCAAAAGGGGGGTCTGATGCATATAAGCCTTACTTTCTATCTGATTTTCATCTTAGGTGTGATTATGCAATTATTTCTTTTTAAAGTCACAATTTTTATTTATTTGTGCTGTTGTTTTTGAATAATGGAAACAAGTAAGTATTCCATAACTTTATTAATATAAATGGAAAATAAATATAATTGTATTTAAAAAATGTGGGTGCTTCGTTTTATATATAATACATACACATGTGCTATCTAACCTAACGTATGTCTTGATCTTCGTTACATTTTAATTCAAACATAGTATGACTGTATAATACATTATTCTAGTTTGACTCTTTCTCTTTTGTTTATATTTTAGGAAACGCAACAATATTATGGCTGTTGACACTACGAATGGTATTTATTACCTACATTGAAAAGTTCGCTAACTGGATATTTATTTTACCGCGCTCGAGATAATCTCAAACTACAAAAAAAAAACAACTTTTTATCAGTTCCCATTTGTAAATACTTTTACTACAAACCCCTAAACACGGTCCTGATCAATTTGCTAAATTCCAAAAACAGAACAGAAATTAACCTCTCTTAACAAAGCCACAAACACTTACAATATTCCAACCAGTGCGACCGGTTCGTTACAAAAAAAGGTCTCGGGCCCCCGATACACATGTTACACAGAATGCGTGATTTTGAAAACCAAAAGAAACGGTGAGTTTTGTCATTCATTGTTCATGTAATGTAGTTTAACATCAAAAGTTTAACATCTCATTCATTTATACAGATTTAACCACTGTAATTTATCCTTACTCATTATTAACCTAATTTTAAATTTTAACTTTAATTGTTAATCTAATTGGTAATTCAGTCTTTAATCTAATTTTAATTCTAATTGTCAATTTAATTGTTAATTCAGTCTCACAAAAGCAAACACAGCTCTCACGTTTTCAGTGTAGTAATTCTTGTTTCTATTTACCTTACTGTATTGTAGTTTAATTCAAATTTTCTATTCATTTATACAAATGTAATCACTTTAATTGTCCTTACTCATTATTAATCTAATTTTAAATTTTAACTTTAATTGTTAATCTAATTGGTAATTCAGTCTTTAATCTAATTTTAATTTTAATTGTTAATTTAATTGTTAATTCAATCTCACAAAAGCAAACACAGTTCTCATGTTCTCATTGTATTAATTCTTGTTTCTAGATACTTGAAAAAGACTGAAAAATAATAAAAGTCGAAACGTCGTAGAATAAAACATCATAATTCAATAAAAGGTCGCTAAACCAATAAAAAGTCTATTATTTTTAATATATACATATATATATATATATATATATATGTATATATATATATATATATATATATATATATATATATATATATATTGCTATGCTAACCCGAAGGGCTGCGGAGAATTGTCCCACGTTCGGACGTCATAAAATTCACTGGTCTTCCTCCACTCAGTTGTTACTTTAATGTACTGTTGTCTTCCTGTTTTTAACTAAATTCACCGGCTTAACTCGCGTCGTAGGCACAAGGTCGTCTCTCTCTCTAGGTGGGATTCATGTAGTGGGGTCCAAAATCATTTTGGAAAATACTCGATTGGAAATAAATATCTCTAAACAGCTTAGTTTTAAAGTTACGGGATGTTTAATAGTAAATTAAAAGTTCATACAATAAAACGTACCAATACAACAAAATTAACTTATAAAAATTGTTGGGAATGACCGCCTTCAACTGCAATTCAAGCTCATATTCTTTGTTGCATTGATTGGTGAGTGCGTTCAAGAAACAGTGTAATAAAATAAATGTGTAAATAATTTCGTCTTACCTTGTATGTAAACCTTACAAAAATATGTAATTATAGATTCCTTTAATGTATCTTTCTAATGTGGTTCAATGCTGGCTAGTCGGAGAGCTTGAGTTTTCGTCTATCTCAAAAGGGGGGTCTGATGCATATAAGCCTTACTTTCTATCTGATTTTCATCTTAGGTGTGATTATGCAATTATTTCTTTTTAAAGTCACAATTTTTATTTATTTGTGCTGTTGTTTTTGAATAATGGAAACAAGTAAGTATTCCATAACTTTATTAATATAAATGGAAAATAAATATAATTGTATTTAAAAAATGTGGGTGCTTCGTTTTATATATAATACATACACATGTGCTATCTAACCTAACGTATGTCTTGATCTTCGTTACATTTTAATTCAAACATAGTATGACTGTATAATACATTATTCTAGTTTGACTCTTTCTCTTTTGTTTATATTTTAGGAAACGCAACAATATTATGGCTGTTGACACTACGAATGGTATTTATTACCTACATTGAAAAGTTCGCTAACTGGATATTTATTTTACCGCGCTCGAGATAATCTCAAACTTCTAACAACCGTTAATTCTATTGCAAAGGTAGGTATCTCACAATTTTAATTAGATCTTCTACATTTATTACATTGACATTTTAATGCTAGTTCTAAATATTCTTTTGACCATTTACATAAAAATGATTAAACAAATCTAATTGACAGGTATTCTTATTTAGAGGATATCCAATTCTTTTCCTTTATTTTTCAGATAATGCTGTGTTCTGATTGGTTCGTGCCTGCTTCGCCGTTGTTAATTGTTTTCAAAAAGCTTGCTACTTGACTTTGGCAATTATTTTAGGCAATTTTAGGCAATATTTTGGCAATTATTATAGGGCGGGCTATTATTTTCAACGATTTCCAAACTTGTATCTGCCGCTTGGACTAGGATCCTCTCAATTTCTTTAGGATAAGTATTTTTCTTGTCCACTTTGGTGTATATTGTATTCTAGGTATAGTTTTTCTTAATTTGTCGCGTTTAATTTTTGTAATTCCGCGGTTTCTTACCGTATTATTTGATTTCGTTTTATTTTGTATTTATTACTCGTGGCTATTTGAAATTTACTCTTTAATTCGCACTAACACTTGTTTTCACTTTGCCGACGGTTTTAAGCTGATCGCCTTAAAATAAACCGCTTTTATTTAATATTCTAAATTCGCAAAATGGAAAGTACGAGCGTTTTCCATTTACGATTTGAAGCCAATCTTTTCCAACACGGTCTCGGGTTGCGATGTTCTTTTATATATCTTTTCTGTATGAAGTTAGTTTGTAAAATATTTCTTGACTAAAGTTGTTTGTTTAACATTTTGATTATTGAAATAATAATAAATTTTAAATAATTGATATATATATATATTAAAAATAATAGATTTTTATTGGTTTTAGCGACCTTTTATTGAATTTTGATGTTTGTTTACGACGTTTCGACTTTTATCAATTCAGTCTTTTTCAAGCATCTGGAAACAAGAATCATTACAATGAACATGAGAACTGTGTTTGTTTCGTGTGATATAAAAATTAAATTAACAATTTTAAATTTAAAATTATATTAAGAAATGAATTACGAATTAGGTCATTGTAATGATTCTTGTTTCCAGATGCTTGAAAAAGACTGAATTGATAAAAGTCGAAACGTCGTAAACAAACATCAAAATTCAATGAAAGGTCGCTAAAACCAATAAAAATCTATTATTTTTAATATTAAGACACGGCCAATAAAATAAAAAAGAAAAACAAAATTCTTTAAACACTAAATATATATATATATTAAAATAATAAGCTTTTTTTGGTTTAGCGACCTTTATTGAAATTCAATTTATTTAAAACGAGATTGATGGACTTTCAAAACTGTATTATCCACTCATTAAACAATAGAAGACAACCCCACCCACAAAAAAAAACAAAAATTTTTTTTCCCATTGTAAACATACTGTATTTTCCCAAACACAAAAAAATTTTATTTCTATAACAAGACATTTTAGTTACACTTAAGATTCCGAGATACACGGTCGGACCCTGTAATGAAGGGTCGACATTGTTTTCCGATCTTGCATATTGCACTGTGACATGTGTTTTAACATCGAAATAAATTTGGTGAGTTTTGTATCCTTTAAAAAAATTTTAAATTTTAAATTTTATTTTTCTTTACTCTAATCATTATTTTAATTTTAACTCTTTCATATAGTGTAGATATAATTCTTACCTTTCGTTTTGTAATTTTTTTAGTTCTAAATCACTTGAAAAAGACTTAATTATATACAAAAAAAGTCGCAACGTCGTTTTTTAAATAAATTGAATTTCAATAAAGGTCGCTAAACCAAAAAAAAGCTTATTATTTTAATATTATGAACAAGGCCAATAAAATAAATAAGAAATAAATTTTAATTTCTTATAAACACTAAATATATATATATATATATATATATATATATATATATATATATATATACATATATATATTTAGTGTTTTTAAGAATTTTATTTTTCTTATTTATTTTATTGGCCGTGTCTTAATATTAAAAATAATAGACTTTTTATTGGTTTAGCGACCTTTTATTGAATTTTGATGTTTTATTCTACGACGTTTCGACTTTTATTCAGTCTTTTTCAAGTAAAGTCTTTTTTTGGTTTCAAAAACACGCTTTCTGTGCAACATGTGTCATCGGGGACATCCGAGACCTTTTTTTAAGGACCGACCGCACTGGTTCGAATATTGTAAGGACACTTACAATATTCGAGCCAGTGCGGTCGGTCCTTTCATGCGTTAATGTATTTTTATTTTAGCTTTAATTTACGCAATCGAACACTTCAGATCGTGTATTATTGAAAAACTATATAAATACAAATAATATTTATTACTATAACCGAAGACATATTTGATACTTTTGAAACATAGTGTATGTCATATTACAAAATCTCCTATACACCTAGAGAAATAAATTTATTTTATCGATTCTTTTAGTAATTTTACGACATCTGTACATGTGGTCTTTAAATTCCCAGAACGTATACATATCATACCAAAAACAACATAATCAATTTGTTTACTCTCCAAGTTGTGAAGTCATAAAAACTGTAACGATAATATTGCCGTAACATTTATCAACAACAAATACTAGTAAAATGGATTGATATTATTTGGCAACCATTCATTGAGGAAACAGATTAAAGTATGTTTTTTTTTATTTTTTATTATAAACGAATAAATTAGGATAAAACTATTATTCAGCGAGTTATATCATAAAGCACATTACTAAAGCAATGAAGTAAAATTTATTAATATTATTTTAATTCCGTAGTTTTCCTTAAATACGCAAACGTGGCGACGGATAAAATACAAAAACGAATATACATAAATGAGTAACAGAAATTGTAAATATTATCTTACATATAAATCTCTTTTATAAAAGCTATCGAAATACTACGGACCATATTTAATAAGTAGAGCAGACCAATTTCCGTGCGCGCCATGTGCGCCGATTATTTTTCGTGTGTTTATGCATATTACTTTAATAGCAGAAAACCAAATGTATATTTAATTATTTCTGATAGAATAAATGTGTCTACTTCTATACTTATATCGCTAACAAGCTTATGTTGCGTCCCTATTCTATCGCATATTATAATATATTACGAATTACACTCCCATACCGGCGCTCACGGCGCGCACGGAAATTGGTCTGCTCTAGTGATAACATTCCAAAGGATTGGAACAATATATTCAATATTTAATAAACTAAACAAAAAAGATTGCGAAAGTTATAGGACCTCGTCAATGGGAAATCTGTACGTACGAATTTTAAAGAAAAAAGTGAAAACATATACTGAGGAAGTAGGGGACCAGAGTGGATTTAGGCCAGGAAGATCCTGCATTGGCATATTGTTAAGTCTTAAACAGATCCGTCATTAAGGCAATGAGAAAAGTAGATAGCCAAGTGCAAGTAGGAAATCGCGTGTTGTGTCTGTTTAAGACAGGTAAATGTTTAAAACAGACATGTACTATATCACTGTAGTGTGTCAAACCGCGCAAAACTAGATGAAAAAATGCAAGAATATGGGAGTGAGATTAAACGACGAGAACACCCATAAACTTTTGTTCGCCGATGCCCAATTAATATTAGCAGAAGATGAAAGTGATGCCAGTTATATGGTGAGAAAACTAATTCATGAATACAAAAAATGGTGTCTAGAAAAATATTTAGAGAAGACATGGATGGTAATCGGAGGGACCGACTCTTAGCGGCTACATCGGTTGATGACGGTTACACTTTGTGCCATCTTAACGTTTTCCGCCAAGGCGGGGGCTATGCACACACGTCGAACGTGTGTGTGTTGTTAACGGCAGCCTAGCCAGATTGCCGCCCAGGACCGGTCCTAGTGGTGTGTGTATTGCGCGGCGCCGCTGAGAGTGTTCCCTCGGTTGGCGATGAGCAACCTCGTGCAGGGTTCGGTTCGCTGGTCTGCGCCTTGCCTCGATGGGGCGGGGGTCGGGCCGTCGAAGTACTGCTCGAAAAAGTAAAGAAGTTGCCGGGAAAGGGTTGGCGGCCCTGCGCAACGGCTGGTTAACCGATCTCTCTAAATTTACGCGACCGGTCACTAAACACACGCACGAGCGCGCCAACATACAAAACCCTACACTTACGCTCTCACACAAACACAAAACCACACACCCAAAGAGAGACGCAAACTGCCAGCAGCAACCATCACATCCTTGATAAAGGCATCATTGCCGAAACATGTAGGGTTGTTTTAAATATATATACTTTGAAGTAAACCAGACCTTTAATCGCCGACTGATTGAACTTACCATATCATACCAAGGTCACGAAAATATTATATATATATATATATATATACATGTATATATATATATACATGTATATATATATATACATATATATATATATATGAAAAAAAAAACCACATCCGTCCAGAAACGTGCATATATCGATATTTCACTGTCGTTACAGATCATCAGTACACGATATTCTAACATGGACATGATTTTATTTTTATACTTTCGTGTATATATACGAATTGTATTGAATTTAATTGGAGTGAGAAATAGCAATTATGAGAGGAGATTTGAATAATTGCTATTTCTCACTCCAATTAAATTCTATATATATATATATACCGTATGAACGCCCGGGAGTGATTGATCTACCACAATGTAGTAAGACGAAGACGAATAGCGAGTTTATGTGGTTAGGGTTGAGAGAGTATATTCAGTCTGTTCTACTGTCTAACTGTACGGGCGTTCCCTTTCTTTATCCAACACATTCTACATACGATCTAAGTACGAATCAAATAATCTCTCTCTAACACATTGAATATTCCTATCAGTCGCTCATGGTGTTCACGTAAGGCGAATATATTGAATCGGAAAACAAGCTTGCGACTGGCGATTCAGTTGCAGTTGCTCCTTGTCATCCGTACGTAGAGTACGTATAGAAATGTTAACAAATGTCCGTCGTAATTTTTATAACCGATTGGGTTACTGCTCGGCTCAAGAGGGTGGTTTATTTGAGCATTTACTAAATAATTAGTTTATCTTTTTAGAATGTTCTTTTATTTAATAATTAATATTTATTACCAATAAAGGTATTTTAGTTAAATTTAATATTTTATAGGTAGTTTATTTAAGGAAACCAATTATTTATACTGGTAAACACTTTATTTATATTCTTGCAAGAATCGTTATTGTTTTGAAATTTTATGCTATTACAGAATACTTTTTATTTTAATTTTTTTCAATAAGAGTTACGGTTTTGTTTCATAATTTTATATTATTTATGTGTTTTCATTTGAATAAGAATTTTTTAAGTTCAAGCCACGAAGCTATGATGAAACTTATCATTGAATATTTAGCGATCAAAATATCTGATGCTTCGCCGGTAAGAATTATTATTATGCAGTAAACAAAAACTCTGCACTTTACGGCGGATTGTATTTTATGATACTTTCAACTATATTATATAATTTTATTTAAATTTAAATGTTAAATTTAAAGTATTATGGCCGAAGAGACATAAACAAAAGTATCCGTTATTGTAGGGACGTTGACAGCCGGCATATGACTAATAGTGCGAAAAGCAACGGTGTAGTCGGATAAAATATCCAAATTCGTACATTAACCATAAATAATATACTACAAATAATTTTGTAGTTTGTTAAACAATTAGTTATTAATTTGGAATATTTATTTTGATACATCATTTATTAATAAACAACCATAACGCTTTCTTAGTTCACCACAATTAAATACGCCCTGTAGGAGTTTAACGTATGTAGCCCCTCCCACTTGCAGTTGGCCAGTCATTACTTATATATCCATCGATCGCTCGACGTTGTGCACACGGTATATATATATATATATATATATATATATATATATATATATATATATGTATATACATAATGAACTTCAAATGTATGCGAATTAATAACTATTAAATCTTATTTTGCATGCGATTGTCGCTATAATTTGTTGCATTAAATTCTACAATCCGGCAAATGACTCTTGCCCTAGATTGTAGCCGCAACAAGACCTGAAGTGCAAATGAAAAAAAAATTGTGAAAGACATCCGACCAGAATGTGCAAATATCGATATTTCACTGTTTGTACAGATCATCAAGTGCACACTATCCGGAGTCCGCATGACTTTCACTTCCATACTACGACAATCGCATGTAAAATTAGATTTAATAATTATTAATTCTCTTACACATGAAGTTCAGTATAGTTCGTATATATACACGTAGCATAGAAGTGAAAGTCATGTCTGTCTCCGAATAGTGTGCACTGACGATCTGTAAAAACAGTGAAATATCGATATTTGCACATTCGGGGCGGATATGTTTTTCACAAATTTTTCATTTTTCTTATACATACATACATATATATATATATATATATATATATATATATATATATATAAATAATTTAAACGAAATTATCGGCCGTAATATATTGACTAAAATAAATTAAAAGCGGGCAAGCGGTCTGTCAATTAAAAAACTCATTTATTAAGTATCCCTATATTTCAATTTTATTGTCCTGGTACGTCACTTTTATTATTTTTTATATATTTTTTTCAACTCTACATTTTTATCTCCGGAAGAAGCAACAAAGTCGAAATATAGGGATACTTAATAAATGAGTTTTTTAATTGCCCGCTTTTAATTTATTTTTTTTCATACATATATATATATATATATATATATATATATATATATATAATAACTTTGTGACCTTGGTATGATATGGTAAACCTAAACAGTAGGCGATTAAAGGTCTGTATATTACTTCAAAATATATGTATTTAAAAAACTCTACATGTTTCGGCTGTATACGCCTTTTTCAAGAGAATACAAAATATGAATGACAGGATATCCTGTCATTCATATTTTGTATTCTCTTGAAAAAGGCGTATACAGCCGAAACATGTAGAGTTTTTTAAATACATATATTTTGAAGTAATATACAGACCTTTAATCGCCTACTGTTTAGGTTTACCATATATATATATATATATATATATATATATATATATATATATATATATACACAACAAAGTCAAGCAATATAAAGAAAAATTCGAAATTTTAGATTGGATGCAGTAAAGTCTAAAAGAACAGAAAACGCTTTTCTAAAGCCTGAGTTACATTACACTTTTTTCGTCTAGAAACTTGGACAAGTTTTCAAACTAGATGTACTTGTCGAAACTTTGATAGTGTAATTCAGAAGAAATACATCAAAGTTTATAAACTACAAAACTAGATCCGATCCCACTTTTCATCCAAGTTTCATACTAGACTTGCGCATTAAACACCATTTCGTTTGTACCAACTGTTTATTTTAAATAAAAATCATATAATCATTGCAGGTTACGTAGTGTTTGTTTTGTTCTGAAAATTAATAGAAATTGTGTAAAAATGTCCAGTAACAAAATATGGGGCACCGATATATCGGTTTTCGAATTAATTTTTTCAATATTTTTGTATCTCTAAAAGGTAATAAATAACCACAACCCGTCTAAACGTCAAATATATAACAATAAACAAACAGAAATTTTTATTTTATGTTGGTAACGCACACATAGTTTGGTGCCCTCTTAAACTTGTATGAAATCTTGTACAAGAACTTCAAGTTTCTAGTACGAAAAAAAAGTGAAATGTAACTCACGCTTAACAAAATTTTGTTGCCAAGATAAATAAACACAAAAACCTAACAACACTTTCAATCTAAATGTAGTTTTAACAATAGATATAAAGCAATATGAAAACAACAGTGCAAGAAAGCAAGAGCACTTTAAGAAGTAAGCATAATACAAAAGATTAAGTGTTTTAAAGTAATCGATCCACCACCTACCTAATAACGCCTTATAACGTGCATATATTGACTTGATAGATTACTAAATTCGTGCATCCATTCATTATTTGACCTTCAAAGTGTGAATAACGCCTATTTCTATATAACTCATGCTAATTTTGGAATTATCAGCATATAGTTTTGATAGTATTATAAAATAATCTTTATGTTAAAATAATATATTTTAAACTTAAAAATTGTTACGTCTTACAAATACAAACTCAATGCAAGATTTAAGCGGTGTCGTACAACAACAATCAATTATAATTATTCAGCAATTGTGCTGTAATTAAGCATCGTGAACAAGAAATCTTAAAGCGTGACAAATTTTAAAATACCCATTAAAAAGATTACTTAATCTAAAGGCAATGTAAAAAATACGATTAATACGTAGGGTTTATAGTCATTGAGTTTGAAATCAAAAATTCCTGTGTCTATAATTAGTAACAAAGGTCAGACAAGTCCTTAATACGACAAGAGATATTTAATAAAAAATCTCGTGGACAATCTTAGTGTGTATTGCCGGACACATTTCTTAATGATATCACTTAAATCTTATAAACAATTTGGTCTTGTAATAAAGAATGTTGTTGTTCGGAATCTCAGTAGATAATGTATATATTATATAATGTAAAATTAACACAAAGTATATACATTTATTATTCTGAATAACACCGGTATATTGCAATGTTATTAAATTTTAATTGGAATCATATTGCCGAAAAGATCAAAACAAGAATATTCGTATATGTACTGTCAAAAGCTTTAATTTCTGCAAGCTGAAGAGGATTACAGCAAACGATAATTGAAATGTTTTAAGGATTAATGAAAGCAAAATAATAAATTATAGTTTTGCATTTGTATTGTATAAAAAAACATACTGAAATACATACGAACTTGTTCTAAATATCCAATTCGTGTGATGAATGATGAATCAATAATTCAAGTAGTCAGAGATTGTTTAATATTAAACAACAATAGTGCGTAGCATATGTATGTATGTCGAGAGATGTCTTTTTAGTGTTGCATATAGCATAGAATGTGCCAATAATAAAATGTCAGGTGTCAAAATTAATCTCGATCTTGCATTAACCTAAATCTAAAGTTTCAACAAGATACAGCAAGTGATTTAGTTATAGTAAATTTCTAAAGTTTAGAAGTTGGCCGAAAAATTGAATTGAGTCGGAATCATTTTTTTACAACCTTCGAAGAGGATTAACTCAACAACAATGTCTTGCTGAATTGGTTTCTGTTTTTGAAGATGCAGCACCACATCAATCGATAATTTCACGTTGGTGCTGTGAATTCCAATGTGGACGCACCAGTATCAGCGACGATCCCAGGACAGGTCCGCCAAGAACAGCAGTCACCCAGAAAAACATTGATGTGTGCCGCCTGATTAAAGAAGATAGACATATGACATATTGTGAAATTGAGACATGCGTATTTCGAAGATCTCAATTCAAACGATCCTACATGATTAGTGTCCCGTTGGATTTCGTATCTTTTAACCGAAGAGCAAAAGTTGGCTCGCGTTAATTGGTGCCAAAAAACTTTGAGTCGGTTCAATAACAGAAACCCGAAAAAACGTCTATAGCATTGCTGGTGGTGATGAATCATGGAATTATTCCTATAGACCCGTAAACAAAGATGAGTCAGTGTTTCAGGATACAGAAGTTATCCGTTCGCGAAGTGTGTCGAAAAAGATGGTCGCAACGTTTGTGCCAAAATCAGAACATGTAGCTACAATTCCGTTGCAAGATCGAAGAACGGTTAATTCGAATTGTGTTCCAAGAAACCAACCCACAACGGTAAATCATCCTACATCATGACAATGCGAGCAAACACAGCTCGAAAGACAATTGAGTTTTTGGAGCAGCAAGATATCGAATTATTATATCATCCTCCATATAATCCCGACCTAAGTCCCGATGATTTTTTACCGTTTCCGAAGATCAAGAATGGAATGGGTGGGCGCCGGAAGGGGCAGTAGATGCCTTCAAAGCGGCAATTTTGACTAACTCAACTGAAGACTGGAATAACTGCTTTAACAATTGATTTGAACGAATGCAGAAGTGTATCAAATTTTGTGATCCACTGTTTGATTTTAGGGCTATATGCAACACTAGATATATCCCTTGCATATACAAAACTTTTTAAAAACTTGAATGTTAAAGTGACACTGGTACAAACAGATGTTTTTGAAATGCCGTTTTTTGCGAAAAAGAAGAGTTTAGGAAAATTTGTATGCGGTATTGCTCTAGAAGTATACTATGCTCATACTAGTTTTCATTTGGAATTTCAAGAAAATACTACCTAATTTCTATTGCGTTGCCGACGTTTTGTCGGGGAGTTAGCAAAGAATGGGGTTAATATAACAACGAATAAACCTCACCTTTGTATTCCATGAAATTCCGCCAAAATAATTTAAATTTAGAACAAGGACTTTAAACTTAGAACAAATACTTTAAGAAAATCAGCACCAGTAAATATTCCTAGTGAACAAGTGCAGTCCAAATAGCCTGGACCAATAAACAAACCCGTGACAAGTCGGGAAGATTAAATTGTCCATCTGAAAACTTCTTAATAGACGGGGCAAATGTGTCAGTAGATCTAAGGTTAACTTTATGTGGTCGTGAGGAAAAACGAAACTACTGAATGAACTACATAGATGTTTCCTAGCTGCCACAATATACCGATAGGACCAGCTCTGAACGGGCCATAACCAGCAATAAGTGGCAACAGCGAATCCCCCCCCCCACGCGCAGTAGCTTAAATTGCCATACGTTGCAGTTATGAATTTAGTAAGACTTAAACCGCGCAAGGATATAGTCGTTTGCATATTCGTTCTGTATACGTAATTTGCCCATTTGTTTCAGACATAATAAGGTCGTTATATCTCCAAGTTATTATTATTATTGTATTCTTAGCTGCTACGGAAAAGTAATTTTAAGTAATAAAAAAACAATAACGTTTTCTAAAAGATAAAAGTAAAAAAAAACAATAATTCTGAAAAATAAATTTAAATTTTAAGAATTGTTGCGTTTTAGAATTTTTACTTTACTGTACTTCTACTAACACCGATTTCGTCTGCTATTTGCCGGGTGCACTTAAGGTCGCCCATTTCAACTAACGAACAAACCCTCACGTCTCTCTCCTCCCGATCGGCAGGTATTAGAGGGATATGAGGCTGTTCGTTAATTTGTTGGCATTTGCGGCAATTTCCGACGACACAGCCATATTTCCTAAACGCATTTACGATCCTTTCAATCGTCGAATGCGAAGGAATAGGCCGATTTACGTACTCTACAGCAAATAAATCAGCGGTTGTTCGAAAGGAATTGCCGGCAAGATACCACGAAACTATTTGTACCTTCTCTGCGGTTGTATACACTGACATGATAGCTACCTTTACGTTTGCACAGCTAAATACGAATGACGGGCAATCTATTGCTCTCGGTCATCGGACTTATGTATGCGCACGCGGAGTGGCATCGTACACACGTTGCCACATCGCATTACGTTCCACACGTATATTGTTGGGTATGGCCCGTAGCGGGCTGAACCAATCGGTATATGAAAGACGATCTTATGGAACACCAAACACTAATGATATTGTTAAATTCCAAATTAACATTACTACTAATGTAGATTTGCTATTAGATCATCAAAATCATCTTCTGTATATACACTAAAATGTTGTGTGAAGTAAAATATTGTTCAACTGTTGATGTTTAATTTTACTTGAGATGTGTGGAATTAATTTTAATAAAAAAAATAATTTTTCTTGATATTTTTGTTTCAATCGGATTTTATTATTTCTTTGGTGCCATTTTAAGAGTATTATTATTTGTGTTAGTTTGTTAATATGTAATTTTGATACACTACTTGTATTTTTCTAATTAGCATTCGGACGCGTCCAGTTACATTTGTCTTGACATCGGTAATTGTAGCTGGTAACTCTTTTCAATCGAGAAGAAATTTACTTTTCTTCATTGCATCACTGAGTATTACCCGTTTCTGACTTTATACAGAAACCGTTGTTACGTTCCCAAGAAATATGTTTTAACAGTTCTTTCTTTGGAATTGTATTATCTAGGGACTTATTATTTTCCGTCTAGCTTATTGGTAAATATATGTAGACACATCACCATCTCGTGTTATATTTTCGAAATATTTCTTTGTACTGTATCATGTAAGCACATCAAGACAAATGAGGCAAATAGAGAGAATGAAGCTCTGACACTTAAAATTGTATAAAAAGTTGCTATTAAGATCTCAAATAAATGCTTTTATTTCAGTTTGCACAATTTTTAACATCAAAATTTAAAGAACCTTCAAAAAATTAAAGCACTGAATGTATCCGTTACTCTCTATCAACAAACCTTTATGAAATGCATTCATAAAGAATGAATATTTTATCGCTAGCTAAACTAATCTTTGACATATGCTTACGATACTTATACATCAGTAACACACATTTTTTCTAATACTATAGATAGTGTTGAACCGTAATTTCCGTTTTGTCGATTAGAAGAAAATGAAGCGATGCGTGTCCTGCAAGGACGAAACTTATCTCGTTTTGGATTCGTATGCTACTGGTTTGGATACGAAAAGTAATGATCACGGCATTAATAATTTAGATAAAATTACCAAAATTGCCGTTAATAATTAGTAAGAGGAACATAAATCAGCACGTATTAAGATCATTCTGGTTATTGTTAGAGAAACATTAGAAAGTTTTTCAAAGATAAAAGTTTTACAGGAATTCAAATAGGTTGAAATATTCTTGGTGATGAAATGATTTCAAACTGTCCGACTATTATTTTATTATTTAGAAATGTATAAAGTATTTATGTGTTTATTCATTTATTCTTACTATGTCTTATTTCTAAAACAATTTTTGTCAAATGTACTTCTGTAATAGTTTGAATGTGGACATATCAGGTACTTCAATAAGTTTCTAATTTATGTAGGCGTATGGGATTTGAACGCACACACGCGATATAACTACCGACCATGTCCGCTCTTATCAAACGTCAAATATTTATAAGATAAGCAGTAATTAAGTAGCGACACTTATTATTTCGAAGTTTAGGTTGTTCAAAAAGTTCGTAGCCATTTTTACGGAAAATTACATTAGCATGTTGAAAAGTTTATTCACACAATTAATAATGTCTCTCATCCTTACACTTGGTAACTATTAAACATCTATTTGGAAGTTCCTCTCTCCAAACAATGATTTCAGAAAAAAATGCTATAAATGTATTTTACACATCTCTGAATAAACATGTTTTCCATTTAATTCATTTTGTAAAGAGAAAAAAAATCAGAGGGTACGTTATCTTTACGATGGTATTGATTTAGTTAACCATTTCTAGCTTCTTCAACATCTGTGCTTGTATGACAATGTTTCAAAGGAGTGAACCACTAACGCGTGATTCCATGGGAAGGAGTAAATTCATCTTAACTTCAGTTTCTTTAAAGATATTTCTTCGTAAAAAATAATATTTACTTAACATTGAATTTTTTTCTCGATATTAACACAGAAACAATAAATAAGCGATTATAAAAACTAAAACAGGACATTTCAATTCACAGCTAAGAGGAAAATTGAAAATTTTGTTTTAATTTAAATGAATAACCTTTTTTTTGTGTAAATGGAACAATGTATGTTGACTGTTATAGATGGTAAAAATATTTTGTTACACATTCATAAGAAGCAATAAAATAGATTCATTGATTCCGTTTTTCACATAAAATTGCTGTTATTCCTTCACTAGATTCTAAAATAAATATTTTAACATATGCCTGTCATAAAGGCAGATATCATTAACATCCTTAACTTTTTTACTACATACAACACCATTATTTCCTCACACGCAAGACTAAATTACTTCACTTGGAAATCTTTGATGTACGAAATATACGCAGATTCTAAATTTTACATTCAGAAACGTAACTTTCGACTTGCACTTACAAAAGTTATAAATTTATTTCTTTGATCTTGACTCCGTTCTCACTGAAGCTGATACATCGAATTTTTTTACGGGAGAGTTTTAACTTTTTGAAACTTGATGTTATTTCGTGATCTTTGTAAACGAAATCAATTCCTAAAACTTGGATAATTTAACACTCACAAGTACTTTTTTAAAATAGAATTGAGTTTAAAATGTAGGATATTCAAATAAAAAAAATAATATTAAGTCAGATAAGTAAATAGTACATTCCAATAGCTCTAAAGTTACTGTGCAAAAATATAAAACTTTGTTTTGGAGATGAAAGTAAAATCTTAACATACAAAATATATTTTCGTCTTTGTTTTCGTCGTCGTTTGTATCATTATTTTCTCCAAATGTTGTATTTTTCACGAAAGAATGTCATTTTGAAGTAGTTAAACTAATTGTTTTAATTGAAATACTTGTGTCTTATATATATATATATATATATATATATATATATATATATATATATATATATATATATAAAAGTGTTCATTTGAAAAGTCAATCTAGTAGCATGTGATTTACTGAGAACATTTTGAAGTATGTCGTAAATTAAAATTTACTACTTAACCTACGAAGTCGTATATTTTGACAATTTCATACATAAAAATAAATAACAAATAATACGTATTTATTGAAAACTATAACAAATGTTGAAAATGTTGTCCTTCAAGATAAATGCACTTTAAAATCCTCCGTTCAAAATTTCTGATGATATTCTGCAACATTACTGAATTGTTATTAATTTACATGCATTTCTGTTCGATTCTCTGTAGCATATCATTCAAATTAATCAATATATTATCAATATAGGTGTTCGAAATATGTTATTTTTTAGATAAGGCCACAAAAAGAAGTCGCAAGGTGGTTAAATCGCATGAACGTGCAGGCCAGGCAATTTCAGTATTTCGACCAATTATACGCTCATCAAAAAATTCTCTTAAATAATCCAAAGATTCTGCGGTACAGCGCGACAAGGTGCTCCGTCTTGTTGGAAATATGCATTTTGAAGTTCATCATCATGCAACTGATTGACAAATGGTTGTAAAATTGCCTTACGGTACCTTTGAGCAGTTAACGTTCCCTGAAAAAATATTGGTCCAATGATTCGCCTTTGGCTTATCGCTGCCCAAACATCAATTTTCTCTGGATGTAGCGATTCTTCATTAATTACATGTGGATTTTCACCACTCCAAATTCTTGTATTTTGTGAATTTAGGTATCCCGTTTTATAAAACCATGCTTCATCAGTAAAGATGACTCTTTGTGAAAGTTCTCAATTATTGTTCATATTTACAAACCAATTACAAAACTGTAGTCTACGTGGGTAATCAATTTCTAACAATTCTTGTACTGATGTGACACGGTATGGATAAAGTTGCATATCTTTTTTTAATAACTTGTGAGTTGTACCAACAGAAAGGTTTATTTGTTGACTCAAATGTCGAACAGATGTTTGTGGTTCATTTTCCATTATTTCTTCAACACGATTGACAACTTGAGGTGTACGTTTCTTAACTGCTCCGCTGCCTGATTTTCTTAAGAGACTACCAGTTTCAGAAAAAAGTTTTAAAGTTCTATCCAAAGTATTCGTAAATTGTATATATATCTATTACAGAATGTGGAAACTCAACTTGAAATTCTACCATGCAATCTTGAACTGAATAAACCCATAAACCATCAATTTTATTACCACTTCGAAAATAAGCCTGGACTAAAAAAAAAATATGTTCTAAAGTGAAAGCCATTTTAAAACTGAGAAGTAATTTATTTAAACCAGAATCGACGCACAATTATTTTATGCACTAACTGATATTTGTGATTGACATTATCAAATGTCATTTGGATTTACGTTTACGGAACAACAAACATATACTAATATATTTGCGTCTTATTCTATCAAAATTTCAAAGTAACCTAGATTGACTTTTCAAATGAACACTTGTTATATATATATATATATATACATGCTGTCCTTGAAATAAAGAGACAACGTATGATAAATGGAATACGGTAATGATATTGAACACAAATCTAAAATATTGTCAATTATTACGTGAACTCCGAAATTAAAAACACCCTGAAATTGTATTACATGACGCCTATGAATTCAAAATATTCAGAATGTGTATAAATAATAAATACCTGATAGACACATATACTACAGCATATGTTTACATAAGTAACAGCTGGATGAGATGAACAATAATAAAACTATTCTTTTTGTTAGTGTCAGTCAATTTTAAGATTTCGTTTTTTGTAATATAATCGACCACACAGTGGCCTGACAAAAAATTTTTTAAATTTCTTTGTAATTTTTTTTTGTTGCTTATGAAAGGGAATTTTAGGAAAATATTTGGGATTTATATTCTATATAATTACATCATTTTATTTTTCATACGTTTCGTTCATTACTTCAAAGTATATATATTTAAAATAACTCTACATGTTTCGGCAATGATGCCTTTGAAGTAATGAACCAGACCTTTAATCGCCGACTTATTAAGTTTACCTTATATGTATATATATATATATATATATATATATATATATATATATATATATACATAACAAAAATTAAGTGTTTCTTGGTAGTGGCAGCCAGGTAATTAAAACAATATTTAATTTATGTTTATGTTTCGGTACTATATATAGTGCCTTTTTCAAAACTGTAATATTTATTGAAAATGTTAAGATTACAATGTTAAATTAAAACTACTTACATTAAAATTGTGCTGTCAGTATATAATGTATTAGTTTTTGGTTACCATTTCCAAATAAAACTAAATTACGTCTGTTTTGCTGGTTTAGACTTTTTATCGGGCATATGTTTATTATCGCTTTGACGTATGAAAATGTTTGCAGTGTCACCCACCATACGAGGGCGTTAGTTTAGGCTTCTAGCGCATATGCGTTTTTTATTTTCTTATATAATATTATTTCTGTATGTTTCTAGTTTGTAGTTCCACTATACAAGAGCGGGGGGGGGGGGGGGGGGGGTATATATTTACAGGTGTATTTTAGAGTGTTATTTCTCGTAACAAAAAAACATTCAATACATGGAATTTTTAGAATGTAGGTCAATAACATACATACAAAATGTTTTTTATAACATCGGTATGTAAACATACGCTGTAGCGTATGTGTGTGTGAAACTCCAAGAAACGTATTTATTATTTATACACATTGTGGATATTTGAATTCATGGGCGGAACATGATACAATTTTCAGGGATTTTTGATTTTGGAGTTCGCGCCGTAATTGACACTATATTTGGGATTCATATTCTACATAATTATATCTTTCCATTATTCATACGTTGCCTTTTGATTTCAAGAACACTCAGTATAAATAATTTTACTTGCATTAAATAACTTTCATACTAAAAAGCTCCTAAATATGTGCCCCTTCAAGCAAAGAGTAATTAATTACCTTGATACTTATATTGCCATATTTATGCAGATTTTACTGAGAAAAACTTCAATTCGGTTAACATTCTCCAATTTACAAGTTTATTTGAGGCAAAAATCAGAATGAATAATTATAAAACAAAAGTTACTTCTTCATTAAAAATATTAAGTCTGGTTTGTGTTTAATCTCAACGAGTTAGTCTAGCAGACAACTTCCAAAAAAATCATTGCATAATCAGCGTTGGTAATTGGCTTTTAATTCAGACAAGTTTCTGCATTTCCGTTCTAAGCTTACTACTGATGATGACAAAAAGGTAACATTAGTTGAATGTGTTAAACATTACATAATATTTGAAAATTTATCGCTTAGTGTACATAAATTATTTTGTTTAGAAAATAGAACAATAAATAATAATAATTCAAATGAAATATTCTAATCATCTGCAATTGTGAATAAAAAAGCCATTATTCTTGATTAAGATATATGTAGCTGTGGACATTATTATGAAATTCCAGAAACTCCAGTAACGCAAAAATATCGATTTTAATTGGTAAATGTTAAATTAGAATTGTTGAATTATTGATAAGAGTACATAAACTAAATTTGATTATTCAAAGCACGCAATTATGTATATTGTTTTGATAAAAGTTTATGTAGTAATTTAAAATTTGGGTTCTAGAAATAATAAACTTCCTTGTTTTAAATAAACAGTTTTTAACGCAATGTCAATGTAAATTACTAAACCAGAAATCGTGTTTTAGATCTTATACCTAATAAGAAGCATATTACAAATGCGCACGTATGAATTTAAAGCCTTCGCAAAATTGAAAGAAGAAGAATAAGCAACAACGATTGAATGTAATTTTATTTTCTGTGAAGTTATTTACCATTTATTACTTCACATTGTTTGTTCTAATTGTGTTGCATTACTGTCGTTTATTACAGGATGTTTTCACATTATTACTAACGAAATTGATACATTTAACAACTTAAGTGTTTCTCATTCCTTCTAATGTTTTCTATTTCTATGTTGTCCGATGACTATACGAGTATATGTAATTTTTACTTTTAGTTCTCATAACAAAAATAACTTCATTACTACCGTATTACGTTCCTACGTCTATATAGGACGGATATAATTCTAAAGAAACTTTGTATAATATTTACATACGTCATATAACACATTCAAAATATTTATTTATTTAAAATGAAAGAAGGTATTTTAATTTAATTTTGGCATAAAAATATAATTAATGAGAAGTATTTATATATACAAATACTATTTATTATTCAAATAATAATATTTATTGACAAAGCGTAGATTTAATGCGTTTGGATGTTTCATATAATTGATATGTCAATAAAACCGCTTTCGCCTCTAGGCAAAAGAAAGTAAACCTAAGAAATCAATGCTTATGTTGCATATTTTGCTACATTAAAGAAAATGTGCAACTTGCATATACAGGGTCTTTGAAATAAAGAAACAACACATGAAAAATGGAAAAAGTAAATTATATAGAATACTAGCTGACCGTAGCACGACGTTGCTCGGCCACATTCTATAGAAAAATTAAAACTGCCATTAACCGATATAAAATTTTTTGTTTATTCTCTAGCTAAACAACGAATCAAGGATATTTTATTATAATCAATCTATCACTACAATACCTTTGGATGCACAATATTCTTCGTTATTCCATCTGGTGCATAAACAAACAGAGCAGATGGTTTCCCAATTTGCGAACATACTACATATGCACATGAGGATTGATAATTTCCAGCTGCTGTAATCGCACATAGCAATTCGATGCACAGTTATCGAATTGCTATGTGCGATTACAGCAGCTGGCAGACAAAAATGCATTGCTCATCATAATGTCGAGGTAGTTGTCATTCTGTCGAGACAATTGCTAAGAGACAAAATGAAAACAGCAGTTGCGAACCTTGAAGGCCCAGACAATTAAATACAAAATCATTTTAAGCGGTGTAAACTTCTTTAAAAGACGCTACTCAAACCAATTATTGGCGTAGAATGCAAAATGTATTGTAAAAATAGTAAATTAAAAAAAATGATTTACAATACTGCAGATAGTTTCCTGCTTTACTTTAATTTTAAAAATATCATTTCGAATATGAGAATACAAAACTTTAATATATAATTAGTATTTAATTTTGATAATAGATTTTTATAATTCTGATGATTGCGGCATTTTAAAAAATAAACTGGCTATGGATTTGTTAAATGTGACATTGTCTGTCATCCAAATGACTGAGCTTTCAAGGGCCGTAACCGTACATATATGCATAGATTTTCTTTCTTTGGCGATTTAAGGTCTGTTGTTATTCTTTATCATAAATAGAGAACGGACGCAATTTCCATAAAACGCAATCGGCAATTGTAATTGTGTATAACGTCGCTCAGTACATCCCGGCGTAATTCAATGAAGTATTTGTTTGACTTACTCGGACACCTGGTCTCGCCGCGATAACAATGGACAAGCCAGCCATTGTATTCCGAGAATATAGTGCTTTTTAAAGTGTTTTCATGAGCGTAGATAGAAGTGGGGTTTTTATAATGTATGTATTTTATTTATTAGTTTATATTTCGTAAGATAAATAAAGTGCTGTGAGTAAGTTTCTTGTTTTCATAGTTTTAACTGTTAATTACATCGTAATTTTTGTGATAGATCCTGTTTAATATCGTTTGATTGAATCTATTTCTACCACTTTTTCGACGTAAGAGTGTGCATTGAATTTCGTTCAGTTTCGATAACTTACGCACACATTTTTAGTTTTCAATTATTTAGATCTAGAGCATTGTTTAAGTTACTTTTTCAGACATGATATGGAAGAATGTTGAGAACGGCATTGTAAAACAATGGCGAGTTGGATTGACGGTCATACTGATTGTATGTTCATTGTCAGTGATTCCGAAATTTATTACAAAATCCGTAAAATATCGTCAAAAATTCGTCACTTAGGATCGCAAACACATCTGAGCTCTGTAAAACTTTTATGGCGGCTAATATTCCATTAAATAAACTTAGCAACCCCACTTTAAAAATATTTCTTCAAAAATATACTGGTCGAAATGTTCCTGATGAATCAACTTACGCAAATATTATGTTTCTAGGTGCTATACGAGAACAGTAGAACGCATTAGAAGCCATCTTTTAAATCAATACATATGGATAAGCGCCGACGAAACGGTGGATATGTTAGGACGCTGTGTGGTAAATGTTGTAGCTGGTGTACTACATCCAACTATTCCCTATAACTCATATGTAATAGCAACAAGTGTTATAAATAGAGTTGATGCGGAAACAGTTCCTGAAACCATTAAGGAGAATATGCAAAAAATGCTTCATTCGGACGCCACGTACAAAGAAAAAATACTTTTATTTGTCAGTGATAGTGCTGCGTATATGATAAAAACAGGCAGACTATTGAAGAAAACATATCCTAATATGCTGCATATTACTTGTGTAGCACATGTTCTCCACAGAATCTGTGAATATATCAGAGACACTTTTCCGGAAGTTGATAAACTTGTATCAGCTTTTAAAAAAGTTTTCAGAAAAGCACCACTGAGAGTAGCTCTTTTCAGAGAAAAATTTTCATCTCTGTCACTGCCTCCCACTCCAGTAATAACTAGATGGGGAACATGGCTGGAAGCTACTAGTTATTATGCTGAGAATTTCGATAGTCTAAAACATTTCGTAACACTGCTAAAGGAGGATGCTAGAAGTATTGGGGAGTGCAAGGAGCTCACACAAATCCCAAATTTCAAAAATCAGTTGTACTTTCTTCACGAACATTTTGGAAAATTGCCAAAACTAATAACTTATTTTGAAAATCGAAATCTCAAATTAAATGACGGATTAACCACATTAGATGTGGCTGTTAATAATTTGGAAAAGTATTCCAAGTGACTTCGGATGTGGCCTTCGGCAAAAGTTTGAAGCAATTCTTAATAGAAATCCAGATTTAATTACATTGCAGCAATTATGTATGGAGACAATTCCATAAAATCAAATGGCTAAATATGAAGAAATAAAAGAATAATTCCAGTATGCACCTATAACCAGTTGCGATGTAGAAAGGACGTTTTCTATTTATAAGGATGTATAGCAAACGCCAATTAAGTTGGCGCGAGGAGGTGGTGCGCAGAAGTCGTTTTTAAAAACGTCCACCCCCACTACTCAAGTAATTGTCAGAATACATTTGTCATTGACGTTTGACGGAACATATGTCTTTGCTAGGGGATCATAAAGTGATACACGCTCAGAGGTTAGAATTATCTGACATTTGATGTAAAACCAAATACATATCGCCCCACTACTTTTAATCCTGCTCGAACTTACCCCTCCTCGCGCCAACTTAATTGGCGTTTGCTATACTTAATTCAAAGAGAACAAAATTGACAGAAGAAAACTTTGAGAAACTATTGCTAGTCAATATTAATACTCCTTTACTCAACTTGAACGACAAAATGAACAAATAAATATGTTCCAATTATAGAAATAAAATTAAAAACTTTAAAAATACAACTTTTCAACAAATACATATGTATTTCGTAATTTTATAGATCACCACCCGTTTGTTTTCCAATTATATAAATAAAATTAAAAACTTTTAAATACAACTTTTCAACAAATAAATATGTATTTCGTAATTTTATAGAACACCACCCGTTCGTTTTCCAATTATATAAATAAAATTAAATATTTTAGAAATACAGCCTTTCGCCAGTACTGCACTGAGTGGTAAGCGTGTCCGTTCTCTAATCATAAATAGAGCTGAGGATGTTTGCGGTACGGCAGGACCGTATGTAGTGCATCCCCACATTTAACTATTTATCTAAATATTCTCTGAAATGATTTGCCGGGTCTCATAAATTAATAGAGTGATATTTTAGTATGCACTGGATATTGTTATTATACAAAATCATAATAGCCATTTGTATTTATGGATCATAAATAATAATACGCATGTATTTGTATTTGGTTGTGAATTCAATTTAAACTTAAAACGAATCGTAATATTTTAACGACAAGCCGTCCTTACAATACATGCATTCGAGACAAAGTGTGCAACTCTACGAATAACTTCCATAATTGATCGAAAATGGACATTTTGGAGCTGAAGTAAAGCCCCTATTCTTAGAAAATTTTATTACTGTCGTTAAGAACTATTATTATAAACAACAAAGGCCTTTTATTAGTGTTGAAGTTTTAGTTTCATTGAATTTCCATGTTGTAAGTAGTCAATTGTAAAGTGTTCATTCACAATATTCTAAAACAAGGTGTAAATTTAACTAAAATCCAGAAAAACACATTCTGATAATATATTACTAGATTAGAAGCTGTGTTTATTACTATTTATTATATTATTTTTATAACCAAATGCAATAAAAGCTACGAAAACAAAAGAAACCTCGATTTATTAAAATCTTGTCACACAGCCTTTCAAAGCCTGGCAGCACATATTTTGCATATATTTTATATATACTACCTACTTGAACTAGGTGAATGAAGTTAGAAGTTATAACTTATAACTTATAAGTTATAACTTCTAACTTCATTCACCTAGTTTGAAAAGCTGTGTGACAAGATTTTAATAAATCGAGGTTTCTTTTGTTTTCGTAGCTTTTATTGCATTTGGTTATAAAAATAATATAATAAATAGTAATAAACACAGCTTCTAATCTAGTAATATATTATCAGAATGTGTTTTTCTGGATTTTAGTTAAATTTACACCTTGTTTTAGAATATTGTGAATGAACACTTTACAATTGACTACTTACAACATGGAAATTCAATGAAACTAAAACTTCAACACTAATAAAAGGCATTTGTTGTTTATAAATATTTATAATAATAGTTCTTAACGACAGTAATAAAATTTTCTAAGAATAGGGGCTTTACTTCAGCTCCAAAATGTCCATTTTCGATCAATTATGGAAGTTATTCGTAGAGTTGCACACTTTGTCTCGAATGCATGTATTGTAAGGACGGCTTGTCGTTAAAATATTACGATTCGTTTTAAGTTTAAATTGAATTCACAACCAAATACAAATACATGCGTATTATTATTTATGATCCATAAATACAAATGGCTATTATGATTTTGTATAATAACAATATCCAGTGCATACTAAAATATCACTCTATTAATTTATGAGATCCGGCAAATCATTTCAGAGAATATTTAGATAAATAGTTAAATGTGGGGATGCACTACATACGGTCCTGCCGTACCGCAAACATCCTCAGCTCTAATCATAAATCAATTTCCAGTACTCTTTTTTGTAGATCTCCAAGAAATTACTGTTTGCACTACGACACGTGTTTATTTATTTTAGGATAACATTTTATTATGCGACGTTAACAATCACAGGCCTGTTATTGAATCGTCTAACTTTTTTTTTATAAAATCGGTTTTTATTGACTTTGGGATTACATTTTTTTTCATGATCTGACAATCACATTCATAGATCTGTAACTTTGAAACAAATAAAAATGGATATACAAGTTTTGCGTTTTTGTTACTTGAAATGAAGTCTACTTTACACTCCTAAAATTTTAACATAACGATACGGGACACTCGTATATAGTAGATTCAATTAGTTGTATATATGTATGTATGTATATGTATCTATATCTATATATATATATATATATATATATATATATATATATATATATATATATATATATATATATATATAACAATTGATAAATTATTGGAGTTTTTCGGCTTTTATATGGGTTGGATTGAGTTGGGTTAATAATAGCAATGTTTGTATTGACATTTACTTCGCAATTACATACTAATTTGATAATATTTCTAAATATTTCATATAAAAGGCGAAAAACTCCAAGAAATTATTAATTGATATATATATATATATATATATATATATATATATACATATATATATATATATATACGTTTTAATTATACATTGACCCAAATTCTGTTTTGTGTGTAAAATGCTGGATCAAATTATCTCTAAAATGTATATAATTTTACTGTTAATAAACAGAATTTGGGTCAATGTATAATTAAAACGTTTCTTCATCAGACATTAGCAATTAAATTCATAAGTGATCTTATAAAATTAAAATAGGAAATTTGCAATCATATTTTGGATATATTTACATTAGAATAAAACAAAACTAATGCGAAAAATGCGAAACAACAAACGGTTTTATTTGATTATACATTGACCCAAATTTTGTTTTTATTAACAGTAAAATTATTTATATATACATATATATATATATATATAAATATATATGGTAAACCTAATCAGTAGGCGATTAAAGGTCTGTACATTACTTCAAAATATATGTATTTAAAAAACTCTACATGTTTCGGCTGTGTACGCCTTTATCAAGAGAATACAAAATATGAATGACAGGATATAAATGTCAAGTAATTCAATTTCTTGACATTTATATCCTGTCATTCATATTTTGTATTCTCTTGATAAAGGCGTACACAGCCGAAACATGTAGAGTTTTTTAAATACATATATTTTGAAGTAATATACAGACCTTTAATCGCCTACTGATTAGGTTTACCGTATCATACCAAGGTCACGAAGGTATTATATAAATATATATATATATATATATATATATATATATATACGGGGTTACCGCGAATCTGAAGAGTATGTATAAATGTCTAACTGAAAATCAAATATGAAGTTCATAAAAAATTTCCAATTTTTTAGGGCCAAAATATAGTGAAAGTAGGTCCATATCTTTATTTTTTCTATATTTACGGAAATACAGCTGTAATTCGGGTTCATCGACATGCAAAAAAATCAATAAAATTCCCAGACGATACGTTTAATATAAGTCCCTATTCATAAAAAATAGCAAACCTTTATATTTGAATATCAAAACATTTATATACAAGCATTTAAACACATATGGTGCTTTTATTACGATGTTTTTTTTGTTGATATCAATAATAAGTCTTTATGTCGAATATGTCCACAAACCTACACCTCATTAATTAAAATGTGATTAAGTGATTAAGATTAAAGTTTGAACGTTCTTTTAATCGTAAAATTATTATGTTTATAATAAAACAAAATCGTCATAAAATAGAAAACTTTAGTATGGAATTATTTACATATTTTTTTTCTTTAAGTTTTTGGTGGTACTCACAAATACAGATAGAACAATATAATTTGGCGCTAAATAGAATTACTGATGAATTAAAGGTGGAAGCCCATATATAGCTGCAACAGGGCCGGACTCAAATATAGAAAAATCATTTTCTCTTTACTACATGAATATTTGAGCGAGATTTTTGTATATGAAGGCGCTACTCGCCCCTTTTTTTCTTTGTCACTATAAACAACTAGTACGGTATATATCGGGTGTCCTTGAAATAAAAAGACAACGCATGAAAAAGGGAAAGATGTAATTATATAGAATATGAATCCAAAATATTTTCCAAAAATATCCTCTTCATAAGCGAAAAAGAAATTACAAAAATATAAAAAAATTTTTTTTAACGCCAGGATACGAACGACTATATTATAAGAGACGATATCTGAAACTTGACCGACACTAACAAAAAGAAAATTTTTGCTATTGCTCATCTCGTCTAGCTGTTACGTATGAAAATATACAGTGTAGCGTATGTGTGTGTGAGGTATTTACTATTTATATACATTCTAGATATTTTGAATTCATAGGTGTTACGTAATACAATTTTTAGGGTGTTTTTAATTTCAGAGTTCGCGTCGTAATTGACTCACAATATTTTAGATTTATGTTCAATATAATGCATATTTCTATTTATCATGCGTTGTCTCTTTATTTCAAAAACACCATGTATATATAAAGTTATAAAAACCATAGGCGAAGTTTTTATACGATTACTATTTGATCCTCGTGAATAAAATTTTCAATTGTCAGGAAATTTAATTTTTCGTACATTTGCTTTTATCCATTTTACTTAAAAACATTTATTTTTTTAATTGGTTTTCGTGATTACAAATAATAGACATATGATTGAAGTTTTTAAAACTAACAGCTCCTTAGAAAATTTTATATAATTAAATAAAAAGTAGTTATTTATGAAAATTTTGGTACATATTATAAATAAACAAATTAATACACCTATGTAATTAATTGATAAATAAATTATTCTTAGAATGCGAGTTACAAACTATATGTTGGTTACGCATTGCCTCAGTTTTCTTAGTAATCATAAGGTATATATCTAGTAAATTGCTAAATAATTTAAATGTAAATTTTATTCTGCAATTAACTACAGTTACCGAACTATAAATACGAACGACTTAAAAAATGTATATAAAGATTATTGTGACTTCAATTTTACTAAATATATCCTAGAAACTTATCGATATCGAAATTACCTTTGAAATTTTGAATATGTAATGAATGCTGACGCAATATAACGTAATATTTCCTATTGAATATTACAGTCAATAAAATTAATCTTTTTCTTGGAAAACTAAGAATTGATTTTGAATATATTTGATGTGTTAATTCTAAAAATACCTGGCTTTTTTCGTAGCAGCTCTAATTTTAGAGATACAGGCTAATTGACTTTCGTTTTAATAACGGGCATAAATATTGAAATAATGGTATCTTTACAGGAAACTAAAAACAGTATTAACAAGCCTTTTAGATGCCATTTATGAGGAGGAGCAAGCGAAATATTTTTCCTCTCTGTCAGGACAATGTGAAAATATGTCCATTGATGGGTGGTCAAACGTCCACTACGAGCCAGTAATATGTGTAACAATAACAATTGAAGATCGACAATTGCTTCTTTACAAAAGTATTGATACTTCGGAAAATTTTCATATTTCACGACATTTGACTGGAATAGTTTGTGACTTAATTTCTTCGTGTGAATTAAAATACCAGTGCACAGTAAAATCTTTTGTGACAGACAACGCAGCGAATATGGTCCTCATGACAAAAATTAAAGCAAAATTCAGCCAAGTAGGAGGCAACGCTTTAGTACTTTCAAGTGATGTGCGATTGAATTGCATTGTAGACTGCTTAGAAGATGTACGTCAGATTCAGTGTGACATAATATTAAAAATCTGTGAGGAAAAGAAAAAAGAGATTGAAGGGACCCTTTAGCAAAAGGTTTCAAATATTGGGCTTAAGCATGCAGCTCAAGATTATTTAAGTTTTTTGAAACCTATATCAGTTGCTGTTGGTACTTTGCATAGAAAAAATGCTATTAGCTCTGATGCTGTAGAGCACTAGAAACATTTACAATATGTCTACGAGGATGTTGTAGAATTACCTTTACAAAAAACAACAATTTCAATGTCGACATAAGCAAGCACTCACACCGTATCATTTTATAACCTATGTTGAACCTACAAAAGCAAAAATACCAGTTAACACCCGAAGAAATTAATCTGGCTTTAGAAACAATTATTGAGTTATTTGGAAACTGACTTGACTGTTATCATTAGCAATAATGTTTAAAGCCCGCAGTAGTCCATTTAAATATCTTGTGTTCAGACAAAAGCCGGAAATTGCAAAACAGTTGCCAATAATGGAACAGTCTCTGTGCGCAATGGTTCCTCAGCGTCAGTAGAACGAATGTTCAACTCTTTTGGGTTTATACACTCGGATATCAGAAACAGTATGGGTATAGAAAAAGGAGAAAAGCTAGTATGTTTGTTCAAACTATATAACAAAAACGAAAAGGCATAAACTGAAACAAAAAGTTTATATTATGTACTTCTTTCTTATTATTTTATTTCTACTTTTGATTTTTAAGAATATTTTTATATAATAATAATAATAATAATAATAATAATAATAATATTTATTTAATTGTACCCAACAGTAAAAACCAAAACGGGTTACAACAACATAACTCTAAATGTGTATAATAAATTTTAAAATGAAAGTTACATATTGAGTTAATTTCAGTTCAAAAACCAGAAAAAAAAAGAGAAAAAACTGACAAAAAAAATAAAATATTACTAAAGTCACTAACTTTTAGTCCCTATAAAAATATCTTCATAGTAAGTATTGCCAAATTTGCACATTTGAAATATGGGGCTCTTCAGCATAATTCTCGTAGGATGACAAACCGTGTGAAATGTATCAACATGTCTCGCGGCCATCCTCAGAACATTCTGTGTTCTGATATTTGACAAGTTGCATACAGTTTACCTGGTTGTGAAGAAGTTTGTATAAAAATATTGCGAAAGTTCTTCCTACGTGTTATAGTAGATTTGTATGACTTGTATTCCTCTCTGGATACGAACCGTCTCTTCTGTAGGAGAGGTACTTTAAAAATCGCCTCTGAACTCTCTCTAATTGAATTTGGTGACAGACGTAAGGTGGTTGCCATATTATCGACGCGTATTCTAATTTACTGCGTACCAATGACACGTAAATACACTTAATAGTTTCGAGATTGGTCAAAAGTTTGGAGTTACGCATGACAAATCCAAGATTTTTCGAAGCCTACATATACTAGCAACGTGTTCATCAAAGCTAAACGAACTATCGAATAGAACTCCTAGGTCTTTTATTGATTTTTTGCACTCCAATACGTGATCGTTATGTTGTAATCATAAGACATCATATGCTTTCGCCTCGAATACCTAATAACACAGCACTTTCCTATATTAAGGGATAATTTATTATCCGAGCACCATTCTTTGACAATTTCGAGATTATGCTGTAGGTTAATTGCATCTTTCAAGTTGTTTATAGTTTTGTACACTTTGAGATCATCTGCATATGCGAGTGCAGAAGATGAATAAAAATTAAGAATATAAGAGGACCCAAATTGGATCTTTGGGGTAGATACTCCTGATGTTGGAATAAATTCTAACGATTGATAACCATTGTAGTGTACGTAATTAGTTCCACCCGATAAGTATGAGCCAATGAACGACATAAAGTTGTCACTAAAACCGATTTCACTCAATTTCCATCGAAGGGTGTTATAGTATCAATGGCTTTCGATACGTCTGTGTAAATGACATCTACTTGTCTTAAATCGTCAAGGGCAATGCATATATCATGAGAGATACATGCTAAATTAGTTACAGTCGATCTTCCTGGGACAAAGCCATGCTGGAGAGGTGAAAGTTTTGATTTAAATTTGTTATAGACTACATTGTACAGAATATGCTCGAAAACCTTAGCAAAATTACAAAGTATTGATATTGGCTTATAATTACGCACATCAGTAATGTCTCCACTCTTAAATACTGGAGTAACTCTAGTTCGCTTCTAATATGATGGGAAGGTATTCTTTCGATTTGATAAGTCAAATACTATATGTAGAGAAAATGCTAGCATCATTCTGCAATCCCTATCACAAATTAAGGTACCCGATCGTCACCAGCTGTGCCTGAGTTGTTTAAATAGTTTGTTAAAACAGTTTGGGGTGCGTTTGAAGTTTAAGTTCCGAATTTTTTTATATGGGCTTCATACGAAATAGAAATCTTATCTTTTATAATTCTTCTGAGACGTCAGAATTCATCATAAAAGCAAATGCACTTAGTACGGATTCACTTATATATTATGTTGTTATATTGCTCTGAATAAAAAAAAAGTTACAAAAAATGAGTTTCAATTAAATCATGATTTTATTTGTGATTTAAATCACTTGATATAAATCAGCCCTACCCTGTGTATAATAATAACAGCATCATATTAGGTATTTATATAACAGATACCCTTCGGTTGTAATAATCTCCTTCGAGAGGGATCGAATACACATTCATTTTCTTGCAACAAATAATGGTTTATGTTAAGTTTACAGTAGTCAAATTTTAGACTACTAGTTGACTACTAATTGTGTTGTTTGTTATCACAACACGCTAACTTCGAAAGAATCGTGTTATTTACATATCAAACGTTTATAAAATCTACAATACTACACTACGAAAAATAGTTTCTAGTACATTTACTCTAGTTGAATTTAATACTCGCTCTTGTTTACTGAAACTTTACTTGAAAAAAGGACTGTAAATTGATAACATATTGTCGTGAATTTTCCTAAAGAAAGAAACTATAGAAGATATGAAAATTATTGTATTTATGTATATTTTTATTCCAGAGAAATAACTATAAAAATTTAAAATTTTCTATAACAATTTATTATAATGTGTATTTTGGTCCATGACTGTAGGTGTAGGGGCCAGTGAGATGTTCGGAGTTCGCGCAAAGCTGGAAGTTATATATAGGAAGTTATAATATATAGATATATATACCTTGTCGCTATTTTGATTTTATTTTGTGTTAGGTAGGGGTAGCTTGCTGTTTCCTGCATCATCATGCCTTAGAGACTGAGTAGTTTTTATGCAGATAGGTTGTGTTTTTTGAAATTTGGATAAAACTTAATTTTATTCAAGTAAAAATTTTGGATAATTACGGTGTGTGTTTTTGATAGTGTTTTGATGTAATTAAAATTCATTTACGTGTTATTACGAGTATTTTAAACTTGTAATTTGAATTAAATGACCTATCTGGAGTCTCTCTTTTAATAGTTTTTGTGACGTGACGTACACAAAATGAATGTATGTATATTTTAATATTATATTTATATTTGTAGCGATAATTCTATTGCAACCAGAAGCTTCTTAAATTTATAATTTTAGTTTGTAATATTTTGTAATCATTGAAAATATTAACAAAACTTATTAGACTGTTTTTGTTGAATATAGTTTTTGTTCATATAAGTGATCGTAGTATGTTAGGAAGCGGGAAAACTTATTTGTTACATGCCTGAGATTTTGCGCATGATCAATTTTGGATGCGTGCGAAAAATAGAGAAAGTTCTATTTGACGTTTGATTTTGACGGGATAATGT
This sequence comes from Melolontha melolontha, assembly GCA_935421215.2. Lineage (NCBI taxonomy): Eukaryota > Metazoa > Arthropoda > Insecta > Coleoptera > Scarabaeidae > Melolontha > Melolontha melolontha. The sequence goes on along the minus strand of OW285236.1, from coordinate 111,175,150 downwards.
AATTGATGACAGCTGATAAATTTTGTTTATATTTACATTTAAATCTTTGTTCGGGATTCATTTAAGAGGTTTTTTATCTCATGTACCAGTCATATTATACACGAGTTTTCCTCTAAGTTTGCGGCGTAATAAAGTCACAAGCCTGCCTTATACTTGATAAGGTGGATTTTTTTTTTTTGAATATTATATGTATGTGGCGTTAATGTTAGTTTTATTTCTTGAATTAATCCTTATTATTTTTCTCTATACCACATATTCGAGAGAATAAGCCCTGAAGATTAAGAAACTCAAGGAAGGCGACCCGACTGAAGATAGCAGGGAAAATAACTTGCAGTGTGAATTGAAAGTCAATAAGCAATTAAAATCACAATTCACAGCAATATGTTACGAAAGGTTTGAGAAAAAGCTCGAAACAAAAACATTCCATTATCAGGGCCGATAGTGCGAGCCAAGGCCAAGGAAATCTTCAATTCTTTGGGTTATTCAAATTTCAATGCATCATCCGGATGGCTCGAAATAAGACAATTGCGACATAACATCAGTTTTAGATCGATTTCCGGAGAAGTCACTAGTGTCAACTCTCAAGACGTGACACAATTCTTCGAAAAACTGCCATCATTAATCGAAGGTCATGATGAAAGACATTTTCAACGCGGACGAAATCGAACTTTCTTTTGTACATTACCGAACAAGTCTTTTGCACTAAAAAGTTAAAAACGTCTAAGCGGAAAGATGTCAAAAAACTGACGGAGATAAGGCTATGAACGTATTATTAGATGTTGCGCAGAATCCCAAAATCTAAGACTGAAGTCAATAGGAATTCACCAATATCACTCCAAAATATTTTGCAGGGGTCTAGAGACCAACTAGGTCATTGTTTGGCAGTAAATGGTGCCTATTTTGAATACTTAAACAATTAATTTTGTCAAGTTCTAGTTTTAAAATTAACTCACCGTTTCTGTTTGTACATTACAATAACACTTCGTTTCAACTATGTTTTTTTTTGTTAATTTCATTAAAATTTTATAATTTGAAAAGAATAAAGGTTTTTGACCATTTTTTGGAAAATTTTCTTCTATAACACTATATTCACAAAAAAATGTCTTTTAAATATGTAAAAAAATACATGTCGCTATTTAAGAAAAAAAAATTACTTGGCCTTGTATTAAAATAGCGAAGTAAAAAAAAAACGAATGCTACCAAGTGATGTCAAATATTATATGAACCATCTTTTGTATAAGAAATTTTTTAATTAAATTGCTCATTCAATGGGTGCAAGTCATATACAGTACTATTTCCCACCCTGTATAGAAAGATAATAGAATTTTATTCTATTGAGGAGCTGGTTGTGCTTCTTTTTTTTTACAGAATGGTTAAGATAACTAAATTTAAATTTAAATAATTTAACAATTTTGTATGACCATAAAGATCATATTTCTTATATTTCATAAAATTTAAAAATCATTCTAACAATAAATATGCTGTAAGTACAGAATGAAAATTTCTACAATGTAAATCAAGGCGTTTGAAGGTTGCTACTTTGTACGGTTCTAGCGTACAAAAGAAACCCTACCTGAGAGCATGAAAAAGAAAAGGTTTGCTTAAACAAAAAATACGCACACCGAACGCTGGAAGATTGGTCCCGTGTGAATTTTTCGAACGAATCTAACACAAATATACGTTCTTTAGTTGCCGTAAGAAATCTATTGAAATATTAAACATAATTTCATATTGTAATTTATTCAAATAAAAAGAGTGAAAATTATTTCTAGGCTTCTGTATTCCAACATTTTGAACGAATTGGACTTATATTTGTACGGTAGAAATGGAAAGATGTACTTCAAACAGAATACGTCGCCATACGGCTAAGTACAGTTGAGGTCATATCTTAGCAGGCAATTGCATGTTGGCGTGAACTGCCGATGAATACATTTGTACAAGAGACAATATATCGGCAGTAAAAAAAAGTAATATAGAGATCGAGCATTTGATAAATATTTCTCTAATTATTATTTCTAGTTAAAACAACATATCTTCTGGATACAAATTAATATAGATATGGTAAAAACTTGTCTGTGTCTGTACACATTGACATTCATAACTTATTTAATCAAAGGGTCACTTCAGCTACAGGCACATGTGTTTCGACCTCACGATCTCCTCAGTGAAGTTTCGAAGTGACATCTAGGGGTATTTTACTTAAATTGCCGTGTTTAAAACATAATTGTTAGCAAAATTTTATGAACATATTTCATATTTTTGGAACTTCCTTATTAAATTGTATATTCTATAGAAAAATTACATAAATCTGATTATTTGTTCAGCTGTAACAGTACCAACTTAATTATGAAATGCATAGGAATAGTATGTATGTCCTTATTTCGTTTGTCTTCTCATAATATGTTTCAGGATAGTATTTTTAAAATGACCTATTTTATTAAAATTTAAACTTTGACACAGGAAGATTTTAATAATCATATAATAAGGGATATTATTAGAATAACCATTATATTCATTTATATATAGTAAAAATATTTATTTTAAGTTACATTTATTGTAGTACAACTATGGTTTGATACTGGAATTTTGCAATTTGGGGCTGTGAAAACAAAGATGCTATAGATCGTTTCAAGTTGAGAATGAAGTACAGGGGCTTATGGGGGGACTATATATCTCACTTCATCGTTAATAATTGCAATAAGTGTGTCCCTCTCCATTTATCGCTGAATTGCCATTTCAGCGTGCGAATTTATGTTGGCAGTAGTTTTAATAGTTTTTAGTTTAGCGGTTAACGTTATCAATAATCATCCAATTGTCATCTGAAAAAAAGTGTCGGCTATTTTTCGTGGGAAGAATATTCTAATGGAACAAGGAATGCTAAAGCGAGATTCGTTGTTTGTAGTGTCGAACGTAAAACATAAATACGACAATTACTACTTAGACACAATGGCTAAAGATACAAGGTTATAAAATATTAAGATTACCACCTTACCATTGCACATTGAATCTCATTGAATTAGTTAGGGTACAAGTCAAGCAATTTATTAGAATGAATAATTCTACATTCAAATTAAAAGACATTTCAGGTGTAATTAAGCATGGTTGTGAAAATGTAGCTAGCTATTCATAATTGGCAAAATTACATTGAGCATACCAAAAAAGGTAAACTGTCTCACAAATGTTTAGATCATAAATATATATACATATATATATATATATATATTTAGACTAATTAAAATTAAAATAGAAAAATTATAGGGTCAATGTAAAAAAAAAAGAGAAAATAGCCTTTAAACTTCGATAATTTTGGCACGACATATTTAACACCCTGTATATGTTATCACGTTGTTCACCCTCAAAGCATATAACGTGTTAGTCCATAAATTGGTAACAAAAGAGTTACGTGAGGCACTGCACCCATTTTCAGGCTAAGACTTAAAATGTTAGACGCTGCAACTGTCAAAATTCTAAGAAAATTTGCAATGAAACCTAAACTAACAGTTGTAAGTGCACATTGTTATATATCATTGCAAAGATAATTTGGGTGGCTATCAATATAATAACAAGAAAGTATAGTAATCTATTTAAAAACAAAATTAGAAAGTGGTTGCGGAAATTGGAACACCCTGTAAATATATAAATAAAAACAGAAAATGCACTGTAGCATATTACATGTGTACGTAGAATTTCATTGCTATAACTTTATTAGTTTCCATGCTAAACTCCGCCGACTCACTATTGCAGCACCCGGTACTTATGCCAAAAATAAGCATGTGAAAAACTTCCATTACGCTGATTAAAATAATTTTTGGTTCTAAACTAGATAATCCTTATGTACTTCTTCATTCTGAATTCAAATCAACCTTCAGATTTCTTCTATCACGACTAGTACTTGAAATATATAGATTTAAAGTTACACTGAACAGTGTAATTATAAGCACATTAAATATTTACGTATTAACGATAAAAAGTTTTGGAAATTATGTAATTGTCTTCCGCACTGATAAATATTTGTAAATATTATTTCAACTTTCATTGTGTTTTGTTCTGTAGATATGTTTTATATGAGAGTGTTCGATTCATTGTTACTCCTAGATATTTTGAGTAAGGCTTGTAAGTTATAACTTATAAGTTATAACGGAACAAGTTGTTATTGAAGTACACTTGCGGCTCTAGACGTGTTTGTTTAATATTGAGGTGAAAGCACAACACCTCTGCTTTCTAAAAACTAAAAACTATGTTTGACCGCGCTAATAAGAAGAGTTTATCATTTGTATTTTAGATGTAAAGTTGGAAATCAAGATAAAAGCAATAGACACCGCATGTTTGTTGCGTTTCTTGTGCAAATCACCTTCGACAGTGGGTGATCTGTATACAGTGTGTATAAGCCAAATGGAATAAATTCATTATTTCGGTTACTGTACATATTTATAAAAAATCCCGAAACATGTCATATTTAATTTATAAATTAACATTCTTCAACGTGAAAATGCGATCCCTACCTTCAACCCCCTTCGAATGACAGGTACAACCACCATTTTTTTAAATGGGAAGTATAGGCTTGTGATATATCGTTGTAAAGGTCTCTTTATTCTCTATTCAAAAATGTTATAATTTTCATGTTTGTTGCATCAATTAAGATAGAATCAAATAAAATCATATTGTTATCGAAATTCGCTACAATATACTCAAAAAATTAAATTTAATGCAAAATGTAAAGAAAACTTTAAAACGCCAGAAAAAAATATGAATGTCAATGAAGTAGATGCTCATTTGCGTTTATAAAGATTTAATACATACATCAAAGGCATCATTGCATTACTTACTTCCCGTTTAGGTCTTCATAATAAGAAAGTGAGTAAAAACCATACCAATGTGCTTTTTAGATGGTATCCATTAAAAATACTTTAAAAAGTTTCCGTGGCAACATTAGTTTGTTTAAAACGCCTTAGTAAATTGTTTTGTATTTAAAAGTTGTCATTTAAATTGACAGTTTGATAATTTTAGTTTGAATTTCGTAAAATACAATTCTAGGAAATGGTTAGATTAACGGAAATGCCTAAAATAACTGTCATACAAATGATTGGTTACGGAGATAGAAGCCGAACACAACAAGAAGTAACCGCCTATTTCATGAGAAATTTCCTGATTTACCGCCTATAGCTCAAGGAACAATAAGTAAGATAGAGAAGCAGTTTCGAGAGTTTGGTCATGTAAGGCAGATAAAAAAACCAGCTGCCAATGCACTGAGTGATGAAATCAAAGTAGATGTGATGCTTGAGTTTATGGAAAACCCACATACATCGAGTAGACATGCATCCACTACATTAAATGTTAGCCATACATCGATAGTAAACATATTAAAAGAAAATAAAATGCATCCCTATAAAATGATATCTACTCAGGAGCTTATGGAAGACGATTTTGATAGAAGAACTTATTTTTGTGAGCGAATGATGGACATGCTGGATAACAATATTATCAATTTAGAAGACGTTATGTTTTCTGATGAGTGCACTTTTTCTTTTAGCGGTCATGCTAATCGGCAAAATTGCCGCTACTGGTCTACGGAAAATCCTCACTGGATGAGGGAAGAACACACACAATACCCAGTAAAAGTTAATGTTTGGGCAGGTATTGTTGGAAACCATATCATTGGTCCCTTTTTCATTGAGGGCAACTTGAATGGCGATCGTTATTTGGCACTACTTCAAAATGATGTCATTCCAACTTTGGCAAATTTATATCCTGATCCAGGAAACCCTCAAGTTCCAATGAATACGATATGGTTTCAGCAGGATGGAGCACCACCACATTACCAACGCAATGTCCGGCAGTACCTCGATGCAATATTTCCCAATCGGTGGATAGGAAGGCGAGGATCGATAGAATGGCCAGCGCGATCACCTGATCTGACCTTACTTGATTTTTTTTTATGGGGATATTTGAAGAGCATTGTGTACAAAACTAAACCTTTGGATTTAAATGACTTAAGAGAACGAATAACGCTTGCGATTAGGTCGATCACGCCTGATATGTTAAATAATGTTAGAAGACAGTTTTATTTAAGATTAGGATGTTGCCAAGACGTTCATGGTGAACATTTTGAACATCTACTTCATTGACATTCATATTTTTTTTGGCGTTTTAAATTTTTCTTTACATTTTGCATTAAATTTTATTTTTTGAGTATATTGTAGCGAATTTCGATAACAACATGATTTTATTTTATTTTATCTTAATTGTAGCAACAAACATGAAAATTATAACATTTTTGAATAGAGAATAAAGAGACCTTTACAACGATATATCACAAGCCTCTACTTCCCATTTAAAAAAATGGAGGTTGTACCTGTCATTCGAAGGGGGTTGAAGGTAGGGATCGCATTTTCACGTTGAAGAATGTTAATTTATAAATTAAATATGACATTTTTCGGGATTTTTTATAAATATGTACAGTAACCGAAATAATGAATTTATTCCATTTGGCTTATACACACTGTATGTATGCCCTTCGCAGTATCTATGATGTGTAGGGAGGAAAAGGATTATTTAACCGATTGTTACCTCTGCATAACAATAAGAGCATGGGCTTCTCTGCAAAAAATAAAGAAATCGGTTGTGTCCCTAATTTAATATCGACGATAAGACCATTTGGCCATTGTATTGATATTCCCTTTCCTGTGCTGCCAGAAATATTTGAAGAAACGTATGAAAAAAATGTTGACCTTGTTTATAGCAATGATTCCAATGTTTATTACTCAAGATCCCATTGAGCAACATTTGATCACATGACAACTAAACAATTTATTTCGTGATTTGAACTTAGCAAAACAAAGCGATGTCGCTTGGCTCCCGACTGAAAAGTTAGAATTTATTGTAAGGCAGTAAAAAAATTAGTCATTTTCGTAACCGCAAAAAGAAGTTTTCTGAATTTTATTCAATTGACGACAATGTTATCTACTGTACTGATGTTGACTGATGGCAACTGTTCATTGATGCACGTGAATGCGGTTCAATTGCACAATGGCAATGCATTGCCTTCAGTTTTCATTGTATAATGCAGTGCACCTAAAGGAATTTTATAAAACTATGAAATATCTCTTAACGAGCATAAACTACGAGAAAATATCAGAAAATAACGAGACTGGTGTTGTATTACAAAAATGAAACATTTGTTTAGAAAACTTCAACAGCTATCCTTCAAAGTACTCTCCATTCTGGGCAATACACTTGTCCCATCGTTTTGTCCGTTTGTCATAAACATTTGAGAAACCAATTTTTTAGTATATTTAGTATACATATCACCGCGTTATCGAGCTCTAAATTCGACTCAAATTTTCGACTTCGCAAATCTTTCTTGACTTTAGAAAACAAATGGAAGTAATGGAGCAAGTTCAGGTGAGTGGGGAGGGTAAATCATAATTTCCACCCCTAATTCTTCAAGTGTTCGTTTACAAATCGCTGATCTGTGAGCAGGAACATTGTCATGATGCAGGATACAACCGATGTGTTGATAAAGCGGCCGTTCTTTCTTTTACGTTAGGGTTCCTCAAAGTACATTAGAATAGTACTCTCCAGTTACTGTGTTCTCTAGGTGCAATGTGATCATATATAAAATCTCTTTTATAAAAAAAAATTAAGTGCATTACTTTACAGGCGCTTTTATGTAGTACTCTCCAATTACTATATGTTCTCTAGGTACAATGTGATCATAAATAACGTCTCATTTATCAAAAAAAAATAAGTGCATTACTTTACAGACGCTTTTCAGTTTTTGCCTTCTGCGGTTTTGGACTTCCTTTGTGCTTCTATTGCATTTTTAGGGACTTTAATTCAGGGTTGTAATGATAAAGCCAACTCTCATCGCATGAAACCATCTTGTTTAAAAACTGTGGATTATGTTGCAATTGCTTTTTCCACTGCCAATAAATTGTCACTCGATTGGATTCTTGTTCATCGTTTATCACTTTTGGAAAATATTTTGCCGCAACCTTTCGGTACACTAAATTTTCATGAATAATTTTTTGAGTGGAACCATAAGACAAATATCAAAAATTCGATATATGCCAATCCGCCGATCATTTTGGATCAAACTATCATCTGGGTATGTATTTTTAATCATTTTAAAAGTTTCAGTTGGAATTTTACCAAACCGAACCCAACATTTTATCACCTATCTTTGCTCCACTCATGTTTTCAATGAGTACGTCAAACAATAACAAATCAGTAACTAATTTGTAATACACGTCAAAAGTTAAATCAAAGCTAACTGGAGGATAGGTACGTTAGAGATGGGGATTTTATGTTCTATTCTTTGTGTTATAAAATCCTAGTTGTGAAAGTAGTTATAGTACCAGTCTCTTTGATATACCTTCCTATAAACGATACGAGTAAAAAATCTGAGGAGATTTGAAAGTTATAGCTCTGTTATTGGGCATGCAATTAGGATTTAGATGATAGAGTTACTTTTTGTGCGAGTGGGACAGTCGTGATAAATTGCAGCATTATACTTATCGTCAAAAGTTAGCTAAGTAGACAGACAGTTGTGGGAGAAAGATTATTTTACATGAAAGTCTTGTGAATATAAACAATATCTATTTGCCCCTTTTGTATATGAAGTCAGGGCTGATAAAGAATTTTGCAAAAGGTAGGTACCGTGGTAGAAGAACTATTCAATACATACAAGGAAAATTTCCAAAAATCAGCCCGAAGTTAAAATAAAAGAAGGCATGTGAGTCCCCAAATTAGGAAATTAATTAATGACAGCGGCTTCGATACGGTTCTGCTAGGAAAAAAAGAAGTGGCATGGAATTGTTTCAAACGTATCGTAAACAACTTTTGGGCAAAAAAAGAACAGAAAATCTCAAAAACCTCGTCCAAGAAATGTTGACAGCGTAACATAAAATTGGATGTAATATGTCGCAAAAGATGTATTTGGAGTTTTTCTCAGACATTTCGTGGACTGGACAGCGTTTTCATTAAGACCTTTCAATTTTGAAAAATCGATATCAGAGAAAATGGAAATTGAACATGTTGGGCGATTACTGTTGATTACTGATAAGACTCTAATACATCATTACATAAAAGAACACTGTCAAATAGCATATTTTAATTAATTTTATGAATAATTTCTAATATGAAATACGTTTAATTCCTTTAGCGCTTTATTTCGAAACAAAATAATGATTTTCTCTGAAAACTGTACGTGCTAGAGAAACCTGAAAGCAGATTTCGATTCAACATAAAAAATGATTCAAGACCGCCTATTTGGAACTAGGTACCAGAAAAAAAGTTTAAATTTGTTTGTCAGTGTTATCCAGTTAAGGAGATTCTCGATTATGATTTTTATGGGTTAATTAAACATCAAAAGAACATTTTTGAATAAAAATCTACAAAAGTCATTACATTACTGGACGCAAAAAGACAATTTTCTTATACATGCAAAAATATAATAAAAACGGTAGTTTCAATTAATCAAGTAATGCAAATACATACTGAAAAATTTATTGTGTTGTATAATAGTTATTTATGTATTAAGGGAGTAAAAAGGCTTTTATCACCCGAAGCATTATTTCTAGCCCGAGGCGTTAGCCGAAAGTTAGGAAAAGGCTGTAGAGCCATAAAAGCAAGTTACGTCCGTGGTACATACATAAGTTTATGCACGGACGAAGATTTTAATTTAAAAATTTTATTTATAAAATAAAATATTTTTTTTAAATAGAAGTCGAAAATTGTACTCTTTGTTTAACATTTGATTTGTAAAATTTATATTCAAATATAATTAGAACAATTTGTCATATTAATATTCGGAAATGCAATCACTTGCTGGTAATTAAACATCAAATTCCTGTTGTTAGTTGTTGGTACACAAAGTGGTGTTGATAGCTGTTGACTCTCTTTCACTATTATTAGCTGGTAAATTTTCTTTTCTGGTTAGTATTCTCTCAGGTAGTCTAGATTTATTTGTAACAGAATCTTATATACACTCCTCAGCAACTGACATTAACTTCTAACCTTCCAAATGATTTGTACCAATTAATCCTTTGCGAGTGTTTGCCAATATCGTGGCTGATGAACGACGAAATGTGTGTACAATTCAGAATTTGGTAATTTGAGACAACCAGAAATTTTTGTCGAAATTGCACCAAAAATAGTTTTCCCAACAACTTGTTTCGTACATTTTCCATTCCTATAAGCTAACAAGAGACGGCGAGTCCCACATTTACCGGATATAAAGCAGAGTACTTTCGACAAATCTCCAAAACTTTGCGATATATGGTTGCCGACCGGACTAAACATTCGATTCCTTTTTGTTTTAGTATCTCGTCATGTGATCGGCAATAAAGACTAGATCCTGAATGTCATCAACTTCTAACTGAACAAGTTCTTGTTTTCGGCAGGCTCCAGCTATCCCGAATATCAAAACCACTTGTTTTAATAAACCTTGGTTAAACACTAAAACTGAAGTGAGATTATATTTTTTTACCTTATTCATTAAATATATTTCATCTGGAGCTTGGTATGTAAAGGTTTCTATCTCTTCCATAGTCAAAACTTTAGGACTTTTTGCGCTTGAATTTCTCTGACTTTCATTTTAAATATCCGAATAAGCTTCCCTACAATCTACAAGCCTACATCTACGTTGTGGTGAGCATCGAATAATAAGAGCACATCGAAGAAGTTTTTCTTGATTTAGATAGATATCAAATATAGAAAATTTCGATGGAATCTTTCCTTATGTTGCACCATTTAAGGTATTCATCATAAGTTTTGGACAAACTTCTATTGACTTAAGATATAAGCTATAGTTTATTGCTTTCTTCGCAGATTCTTCAATTTCGTTCATTCTTTACGCCATCTTTCAAAGCGCAATTACACAATTTAAACTTTTCAACAATATACCACCGAACCAAACTTATTTAAGGCGATTTAAGGCAATACCTGTTATCAAAAAGATCGCTGTATGACATTGTTTCACATTTCATTATATCCCACGGACTATAAAGAGACGTTTATATCACATAATTTCGTGTATAAATGTCAATTTATGATGCCTCTGTGCATAATAGTTATTTATTCATCACGAAGATTATGAACATGTTTATGCTCGTTCGAGGGCGACAGGTTTACAAGGCCGAGGGCCCCTCCGGCCCGAGGGTTTGTAAGTCGCCGGAGGGCTTTAAACATTTAATAATTCCCGTGGCGCATACAAAATTTTATTTTTCACTTTAAATAGGTAAATAATTCGAAAATCTTGAGTATGAATTTATTCAAATAGACAAGGCTTCGTGAGTGTTTTTGTTTGAGTTTTATTGACGATGAGGTTATTTGTTTATAAATAAAATTAGTGAGGCGCGTGAGGTTAAACGACTTTTATAAATTTGTAACTATAAGTGAACGAGTTCCAGACATAGTCGTAGAGACAGCTGAAAAAGCCAATGCTCAATTATTAGAAGAAGAAGAAGAAATCAAGTTTGTTATTACATATTTATTATTATTATATGTTATTTATTATATATGAGGATTTGGCAACCAAAAATTCGATACAAACTGTCAATGAGACAGATCTAATGGGATATATTCAGGAATTGGTGAGTATGCTATTTTACAATTTTTTTCTTTTTGAGAATTGAATGCATATTAAAATAAATCTGAATCTTTAAATCTCAACCTTCAATCTCAAAATCAATTTTCAGGTAGAAGTGTAGATTTAGGGAATTCAAAAACAGGTAATGTCGTTTTTAGCGGCCATTTTTCTAATTGCTCTTTCAATTTTAAAAGTTGCAAATAATGTTGTATTTATGTAATGTTGTATTTTGTGTATTGAATGTTATAAATATTACTTTTAGTGTTAAATATTCCAGTTAAAATATCTCTTATTCTTTTTTTGTATATTTGTTATAAGCGGGCGTTAAATAACGCCCGCTCATTATATTATCGGATGTTACGGCCTTCTTTGTATATTTCGTATCACACCAAATAATAAACAAGTGAAAAATAAACATATTTATTATTTTATAATAAATATGAAATCTAAATTGATAGAAATATAAAATAGTGACAGTGATAAATTACTATTCACGGTTAATACAATATTCATCAAAACGAGATGAACCGGACGAAAGTGTAGAAATTTAGTAACTGTGATGAATAAAACACGAACTTCCATTAATAAATATTCCGATTACGACCTTCAAAGCATTTAAATCAAATAATTTCTGTATATAAAGCAAATTCATATATGTACACGAATTTGTTTTATAAACCATGGAAAATGAATATCAAATCGATATAAGCGATATTCCATGTTGTTTTTAACAGAATTTTAAAATCAATGACCATTTTTCAACTCAAAATTATATTTTACAATATCATACGGACATGAATACAGAAATCAATATGCGCTACCAATTCCAACATATTTAATTTTATTATCAGTTGTGAATGCAATATCCACAATGATGCCGGAACTGAAATATCCGGCGTAAATTACCGGAAGCTTCTACAAGACTTCGATTTTGATATATAATATTTGTGATCGAAAGAAATAGTTATCGAAATATACAGGTATACAGTATGCAGGAAATATACTTAAAAACAATCTGTGTGCAGGTATCGCACTGTGATAATGTGGGTTTGGCTACAAAATAAACATTTTTTAATTTTTCTGTTATACTAAAATATAAATTCAGAAATGAAAAAATATTTTTGTCCGAACTTCATCTACTAGCACTTTTAATTTTTTCTGGCCTACTTTTTGATAATAATTCCAGAAGAAAAACCTGATCAGTGGTGTATATAATATAAATGAAATCAAATATTTCGTTTGAAAAGAAGTGTTAAGTCATTGATTTTGTTCAAAATCCAATTTTAAAATGTATGGCCTATTCCTAAAAAATATTATTAATAAGTCTATCTTTGGAGACTGTGGTTAATTAAAAAGATAAATTATGCATGTGCACAAAACAGCAATCGACAGTTTGGTTGTTTCAAAACGAACTTCTCCTAACAAAAGTTGTTTGCTTACGAAGCAGTTCGAAACTAATGATCTGATCATTATTCTGAAAAATTGTCGAATTATAAATGCGGAGTGGTATACAACAATTTGTTTTCCCGAAGTTATTGTTGCATGGCGAAAAAGCAATTCTAAATGTCCAAACATCATTCATTTTGATAATCCTACATCTCAAACCGCTCGAGCAACAGTCGATTATTTGCGAAGTAAAGGCAACGAACTAATGACTCATCCAGCCAATAGTCCTAACTTGTCCCCAAGTGAAAGTTTAACGTTTCCAACGTGTCCACAAGAGACCATTACTGTATTCAAGTCACATACGAGTACGTCAACTTCAGAATGGCGTAAATGTTTCAGGAAATTGTTTGAGCGAATGAAAAAGTGCGTAGAATTTAATGGTGAATATTTAAAAATAGGTATTTTCATAACAAGTGTGAGAAGATAGCGATTTCAAAACGAAAGCAGGAGCAACCGAAACGAGCGCAGCGAGTTTTGGTACCTGCATGAGTTTCGGAATTGCTTTTCCGCAAATGTTATGAACAACGTTTCTCGCAATCCTACAAAGTGTCGCGAAAGGTTAAGTAGAATTATCGATCCGAAATAACAAGAGATTGGAAAAGCAATTTTTTTTTTGTACAGAATCATTATCTTCTACGGTTAAGGATAATACATTTTCCACGATGAAAGCGAATTCATTTTCTGCATTGAAGGAGATTACTTTTTATTCCTCTTCTATTTCATCACCCGAATGTTTAAATGGTGTGCAATTTAATAATTTAAGTAACCATTGTATCAACATATATAGTAATAAATCTCAAATTTGAGCAGATACAATCTGTTTTTATGATTTTTTAACATTCCCGCACTAGTGGGAATCTTGGACAAATTACAAAAGGAAGCCATATTGAATATTTGTAAATGAAACTAGAAGATTTGCTGAATTGTTTACTTTATTATTCAGTTCAATAAAATACTTTCTTCATAATTAAATGCTATTTCTGCGTTACTAATTTAGGAAGAGTTTCTATAGTTTTGATTAATTTTTTTATAGTGGAAATTTCTGAAATTTAGATAGTAATACAAATTTCGAATTATTTATGACATAGTATTAATTTTATCACTTTTCGTAGAAGTTTTGGTTAAGTAATTTCAAATAAAATGCTTATTTCTAAAAGAAAATATTTGAGATATTACGTAAAACAATATTTACTAGAGACAGTCTAGACAAGCACTTCTAAATTTAATCATTGAATATATTGGCAAGTACGTTGCTTTTACTAAGATTGTAGATTGAAATTTTATATAATTTTCCGAGAATTAATTACTAGACTACAAATTGAACTAATCTTAGGCTCTAAATTAAATTTTAAAGCCCTAGCTTAACTTATGCTATTACATTTAATAACCACGACACAATATTATTTATGTACTGAGATAAGACAACAAAGTTTATTTCTTGTTTGTTGACTATATCTTTAGTTGTTCTCTTTTCGTTTCCCAGTTTCGCTTTGAGAACAACTTTAGTAGTTGCGTACTGTAAAAGAATTTCATTTACTTAGCCAGGGTGAAGTTTCTGCTTTTAATATTTATATTTTCAAACATTATTCTTTTGTTTCCTTTTGTAATAAGCTGGTATGCTATAACTTTTTAATTAACGAGTTCAGTTCTGTAATATAAGATGTTCGCATATTTTGCTTGAATACACTGTCGATAAATGCATTATCGAAATCATATTAAAAGTGTTGCAAAGTATTCGCAAGGTTATATTTTCCATACTTTTACAAACTTAACAAACTTTCACAAGAACTGCATAGCTTAATCTATAAATCAAACATTAGTTATCCTAGAAAGCCAAAACGATGTTGTATCTGTAAAATTATTTTTGTTTTCTATCTGAGATAATAATTTTGAATTTTTTAAGTATTATGATTAAAGACGGCAAACTATGTGCCAGACAGACAAGAATCATTTCACCATCTGTACTAAATATTGTTTTGGATACTATAATATAAATATGTTTTGAAGGTGCATCTGTTATTGCTAGAGAACGGACATTCTTACCACATGACTAAGTTCTCCGAATACAATGGCCGTTGTCCATTGTTAACGCTGCGAAAATCAGGTGGCCGAGAAAATCAAACACAAATACTTTATTGTATTACGCCGGGATGTACTCAGCGATGTTTATAAACATTTCCAATTGCCGAGTGCGTTTAATGGAATATATCCTCGGAATACAATAAGGTGTGTTGTCCATTGTAATTGCTGTCGACCAGATGGTCTAACAAATACTTCATTGAATTACGCTGAGTCATGTGGTAAGAATGTCCGTTCTCTAGTTATTGCCAATACCACTTTTTCTTTAGAATAAATGTTTCGTTCATTGTTAGAAATACAAAATAATGTTTTTTTTATTTTGATTTAGAACTGTAAAATATATGTTCAAATTCTGTTATCTCTTTGATAAATGCATGTATGGAAATATTTAGGAAACTAAATATAAACTATAACTATAACTACTAAATATATGTTTTTTCTGCTCTGATATGTAAACAAAGCGAGAGGAATGAAAAATAATATTTAGTACAGATGGTGAAATGATTCTTGTCACCATGCACCGGGTACATAGTCTGCCGTCTTTAATTATAATCAGTTTTCCTATTTATTCACAAGTTTGCCGTAGTCACAGAGTTTTATCTTTTTACGTTAGGAAAACAGTAAAGTATAAGTAAAAATAAATATAGCATTGCATATTTCTGTTAGTTTTCCAATTACTATAAGAATTTACGTATCTAAAGGCGAGTCATAAGTAGAGTTGCGTATCTTGTCCGTATAACAGAGTCGAACGCGCCCACCGCTACGTGAATGTGTATATAACTTGATCTACGGCATTTGTTTAGATATTTAATTCTTCCGTATATATTCTATAAATATAACCTATATTTATAAAGTATACAGATTGTTACAAATCGGGTAGTATATGAGCTCCGTAAAGGTCAGAACGGCATGTAAACTGACTTTGAGATTAGCGACAGAGAAATGGATAGATATAATGTGATGCGAACACGACCGCATTGACCAACTGGAATTCGAATTTACCATGCTATCATGGCTGATGTAACACAAGAAAGGATTCTATACATTTCCTTTTTGTCTTACACAAAGAATTTGCCTATGTACCAGTCGATTATTACAAGTGCCAGTGATGGATAGTTTAGTAACGGCGCGCTTGCGCAAATAGGGACCACTTATGCGAGTTATGCCGCATACGCTGACATGTAGTTATTCATTCTTTCGTAAGAATTTATTCGCGCAACATCGCACGCTATCGTTTTTTCAAAATGAGTTATTATTCACTTGAAGAAAAGTTACAGATAATAAAATTCTTCTTTAGCGAGCGTTGGCGATTTATGTTTAGTACAATTTCCAGATAGACCGACTCCAAGTGTAAATATAATAAGTAACAATTCATAAATTTTAACGCGATTTTACATTACTAAAGACTAAAAATAAAAATGACCAACCAAGAAATATTGTTAATAATTTAGAAATAGACATATTGCAGTGGATTTTTCCTTGAAGAAAGAAACAAAAGAAGATATGAAAATTATTGTATTAATGTATATTTTTATTCCAGTGAAATAATTATAAAAATTTAAAATTTTATATAACAATTTATTATAATGTGTATTTTTGTCCATGATTGTAGGATGCACGGGCCTATTTTGATGTTCGTAGTTCGCGCCAAGCAGGAAGTTATAATAGTATAGATAGATATATTATTGTTATGTGGATTTATATTTTTATGTTAGGTAGGGGTAGCTTGCTGTTTCCGGCATCATCATACCTTAGAGACTGAGTAGTTTTTATGCAGATAGGTTGTGTTTTTTAAGATTGGATAAAACTTAATTTTATCTAATGTAAATTTTGAATAATTACGGTGTGTGTTTTTGATAGTGTGTTGATGTAATTTAAAAATTCATTACGTATTATTATGAGTATTTAAAACTTGTAATTTGAATTAAATGACCTATCTGGAGTCTCTCTTCTAATAGTTTTGTGACGTGACGTATACAAAACTGAATGTATGTAATTTTAATATTATATTTATATCTATATTTGTAGTGATAATTCTATTGAAATCTGAAGCTTCTTAAATTTATAATTTTAGTTTGTAATATTTTGTAATCATTTAAAATATTAACAAAACGTATTAGACTGTTTTTTTTAATATAGTTTTTGGTTATATAAGTTATCGTAGTATGTTAGGAAGCGGGAAAACTTGTTTGTTACATGCTTGAGATTGCGCATGATTCAATTTTGGATGCGTGCGAAAATAGAGAAAATTCTATTTTGACGTTTGATTTTGAGGGGATAAAGTAATTGATGACAGCTAATAAATTTTGTTTATATTTATATTTAGATCTTAGTTCGGGATTCATTTAAGAGTTTTTTTATGTCATGTACAAGTCATTATTTACATGAGTTTTCTCTAAGTTTGCGGCGTAATAGTCACAATCCTGCTTTATACTTGGTAAAGTAGAATTATTTTTTTTTCTTTTTTGAATTATATGTATGTGGCGTTAATGTTAGTTTTATTTCTTGAATTAATCATTATTATTTTTCTCCATACCACATATTCGAGAGAATAAACCCTGAAGATTAAGAAGCTCAAGGAAGGTGACCCAACTGAGACAGTCCGGCAAAACTACTGTGGATTGTGAACATAAGTCAATAAGCAATTAAAATCACAATTCACAGCAATATGTGCTTTAGTGGAATCAGAACCGACATTATCATTGCGACAAATTGCAGCACAGCTTAACACAAATCATGTCAATGTTTGCAGAATTAAGAAAAAACATAAAGATCGATCATTTAAATATAGCACTTCACAAGAACTTTTTGAAAATTATTTTTTTCGGAGAATACAGTTCTCTCAAATTATAACTGATACATGTAATGCAGACCCACAGTTTAAAAAAATTATTGTATCTACAGATGAATCATCGCTTCACTTACACGGTAGACATAATCCGGCTATTGCTCGATATTGGTCTCGGATGAATTTGAGAAAATCCATTCCTACGCGAACGCAGTATCCTCAGAAGATTAATGTATGGACAGACATGCTAGATAATAATATTTTAGGTGCATTTTTGATAAACGGGAATTCAACCGGCTTGCGGTACTTGCGGTAATTTCAAAATCAAATTATTCCTGCGATTTAAGCAATATCTAATATTGAAGATACGTGGTACCTACAAGATGGCTGCTCAACTCATAATACCCGCATAGTATAAAATTTTCTAAACACTACATTTGAAAATCGTTGGATCGGTACACATGGCCGAATTTGTTATCCTGCACGGTCGCCTGACTTATCGCCAAATCTTCTTTATTTGGGGATATATAAAAAATTTAATATATGGTAATCAAACTAATTTAGAAGAACTGCATGCAAAAATTGCTCAGTTATCTGTAGAAATTACGATAGAAACATTGAATAATGTCAGAAAGTCGTTTTATAATTGTCTGGGGTTTTGCTTAGCACAAGAAGGTGGCACTTCGAGCACTTAATTTAAAGTTAAGTTTTAATATTAAATTAACTTACTTTATTTCCAAAATGTAGTTATCAGAAAGTATTTATTTATGCGTATAGCAGTAGCATTTCGTTACACTTTTTTGAATGTTGTTGGATTTAGTGAATACGATTTTACACTACGAATTTACAGCGATATTTCTTTCAGACAATCATCCTATTAATGTTTTTTAGGGCATTGGGTATCGCATATAAATCTTATGCACAGTGAATTTTATTTATATTTTGTACCGTACATACATACGTACCTTTTAAATACAAATTTACAAAATTTGTTAAATATATTCGTACCAGACGAAATAAATGTGAAATAATTGAAGACAAGATATTTTTAATGCTTTATATCTAATAGCATAGTTTTCATTAAATATATTTCCTTTATTCAGAATAAAAAATGTCTTGGAGGGTATGTATTATATTCTTATTTACACAGTTTACTTCAATACAATGGCTATTAAAATAGCGTTCGCATTTCAAACTGCGTGTACCAAACGGTATAATGCATAAGTATCTGTTTAGTACTATATTTTTTACTTCGCATGTTTGAATTACTCCAGAGCCATAGACGAGACACCTAGTCCGATACTGTTGTTCGGACGAAATATCGCAACTCTTCATAAGATAACAATAATTGTAATATTGTGCTATGCGCCAGGAGTCTAATAATTTGATCGCCGGCTTGGATGAAGGTACCAATATCGGGCGCGGCGGATATTCCTTCGGATATGTTGACTTCTGTATGAGCTGTTGTACGTTGTATGTAATAATGTCGCAGATATGCAGCTTGAGAAAACGATTATTATCAGACACAGCTTATTAATTTATTTAATGTATCTTTTGCTTCAAATATTTAACAGATTCCATACACTTTGTAACTTCACGGAAGACGCTTAAAGCAGTAAGTCTTTCACCACGTTTTATAAATTACTATATACCTACTTACTATTTATTTTGTTTCATATATCTAATATCAAGCGCACGCCTATGGCGAACAGCTCAATTTCGCTTCTTTAGTTATAAGGCATTATAATCGCAAAATATCTTACATGGAATTTATAACGGGTGTTCAGAAACATTTGAAGTCAAAGTAGTCCTTGAAAATATGAAGTCATGTCTGAGATAGATTGATTTTTGACGGACAACAGTTGACATTTAATAATTATTACAAATCAGATAGTTAAGTAAAGATATACGATTTTTTGTTCAGAGCCCACTTGACTTCGAATGTTTCTGAACACCCGTTATTTAGGTAAGTAAAGGTCATGTTAAGGCAGACTGTATAGAAGAAATTAATAATGAAATATATACTTAGAAAATTATTTCGCTACCTAAAAATTAAGATAAAAAAATTAGAAATTTAGCTAACAAAGAATATTAATTAATTGCGTACTAATTAATGAATTATCAATCGAAGACTTGTTCAAAAGAATGACCAAGGAATGACGCTATTGTTACAATACCCAAGGAGATCTTACATGACAATACTAAGAACAATTCGCTGAATTTGCTACAGACAAGCCGCAAAAATATTATCCGCATTGAAATGCGAATTCGAACGCCTCACAAAGTGAAATATGAACTAAACCATACTGAAACCAAAGTTGCCTACTTCAACGTACAAGTTTTCGTAAATTTTTCAATTAAATTTTAAATCAACTTATAAAATTAATATGATCAAACTTCCAATTTAACTAACAATAGGATAATTATCCGCAAAAGAAAACCATTAATAAAAATTTTAAATATCGAAATTACAAAAATATATGCGAAAATCGAAAATATACACGTCCGTTCAAAAATTATTTAAATAAATGACTACGAATGATCTTAACACGTTACAGCATTTCGGAGAAAAACATATTCTGTAATAAAGATTGAAATTTTAACTAATATATAAAGATAAAAATATTTCAATAGAGCGTCTGTTCAATAAATCTCGTATGTACAAGTCTATATATGCATAAAATACTTAAAGTGTTTTACGGTGAGTAATGTATTTTTTCTTTTTCGAATGTAAATAATACACTTTTAAGGACATGTTTCTTAGAGTAAAAATATATAAAAAATTAAAAGAAATGAAGTACATAATTGGCAAAAGTTCAATCTCTATTAATAATTTGTCTCTAAATTATAAGTTTTCTTCACAATTTAAGTATGCCTTTGAACTTGAATAATTGGATTAATTCGACTTTTACTTGATGAAAATTCATAATTTAAAATGGATATAAATCTAATAGTTGAATCTTCACTTTATTAATATATGATCGTAAAACGACAATTGTTCTAGGTACATACCAGAGTTACAAAAATCGGCATACATGAATGCAGAAAATTAACATTATTTAAAAAATAAGAATATGGAGTCTAGTTAACGTGTGGATACGGTATGATATATGTTGGTCAACAGGAACATCGTTCTTCGTTTAAAAATTAAAAAAATAAATTCCATTTTTTCCAATCATTTAATAGCAGGCAGAAACCAATACATTCAATAAGATTTTCAAATTATACATTAAGAAAATAAAGGCATAAAATAAAATTTACTGGAAAGCTTAGAAATTAAGAAATTAAAACAACCACAAACTTTACTTAACGATGAATCGGATTTAAATAACTCATCTTTGTTAAATTTATTCATTTAAAGCTATCGTTTAGGCTATAATAAAAATTAACATTTAGTTTAATAAATCTCAGTTAGTAAACATGTTTTCTAATAGCATAACAGCTGTAATGGTACAATTGCGGCATTAAAAAACGCGTACACTTGAAATTTTTCTGTATAATTGTGGCCAACCTTATTTTATATTGCAATTTAATCGCGATATAAACGTCATATTCACATGCCGCAGTTGAGTGTTATCCAAAAAAAAACAACAAATAATTACTCTAATAAGAGAAGGATATACACTTTTATTAGAAATATAAATTATGGTAATTTATATGAATTTTCGTTTGACGTTTTAAAAAAGTCAAAACTGACATAGACTGATTTACATTATTAAAATATTGCGGAGATGTAGCCTAAAGAAGAAAAATCTATTTTACACACCTGTACATTAAGTTTCAATTATACTAAATAGATAAGAAGCTATTTATTATATCGTTTATTATGTATGAGCTCATTGTATATATAATTGGCTTAATTTGAAGCGTCTTGCAATTATTAATTTTCTCCAAGTGCCCAATAACGTGGCCTTCACATTTTTTATACATATTTACATTATACATAGCTATATTGTTGAGCCCGACGATAATTTCTGAAATCAGCGTTGGTAATTTACCGTAGTGATTATCGTAGGCAATACCCAATTCAGTGGAAGAAAAAAAGACTCGGAGTGGGGTGACAGGATCTAAAAGACGGCCGAGATACACAGCAGTGGGCTAGCCTTAAGAGCGGTCTCAAATATAGCGGTGAAACAGCGCCAAAAGAGTTTTTCACAGAGAAAACGGACGACCTGCCAAGAAAGAGGGGTACTAAACAAGTAAACTTTCGTATAAGAAAGAAAAAACCCTTGTACGAAAGTGCATTTAAATACGTGGAATAAATTACCGTAAAATATAAATGTTAAATGTTCTTTAAAAATAAGGACGATTGGTGCAGCCTGAACATTGTGCCCACGACAGTTAAGAATCAATTAATTGTAATTTTATTTTGTCTGTTTATTATAAAGTGTTTTCCAAAAATGACTATACATTAATTGATTATACATTACATTGTACATTAAAGTATTTATTTGCTGCATATACGTTAGTGTGCGCCCTATATAAATCGAACAATGGCGCCGCGTTCTGAACAACAGCGTATTGAAATCATGAAATTGTTTTATCCAAACAGTCGGTTGATAAAACAAACCCATCATAAAATTCGTGGTCTTTTGTGGGCTTTCAATTGTCCTACTGAACTAGCAATTAGAAATTTAGTTTAAAAATTTGAAGACACTGGATCTGCTTAAGACAAACCTCATTCAGGAAGATCAAAAAGTGCACGTTCTGTCGAAGATATCGCCGCTGCACGAGAGAGTATCGCAAATGATGAGTCATTTGCGATACTCTCTCGTACAGCGGCGATATCATGATTGATCCACAACGCTCTCAAGAATTAGGCATTACTTCAACCAGTTTATGGCGAATTTTACATAAGGATTTGCAGTTGCATGCATTCAAAATTCATCTAACGTAAGAACTTAAGGAGACGGGCCATCAACAACGCAAAAATCTTGTTAGTTGGATCTTAGAACAAAGAACAACAGATTCACATTTTGCGCATAAAATAATTTTTAGCGGTGAGGCACATTTTACATTAAATGGGTTAAATTCTCGAACTATTCATGAGCGATTACTTTATGCGCAAAAATGTACGGTTTGGTGTGGTTTATGGTCTGAAGGAATAATCTGCCCATTTTTCTTTGAGGACGATCACGGCAACGCTATTACGGTAAATGCAGAACGTTATAATGCAATATGTGTATGGCCTCAACTAGACAAAATTAACATTGATGAGACATATTTTCAACAAGATCATCAAGATGGTGTTACGTGTCTTACAACACGAGACAACATCGTATTATTACGCACGCGATTCCCTGGACGTGTCATCTCTCGAAATGTATATGTAAATTGGCCGCCAAGGTATTGCGACCTGACACCTTTTGTCTACGGGGTTACTTAAAAGGCAAAGTCTACTCTAATAGGCCAGCTAACATTGAAGCCCTAAAAATAACATTCGAGCAGCTATATATGATATGGAAGCTCTCATGCTTGGACGAATCATGGACAATTTTAATTCTCGCATTGATGCATGCCATCGTAGCCATGGTGGACATTTAAACGATATAATCCTTCACGTTTAATTGTAATGTATTTTACTTTGTTTTAAAATAAAGATAAGGGAAATTTTCTATACATTTTCTTTTTTACAATAAAACAAAATCCTGGAAAATTTTTGAAAACCCTTTAATAAGTTAATCTTATCAGTTTCTTTCATTTATTGTATTTACCGTCGTACACGTGATTAAACAGAGCGCTCCAGATTTAATTTCAACGCAATTATTAACGTTACTTGTTATCTTATTTAAAAAAGGGCGTTTCTGATATTTATGGCGCCTTATAGAATCTGAACCGTCCTGAAAAATTATTGACAAAAGAATAAGGAAAAGAGCCAAGTCTCGTAAAGTAAGTAATTTTTCTGTTTATTAATTATATACTTTTCGTATAAAATCAAGAGCCATTCATTCCATTTTTGCCAAGTGGAACATTTATCAATATATAGAATACGTGGGGTGATCCACGTAACCTAGTCTATTTATTTGCACCGATACAACAATTCTATTTATCTTTTAAGGCGTCCACCAAAACCATTCAAATTTATCTTTAAATATATTTTATCAAAATAAAAAACCAAAGAAGCGAGAAAAGTAGGGTAACAGGGCAGCTGCTACACATTTTTATTTGAATATTTGGGTAAATTCTTACATTTTTCAATTTCTTTAACAATTCGTCCCAATCTAGCAAAATTGTCGACATTTATTAAAATTTTAAACATCATACAGATAACAATGTTTAGTATATTTTCATGTTACTTTCAATTAAGTACGAATATTTGATCATTTAGAACATTATAATAAAGCTAATGATATCATAAGAACAAAGATCAAATTGCGGACAAATAGAGATTTAAATAAGAAGTCGATAAATAAGTGATATAAACTAAGATATTCTTGTTACGAAGACGATAAAGTACCCTCTAGCGACGAAAGCTGTACTTAATATTGTAAAATATAAAGAGAATATTCACACACTCAATTTTGATGGAATTTAATGTAATTTGTATTTCTGCTTTTACTTTCTCAACACGTAACAGCAATCTTTCTTAAGTAACTTACATGGAATTTTGCAGACTTTAAAAAAGATTTTCAATGCAGAATCACTACGCGCAGTAAATAAAATCAGCATATACAGCTATTAAATAAAGTAATTTAATTTTTAAAGCAATGTATTTTTGAGAAAATACTTTACGAAAAGCTATTGAAATCATTGCCAAAAAGAAAATGTAAAAATACCTTTACGATCCAAACGATAACCAAACTAAAGTGTCTTAATTAAAATTGTGTAAATAAAGTCGAACGGAAGATTCAGCAAATGCACACGCTATTAAAACTAGAATTAAATGCATATTAACGAGTAACATCAATGAAATTGTTTTAATTCAATTCATTGACTTAATAATAAAACACGAATAAGACAAATTACACAGGTCTGCCAAAATAGTGTATTTTACAACATGAGATGTAAATACTGTTTTTTTCTAACGAACGAAAAAAAAACAATTGTTCATCTAGAGAAGTAAATGCTATTCCATGGCCAATAGACAGCGTTATCCTGATGGAACAAAACTTTTGGTGAATAAATACGATTGTGTTTTCATCAGCTTGGCATTGTTTTGACTCTGTTTTAGTCTCTGGAGTATAGTATGGATATAGCAATGTATCCAAGTTTCATCCAAAGTGATATATCGACGAAAAAGTTGTCTGAACTTCGTTTACTCAACAGTAAATTATCGCGGCACCCATCTTGCAGTAGGCAGGCTTTTTCAGTAATATGTATTATCTTAGCAACCAGTCTACAAACAATAGTCAATTTGTAAAAATAACGTTCGTGTTACAATTTTTCGTTAATTTTGAATTAAAAATGAGCGATGAAAGCGATTTAGACTGTGAACATAACATTAGCGAGGCCGATAAAGCTTATTGTGATAATTTTCTACCTACTGTATCGCGGGAAAGATATGGAAAAGTTTTCCGGGCATCTGAAGCATGGCCTTAACAGGGAGAAGTGGTGCTAGTGTACATCGGAGAAAAACGTATGTAAACCATCAAACTTGTAGAGCTCCCATTCAATGCTGAAAGCCACACTTAAATTGAAAAGAGACATAGATATTTCCAGATATAATAAAGTAAACTCGCTCATGAAAAGAAACAAAAGGCTAGAGTTTTTACTAAGAAAGATGTTAGCAGATTCTTGATGGAAGCTCCTGATGAGGATTTCTTACATATAAAGGTATGTATCACTAGTGTTTTCTTTAGAAACTAATATATGTAAATTGTGAAATGGTGGTGCTGATAATGGGAATCGCTGGAGCATGCAGATGTGAGGAACTAGCAAAAATGACGCTCGTTGTGAACGTTGGTGACAAAAAAACTTATGTAGACACAACAGTTGTCATTAGCGGAAGAAAACAAAATGTTCATTTATACCTTTATCGAAAATACGCAGCCATATGACTAGCCCGCACCTCCCACAATCGCCTTTTCATTTTTTACAAGAACGGACATTGTAAAAACTACTCAATTGGAATTCTCACTTTAGTTAAAATGCCAAGCAAAATAGCTGAACAGTTGAAATTACAAAATCCGAAAGAATACACTGGTCATTGCTTTCAGCGTAATTCCACATTTTTAGTAGACACTGGCACCAATTTATCTAACATCAAAAGATACGGAGGGTGAAAGTCTACATTACTGGCGGAGGGATATATAGAAAATTCCATTCAGAATAAAATTAACATCGCGAAGAAAATACAGGACCGGGAAGAGAATACTACTATGTCCGGAAATGGCAAACTCGTTCGTCTAGAAGAAGCGTCTAATATTATTAATGTTGAAAATATTGCAATACCTAATTGTTCATTTATAACAGCGCATAATTGTACTAAAACCAGGAAAATTCCATCTCGTTAGGTTTTTTGAAAAATTCGTGTTTGTGGCTTCTAGAGTGAAACGTTCGTTCAGCGAAAAGTGACGAATCTTACTGGCTGTGTTAAGTATGCTTATAACACATTTACCAAGGTATTAGGAATGAGTATAAATTAATGTATTGTTCGATTTAATCATGCTTCAATATGATAAATAAGTTCAGGATCTTGGTTTGCTATTTCAGCCCTATTTTGCATTCAAACTTGACTGTACTAGTGTTTTTGGTTATACCCATATAGTATGACTCGACGATGTTGTGTTATTTCTCCTGACAACTTTTGTTTTATTTGCGGTTAAAACACCATCAAAAGTCAACAAAGAAACATAAGTGATTTCTTGAATGTGTTTTGCTTACTTCAAATTGAAACTTGGAGATCAAGACAAAGCCTGGGTCCTCATAAAGTGTGCAGAATGTGCAAAAAGATTTTTCTTTGTGGTTAAGGGTAAAAGACATTCATATCGTTTGGCATTCCTATGATGTGGCGTGAGCAACAATATGATACTACCGACTGCTATTTCTATTCGGTAGATGTGAAAGGTTTCAATACAAAAAATAAAAAGAAAATATCTTACTCAAACCTTAATTCAGCTATTCGTCCAATGCCACATAGCTCTGAAATACCAGCTCCATACCCACCTTCCAATTTGGATGATATCGAGAATGATTGAGGATGGAAATACATTACGAATCTAGTTCGGTTTTTTTTTGTTGATGATTGGCCTTAACTTTTTTCTTAGAGCGAGCTCAATGATCTGGTTAGAAATTTAGGCCTTTCAAAAGATGCTGCCGAATTACTGGAGTCAAAAAACTAAAAAATAAAAACCTGCTGGCACTCGAAACCTCGTTTTTGTGGTACAGTAAACGAGAGAGAGAATTCACTAAATTTTTCTCGAGATAGGGAAATCTCGTGTTTTGTACTGATGTTAAAGGGCTAATGAAGTGTTTTGACATAGAATATGATTCATCTGAGTAGCGACTATTCCTTGATTCGTCAAAAACAAGCCTCAAAGCAGTCTTGCTACATAATGAGAATAAATTTGCATTTGTATTTTGCAAAAGAACTGTGCGCGATGGAAGAAAATTGAGATAATTTGTGAATTCAGCAGACTAGAAAACATAATATTTACCGAAAACATCCCTATATACAGCTAAAAAATAGTTATTTATTATATTAGGAGCAAAAATATGAGATTTTAGCTCGAACTTTGAAATCAAAGTAAAAGCTAAAATCTCCGTTTTCCCCGTGTATAATACACAATTTTTTTAGATATAATAAAACACAGTTGTATAGTTTCAAAATAATATATATATATATATATATAAAATAATATAAGTGCATATATATTATTTTGAAACTATACAACTGTGTTTTATTATATCTATATAATGAAGTTTCAACAAGTATCTCCTTCGTCGATTATTAATTCACAATTTTTTTCTATAACCACTTTAAAACACCTGAAATCTCAGGAAATATTTAACATAATTTAATATAGTAAAATCTAGTTATTACATTTTTGCCATGGTAATCATTAGTAACAAACAAATAAAATGATGGATGAGTGAGTCAGTTGTCCAAAGAAATGAAATAGCCAAGAGAGTATTACCTGAGCTAAATACGGTTTCAGTGCAAACTCCCATTTCAAATCTAAAATCACTAAAACGCGATAAAACCGGAAATTTCTATAAATCAATCGAGTGAAGTAGGAACTTCCACAAAAGTTTCAAGACATTCAGCAAACATGAATTATGTGCATTGTACTTTCGCGAATTGTACTTTTAATTTTTCTGATAATACAATGAATGAATAAAGAGTCATCTAAGGCAAATTGTTCCTAGTTTACCTTCAATTTCGATTGAGTACTTATTTAAATAGGTAGGGTAGAGTGAAAACATTTAGAAAATAGCACATACGTCACAAGTTTAAAGAGTATAAATTTTTTAAAATTCCGGATAAGTTGTTTCATTTAGTACCCCACATAGAACAAAAACTCGCAGAAGTACGAAAAGCACACTTCGTCCACAATATACTTATGCAATACGTTCCATCATTCACAACTTCTATATACATGAAAAACGACGTACAACTTTGAAAGGTAAGAATAAATATTTCCATATAAATTATAATTATTATATTTGGATTTCTTTACGGGAATTTATGATAAGATAATAGAGAACGGCATACCATTTATGAGTGGATTTACAACTTTATCGAAGGTACTAAAAAATGTGAGATTTAAGTAAACAATAGTGTTTCGATAGCACAGCAAAAATGAATATTGTATTTGTTTCTAGATGGCAAAAAAACAGCTGACAAGAGAAAAATTTTAATGGAATCATATGATATACGTGCAAAACTTATAAAATATTTAAAACAATTGCAAAGTTACCTACATGAAATCAGACCCATAATATTTACAATACTACATTCACAATACACACACGCAATCAAATGAATGGCAAGATAATTCTTTGCTTAGGTTGAAGAAACCAATTTTGAAAGGTAATTGTTTGATTATGGTTCATGCTGGTGGAAGAATGGGTTACATTCAAAATGTTTTACTCCTATTTAAATCAGGTATATAACGTGTGTTCATTTGAAAAGTCGATCTAGGTTACTTTGAAATTTTGATAGAATAAAACGCAAATATATTAGTATGTGTTTGTTGTTCCGTAAACGTAAATCCAAATGACATTTGATAATGTCAATCACAAAAAATGTTGCAGAATATCATCAGAAATTTTGAACGGAGGATTTTAAAGTGCATTGATCTTGAAGGACAACATTTTCAACATTTGTGATAGTTTTCAATAAATACCTATTATTTGTTATTTATTTGTGTATATGAAACTGTCAAAATATACGACTTCGTAGGTTAAATAGTAAATTTTAATTTACGACATACTTCAAAATGTTCTCAGTATATCATATGCTACTAGATTGACTTTTCAAATGACACCCGTTATATCACATTTGCTGGTTTAAGATTAATCGGAATATTCGCATACTGAGAAGCAACACGATACTTTAATTATAACTGTAAATGTACGACGTACTTCAGAATGTTCTCAGTAAATCACATGCTACTAGATTGACTTTTCAAATACACACTTGTTATATAAATATTGCTTTATAACGATAAATGGAAACACAAAATTAAATTTATCGCAGTTGTTAAAATTATTGTTGCTATTATTTCCATTGTGTTTATAGGAACTAAATCTGGCGATTATCATGATGAAATGAATTCAACAGACTTTTTCACTTGGGTCAATAAACAGTTACTGCCTAATCTTCCACCAAGAAGTGTACTGGTAATCTAAAACGCATCATATCACAATGTCAAAAGCGAACGTGATCCAACATCATCCTCCAAAAAGGAAGAAATGATAGAGTGGCTTGTAGCAAGAAATATAGCGTTTGATGTGAAGTGGACAAAGCGGGATCTATATGAATTAATAAAGCAAATGTAATGAGGTTGCCTCCCTATCACCCGGAATAGATCCAATCGACAAGATATGGGCGATTGTAAAGAATTGGGTTGGAACCAGAAATGTCACTTTCTTTTAAGTTAGCAGACGTCGAAAATTTGACCAGAAAAAAATTCGTATCTATAAATGCAGAAGAGTGTACATATGTTTGTAGCCACGTCGATAAAGTTGTTGAAAATAATTTACAAACAGAGCATTTCTTAGATGATGTAACAGATAATCTAGTTTTTACAGTTAATACAGAAGAAACTGATAATAAAGAAGATAGTTATAAGGATGATGACTCTGACATTGAAGACGATGATGCTGTTCAACCACTGCCAGAAGAAGTATAATAAAATGATAGGGCTAAAACAGCCACAAATGTACATGCGGCATAGTATGTTCTGTTACTTTTCTTAAATCTTTTGTAAAACTTCAAATTTAAAAATAGAACAATTTGTTACTTTTTTATACCACATATATATACTGGTATTAACATACATGTATTACAACGTTATTGTTTTTATTGCATATGTATTGTAATATTACTTGGCAAAAATAAAATTTTCTAAATAATTTCATCTTACAGATGTTAACTTGTAATAATTATAACAATATATTCTCTAGACAACATGAAATATTTATATGTACCATTATTGTAGCTTGGAATAAGCCAATATCTATTTCAAATTATAATAATTCTGATTTGATAAATGTAAAATAAGCTTTAACTGCTACGCTGAATTCTCTAAAATAAGAAAGTTTATGAAGCGAAAAATTTGTTGAGTTCATTTTATTTAAATTATACTAGCAGCAATAATCATAACGAGAGAGATTTAAAGATTCACATTAATATTTCTGTAAATAATAATTTTCTTTCCCAATATCAATTAAATATCAAAATTAAATATTGTAAGTTTTATGAAAAAACATAATTTTCATAATTATAAAGTTTTAAAAAATCACCCGTAATACCACTGAATTATGAATTATGTTATAAAAGAATATAACCAAAGATTATGTATATACTATCAAAATGTATTTTTATTTAAAAAATAATAAAAAGATATACAAAATTTAATATCAAAATTGAATTTGTAAAAACGTAAGTAACAAGAGTGTCGCTTTGATTTCTTGAAACAAATAGATTCTAAAGAATGTTCAATACCTAATATATTATTTATAATGATATTGGCAGTACTTTCTGTAGTTTCTAAATATCGTGTAACTGTACTTATTTCGGCAAGGGCATCTTCATAACTAGGTTTTATAATTTCAGCTGCCCCTTCTTCTTCGCCTACTTCATTATCATCGCTGTTATTTTCTTGATTCAAAATTTCCTCAACAAAATCTGTATTACTGGAGATACACGAAGTAATGGGATTATTATCCACTTACACAAATTCATCACGATACTAGGATCCTGCAAATTATTTTGTAAACATACACTTAAAGGCAAATATATTATATCTAACAAGCCATTGAGACAACGGTAACTCATCGTCTTCATCAAAATCGATTTTCCAAGCATGCTGAAAACAATTTTTTATGGTTTCTTGCGAAATTTGTTGCCGAGCTTTGGCTAACATTTCCATCGCTTCTAGAAAATTTACTGCATGAGAAGTTTCAGTATCCAAATTCGTAATGTGTTTCATTACTAGCAGGCGTCAATAATATAATTTTAAGGTATGAATAATTCCCTGGTCTATTGGTTGGAGCATTGACGTGGAATTCGGTGGTAGAAACTCCAGACGAATATTTTTAAGATCGCTTATACGGGGATGAGCAGGACAGTTGTCTACCAATAATATTTTTTTTCTTTTCTGTTTTGCTAGGTCTTCATTCCAAGTTCTTATTTCGTTTTTAAAAATTTTAGATGTCATCCATGCACGACAATTAGCAGGATAAGTACAAGGTAGCTTTTTAATGTGTTTGAAGCATTTTGGGTTTTGAGTTTTCCAAGTATAAAATGTTTACGTTTCTCAGTTCCTGCCATATTATGACACACCTACACAGTTAATGTAAGCTACGATTCCTTGCCCCCAAAGTTTGGAGAACAAGCTAGTTTCATCAGCATTAAAGATGTCATTTATGTCATAGTCTTTCATAAAACCACTTAGGGTCAACTGCAGCCACACCTTAAATTTCTCCAAATTTACATTTGCACTTTCACATTGTGACAGTTCATTTACAATTACACAGAACTTCTCTCTATATCTATTGTAGAAAAAACCGCTAACATTATCGAATTAGGATACGAACTGCTGCCTCGTTCACCGTATTTACTAGATCTGGCTCCGAGTAAATTTTCTTGTTCTCAAACTTGAAAAATTATTTGGTGGAGAAATATTCGGGTCAATTGAGAAGGATTTAATCAGCGAATTTTCTAAATGATAGACCAATGGCATCTAAAATTTTTCACATGGTTATTTTAAAGTTAGGGTTTGCTCATATAAAAAAATCCAAAACAAATACTAAACTCTAAATTTAAAAAATATATTAGGATTAGTATCAGTTCTAAGTTTACTTAATAATCATATAAAAATTTAATATTCCAAAAATATTGAATTAAGAAAGAACGATGAACAAGTAATGCTTTTATTTTTTTTATATATCTCTGGTTGATCTAAATAATTAAAATATCGCTTTACATAAAATTTATATTTTTTAAATTACAATACCTACATTCGGAATAAGGAACTGTAATCGCCAAGGAAAGATACCTATATGATGAATTAATTCCGCTCTTATGTATTATGTAGTGCTTGCGTTTAAAACGTAAACCTATATTAAAAAATAACGAAAATATTTTTGAATGAAAATCTGTACATCATTCGCACATACGTTGTATACTGAAACAGATGTGGATGATGAATTCAATTTAAGGACATAGATTAATTAGATTTTGCGGAAGCCAAGCTGAAAAAATGTTAAACCAAAACATATGTGTTGACGAAAAATACTGTAAAAAAATAGTTCATTTAATTTGGATTGTTTATAATTAACGTACTATTTTTTTTTCTTTCTGCGGGGGTAAAATTAATCTTATTAAGGTTTTATATAAATATAAATAGTGAGAAAAATTAGTAGATACAAATTTTTAGATTGTACATCAATATGGGATTCATAGACTAGACATGAGAGTTCGTAAATTTTATTCAGAATTATGATTTCTTACCTGAGTAATT
This sequence comes from Melolontha melolontha, assembly GCA_935421215.2. Taxonomy (NCBI): domain Eukaryota; kingdom Metazoa; phylum Arthropoda; class Insecta; order Coleoptera; family Scarabaeidae; genus Melolontha; species Melolontha melolontha. The sequence goes on along the minus strand of OW285236.1, from coordinate 111,142,116 downwards.
TTACGATTTGTTATTTTTCAATAAAAGTTTTCCAATCGTTATTAGAAAACTTATTTCTATTTCCTCTAAGCGAATTTATTTCTTACCAATAGCTAGATGAAGTTTTAAATATAATAAATAAAAATACGTGTAGAGTGTTTGAATAAATAAAAATACGTGGGGGTCTAAAGTTAATATGTAATAAACAAAATAAAAAATTTGAGAATCAAAATATTGTATTTGCTGATAGCGGTGTCCTTGAAATAAAAACTAAATGATATGGAATAGGTATATACTCAAAATATTTGTCCAAAATTTTCTCTCATAAGCGCGAAAATAATGAAAAAGATATTTCAAAAAATTGTATTATGCTACTCATTATTTCGTAAATACTATCGGAGACGAAATCTTAAAGGTGACCACAATAATAAAATAAATAGTCTTGTTATTGTATATCTCGCGGTAAGTTCGTTCTGTTGTCGAGTTACAATTTTTTTTATTAAAGGTAATAGATTGTAACTTAAATGCACGTAAAGCACACATCGTGCATGTTCTTTCAATATATCAGCTTTAAGAATTTACAAGTACTATTACGATCGAAAAATAAGGGACAAGTCTTAACACATAAATTCGTCATATTTTGACATTGTAAGTCTGATTTCAAATACAAACTGACGTTGGTGACATTTCATAAATTGGCAAATATAATTTTATCATGAAGTAGACTTTACAATGTACAAAAATAAGTATCCCTTAAATTACGATCGCAACCGTACATATAAATTTGTATAAATAAACAGCTAACACAGGTATAGGAGATAGTAATACGAAATTTTTAGGCCATAGAACTAATCGACTAAAACAGGAAATTCTATTACGTATGGAAGTTTGGCTCTTTAATATTTATTAGATTTAAAATCATATTTTAAATGTAAATAATAACATTTGCAATGGAAAATGTTTAATTTGCCTATAGCACAGTGGTAAGTCACTAGCTTGTCATGTCCTGGTCGGGGGGCAAGGTCGAATATGGGTTTTGTTGTCCGAGATTTTTCGTGGCTTCCCTTCTCGTTTAAGGTAAATGCTGACAGCCAAATATTTTAAATCGCTTCGCTGGCGCGGGCGTAAAAAGTTGTTCCTTGCCTGTGAATGTCCGCTGTAATTGATGCTAAGGTTGTGGAGTATATTAGAATTTTCTCTTACGACTATTTCTCTTACGTCTATTTTCATTTACTTTATAAATATTTTAAATTTCGATAACAAATATACTTTCGCCGGCAAAAATTTAACATTACTTGTTTTAATTAAGATTATTTTTCTGGACCAAGAAACAAATTAATATTATTAGGCATGAATATTATCATTACTATTGTTATTATTATTATTATTATAAAATACAAATAGTGGCTATATTATCTCGGGTTTTCATTGAATAAAATTTAATTGAGGATTTTTAAAAGCTATTAAAACAATATTATAGAAAGGCAAATTATTTTTTCAACTTTCTTGATCTTATGAGATATCTTCAGAAGTTATTTTAATTGCGAAACTCCCACCAATAAATGTATAAAAAATTACACACGTATTAGGTGGACGACATTCAATGCAAGCGGTTGCTCAAATATATTTCATGATTACAATTTTAATGAAATTTCCTATAGCCTGTAATATTTATACCTATTGTTTCGATTTCATTTAAAACCGTCTGTAATAAAAGAAAATAGATATCTTACAGGAGAGGATTTCTTGCTATTTTATAAGAATGTACAAACGATGGTTGTAAGCCTCTACATTATAAAATACGTATAATGAGCATTTTCTAATATTTAAAAGCCGAGGAGCTAGGCATTTGCACAAAATGTGTCGTTCAAAAATAGATACTTTAAGATGTACATGTTTAATGTTTAATAAAGAAAAAACAAGTGGTGAAAAATATTTCACCTGAAACCTCAAAATAATTTTTCGAATTTTCCGCCATTACAACGCTATTAAAAAAAATTATAAGTAGACTTAGGTTTACTTTGCGGGAGCATAGTAGCGCCTTTGGTACTAGTTCGGCAGGCAGACTATTGTAATCATACTTCTTAACTTCTAGCCCCTTGGATATTGAATTTTCACCTACAAATTTTACAACACACTCAACAAACAAGCCACACTTAGTAAGCAAGGCGAGCGGACTAATTCAGATATACCGTATGTGTTAAATATCATTAGGCATAGAGAATCAACGTATGAGTACATACAATGTATACGTATAGCAAACGCCAATTAAGTTGGCGCGAGGAGGGGTAAGTTCGCGCAGGATTAGAAGTAGTGGGGAGATTTATATTTGGTTTTACATCAAATGTCAAATAATTCTAACCTCTGAGCGTGTATCACTTTATGATCCCCTAGCAAAAACATTATGTTCCGTCAAACGTCAATGACAAATGTATTCTGACAATTAGTTGAGTAGTGGGGGAGGACGTTTTTAAAAACGGCTTCTGCGCACCCCCTCCTCGCGCCAACTTAATTGGCGATTGCTATACATGAGAAAGCCAGTCCAATGCCAGCGAAGACCGCGACGACTGACGATTGTCTCCGATACCGATTGACTGGAAATTTTGCATTCAGTCTAGCTGCGGCCGTTACAGTTTGAAAGCGTACAATAAAATTAATGTATAATGGCTCTTTATACACCCACTGAAAAGCTTCAGTTAGTAAAATGGTTTTATGCTGCAATGGAGTACATTGAATTTGCTTGCGCTGACTTTTGCAGACCGTTCTGTACCTTGCAGACAAACAATTTATGAAATTATAAATAAATTTGAAATTTGTTTCTGTCTCAATAACTGTACGAAATGCAAACCAAGAGAGGTATCACCACAAAAAATATGAAGAAAGAGAACGACGGGATGTATTAATTTGTAGTATTGTGGAAATTGATAACACGAGATCTACTAGAAGTGCTGCCGAGGAATTGGGTACAAGTAACACAACTATTTCACGTATTTGGAAACGTAATGGTTTAAAATATTTCAAATATTCGAAAACTCAAGAAATATTTCCCGAGGACAATTTCCGGAGAATGGAGTTTTGTCAAGACGTTATGGAAAAGATACATCGATATGAAAATTTCGTTAAAAATATTCTCTTCACCGATGAATCAACTTTTCCATTACACGGAAAGCACAATCCCTCTGTTCTTCGATATTGGGCTTCGGAAAATCAACACCGGCATTTTGCAAATCGCACTCAGTATCCTCAAAAAGTAAACGTTTGGGCATGTATTTTAGGTGACCATTCTATAGGCCCCTATTTTATTGATGGTATATTAAATGCCGACAAGTATCTCGAATTACTGAAAAACAAATACTTCCCGCCATTTAATTAAAACATTGGAATAAATCAGGAAATCGTTTGGTTTCAACATGATGGCTGTCCAGCACATAATTCAGTGAGGGTAAAGGAATTTCTAGGAAATACTTTTCCTGACCGTCTTATTACTGGAACAGGAAACATTAAATGGCCCCCGCGATCTCCTGATCTATCTCCAAATGATTTCTTTTTGTGGGGATATCTAAAAAATATTGTTTATACTCATGAAGCTGGTAGAGCAGAAAATCTAGTTGCCTTGAGAGAAAAAATAACTGAGGCTGCGAATTCATTAACTGCCGACATGTTAGCAAATGTAAGAGCTAATTTCGACGAGCGCCTAGGACAATGTCTTGCTGTGCAAGGAGGAATTTTTGAACCTCTTGTATAATTTATTATAATTTTTAGAATCCTTTTTTATTTATTTTATTAGGATTATTCTTTAATTTCATTAGAATTACGCTTTTGTTTATGCGACGCACCGCAGCTTAAAAATCTCCTGCATCTACCGAAAGAAATAAGAAAAGCAAATCCCTTGCAATTCGTAAATGTTATTTTAGAACGCATTACAAGTACCTATGTCGATGGTCAAATGATTACTGCTAACTTATATTTGCGAAACAATCGGAGACAATCGTTGCCGGCCGTCGCAGTCTTCCATATACATATACATCGTATGTACTCATACGTATTCCCTATGCTCCCTATGATATTTAACACATGCGGCATAACACCGCCGATCGAAGTCGTACAGGGCTACTGTGGGCCGGCAGAATGAACCATCTCTACCCATAAAACAACTTATCATATCCATCCTTAGTTTGGCCTCATGTGATAAAACCTACCAATTTTATGACACTTGTTCTCTAAATACACCGTCGAAGCGAGGTAACCAAACGCCAATACGGCGGAGATACAGTTCCCCATCATTGTACTCGTATATACTCATATCATGACTTCTTGCACAATGAACGTACTACATAACGTAAATGCATAAAGAAACAACAAGATATAAAGTCAAGAAATGATGATATGTACCAGATATGTAATAAAAGTAAAATGGCACATTCATTTTATTCCTTGAAATGCCAGAATTACAGAGAATGACAAAAATCAAAATCAAGGATTAACCAGACAAACATTTTTCTTATTTGTAACGGTAGGAAATGGGAAACTAGTTAGTAATATATTGCAGCTAAATTTATTTGAAATACGTATAATAAAAAAAGAAATAAAAAACAGCAGAATGTTGCATGAAAAAAAAAACGTTCAATCCTGATATAAATAAAATATTCTTTATTAAATTATTCCTAAAAGTAAACGAAAAATTATATAATCACCTGAAACAATAAACTATAATAATCAAATGAGGCACTTAGAACAAATAGCGATCATCTCAAGCGATCATAAAAATAATCTTTACATTAACAAAGTTTCCGCAGTAATGCTATTAGAAGTGTCTATAATTTTGAAACGCAATTTCTTTTGTAACTTCAAATTTTTTGTTTTAAGTGACTCCGTTAAAAAAAATCGAACTGGGACCAATCCGGTGACCAGAGTGACCAAGATTTTGGATTAGAGAACCTATCAATAGATTAGGTAACTGTTCGTTTAGATCAATTTGTACAATCAGTGTATTATGAGCAGGATATTCATGCTATTGAAACTATCTTGCCTTCATATCAATATCGACGAAACTTCCAACTATCGGTAGAATTTTAGACCAGAGTAATTCAAGATATTTATTCCTTGTTAAAGTGCTGTCAATTAGGGCTGGGCGATACCAACGTTTTCGGTATCGGGTACCGATACTAATCGAGGTATCGATACTTAGCGATGTATCGGGTCTGTACACGGTATCGATTCTGAGTACTGGAATCGGTAAAGTATCGATAGGTATCGATACTTTGGAATCGATACCTTGGAATCGATACCTTGGAATCGATACCTTGGAATCGATACCTTGGAATCGATACTTTGGAATCGATACCTAGAAATCAATATTCACAACCCGTTTTCTATGTGTCGATTGTTTGATATCGGTTTCAAGAGATATAAAATTAATTTACAGATTCTACCATAACTACGGTATGAAATTTGCAATATTGTGAGTTTTTTTTTTGTAATAATTATGTATAGTTATGTCATAATAAGGATATTTGCTACACACAATAATAACATCCTTTTAAATATGTATATATCATATAATATATATAATGCATATAAACTTTAAAATTCTTTACTTAAAAAGTTATCTTTTATGAACATTTAAAAAAATGCACAAAGGTAAGCTACCCGATACATCGATACTTAGCGAGTACTGGAATCGGTAAAGTATCGATAGGTATCGATGCTTTGGAATCGATACCTCGCTACCCGATACATCGATACTTAGCGAGTACTGGAATCGGTAAAGTATCTGTAGGTATCGATGCTTTGGAATTGATACCTTAGAATCGATACCTTCGTTATACGAGGTATCGGGGAATCGATACCAGTTATGGTATCGGGTATTGCACGATGTATCGATACTTCGCCCAGCCCTACTGTCAATAAAAGAAGCACATTATATGGATATGTATTTAATATACCATATCGCACATTTAATTTTTGCCGATATTGAGTATGTGACGATAAACTTCGGTGTTCATTTTGCTTGGTCCAGTATATAACTGCGGAAGAATAGTGTTGTTTACTTAAAGGAAATGACGACTTATTTGTAAATAATATGTTTTTAACAATGTTATCATCATTCATCGACGTAATTCTTGATGTTTCGACTTGTAACTATTGTAACGGTCATTTGTTATGGTTTTTAATACAGAATAATGAAATAATCCTAAACGTGTAGCAACAGTCCACGAAGATAAGTTAGAATCGTTTTCTATAGAAGCACATATTAATATAGACATTTCGTGGAATATTTTACGACTGGGATACCACTTTTTTTTACATACGATAGATCGGTTTTCGCTCCATTTTTAATTATATTAAAAATCGTTGTTTTGACTGACTCTTGGAAAACAATTTTCGTCATAAATTAGGTTTACCAATTCAATTCTTTTCGCTTTTGTGTATTGTGGCATGTATGTGCAAAATAAATAATTTTGGTTGGCGGGTCAACTTATACTCCACTAGACTGATTCCTATTGCCCAACTTTAACCAACGCTATACCTACGAAAGGAAAAGAAACGAAAATTGGTGAACTACCGGCATGACCCACATCGTCTAGTTTGCTCGCTTCCAGGGTGTATACTCTTAAAATTATGTTGTCATTTTTTATATGCATGTCCACATATCCATATGTATAGACATGAACATTGATTGCAGATACATTTTCATGAATCCACAATTATTTATGAATAGACTGTTTTATATAGAGAGCTATATATTCAATATTAAAATATACATATATATTTGTCGGACGACATAAAGTATTTATTAATTTTTGGAAGGCATGCCTCAGATAATATAATTAACGGGAAACGTTGTCCAGTTAGCTTGTCTCTAAAGTATTAAGAAATTTTTTTAGGTTAGAATATTTTATCTAAATATGAATGACATATGGTTAGTATCCATATATCATTCACATTTATATCAAATATTCTAACCTAAAAAGATATATAAAAATCGAATGACCGGGTTGCCATGGTTGCCAAAATTTTTGCTTCAATCATTTATAGTCACTCGATACAATCTTTAATAAATCTAAGGATACAAAAATTTTCTCAATATGATTACCCGGAAATTTACATCTTCATTTTTTTTATCAATCTATTTCTTAAATAAGATGTGTCTCCCACTCCATCTTCTGTGATCCACACTTCTCATTTCCCTAAATAATTGCACAAAGGGATAAATCAATTCCCAATTGAATTTTTTGCTATTTCTTAAATAAATTTCAATCATATATCGTTTTTATTTAAAACTAAATCCATTATTTACCAACAAAATTTTTACAAATTGTTCATAAATATTCTCAACTTGTCAATTTGATTTATAATTAACAGTTCTCTGTCAATTTCTCTACATATACGAGCATGACTATATCTGTCTTTCTCATTCATAGTCTATTCTGGAAACAATTTGTGGCAAAATTGTAGCACTAGTAGAATAATGCGAAGTGAGGAAGATTTGGTGCAAGAACAATGCTTAGAACGTTTAGAAGGTTACCGAAAATAATCTAAAGTTATGTTAAAAGGTGAACATTACAGCAGAAAGGGATGATCATATAAAGAGTGCAGAAAGCAATAACATGAAATTGGCTATAGCCAAGAAGAAAACTAATGTCCAAGCTATAGCTTGTAATTAGTTTTTTCTTTCTCCGTCTCAGTATTAAACTAAAAATATAGTAATTTTTTATCTACACTGAGAAAGATATATAGTATAAGTTACTATCCCATACTACAAACGATAGTTATTATAGTGACAGCTATTGAGGTGTAATAAAAAATAAAACATTATTGTAGTTTCTTAAAGTGGTTGCTTGTAGAATACACTTGGGTAAAAAGACACTTTACGGCGTAAGAATTCTTAAGAGTTAACGTAAAAAAGTATATGAAATAAACTAACTTTTTTCTTCTATTTATCCCTCTGTCTGACCTTTCGTTCTCGAAGGGCTGTACTTACCGAGCCGCAGTAACATTTTTTATTAGAGGCATCCATCCACTAACTGTCCGTTTGTCGACGTCAATTGCATTATGCTACTTTGTGCACTGGGCCGTTTTGTGGGTTCTTAACTTAGGTACGCTTATACTCTTATATAATATTATTAATTATTACACATGTTTCGCCCCTGACTTACCCATCGGCGTACGAATTGCAAGAGTATAAAATAGTATCATATGTAGTAATAAAAAATGAATAGTTTTATTATTACAGCATCGTATTAGGTATTTATATAACACACAATACCAATTGGTTCGAATTGAGTAATATCCTTGGCCAAAGATCGGATACACATTGTTCTTCATACAACAAATAATGGTTTATGTTACTTTCAGAATAGTCAAATTTTATATTCATATTTCTTTAGTTGACCACTAATTGTGTTGTATATTACCACAGCATGCTAACTTTGAAAGTATCGTTTTATTTTTATATCACCACAATACTGCATTACAAAAAAAATAATTTCTCACTTCTACTTCTACTCTACTTGGATTTAATACTCGTTTCTGCTTACTGAACTACATATTTCTACAATATATTCGCTACAAATATTTTGTTTTCTGTACAACTAGATTTTCCTCAGTGTAAAGTAGCTTATGTGGGATTAATAATTTCTCGGAATTTATAAAAGATTTTCAATGCTAAATAATCACACTGTCGAACACAAAAATCCTCCCCATAAAATAAAGGAGATTTCTAAATTAGTTTCAAATTTATTACAAATGAAACACATAGGTATGCAATACACACGTCTGTAACTGTACACATGGACATACACCTCGTATTTTTCAGCATTTACTTCTGCTTAAGACACGTGTTTCTGCCATCTACTATTAGGCGTCATCAGTTAAGCTAGTGAAGTAAGTAAAGCTTAAACAAATCGCCTCATAAGGTATAGCAAATTTTGTCCTATCAGGTGGCACCATATAATCTAGTGACACCATATAATCTTTAAGTCTTAAGCAGAAGTAAATGCTGGAAAATATGAGGTGTATGTCCATGTGTACAGTTACAGACGTGTATATTGCATGTCTGTTTCATTTGTAACAAATGCGTAATACGTGCTTAACGTATTGATATACTTGAACCTTTTTAGTTTCAAATTTCATGGAAAAATGCTGTAGACTCCGTTATAGGCAATAAACGTGGTCGCAAGTTTGTGTCTGTAACCGTATACATGAAAAGACAAGCCAATTTAAGTAATTTTTTACAATGGAAGGTGAATTTGGACATACTCGGCCTAATGACGAAACTTAGCTAACCATATTTACCAAATAAATGGCGGGGCTATTTATAGATGTGTTTAAAATGAGTTCGAAAGCTGTTTTAATTTTTAATGGCAACGAACAATCATCCATTCCTATAGGTCACTAGGAGACATATGAAAACTTTAAGTCATATATACTTAGGTGTATAAAGTACGAAAATCGCAAATGGAACATATGTGCAGACTTCAAAGAAGTAGCGTTATTGACAGGGCTGCAATTAGGACTGGTTTTGTATGAATGGCTCAGCCGTGCTAGAGATAAACACTATAAAATTGAACATTAGCTTCCACGCAAAACAATTGAGCTAGGAGTTAAAAATATGTCACGAGAAGCATTAGTTCAGAAGGAAAAAATATCTTATCTCTACTTCACATTAAGCTAGGCCTCATTTGTTAAGGCACTAGAAACAGAAGGTGATGTTTTCTTATATTTGAAACAGAAGCTTCCAAGTATAAGAGGGGAAGGATCAAAGAGGAAATTTTTGTCTGACAAATTAGAAAACTGTTTCGAGATGCCCACTTTAAATGACATAAAGACGAGCGTGGGATGCATTTGAAAACATTTTCAACTATTTTCTTTTGATCAACAAATCAGAGAACTACCAGGAACATGTTACAGAACTACTCTCGGGCTACTATATTATGGGATGCAACATCTCGCTGAAACTCAATTTTCTCTATTCTCATTTGGATTTATTTCCTGAGCATTTGGAAGCAGTATTAGACAAGCATGGAGAAGGATTTCACCAATATGTTGCATCGATCAAGAAACGATCAAGAAAAGGTATACCGGAAAATGAAGCTAAAACATGTTGACCAACTATAATACGATTAGATTAACCCTCGGTGGATTTTATAAAAGGAAGATCACAAGTAGATATTCAGAAATGTAAAATATTGCATATTTAGTTCTTAAGTTTATTGTTAATAAAACGTTATGATACGTTTTCGATTGTTTAACGCGAACAAATTGGTTCAATTCAGAACATTCAGTATATCAAAATACATAAGAAACCGCCAAAGGTGTTCCACAGAGGAAAATTTTTTTTCTCTTCTTCAATGGTATCATTAGACAGAATAAGTACATACGATTCTAAATAAAGTAATTTGATTTATATTTGGGCCCATAAGAAAGTTTTTACAGAAAGCTAAGAAAATTATTGCCAGAAACGAACTCTAACGATACTTTTACGATGTAAACGATTAACTAAATATTACTACTAAAATGTTCTATAATTAACTACAATTGTATAGTAGATAAATACGACAGAAAGGAAGATTTAGCAACTACACACGCTACTGAAATTTAGATTAAATGAGGAAGAAAGCTGTGCCTATTAAGTATACATTTTATCGAGTAACACGAGTAACACAAATGGAAGTTTTAATTTAATGAAGGGACTTAATTTTATAGCACGAGAAAGACAGATTATTTAATAAAGATTAAATCTGTCACGAAGAAATTTTTATTCAATGCTACATTGAAATATTTTTTTTATTCGAATACTCCATGTCTGGTAATGACAAGTGTATACACCATCTCATTAGTGAAAGTGTACCTGCTACGCGAAAATTAATGTTCTGGAAAATTATAATTTTTTTTTTTGCTTTCTGAGATAATCATAATTTTATTTGAGAGGGAAGTTACTTTTAATATATAAGATATTTACTATTGTTCAATAACGTTTAAAATAAAACGTTTGACTTCCTGTTAGTATTTTAAAAATACCAGATTAAGTTAGATTTAAAAACTAAAAGAAAGGTTTTAATAATTAAAACAAATAGATTTGAAAATTATTAAAAATTTAGTCTAAAAAGCTTTATATAAATTAAACAAAGTATCTATAGAAATATTGATTTAGGTAATGTCTCTGTGTTGTTGCACGCGTCCTTTCACCCGGAATGCTATTTTAAATAAATTTGTTGACTAAATTTCGGTAGATAGATTGTAGATATCAACAAAATTACTAAATGAAAGTTTTATTATATTTTAACATCAAAAAGATTAAAAGCCATATAAGTTTAATGTTCTATATACACATTTCTAAAATACATTATTAATTTAGTAAGAAGTAAAAAATCGCGTGTAACTACTTTAGAAGGAAATAAACCAACTTATATTTCAACAACTTTAGAAATGTTATAAATAATCTAGTTATTAAAGTGCTCATATATAATATTAAATTATAATAACGGTTGTTTTGTAATATTTTGCACATTTCCAGTAGTAATGTCGAAAAAGTATCAATTCGGTATATTAGTATTCGTTACACGGGAGGACCCGCAGTAACGATTACCTATTTGAAAATGTAATTGTTATTTTCGTATTTGATTACTTTCAGTACATATTATTACTAGAGACCGGACACATCGTGCTGAAATGACGTCATTACGACGGACGATATAAATAGTCTACAACATCTGTAAGTACATCACACAGTTATTGAATAGCACAAAAAATAGATGTGCAGTTAACCGAATGAATAGTGCTATTGAACAACTGCGTGATGTACTTACAGATGTTGTAAACTATTTATATCGTCCGTCGTAATAATGTCCATTTCAGCCCAATGTGTCCTGTCTCTAATCATTACACTCTTATTTGATTACTTTTGTACATATCGTTACATTCGTACATATTGCTGTGTATTCCACTTTATATGTAAATTAAATCAATGTAATAGAGCAGAAACAGCAAAGAAACATGTCTGCAAAGGGCTGTATTTTATGTGCATCCTGTATGACAACTATCGGTAGAACAAATTTAATGTTTTTACGTAAAGACATTCTTAATTATACCTTTATGATAGGCATACATGTAACTAACCAGATTTTGTTGAAAAATGAATCTGTGTTACATGACAGTTTTTGTGTTTAACATGCAATATCAATATGTCATTGTTTATATTACGATTTAGTTTTACAGATACTAAAATTTAGAATGAAAACATGCATTACGTACCAGAATTAATTTAAAAAGGATATAAAAGACTATTTATGGTATTATCATTTCATGACTAATATGTATACTCAGTAAGTTTTCTTTTATAAAATATCTATTGTTCATTTTGTATACAAGAGATACGTTTAATTTTAAATAGTAAGTTTTCTTTTAAAACCAAATAAAACATGTACTTTAGTGATATAATGTAGGTAATGAATTAGAATAACTTAAAAGACAATATAAACTTGTAACAAACGTAATATGGTGTAATATGTGGTTTAAAGTAACATCCTAGTACATTTACAAAGTATCAAACATCGTAAAATATTGTGAACAGGATAAAGATAGAACATGTACGATAAAAATATGATATTTTTGTTGAAATTTTGTAGGTTTTAAAAATGTACGTATTGTGATGTTTACGTAGTAGGATGAATCTGATTGGCCTTTGGACGCAATAAAACATTTTAAATTGGCTAAAGAACACGATTTTTGAAATACAAAATATAACTTTGAAAAGGGCTTAAGAGAGATTACTAAAGAAGGCAGACTATGTGCCCCAGCAGTAGCGTTGCGTGGAGAGTTTAGCAGAATAACAGTGCGCTTACTTAAAAATAAATATATCGAATTCCTATACAAAACGTTAAGAAAAAACATTAAAGAAAAGAAAAAACTTACCCAACATGTTTACATTGTTGCAAAAAAAATGCGGATTTGCGCGATGAAAAAACTGCACCATAATATATGTTTCTGTATTAGTCTCGGAAAGGTTCGTACGTGGCGACGTATATATATGTTTATATACAGAGAAGGATTGTTCGACGTTGAGAGATGTTATATTTGCATAGTTAAAGCGCTCTTTGTATCTGTACAACGGATCTTCAGTATTGGTAAAAAGTTGCCCTAATTTTGTAAAATCTACATTTTTATCTAATACACTGTTCAAGGATATGCAGCACTAGTTTTACGTGGTCAATAATTGCTAATGACTCATTAGCAATTATTGACCTTTTTACCAATACTGAAGATCCGTTGTACAGATACAAAGAGCGCTTTAACTATGCAAATATAACATCTCTCAACGTCGAACAATCCTTCTCTGTATATAAACATATATATATATATATACGTCGCTACGTACGAACCTTTCCGAGACTAATACAGAAACATATATTATGGTGCAGATTTTTCATCGCGCACATCCGCATTTTTTTGCAACAATGTAAACATGTTGGGTAAGTTATTTATGTTTTTTCTTAACGTTTTGTATAGGGATTCGATATATTTATTTTTAAGTAAGCGCACTGTTATTCTGCTAAACTCTCCACGCAACGCTACTGCTGGGGCACATAGTCTGCCTTCTTTAGAGATGACTTTACATCTGAGAAAGTGGTTAGCGTTACGAAGGTTATATAAGGCGACGGCATTGAAGAAGAGAATTTATTTTGAAAATCACACTCATTATTAACTGAACGTTAGATTGTAAATTTTTCCAAACATTTTTAAGTTGAATTATGAGTAGAGCATAAATATTTGGATAATTAATCAGTAATAAATTAATTTATAATTCCTGTTATAGAACAGAAAGATAACACAGACACTTTAGAGAGCAAGTAGAGATATAGTCTCACGAGTACCTAAAGGTATCTGTGTTTTGTTTGTAATTAAAGATCCATTAATTAAGAATCAAATAGAATTTGTAGTGTGAAGACAAATATCTCATGTGGTAGGATTATTTCTCGCCATATGTGTATTGAATAGCACACTTTTTATATCTACCAGTATCGGTAAAATTTAAAATCCATAAAGCTACGACATATTGTAAATTAAATCAATCACGTTGTGTCATATCTCAGTAATTGGAGGGTATTATACTCCCACAGTTGAGATAACACACAAGCGTGGTTACAAGATTTATAAAATCTGAATAAGTATATGTTTGATAGTACACAAATGTATATATTTATGTTTCCTTTTTAAATAAATAAATAATCAATAATGTTTATTAAGATAAATATTCATGTGTATATAACGAAGTATGAACAATGAATATATTAAATTTGATATCTTGTGTCTTATTTTTTGCCTTTTTACATTGGATGCTAGGCCTAACTACACCAAAACCCCTTTATAAAAAAAAAAACAAAGATCCTGAGAACAACACATAAAAGTCATTATATATGCGTGTGTAACAATTCGCATTTTAACATATTTAGAGCTCCTTTTAAAATCAAACTACACAGAGATATGTATTATATGTATATACAAGGTGTGTATAAATTGTCGCAAAAGCTACACGTAGCGACATTCTTCGTTCGGTTCTGAATAAAAAATCTTAATGTTAAAATGTTGTATCATGCTTCGTAAATTCGTAAATGTCAAAATTTGACAGTAATGATTTTGATTGAACTCACTTTGAAATACAAACTTATTGTTCTACAACGTTGCCAAATGTGTTTTTCGTGGAAGTATGTTAATGAATAAATGTTTAAAACAAGCTTTTAAATCAAAAAGAAAACGTTTACGAAATAATACTAGTAAATTTTTTTTCTTTAAACTAAATTGCATCTATCTCTATTAACAGATATCGAAGAGCAAAGGTTAGTTACGCACTAAAAGTCTGAACTTCAAGAACCCCGTGAAAACAAACGAAGCATGATACGACATTTTAACATTAAGATTTTTTATTCAGAACCAAACGAAGAACGTCGCTGCGTGTAGCTTTTGCGACAATTTATACACACCTTGTATACGCTATATTACAAATTTACTATATTTTAGTAAATATATTATAATACAATTTGATAACCATTATGTAGTTTTGTTTTAATATTTCCTCAAATTTAGTGTAAAGCAGCTACGTAGGCCATTATAATTCTGTTAGGCAAGTAATACCGATTACTGATATAATAAAACCAATAAGATGAATACCGTCACCGAATGTTAAACTCGTTCTGATGTAAAATGAATATATATGTATATATGTATATATATATATATATATATATATATATATATATATATATATATATATATATATGAATCAAAGTATCAAAATAATCAAAGTATCAAAGTAATCAATATAATCAATGTAACAGAAGTAACGAATAGTAGCGATCACTTAAAAGTACCGAAAATGGACATCTCTAATTTCCAGTCAGTCAAATCTAATTTTATTTAAAATAAAGGAGCGATAATAATTAGCGGGGGTAGTAATTTTTAAAAAGAATCAATAATTAGAATTATGTAATTGAAAAGATTTCGACGAAACTATATAGGTAGATATATAATTAAGTATAAACAAAGAAAACAAAAAAATCAAAATAATGATAGATTATATGCATGTTTTTATTCAGAGCCAATTTAAACTAAAAGTGTTATTCGATTTCTACTTTCTAAATTCTTTCTTGAGGTCTAATCTATTATATTCTCAGTTTGTCATTCAGAAATGTACAGGAAAATTATATTATTGTTATTTATTAGTAACGAATGCTATTAAATTAGCGTCTATTTAATATAAATATGTATTTAAATTTTTATTGTTAACTAAAAATAAATTCTTGTTTTTAAACAGAAAATAGAATAAAATAATTTAGTACAAAAACGTTGACAGATATTGCTACATCAAATTAAAAAAAGTATATACATAGTAAAGAACTTATTTAGAATGTTAATCATTGGAAAGCACGATTTCAGGAAAGCTCGTAAAAACTTTGTTATACATATATATACGTATGCATACACAAATGTTTTATTGTCAAATAATATGTAATTTATCAATTTGTATCGTCTTTATTTTTGTTACCTCGAGTAAATATTGATATACGCATTTACATTAGAAAAACTTGAAGAAAATGTATAATTAATATATTGAGAATAATTAATTAATGTTGTGAATCTATATCAGGTCATTATGTTGACATTATCTGTAATTGTGTAACCAATTATCACCTAATAGAATATATTCTTCAAAACTTAGTAGAAAGTTATTTTAAAGTTATACTATATAAGACAAAACTTGTTGAGAAAAAGTTAATCTTTTAACAGTACAACCATTTAGAAAAATAAGGAAAACGAATTAATTTTATAGATTTTTCCATTGCAACAAATCAATTGAAACTAGTACTTTGATAACTATTGTTTTAAGAAACGCGATATAAACAATATTAAATTTTAATGTACATACATTGTAAATTGGTAAACAATATTAGAATATTATTGACACGTGGATAAATATTAATATATATTTTTTTCTTAAATTTGATTGAAATGCAATTGATATAATGGAAACATTTTACTTCTATTGAGGGTAATTGTAAAATAATGAAAACAATTGATGGTATTACCAATTATTCAGTATCTATCAAATGGGTTTCCTTGACTTTATTACACTAAAAGGTATATAATAATATAAAACAAAACATGGCTATTTAATGACCCCTATATGTTAACGTCGTTTGTGTATTTATTTCTTATGTATGTATAATTTCGTTTCATTATTTCAATTTTTTAATATTGACATTCCAAATTGTTATATTAAGGTTTATTTGTCAAAAATTCGTTAATTCTTTCCACCTATTCTAATACATCTTCAATAATTATAAGATATAAAATTGACAGTCTATTTCATAAAAAAAATTGTATTTTTTTTAATATATTATCTGTGGTATTAAGATTTCATTTATACTAATGAATTTTATAAATATACACTAGTAATTTATGGTAACAATAAATTATTACCGGCTACTACTTGTAAGTTATTTTACTTCGACGGTTTTCAGTTACAAAGTCGTGAAAATATTTAAATGTGTCTTGTGAATTTTTACTAACAAACTTTGACGTTTACAATATTTAGATGAGAAGTGTTTCGTGTAGGTAACAAACTATTTAAACATGTATTGTATAATAAATAATAAAAGTACTCACCGAAAGCTGGAGCAAGGATGTATAACCCAGTGACCTGATGCTTTCTGACGGATTCTTTCTTTCATTAAGGCCTTCTTGGATCCAAAAAGTTTCATCGCCAGCTTATTATCCGTGGGCTGGAAAAGAGCCTGCAGCTGGTTCTTGAGGAAGCTCTGCTTGCCGGCTTCCACGGAGCCCAAGGGGGTGGGCCCCGGTTCCTCTTTGGGGGTGCCGTACAAAGACACATCGTCCACCCCGAAATGAACCTTACCACTACCCTTATAATTCATGTCGTTCGGCAGGAAGTCCGTAATAAGTAGCGTTTCGTCATCTAGTGCGGTCACCAGAGAATCTGTGCACGTGTTGGTGTTCTCGATACTGATCTTGATCGAGTCATCCTTGGCCAAGCGACGCGGTGGCGGCGAGCGGATCTCCTCTTCGGACTGAGCCGCGGCCACCCGCCCGTTCGCTAGCCGCAGACTGGGCACGCGCCTCGTTCCACCACGTCTGTCTCCTTCCCCACCGTCTCTGTAAAGTAGCGAAACCCGCCACTTTAGTTACAAGTATACGGACAGGTACATACTACATATATGTATATCAACAAACATTTAAGAATTTAACAAATGTATATTGTCTACGTTCAATACTATCTGTATACTACATATTTGTAAGTTAAACCATAACAAGCAACGCTAGAATAATATATACATGCTACTAATAATACGGTGCCGCTAATGTAAAGATAAAAAGACAAAATATTAAAGAGAAAATTTAAGTTTATTAAATGTGAAAGGTAAGTTAAAAACACATAAAATAGTGAATAAGATTTGTAAGCTTATCCTTGGATTTTAAATATTAATTTCCATTACTTCCGCAGAACAAAACATAGTTTACTTAATTGATAAAAAATATCTATCTTCAAAATAGTTTCTATTAATTATGGGATACATTCTAAGAATAATTGATGTAAAATTATGCATTGTATACAAATGTTGGAATAGAGTTAGGAAATTGTTTTTTTTCAACGAATATTAAAGGTAATAAACATTTCTAACAAAATCAATTTTATTATGCGTCAGCAATTCTGCACATTAAGCTAGTTTAATTTCTATTACAAATGTACTACAAATAATATTTATTATATATGCAATTATCTCTAAGGTATGTATAAATTGGCATACAAACTATACGTGATGACGTTCTTTGTCAAATTTGAAGTTAAAAGTCTTAATACTAAAACGGTGTATTATGCCTTCCTGAGTTTTCAGAAAGAATTTGAAAGAAGCATATAGTTTATTTCAAATTACAAGAATATAACTTTGAACGGCTCTAATGCTTTTATTGCACCACCTTCTGTGATGATAATTATTATACCTGGTCTCCTTATTGAACGGGTACGGTTTACCTATTTGCAACGTATGAATCTAGGGGCCGTATTGACTATAAATTAGGGCACTATAATATAATAATAAAACGCTGTTAATTTCAAATATATCATAAAAAATATCTATACATTGGGTTTATATACAAAGAAACACCTTCTGTGATGATAATTATTATACCTGGTCTCCTTATTGAACGGGTACGGTTTACCTATTTGCAACGTATGAATCTAGGGGCCGTATTGACTATAAATTAGGGCACTATAATATAATAATAAAACGCTGTTAATTTCAAATATATCATAAAAAATATCTATACATTGGGTTTATATACAAAGAAAAAATTACAAATCGTGTGGCAACATGTGTAGTGGATACATATAGATATATAAAACTAATTTATTTGTAATACACAATAAAATTTTTATGTGTCACCGCATTTCATAAATCATCTGTGATTGAGTCGTCTTGCAAATCGGTGTCTGTGTCTGAATCGTATTGCAAATTTATAATCAAAGGTGCTACTATTTTGTACATGCGCATATATTCGTTCTCTTTTGCTATTGCGTGTTTAACAGCATTTATCCAATTTACAGCAGTTATATGTCCCATAGCATTTTTTATGTGTGTTACACTGCTTTCACTAAATTTCGGTGTTTGATTTGTTCGTCTTATGGTATTTTTCAGTTGGGCCCATATCAATTCAATGGGATTGAAAATGCAATGGTATGGTGGTAAACACAAAATTGTATGTCCTGCTTCTTTGGCTCGTTATCCACATAATAATCCTTTAAATATTCTTTTGTCTTCATCACCTCTATTAATTGTTTTTTTTGTATAATGATCCTCAAAATATAAATCATTTACTTCTAAAAATGTTTTAATATCTTTCTTATTATTAAATTTTGTAGGAACTTTGGTTTGCTGTCGAGAATGATACGGTGCGTTGTATATCATTATCACACTATCTTTTGGTAAATTTGGCAGCAAAGTGTCACAAAACCATTCTTCAAATAAAGATGAGGTCATATCTTCATGGTAATCTAAACTTGAGGATTTAACATTTTTAGCAGATAGTAGCGGCTGTGCAATCCATCCTTTTTCTGCCCCAGCATGAAGAATGATTATTCTCTTCTCTCTCGAAACCGGTGCGTCCAACTGACACATACTTGAACTATCCACCCAATCTTTGCAAATTGTGTCATGGGTGTCATACCACGTCTCGCCTAAATAACATATGAATCGTCCTTCCTGTCTATACCTTCTAATTTCCGTTAAGTATTCATATCGAAGTTTCTGTAAGCTCGGGCTTTCCATAATTGTGCGACGTTTGTATATAGTGCCAAACTTAAAACCAGCTTTCTTTAGCGTCCGCCACAAGGTTGCTTTAGAACACTGAATATTTATAGGCTCATCACTGATTCTTTTATGTAAGCAGTCAAGTGTAGATACAACATTTCCTCTGTAGAAGGAGTATACTTGCTGCCTAATAGTATCAATTTCATACTCTTCACTTTTTCTCGGTGCTCCTTTGTTACTTCTTTGCTTTCGAGGCCCTGCGTTATTCTTAATTATTTTATATATTGTTCCAAAAGGCACCTTGGTTAATGGCGACGTTCGTTGAATGTTCTGGGTTTGTGGTTCTTTATTTTCTTCCATCAGAGTATGATAGACATTGAAAATTATCTGTTTTGCATCTTCTGATATATGCTTTCTCTGTCGTGCTCCAACAGTATTATAACTATCCACATCATAATCACTAACACTTTCAGCAAAAGGTCGCCACATGTTCGTTAAGTAAAGAGAGAAAAATGAAATATGTATACAGCAGTAAAGATTAACAATAAATGATAAATAGACTCAATATTAGATGTAATATATACCAACTCTCCTAACTATATTTACTTAAATTTTGTTTTATAAATATAAGCACTTATTTCATATAAATTGTAATTTAATGACTATTTAACTATATATAATAACTAGAGCTGAGGATGTTTGCGGTATAACCATGGTTATATCATGTAACCATAGTAAATTACTATGGTTATTTGATATAACCATGGTTATACCGCAAACATCCTCAGCTCTAATAATAACTATATATTCAAATTAACAACTGTTGGTTCATCTAAATTGCAGTAATTATAATTTACTTAAATTTTGTCATTTCGGACCTCAGCAGTTTGTTTGCGTAAAAGATAATCGTATTGAGCGGTCAGGTAGTTATTGCCGCAGGTGGTGAATAAAAGCATTAGAACCGTTCAAAGTTATATTCTTATAATTTGAAATAAACTATACGTTTGGCAAGATTTGTGAACCTTACGTTTTAAGTCGTGCGCATGAAGAAAAAGAATATAATTAGCTCTTGAAATAACATATTAATAGTGAAAATATTATATTTTAAAATTAAAAATCATATTAAGTTTTAAAATTTTGTGATAGTACTCACTTATTTTTGTACATTTCTTTGACAGAAATCAATGTCATTATTACCTACATAATTGTTCGAATTAAAATTCATCAGTTTGCAGACATAGCTGCAATCTATATGGTATTGTACGTACTATTTGCTCAAGTCTTCCTAGTGTGATTTCTAATACAGCGGCGTCAATTCGGGCTGTAACTGCGTCAGCTTTTTGAAGAGCCGTAGAATAAACTTTTCCTTTAATGAAACCCCAAAACAAGAAATCTAAAGAATTCAGATTGGGAATCTCGCAGGCCATAATATGGGGCCGCCACGAACAATCCATCGGTTTGGAAAGTGTTCATCCTCCTTTTAAGTAACGAGCAAAGTGTGCAGGGGTTCCATCATTAATGAAAATAATATTATGTCGTATGTTCAGCGGTATCTCAACAATAACTTGTTCTAAGACATTTAAATATTCACCGGCATCTAGATGATTTGGTAAGTAAATTGGTTCAACTACCCTGTGATTATACCCAGCCAAACGTTAACGGAAAACCTTTGGTGATCGTATTCGCGAAATTCATGTGGATTTTCATCTGCCCAATGATGAAAATTGTGAGTATTAAACACACCATCTCTGCTAAACATGCACTCATCACTCCGAAGAATATGTCTTAGAAAGCCACCTTCTTTTAAGATTGTATTGTAAAAATTAATTCGAAATAGGTTATTATTTCCATTAAGGAACTTTAGAAACATGGTATGGATGAAGCAAGTTTTCTCGTAGAATCTAATGAACAGGCTTATTACTGGGGATATTTAATGTAGAAACTAATTGACGGGTACTTGCAGAGGGATCTTCCTGAATTGAGGCTAGAATTTGCTCTTCTAGTTGCACAGTACGCTTTTCTCTTGGTGGACCAGCGTTCGCATTTCTTGGAATAAACGAACCTGTTTTACGAGGACGTTGATCCAGCCTTCGAAATAAATTTTTACTTGGATGCCTCCGGGTTGGAAAACGCACTCGATATTCCCGTTCTGCCGTCCTAGAATTTCCACGACAGAAACCGTATATCATGTACTATCGTGAGCAATTGAAAGTTAACACTTTATTATGTTGGCATGTCGAAATTTCAAAATTTATCTAATGTATACAGTACTTTTGAAGTGTCAGTGTCAGCATTTAATCATAACATAAATGACATTAGCTTGACAATTTGGTAAAGTTTACGCAGCTATAATAGTGCGTTTACTTTCAATTGCTCATGATAGTACATATCGGCATATTCATTAAACGTAAAAATCATAATGCGCAAAATAAAAATAACCAGTAAACAGGGAAACACGAAAACTAATCAGAACTATGCAAATAAACACGAAAAAACAGAGATTACAGAAAATAAGCAGGTCCAATGAAATAGGTAGGTACATAAATGTCAAAATTTGGCAGTATTATTGCATTTGACTGGAACAACATTTGGCTACCTACTTGTGGCTACTTATTGTTTTACAACGTTGTCAGATGTGATTTGCGTCAAAATAAGTTAATAAACAAATCATAAAAGCAAACTTTCAAATAAAAATAAAACGTTAACGAAAAAATAATAATAATAATTCTTTTTATTCTAAATTGCATCTCTTTCGGCAAATAAATATCAAAACCCCAAAAAAGGTATGAAACCCGTTACCACAATTAATAATCGTATCCGAAATACGTATTTCGACAACCAAGTTGTCATCATCAGTAGGTAAAACCACTAATCAAAGTGTCGAACATGGGGCACAGTAAAGCTAACATTTAGAATCACGCACAACTTTACGCGCCGTACACGTATATACTTTGATTAGTGGTTTTACCTACTGATGATGACTTCGACTTAGTTCGTACGCATTTCGACTTAGTTGTCGAAATACGTATTTAGGATACGATTGTTAATCGTGGTAACGGGTTTTATACCTTTTTTGTGTTTTTACTTAACCACTGTCTCCAAAGAAAGACTTTTAACAAATATCAATTAATAATGCTTAATTAAAGACTGAAAGTCCGAACATTAGGAACTTCGTGCAGAGGTATGAAGCATTGTATAACATTTAGGTTTTAGGATTTTACAATCCGAATTTAACGAAGAACATTGCCAGGTGTAGTTAGTACGCTAATTTATACACACCTTGTATAATACGTATTCTGGTAAATTTATAAACGCGCCGCAGTGTCTGGCCACGTTCCCTTTAAAATGTTGTATGTCTTACATTTTTTCGTAGTGGATTATGAAACTTGCACAAAAGTAACTTTGGATGAAAAGAAATGAAAGATAGGAAAATTTTAAGATACTGCCTTACACCAACAATAAACTTATTAATGACAACTCAAGGCGCCAAGAAAAAAATACACAGTTATAATTGCTAGTGTTAGTTTTATCTTGTATGTTTGTTTACAATTACTAATAATATTTAGGTTAATAGTTAATTAGGGATAATAAAATTGTATTGATTTGAAAGGAGAATTAAAATTATGTTTTCATCTAGAATGGCGAATA
Organism: Melolontha melolontha; assembly: GCA_935421215.2. Taxonomy (NCBI): domain Eukaryota; kingdom Metazoa; phylum Arthropoda; class Insecta; order Coleoptera; family Scarabaeidae; genus Melolontha; species Melolontha melolontha. The sequence goes on along the minus strand of OW285236.1, from coordinate 111,118,666 downwards.
GAAACTTTATTTAATAATAATAATAATAATAATACAGTAGAACTTCTTAACTTGAAATATTCCATAAATCGAATATTTTTGCGAACAATAAGGTTTAAGCAATTTTTATATAGATTTTTATCTCTTTAAGTTGAATTTTTCTCTTGCCTGAACTAATATTTTACCTGACTCGAATATTTCGCAGAATTCTTGCTCTATTTCGGGAACTCACCAATTTGCGGCGACGACAGAAAGAAACTTTTGCCAGGAGCTGCAGGAATCGCAGCTTATTGGTACGTGTAATACAGCCTAGCTAGGTTACAAAAACTAAAAATGCCAAAACAAAATTTAAAGTGTTTAATTTCGAATGAAAAATTAAAATTAGTGGATGGTTGGTATATTGGTTCCCAGCAGGCAATAAATAAAAGGTTGGTACTTAATCCCTGTTATCAATTCGTAAATTGGTTCCCATTAATATAATATATTTACATCTTTCCTCAAAACTAAATTTGAATATGTCGTAAGAAGAAATAAAGTTGTTATAAAACATAGACACCTCCTTTCTGCAATTCTTTAATACATGCTAATGCTAAGAACTATTAAATCTGCATTTGTGAATAACTGTCATTATGGGGTATTAATTTATCCATATTCGCGTAGTTTAAAGTAAGTATTTAGCTTCAAATTCACACACATATACGTATATGTATAACAATTTTCAAGGATACTGGTAGGGATGGCTTTCACTCATGTAGTTCGGTATGTGGAGAGCGGGGATGACATTCGTTGTTCGCATCTCGATGCGTGCAAAATATCGCACGCAATAGTGTCAGAGCAAACTCTCACGAAAAACTAAAATAAATTTTGCACATTTCATTTAGAAATTTGTTTCGTTTTTTTATAAGAATTTTATTTAATTTTCATTAATAATTTTATTTTAGTTAAATAAGCATAATATTTAATGATATGCTGTAAGTATTTAATTCAAAAAAATTAAGGAGAAACAAAGCAAAATAGAAATAAACATTTTATTACATATTTATTACTATACATATGATTGGTTATGCATACAACTTGTGATAGATTATTTTTTAATTTCTCAAATATTTTTTAGATTTTACTTCTGTATTTGGAAATGAAAAAATCCCTAATCAAAGAATTAATTTAATGAAACACATACAACACAAAATTTAACATGTAAAATACTGTTTTATATTCGAGATATGAATACATTTGTAATAAGTTCGTGAGTTTTTCAAAAGAGAATACCTTAATTTGAAAGGCATACAGATAAGTAAATATAATAGTAAAAGCTAATGCTGATATACAATTAAATATGCTGGGTTTAATGATGTAATATGGATAACTTTCTAATTTTACATATACTTTTATTTGTTTTTAATTCTCTATTTAGAAATTTGGAACTATAAAAAATCCATAGTCTAATAAATAATTTAATTAAATATGTAATGGGAAACTTAAAACATGTTGCATTGAATTTTACAACTCTCATGATATGAAAATATATTTTTCCAACATCCTTTTTTACAATACAAGGTGCCTGTGAACAGATTGAGATTTGTGGTTGAGAGAAATACCTACAAAAATATGGCGGATTTCGCAAATGCGTATAAAATTTTGTTTAGCGCAGAAAGAGAGAGTGTCGCTTCTATATGTTCTGTGCCGAAAGTGTCGAATGTATCCCCACTATTGTAACTAAACTACGCCTACGGTCATTCGAGTCACATGTACCTAGAAATATGGGTGCGCTAGTGTGTGTAATACGCTTTTTAATTTCCACCGTTACTTCAGCCAATCTGTATAATACTTGCTGGGTAATACCTGGTAATGCTAAAAAATATTAAATCTGTATTTGTAGGGGGAGTTTTTTTATTAGTCAGGGGGTGTGTTAGCAAGGTTGTTTTAATATTTTGTTTATTTTCACTAGTTTATAGTCAGTGTGCGTCTGTTGTTAAGTTGTTAACAATATTATTTCCAACCATGAATTATGAAATAATTGTGAACGAGTGAACGAGCAAAAAAGTTATTAGCTCTTAATAACTATAAGTATGGTTTTCAAAAGGCTCTGAAAAGTGATGAGAAGCGGTGGACTTGTACAAATAGAGAATGCAAATCATTCGCCCTTACTTGGGATGAAGGTGTGACAATATCAGTTACAAAGCACATACAAGAACATCACTATGAGGCAAATGTGAAGGACTTAAACCATCAAATTATTAATTCTACCTTAAAAAGAAAAGCTGTAGAGGACCTATATGAGAACCCTGCTAAGATTATTCGCAGGGTACTTCAAGAAAATCTGCCATGAACTATCACTGCATCTGACGTTGCTTGCGTTAAAATAAATGTATACAACGCTGGTAGAAAAATGTAGCCATGTTTGCCGAAAAACATCGAGGAAACTTTTGACTTTCTGGACGAGGTCACCATCCAACCCAATAGAGAGGAACAGTTCATACTTATTAATAACAGAATTGAATAGATAGTGGTATTTTGGTATACATCTAATGTTCAGATGTCGAATTTATTTAGATGGCAGTTTCAATTATTCTGCGCAGCTTTTCTGTAATTTTTTTACTCTACACGGTTATTATAACGGACATTATATTCCATTAATTTTTTCATTGTTACAAAATAAACGCACAGAAACGTATACAAAACTATTTAACTTTATAATAATGATTTGTGAAGATAATTGTCTTAGATTAAGAATTTCAGAAATTGCTATTGATTTTGAGAAAGGCATCCACAACGCTGTCGAACAAATTTTTTCTCTTTCATAAATAACCGGATGCGGGTTTTGCCTGGCCTAGTCGTGGTATTGGAAAATTCAAGAATACAGCCTGACATCCGAATATAAAAAGAATTCTGAAGTTGGTAAATTGACTGCGATAATTTTAACTTCGGGGAATGGATGGTAGTGGGAGAACTATTTCATTCAGTGACTCAGTATAAATATAAAGCTTTATTATAATTGCGTCAGTAGCGTCGATCGAGCAAATACACCCTAGCATTAAAGCACGAAGTCGCGAATATAATGATATAAATCTGCTTTGCACGAATTGCACGAATGAGGATAAAAATTCTCAGAACTGTTAATGCTTCCATTTGCTGACTGAAAAGTATTTGCTTGTCATATAGCAGTTTTAATATGCTAAAGACCACAGGCATTCTAGAAAGGCTGTAAATAATGGCTCCTGCAAAAAGCTGTAACATTTATCTAGTGGCTTTCGTGTTCTCACGGTACGAATCCGATCGAGAACTTGTAGCAAGCTGTGAAGACCGAAATAGCAGAAGGCAATATAAAAAATACAAATTTTACCAAAGTTGAACTAGATGGAAGAATATACCAGCGGAGACCTATCAGAAATTAGAGAGTTGATACCCAAAAGATGTATAGCGGTTGTTAGAGGATATCTTAGTACGATGTCTCTGAGAGTAGGTACTGCATTTAGGCTGAAATTCGAGAAAGTAGCTGTAAATACTACTCTTAGATGGTGCATCCTCAGCCAAAAAATAGTCGATCAATACATTCATTCCACATTAACCCACATTTGAAATCATAAAAATAACGAAAATTTCGCGAAATCTCCATCTTTTATAAACTACTGGATTAAAGAATTTTTTTCTAGAAACCTACTTACAAACATATCCTACGAGGAGGAGATGTAAATCAGTTAACACCTCTGTAATAAAATGCTACATGCACATTTTCAGGGTGATCTGACAAAGAGAAAACTAGTATAGGGTTGATATTTCAATATTAAAACGCAAAATTTTGTTCTGAAAATTTTATTTCATCTAGTATTCACAAACAGAAGTTTTCAAAATAATTTTTTCATGTTTTTGAAGGTATATTATTTATTTTATCTTTTAAAAGTATCGACAGCTTCATTAATCGAAGTAAAATATATTCATCGCAACTTCTCTTTGACGTATGTTAATAAAATGAAGTCATCGAATTCTTAACTGAGATTGTACAATGGATTACTAAAGAATTTAATATACCGATAGGTCCAACCCGCTACGGGCCATACGCAACAATATACGTATGGAACGTAATGCGATGTGGCAACGTATGTACGATGCCACTCCGCGTGCGCATACATAAGTCCGATGATCGAGAGCAATAGATTGCCCGTCGTTCGTATCTAGCTGTGCAAACGTAAAGGTTGCAACAGTTGCAAGTTAAACTGTTTAGAATTTTCGAGACAATAACCCCTAGAAATTCCGAGGGAGTGAGGCGGGAGTTTTACAATAGGCTCGGCTATTGTTTGGGGAGAGAGGGCGGTATTTTCGAATCCTATATTTAGTGACTTTCTTAGAATTAAAATTTATTTTGCAGAATTATTGATTTTTTTCCTTTTATCTTTTAGAAAACGTTATTGTTTTTTTATTACTTAAAATTACTTTTCCGTAGCAGCTAAGAATACAATAATAATAGCTTAGAGATATAACGACATTATTATATCTGAAACAAATTGGCAAATTACGTATGCAGAACGAATATGCAAACGACTATATCCTTGCGCGGTTTAAGTCTTACTAGATTCATAACTCTGCAATGTATGGTAATGTAAGCTACTGCGCGTAGAGGGGATTCGCTGTTGCCACTTATTGCCGGGTTTGGCCCGTTGAGAGCTGGTCCTATCGGTATATCTCGTTTCAATAGGCCACTTTTCGAGTAGTGGTATGTAGATAAATTTATTATTAGTCGGTTATAAGAGATCTTTTAAAGGACTCCTCTAGACGAGCACATAGTAGTGTATAATGTAGAATTGCACGAAAAACAATTATTCAAAGCTATAGTTGTAATAATAGTATATTATGGGACAAGTGATTGAAATAAAATTTCAACGTTGAGAGTGGTAACCCGAGACGTTAAAATTTTATCAGCCACGAGTTGCATATACTATTTTTTCTACGAATTTTTAAAATAAACGTTAGTAAACCATTTTTCATTATTTTTTATGTACATTAACTATAATGCTATAATATTCTGGCTCTACATCGATATCATTACTCATTTTAACAAATTAATGCACTTCAGAAAAAATTATACATGAAGTGACATTTCTCTTGTCAGAAATTGAATGTCAAAGAATTTGAAATGCGAAATCCCGGTAGTCCGATAATTTCAAACTCTAATGGCTTAAATTAGATTTCAACCATCGCAATCAATTTCAAAATAAGTGATTTCAATGTCATGAGTAGAAAAAATCATTTATAAATTGAGGACGATCATCTCCCAGTAACGGCTCCTGCAGGAACAGCTTTTATAAGACCAGATTCATCATATGAATTGATCCGAACATCTTGTATTGTACCGTTCTAAATTAAATAGGACGATTCACGAGTAGAGGGTATGTGAGTGGCTTTTTGAACATGATACGTTAGGAATACAATTGCAAAAGAGGATTAATTATTCTAAATTGTTTAGTGCCTAACAATAAAGTTGAATGGTCTAAAAGAGGAAGTTGAAATATTGTGAATAGGTACCGAGAATGTGCGCTTTCTCAGATGCTTAACTGAAGAACAAGTAGAGAAACAATTAATATCGCCACGGAAACTTTCATTGCACAACATGTTTATATAACAAGGAAGTAATAGGGCAATCTTTCGATAGTCAACTATGCTAGAGAGAAAGGAAGTTAAACAGATATTAAAAACGCTTTCGGTAGATTAATCGGTTTAATGGTAATGGAATATTGAAAACGAAAGTAGGAGACGTGATTCTTAATAGTACGTTAGGTAGCGAGTATAGTAGTTAAGTGCAAAAAGTAACTAGAGCCCGGACGCATCAGGCCGAAATTACGATGGACCATATAAATAGTCTATAACATCGCTAAGTACAACACGCAGTCATTGAATAGCACTATTCATTCGGTTTCCCGCACATCTGTTTTTTGTCGTTTGTGTGGCGCAATTACTTCAATATTACAGTAAAATTCCTTTCTTCATTAGCGTAGATAGAAGCGAGAGGAGTTTTTATAATTTATTTTATATTTCGTAAGATAAATAATGTACGGTGAGTTAATTTCTTTTTTTCAATGATTTAACTTTAAGTGTCCAGTGAATTTCGTTAAGTTTCAATAACTTAGATCTAGAGTATTGTTTAAGTTACTTTTTCAGATATGATATGGAACAAGGGCGAAAATGGCATCCTGAAAAAATGGCGGGTTTGATTAAGGGTCAAACTGATTGAATGTCCGTTGCCAGTGATTCCGAAATTTATTGCAAAGTCTCTAAAATATCGTTAAAAATTCCAAGAAATCGCGCGTAGAACGTCACTTAGCATCGCAAACACATGCACAGAAATTAGACCCGTTGAAATCTGATAATTTTAACGAAGAATTCTGTGAAACTTTAATGGCGGCAAATATTCCATTAAATAAACTTAACGATCCCATCTTCAAAACATTTTTCCAAAAATATATTGGTGAAATGTTCCTGACGAATCCAACTTACGTAAAATTATGTTTCTAAGTGCTACACGAAAGCAGTAGAACGCATTAGAAGCCATCTTTCAAATTAGTATAATATGCTGCATATTACTTGTGTAGCACATGCTCTCTACAGAATCTACATAATATATCAGAGACACCTTTCCGGAAGGTGATAGACTTGTATCTGCTTTTGAAAAAGTTTTCAGAAAGGAACTATTGAGAGTAGCTCTTTACAGAGAAAAACTTCCATCGTTCTCACTGCCTCCCTCTTCAGTAATAACTAGATGAGAAGCATGGATGGAAACTACTAGGCTCGAAATATTTCTGAGTACAAAGAACTAATACCAATTCCAAATTAAAAAAATTAGTTGTACTTTTTTCAGGAACTCATTGGAAATTTACCAAAACTAATCACTTATTTTGAAAATTAAAATCTCAAATTAAATGATGGATTAACCACATTAGATGTGGCTATTAATAATTTGAAAAATATTCCAAGATTTCGGATGTGGCCTTCGGCAAGAGTTAGACGCAGTTGCTAATAGAAATCCAAATTTAATAACATTGCGGCAATTGTGTATGGGGACAATGCCTCAAAATATAACTGCTAAATTCGCTGAAATAAAAGAATATTTCCAGTATGCACCTACAACCAGAGTTGAGATGTAGAATAGACATTTTATATCTACAAGGATGTATTTCATTCAAAGAGAACGAATTTTACAGAAGAGAACTATGAGAAAGTATTGTTAAGTAATATTAATACTCCTTTACTCAACTTGAACTAAAAAATTAACAAATAAAAATATATTTCGTATTTTACACATCACCACCTGTTCGTTTTCCAATTAGATAAATAAAATTAAAAACTCTTCAAGAATACAAATTTTCAGTAGTACGCCCGTGGGCTATGAGTCATCGGCCTCTCGTGTCCGGTCCCTACAAATTACTTAAAAGGAAAATAATGATATCAAAATAGAAATCGGTACGTCTCGAACATCCCCTAAATCGCAAAACTAACGTGCAAATATTGAAAATAAAATAATTTACATTATTACCTTGGGTTAACGAATAAGTTAGTAGTAACAAACATTATGTAATGAAGAATGTATTTTCCACAATTATTTAGGATTACCTAACAATGATCAATTTTTCGACTATCTCACACGTCTAGAGAAATTCGGTAATTTGGAAGTAGTGAAGAAATCATCAAGCCCATTTTGAAGCACGACATCCGTGAAGAATGTTTGATATAGCGGAAGAGATGGAAATCTGATGCTAGCTGCTTCTTGAGCAGTTGTTTCTGTAATGTTAGCGGTATGAAGACGAGCGTTATCGTGTTGCTAAACGCTTTTATGACGATATCTTGCCGGTCTTTCTCCTTGCATTGCGTCCTCAAGCTGATGGAATTTTTGACAGTGAATTTCAACAGTGATGGTTACATTTCTCGGAAACAATTCATAGTAGATGACGCCTTCTTAGTTCCACCAGATGAACACATTAGCTTACAAGTATGAGCATCAGTTTTTGCTAGCGGATTTGCCTTTTTGTAAGATCTGAACCATTCTTTTCTGTTCTTCATGTTAAAATGAATTCACTATTTTTCATCGCCATTAATACTACGGGACGAAAACGGTCGATGTTATTGACGAGCTAACAAAAAAGCACAAGTTGTTTTCCCTTAAAATATGCGGCAACCAAACATTCCGTTTTTTAACTTTGCCCATGGAATACAAATGTCGAATTAGGGTCGATTGGTTACACTCCATTATAATGACCAATTCCCGAGTTCGGTGACGGATCATCATGCATTTCCTGAACGTTGAAAGTTGTCAATGTTAAAATGGTTCTCTTTAAATCTAGATAGCCATTTTCGTGCTCTTTACATAATTCCATTATTTTCGCAGACGGCGTAGATAGTTCTAGCGAGTTCCAATGTATTAACCCCTCTAACAGAAGGAAATGTTGAAAATGTTCGTTTTTCTCTACTTGATGTTCAATTTTCTTTTGACAATAATTAATATAATCTTTGCATAAACTCACAAATTCGAAAATTATATAGTTAAACAATAATACAACATTGAAGTGCCTAACAATACAAGGCACTCTCATCCTAGAAACCAAAAACGCTACGAACTTATGCATCAACCTGATATAATTTAATGTTTTCTACAATGGATAGTACACATTATTAGCAAATATCAAGAATAGTAATGTTATTATTCTGAAGATCAACAAAAGTAGGTAAGGCAATATTTTAGATCGGTGACCAATGTATGAAACATATTGTTTCCTATTAGTTAAGTAGGTGTTGAAAATGAAACCAAATTCTAATTAAATCCATCTTAGGTTAAGGTAAATGAAAGCTACGATCTATGCGATCGTACTCTGAATTATAATCGAGCATTATCGTATAAACACTCAAAGTAAATTTTATCGACAAATTGTTTCCATATATAGCAACTGCATTATACAGAACAACCTTGACATAAAAAGACAAGTTATGAAAAAATGGGAAGATGCAATTAGATAGAAAATATATTCAAAATATTTTTCCAAAATTCCTTCTCATAATGAGGAAAAAATTACAAAGAAATTTAAAAAAAATATGTCTCGACACTGTGTGACTGATTATATTATAAAAAGTTCGGAGACGATATCATAGAATTGGCCGAATAACAAAAAGAATAGTTTTGTTATTATTTTTTTTGTTTTGTTATATAATGATGTTATAGTTTTTATAACATCGACAGCTGTTACGTATATAAACTTCAAAAGAGTACATATTTATTATTTATACACCTTCAGAATATTTTGAATTCATGGGCGGAACATGATACAATTTTCAATGGGTTTTTAATTTTGAGGTTCGTGTCGTAATTGGCTCATAGTATTTTGAATTCATGTTTTATATAACTACATATTTCCATTTTTTATACGTTCATATTTTTATTTCAAGGACCCCTGTATAATAACATTTATTATATATAATATAATGATAATAGAAGACTAAATAGAATAAATAACGGCATAGCAAATAGCAAGTGAAAATTTCAAATAAACAGTCATTAAAAACTGTGAATACAATGTAATAGAACAGAGCGTATGTGACGTAACATAGTCATATGACTTGAAACACATTTCGAGTATTGAGCAATCCTATTAGACGTTTACTATACCCGAGAGACAGCAGGTTGAAAGTGCAGAGCAATAAATATTTTAAAGAACAGTATTCTGTATATTTTATTAAAATGCCTAAAACTACGTGTACTTTTTATCATATCCACTTTTTCATATTGCACCTATTTTGAAGCTTGAATTTAAATTTCTATATTCTTATATTAGGTATTAGGTATAAAGGTTTTAATTTTTGCTAGTTCTTTTGCTTAAAATCAATCATTCGAAATATAACCTGAAATTTTGAATATGACCTATAATTTTTCTTGAACATTTGCATGTGTGTATAAATACAGGGTTATCGCTGAATAGCGCCCCAGTTATGCGAATCTGGAGAATACCTACAAATATCTAACCGAAAATCAAAAAAGAATTTGTAATTCATCAAAAATTTCCAAATATTTAGGGCCAAAATTTAGTTGAAGTCGGTCCATATCTTTATTTATTCTATATTTATCGAAATACAACTGTTATCCAGGTTCACTGACCTGCAAAAAAGTCGATAACATTCGAGACAGTACTTTCAACAATAAGGTGCTATTGATAGATAGCGAATGTTATTGTTTTCTACCAAAACATTCTCGGCCGCACATTTGACAATTTTTTTGTGGATATCTTTACATCGAATATGTCAACAAACCTATGCGGCATTATTTAAAATGTAATTAAACCTAAAAACAAAAGGACTTAAATCAATTATTGATTATCTCATTGTTCGACAACATTCCGAAATCAAGGTACAAGATGTTAGGATGAAGTGTGGATCTGATCACCGCTGGAATCAAAAATATATATTCTCTTGTTGCATCTCACGATCACACCAACAGCTTTACCGAGAATAAGTTTAACACGACAAAGTATAACATAAAAAGCTATGAACATGACAGTACCAAATATTTATGTGCCAAGAGATTAGAGCAAAAATTAATTGAAACTAAACGAACAGCAGAAGAAGAATATGATCATATGAAAACGTGTATTCTTGAAGCTGCAGACGAGGCTGTTGGAATAATGCAGATGACTAACAAACCTGATTGGTGGGATGCGCGGATAGAACAACAAATTAAAAACAAAAAACAACTTTATCAAAAACTTCTTCAAAAGAACGACGACGTGACAAGAGAAGAATATAGAAGAGCAAACAGGGAGGCAAAATGAAGTCATTAAGAAAACGAATCAATCTTGGAAAAAAAGTGTGAGTACATAGAACAAGTTGGAGGAACCCGAAGCTCAGAAGATTGGAAGACCATAAAATCGGTAAAAGCGTCATACAAATAAGTATTTAACTTGAGCTGCTGCTCAAGTAACAAAAAAAGACTGGATACATCACTTCAAAGGCCTTTTGAAAGAAAAACGCGTTGAATTTCTGGGAGAAGAATGCCAAATAGGTAATTTAAGTCATATAGATCTTCCATTAAAACAAGTACAACAATCCGTAAAGGTCATAAAATGGCGAAAATCTCCTGACCTGGAAGCATACACCCGGAATTCACAAAATATGGACCTGAAAAGCTGATAAGAACACTGAAATCTTTATTTGAAAGATCTTAAATGGCAAAGAAAGACCGACTGAATAACTTCCTATATATCTACTATCGATAAAAAAAGTTTCAAGAGACGATCCTAAGAATTACCGGGGTATAGCAGTCATCCCAACAATAGGAAGAATTAACTTGAAGAATTAACGGATTCTTAGAAACCTAATTGAAGAAGACATTCAAGATCAGCAACCGGAGGAACCGAAGGGTCCTATTCCATAAAGCTGTCTCTTTTCATTCTTAGAAAAGAAGAGAGAGAACAAACACATGTGGTTGCCGTTTCCTTAAGAGAGGTAATTTTATCGTAATTTCTAGTAGATATAATTGTATTTTTAAGTCAGTGTATACGTGGACGCCGTGTAAAGTTGTTGCGTGGTCAGATGTGCTAGCTTTACTGTGCCCCATGTGCGATACTTTGATTAGTAGTTTTACCTACTGATGATGACAACTTAGTTGTCGAAATACGTATTTAGGATACGATTAGTAATTGTGGTAAGGGGTTAAGTATATACCTTTTTTAAGTTTTTACTTAACAACAGTCTCCAAAGAAAGAGCGTTGACAAAGCTAAATATGTAGCAGTAATTTTCAATAAGCAAGGAAACAGCAAAAGCGAGATCCAGGAAATAATTACAAAGGGTAACAAAACTTTTGGGGCACTCAATTCCATACTTTGGGAAAAAAAACATTAGACGAGACACAAAACATCGCATTTACAACTCAATTGTTAAGAGTATGTCGACATATGGTTCAGAAGTATAGGATTTTCGTAAAATTAATAGAAGGAAGCTGCTGGTCACAGAAATGGACTTTTTAAGGAGAAAGTTGTCGGATATCGAGACTTGACAGGATAAGAAATACAGAAATAAGAAGGAGGATGAACATCGAGAGGGATATTATTGACGACATAGAGAAAAAACAATTGACATGGCTCGGGCACACAAAAAGAATTAATTAGACGAGATGGCCAAGGAAAGTGTTAGAGTGGGTACCTCCAAAAAGCGAGAGAGCGGAAGACCAAGGAGAAGTTAACGAAGCTATGGATGCAAGAAATTTAGAGGAAGAGATGTGTTACGACAGAAGGAAATGGAAACTGGCGACGGAGAGGCGGCGACAGCCGTAGATAATCCGTATATATATATATATATATATATATATATATATATATATATATAAAATTAAAACTAAATAGTTTGAAGGTTAGACTTCTTTTAAAAGTACAATTATTATGTTTATAATGAACAAACAATCGTCGTAAAATAAAAAGTTTATGTAGCTTGTCCAATGGGATAAATACTGGTTTTTGAATTATTTTTGTCTTTAAATTTGTGGTGGTACTGACAAATACCTATAAAACAATATAATTAATTGGTAAAAAGAATTACTGATTAGAGATGGAAGCTCGTATATTTACCTGCGACAGGGCTGGACTCAAATAAAGAAAAATTATTTTCTCGTTACTACGTGAACACTGGACCGCGATTTTTTTTATGAAGGCATTACTCACATATACCTTTCACCCCTTTTTTTTCTTCGTCACTGTACACAACTAGCATTGTATAACATTAAAATATTTATTATACCGTGTGTCCCAATTTCGATGCTCACCATTGGTATCTCGGTTATTAGAAGATATAGAACAACGGTTAAATGGGGAATGTTTTGCAGAATTCAATACACGCGGCAAATCTCATTTCAAATTTGATCTAACTTTTTAAATTTTTTAAATATTTTGAAAAATCAAAAATTTGCCGATATTGTTATTCCTCAATAACTCGATAACGCTTAGTCTGACCTCTTTTAAAGTTTTACATTGTTCAGACACTTTTTTAAAACAAATTATTTGATATAAACAGAAACCCCCGATTGTCATTTGTTTTGAAGTTATTACCACTATCTTTTGTTTTTCATATGGCGGCCATATTGCATTTTGGGTTTGTTAGGTAGTCCTCAAAATGTGCTTTTCAACGATGTATAACATGCCTGAAAAATTTTTATTTATAAGGAAAATATTAATAAAAACGTAAATTAATCTTTAATATGAAATTAGTAGGCTGAAAAATTAAACACCAATGTCAAATGAAAGTGAAAAGATATTCTAAGTATAGCAAACGCCAATTAACTTGGCGCGAGGAGGGGTAAGTTCGCGCAGGATTAAAAGTAGTGGGGAGATTTGTATTTGGTTTTACATCAAATGTCAGATAATTCTAACCTCTGAGCGTGTATCACTAGCAAAGACATTGTGTCCGTCAAACGTCAATGACAAATGTATTCTGACAATGAAACAAAACGATAACCTGTCAGAGTAGAATTAGTGCTGCAGAGATAAGTTAATTAAAACTACTTGTAGTTAGTGATAAGTAATTATTGTCAAGTATTAAGATTTATAAGTATTGATAATGGCACATACATATTCAAACGAAGAAAAAGTTGATATGTTGGAAGTGTATTTCAAAGCAAATAGAAACACTAAAAATGCGTGCACGAGTTATGCAGAGCGTTTTCCAGAAAGACAACAGCCACACAGGACCATTTTTAGAAGACTAGTTAGCAAATTAAAAAACTTTGGAAGCTTCGAACAAAAACGAGCTAACTATGAAGTTAATGATGCTGATACACGTCGAAATAATATTTTGCAGAACGTTAGGAACAATCCCAGCACATCAGTTCGTCGTGCGACACGAGAAACAGGGATTTCAAAATCTACTGTTCACAGAACCTTGACGAAAAACAAGTATCACCCTTACAAACCAACAATTGTACAAGGTTTAAGTGATAATGATAATCTCCGACGATTACAGTTTAGCAGGTGGTACCTTCAAAAATGTGAATATGACGCTAATTTTCTTAGGAAAATACTATGGACAGATGAAACACGATTTACCAATTGTGGAGTGTTCAATAGGAATAACTATCGTCATTGGTCTACTGAAAATCCACATTTGGTAAATCAAAGAAGATTTCAAGTTCGATTTGGTTTTAATGTCTGGTGCGGTTTAATTGGTATGACATTTTGTTTACATTTTTTTGTTTTTTAAACTCTTTTTTTCGTTTTAGATAATCAGTTAATAGGTCCTTTCATCTTTGATTACAATTTAACTGGTAACAGATATTTGGAGCTACTAACAAACGAGATAATGCCTGCTTTGAGACAAATTATTAATCCTGAGAACATGCAGAACATCTGGTTCCAGCACGATGGTTGCCCGGCCCATAACACTCGTAACGTGCAACATTTTTTGAGAGAAAACTTTAATGAGAGAGTGATTTCAAATAATGGACACGTGCAATGGCCTGCGAGATCACCCGACCTTACCCCGCTTGACTTTTATTTACGGGGTACCACTAAAAACGAAGTATTTGATTTTGAATCGCCAGAAACTCTGGAAATTTTAGAACAAAGAGTACTAGATGTGCTACGATCAGTAAACGGAAACACGCTACGTAGAGTTTGTAACTCTACTCGAACAAGGTGTCAAAATTGTGTGGAACAGAATGGTCGTCATATTGAACAATTTCTTTAAGTGAATGTGAACTTTAAGTTCTGTATCTGTACTTTTTATTTCTATAATTTTTTTATCGTTTCGTTTGTTTACAGTATTACTTAGAATATCTTTTCACTTTCATTTGACATTGGTGTTTAATTTTTCAGCCTACTAATTTCATATTAAAGATTAATTTACGTTTTTATTAATATTTTCCTTATAAATAAAAATTTTTCAGGCATGTTATACATCGTTGAAAAGCACATTTTGAGGACTACCTAACTAACCCAAAATCCAATATGGCCGCCATATGAAAAACAAAAGATAGTGGTAATAACTTAAAAACAAATGACAATCGGGGGTTTCTGTTTGTATCAAATAATTTGTTTTAAAAAAGTGTCTCAACAATGTAAAACTTTAAAAGAGGTCAGACTAAGCGTTATCAAGTTATTGAGGAATAACGAAATCGGCAAATTTTTGATTTTTCAAAATATTTTAAAAATTTAGAAAGTTAGATCAAATTTGAAATGAGATTTGCCGCGAGTATTGAATTCTGCAAAACATTCCCCATTTAACCGTTGTTCTATATCTTCTAATAACCGAGATACCAATGGTGAGCATCGAAATTGGGACACACGGTATATGTAGTACCGTGTAGTGGTTGGGTCGTTTTTTATGTTGACATAATAAAAGGATGTAATCTATGTAATTTGATCAGATTCAATATTTCGTCTTAAAAACGATTTCCGTGATTCAATATTTACATTTATGAAAGCCTTTTCCTATTTCTAGTTTAACTTCTTTAAATTACTAATTTGAGATAAAACTACTGTTGAGATTTAATGCATCGCACCACTTAAGAGCAACAATTTATAACTCCCATCTAATTAAGACAAGTTTTTAATAAAATTTCTCATACGTTTTCTTATTAACTCTTTACAAAAAGAAAAAAGAGAACTATAAATAACGAGAACCAAGTTTTTAAAGTCTTTATTTGTTTATTTATTCTATTAATAGTTTTGTTGCGTTAAAATTGAATATTCTAAAATACTCATGACTAGGCTATATGGTTATTTACTTTCTAAATACGCAGCGTTGATTATAACAGAAACCCAAGCAACTTTATAGCTCCTTGTTGTTGTTTATATTTATTTTGTTTACATTTACAGTTATAATTAAAGTATCGTGTTGCTTCTCAGTATGCGAATATTCCGATTAATCTTAAACCAGCAAATGTGATATAACGGGTGTCATTTGAAAAGTCAATCTAATAGCATATGATTTACTGAGAACATTTTGAAGTATGTCGTAAATTAAAATTTACTACTTAACCTACGAAGTCGTATATTTTGACAGTTTCATACATACAAATAAATAACAAATGTGATTGACATAATCAAATGTCATTTGGATTTACGTTTACGGAACAACAAACACATACTAATATATATGCGTCTTATTCTATCAAAATTTCAAAGTAACCTAGATTGACTTTTCAAATGAACACACGTTAGGATATGTAATCAACAAAACGAAATGGTCTTCACTAAAGGTATTGCAATTTGTTTACAAAAATACACTAGAATTTCTTAATTGAAAATTATTCGTTCATAAGAAACTTTCTGTTGCAACCAAATTGTAACCATCTCGTGATTTATAATTCTTCTAAATGTATAATATTGTTAAATATCTTCCATTACATTAATATTTGAATTGTTGAACATAGTTGAAAATTTTGCCTGTATTAAATTATAATTTTAAAGGGAAGCACAGCTTCTATTATTTACACAAATGTTGATACAATGGTATATTTTCACAAGACAAATTTCAAATTAATTTGAATTTGTTCCTTTAGTTAAATAAGTAATAAAAAACAAGTATAATAATAATAAAAATAATGTTTCGTTTAACCCCAAAATCCAACATATCAGTACAACAAAATACAAAAAAAAATATGTAGGATAAGTTAAAAAATATATACAGGTTACAGATGCTGACCAATAGATTCATTCATTAATATTACAGACGCTGACTCAATAACTTCATTAGCTCTCACGTAGCCGGATACATGTGGAATAAGATTAGATAAAATATAAATAATAATAATATAAAATTAATATATAAGATGGGCAATGCATTAGTAAAGTAAAGTTATTAGTAGATTGCTGCGAGACGTTTCTCACACAAAATACTAGTATTTCTCAAAGTGTAATTAAGTCGTAATCTATATTGTACTATAATGTCAAACTAATAAATATTTCTTTATAAGTTTCAACGACTTTCGAAATTTTAACTTACATATTGTCATAGATTTTTCTCTTCAGAAGAAAGAAAAAAATAGTAGAACTATATTGAACATTATTTGAATAACATTTATAAAATTATGTATTTTATTTTGGTGTCTATATTTCTATTTCAGACGGGGAACGATATAAATTTAAATTTTAAATGATGAATTTTGTAATGTTTGATTTTTATCCATGTCTGTAGATCCTGGGCTAGATTGATATTCAAAGTTGGCGCCATCCTGGATGTTAGAGCGTGTATTGAGAAATATACATTTTTATTATTGTTTTGAGTTATATAGGTGGGAGGCCCTAGCGTTTCCAGGACCTTCATTTTAGAGATTAATTAATGTCCTTGAAGATAGGTCGTTATAAGTGAATATTAGACACGACTTAATTTTGTCTAATATATATAATATCTTGGATAATTCGTTATAGTTTTTGGTGCGTCGTTTGTGTTTAAAAATAATTTGTCGTGGTTTTACAAGTCTTTTATACTTGTAATTTAATTTATTTGAAACACCTATCTAAAGAAAAGGAATCTCTCGTGCTGTGTTACATTAATTAATGTAGGTACCTTTTATAATTATTATTAATATATTGAAGAAAACGCTATAAATAATTTGTAAACTTTTGTAAAAAAATTTTTATATGTTCAGAAAAATATCTAGAAAATTTGTTAGACTGTTTTTATGGAGTTTGGTTTTTATTCACATAAATATTTCAATACGTAAGAAGGTGGGGACAAGTTTGTGTGATGTCATGTTAATGCATGCATGACGGTAAGAATTTGATTTCGCGCGCAAGATAAACAAATCTTTATTTTGACGTTTGAGTTTTGGGTTAAAATTATTGTTGACATCTGATAAATTTTCTTGTATATTATTAATTTTTATATCTTTGCTCGTGATTATTCAACTCAAGGTTTTTAACGGCTTGTATCTTCATATGATATCCAAGTCCTTTTACCCTTGCAGCTGTGCTATTAATAGTTCAACGTTACACTTAGTAAAGTTGATTTCTTTTTTTTTTCTTTTTTTGAAATAAAATTGTAAGGGGGAAAATGTTTGTATAATTTGTCTGACACCTTGTATTATTTTATGACATTACCCGAATCCGAGAGGATCGACCCTGGAGAAGTGAGCTCAAGGAAGGCAACACGACTGAAGACAGCCGGCAGATTAAGTTGCAGTGTGAAGTTAAATCTAATTAGCAATTAAAAGCACATTCCACTGCATAATAATGGCGCAATCCAACGTAGGGCCGATATAGAAGTGCATAATTTTGGCGAACCCAACGTGTGACGCGAATATAACAAAGTTAAAAGAGTTATATTGAAGAAATAGAAAGCACTTACAATAAATATGGATGGTATTGCAAATGTAAACGAATGGAGACAGCCACCACTAATTGGCAGTCAAGAGTCATTAGAGGGTGCGAGTGCAGGAATAAGTAACTTAAATTTAAATCCCATACATGAAGCAGGACAGGATGGTTGCAACAGTCAAAAGGTAATGGACATGATGCAAATGATGATGACAATGATACAACAAAATTACAATGATCTGGATAGAAAAATGGAACAAATGAAACAACAACAAGAGGATATGAAACAACAACAACAGTATATGGAGAGAAGGTTAGAAAGAAAATTGGAAGAGATAATGGATCAAATGGTACCAATAAACAGCAACAGACAAACAAACAATGATATAATAGATGATTCATTTCCTTTAATAAACGATCAAAGCATGCAACGAAACACAGTTAGTATGAACCAATTCTTAGAAGAAAAAGAGAAAAGAGAATGGCAGGAACAAAAGATGGTGTACATGCAAAAGCAAATCGAGCAAGTGAGAAAAGAGAAGAAAGAAGCGAGTGTGCCTGCGTTCATCCCTGTAGCAGTCCAGAATGAAGTATTGCCGAAATTTTATGGTATGGCGAATACCAATCCAATGGGTTTCCTCAAGAAAATAAAAGAAAGTTTAGAAGATGTGCCTGGGGAAGAATCTGAGCCACAGGACAATGGAAATGATTTTGATGGAGAAGTTGGAGAAAGAAACAATCAAATTAGGGTAAGAAAAGAAATTATATTAAATAAAATTAATTTTAAAACTAAGGAGATAAGAGAATTAGATATAATTAAAATCAATACGAATTTAGAATGTCAAATGAGCAAAAGTCATGAGGAGAAAATGGTTAATGAGTTAAATAAACAGGCAGTTGTCATTAATACCATTAATGATGATCAAATAGAAATTAAAAGGAAATTGGCTTCTCAAAATGGGATTTATAATTATAATTCTAATAACTATATAATAAATAAATATAATGATTCCTGTAATTATATTTTAAAATACAATTGCTTGTCAAATTATGAAAATCAAATTCATGTCAACAATAATTTTATAAAATACAATACTCTGAAAATTATGAAATATAAGGGTACTAAATTTAAAATAATTAGACCCACATTTTATATTAGAATAAAAGTAAAAATGAAATTAGAAATTGTTTACAATCGGATATTTTAGATAGGACCAACTTAATAAGAAAAATTTTGTTGTATACTATTAAAATGAATATGCGAGGTATTATGATTTTTGCTTTTGAGATAATTAATTGGAATGTGATGTATTAAAGGATATATATATATACAAATTTGGAAAAGTAAATGGATATGAGTTTGATATTGAAATAAAAATTAAACGTAGAGATAATTAAAATTAAATTATTATAAGGAGAGGAGATGATACTAGTTATAGAAGAGGAATTATATATAAAATAAAAAGGTGTTTACAAAATTTCGTCGAGATAAAAAGTTATATGATGTTTTGAATATGAAAAAGTTTATAGAAATTCGTCGGTATATGAAAATGTAGGTAGCAGTAGCTATGCTTAGAAAAAGTTTATATAAAAATATAGATATATATATATATATATATATATATACATATATATATTGATATGAAATTATGGTGATTATGAATTTATAAAAAAGAATTGTTGACATGTTTAAAGGAAAATGAATATGATATTTGATTATGATGGTTTATGAGTTTCGGAATAGATTGACTAGGTAATGATAAGGACTAAGCAAGTTGGTATATACAGGTATAATAAAAATTATTGTTGAAGAAATTAGAAAGAAATTATAATTATCTACGAATATAAAAAAGTTATTAATTATGGGAATTGATTTGTAAGCCAAAATAAAATTATAGTATAGGAAGAAGAAATTAAAGCTTATGATATGGGATTGTTATTATTATTATTATTGTTGTTGATTGAGGATTAATGGTTTTATGAATTTGTTTGTTATGATGATTTGGTATATGAGATGGTAATACTGTGTTTTTCTTTTATTTATGAAAATTCATTGGAGATGTTCATGTCCAGGAAATCGAGGAAGTGCTCGAATATTCGACGATGATGACTGTTACTTCGGCGTGTTCCTTCGTCTACGATGCATGTAACGAAGCCTATTCAATGATGTCAAGTAAAATGACATTAATTAAATTATGTCAAGCAAAATGACATAGAAAAATAAAATGTCTAAAGTTATATAAAGACATTGCTATTTAAAAATTTTATACAGAATGTATATGAGATGCTGTAATTGTTCGCTGCATCATTACTGCACCATGAGGACGATGACCCTGCTGCACAGCAATGCAACATGTTAGTGCGGGGTAGGAAGACAGAGTGCGATACTGTCTCAAGTGATAGTGCGGAAATTTATCCATGAACAAAGATTAGGAATGTTCTGACTTTGTCCTCGGATAAATTTGGGGATGTGTCATAGATTTTTCTCTTCAGAAGAAAGAAAAAAATAGTAGAACTATATTGAACATTATTTGAATAACATTTATAAAATTATATATTTTATTTTGGTGTCTATATTTCTATTTCAGACGGGGAACGATATAAATTTAAATTTTAAATGATGAATTTTGTAATGTTTGATTTTTATCCATGTCTGTAGATCCTGGGCTAGATTGATATTCAAAGTTGGCGCCATCCTGGATGTTAGAGCGTGTATTGAGAAATATACATTTTTATTATTGTTTTGAGTTATATAGGTGGGAGGCCCTAGCGTTTCCAGGACCTTCATTTTAGAGATTAATTAATGTCCTTGAAGATAGGTCGTTATAAGTGAATATTAGACACGACTTAATTTTGTCTAATATATATAATATCTTGGATAATTCGTTATAGTTTTTGGTGCGTCGTTTGTGTTTAAAAATAATTAGTCGTGGTTTTACAAGTCTTTTATACTTGTAATTTAATTTATTTGAAACACCTATCTAAAGAAAAGGAATCTCTCGTGCTGTGTTACATTAATTAATGTAGGTACCTTTTATAATTATTATTAATATATTGAAGAAAGCGCTATAAATAATTTGTAAACTTTTGTAAAAAAATTTTTATATGTTCAGGAAAATATCTAGAAAATTTGTTAGACTGTTTTTATGGAGTTTGGTTTTTATTCACATAAATATTTCAATACGTAGGAAGGTGGGGACAAGTTTGTGTGATGTCATGTTAATGCATGCATGACGGTAAGAATTTGATTTCGCGCGCAAGATAAACAAATCTTTATTTTGACGTTTGAGTTTTGGGTTAAAATTATTGTTGACATCTGATAAATTTTCTTGTATATTATTAATTTTTATATCTTTGCTCGTGATTATTCAACTCAAGGTTTTTAACGGCTTGTATCTTCATATGATATCCAAGTCTTTTTACCCTTGCAGCTGTGCTATTAACAGTTCAACGTTACACTTAGTAAAGTTGATTTTTTTTCTTTTTCTTTTTTTGAAATAAAATTGTAAGGGGGAAAATGTTTGTATAATTTGTCTGACACCCTGTATTATTTTATGACATTACCCGAATCCGAGAGGATCGACCCTGGAGAAGTGAGCTCAAGGAAGGCAACACGACTGAAGACAGCCGGCAGATTAAGTTGCAGTGTGAACTTAAATCTAATTAGCAATTAAAAGCACATTCCACTGCAATATGAATGGTAATAGATACTGAACACTTAAAAAGAAAAGTTTTTACAAATAGTAAGAAGAACAAAAACAAAATCTATACGAAACACTGTATCAAAAAAAAATGTATACATTTGATAATTCAGCTATCAAGACACTTTTTATACTATAAAAACAATTTGTCAGCATGTAATTTTTCATATACTTCTTAAATAGACCTATGTGTGCAACATCATTAATATTTTGTGGTAATTTGTTATAAAAGATAATACCTATTAATAAAAGATTATGCTTAGTCAGAACTAAGTTGTGAATAGGTGTCTGACGGTCACCTTTGCGACGTGTGAAATAACTATGTAATTGATTATTTTTTGGCAATGTATGCAAATTCCTATATACAAATTAATAATACTTCAAGTATATACAGACATGGCAAAGGTAGTAGTATTCAGATAATGCCAACCCTATTATGTTACGTAGACCTCGATTTTGAATTTTAGGAACTTATTGCATACTGGATGAAGAACCCCAAAAGAGTAATCCGTAACGTAATCTAGATTCGACAGCAGGGTAATAGTGAGTCAATAATATTTCACTTTGCACCAAATAACGTAGTCTCAATAGAGCGTAACATACACTGGCCAATTTCCGCCGTATGTCGATACCACATCAAGTCACTACCCATTACTTTAATATGTATATATCTAAAATAATCTCTTACATGTTTCGGCAATTAATGCCTTTTACAAAGAATTTTAAATTATAAATGACAGTATATTAATGTCATATTTATATATGTGAAGTAGCCATGGATAAAAATGACATTATTCAAAAATACATTCCAGTTTAATAATAATAATTCATACCTTTTTCATACATTTTAATTTCTTTGAAAAAACACTAATCTACTTAACATACAAAGGTCAAGAAATAATTATCTCTCTATATATATATGTATATGTATATGTATATATGTATATATGTTAAAATAAATTAAAAACGGGCAAGCGGTCTGTCAATTAAAGTAAAACTCATTTATTTATTATCTCTATATTTCACAACGAGTTTGTTGGTACTTCCGAAGATAAAAATGTAGAGTTTAAAAAATGAAAATGACGTACACTTTCATTTTTGAACTCTACTTTCTTATCTCCTGAACAAGCAACAAATTCGGTGAGTGTGGAACACCGTTTAAAAGATGTTCCGATTGTTGAAATTTAATGCTGAGTTGTTCATATATTTGCATTGTATGCATATTATATGTATATTAAAAGTTACTCGATAAAAATTTGAAGAGACGTAAAAATTATTCCATTTTAATTTAAGTCGTAAATCTTACATAGGTTTGTGTTAACGTTTTTTTAAATCAGGGTGGTGTTCTAGGGTTAATCTAGTAAAATTAACATTTTTACGTAATACAGTCTTAAATTTATCTTTGACACAACATTTTGTTCATCGTTTAAAGTTTGTAGCATTTTTTATAAGTGGGCAACAATTTCAGCCGAATCCAGTAAGGACAATGATGTGTTCTGTAATTTTTTTATTGCGTCCACTACTGGAACGTAATTCTCGTAATTTTTAAATCTGCTGCAACTTGAAGATTTTGAAATTGCATTTGAATAAGCCTTATTTTAGCTGCTTCTCTAGGGTTTAGTTGTAAAATCACCAACTTTATCTTATCAAAATGTTTAAAATAATAAAACGCTACCTCTAACCATATACCCCATCGTGTAAGAATTAGCTGCGGCGATTTCGGCATATCAGAACATTGTGAATTAAAGAGCCGAATACGTTCCTAAGATTTTAAGAAAAAACGTTTTCGTCTGTCCTATTAATTAATCCACATCCGGATAACATTTTCGTGAAGTGTCTGTTACAAAATGTATTGCATGAAGCAGAAATGTTACGTGTAGTAAGTTTGGCTGAACTTCTTTGGCTAATTGTCTCATGTGATGTATAACTGCGGCAGCATCGCTAACCATCATTAATACTTGCTTTGATAATATTTCAAAGTTGTGTAGTGTTCTAACTAATACACTAAGATGTGCTTCAACAGTACATTCTTGCTGTCTTTTACAGACTAACAAATAAGGGTCTTGCGGGGTCATTGTGCATACAAGAATCGATATAATGGAATTTTTTTTATATACATATGTAGTTTCATCTATACTGAGACACAGTCATTTATTTTTTACTACGGTTTTTACATAATTATCCATATTTTCGCGTACCGTCGGTAAATATCTACGTAGCGTCCTCAAACTTGGTAGTTTCCACGTAGGATTGTATTTGTTCCAAAACCGACATAACATTCTTTGTCCGAATTTTTCAATCGGTTATATTACATACACTTAATGTTATACTTAAATCACATAGAAATTCATTATACGGTCCCGCTCCGTTTTTTTTTTAGATTTTTATGTTGCACTATTCACATGTTTCCTACACAAACTTAGATTCCAACATAATAAACTTTTCTCACAAACTAAGTACCTCACTACTTTACCATTATATCTTAAGTCTGGGAATTGCCATAGAAATCTGCTTACCCTGTTAGCAAACAGGCGAGTTGATGCATTTCTATGAACTTTCGACATGTTCAATGCTTTGCATTCGTATTACATATATACGTATTCGAAAATACATCTATGCTTTATGATAGCTGTTCATGTATTCAAGTTTTATTCGAGTCAAACGCGAGACGCACAATTTGAGCCGACAACAGCTCTGAATCACATAAACTCCTCGCTCTCATACGCCAGTGTCTCTAGTGATAACAATTTAACCTCATTATTGTTTTTTTTTTATTATCCATATATTACACAGGCCTACAAAAAAAAAAATTTTTTTGGTGCATCTCTGTTTGTTTGAATTGTCGATAAAGTAGGTAATGTACAGTATATTGACATACGTCATTTTAACTCATCAGCTCTAGTTTACCTACTACCCTCATTGTGAATTGTTGTCGGTCTTGTTATGGTCTTGTTCGTAACTAGTCATTATTACAATATCATCGATAAAGTTTGTGTTACTATTTCATTATGGCTAGTACGTCCAGACG
The DNA here is from genome assembly GCA_935421215.2 of Melolontha melolontha. Taxonomy (NCBI): domain Eukaryota; kingdom Metazoa; phylum Arthropoda; class Insecta; order Coleoptera; family Scarabaeidae; genus Melolontha; species Melolontha melolontha. The sequence continues at coordinate 111,093,682 of OW285236.1, read as the reverse complement.
TTGTGTTAACGATCCTGATATATTTTGTTATGTTTGTGGTGAATACATACTGAAAAATCAGCGTAAATCGACTACAAACGCAGTGCGTCGTTTGTATTTTGCTTACATCGGTATTAAAATTCTATACCAAGATAAAGTGTGGGTGGCTCATAGTGTTTGTAAAATATGCGTTGAACATTTGTGACAATGGGAGAGAGGGAAATGTAAGTCTTTGAAGTTTGGAGTGCCTATGATATGGCGAGAACAAAGAAATCATTAGGACGACTGTTACTTTTGTATGATTAATATAGTGGGCATCAACAAAAACAATCGCCATAAATGGAAATACCCCAATATTTCTTCAGTACAAAGACCTGTTCCTCATTCAGAAAATGTTCCAATACCAACTTTTCACCAGGTAGTGCAGCAATCTCAGGAGGATGAAGCTGAAATACCTATTTCTTCCCAAGTAGATAATGACTTTCAATACTGCGGAAAAACATCAGATCCTAAGCCATTTTCGCAGAATGAGCTTAGTGACCTCATCAGAGACTTAGATCTTTCGAAGGAACGTGCTGAGTTACTAGTGTCAAGATTAAAAGAAAAAAATTGTCTTTCCTCAGATGTTCGAGTGTCTACATGTCGCACGAGAGAGGGAAAGTTATTGAAGTTTTTTTCATGTGATGAAAATTTTATGTATTGCTGTAATGTGAGTGGTTTGCTGGCTTTCATGGGTTTAACGATCTATCAGCCCAATGATTGGCGTCTCTTTATTGACAGTAGTAAACGAAGTCTAAAAGCAGTTCTTCTACATAATGGAAATAAATATGCTCCCGTTCCAATTGTTCACTCAACATGTGTAAAAGAAGAATATGAGGTAATTTCAAATCTTTTACAAAAAATAAAATATATTGAACATATGATCTGCGTCGACTTGAAGATGGTTAGTTTTTTTTATTGGGCAACAGAGTGGTTATACTAAATACCCATGTTTTATTTGTCTCTGGGACAGTCGAGCTAAATCACGTCATTGGACTGCAAAAAATTGGCCTGTGAGAGATGCTCTTGTTGTTGGGGAAAGAAATGTTATAAATGAACTCTTAGTTTCAAGAAAAAAAATCATTCTTCCGCCATTGCATATAAAATTAGGGCTAATGAAGCAATTTGTGAAGGCTCTCGATAGAAATGGTCAATGTTTCCAGTTTATTTCTCACAAATTTCCTGGTTTAAGTACTGAAAAACTAAAAGCAGGTATCTTTGATGGACCTCAAATACGTAAATTGATGAAAGACACAACTAATTTTGAGACTTGTATGAATGATGTGGAGAGGCTTGCCTGGCAATCTTTTGTAGCAGTTGCACAAAATTTCCTCGGAAATCATAAGGCTGACAACTATGTAGAACTAGTAGAGGAAATGCTGGTGCGATTCAAAGATTTAGGCTGTAATATGAGTATAAAATTACACTATTTCAATAGTCATCTACATTATTTCCAAACAATTTAGGAGATCTAAGCGAAGAACAAGGGGAACGTTTCCACCAAGACCTAAAAACAATGGAGAATAGATACCAAGGAAGGTGGGACAGTCATATGATGGCTGACTATTGCTGGGGAATCATGCGAGATTGCCCGAGTCAGTTTCATTCTAGAAAATCACTCAAAAGACAATTTCTTGATGTTTAATGTCAATAAAATATATATTTTTTCGTGAATTGTGTTTTTTTTTTCTCGGGAACTAAAGCTGACAGAAGAATACGGGTAACATTTTTGATATCGCCATGTAAGACATACTTAAAATCGGGTCTAAAATCTCCAGCACCAAAATGGTTGTAGGCCAGTGTTATCATTATTTAATTTCTTTTGTGCAATTTAATAAATATTATTAATTATTATTATTATTATTGTTATTGTATATTATAGGTATTACTTTTTTTTTGTATTAACTATCAAGGCGAAATAAAATTACGTCTAAAATTTGATGTTAATTTTGTTAATGCTAAGTGTTTTGACGGTCACTTATTTGAAAAAATTTAGAAAGAATCGAATTCCCTGAAGCAAGAGTAATTCTCTCAGTCGATGTTTTAGAATGATCAACCTTGCAAATACGTAGAATTCAGATTTAAAATTATGACATTAATAAAAAGTAGATTTCGAAATATCGATCGTATCCGAAGGCTAATGATATTTTAAATATGCTGAATTATAAAATTTATATGCATTTTGTATAGCTATATTTTACAACGTTTTTCTTAATGAAAATATTTAATAAGAAATATTATTAACTGTCTGCTATAAACAGGTGAGTACATCCTTCAGGAAGTCCAGACGTATGCGATACTGAAGATAATATTCTACAATACTTACTGATATATCTTTACACAATTAGGAGATACGTAAAACATATTATGTACATAGACTTGTATTTCTATGTTCTCGGAAAATTGCAACCTACAGCTGCAGGCTACGTTCCGCACCGGTAAGCAGCACATATACATACAAAACAAATATACTTTCATGGCACAGTAGTTTCATGTATTACTGCATTATAAAGGTAAATGTTATTATAATTTGCATATAAAACTAATATTTGCTAAACGCATATCTAAGAAAATCTTGAGTTAGCAGAGTAGCAATAAAAATTTTGTATTTTTAATGCAGAATCATAATATTTATATTAATTTTATTATTTAAGTACTTCCTACATTAGTGTTTTATTATTTTCAAAAAAACATATGCATATTCATAATTGGTTTTACGATAATGTGGAGGATATTTATGTTGTCATGAATGTATACAGTAAAATTTGGAATATACTCACAGTCATCTTCATAATTAGTTATTTAGATAGCAGTTCGCATTGGCAATAATAGTACAAATAAATTGTATAACTAACATCCCTGTCTTTTTAGTAATTAAATGTATTAAAAATGATTATAGCGATAGTTTAGCATTTCGATATTGTGTTAAAAGCAGGGTTGAAAAAAAACATGTATTTTTTAATTTTATACTTAACACATGTTTTATTTGTTTTAAACGGTTTTTATTGTTTTTAAATTTTATGTTTTAAACAAATAAAACTTAGAAAAAAACATTGTTTAAATCCTATTTTTTCAAACATAATATTAATTTAAAATGTTTGATCTATTATTCTACTAAATAATAGATAGATACCTTATTTGAAGTCCGGCTCTGTACAGTCTGTACTAAGCTGTCGCGATCAGCTGTTACGAACTACGTCGCGCCGCCGCCGTGAGACTGTGCCGGTGAATCCCCGAAATATGAAAACCAATTGCAATGAGGAACTATTGGCCTGGGGGAACCACAGATTATTTATAAATTCGCATTGCAAGTTGGCTATTGCAATAACGTCTACTGTACTATTAGTTATTTAAGTAAGTTATTTTGTGGTGTTCTTTTTTGAAAAATGTCGTCTACGGGAAGGAAGAAAGATGCCATTTGGTCATATTTTGATGTTGTTAAAGATAATAACAAAAAAACAGTGACTGCTAAATGTAAAAAATGTAAAGTAATTATGGCTGGACTAGTGCTGCGTATGAAGAAACATATTCAAAAATGTGTTCCATCTGAAAATTCTCAGCAACCAATGTCAATTATCTATGATTCCGAGTCAGATGAGGATTTAACGCTAGATGAGATATCCAAAACCCAAAAATATTCAAGGGATGCTTACCCAGATAATAATACAGGTAAATTTAAATTTTAAATTTTTATTTTTTCGGTATTACGGTGTTGTTTTTAACTCTCAAGGTTAGGTTAGGTTAAACCGATTCGATAATGTTGCATCATCCAAAACCCAAAATACAATAATCAGATATCGAAATTTCCCAGTCATATACGAGGTGTGTCAAAAAATGTGAATTTTGCTCAAGAGTAAGGTACCATTATTTTTGACAATATCGAAAACTTTTATTAAGAAAATTAATTAGGAATTGTACATTATGTTAAACTACACAGTCACGTCTATATGTATTGTTAAAAAAAAATATGATTTTGTGCATTTTCCCTTTCTTTCTCAAAACAAGAAAATACAGTGTGTTTCAGAGTTGAAGTGACGACAAAAGCCTAAGGCAGATTCCTCTCTTGAAAATGTGATTCTACGTCAAAAACTCTATAAAACTCTATAACAACGCCCTATTATTTTTTTCTTAATTTACATATTAAATGAAATGCGAGGGAAAATCGATAAAAATTTTTTTGGCTGATATATTTTTTAAATCTCCGTATTCCATCTATTATGATTATGTTATGTAAATTAACAAAAAAGTAACAGAACGTTTTTATAGAGAGTTTTCTAATTAAGATTCGATTTTACAAAAATAACTGAATAAATCTTTTTTTTTCAGAGTCTATTTCAGCGTCAGCATCAACAACCTCTGTTACTGATAGCACTTTATGTATAAATGACAGTGACGATGTGATGACCCCAAAACGGCCAAAACCGTCTACTTCTAAAAGCAGCATTTCAAGCTTTGTTATTCGAACCAGCCAATCAGAAAAGAATAAGTTGGATCTACAAATAGCCCGATATTTATATGCAACAAACACATCATTTCGTGCAGTTGAACATCCCGAATTTAAAAAGATGATAAATGCATTACGTCCTGGATATAAGCCACCAAATAGGAATTCTGTTTCAACCGACTTGCTTGATAAGGTTCATAATTCAGTACAAACAACAATTAAAGAAAATGTATGCAACAAGAAGGTTTGTTTAGCGCTTGACGGCTGGAGTAACGTTCATAATGAACCTATAATAGGCGTATGTGTCACAGATATAGAAAGTGAACGGGTGCATCTGATAGAGTTCATTGATACGAGTGGGAATAGTCACACTTCCGAGTATTTATTACAGCTACTTAAAAATTCAATTAAGAAATGTGAAGAATATAATTGTAAGGTAACTAGTATAGTCACAGACAACGCTGCAAATGTGACCAAAATGAGAAGGGATCTGTTTGAGGAATTAGACAGGAAAGATATAATAACTTATGGTTGTTCAGCCCATATATTGAACTTACTTGCCCATGATATAGAAGTGCCAGGAATAAAGAGTAATATAAAAAAAATTTGTAAATATTTCAGAAATGTACATTTTGCTAGCGCAAAATTCCGAGAAGCTGGTGGTTCTGCTCTTGTATTGCCTCAGGATGTTCGTTGGAATACTTTATCGGACTGCTTGGAAAGTTACTTGAAAAACTGGCCAATATTATTCGACGTTTGCTCAAACAACAGAATAAGTATTGATAAAGATATAATAAAGCTTGTAAACGACACCAATTTTACGACAAATGCCCAAGACTATTTAAAAAAATTAAAGTATATCGCAGTTGCTTTGGACAAAGTCCAAAGAAACACTTGTACTATAGGAGAGGCTACAGAGATATGGCTAGAACTTTTGGAAGCATTCGAGACTGAACAAGCAAATGGAGAATTTTCGGTAAGTGATACGAATAAAGTCAAGGAGCGTATGGAAATGGCTTTGACCCCAGCTCATTTTTTGGCAAATTTGCTTGATCATCACTTTAGAGGAAATAAACAAGAGCAAATAGAAACTGGCATGGAATATGTAGAAACCTATCATTCAGAAGCATTGCCAATTATTATTAATAACCAGGCAAAGTGTGCACCCTTTAAACCATATATGTTTTCTAAACATCTTATTGAGAATGTAAAACCATTGGCATGGTGGCGTTCTATGAAAAACATAAATACGACAGCATTGGAACTTGCTCAACAGCTTCATACAGCTATTGCATCGTCGGCCAACATAGAAAGACTCTTCTCATCATACGGTTTAGTCCATTCAAAACTACGTAATCGGCTAGGCAATGTCAAAGCGGCTAAGTTGGTTTCAATTTTTAAAGAGCTTAATTCCATCAGTGATGACGTGACTGATCAGATTGATGACTATGAGTATGAGACTGAAAGAGTGAGAAATTTGTTAACGCTTGTAGCTTGTATGCAAAATGTTTTAAGTTTTCCAATTTTAGTTATGTTCCTAATTCCTATTATTAATAAATAAATAAATAATATGTATGTTAAAAAGTTTGTATAATGTATTTGAGAATTTTTCCTATTTTTATTCATTATATTAATAAAGAAAATGAAAAAAAAACGCTTGTTTAATTTAAGTGTTTTATACATGTTTTAAACTGTTTTAAACAAAAACTGTTTTAAACCTAAGCAAATGTTTAAAACATGTTTAAAACAGTTGATTAAAACAAAATGTTTAAAACGAAACAACCCTGGTTAAAAGTTAACAAAATGTGGCCTTATATGCTTAGTTTTCTTAGGGCCTGTTTTAGTGTTTTCTCATATGCTTTATCATATAACAAAACACATGACCAATATGTTTGTGTTTAGACTATATGACTTTTGCCATGACGAAAATAATAAGCTAACTCATAGGCCAGTCACAGCTAAATAATATGCTGTGATATTTTTATTTCGCGGTAGTTATCAATGTGGAAAGTAAATAGGGCTTTGTAAATATATATTAATAGTGCCACTGCACATCCAACGTAGGTGCTGTAGAGCTGTAAATAAACTATCCTCTACATTGCGATATGGGAAGCTGCAGACATCGTTTCCTCAAAAAACACCAATGTTTATGCTTCCCGAATCCAGATTAAAATGTCAAGATAGTATAAATTAGGAAGATACGAAAGTTATGAAAAATAAGAATTTATTGCGCCGTTTAGTAATTTCAAATAAACATTTAATAATGTTCATTACGTTGCTATAATAACATTATCAAAAATGTTTATTCGAAATTATTAATTGGTGCAATAAATACTAACTTTTCTGGGTTTTTAAGTGAATCTATAAGGATAAAAGATCATCACAGATTCCTATAGTATCGACTTTTAGTTAGTTGCACACCTGTTAATGGCGTGTAATTTAATACTGTTCTTTATACAAAAGTTTCCATTTCCATTCTATTTTCCTTGTTCTATGCTCACAAATAAGTACGGATCGCTCCAAGTTTAGTGCAGAATAAAAAACAAATAAAAAACAATGTCGTTTGCCAATAATAAAGTAATTACAGTCATATTTTAATTAAGAATAAATAATTTTGCAAACACATAATATGTTGTGATAATTAAAACAAAACGATTTTTGTAGAGTGAATGGACCAAAACTACCACATTACGGCTAATTGAGCTGTTAGAAAAACGGCCCTGTCTCTATGACCCTAGAAATAAGTTCTACAGCAATAAGCACGCAAGGGTTAATGCCCTTACAATGATAAGCGAAAAACTCACCAAAGAATTGAATACCGAGATTTCCTCAGACGAGGTTAAAAAATAGCTAATTTAAGATCGCAATTCAACCGTGAACTTGCAAAATGAAAGGAAGTGGTTCGTAATGGTATGGGCACCGATGAAATGTACGAATCTTCCATTTGGTGGTTCTCCTAGCTTAACTTACTCAAGCAATTTATCAAACCTAGAAAAAGTAAAAGCAATTTGGAACAATTTTCTGAGGTAGGTTTTGCAATTTTTTTAAATTAAAATAAATAAATGTACCATTTAAGAGTGAAATTCCATTCCACATGGAAGATGAAGAGGTTATGGATATCATCCAAGTTACACACTCAGAGTGCAGCTCAGATTCGAAATCACCTGAGTACATGTCTCCAAGCACTTCCACTCGTAATAAAGGTGAAACTGATCTGCAAACTCCTTCCAAAATATTGAAAGTTAATAAAATTTAAAAAATAATTTTAAAAATTGATTACTGAAACACTCAAGGCATTGCAGAGAATTCAAGAAAACAAAAAACAAATTCTCCAAAATAATCAGGCTGCAACAGAAAACACCGAATTTGGCAAATATGTCGCAAAGGAACTAGATGTGGTGGACGATATTGAATTGCTAAATGAAGCAAAATTTGAAATAAACAACATACTTTATAAATATAACAAAATGTATATTGAGAAAATTACACAATAAATGTTTGATACTTAAACTGCTTAAATATACCTATAATTATAAATTTAATTTTTTTACTGCCTCCCGCTGCCAGCTTACAAAACCTTCATTATTGAAATAATGCATAAAAGTGTTACGTATTTCCATAGGTTCATTTGCTGCACGATGACCTATCAAGGGTTCCGAATCTGTTGTAAATACTTCAGTTCTCCAAGATCCAGGTGTCAACACAACCCTTTCTATATTTTCTACATCTATTCCTACAATATATTTCTTCAATCGTGTTTTTTGATAAAATTATGCAGAACGCAACAGGTGTAAAATTTGGAATTTGTTTGACAAAATTCCAACTCCATTCTCAACAACTCTATGAGCTCTGCTTAATCGGTAATTAAACACTTTCTGCTCAATTGAAGCACGTTGTCCAAAAGGCTTCATAAATCTTTTGCTCAATCGAAAAGCGTCGTCACTCAATATCATATATGGTGTTTGGTTTAAGCTTTTTAGTAAAACATTATTTTAGGAAATTTTAATAAACTATTCTCAATTGCTGGGAATAAAATACTTTGTAAATATACTCCTCCATCGCTAACCCTCCCAATGCAGCCCACATCAACCTAGATAAAATTATACTCTGCATCCACAAGAACCATCAATACAATACTATGAAACCCCTTGTAATTGAAGTAGAATGAACCATCCGCTTTTTTTGCTCTAAATGTTATGTGCTTGCCATCTACATAAACCATTTCTATTTTAACAATTTTTTACTATTTCACAAACAAACCTAGAGCTCCCAAACAATTGGGGAAATTCCATAGATTATAAAATTTATTGCTTATCTTTTCCACTCATCAGAAGTATGTATCTAAAACAAATGTTGCTCTTAGACAATCCCCGTCCTTCATTTCTTCTCTGCAGCCATTTATGATACCATCATTTTCTTCTTCTAACTGCTCGTTGCTTTTGATCAACGTTTAACTGAACTTTTGTCAATATCAATGAAATTAATGTATAAGATTACGTACAATGTTCTAGCAATATTGCCATGTTATCCATTATCAATAAAGGTATACACAAATTTAATGAACAATACATTATGTACCGGTTCTGTTCGACAACCATCCAATAGAGTCGCCTTAATTCCAAATGATGCGATTGCCAATGCGATATTATTTTGCGCGCGTATGGTACAATTGAAATAAGAAATGTTTTTCCTGCATCGCAAGAAATACATTCTACCATTATCGCATTATCGCATTATCGCATTATCGGATCATAAACGTGTTTTTGTTCTTGAAGGAATTTTGGAATATTTGTACAAATAACGTGCCTTCAAAAACTTTCCTCAGTAGAAATGACTATGCTCATTCAAAATTATACGTTTGTGACAGATTACGAGATCGAAAAGCATGGCGGTCTCTAATGGGGGAAGTTTTTGAAGGCACGTATATTTCATTCTTAATGTCGAAGATTTTTCACGCTGTAATTCAGTGTGAAATATGTCATTAACTAGTCGATTAGGTGATGTTATTCCCTAATGTCATAGTAACAGTACTCAAGTACTATCTCGTGGCGACACCTACATTTGAATAATAGTACTGCTACTGTCCTAACTTTCTTTCTTTTGGTCAAGTTGAGGATTTCAATAGCTTTAAACCTTCCCCAGACAACGTCATTTTTTGACGTAAATACATTGCTTAAAAAATTCTACTGTATACGATACAATATTTTTGGCAATAAATTATGTAAATTTAACATCTTTCGAAATCACATGCCGTGTCAAATACAAATGTCAGTTCCACTACTTCTTATTTCAATATTTGCCATTTATTAAAAAATACACTTTAATTTGACTTTGCAGTACCAGTTTGGTTCATACTGCAATAATATTATGACCAATAACATTGGTGACTTTTACCTTATCTTAAATATAATTTTTATAATTTTGTATGCAATGAAATTACTGTTTCATTCATTTTTTAAGATTCTGAATATGTGCTAACGTATCTAATCCTGATGAATATAGAAGGTCAACCAAGACAAGCTTTATGGAGCAATGTTACTCATCATCTTTTGGTGGATTCTACAATCTTTCGAGGTAATTTTACACTGACGCCCATACCAACCCTGAGACTGCTATCACCAAATTTTGTTTATCTTGGAACATTTGGGAATGAACCATATGTTATACCTCATCACCAAGTGGATTTTCAATGTTTCGACAGATCCGCTACCACTGCCTTAAATTTATGTAACGGAGTAGTAAGTATTGGTTATCTACTAGTACATATTGAAATAGACTTTGCCCTATTAGGCGCCGGATTTAGAGTTAAATTCTTATCTCGTCAACTCGCGTTTTCTAACACTTCCTGTTTATTGCTAATGTGTCCATTTTGGTTACTATATTTCTTTCCTCCATTTGATTCCCTCCTGATTCCCTCAATCCATCCATCTCGGCCTTCCTTTTTTAATTTTTTTAATATTTCTGAGACAATAATTTTATTTTATTTTAGTAAAGTCAAAGCTACTCGTGTTACCCTAATTCCGAATAAAATTATTTAGCTATAAATATGCAAGTATATACCGATAGGTCCAACCCGCTACGGGACATACGCAACAATATACGTATGGAACGTAATGCGATGTGGCAACGTATGTACGATGCCACTCCGCGTGCGCATACATAAGTCCGATGATCGAGAGCAATAGATTGCCCGTCATTCGTATCTAGCTGTGCAAATGTAAAGGTTGCAACAGTTGCAAGTTCAACTGTTTAGAATTTTCGAGACAATAACCCCTAGAAATCTCGAGGGAGTGAGGCGGGAGTTTTACAATAGGCTCGGCTATTGTTTGGGGAGAGAGGGCGGTATTTTCGAATCCTATATTTAGTGACTTTCTTAGAATTAAAATTTCTTTTGCAGAATTATTGATTTTTTTACTTTTATCTTTTCGAAAACGTTATTGTTTTTTTATTACTTAAAATTACTTTTCCGTAGCAGCTAAGAATACAATAATAATAACTTGGAGATATAACGACCTTATTATATCTGAAACAAATGTGCAAATTACGTATACAGAACGAATATGCAAACGACTATATCCTTGCGCGGTTTAAGCCTTACTAAATTCTTAACTCTGCAATGTATGGTAATGTAAGCTACCGCGCGTAGAGGGGATACGCTGTTGCCACTTATTGCCGGGTAAGGCCCGTGAGAGCTGGTCTTATGTGTATATTGCTTCTGATGCGAGTAACTAAAAATAAGTTTTAAACCTATTTTATGTTCATAAGACTTATTATGAAATATTATTTAATCGATTTCACTATTTTGGAAAGTTCTTTAATTGGCTTATCTAGTTTACTAAAAAAAATTTTTAAGGTTAGTATTTTAAAATATTATCACTTCTTTGTTCTAGATAGTTTTTGAATAATGCCGACACATATTTATAAATAAATTTTGTGTTTAACCTAGTAATTGCTTACAATAAATTGAAGTCTAGATGATACTGCATTTTATTCGAAAATTCCTATTTTACGAGGGTATATCAAATTTAAATGGAACTGATTTTTTTAAAGTCAGAGCTTTGTTCCACATGATTCACAAAACGTTATTTTTCCACATAATCTACCATCCTGGCAAAGCATTTTTCCTAACGGATTGGGAGTTTTTTAATTCCTTCGTCGTAAAAAGTTTTCGCTTGCGGACGTAGCTAATGGAATACAAACTCCGCTACTGCTTGGCTATTGTTGAAACACCGACCTCCAAGTGCTTCTTTCAAGAGTCCAAAGAGTTGAAAACCACAAGGCGAAAAATTTGGACTGTAAAGAGGATGCTCCAATACTACCAACTTGTGACGTTGGCTGAACGAGGCCTGGCATTGTCATGAAGAAGAATCACACGTTTGACATATTTCAATCTTTCTTTTTCGTCGCAAGGACAGCTTTTCAGCAACCGAAAGCTGGCGATATTCCCCATTAATTGTGCGTTGATCATTGAGAAAATCCACGTGAACAGCACCAAGCTGTTAAAAAAAATAGTTACCAAAACTTTTTCAGATGGCAACCTAGTCTTCGCTTTCACCGGAGCCCTTTCACCACTCTTTGTCCACTCCAGACTCCCCTGCTTTGACTTGGGAGTGTAATGATGTACCCAAGTTTTGTCGCACGTTACGATTCGATTCCAAACGCTTCGCCCTCTTGCCGAAATCGATTCAACAGACGCTGACAAATCTCTAGCCGACTCAGTTTCTGTTCATGATAGCAGCCGCAGAAGCAATCTTGCAGACACTTTGTGAAATCTCAAGTCCAGTGTCACGATGTGCTGAGCACTCCCGTAACTAATGCTAAGTTCCTCGGTAATATTCCAGAGTATTATGCGCCTGTCGTCATCCATGAGTTGTCGAAATACCTCATCTACAAATTCTAGGCAATTCGGTCCGTGCGGTTGCAAAAATTCTAGAATTGTTTCAGTTTCCAGTTTCTTTGAGCATCGAGAAGGATATTTTTTATTATGTCGTGTAAGTAGATTTCGTTAGTATTCACAGAGAGCTATTATTATTTGCAACATCGAACGTTACCATCAATAAACGAATTACATTTATAATACTTATGGCGGCAATTTTCAACATTTCAGGTCTACTATATAACATTATTAATTTCAAGTTTGATAAGATATATATACTACTTGCTTATCTCATTCATTGTCAGCCTATTTTATTTACAAAAACATGTTTACTATTTACTGGTCTAATGTAGCTTTCTTCGATAAGCTGCATCTTTTAGATAAGAAACAATCTAATATAATGAAAAAAATACAATATATGTTTTTTCCTATCTGCTTAATAAAACTCATTGAAACAAATATTTTTTTTGTGTTAAAACTTTTTCTCTACCTTAACGAGTTATGCGCAGAGGCAGAATGGAAATTTTCCAATTTTCGAAAATCCATTTCACCCAGTCAGTGTCCTTCCGCAAAAAAAGATTGCGCAGTACGTACCTATATGTGATTCATGTTCCCAAAGTTTCGTAATTTTTTGAATTTCCGGGTTCGGCATCTTCCCTTGTAAGACCTGAGAGAATTCGAGTCATTACTATTCCCTACCTAAACTCCAACGTTAGTTAAAAATCAACCCATCCCGTGTCAACGACCTGTGTGGAATTTAAAAAAATCAGTCCCGTTTAAATTTGATATACTCTCGTATTTTCCTTTTTAATCGTTCAGGCAAATTTAACTTAATTTCTTATTTTATTGAAGCACAAACAATTTAGAAAAAGTATTGATTTGCGTCTGTGCTTCACAATGAGATTTATGCAATCGAATAATAATTGTTCACCTTTGAATTACTACCAGTACATATTTTCAATGATTGTCTGCTCAATTATGGTAATCTTTCATTATTGTTAATTATTTTTGTTTATTTCTTGGTAGTTTTAGATAACTCTGCGACTCTGGGTTTCATCACACATATTGAAACGTTTTTGGTCGCTTCTAAATTAAGTTTGTTCGTTATTTTTGGAACTGTTAATCTTCTATTTCGTTTCTCAATTACTCGCCATTACCATAAGTAATTATTCCCTCCGGATTACTCGTTTGCTTGAATTACCACATTGTTGAATTTGCGATAGATACTTTAATTTTTAATATGATAAAAATATTACAAATAGAATACTCTTAATATTTAAGCATAACTGACCTATTTTCCAGATCCGGCGACTTTCAAAGAGGGATATTTTCAATTAACGGAATAAGTGTCACAAATTCTCGTCCTCGTAACACAAATGTATCCTTTTTAGACTTTTATTAGTTCTAGTATGTTAATAGCACTCGATTTAGGAATACGCTGTCTCGAAAACCAAAATAGAGTATAGAAAGAGATAAAATGCTATATCAAATTAAACAATTCTTATATTACATGTATAGCAATGATTTTCCTTTGTTTCCTACTAAAACAGGAAGAGAGAAGAAATTTCGAATGAGGACAGATACGCTGGAGTATCGAATTACGAGGTACTACCCGGAAATTCCCGGAATGTAAAGAAAAACAATGAATTGTTCCTACCACTTATTCACTACCAATCCCCTTCAGCGTACTCTCCTTTCGTTATACCGCTACCAACGACTTGCCCATAACTAAAAGCAGTGCTGAAAGTCTTCACATGCTAACGTGTTTAACAGTGCCTGGGATTCGATCTGGACCTTCTCAATCGTCTCAAAACGGCGCCTCTTTAGCTTCAGTTTCAACTTCGACAACAGGAAGAACTCACAAGGGACAAGATCTGGGGTGTAGGGAGGATGGGGTAGTACTGCCGTTGTACTACTTCGTTGAGGCTAGAAAGTGACGCACAAAAGGTGACGCGTGGGTCGGCACATTGTCCTGGTGTAGAACCCCTGTTGGGCCACTTGACAGGTAGCTTGCGTGAAATGTTTTCTCTTAATCGCCGAAGAACATCTCGATAAAAGCGTCCATTAACTGTTTCACTTGGTGAGAGAATTTCTTTTCGCACGATGCCATCAGCGTCACAGAAGCAAATCAACATCGACATGATGTTACTTAGAACTAGCCGTGCTTTCTTTGGTCGTGTTGACGATGGCGTCTTCCACTGCTATCATTACTGAGGTTCGGTTTTAGGATCATACCCGTACACCCATGATTTGTCGCCAGTAATTATTTTTCGGTCTTGGGATGATGAGCGTTTCGGTCCTCTATCAACGAAAACACGCCACAAAATGTCGTAAAAGTGTATGATCCTGCACTTTTACGACATTTTGGGGTGTGTTTTCGTTGATAGAGGACCGAAAAGCTCATCATCGTTAAGCGACACACGTCCATTTCTGAAACGGTTGTACTCCTCATAAGTTTTAGTCTGGGCTGAAGCATCCTTACCAAACGCTTGCTTAAGCATTTTTAAAGTTTACGCTGACGTTTTATCAAGTTTCAAACAAAATTTTAAGTGCGTTTCTTGCTTTTTCACAATAGAAATTGTAGTGTCGCAGTATAACTCAAACACGACTCAACAAATATAAACACAAAAATTGTTTGTCGCTACCTAGCAAAGTAGCGTTTGACAGGCTGATTTAGTATAGACGCATCTCACACCATCTAGCGCTATAGAGCTGTACTACCATCCCTCTACGCACCACATTGAAATCCTGGGAATTTCTGGGTAGCATCTCGTGCCCATGGGTTCTTACTATTAAAACTCAAACTTGGCTTTCAGTTATTACTTTCTGTTTAAAACATTTGCAAGGCAAAACGTGAGGGCAACTTAAATTGCTTCTTTGAAGGCATATTACTATTAATTAACCAATATAATAACGGGTGTTTATTTGAAAAGTCAATCTAGTAGCATGTGATTTACTGAGAACATTTTGAAGTATGTCGTAAATTAAAATTTACTACTTAACCTACGAAGTTGTATATTTTGACAGTTTCATACATACAAATAAATAACAAATGTGATTGACATTATCAATGTCATTTGGATTTACGTTTACGGAACAACAAACGCATACTAATATATATGCGTCCTATTCTATCAAAATTTCAAAGTAACCTAGATTGACTTTTCAAATGAACACACGTTAAATGTATAAATGTTTTTCTCATTCAAATCAACTTGACAAATGCACCACACAAGGACGTATCTAATGACAAATTAATATTGTATCACATTAGTAAACGCAATGTGTTGTTCTTAAGAGAGTTCAAAGCACTTCTAAAAATTTAGTCAATTTGATAATAATATAAACACATATTTTTAAGAAATATAATAATATGATGTGAGTCATCTGCAATATGTTAGGCGACGATCTGTTGATGACATCATGCGCCGAACATACCACCCGTCTCCGGAAAGGTCTAGAAACTCCAGGGATATTCTCGAAGGTCTATAGACTTATAGAAGAACTGGAAATGGAGGGAGACAATTCATACAACGAGTAATCGTCGTCGTGTGATATATAAATACTTATATATAAATACAGATTGTGAAATAGATGCCCTGATTGTTAGTTATTAGTTTTTAAATTGTTATTCAGTGCGTTTTCTTGTTAATATTTTTAATATTTAATTTTAATATTTAATATTTAAATTAGCGTTAGTTTTATTTAAAAGAACCCAGAAATACAAATATTTTACAGTGGTGTCCAGGTTTAGAGTTCAATAAATAACGGACTAAGTGGACAATTAAGTGTTAATTAAATATTTGTTTAAATAAATATACAGTGCGGAAAGACGTTTAATTTAAATATCGCTATGGCAAATAAACTAAAACTTACTGAATTAAAAGTGACTGTCTTGAAATGAGAATTAGACGAAAGGGATGAGGATATAACCGGCAAAAAGGCAATCCTCTAGCAACGACTTCGAGATGCTTTAGCCAAAGAAGGTGAGGATTCAGAAAATTATTTCCTTCATGTTCCAAGTGGGGACGCAGGCGTGGATTGCCAGAATATAATAATAAATAAATGCTTTTATTGTTCGTTATTAGTTTTTAAATTGTTATTTAGTGCGTTTTCTTGTTAATGTAGTGTGTATTTAAATTACCGTTAGTTTTATTTAAAAGAACCCAGAAAGACAAATATTTTACAATAATAATAATAATAATAATAATAATACATAATAATAATAGTAATAATAAGTGCCTGCCTTTTCAGCAGGGGAGAGAGGAACCAAGCTACGCGGCGCAAAACACGGCGCCGCGCAATGCACACACCACTAGGACCGGTCCTGGGCGGCAATCTGGCTAGGCTGCCGTGAACAGCACACACACGCTCGACGTGTGTGCAGTGCCTCCGCAATGGCGGAAAACGTTAAGGTGGCACAAAGTGTGACCGTCGTCGACCAACGTAGCAGGGTGCGCTTCGCGGGTCTGGGCCTTGCCTCGATGGGGCGGGGGTTGGGCGGTCGAAGTACTGCACGGAAAAGTAAAGAAGTTGCCGGGAAAGGGTTGGCGGCCCTGCGCAACGGCTAGTTCTCCGATCTCTCAAAGTTATCGCGACCGGACACTAAACACATGCACGAGCGCGCTAAAATAGAACACTCCTACACTTGCGCGCTCGCACAAACACAAAACCACATACCCAGAGAGAGAAGCAAGCTGCCAGCAGCGGACAACACATAAGTTCACACCCTGAAAGTACTGGCAAGTATCTCCTATAATCAATATTCATATAAAAATAAATGAATGATAGATAACTATGCCACCCATCTTGTTCGAATGAACCGATGGGGTAAGATAATGGCAAACAAGAACGAATGGTTCTTGTAAGTGGAAGAGATAATAATAATAATAATAATAATAATAATAATAATAAACCCATTTAAAAAAAAGAGATATCATCGCATCGATAATTATAACAACTATAATTAAAAAACAGCCCATTTTCTTTTTGAAAAACTCAGAATGTATATTAACTGCCAAAAGGCGAGATTTTTTTTCTATAAACCTAGAAGTAAAAACAGAAAGCTGCTAAAACTAACTTAATTTCTGTAACAAGTCGAATAAGAAACTACATTAAACAATAACTTTATTAATAACAGGGCGTAGCGACATGAGAAGGGCACTCAGATTGAGAATTAGCAATACGTTTTTATACACTTAGGTGCAAAAAAGGGCCACTACAATTTTTTTGAAAATCAGCTATGTTTGTTTGTTATTATGACTTTTAGTTTACGCCTTTGATTTGTTATCGACAAAGGACTTTCTTCTAGACTATTTAAGAAATTTATAAACTTATTTATGATATTTATTCTAGTTTTAATAAGAGTAACATGAACAAATAAAAAGTATTTGTATACTTAGCAAAATTGATGTTCAACAATACATTTTAGAGGTACCGAAAACGAAAATTAAAATGTAAAATAGACTTCAATATTTCGTGTTGCCTCCTCTAGACCTAATTACTGCCAGCATCCGGCGCGGCACATTACTAATGAGCTCACGAATTGCATTCTGCGGAATATTCTCCCATTCTTCTTGAAGAGCTTCATGAAGCTCGTTTATTGTGTTTGATGCTATTGCGCGAGATCTAACACGTTTACCTAACATGTTCTATAGGATCCGGAGGACATGCTGGCCAGTTGATTTGTCGAATGCCAACTTTATCCAAGTATTAACTAACGCATCTTGCTGAATGTGGTCTCGCGTTATCGTGCATCAGAACAAAGTCATCACCAATAAATGGAGCGAATGGAATCACGTGATATGCCAAAACTTGCTCAATATACCGTTGTGCCGTCAGTGAGATCCCATCGATCAGCACTAATTCTGTAGTGGCCTTCAATGATATGTCTGCTCACATCATTACGGAACCTCCGTTATGATTAAGGCTGACCTAGGGCTGAAAACACACTCTGCGAATCGTTCCTCCGTTCGTTTGCATACTCGTTTCCGTCCGTCTGACGAATGAGGAGAGAACCTAGACTCAACGGTAAACAAAAAATTATTCCATTGCTCAAGATTCCAGTTGATATGTTCACGAGTAAATTGTAATCTCGCAACCTGGTGACGTGGGAGTAACTTAGACCCAGTTGCTGGTCTAAAAGCTTTCAATGAAACTTCATAATATTCGGCGAACTGTATTTTTACCACGAACCTCCAGAAGCCGATTTTTTATCTGTACTGAGGTCAAATGATGATCCTGTAGAGAATTAAAAAAAGAATCTGTCATATTTAGCGACAGTTTCCCTTTTTCTACCACTTCCTCGCCTTCATGTGTTTGCACCAGTCTCTGTAGCGCTCTTTGAATAGTAGAACGACTAACGTTGAGTAACCGAGCCACATACCGTTGGCTTCGACCATATTCTACGAGAGCTACTATTTTAGCACAATATTCAGCACCTAGAACCGTAATTAGCAACAATCTTTAGCACTTAGAACCACAATAAACTAATCTGTGACATTGACAACAAATTGCCTAGCAACCAAAAAATCCGTAAAAAATTGTAAGACACAGGCACTCTAATAGAATGAATGGAGCGTGGAACGGTTGAACTGAGTTTTCTAACATGTATATTATTCAATTAAAACGAGAATAAGTACCTAACATATTCTTCTGTCTGTTTATAGTCCACGAGGAAGTCCTTTGTCGATAAAGTATCAAAAGCCAAAATAACAAACAGCCGATTTTCAAAAAAAATATAGATGGCCCGTATTTTTTGCATCTGAGTGTATATTACTTTAAATTGCTTTACAGAAGTTATTAAGACAGAGAGGAGAAGAACATTCAGCGTTGCACATTGTCAAACGTCGAAACAACTAACACTGTCTCAGTAACAAATGCCGATGTTTTGTCCGATAAAAAGTGAAGACACGTTAACACAGCGTCTATAGATGCAGTTGTACTTCAGATGAAAGCACTTGGCTTAGTTCTGCATTTGGTAGTGTTAGTTGTTTCGGCTTTTCTTAATAATAATAATAATAATAATAATTTATTTTCATCCCTTTGACTACAATAACATAGGATAAGCCAACAATTTAAAATAAAACAGTGGTCAGTTCTTCTTATATATGTAAGAGAGTCAATATCCATATATAAAATAATCACTATCTAATACTACTCCTTTAAGAAATATCCAAGGAACAAAATATTTAAAAAAACCTACGCAATAACATAGAGTTTCACACTAACCTCAACGTTATACATCACAATCATGAACAAACTCCTGGACTGAATAATATACTTTCGAGATTAATACTGCAATACTGTAGCTGTATATACTTAAGTGGTAATCTATTGTACAAGCTGATTGCTTGGTATTTAGGATTTTTTTCCGCAAATGCTAACCTACGAGTATGTCTGGGAATTTCCAATATATAACTATTACGTGTATGATAATGGTGGTTCTCATTTAATTTTGTGAAAATATTAAAATTTTGCTTGACATAAGAATTTAAGAATTTATAAATATATACACATGGCAATGTCATAATGTTCATTTCTTTGAATAAGTTTTTACAACTTACTCCTACACTGATTTTGTTCATTAATCTAGTCGCTCCCTTTTGAAGTCTAAAAATTCTTAGTACTTCTATTGAACCGCAAGTATTTCATATGTAAGTAGAGAATGGAAATTAGCAAAATAGTACATTCTCACGACACAGGTATCTACCCTGTTACGCAATTGACCTATTGCGTAACATGCACTAGTCAATTTCTTTGCCAAGCAATCAATATGCTCATTAAAAGAGCACTTCTTATCTATATATACAGGGTCCGGCAACGAAGCGGGGACGGAAGATTACACGCGTATTTGAAAGTTAGTCAAATATTTAGTCATTGGATATCCTTCCGTACCATCAAGCGCACGTTTTAAAAATAGTTTGTTTTATACAGGGTGTTCCAGATGGAAATGCCAGACTAAAGTTGCATTTTTTTAAATGGAACACCGTGTATATTAATAGATAAAATGATCCCCGCTTGAAAGCTGGTTACATTGATATAATGTTGTATTGGTCTAAAGTTGATAGTTTCTGTGTAAATAATTATTTTACTTGATAAATTGATACATTTCAGTAGGCTATTCTGCATAAGGAAAATCAAAAGATCCGAAACCAATAGAATAGAATATTTTCTACTAGTATGCACTTTCGTTGCTACGTGAAATAAATTCCGCAATTGCTCGCGTTATACAGGGTGTTCGCAATTTCGCAAAATCGAATATATCTCGTAATTTTTAAATGGAACACCCTGTATATCTTTAGCTCATTGCAAAGCCCTTTTACTACGCTTTCTATTGATACCTCATTTGATGCACCTAGGATGGATCATTTGCTAATTATTTCTTTTTAGCGTTGAATTAATGAAAAATGCTTGTATTTTTAGTAGCTAATTTGCGATTTTAAACCTTCTGTAAGATCGGATATTCAACAAATTATCCATAAATGGTCTATAACAAGAAAAAAATCCCATTAAGTACGAGAAACAGTTGATTTTGACTCAGCGGTGAAAGCAAACATTAAATTAATATAAAGTAATATAGCATTTTCAATAGATTCACTGCTGATCAAGTTATCTGGTGTCAGTTTTAAGCTTGTATACTGAATAACCAAGTTGTCAAAAATTTCGTTCCATCTTACACAGTATTTCGTTCAATCTTTAAAAGAAATTGCTATAATGACTAATTTTAGTATTCAAGAAATGGTGAATATGATATTTATTCTTGGGGAGTGTACAAGAACTTGTCTCCTAGCAAGTAGAGTATATGCAGAGAGATTTCCAAACCTTGAAGGAAAGTCAAGGCCGGAAGCATTTGAAAGGTTAATAGAGAGATTTACAGAAACTGGTAGTGTAACATACAAGAAGAGAGAAATAAATAAGCCGGTAATCAATGAAAAAAACGAATTGGCAGGAAAATCCACATATAAGTATAGACGGTATTTCAAAGGTAACAGCTATTGAGATAGGAGCGTACGAAGAATTTTAAGAAGTCATAAGTATCATCCGCACCATATGGAATTAAATCAGGAATTGCATGGTGATGATTTCATTAAAAGAACAGACTTTTGTGGTTGGTTGTTAAATAAAATGCGAGAAATGCCAAATATTTTAACAAAGATTTTGTTTAGCGATGAGGCTACTTTCAAAAGTAATGGGGCGGTAAATAAACATAACATGCATTATTATGCAACAGAAAACCCACATTGGATACGTCATGTAGACAATCAGAATAGATGGTCTCTTAACGTCTGGGGAGGTATACTTGGTCCATATATCATTGGGCCGTACTTTTTCGATGGAACCGTTACAGGCGTTACGTATTTTGCATTTTTGCAGAACGAACTGCCTAATTTACTTGAGCATGTGGATGCTGACACCCGACAAATTTTCTGGTTGCAACACGATGGTGCACCTGCTCATTACAGCCTTAACGTTAGGGAGTTTCTAGGGCGATGGAAGGAAGACAAATGGATAGGACGAGGTGGTCCAATCGCTTGGCCTCCACGAAGTCCAGATCTTACTGTCTTGGACTTCTACTTTTGGGGATATGTCAAGGCTCTAGTTTATGTGGAAGTTCCTACAACAAGGGAAAATATGATGGAACGCATAAGAGAGGCATTTAGAAATGTTCGCCAAGAAACATTACTGCATGTTCAACAGAATTTCACCAGGCGGCTTCATTTATGTATTGAGAGACATGGAAGGACATTTGAAAGTTTTCTTTGATTTATTTAATTTACTATTTACATTTACTTTATTTTTATTTACTGTGCTACTACTTTTGTTAATTAAATTTGATGTTGTGGTTAATAATTATAATTAGTATTTATTTAAAATAGTGCAAACTTTTAATGCTACTCGCACTTGATTATTTCCTACATGATTTCGATTTATGTTAAGCTAATTAGGTATGTATTGTTTCATATTAGGTATTCGTAAAATAGTTGGTTTTACAAAATTCTTTAAAATACAAATTAATTAGTGCAAATTTTTTATTAAACTAACAGCAGATAACTTGATCAGCAGTGAATCTATTGAAAATGCTATATTACTTTATATTAATTTAATGTTTGCTTTCACCGCTGAGTGAAAATCAACTGTTTCTCGTACTTAATGGGATTTTTTCTTGTTATAGACCATTTATGGATAATTTGTTGAATATCCGATCTTACAGAAGGTTTAAAATCGCAAATTAGCTACTAAAAATACAAGCATTTTTCATTAATTCAACGCTAAAAAGAAATAATTAGCAAATGATCCATCCTAGGTGCATCAAATGAGGTATCAATAGAAAGCGTAGTAAAAGGGCTTTGCAATGAGCTAAAGATATACATGTTCCATTTAAAAATTACGAGATATATTCGATTTTGCGAAATTGCGAACACCCTGTATAACGCGAGCAATTGCGGAATTTATTTCACGTAGCAACGAAAGTGCATACTAGTAGAAAATATTCTATTCTATTGGTTTCGGATCTTTTGATTTTCCTTATGCAGAATAGCCTACTGAAATGTATCAATTTATCAAGTAAAATAATTATTTACACAGAAACTATCAACTTTAGACCAATACAACATTATATCAATGTAACCAGCTTTCAAGCGCGGATCATTTTATCTATTAATATACAGGGTGTTCCATTTAAAAAAATGCAACTTAAGTCTGGCATTTCCATCTGGAACACCCTGTATAAAACAAAATATTTTTAAAATGTGCGCTTGATGGTACGGAAGGATATCCGATGACTAAATATTTGACTAACTTTCAAATACGCGTGTAATCTTCCGTCCCCGCTTCGTTGCCGGACCCTGTATATATATACCCAAAAATTTTGTCGAGTCTACCTGAGCAACAGTACCACCATTTACTCTAATTAGATGCGAACAATTCCTCTCGCGGTTTTATACACTAAATTCGATTATTTTTGTTTTTGTATTATTTAAGTACAAACCATTTACTCTAATTAGATGTGAACAATTCCTCTCGCGGTTTTATACACTAAATTCGATTATTTTTGTTTTTGTATTATTTAAGTACAAAGCATTGTTTTGAAAATACTCGTTCAAGAGATCCAATGAGGTTTCCACTGCATGACATACATTTCCATATTTATTACACGTTACCAACAATGATGTGTCATCCGCGTACATCACCATTTTACTGTTTGGCGCATCATTTATATAAATTATGTAAAGAAGCGGTCCCAATATACTTCCCTGGGGTATTCCTCTCCCTATATCACTTACATTCGATTTAATTCCGTTTTCTTCCACATATCTTGAACGGTCCTCCAAATAATTTTATATAATTTTATCATTTTGTTTTATATGAGATAAGTCTATCGTTATTCTATTCTTATCAATTAAATTTATTTGTAACTGAACTGAAATACTCACAAAAACAATTAGTTACCCCCAGCGGATCTCTACATTCCTCCTTGCCATTTACAGACAAAACAATGTCGTTCTTCAAATGTTTTTCCTTATTTGCATTTTCTTGAATTATTTTCCAAACTGCTTTGCTTTTATTCATATCCTAAGGAATATTGTTATTGTGCATTAGCTTGGCTTTCCTTATAACCTCTCTATATATGGCTTTATATTTATTATAATAAATCTTAATGTTGCTATCTCTACTCTCAGTCATAATGTAATGATTATTTGCTTTCTTGTTATTTGTTAGTACTTTACGCTTTGTTGGAAACGCCTTTTCAAAATTATAATTAATAAAATTTTTATATTGTTCCTCTAAATGATTTAAATCTAACACATCTGACCAGCAATCATCGCAAAGCAATTGTTTAAAGTACAAAATATTCTTTTCATTATTTATGGGTTTATATGTAATATAAGATTTATTTAGTTCAGTAGCTTCAAAGAAACATTTAAGCCGAGTGATTTGATATACCATTATGTAAAACTTCACTATGAAAGTTAGTCATTGTCCGGTCGATGCATATATTATCAAAGCAGTTGTTTTTTCTAGTAGATTCGTTTATAATGCTACAAAAGTTATAGGAACCTATCAAATCCTTAAACATATTTAATTCTTCTTGACTCATTTAGAAAGTTTATATTAAAATCACCACAAATCACTATCTTAGAAGTCTTATGTCCACTTAATATCTCTATCTCTCTCTAATATCTCTCATTTCAGTAAATGTATGTATAAATGTAAGGAAATTTCTATTAGGACTCCTATATACCACCACTACAATCATACAAATATGTAATAAAACAAATTTGACAGCTATACATTCAAAGTCAAATTCCACCGCTAAATTATTTAGTCTCTACTTCCCTTACACTGACACAGTCCAATGACTCATTCAAAAACATTACTACCCCGTCATGCTTTGACGATTGTCTGCTGAAATGGTTCACTAAGCCAACCCCACCACGACCAATAGATTGAATATTATTATTGGTAAACCAATCCTCTGTTATACACAAAATATCCACCTTTTCATTTTCCACAAATATTTTCACTTCCTCAAGCTTATTGGCCAAACTTTGCACATTTTGATGTACCATGACTAGACGACCGATATAATCGTCCTTTAGTGACTGTATATTTCTTCTAAAAAAATATTTTCTCTGGAAATATCTCGTACAGAATGTATTATTTCGATAAATTGTAAACAAAAATTTTTTTTGGTACGATTCTTAAAATGAATTCCGTCTCTTGTGTAATCACTAATCGAAACGAGGTTATTAACACATAAAATCTGCAAATAATTATGTTGCTGTGCCAAATTATATATACTAAAGTTTATGTATTCTATAATAGCATTCAATTCGCTATTGCAACACCTAAACGGGATAGTACTAATAATCACATTCGTATTTCGAGCATTTTCCGTTACAATCCTTGGTGTACCAGTTCACTTTCATAGCACTCCGATACATCATTAGTGCCAGCCATTATTATTAAAAATTCCTCCTTTCCCAATGTCTGCCAACCCTGTGACTTACCTGTCATTTCCCTAATTTCGACGTTTGGTTTAACCATGCCAAATGCAGCGCTTGATTCCAATTTGTCATTGATAAATTTACTGTAGTCACGACCCTGACTATCACTTAAGACGAATATCTGCTGTTGGCTGTTTTTACTGTTATCACTATCCCCATTAATAATACTGCGTATTTCTATATTTGTATTTTTAACTGGTTCTTTATCATTTAAATGAATGTTATTTGACTTCTTTGGCAAGTCCAATTTTTGCCCATCCCCCGTGAAGTAACATGTCTGTCTGCGTATGCATTGATGATATTGGCTGTTTATAGCTTGTTAGGTCTTGCATAATTTTATTCTTTGCGTCTAACATAACATTCAAGTATCCAATTTTGAGTTCAAAGTCCCCCACTTCTTTGTTTAATTTCATGTAATTTTCTTCGAGTAGCATATTTCTACTGTTCGCGCCTGCTATTTCGTAGATCTTGTACCAAATCTGATAACTCACATTTATCACCATCTCTCTCATTTTTTTTTCCCATATTTTAATATAATATAACTATTATTTAGTTTGTCCTGAGATTTTTTTAATGTCCATACTTTTGGTTCTCTTTCCTCAGCTAATTTTCTTTTTTGCAGTTTTGAAGCTAAACGTGTGTTGGCCATTTTATTTTTGCCAATAATAGTAAAAAAAAACTGGAGAAACAAAAATACCGTATTATAAAAAGATGGACTTGATATTGTTAGCGGATATTGTCTGCAAAATGTTTCAAATACTTCTACTTAGTACTCGTTAAATCTCTTCAACAATCCATTTTTAATTGCGAAATACTTCCGTAACAATGAATATGAAATGTATTCATGACTATATACATATACTCCTCGTCAGGAAAGATGATCGCTGCGTCATCAATAAACATTGTATGATTCAAATCAGTACTTCGGCGTCATATTAAATACTGTAAATTGCAAAATGAATATGGAACTTAACTTCGTTTCCGGGCCAAATATATTTGACATAGTCGGTCGAATTTGTAGGTTATATGAACATATATAATCGAATTACATCTTAAGTTATATTAAAATTACTATAAATTGAACAAAGCTGCGTAAACAGCAAATCAAATTAAACTATAACACCACTTGAAAAATAAAATGAACTATCAAGAATTTACAACATTTAAGTCAACATATAAGATTATGTAATTCTTTAATCATTTTAATGAATGGCAAAACCAAACAGTTTCAAGTTAGTTGTAAAAGCATTATTACTGGAATTGAAATTATATAATAGACCAGAGTATCTACTTTGTATAACTGTAATTACATATTCACTGTTATGACAGTTTTATAAACATTATCTTCCCAATTATATCATAGAATAACCCTAGATATTAGTTAAACGTTCTACAGTGCCTAATTTTCAATAAAATTTGGAATATATTGCAGTATAACTTAACACTACCATAATAGATAAGTTGAGTTTTGCACAAATGTCGGTACAAATATTTGAAATTGCAGTATGCATTATAAACAAAACATATTCATACAAACTTATTTGCTGTGAAATGTTTTTTTTGCTTTGAAATTATTTGTTGACTGCTAGTAAAATAGAACTTGTACGATTGCAGAAAGAAATTTTGAAAAAGGAACATGAAATGGAGCAAGAAAGAAAAAGTTTAGTAATTGAACTTTCAAAAATTAAATTGAGCATACAAAAAATTTTACTTGCAATAAGTTATAGATTTATATAATATATACAAACAATAGTTATTTTATTTACTGTTTTCATCAAATTGTATGAATTTGTTTTGTGTATATTAAAACATTTTTAGTTAACACCAGAAGATTAGAGCTGATGGACACCAAATCAAATAAGGCAGTCGAAACACATTTCACTAGTGTATCTTGCAAAAACTTGCTACGGACATACATTTTTTTTTATATGCATTGTATTTTTAACTCCAAATATTAAAATTGCAACGAAAAAGAATACGCAGTAAGAAAAGGAGCCAATTAAAAAAAAACTTAATATATTAAATTGTCAATGTAACTGGGAATTATACTTGTTTAATAAGTTAATATACATATGTAATCATTTAACAAAATTGCCTTATTATTTGTTTAATAATAAAATTATCATCAGGATATATACAAAAAAAAGGAAATATAAAAAATATTTAGAAGATAGTATAATAGTCGATATTAGAATAAATTTGCAAAATGAACTGATACTATTATTGCTTTCGAGAGTTCCACATTAACTTTCATACCATATATGTAATAAGATTGGAAATCTTTTTAAGACACCAAAAAAACCTTTCAATCCAGTTTCTGGTTCTAAAATGGGATTCATCGTACAATTGTTCTGCTCGACTTTGAGGATTTGCTAGAGGTTAATAAATATTTTGTAATATTGTAACAACTATCACAAAGTATAACTGGGTTATTGAAATGTTCATTTTCTTAGCTTCTTTTTATTGCCGATCCATTCAAAATTGTTTGGTCATGTGTAGATCCTGGCCATCTGGCTACGATGTCACAAATTCTTAATTGAGAATCTCCTATTACCTGAATATTCCATGATAAATATCCTTTCTGTTTCGGTACAGCTCAGCATTATTACCACTAGGAGATTGTTTTCTCATGTGAGTGCAACCAACTCTACATAGTACATTATGAAATCTAGCTACTTGATAAAATCTGTTTCTACCTTTCTAGACATATTTAGATAAAAATTGTGGCCACAGTCTGGCAATTGCATGTGTAACATTTTGTATGATTATTTGTATTAATATCATTGTACAATATGAAACAAACATGTAAATAATTTACATATCTGTAACTATGCACATGGACAATAGACCTCGTATTTTCAGCATTTACTTCTGCTTAATACATATGTTTCTGCCAATATAGGCGTCCTCAGTTAAGCTAGTGAAGCAATTTATACAAATTAATACAAACCTGTTATAAACAACTGGTTTGTATCTGTATTTAAATTTACTGAAATAGCCCGCAAAGATCAAGCAAGTTCCGTCCTATAAGAAGACAACTATTTAATAATTGACATCTTACGGGCGAAAGATACATTGTCCGGAGGGCTACCTATCGTTCGAACAGCTATGCTGCTACGGGAAACGATAAAATACGTATGTAGATGTAGTCCATTAACAACCTGCCAGATGGCGGTATATACGAAAAGGTTTTGTTTAAGTATGACAATACGTTAAGCACGTATAAAGCGTTTGTACAATATGAAACAAACATGTAAATAATTTACATATCTGTAACTATGCACATGGACAATACACCTCGTATTTTCAGCATTTACTTCTGCTTAATACATATGTTTCTGCCAATATAGGCGTCCTCAGTTAAGCTAGTGAAGCAATAGTGCATAGTTACAGATATGTAAATTATTTACATGTTTGTTTCATATTGTACAAACGCTTTATACGTGCTTAACGTATTGTCATACTTAAACAAAACCTTTTCGTATAATATCATTGTATTTATTGCATAAAAAGTCAGTTACTAAAAGTATAAACTAAGATTACATAAACAACTAATCAGCTGTATACTAATACATGATACTTTTACTGCCAACACAAGAAAATTTGATATAGGTATTTGGCGTGAACTAAAAACGACGTGTATCACGTACGTTGGCTTAAATCTTGAGTTATAATATAGATTAAGTAAAAACATGGGATAGCTAACAGTTTTTTTTATCTGCGGTCATATAGGAAGTATTGTTAATCACTATCTTCACTGCTGCTTGAATCATCAATGTTAATTATAAAGCAATTGATTTCACAATGTAAATGTATTTTATCCAACACCTCCTAATAATACACCTATGACGACATTTTTTAAACATTTCTCCATTCATTTCACCATGATAATCTTCTATTTGTGATTTGCTTGAAAACAATAAAGAAGCATTTGACACAAAACATAATTATGGACCACAATGTAATACAACATATCACTTGTCCTCGTAACCCTCAGGTTTACGCACACTCTGCAGATTATTATCTTGCCGGGTCTCATCAAGCAATATCACTTCTCTCTGAACAGAACAACTCAAATTCTTTATGTAATTCCTAAGAAATGTCAATCTTATCTCTGCAATGTTGGATCGTTCCACTAATGCTCTATGATTATTATCCTTTTTATATTTAAATCCAATATTGTGAAGTACACGATTTAAACTGCTGCTACACAGCTTTAATGCGTTTTACTGTAACTAATCCCAAGCACAATGCATCTGCCACTCGCTAAACAAAAGGTTTATTAAACTCTAAATATATTATGTGCACATGTAATAGGTATTAACACCACCATGTTTTTTCTCTCGTTCAAAATATTGCAACGAATTTAAAACAAGTTGTGGTGATTGCTGCCATTATAGTTTTGAAAAAATAAATTTCAAAAAATATGTATTTATAAAAAGAAAATAAATAACAATTCCATCAAATATCAACGAATGTACGTTGTCAAATGTCAACGAGTAATGACAGAACTACTAAGCGGAAATGTGTGTATTTATCACGGAGTAGGTAATAATCCCGTCTTTGTCTTATTCAAATAAATTGCTTGAGCCGTATGTCTTTGCTAGAAAACACATACTTTCGTTCAAGCCGTCCTTGTCATACAAGTAGGTACTGTTTGTTGTTCGGATGTGGAGATTATTCTTTGAATGTCGTTGATAGAATTATAGATCAATGACGCAGGGATCATCTTTGGTGATTTGGAGTATATATACATACATCCAGGAGCACTGTACAACATAATAACAGAGGACACAGATATACACACCTCTACGCGATTGATACTCTATACAAAACTGTGGACAGCGCCGAATATTCTTATACTTAATAACTCCAGTGAGATAGCAAAGTTGTTGTTGTGTGAACGTATCTCTCCAGCAGGGGAGTATCGATGATTCTGTAGAAAGATTAAATACGTGTCGACGTGTCTGGAAGATACTTTCACAAATATATGAACTTGTATTGTGTTCTTCACATCTGATTTTGAATACTATTTTATATATAAATATATGTTATATATACAAAATTTGGTGAGGTTTTACCGACTCAAGTATGTTTCAAATTATTTTGTAATATAAGATAACACTAAATCTAATAGCATTATTGTCATTGTGTATATAAATTGCACAAAGTCACAGAATTTCTAGAAGTTAATAATAAAAGCAAATTTCCTAGTTTTAGCACCAGTATTGTAATAACAAGTGTTAGAATTACAAAATTTTAAGTGGTAAAATAATAAATCACTTTAAATAAATATAGAAAGTGATTTTGAATGAGTAAATGTCATAATATGTAAATAATCTCAAAGGTTGTTTTTTTGTATACATTTAATGTGCATGGAACAACATATACATTTCAAATTAATGACTCTATATTGTCTTGTAACATGTTGTTCTTAGGTAAATTTAATTTTATTATTATTAAATTAGCTTATGTTGGTATGAAATATTTATCACGAGTTCCAACACAACAAACAAAAACATTTTTATTTAACGTATTATTCTACCGTTTTCAAAAATGTTGTTTGTAGTAGTATTTTCAATATAAATACATTTTCATGCCTTTTCAATTTATAAAACAAGTTTTCGCTGTCAGTCTAAATTAGGTTTCGAAAATAAATCATATCTGAATGATTAATTCGCCAAAGTTGAGATAACGAAGAAAAATTACACTAATTACTTGCCACCTAAATATCTAACTGAATGTCGAGGCTCATCTCTTTTTTATTTTGTTGTTGTGTGCCGCCTTAATCTCTTAACTAAAGGTTTAGAATTCGCAAGGCGGAAGAAATAAAACACCCCCTACTGTATGCCTCATTCGTTCTTGTGATTTATATGGTTAAGCTTAAATGTTGAATTCCATTTTGTTTGGATGTTGTCAGACGTGTTAGGATAATGTACTCCTTATTTTGATTAATGTCGCTCGAATAATATGAATTATGAAACGAATGAATAATGTTGTTTCGATAGTTTTTCGACATTTTGGATATGTTTATACAAAACTGTTGTAAATAATAAAGGGAAATATTTATTCATAAAAAATCTATCAATCTATCTATTGAATTCTTTCTTTTAATAATAATAATATTAATAGGCTACCAGCACAGGGTAGCCTAGAGATAGTTTACTGGGGACTAGCGACCCCACGGGTTCCTGAGCTAACCGTTGGGTTGGGTTAGCAGCTCCAATGAGGTACACTTGCTCCAAACACTGGATGAAAAGGATACTGTGGTGGGACGGAGGAGCAGGATCCAGGGATCCAGGTAGGATTAATCAGCAAAGACCGAAACAGCAAATTGGAAATGAAACACAAACATGGCATGCTTCAGTAGAAACAAAGAACGCAGGCGAGGATGTTGTTGAGATACCTTCATCTCAACCCACTTCGTCAACATAACAACTAAAGCGCCGGACCCTATGGGCCGTGAAAATGACCCCCCCCACTACATGGTGGGAGGTGTTATTATCTGCTTACTAAGAATGAAGCATGCCATATGGAGGAGAGCTGCATAGTTAGGTTACGGAAAAATACCTGGAAATAAGAAATAATGAACAACAATAATAATAATATTATGATAGTTATGCCAGGCATCTTGTTCTGACAAACCGATGGGTTAACACACTGGCCACCAAGGACAAATTGAATGTTCTTGTGAATGGAGGAAATAATAATAATGTAGTAGAGCCGCATAGATAGATTACGGAAAAATACCTGGAAATAAGAAATCATAAACAATAATAATAATATTATGACAGTTATGCGAGCCATCTTGTTCTCACGAACTGATGGGGTAACACACTGGCAACCAAGGACAAATTGAATGTTCTTGTGAATGGAGGAAATAATAATGTTTATTATCCAACCGGAACCCAATTAGAGGATTATAATTAACGCAATTATGCAAACAGTTCCTTTCTACATAATGGTATACATACAAAAAATTAATGATATAATAACAAAAAAAATCAAATTTAATACAAATTATACAGGCTTATTCTGAATAAGTGTCACTAATTTAATTATTAGATTATACTACTGAAACATATGCCAACGGTGTTATTTTTAATTTTAAAATATATTTGAAAAAAATTAATTTAAATGAACATAAATTTTGAGTACGGCTGGTCTTTTTGACCCAGCCGATATGTGCCGTGTGTATATTCCGTGTCACTCGCAGATATGCAGACGGATTTGTTTACATACCTACGGTTTGTTTACAATGAATGGATTTATACATAAGTAGGTTACAAATAAACATCGTCAAAGCAATGAGAAAAGTATTTTCAGTTCATCTACATAAATATTTGGAATGAATGAATCATGTTTTGAAATAAGTCATCCAACGATACATTGACTGATTGAAAACAAGGCAATGGATAAACTGACAGTAATTTTATTACATGATACATTTATTTAATTTACACGCATTAAGTAATCACATCATATTATATTATTACGTAAACACATATTATTCATTTTACAGTTTTGTTTAAATAATTTATAGTAAATGTTCAAAATGAGTCCCTCCGTCGCAATATAAGCATATGCTCGATGAATAATAGATTCTCGAAATCGTTAGAAAATACGAGCGTTATTAACAATTAACAGGTAAATGTTTTCTCTTTTCAATTGGCACTGGAACATAATTTGTTTCATATGACCCCAAAAACGAAAATAAGAAAGAGTAAAATCTGAAGACCTCGGTGGCCACCCAACAGGCCCATTTCGCCCTATCCAATTGACTCCAAAATAATCAATACACCATTTCGTAACTAAACTCGCTGATTCAAGAAACGTGGACATATGAATAGCTAAACAAATTAAAAACTAGGTATTTAATTAGTTTAACAATTAGATAATAAAGCGAGGTAGAAATAGTCTAATGAATAATAAACTTGCAAATAAAAAGGGTGCCGCTTCTTAGAATACTGAGAAAGTTTTACAATTTAAATGTGATAATTAAAATTTCGATATATAAGTCTGTCAATTTGCAAGTGAACATAATCTAATTATAAATAACTACACATATTTTAATTAAGAAAAAGCAACAAAAACAATTGCGAAAATTACTGTTCTCGCCCTTTACAGAAATAACGAAAACCTATTATTTAAAATTTATTTTAAAAAAGAAAAATGATTCATTGTTCGGAGGGTTCATTGGACTCTCGATACAACAGCTGGTTATTTCGTGCGGTACCAAAACGGTTTTATTAAATACTTTAAAATTAAACATAAAATTACATAACGGAGTTTTTAGATATTTTCTTTTAATTAAATATTAAATGACATGTTTAATCTAAAATTAAATTCTCCGACACTTATTCAGAATAACATTGTACACAATAAATAATAAAGTATGGCTAAGAAAACTGGTTTAAAAGAGTAAAAGAAAACACTGCTAACAGAAAAACGAATTTATATATAAGATGTTGCAATTCCGCATCATGTGTACCAGAGGTGTCTCTTTTAATGCGTTAGATCTGTCCGTCAGTAACAGAAATTTGACAGACAAACACGTACAGTAAGATGGTACAAAAAGTAAACTTGTGATAGTAGAATGGAGTTGTTGACGAGCATCAAAAGAAAGGTAGAACTCGCTTCTTCTCTCCTACCACTAACGGAAGCCATGTTTGTCGAGCAAAAAGTTATAATCCGTTCTACGTATAGGATAAGTTTCATCTTATTTGAGTCTAAGGTATTTTAGCAAGCGCTTTTTGAATGTTTCTAAAGCGACGTGTTGGCTGGCAGACGTAAAATAGATATCACACAACTGCACCATACCCCAGTCTACTCTAAACATAATTATGTATAAAACAAACACTTTGAAGTCGAAGGGTTGGTGAAGTCACGTTAAGTTGATATCAAGAAGGCCAAAGACTTCGAAGCAGCCTTGCAAGCAAAAAAATATGGCCTTTAAATTGAAGAGACACATGAAGCCGCAGTCCTTTATTTCCGATCTACGAGAAATTCCCATTTGGTTTATATTATACGAAAGGTGATATGGATTCACAATCTTGGAATATGCCACGATGGTACATTTGTCAATATTTAGAGACATATTGTTTTCATTACCACATTTATGCGCCAGCTACAAGTTAATACAGCTAGTAGCAATCTTTTATATTCCTAACTTTCGTATCGATTTTCAGGTCATCCGCATAAGCTAAAACTGCACAATCCAATGAATAAAGTAGATCATTCAGAAAGATATTAAAAAGCAAAGGCCCCAAATTAAAGCCTTGGGGTACGCTGGATATTGGATAGAAACGTCTAGAGTGCAAACCATTAAAGCAAACATAATATGACCGGGAACTTATGTAAGAAGAAATGATATTGAATAACAAAGGAGAGAAACTAAAAACATCTAATTTCGTTAGTAGTATTGAGTATTTTGGCGAAACCTGTATATAATACGTAACCTGAAGATGTCATCGACAGCTTTGCTAATAAATTTCTTCAAAGTTAGAGGTGGTAGAACATACATTACCAAATTCATGTTGTCAATTATAAATTATTGAACCACTGAACTGAAATATACTAGTGCATCAGTCTTTACAGCCCTCTATCTGCTGTATTTATTCCGCCCTTCGTTTCTAAAAAAAATGACCTCGTTTACATACGGTACAGACTTGTAAATAGGTAACTCAGCTATGTATAAAATAGGTGAATGAATATCAAAATCAAATTATTACACTTGACTGCAAAAGAAAATAAAACAAGTTTAAGTTTATAATATCGTGAACACCATCTATGAATATCAGCGTCCTTTTCTTAAATATTGCCCGCGTTAAAAAAAAACGGCACATGTCTTATATTGACATTATTTTAGTTTTGGAAGTTTTTTGTCAATATTAGCAGCCATGAATATAAGATTATCCATCTGTCTTTAATAAGTTAGTATGATGCAACAAAGTACTGTCACAATAGGTAGAAATAAGTGTCTCCTTTTTTATGCCTTACAAGTGATTAAATAACTTGGCACCATATTTATTATAACGAGAGATCAATAAATCCGGAGTCGAAGTAAGTTTTGCACGAAAAAACGTATTTTCTAACTTAAGCATTTGTAATATCAACATACGTAATTATGTTATGTTGATATTACAAATGCTTAACCCATTGTGTCCTGGCATATTAAATTTTTAGATTTACCAGAAATGTTAAGTATGATATGTTTGCTTATGATGTAAAACAAGTCCCTGAATTTTTTTTCTTAAAATACTTGGAGGGGGTGTATCGGGACTTTGAAGTCCCGTCAAAGCTAAAGATAATAAAATTTGGTTGATTTACGAAAAAATATTTTGAAAATTCTTTCAATGGAGACTGTGGTTAAATAATAATTTTTTAATTTCTAATTAAAAAATATTTGGTTTAAAATATTATTTTATGTGATACATCTGTTAGAGCAATGTTATAAAAAATTATTAATAAATGTGTAGTAACAATACATTAATTTTCGTACATGCTGTGATAATCCAAAAAACAATTTTTTCTCTCGTTGCAACATAAATATACTCCACAAGTTAAGCACTTGGAGTGAGGACGCGACTCTATTGCCATTGATGAGCATTGTTCACCCCTTCTTCGTATTTTGGTAAAAATTGGCCAGTGACTTCCTCGATTACTTAGTCGAACATCGTTGCTTACACTATAGTTGTATTTTCTTCGTTTTGTTGGTGCAGGACTAATGCGACTGCAGTTTGGGCTACCAGAACGTGGACTCGATCTTGGGCTACTACTTTCACCGCGAATCAAACGTTTTTGGCAAGTATTTGAATTGAGAGAACTAGTCATAAGTCCTAGACTTACTCCACGTATAAATTCTAAGAGAGACACATTCTCTTATGGATGCATTGTTCTGTAAATGATGTACCTGTTGACAAATACTAAATCTAGTAAACCAAGAAAAATCCGGTGCCACCATTTCTTTGAACGTCTGTTAACAACATAAGCTTGTCGTAAACGGTCAGCATGATCAACACCCCCCATGTATTGATTATAATCCACAATAATTTTTGGGCAATTTACATTTTGTTGCGTCCCATCTTTTTGTAGTCGCCGAACTGTGGTAAATTCTGTGCTATGGAAATTTGACAGCATATGAACGACTCTGTTATCATACCACTTAAAGTATGTTATGTCCATACTAGAAACTCTGTAATCGCAATCTCCTCTTTTCATGCTTTTATCTGTTTGGAGATCTTTTGGTAGACCGTCTCTGTCTCACTGTTCCACAAGCCAGCGTATTTTCAGATTTTAATTTTTCTAATAATCAAAAAATTTCTAATTATCAAAATACACTATTCTGTGTTTTCCCCAATAACTCTCTGATAGAGAAAGAACGAATCTTTCTCCTAGTCCAAATTGAGCAAAATTTTCTTGAGTCACTTCATTCTTTCCTTGATAAATTTCAAATTTCTTGATGTATCCCTTTTGATCGGCTATACACCATAACTTATATCCACGTTTTATCGGCTTCATTGGGTTATACTGTTTAAGTGTAGAACGCCCTTTAAACAAAATCATACTTTCGTCTACAGACAGCTCCCTGGTGCCATTATACAGTGTAACAAACTGAATATTTAGAATGTCAATGAGTGGTCTTAATTTATACAGCTTGTCTTTGTTTTCATGAGGTATTTGTGCATTGTCATTAATATGTAGCATAGATAATATCTGTTCAAATCTATTTTTAGTCATCGTTCTCTGCACTAAAGGAATCCCCAGATCTTCCGCAGATGACCAGAATTGTTTATAACTAGGCAATTTGTATGAAACCTAGTATTTCATTTGACTTGACGTTCAAAACCTTGTTTCTTTGTACGGCGTACAAATTACTTTGATAAACAATATCATCTATCATTGAAGATCCTAATACAGTTAAAAAATAATCTGTATAATTTTTACACGTAACAAAATGTTCCTCGATAGGACCTTCATCGAGTTGATAGATAGGAATGTCAATAACGTTTGTTCTTTTTTTCCATTTTCTATCAATTTTTTCGGCTTTTTTCTTTGGTAATTTTTTAGTAACACTATTTGACGTACATGGTAAATCTTCAACTATTTCAGGAGCCAATGCAATGTCAGTAGTAGTTGTTTCATCATTTTCTTCAGACAGAGATGGTAAATTTTTTTCCAATTGCGTAGCAGTTATTTCCTCGTCGTCTTCACTATTTTCCTCATCTGTGAGGATATTATTATCCATTGTCAGTTCTTCCAACTCCATGGCCGCTGCATTTGCGGCTTCCAGAAGCTCTTCATCATTTACAAAAAATTTCCTTCTCCACCCACTCATCATGTATAATTGTCTGAAACAACAAAATTTAAATACTTTTCTCTGAAAAGTTACTATTATTTCAAAAAATAACATAAAGCATGGATTTCGTGCAATACTTATCAGATATTGAGTTTTATACGCTCTTGTTCACGACGGGACTTTTGAGTCCAGCACAGAAACTGCTCGATAATAACGAAATTGTTTATTATCACAACACTAACTGAATGTAATAACAAATTTTAAACTATGTTCCACCCTTCAGTTAATTATTTAACAAAAAGCACTAGACAAACTTAATTTTACTACCCCGACAAAATTAGAGCCGTATCTGCGCACCAGCTGGTTGTGTACTAACGGTTAAATTGAAATTTACTGACAACTAGCGACACCTGTTGCCACAGTAAGACTTTAAATTTGTTCATTACAGTGGACTGTGATAACCCGTCAATGCAAAAGTGGTTTTTATGGATTTATGTAAATATTATACAATTTTAAAAATACAGGACTCACAAGTCCCAACAGGACACAAAGGGTTAAGTTAAATTTACAATAATAATGGTGAATTTATAAATTATATAAATTTTGTTCGTTCAAACTTCAAATGTCATCTAATGAAATATGTAAAACGTTTATATTGTGACACCATAGGTATTTACTTATAAACTAGAAAATTAAATATGCAATTTTAAGATTTAATAAACACATTTTACCAAGCATACTGAAATCGTTTACAGCCTTGCTCAATACAATTTGTACATCTCCTTTTTACGGTTTCAAAAACACTGGTTACATATTATTATGTTCATTGATTTCGTTTATTTTTTGTGTAATTTGGACTTGAAGATCTGAAATTTGTACGTTGGAAATAGAATTTTTAAAATAGGCCATAAAAAGAAAATCGCATGGAGTGATACGCAAGATCTTGGAGGAAATTTGTGATCGCTATTCAAGCTAATCAAGCAATTGTCAAAAAGTTGACGTAACATGTTAATTGTATTTTGTGCCGTGTCTGTCCTCTTGCTGCGTCTTGCTGAAAATATCTTAGTGTTAACTCATTTACATTAAGTTGGTCAATAAACGGCATCAAAATTTCTTGTTGATATCTTTGTGCATTTATGGCTTCATTAAAAAAAATGGCCCAATAATTTTTCTCCTACTTATGTCACGCCAAACACCAACTTTCTGAGGATAAGCAGCAGTCTCGACATAAAAACTGTTGGGTTTTTTTGCACTCCGCATTCTCATATTCTGCGAATTAACATACCTATGAAGATGAAACTATGCTTCATCTGAAAATAAAGTTTTGTCGAGAAGGTCATCGAAATTACACTGCTCAAAAAAATTAGGGGAACACTTTTTTTTATAACCTGTAACTTTTTAAATAAGAGATCAAGGTAAATCAAATTTGATGTACTTCAACGGCAATATATTTAACTAAAGAAAATTACAAAACAATGTTACAGCTCTTAGTTACTTCTAAAGTACAATTAAAAATGTAAATTAATAACGCAAAACAAAATGAAAACGACTATCATAGTATCAATGAGAGTAGGGTTTTCTGTAGATTGGTGAGGTTCAATCCCGTGTATGTCCTCCGCGAGCAGGAATCACTTCCTCACACCTGCGTGAAATGCTTCGCACTTGTCTGCGAAGAGATTCTTGGGGTATGCTTACCCATTCCTGAATCAGGGCATGTGTCAGTTGCTGTATGGTTAGTGATGGATTAGGGCGCTTGCGAATACGTCGGTCAAGCTAATCTCACACGTGTTCAATAAGATTCAGGTCAGGACTTAACGCCGGCCATTCCATGACCTGAATTCCACGTTCTTGTAAAAAGTTTCTGGTGATGCCGGCGGTATGTGGCCTTGCATTATCCTGCATTGGGATGAAATTGGGTCCGACGCCACATGCAGCAGACATCACATGGTCCTCCAAGACATTTTCCATGTAATTTAGTGCATTTAGTCTATTAGAAACCACAACAAGATCGGTTCTGTTGTCTACATCGATTCCAGCCCAAAACATCACAGATCCAAGACCAAATCTATCCACTTCCTTTATAGTAGCAGCTGAGTAGCGTTCACCAGGACGTTTATATACACGTACTCGACCGTGGCAACGAGTTAAACTAAATCGGACTCGTTTGTAAACAGTATAGGCGTCTAGTGACAAAGTTGCCAATTTCCGTGTACCAGCGCAAACCTCATTCGCGCTGCTTTGTAATGCTGTGTAAGGCGTGATGCGTGGACAGGTCTTCTTGGTTTCAAATTCGCTTGTTTTAATCTGTTTCTAACAGTTTGATCAGATATTTCTATTTCATGTGTTCGTCTTAGGTCGTTTAGGAAGTCTCTTGCTGTGGCAATACGCTTACGTAGAGAGGAAAGGACAAGATATCTTGATTTTGAGTAGTTTTTTGATTTCGACCTTGTCCAGCTCTTCTGACACATTGGCCAGTCACCTGAAACCGATTCCATA
The DNA here is from genome assembly GCA_935421215.2 of Melolontha melolontha. Classification (NCBI taxonomy): domain Eukaryota; kingdom Metazoa; phylum Arthropoda; class Insecta; order Coleoptera; family Scarabaeidae; genus Melolontha; species Melolontha melolontha. Next base: position 111,053,540 of record OW285236.1, on the reverse strand, counting down.
AACGCTGAATAACAGAAGGGGAAACTCCAAGGTCCCTGCTAACATGTTGGATAGAGTGGCCGTGCTGAATAAGGGCGACAGCGCGAGCAACTTGCACTTCACTAAGATGCCTCATTTTACTTCTAATCAATGAATATTGACAAGTGAATTCCTCTGTCTCTTTAGTAGGCTTTCATACGTCAATTCAAAGCATTCTTGAAATGAGGAAAGTTTTTGAATGTAATGTTGTCTAATATCAACATTACACAACATGCTTAAGTTAGAAAATACGTTTTCTCATGCACAACCTGCTTCAACTCCGGATTTATTTGATCTCTCGAGTATTTCCCTCAATATTTCCATGAGGTAAACAATGAGAGAGATGCCATCAACAGGGAGAAAAAATGGAACAATAATTTCATATTTAACAAGACAAAAATTTTATTCCGAATCTGAATAATAGAGAGTAATATAAGATCACGATTTAATTAATTGAAAGCTAATGATTATGTAGTAATGATTATGTAATGATTGTTTGTTTTATCTAACTCATTTAAAACTATAAATTTTGTGTACTATTTCCATGCGGATGGTTGATAATTTAAACGAGACTTTCTCATAGCATGTGGTTTGCTTCAAATGTAACCACAAGAAGGTAAATAAATATATGAATTATCAAAATCTAATATTCGCAAAGGGAGTTGCAGTATCTTAAACATTCCATATTTAGATCCTAGTTTGTTCTAAGCTAATAGAATAAAATATTTAACATTCAGGCTAACTGCCGAGACTCAACATATACATAGGACGCGTTCAGTAGCGATGAAACGTTTGTAATAAATACTAAATTTCGTTGAAACGGGTCAAATTTCAATATTTCAAAAGATCATTTTCAAGCGTGCATATTGGGATAGCAGGCAAGCGAACTTTCAAAACGAGACGCGATTAACAGTGAAAAAAATCCCTCTGGTGCTTTGGTTAATTTTTGATATATTCGTATTACCGTTCTAGGTGACCGACAGAAAGAACACGTGATGAACTTTCCAGAACTGTATTCCGAGGTTGATATAGAGTTCTGTTAATCTATATGTTTATTTTCATTTATTATAGACAGGCATGTTATACACGTCGACATGTAAATATTGATTTTCAAATAACTGTCACGCTATTAAATCAAATCGAAACGGCAAAGATCATATAATTGAACACACATATTGAACTCTTATTAAAACATAGCACAGCCATTATAAAATTTAAAAAAAATAGTCAAATGAGAAACTCAATAGTAGTTTCTTGGCATTCCTTTTATTAATGTACATACTTACATACAATCATAATTTAATTCAAACCTTGTTTATTGGAAGATAGTGAATACCCTACAAATCATATGCACTGGTGATAATGTTCGTGAAAATTATTTCGCAAGTAAGTTATAGTATGTTTCGTTAAATAAATTTTCAATTCGCACAATGCCCTGATTAAGAAGATTAATTTTGTTTTTATGGTATAGCAATTAGTCAATCGAATAGATAGAAATTCGTCATTTGAATAAGAACTTGTTAATTCATTAAGCAAATTGGAGTTCATGTAAAAGCAGATTCATCGATCGGAGCATTAGGCAGAAGAAAATAGAAAAACTTTGTTGTCCGTAAATATAATGCACATCTAAAATAATTTCTTTCCTGGACATATTTCAAGTAAACACTTGACCCGTCAATTTTATTTTTCAAAGGAACCTTTTTGTAGTTTTAAAATCGTCCGTTTTACTTGGATACGTATATATTTAAAATAATCTTACATGTTTCGGCAAATAATGCCTTTTCCAAAGAATTTTAAATGATAAGTTCCAGTATATTAATATCATATTCATATATCTGTAGTTGTCATGGATAAAATTAAAATATTCAAAGATACATTCAAGCTTAATAATAATAATTCATGCCTCACCACTCTCAACAGCTAGACGTCAATTACGGAGGATTGGTAAGTCATGAGTTATTATTATGTCCGGGCCCATGGAGCGACATAAGATGTCGGCATTCGTCTGGAACAAGAAGGAAAACCACGAAAACCTACTCGGACAGCCTAGTCAGGGATCTAAACACGGAACTGTCAGCATAATAAGCTAGTGTACAGATATTTAAATAACATATGATAGATATTTATATAATAACAACATATATTCATAATGGTACATTGCAGATCGTTATATTATTAGGTTATAGTATATACTGCTTAGATTTTGTTATATGCTATATAATTTATATTGTTTCGCCATTATTTGCCGAAACTTGTAAGATTATTTTAATATATACATAGCAAAGTAAAACAGACCTTATATCGCCTACTAAATGAATCTACTGTATACATATATTTATATATATATATATATATATATATATATATATATGCTATGTATATCATATTTACGTAAGTAAATTTACTAATCGTACAACTTGGAGGCTTATGAACATATCAACAATTAGGATTCAGTTTCGTGTTTTACGCTGCATTTTTCTAGAAGAAAGTATTGATGTATTGATTAAATACGCGCAGTTGTTCTAAGAATAAACAGTACATAAATAACAAAATTTACGGCAAGCAAAAATGAAAAATAATTCGATTTCAATGTTACACAAATACCGAGTAACTATGAATGATTGAAGCAAATATTTAATTTGGCAAATTTGAGGAATTGGTTCGGCTGATCATTCGTTTTAGATTTATCGTTTTTTAGTTAGAATATTTTGTATAAATATGGATGATATATCGTTAAAATTACTTGTTTGACTTTTTACTGTGCTAAATTTTTCACGAATTTAAATTTAAGAATCAGGCATATCAACATAAATTTACAAAATTATTGCCAGCTTAAGAAAAAATTTCAATCATTTATAACCCCGTTACTAATATACGGCATATTATATAAGATAATTATCTTAAATAATATGCAATTTTTATTGTAAATGTAACTGTCTCTATCATCTATAGCTTTAATTTCATATATTAATTTACGTTATTAAGTGGATTAAGTTGGAGTCGGATTTGATAAGTAAAGTTTATTTTCTAGAAAACAATTTTTTATAAATAAAACATGCTTCTGTCCACAACAAATAAAGACAACGATACCATTAAAAGAACTAAAATCTTCGGGAACGACGAAAGTTTCTATGGCAATTTGAATTTCCTCTTTTTCTGCTTAGGAAGATGTTTATGCTTAAAGAAATGATAGTAGAAGACAAGTTCAATGAATATGTCTACTGTTCATTAGGTGTGGAGTCATGTTTTGTTATGCTTTTGTCATTGGGTAATAAGAAATTATTAATTATACCACATCTACTTCACCAGACTGCTATCAGAAGTATTGGTGGAACTTCAGATTTGTCTAAGTACTGTTATGTTCTTTTACGATTAGTGTATAATATTTGTTTGAGAAATGGTATGTTTAACAAATAGGAAAAAAATGAGGTACTTCAACACCTATTCCAACCAAAACTATGTTAATTCTGAAGTTCAACGTTACTTATTATTTGTACCAATGAACTTATACTCCAAATACAGGCTGTCCTTGAAATAAAAAGACAACGTATGAAAATGGAAGGATGTAATTATATAGGGGGGAGTCGGGTAATTGTGCGCAGCGGCTAATTGTGCGCATCCCCTGATCTCAAACCACGTGTAATATAAATTAAAAATTATTAGTCGTGCGCCATCTCCTGTTCGTCTTAGGGAGTATCCGAAAAAAGTTACCTGCATTGTCGACTCTTCATGATCATTATGGCCGCTTTAGTGTTTTCAAGAGTTTTTTTTGTAATTTACGCTCTGCAGTAACTAAGACGTAAGTGTTTTGTTTTTCATTGTTTTTTATTTCTAATTGTATCTGTACTATGCCTAATACATTCTCTCAATACTGTTATGCTTTTTTCCGAGTTGAAGAATGTTTTTCCATTATTTTTGAAGGTCAGACGTAGAAACATCACTGTCGGTTAACTGTGCGCAGTTGCGCACCATTACCCAACATTGCGCACGATTACCCGACGTGTAATTAGGAAATTAGCATTTTGTTACGTGAATGCAAACAACATAAAACATAATTTTAACCAACAATCCAAAATGGCCGGTAATGACTGGTATTATGGTTTTCTCAAAAGACATCCCGAAATTACATTGCGAACCCCAGAACCGACCAGTGTAAATAGAATTTCGGCTTTCAATAAACAGCAGGTTACCACTTTTTTTGAAAACCTAAAAAAAATGTATGACAAATTCAAATTTAAAGAAGATTCTATTTACAATGTGGATGAAACTGGGATTTCCACAGTCCAAAAGCCTTGCAAAAGACGAGGACCCAAAGGTGCTAAGCAACTTGGCGCTAAAACATCGGGTGAAATGGGAAAACAGTTACTGTTATTTGCTGTTTCAACGCCTCGGGCACCTGCTATGTTCCGCCAATGTTTATATTTCCCCCGAGCAGAATGATAAATACTTTAACAAAAAATGGACCATCTAATGCAATTTATTCTTGTTCTAAAAGCGGCTGGAGCAACGATGACCTTTTTTACCAGTGGTTGGAACACTTCAAGAAGACCGTGAAGCCATCACGAGAGCAACCAGTTCTACTTTTGTTAGACAACCATTCCAGTCACATTTCCTTAGCAATTTTTGATTACTGCAAAGAACACGGTATTATGCTCCTCACAATACCGCCTCATACATCACACAGGCTGCAGCCGCTAGATGTAAGTTTTTACGGCCCATTAAAATCAGCACTCCACAAACAATGTGACTATTACCTAACAATGGCAGAAATAATTACACAATACGATTTAGCAGAAATATTCAATAAAGCCTATACTCTTGTTGCTACAATGAATAAAGCCCAAATCAGGATTTGACGCAACAGTCAGATAAATTTACTGATGAAGATTTTCTAGCAGCTTTTCATTATCTTCCAATTGTGACTGATGATGAGTCACCTTCTACTTCTTCAGGCTGTGTTGGATCTTTTAAGAGACTTGAAGTTCTTGTTGACCCTGTTCCTGGTACATCTGTTAGTTTTGAAGAGTTGAGTCCACTCCCGCAACCATTTACAGTCAATAAGTCACGTGTTCGCAAGAAGCAAAAGTCTGAGATATTGACAGAAACACCAAACAGAGAAAAATTGGAAGAAGCGGAAGCTAAAAAAGCAGACAGGCAAAAGCACTTAGCAGAAAAAGAAAGTATTTTTAATGCTATTAAATTTACTTTTTGTTTCAATAAAACTTGACAATAAATAACGGAATTATGATTGTTGGCGTTTCATACCTACTCCGGATTATGGAATAAGACACTAGAATTCTAAATCGGAAACTAAAAAACGCGCAACACTTATATCCATAGAAATATGGAATTTAAATAAATCTACTCGTATATTTAGAAATTGAGGTACTAGGGTCATTTTACTGATGAGTGACTTTTGAAAAATTAGAATCACTTTCGCCATGATATGAGTATTATATTTTTGATTTCAACTATGCTTTAGATTCCCTTTTTGGATGGCTTAGAAAATGTATGTGTGTATAAAATTAAATTAGAATTGTGTAGAAAGTAAATTTTTGCCTAAAATATGTATTTCATTAATATCATTTGTATATGCTTATACAGACTGATCCAAATTAAGTGAATAATTAAAGGAAATAATTCACTGTCTAGTTGAACCGCTCTTTCGTAATTTTTTTGACACGTCAAATTTGTTTCCAGCATTTCACATTTTTCAATATGTGAGAAAGGAATTTTCAAAACAATTAATAATAAATTGTTGCTATTAAACGGACACTTTATTATTTTCTCACACACAATCTGAAGTATTTTGAGAAACTCTATTACACTGTCACTTATACAGAAAAACTGCTATTAATAGTGTACTTAAGCATTTTATTTTGTTAATCTCCATGGCTTCTTAGATATTTAGCTCCGTACCTTTATTAAAGGATAGATAGTTTTTGAATTACCTCGGTTATCTTCAGCTTTTGTGAAAAAAGTCATATAAACATGTTTGTTAAGCAATTGATTTGGCATCGATTGGTATAATATTATACTAGGTGTTCCGCTAGAAAAATATACATTTTTAAAAATAACTGGGCATCTACACGTTCAATTGTTTTTCTGTTTTCATTATCGCAATCACCGGAAAAAAAATACAACTTTCCTCATTTAATCGACTACGTAGCTCCTATAACAACGAAGATAGCAATGGTGAACACTAAATTTGGATCAGCCCGTATACTAATCTTTGATGTTATACACATATCCTAAATGTATTATGTTATTTCGTTTTGAAATATTACTTACGAGTGAAACAGCTTCCTATAAATATTGAATGTTTAAATAAATTGTGAATTTTAGATGAAATATCTAAATGGTTATAATTTTTTAAATAATCTTATAATTAATATAGCCTGTATGGAGTTGACGGTTGGCAATTGATGAAACATTATGAAAAATAAAATTAAAAAAATAAATAACACTTGGTATAATTGTTTCACTTTAATCAAAATTAAGTCGACACGTGTCAAAGACGTGTCGACTAAATTCTGATTAAAGTGAAACAATTAATAAATTAAATAATAATATAGGATTCATATCCAAAATTCATTGTCTTTTTTTTATGCTGACTTGTTATAGACATGTTTATATCTGTATATTGTATATGTTTAACAAAAACGAAACTTATTATTATTATTATGTTTTTATATATAATAATTCAACGTAAACGTGATTAACTAATGTTTTTAATGCAGCATCATAATAAAGGCCTACCAATATTTTCACTACACAATTCTATGCGTTTTGCATTTATGCTAGAAACAAGACGTATTTAGGATTCTTACTTAAACATTTATAATTTTCGTTAAGAGTATTTAAAAATAATTTATTATGTAACCTTAAATAACAATTTTATCTAATTTTGACACATAAAGTGATACTTTTCAAAACTGTAAGAGGTTAGGAAACGTTTTACTTTTCGTAACTAGTTACGTAATAAAAAATATTTCGTAATCAGTGATGAAAAATTTATTTCACATTTTCGACAAGCTTCAACTATTCCAACGATCAATGCGATCTTTGTCATTAAATATGTTTTATCCACAGCTTCTGTCGAATTATTCAGTAATAATTCTGTGCTTTCGAAGTGATAGAAACCATGATGCTGTTGGAAGAACTTCTGGTTGTGGAATTCTTTTAGGAGTCTTCGATAAGTTGAGCTTTATACCATGTGATACCTCATTTGTAATGAATTTAGACTTATAATTAACATTTTTGTTAGCAAATGTGTTTCGTTTTCTCCTACGATATATTTTGTTGTTATTTATGTACCTCCAAACATATCTTGTGATAACTTAGAAAATTTCTTCGATGCACCTTTATTTTTATTGATAAGAATTTAATTATTTATAGAGGTCTTAATTGTAGTACTTTTTACAATTGTGAAAATACTAGAAATACAAAATTATAAATAAAACATTACTTAATTTTATTAATATTTTATCATTACAAATAAAGCAGATATGTATTACACATACCTGTATCTGTACATGGACATACACCTCGTATTTTCCGTCTTTGTCTGAAGTGAACGTTGGAAAATACGAGGTGTAAGTAAGAGAGTAAGGTTTGCGATACGGGCACTAGTTAGTGGAGCAAATTAAAAGCAAAATAAAACCGACTTGCCAGCTCTCTTACAGCTAGATGTATGTATAAAATAATATGTAATGGGTCTAATTCCTGGGCGATATTCCAATTTTCCTTAATTACTTAAATAAATTACGTAAAATATAGCATATCGATGTTTAACTAACATCAAATGTAAAATACTGTAATACAAAAATGTTAAAAAACGTATCTGTATATTTACATTTACAGATATACACAACGCATACTTATATCGCATTGGTGAGACTTCCACGTACAGACATGGGTTTTGAACTCATTCTAGTTCTCGTCAGTGTTTTAGTAGAAGATGCACATCAAATGTTTTTGTTACGTTTTCAGTACCCGTAAATACTAAATAAATATAAATTCACCCAGTAACCAAATGTAGCTAATTTATTTATTTATGTATTCAACACAACTGACCAATATGTAAATACAAAACGCTTTAAAAATAATAATAGTAATAATTGGAGAACGGACACGCTTACCACTCAGTGCAGTACTGGCGAAAGGCTGTATTTCTAAAATATTTAATTTTATTTATATAATTGGAAAACGAACGGGTGGTGATCTATAAAATTACGAAATACATATTTATTTGTTGAAAAGTTGTATTTATAAAGTTTTTAATTTTATTTATATAATTGGAAAACGAACGGGTGGTGATCTATAAAATTACGAAATACATATGTATTTGTTGAAAAGTTGTATTTTTAAAGTTTTTAATTTTATTTCTATAATTCGAACATTTTTATTTGTTCATTTTGTCGTTCAAGTTGAGTAAAGGAGTATTAATATTGACTAGCAATAGTTTCTCAAGGTTTTCTTCTGTCAAGTTTGTTCTCTTTGAATTAAGTACATCCTTATAAATAGAAAACGTCCTTTCTACATCGCAACTGGTTATAGGTGCATACTGGAAATATTCTATTATTTCTTCATATTTAGCCGTTAGATTTTGTGGAATTGTCTCCATACATAATTGCTGCATTGTAATTAAATCTGGATTTCTATTAAGAATTGCTTCAAACTTTTGCCGAAGGCCACATCCGAAGTCACTTGGAATACTTTTCAAATTATTAACAGCCACATCTAATGTGGTTAATCCGTCATTTAATTTGAGATTTCGATTTTCAAAATAAGTGATTAGTTTTGGCAATTTTCCAAAGTGTTCGTGAAGAAAGTACAACTGATTTTTTAAATTTGGGATTTGTGTGAGCTCCTTGCACTCACCAATACTTCTAGCATCCTCCTTTAGCAGTGTTACGAAATGTTTTAGACTATCGAAATTCTCAGCATAATAACAAGTAGCTTCCAGCCATGTTCCCCATCTAGTTATTACTGGAATGGGAGGCAGATGGAAATTTTTCCCTGAAAAGAGCTACTCTCAATGGTGCTTTTCTGAAAACCTTTTTAAAAGCTGATACAAGTCTATCAACTTCCGGAAAAGTGTCTCTGATATATTCACAGATTCTGTGGAGAGCATGTGCTACACAAGTAATATGCAGCATATTAGGATATGTTTTCTTCAATAGTCTGCCTGTTTTTAACATATACGCACCACTATCACTGACAAATAAAAGTATTTTTTCTTTGTACGTGGCGTCCGATTGAAGCATTTTTTGCATATTCTCCTTAATGGTTTCAGCATCAACTCTATTTATAACACTTGTTGCTATTACATATGAGTTATATGGAATAGTTGGATGTAGTACACCAGCTACAACATTTACCACACAGCGTCCTAACATATCCACCGTTTCGTCGGCGCTTATCCATATGTATTGATTTAAAAGATGGCTTATAATGTGTTCTACTGTTCTCGTATAGCACCTAGAAACATAATATTTTCGTAAAGTTGATTCCTCAGGAACATTTCGACCAGTATATTTTTGAAGAAATATTTTTAAAGTGGGATTGCTAAGTTTATTTAATGGAATATTAGCCGCCATAAAAGTTTTACAGAGTTCAGATGTGTTTGCGATCCTAAGTAACGGATTTTGTAATAAATTTCGGAATCACTGACAATGGACATACAATCAGTATGGCCGTCAATCCAACTCGCCATTGTTTTACAATGCCGTTCTCGACATTCTTCCATATCATGTCTGAAAAATTAACTTAAACAATGCTCTAGATGTAAATAAATGAAAACTAAAAATGTGTGCGTAAGTTATTGAAACTGAACAAAATTCAATGCACGCTTACGTCGAAATAATATGGGCGAAGTAGATTCAATCAAACGATATTAAACAGGATCTATCACGAAAATTACGATGTAAATAACAGTTAGAACTACGAAAAAAAAGAAACTAACTCACAGCACTTTATTTATCTTACGAAATATAAACTAATAAATAAAATATTATAAAAACCCCACTTCTATCTACGCTCATGAAAACACTTTAAAAAGCACTATATTCTCCTAATACAATAGCTGGCTTGTCCATTGTTATCGCTGAGAGCCCAGGTGTCCGAGTAAGTCAAACAAATACTTCATTGAATTACGCCGAGATGTACTCAGCGACGTTATACACAATTCCAATTGCCGATTGCGTTTTATGGAAGTTGGGTCCGTTCTCTAGCAATAATAATAATGATCTTTATTGTACAACAGTCGAACTATTTATAGGACAATATAATTGATTAAAAAACAAAACTAAAAGAGGTCCAATGTTCACGTAATAAAGAGAAAATTATTTTCCTTTAATTAGTTCGGCCCTGTCGCAAAACTAATATACAGGCGGTAATTCTTTTTATAGGTTAATTACATTGTTTTATTGGTATCTGTCAGTACCACCACAAATTTAAAGATAAAAAAATGGTACGTAAATAATTCCATCCGAATAACTGAAAACCAGGTATCTATCCCATTGGATACGTCACATAAAGCTTTTTATTTTACAACGATTTCTGTTTCATTATAAATATCATAATTTTGCTTTTAAAAGAACTCTTAACATTCAAACTATTTAGATTTAATCGCACGGCATAGGTTTGTCGACATATTCAATCATAAACCGCGAGCAAACGAAGTATTTAGCTAATAAAAGTAAATATTTATACGTAAATTAGCAAACACCTGTCAAATTAAATGAATTATTATCAATAGCATGAAAACTGTCATTACTAATTTAATACGACTTATGCCGTATGGCGCTTCTAAGAAAATTAGTTATGACTTTTAATGTCAGATCAACTGGAAAATTATAAAACTATGTTTTGGTTAAAATTAGATAAAATCTTGTATGCAACACGTTATGAAATGTTATTTTGTGTAACTTATTTCATTTTGCAGGATCTAGCTCGCTACGCTCGCTCGTTCTGCTAATATTCCGTCTCGTTACACAAAATAGCCCTTTTCGTAACTGGTTACATAAATAGCTATTACGCAAAGAAGTACATGACTAAATTTATATTTATAATAATAGATATATTCAAGATCGTGGCGAACTTCTACTCTCACAATCATACTAAACAAACTGTTCACAGACATAACTAAATACAAAGCTATCTTCAAATCGAATCTATCGCACCAATGAATAGGCTGAGATGCTTCTCAGAGTACTCTTCTGCAAAAACTAGGACTAGATTTAGTAGGTTTCTTCGATTTTCAAAAGGACTATTTTCATAAATTATTTTGTTATGTCTGAGACAATCCCTGGCGGAAACTTTTTCCATGATTGAGGTGACTTTTGGAGAATCGTGTATGGCAAGGTGTACTTCTTTTCAATGGCATACAAAGTTTAAGAATAGTTGAAGTAGGTGATAGTCCAAGTGCTCCAATTATTGCTAACTGAGGAACAGTCGAATAGTAACTACTCTCCTAATTTGTATTCTTGTAATATGTGTTGGGAGTGACTAGACTTTGTAGTCACTGAATTCCGCGTTTGGTAACGCTGAATCAAAAAGTGAATAGACTAGTAATTTGTGAGTATTAGAAACAGTGTGATCAAGAAGAAAGTGAAGAATAATTATTATTATGAAGGATGATTATTACTGCGGAAGAAACTTGGGTCTATTGTTATAATCCGGACACGAAGCTATATCAAACGATTGGATACACATAACAACTGGATATGAAAACGGAAACCAACCCCAAAAAGCACTCGTCAATAAAGTTATCGTCATAAACTTTGTTTGATTACAGGAAGCTAGTATATACGCGGAGAGTTTCCACATGGTACTACACTAACCGTCAATAATTATAAAGAAGTTTTGCGTCAGTTAGGGAGAGAACATATGCCCAGAAAAGTACTTCAGCTGATCGGAACGTTTCACCATGATAACTGAACCGTAGTTAACTATTATTGTGGCAGAATTTTTACAAAGTAAAATGTACCGCACCTACCGTATATTTCTGATTAAGTCCTATATGAATTCTATCTATACTTTTAAGCAAAAGAAGACCTTAAGGAACGGCGGTTTCAAACAGAATTACATGCTGTTAAGACTTTAGACGCAATTCTGAAGGACATTCTAGACTTTTAGAGGAAATAATGCCTCAGATAAAATTACTCGTGACCATGAGTCATTTTGATCGCAAACAAGTCAACCAAAAAGCTAATATTTGGCAAACTTGGACAATTAAACAATTCCGAAGAAATTTTCAAAGAACAGCTCCCGTCATGTTTGAACAATGACAATGCCGTTGGAATAAGGTTATTGCATTACAGGGTTATTATATAGAACATGACAGAAGTACCGTTCTTGAAATTAATTGCATTACTTCGCGAAAATGCAATCAATTTGTAAGTGCCGACTACAGGCGAAATATTAACATCCGTTCCTTAATATAACTTAGGGCTGATGTATTCGGAACCACAGTCCTTAATAGCTCAAGTGGCAGAACAATTGTCCGTCAAACCATGGACGTAGGTACGAATCCTGATTAAGGGCGAATTTTTTCAAATACAAAATTCGAATAATTAGCGTCGTAAAATGTAGAATGCAATATTTACAAATCATTATTTAAGATTAATAAAGTAATTTTTCGGTCTTTATTGAAACTCGCTGGTTCACTAATACAAAAGCATCCTGAATAGCACAAATTTGAACACTTTCGGTTCCAGATTGTTGGAATAAGTAAATATTTGGATAACAATACTTTACATAGAGCATTTTAATTTTCGTTGACTTTGTATATAAAATTATAATAAATTTTAGGAATTATTACTGGATGAATGGAAAATTTTAACCTTCCGGTATAATAAACAGCACAAAGAATATAATTAGTATTATGTCGAACTAAACATTTTCACCAATATTAATTTCACAGTTATTTAAGCTTATTACTTTTGTTTGTTATGGCAAGACATCGATTTGATACAGACGAAAAATAGCGAGTTTATGTACATTCATGAGCTGAATGAATTAATAAATATACGAGTATAAAGATACCGAAAAACTTGGAAATCGCAATTAGTATTTTTTGGAATAATTACCTTTTATGTTGGAGTACTTATGTCTAATAGTGCAACTCTCTCCTTTTGTCAAACCAAACCAACATTTTTCAAAATTATAATTAATTTATAAACTCCAAACAGTGATAACTACGGTAGTTTATATTGTGGAATATGTACTTGAAAATTTTGTAAACGTATTATTTATCGAATTTAATAACTGTTAGATGCGCTTTTTATTTCAAGCTTGAAAGAAATACATAATAATTACGTCAAGCATGAAAGAAAGACGTAATAAATAACCAATTTTACCTATCGTCTGTGTGTTAAGTTTCCCATTTAATAACATCGTATAAACATGCAGAATGTTTTGTTGAATTTCGTATTATGTTTTCGTATTTACTAAAGTACTAAACAAAATTATTTTATACTTTATACTAATGTTTGTTAAAGACGGTGTTGACAAAATTTATTTTCTGGCTGCTGTGCTTAACAATAAATCATAAAAATAATCATTGATTTAAATGAAATTATATACAATACTGGTTATTAGCCTGACGTCACGATGCCATTTTTTTTGTAGTAGGCAAAAGTCGTGAATCCAAACAAATATTTTCTCCATAAGAATTAGCTAGTGTTAAACTTTTTATTTTTTATTAACATAAAAGCATTAGTTTTTAGAGGTAAGTATCTTCTTACCAAAACGAACAAATTTCCAAACAATAGGCTATATAATGCTTGTGCAAATAATCTTTACTTTAATAATTTTTGGTTAAATAACCTTAATGCTGAGGTCAGATTGCTAGAATTAACATTACGAAACGTGAAGTAAATTATTGTAGTAAATTAAGAATCACTGTAGAATATTTTTAATATCTGTAGGAAGAACATTTTAGTCCAATGATAAGTGAAAGTGTAATAGATAACTTAAAATTATGTTAGATAGTTGATTACATTTGAAAGGAAGATAATGAATAAATACGATATTTCTAGCAATATGGTTATGTGTTGGGCCTCTGATTGCAAACATTGCAATCAGAGGTTAATGTTAACATTCCATAATTTCTAACCACAGCCTAGTTTACACCTGAACAGGTGAAACAAACCGAGAGCATTGCTCGTGCAAGGATACATGTAGAGCGTACAATACGAAGACTTAAGACATATAATACTTCAAATTTTATTCCAACTTAAATGTTACAGCATTCTGAGATTGTATACCAAACTGTAGCAGCACTGACAAATTTGCAGTATCCTCTCATTAAAGAGGTTGAACAATATTTTCCTGGGCCAGAATAAATTATTTCTTATTTGCTTGTTTTTTTCTTCTTTAATATTAAACATATAATTTGCTTAATTGTTATTGAAATTTTTTTTAAATTTCATATACAATTAGACTGTAAAGCTTAAAATAAGTATTTTCTATTTGCATATTCTATATTGATAAAAGGACTTGGGTGTAAGAAACTAGCACTAAAAAACTCTTAATTGCTAATACACCTTAAGACACCTCACATTGTTTAATTTATTCATTCACAATTAAACTAAAGTGAGTTATCTAAATTCGCCCATTAGCAATTAAGTGCTTTTTAGTGATACTTTTATAGCCCAGTCTACTAGGTACAAACTTTCATATATTTAATTAGTATATATGCTATAGAGTTAGTCAAAAATGTTTCAGATTTAACCAAAAGGTATTTTGCCTTTTTCCAATCTATTTTATAAAAGCTTTGCTACTACCTACTAATAATAAAACAGGCACTTTCATATATGTATTTGCTAAGAATGTATTACTTTTTATATATAAATATATCGAATAAATTTATTAATATAAAATTCTTTTAATACATTTATATTATTTCGCCAAGTTGAGTCCTCTTCGATGCACAATATCTCACTTTCAGTTGAGGGTCCACATAATTAGATAACATAAATCTTTTCTTGTGTGTTAATAACAGATTTCCCATTTTGCGTTTTTAAAATATACGATGTATCATTTGTTAATGCCTGTACCAATGAAGTATTTCTATATTTAAATGGACATTTTACCTCTATAAGAGCAATTCTAAAGTATGTTACTCTTCAACCTAACCTCTACACTAAAGTCAATTCTTTCTAAAAACAAATAAAAATTATTTACGTAGGTACATATTATTTAACCAATTGCTTGTAAATTCGCTCTCTTTGGTGATAAGATACTTACTAACTCTAAAAACTAACGCTTTTTATGTTAATAAGAATTTCAAGACTAGCTAAATCTTACGGAGAAAATATTTGTTTGGATTCACGACCTTTGCCTACCACAACAAAAATGGCACTGTGAGACATCTGGAGACAAAGGAAAAATTCAGAATAATTTTTTCAAAACAAAACCAATACAAGAATAGAAATTTTGCCAATGTTTTATACAATGCTAGCTGTGTATAGTGCCCAAGAAAAAAAGTGTTTGAAGATATATGTGAGTAATGCCTTCATATAAAAAATCGCGGTCCAATGTTCACATAGTAACGAGAAAATGATTTTGCTTTATTCGAGTGCGGACTTGTCGCAAGTAAATATACGGGCAGCCATACGTGCTTCCATCTCTAATTCATCAGTAATTCTTTTTACCTATTGACTATATTGTTTTATCGGTATTTGTCAGTACCACCACAAATTTAAAGACAAAAAAATTATATGTAAATAATTTCATACAAATAATTCAAAACCAGGTATTTATCCCATTGAACACGCTACATAAAGCTTTTACGATCATGATTGTTTCATTATAAACATAATAATTTTACTTTTAAAAGAAGTCTAACGTTCAAACATTTAGTTTTAATCATATGACAACATAATTTGAAACATACTTGAGTGGGTAAAACCTCACTAAATTTGTATAATACAAAAGTATTTTTAATAATATAAAAAATATTATTAAAAATGGGGTGTGAAGAACATAATACAAGTTCATTTATGTATTTTTGAATGTATCTTCTCCAATGACGTAGATACGTATTTCACATTTCCACATGTTCGTCGGTACGCCCCTGTTGAAGAAGAGACACATTCAAAACAAAGATAACTACGTTACTATCTAGCCGAAATTATTCAGCCAGAGCGTGAAGGAATGTTCAGCGCTGTCTACATAATATCAGCCAAAGTAGACGTGCTTTTTATAGTCGGTAACCACCATATCTATAAAAAACTGTATTCTCGTGTCTTCACTACTTGTCAGCGTGAGCCGAATGTGTATATGACAACATAATTTGAAACATACTTGAGTGGGTAAAACCTCACTAAATTTGTATAATACAAAAGTATTTTTAATAATATAAAAAATATTATTAAAAATGGGGTGTGAAGAACATAATACAAGTTCATTTATGTATTTTTGAATGTATCTTCTCCAAAGACGTAGATACGTATTTCACATTTCCACATGTTCGTCGGTACGCCCCTGTTGGAGAAGAGACACATTCAAAACAAACATAACTACGTTACTATCTAGCCGAAATTATTCAAACAGAGCGTGGAGGAATATTCAGCGCTGTCTACATAATAATAGCCAAAGTAGACGTGTTTTTTATAGTCGGTAACCACCGTATCTATAAAAAACTGTATTCTCGTGTCTTCACTACTTATCGGCGTGAGCCGAATGTGTATATGACAACATAATTTGAAACATACTTGAGTGGGTAAAACCTCACTAAATTTGTATAATACAAAAGTATTTTTAATAATATAAAAAATATTATTAAAAATGGGGTGTGAAGAACACAATACAAGTTCATTTATGTATTTTTGAATGTATCTTCTCCAAAGACGTAGATACGTATTTCACATTTCTACATGTTCGTCGGTACGCCCCTGTTGGAGAAGAGACACATTCAAGACAAACATAACTACGTTACTATCTAGCCGAAATTATTCAGACAGAGCGTGAAGGAATATTCAGCGCTGTCTACATAATAACAGCCAAAGTAGGCGTGTTTTTTATAGTCGGTAACCACCGTATCTATAAAAAACTGTATTCTCGTCTGTAATGTACGTTTTTGGAGAAGATACATTCAAAAATACATAAATGAACTTGTATTGTGTTCTTCACACCCCATTTTTAATAATATTTTTTATATTGTTAAAAATACTTTTGTATTTTAATCATATTTTAATTGATACCGCATGGATTTGTCGACATATTCGACGTAAAGATATCCACTGAAAAATAACATCGTCATATGTGCGACCGAGAATGTTTTGGTGGAAAATAATAACATTCACTACCTGTCGATAGGACGTTATTGTTGAAAGTATTGTCTCGAATGTTATCGACTTTTTTTTGCAGGTCAATGATCTTGAATAACAGCTGTATTTCTATAAGTGTAGAATAAATAAAGATATGGACCGACTTTAACTACATTTAGGCTCTAAAAGTTTGTAAATTTTTGATGAATTATAAAGAATTTTTTTTTCGATTTTCAATTAGACATTTACACGTATTCTTCAGATTCGCATAACTGAGTATGCTATTCGGCGGTAATACAAGTGTCCGCCGGGTTTGTTTGATCATAACTTTTGGTTAAATGAAAGAGAATGGATCTAATGTTGACAAATGATTTATTAAATGTTAGCAATTATGTATGGAATGCAATATCAGATAAATGTTCGCCTCTGTTATTCATCACCTATTTTTTGTTTGAGGTACTCAGAGGTTTCTGGTTTGCTTGCATAAATCTTGCTCTTTCGAAAATTAAGTCCGGTACAGTCAAATCCGGCGACCATGGAGGCAATTCAACATCAACATTTTTTCAAATAATTTGTTGTGGAAAGAATTCTTGCAGTAAGTCCATTGTAATTCTAGCTCTATGCAATGCGGCACCGTCTTACTGGAACCACATGTTAATTAAGCCCAAAGTACACAGTTCTGGCGTCAAAAAGTTTTCAATCATGTCACGATATTGTTCGCCAGTGATAGTTATCATTAAGCCGTTTTCATTTTCGAAAAAGTAAGGTCCAATCATTCTTCCCTGACCAAACTGCACACCAAACTGTCACTTTTAATGGATGTAAAGGTGAATAATTTGTGGATTTTCTATTGCCCAGAACCGACTATTTTGTTTATTTACATATCCAGTCAAATGAAAATACGTCTCGTCACTCATTATGAGCTTTTCATGAAAATCAGGGCGTAAATGGTCTTGTGGAAGAAGCTGTTGTGTTAACTGAATCTTAAATGGAAACGATTTCAAATCCTTGTGCATAATTTCGGCCAAAGTTGCTTTTCGTAAACCAAGTTTCTGAGCACGGTGACAAATTTAGGTTGATGGATTGTTTTGAAAACTTTCTCAAACAGCAGTAATATTCTCAGGCAACCTTGAAGTACGTTGTGGCCCACGCTTGGGCTTATCAGCTACAGACACCCTTTCTTCGAAATCATTCACTACACGATACATAGTTCATTTTGTTGGTACGTTATTTCTCCCAAAAAGTACACCTAACTTTCTCATCGTTACAGAAATCGAAGATTGATTTGCATAAAATGTTCTAAAAATTAAAACACGTTGGCTTATCGAATGTTTATCCATAATAAGTTTGACACGAGTGACAAATATGAACTGTTAAAACTAATATTTATCAAAAATGGCGCGGCATAACAAAGTAGTATATCTTCCCATGCGACGACTGTAGTGGCTCGGTGATCTTCAAAGATTAAGGGAAGGTACTTGCTAGAAAGAGAAGGCGGGGTAGACCGAGGAGAAGATAGAGAGATGCGGTTATGGAGGACGTAGAAAGGACTCAGGAATTAGAGATTGTTGCAAAGGATAGAAAGAAATGGGAATAACATTACCAAGCAATGGACCTGAGAGGTCTGTGAACGCTTTATATATATGTATATATATATATATATATATATATGTGTGTTTAGATAATTTCTTAGCCGTTCATTAAAAAAATGAAATATATATACAGTAAAACCTCTAATTATGGACACCTCCGACAATCGGACACCTCTAAAAAATGGACATTTTTTGTGGTACGAAATTTTATAATGGGTTTTCTTAACAATAGTCACTCCTAATATTGGACCCTCCATAAATCGGACGCGGACACCCTTTATTTCACCGAAGCAATAAAACATCTGTAAATATATCTCTTAATTAAGGACAGACAAGACGGGCGGCGCCGAATAAAATTTTGCAATTATGTATGTACGTATGTACTTTTATTGCTGCACACGTGGAAGTATATCTACTCGGGTTTTTCCCATAATACATATTGCAATGGATTTTTCCTTGGACAAGAAAGGAAAATGATTGAACGATATTGAACTTTTTTGTGTAGTACATTTATTAAAATTATCTATTTCATTTTGATGTTTATTTTATTTCAGACGGGGATCGTTATAAATATATTTAATTATAAGTGATGAATTTTATTATGTTTGAAATTTTGATCCATCCTCGTATATTTAGGTTGGTCAGATGATTAAAGTTGCCGATTTCCCTGATATCGTATTATTGTAAAATGTGTATTTTCTGCATATTTTTGATTTTATAGTTGGTGGCAATGTCTAAGCGGATATTGGAATTTCATTTTTGGTTAGAGATATCTTGACGTCTAAAGTGACCGGTTGTTAAAGAATAAGATATTCAATTTTATTCTTTGTTTTAATAAAATCGGGTTGTATTTTGTTTATGCATTTTTTTTGAGGTGCATGTAAATGTTAATTCGATTTTTGCGAGAGTTTTGTGTTTATAATTTGATCTTATAAATAAGATATCTCTCACGTAGTTTTGTATTACCAGTGCATAGATCTATGTAAGTTCGATGAAAATATTTAATTTATATAATTGATACTGCGTTTATTTCTATTATTATATTTCATGTATTTCTTGTAATAATTTTGATATTTGAAGTTAGTATATGGGTATTAGAGAAAATTGTCATGTTTTTTGTTAGTGGAGTTTTTTTTAAAAAAGATAATATTCTAGAACGTTTTGAATTCAAGGTTGGATTTTTTTTTTATTCTGGGTTGACCTTGTTGTGTTATTTTGCGCACGACTAAAATTAAATTTACGCGGGTTTTGAAAACTTTGTTGTTTTTGACATTTGATTTTAGGGGTAGAGTAGAGGTCAAACTTGACAAATTTCACTAGTATTTATTAGTTTTATTTTTGATCGAGAGTCACAGGGTTTTTCTCTTTGTGCGAGTCATTATTCACAAAGTGTGTTTCCTCCCATTGCTACTGTTAATGATGCTTTAGCACCCTATACACTTGGTAAAGGGATTTTTCTTTTTTTTTTACCAATTAAATATTATAAATTATTTACGTGTGACTTTTATTGACATTTATTGTTTTACTTTAAATTTAAAACCTGGACCTATTCTGCAAGGAACGATCCGTGAGATGGGAGTTCGTGGATTCTACTAGACTGAATAGCCGGCAACACAAGTTGTAGTGTGAATAAAAATTAATAAGCAATTTAAAAGCAAATTTCACTGCAATATGTATGTATAAAGTGTACACGTGGAAGTATATCTACTCGGGTTTTTCCCATAATACATAGGAACGACGGTTTACCACTGGCCTACTCGTCAGGTGATAAGTGGAGTGATATGTATTTTAAATCAGTTTGAACTAGCCTTTGATAGTGTCAACATGGATTCTAGTAAAAGAAAGCGGTTAACAATCCAAGATAAAATTGATATTATTGCGGTTAGTGAACAGCAAAGCTTAAGTGTCCGAAAGCTCGCGGAAAATTTTGGTGTCGGAAAGTCGCAAATTAGTGATATAGTGAAAAACAAAAGTGAAATAAAAGAACTTTTCGAGAAAAATGGAAACCTAGCTCAAAAAAGGAAGTTTCCAAAAACTAGTGGTTTAGCAATCGACGGAGCAGTGTTCAACTGGTTCTGTAAGGTGCGAAACAAAAATATTCCCATGTCAGGACCCCTACTCAAAGAAAAGGCGCTGGAAGTATCACAAAGTTTACAACTCACCGAATTCAAAGCGTCTAATGGTTGGTTGGAGAAATTTTGTCAAAGACATAAAATATCATTTAAAAGTGTGTGTGGTGAATCGCCTATGTAAACATGCAAAATGTAGACGATTAGAAAGTCAAGTTGCAATCAATATGCAAAGATTACTCTCCGAAAGATATTTTTAATGCTGATGAAACCGGTTTATTTTTCCGCGCCCTTCCGACAAAAACATTTGCGTTAAGAAGTGATAAATGTGCCGGAGGAAAATCTGCAAAAGAACGACTAACTATATTGTTGTGTTCAAATATGGAGGGTGATAAGGAAAGGCCGTTAGTCATCGGTAAAAGTAAGAAACCTAGATGTTTTAAAGGAGCTCATGTGGATAAGTTGCCGATAGGATGGATATCTAACAAAAAAGCGTGGATGACTTTGGATATTATGTCAGCTTGGTTAAAGAACTTTGATAACAAGATGAAGAAAGAAAAAAGGCATGTAATTTTGTTTCTTGATAATGCCACTTCTCATCCGAAGATTTCATTGGAAAACGTAAAATTGGTTTTTCTGCCTCCAAATACTACCTCGCATTGTCAACCTATGGACCAGGGTGTGATTCAAAACTTTAAGGTAATTTACCGGAGCATGCTTGTAAAAAGGCTTTTGGCGTTAATGGATACTGAAAATTCACTAGAAATGGTAGAAAAAAACATTACGGTAGTCACTGCATTAATATGGATATCAGCCGCGTGGAAAAAACTCTCGCCTGTGACCGTAAGAAACTGTTTTCAAAAATGCGGATTCAATCAAAGTGACAGTGATCTAAGTGCAGAGTGCGATATAGAAGATAATATACCATTAGCATTTTTATTTCCCAATTTTAACATCACTAATTTAGATTTAAGCACATACGCATTAATTGATAATGAGTTATTTACTGAAAATCCTAATGTTTCCATTATAGATCGTATCGATGAAATTACTGATATCCGTGATGAAATGGAAAATGAGATTGAAGAGGAATTTGTAACTAGTATATCAAATATTTCAGAAGCCCATCAAAAATTAAAAGATCTTGAGAACTATTTCTTAAGCACTAACAGTTTTAACATTGCTAACAATATTTCTCAAGCTCTTCTTGAATGTGAATCTGAGATATTTAAACATAAAATGAAAGAAGCAAGACAAACAACAATTAATGATTATTTCAAGTAAAATCTAGCATAAAATATGTATGTATGTATGTGTATTAAGTATTGTAATTTTTTTTCGACTTTCGTCTTATTATGTGTGATTAAATTGATATGAGAATGAATATTTTTTTTCGTTTTTTTTTTCACCTCCACATTTTGGACATTTTAGGATTCCCCGTCAGTGTCCATTATAAGGAGGTTATACTGTATATATATATATATATATATATATATATATATATATATATATGTTTATATAATTATTACTTGACCTTTGTATGTTATAGTAGATTAAATTATTCGGCGATTTTAGGTCTGGTTCACTTTAATATGTATATATTTAAAGCAATCTTACATGTTTCGCCACATAGTGCCTTTTTCAAAGAAATTAAAAATATAAAATTTTATATTTGGACTATCTTATAAAAGATGATGTCTTAAAGTTGACCTACAATAACAAAAAAAAATAGATTTGTTATTGTCCATATCACTTTAAGTTTTGTTTAGTTGTCAATCGTTAAGTACGTTCGATACAATTTACATTTACGTCCCCGATCAAAATAGTTTGCTATGTAATAGGACATTAAATGCCCGCAAAGCACACATCTTGCACTTTCTTTTAATACATCTACTTTAAATTCACTAGCAAAGATAAATATTTAACGCTGGCTTTTCGTTATAAGATATCATACAATGATATCTTATAACGTTTTTATAAATACATATTAACATTGCAGTGTGTGTTTATAATAGCGATATTTTTATATCCATATTAATATTTGCTACTTCTAGTAACAAAAACAAGTTCAGATTATACATTTTTAAAATTTTTAATAATTTACTTGATTGTATAAACAACCGAGTTTGACTGAAGTTATTGACCTCAGCCAACAAGAATGTAATAGTTTTTATAATATCGGCAGCTGTTACGTACGTAAGCATACGCTGTGGCGTATATGTGTCTAACTTCAATAGAGGTATTTACAAGCTGAATTTTATGAATACATAGGCGTCACGTGATATAATTTTCAGAGAGTTTTTAATTTTGGGGTTCGCGTCGCAATTGACTCTCAATATTATGGATTTGTATTCAAGATAATTACATTTTTCCATTTTTCATATGTCGTCATTTTATTTCAAGGGCATCCTGTATATTATAGTAATAATGAATTTTTTTTGTCTTGATGTTCCATTTTCTGTATCAAAAATTAATACACTCTTTGCACAAATTCAAAAACTGTTCAATTAAACAATAATACAACATTCAATTAACTTTTATGTGCCAAATAATTTTGTTGTAAAGCACCATCATCCTAAAAACGCTACGAATACTTCAACCTGATAAATTTAACATTGAAATTGGAAACGAGTTGGAAAAAGGACTTAGGAAAAGGAAAATAGACTTAGATCTAGTAAGTTAAGGGAGAAGTTGTAAGAAGCTAAAGGAAATTTGAATACGCTGTTAACGTTAAATGCAGTTTTGTTAAAAATTTTAGTTTTTTAGACCAAACATCTCCTATAAAACCCATATGACTTAAACTTTACCTGTTCATGGCTAAAGGTTTCTATATTTGTTCATTCATATAACTTTCATATACAATTTTTTTTCTAATTATACAACGTGTTTCAAAAAGAACTTCATTTCAGCAGGCCCTGAGTAACTAGTCCTTGCAAATTATTATAAGCCACTTGCTATTTATCTAATGTCATTTTGATATTTGTCATTTTGTGACTACCAATATAGTTTTTTCTTACAAATATTGTTTTTTACCTAATAAACAGTACTACTAAATAATGTAAAACATTGCAAGAAAATATTTTTATTGTTAACGAAGAATGGAAATATTCCTTCGCAGAATATAACCGACAGTTTTACTTGCAGTTTCCTAATAGTGTTGTAGATAACATCCTCGTCTACTGCATGAGTATAAACAGATCGAGGTCTACCAACATCGCGATAATTTGGTTTAAATGAACCCACTTTTGACAGACGTTGGTGCACTTTTGTAAAAAAATTATTAGGCAAAATACGGTTAGAGTAAGCTTCCGCCTAAAGGCGACGCGTCTCATGAGCATTACCCATTAGCAGCGCTATACATAAAGTGAATGTCTACCATTTCTGCATTCATGTATCTATTCATATTAAGCTACAGCAGAAGCGAGATCGATATGACATATGACATAACAGTAAATAGCGAAATATAAAAGCTAGGGTACAAATTAATTGTACATGGGTAAATAAGCAAAAGTCTAGTTATGTTTTTGGTGTTAAAATTTAAAAGCAATTATAACTCAGAAACGACTGGTTTTAGGACCTAGGTTTATAGACTTTTTCCTTTATCTTAATGAGAACCATAAGTGGGTAAAATTTCCGAACAACATTTTTAACACCCTATATATACATACAAAATTTATAATTGAATTATGAAGTTGCCTTATTTCGATGTTTTCCACGTAGATTATTTTTGTCCTGAAAACAACATTCACATCTTTTCTTATTTTTTGTGTATTTTTGTCGTTAATACTGCAAAATTTTATATTGTTTTTAAATATATATTACGTTGTTTTATTTTTTTAAATAATGCAATACCACTTACTGACTATAAAAATATTGGTATTTATGCCTTGAATACCTTTACGTATTTGCATTTATATTCAAAAATAACTGCACGGCATTTATTGCGAATAGTATAAGGTCGTACATTCGTTACTCAGACTTTTTGCAATAATTCTGTGCTTTGTCAAGGAATTAATCACATAGTTATAAAACACATATATAACACTCCATAACGAGGGACTTTTTTCGTTGTTTGTTAATATTATTTCTATTATTGTCCGTAATTGATGAGAAAGCAAAGAACTACATATAAATTTAGTATAAAGTTTAAGATATTGTTTTCAGAATATTTGTTTTATTTGCGCATCTTTTTAAAAATAAATTTCTTTTTTAATTTCATTAGGACTTAGAAAGTGGTTTAATATTGAACTCTCATTCCGTAATTTCTTCGTAGAGAATTACTTTATAATTCTTTGAAATAGAAATAGATTTTAAAAGTTTATAGCATCCAGACAATATTTTTATTCTTACAGTAATATAATTAAAAGAGATTAAGTCTTTTTAAAAATAAATTTCTTTTTTAATTTCATTAGGACTTAGAAAGTGGTTTAATATTGAACTCTCATTCCGTAATTTCTTCGTAGAGAATTACTTTATAATTCTTTGAAATAGAAATAGATTTTAAAAGTTTATAGCATCCAGACAATATTTTTATTCTTACAGTAATATAATTAAAAGAGATTAAGTTGGATATTGATGTCAAATCTCATATACAAGTTTGTTTCTGCATTCTTCCAGCGCGTTCTCCAGTAAATCCCCGCATTAGCCTCTTATTTCAAGCAAATATAAAAATAAACTTAACAAAAATCATTCTTAATATCTAGATACTAAAAAGGTAATCCTTTCAACATTTTTAATGTTTGCAAATCAATGACGTACTATTTAGAAATCAAGTACGCCGAATACCTGAAACAACTGGTCTCTAATCAGTACATTCTCGGAACCAATGTACTACTCGCGTTATATTTATATTTCTGGGTAGAAGTTACTAACATTGGGCATTTCTTCAATCTGTCTTTAGTGTCTTTGGTAATTTTTGGTAAAGGATTATTGTTACATTCTATAAACGTCTTTTTTTGTCCTGAGTTCTTCAATCATTTTTTGTCTTATAAAAATATTTACATTTGCTATAGAGGGATTTTTAATTCACTGTATCGACAATCTTAGTAGCCGATAACACCTAACAATAAGTGCCTATTCATAAGAATAGTAAATGTTGTTGTTTTCTTACTAGAACATTTATGAAATATAGTCAGTTGTACATACGGTGTTTTTATTGCGATGTCCTTTTGTTGATATCATTAATAGCTTTTACGTCGAATATGTCGACAACTCTCTTTAATTAATGTAATTATAGTTAAATAGTATGAAAGTTAAATAGTATTTTCGAAAACTGTTTGAGCGGAAAGTTAGTTTAAGTATTCGTATTCCAGGACATTGGATAGGATGTAGGGGCTTTATTGAATGGCGATTTAACTCTCCTAGATTTCTTTTTGTGGGGATATTTGAAGTCTCTTGTTTATAAGATACCGCCACAATCAATAGCTGATTTACATAATAGAATAACAGAGGAATGTCGAAATTTAACGCCACAAGTATTCGAGAATGTTAAAAAAGCTTTTGAAAATAGGCTTTATTTTTGGTTAAAAGTAAGCGGTGAACAATTTGAGCATTTAATTCCACTGAAATATTGTGAATAAATCTTGTTTTAAATATTTCCATTACTAACTTATAATTTTTCCGAGTTAATAATTTTTATAGAATTTTAAATACCTCATATATTTCATGATGTAAGTAACTAGTTTTTCTCATAGGAATATCAAGTAAATTGTGTTCTTTCAAAATCAACCAAAAAGAATACAGGGCGTCATTCAAAATCTTGGAGTGGGGTGGCTGGGGGCGGTGGGTGATCCGATCCTCTGTATCCTGTTAATCCACCCAAAATTTCAAATGTTTGTCTTCAAAAACACCAGAAATAATTCGATATTAAGTTTTCGTGTAGGCACTTGATATATATGTATATATATATATATATATATATATATATATATATATATACATATATATATATATATATATATTGTTATGTTACGAGCGTTAATGTAATGAAAAAAAAATGTTAATTACTGTTATAACTGCCCCAAAACGTTGGGCTCTAAATGATATGTTACGAATATGTGGATAAATAAAATTGTTTCTACGTACGGTATAATAAAATGAATGAATGTCATAAAAAAAATCATGTAAAATTCAAATTGGGCTCATTCAATACTTATCTGTTTTATTATCTTCGGCTAGCTTCTTTCTCTCTTCAGGGCTAAGGTAGGTTCACTTCTTTCCACTTTTACTTTCTTTACGTAATTTATTAAGTTGGGAACGGAACAATATCTCAAGTATATTAAAAAAAAACAAAGTAAAATATTGACAATTAACTTTATTAGGGATAAAAGATTTTGCAAAGTTTGAGAAATTTATATTAATAATTTCGTGACACACAAGTAATATTAAGTGAGACACACTCGACGGTTGGTATTCATACAGTATAATAATATGGTGTAAGACAGGTGCAATAATGTGTTGTCTTAGTAAAATAGTTTATAACAGTGACCTGGCATCAAGTTTTACAAATACAAATAGTAGATGCCAATATTTAAATAAGTTGACTAAAGATTACAGTGGTAAAATATCGGTGAAAGTAATATAAATAGTTAGTTATGGAATAACAAAGTAAAGTTCTAGAAATGTACATGCGCAAGAAAAAAATGGCGCTGGAAATTTTGTTAAAATTAGCAAAAACCTGAATCTTCGTATATGATCTCCGTTGCTTCTTGCGCCTGTGTTCTGGAGACGTCTTCACAACGGGAAACGGGAGAATGTTTCTGCTACGGTCCCTCGGGATCACTTGAAATTTGTTGAAATCTCCAAGTCCGACTGCGTCTTGAGCGAATGACCGATTTCGATCGTCAACGATGTTGGTCAAGCTACGGTGAGATTTTTATGGCGGTAAAAATCTTTAAAAATTCGTAAGTCTCGGACTATTTGGTCGGCGGCTGTTAAATTTTGTCCACAGGTGGTTGGTAGGTAGGTGTAACGTTTTGTAATATTAAAAATCTCTTGCACTTAATAATTTCGCTTAATTATTTTAATTATTACGGAGCACAAAAAACGTGACCTCTCACTGTGACGACTAATTACCGACGCTTGCTTTTTCATTTGTTTTTAATTGCATAACTTTCCGCTAAATCGCCCCATTCTTTACTTGCATTAAATTTGTTAATATTATTAAATTAGACAATTTTACAGTATAAAACAGTTTCAAAAATTACAATTTGACTTATAAAATAATTTTGGTTGAATAACATATGTTTTATGTGTTTACAAACACTCCGTCAATATAGGTTTATTCTCGGGTTATTGCACCGTTGAAATTGTGGGCGGGGCTTACTCGTTCAAATGCATTTGAAAATAAATACGTTACATTTGTTTGAATAAACACGCGTTAAATATGTATTTGAAAGAAAAATGAATATAAACATTATAATAAAAAAATTAGAAAAATAAGTTAATAATTTCTAGGTAAATTTGTCGTCAAAATAACGTATTTATTCTTTGAATCGATCTTTCCCCTTCTTAATATTAACGTACAAAGTAGATATAAACATTATGGTATAAATATTAAGGTTACATATATTCTTTGTTTCTTTCAGAGAAAGAATCCTTCTTGCAATGCCTCAATTCCCCATTGATTAAAAGATAGAAACTTATTGAGAGCTTTTAATCAACCGTATCTAGGAGTAAGACAGAAATATATAAATGCAGTATAGTGATCTGATGAAAATTTAATGAATGTGTGTGTTCACGTTAAAAATATTTCAAATTCTATAAGTAGTTCTTTATATTATTCTAGTTAATAATTCCCTATTTAGTAATTGTCATTAAATGGTTAAAGTTAATTGTTTTATTTTGTTTGTTCGGGTTCTTTTGTTTGAGAACCCCTTTTTAATATTAAGTAATTATTTTCTTCTTTCTTTTTTTTTTTTATTTCTTATTTAATAATAATATGATTAATTTAATTAGCCTAGTCTAAATGTAAACTTGTGGTTAATATAGATTATATACTATAGTACTGTAGTACTTGGTATTGTTTTACGGACTATAACATGCTTGGCTGGTTTGTTCTGAAAGTTATTTCGGCTCGTTATGTATATTTATATAAAAAAATACTTTATTATTTTTTTAAGTGTGGTAGTCTTGTAACATAGTTATGTGGTATCTACCTTTAATGTAATTTGTTTCGGGTTCGAAAAGTTCGTAGGTGTTGTTACCAATGATTCTCTTAATCGTATAGGGACCTTGGTAAGCTTTCAGTAGCTTTCCCATTATTTTGTGTTTTAAATATGTTACTCTTAATCTCTTAACTATAACTTGGTCTCCTACATTGTAAGTTTTATACTTTTTAATTGCCGTATTTCTCTTTTCCTCCCATTTTCGCTTTCTTAGTGATAATCTTTCTCTGACTTATTGTAAACGGTTACGTAAATTTATATGCTCAGAATCAGTCCATGGTCGTTGTGGTGGTTGTCCTGTGAATAAAGTTATTGGGCAGTGATTATGCACTGTGCTAGGTGTATTGTTTATAGTAAATTCTATCTGTGGTAACAGTCTGGCCCATTTTCTGTGATTTTCGTCCAGTAATATACGTAAATATTTTATCGTTTCGCGTATATATCGCTCGGTAGGATTTCCTTGTGGGTAGCGGATTGATGTATAGACGGTGTGGATGTCGTGTGAATGTAAGAACTCCTTGTATCGATCGTTAGTAAAATAGGTAGCGTTGTCCGAAAGTATTGTTTGTGGTTTTCCATACTGTGCGAAGTAGTCCACTAAAGCTTGTAAAACGGTGTTGGTATCGCATTTCTGCGTAGGTATGAGTTTGATGAACTTAGAAAATATATCACATATTACCAAAAT
This sequence comes from Melolontha melolontha, assembly GCA_935421215.2. Classification (NCBI taxonomy): domain Eukaryota; kingdom Metazoa; phylum Arthropoda; class Insecta; order Coleoptera; family Scarabaeidae; genus Melolontha; species Melolontha melolontha. The sequence goes on along the minus strand of OW285236.1, from coordinate 111,023,732 downwards.
GTGGCGATAACCTTTGGTGCTAGGAATAAGGTTTGATAGAAAATCAATTGATATTAACTCTAGTCTATCATATGCAGTTATATTGTGGCTTATGTTGGTGTTAGTGAAAGTTTTATCTTTGGTTATTTCGCAGAGTCGACATTGTTTTACCACGCTGTTTATTATTCGTTCGTCATTTATACAGTAGAAAGCTTCTCTGTAGAGTAACCAGCATTTTCGTGCACCTATGTGTGTGTATCTTCGGTGTATATATTCGGTTATTTCTCTGGTGTGTTGTTCGTTTGTGACGTATACAGTAGTTCTTCCTATTTGTTTTACTATGAATCGGTCCCTGATTGATATACCTTTATATTCACCTACAGTTCTTAAATGTTGTCTTATTTCATCGAAGTCTGGGCTTGATTGTATTTGTAAGATTTTTGTTTTCGAGAAAATGCCTCTCCTTTGTAGATTTATTAAGTTGATGCAAATATTCTGCCTCTTTACGTCCCCCTCCTGTCTCGTGAGTGCATCGGCCGTTACCATTTCTTTTCCAGGTTTATATTTTATTGTAAACTCGTACTGTTGTATTAACAAAGTCCAACGATAAATGCGACTGTTATTAAGTTTGCAGCTCATGATGTTGACTAAAGCTTTGTGATCCGTTTCTAATACGAATGACTTTCCTATCAAATAATATCTGAGTTTCGTTAACACAAATACGATAGCGAGCATTTCCTTCTCGGAAATCGTGTATCGAGTCTCGCATGTTTTCAACGTGCGTGATATAAAATAAATAGGGATTTCTTGATCGTCTTTCATTTGTACTAGCTCTGCTGCAATTGTCTTGTGTGAAGCATCTGTTCGCACAACAAACGGTAGAGTAAAGTCTGGGTGGTGTAAACGGAGATTTTCTACAAAGTTCTCTTTTAAAGTTGTGAAGCATAATTCGCATTCAGCCGTCCAGTTCCATTTCTTCCCCTTTTTGATTAGTTCCAACAAGGGTAATGTTTTCTCGCTATAGTTTGAGACAAATTTCCTATAATAGTTTAACACTCCTAAAAAACTTCTTAACGTTTTTAAATTCTTCGGTCTCGCATACTCCTGAATGATATCTAACCGTGTCGGGTCTAATAAAATGTTGTTCTGATTAATCACATATCCTAGATAGTTAATCTCATGTCTAAAGAATTGACATTTCGCTAAGTTGAGTTTCATACCATGAGTTTTTAAGGTGTTCAGAATAATGTTAATATGTTGTAGGTGTTGTACCACAGTTTCGGAAAATATAATAATGTCGTCTAGGTAATGTAAAGCGAATTCATCATATCTGTCTAGTATACGATGCAGAAAACGTATCAGAGCGGCTGGTGATGTCTTTAAACCAAATGGACATACTCTAAACTGATATACTATTCCATTCACTAAGAAACCACAGTATTTTCTGGATTCTGGTTCTAAGTTTATTAACCAAAAAGCATTCTTTAAGTCTAATTTACTATAAATTTGTTTACCTCCGCATTTCGTTAATAAGATGTCTATGTTTTGCGGCATTTCGAATTCTGGCTTAATTCGTTTGTTCAGAGCTCTCGCGTCTAAGCATATTCTTAACGATAGGTCCTTCTTTTGAACTATTACAATGGGATTAATAAAGTATGTGTTCGATCTCTCTATAATTCCGGATTGTTCTAATCTCTCTAATTCTAAACTAACTTTCTGTTGATAGTGGTACGGAATAGGGTAATTCTTACTTATTAATGGGCAGTCATTGTCAATATTAATTGGATGTTCATATCCTTTTGCGAAAACAATATCGTTATTAATTAAAGTGATGTTTTCGTTTAAAATGTTAATTAATTGCGGTACGACGTTTGAATATGGTATTTTCTGTTTATCAATTATGTTCGTTATATCATTCTTATCATTTATAATGTCAGTTGTCTGTAAATCCTCCTTAATCTTTACTACTTCTTCGCCCTCGTAACTATCTTTCGTTCCTAACAAATCTGGCCTATTTTTCACTCCTATATATTCATTATTTATAATATTATCATTTCCAACTCTATCAATAAACCTTTCTTCAGCTCTCCTATAGTACGGTACATTATATTCTAATAAATTATTTATTACAACTGCTAAAACTTCTTTCTTATAAGTATTATATTCTTTCACTTCCTCTACGGACAAATGTTTATTAAATATTAAATTGTTCTTTCCAATTGATAAAATACCCTTTTCAAAATTCAATATCATTTTCAACCTGTTGATATTATCTATACCCAATATACAGTCATATTGTAACTTCTCTATTACGTAACAGTGAATAAAATAACCGATTTCGTTTATTCTTATTTCGGTATTGAGTTGCTTTGTGACAGTGCCCATCTTCCTTCCATTTGCAGTAACTATGTCGGTACCCTTGGTTTGAACAACGTGCTGTTCGTATCCCTTTATTTGTTTTGCGAGATCTTCTCTAACTAATGTAATCTCGGCTCCGGTGTCGATTAAACAATTTAATTTTATGTTGCTGAATTGTAAAATAATAATGGGTAGAGATTGTACTTCATTTACGGCGTCCCCTGCGTCTTCTATGTTTTATGAATTCCTCCGGTGATTGGCAAAATTTTATATTTTGTAACTTCCAGAACATGTTAAGTTTTCTTTTTATTAATATTATTATTTGTCTTGTTTATTATACATCAGTTATCTTTGTTTGGTAATGTGTTCTCTTTTCTTTATTAAATTGTGTTTAGCATATCTGTGTTTACGTTTAATAATTGTGCCTTTAGTTTAGTTTATGTATAATTATCAGTCATTAATAAATCGTATCCCCATCTTAGCTTAGGTCGTCTTCGTATTCATAGAACACCGAGCTTCTATTATCCTATATTAAAATGTTAATTTTCCGTCGACGTACCTTTGGTATTACCATGCAATTACCGTGGCATAAAAATATCATGTGGCTTCGGCCTCGTGTTATATGAATGTTTTTTATGATGAGTATCATATTTAGGATATTGTAGGTATTAAAATATTTGTAAGTAATTATATGGGTTATAGTACCTTCTATATTCAGTACATTATTAATGTCTGTATATGTAACTATGTATTGTAAAGTTAGACTAGTGTTTCGGGGGTAAATATTATTTATATGTGTGTTGTTGGTTGTATATGTGAGATGCAAATTTTCTATTATAGATAAGTTAAGCTTATTTCTTTCCGTCGTTAGTATTTTAAAAGTGTTATACTCCTGAGTATTGTTTGTTAGAAAATTGTGATAGGCTTTATCTTTTATTAGACAGTGATTGTGGAAATTCGTTTTATGTTGGTGTTTGAGCGGTTCGTTAAACTTTTGGTTGTGTGTGCTTTTAGTTGCATTTTTGTTATGTGTATTGTTAATTCTTATGTTAACTTGTTGTTCTAATTCTGGTTTAAGTTGGTCTAACTCTGGTTTATTGGTCTCGTATTTTTGATTTATATTGGTTATTAATTTTTCATTAAACGCATCTAATTTTTGTTTCATCCTCTCTTCCATGGCTTTTTGCGTTGCGGTTATTTCAGCAAGTTGTACGTCGATATCCCCCTTGAATGTATTAAGTTTCATTTCTATGTTTGTGTTGTTTAATTCTATTTTTTCATTTATGTTGATTAGGTTAACTTCTAATCTCGTCGTAAGTTCGTTATTTAAGTTATTTAAATCTTGTTTTAGTTCGCTATTTAAATTCGTTAGGTCTTGCTTTAGTTCGCGATTATTAGTATCTAATTTGTTGTTGGTGTTATCTAATTTATTGTTGAGGTCTTTATTGGCCGTGTTCATGTCCTGATTATTAGTATCTAATTTGGTATTTAAATCTTTATTTGAATTATTTATATCTTGTTTTAGTTCGCGGTTATTAGTATCGAATTTGTTATTTAATTCTTGCATTTGTGCCATTAACATATTAAACATGTCCATGAATTTACTATCAGGCGAAACACTGGCTTCTTCTGAAACGGACGGTTGCGGTACTGTAATGTCCCCCTGTTCACTCCGGTCTTCTTCTACTGTCTTTCGGGGTCTTAGCTCTGTGTCTTGTATCCATTTTAGAGTATATTTTATTAGTTTGTAAATTATATTAATATTTGTACAGGTAGTGGTAATTATATTGTAAATATGTTAGTTGTAAAATGTTGTTGTTTATAGTGTTGTTAGATTTAATGTACACACGTAAATGCAATGACAAATAACAAAAATATATGTATATAAAAGAAATATGAGTCTGCACTTTAATATTTCCCTGTAACAACCTTTGAATATCTTACCGATGGTCTCGGATACAGCAATCCCCTGAAATGCGAAACCGTGCTCTCTCTCTGAAGTTCCACAAAGACAAAATAACAAATACATAAACAAATAGTATAATATGGTAAATGCGAATACAACGGTTCTCCTTGTTTTTATTTTTATTTTTTTATTAATTTTTTTTGATTCTTTGTGCCACGAAACTTTGTTGCTTGAGAAAGTGTTCCTTCTTAATATATTTAACAATAGAGTGACTGTTTTATTGAAGTGTGGAGTAGAAGTACGCCCCAAACGTTAGGGTGCCATTTGTTATGTTACGAGCGTTAATGTAATGAAAAAAAAATGTTAATTACTGTTATAACTGCCCCAAAACGTTGGGCTCTAAATGATATGTTACGAATATGTGGATAAATAAAATTGTTTCTACGTACGGTATAATAAAATGAATGAATGTCATAAAAAAAATCATGTAAAATTCAAATTGGGCTCATTCAATACTTATCTGTTTTATTATCTTCGGCTAGCTTCTTTCTCTCTTCAGGGCTAAGGTAGGTTCACTTCTTTCCACTTTTACTTTCTTTACGTAATTTATTAAGTTGGGAACGGAACAATATCTCAAGTATATTAAAAAAAAAAACAAAGTAAAATATTGACAATTAACTTTATTAGGGATAAAAGATTTTGCAAAGTTTGAGAAATTTATATTAATAATTTCGTGACACACAAGTAATATTAAGTGAGACACACTCGACGGTTGGTATTCGTACAGTATAATAATATGGTGTAAGACAGGTGCAATAATGTGTTGTCTTAGTAAAATAGTTTATAACAGTGACCTGGCATCAAGTTTTACAAATACAAATAGTAGATGCCAATATTTAAATAAGTTGACTAAAGATTACAGTGGTAAAATATCGGTGAAAGTAATATAAATAGTTAGTTATGGAATAACAAAGTAAAGTTCTAGAAATGTACATGCGCAAGAAAAAAATGGCGCGGGAAATTTTGTTAAAATTAGCAAAAACCTGAATCTTCGTATATGATCTCCGTTGCTTCTTGCGCCTGTGTTCTGGAGACGTCTTCACAACGGGAAACGGGAGAATGTTTCTGCTACGGTCCCTCGGGATCACTTGAAATTTGTTGAAATCTCCAAGTCCGACTGCGTCTTGAGCGAATGACCGATTTCGATCGTCAACGATGTTGGTCAAGCTACGGTGAGATTTTTATGGCGGTAAAAATCTTTAAAAATTCGTAAGTCTAGGACTATTTGGTCGGCGGCTGTTAAATTTTGTCCACAGGTGGTTGGTAGGTAGGTGTAACGTTTTGTAATATTAAAAATCTCTTGCACTTAATAATTTCGCTTAATTATTTTAATTATTACGGAGCACAAAAAACGTGACCTCTCACTGTGACGACTAATTACCGACGCTTGCTTTTTCATTTGTTTTTAATTGCATAACTTTCCGCTAAATCGCCCCATTCTTTACTTGCATTAAATTTGTTAATATTATTAAATTAGACAATTTTACAGTATAAAACAGTTTAAAAAATTACAATTTGACTTATAAAATAATTTTGGTTGAATAACATATGTTTTATGTGTTTACAAACACTCCGTCAATATAGGTTTATTCTCGGGTTATTGCACCGTTGAAATTGTGGGCGGGGCTTACTCGTTCAAATGCATTTGAAAATAAATACGTTACATTTGTTTGAATAAACACGCGTTAAATATGTATTTGAAAGAAAAATGAATATAAACATTATAATAAAAAAATTAGAAAAAAAAGTTAATAATTTCTAGGTAAATTTGTCGTCAAAATAACGTATTTATTCTTTGAATCGATCTTTCCCCTTCTTAATATTAACGTACAAAGTAGATATAAACATTATGGTATAAATATTAAGGTTACATATATTCTTTGTTTCTTTCAGAGAAAGAATCCTTCTTGCAATGCCTCAATTTATATATATATATATATATATATATATATATATATATATATTAAAAATAATAGACTTTTTATTGGTTTAGCGACCTTTTATTGAATTATGATGTTTTATTCTACGACGTATCGACTTTTATTATTTTTCAGTTTTTTTCAAGTAGCTAGAAACAAGAATTAATGCAATGAGAACATGAGAACTGTGTTTGCTTTTGTGAAATTGAATTAACAATTAAATTAACAATTTAAATTAGAATTAGATTAAAGACTGAATTACCAATTAGATTAACAATTAAAGTTAAAATTTAAAATTAGATTAATAATGAGTAAGGACAATTAAAGTGATTACATCTGTATAAATGAAATGAAAATTTGAATTAAACTACAATACAGTAAGGTAACTAGAAACAAGAATTACTACATTGAAAACGTGAGAGCTGTGTTTGCTTTTGTGAGACTGAATTAACGATTAAATTAACAATTAGAATTAAAATTAGATTAAGGACTGAATTACCAATTAAATTAACAATTAAAGTTAGAATTTAAAATTAGATTAATAATGAGTAAGGAAAAATTAAAGTGGTTAAATCTGTATAAATGAATTGAAAATTTGATGTTTAACTACTGTAAACAATGAATGAAACAATGAATGACAAAACTCACCGTTTCTTTTGGTTTTCAAAATCACGCATTCTGTGTAACATGTGTTAGAGACCTTTTTTTGTAACGAACCGATCGCACTGGTTGGAATATTGTAAGTGTTTGTGGCTTTGTTAAGAGAGGTTAATTTCTGTTCTATTTTGGAATTTAGCAAATTGGTCAGGACCGTGTTTAGGGGTATGTTGTAAAAGTATTTACAAATGGGAACTGATAAAAAGTTTTCTTTGTTTTGTGTTTGTGTGTGCGGGGGGGGGGGGGAGGTTGATTTTATCTATTGTTTAATGAGTGGGTAATAGAGTTTAGACAGTCCATCAATTTCGTTTCTGTCGTTGATTGTTCCGCTGTTTTTGAAAATGTGGATCATTTCTAAGACCTCCCTAGCCTTTGTATTCTTTTTCTGTGTTATTACTTTGGTGTTATCAAAATCAAAATTATGTTTTAGTGTCAATTGGTCAATTTAAATTCTAACTTTAATTGTTAATTTAATTGGTAATTCAGTCCTTAATCTAATTTTAATTCTAATTGTTAATTTAATCGTTAATTCAGTCTCACAAAAGCAAACACAGCTCTCACGTTTTCAATGTAATAATTCTTGTTTCTAGTTACCTTACTGTATTGTAGTTTAATTCAAATTTTCATTTCATTTATACAGA